>CM061753.1:43765136-46252038 GCA_030979885.1 Lolium multiflorum | reverse complement strand
TTTCTCTGATCTTATGGGGCACTGAGCGGAAGGTTCATAAGGCATCCTGGCTCACGGCCAGCAAGCGCCTCTTTGCAGCAGTATGTTCATATGGATGCAGTTACAGCATGGATTCAATCTGCACAGCCTTTCGCTCCATAGATGCTGTTTGATGAAATTTCCTTCCCAAGTTCTTAATCAGTGTGCTGGTGACAGATGTGTCTCATCTGTCCCGGTGTATCTGTTTTCCTTCGGCCCACCTCATCTCTTCATTATCCTCGGTCATGAAGAAAATGACGGATCCTCGGTAGAAGCTGAAAGATAGCGGAGGATATTCTTGGTAACCGTGCTGCCTCTTCTGACCATCACCATTGCGGTCTACCTCAAAGTACCTAGAGGAATTGCATTTGATGCAATAATTTGTGTCCGCGTGCTCCTCTCTGAATAGCATGCATCCCTTTGGACAAGCGTGTATCTGCTGAGATGACATCTTGAGGTCAGCAATTTGGTCGAATAGTAGAAGTTTTGTGGCAAGAGGTGCCCTTTCGGCAGAAGGCTACCTACGATGACCAGAAGTTCATCGAACCCATATCTGCACAAGTTCCTATGGCACTTCAAGGCCATAAGCGATGGCATCTAGTTGGGTAACCTCTGTATTTTCATGTAGGGGTTTCTACGAAGCAAACAGAGCCTCATAATACTCCTTTGTGTTTTCCCCCGGGTCCTCACTTGTCTCCGCATCCTGAGGTGTCTCCACCCATGAGAGCTTTCAGGCACATTACCATTAGCCAAGTTTTCTAAGCACCTATCAAAACCAGTGTCATATTCCCCCTAGGTTGAATCTGCCGCACCTCCTTCCTAGCACGTTTCTTTGCCTTTTCTCCATGGTAAGTCCAAATCATGTAGGACGGTGTGAACCCAAACTTGATCAGGTGCATACTCATAGTTTCCTTGTCCTGTGCCTTTGGTTAGCGCACTTACTACAAGGGCACCAAACACTTATGAGTCTGCTAGGGATGGCAACCTATCCACAAGCTACTCGAGTCTTTTCTCCCATTCACTCAGTGTGGTTACCAGCTGATTCTGCCCATCGTACATCCAGCCCACGATTATCCATCTCATCAACCCAACAAAGCAGAGCCAGACATAGCATTTATATATCAAATGGAAATAAATGCATCATATATTTATTTATTTTACGTGCATCAAGCTGAAACTCTGGGTGAGGCTCTAGCAGCCGCCGGATCAAGTAGATTGATGCGTTCTCCCAGCTCTACGATCCGAGACGAGAATTTCGTGGCCTACGGCCTCTCCGATGCACGTCTCAGAAGCGAAAACTCGAGAGGGTGTGCATCCGGAGGGCTCGCGGGGAGCGGCTGAAATCCTGTCCGGATCCAGCTCAGCTACGACGTGCCCAATACGCATCCGCCGCCTCCCGATAAATCTTGTCAATTCAGTTCTGTCATCTTGAGACCATAATGCATATTCTCCAGTAACCACTACGGTCGGGAAGGCACCTAGGTATCGCGACGGACTTGGTGATCTAGACATAAAGAAAAACCTAGGTACAAGAGAGGCGAACAGATTCTCACCCTCGAAGCGTGATCGACAACCGGCGAAGAAGACCAACGACCCTCTGAGAGAATCGCCGAAGAAGATCCGGAACGCCCCGTCAAACACCCCCGCGACGCCGCCCCTCGTGTCCACCTCGAAGCATCGCCTGCATAACAAAAAAAAACCAATTAGGGGCTATTAATAATTACCATGTATGCGCGTATATAGAGTATATGGAGCAGTAGAAAGCCAATGTTACTTTTGCTGCTTTGTGAATGAGGTAATGCAATGTTACATCTAAGAAGAGGACAGCGAGGGCTCGGAGCATTTGTCTTAACACTGCTATGCACCAACTGCTTATATTTTACAAGACTTTGAACCATTTTTGATCCGTGGCAGAACTTTCAGTCACTTGCTCGCCGTATGTGCATACCGGGATGCCAGTAAAGCTAGCTAGGCCGTCATCTCTACATAAAGACACGCACGGTGGCACGGAACCGTAAACAAACACTGCCCTAGCTAAACCCACTACTACAATGGAGCTCCTTGTGCTCCTTGCCGTTGGGTCCTGGCCTTTGTGCCGCTCCCAATGCCGACGACCATGTCGCCGTCCTGCGCCTGACCCTGACCTGACACGCCTCGCGCGCGCGCAGACAAAGAACCCTCCCGCCGCCGCCATGGGCGCCTTCCTCCCCCTCCTGCTGCTCGCCGTCGCGGCCAATGCCGGCCTGCTGCTGCTGTGTGAAACTTTCAGAACTTCTGCCCTCTGCTCGTCACCAAGGGTAATTCGGCAGCGACATACGTATTGCTTGTGTAAGCATAGGTAACGAGGGTAGTGAAGGCATAGAATCCAGCATAAGACGCCAAGCGCCTAAGCTTCTGAATCCTTAAGATTTCCTTGCACTGGTACAATATATCCATCGCCTCAAGGCAGCAGCTTGACACTGGTGCCAGGAAAAAAGATAAATCAGTTGGGGACAGAGACAGTTCCATACAGTCAACACTGATGAAGCTATCAGCAAGAAAATTCAGTATCTCAGATTGCTCTTGCATATTACAAATTCCTTATGGATTGCTAATGCCACAAACATAACTAGTAGCTGTCTGTCATAGACGCTAACTAGGGAAAGCAAAAGCATTTGCATCTATGAATCTACATATTGCTTCAAATATTCAACAATTAAAGAATAACGCAAGTATGGATTCTAGAGTATCCACATGTAAAAACAATACTACCAGCTAAATAATAATAGAACTAAGGGAGAATGCCTAAGTTTGTCATTACAGGAACACCAGTCGCTACAACCAGAACCAGCAAACAATGGGAGCGATAACAAATTCGAAATCCGAAGCCGCGCGGGCGAGGACCAATCAGATCGCCGCCGTTTATGCGCATATCAGGGGGGTGGGGTTTGCGGCGGGGTAGGTGGGGGGCGCACCTTGTAACCTCGGACGAGCAAAGTGGCGGCGATGAAGACAGTCGCTTGGGTCGAGCTCTCAAGGTTGAATGGGGAGGCTGCTGCTGGCCCCGCGCCAGGCGCCCGCGGCCGCTAGGTCGCCGCGAGCCCCGCCTTGCGCAGTCACGCCGGTGCTCGGGGAAGGTTAGGGCATTGGGAGCGTCAGCGCTTTGCGAGCAGAGGGCAGAAGTTCTGAAAGTTTCACACAGCAACAGCGTCGAGGTGGCGGCGCGGCGCCTGGGAGGAGCAGCAGGAGGCAGCGGCGGCGGCGTGGTCGAGGTGGCGGCGGCGGCGTGTGGGGAGGTCGATGCGGATGCGTGGAGGTGGCGGGATAAATTTGTCTGGCTCAGGACGTCCCGACCGCGCCTTATCCGCATTCTTTGCCGTGCGGCCTTCTTTGCCGTGCGGCAAAGAACCTTTGCCGTGCGGGGAAGCTTTGCCGTGCGCAGCAGTGCCTTTGCCGTGCGGCAGGCTTCTTTGCCGTGCGCCTGCGCACGGCAAAGCATTTTTTTTATTTTTACCACTTCTATAACACTAAGAATTTTAATTGTAAATTATCAATAACATTAAGTTTTATTTGTAAATTATATTAAACTTGTTTTTCAAAATGTGTATTATTTAATACTATATGTTTCATGTTTTTCAAGAAATGTGTGATTAACCATAACCCTAACCCTAACCCTAAATCCTAACCCATTGATCTAGCCACATTAATCATAACCCTAACCCTAAATCATATAACCCTAAATCATATAACCCTAAATCATAACCCTAACCCTAAACCCTAACCCTAAATCCTAACACATTAATACTTAACCATAAATCCTAACACATTAATACTTAACCATGCATCATAAACCCTAACCCTAACCCTAAACCCTAAACCTATACCTAACCATAAATACTTACCCTTTAACCTAAATCTTTGGTTCTCCATGTGTATATCTAAGCAAACCTAAAAGAATGAAAAGATAGTTACATTGGTGCACCTCGCGCGGAAGGCTCTAGGGAGTGGGCACTTGGAGAACTGCGTTAATTGTTTTGGGGGAGGAGGGGATAACGACCGCCGGAGCACCAGACTACAAACCTTGCATGTGTGGACCTATGATATGTCAAAGTGTGGTGCAAGGTGTGATTCACAAAATGGTGCATGGCATGGATCCCCAGTCGACATTCCTCACCTTGAGGGCGATAACATATGATTCTGAGACGTGTACGTGAAGTGTCCTTGCGCGGGTATATGGAGGGGGCTAAGAGCGTGCCAAGGGTGCCACATGGTTTTCCATATGTCCATGGACTAAACAAACCTAAACCTATGAAAGTTACATTGGTGCACCCTCGCGCGAAGAAATCTAGGGGTAGACGCCGGGCTACGTTAAAGCTGTTTTGGGGGAGGAGGGGGGATAACGACCGCCGGAGCACCGGAACCCCACCAAACCTTGCATGTGGACCTATGATATGTGTCAAAGTGTGGTGCAAGGTCTAATGGTGCAAAAGTAGCTCCCCTAAACCCTAAACCCTAAACTCGGGAGGCTTCGAGCCCTAAACCCCTCTAAATCCCTAAACCACGACGCCGGAGCTGCAGAACCATGCATCATAAGCCCTAACCCTAACCCTAAACCCTAAACCTATACCTAACCATAAATACTTACCCTTTAACCTAAACCCTAGCCCTAGCCTAAACCCCTAAGCCCTAACCCTACACTAACCCTAACCGGTGAATGAGCACACCGTCGATCGTGACAATGGCTCTAAGTGCACAAAAGCATATGTGCCAAGGGTCCCAATCTTTGGTTCTCCATGTGTATATATGTACTAAACAAACCTAAAAAGAATGAAAAGTTACATTGGTGCACCCTCGCATGGAGGAAATCTAGAAATTGTAGACCCGGCAGAACTGCAGTTCGCTGTTTTGGGAGGGAGGGGGATAACGACCGCGAACACGGAGCCCACCAAGCCTTGCATGGAGCCTATGCTATGTGTCAAAGTGTGATGCAAAGGTGTGATTCACAAAATGGTGCATGGCATGGATCCCCGGTCTGACATTCCTCACCTTGAGCGATAACACTTATGGATTCTACTGGGCGTGTCTGGCTGAAGTGTCCAGCCGCCAGGTATCGGGGGGCTAGGCTTGTGCCAAAGGTGCCACACATAGTTTTCCATATGTCCATGGACTAAACAAACCTAAACCTATGAAAGAAAAGTTACATTGGTGCACCCTGTGCGGAGAAATCTGGGAAGTAGACCCGGCAAGAACTGCGTTCCATTTTGGGGGAGGAGGGGAATGCGACCGCGAACACCGGAACCCCACCAAACCTTGCATGGACCTATGATATGTGTCAAAGTGTGGTGCAAGTTCTAATGGTGCAAAAGTAGCTCCCTAAACCCTAACCCCTAAAAAGCGGGGAGACCATTTAAACCCCTCCTAAATCCCTAAACTGACAGCAGGAGAGTGTGAACCATGCATCATAAACCCTAACCCCTAACCCCTAAAACCTAAACCTATACCTAACCATAATACTTACCCTTTAACCTAAACCCCTAGCCCTAGCCCTAAACCCTAGCACTAACCCTACACCTAACCCTAACCGGTAGATCAGGCACACCGTCGATCGGTGTGATAATGGCTCTAGCTGCGGGTATATGTGCAAAAGGGTCCCAATCTTTGGTTCTCCATGTGTATATGTACTAAACAAACATAAAGGAATGAAAAGTTACATTGGTGCACCCTCGCGCGGAGAAATCTAGGGGGTAGACCGGGGCACACGTTCCGCTGTTTTGGGGGGAGGAGGGGGAGAACGACCGCAGGAGCACCGGAACCCCACCAAACCTTGCATGTGGACCTGATATGTGTCAAAGTGTGATGCAAGGTGTGATTCACAAAATGGTGCATGGCATGGATCCCATTCGACATTCCTCACCTTCGAGGCGATAACATATGATTCCTGGACGTGTACGCTGAAGTGTCCCGCCGCGGGTATATCGGGGGCTAGACTGTGCCAAAGGGTGCCACACATGGTTTTCCATATGTCCATGGACTAAACAAACCTAAACCTATGAAAAGTTACATTGGTGCACCTGGCGGAGGAAAATCTAGGGAGGTAGACCCTTTAGGGGCACACGTTAAGTTGTTTTGGGGAGGGGAGGGGATAACGACAGCCGGAGCACCGAACAAACCTTGCATGTGGACCTATGATATGTGTGAAAGTGTGTGGTTAAAGGTCTAATGGTGCAAAAGTAGCTCCCCTAAACCCTAAACCCTAAGTAAACCCTTCGAGCCCTAAACCCCTCTAAATCCCTAAACCATGACAGGAGAGCTGCAGAACCGTACATCATAAACCCTAACCTAACTCTAAACCCTAAACCTATACCTAACCATAAATACTTACCCTTTAACCTAAACCCTAGACCGCCTAAACCCTAGCCCTAACCCTACACCTAACCTAACCAGTAATCAAGCACACCGTCGATCGTGTGATAATGGCTCCAGCTGCGGGTATATCATGTGCCAAAGGGTCCCAATCTTTGGTTCTCATGTGTATATGTACTAAACAAACCTAAAAAAATGAAAAGATTACATTGGTGCACCCTCGCGCGGAGAAATCTAGGGGTAGACCCGTGCCGGGGCACACGTTCCATTGTTTTGGGGGAAGGAGGGGGAGAAAGACCGCCGGAGCACCGGAAACCCACCAAACCTTGCATGTGGACCTATTCTATGTGTCAAAGTGTGATTCAAGGTGTGATTCACAAAATGGTGCATGGCATGGATCCCCGGTCTGACATTCCTCACCTTCGGGCGATAACACTGAACAGAATGTACGCTGAAGTGTCCCGCCGCGGGTATATCGGGGGCTAGACTGTGCCAAAGGGTGCCACACATGGTTTTCCATATGTCCATGGACTAAACAAACCTAAACCTATGAAAAGTTACATTGGTGCACACCCCTCGCGGGGAGAAATCTAGGGGGGTAGACCAGCCAGGGCACAATCGTATTTTAGGGGGGAGGGGAGGGGGGGATAACGACCGGCCGGAGCACAGGAACCCCACCAAATCTTGCATGTGGACTGATATGTGTCAAAGTGTTGTGCAAGGTCTAATGGTGCAAAGTAGCTCCCTAAACCTAAACCTAAATTTGCGGGAGGCTTCGGGCCTAAACCCCCTCTAATCCTAAACCCGTGCGGACTATGAGCCATGCATCTGGCTTTAACTACAACACAAACCTAAACCTATACCTAATACCGTGCTGCCCTTCAACTAACCTAGCTAGCCCTAAGCCCTAGCCCCCTAGCTTCCACCTAACCCTAACAGGTAGACCCGGAGCACACCGTCCCGATCGTGTGATAATGGCTCCAGCTGCGGGTATATGTGCCAAAGGGTCCCAATCCTGGTTCTCCATGTGTATATGTACTAAGCAAACCTAAAGAATGAAAAGTTACATTGGTGCTGCCTCGCGGGAGAAATGCGGGGGTGACCAGGGAGCACACGTTCACATTGTTTTGGGGAGGAGAGGGGATAACGACACGGAGCAAGGAACCCCTAAACCTTGCATGTGGACCTATTCTATGTTTCAAGTGTGATGCTAGGTGTGATTGCCTGGTTACATGGCATGGATCCCGATCGACAATTCTCTTGAGGCGATAACATATGATTCCAGGACGTGTACGGTAGGTGTCCCGCCGCGGGTATATCGGGGGCTAGACTGTGCCAAAGGGTACCACACATGGTTTTCCATATGTCCATGGACTAAACAAACCTAAACCTATGAAAAGGTATATTGGTGGAACGTCGCGCGGAGAAATCTAGGGGGTAGACCAGCTCCCGCTGTTTGGGGGGGGAAGGAGGGGGACGGCCGCCGGAGCACCGGAACCCTGATATATGTGGGGATGAGCATGGAGACTAATTTTGTATTTCACATAGTGTAATAAATAGTCATCAAAAAAAAACTAATTAACAAAATAAATATAAGTAGTAGATGAAATAAATAGTTAGAAAAACAAAAATGTATATTGGCGCTGGAGAGAAGCGCACGGCAAAGAACCCTTTGCCGTGCAACATCTGTCTGCACGGCAAGTTTGGCCGCACGGCGTGCAGGCCTTTGCCGTGCGCTGTTTCTTTGCCGTGCGGCTTGCAGCTACTTTGCCGTCCCAAAATCTTTGCCGTGCGCTGCTCCAATTCTTTGCCGTGAGGAAATTCTTTGCCGTGCGCCAAATCTTTCTTTGCCGTGATATGTTTCTTTGCCGTGCGCTGCGCTAATACTTTGCCGTGCATATTTTCTTTGCCGTGCGCTCTTCCTGCTACGCACGGCAAAGAAATCTTTGCCGTGCAGCAGCTCACGGCAAAGTTTGGCTGCACGGCAGCGCCTGATTTTCCGGTAGTGCAGATTCAGTAGGTGCTTTTGAGAAAGTTTTTTTTCCCATGCACGAACCTCTTGTTTCATTCAGGTTGTTTGCGATGCTTCACTCGCTGCAGTCCACAACTGAAACTTGATGGAACACGGTGGCGCGAATCTTAAAACAGTATATCGACGGCCAAAAAATACACTGAGAAAGCGCCGCGTTCGGGCGCGTCTACATTGTCGACAAAGGAAAGGACATGTGAAGGATTTGTACGTACGCACTTGTGCAGTTGGACTGGGTGGTTAACTGGCCAATGCATGGAAGCCATGCCTGCTAATGTCTCTAGCTTTGACGTACCTTGCTGAAGTTTCCATGAAACCCTAATCTTTAATTAACAAGCTCCCGAGATCAGGGTCGGGCCGGCCTTTATTCATGGGTATTCAGTATAGAACCCAGATTTGGTGACAAAACAATCAATCCTATAATAATGAAGTAAAGGATGAAAGTAGGTAGTTAACCGGGTTGGAACAAAATGTTGACTGTCTTCGTTCAGTTTCAAACTCCATCCATGGCTGCAATTCTTCTTCTGTTTTTAAAATAAGCTTTGTACCGAAAAGTGTATTTGACACATGAGCACCAGTGTTCCTGATTTCTAAAAATCATATTTTTTGGATTTTAAAAAATATGAAATTAAATACCCACATACATACAAACATTCTAAAGCTACGGTAAAAAAATTGGAGAAAAATATATTATATTTTAAGCTATACAAAAAAGACAAATTTCTGATAAATATATACCTCTATACGTAGCCACAAATTTGTTTTTTTCCTGTAGCTCAAAATACAATGTAATTTCTACCGAAACTTTGCATGAATATTCAGAACATGTGTATGCATTCATGGAATAAATGTGATGATTTTTCGGAACGTATAAATACAGTTTTCAAATATTTTAAAAAACCGAGAGCACTGGTGCTCATGTGCACCAAATTTGCTTCCGCTTTGTACATGTATTTTAACTATAGAAAGCTCACATAGTGTTGTTCTTCTACTCTACTATCACTGGTTCATATATAATTCTTTAATAAAAATATATTTAATACACTATAATATTTTTATATTACTTCTATTCCGAATTAGACGTCGCATGTCTGTCTATATTTGCATGTATATACACTATAATGTGTCTAATACATATGTATCTACTATCTACAAAAATATGCGATATGTAATTCGAAACAAAGGAGTACTTGTTTTCGAGATTTTTTTTATATACTTTTGAATCCAGGTCTTAAAATTCTAGGCCTCCTCCAGACAAACATATGAAAATGGGTCGATTATCTAGATAGATCCACGATAAGTTTATCTCTCACTTGCGAAGATATAGAAAAAAAATCATTCGCCCTCGTGTGCCACGGGATAAAAAACTAAAATGCAATAATATTATGTAAAAAAAACCTAAAATGCAATATTACGTGCGTGTGATCCTCGTTGTCATTGGAGTCTGAAATTAAGCCGCGCTAACAAGCCAATTAAGCAATCAAGAGCACACACGAAATCAAGAAGAAAAAATCGAAAAACACAAAATTGATACGTCAAACCGGTCGTTGCGAAGCCCGTGCGAGGCTACGAGTCGCTGGCGCTCATGCTCTCGTTGGGTTCGCCGCCGCCGTGCTGATGATGCTGATGCGCAAGTTGGTGCTGATGAAGCGCGGTGGCTTCTGCTGCTCCGATGCTGTGCCCCGCAACGGTGACCTCCGACGCCGCTGCATGTTGTCCACGGTACGCGTTGAGCGCGGCGAGGATCCCCATCTGCGCCTCGCCGGATCCGGCCTGGCCGAGACCAAGCTGCTGCGCGTGCACCGCCATCGGTGCCGGGATGTTCATGAAATGTAGCCCGCTCGGTACGCCACGGTATACTGCCGCCGCGCCGCCGACACTCCCGGATTGCGGGAACGTCCAGATCGACTCGCCGCCCCCACTGCTTGGCGACGCTCCGGCGCCCTGCGCGCTGCTCGTCGGCACCATCCATACCGTGCCCGGCATTTGGCTCTGCGTGTACCCAGCCATCTGCTGCTGGTACTGTTGTTGATGATGTTGATGATGTTGCTGCTGCTGCTGCTGCATTTCTTGCTCCCACCGCCGCTTCCTGGACAGGTCGGTGTTAGCGGCCGGCGACGACGAAGAGGGCGACACGTCGAGGCCGACGCTCCCGGAGTGGAAGCTCAGCAGCAGCGGGGATGACGAGGAGGTGGTGGTGGAGGACGGGCTCTCCAGGCTGCCGCCGAACCCAAGGCCGACGAAGCGGTCCCACGCCTCGGAGCGAGCGCCGCCGCCGAAGCGAGAGCCCATCAACCCAGCGCCGCGGAGGTGGGTGGGGATAGTGGAGAGCATGGAGCCGGACGACCGGAGAGAGATGTTGAGGGAGGTGAAGTTGGCCGGGATGGTGCCCGTGCCGGTAGCCGCGATCACCGCGGGCTCCGCCTGCTGCAGTAGCCACTCGATGGTCTCGCCGTCCGTCTTGTGCCCCAGCTCCCGCGTCAGCTGGAACACCCGCGCCGCGCAGATCGCCGGCATCCGGATGCGCCTCCCGCGACCGTCCACCTTCGTGTGGCGGTCCTTGCTCGTGGTCCGCTTCGGCGGTGCCGCCTTCCGGACCTGCAGCTCGGACCCATTCGTCCGGTCTGGGGCGGCGCCCAACCCAGCAGCCGGGGAAGTGGAGCACGGATGCTCCTCCTTCTTCTCCAGGAGCTGCAGGGGGAAGTTGAGGCGGCGACCTCCACCGGCCTCTCCGGTAATATCCATGGCCTCGACTAGGCCATAGACATATACGCACAAGATGCTGTCCTTCGGTTAGGGAAAGTTGAGCGGTCGGTTTGGTTTGGCGACGGACCAACACCCAAGCTGTTCTTGTGGGGTTTGCTTAACGTGTTAGGTAGGGACGACGGCGGTGGTGGCAGTGGCGGTGGCGGCGCTAGAGTGAGGAAGAGATCGAGCAGTAGAGAGAGCAAACACTGTAGGTTGGCAAGAATTATTTTTCATAGAGCATGATGATGAGAGAGAGACGGGTGCTTGTGGAGATCAACGAAACACTATTTTATGGTGCTTCGGTAGGTTTGCCTGGTGTATGCGCAGCAGGGAGGGAAGAGGGCTCGAGGAGACGAAGGAAGGATCATATGATAGGGGAGGGGGAGAGGACGGAGAAGAGATAGAGAGAGAGAGAGAGGGAGAAACATCAAGGCAGGAGATGATGGTGTACTTTGTCGGGATTGGAGGAGAGAGATCAAGACGCATTAAAGGTATATGTTTGAGAGAGACAGGGGGAGAAAGAGATTAGGATAAGGGAAGATTATTTTTATTCTTCTCGTTGGTAAGAATGATTTGATGTGTTTCAAAGCAATGTGATAATTCACCGAGAATAAGCATGGTTTGTTTTATATATACTCTGATCAGATAGTTTTGGACTTATGAGTTTTGAGGAATAGTTGGTTTGCCGCTGCACATCTACAGGCAAATTAGATTTCTTAACCATTGGCAAGATGAACTACGGGAACCGGTTAAGGCGGCACAGGCCATTTTGGCCGTCGGCACAACCCATTTTGCCGTCACAACCCATTTTGCCGTCGGCATATCTCCCAGGTGGGCTCGGTGGAGGCCTAATGGCCGTTAGCCCGTGTAAAGTCCTATGGTGCATTATTTTTCAAAAAAAATCCAATAAAATTTCGAGGCAATTTTTGAATTATTTGACAGTTAAATCTCTGAGTTAAACTTTTCACCCGGTCACCCATCGTCAAACTGCTTCCATTCCAGCATGCTTACCTTTTTCGTTCCTTCCGGGTGAGCTTCTGGTAGAGGAGTTATTCTTTGTTGACAATAGTGCCCTACGAATCCTATTAACCATTGGGCCACGATATCACACTTCTTTATTATTTGAATTCTAAACAATTATATGACTAAACAATAATGAATACATTATTGTTTTTTATAATAAATCCTGAAATAATAAAATAATTTTTTTTTTTGTCATTTTCTAAAAAATGAAAAACCATATTGTTACCCTCCAAAACCCCCGACGGGTTTGGTTAACAACTTTAAGAGTCGGGCTCCCAGGGCCGCTTAGTGGATCCCTGCACCTCGTTCGTCGCAAATCTTACGCAGAAACGTCACGCTAGGGGTGCCACGAAACCTGAGCCACGATGGAAGGTGTTAGTGCTTGATTGTTCCGCATGGTAGACACGTGAACATTAAATAGCCTTATCGGCTCTCGGGTTTGATGGATCGGCTCAAGGCGATCGCCCCATGGTCCTTGATGGATTAACAATGGCATGGGGATCCTTGATCAGGACAAAGCTAAAGCGATCCACGCAGTTTAGGGTTTCAACATAATCGGAACGTCCTAAGTGCGATCGGGCTAGTGCTACGAGAGACGATGCAAACTACCCCTACGGGAGGCCTAAAAACCAACATAACGTTGATGGAACATCCCTCAGCCAGGGAATATACCTAGCACCACCGGATCCTCCGCCCCAACATAAGGCCTAACTATGAGATATTAAACTAATCCTTGCGTAGCAAGGAGCAACTATAACGGATCGGATCTACTAAGTAAGAATAGCGAGGATGCCTGCACGTCTAGATCGTAAAAAACAACAAGGTGTCTAGGGACGGCATTGCCACGCGAATATGCACGTGAAAGCACCAATGCAAGCCCTAAACACCTAAGGATAACTACGTTGCTCGCCATCAACAAGGCTTCAGCACGAGCAGTACAAGGATGAATAAACTTTGCCTAGATCGCTAGATGCGATCTAGGCAACATGGTGCTTAAACCTCGAAGAGAAGGGGTGGCGATGCGCCTGTTTTTGTGTTTGTTGAACGATGATTGTCCTCCTTTCCGATAACCCTAGATACATATTTATAGTCCAAGGGACTTTCTAATTGAGGCGTGCACCTAACCGTGTACGGGCCAGACTCTATCTCTTAATTCTAAATTACGACGCGATCTAATATATTAGGATACACATGGGCAACTTAGCCAAACCCTCGGCTGAAGCCGCCCAAAGATGCTTCATGTACGTCCTTCAAGCCTATCTTCACTACGGCCCATCTCTGATTTGGCCAAAATCAGGTGATAACACATGCCCCCCTGGTTTTGGTGATAATATCAAAACCATGTGTTTTTTCCTCGAGGGTCACGTCGTGGCAGAGCGAACCGTCGCAGTATTCTCCAGGATCCATCTTGCCTTCTCAACTCCTCGCATGATTTGCGGCTCGCAACGCTCCCGAGTAATCGGCTCTTCTTTTTTTCCTTCTCTTTTAAACTATCGGCTTCTACTTAGCTTGGTCGACGGTCGAAGTCAAACAACCTCCAAAAAAGAGCCGATGGTGTGCATCGGCCTCTACCATAAAACGAGCAAGGGCAGACCTTATTTTGTCCCTCTCAAACGGTAACTTGCAGCCTCCATCTCAGATCCCCAAAATCCGCGACCCGAGCAGCTCCACAAGCTTCAGATCTCAACAGCGCCGCCCTACCTCCGCAACGCATCCAATGGCGGAATCGTCCAACGCCAACGCCATGGTCTCGGGTTGAAGGTAATACTCCACTTCTTCGCCATTAGGATTAAACTCAGGATTGAACGGAGGAACACCTGAATTAATGTTTCTGCCCGTTGTTAATTTTAGGTCTCCGATATCCTGTTGCCGCATCCTTCTCTCCCAGACTCCATGTGTCTTGGCCCCCGTTCTTCTGAGAGCCCTGCCCATTTAATCTCCTGTGAGGCCAACAGAATCCCCTTCGCGAACCAGAACTTAGATCTGACTTCCTGGGCCGACTGCCTGCGAGCCTGGCCTAATCCCCCTGAAGGTTGGGTAGCATGGTACAATAGAGTGTCTAAGACCCATTACGCCACCTGGAAAACGATAGGGATAGCCGATGCATTGTCATTATCACTGTCTCCTCTTGAAAAGAATGAGAACATAAAACCATCGGCTACTTTTGGTCCGACGCACTAAACTGTTTTATGTTTGGCCATGGCCCCATGACGCCAACTCTTGGATGTAACCATGATCACAGGCCTTGATATTGCATCTCCCAGCCCCTCTGCTTTCAAATTGCCAAAAGTCCCGTTCACCCTCTCTTCTAAAAAAGAGTGCACAAGCTGGGGCGCCTATCTGAAGCGTTACATGAAAACCAAAGGCCCTGTAAGAGAGAACACACGGCCTTCTTAAACTTCTGGCTGGAGCACTTCATATTCTGCGGTCCTTCTCTTGCTCCAACTAAGAATTACCTTTCCCTGGCCTACGAACTTGCTAAAGGCACTCGCCTTGGCCTTGGCAAACTGTTCCTTGGGAGGTTTACCGATCTCTCCAGCTGATGTCGGTCAAACTGTTTTCTCAAAGAACAGATGTGAGCCCCTGGTGGTTTATTCAACTATGGGCTCAGCTATACTTTGAACCAAATCCCGGACTTTCCACCTGACCTTTGCACCTTCCCAGATACAGCCGGGGAGAGAGATCCATGCAGGTTAGGTCAAGCTGTATGGCCTCCCAGCAACAGCTGGTACAAAGAAGCAGCAGGGTGGTTCCGGATCTTCTTCCAAGGCTCAGAGGACCCCCTGTTCTTCCCTACACCGAATCGGAGAACTTAGAACCAGTCTCCTTCGATTAGACACTTAGCCGATGTGACGGCACAGCACTTGTACTCCATCATGATCCGTCCTTGCTTCCTCCCGGTTGGCATGAGTACCTCCAACCGGATCATCGCACAGTTACGAGTCTTACCAACCGGTGGTGGTAGCTCGTCGGTCCGTCTTGGGCGAGTGCCTCCCACACTTCTTCTTCATGCTGACGGACAGCAGAGCTGAACTGCAGCATCCTTCTTTGGTCAAAGATGCTACACCTTCTTTGATGCTTTGTCCCAATTCCCCACAACCTCCGTTTCACCACCACTACCGATGGATTTGATACCTGGTGGTCCATGTGGAAGACCCATGCCTTCGGAAGAGCTCTAGGACCGTTGCTGAGGCAACTCGATGCTGAATATAGCATTCCCGCACATCAGGTACCACTGCATTGAAATTTCTTGCAATTGCCCATGAGAATTGTCTAAAAACCTGATTTTACTTCTAGGAACAAGACGGCCCAGAGCCCACGCAGGTCGACGGCTCTCCCTTCACATTCTTTCCGCCAGCTCCGGTAGTTCTCTTCTGCCAGAACTCGCCGTCCTTGAGAAGGTCATAATGCAAGGCCAGCCGATTTCACCAAAATCGGCTCCCGAATAAAAGCATCTTCGGGGCTGTTGCCCCCGAGCTTCTACAAGCGAGGAAGGCGGTGAGAGAAGTAGCTGCCAGGGAAGACTGAAAGCAAACTCTATCCAAGAACACTTGCACGTAAGTTATCCCAAGCCCTGATTGCCATCTGTCCTCCCAGTCCTTTTACGACATGTACCTACCTGCTTTTGCAGACTTCCACTGAAGAAAACTCCAGCGAGGAGGCACATTCTAGCCAGAGGGACTCGAGCCCAGGTAATTCTGAGAGATCCACCACGCAGAGCCATACCGACTCACCTGCGTCAGTTTCTGGAAGAAATCGACTCCCGAGCCTGTTGCCCCTCAAGCTCCAATCCAAGCAAGGTCCCGTGTGAAGCGTCGGTGCGTCAAAAGGGTTCGCAGAGACTCGCAAGCTCCCTCCTCAAGTCAAGAGGTTTCGAATGTAACCACTTCATCCATTCATATCCTCTGTGGTCTCGATGTTACTTGGATCGGCTCACCATTCCTCTTGCAGATTAATGAGATATCTAGCGGGGACGACGAGGAGGTCCCAATGCCCTCGGTCACACTAGGTCTGGCCGCCTCGACAAGTGTGGTTGGTCTAGTTGCTAATCTGGCCCAACCCACGGCTCAGCCGATCGTTCCTACATCGGCCGCTCCCCCTTCTTTGGGAGAGGTATACTCCATTCCCTTGGTTTTACGCTTTCATGTGTTGCATGCTCACGTCGCTCTTGTCTGCCTGTCAGGGATGTGATCCTTCGAGCTTACTGACGTTCGATCCGGAATCTATCGAGCCAGCTGCACCCAAAGCAAATGAAGGGCCAAGCCTTGAGATGGTCCACGGTCCCCTTCAACGCCTCAAGGCTTTGCTCTCCTCCTCAATTGAGATCTTGGTCGAAAATCCCGAGGCAATCAAAGGCATCCTTGACGAGATCCAGCCTCATCTCCCCATGACACTGCGGGTGAAGCTTTGGCCAGCCGCGACTCTGTCGGCTTTCAAGTCAGGAGTGCAATCGGCTCGCCAAAGGATTACCCTTCGTCGCGTTCAGCTCCCGTTGAGAGCCGATATTGCAGAGAAATGTCAACGGCTTAACGAGAAAAAGGCGCCTGGACGCCAAGACTGATCGCCACGCCATAACACGAACTCGACACCCTGCGCAAGGAGCTGGAGAGCCTTGAAGAAGGTGAGGACGACCAAGCAGTTATCCAAAGAAGGAGGCCTTCATTGCCCGCTCTCGAGAGGAAGCTCAAGAGCCTCACGGCCGATCTGCTGATTTGGCGGAGATTCGCGAACTGAGCGGCCAATTGGTGACAGGCAAAGACGAAGACGACGAGGCTGAGATTGCCGAAGTGGATCGTATCCGTGCTGACGCCCTTCGCGCTCTTGAAGAATTTCTTCAGAAGCACCTTCCTGTGTAATCTGCTGAATGTTGTACTGAACTCGCGCTTTTGATTGCGGATAACAGCTTATGCCTCTTGCGTCGAAATTCGTATATATTTTTTTTTTAAATTATAGCCGATCAATCTCATGAATCGGCTCCTTCGGGTACAACCTCTGTGGCTTTAAACCTTCTCTGTGTATATGCCCCCCCCAAGCCGAATCCTTCAAATGATTGAGGATGTCGGCTTTTCAGCCAGTTCAAGACTATCTCACGACTCACCATGATAAACAGCACCACAGTGGATCCGCATAATAGGAATAATCTTTTAGCCGATCGCTGGAATCGGCTCCCCTTGCAGTTGTCGATCCGACTATTCATCCGGTAGAGTAGAGCCATTGAGGTTCCGGACATCTATAGCGACGCGCCATCGGCCATCCTTTTTCTTCGTAAGTACAGCATTAGAAGTCCATTCAGTGTACCTGTACGGCCTGAGGCACAACATCTGCTCGATATCCTTCTTGACTCCTCTATCTCTTTTAGCTTGTCGGCTGAAGTAAACCCATAACTTGACTTTCCATCGCCCTGAGTCAATGTTGAACAGACAGCGTATGTTGAGGATAATCGGATCGATTGAAATCGGCCTCCTTTTCCATTGTAATGCTTAATAAGGGTTTACAACTTCTTGGCCTCTTATTATGGGGACGTGACTCGACAGAGGCATGTTCGCCATGTCTTGGATCATAAATCTCGACGAGATCCTGAACAACGTATTTGTACCAGCCGACGTCTCTGCATCGTTATGGAGATGCTGTGCATCGGCTTTGCTGTTTTGGGCGCCATACTTTCTTTGGCGGGCGCGCCTTTGTCTCCAACGTTTGCTGGATTTTCACGGCCAGATCGGGCCGTGCTCTCAACGTATACAGGTGCGCCTCGGCTTCTTCCAGGTTTCAGCAGCTGCCGCGCCCGAGAATGGGGAGTCCATCGGGGCACCACCTTGGTGATACCTATCTTCTTCTCCATCTGACTCCTCAAGTCTTCTTCTTGAGATGACTCAGCTCTTTCTCCAGTGTGGGAGAGGTCCTGAGCTCGAACAACGACACTTTGTTCGTCCTTCTCCTGTGTGCATTACGGGCGGTTCTCGATTGTTGGCAATCGCTCATTCCGAGTCCCAGGCAATGTTTGAAGAAGGGACAGTTCAATCCTCCACGTTGTCTTGCTCCTTTGACCTCCCTCGGCGCGACGTTCGTACCGTCGTCGTTCCTATCATCTTGGCGATAC
This sequence comes from Lolium multiflorum, assembly GCA_030979885.1. Classification (NCBI taxonomy): domain Eukaryota; kingdom Viridiplantae; phylum Streptophyta; class Magnoliopsida; order Poales; family Poaceae; genus Lolium; species Lolium multiflorum. The sequence continues at coordinate 46,233,781 of CM061753.1, read as the reverse complement.
CTCTGTATTCAGCATCAGACCGACGATGTTTCTCATTGTCTTCGTAAATAACGTCGACGTCGGTTGTCTGCTGCTCATATTTGTTGAGAGATGCACGGAGAGTGGGCGATACCATGTGCTTTTCACCTCCCCCTCGGTTAGTACCGTCTATCGTCGTCTTGGGGCCGGTCGCGTGGGCAGCCTCTTCTTTATCTTTGCCACGAGGTGGCTACTCTCTGCTATGCCTGCGCTGTGGCGGTTCACAGCCATGTGCTGTAAGAGGAGAACCCTGGCTCCCTTATGGAGTGGCTGAGATCTACCGTGTTGACGCCATGCGACGGACACGTGTTTCCTTTGAGCTTGACGTTGCGAGAACGGTTTGTCTCAAAGCCGATGAGTTCGGCTTCACGGATGGCCTTCAACTCATCGTATTTCTTCTTGTGCCCCGCAGGGAGATCCTTGCAGGTGATTTGCTCCTCTGCCATCTCGGATCGATGTTTGACGTGAATGTTGGAAGTCCCACCGAGCGTGCCGAGATGTGTTACCCTCCAAAACCCACGCGCGACGTGGAGGAAGCTCAGGGCCGCTTAGTGGATCCACGGCACTCGCTCGTCCCGCAAATCTTGGCAAACGTCTGCGGTTGCTAGGCGTGCCACCTGACCTAGACGATCGGGAAGGTGTTAGTGCTTGATTGTTCCCTGTGAACGTAAACATTAAATACGAGCCTTATAGGCTCTCAGGTTTCCTGTGGATCGGCTCAAGGAGCCGATCTCCATGGTCCTTGATGGATTAACAATGGCATGGGGATCCTGCTTGATCAGGACAAAGCTAAAGCGATCCACGACAGTTTAGGGTTTTCACCGCATAATCGGAACGTCCTAAGTGCGATCGGGCCTAGCAGCTACGAGAGACGATGCAAACTACCCCTACGAGAGGCCTAAAAACCAACATAACGTTGATTCCCGGAACATCCCTCGCAGGGACGGTAACAACATCTAACGCACCACCGGATCCTCCGACCCCAACATAAGGCCTAACTATGCAGATATTAAACTAATCCTTGCGGAGCAAGGAGCAACTAGAACGGATCGGATCTACTAAGTAAGAACAAGCAGGATGCTGCCGTCTAGATCGACGTAAGGGCAACAAGGTGTCTAGGGACGGCATTGCCACGCGGATATGCACGTGAAAGCACCAATGCAAGCCCCTAAACACCTAAGGATAAATAGTACTTCGCCATCAACAAGGCTTCAGCACGAGCAGTACAAGGATAACGAATAAACTTACACTGCCTAGATCGCTAGATGCGATCTAGGCAGCATGGTGCTTACCCGGGAGAAACCCTCGAAGACAAGGGGTGGCGCGCCGTATTTTGTGTTTGTTGAACGATGATTGTCCTCCTTTCCGATAACCCTAGATACATATTTATAGTCCAAGGGACTTTCTAATTGAGGCGTGCACCTAACCGTGCACGGGCCAGACTCTATCTCTTAATTCTAAATTACGATGCGATCTAATATATTACAGATACATGGGCAACTTAGCCCAAACCCTCAGCGCAAGGCCGCTTCAAAGATGCTTCATGTGTACGTCCTTCAAGCCTATCTTCACTTACGGCCCATCTCCTGATTTGGCCAAAATCAGGTGATAACAATTTCCTTTCTCCCTTTTGAGGAATCTAAAACATCGGTAAACAGCCATAGGTTGTTGAAATCAGATGTAAAATTTTGCGTAGATACATTTTCATATAAAAAACGTTTTCTCGGAGGTCGTATGCAACCAGAAAAGCCGTTTTATCGAAATATGATGCCATTTTGCATAATATATCGAAATTAATGTTTGTTAATTTCCTAACAACTAGACCACATAATATCATCTCAATGGATTTTTTTTTAAAATTTCTAACTTTTTCTTATATTTTTTGAAAATTGAAAAGGCGATTCCGGGAGGGGGGTGTGGAAAAAAATCATCGTCGGCATAGGGCTGGAGAGGGAAAAAAGAGAAAAACATGTGTCGGTGGCCAGTCCTAGCGTAGTTCCATCATTGCCTCACCCTCACGGCGGAGACCCCTGTGCCGACGACCTTTTTCTATGCTGACGGTGGTCGTCGGTATAGGTTGCCCTTTTTCTGTTTGAACCCTATGCCGACAGCCCCCAAAAAAAGCCGTCGGCAAAGATCCTGGCCGTCGGCACCTTGACGTTTTCGTAGTGATTATCTCGAGTAGGCACGATTTTAAATTTATGAATCGCAATTTTTTTGGACCTCGTAGAATTAACCCAACTTTAATAAATTGTGCAAATTCCGAATCTTATTTCTAAATGTTTATATCTATGTCATCTAGTTTAGAAGATTTTTGACCTAGTTGAATTTGATTTGAATCTAAGCTAAAACTTCGAGGTGAAACAATTTCTATACCCAGGCCTATTAGAAAAAATGTTGATCCATTGTATGGCAGTAGTGAACTTATTAAGGTTGTGTTGTCAGGTTAAAGGTTGGGCAGCTAGATTTTTTTATATGTTCTATGCTGAAGGCTCGCGAGAGGTCGACTTTAAATTAGCAAAGCCAAAACCGACCAACAACCTCAACCACACCGTTACTGCCCCCACGAAGAGTTAATTATGGAAAAAAACCCTGGTAAGACACCTTAATCTAAATGAGGGGGATTCAGACAACACCTCCAAGGAGGAGGACAACGGCACAACGCCCATGAGCATCGATGTCGCTGGCACGTCCCAAGTACCTGCAAAGCTTCTGCCAAATTCCCAATCCTCCAAACTTTGATATTTGTCTAGGCCAGCAACACAAATGAACCAACAACATTGGGAAGAAATCACTGTCAAACATAATACCTATAGGCATGGTTTAGTACAACACCCAATATGTATCTATATGTAAACGCCACTATAGCGGATGTTCCTACAACTATATAACGTGTAATCCGAGCCCCTATGAGGACATTGATTCCTCTTTGTTAACATGATATCGGGGACAAGAGATCTTAAATTCAAGACTCTAGCAACACAACATTAATAGAAAAGATTATGTGGCCGACATACAACCCACTCCTAAGGACTGGAATAGCCTAGACATGTCTAGTATGTTACCTTGGATCTACATTTCATAAGTTCTCCTCTATAATAATTAGTGCATTCTCAAATGTAGACCGTTTCGATGACAGATGTTCCCTTTGGTAGAAATCGAATCTATTAAGTCCTAGTGCTATGGTGTAGCTAGGCGTACTGAAAGAATCCTAGCATGCATGCTTTGCTCAATTGGTTATGGGGGGGGGGACTACAGATGCAGCAAAGAGAAATAGTGACCATGCAAAACTTTAGGTGCCTAGCTATCTAGAAAAAAGGTCAGGCAAAAGAAAATATTTTATTTTTGAAGAAAAACTTAATTCTTTTGAAGTAGTGATAGTAGAAGTTTTAAACGTGTTTTCATGTGGGAAGAAAGTCATCCCTACCTATGAAGAGTAAACTCTCGTTGTGTCTCCAAAAAGAACAAAAGCACTCGTTTGTATTTTGTACCAAGACTGCAAATAGCAGCAGCATGGAAACTAGGATATCTTTCAGATCAAACTAGGTCCTGGTAAAGCTTTCACAAAAGCACTCTCTTTTAGGTAAACTGACTGTTGATTCTTGCTATGAACCACAGGAGTTTTGCTACTGTGGTCTGTGTTCCAGTCTTTGGATAAGCCTAACCAAATGTTTCTTTGTTTCTTATTAGAGTCATTTTAAGGATGTCTCCAGACCAAGCACTAGCTAGCGTGGCACACATGGCACTATCAGTCTATCACCCCCTCCTCCAGGCCCCATGCCAAGCCAAGTCTCAATTAGCTATTCTCGATCTCACCATCTCGCGGTGGGCCACTCTCTTTCTCACACTGTCGCACAAACACATGCACTTGTTGGCCTGCCACAACCACAACACTACAACAGTGAACAGATCGATGGATGTGAAAGAGATATAATTCACCTAGAAAATTCGAAAGAAAATCGAGACATATCTCCGTCATAACATAAATATAGCACCAACGGGGATCTCGTTTCTCTAGTCTACTTGGATGCAATAATAACTTAACAAGAATTTCAATAGAAGTTGGTATATAGGCTAACATGGAAGAATCAAGGATGATAAAAGCAAAAGTTGTTAGTCGTTTCAGGTTCGGGAGGGGAGCTTGAGCGCCTGGTCTGTCAAAATAATTCGTCAAAATCTTGACTTGCATTGTACGTGTTACAACACACTTGTTTCGAATTTTCTAGGTGAACAGGGTCGCGTCTCGTGTGGGTTAGGCTGCACGGCGGCGGGGCGCCCGCTGGGAGCAGCCAGGGGTGAGAGGCGGCGTCCTCCACACTCTGTGATGCGTGGCGTGACGTCAGCCGGAGCTGCGGTCGCGGTGGCGAGGTCTCGACCTCCTCTTTTCGACGGCGACGATGGCCGGTGGCGCTGCTGCATCATCTGGGCGTCGGGGCGGCGGCCCCGGGCATGGCTGTGGCGCCTTTCTCCTTCGGAGGAGGACGGCCAAGATGGGATCGAGTGTGGTGGATCTTGGGATCCAACACTGATCTCCGGTGGTGAGGATCCTGACGGGGATGAGCTTGGAATGACGGGGCAACCGGTGAGAACCGCACCTGGACCTCGGTCTTGGTGGATGATGGCGGCGTCACTTGACGTCGTTACCTTGTCGGAGGCATCATCTTTGCGTGTCTCGTCATTTCTCTTGGCTTGTGTCAACACCCGGATTTTTAAGTCCAGATGCCTATTATGCCATTCATCGCAATCCCAGGAATATTGTTTTTGCGAGACATAATAGATTGATATCACAACACATCATTCATTACAACTCATAATTGTCTTACATAGAGGGATCACATGATCCAGTCTTAATACATCATAGTGGATCTAGAGATCCTATTACAAAACACATAGCGGAAGCGAAGTAACGGTTGCGGTCCATCTATTCCACATGCAACTGTTGACGTCAGGAGTGATCCTAGTTGTCGTAGACATCCTGCTGTCCATCTTCCTCGTACTGCTGTTCCTCTTCAGAGTCTGGCCATTTGAATAGCCAGGGACAATGCCATGAGTACTTTAAAGTACTCGCAAACTAATACTAATGTAAGCACTATCAACTATAGTAAGGGCGATGCTAAGCTCTAGGTTTATTTGCATAAAGCCAAGTTTATTTCATAAACATTTAGTAAAGATGCTTGAGTCGCTAGACTAACTCAAGTGGGAACATTAGTGTCATTCCCACAACTCTGTTGTGATTCAAGTCAAAGTCACCATTTCAAGTTCAGATCACAAGTCACCTTCACATGTCACATTTTTGAAAATGGTCTGATGACGGAACAGTATGGCCTTTCCAATCGTCGTAACCGTGGACACGGCTATTCGAATAGTTCTACACTCTGCAGAGGTGGTACACTTGTGCCACAATATTTGCAATAATCCGTCGGGGTTAACCTGGCCCTGATTTATCACACTCCGTGTGCGGACTACCAACCATAACTTTTCACTTACATACCCTAGTATAGGCACCTCTCCCCATGAGCTTGGCCTCCCAGTGAAGACAGACAGTCAGCTGGGAACTGCACAGGGCTTGGGCCGGACATTCACCTCATTTCACGTCATTTCACATACTTTCATATTTCTTTGGAGGCAGCCCTTGGCATAACCCCGATGATGCTTGTTTAGAGGGAACCCATACTAAGATACATAAACTTCCAGTTAAGCCCTACCCATATCGGGTATTGTGGGGGTACTTGTAAAATTGGAATGGTATCGCATCCGAACCCAACCATCAGTTTTTGTAAAATTCACCATGTCATTCACAAGTCATATTCACCTTTAAAAATCTTTCAATAGAATGACTCATCATTCCAAGGTTTTCAAAGTCATTTCATTCTGTTCCCATCTAGAGAGTCAATTTTATTTGTTAGCACTAGCAACTAATCATGAGGGGTGCTATCTAGCTTTCATTGCTCTAGGCTACCTTTGATGATCTTGTTCTACTCTAGACCAAGTGAATTATGAATCAAAAGTAACTTTGATAAACAAAACTCAAAAACTTGTAAGGTAAAAACTTGGGATAGGATCATTAAACATAAAGTATGATGTAGTGGTGCCTTGCTCTATTAGAGCTTTGCACTTGGGTAACTCGCAAGAATATTAGCTTGCAAGATTATAGCTTGCCTTGAGTGGGGTACTGATCAAAGTGGTCTACCTCTTCCTGGAAGTAGACCTCCTCCTCCTCGGTGTACTCCTCGGTACTAGCGTCTAAATACGAGTATAATACACATCATTACCACACAAAGCCTAAGTACTAGACTAAGCACACACATAAATCACTCCTACTAAGCTATTAATCAACATGCTTATTAGGTGAGTTGATTTAATTTTATTCTTAAGAAAAATAATTTCCTCTCATTATAAATATTAATTAGAGTTTCTATTTATTTCTTGAGAAAGATAATTTCCTCTCATTGAATAATATTAAGATTTAATTTCCTCAATTAATGTCATATGACCTAGGTTGACCAAAGTCAACCTCTTCATAAGGCACGTCCGTTGGGAACCCCAAGTGGAAGGTATGATGCGTATAGAAGCAAGTTTCCCTCAGTATGAAACCAAGGTTTAATCGAACCGTAGGAGCCAAGAAGCACGTTGAAGGTTGATGGTGGCGAAATGTGATGCGGCGCAACAACAGGGATTCCGGCGCCAACGTGGAATCTGCACAACAAAACCAAAGCTTTGCCCCAACGAAACAGTGAGGTTGTCAATCTCACCGGCTTGCTGTAACAAAGGATTAAACGTATCGAGTGGAAGATGATTGTTTGCAAGAAAATAGTAAAACACAATTACAGTAGATTGTATGCTATGTAAAGAATAGGACCAGGTCCAGGTTCACTAGAGGTGTCTCTCATAAGATAAAAGCATGTTGGGTGAACAAATTACGGTCGGGCAATTGACAAATAGAGAAAGGCATAACAATGCATATACATGATATGATAAATATAGTGAGATTTAATCCGGGCATTACGACAAAGTACATAGACCGCCATCCATGCATCTATGCCTAAAAAGTCCACCTTCAGGTTATCATCCGAACCCATTCAGTATTAAGTTGCTAAGCAACAGACAATTGCATTAAGTATGGTGCGTAATGTAATCGACAACTACATCCTTAGACATAGAATCAATGTTTTATCCCTAGTGGCAACAGCACATCACAACCTTAGAACTTTCTGTCACTGTCCCAGGTGTCAATGAAGGCATGAACCCACTATCGAGCATAAATACTCCCTCTTGGAGTTAAGAGTACAAACTTGGCCAGAGCCTCTACTAATAACGGAGAGCATGCAAGATCATAAACAACACATAAACAATAGATTGATAATCACCATAACATAGTATTCTCTATCCATCGGATCCCGACAAACACAACATATAGAATTACATATAGATGATCTTGATCATGTTAGGCAGCTCACAAGATCCAACAATGAAGCACAACAAGGAGAAGGCGACCATCTAGCTGCTATGGACCCATAGTCCAGGGGTGAAACTCCTCATCACTCCGGAGCGACCATGGCGGTGTAGAGTCCTCAGGAGATGAATCCCTCTCCGGCAGGGTGCGGGAGCGATCTCCTGATCCCCGAGATGGGATTCGCGGCGGCGGCGGCGTCTGGAAGGTTTTCCGTATCGTGGCTCTCGTGCGGGGTTTTCGCAACGGAGGCTTTAAGTAGGCGTAAGGGTAGGTCAGGGGGCGAGGGCCCACACCATAGGGCGGCGCGGGCCCCCTGCGGCGCGGCCCTATGGTGGGCGCCTCGTCGCCCCTTCGTTATCTCTTCGGTCTTACAGGAAGCTCCGTGCAAAAATAGGACCCTGGCGAAGATTTCGTCCAATTCCGAGAATATTTCCTTACTAGGATTTCTGAAACCAAAAACAAGAAAAAACAGCTGGCTCTTCGGCATCTTGTTAATAGGTTAGTTCGAGAAAATGCATAAATATGACATATAATGTGCATAAAACATGTAGGTATCATCAATAAAGTAGCATGGAACATAAGAAATTATCGATACGTTGGAGACGTATCAGCATCCCCAAGCTTAGTTCTGCTCGTCCCGAGCAGGTAAAACAATAACAAAGATAATTTCTGGAGTGACATGCCATCATAATCTTGATCATACTATTTGTAAACATATGTAATGAATGCAGCGCTCAAAACAAAGGTAATGACATGAGTAAACAAGTGAATCATATAACAAAGACTTTTCATGAATAGTACTTCAAGACAAGCATCAATAAGTCTTGCATAAGGTTAACTCATAAAGCAATAAATCAAAGTAAAGGTATTGAAGCAACACAAAGGAAGATTAAGTTTCAGCAGTTGCTTTCAACTTATAACATGTATATCTCATGGATATTGTCAACATAAAGTAGTATAACAAGTGCAATATGCAAGTATGTAGGAATCAATGCAGTTCACACAAGTGTTTGCTTCTTGAGGTGGAGGGAGATAGGTAAGCTGACTCAACAATAAAAGTAAAAGAAGGTCCTTCAAGAGGAAAGCATCGATTGCTTTGTATTTGTGCTAGAGCTTTTATTTTGAAAACATGAAACAATTTTGTCAACGGTAGTAATAAAGCATATGAGTTATGTAAATTATATCTTACAAGTTGCAAGCCTCATGCATAGTATACTAATAGTGCCCACCTCGTCCTACTTAGCTTGGACTACCGGATCTTTGCATGCCATGTTTCAACCAAGTGTCACAAAGGGTACCTCCATGCCGCCTGTACAAAGGTCTAAGGAGAAAGCTCGCATTTTAGATTTCTCGCTTTTGATTATTCTCAACTTAGACATCCATACGGGACAACATGGACAACAGATAATGGACTCCTCTTAAATGCATAAGCATATAGCAATGATTATTATTCTCATATGAGATTGAGGATATATGTCCAAAACTGAAACTTCCACCATGATTCATGGCTTTAGTTAGCGGCCCAATGTTCTTCTCTAACAATTTTGCATGCTCCAACCACTAAGGTGATAGATCCTTCAGACAAGACGGACATGCATAGCAACTCACATGATATTCAACAAAGAATAGTTGATGGCGTTCCCCGAGAAGCATGGTTATCGCACAACAAGCAACTTAATAAAGATAAAGTGCATAAGTACATATTCAATACTACGATAGTTTTAAGGCTATTTTGTCCCATGAGCTATATATTGCAAAGGTAAATGATGGAATTTTAAAGGTAGCACTCAAGCAATTTACTTTGGAATGGCGGAGAAATACCATGTAGTAGGTAGGTATGGTGGACACAAATGGCATAGTGGTTGGCTCAAGGATTTTGGATGCATGAGAAGTATTCCCTCTCGATACAAGGTTTAGGCTAGCAAGGTTATTTGAAGCAAACTCAAGGATGGACCGGTGCAGCAAAACTTACATAAAAGACATATTGTAAACATTATAAGACTCTACACCGTCTTCCTTGTTGTTCAAAACTCAATACTAGATATTATCTAGACCTTAGAGAGACCAAATATGCAAATCAAATTTTAGCAAGCTCTATGTATTTCTTCATTAATGGGTGCAAAGCATATGATGCAAGAGCTTAATCATGAGCACAACAATTGCTAAGTATCACATTATCCAAGACATTTTAGAATTACTACATGTAGCATTTTTCAATTCCAACCATATAACAATTTAACGAAGAAGAAACTTCGCCTTGAACATTATGAGTAAAGCCTAAGGACATATTTGTCCATATGCAACAGCGGAGCGTGTCTCTCTCCACAAAGTGAATGCTAGGATCCATTTTATTCAAACAAAAACAAAAATAAAAACAAACCGACTCCAAGTAAAGAACACAAGATGTGATTGAATAAAAATATAGTTTCAGGGGAGGAACTTGATGATGTTGTCGATGAAGAAGGGGATGCCTTGGGCATCCCCAAGCTTAGGCAGCTTGAGTCTTCTTAAAATATGCAGGGGTGAACCACGGGGGCATCCCCAAGCTTAAAGCTTTCACTCCTCTTGATCATAGTATATCATACTCCTCTCTTGACCCTTGAAAACTTCCTTCACACGACTTCAAGCAAACTCATTAGAGGGTTAGTGCACAATTAATAATTCACATGTTCAGAGGTGGCACAATCATTATTTACACTTCTGACATTGCATAAAGCTACTGGACATTAATGGATCAAAAATGAATCCAACATAGCAAAAGAGGCAATGCGAAATAAAGGCAGAATCTGTCAAAAACAGAACAGTCCGTAAAGACGAATTTAAAGCTGGCACCAGACTTGCTCAAATGGAAAAACTCAAAACTAATGAAAGTTGCGTACATATCCGAGGATCACGCTCGTAAATTGGCAGATTTTTTTGAATTTTCTACAGAGACCTGTGCCCAGATTCGTGACAGACAGCAATGCTGTTTCTGCGCAGCGATCCCAAATATAACATCAACTTTGACATAGAAACTTTACTTGGCACAAAAACATGATAAGGAGAGGTTGCTACAGTAGTAAACAACTTCCAAGATTCAATAAAACAAAAAATTGCTGTAGTAAAAACATGGGTTGTCTCCCATAAGCGCTTTTCTTTAACGCCTTTCAGCTAGGCGCAGAAAGTGCAAATCAAGTAACATCGAGAGTAGAAGCATCAACATCATAACCTTGGGTGTTGGGAGTTTTCTCAACAATGCATGTTATCTCGTCTATGTAAGTTTCAGAGGCTCCTTTTTCATTATTCTTAGGCTTGCTATTCTCATCAAACAAATTTTCAGGAACAAGCCAACCATAGTTATTTTCTAGAGCTTCATGCATTCCTAGGAGTTTACATGGTATTGTTGTCTTAACCTCCCCACCATCATTAATATTATTAGTGTACTTTACTCTCTCCATGTCCATCTTTTCAAGGAGACTAACAAAATTGGTGTAAGAACCAAGCATTTTATATTTAGCAAAGACTTTTCTAGCCTCTCTTGCTACACCACCAAATTCTTTAAGAAGGGTTTCTAAAACAAAATCTTTCTTCTCTCCTTCCTCCATATCACCAAGTGTGAGAAACATGTGTTGGATTATAGGATTTAGATTAACAAATTTAATTTCCAGCATGTGTACTAAAGAAGCAACAGCAATTTCATAAGTAGGAGCAAGTTCTACCAAGTGTCTATCCTCAAAATCTTCAGCTGTGCTAACATGAGTGAAAAATTCCTCTATATTATCTCTTCCAATTATAGATTCTCGGCCTACCGTTATGTCTTTTAGAGTGTACTTAGGAGGAAACATGATGCAATAAGCAAAAAGTAAACTAGGCAAACAAAGTAAAGACGAGTAACTAATTTTTTTTGTTTTTGATATAGAGTAAGACACTAAATAAAGTAAAACTAGCAACTAATTTTTTTGTATTGTTTAGATGCAGCAAACAAAGTAGTAAATAAAATAAATCAAGACAAAAACAAAGTAAAGAGATTGAGAAGTGGAGACTCCCTTGCGGCGTGTCTTGATCTCCACGGCAACGGCGCCCGAAATTTGCGATACGCGTAGATGCACGTCCGTTGGGAACCCCAAGTGGAAGGTATGATGCGTATAGAAGCAAGTTTCCCTCAGTATGAAACCAAGGTTTAATCGAACCAGTAGGAGCCAAGAAGCACGTTGAAGGTTGATGGTGGCGAAATGTGATGCGGCGCAACAACAGGGATTCCGGCGCCACGTGGAATCTGCACAACAAAACCAAAGTACTTTGCCCCAACGAAACAGTGAGGTTGTCAATCTCACCGGCTTGCTGTAACAAAGGATTAAACGTATCGAGTGGAAGATGATTGTTTGCAAGAAAATAGTAAAACACAATTGCAGTAGATTGTATGCTATGTAAAGAATAGGACCGGGGTCCACAGGTTCACTAGAGGTGTCTCTCCCATAAGATAAAAGCATGTTGGGTGAACAAATTACAGTCGGGCAATTGACAAATAGAGAAAGGCATAACAATGCATATACATGATATGATAAATATAGTGAGATTTAATCCGGGCATTACGACAAAGTACATAGACCGCCATCCAACTGCATCTATGCCTAAAAAGTCCACCTTCAGGTTATCATCCGAACCCCATTCAGTATTAATTTGCTAAGCAACAGACAATTGCATTAAGTATGGTGCGTAATGTAATCGACAACTACATCCTTAGACATAGCATCATGTTTTATCCCTAGTGGCAGCAACCACAACCTTAGAACTTTCTGTCACTGGTCCAGGTGTCAATGAAGGCATGAACCCACTATCGAGCATAAATACTCCCTCTTGGAGTTAAGAGTACAAACTTGGCCAGAGCCTCTACTAATAACGGAGAGCATGCAAGATCATAAACAACACATAAACAATAGATTGATAATCACCATAACATAGTATTCTCTATCCATCGGATCCCGACAAACACAACATATAGAATTACATATAGATGATCTTGATCATGTTAGGCAGCTCACAAGATCCAACAATGAAGCACAACAAGGAGAAACGACCATCTAGCTACTGCTATGGACCCATAGTCCGGGGGTGAACTACTCACTCATCACTCAGGAGGCGATGGCGGTGAGTCCTCCGGGAGATGAATCCCCTCTCCGGCAGGGTGCCGGAGCGATCTCTGAATCCCCGAGATGGGATTCGCGGCGGCTCTGGAGGTTTTACGTATCGTGGCTCTCGATGGGGGTTTCGCGACGGAGGCTTTAAGTAGGCGGAAGGGTGAGTCGGGGGCGACGAGGGGCCACACATAGGGAGGCGGCGGGCCCCCCTCTCGCGTGCCCTATGGTGGCGGCGCCTCGTCTTACTTCGTTATCTCTTCGCTCTTCGGAAGCTCCGTGCAAAAATAGGACCATGGGCGAAGATTTCGTCAATTCCGAGAATATTTCCTTACTAGGATTTACGAAACCAAAAACGACAATGGCTCTTCGGCATCTTGTTAATAGGTTAGTTCAGAAAATGCATAAATATGACATATAATGTGCATAAAACATGTAGGTATCATCAATAAAGTAGCATGGAACATAAGAAATTATCGATACGTTGGAGACGTATCATCAACCTCTTCATAAGTATCAATTGGGAAGTGATTTAAATGAGATACACCACCTCATGCCTTTTTAATACTCATGATTAATGATTTAATATCATCAATTAATTTAATATGAGTTTAAAATTGACCATAGTCTCTACCCCATATTAACTTAGTTGAGACAAGATTTAAATGAGACCAAAACATCTCACAAGATTTAATAAGTGGTTTTGAATAGTTTAAATACTACTATGGGAAGGATTTACTATTTTCAATTAGGAGCATATGGGTCATTAATACATGTGTCATCAACTCTCATTGAATCACTGGGAGTAATGGTTTAAGTGAGAAGTTATACCTCATATAATTTAAACCATATTTTTGAAATAGTTTAAATGAGCTAGAAATGGCTATATAGCCACTATTTGAATCTAGCCCATGATCATATATAGTACCACTATCATATTTTTACATAAACAATTAGAGTATTTGAATTTTGATTTATGAGAGTTTGAATCATCTCAAAATAGTTGATGGTTGATTTTAAATAATTATTTGAATTTGAAAAAGGCCCTGCCTTGTTATTTTTATCATTTAAATTCTATAATAAATCTAAGGTTGAGGTCAGTGTAGTCTTGTAGATAATTTAACAAGGTTTCTAAATATATAAAATTTGTTCAATTTGGTTTGGTAGATTTTATTCTATTTAATTTTCAAAACCGCATCTAAGAGCAATTAACTGAAAAAGAAATAAACGGAATTTGAATTCAAACGCGGGCGGGAAACGAAGTGGGCCGGACCAGTTACGTTGGCGATGCTCGCGGGCCGCCTGACAGGGGCTACCCCACCTGTCAACACGTGTACACGCCGAAGCGGTGCGCAGCTCTGCGGGCCGTTGGATGAAAGGGGGATCGACGGTCCAGAGGTCATCCTCGTCGAGGACGAGCTCCGGCGGGAGCAAACCCTACCGGCGGCCAGGAGAGTCCAGGGAGGGGCCCCCGTGGTCAGCGGGGTCAGCGAGGGCGGGCGATCGGCGTTGGAGACGACGGCGGTGCGACGGTGGTCGCAGCAGCTCCAATGGTGGCCGCAATCGACGGCGCCGTTGATGGGGTACTGCGGGGCGCCGGCGAGCAATTGGGGCTAGCTAGGGCACAATGTGAGGAGGGAGATAGTCGAGGAGTCTCAGGAGGAGGAGGGAAGGCGACTGGTGTGGAGTTTGGAGGCGGGAGCGTCCTCCTTTTATAGGGGCCAGGGGTGCTGCGGGGAGCGGGCGAGGTCGACGATGATGTCGTCGTTCCGAGGCGACGAAGGGGCAAGGGATGGGTGCGTCGTGTTCCTGGTGTCACGGTGATCACAACGCGCGTCCAGGCGAGGTCAGGGGTGGACGAGAGCAGGCAGGAGGTCATCGGGTACTGGCGGACAGTGGCGGCGGTCGTCGTCGAGGGCGTCATCTACAGCTCCAGCGCGGGCAGGTGGGCATGTCCATGGGGTTGCTGATGTCAAGGGGAGGCTGCAGGTGCAAGGAGAGAGGGAGAGAGGGTCTGAGGAGACGAGGCACTGCCGTGCTCTGTCGTGTCCAGAGCGTCCTGGCGCGCGTCCATGCCGATCCTGGCAGGTGCTGGGCTCGTCTGGGCGCGCGTGGCCTGGGCAGTGTGGTGCGTGTCTCTGGCGATGGTGTGTACCAGCGGGTTCAGGGTGACATAGGGAACCTCCAGGACATGGTGTGGCATAGTTGAGATGAAGGGAGATGGTGATGGCATGGTGGGTGACAAGAGGGCCGGCATGGTGATCATTTGGTCACTTTGGTACCTGGCACAGTGTTGGAAACGGTTGGGTTTGGTCCAGGGGATTGAGGAGAGGGTGTGTGATGACAGGAGCAAGATGGTTTAGGCCAAAAACTGCTGGTCCATGTGGTGTGTGTAGTTGGTGAATTGGTGCTCATAAGGTGTTTGATACAATGGCCGAAAGAGAAATGTTTTTGAATTTTTCAAAAATATTTGGGGGAGTTGATTTAAATAATGTTTAGAGCACAATGGTGGTGGTGGTGTTCAATTTGGGGTGGATTTGCAAAGTTTCAAATTTGGGGGTCATCTTCACTTTGTTTCAACATCACCACTTGTCAAATTTATTCTGGTCAACCTGGTCAACTCTGGCCATGGTGGTCAACATGAAAGTTACTCACCTTGACATGGTCTTGGATGACATGGTAATGGTTGACCAAGTTTAGTTTAAAGAAAAGTCAAAACCAGGGGGTAAAGTGGGGAACATTTTATAAAACTCCATTTTGACCATTATCACATGTATGTAGGTTTTGAGATTTGCCTTGGGTTGATTCTTGTTTCTTTGATGAAATTGTGTTTGTTTATCATATATAAGTATTCGACAAGCAAGAGAGCAAGCAATTATGGCCTAGAGTGAAGATTTGTAATTTGGCATAATGTGTATGTGAGTGAAATTGGGATTTTCTCCCTATTTAATTTCTCTCCATTTAATTTGACTTTTGTTGACTCTAAGGTGATTCTTATTAGTTTAGAAACATTTCCAAACCATTGAGTCCATTTAAAAAGGTCTTGTTTAAAGATTTGCAACAATGGCCATATCCCCATATGTGTATTGGAAAATCTTCTTATTTCCAATTTGATTTGGTTTTTCTTGATCTCATTGATGTGGTTGAGGTTTAAAATGATATAAGAAAACAATCCAAGCAATGGAGACAAGTTTGGTGGTCTTTGGCTCAAATTTGTATTTTTGGCCATATGCACATATGTGCATTTCATATTTCTATTTCCTTTTCTTTATCTATGATCAAAGGTCATGGTTTAGAGTTTATTTAATGTTAGATTGGGTTTGGTAAAGTTTTCAAACCATTTGTGCAAGGTAGGGGTGTTTAGGTCAAGTTTTGGAAAAATGGCTATGTGCCACATATGCTCCTATGCATAGGTTTAATTTCTTTTTATTTCACCTTGGTTTTGGTTGGGGAAGTACTTGATTAGTTTGGTTGAGGTTTTCAAAGCATCTAATCCAGTAGAAAGGTCTAGGTAGGAGTCTTACCAAAATAGTCATAGGCACATAGGTCCTTTTCTTATTTAATTTAATTTCTTTTTATTTTGTGTATAAAGGATGGTGAGAAGGGGGTGAGGTTTAGGGTTTAGTGGAGTATCTCAATGGTTCACCACTATTTTGAAAAGTAAGAATGGTATTTGTCAATATTTGCATGCTAGGGTTATATGCCCACATATGCCTTTTTATTTTAGTACCTTCTTACTTGATACTATTTTGTTTTGAGAAGATTAGGGTTTAGGGTTTTGGAATTAGGTTCAATGCAATAAATAAACAATCATGGAAATATCACAACATATAAACATGCTCACTATGTACCAAGCTTAATTTAATAAAAGTTTTTGTTGGTTCTCATTTTTGGAAAAAGGGAATTCATTTTTTCTTTGTTTTAAATTTTTGGGATGTTACAAACCCTTCCCCCTTAAACAAATCTCGTCCCGAGATTTTAAGAAAAGTTAGGTTCTAAGAGAGATTGAGAATTTTTGATTAACGGAAGACATACTTGGCATGGCCAGGGTGCTTCTGCCTGCATTCATGTGGTAGAGGCGGCCATTATTGTTGTTACGGTTCCTTCTACTGCGAAGCGGCAGCTGTTCTGGGCAGGTGCAGCGGTGTTGGCGGCAATCTGGCAAGCTTCTTGGGGCACTCATTGGAGTAGTGACCCACAACTCCACATTCATAGCAGTTTACAGTTGACTTATGTTTGGGGTTGATGGGAACAGTGTTGCTTCCAGTCCTCGGGCAGTATTGGGGTTGTTGTTGTTACCATTGGGGTGGTTGTTGGTGTTGTTGGGGTTGCTGTTGTTGTTGTTGCTGTGGTGGTTGTGGTTGCCTCCGGGCTTCGGGGGTCCTCCATTATGGTTGGTGTAGTTGGGGCGATAATTCTGGGCAGGGGGCTTGTTGTGTCTTGGGGTGAATCCTCCAGACGAGTTGTTGCGGTACCTCTGGGTATGGTGGGGTCCATTCTGGTTCATCATCCTGCGCTTGCGGTTCTCATTGGCCTGATGCAGCTTTCCTTCCATCTGTATGGCTGATTCTACCAGGGCTTCTAAGTCGTGAACGGAATGTTCACTAACACGGTTTGCATCTCGTCATGCAGACCGTTTAGAAATCTTTCCTTCCTCTTCTCATTGGTGTCTCTCATCGGGCGTACCTTGACAGTGTAAGAAACCTGTCGCGGTATTCCACCACCGACATCCTTCCTTGTTTGAGTTCGCGGAACTCGTCTCTCATCTTCTTGATCAGCCTTGGGGCACATGATATTGCTGAACTTGAGTTTGTAGTCTTCCCAAGTCATCATTTGCCCCGCATTCATTGCGCGGGCACTTGTCCACCAGCTCTTGCAGGTCCTGATAGGTAGTGTGTGGCGAATAGTACTCTCTCTGCGGCTTCTACTCCCGCAACTTCTAGGTTGTTCTCCATTGTCTGGAGCCAGTCATCTGCGTCAAGTGGCTCTTCGGTCTTGCTAAACATCGGAGGGTGGGTGTTCTGAAAGTTCTTCAGCTTTGATCCTGGGTGATCATGGTTTCCATGGCCTGATTGTTCTGAGCTATCTGTTGGGTGCAACAAGGTTGGCTTGGCGTTCAGCTCTTTGATCTTCCCTATCGGTCATCAGGGTCTGCAGTAGTTGCATCATGGCATCTGGTTGGCGTTGCGGTTTGGTGGGGCCATCGAAGATTGAGATAGATGATAAGATAAGAGGGAAATTTCTATGGTTTGTTTGAGTTAAATTCAAAAAGTTTCAAAACTTGAGTAGTGTTGAGGGGGTACAACCAACAACACTTTTTCATTCATACCAAACATCACACATTACAAAGCTAACACACCGTTGGTTTTAAGAACCATTCCTTCGCTCTACAATACAAGGGATCTTGATACAACTCACACCTACGATAGTGCTTTAATGATACTACTCTTCAGGGGGGAAATCTTCGTCTTCACGGTTAAGGTGCTTGGCGAAGGGCGAGGACGTTGTCCAAATCCCTGCGGGTTTTGTACAGCCTGAAGTCCTGGTGTGCTACATAGTGGTTCATCTCCGTGTGTGGTGGCATGGTCATCGATCTTCCCATGGAGTCATGTCTTGGGTAGTAGATGAAACGAGTGTTCCGGATCTTGTTCTCATTTTGTCCACACAGACGGGCGATTGCTTCTTGCATAGCTCTGACTAGTCCTTCCTTCCAGGTGTTTCCCGTTACAGCAAACCATATGGTTTCCCATACTGGGGCTCCAACCTTTCTTCCTAGATCAGCAGAAACTTCCCACCGAGGTGGTCCTCCCAACTGATTATTGCGGGGTGTTCCGAAAACTCGGGGTACGGGTGTCCTAGATATTCCACTAGTTGCTTCAAATCCTTTTCGAACCTCAATTCTCCTCCGTGACCAAGCTGATAGCACTCCCATTGGTATTCCATCTGTGAGCAATTAGGATGAGTAAGTTAGAGAAGTGATCAAGTGTGCAAAATTTTATGTACTATTACAAGGAAAAGTAGTGTATGGATTTCTTTCTTCGAAAAAGATCTCAAAGATAAGAGTGGGAGTAAGTTTTCAGAAATATTCACTTCATTTGTTTTTGAAACTAAATTTTTCAGGACGTCCATTCTAACTAGGGTCTCCTAAGGTCAACAATGGCTCTGATACCAACTTGTCAACACCCGGATTTTTAAGTCCAGATGCCTATTATGCCATTCATCGCAATCCCAGGAATATTGTTTTTGCGAGACATAATAGATTGATATCACAACACATCATTCATTACAACTCATAATTGTCTTACATAGAGGGATCACATGATCCAGTCTTAATACATCATAGTGGATCTAGAGATCTATTACAAAACACAAGCGAAGTAGCAGTTGCGGTCCATCTATTCCACAGGCAGCTGTTGACGTCGGAGTGATCTAGTTGTCGTAGACGTCCTGCTTGTCCATCTTCCTCGTACTGCTGTTCCTCTTCATAGTCTGGCCATTTGAATAGCCGGGGACAAAGCCATAGTACTTTAAAGTACTCGCAAACTAATACTAATGTAAGCACTATCAACTATAGTAAGGGGATGCTAAGCTCTAGGTTTATTTGCATAAAGCCAAGTTTATTTCATAAACATTTAGTAAAGATGCTTGAGTCGCTAGACTAACTCAAGTGGGAACATTAGTGTTATTCCCAACTCTGTTGTGATTCAAGTCAAAGTCACCATTTCAAGTTCAGATCACAAACCCTTCACATGTCACATTTTTGAAAATGGTCTGATGATGGAACAGTATGGCCTTTCCAATCGTCCGTAACCGTGGACACGGCTATTCGAATAGTTCTACACTCTGCAGAGGTCGTACACTTGTGCCACAATATTTGCAATAATCCGTCAGGGTTAACTGGCCCTGATTTATCACACTCCGTGTGCGGACTACCAACCCTAACTTTTCACTTACATACCCTAGTATAGGAACCTCTCCCCATGAGCTTGGCCTCCCAGTGAAGACAGACAGTCAGCCTGGGAACTGCATAGGGCTTGGGCCGGACATTCACCTCATTTCACGTTATTTCACATCCTTTCATATTTCTTTGGAGGCAGCCCTTGGCATAACCCCGATGACGCTTGTTTAGAGGGAACCCATACTAAGATACATAAACTTCCAGTTAAGCCCTACCCATAATCAGGTATTGTGGGGGTACTTGTAAAATTGGAATGGTATAGCATCCGAACCCAACCATCAGTTTTTGTAAAATTCACCATGTCATTCACAAGTCATATTCACCTTTAAAAATCTTTCAATAGAATGACTCATCATTCCAAGGTTTTCAAAGTCATTTCATTTCACCTGTTCACATCTAGAGCAGTCAATTTTATTTGTTAGCACTAGCAACTAATCATGAGGGGTGCTATCTAGCTTTCATTGCTCTAGGCTACCTTTGATGATCTTGTTCTACTCTAGACCAAGTGAATTATGAATCAAAAGTAAACTTTGATAAACAAAACTCAAAAACTTGTAAGGTAAAAACTTGGGATAGGATCATTAAACATAAAGTATGATGTAGTGGTGCCTTGCTCTATTAGAGCTTTGCACTTGGGTAACTTGCAAGAATATTAGCTTGCAAGAGTATAGCTTGCCTTGAGTGGGTACTGATCAAAGTGGTCTTCCTCTTCCTGGAAGTAGACCTCCTCCTCCTCGGTGTACTCCTCGGTACTAGCGTCTAAATACGAGTATAATACACACCATTACCACACAAAGCCTAAGTACTAGACTAAGCACACACATAAATCACTCCTACTAAGCTATTAATCAACATGCTTATTAGGTGAGTTGATTTAATTTTATCTTAAGAAAAATTATTTCCTCTCATTATAAATATTAATTAGAGTTTCTATTTATTTCTTGAGAGAAGATAATTTCCTCTCATTGAATAATATTAAGATTTAATTTCCTCAATTAATGTCATATGACCTAGGTTGACCAAAGTCAACCTCTTCATAAGTATCAATTGGGAAGTGATTTAAATGAGATACACCACCTCATGCCTTTTTAATACTCATGATTAATGATTTAATATCATCAATTAGTTTAGTATGAGTTTAAAATTGACCATAGTCTCTACCCCATATTAACTTAGTTGAGACAAGATTTAAATGAGACCAAAACATCTCACAAGATTTAATAAGTGGTTTTGAATAGTTTAAATACTACTATGGGAAGGATTTACTATTTTCAATTAGGAGCATATGGGTCATTAATACATGTGTCATCAACTCTCATTGAATCACTGGGAGTAATGGTTTAAGTGAGAAGTTATACCTCATATAATTTAAACCATATTTTTGAAATAGTTTAAATGAGCTAGAAATGGCTATATAGCCACTATTTGAATCTAGCCCATGATCATATACAGTACCACTATCATATTTTTACATAAACAATTAGAGTATTTGAATTTTGATTTATGAGAGTTTGAATCATCTCAAAATAGTTGATGGTTGATTTTAAATAATTATTTGAAGTTGAAAAAGGCCTGCCTTGTTATTTTTATCATTTAAATTCTATAATAAATCTAAGGTTGAGGTCAGTGTAGTCTTGTAGATAATTTAACAAGGTTTCTAAATATATAAAATTTGTTCAATTTGGTTTGGTAGATTTTATTCTATTTAATTTTCAAAACCGCATAAAGAGCAATTAAGCGAAAAAGAAATAAACGAATTTGAATTCAAACGCGGGCGAAGCAGAAGTGGGCCGGCCCATTACGCTGGCGATGCTCGCGGGCCGCCTGACAGGGGCTACCCCACTGTCAGGCACGTGTACCGAAGCGGTGCGCGGCTGCGGGCCGTTGGATGAAAGGGGGATCGACGGTCCAGAGTCATCCTCGTCGAGGACGAGCTCCGGCGGGAGCAAACCCTACCGGCCAGGAGAGTCCAGGGAGGGGCCTTACCGTGGTCCAGCGGGGTTAGCGAGGCGGGCGATCGGCGTTGGAGACGACGGCGGTGCAGACGGTGGTCGCAGCAGCTCCAATGGTGGCCGCAATCGACGGCGCCGCTGCTGGGGTACTGCGGGGCGCCGGCGAGCAATTGGGGCTAGCTAGGGCACAATGTGAGGAGGGAGATAGTCGAGGAGTCTCAGGAGGAGGAGGGAAGGCGATTGGTGTGGAGTTTGGAGGCGGGAGCGTCCTCCTTTATAGGGGCCAGGGGTGCTGCGGGGAGCGGGCGAGGTCGACGATGATGTCGTTGTTCCGAGGCGACGAAGGGGCAAGGGATGGGTGCGTCGTGTTCCTGGTGTCACGGTGATCACAACGCGCGTCCAGGCGAGGTCAGGGGTGGACGAGAGCAGGCAGGAGGTCATCGGGTACTGGCGGACAGTGGCGGCGGTCGTCGTCGAGGGCGTCATCTACAGCTCCAGCGCGGGCAGGTGGGCATGTCCATGGGGTTGCTGAGGTCAAGGGGAGGCTGCAGGTGCAAGGAGAGAGGGAGAGAGGGTCTGAGGCGACGAGGCACTGCCGTGCTCTGTCGTGTCCAGAGCGTCCTGGTGCGCGTCCATGCCGATCCTGGCAGGTGCTGGGCTCGTCTGGGCGCGCGTGGCCTGGGCAGTGTGGTGCGTGTCTCTGGTGATGGTGTGTACCAGCGGGTTCAGGGTGACATAGGGAACCTCCAGGACATGGTGTGGCATAGTTGAGATGAAGGGAGATGGTGATGGCATGGTGGGTGACAAGAGGGCCGGCATGGTGATCATTTGGTCACTTTGGTACCTGGCACAGTGTTGGAAACGGTTGGGTTTGGTCCAGGGGATTGAGGAGAGGGTGTGTGATGACAGGAGCAAGATGGTTTAGGCCAAAAACTGCTGGTCCATGTGGTGTGTGTAGTTGGTGAATTGGTGCTCATAAGGTGTTTGATACAATGGCCGAAAGAGAAATATTTTTGAATTTTTCAAAAATATTTGGGGGAGTTGATTTAAATAATGTTTAGAGCACAATGGTGGTGGTGGTGTTCAATTTGGGGTGGATTTGCAAAGTTTCAAATTTGGGGGTCATCTTCACTTTGTTTCAACATCACCACTTGTCAAATTTATTCTGGTCAACCTGGTCAACTCTGGCCATGGTGGTCAACATGAAAGTTACTCACCTTGACATGGTCTTGGATGACATGGTAATGGTTGACCAAGTTTAGTTTAAAGAAAAGTCAAAACCAGGGGGTAAAGTGGGGAACATTTTATAAAACTCCATTTTGACCATTATCACATGTATGTAGGTTTTGAGATTTGCCTTGGGTTGATTCTTGTTTCTTTGATGAAATTGTGTTTGTTTATCATATATAAGTATTCAACAAGCAAGAGAGCAAGCAATTATGGCCTAGATTGAAGATTTGTAATTTGGCATAATGTGTATGTGAGTGAAATTGGGATTTTCTCCCTATTTAATTTCTCTCCATTTAATTTGACTTTTGTTGACTCTAAGGTGATTCTTATTAGTTTAGAAACATTTCCAAACCATTGAGTCCATTTAAAAAGGTCTTGTTTAAAGATTTGCAACAATGGCCATATCCCCATATGTGTATTGGAAAATCTTCTTATTTCCAATTTGATTTGGTTTTTCTTGATCTCATTGATGTGGTTGAGGTTTAAAATGATATAAGAAAACAATCCAAGCAATGGAGACAAGTTTGGTGGTCTTTGGCTCAAATTTGTATTTTTGGCCATATGCACATATGTGCATTTCATATTTCTATTTCCTTTTCTTTATCTATGATCAAAGGTCATGGTTTAGAGTTTATTTAATGTTAGATTGGGTTTGGTAAAGTTTTCAAACCATTTGTGCAAGGTAGGGGTGTTTAGGTCAAGTTTTGGAAAAATGGCTATGTGCCACATATGCTCCTATGCATAGGTTTAATTTCTTTTTATTTCTTTTTATTTCACCTTGGTTTTGGTTGGGGAAGTACTTGATTAGTTTGGTTGAGGTTTTCAAAGCATCTAATCCAGTAGAAAGGTCTAGGTAGGAGTCTTACCAAAATAGTCATAGGCACATAGGTCCTTTTCTTATTTAATTTCATTTCTTTTTATTTTGTGTATAAAGGATGGTGAGAAGGGGGTGAGGTTTAGGGTTTAGTGGAGTATCTCAATGGTTCACCACTATTTTGAAAAGTAAGAATGGTATTTGTCAATATTTGCATGCTAGGGTTATATGCCCACATATGCCTTTTTATTTTAGTACCTTCTTACTTGATACTATTTTGTTTTGAGAAGATTAGGGTTTAGGGTTTTGGAATTAGGTTCAATGCAATAAATAAACAATCATGGCAATATCACAACATATAAACATGCTCACTATGTACCAAGCTTAATTTAATAAAAAAAATTGTTGGTTCTCATTTTTGGAAAAAGGGAATTCATTTATTTCTTTGTTTTAAATTTTTGGGATGTTACAGCTTGGCATGAATAATGGTGGCTGTCCTAGTATTTCTCTCACGCCAAGTGAAGATCGGTCGGATGCTTCTTCCTGCCGGGTTGGCTGGATTGTCATGTTTCGGAAGGTCCTGCCGGTGAAATTCATTGTGCGATCAATACCTGAAGATTGTTGGATTGGGTGCTTTCGGTCGTGCGCTCCCATGTTTTTTATCTGACCGTTTGGTTTCAGAGGGAGCGTTTCGAAGCTCTACTGGTTGTTAATATCATGGAGTTTTCTTTCCATAGTGCTGGCGGAGAAGGTCATGAAAGCCGAGATTGGTGGAAAAGCAATAGTGGCCGGATCTTGGTGGTGAGGTGGAATTGGCTTGGAGCTTCGTGACTTCCAACATCGACT
Source organism: Lolium multiflorum (assembly GCA_030979885.1). NCBI lineage: Eukaryota > Viridiplantae > Streptophyta > Magnoliopsida > Poales > Poaceae > Lolium > Lolium multiflorum. The sequence continues at coordinate 46,209,396 of CM061753.1, read as the reverse complement.
TGTATGTGGGGGCGACTGCACAGGAGAAGTTCAGAGTTCTATCTTTAGGGTGAAAATCCAAGGTCTGGCCTTAACTGGTTGTGCCTGGCAATGTTCTTGTTGAAGACATTGTTTTGAGAGAGAGGACTTTTTTCAGGGTGAAAACCTAAGATCTGTGATTGGGCGACGATAGCGTTTGTGCACTGTTTCCTTCTTGGAGGCGTCGCTTATGGAGAAGCTGATCTTCTGATGTTGTCCTGGTGGTGTCAGAGTTGCTGTTTAGAGTTTTCGATCTCTCTAGCGGGGCTTTTCTTTTTTGTAATTCTTCTATCTTTTTTGGTTGTGTGCATCCTTTATACCATTAGGGCATGATGTTGTTTGCAGAGGCTGGGTGTAATTGGTATTTACGCGATATTAATATATACTCTTTATCGAAAAACAGCACACTTGTGTTCCCGAAGTATTATCTGAATCATCCATGTTTGTGAACTGTTCAATAAAATAACTTTCCATAGCGATAACATACTCGAAAAGTTATTTTGGATCCTAGGCACCAGTGCTCTCATCGTATTAAAAAATTTGAAAATTATATTTATATGTTTTAAAAAATTAGGTAACAAAATTCTAAAAGGAGCTGATAATGTATCCCGCTAACGTACAAAATCTCAATTACAAATGTTTTATTTTCTGAGCTACACAAAACTGACAAAATCTGATTTTCTTTTGGAGATTTGAATCACTATACGAAGATCTACATATATGGTATTTTTGTGTAGCCCAAAATACATATTATTTTCAGTTGAAAGTTTAAACGTTTGTGGGATACAATACTGGCTACATCATGATTTATTTTCATTTTTTCTAAAACTTATAATTTTTTTTTTAAATCACTGGTGCTCACGTGCACCAAATATATGTTCCTAAAAGACCTTACTAGGTACCAACACAGTGGCATGCTACTAGCAACAAATATGTAGTGTGCATAGCAGTATTCAACTTTTTCGTTGGGTACAGGTGGGTCGCCACCAGTTTTTTATGGCTTAAAGTGTTGAATTCCATGTCACTTCGTAGAAAAGAGTGGAGAGAATGGGAAAGATGAGAAAACAATCTACAGTTTCTCAGCTTTTGTTTCTCGGCTTTTGCTATTCCAACAGTGACGCAGTACTATCAGTTTGGTATTAATACTGTGCATTATTTTAATTTTGAAATGAAGGCAAAAGCTTTGGCTTATCCATTAATTAAGAAGAAGATGTTCGGTTAATTTGCGGAAAACCGAACGAAAACCATACAACAAAGTCATCACATGGCGATTCCCACTCTCACACAGAGGCAAGCCCACTCATGACCCGAGAAACAACTAAGCCAAACGAGAAACCCCACTAAACAGAAATTAGACTACCTTCAACCAATGCCGAAGCGAAGACGCTGCGACACGAGGAGTAGACACCATACCCAAACCAAGAGGACAGGGCGAGAAACAAAGATCATCCATCAAGCAGCCTCGAGCACCTTTCCTATGGCGCCACTTTTCTTGCCTTTGCACTTGAGTGGCCTCTCTTTCGAGGGCAATCATCTACATTTTTTACTTTTGCGCTTGATTGTCGTCCTTGTTAGGATGCAAGCAATCGCCCTTCCGCATCCAGGAATAGCAGCCTCCAAGCTGCTGAGGATGTCGCGAAGTTCTTTTGCAAAGAGAGCATCTGGATTAAGAGCCGGCGGTGGTGGGTGGGGTGCGGAAATCACATCTGAGGACTCAAGTGAGCACAAGGTCCGCGACGAATCCACCTCCATATACTCCATTGATAGAGGCAAAGTGGAACTCCCACGAAGCTCCTGAAGATCAGGCATGATCTGCAGCACCGGAGTGACAACCGCGGGAATGGTGTCGCCCTCAGCGGTAGACGACGCAGAGGGCAAGGCGGATGACAACGACGACGGACTATCCCCAAAACGAGGAAAGAAGCATCCATAGAGCTCCGCTCCCCTATCCTCTGCGGAGTCAACAAGGGAACAAAGCCAACAGGAGTAGAAACGACCAATGCCCAAGACCCACAACGAAATTCTTTGGAGGGAGGCGTCGATCCCATCGAACCCACACATGAAGCTAAAGCGTGATGATGATCGACGACATGGTAGGACACTGGCGGCGCGGCAAGGCATGCCAAGGAGCTAAGAGGACGCCAGGGGTTGCGGCATTCACGCGCACGGTGACCGTTCTCCAAACAGCGGGAGCACCGAAAGGGATCTTTGCAAACAACACCGCACGATGCCCATGAGCGAGGCACCTGCAACATCGACCAGAGAGCCAAGCCGGGATGGGGCGAGGGGGCAGAGCCGAGGTTGGTGACTTCGGATGATGTAGACTGCGTCGGGGCAACACCTCTTGCCAACCACTCCCGGCCTTCGCTTCGCGCCCCACGGACTGAGCGGCCAGGGACGAGCTTTGGGTAGCCACTGGCCTCATCGGGGCCAACTCATGCTCATCCATGCCATCGTCCTTGCCGGCGAGGGAGGTCCATACCCCAGTTGCCATACCCCCACGCTGGAGCGGGATCCTGCTGTTGCAGCTGCGCAACCTTGGACTTGTCGGAGCTGAGGAGGAGCGGCAGCCACGGCGCAGGGGACGAGGGACGCAGGCAGAGCTCATCCCCAATACTGTGCATTATTATTGTTACGAAGATCCACAACTAGTATGATCATTAAGTTGTTTGCACCAAGCTTAATAATTAGTAGGGGATGCAAGTTGTGAGATGAAGCCCTCCCAAAGGGCAAAATTATTGTGGCAAGTTGGACACTGAAACTAATTATTTAGGTATCTGAATGCACTGTTGGTGGGTGGATCATCCTTGACTTGTATTCAGAAAACGCCTCTCATAAAGCAACACCATGAAGGCAGCTCGGATAAAAGTGCTGCTAGCTGGTTGCAACAATGCTATAACAAAGTTTGAAAAAGCATATTAGCCACCGTTTGCAAAAAAAAAAAGGTAGATGTGTAGATGCATTGGTGCACTAACTTGCAGGCCTTTTATTTATTTCCCGTGTGTATCTAAGTGATATAGAACCACAAAAGAGTTCAAACTCCCTGCATTATTTGAACAATATGTGATTCACATGACCAATCTCCAAAAAAAAAAGAGCATTCCGACTTAAGCCCGGCGATTAGTGACATCACAGATGCATGTTGGGTATATGTGGAATGACATGATCTCAACAACGCAAAACATGATTTTAAGAAAAAAAATTTGTAGAAAAATAGTCCCTATTTCCCATTGCTACAAGCAATGTAAACTTCCTCGCGAACTCGCAACAATTTGACATACAAATCTTAGCTCTAACCTGCCACATATATTCGCTGTATTTTCGGATTATGACAAACTAAAGCATGCCCATCTGTTAGAGAAGATTGCAGACCAACTTAATTAATGATCAACCATTTTGGCAAAAACACCAAAAGAGCTTCTTAAAAAACAATAAGACAGAGCAATTACAGTGTGTGTGCAAGGTGCCAAGGATTAACAAGTAGCAAATGTCCTAATGAGTGTCCATGATGGCAATGAGGCTGGGACTTGTGCCTTCCTCTTCGTAAAGGCACTGGAGATAATCTTTTCAAATCCAACCTTAAGGCCTAACAAAGAACAATTGCAAGTGGTGTGGTGCCATGCTAATTATAGCAGCTTGTAAAGGGAAAAAGAGTGTTCATTAGTTTTTTTTTTCTTATGGCAGGAGAGTAACCATTAGTTTAACTGTACTAAACTGTCACCAAGATATCAGTAATGATCGTCCCTAGCTCATCGCGTTGTTGACAATCAGGAACACTGAGATTATCAAAATTGGGTCACTGTCTGCTTGCTTTTCTAGGGTTTCAGCGATTTGGCTTAGTGATCATCTTTCTCCTGTACGCGAACCCCACGCTAACTCTGATCTAGCGACGGTTTTGGTTTGGTGACAGCTAATTCTAATCGGACTTGTTGTACAGCTGGTTTCAGTGGTAAGTGGTAACTGTTTGACCATAATAATAGGTATTTTCTGAAATTAACTGCTGGACTTCTCATTTAACGTTACATTTGAGCTTGACCAAAGATTGACCTGAGAGTGAGATTACCCCAAATCGATCGATACGTAGAGAGTTTGCTTTGAATCCTGATACCTTGCTTGTGTTTCTGGCTTTCATCATCATGGATGGATTATTAATTCTATTAACTGTCTGCATTAACATACTCCACGCCTAGAGCTCATTTATCATCTCTGGCCTACCAAAAAAAGTTTATCGTTGCTCTCATGATCTGCTGATGAGGTGCATGCATGCATTGAAGAAGTCGGACGAACTGAGATCAACAAGACACGCAGCTGCTTGGACGGTGTGTAGGCCATTTTCTGTTATTTACCAAGTGCATGCACCGACATGTTGATGTGTATAGCAACATAGCAAGGCCCCATGTCAGCAAGGCCATGCATGAAGAAAGGTATGCTAAGGTCAACTACCAGAACAGTATACACGCTATACAAGATATGCACAACAGGAACGTGAATGCACACGAGGAGGAGGAGACCAGGAAATTATACGTAGCATATGTGCAGACATTTATTGACATGTTTCTTGATTCGGATTGACGATTGATTTCAGGGGCTTTGTCTAGATAGTAGCTTTTTTTAGGAATACACCTAGAAGATGTATGTTAATCATATAGAATAAATATCAATACAGCCGATACAATGCCAAGAAGGTTACAAATTCACGCACCAACATGATACAATGTCAAGCGGCAAACAACACACCCTCTATAAACCTAATGAAAAATGACTTGCCTTACTCAACATCCGATCACAAATGGCGAGAAGAAAGAGCACATGGTTTCAAGACCGCGTCAAGAACCAAGCAAGACACCTCCGGAGCTCGACCTTGACTTCAAGGCAACCCAGACCAACCCTTGTGCCTCCCCTCATGCGCCTAGAGGAGCCGGTGAGAAGAAGGCAGGGTAGGAGGCGACACCGGGGGGGGGGGTGGATGGAGAAGGCGATTGGTAGGCTTCGCACGCTTCATGCCAGCATCAGGGGCCGCTCGGAATGATCGATGGCGACCTTTGTCCTACCTTTATCCTTGTTTGTTGCTACTGGACAGTCTACCTGCATAGTTTGGAGTTGCGTTGGGGCGTGATTCCTTATGTGTGCTATGGTGGTCATAGTTGGCTCCGCTTGTGTTTTCAGCTTGTAACTGTTTCGTTTCATGTGATTTGTGTTGTGAACTTTGTACTCTGCCAGTTGAAGCTTCATTAATTTAAAGTCAGACTCATCTTGAGCCTTCCGTTTAAAAAAAGAAGAAGGCAGGGTTTGCAGAACTTGGGCAAGACGTCTTATGATGTGTCTGCCATGTAGTACATTGCGCCCCGGAAACTCAATAATTGGACAGCGTCCCCAATTGCATCACATCGGCGCCCCTATCTCCGAATGCCGCATTGGTCCCTCTGCGATGGCCTAGACAACTTTTTCAAGAAGATAACGACATTGTTAAGACCGAGCCATACACCGAACAGAGGGGATGCATGGTGAAGGCCAAGACCACGCCTCCAGGAGGGTAACGATGCTCGCATGCGTCGCCAAGCTCAACATGGACCAGTGTCAATCATGACTTTCGCCACAGTCAACCAGCGACCCCAATACTGCCGGAGCAGGTAGGAGAGGACGATGAAAGCCGTCGGCTTTAGCCATGACCACCCAAAGGAGATGCCTACCAAAGTCAGAGAGGGTCGTGCCCACCACGGCAGCACCACACAATCGTTGCCGACCAAATTAGGGACTCACTCCCACTGCATCGTTCTACCTCTTGGGGCATCATTTTTGGAGCAGCGGTTGGATGGAGGTGGATCTTTGGTGGAGTGGTGTTCACCTACCACGTTGACGTTGACGATTCTCGGCGGCGTGGAGCTACAGGGTATCGAAGACGGGCGCGCACTGCTGGACACGTGCAGGATGGTGGAGCTGTCTGGCGTCATGGTGACATCGATGGCAGGTTTGGCAAGGTCAATGCGGTGAGCCCTGTTGAAGATGGGTGCGAGGACAACAACAGAAGCGATTTCTGTGACGTGTGTGTTGGCGTGCGCTGAGAGTCTGCTTGACTGGATGTGCTTCTCACCTGCTATTGGACGGTTTGGGAAGGCATTTGGTTGTTTGGATGATGTGAGTTGGTGTTTTGTCACCCCCTTGATCCCTCTGTAGGTTTAGCGAGGTGGCTTCGAGTTTGAGCTTTTGTATTGCTCTTGTAAGATGTTGTGAATAATCTAATAAAAAAAGCGGTGTGCATCCCTTAGATGCAGAAGCTGGAATGATTTTTCTCCATTTCGAAAAAAATCCACCACCGGTGGCATGGGACGACTAGCCTGCATTCGCTTTACTAACCACCGCAAGGTGTATCTAGCTATATTAATTTGTGTCATAAATGCTGCTACTTTTTCTAAAGAGTTAACCAAAGTTAATAATGTTTGACTTAAAACATGTCAAACATGAACTTATTTGAGTGCCCGGTTGAGAAACCTGGTTCTAGCTTTCACACGGATTTGGTGCAGATGGGCACCAGTGATCCCTCCACTTTTAGATTTTTAAATTTCTTAAAATCCCACACTTTTATTTCTTCAAAATTATGGCATTAAATATGTAGATAGATATGTACATGAGGAGTCTACGCAAAAAAAGTCCCGATAAAAAATACTTTAAAATTTGAGAAATACAAAATAAACAAATTTCTGACAAGAAGATATACTATTTTAATACTATTGTACTACCATTTACTGTCACAAATTTGTCTTTTTTATATTTCCCAAAATACAACGTATTTTTTAACGGGACTTTTTTGCAAACACCTGTACTGTACATATCTATCTATATATTTAACATCATAATTTTTAGAGACACACAAGTGTGAGGTTTTAAAATTTTCAAAAATCTGAAATTGAAGGGAGCACTGGTGCCCATGTGTCAAAGACACTTTTTGTCAGTTTAGATGGAAACATGCATTCTGTTAGCTAAGTTGGAGAGAAACGTAGCGCGCGCTGCCAAAGCATTCAGAAACAGGAACCATTGAAGCGCCCATTCATGGTGCATGTGCTACAACCGCCCAGATGCAGCTTCTCCTCTGCAGCGAGGTCCCTAAATAAAGAAAGAAGAGCTCTCTGGATGCTTACTTGGCCCTAATTATCTTCGCGACATCACGATCCAGGAAAGAGACGTGACTGTGCATGACCCGTGCGGTGGCGGTGTGACCCCCTCGATCTGGCGATCGGGTGAGTCATCGACCATATCCCTGTCCTCCCGGATTATGCCAGGTGTCCTTGGTGGGAGGGTGTCGTCGTCACGAGCCTCGCCAAGGGATCGATATGGTCGCGCTCCGCCGTCCCGTCCCGATCGCCACCGCGCGTGCGGCCGGCGACTAGTACGTTCGAGCTTTTCTTACTCGTTAGCACACTGTACAGCGACGGGAACCCACCGGAGCCTGAGGCTGGGCCGCCGTACGACATTAACGTACCCCCCTCGAGATCGACGCCGTGCACCGTACGTACGCGCACGGCCTCTGTCTCTGCCTCGGCCTGTAAACGTTATCCCTGTCTCGGATGAATGCTCCACAGGGTCGTGAATGCGTGCGTGATGAATGCGGCGCGCGCGGGCAGGATGAAAAGAGAGCAACTCGAACTGAATCCAGCAGAGATCGCCTGGATAGTACTCACAGCACCATCTATGCGATCCATCCGGCCCTAACGGCACAGTCGGTAACTCGCGCGAATAAAGGTTAACTGTTGTTTTCCCGTGAGAAGCTAAAACCAACAGAATAGATCTCTAATCCTGAACCCTAAATTTATGCAAAAATTTCAAACTAGTTAGTTTATCGGAGATAATTTACAACCATTTGCAAAATAGGAAATCCTAAACACGATTTCTAGCTAGCTAGCCCGGGATTCATCTACATCACCGGGACTTGGGGCTCTTCGTCGGCAACGGCTGGAGCGGCAGAGCTTCACACGTCCTCTGTGTCGGGGTCGTCATCTTCGTTCTCGGCATCGGGGAAGTTGGAGGAGTCGTTAGAGTAGTCGACGATGCCGTAGCTGAGGTGCGCCATCTCCGAGCGGATGGACGTGCGCTTCGCCCGTTGGATGTCGCATGCCAACATGTCGTCGGCATCGCGGGCGCGCTTCTCCTTCTCCCACACATCAGTGTCAACAATGGTGAGGGATTTCCGGCATGCCATCGCAAGGGGGCGCTCCTCCTGAGCAGCGTCGTCCTCCTCCTGATCCGGGCTCAAGTCGAGCTCGATCGGCGAGAGCGGAGAGAGACCGCGTGCCCCCGGAACTCGAACCCACGCCAATGTAGGTGATAGCCCCACCTTGCCATTATTCGCGCTTGTGTGTGGGCGGGGGGGGGGGAGGGGAGGCCGAGCCACGCGGGGGCGCGCGGGTTGCGGCGTGAGAACGTGCCACGCCGGCGCGCTTGCTCGAAGATGTGTGGGTCGCCGACCCAGAGCCACGGCCACCACACGCCGAATTGGGACCGGCCACCAGGGGAGTAGGAAGAGGGGGATGAGAGGAAGCAGCTGTCGGAGGCGATTTGGTTTTGGCGGGCAATGGGGCTGACAATCAGAGAAGGGGTGACGGCGGTGGGAGGAGGAAGAGGCGAAAATGAATGCGAGGTGCAGCATCCAACTCCTCACTCTCGCTTGTATACGGAGTTCACGGGCCGCGATGGGGTATTACCGCATCACGTTTCACGATGCAGGCCGGTTTGCAACAACTGTTCGGTCTATATTTTGGACCAAACCCGAAAAAAAAAGATCTCTACGGGCTGGTAGAGATGCTCCTAATAGCAAGTATATATAGTAGCCCTGACTAAGCCTCGTAGTTTTCAAAATTCAAAAACATTAATCTAAAGTTTCAAAGATCCTTAAAAAATCCTAGATATAGTATTCTACCAATCTACAAAATCTCGAATCAAAATAGTTAGTATTCTAGGCTACATAAAATTAACAAGAGCTTACAAATTTTGGAGATCATAAAAGCTGCACGGTTACTTTAGATCTACAAAATTGTATATTTTGCACGGACTAGACAGTTTATTTCGCATTGATTTTTGCACACGGGTAGAACGAATCATTATCTTCATCTAATTTTTTTGTTCAGGCTTTTTTGAAGTTTTCAATCGTTATTTTGATTTTGTTTTGAACGGCGACATGTAGCTCGTCCTATGTTTAGCCGTAGACCGAAGCTCGGACATATCCGTCCTGCCAGTAATCGTTTGCTCCTGCTAGTTACATATTTCCCTCGATCCTAAATATTTGTCGATGTGTGTATTGTTTTCTTTCTTTTTGTCTTCACGAAGACGAGGGCATTTATATCTCTTATAAAGTAAAACCCTATTAAAAGATTATTTAAGTTGTCTATCTCAACATGCAAGCTATCCACATCATCTATTTTATTAACCATCCAATTGTTCATGTCATTCTCCACTAACATTCATTAATACTATACATGCAAGTCACATCATCTATTTTTAAGCCATCCAATTATCCACATCATCAACTTTTAGCCGCCAACTACACAACCATTTCAAGTCAGTTTTTTAAGTTAGCCTCTTGACTATTTACGCCAATTGAATCATGCACGTTCCTACAAATAACATCCTATTCCAATCAACTTATATCCTTTTGTTTTTTACAAAATAAGTTATTGGAGAAATTCCCGCTGCAACGCGCGGGATATCCTTCTAGTTATTTTAATAATAAATGGCAATGAAGGAGCATCTTCCGCCTCTTCTCTCGTCTAAGGATAGATACGATGAGTTCCTCCTCGTCTTAAACTTATATATTACAAAATTGTCACCACATATACACATGCCTTAATCCTCAAAGAGGCTTATTCATGTTCTTGTTTAAGGCCTCCCAAGGCCTCCCAAGCGGCAAACTGAGCGCCAAATAGCGGAGGCACGCTGAAAGAAGCCCACTGTGGCCGGCCCAACAACATTTTTTCCATTTTTTTTCTACATTTTTATTTCCCCGTTATATTTAATTATTTTATGCAAATATATAGAAATAAATGAATATTTTTATTACTTCTATAAATACATGATTTTGTTTTTGGTTATTTAAAAAATCCTTTTATTTTTATTTTTTGTAAGTAGATGAGCTCTTTAGAGTAAATGAGCATATTATTTGATCTATATGCACATTTATGCATATGAAAACATACACAAGCATTGTTTTGAAGTATATGAACATCAGATTTAGGAATGTGTGAACATTTCATTCAATAGACGTCAACTCTATAAATATATGAACAAACGTAAGCACATATTGTTTTCTTGAGTAAAACTATTTAAAACAATTTTCACATTATAACACTAAAGTAAATTTACCATACATTTTAGAACAGGAAATGGTTATTGTTATTAGGCCGTGCAAAATGCAGCCTATTTAGGGGATCTCAAGGATGAGCTTTCCTATTGCACAGCTAAATCGGCAATAGGGGCTCCCCTTCAATAATCTTATTGAATCCTAGGTGAGAGGTAGCTTGTTTTCAAAAAATAAATAAAAACATCATTTCCACAACTAGCAAAATCCTGAAAAACATGTGCGAGTACACATAGATGTTTAGTATGCACACTTAATATACATAAACATATTTGTTTTAGATGTGATCTAGACCAACAAAAGAAAAAACAAATGGATTGAGCAAAAAAGAGGCTTTATTGTCTGTTTAGAGACTTGATTTTTTTTTTTTTTTGCGTAGACTCACTCACCTCCTCTCCTTTCAAGAAAATATCCCTAAGAATACTCAACCCAGATCATTTTTTCTGTATTTTTGTACTTTTCTTTTTTCATTTCTGCTACTTCTATTTTATTTTATTTTCTGTTTCTAAATCTGAACATTTTCTAAAAAACAGAATTTTCAAGAATCTAGGCATTTCAAAAAATCTAAGTTTGAACATTTTTTTAGATTGATCATTTAAAAAAAAACTTTTTCAAATTTTGATATTTTGCAAAATTTGATTTTTTTGTAGATTTGTTATCACCAGATTTTAGCCAAATCAGGAGATGGGCCGTGATTGAGATGGGCTTGGAAGCTATGCACATAAGGTGTTTCTGAATCGGCCTCGTACGAGAATTTGGGCTAGATTGCCCTTGTATCTGTACATTATGGTAGATCGTATTTTAGTTTAGAATTAAGAGATAGAGTTTGGTTCGTACACAATTAGGTTTATTCCAAAGATAGAAAGTCGACGGACTATAAATATGTATCTAGGGTTATTGAGAAAGGAGGACGATCACGTTCACAACAAACACAACCTAGGCGCATCGCCACCCCTTGTTTCGAGGGTTTCTTCCGGTAGCGTTATCACCTGATCGCATGATCTAGCGATTTTATCGTTGTTTGGTGTTGCTCGATCTGAAGCCTTTTGATAGCGAGTAACACGTTTTATCATAGATGTTTTATGGCTTGCATCAATGCTTTTCGATATATTTGTCTTATCTTTTTGAATATCTGGCCTTTACACCTATCTTAGGTGTAAGGGCAGCGCCTGCTTCATCTTTATTTAGTAGATTCGATCTGTTATAGTTGTTCCTTGTTCTTCAAGGTTTAGTTTGATATCTGCATGGTTAGGCCTTGCAAACGGGTTGAACGATCCGGTAGGGTGTAAGTGCGGTTTGCCGATCCAAGAAGGGATGTTCCGGGAATCGACTCGTGTTGGTTTTTAGGCCTCGTTTTGGGTTAGTTTTCTGTTATCTTTCGTATCTGCAGGCTCAACTACGTATAGGATGTTCCGTTTATGCGGTGAAAACCCCTAAACCGTAGATTGATTTAGCTTAGCATTGATAAAGCAAAACCCCCATGTTATTGTAGATCCATTATGAACCATGGGTTAATCGGCTCTTTGAGCCGATTCACAGGGTAACCTGAGAGCCGATTGAGGCTCATTTAATGTTTACGTGTCTGTCATGCAGGAAACTAATTGAAGTAATCCAACACCTTCCTGACCAGGTATAGTTTAGGTGGCACGCTCTTGCAATCACCAGGACGTGTGCGGAGCATTGCGGGCCTCAGGGACCAGGGCCTAGTCCAGGGCCTCCCTCTCGTGTTGCCCGTCGCTGCTCGCCGGTGGGTTTGGAGCAACACATTCCGGCACGCGTGGGACATTCTACAACAATCGTCATTCACTGCAGATGGCGGACACACCAATCACATACGAAGAGCTCACTGATGACCACAAGAAGAAATACGATGAGGTCAAAGCTCTTATCGAAGCCGATCTAATCGGCTCTTTCGAGAGAACCCGTTCACATGGCATTAGGTGGAAAGGATTCTCACTGAAGGCGTTCTCGACGGAGTAGACTGTCTCTCCCTTCGAGGAACGCAGATCTGCGCCAGGAAGTTAATTACATGGTGGCTCATTCTATACACCGTATTCTGAGAGCCTGTGAACTCTTTGGAACGCATTGCGGTTCGCGTTCAGGAAATCATGAAGCATCGGTACTCTCCGGGACACATCTAGGGACTCACCAGGGAAAATACCTTTCGGACCAGACATGTGCCATTGCGCTGCAGAGCCAGGCTTCAGCATCGTCGTCTACAAGGTTGGAGCGATCCTGGCGATCCTGTATGAGCCGCCCAAAGAAATCCCATGGATACGTGTGCACACTCGTCTTGGGTGCCATAACACGCGCGCACCAGATTGTGGGAGGGATTTCTGGAGGAGGAATTTGGAGCGGATGCTTGATAAACGAGCGTGGCTAGCTAAATATTCCACCGGAGCAGTCATGAAAGGCCACAAAGCTCATACCATGGAACAAATCAGTACAATCTTGAGAGATCAGTTCGGCATCTGCCAAGGAGAACAATCGGCTTCCAAGCCGTACCCCAATGAATATGATTTGATTCCGCCGCCACCCAAGTATCGGCTCCTTGAGTTCTCAAAGTTCAATGGATCAAAGGTCAACTCGATTGAGCATGTGAGCCGATACTTGGCGATTGGGCATGATTTCGCATCGAGACCCATTCGCGGTTCTTTGCGCAATCTCTCACGACCAGCTTTGGGTGGTACACCGTTGCCACGGATTCGATCCGGACGTGGAAGCAACTAGAAGAGCATTTCACGTGCAATATCACTCGAGAGGCTACCGAGGCTGGCATTGCATGGGTGGCGCAGTGCGAAGCGGGGAAACGGTGTCGGAATACATTCAGCGTTTCAGTGTCAAGAACCGATGTTATTCGCCTGTTTATCGAGAAAGAAGCAGTTGATCCGGTGGTAGGCCTCGCAGCGCCATTCAAGGATATGACTTTCCGGGTAGACTACAATTCATTGGCACACTTGGTCCAGAAATTGACATTGTATGAACAAGCCACCAATTGTACCAAGCAAGTTCGCCAACGCGATAAGCCCGAGGCAGAAGACATGGAGGACTCTGAAGACCAGGAAGTAGCTGAGCTGAATGGCTCGGGGGGCAGCCCCGTGTCTGCAAATGGGTGAAACAACCGGGAGCAAAAGGGTTTGACTTCGATATAAGCAAAGCTGAGCAGATATTCGATTTATTGCTTAAGGAAAAACAGCTTACCCGAAGGCCATAAAATCCCTACGACGCAAGAGATGAGCAGGCCATACTGCAAGTGGCATCACTCGTTCACCCATATCACCAATGACTGCAAAGAGCTGCGTCGGCAGATCCAGACGGCGATAGAACAAGGCCGTTTGATCTTTGGACAGTTTGCCATGAAAGTGGACACGCAACCGTTTCCTGGCGTCAACATGGTGGACCTCGATCACTCCATGAGGCGTCAGCCAGGTTTCTCATTCGAGGTTAACATGGCAGGGCCGGTAGACACGCATGGAGGATAAAGAAGAATCGGTCACTCCCGTGGCAAGGAAAAGGAGGAGGCCAGCCACCGGCCCCGATATGATGATAGGAGGTACGTACCGAGGAGCAAGTGAGAAGCGTGCGGTATCAACGGCCACTCTCCGCGCACCTCCTTAACAAATATGAGCATCAGTACGACCGACGTCGGCGGAACGATATAGATGACAAAAGATATCGTCGGTCTGATGCAGACAATAGGAAATATCGTCGATATGATAGAGACGATGAAGGTTATGAGCGCCGCGCCAATGGGAAGTCGAGAGAGCAGGAAGACATGGACATGCAGTGGGATTGTCCTTTCTTCAAGCATTGCTGGGATTCGGGAATGAGCCGATTGCCCACAATCGACAACTGCCCGGAGTGCAGACAGCAGAAGAAGGGCACCAACGAGGTTTCAGTGTTCAGGCGTCTAGGACCTCTCCCATCTCAGAACAGACAAGCTGAGTCATCTCAAGGGGAAGATTTCGAGGAGTCAGAGGATGAAGTGAAGATAGATACTGCAGCCAGGTGGTGCCACGATGGATTTCAGTCACTCCCAAAAGCGCGAGGTTCAGCGGCTCGTGGCTTGGAGGAAGCCAAGCGCGTCACACTATCTGAAGGAAAGCGCGGCCCGATCTGGCGTGAAAATTCAGCAAACTTTGGAGACAGAGATGCGTCCACAGAAGAAAGAATGGCGCCCCAAGCAAACAAAAGCCGATGCAAAGGCATCGGCTGGCCTGGCTATGGTGTTCATACTTCCGTCGGAGTTTTGTGCTCAAGCGAAGAAGTGCCCGTGGCATAGGTTTGACTGGCCCGCGGCGATTATCTTTGAAAAGCCACGAGAGAGGAGCTACGGGCATAAGGCCCTGTACCTAAAGGTTACATCAATGGGCCTTTGTCGGCAAGATGTTGGTCGACACGGGAGCGGCATCAATATAATGCCATACTCCATGCTACGAGCGTTTGGGACGCTCTACTGAAGATCTGATCAAAACCAACGTCACCCTAAGCGATTTCAATGGCCAAGCATCGAAGCGCAAGGCGTTACGAACGTGGACCTAACAGTGGGCCGACCATCCCTACGTCATTCTTCATTGTCGACACAAAAGCACCTACGCTGTCCCTAGGGAGGGATTGGATTCACGCCAAGCTGCATTCCATCCACAATGCACGATGCCTGATACGTGGGATGGAGATGAAGTGGAGGTCGTTCATGCAGATGACTCGATCGAGATCTCAATAGCTGGCATGAATATTTGGGGCAGCAAACGACCAAGAGCCGATCTCAGGTCAGATTGGATGTTTGTGGCGCATCGAGCTTCAAAAAACGGGGTAGGTTGGTCACCAACCGGCTGACAGAGTAGCAAGACCAAAGTCAACGGACGTACGTGGCAGCGATCCCAGCGATCGGCCCCCAAAAAAATAAAGCAATGTTACGGGCCTCTAGAATCGGATAGTGAAAGCCGATATCTTCAATTACTTGAAAGATTCGGCTCGGGGGGCACCTAAACGGATAAGGTACAAGGGTGTGAAGTTCCCAGTGGTTGCCAATGGCCAGCTGATACGTCTCAAACGTATCTATAATTTCTTATGTTCCATGCTACTTTTATTACAATACTTGAATGTTTTATACATACTTTACATCATTATTATACATTTCCGGCGCTAACCTATTAACAAGATGCGAAGTGCCATTCTTAGCATTTCTATTTGTTTTTGGTTTCAGAAATCCTAGTAAGGAAATATTCTCGGAATTGGCGAAATCAACGCCCGGGGGCCTATTTTGAAGCTCGAGAACCGAAAGGGGCGAAGTGGGGCCACGAGGTGGCCACACACCCGGCGCGGCCGAGGCCCTGGCCGCGCGGCCTGTTGTGTGGGCCCCTCGTGGCCCTGACCTACCCTTCCGCCTACAAATAGCCTTCGTCGCGAAACCCCCTGTACCGAGAGCCACGTCCCGGAAAACCTTCCGAAGACGCCGCCGTCGCGAATCCCATCTCGGGGGATTCGGGAGATCGCCTCGGCACCCTGCCGGAGAGGGGAATCATCACGGGAGGGCTCTACATCATCATGCCCGCCTCAGGATTGATGCGTGAGTAGTTCATCCTTGGACTATGGGTCCATAGCAGTAGCTAGATGGTTGTCTTCTCCGCTTGTGCTATCATTGTTTTAGATCTTGTGAGCTGCCTAACATGATCAAGATCATCTATTTGTAATGCTACATGTTGTGTTTGGCGGGATCAGATGAATATAGAATATTATGTTAAGTTGATTATCAATCTATCATATATGTGTTGTTTATGTTCTTGCATGCTCTCCGTTGCTAGTAGAGCTCTGGCCAGATTGATACTTGTAACTCAAGAGGGAGTAATTATGCTCGATAGTGGGTTCATGCCTCCATTGAATCTGGGACAGTGAGAAAGTTCTAAGGTTGTGGATGTCTTGTTGCTACTAGGGATAAAACATCGATGCTTTGTCTAAGGATATTTGTGTTGATTACATTACGCACCATACTTAATGCAATTATCATTGTTTACAACTTAATACCGGAAGGGGTTCGGATGATAACCGAAGGTGGATTATTTAGGTATAGATGCATGTTGGATAGCGGTCTATGCCCCTTAAGTAATGCCTGATTAAATCACATAGTAATCATCATTGATATGTATTGAATCTTTATTTGTCAATTGCCCATAATTTGTTCACCCAACATGTTAGTTATATTATTGGAGAGACACCTCTAGTGTTTGTGGACCCCGGTCCATTCTTTTATCTGAATACATTCTCTTTTTCTTGTTCTTTGCAAACAAACACCATCTTCCACTCGATACGTTTAATCCTTTGTTTCAGCAAGCCGGTGAGATTGACAACCTCATTGTTACGTTGGGGCAAAGTACTTTGATTGTGTTGTATAAGTTCACGTTGGCGCCGGTTTCCTTTGGTTTTGCGCCGCACTACATTCCTCCACCAACAACCTTCACGTGCTTCTTGGCTCCTACTGGTTCGATAACCTTGGTTTCTTTTCTGAGGGAAAACTTGCCGGTGCGCATCATACCTTCCTCTGGGTTTGGACGTGTACATCTCGCGTCATGGCCACCTCAGGAAATATTTCCCAAGTATGTGGGATGATGGACATGAAATACGAGACCGATGCATGAAGTCGGCCAGTAAAATATATATATACAAAACCAACATGACACAAAGCAGCCGATGCACATACATCGACTTTAGACTAAAAAGCCGATGCGCAGCCATCGGCTATAGAGGTACAAGCTGACCCAGCGAGAGATACAAACTTTCACGAACATGTATCAGGTTACATAGACGCTCTACTGAAGGAATGCCTCGAAGGCGCGGAGGGCGTCAGCACGGACACGATCCACCTCGGCGATCTCGGCCTCGTCATCTTCGTCTTTGCCTGTCACCAGCTGTTTGTGCAGAGCACGTATTTCTCCCAGATCAGTTTGCAGTTTAGCTTTGAGACCCTCTGCTTCCTCTTGGGAGCGGGCAATAAGGGCTTCCTTATCATGAATAAGCTGTTTGGTGGCCCGAACCCTCTCTTCAAGGGCCCCCAGTTCCTTTTGCAAGGCTTCAAGTTCGGCGGTGCCGTCAGAGGTGTCAATTTTGGCATCCAAGGCCACCTTCTTCTCGTTGAGCCGCTGGCATTTCTCTGCAATGTCGGCCTTCAACGGAAGTTGGGCGTGGCGTAGATCGATTCTCTGACGAGCTAGCTTCACCCTTGACCCATAGACAGACAAAGTCACAACCGGCCAAAGTTTCACCTGCAACGATACCGGGAGATGGTCCTTGATTTCGTCAAGAACGCTCTTTATTTCTTCGGGGTTCTCAACCAACGTCTCGATCGAGGAGGAAAGCAAGGCTTTGAGACGATGGAATTGATGTTGGACAACACTGGGTCGTGGTTCGTCGCGTGCCATAGAAGGAGCTGGCTCAATGGATTTGGGGTCAAACGTGAGCAAGCCCGAGAGGTCACAACCCTGACAAGCAAAGACACCGTCAGAATGCAGCGAAAGGAAGCGTGCTGCAAAGAGTATACCTCTCGTAGAACGTATCGATAATTTCTTATGTTCCATGCTACTTTATTGATGATACCTACAAGTTTTATACATTATGTCATATTTATGCATTTTACGGAACTAACCTATTAACAAGATGCGAAGAGTGAGTTGCTGTTTTCTGGTTTTGGTTTCAGAAATCCAAGTAAGGAAATATTCTCGGGAATTGAATAAATCTTCGCGGGGGTCCTATTTTTGCAGCTTCCGAGAGACCGAAAGAGGAAGGAAGTGGTGCCACGAGCGCCGTAACACCATAGGGCGCGGCCGGACCCTGGCCGCGCCGACTAAGGTGTGGGGCCCTCGTGGCCCCGCGTTGCCCCCTTCCGCAAAGCCTCGTCGCGAGCGCCCGATGCGAAGGCACGATACGGAAAACCTTCCGGAGACGCGCCGCGAATCCCATCTCGGGGATTCAGGAGATCGCCTCCGGCACCCTGCCGGAGAGGGGATTCATCTCCGGGAGGACTCTTCATCGCCATGATCGCCTCGGAGTGATGAGTGAGTAGTTCACCCCTGGACCATGGGTCCATAGCGGTAGCTAGATGGTCGTCTTCTCCTTGTTGTGCTTCATTGTTGGATCTTGTGAGCTGCCTAACATGATCAGATCATCTATATGTAATACTATATGTTGTGTTTGTCGGGATCAGATGGATAGAGAATACTATGTTATGGTGATTATCAATCTATTGTTTATGTGTTGTTTATGATCTTGCATGCTCTCGTTATTAGTAGAGGCTCTGGCCAAGTTTTTACTCTTAACTCCAAGAGGGTATTTATGCTCGATAGTGGGTTCATGCCTTCATTGACACAGGGACGGTGGCAGAAAGTTCTAAGGTTGTGATGTCTTGTTGCCACTAGGGATAAAACATTGATTCTATGTCTAAGGATGTAGTTGTCGATTACATTACGCACCATACTTAATGCAATTGTATGTTGCTTAGCAACTTAATGCGGATTCGGATGATAACTTTGAAGGTGGACTTTTTAGGCATAGATGCGGTTGGATGGCGGTCTATGTACTTTGTCGTAATGCCCAATTAAATCTCCTATATTTATCATATCATGTATATGCATTGTTATGCCCTTCTCTATTTGTCAATTGCCCGGTGTAATTTGTTCACCCAACATGCTTTTATCTTATGGGAAGACACCTCTAGTGGCTTGGACCCGGTCCTATTCTTTATGCATACAATCTCTGCAATTGTGTTTTTCTTATTTTCTTTGCAAACATCTTCCACTCGATACGCTTAATCCTTTGTTTCAGCAAGCCGGTGAGGATTGACAACCTCACTTTGTTTCGTTGGGGCAAAGTACTTTGGTTTTTGTTGTGCAGATTCCACGTTGGCGCCGGATCACTTGGTGTTGCGCATCACATTTCGCCACCATCAACCTTCAACGTGCTTCTTGGCTCCCTCCGGTTCGATTAAACCTTGGTTTCTTTATGAGGAAAACTTGCTCGTCGCATCATACCTTCCTCTTGGGGTTCCCAAGCGTGCGTGTGAGTTACACGCCATCAAGCTCTTTTTAAGGCGCGTTGCCGTGATCAGGAACACGGCAAGAGTCTCCACTTCTCAATCTCTTTACTTTGTTTTTTGTCTTGCTTTATTTTATTTACTACTTTGTTTGCTGTGCACCTAAACAAAACACAAAAAAATTAGTTGCTAGTTTTACTTTATTTCTTGTCTTGCTCTCTATATCAAAACACAAAAAAATTAGTTACTTGCATTTACTTTATCTAGTTTGTTTTATTTACTGTTGCTAAAATGAATACCTGAAAATACTAAGTTGTGGGACTTCACAAATGCAAATAATAATGATTTCCTATGCACACTATTGCTCCACCTGCTACTACAAGCAGAATTCTTTGAAATTAAACTTACCTTTACTAAATCGGTTATGAGAGATCAATTTAGGTGTTAGTTAGATGATCTTCTGCCCATCTCAATAATTTTGTTGAACTTTGTGAAATGCAAAGTATAAGGATGTGGATGGTGATATTATTAAATTGAAAGTGTTTCCTTTCTCATTAAGAGGAAGAGCTAAAGATTGGTTGCTATCTTTGCCTAAGAATAGTATAGATTCATGGACTAAATGTAAGGATGCTTTTATTGGTAGATATTATCCTCCCGCTAAAATTATATCTTTGAGAAGTAGCATAATGAATTTTAAGCAATTAGATACTGAACATGTTGCTCAAGCATGGGAGAGAATGAAAACTTTGGTAAAGAGCCCAACCCATGGACTGACTACTTGGATGATCAAACCTTCTATGTAGGACTAAATTTTTCTTGGCGGAATTTATTGGATTCAGCTGCTGGAGGTACCTTTATGTCCATCACTTGGGGCGGCTACAAAACTTCTTGATGATATGATGATAATTACTCTGAATGGCACACGGAAAGAGCTCCACAAGGTAAGAAGGTAAATTCTGTTGAAGAAACCTCTTCCTTGAGTGATAAGATTGATGTGATTATGTCTATGCTTGTGAATGGTAGATCTAATGTTGATCCAAATAATGTTCCTTTAGCTTCATTGGTTGCTCAAGAAGAAAATGTTGATGTGAATTTCATTAAAAATAATAATTTCAACAACAATGCTTATAGGAATAATTATGGTAATATATAAGCCATATCCATACACTAATGGTAATGGTTATGGCAATTCTTATGGAATTCTTACACAATAATAGGAGTGTACCCCTGGTCTTGAAGCCATGCTTAAAGAATTTATTAGTACACAAACTGCTTTTAACAAATCTGTTGAGGAAAAGCTTGATAAAATTGATACTATTGCTTCTAGAGTTGATAGACTTTGCGATGTTAATCTTTTAAAATTGAAAGTTATGCCTAATAATATTGATAATGAGATTACTACTACAGCAAATGCCATCAAGTTAGAATTAATGAGAATATAAGATTAATGGCTGAATTGCGTGCTAGGTGGGATAGAGAAGAAAATGAAAAACTAGCTAAAGAGAATAATGTAGCTAAAGTTTGGACTATTACCACCACTAGTAATGCTAATTCTTCACATGTTGCTGCACCTCCTACTATCAATGGTAAAATAATTGGTGTTGGCGATGTTTCTACTCCTAGTGCAAAGCGAACAAAACTGCCTGAAATTGCTAAAACTGCTGAAACTGCTTGTGATAAAACTGCTGAAATTTTTTCCAACCTTGGGAACAATGATCCCATTGCTGTAGCTCATAATGATTTAGATTTTGATGATTGCCACATCCCTGAAGTTATAAATTTCTTACAAAAACTTGCTAAAAGTCAATGCTAGTGCTACAAATTTAGCCTTTACAAAACATATTACAAATGCTCTCATAAAAGCTAGGAAAGAAACTAAAACTTGAAACTTCTATTCCTAGAAAGTTAGAAGATGTTTGGGAGCCCATCATTAAAATGAAATTCAATGACTTTGCATGTAATGCTTTATGTGATCTTGGTGCAAGTATTTCTGTTATGCCTAAAAAGATTTATGATATGTTTGACTTGCCACCATTGAAGAATTGTTATTTGGATGTTAATAATCTTGCTGATAATGTTAAAAAGAAACCTTTAGGGGAGGATTGATAATGTGCGCATTACGGTTAACAATAACCTTGTCCCCGTTGCTTTTGTTGTTTTGGATATCGAATGCAATGCATCTTGTCCTATTGTGTTGGGAAGACCTTTTCTTGGAACCGTTGGTGCTGTTATTGATATGAGGAAGGTAATATTAAATATCAATTTCCTCTCAAGAAAGGTATGGAACACTTCCCTAGAAGAGAATCAAGTTGCCTTTTGATTCTATTATTAGAACAAGTTATGATGTTGATGCTTCTACTCTCGATGTTACTTGATTTGCACTTTCTGCGCCTAGCTGAAAGGCGTTAAAGAAAAGCGTTTATGGGAGACAACCCATGTTTTTACTACAGCAATTCTTTGTTTTATATTTGAGTCTTGGAAGTTGTTTACTACTGTAGCAACCTCTCCTTATCATGTTTTTGTGCCAGGTAAAGTTTCTATGTCAAAGTTGATGTTATATTTGGGATCGCTGCGCAGAAACAGCATTGCTGTCATGCGAATCTGGCACAGGCCTCTGTAGAAAAATCGAAAAAATCTGCCAATTACGAGCGTGATCCCCAATATATGTACGCAACTTTCATTAGTTTTGAGTTTTTCCATTTGAGCAAGTCTGGTGCCGCTTTAAATTCGTCTTTACGGGCATGTACGTTTTGTGATTCTGCCTTTTATTTCGCATTGCCTCTTTTGCTATGTTGGATTCATTTCTTTGATCCATTAATGTCCAGTAGCTTTATGCAATGTCCAGAAGTGAAAATAATGTTTGTGTCACCTCTGAATATGTGAATTATTAATTGTGCACTAACCCTCTAATGAGTTTGCTTGAAGTTTGGTGTGAAGGGAGTTTTCAAGGGTCAAGAGAGGAGAATGATATACTATGATCAAGAGGAGTGAATCTAAGCTTGGGAATGCCCCCGTGGTTCTGCATATTTGAAGACTCAAGCGTCTAGCTTGGGGATGCCCAAGGCATCCCTTCTTCATCAACAACATCATGAGGTTCCTCCCTGAAACTATATTTTTATTCAATCACATCTTGTGTTCTTTACTTGGAGCGTCGGTTTGTTTTTGTTTTTGTTTGAATAAAATGGATCCTAGCATTCACTTTGTGGGAGAGAGACACGCTCCGCTGTGCATATGGACAAATATGTCCTTAGGCTTTACTCATAATGTTCAAGCGAAGTTTCTTCTTCGTTAAATTGTTATATGGTTGGAATTGGAAAATGCTACATGTAGTAATTCTAAAATGTCTTGGATAATGTGATACTTGGAAATTGTTGTGCTCATGCTTAAGCTCTTGCATCATATGCTTTGCACCCATTAATGAAGAAATACATAGATCTTGCTAAAATTTGATTTGCATATTTGGTCTCTCTAAGGTCTAGATAATATCTAGTATTGAGTTTTGAACAACAAGGAAGACGGTGTAGAGTCTTATAATGTTTACAATATGTCTTTTATGTGAGCTTTGCTACACCTGTTCGTCCTTGTGTTTGTTCAAATAACCTTGCTAGCCTAAACCTTGTATTGAGAGGGAATACTTCTCATGCATCCAAAATCCTTGAGCAACTACTATGCCATTTGTGTCCACCATACCTACCTACTACATGGTATTTCTCAGCCATTCCAAAGTAATTGCTTGAGTGCTACCTTTAAAATTCCATCATTTACCTTTGCAATATATAGCTCATGGGACAAAATAGCCTTAAAAACTATCGTAGTATTGAATATGTACTTATGCACTTTATCTTTTATTAAGTTGCTTGTTGTGCGATAACCATCTGGGAAACGCCATCAACTATTGTTGAATATCATGTGAGTTGCTATGCATGTCCGTCTTGTCTGAAGGATCTATCATTTTAGTGGTTGGATCATGCAAAATTGTTAGAAGAACATTGGGCCGCTAACTAAAGCCATGAATCATGGTGGAAGTTTCAGTTTTGGACACATATCCTCAATCTCATATGAGAATAATAATCATTGTTACATGCTTATGCATTTAAGAGGAGTCCATTATCTGTTGTCCATGTTGTCCGGTATGGATGTCTAAGTTGAGAATAATCAAAGCGAGAAATCCAAAATACGAGCTTTCTCCTTAGACCTTTGTACGGGGCGGCATGGAGGTACCCTTTGTGACACTTGGTTGAAACATGGCATGCAAAGATCCGGTAGTCCAAGCTAAGTAGGACGAGGTGCGGACACTATTAGTATACATGCATGAGGCTTGCAACTTGTAAGATATAATTTACATAACTCATATGCTTTATTACTACCGTTGACAAAATTGTTTCATGTTTTCAAAATAAGCTCTAGCACAAATACGGCAATCGATGCTTTCCTCTTTGAAGGACCATTCTTTTACTTTTATTGTTGAGTCGGTTTACCTATCTCCCTCCACCTAAGAAGCAAACACTTGTGTGAACTGTAATTTCTACATACTTGCATATTGCACTTGTTATATTACTTTATGTTGACAATATCCATGAGATATACATGTTATAAGTTGAAAGCAACCGCTGAAACTTAATCTTCCTTTGTGTTGCTTCAATACCTTTACTTTGATTTATTGCTTTATGAGTTAACTCTTATGCAAGACTTATTGATGCTTGTCTTGAAGTACTATTCATGAAAAGTCTTTGCTATATGATTCACTTGTTTACTCATGTCATTACTTTTGTTTTGATCATTCAATACATATGTTTACAAATAGTATGATCAAGATTATGATGGCATGTCACTTGAGAAATTGTCTTTGTTATCGTTTTCCTGCTGGACGAGAACTAAGCTTGGGGATCGATACGTCTCAACGTATCGATAATTTCTTATGTTCCATGCTACTTTATTGATGATACCTACATGTTTTATACATTATATGTCATATTTATGCATTTTAAGGAACTAACCTATTAACAAGATGCGAAGCGCCGTTCTGCTGTTTTTGGTTTTGAGAAATCCTAGTAAATATTCTCGGAATTGGAGCCAAATCTTCGCGGGGTCCTATTTTGCACGGAGCTTCAGAGGGGGAGGAGGGCCACGAGCGCGACACCATGAGGCGGCGGCCAGGGCACAGCCGCGCCGCCTAGGGTGTGGGGCCCTCGTGTGGCCCACGTTGCCCTTCCGCCTACTTAAAGCCTCGTCGCAAAACCCCGATGCGAGACCACGATACAAAACCTTCCGGAGACGCCGCGTGAATCCCATCTCGGGATTCGGAGATCGCCTCCGGCACCTGCCGGAGGGGATTCATCTCCGGGAGGACTCTTCATCGCCATGATCGCCTCAGGTGATGAGTGAGTAGTTCACCGGACCATGGGTCCATAGCAGTAGCTAGATGGTCGTCTTCTCCTTGTTGTGCTTCATTGTTGGATCTTGTGAGCTGCCTAACATGATCAAGATCATCTATATGTAATACTATATGTTGTGTTTGTCGGGATCCGATGGATAGAGAATACTATGTTATGGTGATTATCAATCTATTGTTTATGTTGTTTATGATCTTGCATGCTCTCCGTTATTAGTAGAGGCTCTGGCCAAGTTTTTACTCTTAACTCCAAAGAGTATTTATGCTCGATAATTGGGTTCATGCCTTCATTGACACATGGGAAAGTTCTAAGGTTGTGATGTCTTGTTGCCACTAGGGATAAAACATTGATTCTATGTCTAAGGATGTAGTTATCGGTCACATTACGCACCATACTTAATGCAATTGTCATTTGCTTAGAAACTTATCTTGAATGGGATGATAACTTTGAAGGTGGACTTTTTAGGCATAGATGCGGTTGGATGGCGGTCTATGTACTTTATCGTAATGCCCAATTAAATCTCACTATATTTATCATATCATGTATATGCATTGTTATGCCCTTCTCTATTTGTCAATTGCCCACTGTAATTTGTTCACCCAACATGCTTTTATCTTATGGGAGACACCTCTAGTGAACTGTGGACCCGGTCCTATTCTTTACATTAATACAATCTACTGCAATTGTGTTTTACTGTTTTCTTTGCAAACATCTTCCACACTATACGCTTAATCCTTTGTTCTCAGCAAGCCGGTGAGATTGACAACCTCTTTGTTTCGTTGGGGCAAAGTAATTTGATTTTGCGATTCCACGTTGGCGCCGGAATCCTGTTGTTGCGCCGCATCACATTTCGCCACCATCAACCTTCAACGTGCTTCTTGGCTCCCCCTGGTTGATGAAACCTTGGTTTCTACGAGGAAAACTTACTGTGCGCATCATACCTTCCTCTTGGGGTTCCCAACGAACGTGTGAGTTACACGCCATCACTCTCCTGAAAGCAGGGGGACAGCCGATGATGAGGTAATCGGCTCTGCAATGTTCTTCTAGGTGAGATTGGCGACCTTGTCAGCGGCAGGGGCTACTGGATCCAGGTTCGCGGAGGGCATCTGTACTTGCTCGACTCCCCCACTGGAAGTGTCATCAGTCTGTAAAAGAGATGGTTAGCTGATGTAAGCAGCAATGGATTAGCATGAAGAATGAACCGAGGAGAGCATGGAGGGTGGTTACATTTGAAGTCTCTTGGTTTGATGAAGGGGCTTGCGGTTCCTTTCGAGTCCTTTTAGTGCTCACGCCCTGCCCCGCTTTGATTGAAGCTTGGGGGGCATTTCAGGAACGGGCCTTTTCCTGGAAGCCGATGGTGGTAAATCTGGCTGGCTCTTCGTGGTGACTTTCCCAGAGTTGTCCGAGCTCGAATCCCCTTGATTGGATCGAGTATCTTTGCTGAAGCTGTCTTTGGTGGAGGCCTACATATAAAAGGGGGAGGAGTTAGCAAGCAAAAGCATGTTTGTAGGAGCCCGTAAGGATAAACGAAACCAGTCGAGGCATGGATCAACATACGTGCAAGCTCTCTGGATCTTGAGAAGGGATCTTGCGCGACAAAGTTTTCCTGATGGCTACCTTCCTCACCGCCGTTCTCGCCTTAGTTGAGGCTCGGGGGGCAGCTTGCCCGGAAGATACTTTGCTCTTGGAAGCCGATGTTTGTGAAATCGGCTGGCTTTGCATCACGACCCTTTTCAAGGGTGGCGAGTTCTTGCAGAAGAGAACCATAGGAGCCGGGGGGAAGAATTCAAAGGGAGAGCCGTCATCATGTGTAGGTTAGACCATCTTGTTGCTGCAAAGAGACAGGCAAGGCTATAAAAATCATTGTAGCCACTTCACGAAAATTTACGAGTGGTAGTACACAGTCTGAGGATGATGTATTCAGCATCAAGTTGTTTCAGCAATGGTCCCAGAGCTCTCCTGAAGGCATGAGTTTTCCACATTGACCACCAAGTCTCAAAACCGTCGGTTGTCGAGGTAAAAGAGGTTGTTAGGGATTGGGATGGCTGAGCGTCAAGAAGGAGTAACACCTCGGCCCGGTGAGGATATCGAGACAAGTCAGCTCTGCTCTCGGTTAAGTGGTGAAGGAAGAAATAAGGAGACACCTGATACGTCTCCAACGTATCGATAATTTCTTATGTTCCATGCTACTTTATTGATGATACCTACATGTTTTATGCACATTATATGTCATATTTATGCATTTTCTGGAACTAACCTATTAACAAGATGCCGAAGAACCAGTTCCTGTTTTCGCATTTTTGGTTTCGAAATCCTAGTAAAAAATATTCTCGGAATTGGACGAAACTTTCGCCCAGTCCTATTTCACGAAGCTTCCGAGAAGACCGAAGAGATAACGAAGTGGGGCCACGAGGCGCCAGAGGGTGGCCGGCGCGGCCCAAGCCACAGCCGCGCCCGACCTAGCCTGGGCCCTCGTGTGGCCCCCCACGTTGACCCTCCGCCTACTTAAAGCTTACGTCGCGAGTCCCACAGAGAGCCACGATACGGAAACCTTCCAGAGACGCCGCGCGAATCCCATCTCGGGGGATGCAGGAGATCGCCTCGGCACTTTGGGAGAGAGTTCATCTCTAGGAGGACTCTACTGCCATGGGTGCCTTCGGAGTGATGAGTGAGTAGTTCACACCTGGACCATGGGTCCATAGCAGTAGCTAGATGGTCGTCTTCTCCTTGTTGTGCTTCATTTGGATCTTGTGAGCTGCCTAACATGATCAAGATCATCTATCTGTAATACTATATGTTGTGTTTGTCGGGATCGATGGAGAGAGTACTATGATTATGGTGATTATCAATCTATTGTTTATGTGTTGTTTATGATCTTGCATGCTCTCCGTTATTACTAGAGGCTCTGGCCAAGTTTTTGCTCTTAACTCCAAGAGGGGTATTTATGCTCGATAGTGGGTTCATGCCTTCATTGAATCAGGATCTTGTGATGGAGTTCTAAGGTTGTGATGTGCTGTTGCCACTAGGGATAAAACATTGATGCTATGTCTAAGGATGTAGTTGTTGATTACATTACGCACCATACTTAATGCAATTGTATTGCTTTGCAACTTAATAATGGAGGGGGTTCGGATGATAACCGAAGGTGGACTTTTTAGGCATAGATGCGGTTGGATGGCGGTCTATGTACTTTGTCGTAATGCCCGGATTAAAATCTCACTATATTTATCATATCATGTATATGCATTGTTATGCCTTTCTCTATTTGTCAATTGCCCATTGTAATTTGTTCACCCAACATGCTTTATCTTATGGGAGAGACACCTCTAGTGAGCTGTGGACCGGTCCTATTCTTTACATAGCATACAATCTGCAATTGTGTTTTACTGTTTTCTTTGCAAACATCTTCCCTCGATCGTTTAATCCTTTGTTACAAGCAGTTGAGATTGACAACCTCAACATTTGGGTGGGAGCAAAGTACTTTGGTTGTGTTATGCGAGGTTCGCGTTGGCGCGGAATCCCTGGTGTTGCGCCGCATCACATTTAGCGACCATCAACCTTCAACGTGCTTCTTGGCTCCTCCTGGTTCGATTAAACCTTGGTTTTCTTTCTGAGGGACTGCTGTGCGCATCATACCTTCCTCTTGGGGTTCCCAACAGACGTGTGAGTTACACGCCATCAAGCTCTTTTAAGAGCGCCGTTCTTTGGGAAATCAAGGGCACGTTGCAAGTCTCCACTTCTCAATCTCTTTACTTTGTTTTTTGTCTTGCTTTATTTTATTTACTACTTTGTTTGCTGCACTAAATCAAAATACAAAAAAATTAGTTGCTAGTTTTACTTTATTTACGTCTTGCTCTCTATATCGAAAACACAAAAAAATTAGTTACTTGCATTTACTTTATCTAGTTTGTTTTATTTACCGTTGCTAAAATGAATACCCCTGAAAATACTAAATTGTGTGACTTCACAAATGCAAATAATAATGATTTCCTATGCACACCTATTGCTCCACCGCTACTACAGGAGAATTCTTTGAAATTAAACCTGCTTTCTTGAACTTGGTTATGAGAGATCAATTTTATGGTGCTAGTTCTGATGATGCTGTTGCCCATCTCAATAATTTTGTTGAACTTTGTGAAATGCAAAAGTATAAGGATGTAGATGGTGATATTATTAAATTGAAAGTGTTTCCTTTCTCATTAAGAGGAAGAGCTAAAGATTGGTTGCTATCTTTGCCTAGAATAGTATTGATTCATGGACTAAATGCAAGAGATGCTTTTATTGGTAGATATTATCCTCCCGCTAAAATTATATCTTTGAGAAGTAGCATAATGAATTTAAGCAATTAGATACTGAACATGTTGCTCAAGCATGGGAGAGAATGAAAACTTTGGTAAAGAATTGCCCAACCCATGGATGACTACTTGGATGATCATCCAAACCTTCTATGCAGGACTAAATTTTTCTTCTTGAATTTATTGGATTAAAATGTTTGGAGGTACCTTTATGTCCATCACATTGGAGGCGGTGAAACTTCTTGATGATATGATGATAAATTACTCTGAATGGCACACGGAAAGAGCTCCACAAGGTAAGAAGGTAAATTCTATGAGAAACCTCTTCCTTGAGTGATAAGATTGATGTGATTATGTCTATGCTTGTGAATGGTAGATCTAATGTTGATCCTAATAATGTTCCTTTAGCTTCATTGGTTGCTCAAGAAGAAAATGTTGATGTGAATTTCATTAAAAATAATAATTTCAACAACAATGCTTATAGGAACAACTCTGGTAATAACTATAGGCCATATCCTTCTGCTAATGGTAATGGTTATGGTAATTCTTATGGGAATTCTTACAATAATAATAGGAGTGTACCCTCTGGTATTGAAGCCATGCTTAAAGAATTTATTAGTACACAAACTGCTTTTAACAAATTTGTTGAGGAAAAGCTTGATAAAATTGATACTATGCTTCTAGAGTTGATAGGATTGCCTCGATGTTAATCTTTTAAAATTGAAAGTTATGCCTAATAATGATATTGATAATAAGATTACTACTACAGCAAATGCCATCCAAGTTAGAATTAATGAGAATATAAGATTAATGGCTGAATTGCGTGCTAGGTGGGATAGAGAAGAAAATGAAAAACTAGCTAAAGAGAATAATGTAGCTAAGGTTTGGACTATTACCACCACTAGTAATGCTAATTCTCCACATGTTGCTGCACCTCCTACTATCAATGGTAAAATAATTGGTGTTGGCAATGTTTCTACTCCTAGTGCAAAGCGTACAAAACTTCCTGAAATTGCTAAAACTGCTGAGCTTGATAAAGCTGCTGAAATTTTTTCCAGCAGAACAATGATCCCATTCTTGTAGCTCATAATGATTTAGATTTTGATGATTGCCACATCTCTGAAGTTATAAAGTTCTTACAAAAACTTGCTAAAAGTCCCAATGCTAGTGCTATAAATTTAGCCTTTACAAAACATATTACAAATGCTCTCATAAAAGCTAGGAAGAGAAACTAAAACTTGAATTCCTAGAAAGTTAGAGGATGGTTGGGAGCCCATCATTAAAATGAAATTCAATGACTTTGAATGTAATGCTTTATGTGATCTTGGTGCAAGTATTGTTATGCCTAAAAGATTTATGATATGCTTGACTTGCCACCATTGAAGAATTGTTATTTGGATGTTAATCTTTGATAATGTCAAAAAGAGCTTGAGGAGGATTGATAATGTGCATATTACGGTTAACAATAACCTTGTCCCGTTGATTTTGTTGTCTTGGATATCGAATGCAATGCATCTTGTCCAATTGTGTTGGGAAGACCTTTTCTTCGACTGTTGGTGCTGTTATTGATATGAGGAAAGGTAATATTAAATATCAATTTCCTCTCAAGGTATGGAACACTTCCTAGAAAGAGAATGAAGTTGCCTTTTGATTCTATTATTAGAACAAGCTATGATGTTGATGCTTCTACTCGATGTTACTTGATTTGCAAAAGGCGTTAAAGAAAAGCGCTTATGGGAGACAACCCATGTTTTTACCTACAGCAATTTTTTGTTTTGTTGAGTCTTGGAAGTTGTTTACTACTGTAGCAACCTCTCCTTATCATGTTTTTGTGCCAAGTAAAGTTTCTATGTCAAAGTTGATGTTATATTTGGGATCGCTAGTGAACAGCATTGCTGTCTGTCACGAATCTGGGCACAGTTCTCTGTGAAAATTCGAAAAATCTGCCAATTTACGAGAGTCCTCAGATATGTACGCAACTTTCATTAGTTCGAGTTTTTCCATTTGAGCAAGTCTAGTGCCAACTTTAAATTCGTCTTTACGGACTGTTCTGTTTTGACACATTCTGCCTTTTATTTCGCATTGCCTCTCTTTGTTGGATTTATTTCTTTGATCATTAATGTCCAGTAGCATTATGCAATGTTCAGAAGTGAAAATAATGATTGTGTCACCTCTGAATGAGTGAATTATTAATGATGCACTAACCCTCTAATGAGTTTGTGAAGTTTGGTGTGAAGGAAGTTTTCAAGGGTCAAGAGAGGAGAATGATATACTATGAGGAGTGAAAGCTCTAAGCTTGGGGATGCCCCGTGGTTCACCCCTGCATATTTTAAGAAGACTCAAGCGTCTAAGCTTGGGGATGCCCCCTTCTTCATCGACAACATCATCAGGTTCCCACGAAATATATTTTTATTCATCACATCTTGTGTTCTTTACTTGGAAGCGTCGGTTTGTTTTTGTTTTGTTTTGTTTGAATAAAATGGATCCTAGCATTCACTTGTGGGAGAGAGACACGCTCATTTGTTGCATATGGACACATGTGTCCTTAGGCTTTACTCATAATGTTCATGGCCAGTTTCTTCTTCGTTAAATTGTTATATAAGTTTGGAATTGGAAAATGCTACATGTAGTAATTCTAAAATATACTTGGATATGTGATACTTGGCAATTGTTGTGCTCATGTTTAAGCTCTTGCATCATATGCTTTGCACCCATTAATGAAGAAATACATAGAGCTTGCTAAAATTTGATTTGCATATTTGGTCTCTCCTAAGGTCTAGATAATATCTAGTATTGAGTTTTGAACAACAAGGAAGGCGGTGTAGAGTCTTATAATGTTTACAATATGTCTTTTATGTGAGTTTTGCTGCACCTCATCCTTGAGTTTTTCAAATAACCTTGCTAGCCTAAACCTTGTATCGAGAGGAATACTTCTCATGCATCCAAAATCCTTGAGCCAACCACTATGCCATTTGTGTCCACCATACCTACCTACTACATGGTATTTCTCGCCATTCCAAAGTAAATTGCTTGAGTGCTACCTTTAAAATTCCATCATTCACCTTTGCAATATATAGCTCATGGGACAAAATAGCCATAAAAACTATCGTAGTATTGAATATGTACTTATGCACTTTATATTTTATTAAGTTGCTTGTTGTGCGATAACCATGCTTCTGAACGCCATCAACTATTGTTGAATATCATGTGAGTTGCTATGCATGTCCGTCTTGTACGAAGGTCTATCATTTTAGTGGTTGGAGCATGCAAAATTGTTAGAAGAGAAGAACATTGGACCGCTAACTAAAGCCATGAATCATGGTGGAAGTTTCAATTTTGGACATATATCCTCAATCTCATATGAGAATAGTAACTGCTACATGCTTATGCATTTAAGAGGAGTCCATTATCTGTTGTCCATGTTGTCTCGTATGGATGTCTAAGTTGAGAATAATCAAACGCAAATCCGAAATGCGAGCATTCTCCTTGAACCTTTGTACAGGGCATAGAGGTACCCTTTGTGACACTTGGTTGAAGCATGGCATTGAAGATCCGGTAGTCCAAGCTAAGTAGGACGAGGTGCGGGCACTATTAGTATAATATGCATGAGGCTTGCAACTTGTAAAATATAATTTTCATAACTCATATGCTTTATTACTACCGTTGACAAAATTGTTTCATGTTTTCAAAATAAAAGCTCTAGCACAAATACAGCAATCGATGCTTTCCTCTTTGAAGGACCATTCTTTTACTTTTATTGTTGAGTCAGTTTACCTATCTCCTTCCACCTTAGAAGCAAACACTTGTGTTGTGCATTGATTCCTACATACTTGCATATTGCACTTATTATATTACTTTATGTTGACAATATCCATGAGATATACATGTTATAAGTTGAAAGCAACCGCTGAAACTTAATCTTCCTATGTGTTGCTTCAACACCTTTACTTTGATTTATTGCTTTATGAGTTAACTCTTATGCAAGACTTATTGATGCTTGTCTTGAAGTACTATTCATGAAAAGTCTTTGCTTTATGATTCAGTTGTTTACTCATGTCATTACCTTTGCTTTGATCGCTGCATTCATTACATATGTTTACAAATAGTATGATCAAGATTATGATGGCATGTCACTTCAGAAATTATCTTTGTTATCGTTTTACCAACAGGACGACGAGCTAACTAGGGATGCGATACGTCTCAACGTATCGATAATTTCTTATGTTCCATGCTACTTTATTGATGATACCTACATGTTTTATGCACATTATATGTCATATTTATGCATTTGGAACTAACCTATTAACAAGATCTCGAAGAGGCCGATTGCTGTTTCTGCTGTTTTTGGTTTCGAAATCCTAGTAAAGAAATATTCTCGGGAATGGGCCGAAACGCCCAGGGTCCTATTTTTGCCACGAAGCTTCCAGAAGACCCGAAGAGATAACGAAGTGGGGCCACGAGGCGGCCGGAGGGTGGCGGCGGCGGCGGCCAAGCCTGGCGGCGCCGGCTAGCCTTTGGGCCCTCGTGTGGCCCCACGCGTTGACCCTCCGCCTACTTAAAGCTTCGTCGCGGCCCCGATGCGAGAGCCACGATACGGAAAACCTTCGAGGCCGCCGCCGCCGTCCCATCTCGGGGATTCTGGAGATCGCCTCGCGCACCCTGCGGAGGGGATTCATCTCCCGGAGGACTCTACCGCCATGGTCGCCTCGGAGTGATGGTGAGTAGTTCACCCACTGGACCATGGGTCCATAGCGGTAGAGATGGTCGTCTTCTCCTTGTTGTGCTTCATTGTTGGATCTTGTAGCTGCCTAACATGATCAGATCATCTATACGTAATACTATATGTTGTGTTTGTCGGGATCCGATGGATAGAGTACTATGATTATGGTGATTATCAATCTATTGTTTATGTGTTGTTTATGATCTTGCATGCTCTCCGTTATTAGTAGAGCTCTGGCCAAGTTTTGTCTTAACTCAAGAGGGTATTTATGCTCGATAGTGGGTTCATGCCTTCATTGAATGGGATCGTGACAGTAGGTTCTAAGGTTGTGATGTCTGTTGCCACTAGGGATAAAACATTGATGCTATGTCTAAGGATGTAGTTGTTGATTACATTACGCACCATACTTAATGCAATTATGCATTTGCTTTGCAACTTAATACTGGAGGGGGTTCGGATGATAACTTTGAAGGTGGACTTTTTAGGCATAGATGCGGTTGGATGGCGGTCTATGTACTTTGTCGTGTGCCGGATTAAATCTCACTATATTTATCATATCATGTATATGCATTGTTATACCTTTCTCTATTTGTCAATTGCCGGACTGTAATTGTTCACCAACATGCTTTATCTTATGGGAGAGACACCTCTAGTGAGCTGTGGACCCGGTCCTATTCTTTACATAGCATACAATCTGCAATTGTGTTTTACTGTTTCTTTGCAAACATCTTCCACTCGACACGTTTAATCCTTTGTTACAGCAAGGTGAGATTGACAGCCTCACATTTCGTTGGGGCAAAGTACTTTGGTTGTGTGGGAGTTCCGCGTTGGCGCCGGAATCCCTAGTGTTCTGCGCCATCATTTGCGACCATCAACATTCGTGCTTCTTGGCTCCTCCTGGTTCGATTAAACCTTGGTTTCTTTCTGAGGGAAACTTATCATGCGCATCATAC
Source organism: Lolium multiflorum (assembly GCA_030979885.1). Classification (NCBI taxonomy): domain Eukaryota; kingdom Viridiplantae; phylum Streptophyta; class Magnoliopsida; order Poales; family Poaceae; genus Lolium; species Lolium multiflorum. The sequence goes on along the minus strand of CM061753.1, from coordinate 46,174,650 downwards.
CTTCCTCTTGGGGTTCCCAACAAACGTGTGAGTTACACGCCATCAACACCTGCCCAAGACCAAACTGTCGGGCTGCTACGACCGGCTGGTAGGATTCATAACCAGGTTTGATGATCCTGTTTGATGTGCTCATGCCAAGCTGGAAGAAGCGAGGACGGATCATGGTGGAATACAATTGCCGGGTCTTTGGTGTCATCGGCAAAGCTGTCTAGTCTGAAGGAGACTGGATTTCTCAAAATTCTGATTCCGTGTAGGGAAAGAAGAGGGGATTATCCAGGCCATGGAAGAAAACGCTGAACCACTTTGATGCTTCTTTGGGGGTCACTTTGCTGCCTGGAAGGCTATACAGGGCTTGGCCGTAGCTCATGCATCGGATCTGCTTCCCGTTAGCATCTGGAAAGGTGCGGGTAGCCAAAAGTGGGAAGTTTGGGGTATGGTTTTGGAAGTATAGCTGAGCCCATAGCTGAATAAACCACCAGGGACCTCCTGTTTTGACTATTCTTTGGGAATATAGTTTGACATACATTAGTTGGAGGTATCGATAGACCTCCCCGAGGAACAGTTTGCCGATGCCAAGCTGGGTGCCTCTAGCAAGTTCATAGGCCAAGGGAAGATAATTCTTGGTCGGAGCAAGTGAAGGGCCACAGAATATGAAGTGTTCCAACCAGAAATTCAGGAAGGCTGTGTGTTTTCTCTGTTACAGGGCCTTTATTTTTCATGTGGCGATGAAGGTAAGCACCCTAGTTTGTGCATTCTGTTTTGGAAGAGAGCTTGAAAGGGACCCTTGGCATAAAAGCGAGAGGGCTGGGGATGTAATGTCCAAACCAGGTGATCATTACCACATCTAGCGGTTGGTGTCATGGGGCCGTGGCCAAACATGAAGCAGTTCAGAGCATCAGACCAGAAGTAACCGATGGTTTTTAGAAGGTTTTTCATGCTTCTCGAGGGGAGACAAGGATAAGGACAGAGCATCGGCTATTCATGTAGTTTCCCATGTGGACTGATAAGTTTTGGATCTACTGTACCAAGAAACCCAATATTCGGAGAGGTTAGGCCAGGCTCGTGGATCGGTCCAAGAAGTTAGATCTAAATCCTGGTTCACAAAAGGGATTGTATGAGCCTGCAAGAAATCAAGCGGGCGGGACTCTCGTGATACGGGGCCAAGGCAAAGGAGTACGGAAGAGAAGGATGCGGCGAGGATGTGGAAACCTAAAATTAATGGTGGAGTAAGGCATTAATTCAGATGTTACTGCTACCAATCCTAACTTTATGCTCGGATAATGAGGGGGTTAAAGATTACCTTCGGGCCGAGACTATTGCGTTGGCGTTGGACGATTCCGCCATCTGATGCGCTAGCGGGGATGAGTCTGCGCGGTTGGGGATCTGAGATTCGCGTCGCAGCGAGGTGAATTCCGTTGGGGAATTGGGGATCTGAGCTTGGTCCTTTGGATAAGGGTCACAGGTTGCCGTTTGAATTTGGGGAATGTACGTTCGGACCTGTCTAACGGAGTCTGGCTCTGCTAGCGTTTTATGATTAAGACCGATGCGTCGCCATCGGCTCTTTGTGCGTTGACCTGCTTTGACAATCGGAAAATGCAAATTGGACAATCGGGAAAATCAAATTGGAGGAACATTCTTCATTGATTAAAGGAGGGATTTTACAAGAAAGAGCCGATGGCTCTCAAAGGATCATCTAATACCTAATGCACTACTACTAGCCCTATACTACTCCCTAATCTAAGGGTCGTCGCTGCCCTCGTCGTTGCCATCCTCGCCGCTGTCGGCGCTGCTGCCGGCGACGTCCTCGTCGCTGCTGTTGAAGCCGCCGGTAGGGGCTTTGTCTTCTTCATCGTTGTCGTCGTTGTTCGACCCGGCGTGGAAGCGTTTCGCCGGCGGGTACTCTTCGGAGGAGGAGTCCTCCTCCGCTGCCTCTTCCTCCCCGTCAGAGGAGATATCCGCTTCCCAAGAGAAGAGGTCGTCGTCGCTTTCCTCCTCCAACTCCCCGTCGACGAGGAATTGGAGGTCGCCTTCCCCGTCGGTCAAGGGCTCGTCCTCCTCCGATTCGACGGAGGAGTCCCAATCCCTTGCGTCCCACCATTGGGGGTCGAGGGCTTCGTACACCGCCGTCAGGTTGACCTCCGGCTCTAGCTCGGCTGGAGGAAGGTGATTGGGGGGGAGGAAGAGGAAGAGGAGGGGGTCAGGGCAGGTTTGATTGCTAATGCGGATTTGCTCGGTGAAGTTAAATGGAGCCGGATGTGGAAGATAATGCCGTCTTCGGGGAGATATGCGAGAGCCGTTTCGAATCGTGGAGCCGTAGATGTCCTGAATCATGATGAAGTACATTGGTACTCCGGCTACGCAGCGTGGTTACGCTGCACTATGTCAAATCACGATGAGGAAAACAGAGTGGTTTTGGTGTGCCAAAACCAGGGTGGCATGTGTTATCACCAGATTTTAGCCAAATCAGGAGATGGGCCGTGATTGAGATGGGATTGGAAGCTATGCACATAAGGTGTTTCTGGATCGGCCTCGTACGAGAATTTGGGCTAGATTGCTCTTGTATCTGTACATTATGGTAGATCGCATTTTAGTTTAGAATTAAGAGATAGAGTTTGGTTCGTACACAATTAGGTTTATTCCAAAGATAGAAAGTCCACGGACTATAAATATGTATCTAGGGTTATTGAGAAAAGAGGCGATCACGTTCACAACAAACACAACCTAGGCGCATCGCTACCCCTTGTTGAGGGTTTCTTAGGAGTAGCGTCATGCTGTAGATCGCATCTTGCGATCTAGGCAGTATTAGTTTATTCGTTGTTTGGTGTTGCTCGTGCTGAAGCCTTTTTGATGGCGAGTAACACTGTTTATCATAGATGTTTTAGGGCTTGCATCAATGCTTTCTGATATATTTGCTTAGTTGTGCTGCCCCTGAATATCTGCCTTTACATATCTTGGGTGTAAGACGTATACAACAATCTTTATTTAGTAGATTCGATCTGTTATAGTTGTTCCTTGTTCTTCAAGGATTAGTTTGATATCTGCGTAGTTAGGCCTTGCAAACGGGTTGAACGATCCAGTGGGGCGTAAGGTACGGTTTGCAGAGGGATGTTCGGGAATCGACTCCGTGTTGGTTTTTAGGCCTCGTTTTGGGTTAGTTTTGTTATCTTTCGTATCTGCCGAGGCTCGACTACGTGTAGGATGTTGGTTATGCGGTGAAATCTTAAAAATCGTAGATTGATTTAGCTTAGCATTGATAAAGCAGAACCCCCATGTTATTGTAGATCCATTATGAACCATGGGTTAATCGGCTCTTTGAGCCGATTCACGGGATGTTTGAGCCAGATCGAGGCTCATTTAATGTTTATGTGTACACATGCGAAACTAATTGAAGTAATCCAACACCTTCGACCGGTTATAGGTCGGGTGGCCGCTCTGCAATCACCGGGACGTCTGCAGGAGCATTGCGGAGTCGTCTTGAGGACAGGGCCACGGCGACAGGGAGCCTCCCGGCTCTCCGTGTTGCCCGTCGCTGCTCGCCGGTGGGTTTTGGCAGGCAACAAGATTGAAACATTTTCGAATATTGAAGAATTTTTCTTAATGAACATGTTTCAATTTATTTTTTTCAAATTTTGAGATTGAATATTTTTTAAACATTTGAACATTTTTTTGAGATAGAACAATTTTTTTTAAAAAAATATTTTTTTTGGATTGAACATTTTTTGCATTTATACAATTTTCAAATTTGAATGTTTTGAAATTTGAACAATTTTTAAATTATACTTTTTTGAATTTGAAAAATAAAACAAATAAAAGGAAAAGAAACAAAAAATAAAATAGAAAAATGAAAATGGGTCGGGCCCTATATCCAACCAGAGTGTGCGGTGCTTGGTAGTCGCTGTATAGGATTCCCCAAAAAAATTGACAGGACAGGGCCCACTATTAATTTTGTTTCCTCTAAGCCCAAAACAATACTAACACATTTGCACTGATGGGCCGAGCTGAATGAGCCCACCTCTTGGGTCGGAAGGCACAAGAAATCTAGAACCTTCTCCAGTTCTGCATTGGGCGGTGGCCGCTACTCTACCAAGAACAGTCGGGGTCCAGCCTCCAGGTACAGGCGGTCGGCCATAAACAACGAGCAAGAAACGAATAAATGCCGAAGAATATTGCGAAAAGAAAATAAAAGAGCGAGTGAGACTGGAGAAAAGACGGGTGAGAGAGAGAGAGAGCGTGCCCTCCCGAACCCAACACCAACGGCTCGCGACAAGAAGAATCCGCTCCCATTGACGGCGCCGCACAGTCTCCGTGAGCTGCTGCCGGAAGCAGGGAGGGGAGACCGGGGCGATTTGGGGGAAAGCAGAGGGCAAGGTGCGAGATGGGGTCCGGATCTTTCCTCAAGGTGCTGGCCAAGAACTTCGACATCCTCGCCGGGTACGGGCTTCTTCCCCCTCCCCCCCCCTTCCTTGCTCTGCTTGCATCTTCGCCCTAGTAGTCGATTGATTCGTGGATTTATTAGCTGGGGAGATCTTTACGGTGGTTCTTGCTGAGATCCGGTCGCTGTTCATGCCGTTAGCTCGGTAGGCTGCGCTGGGGCCTGTAGGGGGAGCTGGGCGAGAATCTTGGGGTGGTGGTGGTCACTCTGTAGGTTGCTGTCTCGTGGTGAGGGTAAGCGAACGGGTTTGGGTCATTTGGACCCTGTTGGCATTGGAAAACATCGTGCCTCAAAACCCTAGTGTCAAAGTTAGGGTTTTATTTTTGTCCTTTTATTAATTCTTTCTCTGAGAGCATCAATTATCTGGTCATGTCTGTATCTTGGATTAGTGTTGTGTTAGATGAATCCGGAGAGAGCCAACAATCTGGTGCTGAATGCTCACAGAAGTTTGGGTTGGGCAACTTGTACTCCTCTTGCTGATCTGCATCCCACGTCACTGTGACTGTGTGGATAATAGAAAGTTGGGAACAGAGATGTCGCTTCTTATGCCTGATAAGCAGCTATATGTTCAGCCGAATGTCGTGCCTAGGAGGGGAACAATGCTGTGGATATATTTGAAGAAAATAGTTGATCTTCTAGATATAACTTGAATCCACTTTGTTCTGCAAACTCTGCTCAGTTTAACTATTGCATCATCTGTCTTGTGCTGCTACATTCTTGTGAACTACTGTAGTAACTATTTTTGTAGGCATTGTAACTTGTCCTTTTATTGATGCTTTCTCTGAGAGCATCAATTATGTGGTCATGTTTGTGTGTTGGATTAGTGTTGTGTTAGATGCATCTGGAGAGAGCCAACAATCTGGTGCTGAATGCCCACAGCAGTTTGGGTTGGGCAACTTGTACTCATCTTGCTGACCTGCATCCCACACCGCTGTGACCGTGTGGATAATATAATTTGGGAACATAGATCTCGCTTCTATGCCTGCTAAGCAGCTATATGTTCAGCCGTGCCTAGAAGGGGAAACAATGCTGCGGATATATTTGAAGAAAATAGTTGATGTTCTAGGTATAACTTGAATCCACTTTGCTTTGCAAACTCTGCTCAGCTTAAATATTGTATCATCTATCTTGTGCTGCTACATTCTTGTGAACTACTGTAGGAACTATTTTTTGTAGGCGTTGTAACTTGTCTGTATTGTTTGTCATAGGCAGCACGGAGAATAGGGTTAAGTATTAAGAAACAAAAAGTGTCATCGAAGTAAATAAATGCCATGTTATAATGAGTTATCTGGGAGATAGAGCTAGCTCTATGTCTATGTGATGCATTTTAGCTTCATGTCTAGGATGTTTTTCCAAATGCTTCAAGTATATCAGAATGCTTGCAATCCTAACTTCTTTCTCTCGCTTTGCAGGCCCCTAGTTTCACTTGCTTATCCTCTGTAAGTATTACCGTCATCCTAAATTGCATGATTCACTTACCTTGCTCCATCTTGGTACTAACTTCCTGTTGTAAGTTCTCACATTTTCTCTTCTGACACCATTTGCAGATATGCCTCTGTGAGAGCAATTGAAACAAAATCTCAAGTAGATGATCAGCAGTGGCTCACTTACTGGGTGCAAAACCATTTGCAGATATGCCTCTGTGAGAGCAATTGAAACAAAATCTCAAGTAGATGATCAGCAGTGGCTCACTTACTGGGTGTTGTACTCGTTTATCACTTTGTTTGAGCTCACTTTTGCTCCAATACTTGAATGGTAAACAGCACTTTCCGGGCTCTTAAGATATGCTGTATTTTTTTTAAAAATTAAACCTTCTATAGTTCAAAATGTTGTGACATTCCCACAGTTGTAGCAATGGAAAAAAAACAGTAGAATTCCCCATGGTTTCTAGTAGTGGTAGTTATAGCAATAAAAAAAACAAGGAAAAATTGGCCCTGACTCAATGTGATTACTTTTTATGCTTTTCTGGGTTTATTGTGATGTTCATTATTTGTTGCGAACATCATTGGAGATACCTGAAGATTTCTTGAGATCTTCATTATAACTGTTTGATGTACCAAGAGCCTTAAGATTCTTTTTTGTAGGCTTCCTTTCTGGCCCTATGGAAAGTTGTTCTTCAATTGCTGGCTAGTTCTACCTTGCTTCAATGGTGCTGCTTATGTTTACGAGCATTTTGTGCGGCCGATGTTTCTGAACCGCCAAATAGTCAACATCTGGTACGTCCCAAGAAAGGACAAGTTAAGCAAAACTGATGATGTACTCTCAGCTGCAGAGAAATATATTGAACTAAATGGGCCAGAAGCATTTGAGAAGCTAATTAGCAAGGTATTTCCATTCTTGACTCTATTCTTTTTTTGTAACATCTTGTCTTTAACTGATGTAGTGTTTGCTATATTCCTGCCTGTATCATTTATGTGATCTGGCTCCTTATTTCATGCTAATCTGTGTTGTAGGTTTTTGAATAAATGCTTACTGGAGTGACTTGACATAATTGGCTGATTTAGTTTATTCTTCTGTGCAAGCTTGCATTACTCTGTATTCTTCCCTTGCATTCCATTAATATTGCCATGAATATTCCCTCCATCAGTCTGTTCAAATTGCCGCACATGCATAAATTGGACCTCTACTCTATGTTTATTACCCATCTTTCTAACTAGTATCATTAATTAACTCTTCTTTCAGTCTTCAAAGCCTTCAAACTTTAGGAGCAGGAGGCTGTCAGTCTTGCAGGAGGCAAAAGCTGATAAAACAGGCAAGGCCGAAAGAGAATCATGGGGTGAAAATCCATTCTACGATAAGAGTTACCGACACTAAAATGACCTGGTCTTTTCAGCCATCCACTCATCAGGTTAGCCTAAAATGTACATGCCAGCTGAATGTTAAGTCCAGTTTGGATCTTTGTTGTATTTTTATTTATTTATCGTGGGTCATTTACAAAGCTGTGATACTACTCCTGCAGTCTTTGTGGATCTGCTCTAGGAGGGACTTACCACGCCTCTAACTTGGGATTGTACTCTGATGCTGTGCTCTGATGTGTCTACTACGGAGTATATCAGCATCTGGTCCTGGAACTATGGGATGGCTGAATTATTGTAAATAGCTAGTGTCAACAATTTCCCTTGGTATTTGGGTTAATGTAATGTTGATTTGCATGGTAGTGACAGCTTTGGCGGTTAAGCTAGTCCTGTGTAAGGGTAGATACCGTGGCCATAAAATACCAGAGACTGTTGGTATGATGGCATCCCTGTTTCTTTATTCCGCGTACGTCTTAATCAGACATTTCCTGATTGGAACATGGCAATTTATGTTAGGATTTGCAGCCTTGAAGTACTTTGAATAGACATGAAGAACAATGTGGTTTTGCTATTTGCGATTGAAAAACAACTACTCCTATAACGTCTCTTTTATCTATCTGATATCTGATATGGTCGTGAGATTCATGCACAAATGGATGATACAAACATCGCTGGATGGGTCTGTCTTAAAAATAACAGTTTCAAGTCTAGTAAGAAATAGTTACGGAGTACTTTAGGAGGATTTTTTAGACATTGGAGCCCAGCTTTGTTTTACACAGGGGACCCTTAATCTTGTATATATGCTTTTTACTCCTCTTAGTGAAATGGTAAAAGAGAACGGGTTGCAGCTCGGTATTTTGTAAACTGAAGTATTTTAAAGCTCGGAATTTTGTAAACTGAAGTATTTTAAAACCAAAATCTTACACTTGGCTAACAAATACCCCAATTTTTCTCCTTTCCTAATTTTTTTTAAAAGGAGGACCATACATCTTTCTCCAATACTTCTGGAAACTACAGTTTTGAAGAATTTTATAGTTTTAAAACCACATTATATATTGGATGCAAACAGCTTACAATATTTAATAATTCAGTATTTGCAGAAACCGAAGTATTTTTTTAAATCCGGTTTTGCTAGTTCTCAGACCTAAGTTATTGCTCAGTCAAGTTCTAGACCGTCATACTGCATCGTGATTTGTGCATATAGGTTGTAGATTGGATCGCAGCTAAGTTCTTTTTAGTTGCAACTGAGGTTACAACCGAGAAACTTTTCGTTGCAAACGGGGATGCAACTAAAAAAATATATCCTGGGCCGTTAGATTTGTTTCATGATTTGTGTTAGTTATAAGTTGTAATATGAGTTGCAGATGAGGTTTGGTGACATCATGTGACTGAAAACTAAGTTAATTTTCAGATGATTGAGAACTAGCCACACCCTTTCTAAATACTCCCTTTATCTATAAAAAGATGTCGGAAATTTATCTAAATTTAGATGTATCTATACAATAAATAAAGAGTGTTTAGATACATTAATTTAGAAATAACTTACAACATCTATGTAGATGAAGGTACTACTCCTTGCGATTTATATTAACTGACTCAACTTTATTTAGATATAGATGAATATAGTTAAATAAACACACTACATACTAGGTAGATAAAATTGAGCCAATTAATTTGAATTGGAGCGAATTTATAATTCGGAGTACTGCCTGCTTTGATCTCTTTTTTCTTTTAGCTTTTCCATCTCAAAACGAATTAGTTCCACGCTGCTCAAAATGCCGTGGTACGCGCGCTAATCATCCTCCCGCGGTACCACGCACACAGTTTCCACAAAAAGCCCTGCACAATGGCTCCATCGCAGCCGTCCATTCGCCTCCGCACAACGCATTCTTCCATCTATTGTCCATGCACCAGGTCCACGGAGACAGCTCCATGTCCGTCGCCCTTCTTCCGCGAGGCGCGACCTGGCCGCCTCTCCCCTCCGCCGCTCCGTCCATCTTTCTCGCCCACCGCACACGCGTCGAGCAAGCAAAACCCTCGCGCTCTCCGATCACCTTCCCGCCACGCCGGAGGAACCACCTCGCCGGCGCCGGCGTCTCCGCTGCGCCGCAAAGGATTTGCCTGGGTCCCGTCCAATCCAACCATGATTCGAGACCAAGATTTCAGGTCATTCCCCACGATTTACCCGGTGCATGCTTTTTATGGGTGATTTGCGCGAGGAGTTCGGACCGTGTCAATCTGGGACGGAAATGTGTTTATGCTGGAGCGATTTAGGGTTAAATTTCTGTCGCCCGGCTTGTTTGATGTCTGAATCCAACGTTTTGGGGGATGTTTTCCCCGCATTATTATGGTCGCATTTGTCGAATTTAGGGCGTGTCGATCTCTAGGGTTAACTTGATACAAATCCATTTCCACCGGCTGGTTGACAGGGGCGATATTTAATCTGCACAAACTACCTGGCACGCCGTTTTGGTCTTAAATATCAGCCGGTATCTATTGTATCTACTTGTGCAATGCTGATGCTGGGTGTTGCCGGGAGGGGGAGGTGTGTTAAATAGGTCCATGGTTTATCTTTTATCTGAACATGACCTCTTGTTGGGAATGATTCGATGCCTGAGCATCGTTTGTCTATGTTAGAGTTAAAGCTCAGTTGTGTGTTTACCCAAAGAAAGTTGCGGTACTGTAGGGCTACAAATATGGATTAAGTTATGTTATTTGAAGTCCAAAGTGTGTAAACTATCGTGCTCTCGTTTTGTCTCCGCATTTTTCTTCTCAAATGCCATGTTGGTTGGCTTAGTGTTTATTGTTAATCTGAAGCTAATGTCAGGCATGTTTGTGGTATGCGTTGAAAAGTTTCTATAGTTTATCTCTCATGTTATGTTTGCATGGTGTAAAAATCGGAAGAAATCAAGAGTCTAGCTGTAGTGCTGTATTTGAATCAGTGATTCAGACTTTATAATTCTGCAGATCACTTGCTACAGGGTTTTCCTTTTCTGGTATTGGTCTGGAGGAAGCCACGTGCTTGCGACAGTCATGTTGTCTTGGGATGAACTCAGCTTGCGGCATATGACTCTGGGTCTTGCTGCATGGCTGCGGATTATTTGAAGAATGATCCCTTTGAGAGGGATGTTGAACAGGTAACTGCTTATCAGCTTGGTGGAATGAGTAAACATGTGTGTAGGAACCAATTCTGGCCAATTTGAGTGAAGGAGTGGTTGTACAGATCCACCATCCAAGTTTAAGTCCAACTGGACTCAAATTTGGCTTCCTTTCTTCTTCAGAAAAAACCCACTCCCTCCTACGTATTCTCAAATTTTGAACTTTAAAAAAAAAAATCACAATGATGTACTATTTGGAAGTATGAGAAAAATGTACCGAAATATGCGTATTCTTTGTCTGTACTAAAGAGACAAAATTTGGTCAAACATAGCAACAATGTATGCGCAGATTTATCTTTTTGTACAGTTTACAAATGAGTATTTTTTGGCACAGTTTTTATGTTAGTGCTCATATTTCTATGTAATACACATTCATGATAAACTCCAAATATTTTTGACAAATGTATTCTTTTTGCAACATGGGCGTATGCACCCGGGTTGACTTGTGTATTTTCTGGTAATAACACTCAAGCTGTGTAACATGGCTTGCTCTATTATTCTCTGAATTCTATGGCATGGAAAACATAAAACAGAAGCAGGTGGTTTTGCACCTGTTGCAAATTGCGAATTTATCGGCTTAGCAACATTTTCGTGGTGGGAAGCTAGGAACAACAATCATTTAGTCTCATTTTTGAGACTTGAGAGTATCGAGGGTATGGACCTTCTAATGATATAACTCAACATTTCTTGGCGGTGCTTTATTCTCAATAGTGGACCTTTTATTTTGCTCTATAGTGTACAATATAATGTTCCTTTTCATGTTCTATCACTTAAAGGAGTTCCTTTTTGAATTGTTAGGCGATAACAGCCCTGAAGAAAGGGACACACTTATTGAAATATGGGAGGCGAGGAAAACCAAAATTCTGCCCATTCAGACTTTCCAATGTAAGTAGCATAGCATTCTTCTGGGAAGAAGCCTTTTTTTGTATTGTTACCCAATCAAGTAGATGAATACTGTTTGGTTGTTTCTCTATCATTTACTTGTAGTTCTAACCGTAGTGCCTAGCATTTTTCCTGTGCCTAAAGCTTTTACATTGGGTATGAAAGTTCTAGTTGATCCAATTATCAATACTCAGAGTCTCAGATAGATAATGTGGATTGACAAGACATCACTGGTATATATAATTTGCAAGTGGCACGTACATTCTGAGTCTTAGAATGTTATAAAAAGAATCTAACACTATTTCCTAATATTTTAAAGTCAAACAATCTTTTATGGATAATTATTATCCCTGGGTGTCTTATTACATATAATTGTTCTTACTGTTCCCAGGATGAGACTATGCTCATATGGTACTCTGGGAGAATGGAGAAGCAGCTAAACCTTATTCAAGTATCAAGAATAATACCTGGACAACGTACGGTATGTCTGTACTTGGATAATTTTCTGTTTTGTGATTCTGCAGTTCACCTCGTCTGTTGTACAAGAGTTTTCTGTTGTAAACATGATCCACATGAAGTTGGATCAATGTTAGTGTTTTTTTTTCCTTTCAAGAACACACGAAGGCTACTCGTATCTTTTCATTAACATGGACACCGCCAAGACCAAAATAAAGGCAATGTTGCTGAAGGGTTGGGACAAACTCCCTAGTCATAGTTTATCTGTTAGACTAAACTAGGAAAAATACAAGGACGGCCAAAGTTGGTCAAAGCCTTTGAACGAAGTGCTACTGAGTCCCTTTCTCTCTAAGGGACTAGGCAAAGCGGCTGTTCGTGCTACAATTTTTTGTCAAATCATTCCCCTTTTTTTATACTGCTGCGAAACCACAAAATTACAATGGCGTGGACCACTCTTCTACCGATCTTCAGTAACCTATTTTTATTTGGTAGCCACAAGGCCCCTGACCTGGAAGATTACAATCGTGCTAAATTTGATACACTGCTACTCCTCACCATTCTGAAAAAGACTTCCCTAGTGGCAGTTAGACCATGAAGATGGGGTCAGCTGTCTCCATTTGTTGAAGACAGTATGCATAGTTGCCATTATTAGGTGGTCTGTGCCCTTCTCGTGTCAATTGTGCACCCAACCTTTCTAATGGCATCTACAAAGTTCGAGTCTTGATTCTTCTACGTATGATAATCGATGGTGTGGAGGAGAGATAAGGAGGAGAGAGAATAAAACTGGCTCTTCGTTAAGGGTCAAGCTATCAGTCGACTGTATTGCCTCTGTATGTTGTCGTATTTAATACTACTTCTTCGTGTAGAGTCAGTTTAAGACACCCTACTGTTTGAACTATTTACTGTCGACTAGAGGATGTGGAGGGAGCGAAGAGTAAATGACACACTCTACCTTCTAGGATGCCCTAAAGCTGCTTTCCGCATGGAGATCATGTTAGCAAACGGGAAAAAAGCTGCATGTTTTCAAGAAAAAAAAACAGTTACCATGGCTATTACCATGACTTAAAAGCCCTTGATGATATGCTCTTCTCTTTTTCTCATATTTTGTTTTACTTGTCATGTCAAACTCTCTGGCTCACTTGTCAACTGAGTTTTTTTTTAGATAACAGGCAGCAATGCCCGACTTTAACTTAATAAAGCCACACGGTAACAAGGTTAGGATTACACACTTCTGGGCATTACAGCTTAGCCACAACGAAGTTCACAGGACAGCACAAATAACATAAAGAGATAGATAGTTCTAGGCCGAAATATCGGTGTTGTCCGCTCCCCGGACCCCTCCCGAGGGACAGCCTACTTCTTCACACCGCCGGCGGCTTCAACTGCACGTACAGCTCCCTTAGCTCGCACGCCATCCAGCTTAGCCCCTCCTTTTCTCTTGCCTTGGCTTTTAGGCTCCACAGCTGCAAGAAAATAATGATTTTGTAAATAATGCCAGCTGGGTTAGAAATAGTTTTCTTCTCAATCGCAAGCTTGTTGCGCACATTCCAGAGAGCCCAAGATTGGGCTAAAAAGAGCACCCACAGAAGCCTCCTAGGATAACCCGAAAAACCAGAGAGGATGGCGTGGAACTGAGCAAAATTGGCCGGACACCAGTTGCACCCGAGCAGCTGGCGTAAGACGGACCAGGAGAACGTCGCCAAAGAACAGGCGAAGAAAATGTGACTAGCATCCTCCGGAGCACCACACAGGGCACAGAGGCCATTGGAAGGACCATGCCTAGGCCTGGAATTAAAACTCAAAACTCCCGAGCTAAACGAGTAACTCGTGATTCGACTCGTCTCGACTCGAACTCGGTGTATAACGAGCCAAGTCGAGTTTCATATTTTGTCGTTAAACAAGTTCAAGCTAAACGAGTCGAGTTCATCGAACTCGCGAGTAGCTCGTTTAGCTCGATAAAAATGAATTCGGCCCAAGCCCACCAAAATGCGCAAGTATATTTGTGGTTTCTCAACTTGAAAATCTTATGCTGATGATATATTGATCGTTGTGGTTTATATTTTTGTGGTACCATAGTCCTAATGCATGTTGTTCATCATTTATGCCCAAATATTCGGGAAAAATGCATTGTACATTTTACATGTTCTATTTGATAGTTTTAAACGAGCTACTCGTGAGTTACTCGCGAGCTTTGCGAGTCGAGCCGAGTTTCAAATCCGGACTCGATTATTAAACGAGTCGAGTCGAGCTAACTCGATTGTTGACCGAGCTTTAGCGAGTCAAGCCGAGCTGGCTCGGCTCGGCTCGAATTCCAGCCCTAACCATGCCTGGTGAGGATCTGTTGGCCCGACGGCAGCTTGTCAATGGCAAGTTGCCACGAGAAAATCTTGATTTTTAGCGGGAGCCTGGCTTCCCACATGTCTTTGGAATGAGCAACTGTCGTGCCCTGCGAAAGCTGAGCATACATCGATTTAACTGTGAAAGAGCCATGTTGATCTAGGTGCCAAGAAACCCTATCTTGACCAGTGCCAAGATGCACAGGCGCTAACATTCCTTGCAGCTCCCCCCATTGGCGAGCCCCATCCTGATCCAGGGATCGGCGGAAGCGGACCTGCAGGGAATGGTGTTGCAGGGCTTCAGCCACCGAGATGTCTTGATTGTCGCAGATGGCAAAGAGCGTGGGGAAGGAATCCATGATGGGGCCCCTCCCAATCCACCAATCCTTCCAAAAATTGGTGCGGAAACCATTCCGGACCTCGTGTTTTGCGCCAACTTTGAACAGATGTTTTATTTTGTGCAAGCTTTTCCAGAACGGTGATCCACCGTGGCCAGAGCCCGAGAACAGATCAGATGCGTCAGCATACTTAGCGCGGATGATACGAGCCCAAATTGTGTCCTCATCCTGATAGAGCCTCCAAATCCATTTGAGAAGGAGAGCCAGGTTCATGTTCTTGGTGTTAAGCAAGCCTAGGCCCCCAACCTCTTTGGGTCTGCAAACCGTTGGCCAATTTACTAGGTGATATTTCCTCTTTGGTCCAGCCCCTTCCCAAAAGAACTTGGATCGATGAGAGTCAAACCTCGCATGGATCCCATCATGGAGGAGGAACAAGCCCATCGCATAAATAGGGAGATTGTCGAGGCAGGAGTTAGACAGGATTAGCCTCCCCCCAGAGGACAAAAGTCTGCCCACCCAGGGTTCGATCTTAGCCGCCAGCTTTCGGACAAGGAAGAGTCCATGCCTATTATGCCATTCCTCGCAATCCCAGGAATATTGTTTTTGCGAGACATAATAGCTTGATATCACAACACATCATTTATTACAACACATAATCGTCTTACAACAAAGGATCACATGATCCAGTCTTAATACATCATAGTGGATCTAGAGATCCTATTACAAAACACATAGCGGGAGCGAAGTAACGGTCGTGGTCCATCTGTTCCACAGGCAACGTTGACGTCAGGAGCGGTCCTAGTTGTCGTAGACGTTCTTGCTGTCCATCTTCCTCGTACAAGCTGTTCACCTTCATAGTCTGCCATTTGAATAGCCAGGGACAAAGCCATGAGTACTTTTAAAGTACTCGCAAACTAATACTAGTGTAAGCACTATTAATTGTGGTAAGGGGTACTAAGCTCTAGGTTTATTTGCATAAAAGCCAAGTTTATTTCATAAACATTTAGTAAAGATGCTTGAATAAAATAGACTATCTCAAATGGGACCATTAGTGTCATTCCCACAACTCCGTTGTGATTCAAATCCCAAATCACCATTCAACTTGCAACCGCAAGTCATCATTCAACTTGCAACAGCAAGTCATCATTTAACTTGCACCAGTAAGTCACCAGTCACATTTTTGAAAAGGGTCTGATGACGGAACAGTATGGCCTTTCCAATCGTCCGTAACCGTGGACACGGCTATTCGAATAGTTCTACACTCTGCAGAGGTCGTACACTTGTGCCACAATATTTGCAATAATCAGTCAGGGTTAACTGGCCCTGATTTATCATACTCCGTATGCGGACTACCAACCATAACCTTTCACTTATATACTCTAGTACAGGTACCTCTCCCCATGAGCTTGGCCTCCCGGTGAGAACCAACTGTTAACCCGGAACTGCACAGGCTTGGGCCGGACAATTCACCTCAATCACGTCATTTCGCAATATCACATATTGCTTTGGAGGCAGCCCTTGGCATAACCCCTATGACGCTTGTTTAGAGGGAACCCATACTAAAGCACACAAATTTCTAGTTAAGCCCGTACCCATTTTGGGTATTGTGGGGGTACTTTCAAAATTGGAATGGTATCGCATCCGAACCCAACCATCAGTTTTATATCAAAAATCACCATCTTCTCTTGGTCATATTCACCTTCAAAGTCATTCAATGGAATGAACCATCATTCCAAATCTTCATTTCAAAGTCACATGTTCCCATCTAGAGTAATCCAATTTTAATTGATTAGCGATAGCAACTATATGAGGGGTGCTATCTAGCTTTGAGGAGTGCCAATCTGAATCAAGTATTGTTCTACTCTAGACCAATTAAATCATGAATCAAAAAGTAACTTTGATAAATAAAATCAGGTAAAGCTTATAAAGTAAAAACTTTGGGATAGGTTCATAAAGTAAAATGTAATGATGCCTTGCTCTAGTAGAGCTTTGCACCATGATGGTTAGCAAGTTTATTAGCTTGCATTAGTCTAGCTTGCAAGAATGTTAGCTTGCCTTGATTGGTGAAGTGATCAAAGTATTCTTCTTCTTCCTCTTGGTAGAATACCTCCTCCTCTTGATAGTCTCCGGTACTAGCGTCTATAAACGAATACGAGGATACAATCACCAAACAATACTTAAGCACTCTTAATTAGCCTTAGGGGCTCACACAATGATCTAGTATTACTACTTAATGTTTATTACCAGATTATGCTAGGGTTTCATTATTTGATAATAGGAAAATAATTTCCTCTTATTGAAAATGGAGTTAGGGTTTCTCTTTAGTTTGTGGGAAAATAATTTCCTCTCATTGAATCTTCTTAAGATTTAATTTCTCTTATGAATAATATATGACCTAGGTTGACTAGAGTCAACCTCTTCATACTTATTATTTGAGAAAATGATTTAAATGAGGTTCCATACCTCATGCAACTTAATACTAACATGGTAGTGATTTAATGTCACCCAATATTTCAATATGAGGTTACCTAGACTATGATCACTACCTCATATTAAATTACTTGAGGACAAGATTTAAATGAGAGGAGTATCTCTCATATGATTTAACACATATTCGTAACTAATTTAAAGGACTATTATTGAGTTGATTTAATATTCTTAAAATAATCAGGGATGATCCCATGTTGACCAAAGTCAACACTTCACACTTAGTATTTTGAGAAAGTGAGTTAAATGAGATTCATCATCTCATGTGATTTAATTAATTTAATTATTATTTAGCTTTAAGATTTATAGGGGAGCAAGTATGAGCTTGGGGAATTAAAGGTCAACACATTACTCCCTATTATTTGAGAAAGATAAATTAAATGAGGTGAGCACCTCATACTATTTTAGTAACACCTTGCAATTTTTAATATTATTAATTGATTAAAAGTGAATTTTAATTGACCATGGGATCTACTTCCTATTAATATGGTTGAGGTAAGATTTAAATGGGACCAAAGTCTATTATATAATTTAATAAGTAGGTTTGAAATACTTAAATACTATTTATGAGAAGGATTAAGTATTTTCAAAAGTAAACCTATGGGTCATTAATTGTGTGGTATTAATTCTTATTGAATTATTTGGACAAATGGTTTATGTGAGAAACTATACCTCATATAAGTTACACTATCATCTAAATGATTAACCTCTCTAATTAACCAAGCATGAGACTTATTTGATCAAGGTCAGTA
Source organism: Lolium multiflorum (assembly GCA_030979885.1). Taxonomy (NCBI): domain Eukaryota; kingdom Viridiplantae; phylum Streptophyta; class Magnoliopsida; order Poales; family Poaceae; genus Lolium; species Lolium multiflorum. The sequence continues at coordinate 46,157,014 of CM061753.1, read as the reverse complement.
CCTCTATTGGAATTACTTAAGGTCACAATTTAAATGAGAGAGAAGCCCTCATACTATTTAAATAATTCTATGTGTAGGTATTAAATGTTCCAGAAATGGTTCCATAGCTATTATTTAACTCTAGTCCATGATCATGCAAAACAACTATGCTATATTTTTGTATAAACAATTAGATTATGTCAAATGTGATTTATTAGAGTTGGAATCAACTTAAAATCATTTCTAGATAATTTCTAATATTTATTTGAAGTCAGAAAAGTCCCTGCCTTGTTATTTTTATCATTTAAATTTAATTTCGAATTTGGACATGAGGCCAGTGCCATTATTTAGACAATTTTATGAGCTTTCTAAATATATAAAATTTGCTAAATTTGGTTTAGTAGAATTTAAACTATTTAAATTTGAAGTTGGCACCAGTATTGGATTTGAACTAAATGGATTAAATCGAATTTGAATTCTTGGGCCGCGCGGGAAAACAACACGGCTAACTAATTTAAATGAAACTGGGCCGGCCCAACTAACGTTCACCACGCAGGGGCCAGCTGACAGCGGGTCCCACTCGTCAGTGGCTGTTAAAACAGCGAAACGGTACGAGCGATAGGATCCGTTAGATCAGAACCTGATCGAACGGCCGAGAGGCTTCGTCGTCTCCGACGAGATGCCGGCGTGCTGGCGGCGTACCTAGGGGGTCGGAGGGAGCTGTAGGCCGCCGGCGGTCGATGGCGAGGTTCGAGGCGACGTTGGCGAGGTGGTAGAGGCTCCTGGTACAGTGGCGGAGCTTGGGGAGGCGGGGATCGATGGCGAGGATCTGCGGGCTCCGGCGGCTCCGAGCTTCGAATTGGGGCGACTCCGGCGAGTTCTAGTGAAATTGATTGGTGGGGAATGATCAGTGAGAAGAGAGGAGCGGATGGGATGCAGGGAGAAGGCGCCGATCATCTCCTTTTATAGGGTCGCATGGTGGCCGTGGTGTGCTGTGAAGGGTCGACCATGGCGCGGCGTCTACGGCGTGCGAAGAGGCAGGCTAGGATGCGCGTCGTGTAGGCGACGGCTAGGCGAAGCTAGCGCGCTTGATGGCGAGCCAAATGATGGCCTGTGGCGTCCTGGCGACAGTGGTGTACGCGCAGTACCGGCGCGGCAGGTCGGCGATCATGGCGATGGCTAGATGGTTCCCGCGAGGCTAAGCGGTTGTCTAGCAGGGTTTGGGTGCGGTGTAGGGCGCGGGTGCACGAGAAGAGAGGGAGGGATGGACGAGCGCGTCCAGGCGAGAGGTGAACTGGCGGTGTCCAGTGACATGCCAGGGCGCGCTCACCGCGTGCCTGGCACGTCCTGGGCGTGCATGGGCGCGCCTGGCTCGGCCAGTGTGGTGCTCGATTCGATCCAGGGAAGGTACAGGCATAGTCCTTGTGCATTGGAGAAGCTACTTGACATAGTTTGATGGGCCAGGGAGGGGTAGAGAGGTAGGGTGGCAATGGAGTGGCATGGTACACGGCATGGAGAAGAAAAGTGCTCCATTCCACTTTAATCGACCAGAGCCAGTACATGCACTGATGCAGGGGTTGTACAAGAGTGTGATGATCACCAAATGAAAGTGGTGGAGGCTTTGGACCAGAGGTTTATAGCATGTTTCTCATTTTCAGAATTGTGCACACAAGGTGCTCGACACAATGGCCGCATGAAGAAAATTTTAGAATTTTGCAATTCTTTTTGGTGGATCTCATTTATATAATTAGAGTGAAGTATTGGTGGGGTTGGTGGTCATTTTGGTGAAGATTTACAAGAATTCCAAAATATGCTCATCTTCACATAGTTTCAAAGTCTCCACTTGTCAATCTTATTCTGGTCAACCTAGTCAATATTATCCATGATGGTCAACATGAAAGTTGTTGACCCTCATGTGGTCTTGGATGACATGGTCATAGTTGACCAAGTTTAGATTAGGTTTTAAGAATTACAGGGGTGCAAAGTGGTGAAGAAAATATTTTTCACCCAAATGACCATTATCACATGTATGTTGAAATCCTTATTTTTCTTGATTTGATTCATGATCCAAAGATGCAATTGTGTTAGTTTATCATATTAAAACATTTTAGAAGCAATGGGGCAAGCAAAATTGGCCTTGGTGAATGATTTGCATTTTGGCATATGTGTATGTGAGTGAATTTTGGGAATTCTCTCCCTATTTGATTTCTATCCATTTGATTTGACTTTGGTTGACTCTAATGTGGTTCTTATGAGTTTAGAAACATTTTAAGATCATTGAAACTAAATCAAATGGCCTTGTTCAAAGATTTGCAAAATTGGCTTTAACACATAAGAGATGAGGTGTAAATTTTAATAAACTTGTCAAGGGTTGTATCTTGCTTCACTTGAACATGGGTTAGGGTCCATTTAGTGTTATAATAGGTTTAGAGATGATGCCACACCATTTGGTCAAGGTTTAGAGACCTAGGTCAAAGTTTGGTGAATTGGCTATGTGGCACATAGGCTTATATGCATATGTGGTATTTTATTTTTAATTTGACTTGGTTTGATTCACAATGGTGTTGTGAATTGTTGAAATGATATATGGAGGTGATCCAACCATTCACAACAAGTCCTTGGGTTAATTTTCTTAAATTCTTATATTTGCTATTTAGCTTTCATATGCCTCTATGGCATTTTTAATTTCTTTATATTCTTTTTAGTTTCAACTTGGCAATGATTTAAGAAGTGCTATATAAGGTTTACAAAGCTTTTCCAATCTTTTAAATAAAGTGAAAAGGTCTAGGGTAAATATTTATGATTGTAGCCATAGGCACATATGCCTTTTTTTTTTTTTATTTCCTTTTATTTTATTTTCACTAGAATGATGAGAAGAGGGGTGAGTCTTTAGGGTTTAAGATTATTTCCAATAATCATAACAAGCAATCATAGCAATAGCACAAGAATTAAGCAAGGTTATTATGTACTAATCTTAATTTAATAAAAGTTTTTGTTGGTTCCAAAATTTGGAACTAGGGAACTTTGTTTGTTTTGTGTTGTATTTTCTGGGATGTTACAAACCCTTCCCCCTTAAACAAATCTCGTCCGAGATTTTAAGAGGAGTTAGGTTCCTAAGAGAGATTGAGCATTTTGATTAACGGAAGGCATACTTGTCAGGGTCTGGGGTGCTTCCTGGGCTTCAGTGGTAGTCATGTGATAGAAACGGTTGTTGTTGTTGTTCTGGTTCCTTCTACTTGCGAAGCGGCGTTGTTGCTGGGCAGGTGCAGCGGTGTTGGCGGCAATCTTGGCAAGCTTCTTGGGGCATTCTTTGGAGAAGTGGCCTACAACTCCACATTCATAACAGTTTACCGTTGACTTGTCCTTCGAGGCGACGGGGATGGTATTACTTCCAGTTCTCTGGCCAGTGTTGGTGTTGGTGTTGTTCCCACTGTTGTTGTGGCTGTTGGGGTTGCGGTTGTTATTGTTGTTGCCTCCGGGCTTCGGGGGTCCTCCGTGGTTGTTCTGTAGTTGGGGCGATAAGTCGAGCAGGTGGCCCGTGGTTTGGGGTGAATCCTCCAGAGGAGTTATTGCGGTGCTTCGGTATGGTGGGGTCCACTCTGGTTCATCATTTTGCGCTTGCGGTTCTCATTGGCCTGATGCGACTTTCCTTCCATCTGTATGGCTGAGTCTACGAGGGCTTGAGTCGGCGAACGGAATATTCACTAATACCGTTTGCATCTCGTCATGCAGTCCGTTCAAAAAGCTTTCCTTCCTCTTCTCATTAGTGTCGGTCTCGTCCGGGCGTACCTTGACAGTGAGAAACTGTCGCGGTATTCCACCACGGACATTCTTCCTTGCTTGAGTTCGCGGAACTCGTCTCTCATTTTCTTGATTAATCCTTGGGGCACATGGTACTTGCTGAACTTCAGTTTGAAGTCTTCCCATGTCATCATCTGTCCTGTATTCATTGCACGGGCACTAGTCCACCAGGCTCGGGCAGGTCCTGACAGTAGTGGGTGGCAAACACTTTTTCTGCGGCTTCAACTCCCGCAACTTCAAGGTTGTTCTCTATGGTGAAGCCAATCATCGCATCGAGGGCTCTTCGGTTTTGCTGAACATTGGAGGGTTGGTGTTCGAAATTCTTCAGCTTTGACCCAGGGTGATCGTGGTTTCCATGACCTTGATTGTTCTGAGCTATTTGTTGCAGTGGGCAAGGTTTGCTTGGCGTTCAGCTCTTTCGGCTTCCGTCTGCCATCATTGTCTGGAGTTGTATCATGGCATCCTGATTTGCGTTGCGGTTTGGTGGGACCATCTGATTATGTAGAGATATCATGAGATAAGAGGGAATTTTTCTATGGCTTATTTTGAGTTAAGTTTAAACTTAAACTTAAGATATTTTCAGGATGAACATACATATTTTATTTATTCACACAAACATCACACATTACAAGCTAAAGCACTAAGGGTTTTAAGAACCCTTTTTCCACAAACTACGATACATGGTGCGGGATACAACTCACACCTACGTAAGTGAAGCTAGTGAAACTATTCCTCAGGGTCTTCATCCACATCGATGGGAATGATCCCATCCTCTGCAGCCTCCAGAAACTCGTAGTCCTCCTCATCAGTGAACTCGTCATCCTCAAAGTCGTTGTCATCACTCAGGAAGTCATCGCCTCCTTGGATGTCTTCTCCATCTTCTTCCATCTCCTGGATCTGGTCCTGCTGTGTCCGGACAGTCACCTCTAAGGTGCGAATCTTCTCGCGAAGACGGGTGATAGTAGCGACATTCTTGGCGCGTTGCAGGCGGAGTGACCTGCGGTCCTTGGCGAGTAGCCTGATGGCATCAGCATGATGAGCCAAAGCCATCTGGGCACGGTGGGAGTGAACACGTGTCAACTCCAGGTCCTTCCGGGTCTCATGAAGCATAAAGTCCAAATGCTGCACATGGATCTTGAGCACCGGGTGCGAAGAGAGGGCCATGGGTTCCCCCATGGTGTCGTGCCTCGCGAAGTGGGCGAAACGGCTTCCCTGGAGTGCGGCGATGTTCTGTCCGCACACCCGAGCAAGTCCTTCCTGAAGGGCGTGAGCAAGACCGTCCACCCAGTGTAGGCCTTGAAGGAGAAAAGGATCCTCTCCGAGATGGGAGGTTCCGAGCTTCCCTTCAAGTCAGCGGTGATCATCCACTGCTGCTCCCAGTGGGGGTGTTGTGGATCCGGACTCCGTGGAACTTGGGAGGTGGGCGTTCGAGCCTCTCGGACACTAGGTACAAGTCGCGCTCAAACACCAGACTTCCTCCGTTTTCCAGATCGTAGGTCTCCGTCTGGACGTAAGGCTCCATCTGAAAGTGAAATGGATGAGTAAGTTAGAGATGTGAACAAGTGTGGCAAACTTTTAAATGGATTTATAAGGAGGTGCATGGCTTATTATTTTTAAGAAGATCTGGTAGAGAAGAAATGAATAAGTTTTTCACAAATACTTCTTTCATTGGTTTTAGAAACTAAAATTTTCCGAACGTCCATTCTAACTAGGGTCTCCTAAGGTCAAACAATGGCTCTGATACCAACTTGTCAACACCGGATTTTTAAGTCCAGATGCCTATTATGCCATTCCTCGCAATCCCAGGAATATTGTTTTTGCGAGACATAATAGCTTGATATCACAACACATCATTTATTACAACACATAATCGTCTTACAACAAAGGATCACATGATCCAGTCTTAATACATCATAGTGGATCTAGAGATCCTATTACAAAACACATAGCGGGAGCGAAGTAACGGTCGTGGTCCATCTGTTCCACAGCAACGGTTGACGTCGGGAGCGGTCCTAGTTGTCGTAGACGTTGCTGTCCATCTTCCTCGTACAACTGTTCACCTTCATAGTCTGGCCATTTGAATAGCCAGGGACAAAGCCATGAGTACTTTTAAAGTACTCGCAAACTAATACTAGTGTAAGCACTATTAATTGTGGTAAGGGAGTACTAAGCTCTAGGTTTATTTGCATAAAAGCCAAGTTTATTTCATAAACATTTAGTAAAGATGCTTGAATAAAATAGACTATCTCAAATGGGACCATTAGTGTCATTCCCACAACTCCGTTGTGATTCAAATCCCAAATCACCATTCAACTTGCAACCGCAAGTCATCATTCAACTTGCAACAGCAAGTCATCATTTAACTTGCACCAGTAAGTCACCAGTCACATTTTTGAAAAGGGTCTGATGACGGAACAGTATGGCCTTTCCAATCGTCCGTAACCGTGGACTATTCGAATAGTTCTACACTGCAGAGCAGTCGTACACTTGTGCCACAATATTTGCAATAATCCGTCAGGGTTAACGGCCCGATTTATCATACTCCGTATGCGGACTACCAACCATAACCTTTCACTTATATACTCTAGTACAGTACCTCTCCCCATGAGCTTGGCCTCCGGTGAGAACCAACCTGTTAACCCGGGACTGCACACCTTGGCCGGACAATTCACCTCAATCACGTCATTTCGCAATATCACATATTGCTTTGGAGGCAGCCCTTGGCATAACCCCTATGACGCTTGTTTAGAGGGAACCCATACTAAAGCACACAAATTTCTAGTTAAGCCCGTACCCATTTTGGGTATTGTGGGGGTACTTTCAAAATTGGAATGGTATCGCATCCGAACCCAACCATCAGTTTTATATCAAAAATCACCATCTTCTCTTGGTCATATTCACCTTCAAAGTCATTCAATGGAATGAACCATCATTCCAGGGTTTCAATCTTCATTTCAAAGTCACATGTTCCCATCTAGAGTAATCCAATTTTAATTGATTAGCGATAGCAACTATATGAGGGGTGCTATCTAGCTTTGAGGAGTGCCAATCTGAATCAAGTATTGTTCTACTCTAGACCAATTAAATCATGAATCAAAAAGTAACTTTGATAAATAAAATCAGGTAAAGCTTATAAAGTAAAAACTTTGGGATAGGTTCATAAAGTAAAATGTAATGATGCCTTGCTCTAGTAGAGCTTTGCACCCTGATGGTTAGCAAGTTTATTAGCTTGCATTAGTCTAGCTTGCAAGAATGTTAGCTTGCCTTGATTGGTGAAGTGATCAAAGTATTCTTCTTCTTCCTCTTGGTAGAATACCTCCTCCTCTTGATAGTCTCCGGTACTAGCGTCTATAAACGAATACGAGGATACAATCACCAAACAATACTTAAGCACTCTTAATTAGCCTTAGGGGCTCACACAATGATCTAGTATTACTACTTAATGTTTATTACCAGATTATGCTAGGGTTTCATTATTTGATAATAGGAAAATAATTTCCTCTTATTGAAAATGGAGTTAGGGTTTCTCTTTAGTTTGTGGGAAAATAATTTCCTCTCATTGAATCTTCTTAAGATTTAATTTCTCTTATGAATAATATATGACCTAGGTTGACTAGAGTCAACCTCTTCATACTTATTATTTGAGAAAATGATTTAAATGAGGTTCCATACCTCATGCAACTTAATACTAACATGGTAGTGATTTAATGTCACCCAATATTTCAATATGAGGTTACCTAGACTATGATCACTACCTCATATTAAATTACTTGAGGACAAGATTTAAATGAGAGGAGTATCTCTCATCTGATTTAACACATATTCGTAACTAATTTAAAGGACTATTATTGAGTTGATTTAATATTCTTAAAATAATCAGGGATGATCCCATGTTGACCAAAGTCAACACTTCACACTTAGTATTTTGAGAAAGTGAGTTAAATGAGATTCATCATCTCATGTGATTTAATTAATTTAATTATTATTTAGCTTTAAGATTTATAGGGGAGCAAGTATGAGCTTGGGGAATTAAAGGTCAACACATTACTCCCTATTATTTGAGAAAGATAAATTAAATGAGGTGAGCACCTCATACTATTTTAGTAACACCTTGCAATTTTTAATATTATTAATTGATTAAAAGTGAATTTTAATTGACCATGGGATCTACTTCCTATTAATATGGTTGAGGTAAGATTTAAATGGGACCAAAGTCTATTATATAATTTAATAAGTAGGTTTGAAATACTTAAATACTATTTATGAGAAGGATTAAGTATTTTCAAAAGTAAACCTATGGGTCATTAATTGTGTGGTATTAATTCTTATTGAATTATTTGGACAAATGGTTTATGTGAGAAACTATACCTCATATAAGTTACACTATCATCTAAATGATTAACCTCTCTAATTAACCAAGCATGAGACTTATTTGATCAAGGTCAGTACCTCTATTGGAATTACTTAAGGTCACAATTTAAATGAGAGAGAAGCCCTCATACTATTTAAATAATTCTATGTGTAGGTATTAAATGTTCCAGAAATGGTTCCATAGCTATTATTTAACTCTAGTCCATGATCATGCAAAACAACTATGCTATATTTTTGTATAAACAATTAGATTATGTCAAATGTGATTTATTAGAGTTGGAATCAACTTAAAATCATTTCTAGATAATTTCTAATATTTATTTGAAGTCAGAAAAGTCCCTGCCTTGTTATTTTTATCATTTAAATTTAATTTCGAATTTGGACATGAGGCCAGTGCCATTATTTAGACAATTTTATGAGCTTTCTAAATATATAAAATTTGCTAAATTTGGTTTAGTAGAATTTAAACTATTTAAATTTGAAGTTGGCACCAGTATTGGATTTGAACTAAATGGATTAAATCGAATTTGAATTCTTGGGCGCGCGGGAAAACAACACGGCTAACTAATTTAAATGAAACTGGGCCGCCCAACTAACGTTCACCAGCGGGCCAGCTGACAGCGGGTCCCACTCGTCAGTGGCTGTTAAAACAGCGAAACGGTACGAGCGATAGGATCCGTTAGATCAGAACCTGATCGAACGGCCGAGAGGCTTCGTCGTCTCCGACGAGATGCCGGCGTGCTGGCGGCGTACCTAGGGGGTCGGAGGGAGCTGTAGGCCGCCGGCGGTCGATGGCGAGGTTCGAGGCGACGTTGGCGAGGTGGTAGAGGCTCCTGGTACAGTGGCGGAGCTTGGGGAGGCGGGGATCGATGGCGAGGATCTGCGGGCTCCGGCGGCTCCGAGCTTCGAATTGGGGCGACTCCGGCGAGTTCTAGTGAAATTGATTGGTGGGGAATGATCAGTGAGAAGAGAGGAGCGGATGGGATGCAGGGAGAAGGCGCCGATCATCTCCTTTTATAGGGTCGCATGGTGGCCGTGGTGTGCTGTGAAGGGTCGACCATGGCGCGGCGTCTACGGCGTGCGAAGAGGCAGGCTAGGATGCGCGTCGTGTAGGCGACGGCTAGGCGAAGCTAGCGCGCTTGATGGCGAGCCAAATGATGGCCTGTGGCGTCCTGGCGACAGTGGTGTACGCGCAGTACCGGCGCGGCAGGTCGGCGATCATGGCGACGGCTAGATGGTTCCCGCGAGGCTAAGCGGTTGTCTAGCAGGGTTTGGGTGCGGTGTAGGGCGCGGGTGCACGAGAAGAGAGGGAGGGATGGACGAGCGCGTCCAGGCGAGAGGTGAACTGGCGGTGTCCAGTGACATGCCAGGGCGCGCTCACCGCGTGCCTGGCACGTCCTGGGCGTGCATGGGCGCGCCTGGCTCGGCCAGTGTGGTGCTCGATTCGATCCAGGGAAGGTACAGGCATAGTCCTTGTGCATTGGAGAAGCTACTTGACATAGTTTGATGGGCCAGGGAGGGGTAGAGAGGTAGGGTGGCAATGGAGTGGCATGGTACACGGCATGGAGAAGAAAAGTGCTCCATTCCACTTTAATCGACCAGAGCCAGTACATGCACTGATGCAGGGGTTGTACAAGAGTGTGATGATCACCAAATGAAAGTGGTGGAGGCTTTGGACCAGAGGTTTATAGCATGTTTCTCATTTTCAGAATTGTGCACACAAGGTGCTCGACACAATGGCCGCATGAAGAAAATTTTAGAATTTTGCAATTCTTTTTGGTGGATCTCATTTATATAATTAGAGTGAAGTATTGGTGGGGTTGGTGGTCATTTTGGTGAAGATTTACAAGAATTCCAAAATATGCTCATCTTCACATAGTTTCAAAGTCTCCACTTGTCAATCTTATTCTGGTCAACCTAGTCAATATTATCCATGATGGTCAACATGAAAGTTGTTGACCCTCATGTGGTCTTGGATGACATGGTCATAGTTTACCAAGTTTAGATTAGGTTTTAAGAATTACAGGGGTGCAAAGTGGTGAAGAAAATATTTTTCACCCAAATGACCATTATCACATGTATGTTGAAATCCTTATTTTTCTTGATTTGATTCATGATCCAAAGATGCAATTGTGTTAGTTTATCATATTAAAACATTTTAGAAGCAATGGGGCAAGCAAAATTGGCCTTGGTGAATGATTTGCATTTTGGCATATGTGTATGTGAGTGAATTTTGGGAATTCTCTCCCTATTTGATTTCTATCCATTTGATTTGACTTTGGTTGACTCTAATGTGGTTCTTATGAGTTTAGAAACATTTTAAGATCATTGAAACTAAATCAAATGGCCTTGTTCAAAGATTTGCAAAATTGGCTTTAACACATAAGAGATGAGGTGTAAATTTTAATAAACTTGTCAAGGGTTGTATCTTGCTTCACTTGAACATGGGTTAGGGTCCATTTAGTGTTATAATAGGTTTAGAGATGATGCCACACCATTTGGTCAAGGTTTAGAGACCTAGGTCAAAGTTTGGTGAATTGGCTATGTGGCACATAGGCTTATATGCATATGTGGTATTTTATTTTTAATTTGACTTGGTTTGATTCACAATGGTGTTGTGAATTGTTGAAATGATATATGGAGGTGATCCAACCATTCACAACAAGTCCTTGGGTTAATTTTCTTAAATTCTTATATTTGCTATTTAGCTTTCATATGCCTCTATGGCATTTTTAATTTCTTTATATTCTTTTTAGTTTCAACTTGGCAATGATTTAAGAAGTGCTATATAAGGTTTACAAAGCTTTTCCAATCTTTTAAATAAAGTGAAAAGGTCTAGGGTAAATATTTATGATTGTAGCCATAGGCACATATGCCTTTTTCCTTTTTAATTTCCTTTTATTTTATTTTCACTAGAATGATGAGAAGAGGGGTGAGTCTTTAGGGTTTAAGATTATTTCCAATAATCATAACAAGCAATCATAGCAATAGCACAAGAATTAAGCAAGGTTATTATGTACTAATCTTAATTTAATAAAAGTTTTTGTTGGTTCCAAAATTTGGAACTAGGGAACTTTGTTTGTTTTGTGTTGTATTTTCTGGGATGTTACACTTCCGAACTAAGAAAAGCCACTGCTCAAGAGCTAACTTCCTATCCGAAATTGGCAGCCCTAAGTAGAGAAACGGGAAGTTGCCAAGTTTGCAGTTCAGCTTGTTGGCGATGGCGGTTCTCTCGCTGATACGCTGCCCAAGGACAAACACTTCGCTCTTATGATAATTGATTTTGAGCCCAGACATATCTTCAAAGCACATCAGAAGGAATTTGAGGTTCGCGATATCCTCGTCCGAGCCCTGGATGAGGATAAGCGTGTCGTCGGCGTACTGAAGGTGCGTAATACCCCCTGGTAGGAGATGTGGGACTAACCCATTGATGTGACCGGCAGAAGCAGCGGCTGAAAGGATCCCAGACAGCGCCTCCCCGATAAAATTAAAGAGCAGAGGGGAGAGGGGATCCCCCTGTCGGACCCCTCTCTTATTCCTAAAAAACGGCCCCACCTCACCGTTGATAGAGATAGCAGTTTGTCCCCCAGAGACAAGTTGCAAGATCCTGTGGATGTAACCAGCATCAAAACCTTTGCATCGTAGGACTTCCCCCAGGAAGTCCCAGTTTACCCGATCATACGCCTTTTCGAAGTCAAGTTTGAGGAGCACACCACTGTGCTTCCTCTTCCTGATGTCGTGGATGATCTCCATAAGGGCCAGAGGTCCATCAAGGATGTTTCTGCCCTTAATGAAGGCTGTTTGGTTCGGGGAAAGAATCCTGTGAGCAATAGGGTCAAGCCTGGAGGCATAAGCTTTGGATATGATTTTGAAGACTACATTGATCAGGGCAATTGGACGGTATTGTGAGATTTGTTCCGCCCCAGGAACTTTCGGAATGAGTGACAAGATACCGAAGTTGAGCCTCGCAATGTCAATGCGCCCCAGCACGAAGTCATTGAGGATGTGCAGTATACCAAGCTTGACCTGAGGCCAGAAGCGCTTAAAGAAAACCACCGGGAAACCGTCCGGCCCTGGAGCGGTGTCGGTCTTCATCTCTTTGATAATGGCCTCAAGTTCAGATTCAGAGAAGGTGCAAGCCAGGCCCCCATTTTCCTCCTCAGAGACGCGGGCTTCCTCACCCCATGAGGAAGGCGCCAGCCCACACACCCTTGGAGCCGAGGAACCGAGCAGGTTCCTATAGAACTCGTAGACATGTTCTTGGATCAATTTAGGATCCGAGATAGATCCATTGTCAGTCCTAAGCTTAGAGATACTTGTCAACTGAGTCCTTTGGAAAATTCGAAATACCTGGCAGATGAATAATAATCATGTTGTGTTTATTGTCTTCTTTGGCAGGCTATCTTCATGAGACATCCAAGACCTGATAAAGAGTATCAATCATTTTCTCTTATATATGGGCAGAGATCATTAGATCTGGTGTGTGAAATTTATATCTTATTTGTTGTCATGCTTCAGTTTGTCCTTTATTTCTTTACAGGCTGATCAAAGACAAGTAGAAAACACACTCTTATGACATCATTACAAATCTTTCTCTAGTTTAATAACCCTCAGTAGGCAATTTTCTGCAGATCTGCAAAGATAAGGATGAGGCAGAATCCTGGTTTGTTGCGTTAAAGGCACTTATTTCACGACGATACTGTAAGTGGACGATAGGAACAAAAAATGGTAAAACATCATATAAGCCAACTAACCATACACATGGAGATTCACCATTGGCATCTCCATGTTCTAGTACTGAAGTTGAAAATAAGGTTAGTAAGCAGTGAGTTTTCTATGTACATTCATAAGTTTCTATCTATGTCTGTTATTTCATACTAACTCGTTGTGTAGGCATCGGAAGGCATCCAACAATGCGGCATAGATTATGATGCTCGTCCATTTGCTAATTTTGGGAATATTTTTTCTGATGTGATATTATACACCGGGCAGGAGAAGACTAGAGTTAGTACAGGTTCAGTTAGTACTTCCAGCTCCACTATATCTGGAACTGCAGATACGTCAGATGAGGGAGTATCTGGAATTGATAATAATGCCAGAGTTAGCTATTCAAGTACAGTAAGTTCATGCAGCTATGGATCAGGTGATGATTTTGATTCAATGGGGGATGTTCTCCTTTGGGGAAAGGGAGTAGGTGATGGAAAGCTTGCTTATTCCTCACATTTATGTGGAAATATGTATGGTTCTAGGATTGATGCATCTTTACCAAAGGCACTTGAGTCAGCGGTCTTGCTGGATATTCACAGTATAGCTTGTGGTAGTAAGCATTCAGTTCTGGTTACTAAACAAGGAGAAATGTACAGTTGGGGTGAAGAGTCAGGGGGCAGGCTCGGACATGGAGTTGATACCTATGTTACCCACCCTAAGCTTATTAGTACCTTGAGTGGAATTAATATCGAATCCGTTGCCTGCGGGGAATTTCATACATGTGCTGTTTCCTTTTGTGGGGATCTCTATACATGGGGTGATGGGATGCACAATTTCGGTCTTCTTGGTCATGGGAGTGATACTGCTCACTGGATTCCGAAGAAGGTCTGTGGCCCTTTCGAAGGACTGCACGTCTCCTCAGTATCATGTGGGCCTTGGCATACAGCCGTGGTGACATCAGCAGGGCAATTGTTCACTTTTGGCGATGGAGTATTTGGTGCATTAGGCCATGGAGATCGCCAAAGCACAAATGTTGCAAGGGAAGTGGGCTCTCTAAGAGGCATGCGTACTGTAAGTGCAGCTTGTGGTGCTTGGCATACAGTTGCAATTGTTGAGGTTGTAGATTCTCTAAATTCTGCTACATCTTGTAAACTATTCACATGGGGAGATGGGAATAAAGGTCAGCTTGGACATCCTGACAGGGAAGCAAGGCTCCTCCCAGCCTGCGTGGAGTCACTTTTTAAGCTTATTTTCTGCCAGGTAGCCTGTGGATATGACTTCACTGTTGCTTTGTCAACTTCTAGGAAAGTGTACACAATGGGCAGTAATGCCTTTGGACAACTTGGAAATCCAACGAATGATGGGAAGCTCCACTCTATTGTAAAAGGGAGCATCTCCAGCCGTTCCGTTGAAGAGATAGCCTGTGGTTCTCACCATGTTGCTGCGCTGACTTCTAAAGCTGAAGTTTATACTTGGGGCAAGGGTGCAAATGGTCGTTTAGGACATGGCAACAATTTTGATCGGAATACTGCAACTCTTGTTGAAGCTTTGAAAGATAAGCAAGTCAAGAGCGTGGTATGTGGTACAGATTTCACTGCTGTTGTATGTTTACATAAGTGCACATCTGGTTTGGATCAGTCAATATGCTCTGGATGTCATTTACAATTTGGTTTTAGAAGAAAGCGACATAACTGTTATAATTGCGGATTATTATATTGCAAAGCATGCAGCACGAGGAAATCGATGAAAGCTTCTTTGGCTCCAAATTTGCACAAAACATATCGGGTATGTGATGAGTGCTATACCAAACTTAATACTGTCGGGGATACGAGTCTGCAGAGATCAAAGCTTCATGACGGAAACCCACATCAATTGTCAAGTGGAGCAACTGATAGAGAAAACTCGCAAAAGAATTTGCGAGTGCGACTTTCTAGGTTTTTGACTATGGAACCATCCAAGCCTGAAGGAAAACACTCACGGAGTAACAGCCGGTTTCCTCGTCATCATTCAGGAAACTTAAGCCTTGGCAGTATAAACTTCGTTGGCGACTCTAAAGAGGGTATTTCTTCATGCAGTCCTACCTCGACGACATCACCTTTGTCCTCTGGACCGAGTTCGCCACATTTTACTAACAGATTAACTACATCTGGCCTAGTTTTACCATCACCAGACTCTGCCTGTACGTATATGTCAAACAAGAATCTGACTGAAGAAGTTGCTAGATTGCAATCACAGGTAACAATACACACTTTCTCCAGTGATTCTCAGTTCTTCTAAAGCTTGATGGCCAGTTCTCTAAGCAGTATAGAAGATCATTTGAAATACGGAGTACTAGAATTAGATTTCCCAATCCTTCGATTTGGAGTAAACATATGTACTGCTCTATGTTTTCCTAGGAAAACATACAGTGACCTGACCTGATTGATTCTCATAGGTGAATGAGCTCAGGGATAAGTCCAAATTACTTGAAGCAGAACTTGACAATACTAATAATCAGTTAAGAGAGGCCAGGACAACTGCTGATGTGGAGAACTTGAAGTGCAAAGCAGCAAAAGAAGTTATCAGTTCCCTTACTACTCAGGTAGTTTTCTGTTTCTTATAGATCATTTGTGGAACCTTTATATGGGGAACTATTTAGCTAAGAATACAGGAGGCATGGTACAAACATATATGGAGTAATTAAGTTTAATAGATGTAGGACAGACTGTAAAACTGCCTTGTGCCACATTGGACCAGTGCGTGTATCTCGAACAGATTCCCTCTTGAAGTTTCTTTATCAGCTTGTATAAATTTGCATTAGCTTTTGTCCATGTCATATGAAATGCTGACCTACTGAAAATAATATTGAGACCAGAGAACATACACCATTAGAGAAAAAACTGTGTTTACGAATGGTAAGTCCCAGATAGAAGCTGATGGTACTATAAGCCTGTCCTTTGAATTGATGCTGATAACACTAAATTCAACTAATTTCGTAGTCAGATTCTCCATGCAATAGATTTCAAGCCATTCAATCGATTTCGTGGTTACTTTGTCCTTTAAATGATGCTGATAACGCTAAGCTCAGCTAATTTTGTGTCGCTATCGCAGCCTATGCAGTGGGTATTGTGGTTACTTTGTAGTTTAACTTCAAAATTATTTTCTGTTGTCAGATCAAAAGTATAACCGAAAGAGCACCTGAAGAGTGTACTGTCAATGAAACCTGGACTGGTCAAGTATCCAAGTCGGTAGGAAGTCATGTCGGTGAGAATCATGGGAACGATGTGTCAAGGCCACCTGATTCCAGTGTCCAGTTGGCTCATCAGTTGCCTTGCAAAGGAAACAGTATAGTAGCAGATATGGATTGGATCGAACAGGTTGAACCCGGTGTATACATCACGCTATTCCGCTCACCAGCAGGTCATAAATACCTCCGGCGTGTCCGTTTTAGGTATGGATAGCTTATGGCTTCTGATTCTCGCGAACTAATCCTCATGCACTTTCGCTTCGCTGATTTTTCACTTCTTTTGCTCACTTGAAGCAAAAAGCACTTCAGTGAACAACAAGCAGAGCGATGGTGGGCCGAACACCGACCTACTCTACAACAACAGTACGGTATCCTGACTGGAGACAGTATCATTCCATCAAGAACGTCCCAAGAAAAGGGATAGGATTTGATTATCGACTAACTGGTGTAAACCGTAAATCTTGTCGCCGGCAAATGTTCAGTCCACTTGCCAGGAGGATTCTGAGGGCGACCAGTTTTTCTTGTGTCCTCCCAGCAGATACATTGGAGCAACGTGAGGTGTATAGTGTATAGAACTAGAGCTCACTGGATCTTTGAGCTTACCCCGGGCTCCTGCTTGATGTAGTCACCTATTGTTAATCATGTATGTAGGATTTGTTGGCTGAAATAGTCATGTGAAAGTCAGAGACCGCGATGGACTTTGTAGTGAAATGCTTGGGCTTCAGGTTGAATAAATGGGTGGAAAATGCTTAGTTTTCAGATTCTCAGAGCGATTTGTTCAGGTAAGCTCAAGAATCAAGATTACTTGTCAGGATTTGTCCAGACGCTCGCGAGTGTTACGTATGACTCAGATAGTCCGATATTTTTATGACTTAGAGTAACCGAGCAAGATGAACATTTTTTTTACTATTCTCCTCCACATGCAGAGTCCAGAAGTAACTTTGGCACCGCTTCCAGCCTTGCAGTGCTGTGCAACAGAGGACAAGGAGTACAATCCGGTAAGGCTTCAAGTAACTCAACCACTTGCATCATAATTAGGTGCTCCTAATCGTAATGCCGTTCAGGAATGCGAATTTTGAGTGATCCGTTACTTCTGCATCTCATATTAGGTGAGCCATGGTAGTTTTGGGATGCACGTTCTTTAGAGTAAGGAAGATGGAGACCAGTTGTAAATCCGTATATCTCCACGTATTCACGCTGAACGCACCATAGCATATTGGAATTTGGGAGTGACTATTTCTTAGCTGATATCGAAGCGATCTTCTCATCTCTCAGCACTTGCATGGTTCTCCAAATTAACAGTAAATTTCACAAAACCACCATTTTTGTGGCTACCGTTTCACAAATCCACAACCGTAGGAAACTGTATCAAAAAACCATAGTTCTTTTATTTCAGATAACCCAAAAAATATCGTGACTTTTTAAGTTTGATGTTGTGACTGGCAACTTGGGCCCATAGGTTGGCTGACACATCACACATGGCTGATGAGCCGTTTCCAATGACATGGGGCAAGAAGAATTTTTTTCACAAATTTTGGTCAAAAGTTGCGAAAATACTTGGTTTGTTCAAGTATGGTCCACTTCATGTTTGGTCTACCGAAAACCTGAGAGAACCGCCTCCTTTTGTGACATGATGACTGACTTGTGGGCCCGGGGTTAGTGAATACATTGTCAAACTTACTGAAGTATGAGATTTGGGTTCTTTGAAGCAATTTACCCTAAAAATTGTTGATTTTTGATAAAATTTTCTTCCTTTATAGTCTTGTAGTGTTGTGAAGCTAGCCCTTCGCCCCAACAATTGCAGTTTTGTGAAATTTGCTTCAAAATTAAAACAGGATAGTTCTCAACGTCGACTTAGAAATAAAAAAAATTATCGTCGCCCCAGAGGAAATAGCAAGATCGACAAATATCATCCAACCATGGTTATGCTGAGTCATGTGCGTGCCTTTGATTGATGGGGCTAGTTCTCGCTTCCCCGACTTACACACACTGCAAAGCAGAACACTACGGAAGGGATCTGAGAGGTGAGAGTAAGGAAGGCAATGGGTATCCATTGGGCAGATCAGTAGTTCACATCTCTTCGTGCACCGCCACATCATATATGTGCACTACTTTCTACTCTAGCATGTCGCCTGCCACGCTCATGCTTGTGCCAACCCGTTAGGGCTGAAGAAACAGACAAAGGAGTGGATCTATGTAGGGGATGATGGAGGCCATGGACGCTGTAACCGAGTCTATGCCAGGTCTACATGAGTAGGGTATATGAATATGCCAGTGGGCACACAACCGTACCCTTGTCCTACCCACAATTTGACTGGTAGAATATAATTTCTATGATTGAGTATAAAAATTGCATCTATACCCTACCTATACGAGTAAGGTATCCATATCCATATGATTGAGTATAAAGTTTACATTCTTGGGTGAGAGGAACATGCAACCGGGCATGTACCTCGGCATGCAAGATCTACCGCAGGATTTCAGCAGCCATCTTTCTTACACTACATGCTTACATGTATCGGCAAGGGTGAAGCTCCCCTCAGGGCAAGGCAGGGTAGCCGTCCTACCTTGATTTTTGGTGAATACGTCTAGATGTACATGCTTTTTCTGAATATTTTGAGTGGTTGTCCGTTGAAAATGGACTTCGTATGAGAAAGTTATGCTTGTTTTAGTGAACACTAACTTCGAACCGAAAACATACTCATATTCTAGGTTCAATGTAAAATTCTATAGTTCTATTGTAGAAATTTAACAAGTTAGGCCGATCCACGCGTGAAACCGCTCCCTCGGTCGCCCCCTCCAGGCGACGGGGGAGCCAAGCCCCAGCACCCCGCCGCCGCCACCTAGCCCCTCCGCCCGCTCCCTCGTCGCCTCCCGAGGCCGCCGGCGGCTAAGCCGCCCGCCGCCGATGAAGGGGGCGGCGAGGATCTAGGCCTCTCGGGATCCCGCGCGGCCCGTCTCGGAGGGAGGACGCCATGCCGGACCCCGGAGGTCGTCGCCGTCCTCCGCCCCTCCTGCGCCCCTCGCCGTGGCATCCCGTCTCGGCCTTCGCTGCAGCTCCCTGCAGCTCGCCGTCCGGCGACGCCCGGCCTTGGCGCGGTCTGGCTGGGGAGGGCCCGATCTTGGCCCACCCGGGCTCGATCTGGGCCTGGAGGGCTGTGGCCTGTGCGCCGTTCCCAGCTCTCCCGGTGTGCGCCGTGTTCTCCCGTCCTTGATCCCGCGGGGTCCTGGGATGGCCGCGGTTTCCGCCGGTACGGCGCTGCCTTGTGCGCCACCGGCGCTCGCGCGCGGGGATCTGTGGGGTGGGCTCAGATGGGCCCCTGCGGGCCCCGATGGGCGCCTCCCAGCTCCGTTTTCTGCTTGGTGGACGGCAACAAGGCACCCTGCTCGGCGGGACACCTCTTCTGCCGGGGCATACGATGGGCCTGGCGACAGTCGACAGCGTTGACACTCCAGGCGAAAGCTTCGCACCATTGGTGCCGATGTTGGCGGTGCCCTTGGGTACCGTTTTCCCTGTTGAGGGCTTCATCGGGGAGCTTGGTCTCCTGCTGTCGCGAGTTCCTGCGTTCTCCGGGTGAAAACCTCTGCTCCTTGGAGCGGGCGGCGGCGACACACTGTGTCGTTACCTTCTTGAAGGCGTCGCTTTTGGAGTCCGTAGTCCTTGTGGTGCGGTAGATGGGTGGTGCTTGTGCTTGGTTGCCTTGTCGTCGAGGGTGGTGGATGCCGGGGCGGCGGCCCCGGACGGTTGACGTACGCCGAGGCGGCGGCCTCGGATGGTCTTGCAGCGATGACTCCATGGGGTGTGGTCATGGTCTTGCAAGGCATGGGTGGCGTGTTCGTGCTGCGTGGGTAGCGAGCTCGTCGGCCCGGCCTACGCGACGGGGTGGTCGGTGTGGCTGGCAAGTCGGGGCGGCGGCCCCGGATCTTTTGGCGCGGCGTTCGTGGTCTGCGGATGGTCGCCTTGGTAGCTTGGGCTACAGGTCGTCCACGCCGTGCGGCGTTGCGGCTCGCCTCCGAGCAGGGGACGTCGGAGCAGCGGCTCCGGGTTTGGTGGTGTGTGTTTGGTCGTCGGTGGTCTCGTTTCGTGTGGGCGATGAGGCCCCGACTTTTGTGCGGTTTTTTCGGCCGGTTTCCCTCATAAACTCGGCCACTCTGTATGGTTTTTGGGCCCGGTTTCCCTCATTAACTGAGCCAAATCTTCTTCTATTAATATATCGAGCAGCTCACCTGCCGAATTCTCAAAAAAATATTGTAGAAATTTATCATGAATCTTACTATATATAAGATAACTTTGTGCTATTCATTATTCATACATGCATAATTGGAGATTTAATGATTTCTTAATATTTGAAAGGCACATCATGCTTTCTCCAACGACATTATCATCTCATTGAGATGGCGAATTGGAAGGATTTCTTAGCGCCAAACATCATTAAGACCAAGTTGCCCACGATGGGTATTTAGAAGTCTTGAACGATAAATTGTTTTTTTACGAAAAAGGTAAATCTTCGGTATTGAGGTGGCATTATTGTTATGTTTTTAGGTTCTACGTATATCAAATATGTCCTTGTTTTTATCGTACTAAGTGATTTTGTTAAAATAATGTATGGCATTTATGTCTTAGAGCATCTCTAACACAGCCCGAACTCGCGGCGGCTGAAAATGTCCGGCGAGAATAGGGGTTCGGTTCGGAGATGGGCCGAACGGAGCCCGAACTCGCGGCCTGGCCCGTAAAACAAGTTCGGGAACCAAGAAATCGAGCGGACGCCGTATTAAAGGGTCGCGGAGGGAGTTCGTTCGTAAACCCTACTCCCTCCGCCGCTTTCCTCCCGCCGTCGCGCCCGCTCCGGCGATTCCGCCTCCTCCGGCGCCGCTCCCGCCGCCACCACCCCTCCGTCCGAAATGGGGCGTTTAAGACGCGTAGGTAGGGGAGGTGGCCGAGTCGGCGGCGGAAAGCACCTCCGCATCCGCGGGGTACGGCACGGCGGAGCCGCGCGGTCACGCTCCGATGGCGCATGGAAGCGGGCTGGCCGGAAGTGGCCGGAACTTATGGCGCGCCGTCAAGCGCCCGAGGAGGCGGCGAGGAAGGAGAAGCGGAGGCGCCCTACCGGCTCGTGCAGCCTGCCGCTGCCGGCGCATCCCCCGCGCGGCAACGACGCGACGCCTCTAGCCTGCGGGAGCACCTCCGAGGCGGCGGCCTTCGAGGTGGCGGCGCTCATCGTCGCGTAGGAATAGCCGGCGACCAAAAACCCTCCGCCGGCGATATTAAGCGCCCCGGTGACAGTATAGTCACTCCGGGGACTAAATCTAGTCTAAATTAGGTCCCTAGTATCAAATGTAGGTCGAAGATGCATGTATTTTGCCCCTATTATTGTAAATTATGAACGAATTCAGCTTGATCGGATGAAATCGAGTGCAATCGCGAGTTTCGATTTCCCGCGATGTTTGATTTCCGTTTTTCGGTTCACGAGTTCGGTTTCTGTTCTGCGCCGTGACTAAATCCGCTCGCAATTTGTTTTTCGGAAGAATGAACTCACTTTTTTCGGTTTTGAAAAATAAGGGCTCTGCTAGAGATGCTCTTAGAACTATTCTGGTATCTGTTTGCAAAAAAAAAAAAGAACTTTTCTGGTATCTGCATAATTTTCTTTAGTTTGCTCTAACTTAAAAAAAATTCCGTCCTTGCCACTGTGTACCAGAAACTTTTGTGGTGGGAACGGATACGGGTCAGGGCGCGCCGTGGGCATGCAGGCATGTACCCTAGCTAGGCCTGTACGCTAGAGGTGACGGCAAAGGCCGGAAAAGAGTAGAGTCCACCAACAACCAAGCCATGAAAAGAAAGAGTCCTTTCCCCTTGCGATCCGTCTCTCTCTTTCGCCCGACCGGCACGACACCACCAGGTGACCACAGCGAAACCTGTCCACGCCGTACGCCTGTACGTGCTAGCTTACCGCTATGACATGCATGTGGCCCATGCACGCACGGAAGCAACAACAACGGCATGGCGATCGAATAGTACAGAGAGTGGAGTGACCGACTGGTGCACTGCTTCGGTCAATTCCGGCCTCTTCCCACATCCGCGTAAACAATTAACCGTTTTCTAGTCGTATCCCTTTCTTCCGTGCGGATCAATAAGTGTGCAAGCCGAAGCTTCCGCGAAACTGAGTAGTCTGCCCGGCCCGTAATCATCGCCTAGCTTAGAGCATCTTCAGTCGTGTCCCCAAACCGTCTCTTAAATGACGTTGGATCGAGCGTTTGGGGGACGTGTTTCGTTCGTGCCGTGTTTAGGGGACGTCGCTCCTCAGCCGCGTCCCCCAAAACGCGTCCCTAAAACTTAAAAATTAATTTAATAGATAGAAGAAAACTCTTTACTAATATTCAAATCGGTGCAACATAAACAAATTACATATAAAAACTTCGAAAAAACATAATCAAATTATATATAATATTTTTTAAACTACTACTTCTTCTTCTTTGATGGCCCTGCCTCGTCGTCCTCATCACGGTGACGCTTCCTGCTCGTCACCTCTTCCGAAGAGGCGGTGTCGGTCGACTCATCGGAGGAACTTGTGTCCTCCTCCTCGTCGCCGGTGCTCGCCGGCTTCACACTTGTGGCTCGGCCCGGCTGCGCCGCCTCGCCTTCGCAGGGCGCCGCCGCCGTCGCCTCCTCAGACCCTTCCTCCTCCGCCTCCTCCTCCACGACCTGCCATTCCTCCGCGCTGTTCAGTGGCGGCGGGGAATCATCGCCGCTACTGGGTGTCCGGACTCTGTCCCACCAATGGCGCCATCCTGGAGGTTTGCCCTCGTTGTCGGTGTCAGTTGGAAGGCCAGAGATGTAGCTCATCGTGAGAAGCTTGGATGAATGGTGGCCGGTTGAAGATCCGAAAGCGCCTACTTACGGGTCTTATTGAACGCGGATGAACGTCGGCGCAGAAGTCGAAGAGAGCGGTTATTTCGAGGAGTTCGCGCTCCATTCCGACGGTTGGCGCGTCGGTCGACGCGGTTGCCAATGCGACGGTTGGCGCGTCGGTCGACGCGGTTGCCAATGCGACGGTTCCCCTTCCCGGCAACTGCACCGTCGCTACGTAGGTGGCGGTTGAGCGTCAGAACACGGGGTCGGGCCGCCTCCTGCCCCTCATTTTGTTGTGTCCGGCGTGCCGGGCGTCCCCGTGTAGCGGACGAGCTCGCGTCGGACACATATTGAACCGCGCGGACAAAAAGAGCCTTTGCACGCGGCTGGGAATATTTTTGTCAAGCCGCTCCAAATCCCTTTGGGAAACGGTTTGGGACGCATGCAGATATCTTAGCTTAGCTACTAGAAACTCTTACACAAAGAACATCAACTCGCCGGGGGACTCTGGTTAAATCAGTACTAGCTTCGCTCCGCTCTCCATCACGCTGGCCGGGTTACCTTGAAAACATGAACAAAATTGTTCGTGCCTTCTTATGGGCCGGTACTAGCAAGATCTCTAGCTACGTGGAAAATGCAAAATTAATTGGGCGTAGGCCAATAAGCCTTGGAGGTCTCGGGATCCTTCATATTGGCAAGTTTGAGTGCTCTTCGGTTAAGGTGGCCTTGGTTCGATCGGCGAGACCCCAACAAGCTTTGGGTTGGGTTGGGCAACCCATCTGATGAGGTTGTTGTAGACCTTTTTTTACGACGTCACCATAATAACCATTGGTAATGGGCGGATTAATTGCTCCTTTTTGTCCTTTCCGTCGCTCAGTGGTAAGAAGCCAAAGGACATTATTGCCCCACTCATCTTCGAGGCTTCAGCGGGAAACAAATGGAGTGTAAAAGGAGGCCACCAAAGAGTATGCTTGGGTGGTCAAAATCAAAATGCAGGCAAACTTATTAACCACGCATATCCATAAATTGCAACCTTTGGACGGATATTTCAAATGTGCAACCTCATATAGAACACATGATACTCTTCACAGTCGGCATACAAAGCTCAACTTTTCGGTGCCACCCTTACTTAGCTTGCATGCACCAAACGGCATGGAAAGTTCGGGCACCTCCCCCAAATCAAGTTCTTTGCTTGGTTGAGAATCAAAAATAGATTATGGACGGCGAACCATCTTAAGAATAAAGGTTGGACAAATTTATGGGCTTTCCCCTCTATTGGCGGCGCCATTCTTCTTCCAATACCACTTCTCCAAAAGGGTGTGTGAGATGGTAAAGGATTGTCTAGGGCTACACTTCATCGACACGTCAACTTGGATGGATGTGCTAAACATCGATCCAAGAGTTGTTGATTCCATGTCTTGCAACGCTACACTTCATCGACACCTCAACTTGGATGGATGGGCTAAACATCGATCCAAGAGTGGTGGATTTCCATGTCTTGCAACGGTACCCCTAACCGAAATGCGATGGCCTCTCTCACCATGCTTGCAGGTTGGATGATTTGGAATGAGTGAAACATGAGGGTCTTCCGCAACAACGCCGCCATGCCACCGATACTTGTTGCTTCCATCAAGAGTGAGGCGAAGCTATAGAGCACCGCGGGAGCCAAGCATTTGAGGTTTGTAATATCGGGATAGTAATCCCATAGTTGAATTTGTCACATTTGCTTTTTTTTCCACTCTATGCGGGTTGTCAAACTCTGTTAAGAGGCAGATCTTTTGCGTTTAAAGACCGACAGAACGGAAACACTCGACCACAATGCAGGTACAACATATATTCCACACGCCAGTAAGCACATGCACATGTATGCATGCGTTAATTAAGTAGATCGATCTCCCGGAATCAACATATATAGTATCAGACTGGATTAATCATTCAAACTGAACGACAGTAGTACATTCATGGCAACATCATGACAGTAATATTAGAAGCAGTAGGTACCAGTGGATCGATGGGTAGCTAGCGGTCGGCCGGTTGTCTGTAGGGGAAACAACTCGATCCAGGCCGCAAATTAACAAGATTATACACAAATAGTTAACTAGATAGAGGGGGATGGAAACTGGGAGGAAACCAGATGCGAGTGGCAGGTATGATCGTGGCCGGTGTGGGCTAACTAAGCAACTACTATAACACTTAGGCTGCCCTAGCTAGCTAATGATATGCCCTACCACAGTAAAATTAGACCAGCTGCATATGCCTTAGCAGTCAGACGGACCTTAGGCATCGATTGATCTGCATATGTATGTATAGTGCAGAGATCGACGGACACACACATACCATGTCCTCCTTCGTATGCATATACTACTAAGTACGTGGCTAGCTAGTGGAAGCACGAGCTGTGTAGCGGGGTGACAATATGTTGGGTGATCTATACTACTATAATATAGTTTAGGACAATCAGCACGAGGTGATGATGAGCAGTAGGTACAGCTGGTTAGCGGAGGAGGCTGCGGATGATCTCGGCGGCGGGGCTGTTTTGGTCCATGGTGGCCATGAGGTCGGTGAGGCGGTCGCTGAGGTCCTCCACTTCCCG
The DNA here is from genome assembly GCA_030979885.1 of Lolium multiflorum. Taxonomy (NCBI): domain Eukaryota; kingdom Viridiplantae; phylum Streptophyta; class Magnoliopsida; order Poales; family Poaceae; genus Lolium; species Lolium multiflorum. The sequence goes on along the minus strand of CM061753.1, from coordinate 46,131,490 downwards.
GTTCAGGGTCTTGATGTAGCTGCATGTCTCCTTGAGCATCTTCGCCGTCGAAGCCTGCACATGTATATATATATGCATTGGTCGACTCGTTAACCCCGTTTCGTAGACACATTGCTCTCGAACGACGATACCCGGCCTGGTGTAGCTAGCTAGCTATATATGTGTCGTATCGTACGTACCTGGCTGCTGCTGCTACTGCTGCCGCCGCGGCGGCGAGCGGTGGGGAGCAGGGACTGGAGCTTGGAGATGAGCTCGTTGATCTCCTCCTCCGACACGGAGCCGCGCGACCGCCTGCCCGACATCGCCGACGTGCGCCTGAGGTGGAAGAAATGCAGCTCCCTCCGCAAAGTTGGAGCTCGATGGAGAGGATGTGTGTGTGATCCTCCGAAAGTAGAGTGGGCGGCTAGCTAGCTAAGCGTGTGATGGAAAGAAGGCAGGGAGCTGGGGTTTTTATAGGGAGATGGAGGCATGGAGCTAGCTAGAGGACAGAGAGAGCTAGCCACCTAGCAAAAGCAAAGATACTACACAAGACGATCCATGCATTGAGATGACGCAAGACGAGGTAGATTAGCGATCGATCGACCTGCTCTGCTTACAGACATCATCAAAGAGGAGTTTAGCGATCGATCCACCCTAGTTACTCCGTGAACTACGGCCGCGCACCAACCTCCCGCCACTTGCCACGTGCCCAGCCCCCCGTCGAATTGTCACTCCATCATCAGCCTCTCCATCGTCGATCGGTAACGTAGCGAAATGGCCAGGAAACGCTGTTCACGTACGTCGTCCTCCATCGCGGAAATGTCATGCAATGCTCGCCATCAACCACTCACTGCAGATCAGATCACAATCAATACGTTTTGCACCGCAACATGTATCCGTCTAGTTTGTGGACTTTTCGGTTGATCGGTGGAAAATCTATCTATCCATCTTTACCAGCTAGGGCACGTCCCCGTCACAGAACGGCCCGGGCAGCAGACCCGCGAGGTGGCCTTGTCCCCCGATGATGCCCCGGTGCCGGAACAACAACTCACCTCCACCTAAATGCCGGTCCGCCGGGCCCTGGATGCAGCAGGGATCACCTACCTTGTCTTATCTGGTACAAGCAAGGAAACAAATAGCGCGCTATAACAAAATAGCGTCGGCTGAAAAATACGATATTAGCGCGCTAATAGCACGCTATAGCTCCGAAATGATGTAGCGTGGCATGTCCAGAAACGCTATAGCGTGCTATTAGCGCCGAAATAGCGCGCTATTTTTTTTTCCATGGGTACAAGTGTATAACCACATTTTTAACACTAGATGCTCAATTATACTTTTACTGCCGGCCTGACCTATTTCGAACATAAAGTTGTGTCCATTTTGATCTGTTTCTATAAGTCCGCGAACAGAAATGTGGGCACGTCTCCCTCCTTTTGTGTCGGGGCCAAACCTATCGGCCTGATTGATTTTGATCGGTTTGGATCGCGATATAGGATAAGGAAGCATAAACGACAGAGATGCTAGCATGAAGGCGACGGTGAGGCCACGGATCGATGCAGACATGGCGGAGGCCCATGCACCGCTTGGGGGGTCTAGGTGGTGCTAGCACTAGAGGTGCTCACCTGTCATCAACAGCCCACGCTCAACGCGTGGGTGGTAGTGGATCTTGATTATCTCTACGACGCGCCAGACGTCACCGACGAGTGGCAAAGGCTTTGCTCGCGCGGTTCGAGACCAATGGAGGTGGAAGCAGAGAACCGCAAGATGGAGGAGGCAGAGCTAACCGACAAAGGTGGACACATATATCCGCAAGATGAGGCATGCCCTCATGGACATACACGCGGTTGTCTAGGTATCCTCAGCGATGGACCACGACGTGGTGCGCGAGGCGGTGGTGGAGCCATGTCAGAGCCGACTGGCGGAGGTGGATGATGTCTACGCATGCTTCTATTCCTGTAGACAGTGTTGGGCCACCAAGAGCAGAGGTTTGTAGAACAGCATCAAGTTTCCCTTAAGTGAATCACCCAAGGTTTATCGAACTCAGGAGGTAGAGGTCAAAGATATTCCTCTCAAGCAACCCTGCAATTAAGATACAAGAAGTCTCTTGTGTCCCCAACACACCTAATACACGTGTCAGATGTATAGGTGCACTAGTTCGGCGAAGAGATATTAAAACGCAGGTGGTATAGATGGTGGTAAACGGTAATTGCGATCTGAAATAAATATTGCAGGAAATAAAGATGCAGTAAAACAGTAAATAAGCGGTGTTTGCAGTATTTGGAAACAAGGCCTAGGGATCATACTTTCACTAGTGGCCACTCTCAACATTGCAATCATAATTGAATATAAATATAAGCACTTCATCATACTACTCTGAAAACACTCTCTTGTTGGATAAAGAACTCAAATTCATTGGGCAAGTGTGCAAAAGCACACCTCAAAGGCGTATTCCCAAGTACTAATAAACACCCCACACTGTCACCGTGAGCATTCATAGGAGGTACTAACACACCACACTGCATAAGGGAGTTACACACGACGCACACACTGTACCGTTACACCGAGGTCACAGTAACCCTAAAGTTCACATAATAAAACACTTGAGTAGCATATGACATCTAGATTGTAAAGCCTATGATCACATAAAGATCACATCATAAGAGAGATTGAACCACATAGCTACGGTAGAGCCCTCGCCTCGGGGAGAACTACTCCTCCTCATCATGGGAGTCAGCGGCGATGAAGATGGCGGTGGTGTCGATGGAGATGGATTCCGGGGGCAATTCCCGTCCGGCGGCGTGCGGAACAGAGACTGTCCCCCGAACTTGGCTTCGCGATGGCGGCGGCTACGGAACTCTTCGTGGAATATGGTGGTTTTTTAGGGTTTCGCGTGGAAGAATATAGGCGAGAAGGGCGGCCAGGGGAGGGGTCCCAGGGGCCCACCCATACAGGCGCGCCCCCTCTTGGCCGCGCCGCCGTGGGTGGCCACCTCGTGGCCCCTCTCCGTCTCTCCTTCGGTGTTCGGACACCGTGGAAAATAAGGCCTTGGGCTTTTGTTTCGTCAATTAAGAATATTTCTGTGTAGAATTTAGAAACCAAAAAAGCGAGAGAAAACGAGGCACACTTCGGCATTTTGTTAATAGGTTAGTTCAGAAAATGCATAAAAATGATATAAAGTGTGAACAAAACATGTAGGTATTGTCATAAAACTAGCATGGAACATCGGAAATTATAGATACGTTGAAGACGTATCAAGCATCCCCAAGCTTAGTTCCTACTCGCCCTCGAGTAGGTAAACGATAAAAATAATAATTTCTGAAGTGACATTCTACCAACACAATCTTGATCAATACTATTGTAAAGCATATGAGATGAATGAAGTGACTCAAAGAAATGGTTTGCTAACAAAAAGATAATGACTAAACAAGTGAATCAATATAGCAAAAACTTTTCATGAATAGTACTTTCAAGACAAGTATCAAAAAGTCTTGCATAAGAGTTAACTCATAAAGCAATAGATTCTTAGTAAGAGGTTTTGAAGCAACACAAAAGAAGATTAAGTTTCAGCAATTGCTTTCAACTTGTAACATGTATATCTCATGAATAATTGTCAACACAAAGTAATATAATAAGTGCAATAAGTAAACATGTAAGAATCAACACACACAGTTGACACAAGTGTTTGCTTCTAAGATAGAAAGAAGTAGGTAAACTGACTCAACATAAAGTAAAAAAAGGCCCTTCGCAGAGGGAAGCGGGGATTACTCATGTACTAGAGCTTTTTATTTTGAAAACATGGAAACAATTGTGTCAACGGTAGTAATAATTCATATGGGTTATGCATAAAACTTCCTATAAGTTGCAAGCCTCATGCATCGAATACTAATAGTGCCGCACCTTGTCCTAATTAGCTCGGATTTCCATGGATTATCATTGCATTACATATGTTTCAACCAAGTGTCACAAAGGGGTACCTCTATGCCACCTGTACAAAGGTCCAAGGAGATATATCGCATTTGATTTCTCGATTTTGATAGATCTCAACTTGAGGACATCCATACCGGGACAACATAGAAAACAGATAATGGACTCCTCTTTTAATGCCTTAAGCATTCAACAACAAATAATATTCTCATAAGAGATTCTGAGGATGTCCAAACCGAAACTTCCACCATGATACATGGCTTTGGTTGGCGGCCCAATGTTCTTCTCTAACAACATGCATACCCAAACCATTCAACTCATGGCAAATCTCCATTACTTCAGACAAGACGAACATGCATAGCAACTCACATGATATTCAACAAAGGTGTGACAGGTTGATGGCGTCCCCAGAAACATGGTTACCGCTCAACAAGCAACTTATAAGAACTAAGATACATAGCAACATATTCATTACCACAATAGTTTTTAGGCTACTTTCCCATGAGCTATGTATTGCAAAGACAAGGAATGAAATTTTAAAGGTAGCACGCAAGCAATTTACTTTGGAATGGCAGAAAAATACCACATATAGGTAGTTATGGTGGACACAAATGGCATAGGTTTTGGCTCAAGGTTTTTGGATGCACGAGAAGCATTTCCTCTCAGTACAAGGTTTTGGCTAGCAAGGTTGTTTGAAGCAAACACAAGTATGAACCGGTACAACAAAACTTACACAAGAACATATTGCAAGCATTATAAGACTCTACACTGTCTTCTTTGTTGTTCAAACACTTTTACCAGAAAATATCTAGACCTTAGAGAGACCAATCATGCAAACCAAATTTCAACAAGCTCTACGGTAGTTCTCCACTAATAGGTTTAAACTACATGATGCAAGAGCTTAAACATGATCTACTTGAGAGCTCAAAACAATTGCCAAGTATCAAATTATTCAAGACAATATACCAATTACCACATGAAGCATTTTCTGTTTCCAACAAAATAACAATAAATGCTGAGGCTTTCACTTTCATGAATATTAAAGTAAAACGAAGAACACAAGTGTTCAAATGAAAAAGCGGAGCGTGTCTCTCTCCCACACAAGAATGCTAGGATCCAATTTATTCAGAGAATGAAAATAACAAAACAAAAATAAAAGCACACAGACGCTCCAAGTAAAGCGCATAAGATGTGAAAGAATTAAAATATAGTTTCACTAGATATGACCTGATAAGTTGTTGATGAAGAAGGGGATGCCTTGGGCATCCCCAAGCTTAGACGCTTGAGTCTTCTTGAAATATGCTTGGGTGACCCACGGGGGCATCCCCAAGCTTAGGCTCTTCACTCTTCTCGATCACATTATATCACCCTTCTCTCTTGACCCTTGAAAACTTCCTTCACACCAAACTCAAAGCAATCTCATTAGAGGGTTAGTGCATAATCAAAAATTCACATGTTCAGCAAGGACACAATCATTCCCAACACTTCTGGACATTACCCAAGGCTACTGAAATTTAATGGAGCAAAGAAATCCACTCAAACACAGTAAAAGAGGCAATGTGAAATAAAAGGCAGAATCATCAAAACAGACAGTCAAGTAAAGGCAATTTTTCGAGGCACTTAACTTGCTCAGATCAGAAAACTCAAAACTAATGAAAGTTGCGTACATCTGAGGATCACGCATGAATTGTTGCATTTTTGATTCTTCTACAGAGAGCAAATTCGTGACGACTAAAAATCTATTTCTTGCAATCCAAATCTAGCATCAACTTTCTATTAGAGACTTTACTTGGCACAAAAACGAAATAAACATGATAAGGAGAGGTTGCTACAGTAGTAACAACTTCCAAGACACAACAAAACAGTAGCAAAATAAAACATGGGCTATCTCCCAAAAAGTGCTTTCTTTATAGCCATTAAGATGGGCTCAATAATTTTAATGATGCTCTCGCAAGAAATAAGAGTTGAAGCAAAGAGAGCATCAAAAAGCAAGTATGAAACACTTTTAAGTCTAACCCACTTCCAATGAAAAGGAATCTTGTAAAGGAACAAGTACTGAAAGCACAAAGCAACAAGCATAGAAAGGCAACACAAGCGCAACTTCAAGATTCTCAACATAAAGAGGGGAAACTTAATATTATTAAGATGCATATAACCATGTTTCCCTCTCTCACAATAACTTTCAGTAGCATCATTGATGAAATCCACAATATAACCATCACTTAAAACATTCTTATCATGGTTCATATGCATAAAAGTATCATTATTTTTGCATAAGAAAAACTCTTCTCATTAATAGTAATTGGAGCAGGATCATTATCAAGAATTTGAACATGGTAAACAAGTTGCATACTAAGGGAATGGTTTTTGGCAATCCCATCATAACTATGACAAGTTTCATAAGGATAATTATAACCTGTGTCATAGCCATCTCTATAACGATTATCTAAACCCGAAGATATAATATCATCATTTTCACTAAAAGTAAATGTCTCAAATATAGGATCTTCAAGCACAACATCCCCAAGCTTAGAGCTTTCAATATCATCGTTTGAGGGAACATGGATAGTGCTAACATCATTACTTTCATAATCGGTACCAAAGAGATTTTCAGTATCAAAAGTAGTGTGCTCTTCCAAATCATGATCACTAATGTAGGTAAAGGGCATATGAAGATCATTGTACTCAGATTCATTATCATAATAATCATTAGGAGCAACATACTTACGGTTACCTATCGTTATCTCATACACGCGGGTGATGGCGTGTAACTCACACGTTCGTTGGGAACCCCAAGAGGAAGGTATGATGCGCACGGTAGCAAGTTTTCCCTCAGAAAGAAACCAAGGTTTAATCGAACCAGGAGGAGCCAAGAAGCACGTTGAAGGTTGATGGTCGCGAAATGTGATGCGGCGCAACACCAGGGATTCCGGCGCCAACTGTAGGATAACGTAGCATAGAAAACAAAAATTTTCCTACGGCGAACACGCAATCCAAGCCAAGATGCAATCTAGAAGACGGTAGCAACGAGGGGATTGTCGAGACTCACCCTTGAAGATATTCCAAAGCCTACAAGAGGAGGCTCTTGTTGCTGCGGTAGACGTTCACTTGCCGCTTGCAAAAGCGCGTAGAAGATCTTGATCACGATCGGTTCCGGCGCCACGAACGGGCAGCACCTCCGTACTCGGTCACACGTTCGGTTGTTGATGAAGACGACGTCCACCTCCCGTTCCAGCGGGCAGCGGAAGTAGTAGCTCCTCTTGAATCCGACAGCACGACGGCGTGGTGTCGGTGGCGGTGTAGAAGTCCGGCGGAGCTTCGCTAAGCTATGCGGGCAATATGAAGTGGAGGAGCAAAGCTAGGGTTTGGGAGGGGGTGGCCGGCCACTCTATGGGGGGCGGCCAGCTTGTGGTCTTGGGGTGGCCGGCCCCCTCCCTTGGCCCCTCATTATATAGGTGGATCCCAAGTGTTGGTGTCCAAGTCTTCGAATAAGACCCGAAACCAAAACCTTCCATATGGTGGGAAACTTTCCCTCCCACTAGAGGTGGGAATTCCACCTTCCATGGGGGGGGCCGGCCCCCTAAGGGGGAGTCCACTTGGGACTCCTCCCCCACTAGGGTTGGCCGGCCATGGAGGTGGAGTCCCATGTGGACTCCACCTTCCTTGGTGGTTTCTTCCGGACTTTTCTAGAACCTTCTAGAACCTTCCATAGAACCTTCCGCATCATTTTATTCACATAAAATGACATCCTATATATGAATCTTATTCTCCGGACCATTCCGGAACTCCTCGTGATGTCCGGGATCCCATCCGGGACTCCGAACAAATATTCCAACTTCATTCCATATTCAAGTACTACCATTTCAACATCCAACTTTAAGTGTGTCACCCTACGGTTCGTGAACTATGCGGACATGGTTGAGTACTCACTCCGACCAATAACCAATAGCGGGATCTGGAGATCCATAATGGCTCCCACATATTCAACGATGACTTTAGTGATCGAATGAACCATTCACATACGATACCAATTCCCTTTGTCACGCGATATTTTACTTGTCCGAGGTTTGATCATCGGTATCACACTATACCTTGTTCAACCTCGTCTCCTGACAAGTACTCTTTACTCGTACCGTGGTATGTGGTCTCTTATGAACTTATTCATATGCTTGCAAGACATTAGACGACATTCCACCGAGAGGGCCCAGAGTATATCTATCCGTCATCGGGATGGACAAATCCCACTGTTGATCCATATGCCTCAACTCATACTTTCCGGATACTTAATCCCACCTTTATAACCACCCATTTACGCAGTGGCGTTTGATGTAATCAAAGTACCTTTCCGATATAAGTGATTTACATGATCTCATGGTCATAAGGACTAGGTAACTATGTATCGAAAGCTTATAGCAAATAACTTAATGACGTGATCTTATGCTACGCTTAATTGGGTGTGTCCATTACATCATTCATACAATGATATAACCTTGTTATTAATAACATCCAATGTTCATGATTATGAAACTAATCATCTATTAATCAACAAGCTAGTTAAGAGGCTTACTAGGGACTCTTTGTTGTTTACATATCACACATGTATCAATGTTTCGGTTAATACAATTATAGCATGGTATATAAACATTTATCATAAACATAAAGATATATAATAACCACTTTTATTATTGCCTCTTGGGCATATCTCCAACAGTCTCCCACTTGCACTAGAGTCAATAATCTAGATTACATTGTAATATACCTAACACCCATGGCATTCTGGTGTTGGTCATGCTTTGCCCTAGGGAGAGCTTTAGTCAACGGATCTGCTACATTCAGATCAGTGTGTACTTTGCAAATCTTTACTTCTCCATCTTCGATGTACTCGCGAATCGAGTGGTAACGCAGCTTGATATGCTTCAGCCTCTTGTGTGACCTTGGCTCTTGTGCATTGGCGATGGCACCCATGTTATCACAGTAGATGACAAATGGGTCCAATGCACTAGGAACCACACCGAGCTATACAATGAACCTCTTCATCCATACCGCTTCTGATGAAGCCTCTGAAGCCGCTATGTACTCCGATTCTGTTGAGGATTTCGCCACCGTGCACTGCTTCGAGCTTGCCCAGCTTACTGCAGCACCATTCAATATAAACACGTACCCAGATTGTGACTTAGAGTCATCAGGATCAGTGTTCCAACTTGCATCGGTGTAACTTGTTACAACGAGCTCTTGGTCACCTCCATAACAAAGAAACATATCCTTAGTTCTTTTCAAGTACTTCAGGATATTCTTGACCGCTGTCCAGTGTTCCATTCCTGGATCACTTTGATATCTGCTAGTTAAACTAACAGCATGTGCTATATCCGGTCTTGTACATAGCATGGCATACATGATAGAGCCTACTGCCGAGGCATAGGGGATCTGACTCATCCTTTCTCTTTCTTCTGCCGTAGCCGGTCCTTGAGTCTTACTCAAGACCTTGCCTGGTAACATAGGTAAGAATCCTTTCTTACTTTCGTCCATTCTAAACTTCTTTAGAATCTTGTCCAGGTATGTACTCTGTGATAGCCCTATTAGACGTCTTGATCTATCTCTATAAATCTTGATGCCTAATATGTATGATGCTTCACCAAGGTCTTTCATTGAAAAACTATTATTCAAATAACCCTTTACACTGCTTAATAGTTCTATATCATTCCCAATCAATAATATGTCATCTACATATAATATCAGGAATGCTACAGAGCTCCCACTCACTTTCTTGTAAATACAGGCCTCTCCATGACACTGTATAAACCCGAAGTCTTTGATCACCTTATCAAAGCGTCGGTTCCAACTTCTTGATGCTTGCTTCAGTCCATAGATTGAACGCTGAAGTTTGCATACTTTGTCAGCATTTTTAGGATCGACAAAACCTTTGGGTTGTACCATATACAACTCTTCCTCAATGTCTCCATTAAGGAACGCCGTTTTGACATCCATCTGCCAAATCTCATAATCGAAAAATGCAGCTATTGCTAACAAAATCCTCACAGATTTTAGCTTCGCTACAGGTGAGAAAGTCTCATCGTAGTCAACACCTTGAATTTGTCGGAAACCCTTTGCGACAAGTCGAGCTTTATAGACAGTAATATTACCATCAGCATCTGTTTTTCTTTTGAAGATCCATTTATTCTCGACAGCCTTGCGGCTATCAGGTAATTCTACCAAAGTCCATACTTTGTTATCATACATGGATCCCATTTCGGATTTCATGGCTTCTTGCCATTTGTTGGAATCTGGGCTCATCATCGCTTCTTCATACGTCGCAGGGTCCTCATCATTGTTATCCACAATCATGACATTTAGACAAGGATCATACCAATCTGGAGTGGCACGATCCCTTGTCGATCTGCGAGGTTCAGTAGCTGTCTCATTTGAAGTTTCATGATCATTATCATTAGCTTCCTCTGTTGCCGGTGTAGGTGGTACAGGAACATTTTCCGGTACTGCGCTACTCTGATCAACGAGTAGAGATTCTTCAATCTCATCGAGTTCTACTTTTCTTCCAGTCACTTCTTTAGTGAGAAATTCTTTCTCAAGAAAGGTTCCGTTCTTAGCAACAAAGATCTTGCCTTCGGATCTGTGATAGAAAGTGTACCCTATAGTTTCCTTAGGGTATCCTATGAAGACGCATTTCTCCGCTTTGGGTTCTAGCTTGTCCGGTTGTAACTTTTTTACATAGGCTTCGCAACCCCAAACTTTTAGGAACGACAGCTTAGGTTTCTTATTAAACCATAATTCATACGGCGTCGTTTCAACGGATTTTGATGGTGCTCTATTTAAAGTGAATGCGGCTGTCTCTAATGCATAACTCCAAAATGATAACGGCAAATCAGTAAGAGACATCATAGAACGAACCATATCTAAGAGAGTTCGATTACGACGTTCGGACACACCGTTTCGTTGTGGTGTTCCCGGCGGTGTCAATTGTGAAAGTATTCCGCATTTCTTTAAATGCATGCTAAACTCATAACTCAGATATTCACCTCCGCGATCAGATCGTAGAAATTTAATCTTCTTGTTACGTTGATTTTCTACTTCACTTTGGAATTCCTTAAACTTCTCGAAAGTTTCGGATTTATGTTTCATTAAATAGATATACCCATATCTACTCAAATCATCTGTGAAGGTTAGAACATAACGATAACCACCGCGCGATGCTACACTCATTGGTCCACATACATCTGTGTGTATGATTTCCAATAAGTCAGTAGCTCGCTCCATCATACCCGAGAATGGAGTCTTAGTCATTTTTCCCATCAGACATGCTTCGCATCTATCAAGTGACTCAAAGTCAAGTGATTCAAGTAATCCATCGGTATGGAGTTTCTTCATGCGTTTCACTCCAATATGACCAAGACGACAGTGCCACATATAAGTAGAATTATCATTCAATTTAATTCGCTTAGCATCAATGTTATGTATATGCGTATTACTACTATCGAGATCTAACAGAAATAAGCCATTCTTTTGTGGTGCTCGACCATAAAAGATATTATTCATAAAAATAGAACAACCATTATTCTCAGACTTGAATGAATAACCGTCTTGCATTAAACAAGATCCTGATATAATGTTCATGCTCAACGCGGGTACATAATAACAATTATTTAGGCTTAAAACTAATCCCGAAGGTAGATGTAGAGGAAGTGTCCCGACTGCGATCACATTGACCTTGGATCCGTTTCCAACGCGCATCGTCACTTCATCTTTCAGCAGTTGTCGTTTATTCTTTAGTTCCTGTTTCGAGTTACAAATATGAGCAACCGAACCAGTATCAAATACCCAGGTACTAGAACGAGAACTAGTGAGATAAACATCTATAACATGTATATCAGATATACCTTCTTTCTTCTTCTTGACAAGGCCGCTCTTCAGATCCGCCAAATACTTGGAGCAATTACGCTTCCAGTGTCCCTTCTCCTTGCAGTAATAGCACTCAGCATCAGGCTTAGGGCCAGACTTAGGTTTCACAGGAGGCGTGGCAGCTTTCTTGCCACTCTTCTTGTTCTTGCCTTTAGACTTGCCCTTTTCTTGAAGCTGGTGGTCTTGTTGACCATCAACACTTGGTGCTCTTTCTTGATCTCAATCTCAGCAGCTTTTAGCATGCCAAAGAGTTCAGGAAACTCCTTGTTCATGTTCTGCATATTGTAGTTCATCACAAAGTTCTTGTAACTTGGTGGCAGTGATTGAAGGACACGATTAATCCCCAGTCTGTTAGGAATCACTATTCCCAAGTCACTGAGTTTCTTCGCATGCCCGGTCATAACGAGCATGTGCTCACTGATGGAGCTGCCTTCTTCCATCATACAGCTGAAAAAGTGTTTCGATGCTTCATAGCATTCCACGGCCGCATGAGTCTCAAAAATAGTCTTCAACTCTTTTATCAACTCATGAGGATCGTGGTGCTCAAAACGTTTTTGAAGATCGGATTCCAGACTGCATAAGATGGCACACTGAACTTGAGAGTACCGAGTTTTCCGAGTCATGTAAACATTCTTTACTTCATCGGTTTCAGTTTCTGCAGGAGGGTCACCTAGCGGTGCATCAAGCACATATTGCAGATTTCCGCCATTGAGGAAGATCCTCACATGACGGAACCAGTCGGTGAAGTTGCTACCGTTGCTCTTAAGCTTTTCTTTCTCTAGGAACTGGTTAAAATTGATTGAGGACGCCATATCTACAACATATTTGCAATAGTTTAGACTAAGTTTATGACAAATTGAGTTCAAATTTTAATTCTACATAATTAAAAAACTAGGTGAACTCCCACTCAAAACAATATCCCTCGCATTGTCTTAGTGATCACACGAACCAAATCCATCACACCTATGCCCGATCATCACGAGACAAGATGTAATTTCAATGGCGAACACTCAAAGTGTTCATCATATCAATCATATGATTCATGCTCTACCTTTCGGTATCACGTGTTCCGAGACCATGTCTTTACATGCTAGGCTCGTCAAGGCCACCTTAGTATCCGCATGTGCAAACTGTCTTGCACCCGTCATATGTACTTATCGAATCTATCACACCCGATCATCACGAGATGCTTCGAAACGATAAGACTTGATAACGGTGCTACTAAGGATGAACACTTTATTATCTTGAGATTTTAGTGAGAGGGATCATCTTATAATGCTACCGTCGCGATCTAAGCAAAATAAGATGCATAAAAGGATTAACATCACATGCAGTTCATATGTGATATGATATGGCCCTTTTGTCTTTGCGCCTTTGATCTTGATCTCCAAAGCGTGGACATGATCTCCATCATCAACGGGCATGATCTCCATCATCGTCGGCGAAGCACCAAGGTCAATGGCGCCGTCTTCATGATCGTCCTCCATGTAGCAACTATTACAACTACTTTGAAATACTACTCAACATGAAATTTAAAGACAACCATAAGGCTCCTGCCGGTTGCCACAATACAATAATGATCATCTCATACATATTCATCATCACATTATGGCCATATCACATCACCAAACCCTGCAAAAACAAGTTAGACGTTCTCTAATTTGGTTTGCATATTTTACGTGGTTTAGGGTTTTCGAGCAAGATCCAATCTACCTACGAACATGAACCACAACGGTGATACTAGTGTTGTCAATAGAAGAGTAAATTGAATCTTCACTATAGTAGGAGAGACAGACACCCGCAAAGCCACTTATGCAATACAAGTTGCATGTCAAGCGTGGAGCAAATCTCATGAACGCGGTCATGTAAAGTTAGCCCGAGCCGCTTCATCCCACTATGCCACAAAGATGCAAAGTACTCAACTAAAGATAACAAGAGCATCAACGCCCACAAACCATTGTGTTCTACTCGTGCAACCATCTATGCATAGACACGGCTCTGATACCACTGTAGGATAACGTAGCATAGAAAACAAAAATTTTCCTACGGCGAACACGCAATCCAAGCCAAGATGCAATCTAGAAGACGGTAGCAACGAGGGGATTGTCGAGACTCACCCTTGAAGAGATTCCAAAGCCTACAAGAGGAGGCTCTTGTTGCTGCGGTAGACGTTCACTTGCCGCTTGCAAAAGCGCGTAGAAGATCTTGATCACGATCGGTTCCGGCGCCACGAACGGGCAGCACCTCCGTACTCGGTCACACGTTCGGTTGTTGATGAAGACGACGTCCACCTCCCGTTCCAGCGGGCAGCGGAAGTAGTAGCTCCTCTTGAATCCGACAGCACGACGGCGTGGTGTCGGTGGCGGTGTAGAAGTCCGGCGGAGCTTCGCTAAGCTATGCGGGCAATATGAAGTGGAGGAGCAAAGCTAGGGTTTGGGAGGGGGTGGCCGGCCACTCTATGGGGGGCGGCCAGCTTGTGGTCTTGGGGTGGCCGGCCCCCTCCCTTGGCCCCTCATTATATAGGTGGATCCCAAGTGTTGGTGTCCAAGTCTTCGAATAAGACCCGAAACCAAAACCTTCCATATGGTGGGAAACTTTCCCTCCCACTAGAGGTGGGAATTCCACCTTCCATGGGGGGGTGGCCGGCCCCCTAAGGGGGAGTCCACTTGGGACTCCTCCCCCACTAGGGTTGGCCGGCCATGGAGGTGGAGTCCCATGTGGACTCCACCTTCCTTGGTGGTTTCTTCCGGACTTTTCTAGAACCTTCTAGAACCTTCCATAGAACCTTCCGCATCATTTTATTCACATAAAATGACATCCTATATATGAATCTTATTCTCCGGACCATTCCGGAACTCCTCGTGATGTCCGGGATCCCATCCGGGACTCCGAACAAATATTCCAACTTCATTCCATATTCAAGTACTACCATTTCAACATCCAACTTTAAGTGTGTCACCCTACGGTTCGTGAACTATGCGGACATGGTTGAGTACTCACTCCGACCAATAACCAATAGCGGGATCTGGAGATCCATAATGGCTCCCACATATTCAACGATGACTTTAGTGATCGAATGAACCATTCACATACGATACCAATTCCCTTTGTCACGCGATATTTTACTTGTCCGAGGTTTGATCATCGGTATCACACTATACCTTGTTCAACCTCGTCTCTGACAAGTACTCTTTACTCGTACCGTGGTATGTGGTCTCTTATGAACTTATTCATATGCTTGCAAGACATTAGACGACATTCCACCGAGAGGGCCCAGAGTATATCTATCCGTCATCGGGATGGACAAATCCCACTGTTGATCCATATGCCTCAACTCATACTTTCCGGATACTTAATCCCACCTTTATAACCACCCATTTACGCAGTGGCGTTTGATGTAATCAAAGTACCTTTCCGATATAAGTGATTTACATGATCTCATGGTCATAAGGACTAGGTAACTATGTATCGAAAGCTTATAGCAAATAACTTAATGACGTGATCTTATGCTACGCTTAATTGGGTGTGTCCATTACATCATTCATACAATGATATAACCTTGTTATTAATAACATCCAATGTTCATGATTATGAAACTAATCATCTATTAATCAACAAGCTAGTTAAGAGGCTTACTAGGGACTCTTTGTTGTTTACATATCACACATGTATCAATGTTTCAGTTAATACAATTATAGCATGGTATATAAACATTTATCATAAACATAAAGATATATAATAACCACTTTTATTATTGCCTCTTGGGCATATCTCCAACAACTGCACTTGCACAACCCAAGTACTTTGTCCCAACGAAGCAGTGAGGTTGTCAATCTCACGGCTTGCTGTTGTAACAAAGGATTAAGCGTATCGAGTGGAAGATGTTTGCAAAGAAAACAGTAAAACAAGTAGATTGTATGCTATGTAAAGAATAGGACCGGGGTCCACAGTTCACTAGAGGTGTCTCTCCCATAAGATAAAGCATGTTGGGTGAACAAATTACAGTCGGGCAATTGACAAATAGAGAAAGGCATAACAATGCATATACATGACATGGTAAATATAGTGAGATTTAATCCGGGCATTACGACAAAGAACATAGACCGCCATCCAACTGCATCTATGCCTAAAAAGTCCACCTTCAGGTTATCATCCGAACCCCCTCCGGTATTAAGTTGCAAAGCAACAGACAATTGCATTAAGTATGGTGCGTAATGTAATCAACAACTACATCCTTAGACATAGCATCAATGTTTTATCCCTAGTGGCAACACATCACAACCTTAGAACCTTCTGTCACGATCCCAGATTCAATGAAGGCATGAACCCACTATCGAGCATAAATACCCCCTCTTGGAGTTAAGAGCAAAAACTTGGCCAGAGCCTCTACTAATAACGGAGAGCATGCAAGATCATAAACAACACATAAACAATAGATTGATAATCACCATAATCATAGTACTCTCTATCCATCGGATCCCGACAAACACAACATATAGTATTACAGATAGATGATCTTGATCATGTTAGGCAGCTCACAAGATCCAACAATGAAGCACAACAAGGAGAAGACGACCATCTAGCTACTGCTATGGACCCATGGTCCAGGGGTGAACTACTCACTCATCACTCCGGAGGCGACCATGGCGGTGTAGAGTCCTCAGGAGATGAATCCCCTCTCCGGCAGGGTCGCGCGATCTCAGAATCCCAGAGATGGGATTCGCGGCGGCGGCGTCTGCATGGGTTTCCGTATCGTGGCTCTCGTCGGGGGTTTCGCGACGGAAGCTTTAAGTAGGCGGAGGGGTCAACGCGGGGCCACACGAGGGGCCCGGGGGATAGTCGGCGCGGCCGGGCTGGGCCGCGTGGGCCTCCCTGCCACCTCGTGGCCCACTTCGTTAGGTCTTCGGTCTTGGAAGCTTCGTGCAAAAATGGACCCTGGGCGAAAGTTTCGTCAATTCAGGAATATTTCTTTACTAGGATTTCTGAAACCAAAAACAGACAACGGCTCTTGGCATCTTGTTAATAGGTTAGTTCAGAAAATGCATAAATATGACATATAATGTGCATAAAACATGTAGGTATCATCAATAAAGTGGCATGGAACATAAGAAATTATCGATACGTTGGAGACGTATCAGCATCCCCAAGCTTAGTTCTGCTCGTCCCGAGCAGGTAAAGCGATAACAAAGATAATTTCTAAAGTGACATGCCATCATAATCTTGATCATACTATTTGTAAACATATGTAATGAATGCAGCGATCAAAGCAAAGGTAATGACATGAGTAAACAACTGAATCATAAAGCAAAGACTTTTCATGAATAGTACTTCAAGACAAGCATCAATAAGTCTTGCATAAGAGTTAACTCATAAAGCAATAAATCAAAGTAAAGGTGTTGAAGCAACACATAGGAAGATTAAGTTTCAGCGGTTGCTTTCAACTTATAACATGTATATCTCATGGATATTGTCAACATAAAGTAATATAACAAGTGCAATATGCAAGTATGTAGGAATCAATGCACAGTTCACACAAGTGTTTGCTTCTTAAGGTGGAAGGAGATAGGTAAACTGACTCAACAATAAAAGTAAAAGAATGGTCCTTCAAAGAGGAAAGCATCGATTGCTGTATTTGTGCTAGAGCTTTTATTTTGAAAACATGAAACAATTTTGTCAACGGTAGTAATAAAGCATATGAGTTATAAAAATTATATCTTACAAGTTGCAAGCCTCACGCATAGTATACTAATAGTGCCCGCACCTCGTCCTACTTAACTTGGACTACCGGGTCTTCGCATG
Source organism: Lolium multiflorum (assembly GCA_030979885.1). Lineage (NCBI taxonomy): Eukaryota > Viridiplantae > Streptophyta > Magnoliopsida > Poales > Poaceae > Lolium > Lolium multiflorum. Next base: position 46,113,877 of record CM061753.1, on the reverse strand, counting down.
CCATGTTTCAACCAAGTGTCACAAAGGGGTACCTCCATGCGCCTGTACAAAGGTCCAAGGAGAATGCTCGCATTTCGGATTCTCGCTTTTGATTATTCTCAACTTAGACATCCATACCGGGACAACATGGACAACAGATAATGGACTCCTCTTAAATGCATAAGCATGTAGCAATGATTATTATTCTCATATGAGATTGAGGATATATGTCCAAAACTGAAACTTCCACCATGGTTCATGGCTTTAGTTAGCGGCCCAATGTTCTTCTCTAACAATTTTGCATGCTCCAACCACTAAAATGATAGACCTTCAGACAAGACGGACATGCATAGCAACTCACATGATATTCAACAATAGTTGATGGCGTTCCCCAGAAACATGGTTATCGCACAACAAGCAACTTAATAAAATATAAAGTGCATAAGTACATATTCAATACTACGATAGTTTTTAAGGCTATTTTGTCCCATGAGCTATATATTGCAAAGGTGAATGATGGAATTTTAAAGGTAGCACTCAAGCAATTTACTTTGGAATGGCGGAGAAATACCATGTAGTAGGTAGGTATGGTGGACACAAATGGCATAGTAGTTGGCTCAAGGATTTTGGATGCATGAGAAGTATTCCCTCTCGATACAAGGTTTAGGCTAGCAAGGTTATTTGAAGCAAACTCAAGGATGAACAAGTGCAGCAAAACTCACATAAAAGACATATTGTAAACATTATAAGACTCTACACTGTCTTCCTTGTTGTTCAAAACTCAATACTAGATATTATCTAGACCTTAGAGAGACCAAATATGCAAATCAAATTTTAGCAAGCTCTATGTATTTCTTCATTAATGGGTGCAAAGTATATGATGCAAGAGCTTAAACATGAGCACAACAATTGCAAAGTATCACATTATCCAAGACATTTTAGAATTACTACATGTAGCATTTTCCAATTCCAACCATATAACAAATTAACGAAGAAGAAACTTCGCCATGAACATTATGAGTAAAGCCTAAGGACACATGTGTCCATATGCAACAGCGGAGCGTGTCTCTCTCCCACAAAGTGAATGCTAGGATCCATCTTATTCAAACAAAAACAAAAACGAAAACAAACCGACGCTCCAAGTAAAGAACACAAGATGTGATTGAATAAAAATATAGTTTCAGGGGAGGAACCTGATGATGTTGTCGATGAAGAAGGGGATGCCTTGGGCATCCCCAAGCTTAGAGCTTGAGTCTTCTTAAAATATGCAGGGGTGAACCACGGGGGCATCCCCAAGCTTAGAGCTTTCACTCCTCTTGATCATAGTATATCATTCTCCTCTCTTGACCCTTGAAAACTTCCTTCACACCAAACTTCAAGCAAACTCATTAGAGGGTTAGTGCATCATTAATAATTCACACATTCAGAGGTGACACAATCATTATTTTCACTTCTGGACATTGCATAATGCTACTGGACATTAATGGATCAAAGAAATAAATCCAACATAGCAAAAGAGGCAATGCGAAATAAAAGGCAGAATCTGTCAAAAACAGAACAGTCCGTAAAGACGAATTTATAAATGGCACCAGACTTGCTCAAATGGAAAAACTCAAAACTAATGAAAGTTGCGTACATATCTGAGGATCACGCTCGTAAATTGGCAGATTTTTTCGAATTTTCTACAGAGAATTATGCCCAGATTCGTGACAGACAGCAATGCTGTTTCTGCGCAGCGATCCCAAATATAACATCAACTTTGACATAGAAACTTTACTTGGCACAAAAACATGATAAGGAGAGGTTGCTACAGTAGTAAACAACTTCCAAGACTCAACAAAACAAAAAATTGCTGTAGGTAAAAACATGGGTTGTCTCCCATAAGCGCTTTTCTTTAACGCCTTTCAGCTAGGCGCAAAGTGCAAATCAAGTATTATCGAATGAAGAAGCATCAACATCATTACCAGGGGTGTTGGGAGTTTTCTCAACAATGCATTGTATCTGGTCTATATAAGTAACTCCTCTCTCATTGCTCCTAGGCTTACTATTCTCATCAAACAAATTTTCAGGAACAAGCCAAGCATAGTTATTTTCCAAAGCTTCATGCATCCCTAGTAGTTTACTAGGTATTGGCGCTTTAATTTCTCTACCATCATTAACATTATTAGTATACTTAATTCTATCCATATCCATCTTTTCAAGTATTTGTTTAAAATTAGGAAAGAAACCAAGCCTCTTATGCTTAATAAAAACTTTTCTAGCTTCTTTAACTATATCCTCAAATTCTCTAACAAGGACTTTTAAAACAAAATTTCTCTTTTCCCCCATCTCCATATCCGAAAGTGTAAGAAACATATGTTGTATTATGGGATTGAGATTAACAAATCTAGTTTCTAACATGTGTATCAAACAGGCAGAAGCACTTTCATAAGTAGGAGCAGTTTTTAATAATGGTATATCTTCAAAATCTTCATCCATACTAACATGGGTGAAAAATTCTTCTATATTATCTCTTCCAATGATACACCCTCGTCCTACCGGTATCTCTTCCAAAGTAAACTTAGGATTAAGCATGATGAAATAAGCAAAAAGTAAACTAGGCAAATAAAGTAAAGACAAGTAACTAATTTTTTTTTGTATTTTTGATATAGAGAGCAAGACAGTAAATAAAGTAAAACTAGCAACTAATTTTTTTTGTGTTTTGTTTTAGTGCAGCAAACAAAGTAGTAAATAAAATAAAGCAAGACAAAAACAAAGTAAAGAGATTGAGAAGTGGAGACTCCCCTTGCAGCGTGTCTTGATCTCCCCGGCAACGGCGCCAGAAAAAGAGCTTGATGGCGTGTAACTCACACGTTCGTTGGGAACCCCAAGAGGAAGGTATGATGCGCACAGTAGCAAGTTTTCCCTCAGAAAGAAACCAAGGTTTAATCGAACCAGGAGGAGCCAGAAGCACGTTGAAGGTTGATGGTCGCGAAATGTGATGCGGCGCAACACCAGGGATTCCGGCGCCAACTGGGAACCTGCACAACACAACCCAAGTACTTTGTCCCAACGAAACAGTGAGGTTGTCAATCTCACCGGCTTGCTGTAACAAAGGATTAAGCGTATCGAGTGGAAGATGTTTGCAAAGAAAACAGTAAAACAAGTAGATTGTATGCTATGTAAAGAATAGGACCGGGGTCCACAGTTCACTAGAGGTGTCTCTCCCATAAGATAAAGCATGTTGGGTGAACAAATTACAGTCGGGCAATTGACAAATAGAGAAAGGCATAACAATGCATATACATGACATGGTAAATATAGTGAGATTTAATCCGGGCATTACGACAAAGAACATAGACCGCCATCCAACTGCATCTATGCCTAAAAAGTCCACCTTCAGGTTATCGTCCGAACCCCTCCGGTATTAAGTTGCAAACAGCAGACAATTGCATTAAGTATGGTGCGTAATGTAATCAACAACTACATCCTTAGACATAGCATCAATGTTTTATCCCTAGTGGCAACACACATCACAACCTTAGAACCTTCTGTCACGATCCCAGATTCAATGAAGGCATGAACCCACTATCGAGCATAAATACCCCCTCTTGGAGTTAAGAGCAAAAACTTGGCCAGAGCCTCTACTAATAACGGAGAGCATGCAAGATCATAAACAACACATAAACAATAGATTGATAATCACCATAATCATAGTACTCTCTATCCATCGGATCCCGACAAACACAACATATAGTATTACAGATAGATGATCTTGATCATGTTAGGCAGCTCACAAGATCCAACAATGAAGCACAACAAGGAGAAGACGACCATCTAGCTACTGCTATGGACCCATAGGTCCAGGGGTGAACTACTCACTCATCACTCCGGAGGACCATGGCGGTGTAGAGTCCTCCAGGAGATGAATCCCCTCTCCGGCGGGGTGCGGAGCGGTCTCCGAGAATCCCCGAGATGGGATTCGCGGCGCGTCTCTGTGGGTTCCGTATCGTGGCTCTCGGTACTGGGGGTTTCGCGACGGAAGCTTTAAGTAGGCGGAGGGTCAACGCGGGGGCCACACGAGGGCCCGGATGGGTCGGCGCGGCCGGGGCTGGCCGCGCCGGCCAGCCTCGGCACCTCGTGGCCCAGTTAGGTCTTCGGTCTTGGAAGCAGTGCAAAATAGGACCACTGGAAGTTTCGTCCAATCCGAGAATATTTCTTTACTAGGATTTTACAAACCAAAAACAATGAGAACAATGGCTCTTCGGCATCTTGTTAATAGGTTAGTTCCGGAGAAATGCATAAATATGACATATAATGTGCATAAAACATGTAGGTATCATCAATAAAGTGGCATGGAACATAAGAAATTATCGATACGTTGGAGACGTATCACGGGGATATGCCGTTACCTCTTGCTTTTTATTCACCCTCTTCTTCTTCTTCTCGTTCCCTCCTTTAGGAGGAAGAGGCTTGAAAGGAAGCTTCTCCACATAACCTGATTTATTTCCAGAAACAATAGAAGAAACTTGGGAGGATTCCTCCTTTTCATTAATGAGTTCAAAACACACAGCGGTCCTATCATATTTTGGCAAAGTGTCGTCTTCTATAATATTTTGTATGTAAGTATTTGTGTGGCAATTATCAATGCAATAAGAAAGACACCCATGCAGGACACTATTAATATCAAGAGCACTCATATCCACCAAAGAAGTTTTCTCAATAACTCTTCACACTCCAAAAATAAAGTAAGTTCATCATGCTGATTATCAGTGATCATGTTATCACAATACAAATTTGCAGCACTCATGAGGTTCGAATTATCATTGGAGGAGCATTGAAAATTAAAATGACCCACTCTATGGCAAAGTTCACAAATAAAAGGATAGAGGGCACAAACTTTTTCACCAAGATCATCTAGAGCCTAGACCACTTTCTAGTTTTTTCATCCTGTGATGGATACAATATTCTTCTTCAATTTTACTCTTTTCACAAGGTCTATGAACTCCACAAAAATTAACGTGCTTATAGGAAATAGCATTTTCAGAAGTTTGAGCATGTTCATTGCAATCATTAATAACAGTTTCATCCTTCATCTTTTGTCTTTAAAAGGTTCATGATACATGTACCAATTTTCTTTAGGAACATTAATATGAGAAGCAAGGCTCTATAGCAATCGACCATAATTTGAGGATCAAGACCATATTTAGCACTAAGCTCTTGAAAATCAGCAGTTTGAAAAGACTTAATGCAATCATACTCGTAGTTTTTATACCCGATTCTTTACCTTTGTCATTCTTCCAATCTTCAGTATTGCTTTGAATTCTTTCAAGAAGATCCCATCTAGCTTCAACCTCCTTGCTTGTGAAAGATCCCTCCACAGGCATCTAGATAGTCCTTGTGGTGTCCTGAAAGCCTTGCATAAAAATTATTAATAATAACATTACGGGAGCTCATGAATGGGACATTTGAGCATTAGTGACTTCAATCTCCCCCATGCTTGGGAAATACTCTCTCCATCACGAGGATAAAAGTTATAAATGTAATTCCTATCAATATGCACTTCATGAGGAGGATAAAATTTAGAATAAAAGAGACAATATCCTTCCAATCAAGAGAATGCCCATCCTTCAACAGTTTATACCAATGCGCCGCTTTACCAGACAGCGACATAGAGAACAATTTCTTCCTAACTTCATCCATAGAAATACCTGCACACTTGAATAACCCGCAATTCATGTAAAAACAGTAAATGATCTTCAGGATGGACAGTTCCATCCCCTTCATAGCGGTTATCCACAACAAGTTCAATAATTTTCATAGGTATCTTGAAAGGAATATTTTCAGTAGGTGGATTTAAAATATCACAAGCATCATTAGAGTTATCGCATATGGGAGATAAAGTATTATCAGAGCAAATTTTCTCCCCTAAAGAGGGGAAGCTAAAAAATCATAAAAACTAGCTTTCCCAAGCTTAGACTTTTCCATAGCATTATCAATTGCGTTCATACTAATAACATTGCTACTAGCATGCAAATAAGGTTCCATAGGTTTTTAATTTTGCATCAAACAATTCATGTCTTAAAGGAAAAAGATTAAAAAGCTCATAATTTGTTGTTTTCCATTATGCCTAACTAGTGAAAAATAAAAACAACAAACAAAAAGATGCAATTACGAATCTAAAGGAGATAGCTTAGGGCACTCCACCACAACGTGCTAGGAAATAGCTTAGTAGTCGGAGGATGTGAATACCTTTTACCTTACCTCCAACGGCGCCAGAAAATAGCTTGATCTCTCGCACGCTTCTATTCTTGCAGTGTTGGGCCTCCAAGAGCAGAGGTTTGTAGAGCAGCAGCAAGTTTCATTAAGTGAATCACCCAAGGTTTATCGAACTCGAGGGAGGTATAGGTCAAATATATTCCTCTCAAGCAACCTGCAATTAAGATACAGAAGTCTCTTGTGTCCCCAAGACACCTAATACACTTGTCGGATGTATAGGTGCACTAGTTCGAGCGAAGAGATATTAAAACGCAGGTGGTATAGATGGTGGTAAACGGTAATTGCGATCTGAAACAAATATTGCAGAAATAAAGATGCAGTAAAACATAAATAAGCGGTGTTTGCAGTATTTGGAAACAAGGCCTAGGGATCATACTTTCACTAGTGGCCACTCTCAACATTGCAATCATAATTGAATATAAATATAAGCTTCATCATACTACTCTGAAAACACTCTCTTGTTGGATAAAGAACTCAAATTCATTGGGCAAGTGTGCAAAAGCACACCTCAAGGCGTATTCCCAAGTACTAATAAACACCCCACACTGTCACCGTGAGCATTCATAGGAGGTACTAACACACCACAATTCATAGGGAGTTACACACGGCGCACACACGTAGTTACACCGAGGTCACACCCCAAAGTTCACATAATAAAACACTTGAGTAGCATATGACATCTAGATTGTAAAGCCTATGATCACATAAAGATCACATCATAAGAGAGAGATTGAACCACATAGCTACGGTAGAGCCCTCGGCCTTCAGGGGAGAACTACTCCTCTCATCATGGGAGACGACAGGCGATGAAGATGGCGGTGGTGTCGATGGAGATGGATTAGGGGGCAATTCCCCGTCCGGCGGTGTGCGGACGAGAGATTCTTGTCCCCGAACTTGGCTTCGCGATGGCGGCTACGGAACTCTTCGTGGAATATATTGGATTTTTGGGTTTGACGGAAGAATATATAGGCGGAAGGGCGGCTCGGAGGAGTCCACAGGGGCCCACCCCATACTGTGCGCCCCTCTGCCGCGCCGCCGGGTGGGGTGGCCACCTCGTGGCCCTCTCGTCTCTCTTGTGTTGGAACACTCCGTGGAAAATAAGGCCTTGGGCTTTTGTTTCTTCAATTCAGAATATTTCCGGTCTAAATTTGGAAAAGCACGTGAGAAACGAGGCGGCACTTAGTCATCTTGTTAATAGGTTAGTTCAGAACATAAAAATGATATAAAGTGTGAACAAAACATATAGGTATTGTCATAAAACTAGCATGGAACATCAGAAATTATAGATACGTTGGAGACGTATCAGTGGACACAAAGAACCGCAAGATAGAGGATGCGACACTGAGGGACAAAGCAAGCAGGTTTGCCGTTTCGGATGCGTCAAGGCAGCGATGCAAGGAGGAGGAGGAGAGAGAGGGAGGGAGAGGCTACTGGCAAGGCGTTTTTCATGGTTGGGGCAATGGTGGAGGCGTGTTGTGGGCGATGGCAGGGCGAAGCCTATGCCCTTAAAAGGAACGGGGACACGGCGTGGTTGCTCAAGTGGCGTTAGTTGATGGTATACTGACCAATCTCGGGACACATGCCATATGAGGTCCGTCGCTACCGTCGTTAGGAAAGCCCAGTGGGTAGGTAAGTTGGCGTCGGTCTGGTGCCGTCGGCAAAGTTTCACTTTTCTTCTTCTTCTTTTTTACTTGTTAATCTTTCACAATCACACTTTTAACTCTAAGTACACATAATCTTAGGTCAAATTACACTTGTGGTCAAACTTCTGGTTGGTCACCATCCTCACACTATCCGACAACGCTTAAATTCTTGGTTCTCTTCGGATAAGCTTCCATGAAAGAAATGACACCTTGTTGTTAATACTACCATATCAATCATATTAACCCTTTGGTAGTGATGCCACACCTCTATATTTTTGAATTCTAAACAATTACTAAAGTAAAAAACAATGAATATATATAAATAATAATAATATAGAATTTGAAAAACAATTAAATGATTTTTGTCTTTTTATTTAATATGGAATAATTAATATCATTAATCGAATTTGTCAAATAATATGTCTAAATTAATCATAAATTGAAATACAAATATGACATCCATATCATCACCTAGAAATTAATTACCCAAAATCATGAGCATTAGATCAAGTACCTCTAGTTTAAATAAGACTTTATCGGAAATGAGGTGAAACGGCCTCGGCATAGCATTTTTGAAAGAGGAGGTCTATTTCACCGTGTGTGGGATGGATAAAAACATAGCATTTTGTCCGAAAACGAACATCTTTGAATCGAATAACAACATTATTTAGCATTATAAAGCAGTTTAATAATAATATGAATTTTTTTGTTTAGATGTGAAATCTCAATGCGATGATAGTAGACCATCTGCGCACCACCTATCAAATGCCATGTACCATGTTAGTTTTTGGGAACCCATGCGGCAGGCATGTCCCGTCGAATCCTTGGAAACTGGGATTTGAAGTAAGTCAACTATCCAGCTCAGAGAATGGGAAAAAATGTTTTTAGTTATCGACCATAATTATATGTGCTAATTTTTCTCAGTTTAGCTTGTTCGAATGAGGTGCACCAGGCCACGGCAATGATCTTGCATGTCCCGGGGCCTGTTTTGGAGATGGCAATTGAGAACGAAGTCAAAGATACCACGAAGCTGCGTGCGTCATTTTATATGTCATAGTAACTATTGTTTGTCAAATTGGGATACGGCAATTATTTTGAAAAACCCTTCACGAAAAGGGCTATCATTAGGGATTCCTATGGATTTGATAAGGGTGGAAAATGACCCCAGACGCTGACATAGTTGCGGAGAAACAAGGTCATATTTGGCACGTGTGTGGGCCCTAGGATGGGAAACAAGACCCCGGACGTGGATTTCTAATCCTACCCACGGGCGACCCACGTGTGAAAGCCATGAAATCTCGAACATTATAGCTCATTTCTAAGAAGGTTTGTTTAGGTATTTAAAATATTCAATTTTTGATATTTTTCTACAAGATGATCTTATTTTTAAAATTTGATATATTACTCCCACTCTCCCACAGTTCCTTTTATAATGCCTATAGTTTTTTTTTTTCAGAATATAAGGCTGTAGCTTGGCTTTTTTTCAATTACCTCTCAGCTCCCACACGACATGCATGAAAAAAATCCAAAATAAGAAACAATTAATTGAGATTCCTAATGCATTGACCCCAACTATTCCTTAGATTTAGGAAGTATTGTTTTCTTTCTTTAATAGTAAAACCTGGCTGCACATATATGGAGAGTCAACCAGATAGATTTGTGGGATTTGTTATGTTAATTTAGGAAGTTATCAATTTCCCTCATTTTAATCTGATCTCAAATCGTTAAGCAGGGGTTTTATGTAAGAATACTCTTGCGTAATTTTACTTAAAAAACTATAGGCAACTATATAATGAAACGGAGGGAGTACTTATTTTTTTTTCAATTAGAATGATTTAGTTATGCTTTTGGAAAGGCGACGAAAGAAAAAGAAAGAAAAATGTTATCTTGTAGCAAACGAAATCTATCTCAAACAGTATCCCTTGGCACCTCTGTCATGGGATTCTGTAAGCAGTAAATGCCATACCCATCTCAAAATCTGTCTGTGTGTACAAATGTTAGCGTCGGCACATCCCATGCTCTCCGTAGTGAATGTGTGTAGGAGGGGAAGCGCAACGACCTTTGAACCGCCGCCATGCAGGCCCAAGGGCAACATAACGTGGACATGCGTCGGTTTTGCGTCAGGCCGCTAGCTAGGGCCAGGTGAGGGCATGCTGGCCCTTAACATCTGAGGTACCAGCCACCACATCTACTGTTTGAGTTCAGGTCAGTCACGAAAAAGTAGGTTCGAAGCGGATCTTGAGCATAAAAGTATGGAGTTGGAGAGAAAGAATCTTTTGTCCCTATTTATGAGATCTTTTTTTGTGACTAAAGTTGTAGTTTTTATTGGAGTGATATAATTCACTTAGGAGTTCTTCGTGACTAACTGCATTGGAGCAGCTAGTTGTGTAAGAGCATCTCCGCTCGTCTCCCGAGCTAGGCCCCAGATGGATGTTTTCTGTCAGCGTAATTCGACCCCGGTCGCGCCCAGGATTCTCGTTTTCGTGGTTTGGGCTGGGTCGTCGACGATCACGCCATCCCGACCCACCACGAGGACGGTCGGGACTCAGACAGCAGAAACGCGAAGCGTCGAGCAAACTTCATGCCTTGTCTGATGACCCCAACTTGTCGGCGAGACCGGTCGTCGTCTCATCGCATCGTCTTCGTGGCGTAAAGCTGCACTTGAGTCGACATTCGCAAACCGCGAGAAAGCCAGCTTCCACGCAGCGAGTTAATGCGTCAACCTCGACATCACGCGCCACCTCTGTTATCGCCGAACTGCGCCTCGCATTCACCTCTCCTCTCTCTCGCATTCCACCAAATCTTCCCCGAACTCGAAGAGGTAGCAATGAAACGTGGTGCGGCCTTGGCAACCTCGGCGCCATTCTCTCCGCGTGGGAGGAACGCTCCTGCAACGGCGGGCTACCGGTGCCGCGGGACCACGCGCACCGGGGGATGGAGAGTTGACGCGAGGGCGGCGTGCCGTCCAGCCGCGCCAACGGGGAAGGAGCTTGCTCGGCTTGACGATCAACGGTGCTCGTCCTCTCGATGACGAGCAGCGCGGATCACGCGATTCTTCCCCGACAACCACGAATGAGTGGATCGCGTTCTTCGGCGCGGTGTGAGCGCGAGAGGCGGGCGTCACGCGGCCCCTCTCCACCTCGACAAGGAATAACGCCGTCGACCGCCGCGGAAGTAGTGGAGCGCGCTGGCCCGCGCCCTCGAAAATGTGCTCGGCACATCGAGGACGGGAACTCCAGGTCCTGGGGATCTGCATGCTTGATGGCGCCTACGCGTGTCGTGGCCCGACCATGATGGATCGTGGATGCGAGGAGGATGGTGTCATCTCACTCCTCGTCACAGCTCGCGGTCGGGTGTCCCGGTCCGGCGGGTCGGCGGGCGCCCGGCGAGTCCCAGCGGTGGGGCGGCAGGTCAAGAAGAGACGGCGTCGCCACTGCTTCGACGAGAGGGCGCAGCGGCGGCGCCCTCGTCATCCGCGACCTGCGCCGCAGAGCGGCCGGAAGAAGACGAAGAAAGAGGCCGGCGCCAGCTCGCCGGGGAGGAGGCGAAGCGCGCGGAGGACGCCGCGATGGCGGAGGCGATCGCGAGGTCGCTGAAGGACATGGAGGAGGAGAAGCGCGCGGACGACGCCGCAGACTGGTCCCGGGGGCGTGGCCCAGGAAGCGTCGGGGAGGCGGAAGCGACGGCGCGGCTATTTGAGATCGCCGCCGCGTCAACTCGCCATTCGGGCGCCGCGCCTTGCCAGGCGGCCCCAGGAGCGCGCGCCCCGGGGGAGAGGTGGTGGCTCGAGGAGAGAAACGCGACGACATGTACCTTCCGTCGCCCCACGCACCGGCGACGCTGGCCAGGGCACAGCCGCCGTACGAGGCTCCGCCGCCCAGGACAACGCCGCTCGGCAGCGACGACGACGAGCGGGACACGTCCTTCTACCGCCATTTAGGCATGTAGTAGGACGCTATTTAGTTTAAGTTTAGTTTGCCAATCGCCGAATTCAAATATATGTACGAATTCGACCTATTTATGTACGAACTCGCCTCTATATGTTAAATATCATTAAATTTCGCTATGTTGAACGAACTCGCCAAATTTGTCTTAAAGTCCGTTACATCCATCACGGACTCGGCGGCTGGGAAGATGGGCTCAAGGCCAAATTTTTCTCCAATCCAGACGACAATATCGCCGGATTTGGACGTGGGGAGCGTCAACGAGTGGGGATGCTCTAAGCCACTAGAGGCAGAGCGGCGGTGGACGAAGCTACGTACGTACGTAGTGGCAGTATTTCGTGGTCCTTCATGCATGGCGAAAGTGGCGTACGGATGCTCGCCTTTAGCAGTAGCCGGCCGGCCAGGTCCTGTGGAGCGTAGGAGTACATGTGTATACGCCTTTTCTCCCTCACCTGGCTGTGGCCCGGGCGAAGGCGACGCAGGCATAGGTCCACGTGACGGGCGCGTGGGGTCGTACACTGTGAATGGACTTTTGGTTTGCTGTGTGGGATGAGACAAGGTACGTGCATGTGCCGATGCACGCATGCCTGCCTGCCTGCCCCGTCCGTCCGTCCGTCGTGCCGCACGCGGCGGCAGATGCGCGGGCAAGTGGGAACTGGGAAAACGCCTCGATCGAGTGTCACCCGGCCGGGGCGGTCACGTCTCGCCGCACAGCGCCTGTCTGTCCGTCTGTCTTGCGCGCGCGGCGCACGTACGCCTGCCGCGCGCCGGTTCGGCTCGTTCTGGCTCCGCGCGCCCTGCCATTGCGGGAACCGACCCACCCACCGCGGAGTTAAGGGATCGGCGGGGTCGACGGCGACGGCGACGGTGACGGGGCCGGGCGGCGGGCGAACGGGTTGGGCTCGTCGCTTTGCCGGTACTGGAATATACCATCGATCGCCGCTACCGGCGCTGCTGCAGGCCTACACGGCACCGGCACTACGTACGCGCGCGTACCAACGGTGGACGCGCGCGGCGGGAGCCGGCGGTCACTGTCGCAAAGGCCGCACACATCTCGGACACTCGCATATGCGCCTTAACTCGCCTGATGTATACGTACCATGCGACGGGAACCCGGCAGGGGTTGAGGAGTTCATCGCACTCGCTTAGGGTTTAGCAAACCTTCTTCGTAGCTACGCTAGTGTGGTATAGGTTTGCGGCCTAATGCTGAACCCTTTGGAACACGTGTAATAAGATAGCTATAGAAGCAGGAAAGCTGATTAGTAACCTGGCTGACGTCTTTTATCAAATGTCAATACATATGCAGTGTTAGAGGGTTTTGGTTAAACTGAAGGACATGGAGCTTCTGGACTTGGCGGTGGGCGACGTCAGGCGACTGTACTGTACATGTGGACGCGGTCTGAGCACACATGACGACGGAGCTGTAGTTATATCTATCTAGCCAGGGTGCCATGTGTGTGAGTCTGGCCCGCTCTGTATGTGTCGCGTGTTTTATGTTCGTGTGTGGAACTTTGTTTGAGGTGGGTGTTGTTTGATGTACTTGAAACTATTATGCCGCCGTGTGAGGTTTTATATATAAAGCCGGGCCAAGGGGCCATCTGTTTAAAAAAAAAATCTTTCGTTGGCTTTTATACCCTATGCAGACTATATTCTTACAATTAAAAATATTATCTACAAACATTTGTCTAGCCGAGAGGTTTACCCCCAACCCAAATCCAATCGGATGCAGAGGTATGTATGCAGGCGGATCCAGACAAACCAAAGCGGACACATTTCTTGTTCGAAATACACCCTCCCTACCATAATATAGTGCGCGCTGGTTTCCGCCAAAAGTCAAACTTCCCTGACTTTGACTAATTTAATTGGGAATTTATCTATATCTACAACGCCTAATGTATACCCTATTGAACTATGTATTTTATGATGAATATGATGGTATTGATTTGAGATTTTCCAAATGTTGAAAATTATCGGTACAAACTTGCTAAAAGTTTATATGTTTTGACTTTGAAATAATTTTACAGGTACTACTCATATTTTGTGACGGAGGGAGTAGGTCAAGGCGGTACACATGCCGAGCGGCTTAAGAGCATCTCCACTCGTCTCTCGAGACAGACTCCGGCGTGCCATTTTTTCATCCGGACGGCGAAAAATGGCCCAGCCTTGGTTCCCCGTTTTTCGCCGGATTTGGGCTTTCATCCATCCGGCGAGCCACGCCAACCGGCCTACGGGCGCTCGGGGACTCCGGATGAAGCGAACGCCGAGAAATCTCTCCGGCTTTCGTTTCGTCGCGCGAGGTGGCCCTGACCGTCGGCGCAGCGCATCGTCTTCCGCGCATCGTCTTCGCGCGCGTAAGTTGCCGCCGGTCAGCTCGCGCGGACGCGTCGCATTCCATGACATTAATCGCGGCGCGGCCCGCGCCTATACGCTGCTTCGCTCGCGCACGCGCATCCACCTCCGCTCTCCCCGCTTCACCTCGCTCTCCCCCCCGATGGCGTTCAACGACGAAGACGGCGCAGCCAACAACGGCTTCCCCCGCCGGTCCACCGCACGTGGGAGGGGCACCTCCTCGCCCGGCGGGCCTCGCCGCCCGGACACGACCTCCCGGCGGTGGCGCGCATCGGCGGCGTGCCAATCCCGCCGCCCCGGGGCCACGCCCTCGAAGCGCCATCGTGGAGGCTCGAATGGCTAACGGAGGACGAACGCGCCGGCCCGCGCCACCACCCGACAACATACACGGTGGAATTCGTTCTTCCTCCCGGCGGTGGGCGAGCGGCGGCTACGACGGCCCACCGCCGCCTCCGCGCAGCAACGCCGCGGGTCGCCGTCGATGGTGGAGCGCGCGAGGAGACGCTCACAACGTCCTCGAGCACATCGAGGCGGCAACACCCCGCCGCTCACAATGCCCCTCCATCGAGGGCATCGTCCAACCGCCGCGGGGAAACGGTGGCAGCCACGGCGCATGGCTGCCGCTCGTCGTCTTGAGCACGGCGAGGTCGCTCTGTCGGCGCCGACTTGGCGCCGGTGAAGAAGGAGTCGGCTTCGCCGCCGAGCAACCGACGCGCGGCGGCGGCATCGTCATCCGCGAGCCTCGCGGCACAAGGTCGCCTCCGCCCGAAGCGCGAGGACACCTCCGGCGAGCGGAAGCGCAAGCGGCGGAGGTGGTGGAGGCCGAGAGCGCGAGGACGCGACCATCCTCGAGCGATCATCGCGAGGTCCTCCAGACCTCGTGCCCGCCGAACGCCATGCGCTCGACCAGGCTCGCGCCTGTGGGGAGCGTGGGAGAAGGAGGAGGCGGAGCGGCAGGCGAGGCTCCTCCAGGACGTCGCCCGCTTCCGCCGGCCTGCGACTCCTCCATCCGGCGCCGCCGTCCCCGTCGTCGACCTCGAATCCTCCGACGACCACCTGTACAAGCCGTCCCCGCCTCGCACCAGTGGCCGGTGGGGAGACGCCGGCCAAGGCAGCAGCCAGGCGGCATCGGCGCCGCCGCAGTTCGACGACGACGGCTCAGACGACGATGGCGGCGACGGCGACATGGACTACACGGTGTTCTACCGCCATTTCGGCATGTAGAGCGCCGTGTTTTAATATTTGCATTTGTATTCCCCTATGAATTCGAAATATAGTCGAATTTGGCCTCTATGTATGAACTTCGCTCTATATAGTAAATATCATTAAATTTAGTCTAAATTCGTCCGTTTTATGCCGTAGTTTGTCAAGTTTCCGTTTTTCAAATTTAGATCGCCGTCTTCGCCTGAGATCGCGGCTGGGAAACTACCCCTTCCCACGCTAAATTTACGTTTAATCCGGACACAAATTTCTCCGGATTTCGGCGTGGGGAGGCCAAACGAGTGGAGATGCTGTAACAAACGTTGACCTGCCCCGGCCTGATCGGTATAACTGTAAACTGTTCGCGATAAATGCATGTGCCGATCACAGGGTACTCAGCTTTAAATTCTCTCGTCTAGTACAGTGATCCTTTCCGCAAACTACGATCGACAGAGGCAGCTCCTACTCTCGTAGTAGAGAGACTGCAGGGCGTGCATGCAAGCGCGAGTCCGGCCGGCCGGCAGCACGTCGGACTCTCTAGGCCGGGGCGACGATGGCCACGTCCAGGCAGCTTGTGGTGGAGCGAGATGTGCGCTATGATCAGATAAGCCGACCCCAAAGTTACGCTGCCGGTGAGGTCACCGTCGCGGCGTTTATGGCGTTGGAGCTGCCGGAGACGGCAGCATGCGGTGGGATCCCACACGTACGTGCCGCTGCCTCGGCCTCCACCGCGCGCGAGCGAGCGCGCAGGTAGGTAGTACAGCGCCATGTGCGTGCCATGCTGCCCAACGTACGTCGCGCCTGCTCGGAATTTGGTCGGTCCCTTCCCTTCCCTGGAGGCGGCATGCGGCCGTCGCCATCGCCATCGCTCGCGCCACCGGCGGTTAGTTCGTTGGGGTCATGCACCATGCGTGCATGCATCCATCATCCCAGCTACTACTCCTCACCCCACGTAATTAAACAGGACGTCAATATTGAGAGGACTTTTTGACAGCCAATGCTTTCGGACCAATCAACAAATTACCACGTCGCCAACTTACTTTAACATGTTTTGACGATGATTGTCATCCAACGTCCCGGTAAAAAGTCGGACGGCCAGTAAGTCTCTCCGCTCCAGGAGAATAAAATGCAAACGTTCTAGCTAGCATTATAATTTTTCATTAAATAAACATCTGAAAATAAAGCACAGGAAAAAAACAGCGGATTTAAACCAGGAGAGGAGCATGTGGTTATCATGCCCGCGTAATTTGTTATTGACATCATTACAACTGGGTCGATTTTACGAATACAGTCTAAAAGGTGTATCACAATGAATAAAAGGAGTATCAAGCCGCCAGGGCCAAGTTTTGCAACATCGACTGCACGGGTACAAGGGTGGCATCTCCTAAAGACCTAATCGACTCCTTGCTCTCAAGCCACTTGTGGAAGCCAAACGCCTTCCCCGCTGAACAAACCCCACTAACTTCTGAGATTCGAACCTCGTCCTAATTTTCCGTTTAGCTTGGTGGGGGTGATGGTGTTGCCATGTTGAATACCATGTCCATCGCGTGCCTCCAATGGCTCCCGGACACTAGTATGACCCATAGGCCCTTCAGGACCCGGCTTTACGCGTCCTTCTTTACCCACCAACAAAGAAAGATGGGTATCTAGATTTGGATAATCTTCGGGTTTCTCCCAGCGAGTGTTGGAACGATGCCCTGGAGGCAATCATGTGAAATTATCACCACCCCCCCCCCCCACCGTCCCCAAATATAAATGCCATATTTTTTACATCATATTTTTTTACATTAGATACAATTTTTTATTTTAAAGCTAAGGGACGAGGTCATGCCCCTAGCTTGGCCAACAAAGCATGAAGTAGGACCACATGGCACGGCCCAACGACGTGGGAGATTGGTGTAGGCCTGCTCGGGTCCCGTGTTAGAGCACAAGCTATGTCTGAATCAAGCCGAGGATTATTCATGATATGCTTTGTAACCAAAGTTTCAAATAGCGTGTTATCTCTTTGCTATAGCAGATTCACAAGACTCCCGCTAAAGATAAGCACTTTTAGTCTTGCGCCGAAGCATGCGCATGGTTCGGTTCTTAGGCTTGCCTCCTCTTCCGCCGGAGGGTGTCGGCCGGTGGGCGGCGGCGTGGGGGATGGCCGATCTGCCAAATAAAGGTGGTTGTCCTAGGGTTCGTCTTGTGCAAAGATAGATACCTTCCTGAAGCTGGTCCTTCTTGATCTGGCCGGCGTGGTGAGTTCCGAAAGGCTCCGCCGGCGAATGTAATAGTGCACCTTGTGCTTGGAGTTTGCTAGACCGGGTGGTATTCCGTCGTGCGCAGCCATGATTTTATTCCGAAAGTTTGGTTCTGCAGGGAGCGGCGTGAAGCTCTGTTCTTTCTTGCCATTATGTGACATATTAGTCCATGGTGAAGTTAGAGACGGAGAATATCATGAAGGTCGGATTGGAGGACTAGCAATGGAGGTTCGAGTCTCTGCGCTGTTGAGGGACTTGCTTGGTGTTCTGGTTCTCGCAACAGGAGTATGTAAGTGGGGGGCGGCAACACAGGTAAAGTTCAGAGTCTTACTTTTCAGGATGCCAATCCAAGGTCTGACCTTAATTGGTTGTGCCTGACAATAATCTTGTTGAAGGCATTATTTTGAGAGCGGGGACTATCTTCAAGGTGAAAACCTAAGATCTTTGATTGGGCGACGACGGTGCTTGTGCACTATTCCCTTCCTGCAGGCGCCGCTTTTGGACCTTGATTATTGTTGTAGGGCTGGAATACCATAGCGGGATTTTATTTTCTTAATTTTCTTTTTCTTTCTTTGGCTGTGTGCATGTACTATTAGGGTATTGCGTTGTTGGAGAGGGTGGAATTGGTATCTCTCGATATTAATATATTTCCTTCATCGAAAAAAGATAAGCACTTTTAGCGCTAAATAGAATCTCTCGCTAATAACTCGCTAAAGCACTAAATAAGGCTGAAAAATGCGCTATTTCTCCCGCTAAGACCAAATATTTTAACATTAAAATTTAAAAGTTACATCTACTTATGTAATATGCATTTGTGCACTACTTTTATTACTAAATCATCATAATTATTGAGTATAAGTTTCATACCATTGAATCATTGAATTTATTGTTATATTTATAGATGATATGACTGTTCGATGCCTAATGTTTTTCGGAGTTTTCTTATTTTATGAAAAAATGCTAAATAACTTAGCTTCTTTATAGCTTCCTTAGCGCCTAAAAAGTTATCGCCGCTAAGAAGAATAGCTCGCTATTTAAAACATTTTTTTGTAACCAACCTTGAATTGGATATGTAATATCTGGTATTCTGGTTAGGATGTGCTTACTGCCACGAGATTTGGCTCGGCACCCGTGACCCTAGGTTCTTATATAAAGGACCCGGGGAGCCGTCGAACAAACACATGCAACTATCCCACAACTTATCTGACAGCCATCATCACACACCCACCATAGACGAGCTACCATCACTCTCCCACAACTTATCCTCGAGCATACTCAGAGATAATCCATCCACCATAAACTGGAGCAAGGTTATTTACCGCACGTGCTGTAACCCGGGACCAAATCTGTATAAACCTTACCGTGTGCTACCATGTAATCCCGCTGAATGCGTGCTTCTACACAACATCAAATCTACCGATGGCGGCTATTAACCTGTCACGTGCAATTGTTCTCCGAGTACATTGATTTTGGCAGCACATTGGATGAGCGCATTGTGAATCCGACCAGGTGACCGACGCAGGTCGACCGTCTACACTCCGCATGTGTGGTAGGCGACATCTCAGCTAGCTGGCTAAGTTTCTGATCTGGGCCATGTTTGATTAATTAGTCGGCATGCACCACTGCTTCTGTACTACAGGTGCATGCACGCATCTGAACTCTGAAGTCTCGTCTTGCTGCGAAACTAGCCGACCGGGTAGCAGCGGCTGCTCTGCAATAGTCTTTGCCGGCCTGCAACTCTGAACATTTGCGACGATCGGCCGGATAGCTGGGTTTTCAGTTTTCACAACCTGGGCAGGCGGCGACTTTTTTGAATCTATGGTGACTGTTTTTCTTTTTCTTTCCAAGAGCCATACTACTAGGGTTGATGGAGTGTACCGTGACCCCAGGCGCCCGGCGAGCACAGTGAGCGACAGACACGTACATGGCGATAATGTCAAGAACCAACTTTGTCGACGGGACCAGCAAACCCCTCCAGATACCGGTCCTCATCACCCAAAGTACTTATGTCAATGTCTATCCAATTGTATGCTCCAGAAATCACGCCATAATCCTCCTGTTTATTTGGACATCAATGCCAGCCAGCTGAAACTTAATTTCATGTCCAGCAAGAACATCGATCCACCTGTGCACCGGAGAACTCGTGACCCCATCCGTTGTTGATCAATTGGCGGGACTAGGCTGGCACGATTACGTTGTCTGCTCATTCCCAAAGAGAGAAAGGATTTCGTTGTCTGCTGTTGCAAAGCTCCGGCGGGCCGAGCCTGCATGTGCCTCCAGGAGTCCAGGACAGGTGGGGTGCCCGCGCAGCCTGCCAGCGCGTCATGGAGGACTGAGGACATATGCCCGCCCGGCCTGTGGGACGATATACACCCACCGGATCGGCTCTTCCGGGACGCCGCACACCGCCCCGCCGGCGGGTTGCTAGCTGAGCCGCGGCCCAACACCTTTTATGTGTTTTCTTTTTTTTTTCTTCCTTTCCTTTCTGTAGTTTCTTTTCTTTTATTAGAAAATATTTTTTCATGTTTTGGATAGGTGGTTTGTTTTGGTGAATGTGGCATAAAATTGTAATGGTACGTAACAAAGACATAATCGGATGGAGTGTTTTAGCAAATGTCAGAGAATAACTATCTTGTACCATTTTTTTCTTCTTAAAATTATTTTTTATACAAATTTTAGTTTTTTTTAATTAAACAGTTTAAAATTTGAAAAAAATTTAAAAATAAACATTTTTAAGTTTCAACCATTTTGAAAATTAATTTTTTTATCTGGACAATTCTCAAAATTTAAACCATTTCAAAAAGGGAAATACATATGTACACACAGGCATGTGTGTGGAAGCTATCATTGACGTTCGTTAGCTTTGAGATTCGGAAAAAGTAAGAGCCTCCCATAGTCCCATGTTCTGAGAAGAGAATCATAGCCCATAGAAGTGCTGATGTGATGCGACAAGACGTCGGTGGGGCCCATACCACCACTGTCGAGCGAAAACTGTAGCTCCCAGGAATCCTACGGAAAGCCGTATGGCAATGCTTGTCGGCAGAAAATCATGTTCATTCTTGTACTAGTTGCTTGTACTAGATTGATCCAATCGTGTTCATTCTTGTACTAGTTGCTTGTACTAGTTCCTGGGAGCTGGCATCAAGCGAGACACAAGATATGGCATCTCTCTCACCACCGGTTCAGGATCTGGGTACCACTCGCGTCGATCTGCGGAATCACAAGGGGTTGTTCGTGCCTTTTTGGAGCTCGATCGCTGCAGAATATGCTCAGGCAAGGTGAACAAAGAGGAGACATGACAGGTGGAGTAGACCTACGGAGAGGATAGGGTGGAGTAGTTGCACCGCAGACCAGCCGCGCCGGTGGCTTTCCGGAGAGGACAGGAGGCGGAGCAGCTCGGTCCGCGAGCGGGAAGATCGACAAACCCCGATGAAGTAGCTGCACCACAGAGCAACCGCGCCGGCAGCACAACGGAGATGACAGGAGGCGGATGTAAAGTCCGGTAGCCCAACGGAACGAACGGGTGGCGGAAAAGGCGACGGAGAACTTGCAGCTACCGGCTCCGACCGCTGCTTCTTGATGAGCGCGCGTATCGTGTCCCCATGGCCACCACCGACCGAGGCTGCCTCGCCGGCAGCGTCAATTTCGTCTGCAGGGCCATTGCACTCTACGGAGTGCCGTGAGCTTGCTACTACAGGACGCCATGTACAGATAGAGGAGCAGTGGTACCTCGCGGCAGCGCGCATTTGAGTAGATGGGGGAGAGGTGGAGGAACAGAGCGGCGGCATGCCACTAGGCCAGCAACAATGGTGCGAAGATGAAGAGGGAGAGAGAAATGATGTCCCTGTCAAATCTCCCGACGAGAGCATGGGCATGTACTAGGGGGGGAAAGAGGTTGCCACTTTTCACAAGGATACAGAGGATAATCTGTTAAAAAGTACAGTTGGATGTGACCATATAATTTGGACAGGGCATAGTGAAAATGCAAACTGAGAGCTACAGAAACTTGGGTGTACCCATGCCTGAGTGTACAAAATCCATTCTCTTTCAAAAATTGAAAATTCCTCATTTTTTAATTCGAACATTTTTATAATTAAATATTTTCCAAAATTGAATATTTTTAGAATTTGAACACTTTTTACATGTTAATATTTTCAATTTTTCAGAATCTCAACATTTATCAATTTCATTTTTTTTGAATATGAACAAATATCAATTCAAACATTTTTAAAATTTGTGACATGAACAATTTATGAATTTTATTTTTTCCAAAATAAGAATATTTTCATATTTTCATATTTTTTAGATTTGAACAATTCTTAAATGTGAACAATTTTTATTGCATATTTTTCCAAAATTGAGTATTTTTTAAAATATGAACATTTTTTCGTTTTAAGATTTTTTGATTTTTTTTTAAAATTAAATATTGAAAGGAAATGAAACCGAAAATAAAAATACATGATAGAAAAAAACAAGATTTTAAAAACAGCCAACATCGAACTGGGCCAGCTTGTACCGTGTGCGGGGGTGTGCCACGCGCGGTACACGCCTACCTATCGTTATATAGGAAATGCAAGGCTTGGGACCATGCAAGTCGATCTGGATGTGGACTGCGGGACCCGAGAGGTGTGGTGCTGGTGGGCTGCCGCCAAGGTCTCAGGCAGGAACCACAGTGGCGAACCTTATTTATCTCATATTTGCGTGTGTTAATATGGTCCGCACGCATGCGAGCGAGGTGGGTAGCGGACTATTAGTGCATGGAGGTTCGTGCATTTTGATTTTTTTTCCCAATTTTAAGAATATTCTAGAAGATTCCACTAGAATTTTCCCGTTTAATCTCAATTTACATGTTCGGTTTTCTTAGGTTCTTTATATTTTCTTTGGTGATTCTTCGGTTTAGTTGGGTTTTCATTTTTCCTGCTTTTTTGTTTCTTTTTTAATTAAAAAATTGGACTTTTTTTTTTGAGAAATGGACTTTTAAATTTAAACATTTTTTCTTATTTGAAGAGTTTCAAATTAGAACAATTTTAAATTTCAACAAATTTGAACTTTGAATAATTTTCAACTCTCAACAATTTTTAACTTTGAAAAAATTTCAAAACTCTGAAGAATTTCAAATTTGAATATTTCAATTATGAACATTTTTAGTGTTGAACAATTTTCAAACATTAGCTTTTTCAAAATCTCGATGGTTTCCAATCTCTGAAAATAGAATAAAATAGATAGAAAAGAAAAAAACTACAAAATGCCCCATTCCCTCGGAGGCTTGGCTCACCCAAAAGGATCGCGCGTGCTAGGTCGATGCATGTGTGCGATACTCCCGCACGCACGCGAGCGGGCGAGATAGGGACACCCCCTAGCAGTGGCGTGCCCGTGGTCCAATGCGAATCACTGCACCATGATGATTCCCTACTGGTCTAAGGGGCCACCGTGTAGTCGTCAAAAAAAAAAGGGGCCACCGTGGCCGGGAAGGAACAAACTAGACCCACGTTGGTTGATACCTTCGATCCGAATCACAAATATAGTATAGTAGATTTTTTCTAAAATACCTCAGTTTATTGAACCTTGGGAAACACTTGCTGATGGTTAAGGAACATCTACTTGCTAGTTTGCTTTTATCTCACGTTTACCAAACCATTCCAGTTTACTTTATATTTTGAGTCGTGTCGATGGATGGAGATAGGCCAGGGTTGTTGTTTCACCTATAGCTATGCATACATATGTGATAAAGATAAAGTTAAGCATATTAATAATGTGTAAATGATCTAACATAGATAGGATTTGTGGGCAGCACATCTGGAAATACAATAGCCCCTTCGAGCCATAGAGACACCATATAGCCTCTTAGTCCAACTATTATATTACTAAGCATCTGGCTATGAATGATTATTAAGTAAAATACAACCAAATATTATACTCCCTTTGTTGTCACAGGGTTTCATGCGTAGACGTTGTTTATCACACATCTTGCCTCGAACCTTGATCAATCCTCAAGTCTTGGGGTACATCACAAGTACTCGTATTGAGTTAAAAGACAATGATACAAATACAAATATCATATGAAATCAACATGCAATATTCGAGATGCACATAATTGATGCGAGGCTAATCATCAACACATAGCATGTGAGGACTACTCACTCTTAATAACAAGATCAAAGATAGAAACATTGTAGAATTACTTAGATCAATACCAAATATATGTTCTTACAAGGTCGCCAATCGGGAGGAGATCCCAATTACAATGGTGGTGAAGCAGTGGATTTTCCTCATGGTGTGTTTCTGATACAATATGAGAATGATGGATCTCTATGTGGCGGCTGGAGTCTTTATTATAATATACGTTACCACAACAGTTGTTCTATTTGGCAAGGCAAAGTTGGTGCCATGTGATACGGGTGCACGGTACGGACAAGCCCCGCCCGTACCAGCACTCGTTAACACTCCTGGGTGTGTGTCTTCGACCAAAGTTGACTTGTGAGTGTTGGCAACTCATGATTCTTCCCTTTTTTGCTCCAAATTTGGCCGTAAAAATGATTTCTTCTATACCATTTAAAACAATGATTTGGACAATTTTTTAATACTTATTAGTTATTAGTAGCAATGATTGAGAGATATTTCATCAATTGCTTGACTTAATACACGATTTAAATGCAGATAAAGATGGGTTTTTTCACAGCCATCAGGGACGTGTAGCCGCTAGCCAGATTTTCGGCCGTGCTGTTAGTCGGTCTGTGATTCGTCTTAGCGAGAAGGTCGTGCCACTCTACCGGCTCCTAAAAATATCGAAGGACTTTGTTTAAGCAAAAGAGGATGATCTCGCCTTGGTACATCTTAAGCTCTCAGTGGGGCATTGGTCCCGGTTCGACTGGCACGGGGCGATGCCACCCTCTAGTCCCGGTTTGTTTGGGGCCTTTGGTCCCGGTTTGTATTAAAAACCGGGACTAAAGGGGTTGCAGCAGAGCGCTTCAGGCCGTGTCAGGCCCCGAGCCCCTTTAGTCCCGGTTGGTATTACCAACCAGGACCAAAGGTCTATCCTTTAGTCCCGGTTTGCTTTACCAACCAGGAATAAATGCCCATCTCTATATATATACCCCTGCCATGCCCAAGTGTGAACCACAATTAGCATTTTCCACTTCTTAGCACAAGAGAGGTGTATGTTGCTTTGCTCTCTTCTTATGCACAAGAGGTGTTCAATGAAATGCCTAAGAGCTTTTGCGACTTGAGTTCACACAAAACAAGCCACACTTAAAGCTTGCTCCTGTCTTTTTCCTTCTCCATCGAGGTTAACAACTTTATCCTTCATCCATCATTGATAAAATGCATGTGTGTAGATATATACATCGCTTCACTAATCATGATGTTTTGTAATGGTTTTTGATAAGCTTAATTATATCATGCATATGAATCGGTAATGGATGTACATTGACCGACGCCTTCACAAGTTCACTACAGGCCTAAAAATTTTATCGATGTGGCTGAGGAAAACAAATGGGGTGGTTTTATATATTTTCCATGTGTTAACTGTTAGAATATCATAAATTACTCTTCCTTGAGGACCTTTCACACCCACCTGTTGCGGTCCAGTTTCATGCCTCACTACAATTGTTGGACCAAGCACGGAGAAAGAGGGTTTATGATGGAAGACAATGAAGAAGAGGAGGATGATAAAATATCCCGTGAATACGGTGATACTGCAAAGGGGGAATTTTTCCATTAGAAGACAATGAAGCAAAAGATCAAGAGGCATCAGATGAGCCTGCTGATGATCTTGGTCGGGCCATTGCTGATGCAAGGAGAGACTGTGAAACGAAAAAGCAAAGATTGAACTTCGACCAAATGTTAAAGGATCACAACAAATTATTGTACCCAACTTGTGAAGATGTCCAGAAAAAGCTAGGTAGCACACTGAAACTGTTGCAATGGAAGGAAGAACGGTGTGGGCTCGGGGTTTGAAAAGTTGCTGAAAATGGTTAAGAAGCAGCTTCAAGGGGTAGCAATTTCCTGCTGGTACGTACGAAACGATGAAGGTTGTCTGTCCTCTAGGATTAAACGTGCAAAAGATACATGCATGCATTAATAACTGCATCCTCTACCGCGGTGAGTACGAGAATTTAGATGCATGCCCGGTGTGCACTGCATTGCGGTATAAGATCAAACGAGATGGCCGGGTGATGTTGAGGGCGGCGCCCAGGAGAGGGTTCTGCCAAGGTTATGTGGTATGCTCCTATAATGCCAGGTTGAAATGTTTGTTCAAATAAAGACACGTCTGGTTGTTGCGATGGAACAAAGAAGATCGTAAGAAAGACACTATGTTGAGACACCCTGTTGATGGGTCGAAATGGAGAAAAATCGATAGGAAGTTCCCGTACTTCGCAGAGCACTCAAGGAACTTAAGGTTTGGTCGTACAGATGGCATGAATTTTGGAGAGCAGAGATGCTCATAGCACTGGCTTGTGACTCTATGTATCTATAACCTTCCTCCTTGGTTGTGCATGAAGCGAAGTTCATTATGATGCCAGTGCTCATCCAAGGCCCGAAGCAACCCGACAACGACATTGATTTGTACCTGAAGCCATTAATTGAAGAACTTCTACAAATGTGAGCCATAACAGGTGTACGTGTGTGGGACGAGCACAAATGAGAGGAATTTGACCTACGAGCGCTACTTTTCGTAACCATCAATGATTGGCCTCCTCTTGGTAACATTTCAGGACAGTCAAACAAGGGATACAATGCATCCACACACTGTTTAGATGAGACTAAAAATGTATATTTGGATAAATGTAAGAAGATCATGTACCTGGGGTATCGTCGATTTCTTACGCGTACCCATCCCGTATGAAAGAATGACAAGCATTTCAAAGGTGAGGCAGATCACCGGAAGAAGCCTGCCCACCGTAATGGTCTGTTATATTTGGTATGGTCAAGGATCTAGAATTAATCTTTGGAAAGGGTCCTGACGGAAATTCTGTTCCGAATGACGCTGCCGGACATGCGGCCATGTGTAAGAATAAATCTATATTTTGGGAGCTACCCTATTGGCAAGTCCTAGAGGTCCGCACGTCAATCGACGTGATGCATGTGACGAAGAATCTTTGCGTAAACCTGCTAGGCTTCCTGGGCGTGTATAGGAAGATAAAAGATACACCAGAAGCATGGGAGGACCAGCAACATATGAAAGACCCAAGCAAACTGCATGAGACAAAGGACGTCATTACTGCAGCTACGCTCTTACAAAAGCTGAGAATGAAATATTTTTTGAATGCAGTATCAAGGTCCTGTCTGGCTTCTCCTCCAATACGAAGGGAATAATAAATAGGGATCTATTTTCGTGCCCTCGGGTCCTTAGTTGTGCTCAGTTTTCCCCAGCTCCTTAGTTTTTCCTTAGTTTTACCCAAACGTTTGTCGAAACCATCACACGTGATGTAACGGCTGGTGCCCAACGGTTGACCGTTGTCTTGACTAGTGGGGCCACGTAGAGCCTGCAAAGACACGTCAGACCATCCATCTTTGTTTGACCATAAGCATCGCTGTATCCCTGACCAAAACGCGAACGAGTGGGGCTTCGGTATATCAAATGACAAGTGGGGCCATGACGCTGATACAAGGGGCAATACACGGGTAGGATTAGATTTTTAAACGGAGCTCTACAGCGATGGCACGGAGGAGGTGGCATGCGGGGTGCCGAGATGAGATCAACGTCCACAAAGAACTGCATGAGACCAGACGCATTAGATAGATATGAACTAGACGCGTTTAACCATGCAAAGAAGAAGAAATGGTCGACGACATCGACGACCACCTCAAAACTTTGACTGACCGTGTCGGACACGAACGCGAGCAATGTAGAGAAAACTAGTGTCTCTCCTTTCCGGCGTGTATAGGTGGGTGCTAGAGAGTGTGGTGGCGAAGGGAAAGACCTCGCGGCGGTCTGTGGCGTCCAGCATAGCGGGTCGGCGTGGTGTGCCCACAGCGGCGTGCATGCATGTTCGGCATTGGCATCAGCATGTACGTTCGGCATTGGCCTCGGCGGTATCTCTGGTGTGTCGGTGATCGAATGAGGGGACGGGATTGAGGGTGCATCCCGACGTTGACCTAGCGTGGCGGCGAGCATAGCCGTTCTGACCATGCCGATATCGGCATCGGCATCGTTTGGAGGCTGTGGTGCTCGAATCAAGTTGGGATTTGTTTCTTGTAGGCCAAAATGAATTTGAAACAAGTTTCATGTTGAAGGTTAGGTAACGAAAGTTTGTAACTATCCCAAAATTATACTAGCGCCATGGTGAGGTTCTTTTTGATAGAGCTATACGGTTGGGCAAACTTTTTGACACTTTTTAGATAGGGTTCCTTGTTGTTACACGTATGGCATCATGTATGGAAAATTTGGGGTCATTTGGAGATGTTCGAAAAAATCACTTTGCTTAAGCGCATGCCGTTTCGTCTCACTGAAACCAGCTTTTCTAACAAGGTGATTTTTTCTACCTTCTCTAAATAACCTCAAATTTCATACAGCTGATCTTCTATACATAGATAGATAGATTGTTTCGTTTTACATTTTTCGAACTTTTTATTTCCCTTTATAATACCCAATTGATTTTCAGGTCAAAACCTCGAAAAACAGCATCATGTCATCATTTTCACCCTAAATTTCAAATTTTCTGAAACTTTCCCTTTTAGATATTCCTTGTTGTTATAGGTATGCCATCATGTATGCCAAACTTGGTTAGGTCTCACTGAAACCAGCTTTTGTAACAAATTAGGTTTTTTCTGCCTTCTCTAAATGACCTAAAAAATCATACGTGATAGTTTTATCATTCTATACAAAGATAGATGGTTTATCATTTTTTGCGTGAAAAGTAATGGCTACAACAAATTGTTGATGGTTTATCATTTTTTTGCGTGAAAAGTAATGGCAACAACAAATCGGTGATGCATGGTTTATCATATTTTTTGCGTGAAAAGTAATGGCAACAACAAATTGTTGATGGTTTATCATTTTTTGCGTGAAAAGTAATGGCTACAACAAATTGTTGATGGTTTATCATTTTTTGTGTGAAAAGTAATGGCAACAACAAATCGGTGATGGTTTATCATTTTTTTGCGTCAAAAGTAATGGCTACAACAAATTGTTGATGGTTTATCATTTTTTTGCGTGAAAAGTAATGGCTACAACAAATTGTTGATGGTTTATCATTTTTACATGAAAAGTAATGGCAACAACAAATCGCTGATGGTTTATCATTTTTTTTGCGTGAAAAGTAATGGTAACAACAAATCGGTGATGGTTTATCATTTTTTGCGTGAAAAATAACGCCTAAAAGAGTTTATAATTTTTAGCGCGTGAAAAATAATACAGAAAACCGCCCTTCGGCATACTTAGAGGGTGGAAGCTAATTAACCAACAGAGAGAGAGAGGGGTTATCCTGCCGTTCCCTATATCATACGATCAACGGTCGGCGGGCACGATCCGCGTGACATGGGCTAGACCAATCAGGGCGATGATGCACGTCTGCGAGAATTTGTGAAGAGAGAGGGCAAAACTGAGTACTATCAAGAAACCAAGGGCACCTGAGTAGTAAATAGACTAAGGGATTCAAATATGAGATTTAAAAAATGGAAAATGCGTGTTTTGTACAATGAAACCCATCTTGGCCTACCTCAAACTATTTGCAATACCAATATACATCAGTGTGAGAATTGTGGCCTCATTTAGACAAAGTATGATTTGGGGGAAGCTGTTTTGGGAAGGGCTTATTGTGGAAAACCATGCACCTTCATAGCTACTAGGTGATTTGAGAAGTGGCAATTTGTGGTAAAACTTGATTTATCTATGATTTATCTATGATTTGAGAAGTGGCAATTTGTGGTAAAGACTCCATGAGTAAGTGCCACTCTTTTTAGGATTTTTGCACATTAAATGACTCATTTAACTAGTTAATCCCATTTGTTGACTCTCTATTGACCAGCCACTTGAGGGTAAAACTGAGTATATTGCACTAGCCAGTATTAGCACTCGAGGGGAAAATTGAGCACACAAAAAATGCTAGTATAAGACTCGAGGGTATACCTGAGTATATCTAAATTTCCAGGGTTAGACTCGAGGACACGTGCAATTGTTGACGCGTAGACGCGGGTCGTGGTGGAGAAGTCGAGACGTGCAATCGTGGACGCGTGTCGCGTTGCAGAAGTCCAAGACGTGCAGACGTGTGATACGTCTCCAACGTATCGATAATTTCTTATGTTCCATGCTACTTTATTGATGATACCTACATGTTTTATGCACATTATATGTCATATTTATGCATTTTGGAACTAACCTATTAACAAGATGCCGAAGAGCCAGCTGTTTTGCTGTTTTTGGTTTCAGAAATCCTAGTAAGTATTATTCTCGGAATTGGACGAAATCAACGCCCAGGGTCCTATTTTTGCACGGAGCTTCGAGAAGACCGAAGAGGGAAGGAAGTGGGGCCAAGAGGCGCCGTCACCATAGGGCGGCGCGGCCCAGGCCCCGCCGCGCCGACCTATGGTGTGGGGCCCTCGTGTGGCCCCCACGTTGCCCTTCGCCTGCAAAGCCTCCGTCGCGAGAACCCCATGCAGCACGATACGGAAAACCTTCCAGACGCCGCCGCCACCGAATCCCATCTCGGGGGATTCGGAGATCGCCGGCACCCTGCCGGAGAGGGGATTCATCTCCGGAGGACTCTACACCGCCATGGTCGCCTCAAGTGATGAGTGAGTAGTTCACCCCCGGACTATGGGTCCATAGCAGTAGCTAGATGGTCGTCTTCTCCTAATTGTGCTTCATTGTTGGATCTTGTGAGCTGCCTAACATGATCAAGATCATCTATCTGTAATACTATATATTGTGTTTGTCGTGATCCGATGGATAGAGAATACTATGTTATGGTGATTATCAATCTATTGTTTATGTGTTGTTTATGATCTTGCTTGCTCTCCGTTATTAGTAGAGGCTCTGGCCAAGTTTTTGCTCTTAACTCCAAGAGGGAGTATTTATGCTCGATAGTGGGTTCATGCCTTCATTGACACCTGGTGACAGAAAGTTCTAAGGTTGTGATGTGCTGTTGCCACTAGGGATAAAACATTGATTCTATGTCTAAGGATGTAGTTGTCGATTACATTACGCACCATACTTAATGCAATTGTCTGTTGCTTTGCAACTTAATACGAATGGGGTTCGGATGATAACCTGAAGGTGGACTTTTTAGGCATAGATGCAGTTGGATGGCGGTCTATGTACTTTGTCGTAATGCCCGGATTAAATCTCACTATATTTATCATATCATGTATATGCATTGTTATGCCCTTCTCTATTTGTCAATTGCCCGGACGTAATTTGTTCACCCAACATGCTTTTATCTTATGGGAGAGACACCTCTAGTGAACCGTGGACCCGGTCCTATTCTTTACATAGCATACAATCTACTGCAATTGTTCTTTACTGTTTTCTTCGCAAACAATCATCTTCCACACAATACGGTTAATCCTTTGTTACACAAGCCGGTGAGATTGACAACCTCACTGTTCGTTGGGGCAAAGTACTTTGGTTTTGTTGTGCAGATTCCACGTTGGCGCCGAATCCTGTTGCGCGCATCACATTTCGCCACCATCAACCTTCAACGTGCTTCTTGGCTCCTCCTGGTTCGATTAAACCTTGGTTTCTTTCGGAGGGAAACTTGCTGTGCGCATCATACCTTCCTCTTGGGGTTCCCAACGGACGTGTACATTTACGCGCATCAAGCATGTTTTCTGGCGCGTCGGGGAGATCAAGACACGCTGCAAGGGAGTCTCCACTTCTCAATCTCTTTACTTTGTTTTTGTCTTGCTTTATTTTATTTACTACTTTGTTTGCTGCACCTAAACAAAACACAAAAAAATTAGTTGCTAGTTTTACTTTATTTACTGTCTTGCTCTCTATATCAAAAACACAAAAATTAATTACTTGCATTTACTTTATCTAGTTTGTTTTATTTACTTTTGTTAAAATGAATACCCCTGAAAATACTAAGTTGTGTGACTTCACAAATGCAAATAATAATGATTTCCTATGCACACCTATTGCTCCACCTGCTACTACAGCAGAATTCTTTGAAATTAAACCTGCTTTACTGAATCTTGTTATGAGAGATCAATTTTCTGGTGTTAGTTCTGATGATGCTGCTGCCCATCTCAATAATTTTGTTGAACTTTGTGAAATGCAAAAGTATAAGGATGTAGATGGTGATATTATTAAATTGAAAGTGTTTCCTTTCTCATTAAGAGGAAGAGCTAAAGATTGGTTGCTATCTTTGCCTAAGAATAGTATTGATTCATGGACTAAATGCAAGGATGCTTTTATTGGTAGATATTATCCTCCCGCTAAAATTATATCTTTGAGAAGTAGCATAATGAATTTTAAGCAATTAGATACTGAACATGTTGCTCAAGCATGGGAGAGAATGAAAACTTTGGTAAAGAATTGCCCAACCCATGGAGACTACTTGGATGATCATCCAAACCTTCTATGCATGACTAAATTTTTCTTCGCGGAATTTATTGGATTCAGCTGCTGGAGGTACCTTTATGTCCATAACTTTGGGGGCGGCTACAAAACTTCTTGATGATATGATGATAAATGATGACCCACAAGTATAGGGGGTGTATCGTAGTATCTTCGATAAGTAAGAATGTCGATCCCAACGAGGAGCAGAAGGTGTTGGCAGTTTCGATGAAGGATTCAACGTAAATGCTCACAAACAAGTATTCAAGGGGTTTTGATGTAACAGATGAATAAAGTACGAGTAAGTAAAATGCGAGAGAAATAATTGCAGCGAGTGGCCCAATCCTTTTTAGCACAAAGGACAAGCCGGTTTGTTTACTTATAATGACCAAACGTTCTTGAGGACACACGGGGATTTTAGTCTAGTGCTTTCGCTTCATGTAGCTAAATAATATTCATTGTTTTGATAAGTGTTGTGTGGGTGAACCTATGCTAATGCACCGCCCTTCCTAGGACTAATACATACTTGTGATTATACCCCTTGCAAGCATCCGCAACTACAAGAAAGTAATTAAGATAAATCTAACCACAGCCTTAAACTCTGAGATCCTGCGATCCCTCTTGCATCAATATACTAACGGGGGCTCATGTTTCTGTCACTCCGCAACCCCGCAATTAGCAACCGAATACAAGATGCACTCCCCTAGGCCCATAAATGGTGAAGTGTTGTGTAGTCGACGTTCACACGACACCACTAGAAGAATGACACCACAACTTAAATATCATAACATTGAATATTACTCAACCATAATTCACTACTAGCATTTAGACTTCACCCATGTCCTCAAGAACTAAACGAACTACTCACGAGACATCATATGGAATACAATCAGAGGTGATATGATGATGAATAACAATCTGAACATAAACCTTGGTTCAATGGTTTCACTCAATAGCATCTACAACAAGTAGAGAATAACACCGGGAGAGTTTCCCCTATCAAACAATCAAGATCAAACCCAAATTGTTACAGCGGTGACGAGGTGCAGCGGTGGTGATGGCGGTGTAGATGGTGGAGATGATGATGATGATGATGATGATGATGGAGATGATGTCCAGCTCGATGACGATGGCGATGGCGTCGATTTCCCCCTCGGGAGGGAATTTCCCAGTTCACTTGGAGAGCTCTTTCTCTCGGTGTTCTCCGCCCCGCGAGGCGGCTGTAACTCTTCGTGAGGTCCTCCATCGGCTTAGGTTTCGGGACGAAGGTACGCGAAGAAAAGGAGGCGAAAGGGCTGTGGGGCCCCCACCCTGGGTGGCGCGGCCGAGCCATGGGCGCGGCCTGGTGCAGCACCTTGGCTCCTCTCTGCTCCCCCTTCGGCTCCCTCAGTCATACGGAAAAATAGGAATTTACGTGAAATTTCCTCCCACAGTTGATCTTAGAAATATCGCGTTCGACGGTGCTTTTCCAGGAATCCTGGCTCCGGTGCTTGATCCTCCAATAATGATGAAACATGCAAAATAGATGAAATAACATAAGTATTGTGTCCCAATATGAGATATATCAATGAATAACAACAAATTATGATACAAAATAGTGATGCAAATTGGACGTATCAACTCCCCTTAGACCTCGCTCGCGTCAAACGAAACTGAGCTCGATAAACAAGACCACATGTTTATGGAGTGAAGAGTCGATAAATAAAATACGGACAAGAAGCATCATATTCATTCACACAAGACATTCTAGTAAACAACTTCCTCATATAACTCATCTTGAAATAAGTAAAGAGAAATCACAAGTAAAGGTGCATAAGAAATCATAAGTGGTGATGGCAAACTTTGTTCTTGGTCAGAGAACTACTAACGGATTGTACTTCTAAGCAAAGCTTTTATATAAGAATTTTATAACTGGGCTTTCATATTCAAGCATGACAATCTCCTCATAATCATTGATAACTTCGAAGTCATATTCATTTAGATAAAATTGGTACTAAACAAGAAAGTAAAAAGACATGATTAATGAATCATAGCATAAATGATTGGTTCACAACAACTCAATTGCTTGCTTGAGATAGAGAAATAGGTTTACTGACTCAACATAAAAGTAAAAGATAGGCCCTTCGCAGAGGAAGGATAAAATCATGTGCTAGAGCTTTTCAAGTTTTGAAATCATATAAAGAGCATAAAAGTAAGATTTTGAGCGGTGTTTGTTGTTGTCAACGAATGGTAGCGGGCACTCTAACCCCCTTGCCAAACGAACCTTCAAAGAGCGGCTCCCATGAGGGACGGCATCTCTACCACAAGGTAGATCATCCCCCTTCTCTTTTGTTTACACATGTATTTTAGTTTTATTAAGGATGACACTCCCCCCAACCTTGGCTTTCTCAATCCATGGCTAACCGAATCCTCGGGTGCCTTCCAACATTCACATACCATGGAGGAGTGTCTATTGCAAAATTAAGTTGCTTACTGATAAATCAGAGCAAAACATGTGAAGAGAATTATTAATGAAAGTTATTAATTGGGGCTGAAACCCCGTTGCCAGCTCTTATTGCAAAATTATTGGATAAGCGGATGTGCCGCTAGTCCATTGGTGAAAGTCCGCCCAACAAGATTGAAAGATAAAACACCACATACTTCCTCATGAGCTATAGAACATTGACACAAATAAAGAGTAATAGTTTGAATAATTTAAAGGTAGCACATGAAGTATTTACTTGGAATGGCAGAAAATACCATGTAGTAGGTAGGTATGGTGGACACAAATGGCATAGGTTTGGTCTAAGGTTATGGATGTATGAGAAGCATCTCCTCTCGATACAGGTCTTTGGCTAGCAAGGTTTGATAGCAAGCATAAAGGTTGAGGGAAACAAACAAATATACAAATGGTAGAACAATCATGCATCTTTCTCATAAGCACAAGCAATTTTAACTTAAGAATACTAAACTCATTAGCATAGAGATAATAGAGTAATGTATCTAAGTGTATTTCTCTCTTCTATTTAAACATCAGGGTGTTGTTGCTATTGACCAATGCTAAGTTTGCCAAAACCAAATAGATTTACTTGATGCTCCCAAAGTGATATCAATACTCATGTCAAGAGTAATCATATAATGGAGATTGCAACTAAAATAAGGTGTGCAAAAAGTAAATGATAAGACTTCTCATTAATATTCCATAACGATAACTCACACCAACGGATACATAGATAACCAACTAAGAGAGATACTTCCACATTGCATACTATTCCATATGATAACTTCCCTACTCATGATATGACACTACTTGATAGTAAAAGATAAAGGTAGTGATGATGTGATACCGCGGCACTCCCCCAAGCTTGGAACAAACCAAGGGGATGCCAATACCGATGATGAATTACTCCTTCGGTGATGATGGTGATGGATTCCTCTCGACAAGCTTCTTAACAAGCTCCTTTAAATCTTCAATCTCATAGGTGAGGTTGCGAATCAGTTCCGAGTTGTGCTCAACGCGGCTCATAATCATGTCAGGTGGTGAATCCCAACTCTTAGAGTTGTTCCCCCATCCTTCAGCTTCAGATTTCATCTCTCCTGCAATGTTAGAACGATCTATATCCCAAACACTTGGCAACACTACCTTGGGGGTTCTTTCAGTTTGACGATCGTAGATTAGATTGCGGTAAGGGTTGTAATTGCTTGGAGAAGATGTCCTTGGAGCCAAGTAATGACGTGGAACCGCTCCTCCGGTAGTGATTCGTGCACTCCTCTTGGTGTTGGATGGACTTGATATCACGCCAATACTTGCAACGGTGACACGCTGGTGTACTCGCGGAGCTTCCTCCACTTCTTCCTCATCCTCACTTGCGTCTTCGTCCTTCAGTTCCGAGTCTTGAATATCTTCCTTCAAAGGTCCCTTGTCCTTGTTGTTGGAGACCATGGTGCTTCTAGATCAAAACAAATCTGGCAGAAAATAGCTCGAAACAAAACACGACGAGAAAACGATATACGGACCTCCAGGGGTCCGGGGATTATATAGCAAATATTTTTACGATAAAAGGAAGGTTCCAGGCCGCGAGTGGAAACGGGACGCGAGGGGCTGTCACCATAGGTCGGCGCGGCCAGGGTGGGGCCCGCCGGCCTATGGTGACGGGCCCTCGCGCGTCTTTTCCACTCCGTTTCGATTCCGTAATTTTTCATATTTTCCAAAAACAGCAGAAATAATGTTCGGAAAGGTAAACGCGGACTTTTATTACCTGTACTGGTACCTATTCAAAGTCCAGTTCTGGCGGACTGTCAATTTGTCCTTTGATGAAAGCCTCCGGTGTTTCCACTTGAATAATATCAACATCAACATTATAAGAATCACCCGAGATATAATGCTTGAATCTTTGTCCATTCACCACTTGTGTGGCATTGCCTTGGAGAGAGCTAATTTTAATTGCTCCTGAACGATATACCTCCTCAACAACATATGGTCCTTCCCACTTCGAGAGTAATTTCCCTGCAAAGAATCTGAGACGAGACCGATACAATAGGACTTTGTCTCCAACATTAAATTCTCTTTTGATGATCCTTCTATCATGCCATTTCTTAACTTTTTCTTTAAAGAGTTTAGCATTTTCATAAGCTTCACTTCTCCATTCATCTAGAGAACTTAATTGCAACAACCTCTTATTACCGGCCAATTTAGGATCTTTATTTAGTTCTCTAACAGCCCAATAAGCTTTGTGCTCTAGTTCTAAAGGTAAATGACAAGCTTTTCCATAAACCATTT
This sequence comes from Lolium multiflorum, assembly GCA_030979885.1. Classification (NCBI taxonomy): domain Eukaryota; kingdom Viridiplantae; phylum Streptophyta; class Magnoliopsida; order Poales; family Poaceae; genus Lolium; species Lolium multiflorum. The sequence goes on along the minus strand of CM061753.1, from coordinate 46,077,002 downwards.
TATAAGGTGACATTCCCATAGGATTTTTATAAGCAGTTCTATAAGCCCATAGTGCTTCTTTCAATTTGCTAGCCCAATTCTTTCTAGATTTATTAAAGTCTTTCCCAAAATGGATTTAATCTCTCTATTTGATAATTCTACTTGACCACTAGTTTGAGGGTGATAAGCGAAAGCAATTCTATGATTAATACCATACTTAGCAAGAGTTTTTCTAAAACCTCCATGAATAAAATGAGAACCTCCATCAGTCATAATATATCTAGGTATTCCAAATCTAGGAAATATAACATCTACAAGCATTTTTATAGAGGTCTCACCATCACACTCTTTGTAGGTATAGCTTCTACCCATTTAGTAACATAATCAACAGCGACAAGTATATGAGTGTTACCTTCTGAAGAAGGGAAAGGACCCATGAAGTCGAATCCCCAACAATCGAATGGTTCAATAACAAGAGTATAATTCATAGGCATTTCATTGCGTCTAGAGATATTACCAACTCTTTGACATTCATCACAAGATAAAATAAATTTCCTCGCATCTTTGAAAAGTGTTGGCCAATAAAAACCTGATTGTAGAACCTTTTGCGCGGTTCTATCTCCAGCATGATGTCCTCCATAAACACTACCATGACATTTACTCAATATCTCCTGTTGTTCATATTCGGGAACACATCTTCGCATAATACCATCCACTCCTTCTTTATATAAGTGTGGGTCATCCCAAAAATAATGCCTCAAGTCATAAAAGAATTTCCTCCTTTGCTGAGCTGAAAAGGTTGGAGGCAAATACTTGAAACAATAAAGTTAGCATAATCTGCATACCAAGGGCTCTCTCGCGAGCTCACCTTTATTACAGCCAATTGTTCATTTGGAAAACTATCATTAACAAGAGGATCATAAGCAATATTTTCCAATCTAGACAAATTATCAGCAACAGGATTATCACACCTTTCCTATCTATAATATGTAAATCAAATTCTTGCAACAGAAGTATCTAATAAGCCTTGGCTTAGCATCTTTCTTTGTCATAAGGTATCTAATTGCAGCATGATCAGTATGAATCGTGACTTTTGAATCAACAATATAGGGTCTAAACTTGTCACAAGCAAAGACTACAGCTAACAATTCCTTTTCAGTTGTAGCATAATTTCTTTGAGCAGCATCAAGAGTCTTACTAGCATAATGAATAACATTTAATTTTTATCTACCCGCTGTCCAAGAACAGCCTACAGCAAAATCACTAGCATCACACATAATTTCAAAAGGCAAATTCCAATCAGGAGGTTCGACTACAGGAGCAGTTGTTAAGGCTTTCTTTAGAGTTTCAAATCCTTACATTCATCATCAAAAACAAAAGGTACATATTTTTGAAGAAGATTAGTAAGAGGCTTTGAAATTTTAGAGAAATCTTTAATAAATCTCCTATAAAACCCAGCATGACCAAGAACACTACGAATACCTTTAACATCCCTCGGATAGGGCATCTTCTCAATTGCTTCAACTTTAGCTCTATCAACTTCAATACCTCTCTCGGAAATTTTATGTCCCAATACAATTCCTTCATTAACCATAAAGTGGCATTTCTCCCAATTAAGAACAAGGTTAGTTTCTTCACATCTCTGCAAAACTTTATCGAGGTTTCGCAAGCAATTATCAAAAGAATTCCCATAGACAGAAAAATCATCCATGAACACCTCTACAATACTTTCGCAAAAACCATGAAAAATAGCAGACATGCATCTTTGAAAAGTAGCAGGAGCATTACATAAACCAAAAGGCATACGCCTATAAGCATAAGTTCCATAAGGACAAGTAAACGTGGTTTTCTCTTGATCTTTAGCTTTAACAGCAATTTGTGAAAACCCAGAATAACCATCAAGAAAGCAAAAATGAGTATTTTTAGATAATCTTTCTAGCATTTGATCAATAAAGGGTAAAGGGTAATGATCTTTCTTAGTAACTTTATTAACTTTTCGAAAATCAATGCACATTCTATACCCTACAACTATTCTTTGAGGAATAAGCTCATCATTATCATTAGGCACAACAGTCATTCCTCCTTTCTTAGGAACACAATGCACAGGACTAACCCATCTACTATCAGCAATAGGATATATAATACCAGCTTCAAGAAGTTTTAATACCTCATTCCTTACCACCTCTTTCATCTTTGGAATTAGACGACGTTGATGTTCAACAACAGGCTTTGCATCATCTTCCATATTAATAGCATGTTGGCAAATAGAAGGAGAAATCCCTTTCAAATCATCAAGAGTATAGCCAATAGCTCCTCGGTGTTTCTTCAATATTTCCAATAACCTTTCTTCCTCAATCTCTGAAAGCTTAGAACTAATAATAACAGGATATATTTTCTTATCATCAATATGAGCATATTTAAGATTATCAGGTAAAGGCTTTAAATCAAAAACATGATCTTCCTTTGGTGGCGGTGTTGTACCCAAATCTTCCACCGGTAAATCATGCTTGAGAATAGGTTGGCGAAGAAAAATTTCCTCAAGCTCATCTCTTTCTTTCCTAAAAGCTTCACTTTCGCTATTCTCCAAATGTTGCTGCAAAGGATTATTAGGAACAAGAACAATAGATGCACATTGCTCCATTTTAAAATCATTACTAGGCAAGTCAGCTTTATAAGGAGTTTTGGTAAATTTAGAAAAGTTAAATTCATAAGGTTCACCAGCAAATCTAGTCAAAATTTTCTCTTTCTTACAATCTATAATAGCTCCACAAGTATTTAGAAAAGGTCTACCAAAAATGATAGGACAATGATCACTAGCAGCAGAACCAAGTACCAAAAAGTCAGCATGATATTTAATCTTACCACATAGAACTTCCACATCTCGAACAATACCAATTGGAGAAATAGTTTCTCTATTAGCCAGATGAATAACCACATCAATATCTTCAAGTTCACAAGAACCAATTTCGTGCATAATCTCCGTGTAAAGCTCATAAGGAATAGCACTAACACTTGCACCAATATCACATAAACCATAATAGCAATGATCACCAATTCTAACAGATAGCATAGGAACACTAACTTGTTTGGGTTTATTAGGATGTGAAACAATATTAGAAGCATCTTCACAGAAAATAATATGACCATCCTCCACATTTTCAGTCACAAGATCTTTAACTATTGCAACAGCAGGTTCAATTTTAATTTGTTCTTCAGGTTCTTTAGGTTTCTTTTCACTTTTATTAACCGCACTAGATATGACAGAGTACTCCTTCATTTTAGCAGGGAAAGGAGTTTTTTCAATATAAGCTTCAGGAATAACATTATCAACAGTTTCAACCACTACACATTTGTTTACAGATGAATCAACTTTATCTTTATACGGTTCATGATACTTATCAAAATTCTTCTTAGGCAGTTCATAATGAGAGGCAAAAGCTTTATAAAGATTTGCAACAACTTGAGAATCAAGACCATATGTAGCACTCATATTACGAAATTTATCAGTATCCATAAAAGTTTCAATGCATTTATAATCATAAATTATACCTGATTCTCTATCTTTGTCGTTCTCCCATCCTTCAGTATTTTCTTGGATCCGGTCAAGAAGGTCCCTTTTAAACTCTTCTTTGTTGCGTGTAAATGATCCAGAACAAGAAGTATCCAGCAAGGTCTTGTCTTGAAAAGAAAGTCTTGCATAGAAATTATCAATAATAACATTACCAGGAAGCTCATGAATGGGGCATTTGAGCATTAAAGACTTCAATCTCCCCCAAGCTTGGGCAATACTTTCTCCATCATGAGGCCAGAAATTATATATGCGGTTCCGATCTTTGTGAATTTCACTTGGAGGATAAAATTTGGAATAAAATAAAGGCACAATGTCCTCCCAATCAATAGAATCACCATTCTTCAGCAATTTATACCAGTGCGCCGCTTTACCAGACAGCGATATAGTGAATAGTTTCTTCCTAACTTCATTCATAGAAATACCTGCACATTTGAATAACCCGCATAATTCATGCAAAAACAGTAAATGATCACCAGGATGGACAGTTCCATCCCCTTCATAGCGGTTATCTATAACACGTTCAATAATTTTCATAGGTATTTTATATGGTACTACTTCCTCACCTGGCGCCTCATCCACTACCGTTGCAGTAGTAGTATGATACGTCTCCAACGTATCGATAATTTCTTATGTTCCATGCTACTTTATTGATGATACCTACATGTTTTATGCACATTATATGTCATATTTATGCATTTTCGGAACTAACCTATTAACAAGATGCCGAAGTTGCTGTTTACTGTTTTTGGTTTCAGAAATCCTAGTAAAGAAATATTCTCGGAATTGGACGAAACTTTCGCCCAGGGTCCTATTTTTGCACGAAGCTTCCAGAAGACCGAAGACCTAACGAAGTGGGGCCACGAGGAGGCCAGGGGGTGGCGGCGCGGCCCGGCTGGCCGCGCCGACCTATCCCCTGGGCCCCTCGTGTGGCCCCCGCGTTGACCCTCCGCCTACTTAAAGCTTTCGCGAAACCCCAGTGCCGAGGCCACGATACGGAAAACCTGGAGACGCCGCCGCCGCAATCCCATCTCGGGGGATTACGGAGATCGCCTCCGGCACCCTGGAGAGGGTTCATCTCCCGGAGGACTCTACACCGCCATGGTCGCCTCCGGAGTGATGAGTGAGTAGTTCACCCCTGGACCATGGGTCCATAGCAGTAGCTAGATGGTCGTCTTCTCCTTGTTGTGCTTCATTGTTAGATCTTGTGAGCTGCCTAACATGATCAAGATCATCTATATGTAATTCTATATGTTGTGTTTGTCGGGATCCGATGGATAGAGAGTACTATGATTATGGTGATTATCAATCTATTGTTCATGTGTTGTTTATGATCTTGCATGCTCTCCGTTATTAGTAGAGGCTCTGGCCAAGTTTTTACTCTTAACTCCAAGAGGGAGTATTTATGCTCGATAGTGGGTTCATGCCTCCATTGAATCTGGGACAGTGAGAAAGTTCTAAGGTTGTGGATGTGTTGTTGCCACTAGGGATAAAACATTGATGCTATGTCTAAGGATGTAGTTGTTGATTACATTACGCACCATACTTAATGCAATTGTCTGTTGCTTTGCAACTTAATACTGGAGGGGTTCGGACGATAACCTGAAGGTGGACTTTTTAGGCATAGATGCAGTTGGATGGCGGTCTATGTTCTTTGTCGTAATGCCCGGATTAAATCTCACTATATTTACCATGTCATGTATATGCATTGTTATGCCTTTCTCTATTTGTCAATTGCCCGACTGTAATTTATCTTATGGGAGAGACACCTCTAGTGAACTGTGGACCCCGGTCCTATTCTTTACATAGCATACAATCTACTTGTTTCTGTTTTCTTTGCAAACATCTTCCACTCGATACGTTTAATCCTTTGTTACAGCAAGCCGGTGAGATTGACAACCTCACTGTTTCGTTGGGACAAAGTACTTGGGTTGTGTTGTGCAGGTTCCTAGTTGGCGCCGGAATCCCTGGTGTTGCGCCGCATCACATTTCGCGACCATCAACCTTCAACGTGCTTCTTGGCTCCTCTGGTTCGATTAAACCTTGGTTTCTTTCTGAGGGAAAACTTGCTACTGTGCGCATCATACCTTCCTCTTGGGGTTCCCAACGAACGTGTGAGTTACACGCCATCAAGCTCTTTTTCTGGCGCCGTTGCCGGGAGATCAAGACACGCTGCAAGGGGAGTCTCCACTTCTCAATCTCTTTACTTTGTTTTTGTCTTGCTTTATTTTATTTACTACTTTGTTTGCTGCACTAAATCAAAATACAAAAAAATTAGTTGCTAGTTTTACTTTATTTCTTGTCTTGCTCTCCATATCGAAAACACAAAAAAATTAGTTACTTGCATTTACTCTATCTAGTTTGCTTTATTGTCCTGCACTCTATATTTAAAATACAAAAAAATTTAGTTACTTTTATTACCATGTCTAGCTCTGAACCTGTTACTTCTTCACCTGAGGACTTAGTTTTTACTTTCAAGCAAGGGGATGAGGAGAGTTTTAAGGATGCTTGGTCTAGAATTTTTACTTCTTATCGTAAAACTGAACCTCAAATGACTCTAAGTTTGCTCCTTAGTAATTTTTATTTTGGTCTTATGGTTCGCTATAGATATGCTTTGGACACTTTAGTAGGAGGAGATTTCCTTCATTGTAATGGGGATCAAGCTTTTAATGCCATAAAGAAATTGGTTGCATCACATGATTCAGCTAATAACTTTGATTCAGCCCTTATTAGCATTCATAATAGATTGAACAATCTCGAGATAAGTACATCTCGCTTAAATGACAATTATCACTGTGTTCGTAATCGTCTTGAACAAGTCTTAGAGAATCCTAAACCTTCATCATGGGACCCTTCTGTTAAAATTGTTATCGGTGATCGAACTCTTCATGCCTATTGTGATATTATGTATGAATTTTGCCTTATGCCTGAAAACATTTATAAATCTTTGAAACTTTGGGGAGTCGATAAAGGGGGAGAAGAAATAGCTCTTATTGATAACTCTATCATAATTCCTAAGGGAATAGCTGCAGGTGTGCATACAACCATTCGTGGAAGAACAATATCCATTGATTATCTTATTATTGAAACAGGAAAAATCATATTCGGAAGATCCTTGCTGAAACTATTGGGAGCAGTCATTGATGTGGGAGAAGGCACTCTGAAATTCACCTCTATACCAGGGGGAAATCATATATTTCCTAAACCAAAAGGAAAGAAAAACAATAAGAAAGGTAAAGATGAAGCCCAAGGTAAGGTTGACACACCATCTCTCGACAATACTTGATTTACACTTTCTGCGCCTAGCTGAAAGGCGTTAAAGAAAAGCGCTTATGGGAGACAACCCATGTTTTTACCTACAGCAATTTTTTGTTTTGTTGAGTCTTGGAAGTTGTTTACTACTGTAGCAACCTCTCCTTATCATGTTTTTGTGCCAAGTAAAGTTTCTATGTCAAAGTTGATGTTATATTTGGGATCGCTGCGCAGAAACAGCATTGCTGTCTGTCACGAATCTGGGCACAATTCTCTGTAGAAAATTCGAAAAAATCTGCCAATTTACGAGCGTGATCCTCAGATATGTACGCAACTTTCATTAGTTTTGAGTTTTTCCATTTGAGCAAGTCTGGTGCCATTTCTAAATTCGTCTTTACGGACTGTTCTGTTTTTGACAGATTCTGCCTTTTATTTCGCATTGCCTCTTTTGCTATGTTGGATTTATTTCTTTGATCCACTAATGTCCAGTAGCATTATGCAATGTCCAGAAGTGAAAATAATGATTGTGTCACCTCTGAATGTGTGAATTATTAATGATGCACTAACCCTCTAATGAGTTTGCTTGAAGTTTGGTGTGAAGGAAGTTTTCAAGGGTCAAGAGAGGAGAATGATATACTATGATCAAGAGGAGTGAAAGCTCTAAGCTTGGGGATGCCCCGTGGTTCACCCCTGCATATTTTAAGAAGACTCAAGCGTCTAAGCTTGGGGATGCCCAAGGCATCCCCTTCTTCATCGACAACATCATCAGGTTCCTCCCCTGAAACTATATTTTTATTCAGTCACATCTGGTGTTCTTTACTTGGAGCGTCGGTTTGTTTTATTTTTTGTTTTTGTTTGAATAAGATGGATCCTAGCATTCACTTTGTGGGAGAGAGACACGCTCCGCTGTTGCATATGGACACATGTGTCCTTAGGCTTTACTCATAATGTTCAAGGCGAAGTTTCTTCTTCGTTAATTTGTTATATGGTTGGAATTGGAAAATGCTACATGTAGTAATTCTAAAAATGTCTTGGATAATGTGATACTTTGCAATTGTTGCGCTCATGTTTAAGCTCTTGCATCATATGCTTTGCACCCATTAATGAAGAAATACATAGAGCTTGCTAAAATTTGATTTGCATATTTGGTTTCTCTAAGGTCTAGATAATATCTAGTATTGAGTTTTGAACAACAAGGAAGACAGTGTAGAGTCTTATAATGTTTACAATATGTCTTTTATGTGAGTTTTGCTGCACTTGTTCATCCTTGAGTTTGCTTCAAATAACCTTGCTAGCCTAAACCTTGTATCGAGAGGGAATACTTCTCATGCATCCAAAATCCTTGAGCCAACTACTATGCCATTTGTGTCCACCATACCTACCTACTACATGGTATTTCTCCGCCATTCCAAAGTAAATTGCTTGAGTGCTACCTTTAAAATTCCATCATTCACCTTTGCAATATATAGCTCATGGGACAAAATAGCCTTAAAAACTATCGTAGTATTGAATATGTACTTATGCACTTTATATTTTATTAAGTTGCTTGTTGTGCGATAACCATGCTTCTGGGGAACGCCATCAACTATTGTTGAATATCATGTGAGTTGCTATGCATGTCCGTCTTGTCTGAAGGTCTATCATTTTAGTGGTTGGAGCATGCAAAATTGTTAGAGAAGAACATTGGGCCGCTAACTAAAGCCATGAACCATGGTGGAAGTTTCAGTTTTGGACATATATCCTCAATCTCATATGAGAATAATAACTTTGCTACATGCTTATGCATTTAAGAGGAGTCCATTATCTGTTGTCCATGTTGTCCCGGTATGGATGTCTAAGTTGAGAATAATCAAAAGCGAGAAATCCGAAATGCGAGCATTCTCCTTGGACCTTTGTACAGGCGGCATGGAGGTACCCCTTTGTGACACTTGGTTGAAACATGGCATGCGAAGACCCGGTAGTCCAAGTTAAGTAGGACGAGGTGCGGGCACTATTAGTATACTATGCGTGAGGCTTGCAACTTGTAAGATATAATTTTCATAACTCATATGCTTTATTACTACCGTTGACAAAATTGTTTCATGTTTTCAAAATAAAAGCTCTAGCACAAATATAGCAATCGATGCTTTCCTCTTTGAAGGACCATTCTTTTACTTTTATTGTTGAGTCAGTTTACCTATCTCCTTCCACCTAAGAAGCAAACACTTGTGTGAACTGTGCATTGATTCCTACATACTTGCATATTGCACTTGTTATATTACTTTATGTTGACAATATCCATGAGATATACATGTTATAAGTTGAAAGCAACCGCTGAAACTTAATCTTCCTATGTGTTGCTTCAACACCTTTACTTTGATTTATTGCTTTATGAGTTAACTCTTATGCAAGACTTATTGATGCTTGTCTTGAAGTACTATTCATGAAAAGTCTTTGCTATATGATTCACTTGTTTACTCATGTCATTACCTTTGCTTTGATCGCTGCATTCATTACATATGTTTACAAATAGTATGATCAAGATTATGATGGCATGTCACTTGAAGTATCTTTGTTATCGTTTTACCTGCTCGGGACGACAGAACTAAGCAGGGATGCGATACGTCTCCAACGTATCGATAATTTCTTATGTTCCATGCTACTTTATTGATGATACCTACATGTTTTATGCACATTATATGTCATATTTATGCATTTTGGAACTAACCTATTAACAAGATGCCGAAGAGCCAGTTCTTTTTTTTTGCTGTTTTTCAGAAATCCTAGTAAAGAAATATTCTCGGAATTGGACGAAACTTTCGCCCGGGTCCTATTTTTGCACGAAGCTTCCGGAAGACCGAAGACCTAACGAAGTGGGGCCACGAGGAGGCCGGGGGTGGCCGGCGCGGCCAGGCCCTGGCCGCGCCGACCTATCCCCTGGGCCCCGCGTTGACCCTCCGCCTACTTAAAGCTTCCGTCGCGAAACCCCGCTGAGAGCCACGATGGAAAACCTTACAGAGACGCCGCCGCCGCGAATCCCATCTCGGGGGATTGGAGATCGCCTCCGGCACCCTGCCGGAGAGGGGATTCATCTCCCGGAGGACTCTACACCGCCATGGTCGCCTCCGGAGTGATGAGTGAGTAGTTCACCCCTGGACCATGGGTCCATAGCAGTAGCTAGATGGTCGTCTTCTCCTTGTTGTGCTTCATTGTTAGATCTTGTGAGCTGCCTAACATGATCAAGATCATCTATATGTAATTCTATATGTTGTGTTTGTCGGGATCCGATGGATAGAGAGTACTATGATTATGGTGATTATCAATCTATTGTTCATGTGTTGTTTATGATCTTGCATGCTCTCCGTTATTAGTAGAGGCTCTGGCCAAGTTTTTACTCTTAACTCCAAGAGGGAGTATTTATGCTCGATAGTGGGTTCATGCCTCCATTGAATCTGGGACAGTGACAGAAAGTTCTAAGGTTGTGGATGTGTTGTTGCCACTAGGGATAAAACATTGATGCTATGTCTAAGGATGTAGTTGTTGATTACATTACGCACCATACTTAATGCAATTGTATTTGCTTTGCAACTTAATGGAGGGGGTTCGGACGATAACCTGAAGGTGGACTTTTTAGGCATAGATGCGGTTGGATGGCGGTCTATGTTCTTTGTCGTAATGCCCGGATTAAATCTCACTATATTTACCATGTCATGTATATGCATTGTTATGCCTTTCTCTATTTGTCAATTGCCCGACTGTAATTTGTTCACCCAACATGCTTTTATCTTATGGGAGAGACACCTCTAGTGAACTGTGGACCCCGGTCCTATTCTTTACATAGCATACAATCTACTTGTTTTGTTTTCTTTGCAAACATCTTCCACTCGATACGTTTAATCCTTTGTTACAGCAAGCCGGTGAGATTGACAACCTCACTTTTTCGTTGGGACAAAGTACTTGGGTTGTGTTGTGCAGGTTCCTAGTTGGCGCCGGAATCCCTGGTGTTGCGCCGCATCACATTTCGCGACCATCAACCTTCAACGTGCTTCTTGGCTCCTACTGGTTCGATTAAACCTTGGTTTCTTTCTGAGGGAAAACTTGCTACTGTGCGCATCATACCTTCCTCTTGGGGTTCCCAATGAACGTGTGAGTTACACGCCATCAATTTCCCAAATAGAAATTGAAGAGAAGATCTCTCCATAATGACTTATAGCATGGCAGAAATAAAATCAGCACAACAGTAAAGGTTTTCCTTACCAATTCCACTTACTAATAGCGCTTCACTCCCCGGCAACGGCGCCAGAAAATAGTCTTGATGACCCACAAGTATAGGCGGTGTATCGTAGTATCTTCGATAAGTAAGAATGTCGATCCCAACGAGGAGCAGAAGGTGTTGGCAGCAGTTTCGATGAAGGATTCACTGTAAATGCTCACAAACAAGTATTCAAGGGGTTTTGATGTAACAGATGAATAAAGTACGAGTAAGTAAAATGCGAGAGAAATAATTGCAGCGAGTGGCCCAATCCTTTTTAGCACAAAGGACAAGCCGGTTTGTTTACTTATAATGACCAAACGTTCTTGAGGACACACGGGGATTTTAGTCTAGTGCTTTCGCTTCATGTAGCTAAATAATCTTCATTGTTTTGATAAGTGTTGTGTGGGTGAACCTATGCTAATGCACCGCCCTTCCTAGGACTAATACATACTTGTGATTATACCCCTTGCAAGCATCCGCAACTACAAGAAAGTAATTAAGATAAATCTAACCACAGCCTTAAACTCTGAGATCCTGCGATCCCTCTTGCATCAATATACTAACGGGGGCTCAGGTTTCTGTCACTCCGGCAACCCGCAATTAGCAACCGAATACAAGATGCACTCCCCTAGGCCCATAAATGGTGAAGTGTCGTGTAGTCGACGTTCACACGACACCACTAGAAGAATGACACCACAACTTAAATATCATAACATTGAATATTACTCAACCATAATTCACTACTAGCATTTAGACTTCACCCATGTCCTCAAGAACTAAACGAACTACTCACGAGACATCATATGGAATACAATCAGAGGTGATATGATGATGAATAACAATCTGAACATAAACCTTGGTTCAATGGTTTCACTCAATAGCATCTACAACAAGTAGAGAATAACACCGGGAGAGTTTCCCCTATCAAACAATCAAGATCAAACCCAAATTGTTACAGCGGTGACGAGGTGCAGCGGTGGTGATGGCGGTGTAGATGGTGGAGATGATGATGATGATGATGGAGATGATGTCCAGCTCGATGACGATGGCGATGGCGTCGATTTCCCCCTCCGGGAGGGAATTTCCCCGGCGGCCCGCCGGAGAGCTCTTTCTCTCTGGTGTTCTCCGCCCCGCAGAGGCGGCTGTAACTCTTCGTGAGGTCCTCCCTCTGGCTTAGGTTTTCGGGACGAAGGAGTACGAAGAAAAGGAGGCGAAAGGGGTTGTGGGGCCCCCACCACGACAGCGCGGCCGGGCCATGGGCGCGCCGGCCGTGGCCCACCTTGGCTCCTCTCTGCTCCCCCCTGGCTCCCTCCGTCATCGGAAAAATAGGAATTTACGTGAAATTTCCTTCCACAGTTGATCTTCCGAAATATCGCGTTCGACGGTGCTTTTTCCAGCAGAATCCTGGCTCCGGTGCTTGATCCTCCAATAATGATGAAACATGCAAAATAGATGAAATAACATAAGTATTGTGTCCCAATATGAGATATATCAATGAATAACAGCAAATTATGATACAAAATAGTGATGCAAATTGGACGTATCAATAAACAAGCTTACTCTGAATGGCACACGGAAATCGCTCCACAAGGTAAGAAGGTAAATTCTGTTGAAGAAACCTCTTCCTTGAGTGATAAGATTGATGTGATTATGTCTATGCTTGTGAATGGTAGATCTAATGTTGATCCAAATAATGTTCCTTTAGCTTCATTGGTTGCTCAAGAAGAAAATGTTGATGTGAATTTCATTAAAAATAATAATTTCAACAACAATGCTTATAGGAACAACTCTGGTAATAACTATAGGCCATATCCTTCTGCTAATGGTAATGGTTATGGTAATTCTTATGGGAATTCTTACAACAATAATAGGAGTGTACCCTCTGGTCTTGAAGCCATGCTTAAAGAATTTATTAGTACACAAACTGCTTTTAACAAATCTTTGAGGAAAAGCTTGATAAAATTGATACTATTGCTTCTAGAGTTGATAGACTTGCCTCTGATGTTAATCTTTTAAAATTGAAAGTTATGCCTAATAATGATATTGATAATAAGATTACTACTACAGCAAATGCCATCCAAGTTAGAATTAATGAGAATATAAGATTAATGGCTGAACTGCGTGCTAGGTGGGATAGAGAAGAAAATGAAAAACTAGCTAAAGAGAATAATGTAGCTAAAGTTTGGACTATCACCACCACTAGTAATGTTAATTCTTCACATTTTGCTGCACCTCCTACTATTAATGTTAAAATAATTGGTGTTGGCAATGTTTCTACTCCTAGTGCAAAGCGTACAAAACTACCTGAAATTGCTAAAACTGCTGAAACTGCTTGTGATAAAACTGCTGAAATTTTTTCCAACCTTGGGAACAATGATCCCATTGCTGTAGCTCATAATGATTTAGATTTTGATGATTGCCACATCTCTGAAGTTATAAAGTTATTACAAAAACTTGCTAAAAGTCCTAATGCTAGTGCTATAAATTTAGCCTTTAAAAAACATATTACAAATGCTCTCATAAAAGCTAGAGAAGAGAAACTAAAACTTGAAACTTCTATTCCTAGAAAGTTAGAAGATGGTTGGGAGCCCATCATTAAAATGAAATTCAATGACTTTGAATGTAATGCTTTATGTGATCTTGGTGCAAGTATTTCTGTTATGCCTAAAAAGATTTATGATATGCTTGACTTGCCACCATTGAAGAATTGTTATTTGGATGTTAATCTTGCCGATAATGTTAAAAAGAAACCTTTGGGGAGGATTGATAATGTGCGCATTACGGTTAACAATAACCTTGTCCCCGTTGATTTTGTTGTCTTGGATATCGAATGCAATGCATCTTGTCCTATTGTATTGGGAAGACCTTTTCTTCGAACCGTTGGTGCTGTTATTGATATGAGGGAGGTAATATTAAATATCAATTTCCTCTCAAGAAAGGTATGGAACACTTCCCTAGAAAGAGAATGAAGTTGCATTTTGATTCTATTATTAGAACAAGTTATGATGTTGATGCTTCTACTCTCGATGTTACTTGATTTGCACTTTCTGCGCCTAGCTGAAAGGCGTTAAAGAAAAGCGCTTATGGGAGACAACCCATGTTTTTACTACAGCAATTTTTTGTTTTGTTGAGTCTTGGAAGTTGTTTACTACTGTAGCAACCTCTCCTTATCATGTTTTTGTGCCAAGTAAAGTTTCTATGTCAAAGTTGATGTTATATTTGGGATCGCTGCGCAGAAACAGCATTGCTGTCTGTCACGAATCTGGGCACAGGTCTCTGTAGAAAATTCGAAAAAATCTGCCAATTTACGAGCATGATCCTCAGATATGTTCGCAACTTTCATTAGTTTTGAGTTTTTCCATTTGAGCAAGTATGGTGCCATCTTAAAATTCGTCTTTACGGACTGTTCTGTTTTTGACAAATTCTGCCTTTTATTTCGCATTGCCTCTTTTGCTATGTTGGATTCATTTCTTTGATCCATTAATGTCCAGTAGCTTTATGCAATGTCCAGAAGTGTAAAGAATGATTGTGTCACCTCTGAATGTGTGAATTATTAATTGTGCACTAACCCTCTAATGAGTTTGCTTGAAGTTTGGTGTGAAGGAAGTTTTCAAGGGTCAAGAGAGGAGAATGATATACTATGATCAAGAGGAGTGAAAGCTCTAAGCTTGGGGATGCCCCCGTGGTTCACCCCTGCATATTTTAAGAAGACTCAAGCGTCTAAGCTTGGGGATGCCCAAGGCATCCCCTTCTTCATCGACAACATCATCAGGTTCCTCCCTATATTTTTATTCAGTCACATCTTGTGTTCTTTACTTGGAGCGTCGGTTTGTTTTTGTTTTTGTTTTTGTTTGAATAAAATGGATCCTAGCATTCACTTTGTGGGAGAGAGACACGCTCCGCTGTTGCATATGGACAAATATGTCCTTAGGCTTTACTCATAATGTTCAAGGCGAAGTTTCTTCTTCGTTAAATTGTTATATGATTGGAATTGGAAAATGCTACATGTAGTAATTCTAAAATGTCTTGGATAATGTGATACTTGGCAATTGTTGTGCTCATGTTTAAGCTCTTGCATCATATGCTTTGCACCCATTAATGAAGAAATACATAGAGCTTGCTAAAATTTGATTTGCATATTTGGTCTCTCTAAGGTCTAGATAATATCTAGTATTGAGTTTTGAACAACAAGGAAGACGGTGTAGAGTCTTATAATGTTTACAATATGTCTTTTATGTGAGTTTTGCTGCACCGGTTCATCCTTGAGTTTGCTTCAAATAACCTTGCTAGCCTAAACCTTGTATCGAGAGGGAATACTTCTCATGCATCCAAAATCTTTGAGCCAACCACTATGCCATTTGTGTCCACCATACCTACCTACTACATGGTATTGCTCCGCCATTCCAAAGTAAATTGCTTGAGTGCTACCTTTAAAATTCCATCATTCACCTTTGCAATATATAGCTCATGGGACAAAATAGCCTTAAAAACTATCGTAGTATTGAATATGTACTTATGCACTTTATCTTTTATTAAGTTGCTTGTTGTGCGATAACCATGCTTCTGGGGAACGCCATCAACTATTGTTGAATATCATGTGAGTTGCTATGCATGTCCGTCTTGTCTGAAGGATCTATCACCTTAGTGGTTGGAGCATGCAAAATTGTTAGAGAAGAACATTGGGCCGCTAACTAAAGCCATGAATCATGGTTGAAGTTTCAGTTTTGGACATATATCCTCAATCTCATATGAGAATAATAATTGTTGCTACATGCTTATGCATTTAAGAGGAGTCCATTATCTGTTGTCCATGTTGTCCCGGTATGGATGTCTAAGTTGAGAATAATCAAAAGCGAGAAATCCAAATGCGAGCTTTCTCCTTAGACCTTTGTACAGGCGGCATGGAGGTACCCCTTTGTGACACTTGGTTGAAACATGGCATGCAAAGATCCGGTAGTCCAAGCTAAGTAGGACAAGGTGCGGGCACTATTAGTATACTATGCATGAGGCTTGCAACTTGTAAGATATAATTTACATAACTCATATGCTTTATTACTACCGTTGACAAAAAAAATTCATGTTTTCAAAATAAAAGCTCTAGCACAAATACAACAATCGATGCTTTCCTCTTTGAAGGACCTTTCTTTTACTTTTATTGTTGAGTCAGTTTACCTATCTCCCTCCACCTTAAGAAGCAAACACTTGTGTGAACTGTGCATTGATTCCTACATACTTGCATATTGCACTTGTTATATTACTTTATGTTGACAATATCCATGAGATATACATGTTATAAGTTGAAAGCAACCGCTGAAACTTAATCTTCCTTTGTGTTGCTTCAACACCTTTACTTTGATTTATTGCTTTATGAGTTAACTCTTATGCAAGACTTATTGATGCTTGTCTTGAAGTACTATTCATGAAAAGTCTTTGCTATATGATTCACTTGTTTACTCATGTCATTACCTTTGTTTTGATCGCTGCATTCATTACATATGTTTACAAATAGTATGATCAAAATTATGATGGCATGTCACTTCAGAAATTATCTTTGTTATCGTTTTACCTGCTCGGGACGAGCAGAACTAAGCTTGGGGATGCTGATACGTCTCCAACGTATCGATAATTTCTTATGTTCCATGCTACTTTATTGATGATACCTACATGTTTTATGCACATTATATGTCATATTTATGCATTTTCTGGAACTAACCTATTAACAAGATGCCGAAGAGCCAGTTGTTGTTTTCTGCTGTTTTTGGTTTCAGAAATCCTAGTAAGGAAATATTCTCGGAATTGGACGAAATCAACGCCCAGGGTCCTATTTTTGCACGGAGCTTCGAGAAGACCGAAGAGGGAAGGAAGTGGGGCACGAGGCGCCGTCACCATAGGCGGCGCGGCCCAGCCCGGCCGCGCCGACCTATGTGTGGGGCCCTCGTGTGGCCCCCACGCCCTCGCCTACTTAAAGCCTCCGTCGTGAAACCCCATCCGAGAGCCACGATACGGAAAACCTTCCAGAGACGCCGCCGCTAATCCCATCTCGGGATTCAGGAGATCGCTCCGGCACCTGCGGGAGAGGGGATTCATCTCCCGGAGGACTCTACACCGCCATGGTCGCCTCCGGAGTGATGAGTGAGTAGTTCACCCCCGGACTATGGGTCCATAGCGTAGCTAGATGGTCGTCTTCTCCTAATTGTGCTTCATTGTTGGATCTTGTGAGCTGCCTAACATGATCAAGATCATCTATCTGTAATACTATATGTTGTGTTTGTCGGGATCGATGGATAGAGAATACTATGTTATGGTGATTATCAATCTATTGTTTATGTGTTGTTTATGATCTTGCATGCTCTCCGTTATTAGTAGAGGCTCTGGCCAAGTTTTTGCTCTTAACTCCAAGAGGGAGTATTTATGCTCGATAGTGGGTTCATGCCTTCATTGACACCTGGGACAGTGACAGAAAGTTCTAAGGTTGTGATGTGCTGTTGCCACTAGGGATAAAACATTGATTCTATGTCTAAGGATGTATTTGTTGATTACATTACGCACCATACTTAATGCAATTGTCTGTTGCTTTGCAACTTAATACTGAATGGGGTTCGGATGATAACCTGAAGGTGGACTTTTTAGGCATAGATGCAGTTGGATGGCGGTCTATGTACTTTGTCGTAATGCCCGGATTAAATCTCACTATATTTATCATATCATGTATATGCATTGTTATGCCCTTCTCTATTTGTCAATTGCCCGACTGTAATTTGTTCACCCAACATGCTTTTATCTTATGGGAGAGACACCTCTAGACTGTGGACCCCGGTCCTATTTTTACATAGCATACAATCTACTGCAATTGTTCTTTACTGTTTTCTTCGCAAACAATCATCTTCCACAAATACGGTTAATCCTTTGTTACAACAAGCCGGTGAGATTGACAACCTCACTGTTTCGTTGGGGCAAAGTACTTTGGTTTTGTTGTGCAGATTCCACGTTGGCGCCGGAATCCCTTGTTGCGCCGCATCACATTTCGCCACCATCAACCTTCAACGTGCTTCTTGGCTCCTCCTGGTTCGATTAAACCTTGGTTTCTTTCTGAGGGAAAACTTGCCACTGTGCGCATCATACCTTCCTCTTGGGGTTCCCAACGGACGTGTACATTTACGCGCATCAACGTGCATAGGACGCGGGTCGCATTAACCACCCCTCGCCTTTATAGACGCCTCCTCGCACTCTCTCTGTCACTCTCACTCGCTCACGCATCGCCAACTCTCTCACGTCCCATCATCTTCTCCAAAGCAAAAAACCCTCTCCCTCTCCCTCTTCCTCTTCCTCCGCCGGAGAGATGGACAAGGAGAATGCTAATCCCATCGTCGAGGTTGGCTCGAAGCGCGACGCCTCCATCTTGGCGCCGTCCCCTCTACGGACGACGACGCCGCCGCGCCGTGCATCGGAGGCTGCTGCCGCCGGTGGCAGTCGATCTCGGCGGGATGGGACCCCTACGACCCCGTGCCGTACCCGCCCCCGAACCCTACGACACCTCCTGGAGGACCCATGGAACGAGGTAACTACGGTTTGCTTCCTTTTTTGTTCCCCATTCCTTTTTGAACCCTATTTTTGCTGGTGTAGATGGATCTGTAGATGGATGAGTATTGGGCTAATATTTGCGCCGATTTTATTCCATTTTGTTTTGATCACTTCTTGATTTCGTTTAAGATTTGGGGTTCGGCTGTTCGGTTAATTTATGCAAGTAATATTGGATCTCAATCAGTTAATTTATGCAAGTAATCATGGGATCTCAATCAGTTATTTTATGCACTAATCAAAAGATATCAACCGTTTAATTTTGCAAATAATCTCGAATGTGTTCAAGTTCAGATCTAGTTCAGATCTAGAATCTGTTTCTTTGCCTATGATGAATGGTTGGGCACAAATTTTTACAGGGAGGGTTCAGCGAACCATTGCTGTGTACAAATCTGTTGTGCATGAGCTTTAGTTCGCTAACACCTTCCCTGTAGATATATAATCATGTCCACTCTAACTGAGGCTGACTCTGTTTTTCTTAACTTTGTTATCATGTACGTTAGTCATCGTTGCAACTCATTCACTAGTTTCTGTTTGATATGGATCAGATGTCTGGCAGCGACGTCGGCAGACGAAGAGGAGGAGGACGTCAAGACTCGCGGTGTGCGGAGGCTGCAGGTCGGCCACATCTCCTACTTCGCCAAGGAGGTGTACAGGTGCCCCTTCTGCACCAGGAGACTCGGCGCCACGGACTTCAACTGCCTCGTCACGCATGCTGAGAACATCGGCAACACCTTCCCCAACGTCGGCACGACGGTGAACGTCCACTCCTTCCGCGCCAAGCACAGGGCGCTCGGCATGCACCTCCGCAGCTTGCAGCGGGTGGAGATCTCCGCCGGGCGCATGCCTCCGCTCAAGCCCAAGGCTCCCAAGGGGAGCAAGAGCAACAAGTGGAGGCAGATCCAGATGGGGTAGGCGGAGTCCTGGACGTGTGGCTGCTGCTGCCGCCGCCTCCTAGTTTGTTGTTGGGATCCCTTTGTTGTTAGCTAGGGATCCCTTGTTATGTTAGTATGATGGTGTTGTGAAGAACATGTTACTATGTTGGCTGCTGTGTATGCAGCCTATTATCTATCCATATTATCTAGGGATTATCTATCCCTAGTCTACTATATTTTGTTGGCCGTACTTAGTTTTCTTGATTTACTATGACTGTGAATTTATCGTACATTATCCTGGAGATTTGCTTCTAGATTTAACTATATACATATGGACCAGAGGGAGTACTAGATTTGCTGCCATATTGGGCAAACAACGAGGGCCAAAAGGCACAAATAGTTGAAGAAATTCAGAAATGCAAGCTTCTCTAGATTTTATACTAATTTGGTGAAAAGGACAGAGAGAAAGAGGGGAAAAAGGTGCACTTAATAATGCCAATTTGGGGCCGAGAGAGACCCCAGCTCCTGCTGCAACCAAACGATTCTCGTCCTGTCCCACGCGGTCCCTTTCTACCAGCCCCACGCGACGCGGGCCCACACGACGCGGCCCCACAAGACGCTGCCCCACACGTGACAGAACGGTCAACTAAACGGGAATGCCGTCTGAGCTGCTTCTGCGGGTTTCAAACAAGGGCTTGGGGAAAACTGAGGAAAAACTAAGGAGCTGGGGAAAACTGAGTACAACTAAGGACATGAGGGCACGAAAATAGAAATCCCTAATAAATATGGCAAAGAAAAAATTCCAGAACCTGAAATCTCATGACTGCCACATGATAATGACGAAATTGCTTCTGATTGCACTGAGGGGGCTTCTACCGAAAAATGTTCGAGTCCCCCTTGTGAAGCTATGTGCATTCCTCAATGTAATTTCTCAGAAGGTAATCATTCCAGAAAGTCTACAGAGGTTGCAGAGTGATGTGGTCCAATGTCTTGTTAATTTTGAGCTGGTGTTCCCACCATCCTTCTTCAATATTATGACACATCTCCTTGTTCACCTGGTCGATGAGATTTCCATTCTTGGTCATGTGTTTCTACATAATATGTTCCCCTTCGAGAGGTTCATGGGAGTCTTACAGAAATATGTTCAAAGGAAGCATCTCCAAGGGCTATGGAACAGAGGAGGTCATTGAGTTCTATGTTAACTTTATTCCTGACCTTAAGCTGATTGGTGTTCCTGTATCACGACACGAGGGAGACTGAGTGGAAAAGGCATGCTAGGAAAGAAAGCAATGATAAGTATGGACGGGCATTCTTTCACTCAAGCACAATACACAGTTCTACAAAGTTCCACCTTGGTGCCTCTGTATATCAATGTACACAAGAATTTTGTACGCTTCCAAAACCCAGGTCAGTCGAACGACTGGATTATATGTGAACACATGGAGACATTCGGCAGTTGGTTGCAAACACATCTCATAAATGACACCACTGTTGGAGATCAGCTGTACTTGTTGCCAAGACACCATCTTCGACTGTATTGACTTTCCAAGGGTACGAGATAAATAGGAATACATTTTACATGATCTCCCAAGATAAAAAGAGAACCAACCAAAACAATGGTGTCCGCTTTGATGCACCAAACAACAAAGGCCAAAAGGACACATATTATGGTTACATAGAGGAGATATGAGAACTTGACTATGGACCTTCTTTTAAGGTCCCTTTATTTAGGTGCAAATGTGTCAAGATAACAGGAGGCGGGGTTCAAGTAGACAAGTTGTGGTAGATCTCCACGAAATCCCAGCAGCACGACGGCGTGGTGGTGGTGGTGGAGAAGAGTTGCTGCAGGGCTTCGCCTAAGCCTGCACAGCGTATGGAGGGGAAGGAGAGGGGCGGCTAGGGTTGTGGATGGGATCCTTGGCCACCCCATCCCCTCTTTATATAGGTGGGGGGTCGGCCTAGGGTTTCCCCTAGGGCCCATCCATCCCCTTGGCCGGCGCATGGGGGGCAAACTCCTCCCCCAAGTATTCCCCCTTATCTCCTAATTTAAACACTTTATTTTAGGAGATAGATCTTATCTCTAGATTTAAACCATTTAAACTAGAGATAGATCTTATCTCTAAGGGGGGCCGGCCTGGGCCCACATGTCATGGTGGGCAGGACTCACTATGCCATGTGGCGCCTATGTGGCCTCTCCCGGGGTGGTGGGCCCACTGGTGGCCCTCTAGAACCTTCTAGAAGCTCCGGTCAAAACACCGGACTTTTCCCGAACCCGGAAAGTGACTTCCCATACATGAATCTTATTCTCCGGACCATTCCGGACCTCCTTGTGATGTCCTGGATCCCATCCGAGACTCCAAACAAAAACTTCGGACTCCAACTCATATTGCGAATCTACTTATGCGACATCGAACCTTAAGCGCGTCACCCAACGGTTCGCGAACTATGCAGACATGGTCGAGACTCCTCTCCGAGCAATAACCAATAGCGGGATCTGGAGATCCATAATGGCTCCCACATATTCAACGATGACTTAGTGATCGATTGAACCATTTACATACGATGCCGTTTCCCTTTGTCTCGCGATATTTTACTTGTCCGAGGTTTGATCATCGGTATCTCCATACCTTGTTCAACCTCGTTACCGACAAGTACTCTTTACTCGTACCGTGGTATGTGATCTCTTATGAACCATTCATATGCTTGCAAGCTAATCAGATGACATTCCATCGAGAGGGCCCAGAGTATATCTATCCGTCATCGGATGGACAAATCCCACTATTGATCCATATGCCTCAACTCACACTTTCCGAATACTTAATCCCATCTTTATAACCACCCATTTACGCAATGGCGTTTGATGTAATCAAAGTACCCTTCCAGTGTAAGTTATTTACATGATCTCATGGTCGAAGGACTAAGGCAACTATGTATCGAAAGCTTATAGCAAATTGAACTTGATGACTTGATCTTATGCTACGCTCATTTGGGTGTGTGTCCATTATATCATTCAACTAATGACATAACCTTGTTATTAATAACATCCAATGTTCATGATCACGAAACCATGATCATCTATTAATCAACAAGCTAGTTATACAAGAGGCTTACTAGGGACTCCTTGTTGTTTACATAACACACATGTATCAATGTTTCTGTTAATACAATTATAGCATGGTATGCAAACATTTATCATAAACACAAAGATATTATAATAACCACTTTATTATTGCCTCTTGGGCATATCTCCAACAGTCTCCCATTTGCACTAGAGTCAATAATCTAGATTACATTGTAAGGTACCTAACACCCATGGCATTCTGGTGTTGGTCATGCTTTGCCCTAGGGAGAGCTTTTGTCAAGGGATCTGCAACATTCAGATCTGTGTGTACTTTGTAAATATATACTTCACCATCTTCGATGTACGCGCGAATCGAATGAAAACACAGCTTGATATGCTTCAGCAAGATTTATAGAGATAGATCAAGACGCCTAATAGGCCTTTCACAGAGTACATACCTGGACAAGATTCTAAAGAAGTTTAGAATGGATGAAAGCAAGAAAGGGTTCTTGCCTATGTTTCCAGGAAGGTCTTGAGTAAGACTCAAGGTCCGGCTACGGCAGATGAAAGAGAGAGGATGAGCAAGCTCCCCTATGCTTCGGCAGTAGGCTCTATCATGTATGCCATCGTGTGACCGGATATCGCACATGCTGTTAGTTTGACCAGCAGATATCAAAGTGATCCAGAATGGAACACTGGACAAGGTCAAGAATATCTGAAGTACTTGAAAAGGACTAAGGATATGTTTCTTTGTTATGGCGGTGACCAAGAGCTCGTTGTAACCAGTTACACCGATGCAAGTTGGAACACCGATCCTGATGACTCTAAGTCTCACTGGGTACGTGTTTATATTGAATGGTGCGGCAGTAAGCTGGAGCAGTTCCAAGCAGTGCACGGTGGTGAAATCTTCAACAGAATCTGAATATATAGCGGCTTCAGAGGCTTCATCGAAAGCGGTATGGATGAAGAGGTTCATTGTTGAGCTTGGTGTGGTTCCTAGTGCATTGGACCCGTTAGTCATTTATTGTGACAACACGGGTGCCATCGCCAATGTAGAGGAACCAAGGTCACACAAGAATCTTATTCGTCTTGCATCAAACAAGATCCAGATATAATGTCCATGCTCAACGCAGGTACCAAATAACAATTATTAAGGTTTAAAACTAATCCCGAAAGTAGATGTAGTGGGAGCGTGCCGACGGCGATCACATCGACCTTGGATCCATTTCCAACGCGCATCATCACCTCGTCCCTCGCCAGCCTTCGTTTATTCCGCAGTTCCTGTTTCGAGTAACAAATGTGAGCAACCAAACCAGTATCAAATACCCAGGCACTACTACGAGAACCAGTAAGATAGACATCTATAACATGTATATCAAATATACCTTTCTTCTTCACGTGGCCGCTCTTCAGATCGGCCAAGTATTTGGAGCAATTGCGCCTCCAGTGCCCCTTCCCCTGGCAGTAGTAGCACTAGTCTCAGGCTTAGGACCAGCCTTAGGATTCTCAGGAGGCGCCGCAACTTTCTTGCCGCCCTTCTTGAAGTTGCCCTTGTTAGGCTTGCCCTGCTTCTTGAAACTGGTGGTCTTGTTGACCATCAACACTTGGTTCTCCTTCCGTATTTCTACTTCAGCAGATTTCAGCATGGAGAAGAGTTCAGGTAACTCTTTGTTCATGTTCTGCATATTGTAGTTCATCACGAAGTTCTTGTAACTTGGTGGCAGTGATTGGAGAACACGATGAATACCCAGCTGGTTAGGGATCACAATCCCCAAGTCACTGAGCTTCTTCGCGTGTCCGGACATGGCGAACACGTGCTCACTAACGGAGCTGCCGTCTTCCATCATACAGCCAAAGAACTGTTTCGAGGCCTCATAGCTCTCCACGGTGCATGAGTTTCAAAGATAACCTTGAGCTCACGCATCATCTCACATGGGTCGTGGTGCTCAAAACGCTTTTGGAGCTCTGCCTCTAGGCTGCACAGGATGGCACACTGAACTTCGGAGTACCGAGTCACCCGAGTCTCGTAAACATTCTTTACGTCCTCGGATACTGCAGGAGGTGGTGGGGGACCTAGCGGTGCATCGAGCACATATTGCAGGCTTCACCGTGAGGAAAATCCTCACATGACGGAACCAGTCAGTGAAGTTGCTACCATTGCTTTTAAGCTTTTCTTTCTCTAGGAACTGGTTAAAATTGATGGAGGGGGCGCCATGATCTACAACATATTTGCAAAGAGTTTTGACTAAGTTTATGATAAAATGAGTTTAATTTTAATTCTTAAATTAACTAGGTGAACTCCCACTCAAAACAACATCCCTCGCATTGTCTTAGTGATTACACGAACCAAATCCACTACACCAAGTCCGATCTTCATGAGAAAAGATGTAGCTTCAAAGGCGAACACTCAAAGTGTTCAGCATATCATTCATATGACTCATGCTCTACCTTTCGTATCCCGTGTTCCGAGACCATGTCTGTACATGCTAGGCTCGTCAAGGCAACCTTAATATCCGCATGTGCAAATCGGCTTGCACCCGTTGTATGCACATGTAGAGTCTATCACACCCGATCATCACGAGATGCTTAAACGACAAGTCTTAGCAACGGTGCATACTAAGGATGAACACTTTATTATCTTGATATTTAGTGAGAGGGATCATCTTATAATGCTACCGTCGTGATCTAAGCAAAATAAGATGCATAAAAGGATTAACATCACATGCAATTCATAATGTGTGATATGATATGGCCTTTCTTCTTGTGCTTTTGATCTCCATCTCCAAAGCACGGACATGATCTCCATCATCACCGGCATGGCGTCAAGGTCATGGCGCCGCTTCATGGTTGTCCATCACTTATAGCTACTATAACAACTACTTGAAATAAAGCTATTACATGATGAATAGACACGCAGGTCTTTAACAAAAATTAAAGACAACCATTAGGCTCCTGCCGGTTGCCATAATACAACAATGAACATCTCATACATCAAATATAATCATCATCACATCATGGCCATATCACATCACCAAACCAAAAACAAGTTAGACGCCTCTAATTTGGTTTGCATATTTTACGTGGTTTAGGGTTTTCGAGTAAGACCCAATCTACCTACGAACATGAACCACAACGGTGATACTAGTGTTGACAATAGAAAGTGCAAATTGTAATCTTCACTATGGTGGGAGAGACAGACACCCGCAAAGCCACTTATGCAATACAAGTTGCATATCAAGCGTGGAGCAAGTCTCATGAGACGCGGTCATGTAAAGTTAGCCCGGCCGCTTCATCCCACCATCCCGCAAGATGCAAAGTACACAAACTAAAGCAACAAAAGCATCACCGCCCATAAAACCATTGTGTTCTACTCGTGCAACAGATCTATGCATAGACATGGCTCGATACCACCGATGGGGTTCGTTGCATAGAAAACAAAAATTTTCCTACCGCAAGACGAATAAAACCAACAGATCTAATCTATGGAACACCCAAGATCTAATCTACAAGATCGAAGCAACGAGATGGAGATGAGACTAACCCTCGAAGATTCCAAAGCCTACGAGATTAATCTCGTTGTTGGTGTAGACGATCGTCCCGTGCTACAATCCGGCAGCACTTCCGTACTCGGTCGTGCGTACGGTGTCAAGCTCCTTCCTCTCTCCCCGTTCCAGTGGGCAGCGGAGGTGTGGTAGATCTCCACGGATCCCGCAGGCACGACGGCGTGGTGGTGGTGGTGGAGAAGAGTTGCTGCAAGGCTTCGCCTAAGCCTGCACGTATGGAGGTGGAAGAGAGGGGGCGGCTAGGGTTGTGGATGGGATCCTTGGCCGCCACCCCATCCCCTCTTTATATAGGTGGGGGGTCGGCCTAGGGTTTCCCCTAGGGCCCACCCATCCCCTTGGCCGGCGCATGGGGGGGGGGCAAACTCCTCCCCCATGTATTCCCCCTTATCTCCTAATTTAAACACTTTATTTTAGGAGATAGATCTTATCTCTAGATTTAAACCATTTAAGCTAGAGATAGATCTTATCTCTAAGGGGGCCGGCCTGGGCCCACATGTCATGGTGGGCAGGACCCACTATGCCATGTGGCGCCTATGTGGCCTCTCCCGGGGTGGTGGGCCCACTGGTGGCCCTCTAGAACCTTCTAGAAGCTCCGATCAAAACACCGGACTTTTTCCCGAACCCCGGAAAGTGACTTCCCATATATGAATCGTATTCTCCGGACCATTCCGGACCTCCTCGTGATGTCCCGGATCCCATCCGAGACTCCGAACAAAAACTTCGGACTCCAACTCATATTCCGAATCTACTTATGCGACATCGAACCTTAAGCGCGTCACCCTACGGTTCGCGAACTATGCAGACATGGCCGAGACTCCTCTCCGAACAATAACCAATAGCGGGATCTGGAGATCCATAATGGCTCCCACATATTCAACGATGACTTAGTGATCGATTGAACCATTTACATACGATGCCGATTCCCTTTGTCTCGCGATATTTTACTTGTCCGAGGTTTGATCATCGGTATCTCCATACCTTGTTCAACCTCGTTACCGACAAGTACCCTTTACTCGTACCGTGGTATGTGTTCTCTTATGAACCATTCATATGCTTGCAAGCTAATCAGATGACATTCCACCGAGAGGGCCCAGTATATCTATCCGTCATCGGGATGGACAAATCCCACTATTGATCCATATGCCTCAACTCACACTTTCCAAATACTTAATCCCATCTTTATAACCACCCATTTACGCAATGGCGTTTGATGTAATCAAAGTACCCTTCCGGTGTAAGTGATTTACATGATCTCATGGTCGAAGGACTAAGGCAACTATGTATCGAAAGCTTATAGCAAATTGAACTTAATGACTTGATCTTATGCTACGCTCATTTGGGTGTGTGTCCATTATATCATTCAACTAATGACATAACCTTGTTATTAATAACATCCAATGTTCATGATCACGAAACCATGATCATCTATTAATCAACAAGCTAGTTATACAAGAGACTTACTAGGGACTCCTTGTTGTTTACATAACACACATGTATCAATGTTTCGGTTAATACAATTATAGCATGGTATGCAAACATTTATCATAAACACAAAGATATTATAATAACCACTTTATTATTGCCTCTTGGGCATATCTCCAATAGTATGGAATGACAACAGTGGATCTCAACAATCTTGGATATGGAGACAAACCATTCGTCCTATCCAAGGATGTGGCCCAGGTTTTCTATGTGAAGGACATGCCTACCAAACCGAGAAAAAGAAAAAAAAATAAGCAAACGAATACATCATACAATGAGCCAAAGCGCCACATAGTTCTTTCAGGAAAAAGAAACATCGTGGGAGTGGATGACAAGACATACATGTCAGAAGATTATAATAAGTTTGATGAAATTCCGCCCTTCACAGTGAACACTGACCCAAGCATCAAGTTAAATGATGAAGATGCTCAATGGTTACGGCTGAAGCAATCATAAGCATGGGTATACACGAAGAAGGTTCATGGCACACATGTGTATCTCAATATGGCAATCAATTTCCCATTTATTTTTGTGTAATAATGTAACTGTATGTAAGATATTAACAGTCGAGATGGTTGGTTTGTTTTTACTAGTTAAATAGAGGTTGTGACGTACCATAGGGAGATTCCCCAACACTGTTACAGAAGATGGAGGCTTTCACGAGCTTGCGGGGAAATTTTTTCAAGGCGAAACTTCCGAAGATGCCTAGGGCTTGTGCACCAACGACGTCTTCGAGAAGTTCTGCCACAGGAGATTCCCCGACCCTTTCTCCAACACTGTTAAAGGAGATGGAGGCTTTCACGGGCTTGCGGGAAATTTTTTCCAAGGCAGAACATCCGAAGATATGTACACCAACGACATCTTCGAGAAGCTCCGCCACGGGAGATTCCCCAACCCTTTCCCCAATACTGTTAGAGGAGATGGAGGCTTTCACGGGCTTGCGGGGAAATTTTTCCGAGGTGGAAATTTCGAAGATGTCCTAGGGCGTGTGCACCAACGAAATCTTCGAGAAGCTCCGCTACGGGAGATTTCCAACCCTTTCCCAAACACTGTTAGAGGAGATGGAGGCTTTCACGGGCTTGCGGGGAAATTTTTTCGTGGCAGAACTTCCAAAGATGTCCAAGGGCGTGTGCACCAACGACATCTTCGAGAAGCTCCACCACTGGAGATTTCCCAACCCTTTCCCCAACAGTGTTAGAGGAGATGGAGGCTTTCACGGGTTTGCGGGAAAAAGTTTCCGAGGTGGAACTTCCGAAGATGTCCTAGGGCGTGTGCACCAACGAAATCGTTGAGAAGCTCCGCCACAGAGATTTCCCAACCCTTTCCTCCGGCCATGGGGATGAAGCTCCCTACCTTCTAGGTTGGCTTGTTGAGCTTCTTGGCATGGCGATTATCGATGCTCCTTTTACAGGCACGACACTGCTTCTCCTTCGTATTGTTTCTCTGACAGGGCATCGTGAGCTACATGCCTTATCTCCTCGAGCAGTGCATCCACCCACGCGTCCTTATCCTGCCGACAGCTTTAGTCCCGGTTGCATCCACCATCCGGGACTAAAGGTTACCCACACGTCCTTATCCCACCGACAATTTTGTTAGATGACACAAAAAACCACCTTTAGTCCCGGTTGCACCCACCAGCCGAGACTAATGATTGCCCACACGTCCTTATCCCACCGACAGTTTTGGTAGATGGCTTCTAAAACCACCTTAGTCCTAGTTCCACCCACCAGCTGGGACTAAAGGTTAGATGGCCAGCTCTGGCTTCCTCTTCTTCCTCCTCCTCATCATCTTCAGCGTCATCCACTATGAAGCCATCCTTTTCGTACTTGTTTTGTCCCTCCTCTGCTCACCACTAGCTCTGGCTTCCTCTTCTTCCCTCATCTTCTCACCACCAGCTCTGGCTTCCTCTTCTTCCTCCTCTGCTCACCACCAGCTCTGGCTTCCTCTTCTTCCTCCTCCTCATCATCGGCGTCATCCACGAATAAATTAATGCAAAAGATATAAATTAATGCCTTTCAAATTGAAAAGGGCAAAATGGTTAATAGTTTGAATAATTATTTTTGAAAACATCAAATGCTTTTAGATGAATTATCCAAATTAAACACTTTTCACGTTGAAAACTTTATCAAAATAGAAATTATGCAAAAGATATAGAATTCATGCATTTTAAATTAAAAATGGCAAAATGGTTAGTAGTTTGAATAGTTAGAATAATTATTTAAGAAAACATAAAATGTTTTACTATTAATTATCTAAATTAAAACACTTTTCATGTTGAAAACTTTATCGAAATAGAAATTATGAAAAAGATATAAATTAATGCATTTTGAATTGAAAAGGAAAAATGGTTAGTAGTTTGAATAGTGAGAATAATTATTTAAGAAGAAATAAAATGGTTTTAGATTAATTATCTAAATTAAAACATTTTTCATGTTCAAAGTTTTGTCACATTCAAAATTATACATAAGTTATTCAAATTCATATTCAAACACTTTACATAAGGAATTTAAATAATTAAATGTTCATAATAAATAAATTACATTTTGATATGCCATATGTTATTTTATGATTTGAAATAAGGCAGGATACGAAATAATTTGAAAGGGTGTTTTGCACGCGCAGCAAAGAGGCGCGGCCAAAATAGGCCTTTGGTCCCGGTTCGTGCGACACACCGGGACTAAAGGAAGGCCTTTGGTCCTAGTTCGTGCGACGAACCGAGACCAAAGGTCCTTCCCCTATAACTGCAGCACTTCGTCTCCGCGCAGATCATTCGCGCGGAGAGAAGCACTTCAACGCCGCCATGCTGCCAAAATTCTCGGTCGCGCCTCTGCCGCCATAGCCTCTTCCTCCTCCTCCTCACAGCCGCCGCCCTCCCGCCGCCACGCCACATCTTGCCGCGCGCCAGCCACCTCCGGCCCGACGCGTCCGGCGCCGCCGCCGACCACCTCCGGCCCGCGCGTCCGACGCCGACGTCTCCGGCGCTGGCCTCCTCCATTAATTTGGTAAGTTCTTTTTTAATATTTTAGCACAATCTTAGTAGTAATTTTTTTATAAAATTAGTAGTGAAATTAGTAGTATTAGTAGTAATATATAGTTTGGTAGTAGTAGTACTATTTGTTAGAAAAATTAGTAGTGAATTTTATATGTTAGAAAAAATTAATTAGAAATCTGTCACAGTAGAGAAGCGGCCAGTTTCTCTGCCGCGACAGAGAAACGCTGCTCCACCCTAAACCTCTGCCGCGGCAGAGAAACGCTGCTCCACCCTAAACCTCTGCCGCGGCAGAGAAACGGCCATTTTCTCTACCGTGGCAGAGACCCTTTAATCCCTTTAAAATTTCACTACAACTAATATTATATATAGTTGGAAATATTATTAGTACATTTTAATAGTAGAAATATTTAGTTAGAAATATTAGTTAAAAATTTGTTATAAATCTTTACTTACTAATTACAAGTAGTAGTATTAGTTAGAAATACTAGTTATAGAACTATATTAGTAGTATGTATATATAGTTAGTTTATTTAGTACAATATTATGTTTGCTTAATTATGTTATAGTATATATATGATTTATTTTTCATATCTATGATGCCGCGTCCGTGTCGTGGACTGGGCTCTAGACATGTTCTGGACTAGATGATGATGACCGAGGTCCGGGACTAGGCTCCGCTGGGCCGGCACTCGGAGGTGTTACTTTCCGGGGTGCGCAACTTGGTGTGGAATCTGGGTCCCGTCGTTGACCCAGATCTTCTTTGGTGGCGGGTCGCGTGGGCCACGATCGGTAGGTCTCCGCATTAGAGAGGAGGACGAGCACGTTCGCCGTTACATGCATGTGTCGGATACCATGTATAGGAACGGATGGGCGGTTATGCAGGGATCTCACGTGAGCTATGATCATGTGACTGTTCCGTGGCTTTGGGTGTTCACTTCCCGCGGCTCAGCACCCGGTCGATGTTGAGAGGTTGTAGTGATGTATTAGGATTAAATAAAAAATGTACCTGAGCTATATTTGTAGCTGCAAACCTTGTTTTCAGCACTACATTATCCTTAATTAATAACTATGTATATAACTCCAATCTCTGTTTTGTGCATTATCCTTAATTAATATCTATATATGTGATTATATGATGGTTCTTATAACTTGCAAGTCGTTGCAGAAACTATGGACACTGACAGAGACGAAGTACAAGAAGAATTGATGGCGAACCTCATAACCGGTGGTGGAGATGCCGATGGCACCGCAACGTACTTCGGCGAGGCCTAGTGATACGTCCAATTTGCATCACTATTTTGTATTATAATCTACTGTTATTTATTGATATATTTCATATTTAGACATGATACTTATGTTATTTTTATCTATGTTTGCATGTTTGATGATTTTCACGGGATTTGCTGTCGGAGCTGGAATTCTGCTGGAAAAGTGGTCATCAGGGTACCATACTTCGGAAGATCAGAAAATTCCAGAAACTTTCACGAAGATCTTATTTTCCCGGATGACGGAGATAGCCAGGAGGAGGACCTGAGGGGGGCTACCATTGGGCAATACAATGCCCAGGCGCGGACCCTACCCTGGCCGCGCCTGGGGCATGTATGGCCGCCCTGGCCCACATCTGACGCTGCCCTTTCGTGTATATCATCCCCACGAAAACCTAAGATCGGGGGCAGCTCGCAGAAATATTCCGCCGCCACTACGAGGCGGAAAACACCAGAGAGAGAAAAGCTCTCCGGCAGATAGGAATCTGCCGGGGGAAATTCCCTCCCGGAGGGGGAAATCGTCGCCATCGCCACCGCCATCGAGCTGGACTTCATCGTGATCATCATCCTCATTATCTCCACCATCAGCACCATCATCACCGCCGTCTCCACCTCGTGTCGCAGTAACTATTTGGGTTGTACCTCGCATATCCCGGAAGGGGAAACTCTCCCGGTATTGATTACTTGTTGTATTTGATGATATTGAGTGAAACCATCGGATTAAGGTTTATGTCCAGATTGTTATTCATCATTATATACCCACTGATCACGTTACATATGTTGTCCCGTGAGTAGTTTGTTTAGTTCTTGAGGACATGGGAGAAGTCTTGTGTTAGTAGTGGAGCTATGTGAGTAATATGTATTGATATGATTGTTATTCATCATTATATACCCACTGATCACGTTACATATGTTGTCCCGTGAGTAGTTTGTTTAGTTCTTGAGGACATGGGAGAAGTCTTGTGTTAGTAGTGGAGCTATGTGAGTAATATGTATTGATATGATATTTAAGTTGTGGTGTTATTCTTCTAGTGGTATCATGTGAACGTCGACTACATGATACTTCTCCTGTATGGACGTAGGGTAATGCATCGTTTATTTGGCTACTAATTGCGGGGTTGCCAGAGCGACAGAATCCTGAACCCTCGTTAGGAAACCATTGCATGAGGGAGCGTAGGATCTCAGAGTTTAAGGATGTGGTTAGATTTTATCTTAATTAACTTCTTGTAGTTGTGGATGCTTGCAAGGGGTTTAATCACAAGTATGTATTATCCTAGTAAGGGTAGTGCATTAGCATAGGTTCACCCACACAACACTTACCATACCAATAGAGTTTTATTCACGGATGCGACGCGAAAGCATTTGACATAAAACCTCCCGTGTGTCCTCAGGAATGTTTGGTCGATATAAGTAGAACAACTGGATTGTCCTTTGTGCTAAAAAGGATTGGGCCACTTGCTGCAATTATTATTGCCGCCTTTTATTTACTCACATTTTATTTATTTGCAATATCAAATACCCCTGAAAACCCGTTTGCTAGTGTTTACAGAGAATCCTTCATTGAAACTGCTCATCAACACCTTCTGCTCCTTGTTGGGTTCGACAATCTTATTTATCAAAAGTACTACGATACACCCCCTATACTTGTGGGTCATCACCCAGCCAAAAAGTTGACCGATGGTGTTAGGTTCGACATCGTCGAAATTTCTCGTAATGGCCAACCGACTGCTCCCGAGAAGGCGGAAATATTATTTGTAAGTCAATGCGGAGTGATTGTTAGGGACTGCATCCCGATCACCGTTCGAGACTGGCACAAGCCAAAGGCTGAAGAGGTTGAAGAAGGTACTTATGTCGATGATATAGCCAAAAACAACCTTTGGCGTCACCTCATGGCACATTTCACCCTACCTCCAGAGGAGAATCCCGATATAGCCAGAAAGATGGAGTAGAAAGTCAAGGAGATTGCTCTAAAGAAGATGGCCGAACAATTCAAGAACCACAAGAAAAGATTGTTCTGTGACTTTGTCAATAAAAACAAGACCCCGGACTTCATTGGAGCGCATGAGAAGATAAAAGATCACTGGCCCAAATTCGTGATGTTCAAGTTTTCAGATGAAGCTAAGAAAAGGTCGGAAACAAATAAGGAAAATGCTTCGTTGAAGAAATATCACCAAATTATAGGTCCAGGTGGTTACAAGGCTAACAGGCCTAAGTGGGAGAAAGCTGAGGTGGAACTGATCAGCAAAGGGATCAATATAGTGACATCTGATTGGACCGAACAGTCCAAGGAGTGGTTCTACGGGGTTGGGGGAAAGTTGGACCCAAAAACAGGGAAGTGTATTTATACAAAAGAACATCTCAAAAAACCTGGTGAAGCCCTTATAGCTGCACATAAGGACGTGCGGGAGGGGAGGTTCCATCCCAAAAGAGAGAACGGCAAGCTGACTCGCACCCTTGGGAATAAAGAACACGGCGGACGAACACGAGGCACGACAGGCTCCGTTCCGTGGAAGTATGTCTTTCCCGGGGAAAAGAAGAGATTTCCTGATAAAAACCAAAGCAAGGGAGGCAGACCGCATAGCGTCCTTAGAGGAATCTGTGAGTGAGACGCAGGAACAAATGAGGGCACAGGAGCCCCATATAGCTCAAATTAACGAAGTACTTAGCCAGCGATCTCAGGGGCAGCATGAAGATCCTGCATTTGATGTTATCAACCCACAACAATCTCAGCACTGGAAAAGCAGTGTGGCTTCCACGCATCTCGATAATAGTTATGATGATCAGGTGATGTTGGCTCCTCACTACCCCGTGGATGATATCACAGAGTGTCGTCCTTGTGAGCTCCATGTAAAAGTTGTGAACATATCCATGAAGGCGGCGGTCGGCTATGTCTCACATACAACAACTTACCATTGTCGTCCAGTTCCAGATGGCTATGTTGTTGCGGGGGTGGATGAAGTGATGGCAGGATATGAGTCGTTGATGCTTGACCACCCTGCAGGTGAAGATGGGGAAATCACTGAACTGGGAGAAGCCATTAGAACCACCGTTCTATGGCGAGAGGAAAACGTTGTGCTTCCAGGTTCGAAGCCAAGCAGGCCACCTCCAACTCATTCTCAGCCGCCTTCGCCGCCTGCGCAGACTCCTCTGCCTCCACAGTCTCCTCCACGTGAGCAGTCTCCTCCGCCTCCGTAGTCTCCTCCTCGTGAGCATACTCCGCCACCTCCTCATCGTCAGGAGACTCTGCCAACTCTACCGCCTAAGCAGACTCGGCAAAAAGGAAAAGTACCGCGGCAAGTACTATAGCTCCAAAGAGATCATCAGCTCTGAAGAGGTCTAAGACTCCTGAGTTGTTACCATACGAGAGGACTGATGAGCAAAACGACGAAATCGTACATGCCCATATGAAGGCGCATTTTGTACCGAAGAAGCCTCCTCCAAAGCTGTTTATATTACCGAACATAGTGAGGCACTTTGCTGAGACGATAGCAAAGCAACCTGAGTTGGAAAATGATTATGACCACTCACTTGGATAGTCCTCTAGAGCACATTATGAGAGAAATTATGTAAGTAGACCCTTAAAAGGGAGAACAATTGCCCAGCTCGGACAACAGGAAAATCATTCGGTACCCCCCTTGATCGTGCACTCTTATGATGATCTGGAGACGACAGATATGATCCAACGGACGGCTAGTTATCTTGGAGCACCCGTTCAGTACGAAGGTTACTTCCCCATGGTTGAACTCACATACACATACACATACACATACACATACACATACACATACACATACACATACACATACACATACACATACACATACACATACACATACACATACACATACACATACACATACACATACACATACACATACACATACACATACACATACACATACACATACACATACACATACACATACACATACACATACACATATCTAGGAACTCAGATGCGAAAGTTGCATGAATGGTACATGTAAGCCTGTAGGGAGTTGAAGATCATACTAGACAGTGGGAATTAAAGATGAGCATTATTTCCGGGGAAACGAGGAGCTAAACATTGACTTTGAA
The DNA here is from genome assembly GCA_030979885.1 of Lolium multiflorum. Taxonomy (NCBI): domain Eukaryota; kingdom Viridiplantae; phylum Streptophyta; class Magnoliopsida; order Poales; family Poaceae; genus Lolium; species Lolium multiflorum. Next base: position 46,041,076 of record CM061753.1, on the reverse strand, counting down.
GAACTATTTCAGTTATTCAATCAAGACACCCTCGACAAAACTCCCATGAGTTGCTACTGTCTGTAAGTGATTTATTTTGTAATTAAGTCTATAGCTCAACTCATTCATTGCACTAACAATTATCCTTACTATATTCTTTTATACGCTATATATTATGGAAAATGAAGATGCTCGAATGCAAAGAGGCGAACTCTATGACATTCCCAAACACCGTTCATGAAGTTACGGTAAACCAATTCCCCAAAGACACAGAGGGTAACATGCTAATGTTTTTACGGAAGCAACAAAACAAATCGGAAATATTCTTCCCTTACTAGTTCGAGTGAGTGTTATTGTCTTATACATATTCGATTTTGCTTACTCAATGTTAAGTCTTAACTAATCCTCTGAGTTATGCGTGCGCAGATTCCACTATATTCTTCTAATCATTCAGCTTGAGAAAGGAGTAGTACTTGTCATGGACTCGAAACGTAAAGAGCATCAGCAATGGGCGAACATGGCTGCCCTGGTCTAGAGGTAATTTCAATCAATATCGCCCTGTATCGACATCTTCTGTTCTCATTTTCTGATATAAAGTAATTAATAACTCATTTACTCATTTTTTCTTTCCCGGGCAGGGCTTGGAAACGCTTCATCAAGACTGCTCCGGGTGAATGGAAACCGGAGCGTACATTTCAACATCGCCCTGTAAGTAGTACTATAAATATGTGTGCGAATATCTTTGATATTTTGTTTCAGTACCATGCTTGATTATTAGTTTGATCGAACTATTTTTTCGTAAAGTGTTTGAAACAGGAACCCGGGAATAATTTATGTGGATACTACGTCTGTGAGTTCATTCGTGAGATGGCCTATCACGGGGAGCCGAAGACGGCTATACATGCCCTTAAAGTACGTGAACAATAGTTCACAATATTATTTTATTACCATCAATTGTATTGAGTTCCTTCCATATATATATTGATATCCTTTTTTAAAATCAGATGGAACGCCCGTGCGGGACACTCTTTTAACGGTGGATCACATCCGAGCAATTGAAGAGGAATTTGCGGGATTCTTAGTTAGGGAGGTCATAGCTCCAACTGAAGAATACCATCAGGAGTTCATATTTGACATTGGGGATTTGAAATAGATATGGTAAAGAGGATCAACTTTATATTGTAAACATGCATTACGTATACTGTATTTCTTGACGATGTCTATATATTCATGACAATGTTTGTGGTTTTTTGAATGATGTATGCATTGCAGAATTGAATGAATAACATAAAACCCTATAACTCTACCCTACAAAGAAACGGCCAATTTCTCTGCCGCGGCAGAGAAACGCTGCTCCACCCTAAACCTCTGCCGCGGCAGAGAAATTGGCATTTTCTCTGCCGCGACAGAGACCCTTTAATCCCGGTTCGTCTGACGAACCGGGACCAAAGGTTCTCCACCACGAGACCCCTAGCCGCACCACGTGGAGGACCCTTTAGTTTTAGTTTATATTTGAACCGGGACTAAAGGTAGAGGGCTTTAGTTCCGATTATGCAGTCTCAGTTGCACAACGGAGACTAAAGCTCCAAATGCACCGGAACTGAATCCCTGTTTTCCACTAGTGTTAGTGAGGTCGTGACTTTGTCAAAGCAGCACTATCCACATTACTAAAATCTGGTTACAACTACAAAGTTAAACTAAACGGCGCTACGACTACAAAGTTTATGAAGATATATACGGCTTTCACGTAGTATTATAACTGACAATGACAGTAACTTGTCCCAAGGCGTTAGGATTGAGGTTTGCCGGCTCTTGAGACAGAGTCTCGGTCCCTTCTTTTACTTTCTTGGTTGCCTGGTCGCTCGCCTAGGAGTCGCTCCCACCTTACTAGAAATCAGTACGATATAAAGTGCCAGCTAGAGTTGTACGGTGCTTCCTCCACATACATATATTTAGCTACCACCTTCGTCTTAGCCTCATATAGTAGGAGTACATCAATACTGAACCGCGCACGCAATGGTGACCTTCACGGCGCACCGCAGGAAGCCTGAGCTGGTGGCGCCTGCTCGAGCGACGGCGCGCGAGGTCAGGTCACTGTCTGACTTGGACAGCTCTCCAGGGCTGCGTCAATACATTACTGAGATCGAGTTCTTCCGGTGCCGTGTCCCCGGAGGTGCGCCCGAGCAACTGGCGAGTTCCCTCAAGGTTGGCCTCGCGGAGGCGCTGGTCTACTACTACCCTGTGGCCGGCCGCCTGCGGGAGGTCCCAGGCAGGAAGAAGCTAGTGGTGGACTGCACGGCGGAAGGAGCGGTGTTCGTGGAGGCGCATGCTAACGTGCGGCTGGAGGAGTTGAAGAAGCCGCTGGTGCCACCATACCCTTGCGTTGAGGAGCTCATGTGTGATGTGGGCGACCTCACAACTGTCATCGGCAAGCCGTTGCTCTACTTGCAGGTACTCCACATATTGGATCAGTACTACCAATAGGTTTCTGCAATCTGCATCCGTTCGAGACCTGGCATGAATGTGTAGCTTTTCGATTGATTAATTAACTATATTTGTTTTAGCATCCTTCGGCCCGCTAATATTTTTGTTCTATATATATGTATATGTAGATGACCCAACTCAGCTGCGGAGGCGTCGTCCTCGCGATCAGGATGTGCCACAACGTCGTGGATGGCTTCGGCATGGTCCAGATCCTTAGATGCATACTTGACCTAGCACGAGGCCAACCAGTTCCGGCCGTCTTTCCTTTGTGGGAGAGACACCTTCTTGCGTCCTCTCTACCAGATACTACATCTGTACCTGCGGCCATGGCCCCGGAGAATTTGCCTACCGATGATGCCAAGCCGATGAAGCCGAAGATGACCTCAATGCCACCACAATTCGACGAATTGGTGACTAAGTCCTTCCTCTTCGGCGCAAAAGAGATAACAGCGCTGCGGAGGGGATTACCAGGGCGCCTTGGGAGTTCCTCAACGGTGTTCGAGCTCATCACAGCGGCCGTTTGGCGATGCAGGGTAGCGGCCCTAGGGTACGCGCCCCACAAGCGGGTGCGAGTAATACTTGCCAAAAACGCACGGGGAAGCTGGAAGCGCGAACCCCGGCTCCCGCCAGGGTTCTATGGCAACGCGGTCTTCGGCGCAACAACGGCTGATGTTACCGCCGACGAGCTCTGCCGGGGTTCGCTCGCACGCGCGGCGGAGCTGCTGCGCGAGGCCAAGCTCAAGTTCACCGACGAGTACGCGATGTCCGTGCTAGACCTCGTGGCAAGGAACGAGTACCGTGGGGCGGACCTGTTCGACGGGGGCTTCGCGGTGTCCGACATGAGCCGGTGCGGGAATGAGTCGCTGGAATTAGGCGGCTGGGCGGAGTACGCTGGCGGCGGTACGCCAGGGGCCGCGGGTATCTTGGCGACGCTGTCGAGTATCTATGTCAGCTGTAAGGACACCAACGGCGACGAGTGTATCGCTGTTCCCATGTGCTTGCCGGAGCTGGCGATGGGAAAGTTCATGTCTCAGATTGCCGCGGTGACCAACATGTTCGCAAGCAGCTCCATGTAGGTAGGATTGCATGTGTAACCGGAGCAAGAAACTTTATGCATGTAATGCATACAGCCCTGCTCGGCTACTTGGCATTTTCTTTAATGTAAACGATATTGTTTGTTTCAACAAAGTAAACCATATACTATATAGTAGCTCGCCGTTGTCATCGCATCTTTGGATGGTACGAGTCAATGAGATCATGGTGGTTTGGTTTTTTTCGAAATGGGGAAATATCACTCCAACTTCTGCATCCAAGGGATGGTTCGTATTCAGAATATCATATAGGGATACTTGTACGGAATAGATAGATTGCACAACTTGTGATTGTTGAAGCGGGCGGGATTCAGGAAGCCGAAATCTCGACCAGAGGGACAAGCTGCCACTATGAAAATTCGATGCAATTTTTGCAGGCCCGATTCAGTCGTCCAGTAGGAGCATGTAATTATCTTCTCGGCGGTCCCATAAATAGCCGAGAGGCCTGATGAAACAAGCTGGTGTAAACATTGGCGTCCTGATCGATTACTGGGATCGAGTTGAGTTGGACAGCTATTACAAATTCACTTCTTCTAAAACAGGTTTCAGATATAAAAAATGATATGCGTATGCATATGGCCAGGAATTTGTGTTTCCATTCGGCCAGCTCTGAACCGGATGAGGGCCTGCAACAAGCTAGAGTATAAATTAACCTTCTGAGAGGAACGGTACAGTGGGTAATGCATAATGCATTGCTAGGATTGAGTTGAGTTGGACAACTGTTATAATACACTTCTTCCCTATGTGATTTCAGACATCAAGAATGATATACATTTTTTGCCAGGCTTTTTTGTTTCTATACTGCCATAGCCGGCTCCACAAAGCAGCGACGGATGCCTCAGTCCACTTCACAACAAAAAAAATATGAAGCATTTGTCTCACATTTGTAAAGTGAATTTCTAACTTCGTAAATGTTAATCTTGATCGCTGATTTGAGGGACAAAGCTGCCACGACGCAGGCCCATTACAGTTATCTAGTTGGATGATCAGATTGTGTTCTCAACGGCCCAACAAATAGCAAAGCTACACGCCCACATTCGGCCTGCTCCGAATCAGATGGGGGCCTTCAACAAGCTGAAGTAGGACATTAACTTCCTGAGATTGTTTAATAAATAAATATAACTTCGTGAGAGGAAGGGTAAAATGGGAAATGAGTTTAGTTAAATATAACTATTATAAATCCACTCCTTCCCTAAATGTCAAACATCTAGAATGGTAGTATAAATTTGTGGCGAGGAGCGACGGTAGTGCCTCAATCCAATGTGAAGCGTTCGTCTCACATTTGTAAGCGAATTGGTGATTAATTATGGTGTAGGACTGTACAAGTGATTCATTGTTCTGCAAAAATAACAAGTGCAGGACTCCATGTTCTTCCTCGGTTGGTTTTCCTGCATGACAAGGACGGCAATGGAAGTTTGGCCCAAGGAAAAGCCGGTCGGATGTTTTTTTTTTCCGTGCGTATCTAATTGTTCCACAAGATAACATTTGTTTCAACTGAGAAGTTTTTTTATGGATGCCATATGGTGTAAATCATGTAGCATCATATTGTTGGCGATTAAGCACATTTCCTGTTTTAGGATATCAACCAAAGTTGCATAGGACATAAGCAACAACAACAAAAAGTAAATAAAGTGACACGTAAAGATGATTTGCATCAATTGGTGTCTAATTTCTCGTTTTGGTTTTATCCTGCCGGCAACGAGGAACGGCATGGCTGGCACGTTGCAGTCGGCCCCTAGCGTTTCTTTCGTTCCGGATGACGAGTGTGACAAGATTTATGAGTTGTAGTGACGCCTTAACCCTTTTTCTTCGAGCGTAAAGTGACGCCTTGTCCTTGATGAATGGGTCATGGTTCACTTACTTGGTTAAGGAAACTTAGGAAAGGATACCCAAAGTCGGTCACCGTCGTCACCAACCTCGGTGAAAAACCTAGCTTTGTCCTTGCCGGCAGCTGGTTGCCCATAGGCCATGGCCGCCATGGTCTTCCACGTCATTGATTTTCCAGGGGTACATGTACAACGTGGGTGGAACTAGCTCAATTTTCTTATGTTAGTACGGAGTTCTTTGGGGGTGAACTGTTACATATCAATGGCGTCGAGTGTTCCCATTTCTGGTAGCGATCGACCACCCAAGTTAGGAGGTCATAATATAGTGCGTGGGTACACTGTAGATGCATATGATGTGAATTCTCCATCGGGTTGTGTGAGAACACTGTCGAGCCAGATGGGTAGTTGTACTAATCTGCCATTGGCTGCCAACAACACGACATCATGCACGAGCACACTTGATGATCATTGGCGCCGATCCTAGGACACATGGTTCACGGCCTGAACATAGTTTGACTCTGAAGTCTGAAGTTCTTCTGCTCACATGGTTTAGTCATAGACTCATAGTCCACAGTGCAGTGGTCGTTCTCACCAGCCACGCAGATCTAGGATACTATAAGTGAGGACGCTAATCTTAAAAGATTATCTTTGAAGTTTTGATCAAAATTATTTGGGTTCATCGGTGCCCCTGTTTTGAGTATGCTCCTTGCTGAACATGGTTTTGACTCTGAAAACTGAGAAAATTACGAAAATCACCATATTTGCGAAAAGGTAACAACAAAAACCACTGCTGAGTATGCTCCATATGTTCGTTCTAATTCTGGGCTTATTTGCAAATATCAGTGGGACCCACTTGTCAGATAACATCCTTCTTCTCTCCTTTTTTTCTCTAAAAAAATGGCCGAGCTCAATGCCTCCAAGGACTGGCGCGCCGCCACACTTGCTGAACTGAGCTCCAACTGTTGCCACCCCACCCATTGCGGCCATGGCACGTGCTGCTAGGACCTCCACGACGGTGAGAGACCAGGGCCTCCAACGGATGGCTCCCCGCTAATCATGCCCACTTTCAGGAGGGGCGGTGCAGGTGAGCTCCATCCTAGGGCTGCTCGGGCGAGCTCCGGCCGACGACGGCAGGGAGAGTCACCACCCTGTGAACTGAGAAACAGATAAGGAGAGAGGGCCCCGCAAAACTTGCAAAAGAAAACCAGAATTTAGTATAAGTTCACTAATGGTCTTCTTTACCGTTTATTGATTGCCACGTCAGTCTGATATATAGCTGGTCCTATTTAACTGTTTCGTAATTAAACGATCATTAGGTATGAATCAGTGTTTTTGTTACGTGTTACCTTTAGAGTGATTGCTTTTTAAAACCCTAACGTATAGTGGTGATGTTTTTATGACCCTTTTTTAGAGGTAAGGCCATAAGGCCATGCTTTAATAACTTAATAAAGCCTCAACCGGTAGAATCCACATCATACAAACCATCCGAAACATGATCGCACATAGCACACACACACAGAGGAGAGCTCCTAGGTCCTCCAAAATACACAAGCCAGCACGAAACATAAGGAAGGAAAAAAAACACTCGGGCTTGCTCCCTTAGGCTGGAATGTAGACGCTTGATCTCCTCCATCGCCGCGTCCAGCAGACTCCTATCCCTCGACTTCACCAGCATCCGCCATTGCTTCGTCCACCTCCACCTTCACCAGCAAGGGTTTTTGTTACCCTTGCCTCAAATATTGTGGTTTTCTGTAATGTTTTCCTGAAAACTGAAGAGCTTGTGTTGACATGGTTCAGTCATATACTCCACAGTGCAGGGGGTTGTTATCACGAGCCACTGTTGGTTCAGAACCACTTATGTTCTCTAGGACGCAGAGTTGTTAATCGACAGAGAAGTGTGTTGATAAATCGAAATCGATGGATAACCGGAGCAGTGTCAGTCACATTGCAATCCCAAGACAGACGGCAAATTTCAGCTTTTGTTTTTTTCTGTACAATCATAAAGGCACACCAGCAAAAAAAAATCCGGACAATTAACGCTAGTATGTTGTTCTTGATCAACAAATCGGACATCGGACTAGCCCGTTCTCGTTGCACTCGGGGCACCTCCTGAAGGCGCCCGTGCCGTCCTCGTCCTCGACGAACACCTTGCAGCTGCCGGAGCAGACGTCGCACGGCACGAAGCGCGCGCCTCCGCATCCGCCGCACGACTCCACGGGCAAGCCCGATCCTTCCTTGACACCGACGCCCGGCGCCGGCTCGCAGGCCTCGAGCGCCTCCGCCAGCTCCCCGGACTCGTGCATGCGGCGGACCTCCTCGGCGCCGCCCAGGTGCCATCCGTCAACGAACACCTGCGGGAGCCCGACGTTGCCTGGGCCGGTAAGGCCGAGCGCGCCGCGCAGCTCGTCCTTGTACCCGGCGTGCATGGACAGGTCGCGCTCGTCGACGCGCACGCCGTAGCCGGCGAGAATCGTGGCCGCCGCCCAGCAGTCCTCGTGCGTCTGCCGCACGCCGCGGAGGCTCGTCAGGTACACGACGACCCGCCGCGCGCTCTCCGGCGGAGGCCGCGGCGGCGACGGGGAAGGCGTGGAGGATCTCTTTCCCGACCTGCCGCCGCCGTCGATCCTCTGCTGGAACGCGTCGAGCCGCGCGCGCACGACGCCGGCGAACACCTGGATTTCCTCCTTCTTGATGGGCGGGTCGTCTGGGGGAGGCGGCGAGAACTCTGCGAGCGCGTCGCGGAACGCCGACAGGACGTCCTCGTCGAACTCCGGCGATCCGGCCGCGGAACGGAGCAGCACGGCGTCGTCGGAGTCGGAGTCGGAGTCGAGGCCGTCCATGAGCTCCCACACGTTGATCTCCTCCGGGTCGCGCGCCGGCGTCTTGGTCGGCGTCCTGGGCGGCGCCCGCCTCTGCCGCTTCGCCGACTCGACCATCGTTGGGGACGCGGCCGGGAGCCACCTGGCAGACCGGCATATCCCAACCGCGCCGCCGCCGGCTTCCTTGGTGGACTTGGTCATCGCCGCCCCCTCCGCTGGAGCGAAAGAAACCGCGGCGGCGGCGGCAGTGGCACGGTCGAGGCTGAGCGTGCCGAGCGTGGAGGACCTGAGCGCGACGGAGTGGCGCGGCAGGAGGCCGGAGCACCTCAGCGGTTCGGGCGCCCGCGCCCCGCAGCCGCCACCGTCCAGCAGCGCGTGCTTCGAGCCTTTGCAGCCCATAACCAATCAATCGACCAGCACCGCCGCCGTTCCACTTCGAGCAGGAGAAAACTTGCGCCGGCGGCTAAAGCCTCCGTGTGTGTCTGTCTAGGAGGATAGGAAGCGATGGATGGAAGACTCGGCCGCGCACAGCACACGGACCGGGAAGGGGCCCAACGCGCAACCGTTTCAAACGGTAGGAAGGAAGGAAGGAACGGTTCGTTGCCGGCGGGCGCGTGGAGTGGAAAGGCTGCGCGTGCAACGGGAGCGCCGAGATCTGGGGTAGACGAGATGGAAAGCGGAGACGCATATGAAAGGGAGGTGGCGCGCGGGTACGGGAGGGAGGGAGGCGTGCCAATTGAAACTTAGGCAAAGGATCACGTACGTACATCCTTTCTTTTTTTGGCGAATTAGGATCAAGTACGTCCGGTCGTCTGTGTAACGCAGGGGAGGGTACGTACTTGTGGCCCTCTGCCGTGAGTGTGGAATTCTCGACCGGCTCCCGTCAGGTCAGGTGGATTCAGGCACAGTAACCTGTTCCCTGCTCTCATCATGTCACGTTGTGACCACTCACTGTCGGTTCGCTGCATGCTCTGATCAGGTGGATAGGGGAACTCAAGTAACCCGGCCCAGCTACCCGACGTAAACGGATCATCTTAGACTAGCCACAATGGGAGTATCATAGGTAGTATCATGCATGCCATGTTGGCAAAAATCTGATGTGGCACATCAATTAATATGGTGAGAGATGAGAGTGGTATCATAATATGATACCGTATCATAGCACGTAAAACTAGAAAATTTAATGGCAAACACATCATGTACACACATTTGCATTGAGATTCTACAAAACATTAAATATGATGATAATATGATACGCGGCCGCCACAAACCCTAGATCAGGGTTTTTACCTAGTTATTTCTAATTTTTAATGTCCTTTTCATTTCTTACGAACACATTTTGACAGTCACGGACGTGTTAGCCTATCTTCTGATCCAGGATTCCAGGATGTACGTGCGTGAACATTTTCGCAGACGCTTCAGAGATCCAGATGTGACATCTCACAATCTGACAGTGCTATTAGCTTAGCTTCTTCGACACGATCCAACATCTTGCATCCAAAATCAGCGTGAAACAGGCAAAGTCCAGCCTTTAATCCCACAAAACCACAACAGACAGATGCTTCTAGTGCAGAGCTATATATAGCGCAAGCTTTGTTCGAGATCACGACACTTCTTTTGTCAAAAGCTAGATGCCATTCACAACTTTGGTCTGTAGCCTGTTTTACTTCGAACCCATCGACAGCGCTGGACCAACAACGTACGGCGGGACATCTTTTACGCTCACACCCACAGTTACCGGCGGCTTTGCCAATCGGCCGTGTGTTCCTGAGACAAACAAGAAGATCGATCCATGCGAAAAGCTTAATCTTCTGTCTGTTTATTTGAGGTGCTGTTGGGTGTTAGTTCAGACTTCAGAGAGAGTCGGCGTCAGACTGCAATATATCCTGGGCGTAGGCTTGTAATCGACCTGCTTCTGTTCTGGCTAGTCGGTGGCTAGTCCACTTCTGGTTTCGTTTTCGTTATCTTATTTGTGGTAGACTTGTCGCTTTGCTTGGCTTAGCGCCTCGAGCACCTTAGATTAATTGTTGCCCACTGTTACTTGACGTTCAGAAGATCGAGATAGTTGCGGTCTTTGAACGAAAAGAAGTAGGGAGATACATATGCCATGGATATATAGGTGGGTTAATTTGTAAACAACGACACACAAGTGCGTGTATCTTTCAGGAAGAAGTCACTCATCATACAATGTGCATTGCTGTTCCGTCGAATAACTACACAATCACCGGCCGATTAGGACCGCCGATCGGACGCCGGCCGGCCGGCCCGTTACATCGATCCATGGACCATTCCGTTCGGTTGGTTAAACAAAAACACATATGTGTCCACGGATCACTTACTGCTTAGCAGCGATGGCCGAACGCCTTGCCATTTTCGAGCTTTGCCCGGGCGCGCGATGATAGAGCTTTGCCCGCTACACTAGCCAGCGTAGTACTCCTGGTGCTCGCCTCTTCAAGCGGCGGCCATGGCGTTATCTCGTTGCCAACGAACGGGAGCGTAATAACCCGGCCAGTTTCCAAAGACTTCCAGCCAAACCACTCCACAAACTTTTAAAAAGACGCCCAACGGACGGTAGCAGGAGGCCGCGGCGCGTAGGGTCAAACGCCGTGCCGGAGTTGCTAGCGGCCGGTGGCAGCTGGCTCGCACGAGCAAGATGCGTTCTGACCGACCATCCCGTTCGGCTGCCTAAATTAATCTAGGGGGATTGTAGCCGGTGACAGTGCGGTTGTACCTATGAAACTCTGAACTACTACACGTTGTTACTTTTCCCTTTTCTTTGATGGACCATATCTAACGTTCGATCAAGATAGCAGGTAGGTTGAAATTAAAACTTGAAACGTGCGAGCTAAATGAGTAATTCGTAATTTGACTGGATCTCAACATATAACGAGTCGAGACGATTTTCAAATTTGGTCGCTAAACAAGTTCAAGCTAAACGAGCCGAGTTCACCTGGCTGGCAAGTTGCCTGTTTAGCTCAGTAAAAATCAAGGTTTAAAATAGCGCGCTATTTCTCCGATAATAGCACGTTATAGCATATTTGGAGGGTCCACACTAAATTTTAGTAATTTGGCTCGCTATGGTGCTATTTGTGAAATAACATGCTATATCGTGCTAAAACTTCATAGCATTAGCGTGCTATTTTTTCAAGCTAAGTTGCTTTCACTTTTTCGTGGTGATGAACTGCAATCTATTGGTTCCTCTTCTAGATTAGAACATAATATCGCTAATGTTGATGATTCTTAATAAATAATTTATACTATGTTGTTGCCTTGTGGAATGCTGATGTTAGCCTTCTGAAAAATTGAAGATCTATTTGTTGTAAGTGGTTATGTATGTATGATTCGGTTATTTATCGACTAAATATCCAACCTTTTTAGCAAAATCTTTTATTTTTAGGCTATATTTGGTATTTTTTTTATAAATGCTATTTGAAATATAGCACGTAATTAGCACGATATAGCGTCCATAGCGTTTGAAGGAGGCTAACGCTATTTTATTTAGCACGCTATTTTAAACCTTGGTAAAAATCAATATTAGGTTGTACAATCTGGCCAAAAAAAGTTAAATCTAGCCCAAGTGGCCAAGTTCTACCAGCTCAAACCCGCTTGTGTTATGTGATAACTCAAGTACACATGTGGTTTATTGATTTGCCTTGCAATGTTTCTGGTTAATATGGTTTATGCCTTGCCTAATGATCTGCTAATATTATTCGTGTGATATAATTATTGATTGTTGTGGTTTATCGACTATATTATCGTGGTACCATGTTTTTAATGATTTGTGTACATTATTTATGCTCAAATAATTAGAAATATACATCATATATTATACATATTTCTTTTAACAGTTTTTAGCGAGGTACTCATGAGCAACTCACGAGTTTTGCGAGTTGAGTTGAGTTTCAAATCTAGATTCAGTTATTAAACGATTTGAGTTGAGCAAACTCGTTAGTTGACCGAGCTTTAATGAGTAGTCAAGCCAAGTTGGCTTGGCTCGAATTCTAGGCCTAATAGGAGGGGCGTGTTTGTTAGATTGCAGCGACTTTGTGGCTGCCGGGTAGGCCGTGGGACATGCCTCTCCGAAATGATACCGAAGTCATTTTTTCACTTCGATTGGTAGCTTACCATGTCACTGGTTATATGGAGTAGGTAACTACCTGCTCTCTTTTTTGGTATGTTGCACAAGTTATTATGGCTCAGCAGGTGATGCACATCACTTATGTTTGGTTGCAGACACGAGATTATTATGGTAACCTTTTATATTGGAGCAGTAAGAAGGGAAATCCTCTTTGGCTCATAAGTATAAATGCACCCGCTATCTAAAAAGTATATTTCAAGATGTCTAAGAATTCCAAAAGAAAAATTTTAGGTGTACATCTTCAAATTCTATGTTCACACACTAAGTTTCGTAGGGAAAAGATATTTATTATGGGTTATGTATAAAAGATAATTTTCGGTGATTCAAAATAGCTTTTTACGGAACATTTTTTTTATGTAGGCCACACAAAATGGTTTTTCCACAAACTTTTTTGTGAGTGAACATAGCACGTTTAAATGTTACCCTAATGGCTGATACACCACAAATAATGCAATTATAGCTCGCGGTGCATCACAAGTTCAGCATCGAAGGGGTTAGTACGTACCATCTCCCAATATATTACGAGCCAAAGATCAGTTTTACTCAAGTCCTAACTAATGGAAGGATACCAAGCCACCTCTCAAAATATGCATGATCTCATCACCAAAGCATGACCACCATCGACAGAAGATGAGTAACAAAGAAGCAACACTAATCAAAGTGTCCGTGTAGCCACGTCTTAAGCTAGGCCCTCCTCTCATCTGATGTCATCTTAGCATAATTGCCTCCTTCAGCCGTGTTGTCACCGAGGTAGTCTATTGCCTTGATTGGCAAGCGTGGATCGAAGAGTTGACCCTAATTAACATATTTGAGCGTGAAGATTGTCTTCATCATAGCATAGTTCACTATGGGCTTGTTCACCAAGTCAACATGCTTAGGACAGGCCTAAGATTGAGAAGTCAGTGTGTTAGTGCAGATCAATATGTAGGTTATGAACTAGCGAAACAAAAAAATGCCATGTCATGTTAGAATGAGATGTTGCCTCGGGCTTCTCGTCATCATCAATCTGAAAGCATGTATTGTCATTGCATAACCTGATGCCACCTTGCTCTCCAATCCTCTATATCGGGTTCCACCTCATTCGCCACTTCCCGAGGTGGTCGTACAACTTAAGACTTGTCACTATGATCCCAGGGAAGTCAAGCACGTCATTGACAACCTTCTGCATTCGGATTTCTCTAAATATGTTGTTATATATTACCCCACTCTTGTCGAGCTCAACCATCCTATTGAGGATGGACTTTGACAAAGAATATTACAAAATTATTGAAGGTTTGCATACATAAATAGCTAGATCGTGCATTGATAATATTGGGAGTCTACATCTAGAACATGCCAGGCAACACCACTGAGGATTTGGAAGAAGAAGACAGATCAGGAGAGCTACAACATCAAAGGTTAGAGGTTCCTTACAACCAGAGTCACAAGATTTAACATGGATGTTGGGGAAGAGGTAGAACTTGTAAGGACCACCATCGTCATACTCGAGTGAAGATGTGTTCGTAGCATAGAAAACAAAAGCATTCTACCGCAAGAAAGCACAAAACCAAGACCCAACCTAGAAAAAAGCCAAGATCTAATCAACTAGATTGAAGCATCGAGCAGATGAGAACTTTACCATTGAATATCCAAAGTGATAACGTGATCAGATCTCGTGGATGAATTAGTCGTAATGTTGCCGGACTCAAGTTCAGGATGAAGTCACTGGCGCTGCAAGAAATCGCCTGTTCTCGAACACTTAGGGTTTCAAGAAACTATTGCGGTTGTTAGTTCGTGAAAGGAGCATATGTTGCAAAACCCTGCAAATAAGCGTATGCAATCAATTCACTGACTACAAATTTTGGGTGCAGCTCGACCGAATGCAAAAGAGAAGAAAGTATCTTGGGTTAAGCCTTTGACATGAACATTTAAACTTAATATTGATGCTTCATTTCATAGTGATGGTACAGGTGTCGCCAGGGTCATCTTGCGTGATCACAAGGGCAATGTTATGTGAAGATCCTATTGTCTATTGGTGAATGTTTTTTATGCGGCAACTACAGAAGCCTTTGCCCTACTAAAGGGGCTGGAGTACTTAGAGATAATTGGATGCAATCGAGTATCAATTGAGTTTGATTCACTCGAATTGGTTCAGACGTGTAAATGGAGTGATCGAGGTGTGGAGTTCATATACAACAGGTTTGGTGGAATGTTTCTAGAAGGCTAGCACAATAAATGAGATTTCTTTCTAAACATTATCCAATGGAGGCTAACGAGGTGGCGCATGAATTGGCAAAATTTTCTTGTAGTTCGAAGAAAACCCGTCCCCCAACTTTTATTTTTGCCGCTGACACCACAGAGAAAAAAAAAACCCCGCAGGAAGGTGCCTATGGAAAATATGGTAGAAACAGGACCGAGGCAGCAGAGCACGGCTGCTGCCCAAGGCCCAGTACCGAAAGCGCAAAGTCTAAAAAAAACTGCGAAAAGTGTGTGAAGAGTGGTAGTCCTCGACGCAAGCCCAAGAAAGCAGAAAACAGAAAACCCAGTCCAAAATTTCAAGCAGGTCCAGCGAAAGCAGCCGAATCATTGGCGCCATCCACATCTGCGCCGAACCGGTCCAGCCACAAATGCCACCCCCGCCGGCGGCAACGGCGGCGGCGGCGGCGGCGCAGCACCTAGAATCCTTCCTCCCGCGCCTGACCACGCTCTCACACTACAAGCAGTTCCACGCGCGCCTCCTCACCTCCGGCCGCCTCCACTCCGACTCCTTCCTCCGCGCGCGCTTCCTCGACCGCCTCGCGCTCTCCGCGCACCTACCGCACGCCCTCCTCCTCCTCCGCTCCCTCCCGTCTCCCGCCACCAACGACTTCAACGCCGCCCTCCGAGGCCTCGCCGCCTCTCCCCACCCGGCGCGCTCCCTCCTCCTCCTCGCCGGCCGCCTCCTCCACGCGCCGTCCCCGCCGCCTCCCCGCCTCGACGCGCTCTCCCTCTCCTTCGCGCTCAAGGCCTCCGCCCGGTGCTCCCACGGCCCCGCCACCCTCCAGCTCCACGCGCTCGTCGTGCGCCTCGGATGCACACCCGACGTCCGGCTCATGACCACGCTGGTCGACTCCTACGCAAAGTGTGGCGACCTCGCGTCCGCGCGGAAGGTGTTCGATGAAATGCTTGTCCGGGACATCGCCTCATGGAACTCGTTGCTTGCTGGGCTGGCTCAGGGGACTGAACCGACCCTCGCGCTGGCGCTGTTCCACAGACTGGCAGGGAGCTTCCACGAGCTGCCACCAAGGGAGGCACCCAACGAGTTAACCATCGTCGCGGCGCTTTCTGCTTGTGCACAGATCGGCTCGTTGCAGGACGGGCTATATGTGCACGAGTTCGCCCGTAAAATCGGCGTCAGCGGCAACGTTCGTGTTTGCAACGCGCTTATTGACATGTACTCCAAGTGCTGTTCGCTGGGCCCGGCGCTAGAAGTGTTCCACTCCATCAGACGAGAAGACCGGACGCTTGTGTCGTACAATACTGCAATACAAGCAGTTTCCATGCATGGCCATGGGGCGGATGCACTGAGGCTGTTTGATGAAATGCCGACATCTATCGAGCCGGACGAGGTGACATACATAGCCGTGTTGGGCGGATGTAACCATGCTGGGCTTGTGGACGATGGCCTCAGGGTCTTTCATGGCATGAGGGTTCCTCCTAATGTGAAGCACTATGGCGCTGTTGTGGACCTTCTTGGCCGTGCAGGCCGCCTGGCTGAGGCGTATGATACCATCAAGTCTATGCCGTTTCCAGCAGACATCGTCCTCTGGCAGACATTGCTGGGCGCGTCCAAGAAGCATGGTGATGTTGAGCTCGCGGAGTTAGCTGCCACAAAGCTTGCTGAGCTTGGTTCAAATGTTGACGGTGACTATGTGCTCCTCTCTAATGTTTATGCGTCCAAGGCACGGTGGGCAGATGTTGATCGAGTTCGTGATACCATGCGAAGCAATGATGTGCAGAAAGTACCTGGCTTCAGTTACACTGAGATAGGCGGTGTGATGCATAAGTTTATTAATGGTGACAGAGATCACCCTAGGTGGCAGGAGATATACAAAGCACTAGAGGGAATTGTGTCAAGAATAGGTGAGTTGGGATATGAGCCAGAGACAGACAATGTGCTTCATGACATTGGGGAGGAAGAGAAGCAGAATGCATTGTGCTATCATAGTGAAAAGTTGGCCATTGCATTTGGGTTGATTGCTACGCCACCTGGGGAGACCCTGCGGGTGATAAAAAATCTCCGAATATGTGGGGACTGTCATGTAGTAGCAAAGCTCATCTCTAAAGCTTATAGCCGGGTGATTGTCATTCGGGATAGAGCAAGATTCCATCGCTTTGAAGATGGGCACTGCTCTTGCAGGGATTACTGGTGAAATACTGGCATACTGGACCATTTGCAGGGTTAATACAGGCCAAAAAGGTGACCGGCTTTTGTGGTCTAATACATGGATGGATACTGATAATGAGCCACTGACTTCACATGGTTAGCACTTCACAAGCTTGTCAGCAGATACATTCATATAACCCAGCTTATTAGTGCGAATTCATGTGATTCAGTTTCCATCTGAGAAGAATCTTGCAAGTGAAGCCAACCCCATGAGCTTGAACTTTGCTCTGTGGTTAATCCATCCAGGTGTATGGTCACCAAAAGTTTATCAGATATTGCACCTATAAGGTGTAGGCTGATGATAGTTCGTAGTAGCATTATGCTAGTATGGTATTAGCGAGAACTTCCAGTTCTGTGTGGGATTTGGCTCATGATATTTTTTCCTTCCTGTGAGCTGAGAGAAAATTTTGTACTTGTAGAGCAATTTATTTTACATTGCTTTTTAGTTTCTCCAAACCAGCTTGCAGTACCATGATAGACTATACTCATGGCTTCTTATTTATACTAATATATACCATTGACTTCATCTGGTATCAAATTCAGTAACCTTCGAGGATGCAATTATTTGTTAGAAAAGACTTTTGAATCTGCAGATTAAGATGCTCCTGAACACTCTAATGTTTGTGGTCACAAGACCATAGTATTATAAATTGAGTCAAATTAACTTGAGGTTATCACTCTGTTCCTTTCTTCATTTTGAAATGCACTAACGTGGTCGCACAATTTGAAAAAGACATAATATTTTTTTCACAAATGCAAAACTTGTTGGCATGATTTTTTTTTACTCAATTGTACAAGCAGCAGACGAAATTTCACTAAGCAAAATGAAATTACTGACTGACTGTTGTAGTTTGATATTATTACTATAGAATGTCTTAAGATTCAAGTTTGCCAAGGAAACCTCTCTTCTTGCCTTAGTTTTCCTATTTATATTCCAACCGCTTTCAGTATTTACTTTTGTTGCTTGTTCCTTTCATCCAAGCATGAATTGCAGATCGTGTCATGAACCTGTAATATTGTCTGCTTGCATTTCCTCTCTCTTAGTTTGGTATTTTCTCAGTACCTGTTTGTTATGCATGCTGACATGTACATAAACTCTATGCAACACTTCGTGGATGCGTAATCCCTGCAAGAGCAGGCTGCAAACAAAGAATGGGAGACATTCAAAAATGAGTAGATATAATGCGTTCAACCAGGAGCATTCTGCTCCTGTAAAGGCAATATAGGTGTTCTATTCTATATCAGCCTAACATAGTGATAGTTCTATTTGCCTTGTGAAATAGAATTGATTAGCCCATATACTCTATGGATAAAGTATGAAGTTTATCCTGTATTTGAAATTCCTTGGTATGGAAACAATATGAGCATGAATTTTCAATCAAGAAGCTATGCATGTGAAGTTTGTACTGAATTACTTACTTTATACTGTAATTATCTATGGAAAATCAGATAATGTTTGGACATTTGATGATTATTTGAACTGATATTGAATGGTGCTGAATTATTCTTGCAGTTGGGAAGAATAGAGCTAGTCAGAATCAATAAGTAGGAAATTAAAGAGGCAAGAATGAAATGAATTATTTGGAGTTGATACAAAAGCCTCTGGTGTACCATGCTCCTGCTCTTCCTCTGGAGTATTGATTGTCTGGAATTCAAAGACATTCACATGGAGTCAGTGGTAGGTATCCGTTGGGTTGTTAGAGGCTTAGAGAGAGTTGCTGCTTATCCAGTGCAGGACTGCAAACCGTAATGCAGGAGTGCTTATCCAGTGCTGATGGCTCTTTGATGTATCAAATAATAAAGTGTGTTAAATGAAATTTGGGTCATATGTCTTTGGACTGGACTGCTATCATGTGTCTGTGAAAGCTACTGCAGCTCCTCTACTTATGGAAGGGAACCAAAAGCATGTGGAGCCGAGGGTGTCACATGAGGCTCATGTTCATGAGAGTAAACATGGTAAAATTTTGTGATTTCATAGTTTACATTCTGCGCACATTTTACAATGACAAATGTCCGTCAGAACCATGCATGCGGATCCATGTGTCTACTACTCGATGCTTGTTTGAGATATGTGCTGCAATGTCAGGGTAAAAGTTTAAGCAATCTACCCCTATATTCAGGCGCTGCTATTCTATCTGTTCAATCTTTCTTACATATTTCATATTTGTACCATCCAAACTTTCTCAAATATTTCGAATGTTTTCACTCAAGATGAACTTGCGAGCCAAAGTGTGCCTACAGACCCAGTCTTCTGTTATATGAGCATATGAGCAGACATAAATTTACATGGTTCCCGGAGACAGTGTACTTTTCTTATTTGCACTACATTATTTAGCGTGGAACGTTCATGGTACAGGATGCACCATCTTGTTCCCACATATCACTGTCTGTCATGTC
This sequence comes from Lolium multiflorum, assembly GCA_030979885.1. Taxonomy (NCBI): domain Eukaryota; kingdom Viridiplantae; phylum Streptophyta; class Magnoliopsida; order Poales; family Poaceae; genus Lolium; species Lolium multiflorum. Next base: position 46,021,937 of record CM061753.1, on the reverse strand, counting down.
TTTTGTAGTATTACTTCTTTGGTGTGTCTGCATAGTTCCAGTTGGCATGGGCAAAGGAAGTATAACTCCTTCCACCGGCCACATCTTCTTCACGTATCTGATTATCAATTTCTTTCAGGTCATCTTCTGTGAGCTCTACCTTTAAGGAGTCAATGTTGGATTCCAGATTCTTGATCTTGGTTGTCCCTGAGAAATTGCAGAGCAAATCTGTCAGTTATCAAATGCCAGTCTACTGGAAATATGGAATTGGCTACTGAGAATCGGGGATTGGAACTTGGAAGTGAAAATATGGAGCAAATCTTTGTAGATGAACCCATGTTCGGAGGCATCAAAGAATTTTGCAGCTCAGTTTAATGTCAGTTCAAGATTAACACCATGGTACACATATTACTGTATAGCAAAATACCACCATGGTTGTTCGTCTACCATGTTTCTCTGCAAAGAAAGCTTGGATTGCAGTCGATATGTCTCTTTGTGTCACCTACACTTCATTAAGATTTCTTAAACTGCAAAATTCGCTTCTATCAAAAAGCATATGCAGGCAATACGATCTTCAGGCTTTTACCTACTATGACAGTTGAGAGCTCAATAATATCACCCTACATGTTTAACACTTTGTCCTGTCAATGACATGAGAAAGGTTCATAATATTAACCTGGTATGGGAACCACATCATCCCCTCGATGCAGAACCCAAGCTAAAGCTAGCTGAGTAGTGCTGCACTGGTGTTTCTTAGCTAGTTCTTCCATTTTCAAGTACAGATGCTTGTTCTTCTGCAGATTTTCTGCTGAAAACCGTGGATGCCCTTTCTGCAAAGGGAAAAAAAGGGTTCAAGCCTAAGTAACTGAAAAGAATTGACTGCTGCAGATCAAGCAACTGGCTGTATTGGTACCAGATTAGATTCAGCGGACACTTGTTCCGTGACTCCTCTTCCACCGAAAAACCCGCGGCCAATCGGGCTGTAAGGAACAATCCCAATCCCCAATTCTCTGAGGGTCCATAGAGCAGAAGAACCAGTTTATTTACACAATCAATGAAGTCATTCAGGACTATCAGTCATTTATGGAAGCTTGCAAGTAGAATTTGCAATGCAGAATTCACCTGCAGAGCGGCACAATCTCGGGCTCGATGTCGCGAGCCCAGAGAGACCACTCCATCTGCACCGCGGAGATCGGGTGCACTGCGTGTGCACGCCGGATGGTGTCAGGGCTCGCCTCAGATAGCCCAATGTACTTGACCTTCCCCTCATCCACTAGCTTCTTCAGCTCACCCATCTTCAGCAGGAGAGTTGCAGTGAGCAACCGCACCATTCAAGCAATCGTTTAAGCAATGAACAAGGTGAGGAATAGGCGCCAGACCGTGTCCTCGATGGGGACGGTGGTGTCTATCCGGTGCTGGTAGTAGAGGTCGATGTGGTCAACGCCGAGGCGGCGTAGGCTGGCCTCGCAGCAGGCGCGCACGTACTCCGGCCGGCCGCACACGGTGCCGGTGCCGGCGCCGTACTCGTACAGCTGGATCCCGAACTTGGTGGCCACCTGCACCTGCTCCCTCGGCAGCTGCTTCAGCGCCTTGCCCAGGAGTGTCTCGTTGGTGTGGGGGCCGTAGAAGTCGGAGGTGTCGAAGAAGGCGACGCCGCGGCGGAAGGCGTGCGCGATGACGGCCACGCCGGCGTCGTCGTCGAGCGGGGAGTTGTAGGAGCCCGTGAGACCCATGCACCCGAACCCCAGCTTGGACACCTAGCTTCGTCACGTTGTTGGATCATTCGATTCAGACATTCGGTGCGCGCGAGAGCGAGACTGGAAGAGAGAAGGGAAGATGATTGATCGATCGATGGACTCACATGCAGCCCCTGGGTGCCGAGCCGGACGCGAGGAATCACTGGGGTTTCCTCCATGGCGCCGCTGACGAGTAGTGACTAGTGGCGAGTGAGCATATGCAGTGTAGCTCAACTTGGGAGCATCTTAAGCCGGGACAGAGTATGATTTTTTTGGATGTACCGTCTGAGACGCACCTTTTACTTCCAGATGAAAGAGGGAAGATGAAGCACGTCAGTGATAAGCTCGCTCTCTGCCACATGGAGGGAATCAAATAGGTCAAAGATCTAGAGAGGGAACCCTCAATGTATTGATGTGTTTGTCAAAGATGCTAAATGTAGTGTCACTCTCTATATCTCCATCTGTTCGTGTATAAAACTCTAAAACACAATGTTCTGTGTTCTCATTACCGGGGCGATATATGCATGCGGAAGTGCGGTGTTACTGCAGTGTGGAAGTAGATGACTCCCCACCTGATGCTAGATTTGATCTGTTATCAATCAAACACAACGCCACCGTCCAGCTGGCAAGGAATGATAACAAGATAGCAGATCCTACCATGTAAACGAAAGCTCTGAGATAGGCACGAGCCTGTTGGAGGAGTTCACGCTCGATTGAGGCCCGATGATCTTCACGTTGTATGATCAAAGTGGGGAGGATAACTAGCTTCAACCTGCCAACGTTGGATGCAACTGGTACGTTGGGGATGGCTGATCGAAGCTACAAGAACTTCAACCCGCTGTCCGAACAATCGCACAACCACAAATCGGGACTAACCCATATAAAACGGCTGGAACCATAGAGCACAAGATAGGGGGGGGGGGGGACCAGAGGCTCCTTCTCGCGAATCCGAATGAACGCACAAGAGCAAAGATAGTAAGGATCTCTCAGATATACAGCAGTCTTGCTGCATAAGCTTGTAGCTGAATGGTATGATAAAAGGTCAAAGATCGGGAGGATGGGGTTTTATAGCTGGAACAACCCCCCTTAGATAGGTGTGAAAGGGTTGGAAATAACTCAGCATTTGCATGGCTTCTTTGGGAGAATAAGCAGTTAACTTGGGGAGTTAATGGAGAGCTCCTCGGAACTTCGCGAACTTTTGACAGCTTGTACACCTCTCACCAAAAGAGTCAGAACTTGGCCTACATAACTTCAAATGATGTGAGGATTTTTTTGGAAAGTAAGTTTGATGTAACTTCTGTTGGTATACCCCAAAGGCCCCGCCTCTCATCCAGGTGGGTGCGAGAATAGTTGAAAGTTCAGAGGAAATTTTGACAGCATCAGATTTACTTGAAACTTTTTGTTGATAACTTTGTTTTTAATGTTGTTGGCTTCCTTCAACCTTGTTCCTGAATTCAACCAGTAATAAAGTAAATGAAAGCATAGTTGTATCATCAAGGTTGAGGTTATATGAATAAATTAAGTTAGGGTTCAGCTGGTCACTAATTTGTTTCGCACGACGTCTTGTGATAGGTCCATTGTTGGTCGGTGTGGTGTTGATTGTTGGGATGTCCTCATCAAATACCATCCTTCGACAAAGCTACACCCTTCAGTATGCTACGCCAGGTATAGGAAATGCCATTTGCAGGTATTGCTATGAGCCTTGAGAACTCGGGCAGACAATGAGCTTGGATTGGTGAGTATGCGCCACGCCTGCTTAGATAACATGGCCATATCGAATTCATACATATCCTTATACCCCAAGCCACCATCCTTCTTTTGTAGTGTCAAAGTTTCCCAACTTAGCCGGTGTACTTTGTTCTCATTCTTTTGCTGAGCCCACCAGAACCGACACACCATTGCCGAGATTTGGTCACACATGCCCTTCGATAAATCGAAACATGACAAAGCAAAAGTAGGGATTGCATGTGCACATGCCTTGATCAAAATTTCTTTCCCAGCCTACTATAATTGCAATAATAGTTAGAAAAACTCTATGTCATCCGGTTGTAGCTACAACCGGTTTAGACGAGACGAGCGCTCCTCGGTTTTTTGGACCGCGTTCCACGTCCTGGCTCACGCGTTGCCTCCACATTTCCCGTTCAGCGGCTTGTCCCACGCAGCCAGCACATCACCACTGTTGCGCCTGTCCACGCACACATGGCTGAGCAGCGGCTTGTTCACATCGAGCTTTCCTTAGCATGCCTAGCTAGATTGGCCCGATGCACTTAATTAGAATGCCTAGCTAGCTCTGCAACTGCCTAGCTAGCTTTACCCCCCATGCACTTTAGTTCGCATGCCAAACGGTAGAATCTTGGCTCTCTGTGAAACTTTTTAAAAAATTGACTATTCAACAATTTGTGTACCATTATTTTGGTACATTGAGATTCGCACCAATGTTAGATGTGTTATCACGTAATGTTGGATACATTGAACTAAAATGTTGGATGCATTGTAGAGAAATATTGTACTATCCTCCGTCCCAAATTAGTTGTCTCAAGTTTGTTAAAATATGGATGCATCAAGACACTAAAACATGTCTAGATACATCCATATTTAAAAAAATTTGGGACAACTAATTTGGAACGGGGGGAATATAATAATGTTGCATCTTTGAAAATGTTACATAGGCAGAGAAAAATGTTACATTTAGGATTTTTGTACCATTGACAAAAAAAATTGTACCATTATTTTGCGACAAAATGAAAAATATTAGAGACAAATATTACATACTATATAAAAATTGTTACATACGAAGCGCTTTTGTAACACGATCGGACGCATGAGATTCGGTCAGTTAAGTTGATCCGACGATCCGGAAGAATGATGGTAGGTGGCTTTTTTACAGCCGGATGATGCCTAAAGTTGGCCTATTGGTTATAACTGAGATTTTAGTACTTGCATATGAGTCGTAACTGAACCTGATGGATTTTTTATTTATGATTTGTGCTTACTCATGAGTTTCAACGTGGATTGTAATTGACATTTGATGACGTTACATTATTAGGAATGAATTAAGTTAATTATCAACAAAATGAGAATTACTCACTACTAGTATACAGCGTTGCTTTATATACCACTAAAAAAAACTATCCCAAATCCTCGCCGTTCTTGATCCTCCTCACTCTCCCCATTACCGCATCGAAGGAGATGTCGAACGCATCCCTCATGTCCCCGTGGAACCTCGCCCTGGGGTCCTCGTACAGGAACCTCGGGATCATCTTGATGACCTCTTCCCTCATGGCGGCCACCTCCTCGTCTGTGTAGCTAGCCAGCACCTCCTCGATATCCACCTTGCCTTCCAGGATTTCGTCGGCGTCCATGAGCACCGAGTACCGGCGGTCGCTGCCGTCCGGGTCCGGGTGGTGCCACCGGTACTGCTTCTGGAAGGTGGAGCCCTCGTGGAAGAAGACGGGGATGCACCCGGCCATTATAGCGTCCACCGAGGAGCGGCGCATGAAGGAGTCGCCTCTCGGTTGCAGGCAGAAGCGGGAGGCGGCGAAGGCGGAGACGACCGTCCGCGGCGACTGGCAGGTCTTGCTGCCCTGTATGCCGTGGCTGCAGTCGACAAGCCGGCACCGGCTCGATGACGCGCAGGAATCCATGATGCGGTCGCGGATGACCAGCGTCCCGTTGGCGCGCCTCGCGCCGGTGAAGGCAAACAGCCATGGCCGCTCCGCAGCGCGGGCGCGGTCCTGCCACGCGGCCACCTCGCCGGCAGACTTGGGGTGGAAGTAGCTTGGGTACGGCACGGCGTATTCCCTGTTGCGCGGCTCCCAGATGTTGGACTCGTAGGTCAATACCGTCATGTTGCCGGACTCGGGGTGCTCCAGAAAGTCGTTGCCGCACGTCCCACTGGCGTCCTTGCGGAACATCCAGCTGGTCTTGGCGGCGACCATGAAGTGGTCGCGGCCCCCGAAGGCCGCCCACTGCGGCCGCGACGACAGCCACCGGAGGAACTCGGAGGAGGGACCGCTGCGCACCGTGTAATTGAGGTCGCAGATGTGCTCTTGGAGCTCCAGCGCTGGGTAGTAGGGCACGTACACCGCCGTGGCTGCCGCCGGGTCGTCGGTGAGGCACTCGTACCGCCGCATACGGTTGTGGACGATCACCTCCAGGGCATACTGGTACGTGTTGTACCTGCAACGACGTGCGCATTCTCAGATGCGTGCTGAATGCTGATAATTTTCCCTATATGAAGCCAAGCCCCATCGATTAATGGAGTATATACACTGTCAGTTGATGATCAACGAGCTTACCATCCGGTGTTGGGGATGACGCCGGTGTCACCGTCACTGCCGTCGCCGGTGGCCGGAGGGAGCACGGGGCCCATGCCAGCATTGACCAAGAGGGAGCACATGCTGTACTCGTCCTGAAACGCCGGAGCGCCCTCGACGCAGCCGCTGAGAACATCGAACCGGGAAGGCACATCTAGCATGTACACGTACCTCCCTTCGCAGGACGCCGGCGACGATGCCACAGACGAAGGGCGGCCATTCTCATCGGCCCCGATGGTTGAGGGAGCTCGAGGCAAGGTGGCGTCGAGCGCGATGGGAACCGAGGGCCGGAGGACGACGAGCGCCGGTCCTGAGCGGGGTTCAGAGGACAAGAGGTAGATGTGAACGAACTTGAAGTGGAGGCTGAAGGAGACGAGCCATGACCCCAGGATGAGGAGGCCGTAGAGGAGGTACCTAGGGTAGCCAGCTTCCATGGTTGGCTGGATTTGCTAGCTCTAGGCTCTAGCTAGATGAGGAGGCAGCTGACAGCATGATAGTCGATATGGCTAGAGGGGTTTTGTAGCACACCAAGTGGTAATAAGCTAATAGCAAACTAATTATGAAGAATGTTACTATCCTATATATTCAATCAATGTTAGGTACTAGTTATATTAGGCTTTCCGTTGTTGATTTTATATGTGACCTTTGATCGTCGGCGTACTACGGTGGTTAACTAGCCAGCTAGCTCAGTTGCTGGCACGCAATTGTGCCATTGTGATAGAATTGCATCGTGGCATCTTGCAGTTGGTACACGAAGTATGCACTATGCATCCAAGTCTACCGCCGGTTCTTAGTTCATGGGACGCACGATCGTTATTCAGGCTAGACATGATGCATGATCCCTCAGTTCGTGTGAAGCGTGGTGGATCGGCGCAGGAAGGATCCTCCCTGGTTTGGGTGTGGTGCGCTCGTCGGGCACCACATCGTGTTGGCTGCTCGATGCGCGGCGGCGTGAGCGGCGCGCCCGACGTCGTGAGCGGCGGCGCGCATAGAGCATCAGCGGCGGACGGCGACCTAGGCGCCGGTCTGGGCGGCATCCTGGTGATCGTGGTGGTGGCCGCTGGCGGTGCAGGTGCGAGGTGGGACGGACCATATGGGTGTAAGCCCTAGGTTGGTCTTCTCTTTTCCATTTCCGTGATCTTGGTTGTCGCCGGTGGAGGGTCGGCCGGTTGCAAGGCGTCTCGCCGCGTTGCCTCGGCCGGCATGGGATGGTCGGCGGCGCTGGGCCCGGCCTGAATAATGGTGGCGGTCCTCGGGTCTCTCTTATGCGAAGATGAAGACCTACATGAGGCTTGTCCGTCTTGATCTGGCTGGAGTGATGACTTCCGGAAAGCTCCACCGGCGAATAGAACAGTGCATCTTTTACCTAGAGTTTGCTGGATCTGGTGGTATTCGATCGTACGCACCCTTAATTTTATTCCGACCATTTGGTTCTAGAGGGAACGACGCGAAGCTCTATTCTGTGTTGCCATCAGATGACATTCTGGTACATGGTGAAATCAGAGGTGGGGAATATCATTAAAAGGCCGGATTGGAGGACTAGCAATGGAGGTTCGAGTCTCTGTATTGTTGAGGGGCTTGCTTGGTGTTCTGAGTTTCGCAGCAGCAATATGCAAGTGCGGGTGGCAGCACAGGTGAAATTCAGAGCTTACCTTTCAGGGTGAAAATCCAAGATCTAGCCTTAACTGGTTGTGCCTGGCAATGGCCTTGTTGAAGGCATTGTTTTGAGAGCGGGGACTATCTTCAGGGTGAAAACATAAGATCTTTTGATCGGGCGACGAAGGCGCTTGTGCACCGTTTCCTTCTTTGAGGCGTCGCGTTTTGGAGAGTCTGGAGTTCATGTGTTGTCATGGTGGTGGATGTGTAGGGTTCGTTGCATGTAAAACGAAAAAATCTACCGCAAAAATGAATAAAACCAAGATCCAATCTATGGAAAAGCCAAGATCTAATCTGTGAGATCGGAGCATCGAGATAGATGGGAGACTAACCCTCTAAGATCCAAATCCTTAACGGGATCAGATCTCGTGGTTGATGAAGACGATCCTTTCGGTGCTGCAATCCGGCAGCACTTCCGTACTCGGTCACACGTACGATGTCGATGAAGTCCTTCCTCTCCCCGTTCTAACCGGCAGCGGAGGTAGTAGATCCCCTCGGAATCCCAGCAGCACGACGGCGTGCTGGTGGTGGTGGAGGAGAAATTCCTGCAGGGCCTCGCCTAAGCCGGAGCAGGAGGAAGTGGGAGCGAGGGAGGAGAGGTGGCAATTAGGGTTAGGGAAAGGGGGCTTTGGCCGGCCACCCCTCCCCTCTTTATATAGTGGGGGGTTGGCTAGGGTTGCCCCCTTGGCCCAAACCCATATAGGGCCGACGCAAGGGGAGGGGGAACTTTCCTTCCCTCCCAAGTCTTGCCTTTTAGCCCCCCTAGGGGCTGGGGAAACCCTTGAGGGTTGGCCGGCCTGGGCCATTAGGCTTGGCTGCACCTGGCCCTGGGGTCGGGTCCCACTGTGGGCCCTCCGGAACCTTCTAGAAACCCTTCGGTCATCCACCAGAAAATTCCAGAAATTTCCGAACCCTAGAAAATGACTTTGCTTATATGAATCTTATTCTCCGGACCATTCCGGACCTCCTCGTGATTTCCTGGATCCCATCCGAGAGTCCGAACAATATTCGGTCTCTATCTCATATTCCATATCTACTAACAACATCGAACCTTAAGTGTGTCACCCTACGGTTCGCGAACTATGCAGACATGATCAAGACACCTCTCCGATCAATAACCAATAGCGGAACCTGGAGATCGATAATGGCACCCACACATTCAATAATGACTTCGTGATCGAAAGAACCATTAACATACGATACCAATTCCCTTTGTCGCGCGATACTTTACTTATTTGAGGTTCGATCATCGGTATTTGTATACCTAGTGCAACCTCGTTACCGATAAGTACTCTTTACTTGTACCGTGATATGTCATCCCTTGTGACCTAGTCACATGCTTTCAAGTTAATTGGATGACATTCCACTGAGAGGACCCAGAGTATATATATCCATCATCAGGATGGACAAATCTCACTCTTGATCCATGTGCTTCAACTTATACTTTCAGAATACTTAATGCCACCTTTATAACCACCCATTTACGAAGTGGCGTTTGATGTCATCAAAGCATTCATCCGGTGTAAGTGATTAACACGATCTCATGGTCGAAGGATTAGGTCACTATGTATCGAAAGCTTATAGCAAGACAAACTTAATGACTTGATCTTATGCTATGCTTACTATGGGTGTGTGTCCATCACATCATTCTCCTAATGATATGATCTTATTATTAACAACACCCAATGTTCATGATCAGGAAACCATGATCATCTAGTAATCAACAAGCTAGTATAACAAGAGGATTACTAGGGACTCTTTTATGTTTACAAAACACACAAATATTAATGTTTCCGGTTAATACAACTATAGCATGGGACGTAAACATTTATCATAAACACAAAGATATAATAATAACCACTTTATTATTGCCTCTTGGACATATCTCCAAGAGTCTCCCACTTTCACTAGAGTCAATAATCTAGATTACATGATAATGTACCTAACACCCATGGCGGTGTAGGTCATGTTTTGCTGTAGGTAGTCAACGGATCTGCCACATTCAGATCTGTGTGTACTTTGTAAATATTTATGTCACCATCTTTGACATACTCACGAATACAATAAAAACGTAGCTTGATATGCTTCAACTTCTTGTGTGACCTTGGCTCCTGTGCATTGGCTATGGCACCCATGTTGTCACAATAGATGGTCATCGGATCCAAGGCGCTAGAAACCACACCAAGCTCAGAATGAACCTCTTCATCCATATCGCTTCCGACGAAGCTTCCGAAGCAGCTATGTATTCTGATTCAGGTTAACATTTCGCCACCATGCTTTGCTTGACACTCATTGATGAGCGCAGATTGCACACCATTGGGGAACCCCAAGAGGAATGTATGATGAGCACAGTAGCAAGTTTTCCTCAGTAAGAAACCAAGGTTTAATCGACCAGTAGGAGAAAGACGTGACTTCTAAAGGTGTTGCTAGCTTATAGGCAGGGCGCACGACCGTCGTCAGCAACGTGGAACCTGCACACAACACAACCAAAATACTTTGCCCCAACTTACAGTGAGGTTGTCAATCTCACCGGTTTTGCTGAACACAAAAGATTAAATGTATAGTGTGGAAAGATGATGATTCTTTGCACTGAAATTAAAGAGAACAGTGCTTGCAGTAAGTAAATAGAACATGATGATTGTATCAGTGTAAAAGAAAAGGACCGGGGTCCACAGTTCACTAGAGGTGTCTCTCCATAAAGATAAATAACATGCTGGGTGAACAAAGTACAGCTGGGCAATTGACAGAATAACAACCATACATGACAAGATGATTACTATGAGATTCGTTTGGGCATTACAACATAATACATAGACCGTAATCCAACTGCCTCTATGACTAATAATCCACCTTCCGGTTATCGTCCGAACCCCTTTCAGTTTTAAGTTGCAACCAACAGATTATCGCATTAAGCAATGTGTGTAAAATAAACAATAGAATTATTCTTAGACAAAACAATGTTGTTTTCCCCCTAGTAGCAACAACACATCTACAATCTTAGAAGTTATTGTCACTCTTCCAGAAAACTAGAGGCATGAACCTACTATGGAGCATAAATACTCCTCTTGGAGTCACAAGCATTTACTTGGCCAGAGCAACTACTAGCAACGGAGAGCATGCAAGATCACAAATAACATATGAAAAATATATAATCGATCTCAACATAGTATTCGACATTCATTGGATCCTAGCAAACACAACATGTAGCATTACGTAAAGATGATCTTGATCATGATAGGCAGCTCACAAGATCTAAACATGAGGCACAAATTGGAGAAGACAACCATCTAGCTACTGGTATGGACCCATAGTCCAGGGATGAACTACTCATGCATCAGTTCAGAGACGGGCATGGCGATGTAGAGGCCTTCGGTAATGATCTCCCTCTCCAGGGTGCCGGAAGAGCTTAGAACCCTCCCGAGCTAGGGTCTGCGATGGCGGCCGCGACGAAACTTTTCGTGGATGGAGGCTCGGGTGTTTAGGTTTTTCCCAAGATCGTGAATAAATAGGCGGAAGGGCGAGGTCGGTGCACGCCTAGGGGGGCCACACCACCCCTTGGTGCGGGCCCACCCTTGGTCGCGCCATGGGGTGGTCTGGCCGCCCTGTGGCGCCTCTTCGACCCCCTTCTAGACTATGTCTTCGTTACGGTAAAATATTGACTTCGGCTTTTGTTTCGTCCAATTCCGAGAATATTTCCTGTACAACATTTCTGAAATACAAAACAGCAGAAAACAGGGAACTGCCACTGTGGCATCTTATTCATAGGTTAGTGCCGGAAAATGCATAAAAGTGCAACGAAGTATAAGCAAATTATATATAAATTGGTGTAAAACAAGCATGGAGCATCAAAAATTATAGATGCGTTTGCAACGTATCAGCATCCCCAAGCTTAACTCCTGCTCGTCCTCGAGTAGGTAAGTGATAACAAAATAATTTTGAGGTGACATGAAGCCAACACAATCTTGATCAAGTTATTGTAAAAGCATTGTGAGCTGGGATCAAAGTACTCTAAGAATAGACATGATAGATATAATTCTGACAATAGAACTTAGCAACTATGTTATAACATGAAAAGTAACTCAAACGAAGGATCATGAATAATTGTGCAATGTAAGCAATTGTTTGTTTATAAGCATAGATAAAATATAGCAAAGCAGTACTCAGCTTATCCTTTATGGGGTAGCAAAACATAAATGCTAGGACACCTTTAAAGTTCAAAGGGTGACTAGAAATAAGTAATTTAAGAACAAGCAATATCATAATCATGAATCAATTAATAATAAATTTTGGTACTATGCACATTATACTAAGAATGACAACTATGCTCTCTTAATTGGTGCATAAAGAAGAAGATGAAGACTCAACATAAAAGTAAAAAAAATTTGCAGAGGAAGCAAGATTAACAAGTTTTATAAACCTTCCAAAAAAGTATGGTACTCATTAGCTTTGAGCTATCATTACCCCTATCATAAGCATCTTGAATGGTTAAAGTTAATGTGAGGGTAAATATGAGTTATATGCTTGACAACTCACAAGTTGAAAATCTCGTGCCCCTTGAATACGAGTACCTAAATCTCATGTTACTCAACTTAGGTCCCAAATAATTTCTTGTCATTGTAAGTATACATGTATCATCGAAAACGCCAATGGGGTACCTCCTGCCCCATGATATAGAAGTACTCCTGCCGATATAGGAGCAATCCCATACCAAAATGACAAGATAAATAGACAATGAGCATCTCAGCAATCCTTTTATTTACTATGGGCATAGCTTTTTATTGAAGACGCGTCATAGAATGCTCACTATGGTTCGCTGTAAATTTCCACCATGAATTATGCATGGCTTAATTGGCGGCCCAGGCGTTTCTCTAACATATATACAAACTCCATGGACTTACAAGTTTCCATTTTATTTCACACCGCTAGGCATCCATAAACAAAAGAACAGATATCAACTAAATAAGAATAAGTGCAATGTTGAAAGCGTGCCCCATGAAAGCATGGTTGTGCTAACTCCCAACTCGTAATTTGTAAGCATATAATCTTCATAAGATAGTCACAATGGCTCAAGTTTATTAGGTGCAAGAAAGTAAATGTGCCATCAAGTTCGTGAGAGCTTTACTAACTAATTTTCTCATGACAAATATTAATTTGGAAGATAAATAAAAATATGATGAATATACTTGGACTAGCAACAATGCTAGTAGGTAGATATGGTGGACATAATTGGCAAACTTTGGTTTTTGGTGGTTGGATGTACGAGTAGAGTTCATACTCAGTACAGGCGAAGGCTAGCAAAAGACTTGGAGCGACCAACTAAGAGAGCAGTAATGACCATAATCATGCATAACGACAAAACATTATTAATCAAAGCATAAAGTGATATTACAAGTCAAAAACTAAATGATCATAGAGACTTTAGTTGACTGGTTGTAGTCATAACATGATGTAAACATGTGTCAAGTCAATCCAATAAAGCATCAAAGGAGAATACCACAATATTATGCTTTTTATGATGGAAAGAAAACTTGATTCTTTCAATGGCACCTTATGCACTCTCAGCTATTTGAGACAAGTCATGCTACAACAATAAATACTAAGTATATAATAAGAATTACATCCAACATGCCAAAGTCTATGCCACAGACTTATTTGAAACAACTCTCATAGATAATAATCAATATGGAACAGAGAGCTAATCATACATAAATTAAGAAAACTAATCAAGCTCTGAACAAAATAAGAATGGAAAACCAAGAGCTAAACGCAGTACTAGCAAACTAGAACACTCGCAGAACAATAAGAACGAAAACTAGAGCGTTCTATGCAATTAAAATGGAGTGTGTCATTCTCCAAAAAACAATGCTGGGATCCAACCATATGCTACAACAATCAAAACAAAACAAGACTAAAAACAAAAATAAAGACGCTTCAAGAACAACACATAGCATATGAAGCAAAAAAATATATAGCGCGTAGAAAGATGGCCTGATGCTTTGTTGATGAAGAGGGGATGCCCAAGATCTTTGATGCTTGTACCTCATGGATATTTCTTGGGGTGACATGGCCATCCTCAATCTTGAGATTTTGTCCATACTTCATCTCATTACATCATTCTTCTCTCCCAACACTTGAAAACTTATTCATACAAAACTTCACACAATTATTATTAGCAGCATTCGTGCAATCAAAATAACAAATTCACTTGGGTTCAGTTCTAACATATATCAAATATCTACTAAAGCATTAGATACTGTAGCAATCTCTTCAAAAATCTCTTTCCTAAAAAAAACTCAAAAAGAAAGAGATTACGAGGCAAATGCAAATAGTGGTAGAAATTTATCAAAACAGAACAGTAGGTAAAGATCGATTTTTTCGAAAACCTTCTGTTGCTCAGATCAAAAAGTGTTCAACTAACGAAAGTTGAATAATAACCTCGGGCATATGCACAAAAATTAGCAGCTCAAAATTATGTTCTGGCTCGGAATACAAATTTTTATGGTGACAGCATAGAATCTGTTTTCAAGACAGCAACTTCCCCAAATCTTACTTTTTTTCCTATTAGAGGCTATTCTTGGCACAAAAACGAAATAAAAATGATAAGGAGAGGTCATGACAAGGTAATAACTTCCAAGACTCAACAAAAGAGAAGTTACAGAAATAAACATAGATTATCTTTCAAGAGTGCTTTTCTTTAACGTCTTTTAGCTAGGCTTGATAGTTTGAGAAGGTTCTCACATAAGAAATATGAATTGAAGTAAAAGAGAGCATCAAGAAGCAAATATAAAACAAATTTAAGTCTAACCCACTTCCTATGCATAGGAATTTTGTACACAAACAAATTCACAAAAGAACAAAGTGACAAGCATAAGAAGATAAAACAAGAGTAACTTCAAAACTTTCAGCATATAGAGAGGTGTTTTAGTACCATAAAAACTTCTACAACCATATTTTTCTCTCTCATAATAATTTTCGGTGGCATCATGAATAAACTCAACAATATAACTATCACATAAAGCATTCTTACCATGAGCCACATGAATAAAATAAATATTACTCTTCACCTAAGCATAGTCATTCTTATTAATTGTAGTGGGAGCAAATTCAACAAAATAGTTGTCTTTATTATTCTCATCGCCATAATCATCAGATATAGGAGACATATTGTAATCATAATTAATTTTCTCCTCAATAGTACGTGGAATGAAAATATCATATTCATCATTGTAATCATGATAGCAAACTTTCTCCTCTAAAGCTGAGGAACTAAAATGATCATTTTCATAAAAACTAGCTTCCCCAAGCTTAGATTTTTCCATAGCATTAGCAATAATGTTGTTCAAAGAATTCATACTAATAACATTGCTATTAGCATGCAAATAAAGTTCCATAGGTTTTTTAATTTTGTCTTCGAACACTTCATGTCCTAGCTCAAGATAAATACTATAAAGCTCTCTAATTTTGTTGTTGTTTTCCATTAAGCCTAACTAGTGAAAAACAAGAAACATCAACATGGGAGGTGAGCATGGAATAAACTAAGCAAAACAATAACAAAGTAAAGAGATTGGAAGTGAGAGACTCCCCTTACAGAACTCTTTTTCCCCGGCAACGGCGCCAGAAAATCAGCTTGATGAGCGCAGATTGCACACCATTGGGGAACCCCAAGAGGAAGGTATGATGAGCACAGTAGCAAGTTTTCCCTCATTAAGAAACCAAGGTTTAATCGACCAGTAGGAGAAAGACTTGACTTCGAAGGTGTTGCTACGACTATTGACAGGGCGCACTACCGGCTCACAGCAACAATGTGGAACCTGCACACCACACAACCAAAATACTTTGCCCCAACTTACAGTGAGGTTGTCAATCTCACCGCTTTTGCTGAACACAAAGGATTAAATATATAGTGTGGAAAGATGATGATTGTTTACAGTGAAATTAAAGAGAACAGTGCTTGCAGTAAGTAAACAGAACATGATGATTGTATCAGTGTAAAAGAAAGGACCGGGATCCATAGTTCACTAGCGGTGTCTCTCCGTAAAGATAAATAACATGCTGGGTGAACAAATTACAGCTGGGCAATTGACAGAATAAAGACCATACATGACAAGATGATTACTATGACATCATTTGGGCATTACAACATAATATATATATATAGACCGTAATTCAACTCCGTCTATGACTAATAATTCACCTTCCGGTTATCGTCCAAATCCCTTCCAGTATTAAGTTGCAAGCAACAGATTATCGCATTAAGCAATGTGTGTAAAGTAAACAATAGAATTATCCTTAGACAAAACATTATTGTTTTCTCCCTAGTAGCAACAACACATCTACAATCTTAGAAGTTATTGTCACTCTTCCAGAAAACTAGAGGCATGAACCTAATATCGAGCATAAATACTCCCTCTTAGAGTCACAAGCATTTACTTGGCCAGAGCAACTACTAGCAACAAAGAGCATGCAAGATCACAAATAGCATATGACAAATATATAATCGATCTCAACATAGTATTCGATATTCATCGGATCCCAGCAAACACAACATGTAGCATTACATAAAGATGATCTTGATCATGATAGGCAGCTCACAAGATCTAAACATGAGGCACAAATTGGAGAAGACAACCATCTAGCTACTGGTATGGACCCATAGTCCAGGGATGAACTACTTACGCATCACTTCGGAGGTGGGCATGGCGATGTAGAGGCCTCCGGTGATGATCTCCCTCTCCAGCAGGGAGCCAGGAAGAGCTTCCGAACCCTCCCGAGCCAGTGTCTGTGATGGCGGCCACGACGGAACTTTTCGTAGATGGAGGCTCGGGTGTTCAGGTTTTCCCGAGATCGTGAATAAATAGGTGGAAGGGCGAGGTCGGTGGCCGCCTGGGGGGCCCACACCACCCCTTCGTGCGAGCCCACCCTTGGCCACACCATGGGGTGGTCTGGCCGCCCTGTGGCGCCTCGTCGACCCCCCCTCTGTGACTCTGTCTTCGTTACGGTAAAATATTGACTTCGGCTTTTGTTTCGTCCAATTCCGAGAATATTTCCTGTACAACTTTTCTGAAATACAAAATAGCAGAAAACAGGGAACTGGCACTGTGGCATCTTGTTAATAGGTTAGTGTCGGAAAATGTATAAAAGTGCAACGAAGTGTAAGCAAATCATATATAAATTGCTGTAAACACAAGCATCGAGCATCAGAAATTATAGATACGTTTGCAGCGTATCACTCATCCAGCTCACTGCTGCACCATTCAAAATAAATAGGTATCCAGATTGAGACTTAGAGTCATCTGGATCAGTGTTCCAACTAGCATCGGTGTAACTGGTTACAGCGAGCTCTTGGTCACCTCCATAACAAAGAAACATATCATTAGTCCTTGTCAAGTATTTCAGGATATTCTTGACCGTTGTCCAGTGTTCCATTCCAGGATCACTTTGATATCTGTAGGCCAAACTAACAGCATGAGCGATATCCGGTCTCGTACACAGCATCTCATACATGATAGAGCCTACTGATACGTCTCCAACGTATCTATAATTTCTTATGTTCCATGCTAGTTTTATGACAATACCAACATGTTTTAGTCATACTTTATAATGTTTTGATGCATTTTCCGGCACTAACCTATTATAAAGATGCCGAAGCGCCAGTTCTTGTTTTCTGCTGTTTTTGGTTTCAGAAATCCTACACAGGAAATATTCTCGGAATTGAACGAAACAAAAGCCCACGGTCTTATTTTGCACGGAGCCTTCCAGAAGTCCGAAGAGGAGACGAAGAGGGGCGACGAGGCGGCCACCCCATAGGGCGGCGCGGCCCCACCCCTGGCCGCGCCGCCATATGGTGTGGGCCCCTCGGGCACCCCCTGCGCTGCCCCTTCGCCTACTTAATCCCTCCGTCGCGAAAACCCTAGTACCGAGAGCCACGATACGGAAAAGTTCCAGACGCCACCGCCGTCAATCCCATCTCGGGGATTCAGGAGATCGCCTCCGGCACCCGCCGAGAGGGGAATCATCACGGAGGGCTCTACGTCACCATGCCCGCCTCCGGAATGATGCGTGAGTAGTTCATCCTTGGACTATGGGTCCATAGCAGAGCTAGATGGTTGTCTTCTCCTCTTGTGCTATCATGTTTAGATCTTGTGAGCTGCCTATCATGATCAAGATCATCTATTTGTAATACTACATGTTGTGTTTGGTGGGATCCGATGAATATTGAATACTATGTCAAGTTGATTAATTGATCTATCATATATGTGTTGTTTATGTTCTTGCATGCTCTCCGTTGCTAGTAGAGGCTCTGGCCAAGTTGATACTTGTAACTCCAAGAGGGAGTATTTATGCTCGATAGTGGGTTCATGCCTCCATTGAATCTGGGACAGTGACAGAAAGTTCTAAGGTTGTGGATGTGTTGTTGCCACTAGGGATAAAACATCAATGCTTTGTCTAAGGATATTTGTGTTGATTACATTACGCACCATACTTAATGCAATTGTCTGTTGTTTGCAACTTAATACTGGAAGGGGTGCGGATGCTAACCTGAAGGTGGACTTTTTAGGCATAGATGCATGCTGGATGGCGGTCTATGTTCTTTGTCGTAATGCCCTGATTAAATCTCATAGTAGTCATCATGATATGTATATGAATCTCTATTCTGTCAATTGCCCACCTGTAATTTGTTCACCCAACATGCTATTTATCTTATTGGAGAGACACCACTAGTGAACTGTGGACCCCGGTCCTTTCTTTTACATCTGAAATACAATCTACTGCAATCTTGTTCTCTGTTGTTCTTCGCAAATAAACATCATTCTCCACACCCTACGTTTAATCATTTGTGTTCAGCAAGCCGTGAGATTGACAACCTCACCGTTAAGTTGGGGCAAAGTATTTTGATTGTGTTGTGCAGTTCCACGTTGGCGCCGGTGTTGCGCCGCACTACACTCCTCCACCAACAACCTTCACGTGGCCTTCATCTCCTACTGGTTCGATAACCTTGGTTTCTTTCGAGGAAAAATTGTTGTGCGCATCACACCTTCCTCTTGGGGTTCCCAACGGACGTGTGCATCACGCGCCATCAAGACTGTTTTCTAGCGCCGTTGCCGGGGAGATCAAGACACGCTGCAAGGGGACTCTCCCACATCCAATCTCTTTACTTTGTTTATTGTCTTGCTTTACTTTATTTTATTTTTCTGTCTTATTTGCTTTCTTATATCAAAAACACACAAAAATTAGTTACTTGTTTTTACTTTATTTTATTCTGTTTGCTTAGTTTATTTTTATTACTGCTAAAATGAATACTCCTGAAAATACTAAGTTGTGTGATTTCACTAGCACAAATAATAATGATTTTATATGTACTCCTATTGCTCCACCTGCTACTACAGCAGAATTTTATGAAATTAAACCTGCTTTACTAAATCTTGTTATGAGAGAGCAATTTTCTGGTGTTAGTACTGATGATGCTGCTGCCCATCTTAATAATTTTGTTGAACTTTGTGAAATGCAAAAGTATAAGGATATAGATGGTGATATTATAAAACTGAAATTGTTTCCTTTCTCCTTAAGAGGAAGAGCTAAAGATTGGTTGCTATCTTTGCCTAAAAATAGTATTGATTCATGGACTAAATGTAAAGATGCTTTTATTGGAAAATATTATCCTCCTGCTAAGATTATATCTTTGAGAAGTAGCATTATGAATTTTAAGCAATTGGATAATGAACATGTTGCCCAAGCATGGGAGAGAATGAAATCTTTGGTAAAGAATTGCCCTACCCATGGACTAACTACTTGGATGATCATCCAAACCTTTTATGCAGGATTGAATTTTTGTTCAAGGAACCTGTTGGATTAAGCTGCTGGAGGTACTTTTATGTCCATCACTTTGGGTGCTGCAACAAAGCTTCTTGATGATATGATGATCAATTACTCTGAATGGCATACTGAAAGAACTCCTCAAGGTAAGAAAGTAAATTCTGTTGAAGAAACCTCTTCTTTGAGTGATAAGATTGATGTTATTATGTCTATGCTTGTTAATGGTAGATCTCATGTTTATCCTAATAATGTTCCTTTAGCTTCATTGGTTGCTCAAGAAGAGCATGTTGATGTGAATTTCATTAAAAATAATAATTTCAACAACAATGCTTATAGGAATAATTATGGTAACAACAACTATAAGCCATATCCTTCTAATAATGGTAGTGGTTATGGTAATTCTTATGGTAATTCTTACAACAATAATAAGAGTGTACCCTCTGGTCTTGAAGTCATGCTTAAAGAATTTATTA
The DNA here is from genome assembly GCA_030979885.1 of Lolium multiflorum. Classification (NCBI taxonomy): domain Eukaryota; kingdom Viridiplantae; phylum Streptophyta; class Magnoliopsida; order Poales; family Poaceae; genus Lolium; species Lolium multiflorum. The sequence goes on along the minus strand of CM061753.1, from coordinate 46,001,963 downwards.
GTACACAAACTGCTTTTAATAAATCTGTTGAAGAAAAGCTTGGTAAAATTGATGTTCTTGCTTCTAAGGTTGATAGTCTTGCTCTTGATGTTGATCTTTTGAAACTGAAAGTTATGCCTGATGAAGTTAAAGATACTAAGTTTGCTAAAACAAATGCTATCCAAGTTCGAATTAATGATAATATTAGAATGATGGCTGAATTGCATGCTAGGTGGGAAAGAGAAGAAAAAGAAAAACTTGCTAAAGAGAATAATGTAGCTAAAGTTTGGACTATTACCACCACTAGTAATGATGATGTTTCACATGTTGCTAAACCTCCTACTATCAATGGTAAAATAATTGGTGTTAGCAATGTTTCTACTCCTAGTACAAAGCGTGCAAAATTGTCTGAAACTGTTGAAACTGTTTGTGATAAAAGTGTTGAAATTTTTCAGGATGTAGATCATAATGGTTTAGATTTTGATAGTTGTCATATTTCTGAAGTTATTAAGTTCCTACAAAAACTTGCTAGAAGTCCTAATGCTAGTGCTATAAATTTAGCCTTTACAAAACATATTACAAATGCTCTCATTAAAGCTAGGGAAGAGAAATTAAAACTTGAAGCTTCTATTCCTAGGAAGTTAGAAGATGGTTGGGAGCCCATCATTAAGATGAAAGTCAATGATTTTGATTGTAATGCTTTATGTGATCTTGGTGCAAGTATTTCTGTTATGCCTAAGAAACTTTATGATATGCTTGACTTGCCACCATTGAAAAATTGCTATTTGGATGTTAATCTTGCTGATAATTCTATAAAGAGACCTTTGGGGAGAATTGATAATGTTCACATTACGGTTAACAATAACCTTGTCCCCGTTGATTTTGTTGTCTTGGATATTGAATGCAATGCATCTTGTCCTATTGTTTTGGGAAGACCCTTTCTTCGAACTGTTGGTGCTATTATTGATATGAAAGAAGGAAATATTAAGTATCAATTCCCTCTTAAAAAAGGTATGGAGCACTTCCCTAGAAAGATAATGAAGTTGCCTTTTGATTCTATTATTAGAACAAATTATGATGTTTATGCTTCTTCTCTCGATGTTACTTGATTTGCACTTTCTGCGCCTACCTGAAAGGCGTTAAAGAAAAGCACTTCTTAGGAGATAACCCATGTTGTTTTTGTTTTTACTACTGTTTTGTTGAGTCTTGGAAGTTGTTACTACTGTACCAACCTCTCCTTATCATGTTGTCGTGCCAAGTAAAGTCTCTAATAGAAGGTTGATACTAGATTTGGATTTCTGCGTAGAAACAGATTTGCTGTCACTAATTCGCGTTTTTTTATCTGTAGAAGAATCAAAAAAATCAGCGAAAATTCATGCATGATCCTCAGATATGTACGCAACTTTAATTAGTTTTGAGTTTTTCTATTTGAGCAAGTTAAGTGCCTCAGAAAAATTCGTCTTTACGGACTGTTCTGTTTTGACAGATTCTGCCTTTTTATTTCGCATTGCCTCTTTTACTGTGTTGAGTGGATTTCTTTGTTCCATTAACTTTCAGTAGCCTTGGGTAATGTCCAAAAGTGTTAAGAATGATTGTGTCCTCTCTGAACATGTGAATTTTTATTATGCACTAACCCTCTAATGAGTTTGCTTTAAGTTTGGTGTGGAGGAAGTTTTCAAAGATCAAGAGAGGAGGATGATATAATATGATCAAGAAGAGTGAAAAGTGTAAGCTTGGGGATGCCCCCGTGGTTCATCCCTTCATATTTCAAGAAGACTCAAGCATCTAAGCTTGGGGTGCCCAAGACATCCCCTTCTTCATCGACAACTTATCGGTCACTTCTAGTGAAACTATATTTTTATTCCACACATCTTATGTTCTTTACTTGGAGCGTCTGTTTGTTTTTATTTTTGTTTTTGTTTGAATAAATTCGAATCCCAACAATCCTTGTTTTAGAGAGAGACACGCTCCGCTTTTTCATATTGAACACTGGTGTTCTTAGCTTTACTTTAATGTTCATGGCGAAGGCTGAAAACCGCTTCGTTGATTGCTATTTGGTTGGAAACAGAAAATGCTTCATGTGGTAAATGGTATATTATCTTGAATAATTTGATACTTGGCAATTGTTTTGAGCTCTCATAGATCATGTTTAAGCTCTTGCATCATGTAGTTTAAATCTATTAGTGGAGAACTATCGTAGAGCTTGTTGAAATTTGGTTTGCATGATTGGTCTCTCTAAGGTCTAGATATTTTCTGGTAAAAGTGTTTGAACAACAAGGAAGACAGTGTAGAGTCTTATAATGCTTGCAATATGTTCTTGTGTAAGTTTTGTTGTACCGGTTCATACTTGTGTTTGCTTCAAACAACCTTGCTAGCCAAAGCCTTGTACTGAGAGGAAATGCTTCTCGTGCATCCAAACACCTTGAGCCAAAACCCATGCCATTTGTGTCCACCATAACTACCTATATGTGGTATTTTTCTGCCATTCCAAAGTAAATTGCTTGCGTGCTACCTTTAAAATTTCATTCCTTTGTCTTTACAATACATAGCTCATGGGAAAATAGCTTAAAAACTATTGTGGTGATGAATATGTTGCTATGTATCTTAGTTCTTATAAGTTGCTTGTTGAACGGTAACCATGTTTCTGGGGACGCCATCAACTTTTTACACCTTTGTTGAATATCATGTGAGTTGCTATGCATGTTCGTCTTGTCTGAAGTAAGGGTGATTTATCATGATTAAATGGTTTGAGTATGCATATTGTTAGAGAAGAACATTGGGCCGCCAACCAAAGCCATGTATCATGGTGGAAGTTTTTAGTTTGGACATTAATCCTCAATCTCTTATGAGAATATTATCTGTTGTTGAATGCTTAAGCATTAAAGAGGAGTCCATTATCTGTTTTCTATGTTGTCCCGGTATGGATGTCCTCAAGTTGAGATATATCAAAATCGAGAAATCAAATGCAATTTATCTCCTTGGACCTTTGTACAGGTGGCATAGAGGTACCCCTTTATGACACTTGGTTGAAACATATGTAATGCAATGATAATCCATGGAAATCCGAGCTAATTAGGACAAGGTGCGAACACTATTGGTATTCGATGCATGAGGCTTGCAACTTATAAGAGGTTTTATGCATAACACATATGAATTATTACTACCGTTGACAAAATTGTTTCCATGTTTTCAAAATAAAAAGCTCTAGCACATGAGTAATCCCTGCTTCCCTCTGCGAAGGGCCTTTCTTTTACTTTATGTTGAGTCAGTTTACCTACTTCTTTCTATCTTAGAAGCAAACACTTGTGTCAACTGTGTTCATTGATTCTTACATGTTTACTTATTGCACTTGTTATATTACTTTATGTTGACAATTATCCATGAGATATACATGTTACAAGTTGAAAGCAATTTGAAAACTTAATCATCCTTTGTGTTGCTTCGAAACCTCTTACTTTGAATCTATTGCTTTATGAGTTAGCTCTTATGCAAGTCTTTTTGATACTTGTCTTGAAAGTACTATTCATGAAAAGTTTTTGCTATATGATTCAGTTGTTTAGTCATTATCTTTTTGTTAGCAATCTATTGCTTCGAATCACTTCATTCATCTCGTATGCTTTACAATAATTTTGATCAAGATTGTGTTGGTAGCATGTCACTTCAGAAATTTATTTTTATCGTTTACCTAGGGCGAGTAGGAACTAAGCTTGGGGATGCTTGATACGTCTCCAACGTATCTATAATTTCTTATGTTCCATGCTAGTTTTATGACAATACCAACATGTTTTAGTCATACTTTATAATGTTTTGATGCATTTTCCGGCACTAACCTATTAACAAGATGCCGAAGCTCTGTTTTCTGCTGTTTTTGGTTTCATAAATCCTACACAGGAAATATTCTCGGAATTGGACGAAACAAAAGCCCACGGTCTTATTTTGCACGGAGCCTTCCAGAAGTCCGAAGAGGAGACGAAGAGGGGCGACGAGGCGGCCACCCCATAGGCGGCGCGGCCCCACCCCTGGTCGCGCCGCCATATGGTGTGGCCCTCGGGCACCCCGCTGCCCCTTCGCCTACTTAATCCCTCCGTCGCGAAACCCTAGTACCGAGAGCCACGATACGGAATAAGTTCCGAGACGCCGCCGCCGTCAATCCCATCTCGGGGATTCAGGAGATCGCCTCCGGCACCCTGCCGGAGAGGGAATCATCACCGGAGGGCTCTACATCACCATGCCCGCCTCCGGAATGATGCGTGAGTAGTTCATCCCTGGACTATGGGTCCATAGCAGTAGCTAGATGGTTGTCTTCTCCTCTTGTGCTATCATGTTTAGATCTTGTGAGCTGCCTATCATGATCAAGATCATCTATTTGTAATACTACATGTTGTGTTTGGTGGGATCCGATGAATATTGAATACTATGTCAAGTTGATTAATTGATCTATCATATATGTGTTGTTTATGTTCTTGCATGCTCTCCGTTGCTAGTAGAGGCTCTGGCCAAGTTGATACTTGTAACTCCAAGAGGGAGTATTTATGCTCGATAGTGGGTTCATGCCTCCATTGAATCTGGGACAGTGACAGAAAGTTCTAAGGTTGTGGATGTGTTGTTGCCACTAGGGATAAAACATCAATGCTTTGTCTAAGGATATTTGTGTTGATTACATTACGCACCATACTTAATGCAATTGTCTGTTGTTTGCAACTTAATACTGGAGGGGTGCGGATGCTAACCTGAAGGTGGACTTTTTAGGCATAGATGCATGCTGGATGGCGGTCTATGTTCTTTGTCGTAATGCCCTGATTAAATCTCATAGTAGTCATCATGATATGTATATGAATCTCTATTCTGTCAATTGCCCACCTGTAATTTGTTCACCCAGCATGCTATTTATCTTATTGGAGAGACACCACTAGTGAACTGTGGACCCCGGTCCTTTCTTTTACATCTGAAATACAATCTACTGCAATCTCTGTTCTCTGTTGTTCTTCGCAAACAAACATCATTCTCCACACCCTACGTTTAATCCTTTGTTTTCAGCAAGCCGGTGAGATTGACAACCTCACTGTTAAGTTGGGGCAAAGTATTTTGATTGTGTTGTTTCCACGTTGGCGTCGGAATCCCTGGTGTTGCGCCGCACTACACTCCTCCACCAACAACCTTCACGTGGCCTTCATCTCCTACTGGTTCGATAACCTTGGTTTCTTTCTGAGGGAAAATTTACTGTTGTGCGCATCACACCTTCCTCTTGGGGTTCCCAATGGACGTGTGCATCACGCGCCATCACCTACGACCGAGGCATAGGGGATTTTGTTCATCCTTTCTCTTTCTTCTATCGTAGCCGGACTTTGAGTTTTACTCAAGGTCTTACCTGGCAACATGGGCAAGAACCCTGATAAGGGGTGGCCCGATCTTCTCAGTAAACAATGGTGGTGATGATGATCACGGGGTGATAGCAGCGGAGGAACACGACGATGTAGTGGATGATAACTTGTATGACGCAACGAGATCTCTCGATTGGTCCCTGTCGCCAATGCAACAGCTCTCAACCCTGCAAGATATTCGCAACTCCACACACTTGCGCACGTAGCCGCCGACCACGAAGCGGTAAGTTGCAACCGTCTAATTCCCAATGGAACAGCAGATCACACAAGACTTAAACAGGATCTACACAATATCAAGCAATATGGTGTAGGGAATTCAATAGTTTTGCAGAGCAAACAACTAAGAACTAGGGTTTATCTTAAACGTGGTCTAAAGCAACTTGTGGGGCATCCCAGGGACTTATATAGGCGTCTGGGACGACCTCAGGTCCAAAAAGTACGAAAATAACCGACCCAGAATAGATCTGGTCGAGACAGACTCGGACTGGTCCGGTCTAGAATCCGGTCAACCGGGCTGTGGACCGGCGGGCCGGTCTGGGGTCCGGTCAACCGGTCGGCAACCGGAAACCTCGCAAAACAGCGTCCGGTTGGCGCCCGGTACGAGGCAGCGTCCGGACCAGGGACCGGGTTGGCCGGTCAGGCGCCCGGTCGACCGGGTGCTCGGCGAGCGGCGTGGGGGCCGGTCTGACCGAGCGCTGGACCGGCCTGGACTTCTTCTTCTCCTCTCGCGCCTTCCTCCCGCTCCTCCCTCGCGCGTCCATGAGATATCTTCATGTCCAGCTCCTTGTCCAGCTTCACGTCCATCTTCCTCTACTCCTCGTGCGATGCTCGTCTCCTCTTGATACCTGATGATACATAAGTAATAGGACTTAGGCAGTATAAAGTTCTCATCAATCAAAGTATCGTTTAGAAACAAATTCACCTATTGTTTAAGTAGCTTCGCACGAGCCCTTGTAATTGGTCCAATCCGAACTTCATTGGACTTGAGCTTCACAGCAGGTTCATCTTCAGTTGGTAATGACGGAGGTAGTAGTGAGGTAGGGATGTCCTCATCATCCCCCCCCTTCAAAAGGCGTCGACCCCGACGCTCCAAGGTCTTCTCCGTCATATGGTGTCAAATCAGCAACATTGAAAGAATTACTGACACCAAACTCATCCTCTGGAAGATCTATCGAGTATGCATTATCATTGATCTTGGCAAGCACTTTGTAAGGACCAGCACCACGAGGCTTCAACTTAGACTTCCTCAACTTTGGGAACCTATCCTTGCGAAAATGTACCCAGACCAAATCACCAGGCTTGAACAACATCTCCTTGCGCTTCTTATTCATCCTTGCAGCATTGCTCTTGCCTTTCTTCTCAATCAACTCTTTAGTCTTCACATGAATCTTCTTCACAAAATCTGCCCTCTTGGATGCCTCCATATTAACTCTCTCATGTATGGGCAAAGGCAACAAATCAAGCGGAGTAATGGGTTTGAAACCATACACCACCTCAAAAGGACATAGCTCCGTGGTAGAATGTACCGCCCTGTTGTAAGCAAACTCCACATGCGGCAAACACTCTTCCCACTCCTTCAGGTTCTTCTTGATCATGGATCTCAACAATTGTGACAATGTTCTATTCACCACTTCAGTTTGACCATCAGTTTGGGGATGACAAGTAGTGCTGAACAGCAGCTTCGTCCCCAGCTTTCTCCAAAGCGTCTTCCAGAAGTAGCTCATAAACTTCACGTCACGATCAGAAACAATAGTCTTCGGGACTCCATGTAGACGTACAATCTCCCTGAAAAACAGGTTAGCAATATGCGACGCATCGTCGCTCTTGTGGCAGGCAATAAAGTGTGACATCTTAGAAAATCTATCCACTACCACAAATATAGAATCATGGCCTCTTTTAGTACGCGGCAAACCCAACACAAAATCCATACTAATATCCTCCCAAGGTGTAGTAGGTGCCGGTAAAGGAGTATACAAACCGTGAGGCTTCAGCTTGGACTTGGACTTGTTGCAAGTAATGCATCTCTTCACATATCTATCCACGTCCCGCCTCATCTTTGGCCAATAAAAGTGGTCAGCTAGCATGAGTAGCGTCTTCTCACGCCCAAAGTGACCCATCAAACCTCCAGCATGTGATTCCTGCAATAAGAGCAAACGCACAGACGATTCTGGAACACATAGTTTGTTAGCTCTAAACAAGAACCCATCATGTATGTGATATTTTCCCATGCTTTACCAAGAGCACATAAGCGATATGGTTCAGCAAAATCATGATCAGTAGCATACAAATCACATAGTATCTCTAACCCAGGAATTTTAACATCAAGTTGAGTTAATAGCATATTCTTCCTAGATAGAGCATCAGCAACAATATTATCTTTTCCCTTCTTATGTTTAATAATGTATGGAAAAGACTCAATGAACTCAACCCACTTAGCTAGACGCTTATGCAAAGTAGATTGGGCTTTCAGATATTTCAAAGCTTCATGATCAGAATGTATGATAAATTCTTTTGGCCACAAGTAATGTTGCCAAACCTCAAGAACTCTAATTAAAGCATACAATTCTTTATCATATATAGGATAGTTCAACTTAGCACCAGAAAGTTTCTCAGAAAAATATGCAATTGGGCGACCCTCTTGCATCAACACACCACCAATTCCAATACCACTAGCATCACATTCAATCTCAAATTGCTTATTGAAATCAGGAAGTGCAAGCAATGGTGCAGAAGTTAACAATCTCTTAAGTTCATCAAAAGCATGATCTTGGGCTGCGCCCCTGATACGTCTCCAACATATCGATAATTTCTTATGTTCCATGCTACTTTATTGATGATACCTACATGTTTTATGCACATTATATGTCGTATTTACGCATTTTCTGGAACTAACCTATTAACAAGATGCCGAAGAGCCATTGTCGTTTCTGTTTTTGGTCGAAATCCTAGTAAGGAAATATTCTCGGAATTGGATGAAATCACCGCCCAGGGTCCTATTTTTGCACGAAGCTTCCAGAAGAAGGGGAGTCGAAGTGGGGCCACGTGGCCAGGTGACAGGGCGGCGCGGCCCAGGCCCTGGCCGCGCCGCCCTGTCCCCTGGGCCCCTCGTGCCGCCTCTTGACCTGCCCTTCCGCCTACAAATAGCCTCCGTCGCGAAACCCCCAGTACCGAGAGCCACGATACGGAAAACCTTCCGAGACGCCGCCGCCGCGAATCCCATCTCGGGGGATTCAGGAGATCGCCTCCGCACTGCCGGAGAGGGGATTCATCTCCCGGAGGACTCTACACCGCCATGGTCGCCTCCGGAGTGATGAGTGAGTAGTTCACCCTGGACTATGGGTCCATAGCAGTAGCTAGATGGTCGTTGATACGTCCAAAACGTATCTACTTTCCCGAACACTTTTGCTATTGTTTTGCCTCTAATTTGTGTATTTTGGATACAACTAACACGGACTAACGCTGTTTTCAGCAGAACTGCTCTGGTGTCTCGTTTTTGTGCAGAAATCCAACTTTCGGGAAAATCCTCGGAATTTATGCAAGGCCCTATTTTACCAGAATATTGACGGAGCCAGAGGGCAAGAGAGGTGGAGGCCCGAGGGCCCCACACCATATGGCGGCGCGGCCCAGGGGGGCCCGCGCGGCCATGTGGTGTGGCCCCCTCGGCCGGCCTCCGACGCCCCCCTTCGGACTACTTATCGGGTTCGACCTGAAACGCACGGAGAGAAGTCGAAGTCGCCAGAAACCCTCCAGAGAGCCGCCACATCGTGAAACTCCGTCGCGGGAGCCAGAAGTCTCCGTTCTGGCACTCCGCCGGGACGGGGAATTGGAGGAGATCTTCACCGCCATCACCGCCAACGCCTCTCCATCAACCAGCAATGATTCCCCCATCCATGTGTGAGTAATTCCCCCGCTGTAGGCTGAAGGGGATGGTAGGGATTGGATGAGATTGGTCATGTAATAGTCATAAGATTGTTAGGGCATAGTGCCTAGTATCCGTAGATGTCACTTTTATGATATTGTTGCAACTTGTTATGCTTAATGCTTGTCACTAGGGCCCGAGTGCCATGATCTCAGATCTGAACATGTTATTGATTCATGAAGATATTCGTTGTTTATGATCTTACTTGCAAGTTGTATACACATGTCGCTGTCCGGAACCAATGGCCCCGAAGTGACAGAAATCGGGACAACCGGAGGGGATGGTAGTGATGTGAGGATCACATGTGTTCACGAGTGTTAATGCTTTGCTCCGGTACTCTATTAAAAGGAGTACCTTAATATCCAGTAGTTTCCCTAGAGGCCCGGCTGCCACCGGCTGGTAGGACAAAAGATGTTGTGCAAGTTTCTCATTGCGAGCACGTACGACTATATATGGAACACATGCCTATTGATTGATTAGTACTTGGATACCGTTTTATTATTATCTGCAAATGCCCATGCTTTGATTGTTACATGAGTTTCTCTCATCCATGCAACGCCCGTTAAATCCGTCCCTGTGCCTACAGTATTTTAATCCTGCTGTTTACTATAATCACTACTGCTGTCTTTATTTCACCGCTGCTGTTATTTCACTATTCCTACTGCCATAAACTGTTACTACTGATAAACTCTTGCGAGCAAGTCTGTTTCCAGGTGCAGCTGAATTGACAACTCCGCTGTTAAGGCTTACAAGTATTCTTTGTCTCCCCTTGTGTCGAATCAATAAATTGGGTAATACTTCCCTCGAAGACTGTTGCGATCCCCTATACTTGTGGGTCATCAAGACTATTTTCTGGCGCCGTTGCCGGGGAGCATAGCTTTATTTGGAAGTTCACTTGGATTGATATTGTTCGCTGAAATTCTCCATCATGGGTAAACCTCGCGATACTAAGATCGCCATATTACCATCCACTACAAGAAAAGGTACAACTCTTAGTACCTCTGCTGCTCTTGATTCACCATCTGTGATAAGTAAACTTGTTTCACCACCACAAGCTTCAAATGCTGGTACTTCTGCTGAATCTGAAAATTCCTCTCATAATTGTGATGATGCTTCTGATGTGCTTGATAATGATGGTTCGTTAGGATCTTTTCTAGATGCTACAATTGCTAAGTCTAGACAAATTGAAAATACTGAAACTCCTAATGAAAATGCTGCTACACCTGTTAATTCACCTGAGTCTGTTGAATATTCTAGTGATGATCTTGATGAAGATTATGTAGAGCTTGATGATGATTTTATTGAAAAATGCAATGCTACTACTGATGCAAGAAAAATTAAAAAGTTGCTTGCAGAACATGCTGTTAGATATAAACTATCTCCTGATCCTAAATTTGCCACATCTCCTATAAACATTAGGGATAAAGATTATGATTTTTCTCTTGATTTATCTCATATAGCTATTGTTGAGAAAACACCCTTTTGTGGTACTGAAAAAGAAAGTGTTGTTGAACACATGACTGAGCTATCTACTCTTAGTGGCTTGTTTTCTGATGATATTAAGATGCGTACTTATTTTGTCGCTAAAATTTTTCCTTTCTCATTAAAGGATGATGCTAAAACTTGGTATAATAATTTGCCTCCTGGTTCTATTAAAAGTCCAAAAGAATTGCTTGATGTTTTCTTCCGTAAATACTTTCCTGCTAGTGCTCAACATGCTGCTTTGCAGAGAATTTATAATTTTGACCAGGAAGATGGAGAGAAATTGCCTGAGGCTTGGGCTAGATTTTGCTCTCTTATTAGAGCTCAGCCTGACCATGATTTGGAAAAGCATGATTTACTTGATATATTTTATAGTGGACTAACCATTGAGTCTAGGGCATACCTGGATAGTTGTGCTGGTTGTGTTTTCAGGAAAAGAACTCCAGACGACGCTGAAGAATTATTGGCTAAAATAGGCCGGAATCATGATGATTGGTCTACAATTGAACCAACCCCGACACCGATAGTGAAGAAGAGGGGTATGATTAAATTAAATGATGAAGATATGAGGGAAGCCAAGAAGTCTCTTAAAGAGAAGGGTATTAAACCTGAAGATGTGAAGAATTTACCTCCTATAGAAGATTTATGTGAGATAACTCCCCCTTCATCCATGATTGAGGTACACTCTCTTCAACGCTTTACTAGGGAAGATATTCCGTATTCAAAATCTCCTGCTCAATGCTTAGATGAGTTTGATAATTATATTGTTAAGCAAGAAAACTTTAATATGAGAGTAGAGAATCATTTAATGGAAAATTCTCGAGCTATTAGTGAATTGCATGGTATTGTGGAGAGAACCTCCAATGATGTTAAGATACTTGTTAAACATTTTCAAATGGTTCAAACTCAAATTGATCAACTCACTAAAGTGCAAAATGACTTGTTGGGAAATAATTCTAAAGAAAAACATGCTTATGAAGTAACAACTAGAGGTGGTGTTTCTACCCAGGATCCTCTATATCCTGAAGGGCATCCCAAAAGAGTTGAACAAGATTCTCAACTAACTAAAACTAGTGCTCCATCTAAGAAAAAGAAAAAGAAACATAAGAATGTTGTAGAATCCTCTGAACCTGTTAATGATCCTAATAGTATTTCTATTTCTGATGCTGAAACTGAAAGTGGTAATGAACATGAGGAAGATAATGATAAGAATGATACTCCTGATAAAGAAGAAATTGAAAAAGAACCTGAAATGCTAAAAATAAAAAGTACACTAAAGAAGATTTTATTACTGAGAAACATGGTAATGAAAGAGAACCTTGGGTTCAAAAGCAAATGCCTTTTCCTGCTAAGAAACTAAAATCAAAGGAGGAGGAACATTATAATAAATTTTGTGATTGGATGAAACCTTTATTTTTGCAAATCCCTTTGACTGATGCTATTAAATTGCCTCCTTATTCAAAGTATATGAAAGATATTGTTACTAACAAAAGGAAAATCCCCAATGAGGAAATTTCTACTATGCTCGCTAATTACTCCTTCAATGGTAAGATTCCAAAGAAGCTTGGAGACCCAGGTATACCGACTATTCCTTGTTCCATCAAGAATAATTATGTTAGAACTGCTCTATGTGATTTGGGAGCAGGTGTTAGTGTGATGCCTTTTTCTCTTTATAAGAGACTTGATTTAGATAAATTGATACCAACTGATATATCTTTGCAAATGGCTGATAAATCTACTGCTATTCCTGTTGGTTTATGTGAAAATGTTCCTGTTCAAGTTACTCAGCATTGCTTGATATTAACTGATTTTGTTGTGTTGGAAATGCCTGAAGATGATAATATGTCCATTATTCTTGGAAGACCCTTTCTTAATACTGCAGGGGCTGTTATTGATTGCAATAAAGGCATGGTTACTTTCAATGTTGATGATAAGGAACACACTGTCTATTTTCCCAAGAGGATTGATAAAGTATGTGGAGTCAATACAATTTTTAATGTGAAAACTATCAAAGTGGGATCCATTGATTGTCCTATATATGAGCCCAAAGAAGAATATCAAACTCTTGTGATTGGATCCATATCAATTCAATATAAGGTAACATGATTGATTTGAGGTTTATTTCTTCTTATGTCATATAAAATTTATTTGGTAGCAAGACTTGATCAACCTTGTTAACAAGTATATTTTATTGCATAAAAGAGCTAAACAACATTTCTTTCTTTCTTTCTCCCTCCATTTATTTTACTTGCTGTAGCACTTTTGTTTTGCAATATGCTTTAGTCATTTAAGATTTTAGAAATCATTTTCCTGCGCAGTAATCATTAATTTAATACCCAGAAATGTGCATTTTTCAAAGTTCTCTAAAAATTACAAAAATTACACCGTTGGTCCTATTTTTCGACGAGGCACCTGGGAGCACCAGAGGATGACCTGTGGGGCACCAGGAGGTGCCACACCATAGGCCGGCGCGGCCAGCAAGGGGGCCGCGCCACCTTGTGGTGTGGGCCCCTCCTTGCCCCACTACATCATCTCTTCCTCCCAGCATCTTCTCTCTCCCGAAAAAACTCGTACCAAGTTTCTCTCACTCGTGTTTCTGCTCAAGAACTCGCGATTTTTCGATCTCCTTGCTCAGCCCAGATTTCTGTTTGAAATTTGGCACTTTTACTCCTTGGTATGTGACTCCTTTGATTGTCCAATTAGAATTTCATTTGGTTGAGTATATCTTGAATATTTTGCTGTTGTAGATAACATGTTTAGTGAGCTTGCATGCTTGTTCTAAGTGGAAGAAATTAGTTTTGATGCATGTTTAGTACTCTAGCAAGTTCCTATAGTAGTTCCCTTCAATTACATACCTTGAAATCAAATTTTATAATGATTGTTGAAAATTTCAGAAGGGGAAGATGAAGAAATTCAAATTTGGAGAATTGTTCAAGAAAGCAACAACCAGCACCGGTAGGCCCTCAAGGGCGTCTACTCAGATTAGGCGATCCTACAATGAGGATGTCATCGCGCCTAGCTTCGCGCCCGAGGAGGACAATGGGGCTCCTAATGCTTCATCCTTCCCATGTTATGAGTTTCTGACAAATGCAGGGATATTGGATGATTTCTTCACCCTTGTCAACAGGGCAGGCTTAGCCACCTACGTGGGAGATGAGAGGGAACAATACTACAGGCTCACCAAAGTTTTCGTTGAGAGCTTCAAGTTCCACAACGCGCAATTTGAGCCGACAGTTGCATTCAAGATCTATGATATTCCTGTTACTATGAAATTGGAAGAATTTTGTCGTGCATTGGATATTGCCCCTGTAGGTACAGCAAGGAGGATTGATGACAACCCCCGGGACTTGTTGGAGCTCTACCGAGGGATCACCGAGGATGATTGCCGCACCATCCAGCGAGGGAAGATAAGAAACATTCAACTCCCCGCTATTAAATATTTCGCATATTACATTGCTACTAGCATTTTGGGTAGAGAAAATACTAGCAACATCTCTAGCTACCATCTTGCTTTCTTGAATGTTGCACTTACTGGAGAGACATCTTATCATCTTGGTTCTCTTATTGCTCGCCGCCTGTCTAGCAGGGGGCCTATTTTTGGAGGAACTATTGCACTGCGCATTTTAACACATCTAGAGATTCCTCTTGATTCTAATGATGTACCATTAACCCCTAGGAGACTAGATATTGCTGCTATGAAGAGCCATCATTTTGTTACTACTGACTCCACTATAGATAATATGGTCTATAGAATGTTGTTTGCTGATGGGAATGAGAAGGAAATCCCTCTTCCCCAGCCAGGTTTGTTCAATATTGACAGGCAATCATGGTCGCTCACTAAGGAGGCGGTGGAGGAACATATGAAGATACAAGAATTCCACCAGCAACATGACTCCGAGAACGCCGAGCCCTCCTACGACTACACCGTCACGTACCCCGACGTTTCCTCCAGCACATACATGGAACCGGGTCGTTCTTCGTCATACTACGGAGACACCACTTCATGGGGACCGTGGGAATGAACTCCACTTAGGCCAAAAGCCTAAGCTTGGGGGAGGTATACCGGCATCACTCATTCTTTGCATATTATGGTTGCTGGATACTTGTACATACTTGTTTAGTCTCTTAGAGTGGTTTTCTAATGAGGGGGAGATGATATTTGGGGAAGTGCTGTCCAAAAACAGATTCTGTGCTGTTACCAAAAAAATTCGTACGCACAGCCAGAACGTTATTTTGAGTTGCCAATTTTTGAGCATGTTCCCCAGGTTGTTATCTAACTTTCATTAGTTGAACACTTTTTGGTCTGAGCAATGGAAGATTTTTGTTAATTTCGATTTCTGTACTGCTGTCAGGATTTGGCAGATTTCTGTCATCCTGCTTTTCTGTGTTTCTGTTAGTTTGCATTCTTTTGTTTTCGCTTTGTTTCTTTCCTAAAACACAAAAAGACCAAAAATATTTCTGTTGTTTCTCTTCACCATTTGGTTATTTGGTTCTTTGCTCTTAGTTTATTTCGTTTGCTATCGTTGGTTTGCTATGAGAAAACCCAAAAAGATTTTACTTTGTTTGCTTGTTTTCTTTCGTTCTTGTTTCTAATTCGAAAACACCAAAAATATTTGCTGTTCTTCTTTGGTTTGTAAAGTTCATCATGAGTTCAATGGTCTTCGGTGGCTGGAGCGTGGTTTTCATTTCATATTATCCAAGCTACACAAGTGAAAAGGCAATAATGACGATCTACGACAATCTGATTGTGGTGAGAGGCTGGTATGAACTCTATTTGCTTTCATTTTTGTACATATACTCATCCATATGATCATGCTTAGTTGGTTCATGTGAGGTATATGTTATTTGAGAAAGTCTAGTAGTTCATGATCTCTCATGTTTAGTTCCAATTTATTAATATGAGTAGCATGTCATGGATGTTTGCTTGCATTGTTTTATTCATAAGTAAGTATGGCATTGTGGTATCCTCCTCTGAATAATTCATTTATATCGACTTGGCACATGCTCACGCATGCATATGACTGAACAAAAAGTCAATTAAGCCTCGATGATTTATATTGCTTCAGAGTTCTTGTATCACTTTTATGCCTCCGTTAATTTATTTTGCCGCAAGCATGATTATGACAGTTATTGCTCTCTTGATTTGTCGCTCCCTAGTCTTTTGCTAGCCTTCACTTGTACTGAGCGGGATCGCCGCTCGTGCTTCCAAACACCTGAAAACCAAGTTGTTCCAAAAGTGTCCACCATAAATACCTATGCATGGCATTTCAAACCATTCCAAGTAAATTCTCATGCGCTACCTTTAAAACTTTCAAAATGCTTCTCAATTTGTGTTAATGTTTCATAGCTCATGAAGAAGTATGTGGTGTTTAGCTTTCAACCTTGTCATTTACTTTTGACGGATTCTCATATGGACTAGTGGCACATCCGCTTATCCAATAATTTTGCAAAAAGAGCTGGCAATGGGATTCCCAGTCCCGAATTAATTAACTTAAATAGACACTCCTCCATGGTTTGTGATTGTTGGACGGCACCCGAAGAATTCGGTTAGCCATGGCTTGTGTGAGCAAAGGTTGGGGGAGTGTCACCATCATAATAAAACTTAAATAAAAAGGCACTCCTTCATGGTATGTGATTGTTGGCAGGCACCCGAGGATTCGGTTAGCCATGGTTTGTGAAAGAAAGGTTGGAAGGAGTGCCACCCAAAAATAATTCATGGGAGCCGCTCTTGTGAGTCCGGTTGATGAGGTAGTTAGTGTACCCATTACCATTCGTTGACAACAACAAACACCTCTCAAAATAATTTTACTCCTGCTTTACAAATGAAAAGCTCTAGCGCATGTTAATCCCTGCTTCCCTCTGCGAAGGGTCAATCTTTTACTTTTATGTTGTGTCTCCATTCTTTCTTTGAGCACTATCTTGAGAGCACGACTGTCATTCTTAGTATAATATGCTTGTCTCAAAATATGATTGATTGTGGTATAACTTTGATGCTTTTATCTTTGACAATCACTACTTCTAGTCTTTCTATGAACTCAAGAGGTGCCTCGGCATTTATGTTTTGCCGATCAAATACGGGCAAGCGAGATACCACTTTATCATATTCTCTTATGAACATTGCAATCCTGCTTATATACATGATTCATGGTGCTTATTATTAATTGTTGGTACCTCTCCATGATTGACATAGCTGTTGGATGATCTTATTTGCATGTATCTTATTATGAACTGCTTAAGTATTAGCCATAGCATGAGAATATATACATCATATGAGCAAATGTGTTCGTGAAAGTTCTTTTATCGCTCAGTTGTTAACTGAATTGCTTGAGGACAAGCAATAAGCTAAGCTTGGGGGAGTTGATACGTCCAAAACGTATCTACTTTCCCGAACACTTTTGCTATTGTTTTGCCTCTAATTTGTGTATTTTGGATACAACTAACACGGACTAACGCTGTTTTCAGCAGAACTGCTGGTGTCTCGTTTTTGTGCAGAAATCCAACTTTCGGGAAAATCCTCGGAATTTATGCAGAAGGCCCTATTTTACCAGAATATTGACGGAGCCAGAAGGGCAAGAGAGGTGGAGGCCCGAGGGCCCCACACCATATGGCGGCGCGGCCCAGGGGGGGCCCGCGCGGCCATGTGGTGTGGCCCCCTCGGCCGGCCTCCGACGCCCCCCTTCGGACTACTTATCGGGTTCGACCTGAAAACGCACGGAGAGAAGTCGAAGTCGCCGAAACCCTCCAGAGAGCCGCCACATCGTGAAACTCCGTCGCGGGAGCCAGAAGTCTCCGTTGGCACTCCGCCGGGACGGGGAATTGGAGGAGATCTTCACCGCCATCACCGCCAACGCCTCTCCATCAACCAGCAATGATTCCCCCATCCATGTGTGAGTAATTCCCCCGCTGTAGGCTGAAGGGGATGGTAGGGATTGGATGAGATTGGTCATGTAATAGTCATAAGATTGTTAGGGCATAGTGCCTAGTATCCGTAGATGTCACTTTTATGATATTGTTGCAACTTGTTATGCTTAATGCTTGTCACTAGGGCCCGAGTGCCATGATCTCAGATCTGAACATGTTATTGATTCATGAAGATATTCGTTGTTTATGATCTTACCTGCAAGTTGTATACACATGTCGCTGTCCGGAACCAATGGCCCCGAAGTGACAGAAATCGGGACAACCGGAGGGGATGGTAGTGATGTGAGGATCACATGTGTTCACAGAGTGTTAATGCTTTGCTCCGGTACTCTATTAAAAGGAGTACCTTAATATCCAGTAGTTTCCCTAGAGGCCCGGCTGCCACCGGCTGGTAGGACAAAAGATGTTGTGCAAGTTTCTCATTGCGAGCACGTACGACTATATATGGAACACATGCCTATTGATTGATTAGTACTTGGATACCGTTTTATTATTATCTGCAAATGCCCATGCTTTGATTGTTACATGAGTTTCTCTCATCCATGCAACGCCCGTTAAATCCGTCCCTGTGCCTACAGTATTTTAATCCTGATGTTTACTATAATCACTACTGCTGTCTTTATTTCACCGCTGCTGTTATTTCACTATTCCTACTGCCATAAAACTGTTACTACTGATAAACTCTTGCGAGCAAGTCTGTTTCCAGGTGCAGCTGAATTGACAACTCCGCTGTTAAGGCTTACAAGTATTCTTTGTCTCCCCTTGTGTCGAATCAATAAATTGGGTAATACTTCCCTCGAAGACTGTTGCGATCCCCTATACTTGTGGTCGTCTTCTCCTAATTGTGCTTCATTGTTGGATCTTGTGAGCTGCCTAACATGATCAAGATCATCTATCTGTAATACTATATGTTGTGTTTGTCGGGATCCGATGGATAGAGAATACTATGTTATGGTGATTATCAATCTATTGTTTATGTGTTGTTTATGATCTTGCATGCTCTCCGTTATTAGTAGAGGCTCTGGCCAAGTTTTTACTCTTAACTCCAAGAGGGAGTATTTATGCTCGATAGTGGGTTCATGCCTTCATTGACACCTGGGACAGTGACAGAAAGTTCTAAGGTTGTGATGTGTTGTTGCCACTAGGGATAAAACATTGATTCTATGTCTAAGGATGTAGTTGTCGATTACATTACGCACCATACTTAATGCAATTGTCTGTTGCTTTGCAACTTAATACTGAATGGGGTTCGGATGATAACCTGAAGGTGGACTTTTTAGGCATAGATGCAGTTGGATGGCGGTCTATGTACTTTGTCGTAATGCCCAATTAAATCTCACTATATTTATCATATCATGTATATGCATTGTTATGCCCTTCTCTATTTGTCAATTGCCCGACTGTAATTTGTTCACCCAACATGCTTTTATCTTATGGGAGAGACACCTCTAGTGAACTGTGGACCCCGGTCCTATTCTTTACATCGCATACAATCTACTGCAATACTTGTTTTACTGTTTTCTTGCAAACAATCATCTTCCACACAATACGGTTAATCCTTTGTTACAGCAAGCCGGTGAGATTGACAACCTCACTGTTTCGTTGGGGCAAAGTACTTTGGTTTTGTTGTGCAGATTCCACGTTGGCGCCGGAATCCCTGTTGTTGTGCCGCATCACATTTCGCCACCATCAACCTTCAACGTGCTTCTTGGCTCCTCCTGGTTCGATAAACCTTGGTTTCTTTCTGAGGGAAAACTTGCTGCTGTGCGCATCATACCTTCCTCTTGGGGTTCCCAACGAACGTGTGAGTTACACGCCATCAAGCTCTTTTTCTGGCGCCGTTGCCGGGGAGATCAAGACACGCTGCAAGGGGAGTCTCCACTTCTCAATCTCTTTACTTTGTTTTTGTCTTGCTTTATTTACTACTTTGTTTGCTGCACCTAAACAAAACACAAAAAATTAGTTGCTAGTTTTACTTTATTTACTGTCTTGCTCTCTATATCAAAAACACAAAAAAATTAGTTACTTGTCTTTACTTTATTTGCCTAGTTTACTTTATTGCTACTAAAATGAGTAATCCTGAAGTTGAAGTTCGTTCTTTTAAGCAACAAGGTGGAGAAAGTTTTAAAGATGCTTGGTACAGAATTAGTAATGCTCATCATAGGTGCATTAAGAAACACTCCACCACTATCCTTCTTAGGAACTTTTATGTTGGTTTATCTAGTTGGAATAGGTATGTTCTTGATGCTCTTTCGGGAGGTAATTTCCTAGGTACTCCCGCTTTAGAAGCTAGTTGCATCATTGAGAGTCTAGTTGGAATACCACCTGTTAATGAAGTTAAAATTGAAATCTCTCTTGAGGATGTTATGAAAAAATTGGAAACCATAGAGAAAAATTTTCCAAGTATTGAAACTAAATTGGAAATGTTATTGGATAAAACTGATGAACTTGATAAATCCCTAGGAGGAATTGATGAAAGAATTAGTGTCTTAGGAACTTGTGTTGTTCATGATAATCAAACCAATAGGATTGATGAACTTGAAAAAGCTATGGGAACCTTGGGTTCAACCTTTTCTTCTCTCAAGTATAATGAGAAAGCTTATGTGGGTAAAGAGCAAAAATTTATGTATGTCTCTAAAGTGCCTAAACAAAAGAATTATTATAGGCCTAAAATTGCTAAAACCCCTAGCACCACCATAGAAAATTTAGATAATGGAGCACCTAAAGTACCCTCTGCAACAAGTTGTGTTTGCATGAAAAATTATGATGTTGATGCTTCTACTCTTGATGTTACTTGATTTGCACTTTCTGCGCCTAGCTGAAAGGCGTTAAAGAAAAGCGCTTATGGGAGACAACCCATGTTTTTACTACAGCAATTTTTGTTTTGTTGAGTCTTGGAAGTTGTTTACTACTGTAGCAACCTCTCCTTATCATGTTTTTGTGCCAAGTAAAGTTTCTATGTCAAAGTTGATGTTATATTTGGGATCGCTGCGCAGAAACAGCATTGCTGTCTGTCACGAATCTGGGCACAAGTCTCTGTAGAAAATTCGAAAAAATCTGCCAATTTACGAGCGTGATCCTCAGATATGTACGCAACTTTCATTAGTTTTGAGTTTTTCCATTTGAGCAAGTCTGGTGCCACTTTAAAATTCGTCTTTACGGACTGTTCTGTTTTTGACAGATTCTGCCTTTTATTTCGCATTGCCTCTTTCGCTATGTTGGATGAATTTCTTTGATCCATTAATGTCCAGTAGCTTTATGCAATGTCCAGAAGTGAAAAGAATGTTTGTGTCACCTCTGAATGTGTGAATTATTAATTGTGCACTAACCCTCTAATGAGTTTGCTTGAAGTTTGGTGTGAAGGAAGTTTTCAAGGGTCAAGAGAGGAGTATGATATACTATGATCAAGAGGAGTGAAAGCTCTAAGCTTGGGGATGCCCCGTGGTTCACCCCTGCATATTTTAAGAAGACTCAAGCGTCTAAGCTTGGGGATGCCCAAGGCATCCCCTTCTTCATCGACAACATCATCAGGTTCCTCCCCTGAAACTATATTTTTATTCAGTCACATCTTGTGTTCTTTACTTGGAGCGTCGGTTTGTTTTTGTTTTTGTTTTTGTTTGAATAAAATGGATCCTAGCATTCACCTTGTGGGAGAGAGACATGCTCCGCTGTTGCATATGGACAAATATGTCCTTAGGCTTTACTCATAATGTTCAAGGTGAAGTTTCTTCTTCGTTAAATTGTTATATGGTTGGAATTGGAAAATGCTACATGTAGTAATTCTAAAATGTCTTGGATAATGTGATACTTGGCAATTGTTGTGCTCATGTTTAAGCTCTTGCATCATATGCTTTGCACCCATTAATGAAGAAATACATAGAGCTTGCTAAAATTTGATTTGCATATTTGGTCTCTCTAAGGTCTAGATAATATCTAGTATTGAGTTTTGAACAACAAGGAAGACGGTGTAGAGTCTTATAATGTTTACAATATGTCTTTTATGTGAGTTTTGCTGCACCGGTTCATCCTTGAGTTTGCTTCAAATAACCTTGCTAGCCTAAACCTTGTATCGAGAGGGAATACTTCTCATGCATCCAAAATCCTTGAGCCAACCACTATGCCATTTGTGTCCACCATACCTACCTACTACATGGTATTTCTCCGCCATTCCAAAGTAAATTGCTTGAGTGCTACCTTTAAAATTCCATCATTCACCTTTGCAATATATAGCTCATGGGACAAAATAGCCTTAAAAACTATCGTAGTATCGAATATGTACTTATGCACTTTATCTTTTATTAAGTTGCTTGTTGTGCGATAACCATGCTTCTGGGGAACGCCATCAACTATTGTTGAATATCATGTGAGTTGCTATGCATGTCCGTCTTGTCTGAAGGATCTATCACCTTAATGATTGGAGCATGCAAATTGTTAGAGAAGAACATTGGGCCGCTAACTAAAGCCATGAATCATGGTGGAAGTTTCAGTTTTGGACATATATCCTCAATCTCATATGAGAATAATAATTGTTGCTACATGCTTATGCATTTAAGAGGAGTCCATTATCTGTTGTCCATGTTGTCCCGGTATGGATGTCTAAGTTGAGAATAATCAAAAGCGAGAAATCCAAAATGCGAGCTTTCTCCTTAGACCTTTGTACAGGCGGCATGGAGGTACCCCTTTGTGGCACTTGGTTGAAACATGGCATTGCAAAGATCCGGTAGTCCAAGCTAAGCGCGTAGATGTACACGTCCGTTGGGAACCCCAAGAGGAAGGTATGATGCGCACAGTGGCAAGTTTTCCCTCAGTATGAAACCAAGGTTTAATCGAACCAGTAGGAGCCAAGAAGCACGTTGAAGGTTGATGGTCGCGAAATGTGATGCGGCGCAACACCAGGGATTCCGGCGCCAACTAGGAACCTGCACAACACAACCAAAGTACTTTGCCCCAACGAAACAGTGAGGTTGTCAATCTCACCGGCTTGCTGTAACAAAGGATTAAACGTATCGAGTGGAAGATGTTTGCAAAGAAAACAGTAAAACAAGTAGATTGTATGCTATGGAAAGAATAGGACCGGGGTCCACAGTTCACTAGAGGTGTCTCTCCCATAAGATAAAAGCATGTTGGGTGAACAAATTACAGTCGGGCAATTGACAAATAGAGAAAGGCATAATAATGCATATACATGACATGGTAAATATAGTGAGATTTAATTGGGCATTACGACAAAGTACATAGACCGCCATCCAACTGCATCTATGCCTAAAAAGTCCACCTTCAGGTTATCATCCGAACCCCCTCCAGTATTAAGTTGCAAAGCAACAGACAATTGCATTAAGTATTGTGCGTAATGTAATCAATAACTACATCCTTAGACATAGCATCAATGTTTTATCCCTAGTGGCAACAGCACATCACAACCTTAGAACTTTCTGTCACTGTCCCAGGTATCAATGAAGGCATGAACCCACTATCGAGCATAATTACTCCCTCTTGGAGTTAAGAGCAAAAACTTGGCCAGAGCCTCTACTAATAACGGAGAGCATGCAAGATCATAAACAACACATGAACAATAGATTGATAATCACCATAATCATAGTACTCTCTATCCATCGGATCCCGACAAACACAACATATAGAATTACATATAGATGATCTTGATCATGTTAGGCAACTCACAAGATCTAACAATGAAGCACAACAAGGAGAAGACGACCATCTAGCTACTGCTATGGACCCATGGTCCAGGGGTGAACTACTCACTCATCACTCCGGAGGCGATCATGGCGATGAAGAGTCCTCCGGGAGATGAATCCCCTCTCCGGCAGGTGCCGGAGGCGATCTCCTAATCCCCCGAGATGGGATTCGCGCGGCGGCGTCTCTGTAAGGTTTTCCGTATCGTGGCTCTCGGTACTGGGGGTTTCGCGACGGAGCTTTAAGTAGGCGGAAGGTCAACGCGTGGGGCCACACGAGGGGCCCAGGGGGCAGGTCGGCGCGGCCAGGGCCTGGCCGCGCCGGCCTCCTCCCGGCCGCCTCGTGGCCCCACTTCGTTAGGTCTTCGGTCTTCTGGAAGCTTCGTGCAAAAATAGGACCCTGGGCGAAAGTTTCGTCCAATTCCGAGAATATTTCTTTACTAGGATTTCTGAAACCAAAAACAGCAGAAAAAGCAACTGGCTCTTCGGCATCTTGTTAATAGGTTAGTTCCGTAAAATGCATAAATATGACATATAATGTGCATAAAACATGTAGGTATCATCAATAAAGTAGCATGGAACATAAGAAATTATCGATACGTTGGAGACGTATCAGCATCCCCAAGCTTAGTTCTGCTCGTCCCGAGCAGGTAAAACGATAACAAAGATAATTTCTGAAGTGACATGCCATCATAATCTTGATCATACTATTTGTAAACATATGTAATGAATGCAGCGATCAAAACAAAGGTAATGACATGAGTAAACAACTGAATCATATAGCAAAGACTTTTCATGAATAGTACTTCAAGACAAGCATCAATAAGTCTTGCATAAGAGTTAACTCGTAAAGCAATAAATCAAAGTAAAGGTGTTGAAGCAACACATAAGAAGATTAAGTTTCAGCGGTTGCTTTCAACTTGTAACATGTATATCTCATGGATATTGTCAACATAAAGTAATATAACAAGTGCAATATGCAAGTATGTAGGAATCAATGCACAGTTCACACAAGTGTTTGCTTCTTAAGGTGGAAGGAGATAGGTAAACTGACTCAACAATAAAAGTAAAAGAATGGTCCTTCGCAGAGGAAAGCATCGATTGCTGTATTTGTGCTAGAGCTTTTATTTTGAAAACATGAAACAATTTTGTCAACGGTAGTAATAAAGCATATGAGTTATGTAAATTATATCTTACAAGTTGCAAGCCTCACGCATAGTATACTAATAGTGCCCGCACCTCGTCCTACTTAACTTGGACTACCGGGTCTTCGCATGCCATGTTTCAACCAAGTGTCACAAAGGGGTACCTCCATGCCGCCTGTACAAAGGTCCAAGGAGAATGCTCGCATTTCGGATTTCTCGCTTTTGATTATTCTCAACTTAGACATCCATACCGGGACAACATGGACAACAGATAATGGACTCCTCTTAAATGCATAAGCATGTAGCAAAGTTATTATTCTCATATGAGATTGAGGATATATGTCCAAAACTGAAACTTCCACCATGATTCATGGCTTTAGTTAGCGGCCCAATGTTCTTCTCTAACAATTTTGCATGCTCCAACCACTAAAATGATAGACCTTCAGACAAGACGGACATGCATAGCAACTCACATGATATTCAACAATAGTTGATGGCGTTCCCCAGAAACATGGTTATCGCACAACAAGCAACTTAATAAAATATAAAGTGCATAAGTACATATTCAATACTACGATAGTTTTTAAGGCTATTTTGTCCCATGAGCTATATATTGCAAAGGTGAATGATGGAGTTTTAAAGGTAGCACTCAAGCAATTTACTTTGGAATGGCGGGTAAATACCATGTAGTAGGTAGGTATGGTGGACACAAATGGCATAGTAGTTGGCTCAAGGATTTTGGATGCATGAGAAGTATTCCCTCTCGATACAAGGTTTAGGCTAGCAAGGTTATTTGAAGCAAACTCAAGGATGAACAAGTGCAGCAAAACTCACATAAAAGACATATTGTAAACATTATAAGACTCTACACTGTCTTCCTTGTTGTTCAAAACTCAATACTAGATATTATCTAGACCTTAGAGAAACCAAATATGCAAATCAAATTTTAGCAAGCTCTATGTATTTCTTCATTAATGGGTGCAAAGCATATGATGCAAGAGCTTAAACATGAGCACAACAATTGCCAAGTATCACATTATCCAAGACATTTTTAGAATTACTACATGTAGCATTTTCCAATTCCAACCATATAACAAATTAACGAAGAAGAAACTTCGCCTTGAACATTATGAGTAAAGCCTAAGGACACATGTGTCCATATGCAACAGCGGAGCGTGTCTCTCTCCCACAAAGTGAATGCTAGGATCCATCTTATTCAAACAAAAACAAAAACGAAAACAAACCGACGCTCCAAGTAAAGAACACCAGATGTGACTGAATAAAAATATAGTTTCAGGGGAGGAACCTGATGATGTTGTCGATGAAGAAGGGGATGCCTTGGGCATCCCCAAGCTTAGATGCTTGAGTCTTCTTAAAATATGCAGGGATGAACCACGGGGGCATCCCCAAGCTTAGAGCTTTCACTCCTCTTGATCTTAGTATATCATTCTCCTCTCTTGACCCTTGAAAACTTCCTTCACACCAAACTTCAAGCAAACTCATTAGAGGGTTAGTGCATCATTAATAATTCACTCATTCAGAGGTGACACAATCATTCTTTTCACTTCTGGACATTGCATAATGCTACTGGACATTAATGGATCAAAGAAATAAATCCAACATAGCAAAAGAGGCAATGCGAAATAAAAGGCAGAATCTGTCAAAAACAGAACAGTCCGTAAAGACGAATTTATAAATGGCACCAGACTTGCTCAAATGGAAAAACTCAAAACTAATGAAAGTTGCGTACATATCTGAGGATCACGCTCGTAAATTGGCAGATTTTTTCGAATTTTCTACAGAGAATTATGCCCAGATTCGTGACAGACAGCAATGCTGTTTCTGTGCAGCGATCCCAAATATAACATCAACTTTGACATAGAAACTTTACTTGGCACAAAAACATGATAAGGAGAGGTTGCTACAGTAGTAAACAACTTCCAAGACTCAATAAAACAAAAAATTGCTGTAGGTAAAAACATGGGTTGTCTCCCATAAGCGCTTTTCTTTAACGCCTTTCAGCTAGGCGCAGAAAGTGCAAATCAAGTAACATCGAGAGTAGAAGCATCAACATCATTACCAGGGGTGTTGGGAGTTTTCTCAACCAAGCATAGTATATTTGATATATAAGTTTTAGCGTCTCCCTTTTCATTAGTCTTAGGCTTGCTACTCTCATCGAACAAATTTTCCGGAACAAGCCAAGCATAGTTATTTTCTAGTGCGTCATTCATAGCTAGAAGTTTACATGGTATTGGTGCTTTGATTTCCCCTCCATCATTAATGTTATTAGTGTACATTATTCTATCCATGTCCATTTTTTCAAGGAGACCAATAAAATTGGTATGAGAACCTAGCATATTAAATTTAGCAAAAACCTTTCTAGCCTCTCTTGCTAGACCACCAAATTCTCTAAGAAGGGTTTCTAAAACAAAATCTTTCTTTTCCCCTTCTTCCATATCACCAAGTGTAAGAAACATGTGTTGGATTATAGGATTGAGATTAACAAATTTAGTTTCCAACAAGCGAACTAAAGCAGCAGCAGCAATTTCATAGGTAGGTGCAAGTTCTACCAAGTGTCTATCTTCAAAATCTTCAGTAATACTAACATGATTGAAAAATTCTTCTATATTATTTCTCCCAACTATGGACCCACGTCCTACCGGTATGTCCTTTGTGGTGAAATTAAAAGGAAACATAATGCAATAAGCAAAAAGTAAACTAGGCAAATAAGGTAAAGACGAGTAACTAATTTTTTTGTGTTTTTGATATAGAGAGCAAGACAGTAAATAAAGTAAAACTAGCAACTAATTTTTTTGTGTTTTGATTTAGTGCAGCAAACAAAGTAGTAAATAAAATAAAGCAAGACAAAAACAAAGTAAAGAGATTGAGAAGTGGAGACTCCCCTTGCAGCGTGTCTTGATCTCCCGGCAACGGCGCCAGAAAAAGTGCTTGATGCGCGTAGATGTACACGTCCGTTGGGAACCCCAAGAGGAAGGTATGATGCGCAGTGGCAAGTTTTCCCTCAGTATGAAACCAAGGTTTAATCGAACCAGGAGGAGCCAAGAAGCACGTTGAAGGTTGATGGTCGCGAAATGTGATGCGGCGCAACACCAGGGATTCCGGCGCCAACTAGGAACCTGCACAACACAACCAAAGTACTTTGCCCCAACGAAGAGGTTGTCAATCTCACCGGCTTGCTGTAACAAAGGATTAAACGTATCGAGTGGAAGATGTTTGCAAAGAAAACAGTAAAACAAGTAGATTGTATGCTATGGAAAGAATAGGACCGGGGTCCACAGTTCACTAGAGGTGTCTCTCCCATAAGATAAAAGCATGTTGGGTGAACAAATTACATCGGGCAATTGACAAATAGAGAAAGGCATAATAATGCATATACATGACATGGTAAATATAGTGAGATTTAATTGGGCATTACGACAAAGTACATAGACCGCCATCCAACTGCATCTATGCCTAAAAAGTCCACCTTCAGGTTATCGTCCGAACCCCCTCCAGTATTAAGTTGCAAAGCAACAGACAATTGCATTAAGTATTGTGCGTAATGTAATCAATAACTACATCCTTAGACATAGCATCAATGTTTTATCCCTAGTGGCAACAACACATCACAACCTTAGAACTTTCTGTCACTGTCCCAGGTATCAATGAAGGCATGAACCCACTATCGAGCATAATTACTCCCTCTTGGAGTTAAGAGCAAAAACTTGGCCAGAGCCTCTACTAATAACGGAGAGCATGCAAGATCATAAACAACACATGAACAATAGATTGATAATCACCATAATCATAGTACTCTCTATCCATCGGATCCCGACAAACACAACATATAGAATTACATATAGATGATCTTGATCATGTTAGGCAGCTCACAAGATCTAACAATGAAGCACAACAAGGAGAAGACGACCATCTAGCTACTGCTATGGACCCATGGTCCAGGGGTGAACTACTCACTCATCACTCCGGAGGCGATCATGGCGATGAAGAGTCCTCCGGGAGATGATCCCCTCTCCCAGGTGCCGAGGCGATCTCCGAATCCCCCGAGATGGGATTCGCGGCGGCGTCTCTGTAAGGTTTTCCGTATCGTGGCTCTCGGTACTGGGGGTTTCGCGACGGGAGCTTTAAGTAGGCGGAAGGTCAACGCGGGGGCACGAGGGGCCCAGGGGCAGGTCGGCGCGGCCAGGGCCGGGCCGCGCCGGCCTCCCTCCTGGCCGCCTCGTGGCCCCACTTCGTTAGGTCTTCGGTCTTCCGGAAGCTTCGTGCAAAAATAGGACCCTGGGCGAAAGTTTCGTCCAATTCGAGAATATTTCTTTACTAGGATTTCTGAAACCAAAAACAGCAGAAAACAGCAACTGGCTCTTCGGCATCTTGTTAATAGGTTAGTTCCGAAAATGCATAAATATGACATATAATGTGCATAAAACATGTAGGTATCATCAATAAAGTAGCATGGAACATAAGAAATTATCGATACGTTGGAGACGTATCAAAGGTGCGGGCACTATTAGTATACTATGCATGAGGCTTGCAACTTGTAAGATATAATTTACATAACTCATATGCTTTATTACTACCGTTGACAAAATTGTTTCATGTTTTCAAAATAAAAGCTCTAGCACAAATACAACAAATCGATGCTTTCCTCTTTGAAGGACCTTTCTTTTACTTTTATTGTTGAGTCAGTTTACCTATCTCCCTCCACCTTAAGAAGCAAACACTTGTGTGAACTGTGCATTGATTCCTACATACTTGCATATTGCACTTGTTATATTACTTTATGTTGACAATATCCATGAGATATACATGTTATAAGTTGAAAGCAACCGCTGAAACTTAATCTTCCTTTGTGTTGCTTCAACACCTTTACTTTGATTTATTGCTTTATGAGTTAACTCTTATGCAAGACTTATTGATGCTTGTCTTGAAGTACTATTCATGAAAAGTCTTTGCTTTATGATTCAGTTGTTTACTCATGTCATTACCATTGTTTTGATCGCTGCATTCATTACATATGTTTACAAATAGTATGATCAAGATTATGATGGCATGTCACTTCAGAAATTATCTTTGTTATCGTTTTACCTGCTCGGGACGAGCAGAACTAAGCTTGGGGATGCTTGATACGTCTCCAACGTATCGATAATTTCTTATGTTCCATGCTACTTTATTGATGATACCTACATGTTTTATGCACATTATATGTCGTATTTACGCATTTTCTCGAACTAACCTATTAACAAGATGCCGAAGAGCCAGTTGCTGTTTTCTGTTTTTGGTTTCAGAAATAGTAAGGAAATATTCTCGGAATTGGACGAAATCACCGCCCAGGGTCCTATTTTTGCACGAAGCTTCCAGAAGACCGAAGGGGAGTCGAAGTGGGGCCACGAGGTGGCCAGTGACAGGCGCGCCCGTGCCCCGTCGCGTGGCCTGTCCCCTGGGCCCTCGTGCCGCCTCTTGACCTGCCCTTCCGCCTACAAATAGCCTCCGTCGCGAAACCCCCAGCCGAGCCACGATACGGAAAACCTTCCAGAGACGCCGCCGCGAATCCCATCTCGGGGGATTCAGAGATCGCCTCCGGCACCCTGCCGGAGAGGGGATTCATCTCCCGGAGGACTCTACACCGCCATGGTCGCCTCCGGAGTGATGAGTGAGTAGTTCACCCCTGGACTATGGGTCCATAGCAGTAGCTAGATGGTCGTCTTCTCCTAATTGTGCTTCATTGTTGGATCTTGTGAGCTGCCTAACATGATCAAGATCATCTATCTGTAATACTATATGTTGTGTTTGTCGGGATCCGATGGATAGAGAATACTATGTTATGGTGATTATCAATCTATTGTTTATGTGTTGTTTATGATCTTGCATGCTCTCCGTTATTAGTAGAGGCTCTGGCCAAGTTTTTACTCTTAACTCCAAGAGGGAGTATTTATGCTCGATAGTGGGTTCATGCCTTCATTGACACCTGGGACAGTGACAGAAAGTTCTAAGGTTGTGATGTGCTGTTGCCACTAGGGATAAAACATTGATTTTATGTCTAAGGATGTAGTTGTCGATTACATTACGCACCATACTTAATGTAATTGTCTGTTGCTTTGCAACTTAATACTGAATGGGGTTCGGATGATAACCTGAAGGTGGACTTTTTAGGCATAGATGCAGTTGGATGGCGGTCTATGTACTTTGTCGTAATGCCCAATTAAATCTCACTATATTTATCATATCATGTATATGCATTGTTATGCCCTTCTCTATTTGTCAATTGCCCGACTGTAATTTGTTCACCCAACATGCTTTTATCTTATGGGAGAGACACCTCTAGTGAACTGTGGACCCCGGTCCTATTCTTTACATCGCATACAATCTACTGCAATACTTGTTTTACTGTTTTCTTGCAAACAATCATCTTCCACACAATACGGTTAATCCTTTGTTACAGCAAGCCGGTGAGATTGACAACCTCACTGTTTCGTTGGGGCAAAGTACTTTGGTTTTGTTGTGCAGATTCCACGTTGGCGCCGGAATCCCTGTTGTTGCGCCGCATCACATTTCGCCACCATCAACCTTCAACGTGCTTCTTGGCTCCTCCTGCTTCGATAAACCTTGGTTTCTTTCTGAGGGAAAACTTGCTGCTGTGCGCATCATACCTTCCTCTTGGGGTTCCCAACGAACGTGTGAGTTACACGCCATCAGCCCCACTCAAAAACAACACCCTTTTTAGTCAAATCATTCAAAGGTGCAGCAATAGTACTAAAGTTGGGCACAAATCTGCGATAAAACCCAGCTAGACCATGGAAACTTCTTACTTGACTCACATTCATGGGAGTAGGCCAATTTTGAATAGCTTCAATTTTAGACACATCTACTTCTACTCCATGCTTAGAGACAACATAACCAAGAAATATGACCTTATCTTTGCAAAATGTGCACTTCTCAAGATTACCATAGAGTTGATTATCACGCAACACTTGCAAAACATGTCTAATATGTATAGTATGATCAGATTCATTGCGGCTGTAGATTAATATGTCATCAAAGTATACAACCACAAATTTGCCAATAAAATCACGCAAAACATGGTTCATCAGTCTCATGAAAGTGCTAGGTGCATTAGTTAAACCAAAAGGCATTACTAACCACTCATATAAACCAAATTTTGTTTTAAAGGCTGTTTTCCACTCATCCCCTTCTTTCATCCTAATTTGATGATAACCACTACGCAAATCAATTTTAGAGAACACAGCAGCACCACTCAATTCATCTAGCATATCCTCTAAACGGGGAATAGGATGACGATATCGAATAGTAATGTTGTTTATAGCTCTACAATCTACGCACATACGCCAAGTACCATCTTTCTTAGGAACTAGAATAACAGGAACAGCACAAGGACTAAGGCTTATGCGGATATAACCTTTGTCGAGTAGCGCTTGTACTTGCTTCTGTATCTCCTTCGTCTCTTCGGGATTAGTGCGATATGGCGCCCTATTTGATGCTCAATACCTCGCAATGGTGGTAGTCCTGCGGGTACCTCCTCCGGAAACACGTCGCCAAATTCCTGCAAAACATTAGAAACACCAAGAGGAAGAGGGGTCATGTCATTAGAAACCAAAACCGTACCCCTGTACAAGAGCACAAGAGGCATGGCCGTAGGATCCTCACTAAATTCTCTCATGTCTTCTTTGGTGGCTAATGAGACTAAGGAATTCACTCTCTCACTTTTCGTTATATCACTCACGACATTACAATTCTCTCGCCTATCTAGAGGTGCATCCTCCAAATTTACTTCAATCTTCTGACGAGACTCATTGACAATTTGTTGTGGTGACATAGGCTGTAAGTTAATTTTCTTGCCCTTGTACTCCAAGTGATATGTATTGGCTCGGCCATTGTGTTGCACAGAACGGTCATAGAGCCAAGGCCGACCCAATAGTAGGTGACACACCGTCATAGGAACCACATCAAAATCAATGCAATCCTTATACGGTCCAATCTCAAACTCAACACGCACCATGTGGTTTACCTTCATCTCACCATTGTCGCTCAACCACTGAATATAATATGGATGCGGGTGCGGTAGATACTTCAACTTCAGCTTGGTGCACAACTCTTTGCTTGCTAAATTGCGGCAACTCCCGCCATCAATAATGACCTTGCAAGCCTTGTCAGGACCAACTAAAGCTTTGGTTTGGAACAAATTGCAGCGCTGAGTAGATGCACTAGGCAACACATTAAGAGCACGCTGCGACACAACAATGGTGCGAGCATCAGAAGGATATGCATCTTCACCATCAGTGTCATAGTCATCATCGTCTGGAGCATTTGGATCAACATCATCTCCAGTCTCATACTCATTGTCCTCATTGATAATCATGACTTTGCGGTTAGGACAATCTCTCTTGAAGTGACCCTTGCCACCACATGTATGGCAAAGCATATCGCGGTTGCGCGCTGTAGACATGCTAGAACCACTCGTACTTGCAGCAGATTCGGACTTCTTTGCATTAGATACATTGGAGACCGGTTTGCTAGGCGGAGTAGAGTAAGGAAGCTCATGAATGGGGCATTTGAGCATTAAAGACTTCAATCTCCCCCACGCTTGGGCAATACTCTCTCCATCATGAGGCCAGAAATTATATATACGGTTGCGGTCTTTGTGAATTTCACTTGGAGGATAAAATTTAGAGTAAAATAGAGGCACAATATCCTTCCAATCAAGAGAACGCCCATCCTTCAGCAGTTTATACCAATGCGCCGCTTTACCAGATAGCGACATAACAAATAATTTCTTCCTAACTTCATCCATTGAAATACCTGCACATTTGAATAACCCGCATAATTCATGTAAAAACAGTAAATGATCTCCAGGATGAACAGTTCCATCCCCTTCATAGCGGTTATCCACAACACGTTCAATAATTTTCATAGGTATTTTATATGGTATTACTTCCTCACCTGGCGCCTCATCCACTACCGTTGCAGTAGTAGTAGATTTCCCAAATAGAAATTCAAGGGAGGATCTCTCCATAATGACTTATAGCAGCAAGCAGAAACAAAATCAGCACGTACAGTAAAAGTTTCCTTACCAATTCCACTTACCAATAGCGCTTCACTCCCCGGCAACGGCGCCAGAAAATAGTCTTGATGACCCACAAGTATAGGGGTGTATCGTAGTACTTTCGATAAATAAGAGTGTCGAACCCAACGAGGAGCAGAAGGTGTTGACAAGCAGTTTCGATGAAGGATTCACTGTAAATGCTCACAGACAAGTATTCAGGGGGTTTTGATATAGCAGATAAATAAAGTACGAGTAAGTAAAATGCGAGAGAAATAATTGCAGCGAGTGGCCCAATCCTTTTTAGCACAAAGGACAAGCCGGTTTGTTTACTTATAATGACCAAACGTTCTCGAGGACACACGGGGATTTTAGTCTAGTGCTTTCGCTTCATACGGCTGATTAATCTTCATTGTTTTGATAAGTGTTGTGTGGGTGAACCTATGCTAATGCACCGCCCTTCCTAGGACTAATACATACTTGTGATTATACCCCTTGCAAGCATCCGCAAATACAAGAAAGTAATTAAGATAAATCTAACCACAGCCTTAAACTCTGAGATCCTGCTATCCCTCCTGCACCGATATACTAACGGGGGTTTAGGTTGCTGTCACTCCGGCAACCCCACAATTAGCAAACGAATACAAGATGCACTCCCCTAGGCCCATAAAGGTGAAGTATCATGTAGTCGACGTTCACATGACACCACTAGAAGAGTAACACCACAACTTAAATATCATAACATTGAATACTACTCAACAATAATTCACTACTAACATTTAGACTTCACCCATGTCCTCAAGAACTAAACGAACTACTCACGAGACATCATATGGAACATGATCAGAGGTGATATAATGATGAATAACAATCTGAACATAAACCTTGGTTCAATGGTTTCACTCAATAGCATCAATAACAAGTAGTAATCAACACCGGGAGAGTTTCCCCTATCAAACAATCAAGATCCAACCCAAATCGTTACAGCGGTGACGAGATGCAGCGGTGGAGATGGCGGTGTAGATGGTGGAGATGATGATGATGATGATGATGGAGATGATGTCCAACTCGATGACGATGGCGATGGCGTCGATTTCCCCCTCCGGGAGGGAATTTCCCCGGCGGATTCCTGCCCGGAGAGCTCTTTTCTCTCTGGTGTTTCTCCGCCCCGCAGAGGCGGCTCTGTCAATTCTCCGTAACTCTCTAGGGCTTAGGTTTTCGGGACGAAGAAGTACGCGAAGGAGAGGCGGCCAGGGGGGTTGTGGGCCCCCTCCCCACAAGGCGGCGCGGCCAGGCCTGGGCCCGCGCCGGCCTATGGGGGGCCCATGGTGGCCCCTCTCGGCTCCTCCTTTTGGCTCCCTTCATCATCTGGAAAAATAGGATTTTCCGTATAATTTCCGTCAATTGTTGATCTTCCGAAATATGGTGTCCTGACGGTGCTTTTTCCAGCAGAATCCTGACTCCGGTGAATAATTCTCCAATGATCACGAAACATGCAAAATAGATGAAATAACATAAGTATCATCTCTAAATATGAAATATATCAATGAATAACAACAAATTATGATATAAAATAGTGATGCAAAATGGACGTATCAACTCCCCATCAAATTCGGAAGAAGCAAGCTTAATCTTCCTATCTTCAGAGTAATGTGGATGTAAAGCTCCATAGCTTCTCAATCTTGAGCTCCCAAGTGAGGTATTCTTCAACATCAGCTCCTCCTTCAAACTTGGGTATAGAAAACTTGGGCTTACCCAATCCATCTTCTTCATCTTGTCCACGACCATTGCGGCCAAGTGGAGCCCAACCACGAGGACGATTACCACGGGGCGCACCACGAGCATTGTGTGCGTCATCTTGAAGCTTAGGATCTTCGTCATCTTCTTGTTGCTGTTGTGCAGTCAAATTCTCAATAGCGAGACGCATATCTACAAGATTGCGCTGTATATCCGTCACTTGATCAGCCATGGTGGTGACGGTTTCATTAATAGTATCCAGCGTTTGTTTGATCTCTTCAACTGTACCCTTAAGCTCATCATCCTGAGCGCGGAATTCACGTCGCATCTCATTACGAAGAGCCTCAAACTCCCTCCATGTGATGATATCTGCAGAATCCTTGTTCTCCTGGTTAACAATCTTATTATCACTAGCAGACATGATTAGTAGGTTAGTGCACTAAATCAAAATATATGGTGGTACTCTCACAACTCACTCAAAACTGATAAGAAAAGGAAATCTTACCGTTCCAAAGTAAATTAGTGTTGCTTACCACTTGTAGTAACAACTAGTGCACGGATGTAGCGAAGCGAATATCAAGGGTATAAGAACAATCACACGACAAAGCAGGGTATATGTGGGGCTGTAGGTAGGCTACCTATTTGCACCAATAACAAGCTCTAGCGCTGACCGTAGACAACCAATGATACTCACACAAGGCGATATAATGGGGCAATGCAACTATATGTAGGAAAGGTTGCAATGCACTAGAGAGACGCTAGCAAAGCTCAACGAGATAGGCACAAGATTGCTCAACTACGGGTGCAGTAAAGAAAACTTAGGCCTTCACTTGAATTGAACTAGCACTTCACTTTTCTTTTTGTATTTGTCTTTTTGTAACGCATCTATGTAGCTCTTTTTGCTTCTTTTCAATTTCCTTTTTTTGTTTTTGATTTTATGACTCAACTCCTTGATAACACGGCCAACAAGATATGCAAAGCACCAAAACCCTAATGAGCAGCCTGTCGAGCGGTAAAACTAGTCTCTTCTGGGGAAGTTCCTAGTCACTTATATCGATAGGCTGTGTCTATGGTTTGGACAAACACACTGTATGCTATGTGGACTCGGAGTAAACAAAAACTGACTCTAGATGATAAACTAGATGAAAAGAAAACACAAACCCTAACAATTCTACTAGAAGAAAGATAAAGGTACGCAAAAACAACTACGAAAAGCAACTAAAACTCGAAATTAGTGCAAGCTATGGCTATGGCAAACTGATGCGCGTAGATGTACATGTCCATTGGGAACCCCAAGAGGAAGGTATGATGCGCACAGCAGCAAGTTTTCCCTCAGAAAGAAACCAAGGTTATCGAACCAGTAGGAGCCAAGAAGCACGTGAAGGTTGTTGGTGGAGGAGTGTAGTGCGGCGTGAAACCGGCGCCAACGTGGAACCTGCACAACACAATCAAGATACTTTGCCCCAACGTAACAGTGAGGTTGCCAATCTCACCGGCTTGCTGAAAACAAAGAATTAAGCGTATCGAGTGGAAGATGGTGTTTGTTTGCAAAGAACAGTAAAGAACAATAATTGCAGTAGAATGTATTCAGATGGAAAGAATGGACCGGGGTCCACAGTTCACTAGTGGTGTCTCTCCAATAAGATAACTAACATCTTGGGTGAACAAATTACAGATGGGCAATTGACAAATCAAGATTCAATACATATCAACGATGATTACTATGAGATTTAATCAGGGCATTACGACAAAGTACATAGACCGCTATCGAGCATGCATCTATGCCTAAATAATCCACCTTCGGGTTAGCATCCGCACCCCCTCCAGTATTAAGTTGTAAACAACAGATAATTGCATTAAGTATGGTGCGTAATGTAATCAACACAAATATCCTTAGACAAAGCATTGATGTTTTATCCCTAGTAGCAACAGCACATCCACAACCTTAGAACCTTCTGTCACGATCCCAGATTAAATGGAGGCATGAACCCACTATCGAGCATAAATACTCCCTCTTGGAGTTACAAGTATCAACTTGGCCAGAGCCTCTACTAGCAACGGAGAGCATGCAAGAACATAAACAACACATATATGATAGATTGATAATCAACTTGACATAGTATTCTAGATTCATCGGATCCCATCAAACACAACATGTAGCATTACAAATAGATGATCTTGATCATGTTAGGCAGCTCACAAGATCTAAACAATGATAGCACAAGCGGAGAAGACAACCATCTAGCTACTATGGACCCATAGTCCAAGGATGAACTACTCACGCATCAATCCGGAGGCGGGCATGATGATGTAGAGCCCTCCGGTGATGATTCCCCTCTCCGCAGGGTGCCGGAGGCGATCTCCTGAATCCCCCGAGATGGGATTGGCGGCGGCGGCGTCTCTGGAAGGTTTTCCGTATCGTGGCTCTCGGTACAGAGGGTTTCGCGACGAAGGCTTTAAGTAGGCGGAAGGGCAGGTCAAGGGCGGCACGAGGGCCCCACACGCTAGGGCCGCGCGGCCAGGGCCTGGGCCGCGCCGCCCTAGTGTGTCGGCGCCTCGTGGCCCCACTTCGTTTCCCCTCGGTCTTCTGGAAGCTTCGTGGAAAAATAGGACCCTGGGAGTTGATTTCGTCCAATTCCGAGAATATTTCCTTACTAGGATTTCTGAAACCAAAAACAGAAAAAACAACGGCGCTTCGGCATCTTGTTAATAGGTTAGTGCCGGAAAATGTATAATAATGATGTAAAGTATGTATAAAACATTCAAGTATTGTCATAAAAGTAGCATGGAACATAAGAAATTATAGATACGTTTGAGACGTATCAGCATCCCCAAGCTTAGTTCCTACTCGCCCTCGAGTAGGTAAACGATAACACAAATAATTTCTGAAGTGACATGCTACCAACATAACCTTGATCAACATTATTGTAAAGCATATGAGATGAATGGAGTGATCTGAAACAAAAGATTGCTAACAAAGATAATGACTAAACAAATGAATCATATAGCAAAACTTTTCATGAATAGTACTTTCAAGACAAGTATCAACAAGACTTGCATAAGAGCTAACTCATAAGCAATAAATTCTTAGTAGAATGCATTGAAGCAACACAAAGGATGATTAAGTTTCAGCAATTGCTTTCAACTTGTAACATGTATATCTCATGGATATTTGTCAACATAGAGCAATATAACAAGTGCAATAAGTAAACATGTAAGAATCAATGCACACAGTTTACACAAGTGTTTGCTTCTAAGATAGAAAGAAGTGGGTAAACTGACTCAACAATAAAGTAAAAGAATGGCCCTTTGCAGAGGGAAGCATGGATTACTATTTTTGTGCTAGAGCTTTTGTTTTGAAAACATAGAAACAATTTTGTCAACGGTAGTAATAATTCATATGTGCTATGCATAATACTTCCTACAAGTTGCAAGTCTCATGCATAGAGTACTAATAGTGCTCGCACCTTGTCCTAATCAGCTCGGATAACACGGATTATCATTGCATGACATATGTTTCAACCAAGTGTCACAAAGGGGTACCTCTATGCCGCCTGTACAAAGGTCTAAGGAGAAAGCACGCATTGGATTTCTCGCTTTTGATTATTCTCAACTTAGACATCCATACCGGGACAACATAGACAACAGATAATGGACTCCTCTTTTAATGCTTAAGCATTCAACAACAAATAATATTCTCATAAGAGATTGAGGTTGTATGTCCAAACTGAAACTTCCACCATGATACATGGCTTTAGTTAGCGGCCCAATGTTCTTCTCTAACATATGCATACTCAAACCATTTGATCATGAAATCGCACTTACTTCAGACAAGACGAACATGCATAGCATCTCACATGATATCCAACAAAGGTAAAGAGTTGATGGCGTCCCCAGAAACATGGTTACCGCTCAACAAGCAACTTATAAGAACTAAGACACATAACTACATATTCATCACCACAATAGTTTTTAAGCTATTTGTCCCATGAGCTATATATTGCAAAGATAAAGGAATGAAATTTTAAAGGTAGCACTCAAGTAATTTACTTTGGAATGGCAGAAAAATACCACATAGTAGGTAGATATGGTGGACACAAATGGCATGGGTTTTGGCTCAAGGTGTTTGGATGCACGAGAAGCATTTCCTCTCAGTACAAGGTTTGGGCTAGCAAGGTTGTTTGAAGCAAACACAAGTATGAACAGGTACAACAAAACTTACACAAGAACATATTGCAAGCATTATAAGACTCTACACTGTCTTCCTTGTTGTTCAAACACTTTACCAGAAAATATCTAGACTTAGAGAGACCAATCATGCAAACCAAATTAAACAAGCTCTACGGTAGTTCTTCATTAATAAATTAAACTACATGATGCAAGAGCTTAAACATGATCTATGAGAGCTCAAACAATTGCCAAGTTATTCCAAACCATATGCAGCATTTTCTGATTCCAACCAAATAGCAATTTAACGAAGCAATTTCAGCCTTCGCCATGAACATTAAAGCACAATTAAGAACACAAGTGTTCCATATGAAAAAGCGGAGCGTAATATCTCCAATACAAGGATGATGGGATCCAACTTTATTCAAACCAAAACGAAAATAAAAGCAAACCGACGCTCCAAGTAAAGAATATAAGATGTGATGGAATAAAAATATAGTTTCACTAGAAGTGACCTGATAAGTTGTCGATGAAGAAGGGGATGCCTTGGGCATCCCCAAGCTTAGATGCTTGAGTCTTCTTAAAATATGCAGGGATGAACCACCGGGGCATCCCCAAGCTTAGACCTTTCACTCTTCTTGATCATAGTATATCATCCTCTTCTCTTGACCCTTGAAAACTTCCTCCACACCAAACTTCAAGCAAACTCATTAGAGGGTTAGTGCATAATCAAATATTCACATACACAATCATTCTTAACACTTTTGGACATTTCACAAAGCTTCTGAAAGTTAATGGAACAAAGAAACTCATTCAACATAGCAAAAGCGGCAATGCGAAATAAAAGGTAGAATCTGTCAAAAACAAAACAGTCCGTAAAGACGAATTTTGCAGTGGAACTTAACTTGCTCAAACGGAAAAACTCAAAACTAATGAAAGTTGCGTACATATCTGAGGATCACGCACGTAAATTTCCAGATTTTTTTGACTCTTCTACAGAGAGTTCTGCGCTAATTCGTGACAGACAGCAATGCTGTTTCTGTGCAGCAATCCAAATCTAGCATCAACTTTACCATAGAGACTTTACTTGGCACAAAAACATGATAAGGAGAGGTTGCTACAGTAGTAAACAACTTCCAAGACTCAAAAATACAGTAAATAAAATGAAACTTGGGTTATCTCCCAAGAAGTGCTTTTCTTTAACGCCTTTCAGCTAGGCGCAGAAAGTGCAAATCAAGTAACATCAAGAGAAGAAGCATCAACATCATAACTTGTTCTAGTAATAGAATCAAAAGGCAACTTCATTCTCTTTCTAGGGAAGTGTTCCATACCTTTCTTTAGAGGAAATTGATATTTAATATTACCTTCCTTCATATCAATAACAGCACCAACAGTTCGAAGAAAAGGTCTTCCCAACACAATAGGACAAGATGCATTGCATTCAATATCCAAGACAACAAAATCAACTGGGACAAGGTTATTGTTAACCGTAATACGAACATTATCAATCCTCCCCAAAGGTTTCTTTTTAACATTATCAGCAAGATTAACATCTAAATAACAATTTTTCAATGGTGGCAAGTCAAGCATATCATAAATTTTCTTAGGCATAACAGAAATACTTGCACCAAGATCACATAAAGCATTACATTCAAAATCATTGAATTTCATCTTAATGATGGGCTCCCAACCATCTTCTAACTTCCTAGGAATAGAAGCTTCAAGTTTTAATTTCTCTTCTCTAGCTTTAATGAGAGCATTTGTAATATGTTTTGTAAAGGCTAAATTTATAGCACTAGCATTAGGACTTTTAGCAAGTTTTTGTAAGAACTTTATAACTTCAGTAATATGACAATCATCAAAATCTAAACCATTATGTTCTACAGCAATGGAATCATTGTCACCAATATTTTGAAAAATTTCAGCAGTTTTATCACAAGCAGTTTCAGCAGTTTCAGGCAATTTTGCACGCTTTGTACTAGGAGTAGAAACATTGCCAACACCAATTATTTTACCATTGATAGTAGGAGGTGTAGCAACATGTGTAGAATCAACATTACTAGTGGTGGTAATAGTCCAAACTTTAGCTACATTATTCTCTTTAGCAAGTTTTTCTTTTTCTTCTCTATCCCACCTAGCATGCAATTCAGCCAACATTCTAATATTATCATTAATTCGAACTTGGATGGCATTTGTTTTAGCAAACCTAGCATCTTTAACTTCCTCAGGCATAACTTTAAGTTTTAAAAGATCAACATCAAGAGCAAGACTATCAACCTTAGAAGCAAGAACATCAATTTTACCAAGCTTTTCTTCAACAGTTTTATTAAAAGCAGTTTGTGTACTAATAAATTCTTTAAGCATCACTTCAAGACCAGAGGGTACACTCTTATTATTGTTGTAAGAATTACCATAAGAATTACCATAACCATTACCATTATTAGAAGGATATGGCCTATAGTTGTTGTTACCATAATTATTCCTATAAGCATTGTTGTTGAAATTATTACTCTTAATGAAATTCACATCAACATTTTCTTCTTGAGCAACCAATGAAGCTAAAGGAACATTATTAGGATCAATATGAGATCTACCATTTGCAAGCATAGACATAATAGCATCAATCTTATCACCCAAAGAAGAG
Source organism: Lolium multiflorum (assembly GCA_030979885.1). Taxonomy (NCBI): domain Eukaryota; kingdom Viridiplantae; phylum Streptophyta; class Magnoliopsida; order Poales; family Poaceae; genus Lolium; species Lolium multiflorum. The sequence goes on along the minus strand of CM061753.1, from coordinate 45,959,822 downwards.
GTTTCTTCAACAGAATTTACCTTCTTACCTTGAGGAGTTCTTTCAGTGTGCCATTCAGAGTAATTGATCATCATATCATCAAGAAGCTTCGTCGCGGCGCCCAAGGTGATGGACATAAAAGTACCTCCAGCAGCTGAATCCAATAGGTTCCTCGAGGAAAAATTCAATCCTGCATAAAAGGTTTGGATGATCATCCAAGTAGTCAGTCCATGGGTTGGGCAATTCTTTACCAAAGATTTCATTCTCTCCCATGCTTGAGCAACATGTTCATTATCAAATTGTTTAAAGTTCATAATGCTACTTCTCAAAGATATAATCTTAGCAGGAGGATAATATTTACTAATAAAAGCATCTTTACATTTAGTCCATGAATCAATACTATTTTTAGGCAAAGAAAGCAACCAATCTTTAGCTCTTCCTCTTAATGAGAAAGGAAACAATTTCAGTTTTATAATATCACCATCTATATCCTTATACTTTTGCATTTCACAAAGTTCAACAAAATTATTAAGATGGGCAGCAACATCATCAGTACTAACACCAGAAAATTGCTCTCTCATAACAAGATTCAGTAAAGCAGGTTTAATTTCATAGAATTCTGCTGTAGTAGCAGGTGGAGCAATAGGAGTACTTATAAAATCATTATTATTTGTGCTAGTGAAATCACACAACTTAGTATTTTCAGGAGTACCCATTATAGCAGTAGTAAAAGTAAACTAAGCAAGTAGAATAAAATAAAGTAAAGACAAGTAACTAATTTTTTGTTTTTTTAATATGAAGCAAATAAGACAGTAAATAAAATAAAGTAAAGAAAGACAAAAACAAAGTAAAGAGATTGGATGTGGAGACTCCCCTTGCAGCGTGTCTTGATCTCCCGGCAACGACGCCAGAAAAAGTTGCTTGATGCGCGTAGATGTACACATCCGTTGGGAACCCCAAGAGGAAGGTATGATGCGCACAGCAGCAAGTTTCCCTCAGAAAGAAACCAAGGTTATCGATCCAGTAGGAGCCAAGAAGCACGTGAAGGTTGTTGGTGGAGGAGTGTAGTGCGGCGCAACACCAGTGAAACCGGCGCCAACGTGGAACGTGCACAACACAATCAAGATACTTTGCCCCAACGTAAGTGAGGTTGTCAATCTCACCGGCTTGCTGAAAACAAAGAATTAAGCGTATCGAGTGGAAGATGGTGTTTGTTTGCAAAGAACAGTAAGAACACAATAATTGCAGTAGAATGTATTCAGATGTAAAGAATGGACCGGGTCCACAGTTCACTAGTGGTGTCTCTCCAATAAGATAACTAACATGCTGGGTGAACAAATTACAGATGGGCAATTGACAAATCAAGATTCAATACATATCAACGATGATTACTATGAGATTTAATCAGGGCATTACGACAAAGTACATAGACCGCTATCCAGCATGCATCTATGCCTAAATAATCCACCTTCGGGTTAGCATCCATAAGTTGTAAACAACAGATAATTGCATTAAGTATGGTGCGTAATGTAATCAACACAAATATCCTTAGACAAAGCATTGATGTTTTATCCCTAGTAGCAACAACACATCCACAACCTTAGAACCTTCTGTCACGATCCCAGATTAAATGGAGGCATGAACCCACTATCGAGCATAAATACTCCCTCTTGGAGTTACAAGTATCAACTTGGCCAGAGCCTCTACTAGCAACGGAGAGCATGCAAGAACATAAACAACACATATATGATAGATTGATAATCAACTTGACATAGTATTCTAGATTCATCGGATCCCATCAAACACAACATGTAGCATTACAAATAAATGATCTTGATCATGTTAGGCAGCTCACAAGATCTAAACAATGATAGCACAAGCGGAGAAGACAGCCATCTAGCTACTGCTATGGACCCATAGTCCAAGGATGAACTACTCACGCATCAATCCGGAGGCGGGCATGATGATGTAGAGCCCTCCGGTGATGATTCCCCTCTCCGGCAGGGTGCCGGAGGCGATCTCCTGAATCCCCGAGATGGGATTGGCGGCGGCGGCGTCTCTGGAAGGTTTTCCGTATCGTGGCTCTCGGTACAGAGGGTTTGGCGACGAAGGCTTTAAGTAGGCGAAAGGGCAGGTCAAGTGGCGGCACGAGGGCCCCACACGCTAGGGCCGCGCGGCCAGGGCCGGGCGCGCCGCCTAGTGTGTCGGCGCCTCGTGGCCCCACTTCGTTTCCCCCTCGGTCTTCTGGAAGCTTCGTGGAAAAATAGGACCCTCGGAGTTGATTTCGTCCAATTCCGAGAATATTTCCTTACTAGGATTTCTGAAACCAAAAACAGCAGAAAAAACAACTGGCGCTTCGGCATCTTGTTAATAGGTTAGTGCCGGAAAATGTATAATAATGATGTAAAGTATGTATAAAACATTCAAGTATTGTCATAAAAGTAGCATGGAACATAAGAAATTATAGATACGTTTGAGACGTATCACAAACCCTAACCCTAATTTTTTTTTTGGCTTTTTCTGGATAGGAAAACACTCACAACTCAACTATGGGGTGGATTGTGGATGGCTTACCGAGGAAACACTGAAATCTGATACCAAGATGATAAGGGGTGGCCCGATCTTCTCAGTAAGCAACGGTGGTGATGATGATCACGGGGTGATAGCAGCGGAGGAACACGACGATGTAGTGGATGATAACTTGTATGACGCAACGAGATCTCTCGATTGGTCCCTGTCGCCAATGCAACAACTCTCAACCCTGCAAGATATTCGCAACTCCACACACTTGCGCACGTAGCCGCCGACCACGAAGCGGTAAGTTGCAACCGTCTAATTCCCAATGGAACAGCAGATCACACAAGACTTAAACAGGATCTACACAATATCAAGCAATATGGTGTAGGGAATTCAATAGTTTTGCAGAGCAAACAAATAAGAACTAGGGTTTATCTTAAACGTGGTCTAAAGCAACTTGTGGGGCGTCCCAGGGACTTATATAGGCGTCTGGGACGACCTCAGGTCCAAAAAGTACGAAAATAACCGACCCAGAATAGATCTGGTCGAGACAGACTCGGACTGGTCCGGTCTGGAATCCGGTCAACCGGGTTGTGGACCGGGCGGGCCGGTCTGGTCCGGTCAACCGGTGACAACCGGAAACCTCGCAAGCGTCCGGTTGGCGCCGGTCGAGCAGCGTCAGCCGGACCAGGGACCGGGTTGGCGCGCCGTCGGCCGATGGTAACCGGGCGGCCGGCGTGGGGCCGGTCTGATCGGCTCGGACCGGCCTGGACTTCTTCTTCTCCTCTCGCGCATTCCTCCCGCTCCTCCCTCGCGCGTCCATGAGATATCTTCATGTCCAGCTCCTTGTCCAGCTTCACGTCCATCTTCACGTCCACTGCTCCTCTACTCCTCGTGCGATGCTCGTCTCCTCTTGATACCTGATGATACATAAGTAATAGGACTTAGGCAGTATAAAGTTCTCATCAATCAAAGTATCGTTTAGAAACAAATTCACCTGTTGTTTAAGTAGCTTCGCACGAGCCCTTGTAATTGGTCCAATCCGAACTTCATTGGACTTGAGCTTCACAGCAGGTTCATCTTCAGTTGGTAATGACGGAGGTAGTAGTGAGGTAGGGATGTCCTCATCAAACCCTTTCTTGCTTTCATCCATTCAAAACTTCTTTAGAACTTTGTCTAGGTATGAACTTTGTGAAATCCCTATTAAGCGTTTAGATCTATTTCTATAAATCTTGATGCCTAAAATGTATACTGCTTCGCCAAGGTCCTTCATTGAAAAACTTTAATTCAAATAGCCTTTGATATTTCAAAGAAGTTCTATATCATTCCCAATCAACAATATGTCATCCACATACATTACTAGGAATGCTACAGAGCTCCCACTCACTTTCTTGTAAATACAAGCTTCTCCAAAAGTTTGTATAAATCCAAAGTCTTTGATCACCTTATCAAAGCGTCGGTTCCAACTCCGGGATGCTTGCTTCAGTCCATAAATGGAACGCTGAAGTTTGCATACCTTGTCAGCATTTTTAGGATCAACAAAACCTTTGGGTTGTACCATATACAACTCTTCCTCAATGTCACCATTAAGGAACGCCGTTTTGACATCCATCTGCCAAATTTCATAATCGAAAAATGTAGCAATTGCGAACAAAATCCTCAGACTTTAGCTTCGCTACATGTGAGAAAGTCTCATCGTAGTTAACTCCTTAAATTTATCGGAACCCTTTCGCGACAAGTCGATTTTTATAGATAGTAATATTACCATCAGCGTCTATTTTTATTTTGAAAAGCCATTTGTTTTCAGGAGCCTTGCGGCCATCAAGTAGGTCCACCAAAGTCCATACTTGGTTTTCATACATGGATCCCATTTCGGATTTCATGGCTTCTTGCCATTTGTTGGAATCCAGACTCATCATTTCTTCCTCATACGTTGCAGGGTTGTCATTGTTGTCAACCAACATGACATTTAAGGCAGGATCATACCAATCAGGAGTGGTACGATTCGTCGACTGCGAGGTTCAGTAGTAACTTTGTTCGAAGTTTCATGATCATTATCATTAGCTTCCTCTCTTATCGGTGCAGGCGGCACAGAACATCTTCCGGTGCTGCGCTACTCTCAAGTCCGAGAGAAGGTTCAATAACCTCGTCGAGTTCTACTTTTCTTCCAGTCACTTCTTTCGAGGGAATCTCCTTCTCAAGAAAGGATCCGTTCTTGGCAACGAAAACTTTGTCTTTGGATCTGTGATAGAAGGTGTACCCAATTGTTTCTTTAGGGTATCCTATGAAGACACATTTTTCCGCTTTCGGTTCAAGCTTTTCAGGTTGTAACTTCTTTACATAAACTTCCCAACCCCAAACTTTAAGGAACAGCAACTTAGGTTTCTTACCAAACCACAATTCATACGGTGTCGTTTCAACGGATTTAGATGTTGCCATATTTAAAGTGAATGCGGCTGTCTCTAATGCATAACCCCAAAACGATCACGGCAAATATGTAAGAGACATTATAGATCAAACCATATCTAAGAGAGTTCGATTATGACATTCGGACACACCATTGCGCTGTGGTGTTCCCGGCGGTGTCAACTATGAAAGTATTCCACATTTCTTTAAATGCATGCTAAACTCGTAACTCGGATATTCTCCTCCGCGATTAGAGCGCAGAAACTTAATCTTCTTGTTACGTTGATTTTATACTTCACTTTGGAATTTCTTAAACTTCTCGAAAGTTTCGGACTTATGTTTCATAAAGTAGATATACCCATATCGACTCAGATCATTGATGTCTACGTTCCCCCTCCTTTCCTGTAGACAGTGTTGGGCCTCCAAGAGCAGAGGTTTGTAGAACAGCAGCAAGTTTTCCCTTAAGTGGATCACCCAAGGTTTATCGAACTCAGGGAGGAAGAGGTCAAAGATATCCCTCTCATGCAACCCTGCAACCACAAAGCAAGAAGTCTCTTGTGTCCCCAACACACCTAATAGGTGCACTAGTTCGGCGAAGAGAAAAATACAGGTGGTATGAATATATATGAGCAGTAGCAACGGTGCCAGAAAATAGCTTGCTGGCGTGTAGTTGATGGTGGTAGTATTGCAGCAGTAGTAACGATGTAAAACAGTAAACAAGCAGCGATAGCAGTATTTAGGAACAAGGCCTAGGGATTACACTTTCACTAGTGGACACTCTCAACATTGATCACATAACAGAATAGATAAATGCATACTCTACACTTTTGTTGGATGATGAACACATTGCGTAGGATTACACGAACCCTCAATGCCGGAGTTAACAAGCTCCACAATAATGCTCATATTTTAGTAACCTTTAGTGTAAGATAGATCAAAAGACTAAACCAAGTACTAGCATAGCATGCACACTGTCACCTTCATGCATATGTAGGAGGAATAGATCACATCAATATTATCATAGCAATAGTTAACTTCGCAATCTACAAGAGATCATGATCATAGCATAAACCAAGTACTAACACGGTGCACACACTGTCACCTTTACACACGTGCAGGAGGAATAGAACTACTTTAATAACTTTGCTAGAGTAGCACATAGATAGTAGTGATACAAAACTCATATGAATCTCAATCATGTAAAGCAGCTCATGAGATCATTGTATTGAGGTACATAGGAGAGAGATTAACCACATAGCTACCGGTACAGCCCCGAGCCTCGATGGAGAACTACTCCCTCATGGGAGCAGCGGCGGTGATGAAGATGGCGGTGGAGATGGCGGTGTCGATGGAGAAGCCTTTCGGGGGCACTTCCCCTCCGGAGGTGCAAGAGACTCCTGTCCCCGATCTTGGCTTCGCGATGGCGGCGGCTCTGGAAGGTTTCGCGTTCCGTGGCTTCCTCCGTCGGGGTTTTTAGGTCGGGACCTTTAAATAGGCGAAAGGGGAGCCTCGGAGGGGCACCAGGGTGCCCTCACCACCGAGTGGCGGCGGGGCCCTAGCCGCGCCCAGGTGTGGTGTGGGGCCCCCTAGCCCATCTCTGGCGGCTCTCGGGTGTTCTGGATGCTTCCGCGCAAAATAGGAACCTGGGCGTTGATTTCGTCCAATTCCGAGAATATTTCGTTACTAGGATTTCTGAAACCAAAAACAGCAAGGAACTGGCACTTCGGCATCTTGTTAATAGGTTAGTTCCAAAAATGCACGACTATGACATAAAGTGTGCATAAAACATGTAGGTATCATCAATAAAGTAGCATGGAACATAAGAAATTATCGATACGTTGGAGACGTATCAGCATCCCCAAGCTTAGTTCTGCTCGTCCCGAGTAAACGATAACAAAGATATTTTTTAAGTGACATGCCATCATAAACTTGATCATATTGTAAACATATGTAATGAATGCAGCGATCAAAACAATGGTAATGACATGAGTAAACAACTGAATCATTAAGCAATGACTTTTCATGAATAGTACTTCAAGACAAGCATCAATAAGTCTTGCATAAAAGTTAACTCATAAAGCAATAATTCAAAGTAGAGGTATTGAAGCAACACAAAGGAAGATTAAGTTTCAGCGGTTGCTTTCAACTTATACCATGTATATCTCATGGATATTGTCAATGTAAAATAATATAACAAGTGCAATATGCAAGTATGTAGGAATCAATGCACAGTTCACACAAGTGTTTGCTTCTTGAGGTGGAAAGAGATAGGTGAACTGACTCAACATAAAAGTAAAAGAAAGGTCCTTCAAAGAGGAAAGCATCGATTGCTATATTTGTGCTAGAGCTTTTATTTTGAAAACATCAAGAGAGTATAAAAGTAAAGTTTTGAGAGGTGTTTGTTGTTGTCAACGAATGGTAATGGGTACTCTAACTACCTTATCAACCAGACTTTCAAGAGCGGCTCCCATGAAGGACGTTATTTCTACCACCGTGGTAGATCATCCCTCTTCTCTTTTGTTTACACATGTATTTTAATGTATTTTTTTTTGGGTGGCACTCCTTCCAACCTCGCTTTCACAAACCATGGCTAACCGAATCCTCGGGTGCCTGCCAACAATCTCATACCATGAAGGAGTGCCTTTTTGCAAAATTAAGTTGCTTACTGATGAATCAGAGCAAAACATGTGAAGAGAATTATTAATGAAGTTAATTAATTGGGGCTGGGAACCCCATTGCCAGCTCTTTATGCAAAGTTATTGGATAAGCGGATGAAGCCACTAGTCCATTGTGAAAGTCTGTCAGAAGTAAATGACAAGATTGAAAGATAAAACACCACATACTTCCTCATGAGCTATAAAACATTGACACAAATAAGAGGTAATAACTTTTGAATTGTTTAAAGGTAGCACTCAAGCAATTTACTTTGGAATGGCGGAGAAATACCATGTAGTAGGTGGGTATGGTGGACACAAATGGCATAGTGGTTGGCTCAAGGATTTTGGATGCATGAGAAGTATTCCCTCTCGATACAAGGTTTAGGCTAGCAAGGTTATTTGAAGCAAACTCAAGGATGAACCGGTGCAGCAAAACTCACATAAAAGACATATTGTAAACATTATAAGACTCTACACCGTCTTCCTTGTTGTTCAAACTCAATACTAGAAATTATCTAGACCTTAGAGAGACCAATTATGCAAACCAAATTTTAGCAAGCTCTATGTATTTCTTCATTAATAGGTGCAAAGTATATGATGCAAGAGCTTAAACATGAGCACAACAATTGCCAAGTATCACATTATCCAAGACATCTTACCAATTACTACATGTAGCATTTTTCCAATTCCAACCATATAACAATTTAACGAAGAGGAAACTTCACCATGAATATTATGAGCTAAGAACACATGTGTTCATACGAACCAGCGGAGCGTGTCTCTCTCCCACAAAAGGATGAACTTATTCAAACAAAAGCAAAAACAAAAACAAACAGACGCTCCAAGTAAAGTAAGATGTGACTGAATAAAAATATAGTTTCAAGAGAAGGAACCTGATACTTTGTCGATGAAGAAGGGGATGCCTTGGGCATCCCAAGCTTAGATGCTTGAGTCTTCTTGAAATATGCAGGGATGAACCAGGGCATCCCCAAGCTTAGACCTTTCATTCTTCTTGATCGTAGTATATCATCCTCCTCTCTTGACACTTGAAAACTTCCTTCACACCAACTTCAAGCAAACTCATTAGAGGGTTAGTGCATAATCAAAAATTCACATGTTCAGAGGTGACACAATCATTTTTAACACTTCTGGACATTGCACATAACTTCTGAAAGTTAATGGAACAAAGAAACTCATTCAACTTAACAAAAGCGGCAATGCGAAATAAAAGGCAGAATCTGTCAAAAACAGAACAGTCCGTAAGACGAATTTAAAGTGGCACCAGACTTGCTCAAATGAAAAAACTCAAAACTAATGAAAGTTGCGTACATATCGAGGATCACGCTCGTAAATTGACAGATTTTTTCGAATTTTCTACAGAGGACTGTGCCCAGATTCGTGACAGACAGCAATGCTGTTTCTGCGCAGCGATCCCAAATATAACATCAACTTTGACATAGAAACTTTACTTGGCACAAAAACATGATAAGGAGAGGTTGCTACAGTAGTAAACAACTTCCAAGAATCAACAAAACAAAAATTGCTGTAGTAAAATAACACATGGGTAATCTCCCAAGAAGTTCTTTCTTTATAGCCATTAAGATGGGCTCAGCAGTTTTAATGATGCACTTGCAAGAAATAGAAGTTGAAGCAAAAGAGAGCATCAAGAGACAAATTCAAAACACATTTAAGTCTAACATGCTTCCTATGCATAGGAATCTTGTAAATAAACAAGTTCATGAAGAGCAAAGTAACAAGCATAGGAAGATAAAACAAGTGTAGCTTCAAAAATTTAGCACATAGAGAGGCATTTTAGTAACATGAAAATTTCTACAACCATATTTTCCTCTCTCATAATAACTTTCAGTAGCATCATGAGCAAACTCAACAATATAACTATCACATAAAGCATTATTATCATGAGTCTCATGCATAAAATAATTACTACTCCCAACATAAGCATAATCAATTTTATTAGTTGTAGTGGGAGCAAATTCAACAAAGTAGCTATCAAATATAGGAGGTATATTGTAATCATAATCAAATTTATCCTCCATAACAGGTGGTAACAAAAGACTACTATCATTATAATCATCATAAATAGGAGACAAAGTATCATCAAAGTAAATTTTCTCCTCAATGCTTGGGGGACTAAAAATATCATGCTCATCAAAGCCAGCTTCCCCAAGCTTAGAATTTTCCATAGCATTAGCAACAATAGTGTTCAAAGCATTCATATTAATATGTTCCATGGGTTTTTAATTTTTCGCATCAAACCATCCATGTCTTAAATCAGGAAATAGAATAAAAAGGTCATTGTTGTCCATTATGCCTAACTAGTGTAAACAAGAAACCAAATGTCGCAATTGCGAGTCTAAAGGAAATAGCTTCGAGCACACACAATGGCGCCAGAAAAGTACTGTTACCTGGACCGGAGTATGAGTGCCTTTTACCTTTCCTCCCCGGCAACGGCGCCAGAAAAGTGCTTGGCGCGTAGTTGACGAGGGAGGAAAAGTGCTTAGTTGCCGGGCTTGCCAATGTGTGAGTGCCGTTTACCTTCCCTCCCCGGCAACGGCGCCGGAAAAGTGCTTGATGTCTACGTTCCCCCTCCTTTCCTGTAGACAGTGTTGGGCCTCCAAGAGCGAGGTTTGTAGAACAGCGACAAGTTTTCCCTTAAGTGGATCACCCAAGGTTTATCGAACTCAGGGAGGAAGAGGTCAAAGATATCCCTCTCATGCAACCCGCAACCACAAAGCAAGAAGTCTCTTGTGTCCCCAACACACCTAATAGGTGCACTAGTTCGGCGAAGAGATAGTGAAATACAGGTGGTATGAATATATATGAGCAGTAGCAACGGTGCCAGAAAATAGCTTGCTGGCGTGTAGTTGATGGTGGTAGTATTGCCGCAGTAGTAACGCAGTAAAACAGTAAACAAGCAGCGATAGCAGTATTTAGGAACAAGGCCTAGGGATTACACTTTCACTAGTGGACACTCTCAACATTGATCACATAAGAATAGATAAATGCATACTCTACACTTTTGTTGGATGATGAACACATTGCGTAGGATTACACGAACCCTCAATGCCGGAGTTAACAAGCTCCACAATAATGCTCATATTTTAGTAACCTTTAGTGTAAGATAGATCAAAAGACTAAACCAAGTACTAGCATAGCATGCACACTGTCACCTTCATGCATATGTAGGAGGAATAGATCACATCAATATTATCATAGCAATAGTTAACTTCGCAATCTACAAGAGATCATGATCATAGCATAAACCAAGTACTAACACGGTGCACACACTATCACCTTTACACACGTGCAGGAGGAATAGAACTACTTTAATAACTTTGCTAGAGTAGCACATAGATAGTAGTGATACAAAACTCATATGAATCTCAATCATGTAAAGCAGCTCATGAGATCATTGTATTGAGGTACATAGGAGAGAGATTAACCACATAGCTACCGGTACAGCCCCGAGCCTCGATGGAGAACTACTCCTCCTCATGGGAGCGGCGGTGATGAAGATGGCGGTGGAGATGGCAGCGGTGTCGATGGAGAAGCCTTCGGGGGCACTTCCCCGCTCCGGCAGGGTGCCGGAACAGAGACTCCTGTCCCCCAGATCTTGGCTTCGCGATGGCGGCGGCTCTGGAAGGTTTCGCGTTCCGTGGCTTCCTCCGTCGGGGTTTTTAGGTCAGGACCTTTAAATAGGCGAAAGGGGAGCCTCGGAGGGGCACCAGGGTGCCCTCACCACCAGTGGCGCGGCCAGCCCTAGCCCGCGCCCGGTGTGGTGTGGGCCCCCCCCCATCTCGGCGGCTCGCGGGTGTTCGGATGCTTCCGGGCAAAATAGGAACACAGGCGTTGATTTCGTCCAATTAGAGAATATTTCGTTACTAGGATTTCGAAACCAAAAACAACAGAACTGGCACTTCGGCATCTTGTTAATAGGTTAGTTCGAGAAAATGCACGAATATGACATAAAGTGTGCATAAAACATGTAGGTATCATCAATAAAGTAGCATGGAACATAAGAAATTATCGATACGTTGGAGACGTATCAATCATCCGTGAAGGTAAGAACATAACGATAACCACCGCGTGATGCTACACTCATTGGACCGCACACATCGATATGTATTATTTCCAATAAGTCTGTAGCTCGCTCCATTATACCAGAGATTGGAGTGTTAGTCATTTTTCCCATCAGACATGCTTCGCATCTATCAAGTGATTCAAGAAGTCCATCGGAATGAAGTTTCTTCATGCGCTTCACTCCAATGTGACCAAGACGATAGTGCCACATATATATAGAATTATCATTTAATTTTATTCATTTAGCATCAATGTTATTAACATGTGTATCACTACTATCGAGATTCAATAAGAATAAACCATTCATCTCAGGTGCATGACCATAAAAGATATTATTCATATAAATTGAGCAACCATTATTCTCAGACTTGAATGAATAACCGTCTTGCAATAAACAAGATCCAGATATAATGTTCATGCTTAACGCAGGCACCAAATAACAATTATTCAGATTTAAAACTAATCCCGAAGGTAGATGAAGGGGGAGCGTGCCGACGGCGATCACATCGACCTTGGATCCATTTCCAACGCGCATCGTCACCTCACCCCTCGCTAGTCTTCGTTTATTCCGCATCTCCTGTTTCAAGTTACAAATGTGAGCAACCGAACCAGTATCAAATACCCAGTCACTACTACGATTACTAGTAAGATACACATCAATAACATGTATTTCAAATATACCTTTCTTCTTGATGTTGCCGCTCTTCAAATCTGCCAGGTACTTGGAGCAGTTTCGTTTCCAGTGCCCATCGCCCTTGCAGTAATAGCACATAGTATCAGGCTTGGGGCCAGCCTTGGGCTTCTTAGGAGGCGCATCAGCTTTCTTGTCGCCCTTCTTGAAGTTGCCCTATTCTTTAGGCTTGCCCTGCTTCTTGAAACTGGTGATCTTATTGACCATCACCACTTGTTGCTCTTTCTTTATCTCCACATCAGCAGTTTTCAGCATGGAGAAGAGTTCAGGAAACTCCTTGTTCATGCACTGCATATTGTACGTAGTTCATCACAAAGTTCTTGTAACTAGGTGGCAGTGATTCGAGGACACGATGAATCCCCAACGCATTAGGAATCGTTATTCCCAAATCTTGGATCTTCTTCGCATGCCCGGACATCTTGAGCACGTGCTCGCTAACGGAGCTGCCCTCCTCCATCTTACAACCAAAGAACTGTTCATAGGCTTCATAGCTTTCCATGTCCGCATGAGTTTCAAATATGATTTTGATCTTAAGGATAATCTCACAAGGGTCATGGTTCTCAAAACGCTTCTAAAGCTCCAATTCTAGGTCGTACAGGATGGCACACTGAACTATGGAGTAATGAGTCTTCCGAGTGAGGTAAACATATTTTACCTCATCGGGAGCAGTTTATGCAGGTGGGGCACCTAGCGGTGCATCGAGCACATAGGTCAGCTGTCCAGCAGTGAGGACAATCCTCCTCACGTTTGCCCTCACGAGCAGAATTAAAATTGATGGTGGGGTGATACGACGTATCGATAATTTCTTATGTTCCATGCTACATTATTGATGATATCTACATGTTTTATACACATTATATGTCGTATTTACGCATTTTGGAACTAACCTATTAACAAGATGCCGAAGAGCCAGTTCTGTTTTCTGCTGTTTTTGGTTTCAGAAATCCTAGTAAGGAAATATTCTCGGAATTGACGAAATCAACGCCCAGGTCCTATTTTTGCACGAAGCTTCCAGGAGCGTGAAGAGGGAAGGAAGTGGGGCCACGAGGCGCCGCCACACTAGGGCGGCGCGGGCCCCCTGGCCGCGCGACCTAGCGTGTGGGGCCCTCGTGTGGCCCCCGCGTTGCCCTTTCGCCTACTTAAAGCCTCCATCGCGAAACCCCAGTGCGAGAGCCACGATACGGAAAACCTTCCGGAGACGCGCCGCGCGAATCCCATCTCGGGTTCGGAGATCGCCTCCGGCACCTGTGGAGGGGAATCATCTCCGGAGGACTCTTCATCGCCATGATCGCCTCCGGAGTGATGAGTGAGTAGTTCACCCTGGACTATGGGTCCATAGCAGTATCTAGATGGTCGTCTTCTCCTTATGTGCTTCATTGTTGGATCTTGTGAGCTGCCTAACATGATCAAGATCATCTATACGTAATACTATATGTTGTGTTTGTCGGGATCCGATGGATAGAGAATACTATGTTATGGTGATTATCAATCTATTATTTATGTGTTGTTTATGATCTTGCATGCTCTCCGTTATTAGTAGAGGCTCTGGCCAAGTTTTGCTCTTAACTCCAAGAGGGAGTATTTATGCTCGATAGTGTGTTCATGCCTCCATTGAATCTGGGATCGTGACAGAAGGTTCTAAGGTTGTGGATGTCTTGTTGCCACTAGGGATAAAACATTGATGCTATGTCTAAGGATGTAGTTGTTGATTACATTACGCACCATACTTAATGCAATTGTCTGTTTGCAACTTAATACCGAAAGGGGTTCGGATGATAACCTGAAGGTGGACTTTTTAGGCATAGATGCGGTTGGATGGCGGTCTATGTACTTTGTCGTAATGCCCGATTAAATCTCACTATATTTATCATATCATGTATACGCATTGTTATGCCCTTTTCTATTTGTCAATTGCCTTGTAATTTGTTCACCCAACATGCTTTTATCTTATGGGAGAGACACCTCTAGTGAACTGTGGACCGGTCCTATTCTTTACATCGCATACAATCTCTGCAATACTTGTTTTCTGTTTTCTTTGCAAACAATCATCTTCCACACAATACGGTTAATCCTTTGTTACACAAGCCGGTGAGATTGACAACCTCACTATTTCGTTGGGGCAAAGTACTTTGGTTGTGTTGTGCGGTTCCACGTTGGCGCCGGAATCCCTGGTGTTGCGCCGCATCACATTTCGCCACCATCAACCTTCAACGTGCTTCTTGGCTCCTCTGGTTCGATTAAACCTTGGTTTCTTTCTGAGGGAAAACTGCCCGCATCATACCTTCCTCTTGGGGTTCCCAACGGACGTGTACATCTACGCGCATCATGGGGGCCGCCATGATCTACAACATATTTGCAAAGAGTTTAGACTAAGTTTAGGATAAATTGAGTTCAATTTTAATTCTTAAATTAACTAGGTGAACTCCCACTCAAAACAACATCCCTCATGTTGCCTTAGTGATTACACAAACCAAATCCACTAAACCAAGTCTAATCTTCACGAGAGAAGATGTAGCTTCAAAGGCGAACAATCAACATGTTCACCATATCATTCATATGACTCATACTCTACATTTCGGTATTCCGTGTTCCGAGGCCATGTTTGTACATGCTAGGCTCGTCAAGTCTAACATTAGTATTCGCATGTGCAAATCTGGCTTGCATCGGCCTGTTGTATGCACACGTAGGATCTATAACACCCTATCATCATGTGATGCTTAGAAACTACGAGTCTTAGCAACGGTGCATACTAACGACGAACACTTTATTATCTTGATAGTTAGTGATAGGGATCATCTTATAGTGCTACCATTGCGATCTAAGCAATATAAGATGCACTAAGGATTAACATCACATGCAATTCATAATATGTGATATGACATGTCCTTTCTTCTTGTGCTTTTGATCTCCATCTCCAAAGCACGAACATGATCTCCATCATCACCAACATGGCGTCAAGGTTAGTGGTGACGCTTCTTTGTTGTCCATCACTAATAGCAACTATAACAACTACTTGGAATAAAGCTATTACATGATAAATAGACATGCATGTCTTAACAAATTTAAATACAACCATTAGGCTCCTGCCGGTTGCCATAATACAAATAATGATCATCTCATACATCAAATATAATCACAATCACATGTCCATATCACATCACATGCCCCTGCAAAAACAAGTTAGACGCCTCTAATATTGTTTGCATATTTTACGTGGTTTGGGGCTTTCGAGTAAGATCCGATCTACCTACGAACAAGAACCACAACGCTGATACAAGTGTTGTCAAGTGCAGATTGTAAATTGGATCTTAACTATGGTGAGACAGACAGACACCCGCAAAGCCACTTATACGATACTTGTTGCATGTCAAGCGTGGAGCAAGTATCATGAACGTGGTCATGTAAGGTTAGCCCGGGCCGCTTCAT
Organism: Lolium multiflorum; assembly: GCA_030979885.1. Lineage (NCBI taxonomy): Eukaryota > Viridiplantae > Streptophyta > Magnoliopsida > Poales > Poaceae > Lolium > Lolium multiflorum. The sequence goes on along the minus strand of CM061753.1, from coordinate 45,944,045 downwards.
CCCACCATCCCGCAAGATGCAAAGTACACGAAAAGCAAACAACAACAAGAGCATCAACGCCCACAATACCATTGTGTTCTACTCTTGCAACAGATATATGGATAGACACGGCTCTGATACCACTGTAGGGTTTGTTCCATGTAAAACAAAAAAATACTACCGCAAGAACGAATAAAACAAAGATCCAATCTATGGAAAAGCCAAGATATAATCTATGAGATCGAAGCAACGAGGTAGATGAGAGACTAACCCTCGAAGATCCAAAGCCATAACGAGATCAGATCTCTTGGTTGATGAAGACGATCCTTTCGGTGCTGCAATCCGGCAGCACTTCGTACTTGGTCACACGTACGGTGTCGATGAAGTCCTTCCTCTCCCTGTTCCAGCGGGCAGCGGAGGTAGTATATCCCCTCGAAATCCCAGCAGCATGACGACGTTGTGGTGGTGGTGGAGGAGAAATTCCTGCAGGGCTTCGCCTAAGCCGGAGTAGGAGGAAGTGGGAGGGAGGAGAGGTGACAATTAGGGTTAGGGCAAGGGGGCTTTGGCCGGCCACCCCTCCCCTTTTATATAGTGGGGGGAGGGTTGGCTAGGGTTGCCCCCTTGGTCCAAACCCATCTAGGGCCGCTGCAAGGGGAGGGGGGAATTTCCTCCCCCCCCCAAGTCTTGCCTTTTTAGGGTTTCCCTTAAAAACCCTATGGGTTCGCCGGCCTAGGCCTTGAGGGCTGGTGCGCCTGGCCCATTAGGGCTGGGCTACACCCCCTCGGCTTAGGTGGCCCCTCCCGGGGTCGTGGCCCACTCGTGGCCCCTCTGGAACCTTCTAGAAACCCTCCGGTCATCCACTGGAAAATTCCCAAACTTTTCCGAACCCCGGAAAATGACTATCCTTATATGAATGTTATTCTACGAACCGTTCTGGACCTCCTCGTGATGTCCTGGATCCCATACGAGACTCTGAACAATATTTGGTCTCTATCTCATATTACATATCTACTAAACAACATCGAACCTTAAGTGTGTCACCCCACGGTTCGCGAACTATGCAGACATGATCGAGACACCTCTCCGATCAATAACCAATAGCGGGACCTGGAGATCCATAATGGCTCCCACACATTCAACGATGACTTCTTGATCGAAAGAACCATTAACAGACGATACCAATTCCCTTTGTCGCGCGATACTTCACTTATCCGAGGTTCAATCATCGGTATCTCTATACCTAGTTCAACCTTGTTACCGATAAGTAATTGATGACCCACAAGTATAGGGGATCGCAACAGTCTTCGAGGGAAGTATTACCCAATTTATTGATTCGACACAAGGGGAGACAAAGAATACTTGTAAGCCTTAACAGCGGAGTTGTCAATTCAGTGCACCTGGAAACAGACTTGCTCGCAAGAGTTTATCGTAGCAACAGTTTTATAGCGGTAGGAATAGTGAAATAACGGAGCGGTGAAATAAAGACAGCAGTAGTGATTATAGTAAACAGCAGGATTAAAATATTGTAGGCACGAGGACGGAATGACAGGCGTTGCATGGATGAGAGAATTCATATAACAATCATGGTAGGGCATTTGCAGATAATAATAAAGCGGTATCCAAGTACTAATCAATCCATAGGCATGTGTTCCATATATAGTCGTACGTGCTCGCAATGAGAAACTTGCACAACATCTTTTGTCCTACCAGCCGGTGGCGGCCGGGCCTCAAAACTACTGGAAATTAAGGTACTCCTTTTAATAGAGTACGGAGCAAAGCATTAACACTCGTGAACACATGTGATCCTCACATCACCGCCTTCCCCTCCGGTTATCCCAATTTCTGTCACTTTGGGGCCTCGGGTTCCGGACAGCAACGTGTGTATACAACTTGCACGTAAGATCATAAAACAATGCATATCATGATGAAACAATAACATGTTCAGATCTGAGATCATGGCACTCGGGCCCTAGTGACAAGCATTAAGCATAACAAGTTGCAACAATATCATAAAAGTAACATCTACGGATACTAGGCACCATGCCCTAACAATCTTGTGACTATTACATGATCAATCTCATCCAATCCCTACCATCCCCTTCAGCCTACAGCGGGGGAATTACTCACACATGGATGGGGGAAACATGGCTGGTCGATGGAGAGGCGTCGGTGGTGATGGCGGTGAAGATCCCCTCATTCCCCGTCCCGGAGTGCCGAGAGTTTGTCCCGAGGTGGAGTTTCGCGATGGCGGCGGCTTGGATGGTCTCTGGAAATATGGTCGAACCCCTGGCGTTTTTAGGTCGAAAGGCATATGTAGTCGAAAGGAGAGCGTCGGGGGGCCGCGGCCCGGACCATAGGGCGGCGCGCCTCCAGGCCGCGGCGGCCTGTGGTCTGGGGGCCACGACCCCCCCTGGTTCGCCCCTTTTGGCCCTTCATCTTCACGGTAAAAAATAGGCCCATTGCGATTATTTCCGGGGTTTTTCCTGAAAGTCGAATTTCAGCAAAAAAATGAGACACCAGTGCAATTCTGCTGAAAACAGCGTTAGTCCGTGTTAGATGTATCCAAAGTACACAAATTAGAGGCAAAACAATAGCAAAAGTGTTCGGGAAAGTAGATACGTTTTGGACGTATCAGTAATCTTTACTCGTATTATGATATGTCATCCCTTGTGACCTAGTCCCATGCTTGCAAGCTAATTGGATGACATTCCACCGAGAGGGCCCAGAGTATATCTATCCGTCATCAGGATGGAGAAATCCCACTCTTGATCCATGCGCTTCAACTTATACTTTCAAAATACTTAATGCCACCTTTATAACCACCTATTTACAAAGTGGATTTTGATGTCATCAAAGCATCCATCTGGTGTAAGTGATTAACACGATCTCATGGTCGAAGGATTAGGTTACTATGTATTGAAAGCTTATAACAAGACATAACATAATGACTTGATCTTATGCTATGCTTACTATGGGTGTGTCCATCACATCATTCTCCTAATGATATGATCTTGTTATTAACAACATCCAATGTTCATGATCAGAAAACCGTGATCATCTATTAATCAACAAGCTAGTATAACAAGAGGCTTACTAGGGACTCTTTTATGTTTACAAAACACACAAGTATTAATGTTTCTGGTTAATACAATTATAACATGGGATGCAAACACTTATCATAAACACAAAGATATAATAATAACCACTTTTTATTGCCTCTTGGGCATATCTCCAACAGTCTCCCACTTGCACTAGAGTCAATAATCTAGATTACATGGTAATATACCTAACACCCATGACGTTCTGGTGTAGGTCATGTTTTGCTGTAGGGAGAAGTTTAGTCAACGGATCTACCACATTTAGAAAGTAATATACCAAACATGCCTCCTCCAAACATGCCGGCCGTGGGTGTGTTCATGTTGGCTATCAATAATCTCTTCTTGGCCAACACTTCATCACGAGCAAGGTTGATGTACTCCTTTTGCCTCTCATCCATGTGGAAAGTATCCATTAATAAAAGCTTCCTCTCCTCCTCCACTAGGCGTAGATGCTCCTCGCTGGCTTGCCTCTTCTCCTCCAAAGCCAACTTCCTCTCCTCGTTGGCGGCAAACCTCTCCTCCAAAGCGGCTCTCCGAGCCTCCATAGCATCCATAGCCTCTTTCTCCAAGTTTCTTGCCACCTTCCTATCTTCATTTGCTTGCAACCTTGCATTTGCAATCCTTTCCATAGCAATGGCAATGTCATCATCTCCGGCCTTCTTTCCCTTCATATCTTTGGCGGTCTTCCTACCAAGCATATTCCTCCGCCCATTGTTGACCGAGTGGGGAGTGGATCTTCTCTCCTTGCCTTCGTCACTTGAATCATCATCATCGATGATTGTTGCATCACCGGTTGCATTGGCCGCCATAGTTGCCGCATCCAACTTCCCGCGGGTCTTCCACTTTTCTTCATTCCCTAGCACTTCATAGCAATGATGCAAGGTGAATGGCTTGTCAAGAATCTTGTTTCCTTTCTTGTTCTTCTTTCCCACATCCCTAAACAATCCTTGAGCCATAGAGTTCTACAAAGCAAGCAAAAGAGAATAGATGAGCTATATGAACTACAACCGTATCCTTCACATATGAGCCATATGGTCAACATAGTAGTAGAATTTCTTACCCTATCATTCTCATTTGTGCCACTTGGGTTAATGACATCAATGTTGGCTTGCATGCCCGCTCATTTTTGGCAATCGGTGTTGATGCCGAACCAACGAGACCGAAGCGAGCGCATGGTTCGCTCGTTCCCACTTGTGTTGTGGGCGTCAAAGTACTCCTTCATCCTCATCCAATATGTGTCTCTTGTTTGATCGGTACTGGTTGTTGGATCCATTCCAATTGTCAACAATGTCTTGCGAAGCAACTTGTCCTCCGCTATGGTGTAGTTCGCCGACCAACCGGGATGGTGAGGTTCAATCAACCCTTCCCCTTCCTCATCGATATCCTCATATTCCTCCCATCCCTCAACGGTTTCATCATGCATAAACGAAGATCCAACATTCATTGCCTCCATGAAAGACTCATCATCGACTCTAGATTGCAATGAAATTCATTATTCTCCGGCTATGTATGCATCTAAACTAAAATTTGGATGAAAAGAAGTGTTTTTACCTCTCCGACATTTCCTCATACACCGTATGTGCGCCGGATGGGTCACCGGACGAAGGCGCTGGTGGCGTCTGGTTCGTCGGTGGAGGAGGCGGCGGAGGCTGCGGGCGGCGGGTCACGGGCGCCTTCACTTTCTTCGGCGGCGCGATGGAGGCGGCGCCCACGGCTCCGTACGGGCGTTTGGACGATGTCGCCTTCCACCTCTGCGGCGCCCGCGCCTTGCCGGGGGCTTGCGCGGCAGCCAGCTGCGCGGCGGCGGCTGTGTGCAGCGTCGCGCACGGCAGGACGAAGAGAGCACGAGCAGCGGCGGTTGTGTTGCCGGCGTCGAGGCCACCAATAGTGTTTGGCGCATGTGGCGGCGGCAGCGGCGGCGGGTGGAACGGAGTAGGGAGGGATTTGTGGGTGCCGGAGGGCCCGTCCATCACCGGGATTGCGCCGGCGGCCGCGCGGAGGCGAGGGATTGGGCGGTGGGGCGGCTAGGCGCGGGGGAAGTTTCAGCGCGGGGTTTGATGACGCGCGCTGTAGCCGGCGCCCAAAGTTTAGCGCTTGGGATAGTGCAAACCGGCCCGCGCCCAAATTTTGTACAGCGCCGCGCCGTTTGCAGCGCCTGCTGGAGGAGCAATTTTGCGCCCGTGCGTTGCAAAACGGCAGTTTATATTTTTTTTCGAGGGAAGCAAAACGACAGTTTATATAGTTGGAGATGCTCTAAGGCCCAAACCGAAGCCCAGATTACGGCCCAGCCCTCCGATTCTCCGAAGCAGCGACGCGGAGCTCCCCGACCCAAAGCCGCAACCCGCAACGAAGCCGGTCCGTGCAGGCAGCCGCCGTGGCCCCTCTTCTCCGCGCGCTGCCCGTGCACCGCCGCAACACCCCTCTCAGCCATTGCGCCGCCGCTGACGGCACGCCCTAGAATCCACCACCCAGTTGCCGCATGCTTGAAGCCGGGGCCTAGCCTGCTCGCGAACCCCTCGCCGCTTCGCCCGACGCGGCCCGCGATGCATCGGGCCATGCGGCTGCGCTGCCTCCTGCGCCCTCCGCCCATCTCCCTCGCCACCCCCTCGGCCGCCGGCGGGAGATTTGGCGCGCCCGACGGGGCACGGACGCTGGGTGCGCCCTTCAGCGAGAGGGGGCGGCTTCTCCGGTTCTACAGCTCCAAGGAGGAGGGCGCGGAGACAGCGGCGGGGAGTGGCGGCGGCAGCGGCAACCAGCAGGACCACGCGCGGCTCGGGGAGAAGGACCAGCAGGAGTGGCTGAGCGGCGAGCGGTTCCTCACCGGCTGCAAGCGGCGGGAGTCGCCCTTCCTCACCAAGCGCCAGCGCTTCCGCAACGAGTTCCTGCGCCGCGTCGTGCCCTGGCACAAGAGCAGCCTCACCTGGACCAACTTCCCCTACTACGTCGAGTAAGCACCACCATGACACACACACCATCATCGCTTTCCCTTCCCAAATCCCAACGTGACTAACCCAGCTCCATTTCGCTGTCCCCGTTTCCGGTTGCAAGTAACAACGCGAGGCAGCTGCTGACCGAGTGCGTGGCATCGCACCTGCGGAACAAGGACGCCGCTTCGGAGTACGGTTCACGGCTGCAGTCATCCGGCGGGAGGATACTGCTCCAGAGCTTGCCAGGTGTTGTGCAGACAATGTTTCCTCAATGTGTGTGTGCCTTTCTGCTGGCTTTGGATGATGAGATTTTGTTTTCGTTGCAGGAACCGAGCTTTACCGGGAGAGATTGGTGAGAGCGATCGCCCATGAGCTACGCGTGCCATTGTTGGTGCTGGACAGCAGTGTACTGGCTCCATTTGTAAGACAATCTCCTCCAGCTTTAAAAAGCATAGTCCTCCAGTTTTGTTTGGCAAACCTGATGGCTCACCTCCTCATAGGATAATGGTGAAGATTGTTCAGAGACTGAGGAAGAGGATGGCCAGGCGGAGTCAGAAGATGAAGGCTCAGGATCAGAGGCGGAAGATGAAGATTCTGGTGAAAGTGATGACGATGAAGCTACCAAATCATTGGAAGAACTCAAGAAGTTAGTTCCGCGCAGGATTGAGGAACTCGCCAAGGTGTTTGTTTCTGTTAAGCTACCAAATCATATAATATTAAAAAAATGACAGTTGATAATTCTTACTCTTGCCCTTATTATTATTATATTTCAACACCGAGGGATGTACTTTACTTTGTATATATCCACCTATTTTATAAAATTGGGGGCATAAGGTAAAAAACGCTTAAGTTTATATTACTGTCTTGTAGTAAACTTCTGATATAAATATTTGCATAATAAGTGTCAGTCTCATGCAATGGTGTGTATCTTTTCGACTAGCATGCTAATTAGTTTTGGACCCGATTTTCCCCTTTCTGTTTGTTTGCTTCTCTATGGCTTACAACTTATCCCTTAACATCTCGTCTTAGAGAGTTGTTGGTGAGCAAGAAAATTCTTCAGCAGCAGAATCCACCACTGAGTCCCCTGAAGAAGAGAAAAGACCTCTCCAAAAGGGTACATGACTAAGTTTTTTTTTTTGTTCTTGTGTTGTTTTCTCTAATATTGACTGCACATTAGATATCATAATTAATCATGACCCTGATACTTGATCTTATACTGGTGAGTAGCTACTTCTTGTATTGCTTGTGATAATACAGGCTAAGCTCTGCTGTAGGTTAATATGTCATGCTATGTGTATTAACTCAGGTGTATTTGCTTGTTAATCACATCACCATCTGATAATACTCAACCCCTTCATCTAGAATTATCTCATTCTGCTTACTAATGTGTTCAACATTCTGCATGTTAGATAAATAGTTATTTCTCAGACCGTCAACTATGCACATAGCCAGTTGCGTTGTACTGTTGATTTTTCTGAGGGTGAACTGAAGCACCACTTCACCACAAAACATATAAATGATCAACTACTCTACACCACCAACTTTCTTCCGAACTTCAGAATTTTGTCTTTTTGTATTGGATCAGCAGTTCAGCACTACAGATATTGTATGAGATCAATGTAATGCCACTGGCATAAGTTTCATAGCATACCTATTAGTGAATGTGAAATTCAGGCTGGACCATTTTAATATGTACCAAACTCTGTATGAAGACCGCACCGACTTCCTTTATCATTGTTTCAGGTGACAGGGTCAAGTATGTTGGAGCGTCAGTGCTTGTTGAAGCAGATAACAGGTACTTGTTGGGAGTGCTGCCCCCCCTTTTTTTTGGTTTAGCCACTTTTTTCTTGATTTTCTCCCTTTGCATTAACAACCTTTTAATTCATGAAACTCATGTTTTGGTACCTAACTTGATTTGATGTATCTGTGCAGAGCGCTGACATGTCTGTTGTAGTGTTATGTGTTATATGATGTCATGAGTTTCTCCCAGGTTTACATGTTCTATTCGTGTTGTTGATTATATCGAAATAAATGAGAGTTTGTTTCTGGAAATTGTTAATAAGCATGAGTATTAATTATTCATAATTCATCAGACCTGAGTAACCCAACGAAATTCGAACTGAAATTCATGCATGGGCTGCAATTGTGTGAGACGTGTGCCTATGCATATAGACACACTTGTGGAGCAAGCACATGACGGGAGATGGGTGGGCCTTTATGTGGATGTGTAGGACTGGCCACATAGGTACTTGCTGGTCCAGGTGTATGCATGGTTTCCATGTTTATTCTTTTGAGCTCTTGTGCATGACTGCATGTGCATGCGTGCATTGTTAGTTCTCGCTGCATGCATGCTCAGTAATGCTGGTGAGATTGGAGCTAGGTATTAGGAGGGCATGTTGCACATGTTTGTAGAGTTCATTCCCTCTCATCTAACATGGCTATGGACTGGCGTACTAATTGAGCTCATCTAACCATGATGCACTTCATACAGGATCATTCTGGGGAAAATTCCTACTCAAGAGGGAGCAGCAGATGCCTATACCTTTATTAGCGGCAGGTGGGTGGATATATCTTGTCTCAGATAGGTGGCTTTGACTGCATGCCTTGTTCCATGTTTTGTTTGCGTTTCAGCTTTTAACGCCTTGGGATAACTGGACAGATGTTATCTTTACGACTATGTTTAATATTTTAAGTTTCTCATTAAAATAACTGTAATATGGCAATGAATATCTTGAATTGAAACCAAGTACCGGTCTCAAGCATATTATGAAACATTTGTAAGTTCTGCTGAAATCTTTGCTTGCTATGCTTAAAATAAATGGTATATATATACATGTTTAGGCTGATTTTTTTTGCTTGTAGTTGTAGACACTGGACACAATGTGCTTCTTTCCATCTTGGTAGTTCACATTGACATTGTTTCTGATGAATGATTTGGTTTCATGTTTCGTGTTGTTGATATTACAAGCTGAATAGCTTATATCTTGACATTCTTAAAGTACTCTTGTGTATTGTTTTATAACTCAACATTCTCCCAACTGTTAAATTGCAGAACTTTATCAAATGGACAGCGTGGAGAGATATATGAGATAAATGGTGATCAAGTGGCTGTTATATTTGACCCTCCTGACGAGAAACTGGCTGATGGTCCAAAAGATGAAGCTAACGAAGACGCCGAAGAGGAAGATGCTAAATCATCGGTTTACTGGGTTGACAGTATGTATTCCATTCCAAGCATCCCTAGCTTCATCCAGTTTGAATATCCTGCAATTTTAACAATGGTCTTGTTTGTGCTTTTAGCTCAAGATATTGCGCATGACCATGATACTCAGGCGGAAGATTGGCATATCGCGATCGAAGCCTTTTGTGAGGTAAATTGTCACACAATATGATTTGTGCGGAACATTTTTCTCTTTCTCCCTGCATGCATAAGTTTGTGTAGCTTTGACCACTAGTCTATGTTATGTACATTCCGTGTTCTATCTGTTCTGCTCTGTAAACTTACCTCTTTTGGGTTTTCTTTGCTTAAAAAAATAGGCACTGCCATCTCTTCAACCAGCCATTGTTTACTTTCCGGACAGTTCACAGTGGCTTTCTAGGGCAGTTCCAAGATCAAATCGCAGAGAGTTTATCGAAAAGGTAGAGGAAATGTTTGATCAGCTTAATGGACCTTTAGTGTTGATATGTGGGCAGAACATACTCGAGGCAGCACCCAAGGATAAAGATCCGGTAAGCGATAGAAACTCATCTAGTCTCACTCGCTTATGCTTCCATTCATATGTAGATATTTTCTGGTTCTTACTTTTGTTATGGATAAATACAGAAGGCGCTGGTGTTTCACAATCTTTCTCGCCTGTCTCCACTGGTAATTTCATGCTAATCTATTGAAGCATATATGTTTGTTTTGTGGTGTTACCCCGTTACAACTGATTATGAAATCATCTTCAATTCTTTATTATCACGTTTAGCTTTGTAATTGTCTTTTGTGCTTACCTAGGTATTAGTTATGGCAAGCATGCCACAAAGTTTCTTTAGCTGTTGCATCTACGAGAGACCTCCAAACATGTCGTACTATTTTTTTTTCTTGCCCTTTTATGCCGTCATTCCCTTATTTCTTACGTGCTAGCAACACTGGTGACTCTGGATGGGAAAAGAAACTATTAGCACTGACAGGACATATATATTGCTTAACCTAACCTATGAAATATTCCCATGAGCTGTGTTCGATGTGCTCGTCCTCACATTATCAGCATAAGTCAAGGGATCTTTGACATAGCTGGATAAATTAGCAGCAAGACAGCTTGGTATGCTAGCCTTCTTGACCTTATATCATTTTCTTTTGGAAGAAAATTCAAACAATCCCATATTTTCTTAAATATCTTTGCCAGTAGATTAGTAAGTCCAACATTGTAAGCCTGCTGGCAAGCAAGGCCTGGCTCAGTCCAAACGATGTTTGTCTTAGTTGATCCTGTTTGTCTGGCCTTAACAGGTGCCCAACACCGGTCAGCTCTGGCAAAGACTGCCTGGTGGCAGGTTGCTGTCCCTGTGCTAAGCTGTACTGGATTGCAGAGAATAATGATCAAATCTAGTATAATGTTTCCGTTACAACTGTTAGAAGAGTTTAGGAGTTAGTATATGAAAAACTAGCATAGTGGAAATTCTTTGATGAAGCCACAGCAATGTAAATGCAGCCTCCAAAAGCATTATTAATTTTCCATAGCCTCCTCGCAAATATACTGTACCTTAGCATTGTCCCAATAACAAAGTAGATAGAAAACAAAAGTGGGTTTTACATTGGTCTGCTTGCAAATTTGAACTGCTGCTTTGAGCTACTTTCTTTGGAACAATGTCTTGGAGAGTTGGTTTCATTTTTGGCCATAGCAACAGGTGAAATTCGTAGTAATTTGAAATTTCTATTTTTTTTCAGACATCATCCTTGAGGAGGCTGGTAGGGGGGCTAAAAGGGCGGAAGCCTTCAAAGTCTAATGGCATAGCAAAGCTCTTCGGAAACAAAATTTTTGTTCCTCTTCCAAAGGTATAAAAAGGTTCACATCATTTTTTGTACTTTGTTCCTGGAAGTAGTGGTATGTTAATCCTTTTTTTTGGCCACTGGTATGTTAATCCTAGTGTTTCATTAGTCACCGTCAGTGCACAAAAGCTTACTATCTGCAAGCCCCTCTAGCTTGTTTAATGCTGTTGTCTTTATAGCTATGTAATACTTTCTTTTATGTTCAGGATGATGAGCAACTGAGAGTTTTCAATAACCAGATTGAGGAGGACAAAAAAATAATCATTTCAAGGCATAACCTTGTTGAAGTACACAAGGTATTGGAAGAGCTATTTGCTTAGTCAGTAATTTTAATCAATTGCTATTCATTTCCATTATTCAGCCCTCATATGGGAAATGACTTAATGGCGCTTCCCCAAGTGCTTACCTGTAAGTCATGGCCGGTAAATGCAGGTGCTTGAAGAGCATGAGCTATCATGTGAAAATCTGCTGCATGTGAAGTTAGATGGCATTATTCTGACAAAACAAAGTAAGCCTGCTAACTGGATCCATATTATGACGCATATGCTTTTTCCCTAAAATCATGATTGCCAGTATGGCTAATGTGCTGATGGATCATATCAAACAATGTCGAGCTTAAAGTTTATTGAAGTTCATGATTATTATTTGGTTTGTGGGTGGCATACTAGCATGCAATCTGGTTTTATCGATCCAACCGTAGTTCTAACTCATATCATTACTCTCATTAGGAATCTTGATTTGCAATGTGCACACTGACCCCGCTAAACTGCAACTAGAGAACGCGATTTGTGCTCAGTCAGTGGGCATGGGTCCAAAGAATTTGAAGTTGCATGGCCTTATAAGTAAATTAATATTCACCTTCCTACTGAGTATAACTCCCGCTCACCTGTCTCCGTTTCAAAAGCAAAAACTCCCACTCTGTCTTAAGTTACAATTTTTTTTTTACTTGTAAATTCCTCTAGTCTGTTCTGGGCTCCTTTTCTGCCTTCTGTTTTCCTAATTAGTCTTCCAAACTCTTACCAGATCCCCCGTTCCTCTCCAGCTCATCGTTGGCATAGCTAATGATGTGGGACCCATGTCGTGTACATTTTTCTACTAGATCTAGTTTTTAGGTTATTGGTTCTACCTTTTAGGTTCCTCCTTTTTAAAGTGGTCTAGGTTGCTCCTGGTGTGGAGTGGTTTTGCCCTTGTTGGTTTCAGTCTTTAATATACTCTTTCTGTTCCAAATTAATTGACTCTGGAGGGAGTAAAGAGTCAATTAATTTGGAACAGAAGGAGTAAGTAGCTAAGAACCTTCGGATCTAGGCAGCAACACGGGTTAGTCGACTTCTCCATGTATTTCTCCCTCCTTTGTTCTTTCTTTGAACTCCAGATCCAAACCCACTAGGTTTTACGCTGGATGCTCCTCACCCTCTTCAATCACTGTTGTCTGTGGTCGCCATGGTTGGAGGCCCAACATTATCGGTACACGATGGCGCAGGATCTGCTGCATGACATGCCACCTTGTTTACACACTGGTGGTAACCAAAAATCAACTCGCAGTCCCAAATGCCAATCGGGCCAAGTAGACCCTTTCCTCATTCTTCAGTCCTCATGTTGTTGATCACTTGCGCAAATGCCACAGCTGCCAGATCTGATCAGAAATTCACGGCCAGCAAGCAGCAATACCCGTTCCTCATCTCGGTCAGTGGGAGATGTATCCTTGGGATATGCTCGTATTTGTTGTTTATTGTTTCAGCTGTTTGTGGACGCATGACTGTATGATGCTGTACCTTTTGTCACGCTGCAAACGAACTTAAAAGTGCCTTAAGTTGGAGTAGAACAGTTTGCTAACTGCATGCAATTGTAAATTTGTATTGTGGATGTAGGAGCAGAGAAGGTCATTGGATGGGCTAGAAGTCACTACTTGTCGTCAGCAACTCATCCTTCCATTAAGGGTGACAAGCTAGTTATTCCCCGCGAGAGGTATTTCCTCATTGGTCTGGCCATTCAATCGTATCTTTGGCTAGACATAACTGTTAATATCTTACCTTATTTGAAGTCTGGAGCTAGCAATCAGGAGACTAAGGGAGCAGGAGGCTTCACCTAAGAAGCTCTCTGAAAACATGAAGGTACTCTTAAGTTATGCTTGTTTCATAGAGTTAGTTAGTTTGTTCTTAGTTAGCAAGTTCGTTATGTTGTGATGATGTCCAACCTCAATGAGTGTTTTGCTGCAGATGTTGGCAAAAGATGAATTTGAGCGCAATTTCATTTCAGCAGTTGTACCTCCCCATGAAATTGGAGTTAAATTTGAAGATATTGGTGCTCTCGAGGATGTCAAGAAGACACTGGACGAACTTGTTACTCTTCCAATGAGGAGACCAGAGCTTTTCTCACGTGGGAACTTGTTAAGGGTATAATGCTTTCCATTTGCATATCCATATCTACATGTAGCAACTTGGGCTTCTTAATATTGATTCTGGTCCCTTGTTACCATTTGGGCTTACAAACTACTTTGACTGCCAATTTATATCCATACAACACTGAAATAGTCTTCTAATGCAAAAATAACCTTAGTTTTATCTTTAGCTCCAAACCTCTACATACAAAATGTACTTACAATTTTGGTGGGGCCTTGGTGCTATGCCTCTGCAAGTTTGTTTTGTAGCTCTCAATACTCAATGTTACATGATGTTGTTTTATAATTAATGATTATCTTTGGAGATTTTAGAGGAGAGGTATTTTTATGGATGTCTAGTAAAGCAGATTTTTTGTGCTGAATGTACATAATGGGTCCTCTAATGAGTTGGAAACTTATAGCGAGCCAGCACTAGGTTCAAATTTGCGGTAAATGAAACAGTTGATTGGGTTGCTATCCTTAACGGTAACTTCGTAGATATCCTCAGCTTAGAGGGTTTTTCATTTTCCTCCAGTAATTTTGTTCATGATATCTGCGATAGTGATACCTATAACAGATAGCAAAATATTCCGTATAAACTCTTTTTTGGTTGTTTTCATGATAAATTGCTTTGGTAGTGCTATTTGCATACTTGTATGCAGGGTGCAAGCATGACTTATTGAGCTTAATTAAATCATTAAAGAGCGAGAAATGGTGATGTGATATCATTTAACTCAACTTCATAAATCAAATTGCTAAGTCCATGAAGAAACACTGTTACATTTTTATGGCACTCCTATGAAAGAAGAAATATCTCTGATGCAAAGTCTAAAACTTTTGGCTTTCTTAGATGTACTTTTGTATGCATAGCTTTATTTCATTGTTGTATTTTTGACATGAAGTGTCTCTGTGGACCTTTGTTCAGCCTTGCAAAGGAATACTGCTTTTTGGACCTCCTGGAACAGGAAAAACACTTTTGGCAAAGGCACTTGCGACAGAAGCTGGAGCAAATTTTATCAGCATCACTGGTTCTAGTCTCACATCAAAGGTAGATGTACTCGACTTTGGAGTGTAGGAGTTGTATTATTGTGACAAATGATTGGAATGAAAGTTATGAATCACTTATTCACTTCTATATTATCTGAAAAATCCCTTTTTCTATTTGACCCTAAAATATCCTGCGCCATTTTATGTTTTCCAATTCACAGACGCTTTTGCATGGTATTCTCCCTCCTGTATCAAATTTACCATTGCTTGTAGTTGCAGACTGATAGGCTGAACATTCTCTTTGTAAACAAATACTTTGGTAATGATCATGCATGATTTCTTAGATCACACTACTCTTCCATCCTTCCATTTATGCTATACTAGTGATAATCAAACCTCTATTAGCTCCTAGATCAATTTCAGCACTGCTTTCATCTACAGTCCCTCCCTGCTAGTTGTGTGCGTACCTGCTGCTGTACATGAAATTACGAAGATGTGTATAGAAGTTCATCTTGTGTGTGAATTCTCTTCCTGGAATGTACACGACATTTCACAACTCAATTCAGTAGCCAATATCTGTTTTCTGTCAACAGTGGTTTGGAGATGCTGAGAAGCTCACCAAAGCCCTTTTCTCCTTTGCGAGTCGGCTAGCTCCTGTCATCATATTTGTGGATGAGGTGAGTTTTGATTTGATCAAACAAACTGAAGTAGGTTATTTATATTTAGGACGGTGTCCTTATCATTTCAACAGGTCACATGGAATCTCCTGATTCTCATGTAATTTTGTTTTGCTAATGGTAGGTTGACAGCCTACTTGGTGCAAGAGGTGGTGCAATGGAGCATGAAGCAACGAGAAGGATGCGCAATGAGTTTATGGCAGCTTGGGATGGTCTACGGTCCAAAGAGAATCAAAGGATACTTATTCTTGGTGCAACAAACCGTCCATTTGATCTAGATGATGCAGTAATACGGCGTTTGCCCAGGAGGTAAAATCTGCATTTATGTGCTTGTGCCTGGCAATGTATTACTTTGGCTTGGTGCCTTAACAATGTGATGATCTGCAACATGATTCATAGGATATACGTCGACCTTCCAGATGCGCAGAACCGAATGAAAATTCTTAAGATTTTACTTGCCAAAGAAAACCTAGAATCTGAATTTGGATTTGACGAACTAGCCAACGCAACAGAAGGTTACTCTGGAAGTGACTTGAAGGTACCATACTTGAGTCATCATCAGTTGTTCTATTCTTCTCCTAATTTACCTGATGTCCACTTATGTTAGTCATGTGTAACTTTGTATAAACTCGTTTGGTGCATTTTTCTGCAGAACCTATGCATAGCTGCAGCATACAGGCCAGTTCATGAACTACTAGAAGAAGAAAATAAGGTGTCATTTTCTTGCTTTTCTTATTGGTTGTTGCAAGTTTATTCATCGTGGATTCTCCCGCATGTTTGCTTACATGGTTGCCACCTTTTCTTAGGGGGCTGCGGGCAGTACGAAAACTTCTTTGAGGTCCTTAAAGTTGGATGACTTTATCCAAGCAAAAGCCAAGGTATTAGAACCCTACTGTTTGTTGACTGTTCTGTGCATTCCAATGGATATCATGTTTCATATTTCATTGTTTGCATTATCTGTACAGGTGAGCCCATCTGTTTCTTTCGATGCCACAAGCATGAACGAGCTAAGAAAATGGAACGAGCAGTACGGTGAAGGTGGCAGCAGGAGTAAATCACCTTTTGGGTTTGGCAGCTAACATGTTCCTGTAGTGACTATCATCTGTAGTACCATTGGCCCATGGTGCTCTTTTTTAGCCATACAGAATTAAATCAGTGGTAGAGCTTTCACGTCTCAGCTTTGATGACCGCCTTTTTGACTGCAGCGGCCAATCTTGCCCTCTCTCCATTTCTTAGTACTTACCTAGAGTCTATTTGAGAATTGATATGTCCCTGCATCAACAGAGAAACACCTATGTTTCCCGAGCCTGGTTAATAGACAGTGTTAACCATTTCTCCTGTTGTACCGTTGCCGCATCCTGGCCGATGCCTGATCAAACTGTAAATAGCTCCAGAAATTTTTGACCAGAACTGACAGTGTACCATCTTAAAATAAACTACATGTTCTGTTGTTTCTTCGTGACTGTTTCCATGATTGAATAATGTTCTCTGCACAATTACCTGTTGGAGTGAACCAATGTGTTCTGTTGCTGTCGCTGTTTCACTGTCGCTTGACCGCCTTGATATGCTTACTTTTTCGGTTCTGTTCTATACCACTAGTACATTTTTTTCCATTTGTAATTCGAGTCTTTATCGACCAAGTGTAGCCCCTGCAATGTGTTTTAATTTTGGGTAAAGAGTTTTTACGGATCATTCTGTACTTTCTTTTATGAGTGGATGCATGTACCTTCCGGTTGTGTCAGTGAGCATGTTCATAGTTTGGGCCCGAACTGCCAAGCACGTGAATTAAGCCCGCACCTTACCGTGTGGACGGTTTAGCCTTGTTTTCTTTGGTTTCTAGACTCAACCAGCAAAGGAGCAGAGCTCTGCTGGGACGATGGGTATACAAACTGCGCATCTGTGTTTGTAACTTTGTATGCCGCATGGCTGGGAAATGATGCAGGAAAAACCTTGGAAGAGACTGCCTATCTTCAACCACCGAAGATGAAAAGAGGCACCAGCTGCGAGTTTGTAGCAGCAGAAGATGACCCACGAAATTGCTGGTGAATGCGATACACCATACTGACCATTCCTACGTGGCGATAAACAACAGAAATACCATCCCATAGAGGAGTAAACAGACTTATAAATACCAAAATTACAAAGACATACTCTCTCAGTCCCAAAATGGAAGGCACACTTTTTTCACATGTTTTTGCATGCACAACTTTGACCACTAATATATACTAAAATTACATGGATTCAGAATGTATAAATTATATGGTTGCATTTGTCTTGCAAATTTCTTTTATTTCATATATGTTATAAATAAAAAAACTGTGAACATATTATAAGAAAAATAATCATAGTCTAAGTTATATGTTGCTGACCAGCGAAATTTAAGCACGTCTTAGATTTGGGAACGAAGAAAATATTGTTCTTCCAAGCAGACGATGAAACAAAATGAACATATTTGACTGGTTGACTGATGGCGAAAAAAATCACTGAGTCAACAAAGAGGTCAGGAGGCAACTTTGTTAAGGGAGTGAAAGTCTAGAATCTCATATCTGATATTCCTTAAGGAAACCATAAACAGTACGAGTGATGGACAACAAAACACAAAACGATCAATAAAAAATAAAATTACATCGAAAATCATATTGGTCGTCCCCTAAAGCTTCCTCATTAGTTGCCAGAGGTTAAGAATACAAAGTGACACATGCAAATACCCTTTCCAATTAAGTTGCCATGTGAGGCTCCAAAGACCGCAATAGATACTCGCCGCGAACAATGAGATCTGGTAGTTGCAGATCGAACATCGGTTCCGAACACACCCCACACAGTACATGCTTGCAAATCTTCACCCTTAGATCAGAGAGACTTGCCGTAGAGCAGAGCGAAAGAAGAGAGGTCAAAAAGACACGGAGGAAGCAATTTTGCTGACCGGTTTGTTCTATGTAGAGCATCCACGATGCTTAAATCTCTAGCGAGATGTACCTTCTGACCTTCAATCGTTCATATTTTTTTTGCAGGTAAAGCGGAAACTTTATTGATCAGGAAGGATTACATAACGATCAATGTCTAGTGTCAAGTGAAGGAGATCTTCAGGTCCAGTCCCTTCAAGTTTCAGAGAGGCGTTCCACCGTAGCAAGATTTGCTAGGTGATACTAACCCTAACCTGTCAACGTTCCACCTTTACGAAAAAGCACACTCTATTAGCTGAAGACAAGCGTCTAATATCCGAAACTAAGTGTAGTAGAGGGGATCGATCCAAACCAGTTGATGTTGCCAGCGAAACCAGCTCACTGCAATCCTTCATATATAACTACTCTTGTCATGCGGTTTGTTCTATGGGAAGGATCTAAATTTGGCTTCGTTGGTCTAGTGTGCAAGATTGGTTGGTGTAACTTTCGTCAAAATAGAACATAATAATTTTGTAACCCCTTTTCTCTTCTTCACCTCTTGTCATGTGGTCACTCCTCTTCTTTTTTATATGGATATGCCTGTATATTTGCAACTAGTATTCTTTTACTTGCAAGCTTATGCGTGTATTTCCCCCCATTGCTATCGCAAGTCATATTCCCCTCCTCTCCCACCGGACCACCGAAAAGGGATGCAACATGTTCCCCGCCCTCTCCTCCGTCATCAACCTCGTTGGTTCCCCCTTTCCCGCAAGTTTTGTCTCCGACGTGTAGATAGGTTAGGATTTTGTGGTGGCATCGCTCTGATGGTGGCCGCGATGGCTCGGGCGAGTAATCTTTTCCTACCCTCGACCCCATCTAGACCTCGTAGAGGAGGTTGGCGGTGTTGATTTGTGTCGTACCAACGAAGCAGTGAGGCTAGGTTTCTCGTGCTTCGACGGTTTGACCCCACTTCATTACCAAATATCTTATGCAAACACCGTTTCATGGAGCGGTGACATCGAAACTTGACCGAGGGATTCAGGCTACCCCATCGGCATGTTCTTCTCCGTGACAAGAGATCCTATGAACTATAGTCTTGATTACTTCCTTTCTGTAGGCAACAATGTCATGCTAGCTCCAACGACGGAGTCGTAGCAGCGATGTACCATCGAATCGTGCTGTTGGAAGAGGGTGGCGAGTCCAAAGAATTTATTTTTCTCGTTTCAAAAAAAAAAGAATTTATTTTTCTCTTAATTTTTGATTAGGGATTCTCTATAATGATGCAGTTGTTCAATGAGCATCCTCAATTTTTCCACGAAGAAACATACTCCAAAGACATGGTAGTACCATATATGGTTGAATCTGTACTCTTGCCATGTCATGAAGGCTGGGGGAGGGAGGGAGGGAGAGAGTGGTGAATAATTGAACTTGTAAACAAACACTATAGAGTGAGATGATGCTGGCAGATGAGATGCAGACGATTCTGGGTTGCCGGTTGGAGGGGTTCCCGCAGACTTACTTGGGGCTGCCGCTGTCCAGTGGGAAACTGCGTTTGGCTCACTTCTCCCCGATGATTGCCAAAGTTGACAAATATCTGTCCGGGTGGTGCTCGCTTCTCCTCTCCTCAGGTGGCCGGATTGTGCTGTTGAATGCCGTGCTCGACGCCCTGCCTGCCTATGCTATGGGGGCCCTTGAGCTTCCCCCGGCCCTCCTCCGCGCCATCGACGCTCTCCGGAGGGGTTTCCTCTGGAATTTCGACGGGCGCGCTTCTGGCGCCAAATGCCTCGTCGCTTGGACTCAGGTATGCCGCTCCAAAAATGAGGGCGGCCTTGGAATCAAGTGTCTGGCAACGCGGAATGCTTGCCTCCAGGTCAAGCTCCTTCACCGGCTTCACACCGTCCCCCTGTCTCCCTGGGCTTGCTGGGCATGGCGCTCCGTCGACGGCCCCATTGCTGCGGGCAAGAGGAGCGACGTGGGGCAACACTGGTCCGCCCTTGCCGCTCTCATGCCCCTCTACAGGAGCATCTCCAAGGTCGTGCTTGGGGATGGCGAGCGCATCGGCTTCTGGATGGACGACTGGGCCGGGTGTGGCGCGCTCTGCCACGCTCTACCGGCGCTGTTTTCCCATGCTACCCACCCGCACACCTCCGTTGCCGCGGTGGTGCGTGGCGGTCTCCGTCGGGCTCTTGCCCCCAGGCTCTCCGCCGTGGGGGAGCGAGAGTTCACCGCTCTCCTCCCTCGGGTCGAGGCTTTGCAGCTCTCGGGGCAGCCCGACTCTCGGATCCTCACTATGTGTGCCAAGCGCACCGGCGAGCTTGCCGTCGGCGAACTCTACAAGCTGATGCAGTTCGGCGGCGTCGACGCCCCTTTCGCGGACTTCGTCTGGGGTGGATTCGCCCCGTCCAAGGCCAAGTTCTTCGCCTGGCTGCTCGTGCAGTCTCGTATCCAGTCGCGGGCGGCGCTGTTCAAGAAGCACGTCCTATCCGAGGAGGAGGCACTCTGCCCCATCTGCGAGAGCGAGAGGGAAACGGCGACACACCTCATCTTCGCCTGCCCCTTCGTGCGTCGCTTCTGGGACGCGATCGGCTGGAGCTTTCCCGTTGATGCGGATGTGCGTCGGCTGTTCTCCTACGACACCCCTGTCCCCCGTGGCTCCAAAGCGACCTCGACTCTCACCATCCTTCTCTGCTGGAATATTTGGAAGCACCGTAATGGGGTTGCTTTCCGCGGTGAGCGCGCTAGCCTCCCCCGCCTCCTCTCCATGTGCCGTGAGGATGCCGCTCTTTGGGAGCTTCGTGCTCCCGCTGCCCTGCATGATGAGGCTGTCGCCTGGCCCTCTCTCTTAGGCACTGTGTAATATGCCGGTTTCTTGCGGCTGCTCTCCCCTCCCCCCGTGTTGTTCCCCTCTTCCTCTGAAACTATCCTGCTGTAAAACGTGGCCCTGTTGTGCCGGTTTGGAAATATAAATTCAGGTGGGGATCCTCTCCCCCCCGGTGAAAATTCAAAAAAAAAAGATGATGCTGACAAATATTGAATTTGTAAAAGAGAAAGGCGCTAGGCGTTGAAATGAGAGCGCACCGCATTTCCACGATCCTGCATCTCTATATCTCAACAAAATATTCCGCATCTCACCTTTCACGTGCAAAAATTATTTTAAGGTCACCAGGGGCGAAACGGTAACTTGACATGGTGAGATCGACGCAGCGACCCGCCACTCGCCCTCAGCGTCTTGCCCTGTCCGAGTTGGACCAACCTACCGTCGTCACGGAGGCTATTTAAGACCACCGGCATCGCGACCACCACTCGCCGCCACCAGCTCCGCCCCGCCCTGCGACCTCGCACGCACGCGCGCTACGGCTACCTACCTACCCACCTGCTACGTACGAGGATCCCGTCCTGCGCAACGCACCGGGGATGGCAATGGAGGCGGGGCTCGCGATGCAGACGCGGGCGGTCGGGGTCGTCGGAGGCGGGAGCCGGAGCGGGGCTCTCGGCGGTGATAGGCGTGCCCGGGCGGGGAGCCTGCGAATCGGAGGACCCGCCGGAGGGGTGGCCCTGCGGGCTCGCGGGGCCATGCCCGTCGCCCCGCTCTGCTGCGTCAAGACATCCAGAGGTACGTGATTTCTTCCAGTATATCGTTCTTTTGCTGTCCGGCCTTTTCGGTTGAATTCACGAGACTATTGGGGTTGGGAAAGATCGTGCGATCGTGGGATAGATAGGCTTTTTGTTGCTCTGACCATCGGCGTAAATCCATCGGTTGATTCCTGGCAAAATTGTGTTGGGAGAAGGGATGCTCTCCTCTGCAATCCATAAACGTGGCTGCCCGTGGACTGAACACAGCAGGGTAGTTGGGGGTAGGTAGGTGATCGCTTTGCTTGGTCAAATTGGCACACTTGTGGTGGTGGGGGAGGGACAGAGAAGAGAACACTTACCCCGTCCGTATTCGATGATGTAGATGGAACTTAAATCAAGCGCGATAGAGCTCGTCGTTGAATTGGTCATGGGACGGAGGCACTACTTGCTAGTATTTATTACGACATAGCCATACTGATTTTTCTTTGTGGCCTTCCTGTACTACAGGTCAGCAGAGCTTGCATAACTCGGTTGACGAAGCCCTGTTGCTAAAGGTCTACATCTTATACTGAATTCTTCCTTATATGAATAGAGCCAACTGTTTTCTTTTTTGGGCGTCGCTTCTGACACACTTGTGCTGTAATTGCAGAGGAAAGCAGAACAAGTTCTGTTCGAATTGAACGGGCGCTGTATTTACCTAGTTGGTAAGTTCCCGCACCTATCCTTTTTTACTCTTACCGAGGAGTAAAGAAGAGAGAATTTCTTCTTTGTGTCTTAAATTAATAAGAGTATGCTGCTCTTAATGCAGGGATGATGGGCTCTGGAAAGAGCACGGTGGGCAAGATATTAGCAGAAGTGTTGGGTTATTCATACTTTGACAGCGATAGTTTGGTCGAACAGGCAGTTGGCATGCCTTCTGTTGCTCAAATATTCAAGGTCCATAGTGAAGCATTCTTCAGAGATAATGAGGTAATGTATGGTGTACAGCTTTGTTATAGATTGCGCGTCGCTGTAGCACTAAGAATTAAAGGACTTAATTGACTAATATTTTCTAGTTTATCTGCCCTCTTTGTTGTACAGAGCAGCGTCTTGAGAGATCTGTCCTCAATGCAGCGGTTAGTTGTTGCTACTGGAGGCGGTGCTGTTATTCGGCCAGTTAACTGGTATTGGAATTGCTCTGATCTCGTCACCATTTTATTTATTCTATCCTGTTTTCTCCTTTGGATGAATAATAGTTCTGTTCTCTGAACATTTTTTATTTATTTTTAGGAGTTACATGAAGAAAGGTCTCTCTATCATGTTGGATGTGCCTTTGGATGCGCTTGCCAAGCGAATTGCGCAAGTTGGGACTGCTTCTCGTCCCCTTTTAGATCAGCCGTCTGCTGATCCATACACAGCGGTAGCTGCTCTCATTCTATGAAATCAAGTTGTTTGAACACGCCGATCTCTGTTTTGGTTGTTTTAGTATGCTTACAACGTATCTTGTCACTGATTCGCTTTACAACCGTAAAATATGACATTGCGGTTGTGTTTGTGTGCAAACACTAAATGAGACACAACAAAGAATGGCAGTAAACATCTATGCAATTTTAAACCCTCTACATGTACATTGGTTGTAAAAATTTGTCTTTCTCCCTGTTCCCACTAGTTAAAATGCAAGACTCAATGCTTTTGTCTGTGCCACAGGCTTTCGCTAAACTTAGCCTGCTCGCGGAGCAAAGAGGGGATGCTTATGCTAATGCCGATGTAAGGGTTTCACTAGAAGGTATGTTAGGTTCATAGATTTGCGCCACAGGTTCACCATTTATTTGTGCCTGAGCAAATTTCTAGTTCAGCGGAAAATAAGTGTCTCCATTTATCTGTGCAGAGATTGCAGCTAAACAGGGTCATGGAGATGTCTCTCAGCTAACCCCAACTGATATCGCGATTGAGGTATTGTACATATCGAGTCAATTTTTCGTGTGCAATTGACATTCCATGCTTTCTCCAATGCACCCCTTAGACGAATTTTCCTCTGATGTAATATCCTGCTGCAATTCAGGCCCTACAGAAGATTCAGAATATTGTCAATGAGCACTCCGTGGCCAGCGGCCCATTTGAAGACTTATAAGTTGATCACAGAGATACGAAGGATACAACCCCTGTAGATTTTGGCCCCCATTTTTTCTTGTACTCTGTATGTTTATTCTTTTATACCTCAACATTATTCATTTATTCTTTGTACCCAAAGAGGAGATGGGCTTGCGCATGCTCAGAAAACAAATAAGCGATTCTTTGTACCCAAAGTGGGGATGGGCTTGCGCATGCTTAGAAAATAAATAAGAGAATAGCCGATGGGGCTAATGTGACAGTTCCACAGTTGGGAATGATCATTGCAGTTACATATTTCACTCTATCTTTTCCGTAAGTGGGATCTTCTTTTTAGGTGAAATTCATATGAAAACTTCTGTGTACTCATGTTTTCTGATGTGATATACTTCATGCCAAATGTAAAAAGAGCACAATAGGTTGAGAAAAATAAATCGAACATAAACATCAAAGGCCCTTCAGAAACAAAAAAAAAAGTTATATCATTTTTTTTGGTATCTCAAAGTTTTACAAAGCCTGGAGACTCAAGAGAAGAAACATCCAATCTCTGCAAGTATATTTTGAAACGAGTACGAGTCGGTGATTCATCTCTCGCAGGGCCTGTCTCTGAACTAATGTTTGGTCGTCAAACTGATGGGATACACAAGACTTGATGTACTGGGAGGCCGGGAGGACTGTTTATGACACATGGAGCCATGGCTCACCTGGCTACGTTCATTTTTAAAGAAAAACGTCGCTGTAAATTTTGTTTACTGTGGCCCAGCGAACGCAAAGATTGGCTGAGACAAGGTGGCCTTCTTAAACGAACAGTTTTTTCAAGTAGAAAAGAAATACGGAGTGTTCTACAGAAACTGGATGCTTAACAGTCGTCAGGCAGACTTTTCCAGTGAGTTGTCGATTACTGAAGATCTCATTTAAAGCCATACTTGGTTCTCTGAATGTTCGACCAGGTTTAGTAAGCCATACAATGTAGCTCATGTTCTTGCGCAATTAGGTGCTAAATGCCATGTAAACTCCACTTTGTCCCGGGAGGGTGCCTGAGTGTGGTATTGATGCTGTAATGGGCGATTTTCCCCAAAATGTTTCATAATAAAGCTATACACAATAGGTATTATGGGTACATGTTTCATGATTTGCAGAGTGTCAAGCTGGAAGTGTGACAGTTGAGAAACATATTCAGTAATTGCATTGGCAAGGTCTAATTGGTATCATTAGCTGCCATGTGTGTTTTCACTGAGGCAAAAGGGCTCAAAACAAATTCAATGCAGAGCACCTACCAAGAAACATGATAAATACCTGAATATTAAGGGGACGGAAAGTAACATCGATAAAAGCATGGTCAAACAAAACTGCTCACATCAGGACCTTAAAGAGAGTAGTGTTGTGGACGGTGCAGTTTCTCTCTCACATGGGAGTGGAGAAGTTTCTCCGAGGGAATAGAAAGAAGAGGGGCATCACAAGGAATACTTCCGTGGATGCTCGAGAGACCTAATTAGCATCTTCATATCCGTTTAGTGTGACTTAAGTATTTGTGGTGTGGTGATCCATGTGTCTTTAGTCTGAAGTAGGTTGAGATTTTTTGTTTTTGTTTTTGAACCTGGCTTGCATATATAATTAAACCGAAGTAGTTTGATTACATTCACGCTCGATGAGTCCAGCCACACAGGGAGGAGCTGAATCGATTAACACACACTCACGATCATACTTTCCTAGTCTAGCCAATAGGTTGAGAGAATTTGGTTGGTTTGTCTTTCCATCAGGAAGTTGCATGTGTGGGGTGTTGCGGAAAGTCTTTTCTAACGCAACGGGTAACTACCGGATACATATCTATCGTTCAGCTCTTTGTGATTCGTGTGAGGCTCCCTTCCTATATCTAGTGTATATCATCTCTATATGATACTTCTCTGAAATCTAAAAGAAATTTTAGTAGAATCTCGTAATTTATTTATATAAACCTGAATTCATGATACTTTAAATAAAAATAACTATAATAATTCAAATATGTGTGAAATACATGTATTATGTTGTTGAAATAACAAAATTCCAATATAAATTTATTTATATCTAATAAATATCGTATATATATTATATCATAGTAAAATAAATAACAAATTAGAAAAAAATCAGCACGAATTACGAAGTCACTACCAGTCGGATGATGCCCGGTAGGAACCGGCTCCGTCAGAAAATCCTCTCTCTGCGGTGTTGTTCTTTTTGTTGTGACTGTTTTTCCCCGGGTTTTCCTCCATTTCATTTTTTAATAACAAAATGCCCCATAAATATGCTCTCAACAACTTACGGGAAGAAGTCGAAGAAGCATTACCTTTCTTTTGAGGACGAAATGACAAAAGTACCTCTCCCAAACTCACACGTGCTCTCCATATGATCATTTGTTATGGGGCAGAGGCTAAATTGGTACGCAGTAATCCTAGACTTACGGACACACTGTTGCCTACGGAAATTGCACGGTGAATTGGCCGTGTTTTGAATCCGTAAGAAAATTATGCAGGAATTGTCCATACACGTAGCATTTCCCATTGATACCTCACCATGTGTGGAAGTGCTAAGACTTGAGTCGTTTTCGTCTGCCTGTCGCACGGAGAAGCTAGCTGGATCGAGGAAGCTATGTATAAGAGCGTTTCCTTTATTCTGTTGAATATAAATATAGTGTCTAGCCTTTTTTCAGTAGATCGGTCTTTTGAGATAATTGGCTAGTACATAAATCCTATATATTTAACATTGAAAACCAAATGTTTACAGGAGAAGCAAACAGGAAAAAAAATTATGCGGCATGTGCACCGAACCCACAGTAAAAACTATATATTCAACATCAAAAACCAAATGTTTCCACGAGAAGCAAACATGCACTCGGCCATGGCGCATCCACCAGGATGGAGCACACAGGCTCCAACTGAAAGTTAAGCAAGCGGAAGGACCGAAGGAAATAGGAAATACAATCGTAGCTAAGATAACTGAGGCTTCACAGTGTTTAACAGCTTCTCCACCTCAGCGGCGAACCGATCCATTGCCAGCCGGGGCAGCACGACCGGCACGGCAACTGCGTCGTCCCCATCGCGATCCTTGACGGCGATGAAGAAACTCAGACCGAAGGCAGCGTCGGCTGGGCCAGCGTAAACCGGCTCGCCCCACCCGAAGTCGACGTGGTGAAACCCGAGACGACGGGCGTCAGAGATCACCAACATGTTTGCCGGCCACAAGTACCGCCGGCCGAGCAGCACCATCTCATCGATCATGGAACGAACGTATTCGGCGGTCACCGCGGCCTTGGCCCGCCGCACCAGCGCCACGGCGTCGCCCAGCGAGCCGCCATGTAGCGCCGCCGGGTCGACCAGCACCGTGGAGTGCACAATAGCGTTGCCGTAGTATCCCGTGGGTAGGCTCATCTCGGCGGCGGCGCTCCTGAAGTTGGTGACAATAACCAGCGACGCAGTCCCGCCTGGAGGGAGCTCAAGCGCGGCGGTGCGAGCACGCCAGAGCAACGCGGCGAGGGCCTCAAAGGTGGTGGCGGTGTCGCGGAGGAGGCTTTTCTTGATGGCGGCGAGGTCCGATGCGCCGAAAGTGAAAGAACGCATGACCATATCGCCGGCCGTTGGAGGCGGCTCAAGTAGTTGGTCCAACTCGCGGTGTGTAAAGGACGGCGAAGGCGGGTCGCGCACCTGGAGGAGCTCGCGGGACCAGACGGGCGCGACGGTCGTCGACGGGAGACCTCGTGCGAGCTCCGCCATGGCGTTCATGAACTGGGCGATGCCGATCCCGTCGCAGATGGTGTGGTTGAAGCGGAGCGCGAATACGAAGCTGCCGCACAGCAGACGCGTTACCTAGTCGATCGTCGCCAGTTCTGGTTAGATTAGATCATGTATCCATGCAATACTGCAGTAAGAAAAATAGTCTCTTTAACTGCGCGTTCTGCTTGTTCAAGGATGTCATCGAAGTACTTTTCAGGTCTATTCATCACGCTTACCAAATATCAGTTAATACTTGACGCGATATTCGATTTTAATTTTTCCAATCCAGATTAATTGATGTAGGTTTAGACAAAATATTTAATAAATTTATCTAGGTTCAATAAGATTTATGATCGCGCGAAAACCTAAGATCTATGAGTGTGGATTTTCTTCATGATAAAATCCTAAGATTTATTCTCAAGAAAAAAATCCTAAGATTTATGATAAGAGACGATAACACGTGTGCACTATTTTCTTGTTGGAGACATCATTTTTGGAGAACTTAAATTTTAGATATTATCATGGTGACGTTTGTGGCGCGGCTATAAGAACTAGAACACAAGAACCTATTTTTAGGATGTTGTTGCAGACATCCAATGTAATTGGTATTTTACGATATACATATTAGTTTTATAAGGAAAAAATGCTAGTTTCAGTAAACCTTGGAGGATCAGATAGTATTGTATTACCTGTATAAGCAGCAAGGGAGAGTTAAGGACGCCGTTGGAGCCCTCCACGTCGAAGAGCAGCTGGTCCCAGCAAGGGAACGGCGGCCTGAGCCCGACCGCCTCCAGCTCTGCCAGCCGCACGTCAGCGTCGGCCTCCACGAAGAGCACCCCCTCGCCGGTGCAGTCGACCACCAGCTTCCCATCCTCAGCCTCCCTGAGCCGACCGGCCAACGGGTAGTAGCGCACCAGCGCCTCGCCGAGCGCGCTTCGGATGACGCCGGCCGGGTCGACGCCGTCGTCTCCGCCGCGGTAAAAGAGGGCCAAGGACACGTGCACGCGCAAGCCTTCCAGGTTGTCGAGGTCCGACAGACGCTTCGTCTCCCGGGGCGTATGGGCAGCCGGGCCGACGAGCTCCGGGTCACGCCGGCGCACGGCGTAGGCCAGCGTCGCCGGCGTGTGCACCCGCTCCTTGGTCTGCTTTAGCATATCCACGGGCGGAGTTAGCTTGTGAGTAGAGCCATCTGAGCTGAGTTGACGAGGCCGGCAGGGGTTCACCCATGGAGATCGTTGCTCCTTCCTGCTGTAATTTCTGTGGAGGATGCTGGGCAGAGCCCGGGCAGCTGCCCTCGTTCGCCAGACTCTAGCCCCGTAGCTGAGCATACCTAGGATGGTCTCAGAGCAAGTCGGAAGCAACAACTACTACAGTATTATCGCTGTTGGCTTCCACACTTCAGCACGTGTACTTATAGTACAGCAATGTGAGATTGTAAGCGGCTACAGAACATCGCTCCTACTTTTTTTTTTTTGAACAAGAGGTGGTATTCATTAACGTGACAAGTGACGGGTACAAATTGCATACATGCCCTTTATAACACTTGTCCTAATAAACCTAGAATTTGAGGATAAGGCATGTAACTTTACAAAGAATACCCCAGGATAAAATATAGAAAAGCGATCAGGTCCTGGAGCACCACCGTCGAAGCTCGCCGGCATCCTCAAAGCGTCGCCGCCAAGGAAAGGAGAGAAGGTGCTCGAACTCTTCCATCCGGCGAGAAACCACTCCCACTGGCAACCTCCTCGCTGCCGGGAACGAATCACTTGGCGGCAAGGTGGCGTCGAGCTCCAGTAGGAATAGGGATTTGCCTTAATCTTGAAGGCAGAGAGGCAGCCGTCTCGTCGGCTGTAGATGACAGCGGCCATGGCGGCAAATGTGTGATTGCGCTTGAACAAGAACCACCGAAGATAGAGCTGGCTTCGTCCACTCGAAAGCTCCGCACCACCCCTTTTTCTCCCCTCGCCTCCATGGCCGGACAGAGAAAGAGATCGGGCAGCGCAGCACTTGAGCAGAAGACACCAGCAAACCCTATCCGCTCCACTCTTCACAGGAGACAGCAAAGGCGTTCCCCCCCTCGCCACCATGGCCGTCCGGGGAACAAACCTTGCTGTAATCTTCGTCGCCTCGCTCCTCTCCCCTGCCTCCACGGCCAGCCAGGAGGAGCAAGTCAACCTGCGAACACATGCAAAGAAGGAAACAACTACAAAGCCCTTTATTGATGGAGATGCTGGAGAAGAAAGCCCACTGCAGCTGCTCCCGCCGTTGGAGCTCACCGCCGTCGACCGACCACCAGAAGCTCCAGATCTTGGCCAGAGATCCAGAAGCCCTACTCCTAAACACCGGCAAAACGCCAAAAAACCTACTTCTACTCCTAGGATCTACTCCGGCGCCTCTCCGTCGCCATCTCTAGCCGGCTGAGCCGACGGAGGAGGCTCGGGATCGGCCCGGCCGGTAGGGGGAAACTCTCAGAGGCGGAAGAGGAGAGAGGGTGAGGGGAGGAGAGGAGAGAGGGTGGGATTACATCGCTCCTACTTACCCGACGAGGTGAGATGAGAGGCACCCCGCTGTAAATTCCATCCTGCCTGGAATCGATCCATCGATTGAAAGAAGCGCGCGCCTTTTGTAGCAAAATATGTTGTATTATGAACTATATAAAAAAAGAAAAACTTATGTCAAAACTATCCATATATACAACCATAAATTTGTTTTTTTTTCATGTAGCTCAAAATACAACACAATTTCTTCCAAAACTTCGCATGAGTATTCCGGACATACGAGTGTATTTAGGAAATAAATTTTATGAACTTTTTGAAACATTAACGTAAAATTTACAAATATTTCAAAAACCAATAGCACTGGTACTCACTTTCATCAAATCTTCTATCGACTAATAAAATGTATATGCTTTGCACGTGGTGGTCTGTGTAATATCACCGCTGTTTTTTGTGTGCAGGGGACCATTGGGTTTTCTCGTTTCAAAGATATCATTGGAATTTCCCTTTTCTCGATATCATTTGTTTTATCTCAATGCAATGGAACCGGCCGTGTTGATCCATGTTGCTCTATACCAAGATATATCGCAATTATACGTTATTGGCAAATAATCCTTTTAATTGTGGTAGTCGATGTACCCGTCAATTACGATATGCCATGATTTCGTAGCACATGCACTATTCACTATGAAGGTTCATGATTTTGTTTTTGTTTTGCGCACATCAAGATGTAACTCATCATTAATACTCGCAAAGATGCATCCTATGTATTTTTCAGGACTTTCATAACTTAAAGGTATATTATGTTATCATTTATTTTTATTTTTGGAGCCTGGAGTCAAAGATCCATATTCCAAACCTTGGCAGCCCTATCAAATCAAAATAGCCTATATTTTATTTCATGCTCACGTAAAAGCAAAGTCCATAATGACATGCATGGTGAAAATTTCGCACATAATCGTTATGAACAATCAAGGGAGCAAAGGCCTCAACAATGAAAATGACCAAAAGAAATAAGTAAACTGATGGAACTTATTAAAAATTACAAATTTCTAAATAGGAAAAAGGTCAAAATAATGTAAAAAAACAATGGAGTTGGGTAAAGTTACTTCTGGTTTTTCGTAAATTTTATTTTGTATTCATAATTTGTATAAATAATCATGTCAGTTGTCCCGTGGCCACATCATCTATTATCTATATATTATATACTAAAAGCAATATACGAATGTCTAATAAAGCCACTATGTTAAGCCACACATCTTAATTATTTTGTTGGTTACAACTAAAGATTAATAGTTATGTGATATTATAGTCGTGTTTGACACGTTCGTATAACATGTGAGGTATGACACATGAACTTTAATAAGTATATATATTAATGGTGGAGATTTAAAATATCTATGCATATATGGAACATGTATCGGCGCATAACTAACGCGATCAACTAGCACACCTACTGAAAAGAAGAAGTCCGGTAGGCTGCATGTGGACAGCACAGAGAAGTCCTGATCTTACTCGTTCAGTTAGGCCAACTCTATTTATTACTTAGCTCCATCTGTTTTATGTGAAAGAAAAGAAAAAGAAAACTATACGCTATCTATCTATCAGACAGGAGCTACATATCCGTCTGGATGAAAAAAAAAACACAAGCTATCTCCGCTTGAAATAAAGATTAGTTCAATGGAGATAACATGTGTAGTTATTTTCTTTGAATTATGTATAGGAGACTAGCTATGCATGCATGGTAAAAATAAAATTAAAAATATATACGCCTCCACATGGTTTTCTGGTTACCATGGAGAAAAAATACTGCCAAACGAAAATACAGGTATTTATATAATTTTCTCAAATTTAAAGAGTTCGGAAATATTTTGAACAAATTTGAAAATATGTTTGATAAATCTCGAGTGGTATTTTCGACAGTACTTTTGGTACCTGTACTCGAATATTATAACGGAGACACTATTTCGACCATACTAAAAGCAATATACAGATGTTTAATAAATCAACCACGTTAAGCCACACAATATTAATTATTTTGATGGTTATTTTTAAAACTTACGGCTGTGATTTATCTAGAGTTTAATAGTTACGTAACATTATAGTCATGTTTCGCACGTCCGTATAACATGTGAGGTATAACACGCGAACTTTATTAAGTATATATATTAATGGTGGAGATTTTAAATATATATCTATATATGAAATTTGTATAGGCGCATAACAAACGCGATAAAGTAGCACACCTACCAAGAACATGGGTTCATATGCTCTCTATATTTCGAAATGCGTCTTACATACATTTTAAATTTAAAAAAATTTGAATTAAAAGTTCGCAGGTACATCTTCACGTGCTACATGCTCACAAAGTCGTTTCATAAAATATCGACCTATCATGTGACGTGTGTAAAAAGACAAAATTCAGTGCTAAAAATAATGCTTTTCACAAGATAACCTTTCTCTTTTTTATATAGACCCCACAAAATATTGGTTTTTCGCGAAACTTGACGAGTGCACTTATATTATGAATATGTACATGTAGAATTATTTTCCAAATTTTTCGATATTTCAAAATATAATTTTTTAGTAGAGGGAGCATATGCACCCGGGAGCCGAATTGAATTTCCGACCTACCAAAAAGAAGAAGTCTGGTAGCCAGCCAGCCGTCCGTTTTCTGTACACAAAGAAGTCCTGATGTTGTACCTTCAGTTAGGCCAACACTATTTATTACTTAGCTCCATCTGTTGTACATTAAAATAATAAAAAATACTACAGGCTACCTATCTATAAGACATGAGCTACATATCCGTTCGGATGGAAAATAGATACACGAGCTATCTCTATTTTAAATAAAGATTAGTTGAATGGAGATAAGGCGTGTAGTTATTTTCTTTGAATTGTGTATACGAGACTAGCTATGCATGTCCGATAAAAATAAAAATAAAAATATATACGCCTACACATGGTTTTCCGGTTACCACCGTAAAAAATACAGCCAAACGAAAATACAGGTATTTACTTTTCGATTTTTTTGAACGAATTTGAAAATATGTTTGATAAATCGCGAGCACTAGTATAGATCGGGCGATCACACACGGCTGAAATGGCATGTCGCACATGATAAACCTACCCATCACTATGCAAAGGTTATTCGGTCAATTTTTATTTATTTTCATTCAGGAGTGACATGAAGAAAAGTCCCTCTATCATGTTGGATGTGCCTTTGGATGCGCTTGCGAAACGAATTGCGCAAGTTGGGATAGCTTCTCTTCCCCTTCTAGATCAGCCATCTGATGATCCATACACAACGGTAGCTGCTCTTATTCCTTGAAACTAAGTTGTTTGAACACGCTGATATCTGTTTTGGGTGTTTTAGCATGCTTACAACGTATCTTTGTTATTGACCTGCTTTAGGACCGTAAAATATGATATTGTTGTTGTGTTTGTGTGCAAACACTAGATGAGACACAACAAAGAATTGCAGTAAACATCCATGCACTTTTGTAAACCCTCTACATGCATATTGGCTGTAGACATGTTCCCACTAGTTAACATGCATGACTCAGTGCTTTTGTCTGCTCCACAGGCTTTCGCAAAACTGAGAACCTGTTATCACCAGAATTCAACCGGGTCAGGAGGTGGGCCGTGATTAAGATGGGCTTGAAGAATATACATGGAAGATATACATGAATCGGTCTTGTACACGAAGTTTGGGCCAAGTAGCCCATGTATCTGTAATCTATAGTAGGATACGTGCTCGTGCACGGTTGGGATTATTCCCAAATTAGAAAGTCTACGGACTATAAATATGTATCTAGGGTTATTCGAGAAGGAGGACGATCACGTTCACAACAAATCAATCTAGGCGCATTGTCACAACCCACTTTTCAAACCCTGCATATTTTCTAGTTTTGAAAATTTGGGCCAACAAAAACTTTTCTTAAATTGCCACCTAGTGTTGCATAGTTAGTGGGTTTGCTCAAGTTTGTGGGATATGTGTGTGTGCTTGGATCATTACTCCCACTAGGATCACTAAAACCCTTAGTGTCAAGTTTTGATGCAAAAATTAAATGAGGAAAATTTTCTTTCTTAGCACCACTAGGGAGACAACTTTTAAGTTTTTCCTTCTTCACCTCTTGTTGGAGCACACAAGTGCACATGCTTTTGCATGCCACCTTTCCCACTTCACTCCCCTTGTCACCCTCTCTTTCTCTCTTTTGGAGAAAACCCTAGGAAGGGGGAACACTTTTCCCCCCCTCTCTTTTCTTTGCACCCTTGTTTTCTCTCCTATTGCCGTGGCCACATGACCCCTCCTATTTTGGTACCCCTCTCTTACCCCTCCCTCTCTTTTCCTTGTGCATGGCCGGGGCTTGGTGCCATGCACCACCACCCAAGCCCACGTCTATCTGGCCCGCACCCCACCTCCTTTGGACCCTCCCTGGACTTCCCCTCCCTCTCCAAATCGGCCCAAAGCCAGGGGAACAGCCCACACCACCGCAGCCCTAGTCCCAGGGACGGACGCGCCCGAAAATTTTCCTCGCGCGCGCGCAGCGATGCCCTTCCCTCTGCCCGTCGCCTCGTGAACCCGCGCACCCCCTCGACTCCTCCCCTGCTGACGCCATCCTCCCCTACGTCATCATGGCCCCACCATGGTGACGCCAGCCCTCGCGCACTGGTTGGCCGGCGCCACCGCCCCGCACGCCGGTTACCCTCCTCCCTGCCTATAAAAAGGGCACCCGAGCCACTCCTCCTCCCTCACACTCGCTCCACACCCTCCTCCACCCTCACAGAACACCCTGAGGGCGCCCAGGGCGCCGCTCAGGGCTGCTGCTCCACTCCACCTCGCCACCATCCGCCATCACCGCCAGGAGGCCAGCAGGTCGCCGCGCCGCCTCCCTCGAAGACCCCTGCCACCCTACTCCCTTCTACTCCGTCCCCCTTCTTCGACAAAGCCCTGACCCCGTCCCCTCTTCTCCAGGACGTCCGGAGAGCGCCGCCGCGTCCGAACCATCTGCCGGACGCCGTGAAGAAGGAGGAACCGCCGGAGGCCAGGAAGGAGGTGTAAAAGCCGCCGAGCCGCCCCTGGACGATCCCACGCAGCCCCTACACCGCCCTGCTTCCGCCGTCGATGACTCGCCGCTCACCAGTAAGTTTCCCGGCCGCCGCCCGCTTCTTCTCTGCCGAGCACGGCCGCCCAATCGCGCCCTGCGTGGCGAGGGAGGAACGATGGCCCAGGGCCATCGGATCACCATCCCATGGCTGCATGGGCCATGCAGGCCAGCATGGCCATGCACAGCCTGGCCCACCTGGGCCCTCCTTTTCTTTTTCTTTTTTTGATTTTTTTTTCTTCCCTGCCCGCGTGGACACTCCCCTGGGCCGGCCCATCTCCCTCACCGCACGGCCCGTTTCCTTCACAAACGCGGCCCAGTTCCTTTTCCCGCCCAGTTTTCGTTTAAAACTTGTTTAAACTTTTTCAGTTTTTGAATCTAAAACCTGTGAACCAAATTGCTTATAACCAGAGATCTATAACTCGAAACCAAATGAAACCAACTGCGTTAGAACCAGAATTTCAATATCTTTCACATGCCACTGACCTCGTATTTTTAGGATTTTTATACAAATTTTAGTGTATTAAACTTGCTCTATGTATTCTGCATACTCTACAAAAATCCTAAAATCATAGAATTAATATTTTTGACTGATTCCAATTGTGATGATCTTATTTTAATGTTGTCCATCTCAGAAAAATACTATGGGTCCCTGTAGAAAATAATTCTGGCTCATTTGTAAAAATAGTGTGTCACATGAAATGTTGTTCTTTTAACAACTTGTGGTTATTTAATTTCCCACCCCAACCCTTTTCTTATCAATTTGGCCAAATCATGTTTTCACTTTAATACTACATATACCCCTGCATACTTTGTCATATTCTTTTAAAAACTTGATTCTTGAGTTATGTGTTGATTGTATGTTGCCCTTTTATTTTCGCGACATTAGATACCAACGTGGGAGAAGCCGAAGGAGAAGATTTTGGAGAAGGTGTTGAAGAAGACCAGGGACTAGCCAGCCAAGGCAAGCCATTTACTTTGACTCCTTGATTATCCATGCTCTTGGTTGAGATCCTTCTATCCTTGGCTTTTCTTGATTTCTTGTGTCTCTTTGGGTTTGCTTAATTTGATTCTTTTACATACTTGCTACCAAGTGTGTATTGTCCCCTCTCGATATGTTGCGTACTTACTCTAAGTATGTGAATCACATTTCACCGCCTTTGACAACCTAATTCTAGTAAACACTTGGGATAATATCATTAAAACTGCTCTACTTTTTGATTATCTCCATTCATGCTCAACTGGAGTATGGATGCCTTTGACACCCTTCATGTTGATAGCAATCATTATGCTATTACATTTTAGTTCACGCATAAACTTTAGGTTGGGAAAATCCTCAAGGTTTTACCTTGTTGTAAAAGTTTTTGTTAAAACCTTGGGTGTAATGTTATGCCCGAGTGAGAATTTGAGAAAGGAAAGGGATTTGGTAAAAATGATGGGGATGGGAAAGTGGTTGGGATATTACGAAAACTTCGGCTCCTAAGTACTCACCCATGACAATTTACTAGCGCAACCACAATATCCAAAGTGGGTACGGGCTTAGTCCGTAGTTTGTTGAATTTAACATGAGATACCTTCACCACTCTCTAGGAGGGTCACGATGACCTCGACACCGGGTTGCGCTCTGAAGGAGGCAATACACTGCATTAACTTGCAGCGGACGATTGAGGTCTTCGTCGTGGCGCCGGAGATACGCTCAAAAAGGAGGTATGCTGCCGGGGTGCCGGGAAGGGTTAAGCCCGCAGGGAAGGGCTCAGGTTAAGGGAGACAGACGAAAGACTATGACTGATTATCCGAGCCTCGCATACTTTCGTATGACGATCCGGGGATGATCCCGGTGGATTTATCGGTTTTTGTGGGGAAAGTGTGCAAACTCTGCAGAGTTAAATCTATTCGAATAGCCGCGTCCGCGGTCATGGACGGTTGGATTGGCTGTTGCTTAGCCTGATGTGTTTTGTTTATGAAAATGTTTGACAAAGGAAATAAACGGGATTTGTGTTAGAGTACTTGGAGTACTGAAAAAATGGTTGGTGACCACAATGAGGTGGTCGGATAGAAATTGCTAAAAATTGGGTCTACCCTTCCTAAGTGTTTATGTCGTGAAAGATCTTCCTAAAATAAGTCTAGTAGTGATGTCGTAAATATAATCTCTCATCTCCTTCACCCTTGAAGTTGAGATGATAACTCCTCTAAAAACACTTCTTCTCTTCCATAACATATTCTTGTTGTATAAGTGGTCATTCCCTCTTGATCTCCTAGTTAGTCCTCGGTACCTTGTACCCATTAACATGATACTTTGTATATGGTTTGCGAGTACAATTCAAAATGTACTCACGGCTTTGTCCCTGGCTATTTACTTGGCCAGACTATGAGGAGGATTTTGAAGATGATGGAGGTTATCAGGACGACTATGCGACTTAGGACGTTTCCCGGTCAGCTGCCTGTAGGGTTTAAGGCATGACTTGGGCCCGACGAAGTTGATTTGTATCCGCTGCTTTTGAATGTTTGATTTCAGCCCGATGTGGCCATTTGTGTAAGACTTGGTCATAAGACCGTTTGTAAGACTATTTATTATTCGGTACTATGTAATGGATGTTGTAATTCTGATTATCAGTTCGGTTATGTGCTCATGTTACACTGATCATGGGATCATGAGTGAATGCATAACGGGTATCTCGGACAGTTGGTTCGGGGTGCCACAGAGCTGGTATCAGAGCCATCCTGACTCTAGGGAAAGCCTTAGTTAGCATGGACGTTAATGTTAGGATAAAACTATTTTTCTATATCAAAAACGAGATGACCCTAAGCTGAAAGAATGCCTAGTCTCTCCCCTAAATTATTCTCCTTAGAGATAAACTACTTGCATTAATCTTAACTGTTTTACATTATGTACCTTAAAATTTTGCACACTTATCATATTACTACTTGTATTAACCTTAAAATTTTGTGTAGATGGAGGAAGTTATGTACACCCGGAGCCGTCAGGTGGGAGAGTCGCAGCCTTTGTTCCTCTTCGAGACCGCCCTGATCGACGTTTGTAACGCCGTCGGTCGCCTCCGCCCCGAGGTGAAGGGCGGGCAGATGGAGCCTCATGACGGGGACTTGTCCTGGATGATCGTCTGCACCATCCGGGGCTCCCACGTCAAGCAGCTCCCGGAGTTCGAGATCCAGCTGTTCGAGCACACGTGGGAGGACGGTTTGCTCCGTGCACTCCAGGCGGCTCTTGCACGCCTCACCTACCACCACCATGCTGAGCTCGAGGAGAAGAACCTCCCCTATGCTCACTTTGGGCGGCGTGACGAGGAGGGCCTTCCCACCATCGTGCCGTACGTCTGCCCCCTCGGACGCCACGCTGCCCAAATGGAGTTCATCCTCGGCAAGACCCAGAACAGCCTCGATATCAGCCGGATGGAACAGGAGATGCTGAAGCATGAGTTGGACGAGACTAAGGCGGACCTTGCGGAGATGAGGAAGAGAGCTCGCCGCCAGCGGAAGCTCAAGCTCCGGGCAAGAGAGGCCAAGTACATGCTTAAGGTGAAGGTGAAGCACCTTAAGACAGCGCTCCGCGAGGCCGAGACTAAGATAGAGGAGCTAGAGGATGATGGCGAGGATCTCCGCAAGGAGAATGCTGCCCTCCTTAGTGATGATGATGACTACATGGATGAGGAAGGGTATGATTGGAACAACCCGTCTGAGGAGGAAGATGAGGATGATATGGATTTCATCAATGTTGAGCCAGAGGAGCCAGCACCCTCTACCCCTCACGAGTCGTCCGAGGAGGAAGACCCCGAGGAGCCGCCGTTTGAGGAGCCGCCGACCAAGGATGACACCATCATCCTTGACGACGACTAGTTTGAGCACCGCACTATCGCTAGTTATGTTATGTTATGATGTCCCTGATGTAATCGCGTAGAATGATGTTGGTCCTATGGTGACCTTGATGTGGTGAACTTTGAGCTTTTGGTGATATCTATGTTATGATGATGGTTGCATTTGCCCTTATGTTTTCTTTACCTTTCGAGTTTTTCAACAAGTTTTTATGCATTATGTCACCCCTCCCCCATAGCAAGAACTCGCCTATCATAGTTGTTCCCTTTTGTCTTATGTCTTCATCTCATCAGATGGTTGACACTCGCCGCGGAGCGCACCAGAACGACCCTCCACCCCCACATGAACCCAATATGGCGCAAATCCTTCGTATCCTTATGGAAGACCGTCAAGCCGCCCGCGCGGAAAGCCAAGCAAACATTGCGGCTCTGCAGAACATTGCGCAACTTGCCGCGGGAAACAACAACAATGGAGGTGATGGTGAGGAAGCCCCAAGATCCAAGCTTAGGGACTTCCAGAATACTAATCCACCGGTATTCACCAAGTGCACCGCCCCTCTTGATGCGGACGATTGGCTCCGTACAATCGAGAACAATTTGGAAGTCGCGGCTGTGGGCGAGAATGAGAAGGTGGTTCTTGCAACTCACTTTCTCGCCGGACCTGCAAGAGCTTGGTGGGAGAATGTTAAGGCAATGCAAGCTGCTGACCATGTGATTACTTGGGAGGAATTTACCACTAAGTTCCGCAAAGCCCACATCCCTTCAGGTTTAATCAAGATCAAGAGAGATGAGTTCTTCAACCTTAAGCAGAACAATGGTAGTGTGATAGACTACCTGGACAAGTTCAACACCTTGGCTAGATATGCACCTCAGGACACTGATACTGATGAGAAGAAGAGGGACCATTTCCTTAATGGTCTTCATGAGGAGATTCAGAGTATTCTCGTGGCCGTTCCTTACCCTGATCTGGAATCTCTGGTGGATGCCGCCATCATGGTGGAGTCAAAGCGCAAGGCAGCCTATGAGTCCCGCAAGCGCAAGATGCAGCAGCAACAGCAGAGTGGACCCAGCAATGCTAGGTTCCGCGGCCAGCCTCCACCAAGGCCGGCGCCCCAGCCTCAGCGAGCACCAGCCCCCGCTTATCGCCCCTCCAACAACAACCCCAACCGCCAAACTGTGCAGCCTCGTACTGGAGGAGGAAACTTCAACAACAACCCCCGCAACAACCCGAATGCTCGCCCTCAAGGAGAAGGATGTTTCGCTTGTGGACAGCCTGGACACTTCTCTCGTGAATGCCCCGCCAAGATGAACCCTGCTCAACGCCCCAATGCACCAAGACCGAATCAAGGCCAAGCCCATGCTGCAACTGGAAGGAAGCCCCCGCCTAAGAAGCAAGCCAATACTGCTAGAGGACACCTGAATCATGTCAATGCTAAAGAGGCTGAAGAATCTCCTGACATTGTGATGGGTACATTCCTAGTCCACTCCACTCCCGCAAGAGTTCTTTTCGATTCCGGTGCATCACATTCCTTTGTTACCGAACCCTTTGTTAAAAAGAGTAAAATGACACCCACCCTCATGAGAAGACTCATGCTTGTTCAAATACCTGGATCCACCGCTAAAGCCTGCTTATCCTGCAAACAAGTTCCCGTAGAAATCCTAGGCATTCCTTTTCAAGCAGAACTCATTGTCCTAGGAGCCCAAGGGTTAGAGGTAATTCTGGGGATGGATTGGATGACTAAATACCAAGGCCACATTGATTGTGCCCAAAAGTCTATTACCTTAACCAATAGTGAAGGGATCCAAGTAGAGTACACCGCCACCATACCTTCATCCAAAGCCTTTTGCAAGCAAAGTGTCGCTGGAACCCCCATCGATCTTGTCCCAATCGTTTGTGAGTATCCAGATGTTTTCCCAGAAGAGTTGCCCGGTATGCCCCCTGATCGGGATATCGAGTTCATCATCGAACTTATCCCTGGAACAGCACCCATAGCACAGAGGCCTTATCGCATGAACCCCCAAGAGCTGATTGAACTGAAGAAACAGTTGGACGATATGTTGAGTAAAGGTCTAATCCGGCCCAGTGCCTCGCCTTGGGGATCTCCCGTGATTTTTGTGGACAAGCGAGACGGTACCATTCGCCTGTGTGTGGATTACCGAAAACTTAATGATGTGACCATCAAAAATAAATATCCCCTTCCCAAGATTGAAGATTTGTTTGATCAAATGAATGGAGCCCGAGTTTTCTCCAAGATCGACCTCCGTACTGGTTACCATCAGCTCAAAGTACGCGAGTCGAATATCCCCAAAACAGCTTTCACCACCCGTTACGGATTGTTTGAGTACACCGTAATGTCTTTTGGCTTAACCAATGCCCCCGCCTACTTCATGAATCTCATGAACAAGGTCTTCATGGATTACCTCGACAAGTTCGTCGTAGTATTTATCGATGACATCTTAGTCTACTCCAAGAGTGAAGAAGAACATGAAGAGCATCTACGACTCGTTTTGGGAACCTTGAGAAAGCACCAACTCTATGCTAAATTTAGCAAATGTCAGTTTTGGCTCAAGGAAGTTGGATTTCTTGGCCATGTTCTGTCCGCTGGAGGAGTTTCCGTCGACCCCTCTCTAATCAAGTCTATCATGGATCAGAAGCCGCCAACTAACCCAACCGAGGTGAGATCCTTCCTCGGATTGGCAGGCTACTACCGTAAGTTTGTAGAAGGGTTCTCAAGTATCGCCAAGCCCATGACCATGTTGCTCAAGAAGGGTAAGAAATTTGATTGGACAGAACAATGTGAAGCCAGCTTTCAAGAACTCAAGAAGCGTCTTGTGTCCGCCCCTATCCTCACCATGCCTGATGTCACCAAGGACTTTGTAATTTATTGCGACGCTTCCAAGCTCGGACTTGGTAGTGTTCTGATGCAAGAAGGGAAAGTTATCGCCTACCTCTCCCGACAGCTGCGGCCACATGAAATGAACTACCCAACCCATGATCTGGAATTAGCCGCCGTAGTTCATGCACTCAAGACTTGGCGTCATTATCTCATCGGAAATCGGTGTGACATTTACACTGACCACAAGAGTCTCAAGTATATATTCACTCAGAGGGAGCTGAATATGCGACAAAGGAGATGGATAGAGCTGATAAAGGACTATGATCTGAGTATTCACTATCACCCTGGGAAGGCGAATGTAGTCGCCGACGCCCTTAGTCGAGAGCCATGTTCGCTGAATGCTCGTCTCAAAGTTGAACAACCCATGTTATACCAAGAGTTTGAAGAGTTCGGCCTGGAACTCGTTAGCCATGGTTTTCTTGCCACACTGGAAGTTAAGCCCACCCTTCGGGATCAAATCAAGGAAGCTCAGAAAGATCATGAGAGTATTGAAGGTATCAAACGCCGTATGGACAAAGAAGAAGTAGCTGGATTTTCCGTGGACGGAGAAGGAATCTTGAGGTACAATGGACGTCTTTGTGTACCAACGATCCCTGAACTGAAGAACCTGATCATGGAGGAAGCTCATAATACTCCCTACTCCATTCACCCTGGCGGATCTAAGATGTACCAGGATCTCAAGGAGATTTTCTGGTGGCATGGGATGAAGCGCGACATTGCCTTCTTCATCGCTAGGTGTGACGTATGTCAGCGAATCAAGGCAGAACACCAACGCCCGGCAGGATTGCTTCAGCCATTAAAGGTCCCTGTGTGGAAGTGGGAAGAAGTAGGAATGGACTTCATCACTGGACTTCCCCGATCCAGCCGCGGACACGACTCTATTTGGGT
The DNA here is from genome assembly GCA_030979885.1 of Lolium multiflorum. Taxonomy (NCBI): domain Eukaryota; kingdom Viridiplantae; phylum Streptophyta; class Magnoliopsida; order Poales; family Poaceae; genus Lolium; species Lolium multiflorum. The sequence continues at coordinate 45,901,467 of CM061753.1, read as the reverse complement.
CATAGTGGATCGACTGACTAAAGTCGCTCATTTCCTTCCTGTCAAGACTACTTTCAATGGACATCGCTTGGCAGATCTTTATATCTCTCGGATTGTCAGTCTCCATGGAGTTCCCAAGAGGATTGTATCTGATCGCGGCACACAGTTCACCTCTAGATTCTGGAGCAAGTTACACGAGGCCTTAGGGACCAAGCTCTCTTTCAGCACCGCTTATCACCCACAAACCGGAGGGCAAACTGAGCGAGTGAACCAGATTTTGGAAGACATGCTCCGTGCTTGTGTTCTAGCTTATGGGGCCAAGTGGGAAGACTGTCTTCCCTTTGCGGAATTCTCTTACATTAATAGCTACCAGGCCAGCCTCCAGATGGCACCGTTTGAAGCACTCTATGGGCGCAAGTGTCGCACCCCTCTCAATTGGTCCGAGACTGGAGAAAGTCAAGCGTTCGGGCCTGATATACTTCGAGAAGCAGAAGAACAGGTTCAACTTATCCGAGATCGATTGAAGGCTGCTCAATCTCGCCAGAAGAGCTACGCTGACCCCAAACGCCGAGAAGTGACATTCAACAGCGGAGACTTTGCGTACCTCCGTGTCACCCCTCTCAAAGGAATGCAACGTTTCCATGTCAAGGGCAAATTGGCGCCAAGGTACATTGGTCCTTTCAAGGTCCTTGGTCGCCGCGGAGAAGTCTCATATCAACTGGAGCTACCCGCAGAACTGTCAGAGTTTCATGATGTCTTCCATGTCTCCCAACTCCGGAAATGCCTCCAAGTACCCGACAAGCCCGAAGTATTCAAAAACATCGACCACCGCTCTATCAACCTAAACCAGGATTTAACCTACCGTGAAAAACCCCTCCGAATCCTGGAAGAGGCCGTGAGGATCACTCGCAGAAGAAAAATCAAGTTTTTCAAGGTTCAGTGGAGTAACCATTCTGAGGAGGAAGCCACCTGGGAACGTGAGGATTATCTTAGGAGCGAGTTCCCTTATCTCTTCAGCTCTTAGATCCGGAATCTCGGGACGAGATTCTTCTAAGGGGGGAAGGTCTGTCACAACCCACTTTTCAAACCCTGCATATTTTCTAGTTTTGAAAATTTGGGCCAACAAAAACTTTTCTTAAATTGCCACCTAGTGTTGCATAGTTAGTGGGTTTGCTCAAGTTTGTGGGATATGTGTGTGTGCTTGGATCATTACTCCCACTAGGATCACTAAAACCCTTAGTGTCAAGTTTTGATGCAAAAATTAAATGAGGAAAATTTTCTTTCTTAGCACCACTAGGGAGACAACTTTTAAGTTTTTCCTTCTTCACTTCTTGTTGGAGCACACAAGTGCACATGCTTTTGCATGCCACCTTTCCCACTTCACTCCCCTTGTCACCCTCTCTTTCTCTCTTTTGGAGAAAACCCTAGGAAGGGGGAACACTTTTCCCCCCCTCTCTTTTCTTTGCACCCTTGTTTTCTCTCCTATTGCCGTGGCCACATGACCCCTCCTATTTTGGTACCCCTCTCTTACCCCTCCCTCTCTTTTCCTTGTGCATGGCCGGGGCTTGGTGCCATGCACCACCACCCAAGCCCACGTCTATCTGGCCCGCACCCCACCTCCTTTGGACCCTCCCTGGACTTCCCCTCCCTCTCCAAATCGGCCCAAAGCCAGGGGAACAGCCCACACCACCGCAGCCCTAGTCCCAGGGACGGACGCGCCTGAAAATCTTCCTCACGCGCGCGCAGCGACGCCCTTCCCTCTGCCCGTCGCCTCGTGAACCCGCGCACCCCCTTGACTCCTCCCCTGCTGACGCCATCCTCCCCTACGTCATCATGGCCCCACCATGGTGACGCCAGCCCTCGCGCACTGGTTGGCCGGCGCCACCGCCCCGCCCGCCGGTTACCCTCCTCCCTGCCTATAAAAAGGGCACCCGAGCCACTCCTCCTCCCTCACACTCGCTCCACACCCTCCTCCACCCTCACAGAACACCCTGAGGGCGCCCAGGGCGCCGCTCAGGGCTGCTGCTCCACTCCACCTCGCCACCATCCGCCATCACCGCCAGGAGGCCAGCAGGTCGCCACGCCGCCTCCCTCGAAGACCCCTGCCACCCTACTCCCTTCTACTCCGTCCCCCTTCTTCGACAAAGCCCTGACCCCGTCCCCTCTTCTCCAGGACGTCCGGAGAGCGCCGCCGCGTCCGAACCATCTGCCGGACGCCGTGAAGAAGGAGGAACCGCCGGAGGCCAGGAAGGAGGAGTAAAAGCCGCCGAGCCGCCCCTGGACGATCCCACACAGCCCCTACACCGCCCTGCTTCCGCCGTCGATGACTCGCCGCTCACCAGTAAGTTTCCCGGCCGCCGCCCGCTTCTTCTCTGCCGAGCACGACCGCTCAATCGCGCCCTGCGTGGCGAGGGAGGAACGATGGCCCAGGGCCATCGGATCACCATCCCATGGCTGCATGGGCCATGCAGGCCAGCATGGCCATGCACAGCCTGGCCCACCTGGGCCCTCCTTTTCTTTTTCTTTTTTTGATTTTTTTTTCTTCCCTGCCCGCGTGGACACTCCCCTGGGCCGGCCCATCTCCCTCACCGCACGGCCCGTTTCCTTCACAAACGCGGCCCAGTTCCTTTTCCCGCCCAGTTTTCGTTTAAAACTTGTTTAAACTTTTTCAGTTTTTGAATCTAAAACCTGTGAACCAAATTGCTTATAACCAGAGATCTATAACTCGAAACCAAATGAAACCAACTGCGTTAGAACCAGAATTTCAATATCTTTCACATACCACTGACCTCGTATTTTTAGGATTTTTATACAAATTTTAGTGTATTAAACTTGCTCTATGTATTCTGCATACTCTACAAAAATCCTAAAATCATAGAATTAATATTTTTGACTGATTCCAATTGTGATGATCTTATTTTAATGTTGTCCATCTCAGAAAAATACTATGGGTCCCTGTAGAAAATAATTATGGCTCGTTTGTAAAAATAGTGTGTCACATGAAATGTTGTTCTTTTAAAAACTTGTGGTTATTTAATTTCCCACCCCAACCCTTTTCTTATCAATTTGGCCAAATCATGTTTTCACTTTAATACTACATATACCCCTGCATACTTTGTCATATTCTTTTAAAAACTTGATTCTTGAGTTATGTGTTGATTGTATGTTGCCCTTTTATTTTCGCGACGTTAGATACGAACGTGGGAGAAGCCGAAGGAGAAGATTTTGGAGAAGGTGTTGAAGAAGACCAGGGACTAGCTAGCCAAGGCAAGCCATTTACTTTGACTCCTTGATTATCCATGCTCTTGGTTGAGATCCTTCTATCCTTGGCTTTTCTTGATTTCTTGTGTCTCTTTGGGTTTGCTTAATTTGATTCTTTTACATACTTGCTACCAAGTGTGTATTGTCCCCTCTCGATATGTTGCGTACTTACTCTAAGTATGTGAATCACATTTCACCGCCTTTGACAACCTAATTCTAATAAACACTTGGGATAATATCATTAAAACTGCTCTACTTTTTGATTATCTCCATTCATGCTCAACTGGAGTATGGATGCCTTTGACACCCTTCATGTTGATAGCAATCATTATGCTATTACATTTTAGTTCACGCATAAACTTTAGGTTGGGAAAATCCTCAAGGTTTTACCTTGTTGTAAAAGTTTTTGTTAAAACCTTGGGTGTAATGTTATGCCCGAGTGAGAATTTGAGAAAGGAAAGGGATTTGGTAAAAATGATGGGGATGGGAAAGTGGTTGGGATATTACGAAAACTTCGGCGCCTAAGTACTCACCCATGACAATTTACTAGCGCAACCACAATATCCAAAGTGGGTACGGGCTTAGTCCGTAGTTTGTTGAATTTAACATGAGATACCTTCACCACTCTCTAGGAGGGTCACGATGACCTCTGACACCGGGTTGCGCTCTGAAGGAGGCAATACACTGCATTAACTTGCAGCCGGACGATTAATGAGGGTCTTCTGTCGTGGCGCCGGAGATACGCTCAAAAGGAGGTATGCTGCCGGGGTGCCGGGAAGGGTTAAGCCCGCAGGGAAGGGCTCAGGTTAAGGGAGACAGGCGAAAGACTATGACTGATTATCCGAGCCTCGCATACTTTCGTATGACGATCCGGGGATGATCCCGGCGGATTTATCGGTTTTTGTGGGGAAAGTGCGCAAACTCTGCAGAGTTAAATCTATTCGAATAGCCGCGTCCGCGGTCATGGACGGTTGGATTGGCTGTTGCTTAGCCTGATGTGTTTTGTTTATGAAAATGTTTGACAAAGGAAAGAAACGGGATTTGTGTTAGAGTACTTGGAGTACTGAAAAAATGGTTGGTGACCACAATGAGGTGGTCGGATAGAAATTGCTAAAAATTGGGTCTACCCTTCCTAAGTGTTTATGTCATGAAAGATCTTCCTAAAATAAGTCTAGTAGTGATGTCGTAAATATAATCTCTCATCTCCTTCACCCTTGAAGTTGAGATGATAACTCCTCTAAAAACACTTCTTCTCTTCCATAACATATTCTTGTTGTATAAGTGGTCATTCCCTCTTGATCTCCTAGTTAGTCCTCGGTACCTTGTACCCATTAACATGATACTTTGTATATGGTTTGCGAGTACAATTCAAAATGTACTCACGGCTTTGTCCCTGGCTATTTACTTGGCCAGACTATGAGGAGGATTTTGAAGATGATGGAGGTTATCAGGACGACTATGCGACTTAGGACGCTTCCCGGTCAGCTGCCTGTAGGGTTTAAGGCATGACTTGGGCCCGACGAAGTTGATTTGTATCCGCTGCTTTTGAATGTTTGATTTCAGCCCGATGTGGCCATTTGTGTAAGACTTGGTCATAAGACCGTTTGTAAGACTATTTATTATTCGGTACTATGTAATGGATGTTGTAATTCTGATTATCAGTTCGGTTATGTGCTCATGTTACACTGATCATGGGATCATGAGTGAATGCATAACGGGTATCTCGGACAGTTGGTTCGGGGTGCCACACGCATCGCCATCCCTTGTTTCGAGGGTTTCTCCCGGGTAAGCATCATGCTGCCTAGATCGCATTGCGCGATCTAGGCAGTATCGGTTTATTCGTTCTTGGTGTTGCTCGTGCTGAAGCCTTTTTGATGGCGAGTAACACCCTTATCTCAGGTGTTTTGGGGTTGACGTCGTTACTTTCACGATGTACTTGTTTAGCTACGCTACCCCTCAATATCTGGCTGCCCTTACACCTACACTAGGTGTAAGGGCAGCATCTTGCTTGTTCATTAGCTAGTAGATCTAATCTGTTGTAGTTGCTCCTTGTTCTTGAAGGACTGGTTTGATATCCGCATGGTTAGGCCTTATAAACGGGTTGAACGATCCGGTAGTGCGTAAGGTATGGTTAGCGAGATCCTAGAGGGATTGTTCCGGGGATCAACTTCATGTTGGTTTTTAGGCCTCTTTAGGGTTAGTTTTTCCTATCATCTTACGTATCTGCTAGGCTCAATTACGCGTAGGATGTTCCGGTTATGCGGTGAAAGCCCTAGACTATCGTAGATTAGTTTAGCTTGCTTTGATCAGGTAGGATCCCCATGTTAATGTAAAATCCAACGTGTGTCATGGGGCAATCGGCTTTTAGAGCCGATCCACAGAACAACCTAAGAGTCGATCGGGGCTCGTATTTAATGTTTACGTGTTTGCCATGCAGGAAACTAAGTCCAAGCAATCCATCACCTTCCTGACCAGGTATAGGTCAGGTGGCACGCCCTGCATCAGCATCGGACGTGCGTGCTAGGAGCATTGCGGGCCGTCGCCCGAGGGACCAGGGCCAACCGCAGTCCTGGGAGCCTCCCGGCTCTACGGTGTTGCTCGTCGCTGCTCGCCGGTGGGTTTCTGACGGCAACACATTCTGGCACGCCCGGTGGGACGCTCAACAACAACGGCATCGACATCTTCTTCTGAGATGGCGGACGAGCCGGTCAAGTACGAAGAGCTGCCTGAGGAGTTCAAGAAGAAGTATGATAAGATCAAATCCATCCTCGAAGCCGATCTCATCGGCTCTTTCACAAAAACCCGTTCACATGGCATCAGGTGGAAAGGGTTCTCGCCCGATGGTGCTCTTGATGGAGTAGATCTGTCTACCCCTTCAGAGGAGCGCACCAGAGCTCTGCGCCAAGAACTTAACTATATGACGGCTCATTCTCTTCATCGGCACTCTGAGAGCCTGGTGAACACTTTGGAGCGCGTCGCGGTCCGCGTGGTTCAGGAAATAATGAAGCACCAATACTCCCCGTCAGGCCCAGTCCTAGGAACTCACCAGGGAGAACTGCCGTTCCAGACCAGACCGCCGTTACCGTTCGCGCTTACAGCTTCAGAGCCGCGTGGTTCGCCGGCTTTCATCGTCCACAAAATTGGAGGCGATCCTGCTGATTACCAGTTCATGCTGGAGCCACCTAAGGAAATCCCGCACGGATACACGTGCATATATGTGCCAGATTGCAACGATTTGGCGCGCACGAACCAGATAACAGCAGGAGGAATTTCGGGAGTTACAGGAGGAATCGCTGGAGGAGACACCGATAAACAGGCGTGGCTAGCCAAGTACGCCACCGCAGCAGATCAGCAAAATTCAGCCCCTGCAGCTCCTACAGTGGACCAGATCAGTGCGATCTTGAGAGACCAGTTTGGCATGGTACCAAAAAGAAGGGCAATCGGCTATTCCAAGCCGTACCCAAACGAGTATGATCTGATACCGCTGCCACCCAAATATCGGCTCCCTGAGTTCTCAAAGTTCAGTGGGTCGGAGGGCTCTAGGTCAATTGAGCACGTCAGCCGATATTTGGCACAGTTGGGCATGATCTCAGCTTCAGACCAACTACGCGTCAGGTTCTTCGCGCAGTCCCTTACAGGATCGGCTTTTGGGTGGTACACTTCGCTGCCACCAGACTCAATCCGGACGTGGAAACAAATGGAAGAGCAGTTCCACGTACAGTATCATTCAGGAGCTTCCGAGGTTGGCCTTGCCGATTTGGCACAAGTCAGAGGCGCGAGAAGCGTCAGAGTACATTCAACGCTTCAGGACTGTGAGGAACCAATGCTATTTGTCTCGTTTGAGTGAAAAAGAAGCCGTTGATCTGGCAGTGGTAGGTCTTACGTCGCCGATCAAAGACATAGCTTCTCAGGCAGAGTATACCTCCCTGGCGCACATGGTGCAGAAACTATCATTATATGAACAACGCCATCCAGAATTATACCAGGACAAATTCAAACGCCCAGTAAGCCTGATCGAGGTAGAAGAGATTGAAGACTCGGCAGGAGATCAAGAAGTGGCCGTGGCTGAATGGGCTCGGGGGGCAAACCCTGTGTCCTGCAAATCGGTCAAACCACAAGGTCCTACGAAAGGGTTCGACTTCGACGTGATCAAGGCAGAACAAATTTTCGATCTCTTGCTCAAAGAAAAGCAGCTGAAGTTACCAGAAGGCCATAGAATCCCTACGGCCCAAGAGATGAGCGGAAGGCCTTACTGCAAGTGGCATCATTCGTTCACACATACCACCAGCGACTGCAAAGTGTTGCGTCAGCAGATCCAAATGGCGATAGAACAAGGCCGTCTTATTTTCAGCCAGTATGCCATGAAAGTGGACATGCACCCGTTCCCTGCTGTCAACATGGTGGAGTGTAGTCACCCTGCGAGGCACCAGCCAGATTTCTCGTTCAGTATCAACATGGCAGGGCCTGCATACCACTCTGGCAGTGACAGAGAAGAGAGCAATCGTTCTCGTGACAAGGACAAGGAGGAGACCGGTTCTCGCTATCGGCCCCGATACAATGACAAACGGTACGTGACCGAGGATCAAGTGAGAAGCGTGCGGTACCAGCGACCACTCTCAGAGCACCTTCTTAACAAATATGAACGTCAGTATGATCAACGCCGACGGCACGATACAGCTGATGACATAGCTCATCGGCCTGACATAAATGATAGAAAGTATCGTCGGTATGATAGGGATGACGAAAGATATGAGCGCCGCACCAGGGGAAGGTCAGACGAGCAAGAGGACATGGACCGTCACTGGGACTGCCCGTTCTTTAAACATTGCTGGGACTCAGGAATGAGCCGATTGCCAACAATCGAAAGCTGCCCAGAGTGTAGATCAAGGAGGAAGTACGCGGCAGATGTGTCAGTGTTCAAACGTCTAGGGCCTCTCCCGCGCCGGAACAAGCAAGCTGAGTCTTCTCGAGAAGAGGATTCTGAGGAGTTAGACGATGAAGAAGAAGAAGAAGACAAGTACCACCGACCAAGGTGGTGCCCTGACGGACTCAGTCATTCTCAGAAACGCAGGGTACAGTGGCTACGCAGCTTAGAGGAAGCCGAGAGATTATACCTGCACACATTGAGGAAAGCACGGCCCGATCTGGCCGCAAAGATTCAACAAACTTTGGATGAGGAGAGCCGCCCACAAAAGCAAGAGTGGCGTCCCAAACCAAAGAAAGCCGATGATAAGACGTCGGCTGGCGCCAACATGGTGTTCATACTCCCCTCAGAGTTTTGCGCTCCGAGATCAGAGGAAGCATCTGTGGCACAACTAGACTGCGGTCCACGGCCAGTTGTCTTCGAGAAGCCACGAGAAAGAAGCTACAGGCACCTGAAGGCCTTGTACGTAAAGGGATATATCAACGGACAACCTGTCAGCAAGATGCTAGTGGACACAGGAGCAGTAGTCAACATAATGCCGTACTCCATGCTACGTCGCCTGGGACGCTCTAGCGCGGATTTGATCAAAACCAACGTCACATTGAGTGATTTCAACGGCCAAACACCAGAAGCGCAAGGTGTTCTAAGCGTGGATCTGACGGTAGGCCGAAAAACCATCCCCACGTCGTTCTTCATCGTCGACAGCAAGAGCACGTACGCCGTCCTACTAGGGAGAGATTGGATTCACGCTAATTGCTGCATTCATTCCACAATGCACCAATGCCTGATACAGTGGGATGGCGATGAGGTGGAGGTCGTCCACGCAGATGACACAGCCGAAATTTCAACGGCTGGCATGAGTATTTGGGACGCGGTGGACCAAGAGCCGCTCTCTGGAGTAAGGCTGGACGATTGTGAGCGCATTGAGGTTACAAAAAACGGGGTGAGGCTGGTCTTATCCATTGGCCTGACAGTGTAACCGCATCAAAATCACTAGATATGTGTAGCAAGGCCGATCCATGCGATCGGCCCCAAAAAATAATTTGTAAATCCGCATCAAGCAGTGCAATGACAAAGGAGGCCGATTCAGGCAATCGGCCCATATTACCCTTATCATATATTTTGCCTGCGTTCAGCGTTGATCTAGCAGGTGATGGAAAGCTAGGGTATGGGTTTACATCGGCTGATGAGCTAGAAGAAATCGACATTGGTCCTGGGGATAAGCCACGACCAACATTTATCAGCAAGAAGTTGGGTCCACATCTGAGGAGTCGATGATAGCTCGTTGAAAGAATACCCAGATTGTTTTGCAGGATTATACAGAGATGCCCGGGTTAGACATGAACATCATCGAGCATCGGCTCCCTCTTAAAAGGGGATTTCGGCCGTTCCAGCAACGAGCACGACAAATGAGGGCCGAAGTTTTAGAAGCAGTCAAGAAGGAGATCGAAAAAATGTTGGCTGCAGGTTTCATCAGGCCGTGCAGGTATGCTGAGTGGATTTCCAGTGTTGTACCTGTGGAGAAAAAGGACGGCCGAATGCGCGTCGCCATAGATTTTCGGGATCTCAACAGAGCTACCCCAAAGGATGAGTACCCAATGCCGGTAGCAGAAACCTTGATCAACGCAGCCGCTGGTCATAAAGTGTTGAGTTTCATGGATGGCAATGCCGGTTACAACCAGATTTTTATGGCTCCAGAAGATATACACAAGACTGCATTTAGAGTACCAGGAGCGGTGGGCTTGTTTGAGTATGTGGTCATGACTTTTGGGTTGAAGAACGCCGGTGCAACATATCAACGAGCCATGAATTACATCTTTCATGATCTGATCGGCAAATTGGTGGAAATCTACATCGATGATGTGGTAGTTAAGTCTGTCTCGATGGAAGGACACTTGGAGGACTTGCGGCGTATTTTGGACCGAACTAGGAAGTTCGGACTAAGAATGAATCCCAAGAAGTGTGCCTTTGGTGTGACGGCCGGTCAATTCCTGGGTTTCTTGGTTCATGAACGAGGAATCGAGATCGGCCTGAAGAGTCAGGAGGCAGTGCGCACAATGAAGCCGCCTACCACAAAGAAAGAATTGCAATGTCTCATCGGCAAAATCAACTTCGTCAGAAGGTTCATCTCAAACTTGTCAGGACGGATCGAGCCGTTCATGGGATTGGTGAAAATCAAAGCCGATGAGGAGTTTCACTGGGGGGCAGAGCAACAGCGAGCGTTCGACGAGATTAAAGAATATCTAACGAAGCCACCTGTGTTGGTGCCGCCTCAGCAAGACAGACCATTCTTTATTTATCTGTCAGTAGCCGATACTTCTATCACTTCAGTAGTGGTGCAAGTCTATGATGGTCTAGAGAAGGTCGCGTTCTACCTTAGCAGAAGGATGTTGGATGCAGAAACCAGGTACCCTAAGATTGAAAAGTTGTGCCTCTGCCTGTTCTTTACCTGCACCAAGCTTCGTCCTATTCTGCTGAACGCGGAGGTTATCATTATATGCAAATCAGACGTCATCAAACACATGCTGTCGGCTCCTGTATTGAAAGGCCGGCTTGGTAAGTGGATGTTTGCGCTATCAGAGTTCGATCTCCGGTATCAACCAGCGAAGGCCGTCAAGGGACAAGCGTTAGCCGATCTTATTGCTGAACGAATCAACACGGATGTAGCAGCCCTGTCAGTTCGTGCTTGGGCCATGTTTTTCGATGGATCGGTTTGTGAAGACGGTTGTGGCATCGGGATACTGCTCGTATCGCCTCGGGGGGCAACATATTCTTTCTCCATCAGGTTACCTGCCCCTTGCACCAACAATGTTGCTGAATATGAAGCGATATGCAGGGGTATGGAGTTGCTTATAGAAGCCAGTGCAGAAGCAGTGGAAGTGTTTGGAGACTCCAAGTTGGTTATTTCCCAGCTCACAGAAGAATACAAATGCGAGAGTGAGTCCCTATTCCCATTATGGATGCAATGCCGCGAGCTGATGATACAGTTCAGGTATATAAATTTCAATTGGATACCAAGTTCGCAAAATACCGAGGCTAATGATCTAGCCCAGACGGCATCAGGCTACAAGGACGGTGCGGAAGGAGCCGATGTCCAGGTATATGCCTTGGAACCGGATGACTGGAGAGCCGATATCTTCAATTACTTGAAAGATCCGGCTCGGGGGCACCTAAACGGATAAGGTACAAAGCCATGAAGTATGTCCTTATAGGAGATGATATGTTCTACAGGACTCTGGAAGGATTACTTCTCAAGTGTTTGGGAACAGCCGAGTCGAATCGGCTCTTACACGAGGTACATGAAGGCGCTTGTGGAACCCATCAATCGGCTCATAAAATGAAATGGTTGATCAGGCGATCGGGGTTCTACTGGCCCACCATGCTTGAGGATTGCTTTAATTATTATAAAGGGTGTCAAGCATGTCAGATGTTTGGGAAGATTCAAATGGTACCTGCATCAGCAATGAATCCCATCATCAAACCATGGCCGTTTCGAGGTTGGGGCATGGATATGATCGGCAAGATCCATCCTGCGTCAAGCGGAGGCCACGAATGGATTCTGGCCATCACAGATTACTTCACTAAATGGGTGGAAGCTGTCCCTATGAAGAAGGTAAAATCGGAAGATGTTATCAATTTTGTGAAGGAGCACGTCATTCATAGGTTCGGAGTTCCCCAGACTATTACGACCGATGGAGGTTCGGTCTTTATTTCTAAAGAGTTCAGAAAGTTCTGCGACGACATGGGAATTAAGTTGATCCGATCGTCTCCATACTATGCTCAAGCAAATGGGCAAGCTGAAGCGTCCAACCAGAGCCTCATCAAGTTGATTAAGAGGAAAGTTGACGAGCACCCTAGACGTTGGCATGAAATATTGTCAGAAGCTTTGTGGGCTTATCGTATGTCATGTCATGGGGCTATAAAAACTTCGCCGTACCAGCTGGTTTATGGACAAGAAGCCGTATTACCTTGGGAAATTACGGCTGAATCGAGACGTGTCACGTTTCAGAACGACCTAACATCTGAAGAGTATGCGGCCCTAATGAGTGATACTATTGAGGATCTGACAGAACTTAGGCTTTGGTCACTTGAGAAGATTAAAGAGAATAAAGCCAAGGTAGCTCGTGCATACAATAAGAAGGTGAGACCAAAGGAGTTTCAGGTTGGTGATCTAGTATGGGAAGCTGTATTGCCGTTAGGGACTAAAGATAAATAATATGGCAAATGGTCTCCTAATTGGCACGGTCCATACAGAGTCGACCAGGTTTTGAAGGGTAATGCATACATGCTCGAGCAGTTGGATGGGGTTAAGTTCGCAGTAGCTGTCAATGGACAACATCTCAAGAAATATTTCCCAAGCATGTGGGATGATGGACAGTGAAATATGGAGGCCGATGCATAAAATCGGCCGGTAAATTTTTTTTACATGTTACAGCCGATGCAAGGACATCGACTTCAGACCAAAAAGCCGATGCATAGCCATCGGCTTTAGTGGAATAAGCGCAACAGATTATCTTCAGGCCAGAGACCGTTATTTTCAAGGGAAGGATCTGTGCGTTTGAGGTTTAAAGGTGGCATGGTCTCGAATTAGACCTGTTCGAACGACAATTTGAGGGATCTGAGTTTATTTTCTCAGACGGAGGTTGCAATTATCGTATGAATAGGCAACTAAATCGACAATCTGGGCTGGATTGCGTTTTATAAGAAAAGCCGATGCACTCCACATCGGCTCTTTGCACCTTAACTTACCTTGACAGTCGGCAAAATTAACAAGAAAGCAAAGTTAATGGGGAAATATTTCTTCATTGATGAGAGGATTTCTTACAAAGACAGAGCCGATGGCTCAAGGGAGGAAGAACAAAAGAAGGGCCTGTTGGCCAATCTACTACTACTACTACTAGGCCTATTCTACGGGCCGTTGCTGCCCTCGTCGTCGCCATCGGAGCTCTTGACGGCGCTGCTGCCGGCGGGCTCCTCGTCGCTGCTATAGCCCTTGGCGGGGACTCCGTACTCCTCCTCGTCATCGTCATCGTCGGTGTCGTCGTACGACCCGGCGCGGAAGCACTTCGCCGGAGGGTAGTCTTCGAGGGAGTCGTCGTCGTCCTCCTCCTCTTCATCCTCCTCGTCGGAGGAGGTATAGCCGTCCCAGGAGAACGAGTCGTCCTCGCTCTCCGATTCCGGTTCCCCATCGGCGAGGAACTGGAGGTCTTCGTCTCCGCTGGTCAAGGACTTGTCGTCCTCGGACCAAACGGAGGAGGCATGGTCCTCCTGATCCCACTCCTCTGGGGCGCACTCATTGTGCGCCGCCATCGGATCATGTTCCGGCGTGGGCGCGCGGGAGGAGGAAGAAGAGGACTGGAAGGAGAGTCCCGATGAGGCGGAGGAAGAGGAGGAGGAAGACATGGTTGCAGAGGGAAAGAGGTTTTTTTGGGCCAATGGCTAGTACAGAGCAAGAGGATGAAGAGGCGAACTGTTCGGCGCGGTTAAATAAAGGGGATATAGTGGAGGTTTAATGCCACAGCAATTTCCGAGGAAGTGGTGCCAAAAAAACTGTCAAATCGTGCAGGGAAGTTGAGAAGGCAAGGTGTCATGATGAGGGATGCTGCAACGGTTCTGCTCTGCCACGACATGAGCCGACGAAGAAAACCAGAGTGGTTTTGGAATTACCATTGCCAAAACCAGGGGGGGCATGTGTTATCACCAGAATTCAACCGGGTCAGGAGGTGGGCCGTGATTAAGATGGGCTTGAAGAATATACATGGAAGATATACATGAATCGGCCTTGTACACGAAGTTTGGGCCAAGTGGCCCATGTATATGTAATCTATAGTAGGATACGTGTCGGTTAGGATTAAATCAGAGTTTAGCTCGTGCACGGTTGGGATTATTCCCAAATTAGAAAGTCTACGGACTATAAATATGTATCTAGGGTTATTCGAGAAGGAGGACGATCACATTCACAACAAATCAATCTAGGCGCATCGCCATCCCTTGTTTCGAGGGTTTCTCCCGGGTAAGCATCATGCTGCCTAGATCGCATTGCGCGATCTAGGCAGTATCATTTATTCGTTCTTGGTGTTGCTCGTGCTGAAGCCTTTTTGATGGCGAGTAACACCCTTATCTCAGGTGTTTTGGGGTTGACGTCGTTACTTTCACGATGTACTTGTTTAGCTACGCTACCCCTCAATATCTGGCTGCCCTTACACCTACACTAGGTGTAAGGGCAGCATCTTGCTTGTTCATTAGCTAGTAGATCTAATCTGCTGTAGTTGCTCCTTGTTCTTCAAGGACTGGTTTGATATCCGCATGGTTAGGCCTTATAAACGGGTTGAACGATCCGGTAGTGCGTAAGGTATGGTTAGCGAGATCCTAGAGGGATTGTTCCGGGGATCAACTTCATGTTGGTTTTTAGGCCTCTTTAGGGTTAGTTTTTCCTATCATCTTACGTATCTGCTAGGCTCAATTACGCGTAGGATGTTCCGGTTATGCGGTGAAAGCCCTAGACTATCGTAGATTAGTTTAGCTTGCTTTGATCAGGTAGGATCCCCATGTTAATGTAAAATCCAACGTGTGTCATGGGGCAATTGGCTTTTAGAGCCGATCCACAGAACAACCTAAGAGCCGATCGGGGCTCGTATTTAATGTTTACGTGTTTGCCATGCAGGAAACTAAGTCGAAGCAATCCATCACCTTCCTGACCAGGTATAGGTCAGGTGGCACGCCCTGCATCAGCATCGGACGTGCGTGCTAGGAGCATTGCGGGCCGTCGCCCGAGGGACCAGGGCCAACCGCAGTCCTGGGAGCCTCCCGGCTCTACGGTGTTGCTCGTCGCTGCTCGCCGGTGGGTTTCTGACGGCAATAGAACCAACCTGAGGTTGGGTGGTTAGGAGGGTGGTTGTACACCTACCCCACCAGAGTTCAAATCCCAGGTTTGACATCTGTGTGTCTCATTAAGGCGGAATATTCATTTAGTGGGAGGCGACGTTCCCGTCGACAGTGAGGCGCCAGTGGTGACTTCGTCAATTTCAAGATCCCCGCCGGCTCAGTCTTTCAGAGGTGCTCATAAGGGTAGGGTGTGCGTGTGTGTGTTCATGAGGTGAGTGTATGCGCGTGCATGTGAGCATCTGCGTTGTACTGTGTTTCTAAAAAAAAGGCTTTCGCAAAACTTAGCCTGTTTACGGATCAAAGAGGGAATGCTTATGCTGGTGCCGATGTAAGGGTTTCACTTGAAGTTATGTTAGGTTCATAGATAAACAGGGTCACCATTTATTTGAGCCTGAGAAAATTTCTAATTCAGCAGAAAATAAGTGTCTCCATTTATCTGTGCAGATATTGCAGCTAAACATGGTCATGGAGATGTCTCTTAGGTAACCCCAACTTATATCACGATTGAGGTATTGCACATATCGAGTCAATTTTGTGTGTGCAGTTGAGGTATTTTTCTCTGATGTAACTGTTGATGATATGCCCGAGAGGCAATAATAAAATGGTTATTGTTATATCTTAATGTTCATGATAAATTTTTACATCCTATGCTATAATTGTATTAACCGGAAACATTAATACTTGTGCGTATTGTAACCATAAGTCTCCCTAGTAAGCCTCTTGTTTAACTAGCTTGTTGATGTAAGGGTATTTTACACGTATCCATTATTTTGGTAACAATGATACCGTAGCTAGAGTATTCAGATTAATACATGATTAGCTATAAGATTATTCTCAGGTATTAGTCTATCAGGCATAATGGTGTATCAATGGAACAAGAAGGTGAAGTGAGACCCCCCCACTTCGATGAGAAAAGTGGACGCTTTTCTCTCTTCAGGCCGGCACCTGGTCCGGCGGCATCGGCCGAGATGCCGGTTGGCCCGGCGCCGACCGGCCCTAGCACCGGTGCACACCGGGCACATTCCAGGGTGCTTGGCAAGGACGCCCGGTGCCCGCTCGGTCCCTCGTCCGATTTCTGCCAGCTGGCCCGGCGGCACCGGCTCCTACACCGGCCGGCCCATACGCCAGTGCACACCGGAGCACTTCCAGGAACTTGACTTGCCCACTCGATGCAGCCTCGGCGCCAAGCCCGACGGCTGCCTGCCGGCCTGGTCTGTGGCCCGGCGGCACCAGGCGTGTCACCGGACAGTCCGGCACCCCGCCCGGCAGACCGGCCTCCTCGACTCACTGCTGAGCTGGACAAGTCCCCAATGGTTGGATTTCAAGTGAAGCTATGTATACTCCTTCTTCCAGCTCAGAACAGTTAGGCACTACACTACACCATGTTCTTGAGCTCTCTCTCATACTCCATTGTTAGAAACACCAAAGGCCTCCGATCTCCCTCCTCCGCCACCCAAACTCAAATCCCTCAGGGGAAAAGCTAGAGGAGGTCTTGATCTATAGTTCCACCGAGCCAAATCTTGTTCCCCCTTGTATTCTTCAAGATACCTGCTCTCTAGGGTTTCTTGGAAACCCTATGTGGGCAAAAGCGTCCGAAACCATCCGGGCTATGGATTTGCTCCTGACAAGATTGTGAAGGTTTGGAAGCTGCCTCAAAGTCTACCACAACTGAAAGAGCTATTCCTTCGTGGGATAGGCTCGGAGAAGAAGGTGAGCCTTCGTGGCCTTGGGAAATACTTCGTGGGATCCCCACCTCTCCAAGCGTGACGTACCTTCTTGCAAAGAAAGGGAACACGGGAATACATCTTCGTCTCCGCGTACTTTCGGTTACCCCTAACCGAACTCTTTACTTGTGCTATATATCCCGTGAGAGCCTTCATGCTTGATATAATCGTATTATCATCTAGGGTGCCTCACCTAGTTTGCATTAGGCTTACATTTATATTGCGTAAAGCCTAATATTGCAAAGAATAGAATTAAAATTTGTAGAAACCTATTCACCCCCTCTAGGTTTATCATCTCTGAACGTACAGTTGATTAATAGATGATCATGGTTTACTAATCATGAACATTAGATGTTAGTAATAACAGGATCGTATCATTAGGAGAATGATGTGATGGACACACACCCATAGTAAGCATAGCATATGATCAAGTCATTAAGTTCGTTTTGCTACAACCTTTAAGATACATAGTAACCTAATCCTTCGACCATGAGATCATGATAATCACCTGCACCGGATGGATGCTTTGATGACGTCAAACACTACTTTGTAAATGGGTGGTTATAAAGGTGGAATTAAGTATTCGGAAAGTATGGGTTGAAGCGCATGGATCAAGAGTGGGATTTGTCCATCCAAATGTTGAAGCGCATGGATCAAGGGTGGGATTTGTCCATCCAAATGACGGAATATATACTCTGGACCCTCTCGGTGGAATGTCATCTAATTAGCTTGCAAGCATGTGACTGGGTCACATGGGATGTCATATCACGATACGAGAAAAGAGTACTTATCGGTAACGAGGTTGAACTAGGTATAGAGATATCGATGATCGAAACTCGGATAAGTAAAGTATCGCGTAACAAAGGGAATCCGTATCGTATGCTAATGGTTCTTTGTGTTCTAGGATCTCCATTGTGTTCTAGGATGAGTTCGTCGAGTCGCAGCATGTCCCTACCTCCAGCCACCGATGGCAGGGTGGGGGCTTGGGTTGGAGTCGTGCGAGGACGTGACTAGGATGCCCCCCCCGCTTGGTGAACACGTCACCTCAGCTGCCTTTGGTGGCCGTCGCAGTAATCTAAGCAGGGGAGGAGAACTCCAATACTTGCCTTGCCAAGTTTACAGGGAGATCGTTTGCCGAGCATATGTACATAAATAATAAAGGAGCTAAAGTTTCCACAGTTTTGTCTGTTTTAGTCCGTTGGCCCTTGGTTTCGTTCGATGCGTTGCTATTTTTGTAGGGATTCGTTGCATAGAAAACAAAAATTTTCCTACCGCGAGAACGCAATCCAAGCCAAGATGCAATCTAGAAGATGGGAGCCACGAGGGGATGAACGAGTCTCACCCTTGAAGAATTCCAAAGCCTACAAGATGAGGCTCTTGTTGCTGCGGTAGATGATCACTTGCCGCTTTCAAAAGCGCGTAGAAGATCTTGACGGTGCCACGGGCAGCACCTCCGTGGTCACACGTTCGGTGTTGATGAAGACGACGTCCTTCTCCCCGTTCCAGCGGGCAGCGGAAGTAGTAGCTCCTCCTTGAATCCGGCAGCACGACGGCGTGGTGGCGGTGGCGATGGAGATCTCCGGCGAGCTTCGCTAAGCTTTAAGGGAGAGGAGGAGTGGGGCGGCTAGGGTTTGGGGAGAGGTGGCCGGCCTCCTTGGGTGCGGCCAAGGTGGTGGTCTTGGTGTGGCCGGCCCCTCCCCTTGGCCCCTCATTATATAGGTGGAACCCCAAGTGTTGGACTACAAGTCTTGAATAAGACCCCAACCCAAAAACTTCCATGTGGAAACCCTACCCAAGGTGGGATTCCCACCTCAAGTGGGACTCCCACCCTTCCATGAGGGGGGGTGGCCGGCCACCCTTGGTGGAGTCCACCGGGACTCCACCCCTCTAGGGTTGGCCGGCCATGGGAGGTGGAGTCCCGGGACTCCGCCTTCCAACGTGATTTCTTCCGGACTTTTAGAACCTTCTAGAACCTTCCATAAATGCACCGGATCATTTCCAAACTTGGAATATGACTTCCTATATATGAATCTTATTCTCCGGACCATTCCGGAACTCCTCGTGATGTCCGGGATCCCATCCGAGACTTAGAACAATACTTCGAACTCCATTCCATATTCAAGTTCTACTAATACGACATCAAACCTTAAGTGTGTCACCCTACGGTTCATGAACTATGTAGACATGGTTGAGAACTCTCTCCGACCAATAACCAATAGCGGGATCTGGAGATCCATAATGGCTCCACATATTCAACGATGACTTTAGTGATCGAATGAACCATTCACATATGATACCAATTCCCTTTGTCACGCGATATTTTACTTGTCCGAGGTTTGATCACCGGTATCTCTCTATACCTTGTTCAACCTCGTTTCCTGACAAGTACTCTTTACTCGTACCTTGGTATGTGGTCTCTTATGAACTTATTCATATGCTTGCAAGCTATTAGACGACATTCCACCGAGAGGGCCCAGAGTATATCTATCCGTCATCGGGATGGACAAATCCCACTGTTGATCCATATGCCTCAACTCATACTTTCCGGATACTTAATCCCACCTTTATAACCACCCATTTACGCAGTGGCGTTTGATGTAATCAAAGTACCTTTCCGGTATAAGTGATTTACATGATCTCATGGTCGAAAGGACTAGGTAACTATGTATCGAAAGCTTATAGCAAATAACTTAATGACGTGATCTTATGCTACGTTTAATTGGGTGTGTCCATTACATCATTCATATAATGATATAACCTTGTTATTAATAACATCCAATGTTCATGATCATGAAACTATGATCATCTATTAATCAACAAGCTAGTTAAGAGGCTTACTAGGGACTCATTGTTGTTTACATAACACACATGTATCAATGTTTCGGTTATACAATTATAGCATGGTATATAAACATTTATCATAAACACAAAGATATATAATTACCACTTTTATTATTGCCTCTTGGGCATATCTCCAACAGTCTCCCACTTGCACTAGAGTCAATAATCTAGATTACATTGTAAGGTACCTAACACCCATGTCATTCTGGTGTTGGTCATGCTTTGCCCTAGGGAGAGCTTTATTCAACGGATCTGCTACATTCAGATCAGTGTGTACTTTGCAAACCTTTACTTCTCCATCTTCGATGTATTCGCGAATCGAATGATAACGCAGCTTGATATGCTTCAGCCTCTTGTGTGACCTTGGTTCTTGTGCATTGGCGATGGCACCCATGTTGTCACAGTAGATGAATAGTGGGTCCAATGCACTAGGAACCACACCGAGCTCTACAATGAACCTCTTCATCCATACCGCTGATGAAGCCTCTGCCGCTATGTACTCCGATTCTGTTGAAGACTTCACCACCGTGCACTGCTTTGAGCTTGCCCAGCTTACTGCAGCACCATTCAATATAAACACGTACCCAGACTTAGAGTCATCAGGATCGTGTTCCAACTTGCATCGGTGTAACGGTTACAACGAGCTCTTGGTCACCTCCATAACAAAGAAACATATCCTTAGTTCTTTTCAAGTACTTCAGGATATTCTTGACCGTGTCCAGTGTTCCATTCCTGGATCACTTTGATATCTGCTAGTCAAACTAACAACATGTGCTATATCCGGTCTAGTACATAGCATGGCATACATGATAGAGCCTACTGCCGAGGCATAGGGGATCCGACTCATCCTTTCTCTTTCTTCTGCCGTAGCTGGACCTTGAGTCTTACTCAAGACCTTGCCTGGTAACATAGGTAAGAATCCTTTCTTACTTTCGTCCATTCTAAACTTCTTTAGAATCTTGTCCAGGTATGTACTCTGTGATAGCCCTATTAGACGTCTTGATCTATCTCTATAAATCTTGATGCCTAATATATACGATGATTCACCAAGGTCTTTCATTGAAAAACTATTATTCAAATAACCTTTTACACTGCTTAATAGTTCTATATCATTCCCAATCAATAATATGTCATCTACATATAATATCAGGAATGCTACAGAGCTCCCACTCACTTTCTTGTAAATACAGGCCTCTCCATGACACTGTATAAACCCGAAGTCTTTGATTACTTTATCAAAGCGTCGGTTCCAACTTCTGGATGCTTGTTTCAGTCCATAAATTGAACGCTGAAGTTTGCACACCTTGTCAGCATTTTTAGGATCGACAAAACCTTTGGGTTGTACCATATACAACTCGTCCTCAATGTCTCCATTAAGGAACGCCGTTTTGACATCCATCTGCCAAATCTCATAATCGAAAAATGCAGCTATTGCTAACAAAATCCTCACATATTTTAGCTTCGCTACGGTGAGAAAGTCTCATCGTAGTCAACACCTTGAATTTGTCAGAAACCCTTTGCGACAAGTCGAGCTTTATAGACAGTAATATTACCATCATCATCTGTTTTTCTCTTGAAGATCCATTTATTCTTGACAGCCTTGCGGCTATCAGGTAAGTCTACCAAAGTCCACACTTTGTTATCATACATGGATCCCATTTCGGATTTCATGGCTTCTTGCCATTTGTTGGAATCTGGGCTCATCATCGCTTCTTCATACGTCGCAGGGTCTTCATCATTGTTATCCACAATCATGACATTTAGACAAGGATCATACCAATCAGGAGTGGCACGTTCCTTATACGCGTACAACACGCGTCCGTTGGGAACCCCAAGAGGAAGGTGTGATGCGTACAGCGGCAAGTTTTCCCTCAGTAAGAAACCAAGGTTTATCGAACCGTAGGAGCCAAGAAGCACGTTGAAGGTTGATGGCGTCGAGATGTAGTGCGGCGTAACACCAGGATTCCGGCGCCAACGTGGAACCTGCACAACACAACCAAAGTACTTTGCCCCAACGAAATGAGGTTGTCAATCTCACTTGCTGTAACAAAGGATTAGATGTATAGTGTGGATGATGATTGTTTGAAAAGTAGAACAAGTATTGCAGAGATTGTATTCGATTAAAAGAATGGACCGGGGTCCACAGTCACTAGAGGTGTCTCTCCCATAAGATAAATAGCATGTTGGGTGAACAAATTACAGTTGGGCAATTGACAAATAGAGAGGGAATGACAATGCACATACATGATATGATGAGTAGTGTGAGATTTAATTGGGCATTACGACAAAGTACATAGACCGCTATCCAGCATGCATCTATGCCTAAAAAGTCCACCTTCAGGTTATCAACCAAACCCCTTCCAGTATTAAGTTGCAAACAACAGACAATTGCATTAAGTATGGTGCGTAATGTAATCAATAACTACATCCTCGGACATAGCATCAATGTTTTATCCCTAGTGGCAACAACACATCCACAACCTTAGAACTTTCACTGTCCCAGATTTAATGGAGGCATGAACCCACTATCGAGCATAAATACTCCCTCTTGGAGTTAAGAGTAAAAACTTGGCCAGAGCCTCTACTAATAACGGAGAGCATGCAAGATCATAAACAACACATAGGTAATAGATTGATAATCAACATAACATAGTATTCTCTATCCATCGGATCCCAACAAACACAACATATAGCATTACATATGATGATCTTGATCATGTTAGGCAGCTCACAAGACCCGACAATGAAGCACATAAGGAGAAGACGACCATCTAGCTACTGCTATGGACCCATAGTCCAGGGGTTAACTACTCACTCATCAATCCGGAGGCGACCATGGCGGTGTAGAGTCCTCCGGGAGATGATTCCCCTCTCCGGCAGGTGCCGGAGGCGATCTCCTGAATCCCCGAGATGGGATTGGCGGCGGCGGCTCTCGAAGGTTTTCCGTATCGTGGCTCTCGGACCGGGGCTATCGACGAAGGCTTAAGTAGGCGGAAGGGTAGGTCAAGGGCGTCACGAGGCCCCAGACGGGGCCGCGCGGCCGGGGTCCAGGCCGCCGCCTGTCCAGCCACCTCGTGGCCCCACTTTCTCCCGGTCTTCTGAAGCTTCATGGAAAAATAGGACCTGGCGTTGATTTCGTCCAATTCCGAGAATATTTCCTTACTAGGATTTCAAACCAAAAACAGCAGAAAAATCGGCTCTTCGGCATCTCGTTAATAGGTTAGTGCCGAAAATGCATAAATATGACATAAAGTATGCATAAAACATGTAGGTGTCATCAATAATGTGGCATGGAACATAAGAAATTATCGATACGTCGGAGACATATCAGCATCCCCAAGCTTAGTTCCTCGTCCCGTAAACGATAACAAAGATAATTTCTGGAGTGACATGCCATCATAACCTTGATCATACTATTGTAAGCATATGTAATGAATGCAGCGATCAAAACAATGTAAATGACATGAGTAAACAAATGAATCATAAAGCAAAGACTTTTCATGAATAGTACTTCAAGACAAGCATCAATAAGTCTTGCATAAGAGTTAACTCATAAAGCAATAATTCAAAGTAAAGGTATTGAAGCAACATAAAGGAAGATGAAGTTTCAGCGGTTGCTTTCAACGTGTAACATGTATATCTCATGGATAGTTGTCAATGCAAAGTAATATAACAAGTGCAATATGCAAGTATGTAGGAATCAATGCACTGTTCACACAAGTGTTTGCTTCTTGAGGTGGAGAGAGATAGGTGACAAGGTATTAACTTGTCAATGCCTACAGATTGTAGACTAGGGTTTTAGTTAGAAGTAGAGGACAAGTAGATCTCGAAGGTTTCAGCCGAAAAGTACTCGACGATTGTAAAAGCTAGGGTTTGGGAAACAATGATTCGATCCTTTCTTCGTCCCTCCCCCTTATATAGGAGGCGGAGCCGAGGGATTCGTGTTGTACAAATTACAGAGTCCGGGAAGGTTTCTAACTCATCCCGCAAGATTACAAATAACACTTCTTATAACAACTCTAGCTTTCCTTAATAATATCTTGGGCTTCCGAATCTTCTTATTCTTCGGGTAGTGGGCCTTCAATAAACCCCGGGTACTATCTTTGGCAGGCCCATTGGGGATGCCTATGTCAGTAGCCCCCGAGATTTTGCTTGAATCGCAGAGTCAGGGAAAATCTCCAGTGTTTATTTTTATTCGACAACTCTAAATTTTCTATATTTCTCCACATAAATTTCTATATTGTACAGGGATAATGGTAATTGGGGCTAGTTCATCTGACGGATCAGGTACTAGTTAACTGCTCTAGTGGCAATCCGCAAAAACCTACTTCAAGATCACGTCCCTGGACATGATCTCAGGATACCGGTAAATTTCGACAGTCGCTAAGGACTTACCATTCTGGAGTCCCAGTCAAATTTATCGGGTACCTAACGCGTCCGTTAGAATTTTTCTTATTCTGTTGATACGGATAAAAGTAGCAAACCGACGTCGAGACGGCGCCACGCCACGAACGGATGGGGTCTTACCTTCGCAAATTTGCGGCATTCAGAAATTGATCGCAACTTTGGCGTTCTGAGAATATATTGTCGAGTGCTTATTCGGCTATTGGAATGGCACATTTTATTGAGTCAAAGATGACTTATATTCCTTTCCCGATGGGAGTATATGCAGAGTTATTTATAACTCGAAATATTCTCTTTTGCTCTGCTATCTTTCTTTTTCTCTTCCTGTCTTTAAGATTTCATCGGGCACGCGAGCAGCGTTCCCGATGGGAGTAGCCCCCGAGGCTACAACCAAGGACTTGTACTTGGTTGTAGGCTCCACGCCTTATGCCACTATATTTTTTTTATCTCCCAAAGTTTTCATAATTTCTCGGGTGCGCGAACAGCGCTCCCGATGGGAGTAGCCCCCGAGGCTACAGCCAAGAACGAGTGCTTGGTTGTAGGCTCAACATTTTAATGCATCGTGTCGCTATATTGTCATTTCTTCTCGAACTTTTATATCTATCGGGTGCGCGAACAGCGCTCCCGATGGGAGTAGCCCCCGAGGCTATGAACAAATGCTTGATCATAGGCTCCCGCCGTTTCTATATTGTCACACTCGAACTTTTTCTTTTTTTCAAAGTAGCCCCCGAGCATTTGGGCAAAAACTTGTATTTGATCAAAGGCTCACCAATTTTTTTTATGTCGCCTTTTTATGAAGCTATTGAGGCGAATTTTTTTCTTCTGCCAAGGTGACGTTATTGCTGACGATAGCCACGATTTCGAGTCCGAAAATCGCGAGAAGTTTTCTCCCGCTGCCTTGCGGGCCCAAAGTAACCATTATCTTGACACGTCGTGCAGGTGGGGGACACACGTGCTCCACTTTTCCTGGCGCACGTACCGTAACTTCTCAATGTTAAAATACTGTTTTACCCTTGTCTCCATGTGGTTAGCATCGACCGCACACTTTTTCCATCCAACGGTCCGCCGCTTCACCGCACCTCTATATAAGATCTCCTTCTTCTTCCTTGAGCCCCACAACTCCTGCGCCGTTCCCCTGCTTTCATCTGTGAAACTTCCTCCTGCGCCCCACAACTCCCAGAGCTCATCCCTTCCTAGCTGCATTCCCACGCCATTGTTGATGCCACCGCGTCGTTTGACCAGGCACAGCACGCCGGAGTCGTCAATGGCTGCCGTAGATCTGGGAAGCGCGGAGTGGGAAAGGTCCAAAATTTCCACCCAGGACGTCAATCTTTTGAAGAAGCTGGGAATCAGCAAGAAGCCGAAGGCGCTGTGCTTTCCTAGTGAAGAAAGCTACCCAACCCCTCCAATGGGGTATCGGGTAAGTTTTATCGACCATCTCATCCGCGGTCTGTCCGCCCCCATTCATCCTTTCCTCCGTGGACTGCTTTTCGTTTACGGTCTGCAACTTCACCACCTCACGCCAAATTCTATCCTCCACATCTCCATTTTCATCACCCTCTGCGAGGCCTTCCTTGGCGTCCAGCCTAACTGGGCGCTATGGAAGCGCATTTTCTTCTGTCGCCGCAATGGCTCTCCAAATGTTGCCTATAATATAGGCAGCGTTGTGATTTCTGTTCGCCCCACCATCGATTACTTCGACGTCAAGCTCCCTGACTCGGTTCAAGGGTGGCGCAAGAAGTGGTTGTACATTCAGGAGGAGAACCATGGATGTGCTGAAAACAACATCCCTCCTTTTGATGGTGCCGAGAAAATTCTTCGCCGCCGCTCCTGGGACGCAGAGGCCACCGAAGAAGAAAAAATAGCAACAGAAACCCTGATGACCCATATCCATGAGTTGTAAAATACTCGCGGTAAAGAGTTATCAGGTATCCAAATCACGGCATACTTTCTTAGAACCAGAGTGCAACCGCTTCAAGCTCGCAAACACCCTCTCTGGGAATATGCTGGCGACAAGGACGCAGATCGGTTGTCAGCGGATTTAGAGGTCAAGGATTTGGAAAGACTTGTCCGAAAAATCTCGTCTCTCAGCAAAAAAGATTCTGTCCCTTCTTGTCGTGTAAAACCATTCAGCGCCACCAATCCACTTCCCGAGGTAATTTTTGTCGCTTGATTTGCTATTGCTTTGCTATCTCTCTTTTTTTTTATTTTTCTGCTTCTTTGACATCTTCCCCTGCTTTTTATACAGAACCATCCAAATCTTGTCTCGCTTCCTCCCCTTCCTGAAGGTGGAGACGTCGAGGAAAGGGCCATTGTCACTGACGACAATCAAGATGCTCCTTCTTTTGTGAATGAACCCATGGATTCTCTAAAATCTGCGGGATCTTCTGAAAAGGAAGCTGCCTCCGAAGGCACTACATCGGCACAATCTCCTCCTCCTGCTGTTTCTCCAAGGAACAAAAGGAAAAGGAATGGTGCCGAAGATTCCGGCACCTTCAAAGCCGAAGAAGTTGGTCCTTCACGTCATAAGGCAATTTATGATCCATATCTTGAATCCCTCATCAGCTCGTAAGTCACCTTTATTTCCCCTTATTTTTGTACTCGAAGATTTTTGCCTGTCTTGCTTTTTATGCTGTCGTCTTTTAATCCCAGTGATGATGAGGAAGAAATACCAACTCTCGATGTGGCTGCTCGTACGAGTACGTCACATACTTTAGTTGTTTCGGAGACGCCAGTTGAAGGAGAGGAATCCTCGCCTCCTCAACTAAACGTTGGCGCTCCTACTCCTCCTTCAAGCCCTCTTGTCCCTTTACCAAAAAGGACGAGGGTGGAAACGGTCGTGGAGCCTACCCTCCAATTGGGTAGCTCCTCCAATCCTCTCTTGGATGATGTAAGTTTTTAATTTGCTTGTTACTATCTTTATTTCCTCTTTTTTGCTTCTTTGTGCCTTTATTTTTTTGCCCATACCGACGTTTTCTTTCTTTGTCCTTCTTTGACAGCCTATGATCCAAGAACTTGTTCGTATCGGTGCCCAATTCGTTGGGTACCGTGAATATGCCAGCAAGACCGAAGGTAACAACCGTGTAATGACTTGTTTTATAACTTCCTGCTCCTGTTTTGTCGCAATTTTGACGATTCTTTACTATCTTGACAGAGAAACTTGCAGAAGCCAACAAGCTTGTCGACACGCTTGCTCAGAAACTGGAGCAAAGTGAAACGGCTCGCAAAAAGGCTGAACTCGACGCTAGCCAAGCTAAAGCGGAGGCTGAGGAGGCCAAGGCAAAAGCTGCTGGCGTCGAAGATCTGCAAAAAAGACTTGACGACGCCGAAACTGCTCTGAATGAGCATAAAGCCGCCCAGGCTACTCGTGAAAAGGCGATCATCAAGCGCTTGACCGCACAGAATCGGCGCTTCCTTGGTAATTTTGTCAATCCCTTCTATCTTTCTTATACTTGATTTTCCTCGCCTGCTGTCGACCAACATATTTTTTGTGCGGCAGGTAAAACAAACCAAGATTTTGAGCTTGAAGATCCCGACAATGATCCTCTCCTTGACGCACTCTCTTTCCTGGAGTTTCATGGAACCGAAGTTCGCGAAGGCATGGAACATGCTGACGCAGGACTATCAAGGCTGTTCCCCTACTTCTTCCCGAAGAAAGAGGAGCCCAAGACTTTCCTTGCTCTTGCCAAGGACTTCAATCCACCCGAAGATCTTGGGCTGAAGATGCGCCATGAGAATATGAAGATTGCTGTCGAGAGCATTGTTGCCTTGGTCGCGGACAGCCAACAAACTGTTGACTGGACGAAAGTTGGCGACACCGACCAGATAGAGCAAGCGAAATGGCGATCCTTGATCAAGGCAGCCAAACCCAACACGAAGAAAATCCTGGCCTATCTCGGGATCAAGCCATCTTCAACTCCTAGCTCATCAAGGCCGGAGGTCTAGTTGAATGCCTCTTCTTTTTCTTTATTTGTTGCTTCTGTTTCTTTTGCTATTGTTGCCATGTTAGCTTTGGCGATAATTACCTTAGTAGTCCTTTTGGAGAGCTCCTTCTGTAATATCTATGTAAATTTCTTGAAGATCAATGAAATTCTACCTTGCACCATCATTGATCCTGAGAATTTCTTTTCAAGTTAATATTTGATAACTACTCCACCAATCCTTGTTCTGCCGAAACTTCGCCTGCTTCTTCATTCTCGAAGAAAGCACTAGTCAAGGATAACCTCCTCGAAGGTTCTTCAAGCAAACATTTGTCGCAAGATTTGCAAGAACTTCGACAACAACTTCAATCCATGAAAAAACAAACTTTGGCAATGATGGAACAATCTCGAAAAGCATCTGAAAGAGAGAAAATTGCTCTCCAACAAGCCAAAGAGGCCATAGCCGCCAAGGACGCTGCCGTTTCTGAGGCTGAAAAAGCAGCTTCTCGAGAAAATTCCATGCTTGAATTGATGAATGAAGCTGCTGTCGATATATCTGGTAATTTACTTCGAACCAAAGCTTCTCCTATCTGTCTGCTGTATCCTTTTTTGAGATCTTCATGCTGTCGTTAAATAGGTTCCTTTCTCGACGCTGCTGCCGAAGATGATAGGGTAAATACGAGGACCAACTTACTCGTCAATCTCTCCCTTGACCACGGCTGTTTGTTCTGGGCTACTCCAGAAAGGACCCGACAGATCGTCAGATTCCAAGACCGCGCCTGTCAGGTTCGTGATTTCCTGGATTCCTGCACCAAAACCTTGTCGTTGGTTTATAAAACATTGTTTCCTCGGAATGAAACACCCGATACTCTTCTTGGCTTGATGGAGAAGTTTAAAGATGCCCCGAAGATCCATGACTTTATTCGGGCACAGCTCTGTGCTGGTGCTAGGTTTGCTATGATCATGATCAAAATCTGCCACCCGAAGTTTGATATGAGCCAGATTGTCCCCAAGTGCTTGGCGAAGGTGGCGGGAAAGAAAAGGGATGTTAGCAAAATTGACGATTATGTAACCCCTGTAGCCGAAGCTATGATGGATGAACTTCTTCGGATTGAATCCAAGTTCTTCGAGAAAGGCAGCTACGCTGATCATAGCACTCGTTCTTCAAATCGGATGTCCATAGATAACATACTAGGCCATCACTAATCTTCTCTTCTTCTTTGAATTATTCTCAAGAATTGTTTCTTGTATATTGTCGTCATGTTCTATATTGTACAGTCGATAAACTATTTTTTCCTCGTTGATACCCCAAGTGTCTTGGTGTCGGCTTTATTTATTGTATGCGCGAGGTTTTTAAACCAAAGCGTCTAAATTGTATTGAGCATACTATATTTGCGGGTACGAGCCCCCGTGCCTTATTTTTATTGATTGCGATCTTGCATCTTGGTCTTATTTTGCGAGGTGTTTGTGCACCATGGCGAAATATTGTCATCAAGTCTGAGGCATAAGCCCCCGAGCCTGCCGAAGAGATGTACATCTCCACTATTTTTACGCTATGTTTGCGGGTGCGAGCCCCCGTGTCTTGCTTGATCGCTATCTTGTCTCTTGGTTTGTTTCACGAGGTATTTTGTACCAAGGCGAAATATTTTCAAGTTTATTGTAAGTTGAAGGCATGAGCCCCCGAGCCTGTCGAAGAAATATATATCTCAACTATCTTTACTATATTGCAGCACCGCGAGCCCGCCTCATTAAAAACCTTTTCTGGCCCCACTCGGTGCCCCGAAAAGGAAAAGAGCACGTCTGAAAACTCGCGGGTGTTTCAGTACATTGTATTTTTACAAGAAGGACTATATTTCGACACTAGGCGTAAAAACGCCTTAGCTGTGCCACGTTCCAAGGGTTTTTCTCGGGAGCCCCTGACTTCTTGTCTTTGATTCTGTATGCTCCTCCTTCGATGACTTCCGTGACGACGTAAGGGCCAAGCCATGGTGACTCGAGTTTTTCAGTGCTTTGTTGATTGAGTCGTAGAACTAGATCTCCCACTTGAAAGGATCTTGGTCGTAAACGTCGGCTGTGGTAATTCTTCAGGTCCTGCTGATACTTGGCTACCCGTGAGAGTACTTCGTCTCGAGCTTCATCGAGTGCATCGACGTCGTCCTCTAGTGCTTTTCTCGATGCCTCTTCATCATATTCCACGACTCGTGGAGAATCATGTTCTATTTCGATTGGCAACACCGCTTCCGCTCCATGGACCAGGAAAAACGGCGTTTCTTGTGTCGCTGTATTTGGTGTTGTTCGTA
Organism: Lolium multiflorum; assembly: GCA_030979885.1. NCBI lineage: Eukaryota > Viridiplantae > Streptophyta > Magnoliopsida > Poales > Poaceae > Lolium > Lolium multiflorum. The sequence continues at coordinate 45,871,229 of CM061753.1, read as the reverse complement.
TACTCCATAACACACTGGGCAGCTCCTTTGGCCAGGTGTGTCGTGCTTTCTCCAATGGTGCTAACAAGCGTTTCTTGATGCCGTTGCAAATGATGCCATTGGCTTTCTCGACTTGACCGTTGGTTTGCGGGTGTGCAACTGACACAAAGTGTAGCTTGATACCCACTTCTTCACAGTAATTCTTGAATTCATGGGATGTGAAGTTACTACCATTGTCCGTGACGATGCTGTGAGGCACTCCAAACCTGAAGACGATGTTTTTTATGAATTTAACGGCAGATGCCCCGTCTGGTGAATTTATCGGCTTTGCTTCGATCCATTTTGTGAATTTGTCGACAGCTACGAGCATATACTCCTTTCCACCTGGCCAGGACTTGTGTAGTTTCCCCACCATATCTAGGCCCCATTGAGCAAAGGGCCACGACAATGGTATTGGCATCAGCTCTGCTGCCGGGGAGTGCGGTTTTGCGGCAAATCTCTGACACGCATCGCAAGTTCTTACTATCTCCTTTGCATCCTCGATTGCTGTTAGCCAGTAAAATCCAGCTCGAAAGACCTTGGCTGCAATAGCTCGACTACTTGCGTGGTGACCGCAAATTCCCTCGTGCACATCTTTCAAGATCATCCTGCCTTCCTCGGGTGCGACGCACCTTTGAAGTACTCCCGAAATACTTCGTTTGTACAACTCCCCTTTGACCACGGTGAAAGCTTTAGATCATCTGATAACTCGCCTAGCTTCAACTGGATCGTCGGGTATTTCTTTCTTTAGGATGTATGATATGTACACCTGCATCCATGGTATCTGTACCATCATAACCAGGTCATGTTCCTCTTCTTCATCCTTCGGTGTTTCTTGAGCCCCCGAGGGTTTCTTGTCCTTCTCCTTCGTTTTTGGTTTTGTCGACTTCGTAGACCTCTCCGCTATCTCTTCCCAAAATACACCTGGTGGAATTGCAAGGCATTGTGACCCGATGTTTGCGAGAACGTCGGCTTCATCATTGCTCAACCTGCTTATATGATTTACTTCGCACCCATCAAACAGCTTCTCAAGCTCATTGTAGACTTCCTTGTATGCTATCATGCTATCATTGACTGCATCGCATTGGTTCATGACTTGCTGAGCTACCAAGTGCGAGTCGCCAAAGATTTTTAGTCGAGTTGCGCCACAAGCTTTTGCCATCTTCATGCCGTGTATGAGGGCTTCATATTCTGCCTCATTGTTGGATGCGTTCGGGAAAGTCATCCTCAAAACGTACTTCAGTTTGTCGCCCTCAGGTGAGATTAATATCACGCCTGCTCCAGCTCCTTCTAATCTCTTGGACCCGTCGAAGTTCATAGTCCAAGTTCTCGATAAATCTGGTGGTCCCGTGGTTTGTAGCTCCATCCACTCTGCGATGAAGTCTGGTAGAATCTGTGACTTTATTGCCTTTCTTTTTTCATACGTGATGTCCCGAGGGGAAAGTTCTATTCCCCAAAGGGAGACACGACCCGTAGCTTCTGGATTGTTGAGTATATTGGACAAAGGTGCCTCATTAACCACTATTATCGGGTGTGCCGAAAAATAGTGTCGCAATTTTCTTGCTGTTGTGAGCACTCCATATGCTAGCTTTTGATACTGAGGATACCTCTGTTTTGAAGGCGATAAAACTTCGCTAATGAAGTATACTGGCCTCTGCACTCCATGGAGCTTTCCTTCTTCCTCTCTTTCCACGACAAGTACTGTACTTACCACCTGAGGTGTGGCCGCAATATACAGTAACAGAGGTTCTTTCTCTTTCGGCGCCACCAGGATTGGTGGTGTCGAAATTTTGCGCTTGAGATCCTCAAAGGCTCTGTCTGCTTCTTCGCTCCATTGGAACTTATCTCCCTGTTTGATCAAGGCGTAGAACGGTAGCGCCTTTTCTCCCACCTGGCGACGAATCTGCTTAAAGCTGCGACTCGCCCGGTTAACTGCTGTATTTCTTTTAACTTTGTTGGCTTCCTCATTGTTACGATGGCCTGGATTTTTTCGGGATTCGCTTCGATCCCTCTTGCTGAAACTAAGAACCCGAGAAGTTCTCCTGCAGGGACGCCGAAAGAACACTTTGTTGGGTTGAGCTTGAGACAAAACTTATCGAGATTGTCAAAAGTTTCCTTTAAATCCTCGATTAGTGTGTCCCCCTTCTTTGTTGTTATGACGACGTCATCGATGTATACTTGTACGTTCTTCCCAATCTGTGTTGCCAAACACTTCTGCATCATCCACTGATATGTTGCTCCCGCGTTTTTCAGACCGAAAGGCATTGTTCGATAACAGAACACGCCGTATGGTGTGATGAACACTGTTTTGACCTCATCTTCTTCTTTTAACCTGATCTGGTTATAACCAGAGTATGCGTCCAAAAAGGAAAGACGTTCACATCCTGCCGTGGAGTCGATAATTTGATCGATCCTTGGGAGGGGAAAGTGATCCTTTGGACAATGTTTGTTGAGACACGTGAAGTCGACGCACATGCGAAGGACTTTTGTTTTTTCTTCGGACCTGGGTTAGCTACCCGCGTGGCCTCTGTATGTAATTCCTTGATAAAACCAGCTTCTCTGAGTCTATCGATTTCCGATAGCATAGCCTTGCGGTTTGGTTCTGAAAAACGCCGCAAAGGTTGTTTGATTGGTTTTGCGATTGGATCCAAGTTTAGGTGGTGCTCGGCAAGTTCCCTGGGTACTCCTGGCATGTCAGCTGGACACCATGCGAAGATTTTCCAGTGCTCACGGAGGAACTTGACGAGCACGCTTTCCTATGCGAGGTCCATGTCTGTTGCAATGGACATCGTTTTCTTCGGGTCTGTCGGGTGGATCTGTACTTCCTTGGAATTGAAAGCTGATTCTTTGTTAGGCCTCCCTACATCGGCAATACATCGTAGTCGGTTGTAAGCCTCGACTCCATGTATTCTGCTTGCATCCCGAAGGTTTCTGAGAGCCGATGAAAATCCTTGTCACACTTATCGGCTAGCGCGAAGCTGCCTTTAACTGTGATTGGCCCCTTAGGTCCAGGCATCCTCCACAACAAGTGTGTAATGCACCGCCATGAATCTGGCGTATGCTGGGCGCCCTAGCAAGGCGTGGTATTGCGATGGGAAATCCACGACTTCAAACTCCAGCCTTTCTATCCTGTAGTTTTCTCGGGTACCAAACTGAACGTCGAGATTGATCTTCCCCAATGGATAACTTGGCTTTTCTGGCGTGATGCCATGAAAACGCGTATCCGTTGGCTTGAGGTTTGCCAAGGATATGTTCATCTTCCTTAGTGTATCTGCATACATAAGGTTTAGACTGCTTCCTCCGTCGATGAAAACTCGGAAACATCGAATCCTGCGATTACTGCTTGCAAAATAAGCGCTGATTGCCTGGTCGAGGAACTTGCTGCGGGTGATCCGCAATCGTGAAGCCAATATCTTGTCCCGACCAATTGAGGTACTCGACTGTTGGTGGAGGCATCTTCTCTGCCATGAACACCTGTCGTGAGATTAATTTCTGAGCTCTGTTGGATGGTCTGCCTTTCTGAATCATCGACACCGCTCCATGAGAGTTAGGATCCACATAAGGAGGTGGTGCTAGTGCTGCCGCTATTCTGAGCTGATGTCGATTTTCATCCATAATTGCGGGAGGAGGTGGCAGGTGGATCTCACTCCTAGGTCCTGGGGAGGACTTGCTGCCTGGGCATTGGCTTGCCCAGCGAACCTCATCATTGCTTGAAAATTTCGGCAGTCCTTCTGCAAATGTCCCGACTGCCTCTTCCCGTTATTGTCGACATAAAAATGCATCTGACACGGACCGTTCATCATATCCTCAGGGGACACGAAAGGCCTCTGGAACCTGGGCCCGTTATTTGGCCTGTTATTTCGGGAATCATCTCTGTTGTCGCTTCGCTGCTCGTTGCTTTGTTGATAATTATCTCTATTGCTTCCTCCAAAGTTTGTTCGAAACCCTGCCGAAATTTGGCCTGGTGGATCATAACTCGAGAATCGAGAAAATCGTCGTCTATTTTGCAAATTTCGACTACGGTCCTCCTCAGGTGACCTGTGTCGTTTATTCTGCACAGCGTCCTCGCCATCTGCCCATCTGTTCGCTATCTCCATTAATGCTGATACTGTTCTTGGGTTGGTTCTTCCCAAGTCCTCCACAAAATCTCCTCGTCGAACTCCTGCCACAAACGCATCTATCGCTCTTTCATCCGATATATTCTCTGCCGAATTTTTGATGATGTTCCACCTTTGAATGTACTTCCTCATTGATTCATCATGTTTTTGTCGACATGACCTCAGTTCCTCGAGTGTCGCAGGCTTTTTGCAGGTAGACCGGAAGTTCTTGACGAATATGTCCTCGAAGTCCGTCCAGCTGTCGATGGAACCGGAAGGAAGCTTCTTTATCCAGGATCTTGCGGCTCCACTCAAGTGCACCTGAATACTTTGCATCGCCGTTGCCCTTGTTCCGCCTATCAATTTCACTGTCTCGAGGTAATCTACCAGCCAATCCTCAGGATCTTGCAATCCATCGATTTTTTTGAAATTATCAGGCAACTTGAACCCTGAAGTCACCCGAGTTTTTCGGACCCTCCTCATAAAACATGGCAGCCCACACATGTCCTCTTCAGCTATCTCTAGAGAGTATCGATGTTCCCTTCTATGTTGTCGTGCTCTGTCTACCCTTGCTTGGATTTCCGTATCCCTTGCTTCACCTATTCTTTCTGGAACTGCTGCTACAACAACAGGGCGTGGACTATTTTGCCTTGTTGATCCTTCGGGAGGTGAATTTACGAACGCTGCTCCCATGGCTCCAACTCCCGCCATGGCCATGTTGTACAGTGCCTCTCTAGGGTCCCCGGCAGGTGGTTTGGACGCCAGGATGAAAGCTTGCGTCGCCATGTACCCCGCTTCTGGTGTTTTCGGGATAATGTTTCCCCTTGTATCTATCGTCATAAAGGACATGTCGAGATTTCGGACTAGGTTTTCCCTCTCTACTTCAGGTATATTATTTAGTCGAGACCTTGCCCTGTGCGAGCTTCTCTGTGATTGCTTCCCGAAGTTCCTAATTGTCGACTTAGATCTGCCCTGCGCCTGCTTGACGCGGAAGCTGCCTCCCTTCTTCTGTTACAGCGGCTGTCTGTTTTTCCAATTCCCTTCCAGCTCGAGCGAGTCTATATTGGTATGCCTGCAATTCTTCAACCGTGGCAGTTGTCGCCATTGGTTCTGAACCATCCATGGCTCTTGCGGCTCTGTCCCACGCTGCTTGTGGCAGTTGAACTCTCATGCGTGGTGTAGGCCCGACGTACTTGGTGCCTAAACCTTGCCTTAGGTCAGAGGGATCGACGTATGGATTTCCCAAATCGTCGAAAGCCTCCGATGTTTCCTCCTGATCGCGACTTGCTTCTCCAATGGCGTAGATTTGATGATATTTTGAATTCTGCGCCTTGCTGGATTCGGTGACACCATCATAGAGATTGGTGAAGACCTTTCCAATGGTGATGGACTTGTCGATGAAATCGAAGCTATCAACACTCTCAGAATCGCTGCTTATATAGGAGTCCGCAGACGACTCGAAAGACATGTCGCTGAAGATCTTGGCGAGTTTTTCGCTTGCCCTGGTGCTGATGAAGCGTGGCGAGGAGGTTTCTTCGTCGCCAGACTCGACCGATGATGCCGAGCTTGAAGATTCAGTATGTTCCACAGAAAACCTCGAGAAGGTCGGAATTTCGAGACGATACGTTCCTTCCTTCCCGACGCGATAGTGGAACCTTCCGAACGTCATCTCCATGGGCTCCTCCAGATACGTATATGCATCCACACGGGAGGGCGGGTGAGGTATAAAATCAACGAGACCAGTTTCGATCTGTTTACCTTTGTCCATGATGTTGCTTGCTGCCGATGAAGTCGACGATCCTGAACGTGCCATCGAGATCAGCTCCTTGTCGCCTCTAATTCCCACAGACGGCGCCAATTGACAAGGTATTAACTTGTCAATGCCTACAGATTGTAGACTAGGGTTTTAGTTAGAAGTAGAGGACAAGTAGATCTCGAAGGTTTCAGCCGAAAAGTACTCGACGATTGTAAAAGCTAGGGTTTGGGAAACAATGATTCGATCCTTTCTTCGTCCCTCGATTCCCCCTTATATAGGAGGCGGAGCCGAGGGATTCATGTTGTACAAATTACAGAGTCCGGGAAGGTTTCTAACTCATCCCGCAAGATTACAAATAACACTTCTTATTACAACTCTAGCTTTCCTTAATAATATCTTGGGCTTCCGAATCTTCTTATTCTTCGGGTAGTGGGCCTTCAATAAACCCCGGGTACTATCTTTGGCAGGCCCATTGGGGATGCCTATGTCAATAGGTGAACTGACTCAACATAAAAGTAAAAGAAAGGTCCTTCAAAGAGGAAAATCATCGATTGCTATATTTGTGCTAGAGCTTTGGTTTTGAAAACAAGAAACAATTTTGTCAACGGTAGTAATAAAGCATATGTGTTATGTAAATTATATCCTACAAGTTGCAAGCCTCATGCATAGTATACTAATAGTGCCTGCACCTTGTCCTAATTAGCTCGGATTACCTGGATTATCATCGCAATGCACATGTTTTAACAAAGTGTCACAAAGGGGTACCTCTATGCCGCCTGTACAAAGGTCTAAGGAGAAAGCTCGCATTGGATTTCTCGCTTTTGATTATTCTCAACTTAGACATCCATACCGGGACAACATAGACAACAGATAATGGACTCCTCTTTTATGCATAAGCATGTAGCAACAATTAATTTTCTCATATGAGATTGAGGATATTTGTCCAAAACTGAAACTTCCACCATGGATCATGGCTTTAGTTAGCGGCCCAATGTTCTTCTCTAACATTATGTATGCTCTAACCATTTTAGTGGTAAATCTCCCTTACTTCAGACAAGACGGACATGCATAGCAACTCACATGATATTCAACAAAGAGTAGTTGATGGCGTCCCCAGGAACATGGTTATCGCACAACAAGCAACTTAATAAGAGATAAAGTGCATAAGTACATATTCAATACCACAATAGTTTTTAAGCTATTTCTCCCATGAGCTATATATTGTAAAGGTGAAGAATTGAAATTTTAAAGGTAGCACTCAAGCAATTTACTTTGGAATGGCGGAGAAATACCATGTAGTAGGTAGGTATGGTGGACACAAATGGCATAGTGGTTGGCTCAAGGATTTTGGATGCATGAGAAGTATTCCCTCTCGATACAAGGTTTAGGCTAGCAAGGTTATTTGAAACAAACACAAGGATGAAGCGGTGCAGCAAAACTCACATAAAAACATATTGTAAACATTATAAGACTCTACATCGTCTTCCTTGTTGTTCAAACTCAATACTAGAAATTATCTAGACCTTAGAGAGACCAATTATGCAAACCAAATTTTAGCATGCTCTATGTATTTCTTCATTAATAGGTGCAAAGTATATGATGCAAGAGCTTAAACATGAGCACAACAATTGCCAAGTATCACATTATCCAAGACATTGTAGCAATTACTACATGTAGCATTTTCCAATTCCAACCATATAACAATTTAACGAAGAAGAAACTTTCGCCATGAATATTATGAGTAAAGCCTAAGGACATATTTGTCCATATGCAACAGCGGAGCGTGTCTCTCTCCCACACAAAGAATGCTAGGATCCATTTTATTCAAACAAAACAAAAACAAAAACAAACACGCTCCAAGCAAAGTACATAAGATGTGATGGAATAAAAATATAGTTTCACTAGAGGAACCCGATAATGTTGTCGATGAAGAAGGGATGCCTTGGGCATCCCCAAGCGCTTGAGTCTTCTTTATATATGCAGGGGTGAACCACCGGGGCATCCCCAAGCTTAGAGCTTTCACTCTCCTTGATCATATTGTATCATCTCCCTCTCTTGATCCTTGAAACCTTCCTCCACACCAAACTCAAAACAACTCATTAGAGGGTTAGTGCACAATTAAAATTTACATGTTCAGGGGTGACACAATCATTCTTAACACTTCTGGACATTGCACAAAGCTACTGAAAGTCAATGGAATCGAAAAATCCATCAAGCATATCAAAACAGGCAATGCGAAATAAAAGGCAGAATCTGTCAAAACAGAACAGTTCATAAAGATGAATTTCTAAGGGGCACCAGACTTGCTCAAATTAAAATGCTCAAATTGAATTAAAGTTGCGTACATATCTGAGGATCAGTCACGTAAATTGGCATAATTTTCTGAGTTACCTACAGAGAATTAGGCCCAGATTCGTGACAGCAAAGAAATCTGTTTCTGCGCAGTAATCCAAATCTAGTATGAACCTTACTATCAAAGACTTTACTTGGCACAATAATGCACAAAACTAAGATAAGGAGAGGTTGCTACAGTAGTAACAACTTCGAAGACTCAAATATAAAATAAAAGTACTGTATTAAAAACATGGGTTGTCTCCCATAAGCGCTTTTCTTTAACGCCTTTCAGCTAGGCGCAGAAAGTGTGTATCAAGTATTATCAAGAGACGAAGTGTCAACATCATAATTTGTTCTAATAATAGAATCAAAAGGTAACTTCATTCTCTTTCTAGGGAAGTGTTCCATACCTTTCTTGAGAGGAAATTGATATTTAATATTACCTTCCTTCATATCAATGATAGCACCAACAGTTCGAAGAAAAGGTCTTCCCAATATGATGGGACAAGATGCATTGCATTCAATATCCAAGACAATAAAATCAACGGGGACAAGGTTATTGTTAACGGTAATGCAAACATTATCAACTCTCCCCAAAGGTTTCTTCGTAGAATTATCAGCAAGATTAACATCCAAATAACAATTTTTCAATGGTGGCAAGTCAAGCATATTATAGATTTTCTTAGGCATAACGGAAATACTTGCACCAAGATCACATAAAGCATTACAATCAAAGTCATTGACCCTCATCTTAATGATGGGCTCCCAACCATCTTCTAACTTCCTAGGGATAGAAGTTTCGCGATTTAGTTTCTCTTCTCTAGCTTTTATGAGAGCATTTGTAATATGTTTCGTGAAAGCCAAATTTATAGCACTAGCATTAGGACTCTTAGCAAGTTTTTGTAAGAACTTTATAAATTCAGAGATATGACAATCATCAAAATCTAAACCATTATAATCTAAAGCAATGGGATCTTTATCCCCAATGTTGGAAAAAATTTCAGCAGTTTTATCACAGTTTCAGCAGTTTTAGCAATTTCAGGCAGTTTTTCGCGCTTTGCATTAGAAGTAGAAACATTGACAACACCAATTCTTTCACCATTATTAGTAGGAGGTGCAGCAACATGTGTAGCATTAGCATTGCTAGTGGTGGTAATAGTCCAAACTTTAGCTATATTCTTCTCTTTAGCTAGTTTTTCATTTTCTTCTCTTTCCCACCTAGCATGCAATTCAGCCATTAATCTTATATTCTCATTAATTCTAACTTGGATGGCATTTGCTGTAGTAACAATCTTATTATTATGTTTTTCATGAGGCATAACTTTCAATTTCAAAAGATCAACATCAGCAGCAAGACTATCGACTTTAGAAGCAAGTATATCAATTTTCTCAAGCTTTTCTTCAACAGATTTGTTAAAAGCAGTTTGTGTACTAATAAATTCTTTAAGCATAGCTTCAAGTCCAGGGGGTGTGTTCCTATTATTGTTGTAAGAATTCCCATAAGAATTACCATAACCGTTGCCATTATTATAAGGATATGGCCTATAGTTGTTACTAGAATTGTTCCGGTAAGCATTGTTGTTGAAATTATTATTTTTAATGTAGTTTACATCAACATGTTCTTCTTGAGCAACCAATGAAGCTAACGGAAAATTATTAGGATCAATATTTGTCCTATCATTCACAAGCATAGACATAATAGCATCAATCTTATCACTCAAGGAAGAGGTTTCTTCGACAGAATTTACCTTCTTACCTTGTGGAGCTCTTTCCGTGTGCCATTCAGAGTAATTAATCATCATATTATCAAGAAGCTTTGTTGCTTCACCAAGAGTGATGGACATAAAGGTACCTCCAGCAGCTGAATCCAATAGGTTCCGTGAAGAAAAATTCAGTCCTCCATAAAAGGTTTGGATGATCATCCAAGTAGTCAGTCCATGGGTTGGGCAATTTTTAACCAAAGATTTCATTCTTTCCCATGCTTGTGCAACATGCTCAGTATCCAATTGTTTAAAATTCATTATGCTACTCCTCAAAGATATAATTTTAGCAGGGGGATAATATCTACCAATAAAAGCATCCTTGCATTTAGTTCATGAATCAATACTATTCTTAGGCAGAGATAGCAACCAATCTTTAGCTCTTCCTCTTAGTGAGAAAGGAAACAATTTTAATTTTATTATGTCACCATCTACATCTTTATACTTTTGCATTTCACAAAGTTCAACAAAATTATTGAGATGGGCAGCAGCATCATCAGAACTAACACCAGAAAATTGCTCTCGCATAACAAGATTCAGTAAAGCAAGTTTAATTTCAAAGAATTATGCTGTAGTAGCAGGTGGAGCAATAGGTGTGCATAAGAAATCATTATTATTTGTGTTTGTAAAGTCACACAACTTAGTATTTTCAGGAGTACCCATTTTAGCAACAGTAAATAAAGCAAACTAGATAAAGTAAATGCAAGTAACTAATTTTTTTGTGTTTTTAATATGGCAAACAAGACAGCAAATAAAGTAAAACTAGCAACTATTTTTTTTGTGTTTTGATTTAGTGCAGCAAACAAAGTAGTAAATAAAATAAAGCAAGCCAAAAACAAAGTAAAGAGATTGCGATGTGGAGACTCCCCTTGCAGCGTGTCTTGATCTCCCCGGCAATGGCGCCAGAAAACAGTCTTGATACGCGTACAACACGCGTCCGTTGGGAACCCCAAGAGGAAGGTGTGATGCGTACAGCGGCAAGTTTTCCCTCAAGAAACCAAGGTTTATCGAACCAGTAGGAGCCAAGAAGCACGTTGAAGGTTGATGGCGCGAGATGGTGCGGCGCAATACCAGGGATTCCGGCGCCAACGTGGAACCTGCACAACACAACCAAAGTACTTTGCCCCAACGAAAAGTGAGGTTGTCAATCTCACCGGCTTGCTGTAACAAAGGATTAGATGTATAGTGTGGATGATGATTGTTTGCAGAAAACAGTAGAACAAGTATTGCAGTAGATTGTATTCGATTAAAAGAATGGACCGGGGTCCACAGTTCACTAGAGGTGTCTCTCCCATAAGATAATAGCATGTTGGGTGAACAAATTACAGTTGGGCAATTAACAAATAGAGAGGGCATGACAATGCACATACATGATATGATGAGTAGTGTGAGATTTAATTGGGCATTACGACAAAGTACATAGACCGCTATCCAACATGCATCTATGCCTAAAAAGTCCACCTTCAGGTTATCATCCGAACCCCTTCCAGTATTAAGTTGCAAACAACAGACAATTGCATTAAGTATGGTGCGTAATGTAATCAATAACTACATCCTCGGACATAGCATCAATGTTTTATCCCTAGTGGCAACAGCACATCCACAACCTTAGAACTTTATGTCACTGTCCCAGATTTAATGGAGGCATGAACCCACTATCGAGCATAAATACTCCCTCTTGGAGTTAAGAGTAAAAACTTGGCCGAGCCTCTACTAATAACGGAGAGCATGCAAGATCATAAACAACACATAGGTAATAGATTGATAATCAACATAACATAGTATTCTCTATCCATCGGATCCCAACAAACACAACATATAGCATTACAGATAGATGATCTTGATCATGTTAGGCAGCTCACAAGACCCGACAATGAAGCACATAAGGAGAAGACGACCATCTAGCTACTGCTATGGACCCATAGTCCAGGGGTGAACTACTCACTCATCAATCCGGAGACGACCATGGCGGTGTAGAGTCCTCCGGGAGATGATTCCCCTCTCCGGCAGGGTGCCGAGGCGATCTCCTGAATCCCCCGAGATGGGATTGGCGGCGGCGGCGTCTCTGGAAGGTTTTCCGTATCGTGGCTCTCGGTACTGGGGCTATTATCGACGAAGGCTTAAGTAGGCGGAAGGGTAGGTCAAGGGGCGTCACGAGGGGCCCAGACGCCAGGGCCGCGCGGCCAGGGTCCAGGCCGCGCCGCCTGTTGTCTGGCCACCTCGTGGCCCCACTTCGTTTCTCCCTCGGTCTTCTGGAAGCTTCGTGGAAAAATAGGACCCTGGGCGTTGATTTCGTCCAATTCCGAGAATATTTCCTTACTAGGATTTCTGAAACTAAAAACAGCAGAAAAACAACTGGCTCTTCGGCATCTCGTTAATAGGTTAGTGCCGGAAAATGCATAAATATGACATAAAGTATGCATAAAACATGTAGGTATCATCAATAATGTGGCATGGAACATAAGAAATTATCGATACGTCGGAGACGTATCATCTCTGCGAGGTTCAGTAGCTATCTCATTTGAAGTTTCATGATCATTATCATTAGCTTCCTCTGTTGACGGTGCAGGCGGCACAACTTCCGGTACTGCGCTACTTTGATCAACGAGTGAAGATTCAGTAATCTCGTCGAGCTCTACTTTTCTTCCAGTCACTTCTTTAGTGAGAAACTCTTTCTCAAGAAAGGTTCCGTTCTTAGAAACAAAGATCTTGCCTTCGGATCTGTGATAGAAAGTGTACCCTATAGTTTCCTTAGGGTATCCTATGAAGACGCATTTCTCCGCTTTGGGTTCTAGCTTGTCCGGTTGTAACTTTTTTACATAGACTTCGCAACCCCAAACTTTAAGGAACGATAGCTTAGGTTTCTTATTAAACCATAATTCATACTGTGTCGTTTCAACGGATTTAGATGGTGTCCTATTTAAAGTGAATGCAGCTGTCTCTAATGCATAACTCCAAAATGATAACGGCAAATCAGTAAGAGACATCATAGAACGAACCATATCTAAGAGAGTTCGATTACGACGTTCGGACACACCGTTTCGTTGTGGTGTTCCCGGCGGTGTCAATTGTGAAAGTATTCCGCATTTCTTTAAATGCATGCCAAACTCATAACTCAGATATTCACCTCCACGATCAGATCGTAGAAATTTAATCTTCTTGTTACGTTGATTTTCTACTTCACTTTGGAATTCCTTAAACTTCTCGAAAGTTTCGGATTTATGTTTCATGAAATAGATATACCCATATCTACTCAGATCATCTGTGAAGGTTAGAACATAACGATAACCACCGCGCGAGGCTACACTCATTGGTCCACACACATCGGTATGTATGATTTCCAATAAGTCTAGCTCGCTCCATAATACCAGAGAATGGAGTCTTAGTCATTTTTCCCATTAGACATGCTTCGCATCTATCAAGTGACTCAAAGTCAAGTGATTCAAGTAATCCATCGGTATGGAGTTTCTTCATGCGTTTCACTCCAATATGACCAAGACGACAGTGCCACATATAAGTAGAATTATCATTCAATTTAATTCGCTTAGCATCAATGTTATGAATATGTGTATCACTACTATCGAGATCTAACAGAAATAAACCATTCTTTTCAGGTGCTCGACCATAAAAGATATTATTCATAAAAATAGAACAACCATTATTCTCAGACTTGAATGAATAACCGTCTTGCATTAAACAAGATCCAGATATAATGTTCATGCTCAACGAGGGTACAAAATAACAATTATTGAGGTTTAAAACTAATCCCGAAGGTAGATGTAGAGGAAGTGTGCCGACAGCGATCACATCGACTTTGGATCCATTTCCAACGCGCATCGTCACTTCATCCTTTAATAGTCTTCGTTTATTCTTTAGTTCCTGTTTCGAGTTACAAATATGAGCAACCGAACCAGTATCAAATACCCAGGTACTAGTACGAGAACCAGTAAGATAAACATCTATAACATGTATATCAGATATACCTTCTTTCTTCTTCTTGACAAGGCCGCTCTTCAGATCCGCCAAATACTTGGAGCAATTACGCTTCCAGTGTCCCTTCTCCTTGCTGTAATAGCACTCAGCATCAGGCTTAGGGCTAGTCTTAGGTTTCACAGGAGGCGTGGCAGCTTTCTTACCACCCTTCTTGAATTTTCCTTTAGACTTGCCCTGTTTCTTGAAACTGGTGGTCTTGTTGACCATCAACACTTGGTGCTCTTTCTTGATCTGAATCTCAGCATCTTTAAGCATGGAGAAGAGTTCAAGTAACTCTTTGTTCATGTTCTGCATATTGTAGTTCGTCACAAAGTTCTTGTAACTAGGTGACAGTGATTGAAGGATACGATTAATCCCCAGTCTGTTAGGAATAACTATTTCCAAGTCACTGAGTTTCTTCGCATGCCCGGTCATAACGAGCATGTGCTTCATAGCATTCCACGGCCGCATGAGTTTCAAAGATAGTCTTCAACTCATTGATCAACTCATGTGGATCGTGGTGCTCAAAACGTTTTTGAAGATCGGCTTCCAGACTGCACAGGATGGCACACTGAACTTGAGAGTACCGAGTTTTCCGAGTCGCATAAACATTCTTTACTTCATCGGTTTCAGTTTCAGGAGGGTCACCTAGCGGTGCATCAAGCACATATTGCAGGTTTCCAGCGAGGAAAATCCTCACATGACGGAACCAGTCGGTGAAGTTGCTACCGTTACTCTTAAGCTTTTCTTTCTCTAGGAACTGGTTAAAATTGATTGGGGACGCCATATCTACAACATATATTTGCAATAGTTTAGACTAAGTTTATGACAAATTGAGTTCAAATTTTAATTCAACATAATTAAAAACTAGGTGAACTCCCACTCAAAACAATATCCCTCGAATTGTCTTAGTGATCACACGAACCAAATCCACCACACCAAGTCCGATCATCACAAGACAAGATGTAACTTCAATGGCGAACATTCAAAGTGTTCATCCTATCAATCATATGATTCATGCTCTACCTTTCGGTATCACGTGTTCCGAGACCATGTCTGTACATGCTAGGCTCGTCAGGGCCACCTTAGTATCCGCATGTGGAAAACTGGCTTGCACCCGTTGTATGCACTTGTTGAGTCTATCACACCCGATCATCACGAGATGCTTCGAAACGACAAGTCTTGGCAACGGTGCTACTAAGGATGAACACTTTATTATCTTGATATTTTAGTGAGAGGGATCATCTTATAATGCTACCGTCGCGATCTAAGCAAAATAAGATGCATAAAAGGATTAACATCACATGCAATTCATATGTGATATGATATGGCCCTTTTGTCTTTGCGCCTTTGATCTTCATCTCCAAAGCACGGACATGATCTCCATCATCAATGGGCATGATACCATCATCGTCGGCGTAGCGTCAAGGTCAATGGCGCCGTCTTCATGATTGTTCTCCCATGTAGCAACTATTACAACTTCTTTGAAATACTACTCAACATGAAATTTAAAGACAACCATAAGGCTCCTGCCGGTTGCCACAATACAATAATGATCATCTCATACATATTCATCATCACATTTTGGCCACATCACCAAACCCTGCAAAAACAAGTTAGACGTCTGTAATTTGGTTTGCATATTTTACGTGGTTTAGGGTTTTCGAGAGAGATCTAATCTACCTACGAACATGAACCACAACGGTGATACTAGTGTTGTCAATAGAAGAGTAAATTGAATCTTCACTATAGTAGGAGAGATAGACACCCGCAAAGCCACTTATGCAATACAAGTTGCATGTCGAGCGTGGAGCAAATCTCATGAACGCGGTCATGTAAAGTTAGCCCGAGCCGCTTCATCCCACTATGCCACAAAGATGCAAAGTACTCAAACTAAAGACAACATAAGCATCAACGCCCACAAAACCATTGTGTTCTACTCGTGCAACCATCTATGCATAGACACGGCTCTGATACCACTGTAGGGATTCGTTGCATAGAAAACAAAAATTTTCCTACCGCGAGAACGCAATCCAAGCCAAGATGCAATCTAGAAGATGGGAGCAACGAGGGGATGAACAAGTCTCACCCTTGAAGAATTCCAAAGCCTACAAGATGAGGCTCTTGTTGCTGCGGTAGATGATCACTTGCCGCTTTCAAAAGCGCGTAGAAGATCTTGACGGTGCCACAATCGGGCAGCACCTCCGTACTCGGTCACACGTTCGGTGTTGATGAAGACGATGTCCTTCTCCCCGTTCCAGCGGGCAGCGGAAGTAGTAGCTCCTCCTTGAATCCGGCAGCATGACGGCGTGGTGGTGGTGGCGATGGAGATCTCCGGCGGAGCTTCGCTAAGGTTTGCGGGAGAGGGGGAGGAGTGGGGCGGCTAGGGTTTGGGGAGAGGGGGTGGCCGGCCTCCTTGGGTGCGGCCAAGGTGGTGGTCTTTGTGGCGGCCCCCTCCCCTTGGCCCCTCATTATATAGGTGGAACCCCAAGTGTTGGACTACAAGTCTTCGAATAAGACCCCAACCCAAAAACTTCCATGTGTAGGGAAACCTACCCAAGGTGGAATTCCCACCTCAAGTGGGACTCCCACCCTTCCATGAGGGGGGGTGGCCGGCCACCCTTGGTGGAGTCCACCTGGGACTCCACCCCTCTAGGGTTGGCCGGCCATGGGAGGTGGAGTCCCTTCGGGACTCCGCCTTCCAAAGTGATTTCTTCCGACTTTTCTAGAACCTTCTAGAACCTTCCATAAATGCACCGGATCATTTCCAAACTTGGAATATGACTTCCTATATATGAATCTTATTCTCCGGACCATTCCGGAACTCCTCGTGATGTCGGGATCCCATCCGAGACTTCGAACAATACTTCGAACTCCATTCCATATTCAAGTTCTACTAATACGACATCAAACCTTAAGTGTGTCACCCTACGGTTCGCGAACTATGTAGACATGGTTGAGAACTCTCTCCGACCAATAACCAATAGCGGGATCTGGAGATCCATAATGGCTCCCACATATTCAACGATGACTTTAGTGATCGAATGAACCATTCACATACGATACCAATTCCCTTTGTCACGCGATATTTTACTTGTCCGAGGTTTGATCATCGGTATCTCTCTATACCTGTTCAACCTCGTTTCCTGACAAGTACTCTTTACTCGTACCGTGGTATGTGGTCTCTTATGAACTTATTCATATGCTTGCAAGCTATTAGACGATATTCCACCGAGAGGGCCCAGAGTATATCTATCCGTCATCGGGATGGACAAATCCCACTGTTGATCCATATGCCTCAAATCATACTTTCCGGATACTTAATCCCACCTTTATAACCACCCATTTACACAGTGGCGTTTGATGTAATCAAAGTACCTTTCCGGTATAAGTGATTTACATGATCTCATGGTCGAAAGGACTAGGTAACTATGTATCGAAAGCTTATAGCAAATAACTTAATGACGTGATATTATGCTACGCTTAATTGGGTGTGTCCATTACATCATTCATATAATGATATAACCTTGTTATTAATAACATCCAATATTCATGATCATGAAACTATGATCATCTATTAATCAACAAGCCAGTTAAGAGGCTTACTAGGGACTCATTGTTGTTTACATAACACACATGTATCAATGTTTCGGTTAATACAATTATAGCATGGTATATAAAAATTTATCATAAACACAAATATATATAATAACCACTTTTATTATTGCCTCTTGGGCATATCTCCAACAATTTTCGTATCGCACGAGTTAGTTGATGGGAGTTCGATCCGAGCAGAGTGTGTATTGTAAGAACATACAACCTGGTGATATTGCCATAAATATATTCTCGATAACTTATAGGAAGAAGTCAAAGAAGCATTATCTTTTACATTTCTTTTGAGGATCAAAAGACAGAAATACCTCTCCGAAACTTCTCAAGTAGAAAAAGGCATCATCACACATTTGCTTACATATGCTCCCATACCATCATTTGCTATTGGGGCATATGCTAAATTGATACCTCACCATGTGGAAGTGCTATTAGGGAAAGACTTTGGGCCATTTCCGTCTGCCTACGCATCGCACGGTGAAGCAGAAGGACGCTATGCATACGAGTGTTTTCCATGTGGAAGTGCTATTAGGCAAAGATTTAGAGCCACTTTTGTCTCCCCACTCATCGCACGGGGAAGCAAGAGGATGTTATGTATACAAGCGTTTTCCATGTGGGACTACTATTAGGGAAACACTTTTTGGATCCATTTTTGTCTGCCCACGCGTTGCACGGGGATGCCAGAGGACACTATGTATAAGAGCCTTTTTCATGTGGAAGTGCTATTAGGAAAAGATTTGGGGCCATTTTCATTTGCCCTCGCGTCGCACCGGCAAGCAGGTGAACGCTATGTATGAGAGCGTTTTCCTTTATTCAACATCGAAAACAAAATATTTACACAAGAAGGAAAATCCACGATCTAATCGTGCCATCCCAGAGTCGGGAAACATGGGCTCTATCAATGCGCATCTACCAGGATGACGCACACAGGCTCCAACTGAAAGTTATGCAAATGGAAGGAAGGAAATACGAAATACAATCTATACCTAATAATAAAGGAGCTATCGTTTCCTTGGTTCGGTCCGTCGTCACGTTTTCGTCCACCGCGTGTACGCTATCGTCCGACCGAAGCTTTCCTACGATCTGACGATGCCGTGAGAAACAGTGTCCGATTCCATCATCTATATCTATCTATACCTCTATACCTAATAATAAAGAAAATAAGGTTTCCGTGGTTTCGTCCGTTCGTCCGTTCGTTCGTTTGGTTTCGTTGGTCGTTCAATCTATCGATAGCTGAAAAAACCAATCGATGTTTGGGCGATCGATATTTGGGAGAAATACGATTCCTAATTCAATCCGTAAAGAAACCTGGGGTGTGTCAAGAGGAGACAAACGAAAACTCTAGAAAAAGGCTGACCTCTGAGAAGGGAAGAGACTTTCTCCGCGCGCGACACGTGGTTGAACGTGGGGCGCGGAATTTGCCGGTGGACTGCCTCCGCGCTCGACACGTGTTGGTTTCTGGTGATTTTGCGAACCGTCCACTTCTCGTAACGGGTCCGCTTCTTAACGGGTTTACGGGGACCCGTTACGCGTGTGCCTTTATCTCCGTTTTTCCCTTATTCTTCTTCTGTCGTCTGGGCTGGTCGTGGGTTCTGGTTCCTTCGGCTGGTCGTCTCGTCGGCGGCGCTGCTATTTTCCCTTCTCCTCCGTTGCTGTCGAGAACCTCTCGCAACTCATCGTCGGCGGACGTTTTTCCTGCTCCAGTGGTAAGCGCTGTCGCGTTTTTCTGCCTGCTTAGGGTTTCTAAGATCTTGGTTTTTCCCTTTGATTCGATTAGATCGAATCAGTTTTTCCCTTTGTATTTCCGGGCTGTGAGTTTTCTGGGGAATTAATGGGAGGGAGGTAGCACTTTCAAATGGAAAATATGCGGAAGGCGGATGCAGATGCGTTTTCTCTCAGTAAAGTCGTGCTTTTTTCATCGATTTCTTCCGCCGCTTCTTGGTTACACACCTTCTGAGGAACATTAGTTAGGGTTTGCCTTTGTCGGAGTAGCCGTATAATTCCACATTTCGTGATGACATGCATCTTATTATTTAGGGTTTCTTGGTCTTTTTTCTTGTCGATTTACCCGCTCTGGAGGAGCCGCTGAGTTTCCCGTGTCGTGTTGACATGCAGATTCGACGACTCTGGTGGTTCTTGTGGTTTCTATCTGTGTATTTTGTTGTATTGTTTGGTCTAGTTTTATCACACATCGTACCTGAACTAGTTCTAGGGTTTGTCCAGTGCTTGTTCATTAGATGGTTTTGTACTTCTGTATGTCCACCCGTTTCTGTCTGGTACTTGCTGTCCTTTGTGTCTGGTATTTGTTCGTGTTTGTCCTTGGTACTTATGTGACAATTTGTTCTGTACTTGCGTAGCTTAGTCTATTGTACTTGTGCACCTATATCTCTTGTATTTGTGCACCTATATCTCTTGTACTTGTGCATCTATTTTTTTCGTACTTGTGCACCTATATGTCTTGTACTTGTGCACCTATATCTCTTGTACTTGTGCATTTATTTTTTCTGTACTTGTGCACCTATATCTCTTGTACTTGTGCACCTATATCTGTTGTACTTGTGCACCTATATCTCTTGTACTTGTACTTGTGCACCGACTTGTATTGTAATTGTGCACTGGTAAATTCATATTTGTCTGTTTTGGAAGGTATGTTGTCGGCGCCGTGCAGTCTAAACATGTACAATTTGTTTCTTTTCTAGAGTTTTTGGTTGTGCTAGTGTTTACCTGGTTGTTTTTTTGTCTAGTTTCCCTTGGTCTATTTGTTGTAGATTTTAGCGGCAGCAAAGGTGCTGCTCTGTTACACGTCTTCACCAGTGCATGCGTGTAAATTGTGTTGCTTTCTTTTGGTTTGTTTGGTTGTCGGTGTATTTGCGCCAGAGGCGCATATCGTTTTAGATGTGTAGTGAAGATATGCAATTGCAACGACAAAGGTGGTTTGTGTGGTTTCTCTTGTAATCTTTTTTTGTTGTCCTGTTTTTTCTAGTTTCGAAAGTGATAAGCTGCACACATTGTACCTGAACTAATTTTAGTGTTCTCCAGTGCTTGTTCAGGTTGGAAAAGATGGCAGATCCAGGTTTTCACTCTCGTGCGGATATTCCTGACCATCTTCGTGAAGCAGTCGATCGTCACATCTCAGATATGTTTCCTGGTGAAATGCATAATGATGTAAGGTTTTTTATTATGTCTTTTGATTTTTAATTATTGTGTTATTGTAAATTGCATTCTTAATTGTGTTTTTTATTTACAGTTACGTTGTAAGCTAAGAGAAATGTGGAAGACTTTCTTCACTTCCTCAATGATAAGAATGGGACATGGTCTTGTTGATCAGATGCGTGATATGGTTTCTCTTTTGTCAATTGAGTTGAAGAAGCAGCCATGTACTTGCAAGGGAAAGGAGCCTGAAACTAAAAATGTTGTTGGAGTGGATGCACGCCCAGAGATCATCAGGGGCGTCCGGGTAGTCTCAAGGCCACCCAGCTCTGATGCACCTGTGGATGGTACTGACGAGCCTTTCATCGACGAAGATCCTGAACCTGATGATTATTGTATTGAGGATTGTTGTCTTGAGGGTTCGGGGCCATGTACACGCAAGGGAAAGGAGCCTAAAACTGAAAATGTTGTTGGAGGTAGTTCTGTGGCCCAGAAGTATGATTCCTATGCAGACGCCGATTCTGATGATTGTCTTGAGCTTAAGGAGCTATCTGGGGAAGAGGAAGTCCCTGTAACTGCTTTGCATAGAATGTTGTTTGCTGATGTACTTGAGGCTCCTAGGAATTACATTGAAGGGTAACCGTTGGAATTCAATTTTCCATATATTTTTCATCTATTTTTGTATATACGGATGTTTATTCTTGTTGTTTTTAACAATTGCAGTGCCGAGAAAATAAAGTCTGTCAGCTGGCATAGTTTCTACCTTGCTATGAAGGGTGGTGGGTTCATGGATCCTTCTGTTATGGATGTTTTTCTTAAGTGCGTTGATGATGGTCTTGATTTCTTATTTATTCCAAGCTCTTTGGCGGTACGTCATGTGTATATGTTTTAGATTTATTTATTTTTTAACTAAATGTTTTTAGCATTTAGTTTTTTAAACATCTTCTTGTTGTTTTTTCCAGCATATTCTTGATGTGGATGAGGCGGACCCTATTCATCTGGCTGCAAGTTTTGCTGAACATGATCTGAAGTACTATAGTTTGGATAGGGAAGAGGCATGTTTGTCATGTTTTGTTTGGCGATTATATTTTTTCTACTACAAGTATCGTGGATGCTTTCTTATTTCTCGTGGGATTGTTTATTTTCAAACAGGTCTACATTACTTGTTGCGATTACAGTCATTGGTGGGTTATCTTTGTCGACTTCCATTTCAGGAAATTTAGAGTGTCTAGCTCACTGAAGTTGACTGAATCTCAGATGGCTTCTACTGAAAGAATTGTATGGTTTTCGTTGTAATCTAGCTAATTAAATAATTATTTACACATGACAACAATAACTTTTATTTTTTATTCTTTTAGTGCAAATCATTCAAGAAACTTTACAGTCATCTTCATGGTGTCGAGGGATTAAATATCTCATCGTTCAAGATAAAAGTTTGCGGCACCCCTTCTTGTTCAGAGTAATCATCTTTTCTTAATGTGATCTATGATTTTATTTGTTTACTGTGTTTGGATTAGTTTTTTCTTTCTTTTTGACCATTAGGACAAGCGCGAGGCGTGACTGTGGTATCTATGCAATGAGGTTTATTTGGATATTCAAGGATAATTTTTACCCAAATGTATTCAAGGTAGGTAATGTGTTGTGTACATACTTTTATTCAATAGTATTTAAGTCAGGTTTTTAGTACTTGTTCACTGTATGATGGTGCATGTCAATGGTTCTGTTTAGTACTTGTACATCTTTTTGTTTGGTAGTTGTGAACTTCTTCGTTTGGGGCTTGTGCATTCTGAATTTTTGTGCATTTTTCGTTTAAGA
Source organism: Lolium multiflorum (assembly GCA_030979885.1). Taxonomy (NCBI): domain Eukaryota; kingdom Viridiplantae; phylum Streptophyta; class Magnoliopsida; order Poales; family Poaceae; genus Lolium; species Lolium multiflorum. The sequence goes on along the minus strand of CM061753.1, from coordinate 45,848,718 downwards.
TAATTAACCATTGTGTTGTTTCGTGTTTTTCAGGCTGACATCGAAAGTTTTCGACAGTTCTTCACCGGAATGATGCTCACTTATGATTCTCCTGATTATTTGGCAAGTTTCGTACGCGAACAGATCGAAGAATTCAAAAGTAAGTACTGTTTTTTAATGGTTAACCTTTATTCACCAGTGAAGTCAATGAAGTGAACTTGATTGTACAAAATAAGTAGATAAGAACATTACATATTCATTCCATTGTCTGTATCATATATTCTAAATATTCATGTGGCCTCCTCCTTGATTGATTCCTACTTTTGTTGCTCTCCTTTTGATATCCTTTGTTCATCGTCGACCTCTGCAAAATAAATATATTTTAAATTTATGTTTAGCCTGTCGGAGAAAGCAGATTATTTGCATCAGTAGGTTTTCATCACTAACAAAGTAACTTCATGGGCACACTTACCTTGTTAATATTTTTTTGTACCAAATACTAGGTATTCCATGTTGCATCTTATTCTTCCATTGTGGTAGTACATACCGTACGTGTTTCCTGGTTGTGTTGTTCTTTCTGTTGTGTTACTATCATTATTTCTGTGTGTGTTGTTTGATTGATCATGTGCTGTATTGCTTGTATATCTCTGCTGTGGTGCTGCTGCTGCTGCTTGTGCTGCTGCATGTGCTGCCTCTGCTGCAATTTGCGCTTTCAGTTCTCCACATCCTATTTTGTTGTGTCCTAATTTTTTGCAGTGTCCGCATTTTATTTGTCTAGTTTTCTGTATTTTTTCTGAACCTGGCATCATTCTGTCCCCTCTTTTTGTTCCTCTTCTGTCGGACATTGGTGGGTCACGCAATGTTTCGTTGCTACCTGTTTCTTCATCATGAAGTTTTTTAGCTCCTTCATCTTCTCTTATTGCTGCCAGCACTTTTGTTTCCATATCACGCATACACTGAATCATGACATTATATGCTTTGTCATTTGGGCACGCTTTGTTGCAAAGTTCTGCCATATGGCTCATCACACCGGCAAACTTTAGTGTTTCGTCTCCGCAAGAAGCATCTGCGACATTTCCTAATGTTGCGAGTTCCATGTCTATGTCTTTTCTCCATCTTTTAATCACAAAACTCTCTGGCAAATCATTGATCTCCATGTGAACCATTGCTTTTATTACATGGCAGCAATGTATACCATCCCTCTGCATCTTTTTGCAGGAACACATGAAGTTCTTTTTTTCATCGTCAAATGTGACGTCAAACAACTCCCTTTTGAATTCCATGTGGTTGTAGAATTTCACTATTCTTTTCAGCCGCAGGTGGCGACCAGGTTCAAGTGATCCATCTACCTTGAATGCCGTGTTGTTTGTGATCTCGATCTGGAACTTCTCGAATATGTCATTTGTGAATTGTTCAAGAGCTTGCTTCTCAAACGGGTGTCTTGTTACTAATTTTGCTGTTTTCAGTGTTGATGTGAGCTTCTTCTTGTCCAGGGCAGATAAGCACTTGTCTTGTATGACCTCATATTGTTCAAGGAACATTGTTATTGTGTCTGTGTGCTGGCTATAGCATTTCCACATGTTATTTGTGCTCTCGCTCCTTCCTGTGCTTGATGAGAATGGGTAAAATTTATCCATGAAGTATGCTGGTACCCACCTGTGTCTTATCCTGAATAACTTGCTTAGGTGTTCTTCTCCGCCAGCATTGTAATCCTCTATCACTTTATTCCATCCCATTTCGAACTCAGCTAGTGTGAATGCGTTCTTTGCAATGTACATTAGCATTTCCGACAGTCCTGTGTTTTTTGCAAAGAAGGTGCTCTCTTTCTGACTCATCTTGGTCACGATGTGGTAGTAGCAGTTCCTGTGGGTTGTGGACTTTAGAACTATTTTTATTGCTTTCTTCATTGCTTTGTCCTGGTCTGTTTTATTGTCTTTGGTTCTTTTCCACCCATGGCCTGAACAAATGTTTCCAGTACCCATATAAATGTATCTGTTGTTTGATCCTTGAGCAGAGCAACGGCAAACAGTACTGTGGAGCCGTGATTGTTCACCCCAACTATAGGAACAAATGGTAAGCCATACTTATTTGTGCTGAAAGTTGTGTCGAAAGATATGTAGTCACCGAACAGCTTGTAGTTCATTACGCACATTGCGTCCATCCAAAACAGGCTGCGAACTCTTTTTTCGCTGTCTATTTCCATGGCATGATAGAAGCCAGGTACTGTTTTCTGGAGTGTCTTGAAGCGTTCCAGGCACTTCTGGATGTCATGGTCCTTCTCTATTTGTTGTTGTTGACTCTTTATGTTGCTTAGATCAACAGCATCGAAGGGTATTCCACGGAATTTCCCTCTGATCGACCGGAAGATTAACATCATCTTCCTTGGTGGCAGACGTCCCATCTGTAGTAGATGAATTAATCTCCTGTCGAGATCAGTCATCCTTTTGTGACAGTGTGCAAACCTAATGAGATAGTCTGTTGGTTCCAGCGGTGGTTGTGTTCTAAGTGAACCTTCTTGATGTACCAGTATCCATCAAATTCTCTTACAATTATGTGTGCTTTACAGTCAGCCTTCACTAGTATATTTGTTCTCCTCTGCGACGATGTTTTGGCATCTGTGTTTGTGCATCCTTCCTTGTTACATGTGAACGTTTGCATGTAAATTTCTCCGTTTTTTCCTGATCTCTTGCTGCTGAACTTCTTCACTGCAAATCCTTCCTTTCTTGCATACAGAGCGTATCTATAGAATGCATCGTCTCTTGTTTTGAAACGGGCACCTTCCTTTGGTATAGCTGCACTGATAATCTCTTCAACTGCTGGGTAGTCATCTGTGTTGAACATCTTGTCCATTTCCTCTTCCATCTTTGTTGGAGGATCTGGATTTATTTCTGGATCATCATCCTTCAGTTCTTCTTTTGTTTCTTGTTTGGTAGCTTGTTCATCCGAGGGCGATTTTGATTCTCCTGTGCTGTGTTTCTGCGATGATGAATAAGCTTCCTTTTGATTTGTTTCCTTTGGGGCACTTGTTTCTTCGTCGGTACTTCCCATTTCTCTGTATTCCTGAATTCATAACATTCATATTGTGCATCAGTTTTTGTAAGATGGTGTTCCAGATGTTTAGATATTTTAATGTTTATTTCCACATATAACAAACTGTACACTGTTTTTGAAATCAAAAGTACGTACCTGGTGATCGATGATTTTGTTTCCCGATGTTTCTGTACATGTGTATGCTTCATATGTTTCCTGTAAATTAAAGGTATACAAATAATTTTTTTAATGCATTATTTTAAATGTAATTTGTAATTATAATACATACATGTAGTTACTACCTTTGTATTGCTTGTTGTGCTATCACTAGAGTTGGTGTTGGCTGTAGCAAACTTCATATCCTGCAAATAAGTAAACCAAGTAAACTTTGTGTTAGATTCCTGGTTTACTGATGTTTCTCCATAATGCATAATCATCATTTATCTTGTATAAATTCTTGAATTGTACCTTGATAATTTTTTCTGGTATTGGTTGCATCTGTGTTTTCCTGTCATTCTGTTTGTCTGGTATACCATAGCTGCTGCTTGGTCCTGTATGTTGTTTCATTCTTGCCTGGTTGCTGTAGACCTCCTGTAAATCGGATATAAATTTATTTTTGTCAGGCTATTTTTTAATCACAGATACTTTTCTGGTCATTGCGAGAATTGTTGATTAAATGTAATCTACATGCCTTCTTGATGTCTTCTTTGTTTTGTTGAGATTGTTGTCGGGATGTGTCATGCTTGTCTACTAGCTTGATCTGTGTGTGGTTGTTGTCGTTGTTGTCGTCAGACATATCATCGTCCTCGATTTCTTTGAATAAACCCTGAGAAATGGATAAATAATTGTGAGTATTTATCCTAAAAATGTTTTTGATTTTGTACTTTGCTTGTATAAGATTTGTTACTTACCTCATAACTTGATGAGTTTCTTTGCATGTATTTTTCCGCTGGTGCAGCTGAGCTGCTCTGGCTGCTTGTTGCTGACACATAATTATGCTTTCCTGTTTCTTCGTGATGCTTTTGTCTCACATTGTTGCCATTGGCATCCTGTAAGAAGATTGACAGTCAATAATATTACTATCTCAGAAAATAATCAATTTTAAGTATATTTGTTAAATTGATTCAGTAAAATCTAGTAGTGAATTTTTAGTGCCATGTCTAGTAATTAATTTTACCAACCTTCGTTGTGAACTTTTGCGATTGATTTGATTTGATGTTGCTTGCAAGCAGGGAAGGATGCTCTCTTGAACAAGCGTAGGAGGGCGCATACTGATTGATTTTCTCAGAGGTTAGCAATTTTTTTTCCTTCGTCTCTCTATCCAATTCCATTGTCGAGCTGTTGCTGGAAGCTTCTTCCTTCTTTACTTCTATTAGAGATCGTTTAAGGTGAGCACACTGCACTCTGTACTGTGACTCAGCTTGTTTAAGTTTATTTTGTTGCATTTTCTCCCTTTTATTCCTCCACGCGTGTATTCTTGCCTGAAAAAAATTGAATATAATTTTTTTTGTACATGCATGTCAAAAACAAAAGACAAATAGTTTATGTTGTGTACATTTTAAATAAAGATATATGATAACATTACAAAATAAACCACAATAAAGTTATATTATAGGCATAGTACTAGTACTTGTGTACCTGTCGACATGAGGAAACTGTTATTGCCTGGAACTGTTTCTAATGCTTCTTAATACTAATGGGTTAGTACTCTTTGAACAACATAGGCATCCTAATACTGTTGCTTTTGTTTGACAGCATGGAAATTGTTTTTCCTCGCAATTGTTACTAGTACTCCTTGATATGAATAGTTAGTTTTTCCTGATCATTATAGGCACGAGACTGGTAGTTCTGTACTTGCTACACTCGTTAGTCTGCTTTCTCCATGCAGTGTTACTAGTACTTCACTACAAGAGAGTTAGTTCCCGATCCGCGAAGTTTGCCTGTACCATGGCCGGGATTTGGGTGTCCGTGGTGCATGTCAAAACTTTTTCTCGTTTTTGAGGCCACCTAGCCCGACGAAAGCGGCCAAAACGTCGCGTATGGTGGCCCGGGACGTGGTGCATCTCGAAATCTCGGGTTCGCCGGCCGAGTCAACGCAAATCCGCACCGCCGAGGGATGTAGGGCCCAGATGGCAGCCTCTCTGGCATTGTTTTTTTTCTCGATCGCGCCATCTCGTTCAACGTTCTCCGATCGAGCCGTTTACGATGCAGGATCATGGGTCCCGCATGTCATCCTCTATGAACCAAAATTCTTTCTATTCTTGGATTTTTTGACCCCCTGATTTCTGGCTAATTCCTTTTTCTTTTGATCCCTTGCCGCCTTGGAAACGTTGAGACCGCTGCTAAATGGGACCCGCATGTCATCCTCTATGTGCAATCAACTTTCTTTTCTTGGAGTTTTTTTGGCACCTCATATTTGGTCACTTGCCTTTTTTTTCGATCCCCTGCCGCCTCAAACGGTGATACCGCTGCTGCTAAATGGGACCCGCATGTCATCCTCTATGTACTATAAAACTTTCTTTTCCTGGATTTTTTTGGCACCTCATATTTGGTCACTTGCCTTTTTCTTTCGATCCCCTGCCGCCTCTCAAATGGTGATACCGCTGCTGCTAAATGGGACCCGCATGTCATTCTCTATGTACTATAAAACTTTCTTTTCTTGGATTTTTTTGGCACCTCATATTTGGTCACTTGCCTTTTCTTTCGATCCCCGCCGCCTCTCAAACGGTGATACCGCCGCTAGGACCCGCATGTCATCCTCTATGTACTATAAAACTTTCTTTTCTTGAATTATTTTTGGCACCTCATATTTGGTCACTTACCTTTTTCTTTCGATCCCCTGCCGCCTCTCAAACGGTGATACCGCTGCTGCTAAATGGGACCCGCATGTCATCCTCTATGTACTATAAAACTTTGTTTTCTTGAATTATTTTTGGCTCCTCATATTTTTTCACTTGCCTTTTTCTTTCGATCTCATGCCACGTTTGAAACGTTGAGGAACCTGCAGGCTCATGGGACCCGCATGTCATCCTCTATGTACTATAAAAGTTCATTTTCTTGGTTTTTTTCACCCTCTGATTTTTGGCAATTTCTTTTTTCTTTTGAACCCTGCCGCCTCTCAAACGGTGATACCGCTGCTGCTAAATGGGACCCGCATGTCATCCTCTATGTACTATAAAACTTTCTTTTCTTGAATTATTTTTGGCTCCTCATATTTGGTCACTTGCCTTTTCTTTCGATCTCATGCCACGTTTGAAACGTTGAGAAACCTGCTGGCTCATGGGACCCGCATGTCATCCTCTATGTGCTATAAAAGTTTATTTTCTTTATTTTTTTTCACCCTCTGATTTTTGGCTATTTCCTTTTTCTTTTGATCCCCCGCCGCCTTGGAAACGTTGGGTAAGCTGCTGACTCATGGGACCCGCATGTCATCCTCTATGTACAATCAACTTTCTTTTTCTTTTGATCTCAAGCCGCATTTGAAACGTTGAGACCGCTGCTGCTAAATGGGACCCGCATGTCATCCTCTACGTACAATAAAGTTTCTTTTCTTGGATTATCTTTGGCTCCCGATATTTTGTCACTTGCCTTTTTCTTTCGATCTCATGCCGCCTTTGAAACGTTGAGTAAGCTGCTGGCTCATGGGTCCCGCATGTCATCCTCTACGAACAATAAAAGTTTCCTTTCTTGGAGTTATTTTTTACCCCTAATTTCTGGCTATTTGCCTTTTTCTTTTGATCTCCTGCCCCCTCTGAAACGATGAGGACGCTGTTGGCAGGTCGGTCCCACATGTCATCCTCTATGAACAATAAAAGTTTCCTTTGATGGATTTATTTTGAACCCCTAATTAATTTCTGGATATTTCCCCTACCGCTTGGAATCGTTGAGGATGCTGCTGCCTCATGGGTCCCGCATGTCATCCTCTCAACGGTAAATGTTTATTTTCTTGGATTTTGTTGACCAAACGATTTTTGGCTTATTTTTTCTTTCGATCACGTGCAGCCTTTAAAAGTTGAGGACGCTGCTGGCTCACGGGTCCCACATGTCAACCTCTATGAACAATAAACGCCGAGGATGCCGCTGCCTCATGGGTCCCGCATGTCATCCTCTCGAACGAAAATGTTTCTTTTCTTGGATTTTTTACCAACAGATTTATTGTTTATTTTTTCTTTCCATCCCCTGCCGCCTTTAAAACGTTGACGACGCTGTTGGCTCATGGGTCCCCGATGTCAGCCTCCCCGTACAAGAAACATATGATATCTTGATTATTTTGCAGACAATAAACAATGTATTGCGCTCCGAGCTATTTCAAACGGATAATTAAATATTTATTTTTACATAAACAAACTTATATGTTGAATCTCCTTGTTTTTTTGTCTTTGCGAAGCATAGGACTTTCCTGTTTTTTTAGAAAATTCGGAACTTTCCTGTTTTGGAGTGGGCTGAAATTGTACGAGTCAAAAGGCCAAGCAGGATAGTTCGAAGGCCCAGATGTCCAGATGCAACCCAATTGAAATCTTTCTTCTTGGATTTTTTTCACCCCCTCTGCTACTTCATTTTTCTTTTGGTTCCGTGCCGCCTTGGAAACGTTGAGACCGCTGCTGCAAAATGGGACCCACATGTCATCCTCTACGTACAATAAAATTTCTTTTCTTGGATTATTTTTGGCTCCTGATATTTGGTCACTTGCCTTTTTCTTTCGATCTCATGCCACGTTTGAAACATTGAGGAATCTGCTGACTCATGGGACCCGCATGTCATCCTCTATGTACAATAAAAGTTTGATTTCTTGGATTTTTTCACCCTCTGATTTTTGGCTATTTCCTTTTTCTTTGATCCCCTGCCTTTGAAACATTTAGTAAGCTGCTGGCTCATAGGTCCCACATGTCAGCCTGTATGAACGATAAAGCTTTCCTTTCTTGGAGTTTTTTTGACCCCTAATTTCTGGCTACTTTCATTTTCTTTTGATCTCAAGCCGCATTTGAAACGTTGGGACCACTGCCGCACAATGGGACCCGCATGTCATCCTCTATGTACAATCAAGTTTCTTTTCTTGGATTATTTTTGGCTCCTGATATTTGGTCACTTGCCTTTTCTTTCGATCTCATGCCACGTTTGAAACGTTGAGGAACCTGCTGGCTCATGGGACCCGCATGTCATCCTCTATGTACAATCAAGTTTCTTTTCTTGGATTATTTTTGGCTCCTGATATTTGGTCACTTGCCTTTTTCTTTTGATCCCCTGCCCCCTTTGAAACGTTGAGTAAGCTTGGCTGGGACCCGCATGTCATCCTCTATGTCCATCAACATTCTTTTCTTGGATTTTTTTGACCACCTAATTACTAGCTACTTTCTTTTCTTTTGATCTCAAGCCGCATTTCAAACATTGAGACCGCTGCTGCAAAATTGGACCCACATGTCATCCTCTATGAACAATAAATCTTGGATTATTTTTGGCTCCTGATATTGGGTCACTTGCCTTTTTCTTTCGATCTCGTGCCGCCTTTGAAACGTTGAGTAAGCTGGCTCATGGGTCCCGCATGTCATCCTCTACGAACAATAAAAGTTTCCTTTCTTGGAGTTATTTTTTACCCCTAATTTCTGGCTATTTGCCTTTTTCTTTTCATCCCTGCCCCCTTTGAAACGATGAGGACGCTGTTGGCAGGTCGGTCCCACATGTCATCCTCAATGAACAATACAAGTTTCCTTTGGTGGATTTATTTTTGACCCCTAATTAATTTCTGGCTATTTCCTTTTATTCTTTTGATCCCCTGGCGCCTTGGTTAAGGATGCTGCTGCCTCATGGGTCCCGCATGTCATCCTCTCGGAAAGGTTAATGTTTCTTTTCTTGGATTTTGTTTACCAACTGATTTTTGGCTTTTTTTCTTCTTTCGATCTCCTGCCGCCTTTAAAACGTTAACGACGCTGTTGGCTCACGGGTCCCACATGTCAGCCTCTATAAACAATAAATGTTGAGGATGCTGCTGCCTCATAGGTCCCGCAGGTCATCCTCTCAGAATGATAAATGTTTTCTTTTCTTGGATTTTTTTACCAACTTATTTTTGGTTTTTATTTATTTTCGATCCCCTGCCGCCTTTGAAATGTTGACGACGCTGCTGGCTCATGGGTCCCCGATGTCAGCCTCCCCGTACAAGAAACATGTGATACGATATTGATTTTGCAGACAATAAACATTGTATTTCGCTCTGAGCTATTGCAAACTGATAAATTAAATCTTTATATTTACATAAACAAACTTATATGTTGAATCTCCTTGTTTTTTGTTTTTGCGAAGCATAGGACTTTCCTGTTTTTTTTAGAAAAATCCGAACTTTCCTGTTTTGGAGTGGGCTGAAATTGTACGAGTCAAAAGGCCCAGAAGATAGTTCGAAGGCCCAGATGTCCAGATGCAGCCCAATTGAAATCTTTCTTTTCTTGGATTTTACTTTATTTTTCTTTTGGTCCTGTGCCGCCTTGAAGCGTTGAGACCGCTGCAAAAATGGGACCCGCATGTCATCCTCTATGTACTATAAAACTTTCTTTTCTTGGATTTTTTGGCACCTCATATTTGGTCACTTGCCTTTTTCTTTCGATCGCCTGCCGCCTCTCAAACGTTGATACAGCTGCTGCTAAATGGGACCCGCATGTCATCCTCTATGTACATTCAAGTTTCTTTTCTTGGATTATTTTTGGCTCTTGATATTTGGTCACTTGCATTTTTCTTTCGATCTCATGCCGACTTTGAAACGTTGAGGCTGCTGGCTCATGGGTCCCGCATGTAATCCTCTATGAACAATAAAAGTTTCCTTTGTTGGATTTATTTTTGACCCCTAATTAATTTCTGGCTATTTCCCTTTTTTTCTTTTGATCCCCTGTCGCTTCTCAAACGGTGATACCGCTGATGCTAAATGGGACCCGCATGTCATCCTCTATGTACTATAAAACTTTCTTTTCTTGGATTTTTTTTGCACCTCATATTTGGTCACTTGCCTTTTTCTTTCGATCGCCTGCCGCCTCTCAAACGTTGATACAACTGCTGCTAAATGGGACCCGCATGTCATCCTCTATGTACATTCAAGTTTCTTTTCTTGGATTATTTTTGGCTCTTGATATTTGGTCACTTGCCTTTTTCTTTCGATCTCATGCCGACTTTGAAACGTTGAGGCTGCTGGCTCATGGGTCCCGCATGTCATCCTCTATGAACAATAAAAGTTTCCTTTGTTGGATTTATTTTTGACCCCTAATTAATTTCTGGCTATTTCTTTTTCTTTTGATCCCCTCTCAAACGGTGATACCGCCGATGCTAAATGGGACCCGCATGTCATCCTCTATGTACAATAAAGTTTCTTTTCTTGGATTATCTTTGGCTCCTGATATTTGGTCACTTGCCTTTTTCTTTCGATCTCATGCCGACTTTGAAACGTTGAGGCTGCTGGCTCATGGGTCCCGCATGTCATCCTCTATGAACAATAAAAGTTTCCTTTGTTGGATTTTTTTTTTACCCTACTTAATTTCTGGCTATTTCCTTTTTCTTTTGATCCCCCGCCTTGGAATAGTTGAGGATGCTGCTGCCTCATGGGTCCCGCATGTCATCCCCTCAGAAAGGTAAATGTTTCTTTTCTTGGTTTTGTTTACCAACTGATTTTTGGCTTATTTTTTCTTTCGATCTCCTGCCGCCTTTAAAACGTTGACGACGCTGCTGGCTCATGGGTCCCTGATGTCAGCCTCCCCGTACAAGAAACATGTGATATCTTGATTATTTTGCAGACAATAAACAGTGTATTTCGCTCTGAGCTATTGCAAAGGGATAAATTAAATCTTTGTTTTTACATAAACAAACTTATATGTTGAATCTCCTTGTTTTTTTTTTGCCAAGCATTGGACTTTCCTGTTTTGGAGTGGGCTTAAATTGTACGAGTCAAAAGGCTTCCAGCACGATAGTTCGAAGGCCCAGATGTCCAGATGCAGCCCAATTGAAATCTTTCTTTTCATGGATTTTTTGACACCCTGATTTCTGGCTACTTCCTTTTTCTTTTGATCCTGTGCCGCCTGGAAACTATGAGACCACTATTGCAAAATGGGACCCTCTATGTACAATAAAAGTTTCTTTTCGTGGATTATTTTTGGCTCCTGATATTTGGCCACTTGCCTTTTTTCTTTCGATCCCGTGCAAAATGGGACCCGCATGTCGTCCTCTATTTACAAAAAAGTTTCCTTTCTTGGAGTTATTTTTTACCCTAATTTGTGGCTACTTCCTTTTTTTTGATCCCCTGCCGCCTTTGAAACGTTGAGGACTCTGCTGGCTCATGGGCCCCACATGTCAGCCTCTGTGAACAATAAACCTTTCCTCTGTGAACACTAGCATTGACGAACTGAATGTGAACATGCGTTACAGGCTTTTTTTAGTAAATTTTGTCAACCAATTGCTAGCTTCTGTATATATCACTAGTAGTACATACATCGCGAAAGCATTAGAATATTAGACCATGTTCACAAGAATAACATCAAGTCTGAACTACATTAACAGAGTGATAAAATATATTGTTCAGACCAGTACAAAATATAGGGAGTTAAACTAACACTATGCAGAAATTGGCCCATCTCTTGCATATATCCCTCTAGCAAAGGGATCAGCCACTGACAAGTCATGTACCAACCAGCTAAGAACACCGTCCGAGCTGAACTTATCTAAGGATGGTAAATATCCAAACTGAAAATCAACATCTCTATAAGCGGTGTTCTTCAGGTCTAGCTGCTTGAACTGGGTATCCCACCAGATCTTCTTGTGATGATATCTTACACCAAAATTCATTACTTTGAGCATTCTAGTGTTCTGTATAAAGAACCTGGAGACAATAACATCATTTCTCCTTCCTCGGTAGTCAGAAATCGAAATTTCTTTGAGGTGGAGATCAAGGCATTCAATGGGACAGGCTGGCTCATTATGCAGCACATGAACCTTATTGCCGGTTCTATAAAACTGCAAAGAAGTCAAATTAAGTAGTCAGTACAATAACAAAGTACTTCATAGCTATCAACTAATGAATATCTCAGGTGAGTTGAATCATGTGTTAATTGAGGACCGTGGAACAACATAATCCCCTGACACGTTCCAATTTGATAGATGCACTTTTTTACATCTGTTATTGTCATTGTAAAGTTGGGGAAAGGTTACCAACATGGGAAACTCCAATCCGCAACTAGTTGCGGGTGCACCCCATTTTTCTTTTGACACTTCCAAGTTTCCAAAAAAAATGTAAACTAAAAGTCTGGACATACATTGTGTTCTATCATGTGCTTCTGTGAAGTTTCATCCAAAAATATGATAATATGTGATCTACACAAAAAAAGAACAAATGATGTGTAAATAGTAAGTCACACTATTTACATATGTCTTCTCTTTTTTACACAGATCACATATTATCATGTGTTTATATGAAACTTCACAGATGCACAAGATACAACACATTGTATGACAAGAAGTTTAGTTTTGAACCAACATAATATAACTCCATTGTGGATGTTCTTCTAGTACAATTGTTCAACTGATCTAGGCTAATAACAGGTTAACTCCATGTAACTCTACAGTTTTTGCTCATAGTGGTAAACAGTTAACAACAACGAATTTACCTGGATATATAGCTTCTCCGTGCAGGGAAAGCATCTAAGAAATGCAAGTAGTTGATCCAGACGAGGGCCGTCAGATTTTAGAACCAAGTTCTTCACTGTGCACAGAGAATTTTCCAAGCTTATGGGCATCATCCTCTACAGGACAATGGTACATATGTCAAAAAAAATAACAAAAATGTGAGTTAATTCAACAAGAAGAAGGCTGTTCTACCAAAAAGTTTATGCGTCCAATAACAAGTTGGCAGCCAGGGTACGACGCAAAGCCCAACACCATCAACTTTGGTGCGTTGGCGACCTGGATTAGTAGTGGAACATCATCAACGCATATGACCAATCTCTCGAGGCAAGATGCATCCATAATTTGCACCGTGTCTAACTGAATAAGTTCGGTGGTGTTGCGTTTCCAATAGCTAGCCACACTAATTGTACGAAGATTTGGCATTTCAATGTTGAGTTGGGTGAACCCGTGGACCCCCTCAAGGTGAAGTGCCTCGAGCACAATACAGCGGGTGAACAGGCGGTCGATGTTCGTCGCCTTACAGATGTAGACGTTATAGAGCAAGAGCCTTTTGAGTTGGGGGAAAAGAAGCATGGAGTTGGCATGAATCTCGGGCAAATAGCAAGTAGAAATGCTGACAATGCGCAGCGTGGGCGCGCAGCGGAACGCGGACAGCGGGAAGGAGCGCATCACTGTTCCAGCATCAAATCTGAGGTTCTCGACGCAAGATAGGGTGCTGGACCGGAACCAGCTGTCGAGCGTGGTGTCGACCTTGCAAGTGGTTCTGAAGGGGTCGATTGACACGCTTCTGGCGGGGCCAGGGTGAGCGGCGAGGATACTGGAGACCGCGGCGATGCGTTTGTGGTTTTGCTTGGCGAGTTGGTCGTCGATCTCGAGGTTAAGTGGGACGGAGTGCCAGAGGTGGCGCCACCGTTTGGAGACCAAGGTTGTGCTTACAGCGGATATAGTGGGCAGGTGGGAGATGATGATGTGGAGAATCTGGTCCGGTAGGCGGCTGATGAGGTCGTTGTCGCCGACGAGGAGGTTAAGTGGGACGGAGCGCCAGAGGTGGCGCCACCGTTTGGAGAGCAATGTTGTCCTTACAGCGGATATCATGGGCAGGAGGGAGATGATGATGTGCAGCATCTCGTCGGGGAGGCGGCTGATGAGGTCGAGGCTCGACGGAGGCTCTTCCCGATCTGGCTCGACCCGCCTTCGGGAGTTGAGCGGCTCCGCCTCCATCTGACACGGCGGCGACACACGCAACGCCGCAGTCGTCTGCTCGAAGTGTGTAGCAGGTAGCGGAGCGGATCTGCTGGACAGGGGAATAGGCGCAGCGGCGGTGGTGAGGACAGAAAGGTACTCGGCGGTGGATTTAGGTGGATGGCGGATGCAAGTGCGCTGGGGGTTTTTGGAGGAGACGGCAAGCGCTATGCAAGGAACTATTGCGGCGGGCGGCCAGCCGGGGTGCCTGAGGAGAGAAAGGTATACTACTAGTACTAATGATGCGGTGCGGCGTTTGCGTCTCCCTTCCCCACGCGTGCAGCCTTCACATTTCACAAGACGTGCGAGTTTTTCAACAGAGATTATCAAGTGGAGAGACTTTCCCAATGCAATTGTCTCTCCACTTGATAATCACTCTTGAAAACACCGAGAAGATGGCGGTGAAGAAGACGGAGAGGCAAGGAAAAAAACAATATGAATTGAAATCAAATATAATACGGGCGTTCCTTCTCTCTCTGGTCTCTGCTGCACTTACTGCACCTGTGGTGCAGGCGTGTGACCCGAGAAGAAGCTAATGTACTGTATAGCCGTCCCTTGCACGCCGTGTAGCTGTATTTTGTCTCGTCAAATCAGCTCGGGACAGTTTCAGAGAGTTTTTTCTTGCCATCATCATAATAGGCGAACATTACCACGGGCACACGGTAGTGCACATCCAACTTCTACTACTCAATCCTCCATATGCTGCACAAACCACCACTTTAACTTTTTCTTCGCAGTTTTCATGATTTTTAGCAGTTTCCACCATGTGGTGGTCTAATCTGTTGCAATTTTTACCACTTGGTCATCTGATCAGTTATTTTGTCATGTCGATAGCAAAATCAACAAGTGGATGCCAACTTTTTTGAAGGGCTACTCTCTAAAACACAGTTTGCATTATGGCATGTTTGGTATTTTCCCTAGGTAGTACATCCAAAAAAAATTGACTACATGCTTTTATTTGCCTATTTTAAGCACCTTTTACCATGATTTCAAATTTAGGTCAAACTCACGGGGGCCATAGGATGCACGGCATTTATTTGGCAATTGTTTCAGTATGGCCAACTAGTTAGGCCTCCTTTGGTTCATAGGAAATGGAAAGTATAGGAAAAGGAAAATCATAGAATTGGGATGTCATGTCTACTTGAATCCTATGGGAATCGTGCTCCTTTGATTCATATGATTGTCATAGGAATTATGTTGGATTTGGTTCTTATGGGAAAAATTCCTATACAAGTCATTTGATTCATAGGAACTATTCATATAGGAATCTTGTAGTGCAAATCTTATAGGAAAAAACCATTAGCTAATACCTCATGGAAAAGTTCCTTTGCCACAATCAAAGACACATCATGCCGAAGTTTTGTTCTAGGACATGGACACGTTCAAACTAATCATGGTAATAGATGATACAACATCGCACACATAAATAGACGACATGTCTAAAATCATACATTTTTTGAACACAGAAATGTCCCGAAGGACCTCGCGACACTGCTTTTATATTATGATGACGGTGGGATTACAGACTGCAAGCTAGGAGGACCCTCCAAGTAAAAGGAAACTACAGACAAGACATCCAAAAGTACAAAAAGAACTCTAGTTCTAGAAAAGGAAACTCCATCCGGTCCTTCTCCACCGAGTAAATATTCTCTTACTTTGCATCTCAAACATTTCCCTGACTTTGAGTCCCTGAACGCGCGCTAGTACACTCAATAAAGACAGAGAGAGAGGAGAGACGCTGAGGAGGACTTTGAGTTCTAGTACCTCACCTGCCCGAAATAAGTACGCTGGCAGCCTGACCTGCCCTAAGTACGTCCGGTCAAATCGATGCCTTGCCTTGCACGCCGTCTGCGCGCATCCATGTCTTCCCGATGAAATTGTCAGTCCAATAAAATCGGAAATTTAATTCGGCTATTGGGCGGATATGCTACCTCGACCCAAAAAAACATATTTTTAATTTTCAAAAAATTCTAACAAAAAAATCCGCATGTACTTCTCGATAATCTATGTGTGTTCGTGTAGTTTCGTGAAAAGCCGATATTTTTTGTGGTTGATGTAAGAAGACAAAAGCAAGTACTCCGTATTACAAACAGCTTTATTTTTAGCAATAAATTTTATCTTTTTTACATAGCCCAAACGGGGAGTGGCGTTTTGGCACCCGGGAGCATATGCTCCCGGTTTTTAAACTTCATTTTAAATGCACTTTTAAAATGTTGAAAAATTTGAACACAAAATTTAGTAGATACATCTCGAAATTCTACACGTTCACAAAGTGGTTCCACAGAAAACCGACATTTTGAGTGTCATCTGTAAAAAAGACAAATTTTTCTGTAAAAAATGGTTGTGTATGAGACGTTTTGTTTATCTTTTTCGCACAAGTCACAAAAAATGTCGGTTTTTCGCAAGACTTGGTCTGCGCACGTAAAATGTTGATACGTAAGCAAGAAATTTTTTGTTCGAATTTTTTGAACATTTCAAAATGTTTTTCCGGTGGCAGGAGCATATGCTCCCATGTGCCGAATTGAATTTCCGGCCCAAACGACAATTTAGTTTTTTATGGAAAGACTTTATGCGCTCTTAGCATGTGAAGATGAAAAGATTAATTTTTTGTTTGGAATTTTTTTACATTTCAAAATATATAGATGTTGCAGTTCAAACTAAAGGGAGCATACGCAACCAGGAGCCAAAACATCCTCCCCCAAAAAATATGATTTGTTTTCTATTTGCGACGCTTCCGCGATGCCTATCACATGTCTGTATAGCCGCAGCTAGCACCATCGAGCACGCCCCAATGCTCTGTGTATTGTCTTGTCAATTCAATGGTCAAGGTAATCTGACCAAAAGATACGTCTTGGAGTACGCGTGCGCCTTATTCCTTGAAATGGAGGTAGTGTGGCCCAAATGCGAAAAGTGTTACTCCTCCTATTCTAGTATACCATACTACGTATTACTCAAAACAAGTTAGAAGTTATGTCAAGTATGACTAGTGCAAATAAACCCTCTGGCATTAAGAGTATGTTAGAAGTTCGGATCATGATGAACAAGTTAAATGTAATCTTCAAAACGTACAGCTATGTCAAGTATGACTAGTGCAAATAAACCCTCTGGCATTAAGAGAAACATCAAATAGTACAAAACACCTGAACAAAAACGAAATTACAACAAAATCCTTGAGATGCCCTTCGTCTTCAACCTCCAGACCGTGTCGACAGCACCATGGCCGACACTAATCCAACCCAGGAAGCCAGAATCCTAGGATAAGCAAGCTCGGAAGGTAGGTGGCCACGGAAGCTCTAGCACGTACCAATTCAGCACGCGCGAGGGCCCGCCCAGCATCTCAATCGGCACGGTGTGAAGCCAGTCCTCGTCTCGAGCTCTCTCGAAGCGTGAGAGCTCGCCGGATTCTCTGTCGAGAGCAAGAATGAAGTTTCCGAGCCCACCGAACACGTACCACTGGAAGAAACGGGCATTGCACCCCACAAAGAGGATATCCGACAGGCCTGTGTGCGTGGCGTGGAGAGGCACGATGGCGCCGGAGGAGGTCCAAGCGTGGCCACCAGGGCCAGGCGAGAACACGCAGGTCTTGCAGATGCCGTCATGATAGATCAGGCACGTCACCCTGTAATTTGACAGACTGATGCGCGCCGCAGCGTCCTCGCCATGGAGGGCGGCGCCCAGGAACAAGCTTACGAATGTTGTGTGCGAAACAGCAGGGGGTGGAGGGACCGTCACGTACTGACCTGCCAGGGGATCGCAGACGACGAGACGTGAAGGCTGCTCGAAAGGCTTTCCGTGTTCGGTGTGGTCGAAGTCCGCAAGGAGTAGGAGGCCGCCCCGAGAGTCGGCGAGCTCCAAACTGAGGTCGCCGTTTGGCGCCCGTGGGAGGAAGTCGAGCGCGAGATTATTTGCGGCGACCCCGGCCCAACATGACGAGGAAGAGGGAACGAAGTGGGGCAGCAAGCCAGACGGCCGATAGTGACAATGGGAGAAGCTGATGTGGTAGTGGCCGGCGACTATGGAGGATGGCGCGCCGTGGCGAGCGGAGAGGACACGGAAGTCCTCCGCCGCGATGACCTTGCGCCAGCTCCTGCAGGCGAACGCGGCGCGGACGAGATCCAGAGGCGAGGTGAGGCGCAGGAACACCAGCCCGAGAAGTTCATCCGGGATGGCGTCACCCTTGTCCTCCTGCCCGGACTTCCTCTGAGCATTCTTCCAGCGGGGGCGGCTGTGCCCCATCTCCGGCTGGACCTAGCTCGCGTACGGGGGCGAGGTGTGCTGTAGGGAGGAAGCTAGGGAAGTAGCGAGGCGGCCGGCTTGGTAGAGACTAGAGGAGTTAAGGAGGAGACTTATGTACTGAAAAAGTTCCGTGGAATCAAATTCCTATATTGGTTAATTACATGCAAGGATGAGCAGAGTAGTTGGTTGTGTAATTGAGACGAGATTACGAGCTTGATCCCCACACACGAACCACATCGTAAAGCTTCATGAAAGAAAAATAGGAAAACAACAAAATTGTGTGGCACAACAGTTGCTTTCTCCAAGTTCCTATAGAGGGAGTACTATGAACATATTCAAACTAGACAAATCATGTATCCCCTAACCCCTAAAACTCAGTCTTATGAAATCTAGCATAAAGAGATCGAAGTCGTTTTGGGTTTCAAACATGGAAATTTCAAGAACATCCCAAAAGCTTCATTTTAGAGTGACTAAGAAGGATCCATGCTTACCTTTTCATTTTCATGTTTTAAACTTGTTTAAATCATGGTCAAACCTAGGATTTGACCAAGATTCAAATGGGCCTAAAAATTCAGAAAAAATCAAAAGAATGAAAAACCAAAGCACATATATAGCATTCTTATGTCATATATATAGTAAGCATTCAAGTTGATAAACAAGGTCTAGACATATATATTCAAACCAGAAAAATCATGTATATATCTACCCCTAAAACCCTAAACTCGTCTTATGAAGTCAATCATGAAGAGAAGTGGTTTTGGGTTTCAAACATGGAAATTTCAAGAACCTCCCGAAAGCTTCATTTTAGAGTGACTAAGAAGGATCCAGGCTTATCTTTTCATTTCATGTTTTAAACTTGTTTAAATCCTGGTCAAACCTAGGATTTGATGAAGATACAAATGGGTGGGCACAATATTCAAAAAAATCAGAAAAATGAAAAACCAAATCACATTGTCTTCTTATGACATATCGTAAGCATTCAAGTTGATAAACAAGGTATAGATATATCCAAACCAGACAAATCATGTATCTACCACCTGTCGATCTTATGAAGTCTAGCATGAAGGGAAGTCGTTTTCTTTCAAACATGGAAATTTCAAGAACATCCCAAAAGCTTCCATTTTAGAGTGACTAAGAAGGATACAGACTTCCTTTTTTATTTTCATGTTTTAAACTTGTTTAAATCTTGGTCAAACCAAGGATTTGACCAAGATTCAAATGGGCCTAAAAATTTAGAAAAAATCAAAAGAGAATGAAAAACCAAAGCACATAGCATTCTTATGTCATATGTATAGTAAGCATTCAAGTTGATAAACAAGGTCTAGACATATTCAAACCAGAAAAATCATGTATATATCTACCCCTAAAACCCTAAACTCTGTCTTATGAAGTCAATCATGAAGAGAAGTGGTTTTGGGTTTCAAACATGGAAATTTCAAGAACCTCCCAAAAGATTTATTTTAGAGTGACTAATAAGGATCCATGCTTACCTTTTCATTTTCATAATTTAAACTTGTTTAAATCTTTGTCAAACCTAGGATTTGACCAAGATTCAAATATATGGGCATAAAATTCAAAAAAATCAGAAAAATGAAAAACAAAAGCATATAGTCTTCTTATGTCATATAGTAAGCATTCAAGTTGATAAATTAACAAGGTTTGGACATATTCAAACCATACAAATCATGTATCTACCCCCTAACCCTAAACTCTCGATCTTATGAAGTCTAGCATGAAGAGAGGTCGTTTTGGGTTTCAAACATGGAAATTTCAAGAACATCCCAAAAGTTCATTTTAGAGTGACTAAGAAGGATCCAGGCTTACTTATTCGTTTTCACGTGTTAAACTTGTCTAAATCTTGGTCAAACCTAGGATTTGACCAAGATTCAAATGCGCAGAAAATTAAAAAAATCAGAAAAATGAAACCCAAAGTACATAGTCTTCTTATGTCATATAGTAAGCATATTCAAGTTGATAAACAAGGTTTGAACCTTGATCTGTAGTACTGGGCAAAACCCTAGTTTAACCTATTTAGGGCTCCTTTGATTTAAAGGATAGGAAAAGCATAGGAATAGGAAAGGTATAGGATTGGAATGGCATGTCTACTTAAAACCTATAGGAAGATGAAGTTTGTTTGATTGTAGCAAAGGAATTTTTCCATGAGGTATGAGCTAATGCTTTTTTCCTATAGGAATTACACTACAAGATTTAAAGGATAGGAAAAGCATAGGAATAGGAAAGGTATAGGATTGGAATGGCATGTCTACTTAAAACCTATAGGAAGATGAAGTTTGTTTGATTGTAGCAAAGGAATTTTTCCATGAGGTATGAGCTAATGCTTTTTTCCTATAGGAATTACACTACAAGATTCCTATAGGAATTTTTCCTATAGGATATGTTCCTATGAATCAAACAACATGTATAGGAATTTTTCCCATAGGAACCAAATCCTACACAATTCCTATGCAAATCCTTTGAATCAAAGGAGCCCTTAATTATAGATTCGTAGGTTGATTTTTCTACCTTTTTATTATTACTATGCAAAGACATGTGTGTTTGCCCGTCGAGTGAAACTCGAGGAAGAGGGATCACTCGGAAGGAGAGAAGAAGGGAGAGCATTATGGTGTCTCCCCTTTTCGGGTGATGATGTTGACTTTTGTGCAGGGTTTGTCAGTGAGCAGGAGGTGCGAGCGAGCGAGCGAGCGAGGCCAAGAATGAGAGAGATTTGTTTTTTTTTGTGAGAGGGACAACCGAAGGATCCAGAAGGACCCACAGACTTCCAATACGCATCCTGATGCGTCTTCTCTTGACAAAGAAGATGGCTGGGAGTTTGCGTACCTATTGCACGTGACTTGTGCTCATTGAAGTGTGGGACCTCACGCGTGGGCACCACACGTAAGTGACAGACCTGTTGTGTAAAACTCGGTTGATTATTATAGTGCATTAGAACAAAGTTTCCTATGGATTCAAGGGTAGGAAATCCAAGTTAACTCATTTACATGACATTATTTTTCTTATGTCATATAGTAAGCATTAAAGTTGATAAACAATGTCTAGACATATTCAAACCAGACAAATCATGTATCTATACCCCTAACCCCTAAACTCTCTTATGAAGTCAAGCATGTGAAGAGATGTGGTTTTGCGTTTCAAACATGGAAATTTCAAAAACCTCCCAAAAGCTTCATTTATAGTGCCTAAGAAGGATACATGCTTCCCTTTTCATTTTCATGTTTTAAACTTGTTTTAATTATCTTGGTCAAACCTAGGATTTGACGAAGATACAAATGGGTGGGCAAAAAATTAAAAAAATCAGAAAAATGGAAAACCAAATCACATAGTCTTCTTATGTGATATCGTAAGCATTCAAGTTGATAAAACAAGGTCTAAATATATCCAAACCAGACAAATCATGTATCTACCCCCTGTCGATCTTATGAAGTCTAGCATGAAGGGAAGTCGTTTTGGGTTTCAAACATGGAAATTTCAAGAACATCCCAAAAGCTTCATTTTAGAGTAAATAAGAAGGATACAGACTTCCCTTTTCATTTTCATGTTTTAAACTTGTTTAAATCTTGGTCAAACCAAGGATTTGACCAAGATTCAAATGGCCCTAAAAATTCAGAAAAAAATCAAAAGAATGAAAAACCAAAGCACATAGCATTCTTATGTCATATGTATAGTAAGCATTCATGTTGATAAACAAGGTCTAGACATATATATTCAAACCAGAAAAATCATGTATATATCTACCCCTAAAACCCTAATTAAACTCAGTCAATCATGAAGAGAAGTGGTTTTGGGTTTCAAACATGGAAATTTCAAGAACCTCCCAAAAGCTTCATTTTAGAGTGACTAAGAAGGATCCAGGTTACTTATTCGTTTTCACGTGTTAAACTTGACCAAGATATGATTCAAATGCAGAAAACTAAAAAAATCAGAAAAATGAAAAACCAAAGTACATCATATTCAAACCATACAAATCATGTATCTATACCCCCTAACCCTAAACTTTGTCCTATAAAGTCAAGCATGAAGAGAAGTGGTTTTGGGTTTCAAACATGGAAATTTCAAAACCTCCCAAAAACTTCATTTTAAAGTGACTGAGAAGGTTACATGCTTCCCTTTTCATTTTCATGTTTTAAACTTGTTTAAATTATCTTGGTCAAACCTAGGATTTCATGAAGATACAAATGGGTGGGCACAATATTCAAAAAATCAGAAAAATGAAAAACCAAATCACATTGTCTTCTTATGTCATATCGTAAGCATTCAAGTTGATAAACAAGGTCTAGATATATCCAAACCAGACAAATCATGTATCTACCCCTGTCGATCTTATGAAGTCTAGCATGAAGGGAAGTCATTTTCGGTTTCAAACATGGAAATTTCAAGAACATCCCAAAAGCTTCCATTTTAGAGTGACTAAGAAGGATACAGACTTCCCTTTTCATTTTCATGTTTTAAACTTGTTTAAATCCTTGTCAAACCAAAGATTTGACCAAGATTCAAATGGGGGCCTAAAAATTTAGAAAAAAAATCAAAAGAGAATGAAAAACCAAAGCACATAGCATTCTTATGTCATATGTATAGTAAGCATTCAAGTTGATAAACCAGGTCTAGACATATATATTCAAACCAGAAAAATCATGTATATATCTACCCCTAAAACCCTAAACTCTGTCTTATGAAGTCAATCATGAAGAGAAGTGGTTTTGGGTTTCAAACATGGAAATTTCAAGAACCTCCCAAAAGCTTCATTTTAGAGTGACTAAGAAGGATCCAGGCTTATCTTTTCATTTCATGTTTTAAACTTGTTTAAATCCTGGTCAAACCTAGGATTTGATGAAGATACAAATGGGTGGGCACAATATTCAAAAAAATCAGAAAAATGAAAAACCAAATCACATTGTCTTCTTATGTCATATCGTAAGCATTCAAGTTGATAAACAAGGTCTAGATATATCCAAACCAGACAAATCATGTATCTACCCCCGTCGATCTTATGAAGTCTAGCATGAAGGGAAGTCGTTTTCGGTTTCAAACATGGAAATTTCAAGAACATCCCAAAAGCTTCCATTTTAGAGTGACTAAGAAGGATACAGACTTCCTTTTTATTTTCATGTTTTAAACTTGTTTAAATCTTGGTCAAACCAAGGATTTGACCAAGATTCAAATGGGCCTAAAAATTTAGAAAAAAATCAAAAGAGAATGAAAAAACAAAGCACATAGCATTCTTATGTCATATGTATAGTAAGCATTCAAGTTGATAAACAAGGTCTAGACATATTCAAACCAGAAAAATCATGTATATATCTACCCCTAAAACCCTAAACTCTGTCTTATGAAGTCAATCATGAAGAGAAGTGGTTTTGGGTTTCAAACATGGAAATTTCAAGAACCTCCCAAAAGATTTATTTTAGAGTGACTAATAAGGATCCATGCTTACCTTTTCATTTTCATAATTTAAACTTGTTTAAATCTTTGTCAAACCTAGGATTTGACCAAGATTCAAATATATGGGCATAAAATTCAAAAAAATCAGAAAAATGAAAAACAAAAGCATATAGTCTTCTTATGTCATATAGTAAGCATTCAAGTTGATAAATTAACAAGGTTTGGACATATTCAAACCATACAAATCATGTATCTACCCCCTAACCCTAAACTCGCGATCTTATGAAGTCTAGCATGAAGAGAGGTCGCTTTTGGGTTTCAAACATGGAAATTTCAAGAACATCCCAAAAGCTTCATTTTAGAGTGACTAAGAAGGATCCAGGCTTACTTATTCGTTTTCACGTGTTAAACTTGTCTTAAATCTTGGTCAAACCTAGGATTTGACCAAGATTCAAATGCGCATAAAATTAAAAAAATCAGAAAAATGAAAACCAAAGTACATAGTCTTCATATGTCATATAGTAAGCATATTCAAGTTGATAAACAAGGTTTGAACCTTGATCTGTAGTACTGGGCAAAACCCTAGTTTAACCTATTTAATTATAGATTCGTAGGTTGATTTTTCTACCTTTTTATTATTACTATGCAGCACATGTGTGTTTGCCCGTCGAGTGAAACTCGGAGGAAGAGGGATCACTCGGAAGGAGAGAAGAAGGGAGAGCATTATGGTGTCTCCCTTTTTGGTGATGATGTTGACTTTTGTGCAGGTTTGTCAGTGAGCAGGAGGTGCGAGCGAGCGAGCGCGAGCGAGGCCGAGAATGAGAGAGATTTGTTTTTTTTGAGAGGGACAACCGTAAGGACCCACAGACTTCCAATACGCATCCCGATGCGCTTCTCTTGACAAAGAAGATGGCTGGGAGTTTGCGTACCTAATGCACGTGACTTGTGCTCACCGAAGTGTGGGACTCACGCATGGGCACCACACGTAAGTGACAGACCTGTTGGTGTAAAAACTCGGCTGATTATTATAGTGCATTAGAACAAAGTTTCCTATGGATTCAAGGGTAGGAAATCCAAGTTAACTCATTTACATGACATTATTTTTCTTATGTCATATAGTAAGCATTAAAGTTGATAAACAATGTCTAGACATATTCAAACCAGACAAATCATGTATCTATACCCCTAACCCCTAAACTCTGTCTTATGAAGTCAAGCATGTGAAGAGATGTGGTTTTGGGTTTCAAACATGGAAATTTCAAAAACCTCCCAAAAGCTTCATTTTATAGTGCCTAAGAAGGATACATGCTTCCCTTTTCATTTTCATGTTTTAAACTTGTTTTAATTATCTTGGTCAAACCTAGGATTTGACGAAGATACAAATGGGTGGGCACAAAATTCAAAAAAATCAGAAAAATGGAAAACCAAATCACATAGTCTTCTTATGTCATATCGTAAGCATTCAAGTTGATAAACAAGGTCTAAATATATCCAAACCAGACAAATCATGTATCTACCCCCGTCGATCTTATGAAGTCTAGCATGAAGGGAAGTCGTTTTGGGTTTCAAACATGGAAATTTCAAGAACATCCCAAAAGCTTCATTTTAGAGTAAATAAGAAGGATACAGACTTCCCTTTTCATTTTCATGTTTTAAACTTGTTTAAATCTTGGTCAAACCAAGGATTTGACCAAGATTCAAATGCCCCTAAAAAATTCAGAAAAAAAATCAAAAGAATGAAAAACCAAAGCACATAGCATTCTTATGTCATATGTATAGTAAGCATTCATGTTGATAAACAAGGTCTAGACATATATATTCAAACCAGAAAATCATGTATATATCTACCCCTAAACCCAAATTAAACTCAAATCATGAAGAGAAGTGGTTTTGGGTTTCAAACATGGAAATTTCAAGAACCTCCCAAAAGCTTCATTTTAGAGTGACTAAGAAGGATCCAGGCTTACTTATTCGTTTTCACGTGTTAAACTTGACCAAGATATGATTCAAATGCGCAGAAAATTAAAAAATCAGAAAAATGAAAAACCAAAGTACATCATATTCAAACCATACAAATAATGTATCTATACCCCCTAACCCTAAACTTTGTCTTATGAAGTCAAGCATGAAGAGAAGTGGTTTTGGGTTTCAAACATGGAAATTTCAAAACCTCCCAAAAACTTCATTTTAAAGCGACTGAGAAGGTTACATGCTTCCCTTTTCATTTTCATGTTTTAAACTTGTTTAAATTATCTTGTCAAACCTAGGATTTCATGAAGATACAAATGGGTGGGCAAAAAATTAAAAAAATCAGAAAAATGAAAAACCAAATCACATTGTCTTCTTATGTCATATCGTAAGCATTCAAGTTGATAAACAAGGTCTAGATATATCCAAACCAGACAAATCATGTATCTACCCCCTGTCGATCTTATGAAGTCTAGCATGAAGGGAAGTCATTTTCGGTTTCAAACATGGAAATTTCAAGAACATCCCAAAAGCTTCCATTTTATTGTGACTAAGAACGATACAGACTTCCTTTTTTATTTTCATGTTTTAAACTTGTTTAAATCTTGGTCAAACCAAGGATTTGACCAAGATTCAAATGGGCCTAAAAATTTAGAAAAAAATCAAAAGAGAATGAAAAAACAAAGCACATAGCATTCTTATGTCATATGTATAGTAAGCATTCAAGTTGATAAACAAGGTCTAGACATATTCAAACCAGAAAAATCATGTATATATCTACCCCTAAAACCCTAAACTCTGTCTTATGAAGTCAATCATGAAGAGAAGTGGTTTTGGGTTTCAAACATGGAAATTTCAAGAACCTCCCAAAAGATTTATTTTAGAGTGACTAATAAGGATCCATGCTTACCTTTTCATTTTCATAATTTAAACTTGTTTAAATCTTTGTCAAACCTAGGATTTGACCAAGATTCAAATATATGGGCATAAAATTCAAAAAAATCAGAAAAATGAAAAACAAAAGCATATAGTCTTCTTATGTCATATAGTAAGCATTCAAGTTGATAAATTAACAAGGTTTGGACATATTCAAACCATACAAATCATGTATCTACCCCCTAACCCTAAACTCAGTCGATCTTATGAAGTCTAGCATGAAGAGAGGTCGTTTTGGGTTTCAAACATGGAAATTTCAAGAACATCCCAAAAGCTTCATTTTAGAGTGACTAAGAAGGATCCAGGCTTACTTATTCGTTTTCACGTGTTAAACTTGTCTAAATCTTGGTCAAACCTAGGATTTGACCAAGATTCAAATGCTAAAATTAAAAAAATCAGAAAATGAAAACCAAAGTACATAGTCTTCTTATGTCATATAGTAAGCATATTCAAGTTGATAAACAAGGTTTGAGCCTTGATCTGTAGTACTGGGCAAAACCCTAGTTTAACCTATTTAATTATAGATTCGTAGGTTGATTTTTCTACCTTTTTATTATTACTATGCAGCACATGTGTGTTTGCCCGTCGAGTGAAACTCGGAGGAAGAGGGATCACTCAAGGAGAGAAGAAGGGAGAGCATTATGGTGTCTCCTTTTTCGTGATGATGTTGACTTTTGTGCAGGGTTTGTCAGTGAGCAGGAGGTGCGAGCGAGCAGCGAGAGGGCCGAGAATGAGAGAGATTTGTTTTTTGTGAGAGGGACAACCGAAGGATCCAAAGGACGACTTCCAATACGCATCTGATGCGTCTTCTCTTGACAAAGAAGATGGGAGTTTGCGTACCTAATGCACGTGACTTGTGCTCACTGAAGTGTGGGACCTCACGCATGGGCACCACACGTAAGTGACAGACCTGTTGGTGTAAAAACTCGGTTGATTATTATAGTGCATTAGAACAAAGTTTCCTATGGATTCAAGGGTAGGAAATCCAAGTTAACTCATTTACATGACATTATTTTTCTTATGTCATATAGTAAGCATTAAAGTTGATAAACAATGTCTAGACATATTCAAACCAGACAAATCATGTATCTATACCCCTAACCCCTAAACTCTGTCTTATGAAGTCAAGCATGTGAAGAGATGTGGTTTTGGGTTTCAAACATGGAAATTTCAAAAACCTCCCAAAAGCTTCATTTTATAGTGCCTAAGAAGGATACATGCTTCCCTTTTCATTTTCATGTTTTAAACTTGTTTTAATTATCTTGGTCAAACCTAGGATTTGACGAAGATACAAATGGGTGGGCACAAAATTCAAAAAAATCAGAAAAATGGAAAACCAAATCACATAGTCTTCTTATGTCATATCGTAAGCATTCAAGTTGATAAACAAGGTCTAAATATATCCAAACCAGACAAATCATGTATCTACCCCCATCGATCTTATGAAGTCTAGCATGAAGGGAAGTCGTTTTGGGTTTCAAACATGGAAATTTCAAGAACATCCCAAAAGCTTCATTTTAGAGTAAATAAGAAGGATACAGACTTCCCTTTTCATTTTCATGTTTTAAACTTGTTTAAATCTTGGTCAAACCAAGGATTTGACCAAGATTCAAATGGCCCTAAAAATTCAGAAAAAAATCAAAAGAATGAAAAACCAAAGCACATAGCATTCTTATGTCATATGTATAGTAAGCATTCATGTTGATAAACAAGGTCTAGACATATATATTCAAACCAGAAAAATCATGTATATATCTACCCCTAAAACCCAAATTAAACTCAGTCAATCATGAAGAGAAGTGGTTTTGGGTTTCAAACATGGAAATTTCAAGAACCTCCCAAAAGCTTCATTTTAGAGTGACTAAGAAGGATCCAGGCTTACTTATCGTTTTCACGTGTTAAACTTGACCAAGATATGATTCAAATGCGCAGAAAATTAAAAAAATCAGAAAAATGAAAAACCAAAGTACATCATATTCAAACCATACAAATCATGTATCTATACCCCTAACCCTAAACTTTGTCTTATGAAGTCAAGCATGAAGAGAAGTGGTTTTGGGTTTCAAACATGGAAATTTCAAAAACCTCCCAAAAACTTCATTTTAAAGTGACTGAGAAGGTTACATGCTTCCCTTTTCATTTTCATGTTTTAAACTTGTTTAAATTATCTTGGTCAAACCTAGGATTTGATGAAGATACAAATGGGTGGGCACAATATTCAAAAAAATCAGAAAAATGAAAAACCAAATCACATTGTCTTCTTATGTCATATCGTAAGCATTCAAGTTGATAAACAAGGTCTAGATATATCCAAACCAGATAAATCATGTATCTACCCCCTGTCGATCTTATGAAGTCAGAGAAGTCGTTTTCTGTTTCAAACATGGAAATTTCAAGAACATCCCAAAAGCTTCCATTTTAGAGTGACTAAGAAGGATACAGCTTCTTTTTATTTTCATGTTTTAAACTTGTTTAAATCTTGGTCAAACCAAGGATTTGACCAAGATTCAAATGGGCCTAAAAATTTAGAAAAAAATCAAAAGAGAATGAAAAACAAAGCACATAGCATTCTTATGTCATATATAGTAAGCATTCAAGTTGATAAACAAGGTCTAGACATATTCAAACCAAAAAATCATGTATATATCTACCCCTAAAACCCTAAACTACTGTCTTATGAAGTCAATCATGAAGAGAAGTGGTTTTGGGTTTCAAACATGGAAATTTCAAGAACCTCCAGATTTATTTTAGAGTGACTAATAAGGATCCATGCTTACCTTTTCATTTTCATAATTTAAACTTGTTTAAATCTTTGTCAAACCTAGGATTTGACCAAGATTCAAATATATGGGCATAAAATTCAAAAAATCAGAAAAATGAAAAACAAAAGCATATAGTCTTCTTATGTCATATAGTAAGCATTCAAGTTGATAAATTAACAAGGTTTGGACATATTCATACCATACAAATCATGTATCTACCCCTAACCTAAACTCTGATCTTATGAAGTCTAGCATGAAGAGAGGTCGTTTTGGGTTTCAAACATGGAAATTTCAAGAACATCCCCAAAGCTTCATTTTAGAGTGACTAAGAAGGATCCAGGCTTACTTATTCGTTTTCACGTGTTAAACTTGTCTAAATCTTGGTCAAACCTAGGATTTGACCAAGATTCAAATGCTTAAAATTAAAAAAATCAGAAAAATGAAAACCAAAGTACATAGTCTTCTTATGTCATATAGTAAGCATATTCAAGTTGATAAACAAGGTTTGAGCCTTGATCTGTAGTACTGGGCAAAACCCTAGTTTAACCTATTTAATTATAGATTCGTAGGTTGATTTTTCTACCTTTTTATTATTACTATGCAGACATGTGTGTTTGCCCGTCGAGTGAAACCCGGAGGAAGAGGGATCACTCGGAAGGAGAGAGAAGGGAGAGCATTATGGTGTCTCCCCTTTTTCGTGTGATGATGTTGACTTTTGTGCAGGGTTTGTCAGTGAGCAGGAGGTGCGAGCGAGCGAGCGGAGAATGAGAGAGATTTGTTTTTTGTGAGAGGGACAACCGAAGGATCCAGAGGACCCACAGACTTCCAATACGCATCTGATGCGTCTTCTCTTGACAAAGAAGATGGCTGGGAGTTTCGTACCTATTGCACGTGACTTGTGCTCACTGAAGTGTGGGACCTCACGCATGGGCACCACACGTAAGTGATAGACCTGTTGGTGTAAAAACTCGGTTGATTATTATAGTGCATTAGAACAAAGTTTCCTATGGATTCAAGGGTAGGAAATCCAAGTTAACTCATTTACATGACATTATTCTTCTTATGTCATATAGTAAGCATATTCAAGTTGATAAACAAGGTTTGGACATATTCAAACCATACAAATCATGTATCTATACCCCTAACCCTAAACTTTGTCTTATGAAGTCAAGCATGAAGAGAAGTGGTTTTGGGTTTCAAACATGAATTTCAAAAACCTCCCAAAAACTTCATTTTAGAGTGACGAGAAGGTTACATGCTTCCCTTTTCATTTTCATGTTTTAAACTTGTTTAAATTATCTTGGTCAAACCTAGGATTTCATGAAGATACAAATGGGTGGGCACAATATTCAAAAATCAGAAAAATGAAAAACCAAATCACATTGTCTTCTTATGTCATATCGTAAGCATTCAAGTTGATAAACAAGGTCTAGATATATCCAAACCAGACAAATCATGTATCTACCCCCGATCTTATGAAGTCTAGCATGAAGAGAAGTCGTTTTGGGTTTCAAACATGGAAATTTCAAGAACATCCCAAAAGCTTCATTTTAGAGTAAATAAGAAGGATACATACTTCCCTTTTAATTTTCATGTTTTAAACATGTTTAAATCTTTGGTCAAACCAAGGATTTGACCAAGATTCAAATGGCCCTAAAAATTTAGAAAAAAATCAAAAGAATGAAAAACCAAAGCACATAGCATTCTTATGTCATATGTATAGTAAAGCATTCATGTTGATAAACAAGGTCTAGACATATATATTCAAACCGAAAAATCATGTATATATCTACCCCTAAAACCCAAATTATGAACCAATCATGAAGAGAAGTGGTTTTGGGTTTCAAACATGGAAATTTCAAGAACCTCCCAAAAGCTTCATTTTAGAGTGACTAAGAAGGATCCAAGGCTTACTATGTACGTTTAAATCTCTGGTCAAACCTAGGATTTGACCAAGATATGATTCAAATGCGGAAAAAATAAAAAACAGAAAAATGAAAAACCAGAGTACTATAGTCTTCTTATGTCATATATATAGTAAGCGCATTAAAGTTGATAAACAAGGTCTGGACATATTCAAACCATACAAATCATGTATCTATACCCCTAACCCTAAACTTTGTCTTATGAAGTCAAGAAGAGAAGTGGTTTTGGGGTTCAAACATGGAAATTTCAAACCTCCCAAAAACTTCATTTTAAAGTAACTGAGAAGGTTACATGCTTCCCTTTTCATTTTCATGTTTTAAACTTGTTTAAATTATCTTGGTCAAACCTAGGATTTCATGAAGATACAAATGGGTGGGCACAATATTCAAAAAATCAGAAAAATGAAAACCAAATCACA
This sequence comes from Lolium multiflorum, assembly GCA_030979885.1. Lineage (NCBI taxonomy): Eukaryota > Viridiplantae > Streptophyta > Magnoliopsida > Poales > Poaceae > Lolium > Lolium multiflorum. Next base: position 45,817,176 of record CM061753.1, on the reverse strand, counting down.
TAGTCTTCTTATGTCATATCGTAAGCATTCATGTTGATAAACAAGGTCTAGACATATATATTCAAACCAGAAAAATCATGTATATATCTACCCCTAAAACCCTAATTAAACTCACCAATCATGAAGAGAAGTGGTTTTGGGTTTCAAACATGGAAATTTCAAGAACCTCCCAAAAGCTTCATTTTAGAGTGACTAAGAAGGATCCTGGCTTACTTATTCGTTTTCACGTGTTAAACTTGTCTAAATCTTGGTCAAACCTAGGATTTGACCAAGATATGATTCAAATACAGAAAATTAAAAAATTAGAAAAATGAAAAACCAAAGTACATAGTCTTCTTATGTCATAGTAAGCATATTCCAGTTGATAAACAAGGTTTGGACATATTCAAACCATACAAATCATGTATCTATACCCCTAACCCTAAACTTTGTCTTATGAAGTCAAGCATGAAGAAGTGGTTTTGGGTTTCAAACTTAAAATTTCAAAAACCTCCCAAAAACTTCAATTTATAGAGTGACTGAGAAGGTTATGTGCTTCCTTTTCATTTTCATGTTTTAAACTTGTTTAAATTATCTTGTCAAACCTAGGATTTCATGAAGATACAAATGGGTGGGCACAATATTCAAAAAATCAGAAAAATGAAAACCAAATCACATAGTCTTCTTATGTCATATCGTAAGCATTCAAGTTGATAAACATGGTCTAGATATATCCAAACCAGACAAATCATGTATCTATACCCCTAACCCTATAGTTTGAGGCCATTTGGATGAGGTCAAAAAAATTCTGGATTAGAATCGTGTTGTTCGAACCCCGTAGTTGGATTTTTTGAACCTTGATAGTACTGGGCAAAACACTAGTTTAACCTATTTAATTATAGATACGTATATCGATTTTTCTACCTAGGATTTGACCAAGATTTATGGGCATAAAATTCAAAAAATCAGAAAAATGAAAAACCAAAGCACATAGTCTTCTTATGTCATATAGTTAGCATTAAAGTTGTTAAACAAGGTCTAGACATATTCAAACTAGACAAACCACATGTATCTACACCCCCTGACCCCTAAACTCTATCTTATGAAGTCAAGCATGAAGAGTGGGCTTCAAACATGGAATTTCAAAAACCTCCCAAAACTTCATTTTAGAGTGACTAAGAAGTATACATGCTTCCCATATCATGTCTTAAACTTGTTTAAATTATCTGTGTCTAGGATTTGACAAGATTCAAATGGGCATCAAAATTCAAAAAATCAGAAAATGAAAAACAAAAGCAAATAGTTTTCTTATGTCATATAGTAAGCATGTTGATAAACAAGGTCTAGACATATTTAAAATCATGTATATATCTACCCCTAACCCTAAACTAATCTGTCGATCTTATGAAGTCAAGAAGAGAAGTGGTTTTGAAACATGGAAATTTCAAGAACCTCCCAAAAGCTTCATTTTAGAGTGGAAGGATCATACTTAACGTGTTAAACTTGTCTAAATCTTGGTCAAATTTAGGATTTTACCAAGATTCAAATGCGTAGAAAATTGAAAAAATCAAAAATGAAAACCAAAGTACATGTCTTCTTATGTCATATAGTAAGCATATTCAAGTTGATAAATAAATCTAGACATATTCAAAGTTTCAAACTAACCATGTATCTACCCCTAACCCCAAACTCGGTCTTATGGTTAAAGCAGAGAGAAGTGGTTTTGGGTTTCAGGACATGGAAATTTCAAAAACCTCCCAAAACTTCATTTTAGAGTGACTCAAGAAGGATACATGCTTCCTTTCTCATCCATGTTTTTAAACTTGTTTAAATTCATGTTCAACAAACCTAGATTTGACAAGATTCAAATGGGCATCAAAATTCAAAAATATCAGAAAATGTGAAAAACCAAAGCAAATAGTTTTCTATGTCATATAGTAAGAATTAAAGTTGATAAACAAGGTATAGACATATTCAAACCAAACAAATCATGTATATATCTACCCCTAACCTAAACTCTGTCTTATGAAGTCAAGCATGGAAATTTCAAGAACATCCCAAAGCTTCATTTTAGAGTGACTAAGAAGGATCCATGCTTACCTTTTATATATTTTAAACTTGTTTAAATCTTTGTCAAACCTAGGATTTGACCAAAAGATTCAAATGGGCATAACATTCAAAAAATCGAAAAATGAAAAACACTACGAACAATGAACAATACTGTTTCGCGTCCACAATGTACAGTGTTGCGAGTGACCCGTGTCCTTCACGGATAGAGATCAGGTGATATACCTTTCGCATGTCACCGGTGACATGCGCTAAATCTAAATCAAATATCGCTAAAAATCATGTCCCCAACCTATAGCCCCTCTCGGACGAGAAATTTCGCCGCTTCCCCATTCACTTCACTTCGCTACCTCACCTCTCGATTTATAGGCTCCCTGCCGCCTCTCTCCCCATTCATCTTCAAAATCCTATAGCCCCAACCCTGCATGCTGTGCTCGTCGGCGGCCGTACCATCCACAACCTCTCGTATTAGCGCTCCTCGCACCCCCATCTTCCGGCGATGAATCCCCCGAGTGGACAAGGGGGCCTGTTAGGTGTGCGTCCCACCGTCGCCCCCAGCAGCAACTACAGGACCTTGCCGCCAACTCGCACGCCCCTACAGCTGCCGCAGCGAGCGCATGGCGGCCTCGCCGTTGAGTCCGATGTGCCCACCAAGCGGCAGTGTATCAACAACCTCTCCGTGGGCTCGTACGTGGGATGGGGCCCCGTCGCAGCCGCAAGACAACCTCGCTGTCAGCTGGGAGCTTCTGTCCTCTCCATGAGGAGAGCTTCGAGGTCATGGTTAATGTGAAGCTTAATCATTGGTTTAAAACTAGTTAGCCCCCTACTGAGTATTATTCGGTGGGGATTTGATGCAAAATACTTCATTCACCATGTTTTGGCGTGAGTATTTGCGGCAGATCAGGACAACCTGAGAGATAGCCTGTCCTGGGGCATTATTACTCGTAGTTTTTTTTTGAGGGGTTCCTCGGGCCTTATTAGTGAAGCTGTTATCACCAGAATTTGACCGAGTCAGAGGTGGGCCGCGATCAAGATGGACTTAAAGAAATATACATGGAAGAATTACGTGAATCGGCCTGTTATGTGTACGAGAGTTTGGGCCAGTTTGCCCTTGCATTCCGTAATATACTGATGTGTTCCATTAGTTGACTTTGCCCGTGCACGTTAGGCACGTCTAAAGGTAGAAAGTCCCTTGGAAACAGGATTTGACAAGGTTCAAATGGGCATCAAAATTCAAAAATATCAGAAAAATGAAAAACCAAAGCAGATAGTTTTCTTATGTGTCATATAGTAGAAATTAAAGTTGATAAACAAGGTATAGACATATTCAAACCAAACAAATCATGTATATATCTACCCCTAACCCTAAACTCTGTCTTATGAAGTCAAGCATGGAAATTTCAAGAACATCCCAAAAGCTTCATTTTAGAGTGACTAAGAAGGTTCCATGCTTACCTTTTCATATATTTTAAACATTTAAATCTTTGTCAAACCTAGGATTTGACCAAAGATTCAAATGGGCATAAAATTCAAAAAAATCAGAAAAATGAAAAACACTACGAACAGTGAACAATACTGTTTCGCGTCCCTACAGTACACCATGGACAGTGTTGCGAGTGACCTGTGTCCTTCACGGATAGAGATCAGGTGACATGCACCTTTCGCATGTCACCTGGTGACATGCGGCTTAAATCTAGATTTAAATATTGCGTAAAAATCATGTCCCAACCTATAGCCCTCTCGATTTATAGGCCCCTGCCGCCTCTCCCCATTCACTTCACTTCTCGCTACCTCACTCCTCTCGATTTATAGGCCCCTGCCGCCTCTCCCCATTCATCTTCAAAATCCTATAGCCCCAACCTGTACAGTGCTCGTCGGCGGCTGTACCATCCACAACCTCTGTATTAGCGCCTCCCTGCACCCCCATCTTCCGGCGATGAATCCCACGAGTGGACAAGGGGGCCTGTTAGGTGTGCGGCCCACCGTCGTAATCCCCCAGCAGCAACTACAGGACCTCGCCGCCAACTCGCACGCCCCCTACAGCTGCTGCAGCAGGCGCATGGCGGCCTCGCCGTTGAGTCTGATGTGCCCACCAAGCGGCAGCGGATCAACGACCTCTTCGTGGGCTCAGACGTGACAGTCCTGCTGCAGCTGCAAGACAACCTCGCCGTCGCCGGGGAGTCGGTCCTCTCCAAGGAGGAGAGCTTCGAGGTCAGTGGTTAATGTAGTTTAATCATTGGTTTAAAACTAGTTAGCCCCCTACTGAGTATTATTCGGTGGGGATTTGATGCAAAATACTTCATTCACCATGTTTTGGCGTGAGTATTTGCGGCAGATCAGGACAACCTGAGAGATAGCCTGTCCTGGGGCATTATTAGTTTTTTTTTTGAGGGGTTCCTCGGGCCTTATTAGTGAAGCGTCCAATTTCTATTCACGTAATCCATGCCAGCAGGCCTCAGGACTTGTAATTTTGCATTGGAATCAATCCCTCAGCCTGATCCATGCTAGAACGGGGTGGATGCCTGGAAGGAGAAATATTAGGATACGTGTCGATTAGTTAGAGTTTTGCCCGTGCACGGTTAGGTGCACGTCTAAAGTTAGAAAGTCCCTTGGACTATAAATATGTATCTAGGGTTTATGGAATAAACAACAACACACGTTCAACCAAACAAATCAATCTCGGCGCATCGCCAACTCCTTCGTCTCGAGGGTTTCTACCGGTAAGCGACATGCTGCCTAGATCGCATCTTGCGATCTAGGCAGCACGTTGTTCATGCGTTGCTCGTACTGAAGCCTTTTTGATGGCGAGCAACGTAGTTATCATAGATGTGTTAGGGTTAGCATAGTTCTTCGCGTAACATGCTATCGTAGTGCAACCCTTGCATGTCTAGCCGCCCTCACACCTATCTTAGGTGTGGGGGCGGCACCCTGCTTATTATTTAGTAGATCTGATCCGTTACGATTGCTCCTTGTTCTACAAGGATTGGTTTAACTATCTGCAATAGTTAGGCCTTACAAAGGGAGGATCCCTAGGCGGCACGTGGGGTGTCGTTAGCTAGTCCTAAGCAAGGATGTTCAGGGATCAACCGTGTTGGTTTTAGGCCTTGTTTAGGATCGGCTTACGATCACCGTGCGTGGCCGCGAGGCCCAATCGTGGGTAGGATGATCCGATTATGCGGTGAAAACCCTAAATCGTCGTAGATCTAATTAGCTTTATCTTGATCAAGCAGGATCACCATATATTCGTGCACCCCGTACGAATCATGGGTGGATCAGCTCTCATGAGCCGATTCGCGAAGGAATAACCTGAGAACCGATCGAGGCTCGTATTTGTGTTTATGTGTATGCCATGGGGAAACTAGCGAGACATCTCCATCACCAACCTAAGACCAGGGTATAGGTCGGGTGGCATCTGCACTCGGCATCGGACGTGACTGACTTGCGGGCCGTCGCTCGGAGGGACCTCGGCCCAGCGCGACTCTGGAGTTGTTCAGGCTCTACCGTGTTGATGCGTGTTTGCCGCCAGGTGGGTTTCACCGATCAGCATTACGCGCGCAGATGGGACAAGCTTCTACATCAACCACGTCGCCATCTACATCTGAGATGGCCCGGATAGCACGCCGATTACGTATGAGGATCGCGGACAGCTCAAGAGAAATGTGAGGTCAAAGTCATCTCGGCCAAACCTCATCGGCTCATATCACGAACCCGTTCACGCGGAGTGTAGGGGTTACTCACGGAAAAGCGCACTCGATGGGTGGACCTATCTGTCCCGTGGAGAGCACACCGGGGGCGTGCGCGGAGATTAATGGCATGGTGACTCACTCGTTGCGTCTCCATTCTGAGAGCCTGGTGAAACTTTGGAGCATGTCGCCGTTCGGATGATCAAGGAGGTCATGAAGAATCAGCACTCTCCTATTAGGAACCAGCTCGGGAACTACGAGGAAAAGTGCCATAAGTCCGTCTACCGTCTCGTCATTGCCGGCGGCACCAGAAGTGCCTAATTCACCGTCGTGCGCCGTTGACAGGGTTAACGACACTTACCCTGGGAAGTGCCAACCAGGATACTTCCGTTCAACATCAACATGATAGGGCTCGGGCACCACCCTGAGAGATGAGGGCAGCTGCTCTCATAGCGAAGATAAGGAAGAAGCTGCTCCACGCGATCGGCTCCGACACTGCCGAAAGATCCTGGTGATGATCAAGATGGAAGCCGATTCTAGCGATCGGCCTGTATCATCCGTACCACCTGCTCTCCCGGTATATGGCGTCGACCTCACAGGGGACGGAAAGCTAGGGTATGGGTTTACATCGGCTGACGAGCTGGAGGAAGTCGACATTGGTCCTGGGGATAAGCCGCGACCGACTTTTATCAGCAAGAAGCTAGATCCACAGCTCAGGGGACAGATGATAGCTCTGTTAAAAGAATACCCAGATTGCTTTGCATGGGATTACACGGAGATGCCTGGGTTGGACAGGAGCATCATTGAGCATCGGCTCCCCCTTAAGAAAGGATTTCGGCCGTTCCAACAACGAGCACGTCAGATGAGGGCCGAAATTCTGGAAGAAGTCAAGAAAGAGATCGAGAAAATGTTGGCCGCCGGATTCATCAGGCGCCGAGTATGCTAAGTGGATCCTCTGATGTGTTCCCGTGGAAAGAGAAGGACGTAGATGGTGCGTGGCCATCGATTTCGAGATCTTACTTGAGCCACTCCCAAGGACGAATATCCAATGCCGTAGCGAGAAACGTTGTCGCCGCTGCGGCCTGGGTGTTGAGCTTCATGGTTGGCAACGCGGTTATAACCAGATTTTCATGGCTCCAGGAAGATATACACAAGACCGCATTCAGAGTACCAGGGTGGCTTGTTCGAGTACGTGGTCATGACCTTTGGGTTGAAGAATGCGCTGGTGCAACGTACCAACGAGCCATGAATTATATATTTCATGATCTGATCGGCAAGTTGGTGGAGATCTATATCGACGACGTGGTGGTCAAATCGGTCTCCATGGAGGGGCACTTGGACGATCTACGGCGCGTCCTAGACCGAACTCGGAAATTCGGGCTGAGAATGAATCCGAAGAAGTGCGCCTTTGGCGTGACGGCTGGTCAATTCCTATTCTGGTTCATGAACGGGGAATTGAGATCGGCCTGAAAAGTCAGGAGGCGGTGCGTACCATGCAGCCGCCAACCACGAAAAAGGAGCTCCAACGCCTCATCGGCAAGATCAATTTCGTCCGGCGGTTCATCTCTAATCTGTCAGGACGAATCGAGCCGTTCATGGCGCTGGTGAAGACTAAATCTGATGACGAGTTTCACTGGGGGGCAGAACAGCAACAGGCGTTTGATGAGATTAAGCGATATCTGACGACGCCGCCTGTGCTAGTTCCGCCCCGGCAAGACAAGCCGTTCTACATCTACCTATCAGTGGCTGACACGTCCATCGCCTCGGTGGTGGTGCAACTCTACGAGGGCGTCGAAAGGGTCGTTTTCTACCTCAGCAGAAGGATGTTGGACGCGGAAACAAGGTATCCTGAGCGAGAAACTTTGCCTCTGCCTGTTCTTTACCTGCACCAAGCTTCATCACATCCTTTTGACGGCAGAGATCATCGTCATATGCAAGTCAGATGTTGTCAAGCACATGTTGTCGGCCCCTGTTTTGAAAGGCCGACTTGGTAAGTGGATGTTTGCGTTGTCAGAATTTGATCTCCGGTATCAGCCTGCGAAAGCAGTCAAGGGACAAGCATTGGCCGATCTTATCGCTGAACGGATCGGTACCAATATAGCAGCACTATCTATACGTGCATGGGCTATGTTCTTCGATGGATCGGTTTGTGACGATGGTTGTGGCATCGGCATTCTGCTCGTGTCGCCTCGGGGGGCAGAATACTCCTTCTCCATCAGATTATCTACCCCTTGCACCAACAACGTAGCAGAATATGAGGCAATACGTAAGGGAATGGAGTTGCTATTGGAAGCCGGAGCTGAAGCAGTAGAGCTTTTTGGAGACTCAAAGTTGGTGATTAACCAGCTCACGGATGAATATAAGTGCGAAAGTGAATCGCTTTTCCCATATTGGGTGGAATGCCGTGAGTTGATGACACAGTTTCGGTACATCAACTTTAATTGGGTCCCAAGATCCCAAAATACCGAGGCCAACAATCTCGCACAAATGGCGTCAGGCTACATAGATACAGCTGACGGATCAGAAGTTCAGATACAATTCCTGGAACAGGATGATTGGAGAGCCGAAATCTTCAATTATTTAAAAGATTCGGCTCGGGGGGCACCTAAACGGATAAGATACAAAGCCATGAAGTATGTCCTTATAGGAGACGACATGTTCTACAGGACGTTGGAAGGGGTTGCTACTCAAGTGCCTAGGACCAACTGAGTCTAATCGGCTCTTACATGAGGTTACATGAAGGCGCCTGTGGGACTCATCAATCGGCTCATAAGATGAAGTGGTTGATCAGGCGATCAGGGTTTTATTGGCCCACTATGCTTGAAGATTGCTTCAATTATTACAAGGGGTGCCAAGCGTGTCAGATGTTTGGAAAGATTCAGATGGTGCCAGCATCAGCGATGAACCCCATCATCAAGCCTTGGCCGTTTCGGGGGTGGGGCATGGATATGATCGGCAAAATCCATCCGGCGTCGAGCAAAAAACATGAATGGATTTTGGTTATCACAGATTACTTCACCAAGTGGGTGGAGGCCGTCCCTATGAAGAAGGTGAAATCAGAAGATGTGATCAAGTTTGTGAAAGAACACGTCATCATAGGTTCGGGATTCCCCAAACTATCACGACCGATGGGGGTTCGGTCTTTACTTCTAAAGAATTCAGGAAGTTCTGCGATGACATGGGGATTAAGCTAATCCGATCATCCCCGTATACGCTCAAGCTAATGGGCAGGCTGAGGCGTCCAATCAGAGTCTGATCAAACTGATCAAGAGGAAAATTGACGAGAACCCTAGGGATTGGCATGAGAAGTTGTCAGAAGCATTATGGGCCTACCGCATGTCGTGCCATGGAGCTATAAAGACTTCGCCATACCAGCTCGTCTATGGACAGGAAAGCCGTATTGCCACCTTGGAAATTACATTTAGATCCAAGACGTGTCACGTTTTAGAATGATGCAGCCAGTGTGAAGAATATCGGCTTTGATGACGACACTATTGAGGCGCAACAGGGCATAGGCTTTGGTCGTTGGGAGAAGATTAGGAGAACAAAGCCAGGGTGGCTCGTGCCTACAATAAAAAGGTGACCAAAGGAGTTTCAAGTTGGTGATCTAGTATGGGAAGCAGTGTTGCCATTAGGAACCAAGGATAAAGCATATGGCAAATGGTCTCCTAATTGGCACGGTCCGTACAAAGTCGATCAGGTATTGAAGGGCAATGCATACATGCTCGAGCAGCTGGACGGTGTTAAATTCCCAGTAGCCGTCAATGGTCAACACCTCAAGAAATATTTCCCAAGCATGTGGGACGATGGACAGTGAAACATGGGGGCCGATGTATAAAATCGGCCAGTGCACAGACATCGACTTGAGAAAACGTATGGAGATAACAGTATGCAAATGCAGCCGATGCACGGGCATCGACTTCAGAAAACAAAGCCGATACGCTGATATCGACTCTAGAGGAATAAATGGTCCATGAAGTTAACGGAATCGGTTCGGGCCAATCGTGATATGAGAGACGTCTTCTAATGGTTGCTGAGGGATTCAATCTGATGGTTTGGATGAGATTTAGGCCTGTTAAGTGTTTGAACAACAGCTGCAGCCTGGGACAGCAATATGAGCCCGATGTTACATATCGGCTCTGTCTGATAACGCCATTCGACAAATCGACAGGACTAACAAGGGAAGCAGAATTAATTAAGGGATTGTTAAAGTAATAAAAGGGATTCCATACAAAGCAAGGGGACCGATTGCTCAAGGTAGAAAGGGCAAAAGGGCAAAAGCCAACTACTACTACTGATCCCTAATCTAGGGGCCGTTGCTGCCCTCGTCGTCGCTGCCTCCGGCGCAGCTGCTGAGAGGCTCCTCATCAGAGCTTCCGTAGCCTTCTACGGGAGCCTCATCTTCCTCATCGTCGTCATCGCTGTCGTCGTCCCACCAGGTGCGGAGGCGCTTCGCTGGTGGGTAACCTTCGAGGGAGTCGTCGTCGTCCTCCTCCGCCTCTTCCTCGGAGGAGGTGAAATCGTCCCAGGAGAAGCGGTCGTCCTCGCTCTCCGCCTCCTCTTCCCCTTCGACGAGGAATTGAAGGTCGCCCTCTCCGTCGGTCAGGGATTTGTCATCCTCAGACCAGATGGAGGAATCGTGTTCCTCCTTGTCCCACGTCGTCGGGGCGAGAATGTCGTGCGCCGCCAACGAGCCCCACTCCGGCGTCGGCTCGCGGGAGGAGGAGTCATAAAAGACCGACGAGGAAGAGGAGAGGAAGACATGGCTATGGGAGATTGGGGGTTTTTTGTGCCGATGGCGAGCAGGCAGGATGATGAAGTGGCAAACTGCTCAGAGCGGTTAAATAAAGGGGCTATAGTAAAAATTCAATGCCACAGCAGTTTCCGAGGAGGCGGTGCCCAAAGACAACGGTCAAATCACGCGGAATAGTTGAGAAGACAGGGCATCATGATGAAGATACTGCGTGTTCTGTCGCCATGACATGACCCGATGAAAGAAAGCGTAATGATTTTGGAAATGTTATTTCCAAAACCAGGGGGGCATGTGTTATCACCAGAATTTGACCGAGTCAGAGGTGGGCCGCGATCAAGATGGACTTAAAGAAATATACATGGAGAAAATTCGTGAATCGGCCTGTTATGCTGAGTTTGGGCTAGTTGCCCTTGTATCTGTAATATATTAGGATACGTGTCGATTAGTTAGAGTTTTGCCCGTGCACGGTTAGGTGCCCGTCTAAAATAAGAAAGTCCTTGGACTATAAATATGTATCTAGGGTTTATGGAATAAACAACAACACACGTTCAACCAAACAAATCAATCTCGGCGCATCGCCAACTCCTTCGTCTCGAGGGTTTCTACCGGTAAGACATCGCCTAGATCGCATCTTGCGATCTAGGCAGCACAAGCTCCACGTTGTTCATGCGTTGCTCGTACTGAAGCCTTGTTGATGGCGAGCAACGTAGTTATCATAGATGTGTTAGGGTTAGCATAGTTCTTCGCGTAACATGCTATCGTAGTGCAACCCTTGCATGTCTAGCCGCCCTCACACCTATCTTAGGTGTGGGGGCGGCCCCCGCTTGATCATTATTTAGTAGATCTGATCCGTTACGATTGCTCCTTGTTCTACACGGATTAGTTTAATATCTGCAATAGTTAGGCCTTACAAGGGGGAGGATCCAGCGGCACGTAGGGTGTCGTTCGCTAGTCCTAAACAGGATGTTCCGGGGATCAACCGTGTTGGTTTTTAGGCCTTGTTTAGGATCGGCTTACGATCACCGTGCGTGGCCGCAGGCCCAACCTGGAGTAGGATGATCCGATTATGCGGTGAAAACCCTAAATCGTCGTAGATCTGCTTTATCTGATCAAGACCACCATATATTCGTGCACCCCGTACGAATCATGGGTGGATCGGCTCCTTCCACAGGAGGAGAGCCGATCGAGGCTCGTATTTAATGTTTATGTGTATGCCATGCAGGAAACTAAGCGAGCCATCTCCTGACCTTATAGGTATAGGTCAGGTGCACGCCCTTGCACTCACCATCGGACGTGGCCAGAGATTTGCGGGCCGTCAGGCTCCTGAGAGATAGCCTGTCCTGGGGCATTATTAGTTTTTTTTTTTGAGGGGTTCCTCGGGCCTTATTAGTGAAGCGTCCAATTTCTATTCACGTAATCCATGCCAGCAGGCCTCAGGACTTGTAATTTTGCATTGGAATCAATCCCTCAGCCTGATCCATGCTAGAACGGGGTGGATGCCTGGAAGGAGAAGCAGCAATCGGAGCACGTATGTGGAACGACCAGAAACGCGAGAGCATAGAGGTGTTGCGGTTCCACGTCCACCCGACGTGCGCGGAAGTGTTTCCTGAGGATCCCCGCGACTCTGATCCTGTCCAATACTCTTCTGCCAAACAGATAAAATGTGTTCTTATTAAGAAAGACCCAGATATTACTCACTGAACCATGTGAAAACACGTCAACCAAACAAGGCACAAGGGATTTCTACTGCACTAATACTAGCTGCATTACCACTTTCGAACTTCAATGCAAACTTGAAACTTCACTGCAGTCTTTTTCCCCCTTTCGAACTTGAGATCCAGCCTCTCCATCGATTGATGCATAGGGCAAACTTTATTAGTTCATGTTTCGTTCTTAGTTTGAAACTTTATTACTCCAAGCTCCGGAGTACTCATATTACTACAGTATTGCAATTGAAATTTATACATATTACAATTACTATTGAAGTTAGTCTTGTACATATTACTATGAGTATTGAAGTTTAAGTCCTGCAAACTTTCGGAGTACTATATTTTTACTATTGAAGTTACACTCTTGCACTTTATTAGTATAATATCATGTGTCACACAGGGTCGCTCTGTGAATCTACCATCTAATGAAGGACGACAACATGAAGCGTCTCTGCAAGTAATCCGGCGGTCGCTCCTGGATGAGTCGCGCGAGTTGATTGACCATGCGTCCAAGCTCCGAGATGTGAACGCACATCTGGTAAACCGTGCTATGAAGCTATGGAATGAGTATGCCGTACTCTTGAATGAGCACTCATCTCTATCAAAGGAGAACTCATCTCTATCGAAGGAGAACCTCTCCATGGTAAATCAGAACGGGTCTCTAACGAAGGAGAACATCTCCATCCTAAAAGAGAACTCATCTCTGAAAAAGGAGAACATCTCCATCCTAAAAGAGAATTCATCTCTGAAAAAGGAGCACACCTACTACAAGTGGCGGAGCATGACAGGAAACTCCAGTAATCTTCTTCGGGTGTGAAGAAGGTGTACCCATATATACCTGGTCAGGAAGGTGGGAGATGCCTCGCTTAGTTTCCTGCATGGCATACACGTAAACATTAAATACGAGCCTCGATCGGCTCTCAGGTTATCCTGTGAATCGGCTCAAGGAGCCGATCCACCCATGATTCGTACGGGGTGCATGAATATATGGTGGTCCTGCTTGATCAAGATAAAGCTAATGAGATCTACGACGATTTAGGGTTTTCACCGCATAATCGGATCATCCTACTCCAGGTTGGGCCTCGCGGCCACGCACGGTGATCGTAAGCCGATCCTAAACAAGGCCTAAAAACCAACACGAAGTTGATCCCGGAACATCCTGTTTAGGACTAGCGAACGACACCCTACGTGCCGCTGGATCCTCCCCCCTTTGTAAGGCCTAACTATTGCAGATATTAAACTAATCCTTGTAGAACAAGGAGCAATCGTAACGGATCAGATCTACTAAATAATGAACAAGCGGGGTGCCGCCACACCTAAGATAGGTGTGAGGGCGGCTAGACATGCAAGGGTTGCACTACGATAGCATGTTACGCGAAGAACTATGCTAACCCTAACACATCTATGATAACTACGTTGCTCGCCATCAACAAGGCTTCAGTACGAGCAACGCATGAACAACGTGGAGCTTGTGCTGCCTAGATCGCAAGATGCGATCTAGGCAGCATGTCGCTTACCGGTAGAAACCCTCGAGACGAAGGAGTTGGCGATGCGCCGAGATTGATTTGTTTGGTTGAACGTGTGTTGTTGTTTATTCCATAAACCCTAGATACATATTTATAGTCCAAGGGACTTTCTACTTTAGACGTGCACCTAACCGTGCACGGGCAAAACTCTAACTAATCGACACGTATCCTAATATATTACAGATACAAGGGCAAACTAGCCCAAACTCAGCATAACAGGCCGATTCACGTAATTCTTCCATGTATATTTCTTTAAGTCCATCTTGATCGCGGCCCACCTCTGACTCGGTCAAATTCTGGTGATAACACATGCCCCCCTGGTTTTGGAATTGGTAATTCCAAAATCACTCTGCTTTCCTTCGTCGGGTCATGTCGTGGCAGAACCGTCGCAGTATCCTTCATCATGATGCCTTGCCTTCTCAACTTCTCCGCGTGACCTGGCAGTTTTTTTTTCTTTTAGGCACCACTTCCTCGGAAACTGCTGTGGCATTGAATTTCCACTATATCCCCTTTTATTTAACCGCTATGAACAGTTCTCCTCTGCATCTCCTTCGCATTAGCACTCCAAAAGCCCTCCTGCGCCACCATGTCTTCTTCCTCCTCTGCTCCATCGGATCCTTCCAGCCAGTCCTCCACGTCCCGTGAGCCGACGCCGGAGTACAACCCGGCGGAGGTCCACGCGGCCAACACCCGCCGCGCCATTGCGGCCGGGGAGGAGTCTAGCCACGACTTCTCCATCTGGTCGGAGGACGACAAGTCCCGGACCGACGGGGAGAGCGACCTCCGCTTCCTCGCCGTCGGGGAAACGGAGGAGGAGAGCGACGACGACTTTCTGCGACTTCACCTCTCCCGAAGAGAGGAGGAGGAGGAGGAGGAGGAGGAGGGGAGACGACACCTCCTCCGACGCCGCCGGCCAAGCGGTTCTGCCCCTGGCCGGGCAACCTCAGCGACTTCGACAGCGACGAGACGCGACGAGGAAGACGAGGACAATGAGGGCCCGGTCGGCGGCAGGACGACGAGCCCGTCGGGAGCAGCGCCGACAGCGGCGACGACGGCGACGACGAGGGCAGTGACGGCCCGTAGATAGGACCTCTAGTATAGGGCCAGTAGCAGTAGATGGGGCAATGTATCCCCTAGTATTTCCTTTTGAGAGCAATCAGCTCTTTATGTAAGAAATCTCGCCTATCAATGAAGAACTTTTCCCCAATTTGATTTTGCCGATTTCCTTTGAGCTTAATTTAGCCGATTCCCTCTCATACTGACCTTGCCGTTCCCCTTGCCAATGCGTAATGAGCCGATAGCAACGCAGTCCTTTACAATTCTCCCTTCAACTGATGATTTTGAAATCTGGTGGATAATGTAGAATCTTCAGGGAAGCCTTTGAATTCTTCCAACCAAACCTCATGGTCTTCTTTAGCACTCATCATCTGTGAAGAAGGTTGTGACGAAAGATCAGCCGATGGTACCTCAATCGGCTCCTAAAGTATCCACCAGGCCTGTTGCCCCCCGAGCCTTACTCGAGGCGAGAATGTCAGGAGGACGTCAAAGCCGATCACCTTTCCTCCTTAGAAAGCCGACAACCCCTTCTGTCAACACGGCTGAACTAGCACCAAAGATTGGAAATCCTCGACAAGAAGGTTCAGGAACCCGGATCGGCTCGAAGCAGCTGAAGAAATTTCCATTGTTTTACTCCCTCGAAGAAGCAGAAGGCACCACCGCTGGCCTGGATTTGGTGGAGATTCGATAAACCTCGCATAATTCCACTAGAGTCGATGGCTGCGCATCGGCTGCTTCTCAATTCTAAAGTCGATTTTTTTTTACTGGCCGATTTTCTCCTATCGGCCCCCAATATTTCATTGCACACATGTCCTCCTGCACCTGTTCCCATGTTCATCGTGTTTAGGTGCCCCCCGAGCCGAATCTGTCAGGGAATGGCAGATATCGGCTCTGTAATTCATACGTCGGCTCCGGTAGGAACAAGGACGAACACAAGCAGAACATGTGGTGAGGATAATTTTGGCCGATTGCTGGGATCGGCCTCCATGATGATTGAAGCATTGACTGAAGGTTCTGTAATGTCCCTTCAAAGATTTTTGGGGCCGATCACAGGGATCAGCCTCGCCATGTTTGATCATCGCTCTGCTTCAGCTACATGGTCAGGCCAGTGGATAAAACCAGCTTAACTCTTCCCTTCGTCACGTCGATGCGCTCGCAGTCGTCCAAATTGATACCTGAGAGGGGTTCTTGGCCTGCTGCTTCCCATGCGTTCATGCCAGCCGTTGAAATTTCGGCTGAGTCATCGGCCTGGACGACCTCTACCTCATCTCCATCCCACTGTATTATGCATTGGTGCATCGTGGAGGGAATGCACAGTTGGCGTGGATCCAATCTCTTCCTAGCAGAACAGCATAAGTGCTCGTGCTATCGACGATGAAGAACGTTGTAGGGATAGTTTTCCTTCCTACGGTCAGATCCACGTTCAGAACACCTTGTGCGTCAGACGCTTGGCCGTTGAAATCGCTCAATGTCACGTTGGTCTTGATTAGATCTGAGCTAGAGCGTCCCAGCCGACGTAGCATAGAGTACGGCATGATGTTGACTGCCGCTCCGGTGTCCACCAGCATCTTATTTACAGGCCTCCCATCGATATAACCTCGCAAGTAGGCCTTCAGATGTCTGTAGCTCTTCTCTGGCTTCTCAAAGATAACCGGCCGTGGGCAAGTTGTGCCACGGGTACCTCGTCTAATCCTGGAGCACTGAACTCCGAAGGGAGGATAACACCATGTTTGTACCAGCCGATGTTTCATCATCGGCTTTCTTTTGCTTGGGGCGCCACTCCATTTTCCGTGGACGACCCTCTTCATCCAGGGTTCGCTGAACTTTCCCAGATCGTGCCTTCCTTAGCGTATACAGGTATAACCTTTCGGCTTCCTCCAGGCCGCGCAATCGCTGAACCCTGCGCTTTTGTGAACGGCTGAGTCCGTCAGGGCACCACCTTGGACGGTGGTACCTGTCCTCTTCTTCTTCTTGTCCCTCATCTTCGGAATCCTCGATATCTGCCCAGAGGACTCAGCACGTTTGCTTTGTGGCGGGAGAGGCCCTAAGCGCTGAACACGGACACGTTGGCTGCATCCTTCTTTTCTGGTTGCATTCGGGCAATTGCCGATTGTGGGCAATCGGCTCATTCTGAATCCCAGCGATGTAGAAGAAGGGGCAGTCCCAGTGTCTGTCGCTGTCATCTTGCTCCCTTGATTTTCCCGTGGCACGGCGCTCGTGCTCTTCCTCCTCATGATCATGCCGACGATATCCTCCGGCTTCTCTAGCCAGATGATCTCCTTCATAATCATAGCTGGACCGTCGGCGTTGGTCATACTGACTCACATACTTGTTGAGGAGGTGATCAGAGAGGGGTCGCTGATATCTTATGTTCTTCACTTCTCCCTCTGTGACGTAGCGCTTGCCATCATGATGGAGCCGATCGCGTGGAGCGGCCTCCTCTGTGTCCTTGCTACGAGAGCAGTTGCCCTCGTCTCCATCTTTGCCAGAGTGGTTCCTAGGTCCTACCATGTTGATGCTGAACGAGGATCCTGGCTGGCAACCTTCAGGGTAAGTGCACTCCACCATGTTAACGGCGGGAAAGGGCTGGGTGTCGACCTTCATGGCATACTGGTTGAAAATTAGACGCCCTTTTTCTATCGCCGCTTGGATGTGCTGACGCCATACCCTGCAGTCGTTGGTGGCATGGGAGAGCGAGTTGTGCCATTTGCGGTATGGCTTTCCGTTCAGCTCTTGCACCGTGGGGAATTTGAGACCTTCAGGAATCGTCAACTGCTTCTCCTTGAGCAGGAGGTCGAAGATTTGCTCAGTCTTGGTCACGTCAAAATCAAATCCCCTGGGTGGGCCTGGTGGCTTTACCCATTTGCAGGACACGGGGGTTCCTCCCCGAGTCCATTCAGCCACTGCTACCTCTTGGTCTCCCGCAGGAACTTCGTCTTCCTCTGCATCGACCAGGACTACTGCACGCTTGAACTTGTCTTGGTACAGGTCCGGGTGGCGCTGTTCATATGCTGATAGTTTCTGAACCATGTGCGCCAGTGAGGGATAATCTGCTTGGGAGGCCATGTCCTTGAGCTGTGTTGCAAGGCCTGCTACTGCCAACTCGACTGCTTCTTTTTCAGTTATACGAACCGAATAACATCGGTTCCTAAGATTCCTGAAGCGCTGGATGTACTCTGTCACAGTTTCTCCGCGCTTCTGACGTAGTTGTGCTAGATCGGCAATGCCAGACTCGGAAGCCTCTGAATGGTACTGCATATGGAACTGCTCTTCCAACTGCTTCCAAGTCCGGATGGAGTCTGGTGGCAAAGAGGTATACCATCCGAAAGCCGATCCCGTGAGGGACTGTGAGAAGAGCCTCACGCGTAGTTGATCCGACACTGAAGCCGGTCCTAGTTGCGCCAAATATCGGCCGACGTGCTCGATGGAGCTGGAACCATCTGATCCACTGAATTTGGAGAAATCAGGGAGCCGATATTTAGGTGGTAGCGGGATCATCTCGTAGTCGTCGGGGTACGGCTTGGAATAGCCGATTGCCCTCCTTTTCGGCACCATGCCGAACTGGTCTCTCAGTATGGTACTGATTTGATCCGCTGTGCTGGCTGCAGGAGTTGAACTCTGAAGATTCGCCGGGGTGGCGTACTTAGCCAGCCATGTTTGCTTTTCCAGCTCTGAGCCAACTGCAGGAGCTGAGCTCTGGAGGTTCGTCGGGGTGGCGTACTTAGTTAGCCACGTCTGCTTCTCAAGCTCTGTCGCTGACGTTCCTCCTGTTTTCCCAGAAGTCCCTGATGTTGTGGCCTGGTTTGTGAGTGCCCAGTTGCCACAATCCGGCACATACGTGCACGTGTACCCGTGAGGGATCTCCTTAGGCGCCTCGGGCAAGAACTGGTAGTCACTAGGGTCACCACCAATCTTGTAGACGACGAATGCCGGTGTAGCCGGCACTTCTGGTGCTGCCAACGCATATGGCAGCGGTGGACGGGACTGGAGTGGCAACTCTCCTTGATGCGTCCCGAGGCTGGTCCTGACGGCGAGTACTGGTGCCTCATGATCTCCTGGATCACGCGAAGAGCGACACGCTCCAACGTGTTGACCAGGTTCTCAGAGTGGCGGTGTAGCGAGTGAGCCACCAAGTAGTTGATCTCCTGCCGCAGGGACCTGGTGCGTTCCTCCGACGGGGCAGAGAGGTCTATCCCATCGAGTGCACCTTGCGGTGAGAACCCCTTCCATCTGATGCCATGGGAACGGGTTCTCTGAAAAGAGCCGATGAGGTCGGCTTCGAGGGTGACTTTGATCTCGTCATACCTCTTCTTGAGCTCGTCGGGCAGCTCCTCGTAGGTGACTGGCGTGCCGTCCGCCATCTCAGATGTAGATGGCGATGTGGTTGATGTAGAAGCTTGTCCCACCGGGCGTGCCAGAATGTGTTGACTGTCAAAACCCACCGGCGGGCAGCGACGATCAACACGGTAGAGCCGGGAACAACCTAGAGCTGCGGCTGGCTGAGGTCCCTCCGAGCGACGGCCCGCAAAGCCTTCTGGTCACACGTCCGATGCTGAGTGCAAGGGCGTGCCACCTGACCTATACCTGGTCAGGAAGGTGATGGAGATGCCTCGCTTAGTTTCCTGCATGGCATACACGTAAACATTAAATACGAGCCTCGATCGGCTCTCAGGTTATCCTGTGAATCGGCTCAAGGAGCCGATCCACCCATGATTCGTACGGGGTGCACGAATATATGGTGGTCCTGCTTGATCAAGATAAAGCTAATGAGATCTACGACGATTTAGGGTTTTCACCGCATAATCGGATCATCCTACTCCAGGTTGGGCCTCGCGGCCACGCACGGTGATCGTAAGCCGATCCTAAACAAGGCCTAAAAACCAACACGAAGTTGATCCCCGGAACATCCTGTTTAGGACTAGCGAACGACACCCTACGTGCCGCTGGATCCTCCCCCCCTTTGTAAGGCCTAACTATTGCAGATATTAAACTAATCCTTGTAGAACAAGGAGCAATCGTAACGGATCAGATCTACTAAATAATGATCAAGCGGGGTGCCGCCCCCACACCTAAGATAGGTGTGAGGGCGGCTAGACATGCAAGGGTTGCACTACGATAGCATGTTACGCGAAGAACTATGCTAACCCTAACACATCTATGATAACTACGTTGCTCGCCATCAACAAGGCTTCAGTACGAGCAACGCATGAACAACGTGGAGCTTGTGCTGCCTAGATCGCAAGATGCGATCTAGGCAGCATGTCGCTTACCGGTAGAAACCCTCGAGACGAAGGAGTTGGCGATGCGCCGAGATTGATTTGTTTGGTTGAACGTGTGTTGTTGTTTATTCCATAAACCCTAGATACATATTTATAGTCCAAGGGACTTTCTACCTTTAGACGTGCACCTAACCGTGCACGGGCAAAACTCTAACTAATCGACACATATCCTAATATATTACAGATACAAGGGCAAACTAGCCCAAACTCAGCATAACAGGCCGATTCACGTAATTCTTCCATGTATATTTCTTTAAGTCCATCTTGATCCTAAAAGAGAACTCATCTCTGAAAAAGGAGAACATCTCCATCCTAAAAGAGAATTCATCTCTGAAAAAGGAGCACACCTACTACAAGTGGCGGAGCATGACAGGAAACAAGTAATCTTCTTCGGGTGTGAAGAAGTTGTACCCATATGTGCATGTAGAGAGGTGGAGACGGTTGCCGATGAGACAAGTGAGTAGATTGAGGAGGGCAGCCACAACCCACAACGTTTGTAGTTACAAATCTTCTATCATAAAAGTAGTAGTATCGAAATTAATATGTATCCCTTAATATATATGTGGTGTTTGACAATATATAGTTTAACATGCAAGGACTCTGCAATGTAATTTGTATCAGTTTGATTGGCTTTCTACCCAAGTGAGCATGTGTCATATTTGTCCAAGGTTTGATTTTTGCATATTATCATATTTTGTTGAATACCATACTAAAAAATTCCATGTGCATCATTTTGATGCAGAGGCTGGGGGTCTCAACTTCCATTACGAAAAGGATTTGTCAAGACATGAAACATTGGATAAAATCCTTGACTGTACCCTGCAAGTGTGGCACCTAGAAACAATGATTAAAATTCAAAGCTGCATCTCCTACCAATACAAATGGTATATCAGACAATTTTGAAACAAATTGAATCCAACCCGAAATAAATTAAATTATATTTGGAAGAAGATATGTAGAAGTACCCCTGTACAGTAGGACGCTATGTGCAATGCACGACATATTGGCAAAAAATTACCCGCATGTACCAAAGGCATGGGCACCAAGATCTGATGCAAATTTGAATTCGGCCAAAGGAGGGTACTAGCAAAGATTTCGATCGTGTCAGCGATCCAGACATTCTTATGAAGTAAAGGGAATTTGATCATCTTGGTCTTGCAAGTAATGAAATGTGGGGACTCCTAAGATCGACGCCTTCAACACTGATGTTTCTTTTTCATCAGAAGCTAGTGGCTGACAACTTTGATTCCTATTCGGCTGATGCAGATATCCATGAGATCATCAAGAGGATCTTGGAACATGTTGAAGCACGTGTCGACATTCTGCTCTCGTGCTTGAAGGCAGATGATTTTGATAGGGTGATGCAAAAGCCGCCATATGGTCAATAGATTGTTATTATATACAAGGATGTTGTTTCTTGGGTCATCATCTAGATCTTTTGTTTTCTTATGTGTTAGCAGTACTTTATGGAAACTATGTTAGTATTGTCTTATACTGAATTGTTGCTATATCTGGACACCGGATGCTTATGTTCTATGACATTATGGAATGTATGGAAAAAAGATGACACCTTTTTAGCTATTCAGAAAAGGCAAAAAAACAACAACAATTTGTTTCCCACAATAAAATGAAATCTTATTGCACCTTTCCCCAAAATGGTAATGCACATTTTACCTTGGGCATTTTCGTTAAGACCCATGGTTTTTTATATAAAATGGTAGGCCATATTTTGAAGCTAGTTTTTTTTAAACATATCAAAATTCAAGCTTATCATTTTATAGCCACAAGTTCACTTTTTTTTCATTTTTTCCAAAACAGGGTGGGAATCGACTGCATGCCATTCCTTGCAAACATTGGCGAATGTCGGAAATAATCTTAGATAGGGCGAACTCTAAAAGAAGAGGTAAATACCGAAATAGTCCCGAGACATTGTGATGCATGTAATTCTAACGCAATCCCAATAAACCAAAACATATTTTATTATAAGTAGAACCTATATACATACCAATTATGTGATCAATGGCAAAACTTTAGTTCTTTTGAAAATCATTTTGTAATTCGATCGATCAAGAATTTTTTCAATATCTTTTGCTCGATGCACAACTCGGAATTTATGATCTTTGTTGTCGAGCCATTTCAGGAGTCCTTTAAGTCATAGGATAGGAAAAACGTATGTACATCTTGTCTATTTGAATCCTATGGGAATATGAGTTTCTTTGATTGTACCAAAGGGATTTTTCCATGAGGGATGACCTAATGTTTTGTTCATATAGGATTTGTAGTACAAGATTCATATGGGATATGTTCCCTATGAATATAACCAATAGTGTAGAATAATTCCCGTAGGATCTAAATCCTATAAATCAAAGGAGCCTCAGTTGTTTTCGTCACCACATATAAAATCAGCGCCAACTCAATGAGATGATAAATGTTGTCGGATGAAACATGGCGTTTCTTTCAAATATAAAGAAATATCTGAAGTCTTCAATTCTACGCGTATGATAATGAATAGCTCAAGGTTATTTTACATATACTAAGATCCATGATACATCAATCTTTTTAATGCGGAGAACGAGTCTATATATGTTTTTTGGTACCTAGTCCATGTTTTGTTTTCGAAATCGGCTCCACGCAGTGTTCACTAAAATAGGCGCAACTTTGTCATATGAAGTCCGTTTTAAGTACTCAAATGTTCAGAAAAAAACACATATATATGAATGGATATTCACTAAAAATCAAGGTAGGATGGCTGCCGTACCGCCCATGCTTACAAATGAGACCTTGATGGGGTCGGACCGCGTCCATTTTTTTTCGCGCATCCACCAAACCATTTCAACGAAGCGCCAAAACACCGGCGAAAATAGCTCGGGTTGCCGCCTCCAATTTTCAAATGTTCGAATTTCCCATCTTATCCTTTCATCAAAAACGTCCCCAGCGGTTCTTCTCTTATTCGGGCCAAGGCCAATCTCACCCCAGCCATTAAAACATACCACCGGCACAGGCGCCGAATCCCACATCTCTCACGCGTCACCCACCGAATCGGAGCATCTCGCCCGACGACGGCAGTGCACCACCGTCCCACCTCGCCACCACAGCCTCCTGACCAGCCGCTGTAGTGTCCGAGAAGACGTTGTCAAGCAAGCCGGAGCCGCTTCCCCGACGAAGGCGCACACCGCACCATTTGTGCTCCACCGTAGCCGACGCCCACCGCGCCGGATCCTGCTCAGGGACGCCGTCCACCTCCGCCGCTGCGTCGGATCTGCTTCCCGACTCCCTGGTCTACCGCACGGTGAAATGGGTAGACCCCGCGCCCAACCGGTCCACCGCGCGAAACCAAAGCGTAAAGCCGTCCACTCCCCATGCGAAGGTTGGTGTTTAGCCGCTTCCGTTATGCATTTCATTTCCGAACATCAGTTTCGTGCGATCTGTTTTAGGGCTTGTTTGGTACTAGAGTTTTACTGGGATTAGCAGGGATAATCCGCTCCAAACTTTAAATCCCCACTTATCCCCAATGCATGTTTGGTGCTAGAGTATGAGCGAGTTTAATCCCCACTTGTCCCTACTTTTCCGCAAAATTTAGTGTATTTTTTCAATCCCCAATACTCTACCCCTACCTAGTGGATTGGGGATGGGGTTTTGTGGGTATTGGGTGAATTCTGCTGTCACCCAATACTCTAGAGTATTATCCCCACTAATCCCCACTAAAACACTGGACAGAGATCAGGTGACATGCAATAGGCATGTCACCTGAGAACAGTGTTGTGACATGCGACCATGTTCTGATCGTTGGACTGAAAATGGAGGGCCAGATCAACATGAACAGTAGACGCTACAGGGACAATCCACAGTGCATCGCTACAGGGACAAATCTACAGTGCATCGATACAGTACATCTGCTACAGGGTCATCTACAGTACATCACTACAGTGCTTGATCTTGTCTACTCATTTTCGATCCAACGGCCGAAAGTGCATGTTACGGCACTGTTCATCGGTGACATGCCTATGGTATGACTGTAGTAGAAGTCAAGCCTGCAGAGTGATTAGTCGACATTATTAAACTGCATGTTTATAAATCTTGTAATCATCAATTGGCATGCACAGGGAAATCATTTATTTTTGATCTACGCTTTATTCCTTTTTGAGCTATCATCTACTTGCTACTACTAATTTGCCCTTCTACTGCTCTACTCAAAGTTCCATGATAAATCTCGTTAGCATTTTTTTCTAATGCATGCTAAAGATACTGTAGTAGAGTACAAAGAGGGCCGGAGAGAAAATATAGGCATCACCAGTGAACAATCAAACACCTCTCCTGTCTCCATCGATAACAATCAATTTTCTTATTCAGAACTTGATCCTACTGAACAAGAGTCTGAGGGAGACCTGAGTAAAGAGGATGCCCTTGTCAAGCACCCTACTCCACCCCCCAAGGTGATTGCTCGCTCTTTTCATTGGCATTATTGTTGCATCTTCAATAACTGTGATGTATCTGTCCAACCCAGCCCAAGTTATAGCATTATCATCTGCTCAGTTAACACATAATAATAACATATGTTTCATCATGTCTTGGCTTGCTGTTCTTATGTTCCATAATCGTATCAAGCATGTATATGATTTTGTTGATTGAAGTACCGTTTATCTCTGGCAGGCATCAGGGACTTCACGTAAGGACGTTTCAAATACCAACAAGGTGAAGAACATAGTTCAACAGGAAGATCAATATCTGACAGCTCACCTAAAAATAAAAAGGGTTCAAGCTGGTCATGTCAGATCACAAACAAATGCAGTGAACAGAGTAAAAACAAGGTCTCAGACTCAGAGTCACTCTAATCTAGTTGAAAATGATGACCAGGCAAAAAAATATTGTAATGCGAAACACCAACATAAAAAGCTTCGACCTAACCCCACATCGGTTGGTCTAAAAGCTGTAGACGGAGCAAATACCAAACCACATGTTCCCCAGCCACCTGTTGCCAATCCAGTTACCCAAGAACAATTCACAGCAGACCCAGTTTCAACAGCAGGTTCTCAACACCTAACTAATCACGATCGCCCGCTGACATTTAGTCCTGCCAGAGACAACTTCTTCCTTAAAGATGATGGTGGGGCCGAATTAGGTACGTGTTCCCTTACATGCTCCGTTACATAAATACCTTGATAGCTTGATGTAATGCTTAAATTTGCAGTTCCACCACGACCAAGAAAACGAAGGGGGCCAACGACTTTGAAATCACTTAAAAATAAGATTGCCCGAATGGGAACAAGATTTCCCATCACATCAGTTATAGCAGGTATCAGAAGGCCACTGGATCCACAAGAATCATCTAATATAGCATCGATCACAGGCGTTTTTGTCAGGACTCAAATTCCTATCTTTCCATCATGGAAACAACACGTAAACACCCCTTCCCATTTTGAAGGTTTACTGCACATGTTACATGTAAGTCATTTTCGTAAACAATACCATGTTGCTCGTTCACATTCCCTCTAGCTTTCTGTTGGCTAGCTATCTAACACATGAACGGTTCCCATTGTTGTAAACAGACATGTCTTGAGTTTGATGATGACATGAAGAATGTAATCACTGTTATCAGGAGCATATTCTCTTCAGCGTTGCGCCAGGAGCGCCATAGGCTAAAGATGAGATACTTTGCTGGGAGGACTCCTAGCGATATTCCAACAACCTCTCCTATACTACAGATGACTGATGATCAATGGTGTGATCTTGTTGAGTATTGGTCTGCTCAAAAGAATTTGGTATGTTCTGTGAAGACAGTGAGACAAGATCACATTACTGATTCCTTTTTAAGCATGTGTCTCACAAGTCTTCATTTGTAGTTCATCGCTCGAAGTAACATGCGTGCTCGTAATAATGTACGTTTACAACAGCGTACAGGATCTCGTAGCTTGATTGGACACCTCTACTGTATGGTAAGGAATGTTATCTGTACAACTATATTTAAATTAGTAAATCATTTAGAATTTATAGATGCACAATATACATCGTAAATTGATGTCTCTGTTTTATTTATATTTTTTTTGAAAACTTTCAATTGTCGCATGTCGGCATGTGACGTGGTTGTGAAACTAATTTATATTTTCTCTTGCGAAAATATCAGAAGGCAAGGCAAGCATACTGTGAGAGTACAGACAGAGAGATGAGTCTACTTGAGCAATTCAAGGTGTGCCAGACGAGCAGAAATGGTTTGACTGGACATTTTGCACAGAGTGTTATTGTAAGTATTCTCTACTAATGTCAGTTATGGTTTTCAATTGTATGCAGAAATATCTTGTCATATTTGTCAAGCTTCATGCACTAGCCAACACAACCAAATGTCCGAACTGGTGGAAAGGGCTAGTACAATTCACTTATATACTTCTCAGCAATATCATGCACATTACGAATTCTACACATGGATCCATGCATATTTTTATAGTCCTGCTATTACGTGTTAGCAATAGAAGACATGTCAATATGATGTAACATGCTCTTACTAAAATGTATATGCGGTAATCAGCCATGCCAGTTTGTAGGATTATTAGAGGTAGTTCATACACATGTCTTCACATTATAATCTCTTCTCTTACACATGTGTAACAACTGAAAACTCCTCAGTCTGACATGAAAGTGGAGCTGGCAAAACCAAAGAAAGATGGTATAGAAAAAACCCAGGAAGAATGTCTGAATTCATTTTCCAAGGTACTACAATGTCATGGTATAGCCAACAACACATTTGCGTAATGCTGGGTTCACAACTAATTTGTCGAGGTCCAAGTCCAAGTCAAAGCCCAAGCGCAGGTTGAGGTCCAAGTCATTGTCTTTTTATGTTCTCGAGGAACTACTCAAAGAGGAACGAGCAATAGTGGCTGCACAAAGAGTAGTCATCCACCGTATAACTGCAGGATTAGAAGCAAGTCAAGCCCACCTGGGCAACATCCTGAGAAAGTGTGGGAGATGCTGAATACCACAGTGAACACTGACAGTCAAAGGTGTCCCTTGGTTGTGTGAAAGGGTTTGTGATGCTGAACTATTTTGTTGGTGCTTCTATCTGCACTTGTTATGTACCTGGTGGTTGTTTCCTTGGTGATGTGGATTAAATGAAAACTGAATGGATTGGATGCACCAATATTTAATCAAGGTTTAATCTGATTTGTAGTATTTTTTATATTGCGCTGCATGGGAAAAGTATAACTATTAGTTGGCCCATTGGTGACCATTTTCATACATTATTTTAGTTGATGGGTCCTTGTCCTTGTATCCCTGAAAGGAGGCAGTACTACAGTAAGCTACCAATTTTTCTAGTACAGTATTTTTTTAGCGCCAGCTAAATTGAAAATATCTGTCAAGCGCTACAATCTCCCGCCAATAAAATCCAAAATATTCGCTACGCGTTTTTAAATTTAAGTTTTTTTAGGAGATAGTACATGGGAACTGATTTTGGTTGTGATTATGACTTGATGTGACCGTATAGTAGTGTCATGCGCATGCGGGAGTGGTGTTTTGAAACATAGGAGCATATGCTCCCTCCATTTTGAAATGCATCTTACACATATTTTGAATTTCAAAAAAAATGAAACAAAAAATTCGCATGTACATCTTCTCGTGCTACGCCCTTACAAAGTTGCGACTTGTCATGTGACGTGTGTAAAAAGATAAAATACAGTACTAAAAATAATGCTTTTCACAAGATAAGTTTTCTCTTTTTTACATAGACCACAAAAAATATTGGTTTTTCGTGAAACTTGACGAACGAACATATATTATGAATATGTACATGTAAATTTTTTGCTAATTTTTTCGACATTTTAAAATATGATTTTTTGGTAGAGGGAGCATATGCACCCGGGAGCCAAATTGAATTTCCGCATGCATATGACACTACTCTATGTTACTACCTTCATAATGCATAGTAACTTAGATGTAGTACTATCATGCATGATTGTTTTAGTTAGTATGTAGACTCATTCTATCTTGAAAAGTGTTATGGTAACATAGCTAGTTACCACAACCAGCTCTATGTTAATACTCCTTAGTTACTCCCACTATGAGTAGTCTAAGTAGCATGGTCTACCCCGGAAGTAGATCCTCTAACGTGCAATAGACAAGTCGGGTAAGCTACACCTCTCTAATTTTCCTTCTCCACATCTACATGATTAAGTCTAATTTGATCTAAATTAACTTCCATAATATATGTAAGCCATATGCATTTACGATAATTAGTAACAATCAAAATTATGACTATCTTTTTTTAATATTTATACGATTTTTTATACAGTAAAAATATACAGTGATTGCTACAGTAAATACGTACAGTATTTGTTACATTTTCCTGATTTTTCTTCTACGTTTTGCACTACTTAAGCACTGTGCTTACCTGACTTGTCATCTCTACGTTAGAGGATATGGTTCCGGTCTACCCCTGGCCTTATATTACAATCACGAGTATATTACTTGGACCATCTGTACAACATACTTTTGTTGCTCCTTGCAAAAAAAAATACTTTTGTTGCGACTGGATTATTAATAAAGGCCGTGTGCATCACCACGATGCAGAGGCTGGGGTCATATCCCCTTTTCGAAGAAAAAAATTACTTAGACCATAGCCTTATTCAAAATCAATTCTTAGTCAAGCTGCAAAATCTCCTAGTACCAATCCCGAAATATTTCAGAAGGGCTTTTCAAAATTGATTTTCAAGATATATCATGATTATGATCGTGGTAACCGATTTTCAACGTGATGATGACTTGATGTGACACTTGGCCGTACTAGTACGGTCTCATATTTTTGTATTACTTGGACTGTAGCCAAATTCGAAATCTCATTCCAGCGGCAAAACTTCCCGCCCGAAAAATACAAATATTTCACACGCCTCTAACTTCCCATTCTACCCTCGTAAAGATGACAACAATGTCCATGCATAAGTCGGTTGGTGGGGGGTCTACCCGTCATTTTTTTCGATCACCACCTCCCTAGCTCCGAAACTCCCCGAAAAAAAATTCATTTCCCTCACTCTCTCCTCTGAGACCACCCACCGGAACTTCCCAAGTCCCTCTCTCTCCCACCTCCACGACCACCGCACCGGAACATCCCCGCCGGACTTCCCTGGCCTACCCGAGGCCTCGCGATCCTCGTCATCCGGCCTGCCGGAGCCGCTTCATCGACGCCGTCATCAACCGGACTGGATCATCCCCGCCGAACCTCGAAACCATATACTCATCCAGCAGTCTACCGCAGTCGCTTGCGGTATCGTCCACCCCACCGGAGCCGCCGCCGGATCCGTCGTCCACCGCATCGGATCTAGCTCACCGACACCGCTGTGCATGAACCGGATCTGCTTCACCGGCGCCTTGCATGATCTAAACTCTTCTACTGTCGCTTTTCTATTGCTTGCCTGCAAGTTCTTGTTTAATCTTGGGGGAACCTGTTTGTGCTAACGACGCGCCGTTACGTTTTTGCAGATGAGATGAGTAATCATGAAGTGTAATGGCCGTCTCTCCAACCCCAAGTAGCACATGTAGCGTACTTCATCACCGGATCTATCAACCCCAGGAAGATCTGCTGTGACTCCCACAGAGTGCTTCTCCTAATGTAAGTCCCTTGTTTTAGCGCCATGTTCTGGGTTCAGATGCTTGTTTGTCTGAAGCTCTTTTAGTTCATTCCTAGCTATGACCGTAACACGTTGCTATTTTCTACTTCATTGCTAACTTTAAGCGATTGAACATTTTGGTTTGCATTCCCTGCTCTGTAGATGTAGCCATCATAACTTCTATCTTGCTCAGTCGTTGTTACAAAATTATAGGTATTATAGTAACATCCTGCTATTATTTAGTTCATGGACAATTTTAAGTAATTGCACATGTTGGTTCGCATGCCCTGCTCTATAGCTTTTGGCATCGTAACTTCTATATTTGGTTTACATTCCCTGCTCTGTAGATCTAGCCATCATAACTTTATCTTGCTCAGTCGTTGTTACAAAAATTATGGCCTGCTACTATGTTGTTTGTGCCAATTTTTTACTCCATGAACATGTTGGCTTGCATTCCCTGTACTACAGGTGATGCCATTGTTTTGTATCTAGTTCATTGTAAGCTAACAAAGTAAGGACTTAGTTTGGCATGCTATCACTCTGCTATCTAGCCTGTAGTACAAATAAACTTGTCATACTACTAGATAATAATTTTGCGTGCCATCTTGTTCTTCAAAAGTTGCATTATTGACTTGTTTCTCTGACTTGGCATGACGCTCACATATGGAAAGCTGAACATATTGGTTTGCATTCCCTCTTATACAAGTTCACAGGTGATCCCACTATATTCTGTATCTGGTCCATCCTAAGCTCCAGCATTAACTATCCTCTATGTGTTGCTCATTACAAGTTTATATCCCGAAACATCTTGATTTGCATCCCCTTCACTATAAGTTCAGGAGTATTATTTAGTTCACGGCCAAAATGAAGTAATTGCACTTGGCACATGTTGGTTCACATTCCCTCCTCTTTAGCTTTTGCCATCGTAACTTCTATTTTTGGTTTACATTCCCTGCTCTGTAGATGTAGCCATCATAACTTCATCTTGCTCAGTCGTTGTTACAAAATTTATAGCCTGCTACTATGTTGTTCATGCCAATTTTGTACTCCCTGAACATGTTGGTTTGCATGGGACTCGACAGTAGTAAGTCTGCTGTTTCATTCTAACATGCTCTGTTATATTGGCTGTTGGTATGCGGCATGCACTCTTTGTTTGCTTATTGTGCGCATTACAATGATC
Organism: Lolium multiflorum; assembly: GCA_030979885.1. Taxonomy (NCBI): domain Eukaryota; kingdom Viridiplantae; phylum Streptophyta; class Magnoliopsida; order Poales; family Poaceae; genus Lolium; species Lolium multiflorum. Next base: position 45,786,354 of record CM061753.1, on the reverse strand, counting down.
TTGTTATAACGACGAAATGATGAGTTCCAAATTCTTTGGCAAACAATATTGCAGTGTCTTTGCGTTTCCATAGTTGCTGTCTTAACTTGTAATGTCTTTGTTTCAGATATAGGTGCTGCATGGACAACTTAAAAGATTGCCGGATCGCTTCATTGTATTGCTAGGTTTAATTACCATTCAATTTCTCTGGGTTCTGTAATATTTTTCAAAGCCTTGCAGCTGATGTAATATTTAGTTAGTTTTTATAGTTCTTTCGCGCATTTTTTCTTTGGTGCTTGTGGTAAGTGAGGCTATCCGACAAAATCAATGCTGCGTAAATATTCTCAGTATCTAAATCACGTATTCCCATCCCTTAAACGGCCCAATTAAGCGAAATCACATATGTGCCGGCCCGCAAAATCCTAAAGCGCCTATTATATAAACAGCCTAAATGGCCCACCTTATTGGGCCAGCCCACTTGATTTATGGTGGACCCCACACTCTAATTGGGCCGGCCCTTGCTTGAAGGTGGACCCCACCCTACTGGGCCGGCCCACTAACTAGTTGGGCCAGCCCAATTGCTTTTGTGGTGGACCCCACATACTAAATGGGCCGGCCCTTTAAGACGAAAGTGGGACCCACTGGTGTTTTGGCTGCCCACTATCTTGTTGGGCCACTTGCTATATGATGGACCCCACATACTAAACGCCGGCCCTTTAAGAGGAAAGTGGGACCCACTGTGTTTTGGCCGGCCCACTAGCGTGGTGGGCCGGCCACTTGCTATATGGTGGACCCCACATACTAAATGGGTCGGCCCTTTAGCAGGAAAGTGGGACCCACCAGTGTTTTGGCCCGGCCCACTATCTTGTTGGGCCGGCCCAATTGCTATATGGTGGACCCCACATACTAAATGGGCCAGCCCTTTAACTGGAAAGTGGGACCCACCTGTGTTTTGGCCCGGACCACTATCTTGTTGGGCCGGCCCACTTGCTATATGGTGGACCCCACATACTAAATGGACTGGCCCTTTAAGGAAAGTGGGACCCACCTGTGCTTTTGGCCCGGCCCAGCTTGTTGGGCCAGCCTTTGATCAAATGTGGACCCCACGTACTAAATGGGCCGGCCCGATAGCAGAAAGTGGGACCCACATGCTAATTGGCCGGCCAACTTCTTGGCCGCCCATTGCTTTAATGTGGACCCCACTTTGTAAATGGGCCGGCCGATACCAAAAGTGGGTCCCACATGTCTTATGGGCCGGCCCTTTTGCCTGTTGACCGGTCAATCGAGTGCATTCGGCCCGGCCCACATGCTTAATGGGCTGGCCCATTAAAGTTTTGACCAGTCAACCTTAGAGGTTAGGCCCGGCCCACGTAACTAATGGACCAGCCCGGCTATATAGTTGACCGGTCAAACTAAGTCAGCTGGCCCGGCCCGCAAACTTAATGGGCCGGCCCGCTTAAGACGTGGCAGGCCTCGTGTGGGCCTACCATCTACCACGGGGTTTCAGCCGGTTAACGCCGTTAACTTAACGGCGTCGCCACGTGTCGTTTGCATGACGTCGCATCAACGGGCTCCGGAAACACTTGGGCAACGGTCCGATTTTCCGTGGCGGAAGGGCGCCCAAGCGCGACGGACCGAAAAATCGTCGTAGGACTTTGCCTGAGTTTCCAAGAACCCATATCGTCGGGTTAGGCCCATAGGCGATGAAAAATACCCCTTAGCGGACGATTTTGAGACGTTGTCTATCAGAACTTTTCTTGTAGTGCTTGTTACTATGGTGATTTAGTACTTCCCAATACCACAAAGTTTAGCACTATATCATAACGGGGAGGTGCTTGTAAGTAGAGTAGATTTCGGTAAGATTTACCATTTTTGCAACTTTTGCCATCTGTTCTGCAGTTAGTGGTATCTTGACTCCAGGAGGCAGCTTGTTCAACCACAATATTGGTTGTTCTTCATCCTTGTTCTGTTGTGCCCATGCTTCATCCATCTTCTCTGATGTCTCTCTTTTTTTCTTCTACAGCTCTGCACGAGTATGAAGTGTTGAAGTCCATGACTACAAAGAGCAAGCATGGAAGGTTGAGAAGTTTGACTGCTACTTTTGAAAAGTATTCAGAAGCAAATGTGCAAGTTTGAATTTATGACTACTTTTGATGAGTACCCAGTGTTTGAACTTATTTAGTGCCACTTGTTTGAGTGGTTAGTCTGTGACTCTTTAGATTCCAGAACCAATGAAAAAGAAACCTGGTGAATTTTACCTATGTGGATATTCCTATCGGATGTACTGTGCACGTTGCCTAACTTTCTCATCCCTTGTTTGTTCCCTTGTGTTGATGTTGTCCTGCACGTTCGAATTTTTAATCGTTGGAAAAAAAATAGATGGAAAATTGCGATTGACCGAAGTACATGTTAGTCGTGGATGGGGTTCCAGATGTCGAACGAGAAAAATTGGGGTACGGAATACAACGTTTCAAATCTTTGAATCTGGAATTTAGATGTTTACCTTGAGTTCGTGGTCGTTCGTCTTCCTTCGTCTTCCTTGGTGGCTCCGTCGTTCCTCTCGTCTGGATCTTGATTTGAATTTTGAATATGTTGATGAGAGAGAAAGGGATGGAAAGCGTGATCCTGTTGTCCACCAGAAGTGGAGGATTAGTTAAGATATCTACCTCCGATATATTTCTTCACCTGTATGTGTGGGCCAGCACATGTCATTAAAATGGGAGTTGATGTTTCAGTATGACATGTGGGTCCTCCTTTTTCTGATGATTCCTTTTCTGCGTGGATGACATGTGGGACTGTGGATGGGAGGATTGGTTCTATTTCTCTTTCCCAATTTTTCTTCTGTGGCATTCCCGTAATTTTTGCCGTCATTCATTGATCCCGTGAGCCATCTTCTTCCTCCCTCTTGCCCTCTTCGTACGCTTGCGCCCCCCATCTCAGATCTGTTTTTGAAACCTCTCGTCTGGAATGCTTCCTAACCCTATTTATCGTTTGATTTCTTTCTTCGATTGTTGAATGTAGGCGGCGGGTTCTCAATAAAGAGCCCCATGGATTTTTCGGCTGGTTTTGTGAGTTCTCGTTGTTTTCTCGTAGCCTGCGTTGTTCAATGGATGACGAAGCTGCTGTACCTCGTGATGGTGAAGATGAGGTCACCCCTCAATTATCTGATACGCAGTCTTTTTCCGTTGATGGTACTGAGTTGGTGACTCAGGAATTCATGGTGCGTGACCAGCTTGAGCAGGATAGGATGAGAATGGAGAAGAAAGTATCTGCTACTAATGAAAAAATTGAACAGCACAGATTGAGAAAATCTTGGTTAGTTTAGATTGTTTGTTATTCCTATATATGTTTGTTCATGCTTGTGGTTTATTTTCATGTCATGATCATGTGTTTATGTGTTATTGTTTTCTGTTTTCCAGTTCTGGATCTATGCCTAATGGTTCATCAGAATTTAGTACAAAACTTAGCCTTCCAAAGTTCATTTCTGTTTGCAAGTCCCTTAGCCCCAAACAAAGGGGTTATGTTGCTGATATAGGTCAAGGATCTCTCCTTGATATTCGTCTTGAAGAGATACCAAGGGCTTTTGTTGCTTGGATTGTCAGCAACTATGTTGCTTCAAAGAGGATGTTTGTGTTCAAAAATGGCTTTGACTTTGCTTTCAATGCACTGTGTGTCCATAAGGTATTAGGCACACCAATTGGAGGACGGCGCATCCCTATCAAGTGCAGTGAGCAATTCAGGGATGTTGTTAGGAATCGTTCATGCTGTGAAGGCAGTACCCCAACTATAAATGAGCTAATGAATATGCTGTCTTCTGACTTGGAAGAGGAAGATTTCAAGATATATTGGATGATGTTCTGTATTACTGCATTTCTATGTCCAACGACGTATGAGTGCGTCAGTCCTGACTACCTTTCAGCACTTGAGGGTCCTTCTGAGGAAATCCGCACGTATGATTGGTCTTCAGCAGTGTTTCAGAAACTTTCAGTTTCCATGAAAACGTTCGTTGATTGTGGTCTGCAGGGTGCCCTTTGTGGTTGCTTGGTAGTTCCTCTGGTTAGTAACTCCTTTAGTTTCTCATCAGCTGCTGTTGTCATGTTATTGATTAATTCTATCTGAGTTTTTTTTTTGCTTTGTTGTTCTTTGTAGATGACTTACTTAGAATATCTTGATATAAAAGTCAAAGAGCTTGCTAGTGTTGTTCCAAGAATTAGCGTATGGGATTCAGTGACAGTTAGTGAATTTGAAAAACTTGACTTGGTTTCTGCGGAGGATGGAACCTATGGCGAAATACCGGTTAGTGTATTTCATTGTCTGATGATGAGCAATACATGTTTTAAAATTTTATGTTTATGTGTTGTCCCTAAACTGTGTTTTTTATTTTTCTTTGTGTGTGTTATAATTAGCTGAAGGATGTGAGACGTACTCCGTTTCATCAGAGTGGGTCTTCCACTTTCTGTATTGGAGATCTGCATCCCGGTCTCGAGACGTTTCTTTGCTCCTTTGTGAAGCCTGCGATGCGTCCGTTGGTACGTTTATTGTGATGTTCTGTTTTAATTGACATCTGTAGTGTAATGTTTTATAGTTTGAAGTAATTGTCTGCAATTACTAATTTTTTGTTATATAATTTTTTTGTTTTGTTTTGTTTTTGATTTTGCAACAGGCTATCGATGACCTGAAAGAAATTCAGCAGGGCTTGTACTTTGAAATATTTTCTGCAATTCAGCCAATCATCAACAATAAGATTGCCAATGTTTTGCAGCTTGCGAGCCACTATAATGAACGAAGATTTTGCGCATCTGAAGATAAACAGGGTGGTTCTTGTTCAAGGCCATGGTTCAGTAATATGGCGAATTGTCTGGGTATACTCAATGATTTTGATCATATATACCGCTCGAATGGAACGGGTGATAGCCCAACTGTCGTTAGAACTGAATCAAAACAAGAAGTCTCCGTATTGAATGACCAAACATACAGCTTGCCAGAAAGCCAGAACAGGAATAAGGGTATTGCTACTAATGCTGAGATGTGCGATGACATGTGGCGTGAGCAAATCATGCCGATTAGTCAGAATGTTTATAAACAGATTAGGTTGCTTCAACAGCTCATTCCCATTAATTGCAAATACACTCCAAATGCATTGTATAAGGAGTATCTCTTGAATCTCGAAGCGTATCTTGATCGCGTTGTGGAGGATCTTCCATCAATACTCCCATCCGAAGGAGCGTTGGATTTGCTTGTCCAGAAGGGAGTTGTTTGCAACTGTTGTGGACTTTTGAATAGTCCTCTTGCTTCTGAAACTTGCAACTGCTCGGTTGCCTTAGATACTGGTAAGAGCGCAGTTGGTGAGAGGTTAAACATGCCCTCTGTGACCCCCCTGAAGGTGCTTGACAATGTTAGACAAGTTGATGCAGCTGTAGGAAATGAAGCTGTCCTTGGTTTTCCTGAGTCCACTAGCAAAGGGAGCGGCTCAGCTGCGTGTTCTTCGGGTGCTACTACGAAAACCTGCAAGGCCGACTCTTTGGCTTGTGTTAACGCTGATAGAGTAGATTGCAAAGATGGCTCATCCGGTAATTCTAACGATCCAACAGTTGAAGTTAAACAAATTGGCAAGAAACTGGAAGTCGAAACTCAATCTTATTGCACTACAGCTGCAGAACCTCCAATTAATCCCACTGCTTTTGCTGATGAGCATGCTAAGGTTTCCACTTCTAATAATCCAGCTACTGGTCTTGAAGATTCTCTTCTACTCCCGTCTTCGAAGAGAAATTCATCTGAGTCTCTCGGTTTCCAGCATGACTCGTCTGCGAAGAAACAAAAGATGTCTGTACTGGAGGAGGGTAGCTCAAAGATGGCAAGTGGAGCAGACCAAACTAGTTATAGGGTTCCATGTGACCCGTTGGATGAACCTTCTGCTTGGGAAGAAATAGAAAGGATTGAGAGGACGAAAACGCTTTCAATGAAGAAATTTTCATATTCATCACCCTCAGATGTCTTGTTGGCTGAACATTTGGTGCCTGTTGGAAGTGTTTGTATGCCATCCAGTACTCAACACCAGTATCTAGACGGAGTCCCTGGTATGTCGCAGCCATCCCAACCAGGATTGTCATCTGGTTATCAGGGCATTCTCCGTGATCGAAATGGAAGAACATTCCATGGAGGGCGAAGGACTGTTAATTTCGCAGACCCTCCTGCCTCCCAAGCTATTATTTCTAACATTGATGGTTTGCACCTGTCAAATCATTCTTCTTTGCAAGCAGTAAACACACATGGAAGGACAATATCTGTGTCTGGTTTTAACACTGGGTTTGCTGGTTATAGACATGACAGATCTATTCCTTATGAAGGGTCTTCTCTTCAGAGCTCTTACAACACTGGTCATAACAGCTCTTACAACACGCTTGGGCAGCAAAATTTTCAGAGCTCTCAAAGTGCAGGGAGGTATAATAGTAGCCAACATGACGATGAAGATGTGGGTGGGAACGCTGGTTATGTGGTTACTCCCTTTCCGGAATTCATGATTCGATCCCCACGTGTTTGTGCTACGCCGCAGTATCACCAGAGGAATTATGGTGAACAGCAGGTACGATTTAACACGAGTCTGTCACAAGGCACATATAATAGAGGATCAACAACAGGGCTTTCACAAAGTCAACCTTTGCATCATGGAAATCATCGCCCCTTCCTCTCAATTAGAGATTCGACGCAGGCTGAGATTGATATGATGGAGTGGGTGCGAAAGTATTTACCAGCGCAATTTGGAAGAAGGTATCCTACTATTTTATGCCCCTGGTTTTTCCATTTTATTTAATCATTTTAAATAATCTTTTGCTATGTTTGTGATTTTGTTTCGTTGTGCAGCCCAAGAATTGTTGAGACAAGGGGAAGATGGGCCACTCACAGAAATTTTGGGTTGTCAATGCAACCTGGTGGTTACGTTCATGACTACGTTATGAATGTATTTGCTGCCACTGTAATGGAAGAGCAGTATGACAACAGTGTCTTCCTTAATCAACAGCGTCCCCAGTGCCTAAAGTACATAATGTACAGTGAGAGTGTAGTAAGTTTTTAATATTTCTTTTTTGTTTATTAAATATGGATATTTTTCTACTTTTTTTATGGATAATTGTTTGGCAGAATGGTAAAATGTGTTTTTTTTCTCTACTTTGCTAGAGGGCATTCAGGGAATTGGGTGCTGATCCGAACGCACTGAAGAATTACATTATGGAGCCTAATTTACCCTGCAGGATATATCACTTTGATGTTGTGAGTATTTTGTTTTGTATGATATTTGTATCTTGAATATATACATTGTCTAGTATGCCAAAAGTTTTCCTTTGATTTTTTATAATTGAATTTGGTTTCAACTGCTATTTCAACTCTTGTGCAACTATTTGGTTTTTTGTATTTTAAAGATTATATTTGTCCTTTTAATTTTATTTTTTAAGGTATTTTAAAAATTTGGTTGTTTTTCAGGTAATTCTTCCTGTTAGAGATAATCACTTTTGGATTGTGGTTGTCGCTAATTTCGCCCGACTGCGGTTTGAGACATATTGTCCTTATTATGATGCTACTGTAGCAGAAAATATTGCAATGACTGTTATTGATAACTTCAAGAAGGCTTATACAGCAGCATATTACTCTGAGCGTTATGATATTTATAACTTTCAGGTGATGCCTGCCCAAATCGTTTCTGACAACATCAATGAGTAAGTAAAATTTTAAGAGATTGTATTTATCAGTGTGTTTCTATGTGTCTTTGTTTTGTTCTGTGTTAATTCATATAGATTTATTTTATTGTTCTTACTCAAACTGTTTTTAGGAACGACTCTGGACCTCAAGCTATGAAAGTAATTCTTCAACATTGCAGTGGTTTCCAGCATAAGATAAGAGAAGTAAGTCTTTGTCTATGTTTTTCTTGGCATATGTAATTGTTGGTCTGCATATAATTTTCATTTGTTAATTGCAGAATGATGTTACCAAGCTGCGTGAGCAGCTGGCGTTCTATATGCTAACTTTCCAAGGTAATGCAAAGAAAATGCCTGCAGTCGTTGATATAATGAGAAAGCATGCTAGACGGTGAATGTTGCTCGATATGGATATACAAACCCGTTCGGAAAGAAACATGTTTCTCTGTTTGTATTCCGACAGTATCATTGATTCTCCGTTATGGTTCTATTTATATTTTAGTTTGTGCTTTAACTATTTGTAACTGAACCCAAGAATCTCCTGTTTTGTACTGTCACCTTGTGTTGAACATCTGTGGTTTCGCTTTTCTGGCATATATTTGTCTGTACTTGTACTCTTATGTCTTACGTACTTGATATTTGCTTCCTGATGTACTTACGCCTTTATTGTGATTGTGAGACACTTACTATTCCTTGCTATGTTTCCCTCAAGTTATGTAGATGTTATTGTCCCGTGTTAGAATTGTACTTTGTTGTTTTTCTGTTGCTGTAGTTAATACTTGTGTTTGCAGTTTATTTTTTAGCTTATATTTTAGCTGTATTTGTACTCTTGTATATTATGTACCTAGGACTTTCCTGTACCTTCATGCACCCATCACCGCTGTACTGTACACACCTTACACACCTGTACCTTCCATCAGAACCCACAATTTGCAGACAAATATAAAGAAACAGTCATGTTTTGCTCTTGCTGCCTAAACTGTACTCGTGCATCCTTCACCGCTGTACTCCACCCTGCTGGTACATGTCCATTCCCAGAGAACCATAAAACATGCGGATAACATAGGGAAACACTATTGTGCTTCTCTTTCTAACGAATCTGTACTTGTGAACCCTTCACCTCTGTACTCGACACACCTTACACCTGTACTTTCTTGAATAACCCAAAATTTGCAGACAAATATGGAAAAACAGTCATGTGTTGCTCTTGCTGGCTAACCTGTACTCGTGCGCCCTTCACCGCTGTAATCGACCTTGCTGGCACATGTCCATTCGCAAGTAACAAAAAACATGCAGAAAACATAGGGAAACAATACTGTACCCCTCTTCCTAACGAAGCTGTACTCGTGCACCCATCACTGCTGTACTCGATACACCTTACACCTGTACCTTCTTGCAGAACACAAAATTTCAGACAAATATAGAGAAACAGTTATGTACTGCTTTTGCTGCCTAATATGTACTCGTGCTCCTTTAACCGTTGTACTCGACACTGCTGGTGCATGTCCCTTCCCAAAGAACAAACAACGTGCAGAAAACACAGGAAAACACTCCTGTACTTCTCTTGCTAACGAAGCTATACTCGTGCACCCATCACTGATGTACTCGACACACCTTACACACCTGTACCTTCCATCAGAACCCACAATTTGCAGACAAATATAAAGAAACAGTCATGTTTTGCTCTTGCTGCCTAAACTGTACTCGTGCACCTTTCACGGCTGTACTCCACCCTGCTGGCACATGTCCCTTCCCAAAGAACCATATAACAGGCGGAGAACACGGGGAAACACTCCTGTACTTCTCTTGCTAACGAAGCTGTACTTGTGCACCCATCACTGCTGTACTCGATACACCTTGCACCTGTACCTTCTTGCATAACCCAAAATTTGCAGACAAAATTAGTGAAACAGTCATGTATTCCTCTTGCTGCCTAAGATGTACTCGTGCGCCTTCAACCATTGTACCCGACCCTGCTGGCGCATGTCCCTTCCCAAAGAGCAGGAGCTGTCTCCCGGACTTGCGTGGATGAATTATAACCCAAAATTTGCAGACAAATATGGAAAAACAGTCATGTGTTCCTCTTGCTGGCTAACCTGTACTCGTGCGCCCTTCACCGCTGTAATCGACCTTGCTGGCACATGTCCATTCGCAAGTAACAAAAAACATGCAGGAAACATAGGGAAACAATACTGTACCCCTCTTCCTAACGAAGTTGTACTCGTGCACCCATCACTGCTGTACTCGATACACCTTACACCTGTACCTTCTTGCAGAACACAAAATTTCAGACAAATATAGAGAAACAATTACGTACTGCTTTTGCTGCCTAAGATGTACTCGTGCGCCTTTAACCGCTGTACTCGACCCTGCTGGCGCATGTCCCTTCCCAAAGAACAAACAACGTGCAGAAAACACAGGAAAACACTCATGTACTTCTCTTGCTAACGAAGCTGTACTCGTGCACCCATCACCGCTGTACTCGACACACCTTACACACCTGTACCTTCCATCAGAACCCACAATTTGCAGACAAATATAAAGAAACAGTCATGTTTTGCTCTTGCTGCCTAAACTGTACTCGTGCACCTTTCACGGCTGTACTCCACCCTGCTGGCACATGTCCCTTCCCAAAGAACCATATAACAGGCGGAGAACACGGGGAAACACTCCTGTACTTCTCTTGCTAACGAAGCTGTACTTGTGCACCCATCACTGCTGTACTCGATACACCTTGCACCTGTACCCTTCGTGCAGAACCCAAAATTTGCAGACAAAATTAGTGAAACAGTCATGTATTCCTCTTGCTGCCTAAGATGTACTCGTGCGCCTTCAACCATTGTACCCGACCCTGCTGGCGCATGTCCCTTCCCAAAGAGCAGGAGCTGTCTCCCGGACTTGCGTGGATGAATTATAACCCAAAATTTGCAGACAAATATGGAAAAACAGTCATGTGTTCCTCTTGCTGGCTAACCTGTACTCGTGCGCCCTTCACCGCTGTAATCGACCTTGCTGGCACATGTCCATTCGCAAGTAACAAAAAACATGCAGAAACATAGGGAAACAATACTGTACCCCTCTTCCTAACGAAGTTGTACTCGTGCACCCATCACTGCTGTACTCGATACACCTTACACCTGTACCTTCTTGCAGAACACAAAATTTCAGACAAATATAGAGAAACAATTACGTACTGCTTTTGCTGCCTAAGATGTACTCGTGCGCCTTTAACCGCTGTACTCGACACTGCTGGCGCATGTCCCTTCCCAAAGAACAAACAACGTGCAGAAAACACAGGAAAACACTCATGTACTTCTTTGCTAACGAAGCTGTACTCGTGCACCCATCACCGCTGTACTCGACACACCTTACACACCTGTACCTTCCATCAGAACCCACAATTTGCAGACAAATATAAAGAAACAGTCATGTTTTGCTCTTGCTGCCTAAACTATACTCGTGCACCTTTCACGGCTGTACTCCACCCTGCTGGCACATGTCCATTCCCAAAGAACCATATAACAGGCGGAGAACACGGGGAAACACTCCTGTACTTCTCTTGCTAACGAAGCTGTACTTGTGCACCCATCACTGCTGTACTCGATACACCTTGCACCTGTACCCTTCGTGCAGAACCCAAAATTTGCAGACAAAATTAGTGAAACAGTCATGTATTCCTCTTGCTGCCTAAGATGTACTCGTGCGCCTTCAACCGCTGTACTCGACCCTGCTGGCGCATGTCCCTTCCCAAAGAACAAACAACATGCAGAAAACACGGGGAAACACTCCTGTACTTCTCTTGCTACCGAAGCTGTACTCGTGCACCCATCACTACTGTACTCGATACACCTTACACCTGTACCTTCGTGCAGAACCCAAAATCTGCAGACAAAATTAGTGATACAGTCATGTATTCCTCTTGCTGCCTAAGATGTACTCGTGCGCCTCCAACCGTTGTACTCGACTGATATTTTACATGGGGAACTATTGAGTACTATTGGTTAATAGTTTTTCAAGTCTTGTTTGGTGTACTTGTTCCGCCATAGAAATGTACTTTATTCTTGATATGTGCTGTGCTTATGCCTTTTGTCGTTGTACTTACGCCTTGAAATGTGGCATACTTGGGACTCTTCTGTCATTGTACTTACGCCTTGTTTATGTATGACGGGGAACATTCACAGTTCTTTGATACCGCTTTGTTGCCTGTGGCGGTGATTGAATTTATTAATAAAATAATGAGCGAGTAATGCGCATGTTGCATGGGGAACTGGAAACGATTAGTCAATAACCTACTTACTTCTCATTGAATTTGCACTGGTGGCTGGTGCCGTGGAGCGTGGTAGAGTCCTGCGAGTGAGATTCTTTCCTTTCGCATTCCCGACTTTTCTTTTAGTTTCACTCAGTGATGAGTGGGCCAACATAAAGCCAACATAAAGTGGGTCCCGCGTGTTAGTGACTTGAAGCCACTCTTTGGTATGTAAAATGGCGACGTTCAGTCGTCGTACTAGAAGCATCTGGTGGTTTGCGCTCCGACTCCGCCGGTTTTATATTCTGTTCCTTCCTAGTTAGGGTTCCCGTCTTCGCTCCGATCATCCTTCTCGTCTCTGCTCCGCTCTCTGGTCACCATCGTCCCTTCCTGGTTAGGGTTTCCGTTTTCGCTCCGCTCATCCTTCTCGTCTACGCTCCGCTCTCTGATCACCATCTTCCCTTCCTCTCTCGCTTTCTAACTGCCTACTTTTGATCTACTTCTTCTAGATCTGTATCTATTTCTTATTTCTAAACTACGGTTTTTTGTAGATGAGGATTTTACAAACCCTAGATTTATCTTTCTTATATTAATAGCATGCTCGTTTATTGCAAGATTTCTTTTTCGAGATAGTTGGAGGCTTCATTTCCTGCTGTTCCAAAACATTAGTTTGTTCGGTTTATTGTATGGGTTTTTCCTCTATTTCTTCCATATTTGTATCTATTTCTTATTTCTAAACTGCGGTTTTTTGTAGATAAGGAGTTTACGAACCCTAGATTTATCTTTTTTATATTAATAGCATGCTCGTTTGTTGCAAGATTTCTTTTTCGAGTTAGTTGGAGGCTTCATTTCCTGCTGTTCCAAAACATTAGTTTGTTCGGTTTATTGTATGGGTTTTCTTCTATTTCTTCCATATCTGTATCTATTTCTTATTTCTAAACTGCGGTTTTTTGTAGATGAGGAGTTTACGAACCCTAGATTTATCTTTTTTATATTAATAGCATGCTGGTTTGTTGCAAGATTTATTTTTCAAGTTAGTTGGAGGCATCAGTTCCTGCTCTTCCAAAACATTAGTTTGTTCGGTTTATTAAATGTGTCCAAATGATATTTGATCTATATTTTCATTATTCTTTCTTGTGGTGTTGTAGAAGCTAGAAGATACAAAGCACGGTTTTGTGATGGATTCTGGTGAAGCTTCAAAAAGGCCTAATATTGAAGATGTAGTTGATTTCGGAGAAGCTTCAAAAAAGCCTAAGGTTGACGATGCAGTTGATGTTGGAGAAGCTTCAAAGAACCCTAAGGTCGAAGAAGCAGTTGATGTCAAAGAATATTTAAAAATCCCTAAGGTCGAAGGTGCAGTTGATATCCCCGAGGTATTTGTTTAGTTCTTATTCTTTTAATCATCTTGCATAGGAATATACACTCTTACTAACTTTGATCTATCTTGTTTGTAATTGAATTTTCCAGAATGTATACTCACCAGTTACGGATATTCCAAGGATTACAATGGATATGCTTGGAATTGATGTTGGTCCTGTCGATACAATTGGAGAAGCTACGTTTAGTATATCAGGTTTTTTACCAGCACATTCGTTGTCGCTCATGCTTTGAACAGGTTTCTTGGTCACACAAAGTTCCTTGCCATGGAGAACTACCATCATGGAAGTGTTCTTGTCAAGTTCCAAGATCCTAACGACCTGCAGAAAGTTATTGGCCACGTATTCAAGTATGACTATCTTGGACCCTTCCATGTCAGACAAGTTTACTATGTTGAAGCTCAGCCTACCGATTATGCAGAGTTTTTAGATGGTTTTGTATCTAATTCCAACCTCTGAAGTTGTGTTTGGCAAACTGTTATAACGTGTCGTGTTGGTTATGGTTATCTTGTAAGACTTTATGTTGTTGAGTACAATCTAATGTACCATGTACGTGGTACTTGACTTTAATTATCTTATGTTTGTTGTTGTACTCACCTCGTGTTTATCTATGCTTTATAGTTCTGTTTAGCTGGTATCTGTGGAATTTACACGATTATGGGGGCTGCCAGACTGTGTCTGTTGTTTTTTGCTTATATTTTCGATCCTCTTTGAAATGTCGTAGGTACAGATGCTTATGGTATAGAGTACCTATTTGTTTCTGTTGTTTTCTTGTCATGTTTTCTGCTGTGTGTCGTAGGTACAGATGCTTATGTTATAGAGTACAGTTGTTTCAATGAGACGAGTACGTCTGCATCACGAGTAGGAGTACCAGATTATAAGTGGTGGTTTTCATTATTGTTTTCCATTCTGCGGGGTAGGTACTGGTTCTAAGAGTGTCGAATACATTTTTGCAGCAGAGATGAGTGCAGCTATACCATTAATAGGAGTGCCAGATAATTTCTGTTGTTTTTATTGTCATGTTTTCTGCTGTATGTCATAGGTACAGATGCTTATGGTATAGAGTACAGTTGTTTCAATGAGACGAGTACGTATGCAGCACGAGTAGGAGTACCAGATTATAAGTGGTGGTTTTCGTTATTATTTTCCATTCTGCGGGGTATGTACTGGTGCTATGAGTGTCGAGTACATCATTGCAGCAGAGATGAGTGCAGCTGTACCATGAATAGGAGTGCCAGATAATTTCTGTTGTTTTTATTGTCATGTTTTCTGCTGTATGTCATAGGTACAGATGCTTATGGTATAGAGTACAGTTGTTTCAATGAGACGAGTACGTCTGCAGTACGAGTAGGAGTACCAGATTATAAGTGGTGGTTTTCGTTATTATTTTCCATTCTGCGGGGTATGTACTGGTGCTATGAGTGTCGAGTACATCATTGCAGCAGAGATGAGTGCAGTTGTACCATGAATAGGAGTGCCATATAATTTCTGTTGTTTTCCTGTCAGGATTTCTGCTGTGTGTCGTAGGTACAGGTAATTATGGTGTAGAGTACAGTTCTTCTAGTGGGACGAGTAAATCTGCAGCACGAGTAGGAGTACGGGACTATATTTGGTGGTTTTCGTTAATACTTTCGATTATACTAGGGAGGTATATTTTCTAAGAGTGTCGAGTACATCTTTGCAGCAGAGACGAGTGCAGCTGTACCATGAACAGGAGTGGCAGATAATTTGTGTTTTGTTTTTTGTCATGTTTTCTCTTCTATGTTGTAGGTACAGATGCTAATGCTGTAGAATGCAATAATTATATTGAGACGAGTACATTTGCGGCACGAGTAGTAGTACCAGATTATATGTGGTGGTTTTTGTTTTTATTTTCCATCCTACGGTGTAGGTACTGGTGTTAAGTCTATCGAGTACATTTCTGAAGTATATACAAGTACATCTGTACCATGAATAAGAGTGCGAGATAATTTCTGTTATTTTCTTGTTAGGTTTTCTCTTCTATGTCGTATGTACAAATGCTAATGGTATAGAGTACAGTTGTTCCACTCAGACGAGTACATCTGAAGGACGGGTAGCAGTACCAGATTATATCTGCGGCACGAGTGTCAAGTCTTGTCTGATGGTGGATACGGGTGCTAAGATTGTAGAATACAGTGGTTCTATGGAGACGATTACACCTTTGGCACAAAGAGGATTACTAGAATGTCTATGTTGATTTCCATTAATATTCCCGCTTTCCATTTTGGTTAAGTACTATTAGCTTGGATCTAGGTTAATTTACGCAATCCGCATAGTATCTATAGATGAGAGAGCAAAATTGTATTGCACACACAAACACACATAATAGCTGTATAATTTAAGGTAATCGGTGTAGACAAATAAATATGTCCAACATATTCGGCAAATATAATAAGCACATAACTTAATCTACCAGGTTATAAATAAAGCTCCATCCTTCTGTATTCTTCCTCATTCATCGTCGGAAACTACAATCACTTCTTTGCAGCTTTTACCTGGCGTGTCACACATGCATTTCCTTGCACGTCCACTGTCCCTGTTGATTTTATCATTGATTGCTTGCTTCTTGGATTGTGCAACTCCCATCAACATATCAATGGTGAAGACAACATCATCTTTCCTCTGTTGTATTGCACCAGGAGTTGCCTCAAGGTATTTTAGGCTGTCCAGTGACTCTAGGCTGGCATAGTAGAGGTTCCTCTCATCTTCGTCCAATGGAATTAGATCCTCCATATGAATAAAGTCTCTGTATTTTTCATCATCGTCATATTCTGATTCACTGTCCCTTGGTAGCATTGCTTCATCACCATCACCATCATCATCATCATCACCATCATCACCATCATCATCGTCATCATCGTCAGCATTGCCTCCTTACACAACATTATCTGGATGATATTCCTGTTCTTCATCACTTATGACAATCAGTTCAACCTCCTCATGTTCATGATGGGTGCTCATGATTTCCTCATCTTTATCAACCTCCTTCTTCTTATCCATGGCGTACTGATCCTTGTCGAAGCTTGATTCAATTGCCTGCTTTAATTGAATAACAGCTATGGTTTATATAAATTATTTGAGTTTTTCTTAGTAGGCACTTGTACAAATGTAGATAGTGAACCCACACATCTGATCTAACTGTATTGTGATGTACATTAATTTCAAGACAGGTAGATTAAATTCAACACAACACAGTGTAATATATATAACATGACAGAACAATTATACATAGCATTTTATTTTTGGAGAAAACAACTCATATAATATATACTCTAGAGGTACAATAAAATCACTTACTCATAAATTTATCCTGTGTAATTGTAACAATATTATCTGAAACTGTAACTAATCAACATAGCAGTTTTTGTTTTAAAAGGTCAACAAGAACATATAATACTGAGCCGTCGTTTTCGTTTTACCTCATGAGCTATCTCCCGGACACATGACTCTTTGGGGAGAACCACAGTAGGAACGCGTCTGGAAGTTCTTCTGATTGGCGAGCAGGAGCAGAGGGATGCCATCCTTAGGAAGGGAGAAAAGCCGATGAACGATGCAGATCTTACATTGATTGATCTGGGAGGGTCAGGGTACGCTCGTGTGGACACTCCCGTTCTTGATCGGCGGTATGGCAAGACATTGGTGCAGATTTGCTCGCAGGAGCGGCGGCATGGATTCATTCGGCGAGGGATCTGTATGATTGATGGGAGGTACGGAATATGGCACGGAGGGATCGGTGTGGTAGATCGCGTCCTCCATCAGCCATCCATAGCTACCCGCAACATCGATTTTGCTCACGGATTTGCGATGAGAGGAGGAGTTTTGTGTCGAATATGAGATGAAACTAGGGTTTGGTAAGAGTTGTCTTCCTTCACGCGTGAGCGTGTGTCGTAGCGACATGTAGCATAAATAGAAGTCCACAGCGTTTGGCGGGAAAGTATTCCCGGACTCTCCTTTTTCCCGCCAATGAATAATGGGATGTAGATCCGGCATCCTGGAGTTGTTTTTCGTTTTCTCTAGCGCAAGTACATTGTCAGAGGGGCATCGAGTACGGCAATGACAGCTAGTCGAGTAAAGGTGAAACAAGGGTTTGGTAAGAGTTGTTTCTCTGGAAATAATTCTGTTTTCTCTAGGGCAGGTACATGTGGAACGCTTGTAAAGTACAGGCGTGACGTAGAAACGACTACAGTATCCGCACCAATAAGAGCACGGTATTGTGTTTATCTTTTGATTTGATTTAATGAATTTCATTTTCTCTAGCGCAGGTACATGTTCAAAGGGGTGTCGAGTACGGTGATTACGGCTAGTCGAGTACTGGTTCCGCACCAGGAGGAATACAGGTCTGTGTTTCTTTCCGCTCTCTCTATTGCAGGTACAAGTTCAAAGGCGTGGCAAGTACAACGTAGAAGGCTAGTCGTGTACATGTTTCGCACCAAGTGGAGTTCATGATCTTGTCTCTTTTTGTTTTCTCTAGGGCAGGTACATGTGCAACGCTTGTGAATTACAGGCGTGACGTAGAAACGACTACAGTATCCGCACCAATAGGAGCATGGTATTGTGTTTCTCTTTTGATTTATCTGGGAGAATTTCGTTTTCTCTAGCATAGGTACATGTTCAAAGGGGTGTCGAGTACGGCTATGACGGCTAGTCGAGTACTGGTTCCGCACCAGGAGGAATACAGGTCTGTGTTTCTTTCCGCTCTCTCTATTGCAGGTACAAGTTCAAAGGCGTGGCAAGTACAGCGTAGAAGGCTAGTCGAGTACATGTTTCGCACCAAGTGGAGTACATGATCTTTGTTTTCTCTAGGGCAGGTACATGTGCAACGCTTGTGAAGTACAGACGTGACGTAGAAACGACTACAGTATCCGCACCAATAGGAGCACGGTATTGTGTTTCTCTTTTGATTTATCTGGGAGAATTTCGTTTTCTCTAGCGCAGGTTGATACGTCCAATTTGCATCACTATTTTATATCATAATTTGCTGTTATTCATTGATATATTTCATATTGGGACACAATACTTATGTTATTTCATCTATTTTGCATGTTTCATCATTATTGGAGGATCAAGCACCGGAGCCAGGATTCTGCTGGAAAAAGCACCGTCAGAACGCGATATTTCGGAAGATCAACTGTGGAAGGAAATTATACCAAAAATCCTATTTTTCAAGATGACGAAGGAAGCCAGAAGGAGGAGCCAGGAGGACCCAGGGTGGGCCCACACCCTAGGGCGGCGCCCATGCCCTGGCCGCGCCGCCATGTGGTTTGGGGGCCCACGACCCCTTTCGCCTCCTTTTCTTCGCGAAATCCTTCGTCCCGAAACCTAAGCCACAGAGGGTTCCTCGCGAAGAGTTACAGCCGCCTCGGGGCGGAGAACACCAGAGAGAAAAGAGCTCTCCGGCGGGGAATCCGCCGGGGAAATTCCCTCCGGGAGGGGAAATCGACGCCATCGTCACCGTCATCGAGCTGGACATCATCTCCATCACCATCATCATCATCTCCACCGTCATCACCGCCGTCTCCTCCGCAGCACCTCGTCACCGCCATAGCAATTTGGGTTTGATCTTGATTGTTTGATAGGGGAAACTCTCCCGGTATCGATCTCTACTTGTTGTTGATGCTATTGAGTGAAACCATTGAACCAAGTTTATGTTCAGATTGTTATTCATCATCATATCACCTCTGATCATGTTCCATATGATGTCTCGTGAGTAGTTCGTTTAGTTCTTGAGGACATGGGTGAAGTCTAAATGTTAGTAGTGAACTATGGTTGAGTAATATTCAATGGTATGATATTTAAGTTGTGGTGTTATTCTTCTAGTGGTGTCATGTGAACGTCGACTACATGACACTTCACCATTTATGGGCCTAGGGGAATGCATCTTGTATTCGTTTGCTAATTGCGGGGTTGCCGGAGTGACAGAAACCTAAACCCCCGTTGGTATATCGATGCAGGAGGGATCGCAGGATCTCAGAGTTTAAGGCTGTGGTTAGATTTATTCTTAATTACTTTCTTGTAGTTGCGGATGCTTGCAAGGGGTATAATCACAAGTATGTATTAGTCCTAGGAAGGGCGGTGCATTAGCATAGGTTCACCCACACAACACTTATCATAACAATGAAGATTATTTAGCCGTATGTAGCGAAAGCACTAGACTAAAATCCCGTGTGTCCTCAAGAACGCTTGGTCATTATAAGTAAACAAACCGGCTTGTCCTTTGTGCTAAAAAGGATTGGGCCACTCGCTGCAATTGTTACTCTCGCACTTTACTTACTCGTACTTTATTCAACTGTTATATCTAAACCACCTGAATACTTGTCTGTGAGCATTTACAGTGAATCCTTCATCGAAACTGCTTGTCAACACCTTCTGCTCGTTGGGATCGACATTCTTACTTATCGAAAATACTACGATACACCCCCTACTTTGTGGGTCATCAAGACTATTTTCTGGCGCCGTTGCCGGGGAGTGAAGCGCTATTGGTAAGTGGAATTGGTAAGGAAAACCTTTACTGTTTGTGCTGATTTTATTTCTGCCTGCTGCTATAAGTCATTATGGAGAGATCTTCTCTTCAATCTCTATTTGGGAAATCTACTACTGCTGCAACGGTAGTGGATGAGGCGCCAGGTGAGGAAGTGATACCATATAAAATACCTATGAAAATTATTGAACGTGTTATGGATAACTGATACGTCTCCGACGTATCGATAATTTCTTATGTTCCATGCCACATTATTGATGTTATCTACATGTTTTATGCACACTTTATGTCATATTCGTGCATTTTCTGGAACTAACCTATTAACAAGATGCCGAAGTGCCAGTTCCGCTGTTTTTGGTTTCAGAAATCCTAGTAACGAAATATTCTCGGAATCGGACGAAATCAACGCCCAAGTTCCTATTTTCACCGGAAGCATCCAACACCCGGAAGGACCAGAGGGGGCACTGGCCCCCACCAGGCCGGCGCGGCCTAGGCCCGGCCGCGCCGCCCTATGGTGTCGTCACCCCTTCGACCCTCCTGCGCCGCCTCTTCGCCTATATAAAGCCCCGGATCGAAACCCGATGCGTTCGACGAAACCCACGAAACCTTCCAGAGCCGCCGCCATCGCGAGGCCAAGATCTGGGGGACAGGAGTCTCTGTTCCGGCACGCCGCCGGAGGGGAAGTGCCCCGGAAGGCTTCTCCATCGACACCGCTGCCATCTCCACCGCCATCTTCATCACCGCTGCTGCTCCCATGAGGTGGGAGTAGTTCTCCATCGAGGCTCGGGGCTGTACCGGTAGCTATGTGGTTCATCTCTCCCATGTACCTCAATACAATAATCTCATGAGCTGCTTTACATGATTGAGATTCATATGAGTTTTGTATCACTACTATCTATGTGCTACTCTAGCAAAGTTATTAAAGTAGTCCTATTCCTCCTGCACGTGTGTAAAGGTGACAGTGTGTGCACCGTGTTAGTACTTGGTTTATGCTATGATCATGATCTCTTGTAGATTGCGAAGTTAACTATTGCTATGATAATATTGATGTGATCTATTCCTCCTACATATGCATGAAGGTGACAGTGTGCATGCTATGCTAGTACTTGGTTTAGTCTGTTGATCTATCTTACACTACAAGGTTACTAAAATATGAACAAATTGTGGAGCTTGTTAACTCCGGCATTGAGGGTTCGTGTAATCCTACGCAATGCGTTCATCATCCAACAAAAGTGTAGAGTATGCATTTATCTATTCTGTTATGTGATCAATGTTGAGAGTGTCCACTAGTGAAAGTCTAATCCCTAGGCCTTGTTCCTAAATACTGCTAGTTACTACTGCTTGTTTACTGCGTTACTACTGCTGCAATACTACCACCATCAACTACACGCCAGCAAGCATCTGGCACCGTTGCTACTGCTACTATATATTCATACCACCTGTATTTCACTATCTCTTCGCCGAACTAGTGCACCTATTAGGTGTGTTGGGGACACAAGAGACTTCTTGCTTTGTGGTTGCAGGGTTGCATGAGAGGGATATCTTTGACCTCTTCCTCCCTGAGTTCGATAAACCTTGGGTGATCCACTTAAGGGAAAACTTGCTGCTGTTCTACAAACCTCTGCTCTTGGAGGCCCAACACTGTCTACATGAAAGGAGGGGGAACGTAGACATCAAGCACTTTTCTGGCGCCGTTGCCGGGGAGGAAAGGTAAAAGGTACTCACACTCCGTATCTCGGCTACTAAGCTATTTTCCGGCGTTGTAAGTACTCGAAGCTATTTCCTTTAGATCCTGCAATTGCAACTTTTTGTTTCTTGTTTACACTAGTAAGGCATAATGGACAACATCTGTGAGCTTTTTATTCTATTTCCTGAGTCAAGACATGAATGGTTTAATGCGAAAATTAAAAAACCCATGGAACATATTAATATGAACACTTTGAACACCATTGTTGCTAATGATATGGAAAATTCTAAGCTTGGGGAAGCTGGTTTTGATGAGCATGATCTTTTTAGTCCCCCAAGCATTGAGGAGAAAATTTTCTTTGATGATACTTTGCCTCCTATTTATGATGATTATAATGATATTGGTCTTTTAGTGCCGCCTACTATGGAGAGTAATTTTTATGATGATAATACTATGCCTCCTACACTTGATGAGAATAATAATGATAGCTACTTTGTTGAATTTGCTCCTACTACAATTAATAAGAATAACTATGCTTATGTTGGGAGTAGTAATAATTTTATGCATGAGACTCATGATAAGAATGCTTTATGTGATAGTTATATTGTTGAGTTTGCTCATGACACTACTGAAAGTTATTATGAGAGAGGAAAATATGGTTGTAGAAATTTTCATGATACTAAAACACCTCTCTATGTGCTGAAATTTTTGAAACTACACTTGTTTTATCTTCCTATGCTTGTTACTTTGCTTTTCATGAACTTGTTTATTTACAAGATTCATATGCATAGGAAGCATGTTAGACTTAAATGTGTTTTGAATTTGCCTCTTGATGCTCTCTTTTGCTTCAAATACTATTTCTTGCGAGTGCATCATTAAAACTGCTGAGCCCATCTTAATGGCTATAAAGAAAGAACTTCTTGGGAGATAACCCATGTGTTATTTTGCTACAGTACTTTGTTTTATATTTGTGTCTTGGAAGTTGTTTACTACTGTAGCAACCTCTCCTTATCTTAGTTTTGTGTTTTGTTGTGCCAAGTAAAGTCTTTGATAGTAAAGTCAATACTAGATTTGGATTACTGCGCAGAAACTGTTTTCTTTGCTGTCACGAATCTGGGCAAAATTCTCTGTAGGTAACTCAGAAAATTATGCCAATTTACGTGAGTGATCCTCAGATATGTATGCAACTTTCATTAAATTTGAGCATTTTCATCTGAGCAAGTCTGGTGCCATTTTAAAATTCGTCTTTACGGACTGTTCTGTTTTGACAGATTCTGCCTTTTATTTCGCATTGCTTCTTTCGCTGTGTTGGGTGGATTTCTTTGTTCCATTACCTTCCAGTAGCTTTGAGCAATGTCCAGAAGTGTTAAGAATGATTGTGTCACCTCTGAACATGTGAGTTTTTGATTATGCACTAACCCTCTAATGAGTTTGTTTCGAGTTTGGTGTGAAGGAAGTTTTCAAGGGTCAAGAGAGGAGGATGATATACCATGATCAAGGAGAGTGAAAGCTCTAAGCTTGGGGATGCCCCGTGGTTCATCCCTGCATATTTCAAGAAGACTCAAGCATATAAGCTTGGGGATGCCCAAGGCATCCCCTTCTTCATCGACAACATTATCAGGTTCCTCCCTTGAAACTATATTTTTATTCAGTCACATCTTATGTACTTTACTTGGAGCGTCTGTTTGTTTTTGTTTTTGTTTGTGTTTGAATAAATTGGATTACATCATGCTTGTGTGGAGAGAGACACGCTCCGCTGTAGCATATGGACAAGTATGTCCTTAGTTTCTACTCATAGTATTCATGGCGAAGTTTCTTCTTCGTTAAATTGTTATATGGTTGGAATTGGAAAATGATACATGTAGTAATTGCTATAATGTCTTGGGTAATGTGATACTTGGCAATTGTTGTGCTCATGTTTAAGCTCTTGCATCATATACTTTGCACCTATTAATGAAGAAATACATAGAGCATGCTAAAATTTGGTTTGCATAATTGGTCTCTCTAAGGTCTAGATAATTTCTAGTATTGAGTTTGAACAACAAGGAAGACGGTGTAGAGTCTTATAATGTTTTCAATATGTCTTTTATGTAAGTTTTGCTGCACCGGTTCATCCTTGTGTTTGTTTCAAATAAGCCTTGCTAGCCTAAACCTTGTATCGAGAGGGAATACTTCTCATGCATCCAAAATCCTTGAGCCAACCACTATGCCATTTGTGTCCACCATACCTACCTACTACATGGTATTTTCTGCCATTCCAAGTAAATACTTCATGTGCTACCTTTAAACCTTCAAAATGCTTCTCAATTTGTGTTAATGTTTTATAGCTCATGAGGAAGTATGTGGTGTTTATCTTTCAACCTTGTCATTTACTTTTGACAGACTTTCATAATGGACTAGTGGCTTCATCCGCTTATCCAATAATTTTGCAAAAAGAGCTGGCAATGGGGTTCCCAGCCCCAATTAATTACAACTTGCATTAATAATTCTCTTCACATGTTTTGCTCTGATTCATCAGTAAGCAACTTAATTTTGCAAATAGACACTCCTCCATGGTATGAGATTGATGGTAGGCACCCGAGGATTCGGTTAGCCATGGCTTGTGTAAGCAAAGGTTGGGAGGAGTGTCACCCATAAATAAATAAAAACTAAAGTACATGTGTAAACAAAAGAGAAGAGGGATGATCTACCTTGCTGGTAGAGATAACGTCCTTCATGGGAGCCGCTCTTGAAAGTCTGGTTGGCGAGGTAGTTAGAGTACCCATTACCATTCGTTGACAACAACAAACACCTCTCAAAATTTTACTTTTATGCTCTCTATATGATTTCAAAACTTAAAAAGCTCTAGCACATGATTTAATCCCTGCTTCCCTCTGCGAAGGGCCTTTCTTTTACTTTATGTTGAGTCAGTTCACCTATTTCTCTCTACCTCAAGAAGCAAACACTTGTGTGAACTGTGCATTGATTCCTACATACTTGCATATTGCACTTGTTATATTACTCTATGTTGACAATTATCCATGAGATATACATGTTACAAGTTGAAAGCAACCGCTGAAACTTAATCTTCTTTTATGTTGCTTCAATGCTTTTACTATGAATTATTGCTTTATGAGTTAACTCTTATGCAAGACTTATTGATGCTTGTCTTGAAGTGCTATTCATGAAAAGTCTTTGCTTTATGATTCAGTTGTTTACTCATGTCATTACCATTGTTTTGATCATTGCATTCATTACATATGCTTTACAAATAGTTTGATCAAGGTTATGATGGCATGTCACTCCAGAAATTATCTGTGTTATCGTTTTACCTGCTCGGGACGAGCAGAACTAAGCTTGGGGATGCTGATACGTCTCCGACGTATCGATAATTTCTTATGTTCCATGCCACATTATTGATGTTATCTACATGTTTTATGCACACTTTATGTCATATTCGTGCATTTTCTGGAACTAACCTATTAACAAGATGCCGAAGTGCCAGTTCTGTTTTGCTGTTTTTGGTTTCAGAAATCCTAGTAACGAAATATTCTCGGAATCGGACGAAATCAACGCCCAAGTTCCTATTTTCACCGGAAGCATCCGAACACCCGGAAGGACCGAGGGGGCACGGGCCCCCAGACCTAGGCCGGCGCGGCCAGCCCCCGGCCGCGCCGCCCTATGGTGTCGTCGCCCTTCGACCCTCCTGCGCCGCCTCTTCGCCTATATAAAGCCCCGGATCGAAAACCCTGATGCGTTCGACGAAACCCACGAAACCTTCCAGAGCCGCCGCCATCGCGAGGCCAAGATCCGGGGACAGGAGTCTCTGTTCCCGCACGCTGCCGGAGCGGGGAAGTGCCCCAAGGCTTCTCCATCGACACCGCTGCCATCTCCACCGCCATCTTCATCACCGCTGCTCCCATGAGGTGGGAGTAGTTCTCCATCGAGGCTCGGGGCTGTACCGGTAGCTATGTGGTTCATCTCTCCCATGTACCTCAATACAATAATCTCATGAGCTGCTTTACATGATTGAGATTCATATGAGTTTTGTATCACTACTATCTATGTGCTACTCTAGCAAAGTTATTAAAGTAGTCCTATTCCTCCTGCACGTGTGTAAAGGTGACAGTGTGTGCACCGTGTTAGTACTTGGTTTATGCTATGATCATGATCTCTTGTAGATTGCGAAGTTAACTATTGCTATGATAATATTGATGTGATCTATTCCTCCTACATATGCATGAAGGTGACAGTGTGCATGCTATGCTAGTACTTGGTTTAGTCTGTTGATCTATCTTACACTACAAGGTTACTAAAATATGAACAAATTGTGGAGCTTGTTAACTCCGGCATTGAGGGTTCGTGTAATCCTACGCAATGCGTTCATCATCCAACAAAAGTGTAGAGTATGCATTTATCTATTCTGTTATGTGATCAATGTTGAGAGTGTCCACTAGTGAAAGTCTAATCCCTAGGCCTTGTTCCTAAATACTGCTGCGTTACTACTGCTTGTTTACTGTTTTACTGCGTTACTACTGCTGCAATACTACCACCATCAACTACACGCCAGCAAGCTATTTTCTGGCACCGTTGCTACTGCTACTATATATTCATACCACCTGTATTTCACTATCTCTTCGCCGAACTAGTGCACCTATTAGGTGTGTTGGGGACACAAGAGACTTCTTGCTTTGTGGTTGCAGGGTTGCATGAGAGGGATATCTTTGACCTCTTCCTCCCTGAGTTCGATAAACCTTGGGTGATCCACTTAAGGGAAAACTTGCTGTTGTTCTACAAACCTCTGCTCTTGGAGGCCCAACACTGTCTACAGGAAAGGAGGGGGAACGTAGACATCAATAACCGCTATGAAGGGGATGGAACTGTCCACCCTGGAGACCATTTATTGTTCTTGCATGAATTATGCGGTTTATTCAAGTGTGCAGGTATTGCTATGGATGAAGTAAGGAAGAAACTATTCTCTATATCGCTGTCTGGTAAGGTGGCGCATTGGTATAAATTACTGGATAATGGGGATTCTCTTGAATGGAATGATATTGTGCCCCGGTTTTATTCTAAGTTCTATCCTCCAAGTGAAATTCATAAGGATCGGAATCGCATATATAATTTTTGGCCTCATGATGGAGAGAGTATTGCCCAAGCTTGGGGGAGATTGAAGTCTTTAATGCTCAAATGTCCCATTCATGAGCTTCCTGGTAATGTTATTATTGATAATTTCTATGCAAGACTTTCTTTTCAAGACAAGACCTTGCTGGATACTTCTTGTTCTGGATCATTTACACGCAACAAAGAAGAGTTTAAGAGGGACCTTCTTGATCGGATCCAAGAAAATACTGAAGGTTGGGAGAACGACAAGGATAGAGAATCAGGTATAATTTATGATTATAAATGCATTGAAGCTTTTATGGATACTGATAAATTTCGTAATATGAGTGCTACATATGGTCTTGATTCTCAAGTTTCTGCAAATCTTTATAAAGCTTTTGCCTCTCATTATGAATTGCCAAAGAAGAATTTTGATAAGTATCATGAACCTTATAAAGATAAAATTGATTCATCTATTAATAAATGCGTTGTAGTTGAAACTGCTGATCATGTTATTCCTGAAGCTTATATTGAAAAAACTCCTTTCCCTGCTAAAATGAGGGAGTACTCTGTTATAAATAGTGCGGTTCATAAAAGTGAAAAGAAACCTGTAGAACCTGAAGAACAAATAAAAGTTGAACCTGCTGTTGCAATAGTTAAAGATCTTGTGACTGAAAATGTGGAGGATGGTCATATTATTTTCTGTGAAGATGCTTCTAATATTGTTTCACATCCTAATAAACCCAAACAAGCTAGTGTTCCTATGCTATCTGTTAAAATTGGTGATCATTGCTATTATGGATTATGTGATATTGGTGCAAGTGTTAGTGCTATCCCTTATGAGCTTTACACGGAGATTATGCACGAAATTGATTCTTGTGAACTTGAAGATATTGATGTGGTTATTCAGCTGGCTAATAGAGAAACTATTTCTCCAATTGGTATTGTTCGAGATGTGGAAGTTTTATGCGGTAAGATTAAATATCCTGCTGACTTTTTGGTACTTGGTTCTGCTGCTAGTGATTATTGTCCTATTATTTTTGGTAGACCTTTTCTAAATACTTGTGGAGCTATTATAGATTGCAAGAAAGAGAAAATTTTGACTAAATTTGCTGGTGAATCTTATGAGTTTAACTTCTCTAAATTTACCAAAACTCCTTATAAAGCTGACTTGCCTAGTAATGATTTTAAAATGGAGCAATGTGCATCTATTGTTCTTGTTCCTAATAATCCTTTGCAGCAACATTTGGAGGATAGCGAGAGTGAAGTTTTTAGGAAAGAAAGAGATGAGCTTGAGGAAATTTTTCTTCGCCAACCTATTCTCAAGCATGATTTACCGGTGGAAGATTTGGGTACAACACCGCCACCAAAGGAAGATCCTGTTTTTGATTTAAAGCCTTTGCCTGATAACCTTAAATATGCTCATATTGATGATAAGAAAATATATCCTGTTATTATTAGTTCTAAGCTTTCAGAGATTGAGGAAGAAAGGCTATTGGAAATATTGAAGAAACACCGAGGCGCTATTGGCTACACTCTTGATGATTTGAAAGGGATTTCTCCTTCTATTTGCCAACATGCTATTAATATGGAAGATGATGCAAAGCCTGTTGTTGAACATCAGCGTCGTCTAATTCCGAAGATGAAGGAAGTGGTAAGGAATGAGGTATTAAGACTTCTTGAAGATGGTATTATATATCCTATTGCTGATAGTAGATGGGTTAGTCCTGTGCATTGTGTTCCCAAGAAAGGAGGAATGACTGTTGTGCCTAATGATAATGATGAGCTCATTCCTCAAAGAGTAGTTGTAGGGTATAGAATGTGCATTGATTTTCGAAAAGTTAATAAAGTTACTAAGAAAGATCATTACCCTTTACCATTTATTGATCAAATGCTAGAAAGATTGTCTAAAAATACTCATTTTTGTTTTCTTGATGGTTATTCTGGGTTTTCACAAATTGTTAAAGCTAAAGATCAAGAGAAAACCACTTTCACTTGTCCCTATGGAACTTATGCTTATAGGCGTATGCCTTTTGGTTTATGTAATGCTCCTGCTACTTTTCAAAGATGCATGTCTGCTATTTTTCATGGTTTTTGTGAGAGTATTGTAGAGGTATTCATGGATGATTTTTCCGTCTATGGGAATTCTTTTGATAGTTGCTTGCGAAACCTTGATAAAGTTTTGCAGAGGTGTGAAGAAACTAACCTTGTTCTTAATTGGGAGAAATGCCACTTTATGGTTAATGAAGGAATTGTATTGGGACATAAAATTTCTGAGAGAGGTATAGAAGTTGATAGAGCTAAAGTTGAAGCAATTGAGAAGATGCCCTATCCTAGGGATGTTAAAGGTATTCGTAGTGTTCTTGGTCATGCTGGGTTTTATAGGAGATTTATTAAAGATTTCTCCAAGATTTCAAAGCCTCTTACTAATCTTCTTCAAAAATATGTACCTTTTGTTTTTGATGATGATTGTAAGGAAGCTTTTGAAACTCTTAAGAAAGCCTTAACAACTGCTCCTATAGTTGAACCTCCTGATTGGAATTTACCATTTGAAATTATGTGTGATGCTAGTGATTTTGCTGTAGGCGCTGTTCTTGGACAGCGAGTAGATAAAAAACTGAATGTTATTCATTATGCTAGTAAAACTCTTGATGCTGCTCAAAGAAATTATGCTACAACTGAAAAAGAATTATTAGCTGTAGTCTTTGCTTGTGATAAATTTAGATCTTATATTGTTGATTCAAAAGTTACTATTCATACTGATCATGCTGCAATTAGATACCTTATGACAAAGAAAGATGCTAAGCCTAGGCTTATTAGATGGGTACTTCTTTTGCAAGAATTTGATTTACATATTGTAGATAGGAAAGGTGCTGATAATCCTGTTGCTGATAATTTGTCTAGATTGGAAAATATTGCTTATGATCCTGTTCATGTTAATGATAGTTTTCCAAATGAACAATTGGCTGTAATAAAGGTGAGCTCGCGAGACAGTCCTTGGTATGCTGATTATGCTAACTTTATTGTTTCCAAGTACTTGCCTCCAACCTTTTCAGCTCAGCAAAGGAGGAAATTCTTTTATGACTTGAGGCATTATTTCGGGATGACCCACACTTATATAAAGAAGGAGTGGATGGTATTATGCGAAGATGTGTTCCCGAATATGAACAACAAGAGATATTGAGTAAATGTCATGGTAGTGCTTATGGAGGACATCACGCCGGAGAAAGAACCGCGCAAAAGGTTCTACAATCAGGTTTTTATTGGCCAACTCTCTTCAAAGATGCGAGAAAGTTTATTTTATCTTGTGATGAATGCCAAAGGGTTGGTAATATCTCCAGACGTAATGAAATGCCTATGAATTATACTCTTGTTATTGAACCGTTTGATTGCTGGGGATTTGACTTCATGGGGCCTTTTCCGTCTTCAGAAGGTAACACTCACATACTTGTTGCTGTTGATTATGTTACTAAATGGGTGGAAGCTATACCTACAAAAAGTGCTGATGGTGAGACCTCTTTAAGAATGCTTTTAGATATTATTTTTACTAGATTTGGAGTGCCTAGATATATTATGACTGATGGAGGTTCTCATTTTATTCATGGAGGTTTTAGAAAAACTCTTGCTAAGTATGGTATTAATCATAGAATTGCTTCCGCTTATCATCCTCAAACTAGTGGTCAAGTAGAATTATCAAATAGAGAGATTAAATCTATTTTGGGAAAGACCGTTAATAAAACTAGAAAGAATTGGGCTAGTAAATTGAAGGATGCACTTTGGGCTTATAGAACTGCTTACAAAAATCCCATGGGAATGTCACCTTATAAAATGGTTTATGGGAAAGCTTGTCATTTACCTTTAGAACTAGAGCACAAAGCTTATTGGGCTGTTAGAGAATTAAATAAAGATCCTAAACTTGCCGGTGATAAGAGGTTGTTGCAATTAAGTTCTCTAGATGAATGGAGAAGTGAAGCTTATGAAAATGCTAAACTCTTTAAAGAGAAAGTTAAAAAATGGCATGATAGAAGGATTATTAAAAGAGAATTTAATATTGGGGATAAAGTCCTATTGTATCGGTCTCGTCTCAGATTCTTTGCAGGAAATTACTCTCGAAATGGGAAGGACCGTATGTTGTTGAGGAGTTGTATCGTTCAGGAGCAATTAAAATTAGCTCTCTCCAAGGCAATGCCACGCAAGTGGTGAATGGACAAAGACTCAAGCATTATATCTCGGGTGATTCTTATAATGTTGATGTTGATATTATTCAAGTGGAAACACCGAAGGCTTTCATCAAAGGGCAAATTGACGGTCCGCCAGAACTCGACTTTGAATAGGTAACAGTACTGGTAATGAAAAGTACGCAATTTACTTTCCGAACAATATTTTTGCTGTTTTTGGAAAATATGAAAAATTACGAGTTCGAAACGGAGTGGAAAGGACGCACGAGGGGTGCCACCATAGGGCGCGGCCTGACTGGGCCCGCGCCGACCTATGGTCTGGCCGCCCGTCGCCCCTTTCCGACTCTGGTTCGATCTGGTACTTTCCTTTTGTCGTGAAAATTTTTGCTATATAATCCCCCGGACCCTGGAGGTCCGTATATCGTGTTCTCGACGTGTTTTGTTTCGAGCTGTTTCTGCCAGGATCTGTTTTCGGTTTAGAAGCACCATGGCCTCCAACGACAAGGGCAAGGGGCTTTCGGAGGAAGAAGTGAAGGAGGTGCCATCAAGACAAAAGCAGCAAGCCGGAAGGAGCAAGCAAATCTTAGTGGGATCTGTTGACACTCGACGTTCTTTTTCTCATAACCTGCAGGGACCTTTACCACCCGCTCTTAGCCTTGACTCTTTCCCCATGTTGGAAGAAGTTCTACGGACTACTGATGAGTTTTGTGATCAATATCGGGCTCTAAGAAGAGAAGTGGAGATACTCCAAGAGGAGAATTGCCGTCTCCGAAGAATGCTGGAATACCACTCGATTCGCATCACAAGGTCGTCATCACCAACTTTAGATAACAATGAATCTCTTCGAATCTTAGTGCAGAATTGTCAAGCTGAGAAACTGAAGTTGAAGGAGTTTATTAAGAAGCGCGGTAGGAGTTCATCACCACCATCGCCAAAGGAGTAATTCATCATCGGTATTGGCATCCCCTTGGTTTGTTCCAAGCTTGGGGAGTGCCGCGGTATCACATCATCACTATCTTTTACTTTTTATTGTCAAGTAATGTCATATCATGAGTAGGGAAGTTATCATATAAGATGGGTTGCAGTTTGGAAGTATATCTCCTTTAGTTGGTTATCTATGTATCCCTTGGTGTGAGTTATCATTATGGAATATTAATGAGAAGTCTTATCATTTATATATTGCACATCTTATTCTAGTTTGCAATCTCTATTATATGATTTACTTTGTTGTTAGTATTGGTATCACTTTGGGAGCATTGAATAAATCTATTGGTTTTGGCAAACTTAGCATTGGTCCATAGCAACAACACTTTGAGGTTTAAATAGAAAAGAGAAATACATGTAGATGTTTCATTGTCTTTCTTTCTTGTTAGCTCATAGCTTATTATTCTGAAGATTAAAATTGTTTGCGCTTACAAGGAAGATGCATGATTGTTTCTATCACATGTATATTTGTTTGTTTCCCTCGACTCTTATGCTTGCTAATTAACCTTGCTAGCCAAAGACCTGTACTGAGAGGGAATACTTCTCGTGCATCCAAACCTTAACCCAAACCTATGTCATTTGTGTCCACCATACCTACCTACTACATGGTATTTTCTGCCATTCCAAGTAAATACTTTATGTGCTACCTTTAAACAATTCAAAACTTAGTATCTCTTATTTGTGTCAATGTTTCATAGCTCATGAGGAAGTATGTGGTGTTTCATCTTTCAATCTTGTTGGGCAACTTCCACCAATGGACTAGTGGCTTCATCCGCTTATCCAATAATTTTGCAAAAAGAGCTGGCAATGGGATTCCCAGTCCCAAATTAATTAAACTAAATAGACACTCCTCCATGGTATGTGATTGATGGACGGCACCCGAGGATTCGGTTAGCCATGGCTTGTGTAAGCAAAGGTTGAGGGGAGTGTCATCATCATAATAAAGCTAAGATAAAAAGGCACTCCTTCATGGTATGAGATTGTTGGCAGGCACCCGAGGATTCGGTTAGCCATGGTTTGTGAAAGAAAAGGTTGGAAGGAGTGCCACACAAAATGAAAATAATATGGGAGCCGCTCTTTGGAGGTTGTTTGGCAAGGGGGTTAGAGTACCCGCTACCAGTCGTTGACAACAACAAACACCTCTCAAAATGTTACTTTTATTCTCTTTATATGATTGCAAAACTGAAAAAGCTCTAGCACATGATTTAATCCCTACTTCCCTCTGCGAAGGGCCTGTCTTTTACTTTATGTTGAGTCAGTAAACCTATTTCCCTCCATCTCAAGCAAGCATTTGAGTAGTTGTGATCAAACCATTATATTGTGATTTGCTTCATCATGTCTTTTATTCTTCCTTGTTTAGTACAAGTTTTATCTGAATGAATATAGCTTTGCAAGTTATCAATGATTATGAAAATACCATTATGATTGAGTATGCAAGTTGTGCCTTATAAACTTTAACATGAGAGCGCTGCTCAATGAGATAAATATAATCTGTTAATTGTTCTCTGACCAAGAACGAAGTTTGCCATCACCAATTATGATTTCGTATGCACCTTTACTTGTGATTACCTTATACTTGTTTCAAGTTGAATTATAAGAGGGTGTTTACTATAATGTCTTGTGTGAATGAATATGATGCTTCTTGTCCGTATTTTATTTATCGACTCTTCACTCCATAAACATGTGGTCTGTTTATCGAGCTCAGTTTCGCTTGGGGACAAGCGAAGTCTAAGCTTGGGGGAGTTGATACGTCCAATTTGCATCACTATTTTATATCATAATTTGCTGTTATTCATTGATATATTTCATATTGGGACACAATACTTATGTTATTTCATCTATTTTGCATGTTTCATCATTATTGGAGGATCAAGCACCGGAGCCAGGATTCTGCTGGAAAAGGCACCGTCAGAACGCGATATTTCGGAAGATCAACTGTGGAAGGAAATTATACCAAAAATCCTATTTTTCAAGATGACGAAGGAAGCCAGAAGGAGGAGCCAGAGGACCAGGGTGGGCCCACACCCTAGGCGGCGCGGCCCATGCCCTAGCCGCGCCGCCATGTGGTTTGGGGGGCCCACGACCCCTTTCGCCTCCTTTTCTTCGCGAAACCTAAGCCACGTAAGTTCCTCGCGAAGAGTTACAGCCGCCTCTGGGAGAACACCAGAGAGAAAAGAGCTCTCCGGCGGGCAGGAATCCAAAATTCCCTCCGGGAGGGGGAAATCGACGCCATCATCACCGTCATCGAGCTGGACATCATCTCCATCACCATCATCATCATCTCCACCATCATCACCGCCGTCTCCTCCGCAGCACCTCGTCACCGCCGTAGCAATTTGGGTTTGATCTTGATTGTTTGATAGGGGAAACTCTCCCGGTATCGATCTCTACTTGTTGTTGATGCTATTGAGTGAAACCATTGAACCAAGTTTATGTTCAGATTGTTATTCATCATCATATCACCTCTGATCATGTTCCATATGATGTCTCATGAGTAGTTCGTTTAGTTCTTGAGGACATGGGTGAAGTCTAAATGTTAGTAGTGAACTATGGTTGAGTAATATTCAATGGTATGATATTTAAGTTGTGGTGTTATTCTTCTAGTGGTGTCATGTGAACGTCGACTACATGACACTTCACCATTTATGGGCCTAGGGGAATGCATCTTGTATTCGTTTGCTAATTGCGGGGTTGCCGGAGTGACAGAAACCTAAACCCCGTTGGTATATCGATGCAGGAGGGATCGCAGGATCTCAGAGTTTAAGGCTGTGGTTAGATTTATTCTTAATTACTTTCTTGTAGTTGCGGATGCTTGCAAGGGGTATAATCACAAGTATGTATTAGTCCTAGGAAGGGCGGTGCATTAGCATAGGTTCACCCACACAACACTTATCATAACAATGAAGATTATTTAGCCGTATGTAGCGAAAGCACTAGACTAAAATCCCGTGTGTCCTCAAGAACGCTTGGTCATTGTAAGTAAACAAACCGGCTTGTCCTTTGTGCTAAAAAGGATTGGGCCACTCGCTGCAATTGTTACTCTCGCACTTTACTTACTCGTACTTTATTCAACTATTATATCTAAACCCCCTGAATACTTGTCTGTGAGCATTTACAGTGAATCCTTCATCGAAACTGCTTGTCAACACCTTCTGCTCCTCGTTGGGATCGACATTCTTACTTATCGAAAATACTACGATACACCCCCTATACTTGTGGGTCATCACATGTACATGTTCAAAGGGGTGTCGAGTACGGCTATGACGGCTACTCGAGTACTGGTTCCGCACCAGGAGGAATACAGGTCTGTGTTTCTTTCTGCTCTCTCTATTGCAGGTACAAGTTCAAAGGCGTGGCAAGTACAGCGTAGAAGACTAGTCGTGTACATGTTTCGCACCAAGTGGAGTACATGATCTTGTCTCTTTTCTGTTTTCTCTAGGGCAGGTACATGTGCAACGCTTGTGAAGTACAGGCGTGCCGTAGAAGCGACTACAGTATCCGCACCAATAGGAGCACGGTATTGTGTTTCTCTTTTGATTTATCTGGGAGAATTTCGTTTTCTCTAGCGCAGGTACATGTTCAAAGGGGTGTCGAGTACGGCGATGACGGCTAGTCGAGTACTGGTTCCGCACCAGGAGGAATACATGTCTGTGTTTCTTTCCGCTCTCTCTATTGCAGGTACAAGTTCAAAGGCGTGGAAAGTACAGCGCAGAAGGCTAGTCGAGTACATGTTTCGCACCAAGTGGAGTACATGATTTTGTCTCTTTCCGTTTTCTCTAGCGCAGGTACAAGTGTAACAACGTGTCGAATACAGCGGTGACGTCTAGTCGAGTAAAGTCTAGGTAGGAAGAGGAGTACAAGATTGTGTCTCTCTCTTTTTTCTCTAGCATAGTTACAGGAAGAAATTGACGGCCAAGTGTAACTCTTTTTTCTAGAGTTTTCGGCCAAGATGGGCAGTCCGATGAGATAGATTTTGTGAATGATAGTATATTAGGAAATGCTACTACTATAATAACTGTATAGTGTTGTAACTACGGTGTTATTTTATTGCAAAAATAAATAACGCACATTTTGTTTAATTAACTACAGCATGGTTGATAAAATCTGTGTCTTATCCGGGACCCACGTGTCAGCCTTACTCTCTGCCGTTTCGTCCCCTCCGTCTTTACGCCCACCGTCTTCCTCCCCTACCCGCAAAACTTCCCAGTTTTGAAAGCAGACTAGAATTTGGGAAAACCGCAAGAGCGTCGCCGGAGAAGCCGCCGCGCCGAGGAGGAGGATCCTTTGCCTCCCATAACTGTTGCGCAGGGTATCAGCCGATTCGCCCGTACCTACTCTGCTGCTTTGCTCCGTTCGCGTCGGCCCTTATCGTGCTGGAATTGTTTTGTCGGTCCCGCCGCTGCTGATCTAGGGTTTCACAGTCGCCGCCTGAGTCCAAGGTCTGCACCTGTAACGAGATGTCGTCATTTTCGCGATCATCCCCGCCGTTAAATCCTGGTACACTGCTCCGTTGTATAATTTTAAGAAACCCTAGGGCGTAATAGTTTTTGGACTGTTGAATATTCCCAATACTGCTTTAGGGCTTCCTTAGTTCTACGGTGCTTCAGATTCGCGTGATCGGCAATTTGATTTTGGCTGTATGTTGTGTTCTGGTTTGTTAATACTTGAGGCCCGCCTTGATTTGTACTTCAGCCTCTCTTGCCTCTGTACTTGTACTTATTCCCATGTTCAAACTTTAGTCCTGGGACAAAACAGTCCGGTAGTAGTTAATTTGTTCTTGTTCATTCTTCTGTTGTTGTGTTTTCATTTATTTTTGCAGTGCAGCGGATTGATTGCGTTTGTGCCTGTACTCGTCAACTATTTAGAATTAATTTTTAAAGCTACTTTAGACAGAATTTGCTTGTATTCTGTTTCTGAAAATCATTGGTCTCTTATTGCTGTTGTGTATATATGCTTTGATGCAAGAACCTAACACAATTTTTTGTGGATATTTTATTTTTGTTACGCAGATAATTTCTCAAGATCTCCAACAAGCAAGACCATTGGTGATACATTGTTTCTTTTGAGCACGACAGAGGCAGACACGGAATACCCACTCGCAGACAGTCTTCCAGTTGAAGATAGAGCTGATCCTGCAGATATTCCAGTTCTGAACCCGAGAAGGAAGGAAAAAACTTTTACTTCTGTTTTCTCAAGAAGGCAGAAAAGGAAGGCTGGAAACGACGACAAGATGCATAATTCCAACACCAAGTGTACATATGATGAAGAAGCTGCTCGGCCTGTTAAAAATGCAGAGGAGTGTGCCACTTAACTGACTGCTGCTGATATCAAGAAGGGTAGTCAGGTGCCCAAGCCGTTTAGCACAGATGCTTGTGAGAAGAAGGCAAGTGGGCGTAAGAATAAGGGAATTAAAAGAGCCAAGCATTCTAGAGAATCTGTAGTTCTGCATACAGAGGGGAAAGGAGATGAAGGAACAAATGACGGAGCTAATCCGGCATCTTCATCCCAGGTTGTATTATACGATCCTCGTGTTGAAAGGTGTGAAGTAGACACTTCAATGAAGGAAACGGTTGAAAAAAGGACCAAAAGGTCCTTACCAAGCAAAGACAGTGGAAATAAAGTTTTGCATGCAAAAAGGATAAAGGTAAACAATGATCTGCTGCCTAGCGAAGACAGTGAAGATCCTTCGGACAGGGACCATGTTATGAGTCAGATGTCAATCCAAATAATTATTGATGCTGCAAAAGAACTGGCGAGGATCCCTAAACTTATAGAGAGTGTTAGAAATGCAGGGTTTGGTCCTTTCATAGACACTAAAATAAAGGGATCAGTCAACCGTAAGTGCATTTCTTTCATTCTAAAGAATATAGATATTCCTACAATGACGGTGACATTCTCTGAAGAGAAGAAGATAGAGATAAATCGCTACGCTATCCATCATATATATGGCATACCAAATGGAAATGTGTCAGCTCCAAGGCCGAATGAAATCAGAGAAGTCCTGGGAGAACTCAGGCAAGAACTTGGGTTCAAATCAGGTGAAAATATCAATGCAAGGAAACTTCTTGATAAGCTAAAATCTATGGTCGATGAGCATCTTAGTCCTACAAATGCAGTGGAAATCAATACAAACCTTGCACTGAAGATCTTCTATCTCATATTGTTTAATAAAGGTTTATGTGTTGGAATTGGGTCACGCATAACTGCAAAAGAAGCAAGCATGGTTAAAGGACTTGATTATGGCAAAATGAAAGATATGGATTTCTGTCAGCTAGTGGTGGATGAGCTGCAGATTTCAGCTACTCACTGGCAGAGTTACAAGGGGTTAGCAAATAAGCACTTGGAAGGATTAGCTATAGCACCGCTAATAATGTACCTGGATTCTCTTATTTACAAAGACTTAGCTCATATGGGAAAGGAGACACCTCGGGTGTTGGTTCTTGATGAACAAAAATCAACAGCAATTTCAAGAGCTGACAGGGACATGGGAGCGCAAAAAGGGAGTGAAGACTGGGCTTTTGGAAAAATAATTGTAAGCATGCTCTTGAAACAAACATTTTTCATATTTTGTTTCTTGGTTTTGCGTAACGTCCTTTTTGCAATTAAAATTTTGTTTCGATCTATCTATTTGCCATTGTAATGTAAGTTAAATCTTTTTATCAGACTTGGAAGGCACAAGATGATAGAGTTTACAGGACAATATCAGAAGAAAAAGCAGAGGAAACAATTGCAAAGAGACACAGATCCGTTTGCTTTGCCGTTGCAGGAAGGTCATTTCACGGTGGCGATGACATGCCTGCGGGAACCGGATCTGAGCAACAAGGAGCCCTGATGATAGGAAACAGCTATACTGTCCAGAGCGATACGATTAACAGCATCAAGAACCTGATGCAACAGGCTTTAAATTTGACAGGCAGTCTGCAGACTATGTCGCAGTTGCTAGATAGAGATATACCCGGAGATAATGATGACAGAAAGATTGAAAACCTCAAGGTCCAAACAGCCAGCCTCTTATCGATGTTTGATTTGTTTGGAGATGAGCAGAGATATTTTCATGATAGACACCGTACAGATGGACGTGTCAGTGAAACCAACAAATTGACATCAATTCCTGATGCGAAAAAGGCACATCAAACCGTGGAGGTTGATGTAGGGAAGGTAATCCTTTAATACACTCGCACATTTTTTTATAGCTTTGTATGTTTACACAAGATATGATGTACCTTTCCATGTGAGAGATAGGCTAATTGGTAAAAGCATAAGCATGTGTGGAATTCAGTATTTGTACTTATTATTCATTGCTAACTGTACTCCATGTGTTGTCAGGCGACTT
The DNA here is from genome assembly GCA_030979885.1 of Lolium multiflorum. NCBI lineage: Eukaryota > Viridiplantae > Streptophyta > Magnoliopsida > Poales > Poaceae > Lolium > Lolium multiflorum. Next base: position 45,747,302 of record CM061753.1, on the reverse strand, counting down.
GCGAGCAGCAGGCAAAAATAGTAGAAGAAGGCTGCAAGGACAAATCAGTAGTCAAACAAAAGAGGAATAAGAAAAAACGTACATTCTCGAGTAAAACAGGCAGCATTGGAGACGAGCTGCTAGAAGAAACCCATCATGATCCCAGAGAGCATCAGGCTGGTTCTCTCCCAGATATCTCCGAGAACATCCAAGAATCCAATAAGGACATAGCCATCCAAATGTCCTGTGAAAAGGTACTAACTACAAAATAACCAATTCAGTGTTAATTTTTAAATTGCCCAAAACAGGATGCTGCAGCTCACATGCCAGAGATTGTAACAAGTGCTGCTACAATCACTGGAATGAGTACCGATAAGCTAGCGGAATCACTCGATCCAAAAGTGAACCATAATTTTTTAATCATTGTACTATGAAATAAATTATTATACAACTCATTAATTTTGGCCAACCACTCATTAACAGGATCAAGAAAAAACATGTATAAGCCAAACCACGATTGAAGAAGTTCATGACCCATCGGATAACTTGCAGGAAGGAATCCAGGTACACCATTACATGTTTGTATATGTCAGTGTGTTTGTGCAATATGGAGACACAATTGCAATACATGTACACGGTAGCTTTGTAATACATTATGGATATATATAATTTTCTGTATAACCTTAATGTGAAGTTTAATATCATCGGTGCAATCCAGGCTAGTTGGAAAAAAATATAAATATAAGCATCCGCACATCCATGTGTTAACTATATTAATAAATGTGCTTCTTGTATTAAATTTATTTTGCCATCTCTATTATACGTAACTTCAGGCGACTGACGAACAACAGGCATGCATCGGAGAACAGCAGGTGAGAGAACCCCCTCTTGCTCCAGAGCAAACTATTGGACCTCTTCTACGTACAGAAGAATCCATCAAGGAACCAGCCACTCAAACGTCTGGTAAAGAGGTACTAATTTATATATTTTCAAATTTAGCACTATTTTTGTTTCTCAGATATAAATGTTTCTAAATTCTTGTACAGGATGCGGGAACTTCGAATGCTAATGCCGAAGCTGATGCGCCATACGTTGAAACAAGTGCTGCTACTGTTAGTCAGAAAAGTGTTGATGTTATAGCGGAGTCATCTGATCGAAACGTAAACCAAATGGAACTTGCGTGCACAGGCAAGTTCATGGATGGGACTTTTTTTTAACCGTGCTATTTTGTAATTTACATAATACAAATTCTTTTTCTTTTATTTTAGGCAATTATGACCAGCTCAAAATGTCTCCACCAACGACTGAACAAAATGACGAAGAAGCCAGAGAAGCTTTCTTATCGGTAACTTGACGCAATGTAATACAAGTCCATCGATCTACCAAAACTGTATGGAATTTGATGTTAGTGCATCTCCTAATGTTGCCAACCAGGATTCTAAAACCTCGATGGGCTCAGATGGCGATGGCTGTGACATGTTTGTAGTTGCAACCATTGTGGGGGAGCCCTCAACTGCTATAGTACCCGAGGATGGACAAACGCTTGAGGATGGCCAGCTCATAGGCAAGTACCGAAAATATATTCTTATCTATTTTCCAAACTGTACACTGAAATGCCCACCAATTCATGTTTCCATAGCAGAAGAAACTACTCAATCCGTGCAAAGCGAACTTATGTTTGATCAGTCAGGAGATGCAACACCTGAGGAAATCATGGATGGTCCATGTGCTACCGCTGACCAGAATGCAGATGACGCTCTTATCAAAGGTGCACACCCAATCATGGGATAAATACTTTAAAAGTAGTATAGTGGTCTATCCATAAGTTGTGCAACCCAATTTAATTACATTTATGGCAGCTCATGTATTTTACTTTTTCTGTGAAAGATGTCTCCGATGAAGGTAACAGAAGGGAAGAGAACGAGTTAGCCAAAACGGCTGGTAACACAGCTGATGGGGAAGAGGAAACCAACGTCGTGTCATGTCACCACGATGAACAAGAGCAGGTTATCAAGGAGACGTTGCGGGTGCAATCCGAATCGAAGGAAAACAGCAACATTGCAACAGAAGATAACAATTGCGACAACCGCATCCCTGAAATTGCATCAGATCCAACCATGACCATTCAGGACGAATTGAAAAGCATCATCGATAATTCCATGAGTGAAGGCAATACACGGAAAACCCCTGTTTCATATTTAAAATTTTGCAAAGTTCGTAATCTATTTTTTTCCATAAACAAAACATATGTTAAAATATACTGTGTGAAAAAAGTAAGATCATTCGTTGCAGATGATGGCGAAATTCCTGATGATGGGTATGATACCATTACTGATTTTGTCTATAAAGAAGTATGCAATTACAGTACCAAATCATCTATTACTGATAATCAGGATCCATCCAGCAGGGAACGCATGGAAAAATTTAGGTATCGTGTTTTGGCATATGTAATTACAGTCAATGTAAAAACACTGCCTGACAAATAATTTATTAAATTTTCACAGGAATCAGAATTTTATTCGACATGGTGACATGGAGGTTACAATTGGTGATGTTGCTGACTCCTTTGAAGATGGTGCTCCTATTAAAACCAGTATAATGACAATCATGGTAGATTTAGCGCGGGATATTTTTCTAAGCCCTGAATCCAAACGTCTAATAGTGCCATTCATGGCAGTGGTAAGAAACATTATTATTATTATTCTTCATGCACATTTGTATGCGGAAATTTGAGGCGGCGCTAACATAAAAATATAACACCCAAACAGTTAAGGTGCAACAGGATTAATAGGAACAATGATGGCAAAATGAATACGAGGAAATTGGTAAATCTCGTCAGGGCAATTAATCCGGTTGAAGATTGTTTCCAGTTGGACAAATACGATATTGTAAGTTTCAGTGTGGTGTCCATAATTATCTTAAAATAAAAAGAGTGCCTGAAACAAATAGCTGGATTGCATTTTTTGTTTACGCAGATAAAAATTCCATGTTTCGAAGAAGGGGATAAAGAGTGTCCTATTGCTCACTATTTCGTCATGTCCGTGAATTTAAAGAAAAAGCGGTTTGAACTTCTAGACTCACTTGGAGGGGGAGGAACTGAACTGCACTTTGTTAACACGGCTGACGTGTTCAAGGAAATTTGGAAAGAAGCGTACAAACAAAGCAACGGAGAGCTGTCACCTGAAAACCTCGACGAATTTTCGTACGAGAAGCCTAAAGTTATTCCACATCAGGGAGAAACGTAAGAATTGTTGGACATTTATTAAATAATAATTGTTGAACCTTTATTTATATATAAAGACATGCTAATGATTTACATGGTGATCGACGCAGGTTAAACTGTGGAGTCTACATGCTGATTTTCCTCATGTTCTGGAATGGAAAGTCTCTGATGTTCATTCGATAGAAAGATGTATTGTACATCAGAAAAATATTATTATACTTGATCCTTATGTGGGAAAGTTTGGAGGTTAATATTGGTCTGATTGAAACAATCGACAAAGGTAGTTAGTACTGCCCATTTCTTACTAAAGATTTACTGCGCATATAGAGATTTCACGACATATTTATATTCTTGTTTTATTGTTTGGTGTAGGCAAGCTTAAAAAAATCGTTCCGGGAGAGTACAATTTAATCAGGAAGGAAATGAAAGTGAAGCCAAACATGCTTGTTATCATGGACCTACCTGATGTCAATATACCAGAACCTATGGAGATTGATGATGGAAAAGAAAACTATACTGAAGAACAAGAATACATACTCATCGGTAGCCAGGAAGACTACAGCATGGAATGCTTGAAGGAAAGACGCAGAGTGGAAGAAACAACAGAGGATGGAAAAGACGACAAAGAAACAACAAAGAGTGGCGAAGAAGACATGAATCATAAGCAGCAGAAATCTGTTGTCGCCATAAACTATGAAGACAACAGCACTGAATACTTGAGGACTAGAGAAGCAAGAGTTGACGATCCCTCAAGATTGCACCAAGTTTTGTTTACTCCAATAAACAGAACCTCTTCTTCATTGCCTGGTTATAAAATTGATGAAGATTTGGACTGTAGCCTCACCAGGTCACAAAGTCTTGAGACTCCACCGAAGGTTTTAAAGTCCAATTATGTACAACCGAAGGTTAAGCATAGAACTAATTTAGACAAACTGAAGAGGGACATTGTTACTCCGTCTAACGTCACGACAACAAAGAGACCAAGAGCTACTGCAAAAAAGTTGTGCGAGCCTGTGCCGGACCATAGACCAAGGAAGTTCAAGCACCAGAAAAATGCAAACAGCCTATATGACCTCGTACTGAAAAGAAAGACACATGACGCGTAAGTATTTCATCCTTGCACTGCATAATGTTTATCTCTTCAATTTGCTATTTTTTAACCTTTGGATTTTCATGCAGAACTGAGGTATTCAATGCACCAGTTATGCACAGTTCTGTTCCTGACATTAATACCTCTTACACGGGCCTTGATATTAAAAAACAATTTGGTATTAATGAGTTACTGGATGGTACTAGCATGGACTACATCATTGACGAGATGAGGAGTACATCCGATTTGTACGCTACTGGAGAACGAGTGTTGTTAAGCCAAGGATTTATCATGGTATGCCTTGCAGTCAACAATGTATGTTGCACTATAACAGTGATTATATTGTACACTAACTACTGATATAATCTATGTTTGCAATGTATGCTGCAGCATGTTCTCGATGTGGCTATTTGGAATCAGACAGAAGAGCAAGTAGAAGAATCCGTTCAAAAAATGAATGATTCAACTAGCTACACAGAAGGTTTCGACATGGATTTTGCATCGGAAGTTTTCCATAACTATGTTGACAAAACAAAGTGCCTCCTCGACGCAAAACTTGTAAGCTCCGTGCCTCTATAGGTGCAACATCATTACAGCATACATATCTACTATTTTCATCATGTTCTTACATGTCAAGTCTCCAAACAGATAATGATGACGTACTTCAAAAGTTCTCACCATACTTTGTATGTGATGAACAAATATACACAAAAGTTCGAAATACTGGACTCTAGAAACTATCATGTCAAAAGAGGTGATGTCCAACTTTATACAAAGAGCAGATTCCACACAGAATGTGGGAAAATAATAAGTACAGAAAAAATCCACATGCATGCTTTTCAAACAATACTATTTATTGTTGTCAATCATCATTTTTACGATCATTTATTCCCTCATTCCTACAGATGGCAAGGATGGAACTTGTACTCAAGAAAGTATATGGTACAGACAGATACAATAAAAGTAATCAACCAAACAGCTGGGTTGCTTGTGCAAACAAGCCAAGATATATTACTTGCCCATACCAAGGAGTAAACCAGTGTGCATTTTATGTTCTGATGGGTGCGTACCTATATGACGGGATTCGTCTATTGGGTGAAAAGGAAGGATATGAGCCAATTAAAAAGGATCATGTAAGTGTTACTGAAATACATATTCGTTAATAAGATACAGTGTTTATAGGATATGCATTACTTGTAACCACTGTTGTCTCTATTCATTGCAGCCCACTATAAACGCCAGAAAAGTTGAGTATCTGTACACTTTAATATTCACCTTGCGCAACAGGGTGAATTTGCCAACCGGAATCCAAGAGTTACAACCAGCATGCCCAATTTACGGATGATGCTGTCATAGTAAGCATGTTCACATGTACAACAATGAATTTTAACAAGAAAATGATTTGTCTAATGTATTTTTATTAATTACTTTCATCTATTGTCTTTTGTAGCACATTCAATATGGTGGATGGTGGACAGTGCACGTACAACTAGTACCTGTCAAACATCTTGGTTAATACAACCGCACCGTGAACTGTCGGATAGTAAACTTCACTACATTGTGATCTATTAGTACTTGTGAATATGCTGGACATGTACTTTTGTATCAGTACTTATTAATCCCAGAAAAAGCAGTCATGTATTCCTCTTGCTGCCTAAGCTGTACTCGTGCGGCATTCCTAAATGTACTCCTCTTGCTAATGATGTTGTACCTTCATGCACCTGTACCTTCCCGCAGAATCCACAATTTGAATTTTTTTAGAGAAATATTCATGTACTCCTCTTGCTGCATTAGATGTACTTGTGCGCCTTTCACCGCTGTGCTCGAAACAGCCGGCACATGTCCCTTGCCAGAGAATAAAAAACATGCAGATAACACAGGGAAACACTAATGTACTCCTCTTGCTAACGAAGCTGTACTCGTACACCCATCACCGTTGTACTCGACACACCTTGCACCTGTACCTACATTTAAAAAAAATATAGAGAAACAATCATGTATTCCTCTTGCTGCCTAAGATGTACTCGTGCGCCTTTAACCGCTGTACTCGACCCTGCTGGCGCATGTCCCTTTCCCAAAGAACAAACAACGTGCAGAGAACACAGGGAAACACTCCTGTACTTCTTTTGATATCGAAGCTGTACACGTGCACGCATCACCGCTGTACTCGACACACCTTACACCTGTACCTTCTTGCAGAACCCGATATTTGCAGACAAATATAGTGAAACAGTTATGTATTTCTCTTGCTGCCTAATATGTACTCGTGCGCCCTTCACCGCTGTACTCGACCCTGCTGGCACATGTCCATTCCCAGAGAACAAAAAATATGCAAAAACATAGGAAAACAGTCATGTGCTCCTCTTGCTGCTTAAGCTGTACTCGTGTGCCCTTCACCTCTGTACTCCTGCACCCATCACCGCTGTACTCGACACACTTTACAGCTATACTTTCTTGAATAACCCAAAATTTGCAGACAAATATAGAAAAAAAAATTCATGTACTCCTCTTGCTGCCAAAGCTGTACTTGTGGACACTTCACCGCTGTAATCGACCCTGCTGGCACATGTCCATTCGCAAGGAACAAAAAACTTGCAGAAAACTTGGAGAAACACTCGTGTAATCTACTTGGTGAAATCTGTACTTTTTCAACCTTCTACACTGTACTCGAGTCATGCTGGCACCTGTACATTCCTAGATAACTCAAATCTTGCAGAAAACATACAGAGAAAACTCCTGTACTCCTCTTGGTGCCATTGCTGAACTCGATACAGCTGACACATGTCCCTCCCCAGTGAACTAAAAAACATGCTGACAAAAAGTACTGCGATAGTGGCAGGGTTTCAAGTGAATATATTCCTTTGTCAGGGTTTCGAGTGAATATATTCTGCACAGAATGACACGACAGTGGCAGCATAAAAAGCATATAAAGCATGCAGCGACAAGCAACTGAGTGACAATTCTTTGACACTCGGCGACAGTGTGTGACAATGCTAATATAAAATGCAGTCACTCTGATTACACCATCTTACTGTGTTACTTTTTTATTTATCCCATGTTTTGGGTGCTTGTTGAAATTATGTAATTAACCCACGTTCTATGACAACACTTCTGAAACATTTATTTAGTTCATGTGCAATCCTGGAATCTTCCTCTATCTTCCTCGGCTTATAGTAGTTGCTTTGTGTTGATGATTACGGAGAAACACCTATCTCTTCACAGACATGTACTCCTCTTGCTGCATAAGATGTACTTGTGCGCCTTCCACCGCTGTACTCGAAATAGCCGGCACCTGTCTCTTCACAGAGAACAAAAAACATGCAGAAAACATAGGGAAACACTCATGTGCCCCAGTTCCTATCGAAGCTGTACTCGTGCGCCCTTCACCGCTGTAATCGACCTTGCTGGCACATGTCCCTTGCCAGAGAATAAAAAACATGCAAATAACATAGGGAAACACTACTGTACTCCTCTTTCTAATGAAGCTGTACTCGTGCACCCATCACCGTTATACTCGACACACCTTGCACCTGTACCTACATGTAGAATCCACAATTTGCAAAAAAATATAGATAAACAGTCATGTATTCCTCTTGCTGCCTAACATGTACTCGTGCGCCTTTAACCGCTGTACTCGATCCTGCTGGCAATTTGCAGACAAATATAGTGAAACAGTTATGTATTCCTCTTGCTGCCTAAGCTGTACTCGTGCGCCCTTCACCGCTGTACTCGACCCTGCTGGCACATGTCCATTCCCAGAGAACAAAAAATATGCAGAAAACATAGGGAAACAGTCTGTGCTCCTTACTGTGTGCCCTTCAGCTGTACTCCTGCGCCCATCACCGCTGTACTCGACACACTTTACAGCTATACTTTCTTGAATAACCCAAAATTTGCAGACAATTATAGAAAAAAAGTCATGTACTCCTCTTGCTGCCTAAGCAGTACTTGTGTCTATCATACAGATATATGCTGTTACGGAACCCCGCGGGGATGTACTTGTGTGGCAGCCAATGGAATATGGTAAGTTCGTATTCTATTTAATTTACAACAATTTTGCACTTTTTGTCTTTATGCCATCAAATACAGTTAATTGTTTCCTAGATTAATTATAAGGCAGTCTACAATCAATCTTATCTCAATCTCAGATAATTTGTTCAAATTCCCTATGCATTTTTTAATTTATTCACATTTCACTTGTTTCTTTTTCTTCCAACCCTATAAAATTTTAGTAATTATCATAAAGTATATGATCAATGCTACGTTGTTTACTTAAATAACTATCATGTTAAATATACTGTAACTATGTTCAGACTACGTTGTTTATTTATTTCTCGTGATCACCGTTTTTTTTTTCTTTTGCATAAAACACAAAAAAGGTGCAACATCAGGTCCCCGTGTAATCTCGACGCCCTTGAACGAGGACGCGGCAAATGTTAACGCAGCCGGCCAAGATTCAAGAATCTGGTTCCTAGCGTCTGGTCTTGGTGGCAACATTATCTTGGTTTGTATCCGAGGTCAAGGCGAGCCAGTGGGTATTCCAACCAATTACAAGGGCAAGAATGTGTGGAATTGTCCTTCCCTGCATTGTGAAGTATATGCAAGAAATGGGCAAGTTACCGATCCCGTTGACACAGACTGGCTGAGGCAGGGAGATCTACAGGGTAACTCTTTGTTCCTCGGCGTAAACTACCCATTCTTGCTAGATGCTCCAGAACCAGAAGCTGGCAACGCTGGCAACACATTTCCACTGTTCAAGCCGGACAGTGTTTTTGCTGCACCAAACTACGTCAACCATATCCTACGTTTCCCAGATTGGTGCCGCATACCAGTTGATGGTGGTGCTTCTGTAGGCTCGACTTTTGTTTGGCCTGAGCTCAACTGGGGTGAGTTTCACGAGGTACCGATGTGGTTTGTGCCAACTCTGCCATGGCCAGATATGTGAAAGTTAGGTCTAGCATGTGATTTATGCTTGTGTGCTATGCTTTCTATCTCAATTTGTGGAACCTTGAATCTATGTATTGTATTTAAATATGTAAATTTATCATTCCATTTAGCATCGCTGATGTATAGATTTCGTTGATGTTAAGGAAACCAACAAAGAAAACCTGGTACTATTCTTCGTGCCACATTTGTACACATCTCAGTAGAACCGCCGTACTCGACTTTATTAGTAACTGTGCCTTTCATGCCGCAAAAAGTAACAAGAAAAGCAAAACTACGAAAGCGAAATGTACCTCTTTTCGTGCCGCAAATGTACTCCTCTTAGTAGAACCGTCATACTAGACATTTCCTAACAACTATACATACCCCATGTAATCGGATTTACGAAGAAAAATAAACCTAACCAATATGGTACTCTTCTTCAAGCCGCACTTGTACTAGTCTCAGTTTGACAACTGTACTCTAGAATATTAACAACTGTAACTGCCCTAAATAAAAATTGAACGGAAAATAGTAAAGATAGCTAAGGATCTGCGTGTCTGATCTTCCTGATCTTCCAAAAACGTCTGTACTATTCTGGAAGTAGAATTACCTGCGTGTACACATATATCTGGATAAAGCCATCAGCAACTGCTTCTTCTATTTCTATGCATCTGGCAGCAGCTTCTTCCCCCTTATGCACAAATCTCCTATGATAAACTAGAAACTCTTTGTCTGTACAATTTTCAGCAACCATGCCGTATAAGCACTTTTGGAAAGAGAGAAAAGACCCGGAGCTTATTCTGGTATTGCGTAGGCAACTCCTATGATAAACAAAAAACAACATACAGATTACTTAACACAAGACATGATTGCTGAAAAATAAAGATGACACACATACAGATTGCTTAACATAAGAAATGGTTCACATCACAGAAACATCGATGTTCACACATAATACAAACATAATATTAACAATGTTCACACGCAACAAAGGCTAAAACCATGTCCCAACTTAGATAAAGTAATACAAACAAGAAAATGCACTACATCTTCAAATGACATCAACAGAAATAACAACACCCTGCCTCCGTTCCATGATACCACCATAAGGATGGAAAAGAAACATCACCACTTGACCAGCTACTAGTCCCTTCTTCTTAGCAAAATCTCCCATGCATCAGGACTTATTATCATCCTACCATCAGTGGAGGGATAGAACTGTCCAACAACATCTGGTGTGTTATCTACTGATAAAACCACAGAACCTGAAGGTTCTAGTTGAAGACATTGGACAACAGTGCTTGGAATTTTCTGCACAGCACAAAAAAAATAAACAAAAAAAATATATAAGCAAGCATGTACATGTGATGATTTGGACTACAACAAAATTAAAAAAAAAAGAAAAATATAAATAAGGAGTCACAGATTACATACTTACCATCAGGGATCTGTTAATGTTTGTGGCAGTGAGTTTGTGGATAAACAATGGTCCCAACCCAGTGCCTCTCCTATTGATAATTGCCTTCCATCTAGCCAAGATGTTGGTAGACCAATCAAGTGGCCTTGTCATAACAACGACACTGTGTCTATCATACACTGATAACAAAAAAGCAAAACGAAGAGAGTCTGAATAAGCTAATGTTTGTTTAAGATGGAGACATATTTGCATCATAAGTAAAAAAAATGAAAAAATAAAAATCATATAACCTTCATCTGGTTCTTCATCACTTGATTCACTGTAAGAAACACTCGAAGTACCAGCCTGGACATTAATGATCTGGGACGTTGCTGCTGAATTGCAACGTCCTACTCTAATTGGTCTATCGGAGTTGTTGGTCATTTTAAACATAATGAAATCACCAGGACGAGAATCGGATTTGCATAGAAATTCTCTCCACCCCCAGCCATAAAAACTAGTTACTGACTCAGTCTCCACTACATTGAAAGTGTAATTGTTGCCTACAATATCAGAGACACGAACTTCACTACTGCCTGCACATATCATGTTTATCTTGTTCATAACATAGCATGGGACATTCTACAAGAAAGGGAAACATGCAAAATCAACAAAAATGACAACAAGTTAATATTTTTTTTAAAAAGATGATAAAAATATAAATAATACGTTAGTGCATAAATAAATATAATAACAAAATGTACCAGCAAATCTTCAGACTTAACCAACAGCTCTGTTATGAAAAAGGAACAATCCCTTGTTTTGGCCCTGCATGGTCCATCTGGATTACCACAAACATTGCAGACCATATTGAATAAAATCCTGCGCACATGGAAAAGGACATCCCTAAGTAAAGTTTCTTAGTCACAAAAAAAGAATAAAATGGATTGGTAAAGTATAAACAGGCAAAGAGGATGAGCTCACAGAGATTACATGTAATAGATCTAGAAAGTACCATTTGTAGATCTGATCTATTATGGTTAAATCTTCAAATATGATTTGTTTTTAAAAGTTGTTCTCCATGGTACTTACCAGTTTTAGGATAAACATAGCAAAGAAAACGAAGAGACAAAAAAGGCAAAGGAAGATGAAGACAAAAGAATCCAACGAGTTCCTAATGCAAACACATGAGGGTACGGGAAACAACAGAGATAAGAGAAAAGGAATCTATACGCGATACAGATATGGAGAAGACCCAACGAGATAGAGAAGGAGGACGATTGCTTCGCTCTGGACTGATGGACCCGCTGCACTGGCAGAATCTCTCGGCGTGGGTGTAGACCTAGACGAGGGAAGATGGAAGAGGGAAGAAGAGTGAGAATAGCTGCAAAGTGATAAGGTTGTCTATATATTGAAGCCGAGCCGTCTCACCTCCCCAACGCTGTAGCATTAAAAAAACGGACTAATATAAGCATTTAACTCGGGCAGTAATAAAAGAATTTTACTAAGATGCTCCCTCCATAACCTGACGCAGCGGGACGTAGGTAATCCGTGATTGGTTCCTAATTTGCGCAGTTTCATGCATGCCAACATTTCTTGCATGCATTGACCGAAAGAAACAGCTGTATTTGTTCACACTGCATGCAGTGAACCAAACTCGGATCATTTCAAACGACATGTAGATAAAAGTAGAAACACGGTCTCGTACTACTTCTGGTGCGGACGCTGTACCCATCTCTCCTTCACCACTGTACTCCTCAAGCCATGCACTTGTACCTGCACTATAGAAAACTGTTATATTTATGGAGAAACAAACAAAAACACAGTCCCGTGCTCCTACTGGTGCGGACGCTGTACTCGTCTGTTGTTCATAGCTGTGATCTTCAAGCCATGCACCTATACATGCGCTAGAGAAAACGGAGTTCTTTCCAGAGAAACACACAGAAACATGGTCCCGAACTCCTCTTGGTACGGACGCTGTACTAATTTATCCTTCACCGCTGTACTCCACCTGCCTTGCACCAGTACCTAGAGAAACGGAGAATTTTCCAGATAATCAAACAGAAACACGGTCCCGTACTCCTCTTGGTGCGGACTCTGTACTCGTCTATTCTTCACCGCTGTATTCCTCAAGCCTTGTACATGTATCTGCACTAGAGAAAACAGATATCTTTATGGAAACGAAAACACAGTCCCGTACTCCTAGTGGTGCGGACGCTATACTCGTGTGTTATTCATAGCCATACTCTTCAAGCCATGCAACTGTACCTGCGCTAGAAAAAACGAAGTTATTTCCAATGAAACAAACAGAAACACGGTCCCGTACTCCTATTGGTGCGGACTCTGCGCTCGTCTCTCCTTCACTGCTGTACTCTTCAAGCCATGCACTTGTACCTGCGCTAGAAAAAAAGAAGTTCTTTCCAAAGAAACAAACAGAAACACTGTCCCGTACTCCTATTGGTGCGGACGCTGCACTCGTCTCTCCTTCACCGCTGTACTCTTCAAGCCATGCACTTGTACCTGCGCTAGAAAAAACGTAGTTCTTTCCAAAGAAACAAACAGAAACACGGTCCCGTACTCCTATTGGTGCGGACGCTGTACTCGTCTCTTACTCATAGCCGTACTCTTCGAGCCATGCACCTGTACCTGCGCTAGAAAACACGAAAATCTTTCCAGAGAGACAAACAGAAACACGGGTGCGTGTTCCCCTTGGTACGGACGCTGTACTCGTCTCTTACTCATAGCCGTACTCTTCGAGCCATGCACCTGTACCTGCGCTAGAAAACACGAAAATCTTTCCAGAGAGACAAACAGAAACACGGGTGCGTGTTCCCCTTGGTACGGACGCTGTACTCGTCTCTCCGTAACATCTGTACTCCACATGCATTGCACCTGTACCTAGAGAAAACGAAGTTCTTTCCAGAGAAACAAACAGAAAGACGGTCCCGTACTCCTATTGGTGCGGACGCTGTACTCGTCTCTTACACATAGCTATACTCTTCGAGCCATGCATCTGTACCTGAGCTAGAAAAAACGGAGTTCTTTCCAGAGAGACAAACAGAAACAGGGTTGCTTGTTCCCCTTGGTACGGATGCTGTACTCGTCTCTCCGTCACCTCTGTACTCCACATGCATTGCACCTGTACCTAGAGAAAACGAATATCTTTCCAGAGAAACAAACAGAAAGACGGTCCCGTACTCCTATTGGTGCGGACACTATACTCGTCTCTTATTCATAGCTGCACTCTTCAAGCCATGCACATGTACATGCGCTAGAAAAAATGAAGTTCTTTCCAGAGAAAAACAGAAACACGGTCCCGTACTCCTATTGGTGCGGATGCTGTACTCGTCTCTTATTCATCGCTGCACTCTTCAAGCCATGCACATGTACCTGCGCTAGTAAAAACGAAGTTCTTTCCAGAGACAAACAGAAACACGGTCCGGTACTCCTATTGGTGCGGACGCTGTACTCGACTCTTATTCATAGTTGTACTATTCAAGAATTGCACCTATACCTGCACTAGAGAAAACGGATATCTTTATGGGAGAAACAAACAGAAACACGGTCCCGGACTCCTATTGGTGCGGACGCTGTAATTATCTCTTATTCATAGCTGTACTATTCAAGATTTGCACCTGTATTTGCAATAGAGAAAATGGATATCTTTATGGGGAATTAAAAAGAAACACGGTCCCGTACTACTATTGGTGAGGACGTTGTACTCGTCTGTTCGTAATATCTGTACTCTTCAAGAATTGCACCTGTACCTGCGCTAGATAAAACGGAGATTTTTACAGTGAAACAGACAGAAACACGGTAAAGGCGTCCTGATCGTATCTCTCGCAATAGAGCATAGCCCGGATCGTACCGAGCGTACGCCCTGGCAAAGGCGTCCAGACACAGGATACATTCATATAAAAAAATGTATATTTCAAACATTTCGGGGATACCAACAAAGGAGATAAACAATGCACACAACAGACACATTCATAACAAACAAGGACTAGTTCAAATAAACAAGCAAATATGTGTTCAGAAGAAACAGCATTACAACTTTTCCTGACAGGGTAGCACTTCACTGAAAAAAAAGGTGGGAACACACTCCCAGCAAAAGCTTAAGCAAACAAACTAATAGTTCTTACGAGCCATAACTAGTACTGGACAACTTAGGTGTGCCTGATCTTGCATTGATAACCAATAGATATCTTCAACTTCTCCTTCAGCAAACACTTGATTCCTAGTTCATCTGACATTGCAATTACTTATATATATATATAGATTTATGCTGACTCAACAACAGCCCAGGTGTCATTGATGTTATGCCTGCTATAAATTGACTTGAACGATCCATCAAAAGCAGGGTGTCTTTTCCTTACAGTAGCAACTTTGTAAAACTTCAACATCAAGCGAGCACATATGAAGAACTGATTTATGGAAGTGTAATCAAATGCGTAACGATTGGAGAACTTCAAGTACAGCGAGCTTTCCTCATGAACAGCCCACTTCACATCTGGTAAGTTTGCAACACGCAATGCATACACAAAATCCTTAGGTCCAGCAAAATACTTCAACTCCACCCTGAGCAAACAATCAGCAGGCCCTTCCTCCACACCAAGGATCCACATTGTTGTCGCAGACAGTGTTGGGTTCTGATGCAGCTCCACATCTTCAGGTGGCATACCAAATCCCCTCGGATAATTCAGTATATTCATCCCTTCGTGTACAGCAAGGAACTGTTGCACATTGCCGTAGGAAAAGCTATGTTCACTTGGTGGCATCAAACTAAGCGTCTGAACCTTAATACATATGATCAACTTATCATCACGCTTGAACATGATTCGATCAGAACCCAACAAGTACGTATCAACTGGATTACTGCATCTAACAAGCAGTTGAGAATTGTTGGATGTGTTGATCATGTATCTTATTGGAGCAGTGAAAAGTGACTGCACTGTGTGTATTGCGTTGAACAAACTCTCAGTTCGAAAAGAGAAACGAACACACACAAGCATCACATCGTTCACTGCACCAGGTTCCAGCCCCAGGTACTCCAAAACAAAACGTGAAACAACGGGCCTCCTAGTCTCCTCACTTGCCATAATGTGCTTTCTATCCAAACAAATATACACATGTGTTACATGCATTCAATGATAAACTTATTAGACTATATTCCTTCACATTCATTTTCCATTTATACCGTAAAAACCAAACAATAAACTATAATTTTATCAGTGCATACATAGTGCATTTTACTTGCAAAACAGAGTCAGAAAAGAAAAAACAAACTAATTGCATACAGCCACCCAAATCTATACCTAATAATAAAGAAAATAAGACTTCTTGTTCATCCGTCTAAAATTACCCCTGTTTCGGTTGGAAATTACATACCATGCCACCGATAAGTTGAAAACGGTCTGTTGGTCTTGTCCGTCGTCTCTACTGGGCCTGGCCCAATTAGCTGTAGAGAAGGTACTGGTTGGCTCCCGGAGATGTATGGCTTGCTTATTTTTCTCCACCACCCGAACGGATTGGATAGGGTTCTTCCGCAAACGGCCGCCGCCCCTCGATCTCCTATTCTCCTTCCTCCCGCCCCGTGCTCCAACAAGAACGAGTTCGTACCAAACTCTCCAGCCGAATCAAAATCAAGCTCGATTTCTTTTAGATTATTTTCTCCTCCCCGGAAAAAAAACCGCCCATATATAGCCCCTCTTCTCTGCCCGTGCGATTTCAACAGAAAGTCAACAGTTGATCGAATAAACTCGCCGGATTTTGTTCGCAACCAAGAAGCGATTTCATCAACAGATCTCCTTCATGGTGAATAGCATAAACTCGCCGGATTTCGTTCGCCACCGACGCCTCGAAATCGAGTTTTCCAATAACGATTTCGTCAACGCATCTCCTCGACGATGCATAGCTGGGCGAGCAGCAGCGGTGAGTCGCAGACTAGCCCGGACACCGACGGCGCATAGCTTGGTGAGCTGCGGCACAGCGGAAGGCAGTCGCAGACTAGCCCGGACATCGACGGCGCATAGCTCGGCGAGCTGCGGCCCCGCGGCAGGGAGTCACGGATTAGCGCTGACGCCAACGGCACCTGTGCCCTGGTCTCTTCGGCCTCTTTGAAGCTCTGGAATAGCCCTTCCCACAAGGGCGGCACACCCAGGGTGGCCGCTGCATCTCTATTTCCTCACTCCACAGATCTCATCCCACAGCTAACCTCCTCTCGCCCTGGAGATCTTCCCGACGGGAAGACTGAGCCAATCTCGCTGTAGGCCAGGACCTACAGGCTACAGCTCCGGTGAAACCTGTTTGATTTTTGGCTATGATTCGGTGGCGCTCCTTTGTGGCTGGCAGAGCAACCTGGTCACCACCTCCATCCCAGGTCTCGTATTTATGCAGTGAAAATTAGCGACTTCTTCTAGCACTGAGATGGAGCAGTGCGTTGTTCTTTTCCTTGAAGTTGTGTGTATGTAAAAACGACTACGACGAATAGTTTTGTTCTGAATTGTATGTTTATGGAGTAGCAATTGCAACAAAAAAATATTGGAAGATGAGATGATAGAGAGAGAGAAAATGTCACTGATTTATGGCGAAATTAGTCAACGTCAGAGAATAGAACATGCAGAGCCGCCTAAGTAAAAAATGTCTATGATGGAACGCGAGGCCACACTTCACTTGCGCTGAAACGAGATGCCCAAATAGCCGATGCTTGCAGCCCATGGGGACTTTGGGGAGAGATGCGGTGGAGAGTAGAGAAAAAAGATGGCGTCGAGAAGCCATTCGGACTGTAAAAGGAAAATGTCTGTCAAAAATATAATTGTTCAGTTCTGGTTGTCTACTTATCTATTCTATCTTTCATTAAATTTATCGTCTAAAAAACCTAAAAATATTTAACCACCGGATGCTCTTTTTTAATTTGGTCGTTGTGTGTAGTACATATACCGCTTGAAAAAACGCCGAACAAGATTACATGGTCCGCAGGAGCTGAACACAATTTGTGGTGGGAAAACGGGTGTCGGGTGGCCGATGCGTGGGGAAATTCAAGAAAAGAAGCGAAGGCTTCGCCACCGAGTAGAAAACGACAGTGAGCCCAGGGCCGACGAGAAGGAAAGGGGGCAGGGCCGTGTGCATGCACGCCTAAGGTGGATGACAATGAGGCGAAAGTCAGGTGTAAGGGGTGGTGTGTTGTGAAAGTTCTCTTGGGTTCGGGAGCATCAGTGTTAGGTGTTGTTAATAATGATTAATAGACCGGTGATATTTTCACACAAAAATACCACAACAGGTCCATAATAGGTGTCGAGCCTTTAGTTCAAATTTGAACTAAATTAAACCAAACTCCGATACTTATTATAAATTGGAGGGAGTAGGTTACTAGAAAGCTATCATTTCTACTGGTTAGACTTGTAGCAACACACGAGCATATTTACAGTGTTTGTGCTTTTCGTCTCCCGATGCAACGCACGGACATGTTTACTAGTACCATAAATGCAACAAAACACGAGTACAAAAAACAACACAAGGACAAAAATGGTACACAAAGCTAGCATGTATTATACCAATAATAGACAGCTCTATACTGAAAATGTTTCCAAAACATATATGTCTACACATCAGGAGCATGCACCACACTCAAAAATACAACCATGTATAGTTGCACAAACAACAGCATGTACTATTTCTGAGTTTCTGATGAGGTTGTCGTACCAGATCTCTCAACTGCAGCAGGCTGTCGTACCAGATCTCTCAACATCCATATGTCAACAAACTACCAATGAAATATGACAGTGGAAAAATATGAACAAAACATCAATATTAGGTGGACAAAAAAAATCAAAATCAATTGTTGGATCTGTCTATTTAAGCAGTTGAAGGCTAATGAATTTTTTACCAGGAGAAAAAATGCCACCGGTAGAGGAATGAGGGTCTCCGAGGACCCTGGCAGCGAGGAATGAGGGTCTCCGATGTCTCTGGCCACGAAGAATCCTCCCGGCGACGAACCACCGAAGCAAATATATTCCCCCTCCACCCCCACCCGGCGAACTCGTTTCCCTTGCAAAAGGTCTCCCACACTACAGTTTGAACAGGGGGAAGAGGGTCCCGGGTCTTATCCAGAACAGAGAGGGAGTAGGTGGAGAGACACGTGCTCCCGCGCAACGCTTACACCTGTGACATAAATGAGAACACTTGGCCACACACATTAATGATTTAAGTTCAGACATTTGAGACTTTACGATTCCAATCTCGAGGAAGATCCAACGACACCATAGCATATCCTAGATTCCTAGCAACGTGTCTCCGACTTGCCACCGGGTACTGCCAAGTGCCAAAGCGTACCCTGACAACGGCACCATGGCAACCGCAGTATCG
The DNA here is from genome assembly GCA_030979885.1 of Lolium multiflorum. Lineage (NCBI taxonomy): Eukaryota > Viridiplantae > Streptophyta > Magnoliopsida > Poales > Poaceae > Lolium > Lolium multiflorum. Next base: position 45,728,324 of record CM061753.1, on the reverse strand, counting down.
TGACATCGCTTCCTGCCACGTGCCACCGGGTAGACACGCAGCTTGGTTGAACTCTCATCAAGATGTTGTACTCGTGTTCGTGCCGCATCTGTACGCGTGAATGTAGCACCACTGTACTAAATACTCTAAGCAGCAATACTTACCCTGGAGAAACAACAATCTACGCATGAAGCCGTGAAGTCTAAATTAACCCCATATTTGCCAGAGAACCGACCAGTCCACGACGCACCCTACCTCCTCAATGGCGACTCCCTGCGACTACGGCGATGGGTTAGATGGTGGAAGACGTGGCGGTCATTGCGACGAATATGGCGGTAACGTATCGGAGTCCTGCGACACCTCAAACACAGTCGAGGGCGACGTGTCGCTGTTCCCGGCGGCTGCGTCGCCATTGGCGAAAGTTTGGAAAGAGAGCCCGGCTGATAGCCATCGGTGGACCTCATCACTCGGCGGCGTCGAGTAAGCTTGCTTCCCTCCTCTGTAATTTTTGCGGCACCGCAACCCAGGAAAACGTAGGGTTTGGCAATATCCAGAATTTTGATTTGATTTTCCTGTGGTTTTTTCATAGATTGGGGGATGAAGTGTGGGATGTTAGGATTCACCTAGATGGAAAAGAAAATTTGGTGAGGAAAATAGGCAAATCTTACATTACCTATACCAATATGCTAGCAACGTTAGAGATACGGGGATACGGCCGGGGTTACAGCATGTACTATGTAAAAGAAGAGGGTGCAGGCATAGAAGGGATGGCACTCATCAATAGCATGATTGACGTTGAAGAAATGTTGGAACTGTATAAGGATGCCAGATGTGTTTCCATTTCTGTAACCAAGGGTGAATCAGGTCTGCCTGCAGATATAAACAGGAAACAATGTGAAGAACAAATTCCTATATCTGAAATAGGAGTGCCCGTTGTTTATTCAGTAGACATGCAGGGTGTGCTGACTACAAAATACCACTTAGTACATGCTATTCCTATATCTGTAATGTATGAGGATTGTCTGTCGATTCAAAAAGCCAGGTTCCAGTGATTACAAAAGGTTCAGGTGATGATATGTACTCTAGCACCACCGGGTCACAAAGTTTTCAGACTCCACCGAAGGATTCAGAGTACAATTATGCAGATGTTGAGCATACTGATAATTTAGACAAAAAGAAGAGGAAACTTGTTTCTCCATCTGATGCCACGTCAACAAAGAGACCAAAACATACTGCAAGAGATCATCGCGAGTCTGTGGCACAATATAGACCAAAGAAGTTCAAACACCAATGCAAAGCAAAAAGACTGTACAACCTCCTAGTGACATCAAACAAATTTGCATCGTAAGTACTTTATCATGCACTGAATAATGTTCATATACTCAACTTGTTAATTTCAACCTTTTGGATTTCCTTGCAGAACTGAGGTATTCAATGCACCAGTTATGCGCAGTGCTATTCCTGGCTTCAATGTACCAAATGATGGGGCTGACATTGGTAGACAATTTAGTAGTGGTCAGTTACTGGATGGTACTACATTGGACTACATCATTGACGAGATGAGGAGTACCTCCGATTTATACGCTACTGGAGAACGAGTGTTGTTAAGCCCAGGATTTATCATGGTATGCACTGCAGTCAACAATATATGTTGCAGTATAACAGTGATGATATTGTACCCTAACTACTGATATAATCTATGTTTGCAACGTATGATGCAGCATGTTCTCCAGGTGGGTATTTGGAATCAGACACAAGAACAAATAGAAGAAGCCTCTCAAAAAAGGGATCAAACATTTGACTACACAAAAGATTTCGATCTGCAAACTGCACTGGACACTTTCCCTAGATATGTTGACAAAGAAAAGAGCCTTCTTGACGCAAAACTTGTAAGCTCCCTACTTCTAAAGGTGCAATACAATTACAGCATACAGAACTACATTTTTCATCTTGCTCCTATATGTCCAATCACCAAACAGATATTGATGCCGTACTTCAAAAATTATCACTATACTTTGTATGTGATGAACAAATACAAAAAAGAGTTCAAAATATTGGACTCTAGAAACTATGCTGACACAAAGGGATGTACTCCACTGTATACAAGGAGCACATACCATACGGAATGCGATATCATAGTAAGTATAGAATAATTTTCCAAGCTTCAAAAATAATAATATTTGTTGTTGTGGATCATTAGTTTGGAATCATTTATTTACTGATTCCTACAGATGGCAAGGATGGAACTTCTGCTCAAAACAGTATATGGTTTAGACGCATACAATGCAAGTAATCAACCAAAAAGATGGGTTTCCCTTGCAAACAAGCCAATATATATCAGGTGCCCACAACAAGGAGTAAATCAGTGCGCATTTTACTGTCTGATGGGTGCGTATTTATATGATGGAAATGTTCTGTTGGGTAAAAGTGAAGGATATCAGCCAATTCTAAATGATCATGTAAGTGTTAGTGAACTACACATTGTTAGTAAGATACAGTGTTTATAAGATATGCAGTAACTATTATTGTCTTCATCCATTGCAGCCCTTTATAAACAACATTAAAGCTGAGTATCTGTACATCTTAATATTCACCGTGCACAACAAAGCCAATTTGCCAGAGGAAATCCTAGCATTAAAACCTCCATGCTCATTTTATAAGTGAAGAAATCATAGTAAGAATGTTCACATGTTCACAACTGATATTTCATAAAACAATTAAATATCTCATATATTTATTAACTTGTTATTCACTCTTGCCTACTATATTTTGAAGCACATCCCCTATGGTGAATGGTGGAGCACCACATGAATCGTATGTGTCGATTCATTTCCTCGAATACCTTTTGATGCTGTTTTGGTGGCAAAAACTTGAATACATTGTGATGGTCTTAGATCTTAGTACTTGTGTTGGACCTTCATCGTGTAATGTAAACCTATATCGTGTAGAACTATGTATACACTATAATCCAGTTTTTTTAATGCATTTTACAAGTAAGTACTTGTGTTGAACTTCCCTTTTATCTGGTGTTTACTGATGAGTCGCATACTAGTGAATATGCTACAACATGTACTTTTATATCAGTACTTATGTATCCCAGGGACATGAATAAACACTATGTACTCCTGTTGGTGCCTAATATGTACTCGTGCATCGTTGACAACTGTACTCGAACCTTCTAGCACCTGTCCCTTTCAAGAGAAAACAAAAATTGCAGAAATCATATAGAAACATTCTAGCACCTGTCCCTTCACAGAGAAAACAAAACTTGCAGAAATCATATAGAAACATTCATGTACTCCTTTTGGTGCTAAACCTGGATTCATGCAAACTTCACGACTGTATTTGTCCCATGCACCTGTATCTTCCTAGAGAACCCAAAACACGCAGAAAACATGAAAAAAACGCACGTACTCCTATTAGTTCCGAGTGTGTACTCGCGAAACATTCACCAATGTACTTGATAGAGCTCACACCTGTCACTTCCCAGTGAACAAAAAAACATGATGAAAAACATAGAGAAACAGTCCCGTTATCCTCTTTGGTGCCAAAGATGAACTCTTAAAACCCTCACAACTGTTCTCGAGTCATTGTGACACCAGTATATTCACAGAGAAAGCAAATCTTGCAGAAATCATGAAGAAAAACAGTCCTGTACTCAAGTTGCTGTAAAACCTGAACTCGTGCAACCTTCACAACTGTACTCGACAACTTGTGGCACCTGTATCTTCACAAAGAACCAAAATATTGCAGAAAGCATGAAGAAACACTCCTGCACTCGACTTGGTGTCAAAGCTGACCTCGTTCAGTCTTGACAACTGTACTCGATCCATTGTGGCACCTGTATGTTCCCACACATAACCAAATACTTGCTCAAAACATGGAGCAACACACTTGTAATCCACTTGCTATCAAAGTTGAACTCGTGCAACCTTCACATCTGTACTCAACCCATTGTGGCACCTGTAAATTCGCAGAGAACCCAAAATTGGCAGAAAACATGGAGAAACACTCTTGTACTCAACTTGGTGCCAAAGCTGAACTCGTGCAACCTTCAGAACTGTACTCGACACATTGTGGCACCTGTACATTCCCAAAGAACCCAAAACTTGAAGAAATCATGGAGAAACACTCCTGCACTCCATTTCCTGTCAAAGGTGAACTCGTGCAACCTTTAACACTCTACTAGACCAACTGTGGCACCTGTACCTTTCCAGAGAAACCAAAACATGCATAAAACATGAAGACACATTATGTACTTCACTCTATGCCAAACTGAACTCGTGCAACCTGCACAACTGTACTCAAGCCGCTTTGGCTCCTATACCTTCCAAGAGAACCTAAACATTGCTGAAAACCTAGAAAAACACTCATGTATTCCACTCGGTGCCAAACATGAACTCGTGCAGCCTTCACAACTGTACTCGACGATTTTTTACACCTGTACCTTCCCAGAGAACGCAAATCCTGCAGAACACATGGAGAAACACTCATGTAATCCTTTTGGTGCCGTAGCTGTACTCACGCACCCTTCTCCACTGTAATCTTTACAAAAAACATCCTGCACTAGTGGTAAGAAAACAAACAGATACACTCATGTACTCCTATTACTGCCCAATCTGTACTCCTGCGCCCTTCAAAGCTATACTCGATGCAGCTTGCACCTGTACCGTCCAAGTGAAAGACAAAAATTTCCCTACCTGTAGAAACGAAAATTTGCGAAAAAAATGAAGAGAAATCCCTACCACCGTAATCATGTCCATACCACTGCTGTATCGTCTACTAAAATTTTGTGATCACCTATACTCACAGAAATAAAAACAACAATTTGAACAAAAACAAATAAAAACATCTGTACTTACGACCATTAAATTATGTACACGAAAATCAAAAATTAAATGTGAACAAACAAAAGCCGGTATACTTAAGGCCCTTAACGAATGTACCTACTACAACTGGTACTCATACTCTATCAGCAGCTATACTCGTGTAAATACCACAGTTGAACCCAGTACTGCTATACGAAAGAAAATTTCAATATCCAAACTACACATTAACACACATTACATTGATTAACAATTGTATATAAATACAGTCAATCATATGAATGATAACAATATCAGTCATACATTGTACATATATCCAGTAATATCGTATCCCTTGATTGCCCATTTTTTTCTAGGAATTTCAAAGCTTAGCTGTGCATCCAAGGCTGCATATTTGACCTGATCAAAGTTTAATTCGGGTCTTGCCCATCCTTCCTCTCTTATTTTCTTGCAAGATTCACCTTTCTTTTCCAAATTTGTCCCCAACACAACATTTGACAGATCATAGAGTGATGGTATTCTTCTATTCTTAACAATTGGATCTAGTTTATGAATATTGATCATCTTCTGCAAGTTGAACGCACACCTGATATTTAATCCGTAAGGCATCAGCATCTTGCGATCCATATCAATTGCTGCACCAAAAAACCAAATCTTCCCCGAGCTCAAGAATTTCTTTAACAAACATGGAACCTTTGTTGCCTGAAATATCTGCGAAATTCAAACTAAAGGTGAACGACGTATATAATTCGGAACAGATGGTAAAAAAACTTGTATGGTGTTATTTGTGATACCTGAAAAAGAATGATGTCATTGGCAACACATAGCTGCAAAACTGCTGCACGTTGTCATTTATCATATGGAAGAAGTTTCTGCTTTATTCCTTTCACTTTGTCAGTGAACTCGCAATCAAGACCAACGATCTTTGCGCTGGCGCCGCACAGGAAATCTTCGGATACACGATAGATCCACTTCTCCATTGTTGCAGCCCTTGTGGTTACGGTGACCTTGAATTCCATTGAGAGATGCTCGAACGAATATACGGTGTCACTTGTTTGGGGCGCCATAAGGATGGGAGAAGAAAATGGTTCAACTGATGGTTTTGATACCTATAAACTTGGTTTGGGGTTCTTTTTATACAAGATCAAGGTGGTGACGATGAGTGAGAACACATCAGTGCCGAATTGTATTCCCTCGTTGGAATGTGATCAGACTGATAATTTAATAGCGGATTAATCAATAATAACTGTGGGTTAGACGTGCAGACGCAAAAGGGGCCTGAGAGCAAGGAATTGCGAACAAGGAGGGGGTTATCATCAATTATGCCTATTCTCCTATTGAGTTATCACCGTTGACCGACACACTGGTGCCTTTTTATTTTTCTGCGCTCGTTGTGTTCGTAGCACTGCAGTTGTAAGATGTGCTTCACTTGACTCGGCCAGGCCATGTCTAGCATGAACCACCGTTTCAGTGTAGCTGACCACCAAGTTATTTTTCACTTTTAGAATCACCAAGTAAATAATCTATATTTTGGATTTTTTACAAATGTTACATCGATTATAATGTTAACAAAAAAATACACCTAGTGCGACTACACATTCATGCTACACAATGTACTTGACATGTTAAATAAAGTGAATTGTGCATAATCAATATATATATATATATATATATATATAGGTCTGCTATTCTCGAACCGGTTCGAGAATAGCTATTCTCGAACCCTTTCTGAACTTCCGCGTGTTTCACAGGTGAACTTCTCGACGGAATACCAGAATTGCATATTCGTGCAGACAGTATTTTCATGTTGATTTTCAAACCGCTTATCGGAATAATGCATATAATATACCGTTGGATTCGTATAGTAATTTCGCATCTTTTTATTGTTCATTGTTTTTCCAAATTCTCTATCGTTTAAAAATAATTTTGAATATACAAAACAACATTTTCGAGGATTTCAGCAATTCCGTGCAGTTTTTGAGGTCTAATTTCCAAACGGTTCATCGGATTGATGCATATGATATGCCGTTGGAAAGCTGTTGACTAGGCGCAACTTTTTCATATAAATCGTTTTCTCCAATTCTTTACAGTTTAAGAGCAAATTTGAAAAAAAAACATGATTCTACTTTCCGGAACACTAGAATTACATATTTATGCGGACAATATTTTTAATTTAATCTTTGAATCGCTTATCGGACTGATTCATATAATATACCGTTGGATTCGTACTGTAATTTCTCATCTTTTTCGTGTTCATTGTTTTTCCAAATTCTCTATTGTTTAAAAATAATTTTGAATATACAAAATAGTATTTTCGTGGATTTCACTAATTCCGTGCAGTTTTTGAGGTCTAATTTCCAAAAGGTTCATCAGATTGATGCATATGATATGCCATTGGAAAGCTGTTGACTAGGCGCAACTTTTTCATATAGATCATTTTCTCCAATTCTTTACAGTTTAAGAGCAGATTTGAAAAAACATGATTCTACTTTCCGGAACATTAGAATTACATTTTTATGCGGACAGTATTTTTAATTTAATCTTTGAATCGCTTATCGGAGTGATACATATAATATATTGTTGGATTCGTATACTAATTTCGCATCTTTTTCGTGTTCTTTGTTTTTCCAAATTCTTTATTGTTTAAAAATAAGTTCGAATATACAAAACAATATTTTCGCGGATTTCACTTTTTTCGTCCAGTTTTTTATGTCTAATTTCCAAACTGTTTATCGGTTTGATGCGTATGATACACCGTTGAAAAGCTATTGACTAGGCGCAACTTTTTTATATAGAGCATTTTCCCCAATTTTCTACAGTTTAAGAGCAGAACTGAAAAACATGATTCCGATTTCTGAATTTATCGTTTTTTGTACTACTTTTTGTGATTTATTTCCGAACCACTTGTCGGAATGTTCCAAATCAAATTATGTTGAAAATATATTGATTAGGTGCAACTTTTTCATGTTGAACTTTTTTCCAAATTCTTAATGGGAAATTTCCGGCTTGTATGATTTGATCTTCTGGCGCATTCAAAATGGACTTCCGCGTGGTACAAAGTGAACTTCCGTTTTGAGCATAGTGAATTTTATCAAAAAGTAATTTCCTTTCGTGTTTAAAGTGAACTTTCGCGTGATATTAAGTGAACTTCCAAGCTGCAAAAAGTGAACTTCCGTTTTGACTAACCCGAATTTCGACAAAAAGTAATTTTCTGGCATGTTTACATTGAACTTCCACGAGGTTTAATGTAAACTTCCGTATGCTACAAAGTGAACCACCTTTGTTTTGACTAAAGTGAATTTCGTCAAAATGTAAATTTCCGGTGTGTTCAAAGTGAACTTCCATGCGATTCAAAGTTAACTTCCGTGTGGTACAACATGAACTTCATTTTGACCAAAGTAAATTTTGACAAAAAGTAATTTTCTCGGAGTGTTAAAAGTGAACTTCTGCGCGGTGCAAAGTGAACTTCCTCGCGGTGTACAAAGTGAACTACTGTTTTGACCTACGTGAATTTGACAAAAAAAAGTAATTTTTGGCATGTTTGATAAATCTTAATGTGAACTTCCAATAAAATGATGTGAACTTCTAAACATAATAAAGTAAACTTTAGAAAAATTAAGTGAATTTCCAACAAAATAAAGTGAACTTTTGAAAAATGAAAAAAACTTCAGAAAGTGAAGCTAACTTCCGAAAAATGAACTGAACTTCCGAGAAAAAAGAAGTGAACTTCCCAAAAAAGAACTGAACTTCCGAGAAAAATGAAGTGAATTTTCGTAAAATGAAGTGAACTTCCGAAAAATAAAATAAACTTCCAAAAAATGAAGTGAACTTCCATTTTAACTAAATTGAATTTTCACAAAAAGTAATTTCCGGGCATGTTTACAACGAACTTCCTCGAGGTACAATGTGAACTTCGGGACGTTACAAAGTGAGCTGTCATTTCGACCAAACTGAATTTCAACAAATTGTAGTTGTACGGCGTATTTTAAAGTGAACTTCCACGTGGTACAAAGTGAAATTAATTTTTTACAAAAGTGAATTCCCACAAGAAGTAATTTTATCGGCGTGCAAAAAGGTTAACTTCTACTGGTGCCAAGTGAACTTCCTCGTAGTGTACAAAGTGAACTACCGTTTTAACCTAAGTGAATTTTGACAAAAAAAGTATTTCAGCTTGTTTGACAAAACGTAATGTGAACTTTCGAAAAATGATGTGAACTTCCGAAAAAAGTAAAGTGAACTTCCGAATAAAGTTAAGTGAACTTCCGAAAAATGAAGTGAACTTCTCGAAAATGAAGTGAACTTCCCAAAAAAGTAAAGTGAAATTCCGAAAAATAAAGTGAACTTCCAAAAAAGAAGTGAACTTCCGGGAAAAGTAAAGTTAACTTCCGAAAAAAGTAAAGTAAACTTCCGAAAAATGAAGTGAACTTCCCGAAAAATGGAAAAGTAAAGTGAACTTTCGAAAAATGAAGTGAACTTCCCAAAAAAATGGAGTGAACTTCCGAAAAAAGTGAAGTGAGCTTCCAAAAATGAAGTGAACTTCCCAAAAAAATGAAGTGAACTTCCGAAAAAAGTAAAGTGAACTTCCGAAAAATGAAAGGAACTTCCCAAAAAAATGAAGTGAACTTCTGAAAACAGTAAAGTTAACTTCCAAAAATGAAGTGAACTTCCCAAAAAATGAAGTGAACTTCCAAAAAAGTAAAGTGAACTTCCGAAAAATGAAGTGAACTTCCCAAAAAATGAAGTGAACTTCCGAAAAAAGAAAAGTGAACTTCCGAGAAATGAAGTGAACTTCCCAAAAAAGTGAAGTGAACTTCCGAAAAATGAAGCGAACTTCCAAAAAATGATGCGAACTTTTAAAAATGGTTCGGCGGTATGTGTTTTGGGTTTGACGGTAGGCGGGATGTAGTCGGCGGGAGGTAAGGTAGGGTGGGGTCATCAAGAGGTGGTGTGGGTGGGATCTTCGGAAGTTGGAAGTGTGGGGTTGGTGGGTGGTGGTGGTGGGGTAGGGTCGACGAGAGGTAGAGTGGGGTCGATGGGCGGTGGGGTTGGCGGGAGGTAGCTAGGTGGGGTGGGGTTGGCGGGAGGTAGGTGGGTTGGGCCGGCGGAAAGTTGGATGGGATTGGGTGGTTGTGTTCGGTTTAGAAGGTCTTTAGAGATGGGTTGTAGAATATAGTGTCTATAACATCCTAAAGGGGGGTTCTAGAATAGCTATTCTAGAACCACTCTTAAGGGGGGTTCGAGAATAGTCTTGCTCTATATATATATATATATATATATATATATATATATATAGGATAAATACTTCCTACCCCTGGGTGTAGTTACACCCATATCTAATATACTACCATACGGAAGTATATACGATACTTCATCGGTTTGAGTATGTTCGTATACTATATCTAAGATACTCCAATCCAAGTTTGGTGAAAAAAATGCAAGTGAACCCATAGTTTGTACTATATATCCAAAATACATGCATATATATACGTAAAAAATGAGTCTACGTAAAAAATGTACATACTACCTACAAAGTACTATATATACTTCCAAAATAGTTTTATATACTTCATACTACATGTACATACTATGTGGTATCATAGATACTTTCTAGATTATGAGAAACACGCATGGGTGTAACTACACCCGGGTGTAGTATGAATATATATATATATATATATACACACACGGTTGGCTATCAACAAGTCAATATAAAAGTAAAAGCGAGAGTTTGATGCATTCTTTCTAAATCAACAAACCGTTTTCCCTGAGCCTAATAAAATCACCGGCAACAACATGCCGGCCCCTTGGCCTAAGGCGTGAATGAGGCGCGCCAGCGCCTCAAGACGCGGGAAATTTTGGGCGTGGGAGCCACCTATCAGTAACGCTTGGGTGCCACGAGAGATATTTTCACCCACGACGCCGGGCCAGAAACTCTCCCGTCTGCCGCGCAGGAAATTCTACTGCTACGACAACGCGCGGGGAGGTTTCCGTCCTCGCCGACAGTCTATATTATCCCACCACCCCCGCCTCATTGGTTCAAACAACATAGAAATGGAAAAATGTTCGATTCGTGGGACGACGTGGCGCTAGAGGGAAAAATAGGAATCACATCTCGCAAATTACGAGGAATGGACGATGGCGGCGCCAGCGGCACCCGCAAGTGCCTATGTCGCGAACGAGCGGCAACATCAGGTAGCGGTGCAATGGAAGCGCAAGGAGACGCGGCCGCTGTGGGACGCGCGGCGGCGACTGAAGGAGGAGGAGGTCCCGCGGCGGCGGCGGGAGGAGGAGAAGGAGCAGCTGGGGCTCAATGAGGAGGAACGGCTGGAGCGCCAGGAGGCACGGCGGTGGCAGGAGGTGGCGAACCAGCGCCGGTGGTAAGCACGCCAAGAGCAAGGGTGGGAGGACTTTGCACTCAGGCGGTTGCAGCGGGAGGATACGCATCATCAGAATGAAGTCTACGAGCGACGGTGTTTGGCACAGATGTAGCTCCGGCTACGGAGGCAGTAGTTGGATTTGCCCGAAAATATTATTCGTTCCTCGATCCTGGATGACATTAAAATGAAACTACAAGTATAAATATTTAGTTTATGTAAAAAAATCCCATCGGGGTCTCCAATGTGAGAACAGCTCCCCCAAATAGAGGATGCAGTGCCGGCGTCCCCCATACCGAAGTGCCAACACATCGGTCGGCGACTATTTGAGGTGCACAGATGCTCTTACGTGGTAAATGAAATGTTTATATCACTTGTTATAATTAAAAAAATATACAACGGGTGTCGGATAGAAGATGATGTGACACAATTTACTAACAATTACAATAGTTGTTACTAAACTGTGCAACATCACCTTATATCCATACACAGTTTTACCTCAACATAAATGACAAGTGAGAGGAGTTGAACTCACAACCTATGCATAATACCTTCGAACCACTAGGACAAACCATTCTGTGTGTTGCAATCCTTATCTAATGTATCAAATACTAGTACTTGTACAACATACTCTTCCCCCATTATTAAATTCTACTGACTGCCAAACAGGGTTAGGGTTAGGTTTATCCAGTCCTCCGAATCAGGGCGTCGTGCAGCTGTGCTAATCAGCAGCACCACGGCGCGCAGCATAGCAGCATCAACAACCGACAGGAGCACTGACAAAATCAATCTTCAGGACTGCTGATCTACTATAAGTCCTCTCAGCGCAAGCCTACCTGTACTGAGCCCCAAATCCTCAAAGGTAATCTTGTGTCAATTTTGCTTTTCTGGTCTTGAATTAGGCATCTAAAGAGAAGATGGCGGAGAACCGGAGACAGACGAAGCTGCAACGGAAGCTACTGTTCCTGCAGATCTGCTTGGCCTCACCGTGGGAGATAACCCAGATGGCGAAGGGTTGGCGTCCACAGTTGTCAGGGCAGGGCATGGAGGAGCAAATTGCAGCGGCAAAGGCAATGTTGGATCTCAGGGGTGAGGATGACCCAGCGTGGAAGATGGCGGTTAAAGGACTCAAGGATATGAACGAGATGATGCCGTAAGGGTCGTCGTGCCGGTGGGAAAACTGCTCTCACAGGCGAGTCATTTAACAGGATCTGTTTAGAAGTGGCTGTAATAAAAGATGTTACTATGCTTCCTATTATTATATGGTTTTGTTTGGTGCTGCATCTGTACTTGTCTGAAGGTAACAGATGTACTCCACCATGCTGGGACCTGTACCTACCCAGCGAAACCGAAAGATCGCAGATAAACAAATAAACAACCAGTTAAAAACAACAACACCTTGAATAACCAATAGACTGTTTAAAGCTTACAATAGTGCCTTATTATAAGATTCTCCAATACAACCGAGACATAGGTACAAATAAGAATAAAACATCCTTGAAACAAATTTCAATACAATTTCAACACATGGTTTAAACAAAACAACTGCATTATAACTGACTTAAAATACTTCACTAGCAACACTTCTAAAGTTTTCGAACACTTATTCATATCTAAAAGCCAAATCCAAATCCATTTGTCACGGTAGGAACAAACCACATAGGAGACTCCACAATATCACCCCAGCCAGCCGCAACATATTCGAAAGAGGAGCCAATGCCAACTCCACCATTGAGTGACATCCTACACCAATCTGGAACAGGCTGTGGTACTTGGTGGAAACGCTTGTGAGTAGCAAACACACAGTCTGATGTGAAAACTGAAGCTGCATTGACATCGTTGAGACCAGCTGCCTCGGGAGGACCAAGCAGAAACGGGTAGTTTATACCAAGAAACAAAGATGTGCCTTGCAGACCTTCAAGCCTGACCCAATTTGGTGTGACAGGGTCATCACCATAAGAATCTCTAGCATAGACATGACAACGCATCGATGGGTAAATCAGTAGCTCCCTCCCCATATGATCGATCGGATTACCTTCACTGGGTTCACCATGACCTCTAAAATTAATCCAAATAATAGTGCCTTCATGGCCCGGAGAAAGGAACCACGTGCCGGGAGCAATGTTGTTGCCATCATGAACACCACCATGTAGATTTGGCTGCTCATTAATCTCTGGAGCAGCTATCACCTGAGGAGCAGCACCGGCACCTGTTTTTTTTTTGCTTGAACGTGGTTAAGATAGATCGGATACTATATAACTAAGAAAAACGTGATGCAAAAAACAGTATAAAATAAGTGCAAAAATAAAGAAAAAAATTAAACTATAAGCACAGAAATAAAAAACTCACCCCAAATAGTTGGATCCCAAACAAGGACATCCCCTCTGGGTGCAGTAACAGCGTAGATCCTACCACTGGTAAGAATGGCATCAACATACCTTGACGGTGCAAGGAAATCGTTGCGAAGGATCCTCCACTGCACGTCCCTACTACCACCACGCATGATTGCAATCATCTTATCAAACACTGCTATGACATAGTAGTTCCATTTGTTTCCAACCCTGTATGGTTCAGCAGTTATCTGAATCTTCAACAACTGCATGTGTGCCAAATCATACCGATACAAGAAAGGCCCATCAGGAGCGATGCCAACGTTACGAACGGATGGCAGAGGGATCTCCTCGTCTGTGTAGACGTTAAGCAGAGACCACCGTGCTTGCTCCTGAACAACTGCAACCCATTCGCCATTGGAACCAACCCAGTGCTTGTCGCCTGGCCCGACCTGTGTACAAGGTACAAATGCTTTTGCGAAAGGAGCGTCTAGTGGCATCAGCGATGCGTCAATACCCTGCGAATTTTCGAATTTTCTATTATGAAATACAGTACACAAACATTTTGTTGCAATCCATCGAAAACAATGAATACCTCTTCAGTGCGATCAGCGGGCCATGAACTAGGATCAGAATGCAGCAGACACGGCGATCCAAAAGGAAACCTTGCATCACGGATAGCATTGCGCATACCTGGCATACCACGGGACATTCTAGCAACGGTGATGACGTCTGAGTGAGCGCTAATATGCGTCAATGGACCAGAAGCGATCTCATAAACGAGAGACGAAGAACCCTGCTCCATTGATGATGATTGCAGGGAAGAAGAGTGGATATTCCTGTACGGCAGTATGTTGTTGTTTCTCAGCGGATGATGTGATAGAGATACAAGAAAATGTTCAGAATATAAGGACTGGAGTTGGCAGTTAGTAGTAGCGGTTGCTAATTATAGACCATGAAAAACACTTATGCGCCAACACCTATAAAACCGTCAAAAGTAGTGGGGGTGAAAGCAGTTACAGGGTTGAGGGGGTCGTCCATCAATTCCAAAAATAAGTTTAATACAGAGCATTAAAATCATCCATTTCATGATATGTAACCGCACTTACGCATCCATTGCATGCTATGCAACCATACTTATGCATCATGCTGTACAACATAAATGTACCTATGCAGCACATCGTTCGGTACTTATACATACTATGTAATAGTACTCGTGATTCTGATTGGACTATACTCCAGAACTATAAACTGGGATCAGCTGTACTCTAACCTATTACCAACTGTACCTATCACATAGAACAGAAGAAACCAACGGAAACAATCTGGTTCTCCTCTACATGACACAACTGTCATCGATTTAGTTGCAACACTGTACTCTACGCTATTAGTAACTATACATATCCCATAGAACCGAAGAAACCAACTATACCAACATAAACAATCTCGTACTCCTCTCCATGCAGCACCTGTACTCCTTTAAGTTGCAACGGAGTACTCCAGGCTATTAAGAATATATACCTTATATAAAATGAAACATGAGCAAAAACAAACAGAAACAATCTGCTGCTGCTCTTCGTAAATCAGGTGTACTCCCGTCAATTTCATTCCTGTACTCCGCCCTCTTAGCACCTGTACCTACACGAAAGAGAAATTATTTAATAAAACCAACAGTCACGATATTTCTACTCGTTTCCGTTGCACAGCTGTACTGATGACAGTTTTACCACAGAACCCGTAGATGAACCAACTTGAAAAAGATTAACAAGACAAGACTTTGGTGGATTGGAGCAACGGAGAAGCACAGGAAGTTATGGACAGCTCCACACAATCTATATAGAGAGCAAAAACAGATTCCGAGGCGACGGATGGGACATGAATGAGCTCCCCACAGTCTTCAGTCCGGAACAGTTTTCGGAGCGACGGATGAGACTCGACGATTCCTCTCACGAGGCAGATCCAACGGCACCATAGCAACTGCCGTTCCGCATTCGCGGCGAAAATACTAGCAACATGTCACGCGTCCTGCCACATGCCACCGGAGGTACATGTGCAACCTTGGTTCAACCCTAACCAACAGTCTGTACCCGTGTTCGTGCCGCGCCTGTACTCGCGCATACAGCACAACCGTACTGCATAATATCAACAACATTAGACATTAAAGAAAACAAAAACTATCATCTAAAACCAAAAAGATACAGTATCTGATCTTCGTGCCGCATCTGTAATTTCCCCAGCTGCAACCAAAACCAAAAGAAACAACCTGGTAATAATATCCATTATTAAAATAATGAATTAAATCGCTAGAGTATAAGTGGTATTGTTCAGAATATCAAAAAATCCCGCAAAACGCTGACGTGGTGGGTCCCACAATATCAACCAATTCGTCTTCTACATCTATATTAGAACTGTATTAGGGCAAAAACCTACATACTCAACTCTAATCTACTCAAACACCCACGGAAGAACTCAGCGCAAGGACGCGGTACAGGCCGACCCCGTACAAGAACTTGTCGGAGAATCAAGATAGTCTCCACTGCTACTCCATCCGAGGTTAGTTTCCCATTAAGCAACAGACTGCACTACGATGCCTAAATTCGTTGTCTCCACACCTGTATTCCTTTTATACAAATTAGAACACATAGACTGTGCGGCAGCTCCCATTTCTTCCCCCAGCATCGGTCCAGCAAAAAGTAAGGGCAAACCATAGCGAGCCGCCAAACACCTATCCTCTCTACACTCCACTCCTCCTCATCGACCAGCGGTGAAGGAAGCTGTGGAGATCTGAGTTGTTGCTGCGGGGATTACAGTGGCTACTCTACTCACTCCGCCGACTCCGCCGGCAACCCTTCAATCCGCGACGGCGCGTGCCTTTAGAGATCTGTGAGTTCGGGCACAGTATGGATCAATTCCACCGATGGCTCATCCTTTAGTTTCTTCTCCAATGGTATAGAAATTAAGGAAGTAAATGGCATCTGCGTCTAAAGCAGACCTTTCGTTATTAAATATTTATTTGCTTATTAGTTTGACTGTTGTAAACAGTATTAGCTCTGCAATGCACTCTGTAACTGCAGGTACAAGCCTTATTAATCTAAGGCAAAACTACAGCCTTATGTGTGTAACCATGAGTAGAAACCAAGGAAAATTTAAATAATAACTTTAACCCCCTGCACATATTGCCTTATCAATTTAAGACATAATTACAGCCTTATGTGTGAAAGTGCGCTATGGCACTCATCTTAACAAAATTAAATTAAGAATAGTTTCCATGATAAATTTAAATAGTTGCTTTCCCCCCATGCAGATTTTTGCATTTCAATTTCAGGAAGAATAGCAAATCTCCGGTATGACAAGTCAGCAGGAATCACCGTCCTTGAATGAAGGTAATGTACAAACTTATCCCTCAATGCAAAAAATGTGTTACTTTTATGATTCCTTTGAAGTCAAACCGGTTTATATTTAAAGCATATTAAAACAAAAAAATTCAAAGTTTCTAATATAAAAAAATTCTAGTACTCACCATCCGTGACAATGAGTTTAAGATTAACTAAAACGTCTCTACAACTAAAATGCGTCTATATAAAACTATAATAGCTTCAAACAATTATATTAAATTTTAAATACGATTTCCATGTATTAACCTTTGGATAGATGATTTCTGCGATATTATTGCAGCCACTATAAATCATGAGGAAGCTCCAATTGCCCCACTAAACTTGAAGCCACTGGCTGTTGTGTTCCCAGAAGAACAAGACAACATAAATGCATTCAATGCAAATATACAGTCTGAAAGGAAAAATTGTGAAGCAAGAACGAGCGCAGATTCCTCTAAAAATATTGCGACAGCAGTCAGACCTCCTCCTCGCAGAAACATTTTGAATAGCCTTGCAGGAAGAAAGTACAAGAATATATCATCAGAGAAAGAGGCAGCAAGAATGGAAAAAGAGTCTGAAAACATGATAAAGAAAACTGATGATATTGGTTCTAAAAGTCCAAGGAGAAGCAAACGATTGTCATCTACAAAAGAGACAGTAGTCACCAGCTCTAGCCAAAGTGCTCCAAATATCAATGAAGAAGAAAAAACACAGCCTACAAAATCTGCCAAAGAAGGAAAGAAATCAGAAAACGCCGCCGCAATGAGAAAATCGTATCGCAATAGCAAACATCACGCTGAGCATGACGACAACGAAGAGAACAACACCAACGATGAAGAAAACGATGAATACAACGAGGTAAATATGAGTATTTTCTTAGTACCTTAGATGCAAAATAAATGCATTTATTATATTGTTAAACATTTTTGTCTAACACAATTGATTTTAATCATCCAGAACGTATCTGAAAATTTAGAAGATAAAAAAAATAAAGGCAATAAACAGGAAAAGGCAAGAAGGATTGCAAAAAAGGCAAAAATAAATTTTATAGCCAGAACGATCAACAAGACAGTAAGATGCTCACTTAGACAGCTATTCACCTGTGTTGAAATATTGGAGGAACGACATATAAAAAGGCTTCGGGATGCAGGTTTGGGTCCCTTGCTTGATAGCAAGATCAGGCAAAACATTAATATCCGACTTGCCTGCTTACTTATGAATAGAATAGATCCAACAACCATGACTCTGAATCTAGGAGTAGCAAACAAAGTAATTGAGATTACTTCTTATGCTATCCATCTGCTTTTTGGACTGCCAGACGGTTCAAACACAACTCCAAGACCATCAGAAAGTGGCAACGACAAAACATTGCATGAGTTGAAGATTGAGCTTGGATTTAGAAAAAATGAGGATATGAATACTGATGACCTTCGCAAGCTCCTAAGGCTGTTGGTTAAAGACGAAGCAAACGACGATTTGGCTCTGAAAGTATTTGTGTTGATAATGTACATGAAATTCATATGCCCTAGAACAGCTGTCCGTGTGTCAAGGGAGGCAGCAATGGTAAAAAATCTGGACATATCAAAATTGAAGGACATGGATTTGTGTCAGTTGCTTGTAGATGAGCTCAAGAGAGCAGTCATCCAGTACAGAAAATCTAAATCAAAATGGACTGCCCTGCCTGGCTGCATCATAGCACCAGTTCTGTTATATCTTGACTGTTGTATGAAACAAGGCCTTTCAGACCTGGACACAAGAACACCTCGTACACACTTCATGGATTATGAAAAACTAAAGAGCATCGCTGCAGCAGACTGTGCTAAAAAAGGCGGGGAAGACCCCAATACCTGGATATTTGGAAACTTACCTGTAAGAAAATTTCAATGACCCTTTATCTTTTTTGTTAATTATATCTCGTACTGCATAAGTTAATACAATGTTTTCATTTTCTCATCCTAACAGTGGAAAGCACCAAATGACATAGTTTACTACCAGAAAAGGAATCCACTGAAAAGAATGTATCCGCATCATGAAGACCAAATGATGTCGGCAAAGCGTACTTTCAGAGGATCAAGCATTCCAGCTGGTGGTTCCGTTGAAGAAGAAAACACCAGTGTATCAGAAGATACATTGGAACAGATTGACAACTTGCTGACTAGCGCATACGAACTATCACACAAAGTACCAACTACATTTGACCGCCTCAAAAATGGAACAGCTGCTGAAAACCAAGCAACTACTGTCAAAGAAATTTCTGACAACGAAGCTAAAGTTATAGAAAGTTTACAGAAGACAACATTTCATCTCAGACAAACTTTTGCATTGTTCAAGAAAGCACATGATGAACATTGCAAGCAAATTCAGCAAGATGAAAGTGTAGCAAATAATGAGGTACGACAAAAGACATAATCACACTCGCAATTTTTTGCTGTGTTTGTTCAAATTTAACTAATCTAACTACTTACAAATCATAATTTTAAAGTTCCAAATACAACAATATAAGACTAATAAAGTTTAAATACAAAAAACCAGGTTGACAAAGAAGCTGCATCTCCAACTCAAGAAGGCACTGCAGAAAAAAAAAGAAGTGGAAAAAATGTGAGTTAACCTCAACTACATATGAGTTAACCTCAATTACAAATACAGCAACCGTTTAAATTGTTTTTCTAACTTGTTAACATATCGTAACAGGTTGCGAAGTAACCTGCTTCTACAAAAGAAAGGATCCAGGTACAATCAAAAAATGAAGATAATACTAACTTGTTCATTGAATACAAAATAAAGTAATACTATTAAGTTGCTGTGGTGAATTTACAAAATAAATAATTTTTTCATAATAAACTTTTTATGTTATATATTTGATTTACAGGTGCAAGATGATGGCCCAAAGGAAGCATCAGAAAACTTTTACTTCTACAACTGAAGTGTGATAAACATCTGTACTAAGACGTTGCTTTGAACTACCTACAACTTTTTTAGTGTATGTACTTTTGTAAACGTCTGCAAAGTTGAAACTCCGCAAACATATGATTGCATAACTTCCTGATTTGAACCAGTGATTATCAATGTGAAACAAGTGTACTCTTTTCGAACCATGTTGGTTGCATTGTACCTCACAGAAAAAAAAATATATCAAAAACAAAAGATTGCAGCACAAATTTTTGCTCCTCTTGGTGCGGACGCTGTACTCGTATCTCCGTCACCTTTGTACTCCACATTCCTTGCACATGTAACTCCGCCAGACAAAACAGAAATTGTTGCAGAGAAACAAAAAAAACACGGTTGGTACGAACGCTGTACTCGTCTCTCCGTCACATCTGTACTCCACAATCCTTCCACATGTACCTCCGCCAGACAAAACAGAAATTATTGCAGAGAAACAAAAAAAACACGGTTGCGTGTTCCCCTAGGTACGGACGCTATACTCGTCTCTACGTCACCTCTGTACTCCACAATCCTTGAACATGTACCTCCGCTAGACAAAACAGAAACTGTTGCAGAGAAACAAAGAGAAACACGGACCCCTGCTCCCCTTGGTGCGGACACTATACTCGTCTCTCCGTCACCTCCGTACTCCACAATCCTTGCACATGTACCTGCGTTAGACAAAAACGGAAAATCACAAAGGGAAACACGGTACCGTGCTCCTCACTGTGCGGATGATGTACTCGTTTCTCCCTCACATTTGTACTCCACAAGCCTTGCACCTGTACCTGCGCTAGACAAAACGGAAAATCACAAAGGGAAACACGGTACCGTGCTCCTCACCGTGCGGATGCTGTACTCGTCTCTACCTCACATCTGTACTCCACAAGCCTTGCACCTGTATTTGCGCTAGACAAAAACGAAAATCATCTAGATAAACACAGAACGTGCTCCTCTTGATGCAGATGTTGTACTCGTTTCTCCCTCACCTCCGTACCAACCAAGCCTTGCACCTGTAACTACAATAGACAAAAACGGGAATAATCCAGAGAAACAAAGAGAAACAAGGTCAAGTGCTCCTCTTAGTGAAGACGCTGTACTCGTATTTCCACCACCGCTGTACTGTATAAGCCTTGCACTTGTACCTGCGCTGAAGAAGAAGGAATTTTTTCTTATTCCCATTCGTACCCGCGCTATTGTCTTTCATATTATTATCTTTTTGAGAACAATCCCATCCACACATCGGAAACTAATGAACCACAACATCCACAGCATGCTGGAACAATATAATATATGTAAAAGGCACTGGACAACAAAACCCCGCACTAGGTCCCGTATGTCATAGAGGCAGAATAGGATAAGTGTAAAAGAGAGTGGACGACAAGACCTCAAAGTAGCTCCCGGATGTAATAGTGGCAGAATAGAATAAACATAAAAGAGACTGGACGATAATGCCCCCAAGTAGGTCCCAAATGTATAGAGGCATAATAGAATAAATATAAAAGTGAATGGACAATAACACCCCGAAATAGGTCAGAAATGTCTTTGGGTAGAAACCACACCAAAACTACTCTACTTGGCTTCTAAAATCAACAGTTCCACACCAACCGCTTTGCAAGAATCCACCTCCTTATCCAAAACAAGAAAAGAAAGCAACAACAGCAAGGGAGCATCGCCGGCATCTCCATCACAGCACACCAGCTGCAATTCGGAAAACTATCCAAGGTTTTGGATCATTGGTATGTATATCTCCAAAACTTCTAGATTCGGTGGAAACTCTATGTTCTAAATAGATCAGTCGCATACCACAATAACACAGAAAACAGATCTAGGGTCTACTGGAAAACAGTCTCACTACGCTTTCTTTTTCCACCTCGTGAAATCAAGCACCAATTTGAAGTTCCGCCGATGGATCTACTAGGAAAAAACATTACACACATACATCGTAGTACATTCAAAACAATAAATGTCGGCATACATAGAGGGATCTATAAGTCTATCAAATTTTAGTTCCAGGTCAACCAAGAAAACAAGATTAAATGATTAGTATAGGTCAAGAAAAGTATATTCTTTGCTAAACTATACTAATACATCACACTTTGATGCTTAAATAACAAATAAGAAAATATATAAGAGGTCGTTTGGTATCCATCATTTGAGACTGAAATCCTGGAATTCATTTTAAAATTCCATAGGTGGGCTGTTTGGTTGCCACAGAATTGGGCCATCATTTCATTTAGGAAATTCAGCAAAATGATGCCATGTGTAATCACAATTCTGAACTGAAACCTGTCATTCGCAATTCCTGTTGCAACCAAACAAATTCAATATTGAATTCTACTGTCATTTACAATTCCTGTGGCAACCAAACAAGTGTCCATTTCTAGAATTACAATGTAAATGAAATGAATACATGTATTCATTTCAAAATGCTACAATTGAAATGAAAACCTGGCTTCCAAACGACTTCTAAGTATAAATCACATGAACTTCATTATCAAGTCAAACTAAATTTAAAAAAAAACTACTTATCTCCAAAATGTATTTGTTTACATTCGTGCATAATCTGTAGTTATCTGATCTCCAAAATGTATTGCAAGCATATGTAATTTGATGGTTACCTTTTCTGTTCTACATAGAAAATGCTTACAAGGCTGCAGCAGGAAGCACACTACAGGGCAAAGAAGTACGGATATTTGTGCAGCAACTGTCCAATATGCGACGCTGATCCTCATTACCAGGTTTGAAATAATCAAATTCAATGCTTTGCAGCACATAAAAATATTTTACTCATCCCGTGCAATAAAAATTGACCTAATTTTATTTAAATTTCAATGCATCTGCACTATATGATTTACAATTAATGCATTGATAATTGAAATGTCATCTTTAGGAAACACACCTTGCAAAAATGCAAGAGGATGCGCAATACAGGGTACAGGTGCACAGACAGTTGTACAAAAGCTGTCCAATATGCGGCGTCGACCCTCATAACCAGGTTTCAAATATCCAAATTTAATGCTTCGTCGTATACTATATGATTTACATTGAATGCATTAATAATTCAAATTTCATCTTTAGGAAACACAGCTCGAAAGAATTCAAGAGGCCGGGCAATCCGGCGAAGAGAAGACTGGATCCTTGTGCAAGAGCTGTTCAATATGCGGCATCGACCCTCATAACCAGGTTTTAGAAAATTTATTTAATTTTATTTAAATCTCAATTTTCGATCAAAACTCCCACATGATCCACAATCAATGAAACATCATATTTAGGAATTTCATGCAACAAGTAATCAGGCTCCAAGAAACACCGCCACTGAAAAGAGCCAAAGCGACGATGAAAGTGAGGACATCACAGACAAAGGTGTTGACACAGATATTGATGAAAGTTATGCACAGTTCCTGTCAATTATGGGAAAAATAACTGTTAGAGGTACAAATACTAGCAACTAAAAAAGCAAACATTACAGTCAATATATAGTTTTCAATGAAAAAATTATAATACCTCTTGATTGTAGGACCTGGACTGTATGAAGACGCAAATTTTGACGAAGCATGCGTCTTTGGAAACCACGTGGAGATGAATTACACTCAAGTACTCCACCTGACAAATGAAGTCATCACGAACCAGACACCAGCTATTAAACATTATATTTGCACCATGACTAAATCATTTGTTACAGGAGGCATATGTAAGATGGTAAGTTTATCGGAGTTTTCCTAAGTCTATCTCGTCAATTATATAAAATACTTATTGTCTTCATGACAAGAAACTTCTGACATAGTGTACCACAAAACTAATAATGGTTCGTTAATATCTTTTTAGGAATTTTCAAAAGAATTCACTAATGAACACATTCGGGGATTCATACAAGAACCGGTTAAAGTTGCTGTCAGCTGCACATCGGGAGACATTACAATGTATGCTACCATGAAGATGGATAAGAATGGAAAGCTATAATAAAGAAAGGTTTCCTAGATATAGTTGAAGAATTTTACCTGAAAGAAGGAGACATTTGCTCATTTAGTTTCAAAGATGAAAGAGGATCTCCATTCTTTCATGGCAGTGCCTGGCTCAAGCTTGTCATAACAAAGCTACAAACTGAGGCGTAAGTTAAAATAAGTACAATGTGTCAATACTGAAACAATGTGAACCACGCAACGAATTACGTACAAGTATTTGTATTTGGTTATTACTCAATGGTAGTGTCAATGTGCGTGGCTCAATGCTAGATTTCCATCAATATTTTATATGTAATATTTGAGAAACTCCTCGAATTTATTGACACTGTAATGTTAATGCTAGTGTCATATGACTGAAATTCATTTGCTGCGAACTGTACTCGACTAGTCATCACCGCTGTACTCGACAAGCCTTTGCACCTGTAACTACGCTAGAGAAAAAGGAAAGAGACACAGTCTTGTACTCCTCTTCCTACATAAGTTGTACTCGACACCCGGTCACCGCTGTACTCGACACGCTATTACACCTGTACCTCGGCTAAAGAAAACGGAAAGAGGCAACATCATGTACTCCTCTTGGTGCGAAACATGTACTCGGTTCGCCATCGCCGCTGTACTTAACACGCATTTGAACCAGTACCTGCGATAGAGAAGCACAGACTTGTACTCATTTTGATGCGAAACCACTAGCCGTCATCGCCGTACTCAACACCCCTTCGAACATGTACCTACGCTAGAGAAAACGGAAATCTTTCAAGATAATCAAAACAGAAACACAGTACCGTGATCCTCTTCCTACCTAGCCTGTACTCGTCTCTACGTCATTCTTGTACTCCACACCCCTTCGATCATGTACCTGTGCTAGAGAAAACGGAAATCTTTCAAGAGAAACAAACAAAGAAACGACATCGTACTCCTCTTGGTTCCGACGCTGTACTCGTGTCTACCTCTCGGATGTACTTCACAAGCCTTGCACATGTACCTACGCTTCAGAAAACAGAGATCTTTCCAGATAAATCAAAAGAGAAACACAGTACCGTGCTCCTCTTCCTACCTGGGCTGTACTCGTCTCTACGTCATTCTTGTACTTCACGCCCCTTCGAACATGTACCTACACTAGAGAAAACGTAGATCTTTCCAGATAAATCAAAAGAGAAAAACAGTTCCGTGCTCCTCTTCCTACCTAGGCTGTACTCGTCTCTACGACGAGGATGTACTTCACGCCCCTTCGAACATGTACCTACACTAGAGAAAACGGAAATCTTTCCAGATAAATGAAAAGAGAAACAAAGTACCGTGCTCCTCTTCCTACCTAGGCTGTACTCGTCTCTACGTCATCCTTGTACTTCGCAACCCTTCGAACATGTACCTGCGATAGAGAAAATGGAAATCTTTCAAGAGGAACAAACAAAGAAACGACATCGTACTCCTCTTGGTTCCGACGCTGTACTCGTCTCTGCGTCGCGAATGTATTTCACAAGCCTTTGCACATGTACCTGCGCTAGGGAAAACGAAAATCTTTCCAGACAATAAAAGAGAAAATCAAACGGAAATATTTCCATAGAATAACAGACCTGTACTCGCCTAGCCATCATCGCTGTACCCGACGCCCCTTCGAACATGTACCTGCGATAGAGGAAACAGAACCTGTACCTGCGATAAATCAAAAGAGAAATACTGTACCGTGCTCCTCTTCCTAACTAACCTGTACTCGTCTCTACGTCGGGGATGTACTCCACACAACTTCGAACATGTACCTGTGATAGAGGAAACGGAAATCTTTCCAGATAAATCAAAAGAGAAATACAGTACCGTGCTCCTCTTCCTAACTAACCTGTACTCGTCTCTACGTCGGGGATGTACTTCACACAACTTCGAACATGTACCTACGATAGAGGAAACGGAAATCTTTCCAAAAGAATAAAAGAGAAAACGGAAAACTTTCCAAAAGAAAATAATAGAAAAATAGAAAAAAAAACAATAGTTTGACGCGCCGAAGGCGCCTTGATACGAGGCGAATCCGAGCCGTAGCAATCGCTTCGACGTATGGGGGTAACGACAAACGGGGACAACGACATATGTATGCCATTCATTATGTTTATTAATGTTTGATGCGCCGAAGGTGCCTTGATACGAGGTGAAGCCGAGCCGTAGCAATCGCTTCGACATATGGGGGTAACGACAAACGGGGACAACGACATATGTATGCCATTCATTATGTTTATTAATGTTTGATGCGCCGAAGGCGTCTTGATACGAGGTGAAGCCGAACCATAGCAATCGCTTCGACATATGTCTTCTTGTAGCACTCTTTTGGAATTTAAAAAAAATTGTAATTTGAAAGTGCTACGTCCCTCCCATTAATTCCCCAGAAAACTCACAGCCCGGAAATACAAAGGAAAAAAGCCAAAAAGGAAGTCCCGCCCAATTTTTTGAAAACGTACTGCGCGCGTAAAAGGAAAAAAATAGCTTAACGGGTCCGCATATTGTTAACGGGTCTACCGGAGCGTAAAGGGAAAAAACAAAACCCGAAAAACGATTCGCGTCTTTTCCCGGGGACACGTTCCGCGCGCGACACGTGTCGTCGCGAGAGCGCGGGATGGGTTTTTCCCTTCTGATACCCGGAGACAAACTATTGCGTTAGATCGGACAAGGAAGCCGCAAGAAAGCACATGGGCCAGGCCCAGAAAACTTTACGTTGTATCTCTCTTTAACGTAGATTTTCCCTTCTCATAAGGAAAAGGAAGCCTACCGTCTACACAACATCTCAAGGAAAAAAAAAGGAAGCCTCACGAACTACGTGTGCATATCAGGTCCCGTGTCCAGGTTGATTTCCTCTTATATATACACCGCACGACTGACATATATATCACATATCTAGCGTAATTTTCGCCTGCGATGATCGACTTTTCTGAGGATTTCCTCGTTGATGATCCAGTCGAGATTTCTGGCGGCGTACACGGAGTTGGCCGCAGAGATGAGTTATCGACCATTTGGACACGGGACACCACCAGAACCACCCACCGCTCCGTCACCTCCCAGTAGCACTCCCAGTAGCAGTCCATGAGGATGAGCCGTGAGTTTGCCGTGAGTTCGCTACTGTGGCGTTGCTGACGCCAGAGCCGATCAAGGCGGCCAAAACCTCCAACAAGAATAACATCCATGATAGCGGAGCCTACGATGACGCTAATGCCGGCCAGCTTTAACAACATCGGCGAGGACGACCTTCAGGGCAACAACCTGCTAGCCGTCGCGCCAAGCAGCGGCACTATGTTCTCCACGCAGGCGGACGGGCATCCGCAGGACTCCAATTAGAACTCATAATAAGCCCAACACTCGTGATCGGACTCTGCTAGATGCGTGGATAGATGGTACATGAGGCTGTGTGATCCTTTCTGTTCCGGTACGATCGTGACTCCCCTCCACTAGTAGAAAATCTCTCATCAGTACCGATTCCAGAGGGGCATTAGTACCGTTTGAGCAACCGGTATTAATTATCCGGCACTAAAGCCCCCCCCCCTTTCGTACCGGTTGCTTACGAACCGGTATAAAAGACCCTCCACGTGGGCCACCAGGAGAGCTCAGGGCCAAGGAGCTTTGGTACCGGTTGGTAATACGAACCGGTACCAAAGGTTCCCACCCGCGGAAGGGAATTTGCCCAAATCTCTGCCGCGGCAGAGAATTGGTTTTTTAGGGTTTTTGGAGGGGTTTAGGGATATCGGTTTGTTTCATATCGCGTCGATGCACCAGAAACGCGTTTGGGTTTAGGTAGTACATGAAGATCAAGATGATGCATAGCAAGTTGGTGCATATAATATAACACACATGTTATTGCATAAGATCGCAAATTAAGTAGCACTATGCATGAAGATCGATCTTCATGCATAGTGGTACTCTCCGAGGCGTACTCTATATATGTCTATTACATGTAGCATAGTGGTACTCTTCGAGTCAACTATATATGTAACATGTACATCTCCATTCATAGTGGTACTCTGCGAGTGGTGGTATGACGTCCCGAAGGAAAAATCCCGCCAATTCCTCGCCTATTGCTATGAAGCGGTCATCGATTGAGAGCTTGTTCCGCTTTCTTGCCAACTATAAAAGAATAAGATACAAATGAATACATGAAACAACTATTACTGAAACTCAGCACAACTTATGATAACAAAACAAATTTGTGAAGATTGTTTTTGTACCTCTTTATTTCTTTCATTATTCGTTCTCTCGCTGACAATTCTGCGGATGTACTCGCAAACGAAGAATCCACAGAGATCGGTCCCCGGAGGTTGTTGCGGGCATTTCTTTAAAAGAATATAATTCAATCAAACAATAGTCAAGTATGATAATTAAAAGGTGTGTGGACCTAGGTAGTACTACTTACTTTCGCACGCCATCGCAGCTTCGGTGTCCATTCACGGGACGTATCTTCCTTCATGAAAGTTTGCCATACGCTGCTCGACAAAAGAAAATGCATAAAAGAGTCATCAATTAGTTCAAAGCAGGAAATTAACGAAACAAACCGATAAGAATTAAAATTACCTTCTGAGCATTAAAAAACAAGACACGTATAGTTCCGATTTTTTGCTTAGTTAGTCTAAGACTTCAACTTCTCCAATTTCCAAATTGATGACGAGAAGAATAAAGTGAAACCTACGCACGTTTCAATATGTAGTGTCATATATATAAGTCATTAGTTAAAATTTTGACATACGGTGAGCAAAATATAATGTGTTATAAGACAGTAAGACTCACTCGAAGTTGTAAGGCCAAATTATTAGCTTTTTGTCACGTTGTCGCTTCAAAAACCTTAGCAAAGTCTGCGGTGTATCCTTGTTATAGAGG
This sequence comes from Lolium multiflorum, assembly GCA_030979885.1. Classification (NCBI taxonomy): domain Eukaryota; kingdom Viridiplantae; phylum Streptophyta; class Magnoliopsida; order Poales; family Poaceae; genus Lolium; species Lolium multiflorum. The sequence continues at coordinate 45,699,706 of CM061753.1, read as the reverse complement.
GGATTCTCTATGGTTTTAACATGCATTGTGTGCGGGTCAATGAACCCAATGTCTGTGATATCGTCCCTTTTGCATTCGAGCATCTTCGATCTGCATAATATAGCGCACAAAAGATTATAATCTGCAGACAATGAACGACTTCTCAAATTAAATAAATAAATCACTTACAGACAATAGCAACTGATGATTGATTTGTCGAGGGCCCGGAGATTGTATAACTGAAAGAGTTCGGCGAAGTCAACGTTCACACAGTACTCCTGGAAGTAGTGCTCTTCCCTAACTCGCACCATGATAGTCTCGATCCCTTCCTTTGAGGCCTTAAGGTACCACGAATGCAAGTTACGCATACATGTTGGTACCTTCCTGAGATTCTCGACCAAATCTTTCCCTTGAACAAACTGATATGCTCGTTCAGCGAAGGCGTAATCAGTTGCGTCTTGTCGAGAACTTTGAACGGTCTTCCCGTCAAACACCTTGAGAGGGGCGACCGATTGAACGGGTTGTTGTCCGAGCTGGTAGACACTGTGTATCCCTTTTATCTCCCTGATACCCGATTGAACGGGTTTTGTCGCCTCGATCATCTTGTCATACGACGTTTCAATAGAACGCGCATAGTCAGATGGCGGCGATGGTACAGGGTCATATAGATTGTCAACGGTACGCACAACTTTCACCGGATCTAGTGTCTTCTCGAAAGGTATCTCTGGCACTTTCGGTGCAAACCATTTCTTCAACTCGGCCTGAACGGCCTCCGCGTTTTCCTCTGGAGTTTTTTCCCAAGGTAACTTCTCAGTAGGCGGCAGTTGTTTCTCCTTTCTAGCTTTCTTCCTAGGCGGCGTACCGTTCCGCTTAACGGACGCTGTCTTACGTCGCGGAGGATCTCGAGATGGTGGACTCACGCTGGGGTCCCTCTCAGGTAGGTGTGGACTTGGCTGCTCACCAGGACTGCCACCAGGAGGAGTCGATGGCATTTGCTGCTCATGTGTAGGAGTCGTGGCCTTTGCAAAAGGACGACGTACTTCTTCGGCCATAGGGCGAAACCGTGCTTGACATCGGCCAGTGTCCTCTCATCTTCACCTCTAGGAATATCAAGCTCCACTGTTTCAAAACCCGGAACAACTTCATCCACCCCGACACGAACACAGCCAGGTGGAATGGGCATATGATGGTGCATTGCTCCATCTTCACTTGGGTACACATAGCCGACCGCCACCTTAACGAACGCGGTCCTGAATAACATATGTAGCTTGCAATCTGTCTTCTCCGTGACATAATCCACGGGGTCGCTTCCTCCACATCCGTCAAGATGCGAGGAACCGACACTGCTTCTTCGCTGAGATGGGGCAGCATCGGCTTGTGGATCCTGTAGAAACAGCTGATCAGGTGCCCTCTGATTTCTCTCAAGAGCCTCCACCCTAGTTAACAACTCCGTTACAATGTCGGCGTCCTTCTTCTTCTTTCGCGAACGGCTTCTATAAGCGCTGTCCGGCCACGCTTCCTTCATGGTGAGACCTGGGCGAGCTCGTACCCGTCCAACATGTTTAGGGTTCCCCAGAGCGAGTGTCAGCTCGTCATTCTCTCGATCGGGAATGTACTCTCCCTTTCTGACCTTTTCAATTGCATCTACAAGCTTCGGTACAATTGCCTCAATTTTTTCCTTCCATTTTCCCTTCGCAACGATAAGCCCTGTCTTTGGGTCCAACCCTGCCCCATGAGCGAACAACCAGAACTTGGACCGTTCGGGCCAGTCCCATGTCTGTGGAGTGATTCCATGATCAATCAGTTTATTCTCAAACGTTGTCCACTTCGGAATGGCACTCTTGTAGCCACCTGACCCCAAATGATGCGGAAGTTTCTTCTTTGCAGCATTTTCGGTATTTTTCTTCGATCGGGACACAAAAGTAGACGATTTCTTATACTCCTTAAATGCGGCCCAGTGATCTTTTATCTTCACTAGATTATCATCGAATACTGGATCTTCATTCTTATATTTGTCCCATAAATTTTTCTTGAAGCTCTGGAATTGTATGGCCATCTTCTTCAATGTCCATTCCTTGACTTTATTCTTCTGGCCTTCCGTCATGTCTTCCGGTAGGCTGAACTTTGTCAGTAGCGTGTCCCAAAGAAAAATTTTCATCGTGTCGTTGACATAACTAGCACCACTCTCCGGGTTCTTCGGCTTATGCCACTCTTGAATGCTGATCGGTACATGGTCCCTAACAATAACTCCGGATTGACTTGTAAATTTGCGGCAAAACTCCTTGGGATGCACTGGTTCACCATTATCCTTGAATGCCGTGAGGGCTAACCTGCCCTCGCCCTTTAGCACCCGCGTCGGGCCTCGTTTTGTTCTAACAAACTTGCTCGATGATCCAGAAGGCTAAAAGAAAAAATTATTCGTTAATAAGTGCAATACAAATAAATGAATGCATCTAGGGATGAACACAGACTAATTGATACATAGATATACACCTCGCCGGAGTTTGTGATGGACACTTCATTGTCTTTTCTAACTTGTTCAGACTCAAGTCCCTCGCCAAAATCATTCAGAAAGTCTTGGTACTCGTTGTCATCTCCATGGTCGGGTTCCGGACCACGGGCACTCTCATAGATCAATTTCTGCACCGCTTCTGCCCCCTCCTCATCTCGAACGAAGGTGCCGTCCTCCATACCTCAATGTCACTACAAAATGAAGAAAGCAATTATATTTCATTCATCATGTAATGATCATATAACAGATTGCTAGATAGATAACAATTGACTCGATGTCGCGGCGCCACGGTCACAGACTCGGTGTTCCCCTCCTCCTCTCGCTCTTCTCGACCCTAACACTACTCGGCGTTCCCCCTCCTCCTCTCGCTCTTCTCGACCCTAACCTCCTCCTCTCGCTCTTCTCGACCCTAACACTACTCGGCGTTCCCCCTCCTCCTCTCGCTCTTCTCGACCCTAACACTACTCGGCGTTCCCCCTCCTCCTCTCGCTACTCAATCCCTGCAAATATAACCAGCACTTATAACCAGAGACAAATATCATATATTTGCAACAGCACATCATATATTTGCAAAAACACATCATATATTTGCTATAAACCTTGTCTGATTGTCAGAATTTGGATGTTCCTAATTATATTTAGTAACTAGATACATTCAAATTAAAAAAACCTCCAGACATATTTCATGGGAGGAAAGGAGTAGATCAAATTGGAGAAAGGTTGGATAGATGCAATGCAAAGGCCGTGGCTCTACAAGGGCCGAAATATTTTCCATGCACGCCGCGGACAAGAAACCCATCGACGTGCCCGCCGCCTTCACCCCCGCCCGTCCCCGCAACCGCAAGCGCCCCCTTGCCACTCCCTCCTCGGCTGCGGCGGCGAGCAGGAGCACGCCTCTGTGTCGTCGTCGTCGGAGTAGTAGGCTACTGGTCAGAGCTCAGAGCCACACCAAACACGCGACGCACGGTCGAAACACAGACAGCGACCGAGCACAAGGCCCAAACGAGGAAAGCCAACCGTCGACACTCGGCGCGGCGCGGCGGTCTGATGGCGGCGGCCCGGTCGCAGACGGCGGAGGTGGACCCGCGGAGCGGCTACTGCGCCGCCACGCGCGCGTTCCGGAGCAAGCGCGCCGACGTGCCGCTCCCGGCCGACCCGGACCTCGACGTCGTCACCTTCCTCGCCACCCGCCGCCACTCGGGCGTGGTCGCGCTCGTCGACACCGCCACGGGCCGCCGACCACCTTCGCCGAGCTCTGGCGCGCGGTGGCCGCCGCCGCCCCGCGCTCTCCGCGCCGCCCTTCTCCATCCGCTAGGGCCACGCGCGCCATCCTCTCCCCCAACTCCGTCCACCCGCCGCGCGCTCGCCATGTCCCTCGGCGCCATCGTCACCACCGCCAACCCGCTCAACACCGCCGCCGAGATCGCCAAGCCTCTGCGTCATTACGTCGAACAGGTGGTGGGCGGCCGCGGTTGAGGGCGTCGCGGCACGCGCCACTGCACGCAGCCGTGTGCGCTCCTCCGTTGGTGCGGCAGCGGCGGCGGCAGGGCCGCGCGGTGGCGGCGCGGCGGCGGCGGGCAACGGCGCCGGAGAAGAAGGGGAGGGAGGCGACGGGGGCGGCGCACATGCTGCAGAGGCGCGCGCGGCGAGGGCGGGCGGCGGCCGACGGCGAGGCGTGCGACGGCGACGGCGAGGAGCGGCGCGGCGCGGTCGTCTCTGTGCGTGTGAGGAGGGGATTTGGGGAAAAATTTCCGCACGGCTAAGTCTAATACAGGGAGAAGACAACCGGTACGAAAGACCTTTCGTACCGGTTGGTGATACCAACCGGTACCAAAGATATTTTTTTTGTTTTCTTTTCTTTTGCTGTTTTCTTTTCTGTTTCTTTTTCTTTTCTGTTTCTTTTTCTTTTCTATTTCTTTTTCTTTTCTGTTTATTTTTCTTTTCAGTTTCTTTTTCTTTTCTGTTTATTTTTCTTTTCTGTTTCTTTTTATTTTCTATCTCTTATTTTCTATTTCTCCTTTTTTTCTTTTCTTTTCTATTTCTTATTTTCTATTTCTTTTTATATTTCTTATTTTCTATTTCTTTTTCTATTTCTTATTTCTTATTTGTTGTTTCTTTTTCTTTTCTTTTTCTTTTTTCCTTTATGTTCATTTTTTTTCTATTTCTTATATTTTTGTTTTCTATTTCTATTTCTTTTTCCGTTTGTTTTCTTTTCTATAACCTTTTTTATATTTCTTTTCTACTTCTTTTCTATATATTTTCTAATTATTTTTATATTTCTTTTCTATATATTTTCTTTTTATATTCTTTACTCCCGCCACGACGCCGTCCGCGCGGGAAAGTTTCCCGCCACGACGTCGCGCGGCAAACTTTCCCGCCACGACGCCGCGCGTGGGAGAAAAAAGGAATAAAATTTTATTACGATTGAACTCGAATTAAAAGTACATAGCTTAACTGAAAATTAAAGATACATGGCCAAATTCTACTGTTGGAGTCATTCAGTCATACTCGTGCCTAGCCCTGTAGTAGTCGCCACTGTAGTCGTCGTAGTCGCCGTCATCATCGTCGCTGGCATCGGGGTCGCGGTACTCGAACGTCGGCGGGTGAGCACGCGTGGGCTGGGACTGAGGGTAGCGCAGGCGGGGGCCACGGTAGGCCATGACGCCCGGAGAGTCCGGCCACGCCACCACAGCCGACGGCCGGCCTCGTTGAAGTTCGAAGGAGGCGGGCCGCCCTCCTCGTGCCTGGAAAGCGCCCTCTCACGCCGATTGATGAAGAAGCTTTCCCAAGTCGGGCTGTAGTCGGGATGCCACTGGGGATTCCTCCGCTGCTCGGCGTGAGCTCGAAGTAGTAGTGGTTCGTGATGGCCATCTCGCGCGCCACACCTAGAGGGACTGGAGGGACCGGTACGCCTCCGACGCTTAGCAACCAGCCGGTCGGGACGCGGTAGCCCGGCGGGCAGGGGTAGTTCGAGGCGCAAAGCGCCTCCGCCTCCCGGGGGGTTAGAGATGCGATGGAAGCCATGGGAGAGAATGATGAGGTTTGCAGATATGAGTCTAGATGTGATATGTAAATGGTGGCCAAGCCTACATATATATAGTGAAAAAATGGCGGGAAGACAGAGGCGGGAACCGGTGGAAAGCGCGGGAAGAAAATAGGCGGGAAGACAGAGGCAAACCTTTAGTACCGGTTGGTGGGTGCAACCGGTACTAAAGCTGGGAGGACGCGTGGGTAACCTTTAGTACCGGTTGGTGTCTGCAACCGGTACTAAAGCTGTCGGCAGGATAAGGACGCCCTGCTCGATGAGATAAAGTATGTAGCGCACGACGCCCTGTCGGTGGGATAAGGACGCGTGGGTAACCTTTAGTACCGGTTGGTGGGTGCAACCGGTACTAAAGCTGTCGGCAGGATAAGGACGCCCTGCTCGATGAGATAAAGTATGTAGCGCATGATGCCCTATCGGAGGAAGAAGAAGACAAAGTAGAAGCGGCGCCGTGCCTATAAAAGGAGCATCGATACACCATGGGAAGCAGCTCAACAAGCCAACATGGATGGAGAGTTTCATCACCATGGATGGAGGAAAGGGTTGGGAAATCTCCCGTGGCGGAACTTGTCGAAGATGCCCTTGGTGCACACGCCCTATGGCATCTTCGGAAGTTCCGCCTCGGAAAAATTTCCCTGCAAGCCCGTGGAAGACTCCATCGATCTCCTCTAACAATGTTGGGGAAAGGGTTGGGAAATCTCCCGTGGCGGAACTTCTCGAATATGCCCTTGGTGCACACGCCCTATATATGGCATATTCGGAAGTTCCGCCTCGGAAAAATTTCCCTGCAAGCCCGTGAAAGCTACTTAACTAGTAAAACAAGCCAACCATCTCCATTGTTAATATCTTACATACAGTAACATCATTACACAAAAGTGATTTCCATATTGAGATACACAAGTTATGATCCCTATATGTAGCTAGCTAGTCTTCTGAGTTTTCTTCGCCCGTTTCCCTTTCTTCTTACTGCGACGCAACCATGGACAATCTTCATTGTTTAAGATGATGCTTGGGTCAATTTTTACCTTGAAGGGTGGAATATCGTCAAACTTATTATAATCTTCTGACATGTCTGTCTTGTCCTCTACTCCCACGATGTTTCTTTTTCCTGAAAGAACTATGTGCCGCTTTGGCTCATCGTATGATGTGTCCTCTTGCCTTTCTTTTCTTTTTTTCGGTTTGCTAGACATATCCTTCACATAAAAACCTGAGCCACTTCACTGGCTAGGACGAATGGTTCGGTGTCGTACCCTAGATTCTTGAAATCCACTGTAGTCATTCCGTACTGCGGGTCTACCTGTACCCCGTCTTTCAGGTTGAACCATTTGCACCGGAACAAAGGGACCTTGAAATTAGGTCCATAGTCAAGTTCCCATATCTCCTCTATGTACCCATAATATGTGACCTTGTTCCCATTGCCATCTTCTGCATCAAAGCGGACACCACTGTTTTGGTTGGTGCTCTTTTTGTCTTGGGCGAAAGTGTAAAATGTGTTCCCATTAATCTCGTACCCTTGAAAATTCGATATAGTAGAAGATGGTTTCTTGGCCAACAAGTACAGCTGCTCGTCATCGGTGACATTCATGAGACGTGTTTGCAACCAACCGCCGAAAGTCTTCATGTGTTCTCCATCAATCCAATCTTCACGTTGCTCCGGGTATTTAGAGCGTAAGATATCCTTGTGTTCCTCTTTGTACGGAGCCACCAAGATGGAATTATGTAGAACTGTGTAGTGTGCTTGAGTGAAAGAATGTCCGTCCATACACGTTGCTGATTTCTTTCCTAGCGTGCCTTTTCCACGCAGTCTCCCCTCATAGCGCGATTCAGGAACACCGATCGGCTTAAGGTCAGGAATAAAGTCAACACAAAACTCAATGACCTCCTCTGTTCCATAGCCCTTGGAGATGCTTCCTTCTGGCCTAGCACGGTTATGAACGTACTTCTTTAAGACTCCCATGAATCTCTCAAAGGGGAACATGTTGTGTAGAAATACAGGACCGAGAACGCCAATCTCTTCGACCAGGTGAACTAGGAGATGTGTCATAATATTGAAGAAGGATGGTGGGAACACCAACTCGAAGCTGACTAGACATTGGACCACATCCTTCTGTAAATTTTGTAGAGTAAGTGGATTGATCACCTTCTGAGAAATTGCATTGAGGAACGCACATAGCTTCACAATGGGTACTCGAACATTTTCCGGCAGAAGCCCCCTCAATGCAACCGGAAGTAATTGTGTCATAATCACGTGGCAGTCATGAGACTTTAGGTTTTGAAACTTTTTCTCCGACATGTTTATTATTCCCTTTATATTCGACGAGAAGCCAGACGGGACCTTGATGCTACTCAGGACTTCAAAAAAGATCTCCTTCTCCTCTTTGGTAAGAGCGTAGCTGGCAGGACCTTGATACTTCTCTGGATTCAGGTTGTTTCCTTCGTGGATACTTTGCTGGTCCTGCCGTGCATCCGGTGTATCTTTTGTCTTCCCATACACGCCCAAGAAGTTTAGCAGGTTCACGCAAAGATTTTTCGTCACGTGCATCACGTCGATTGCAGAGTGAACCTCTAAGAATTTCCAGTAGGGTAGCTCCCAAAATATCGACTTCTTCTTCCACATGGGTACGTGTCCGTCAACATCATGCGGAACAGATTGTCCGCCGGGACCCTTTCCAAAGATCACTTTTAAATCCTTGACCATATCATATATAACTTCCCAAGTAGGGCGGGTAGGCTTCGTTCGGTTATCTGCCTCACCTCCGAAATGCTTTCCTCTCTTTCTTACGTGATGTTGTTTTGGAAGAAATCGACGATGCCCCAGGTACACATTCTTGTTTCCCAAATAATTACTGTCAGTCTCACCTAAACAGTGTGTGCATGCATTGTATCCCTTGTTTGACTGCCCTGAAATGTTACCAAGAGCAGGCCAATCATTGATGGTTACAAATAACAACGCTCGTAGGTTAAATTCCTTTTGTTCGTGCTCATCCCACACAGGTACACCTTCGTCACGCCACAACTCTAAAAGTTCTTCAACCAATGGCCTCAGGTACACATCAATGTCGTTGCCGGGTTGCTTCGGACCTGGATGAGCACTGGCATCATAATGAACTTCCGCTTCATGCACAACCAAGGAGGAAGGTTATAGATACATAGAGTCACTGGCCAGGTGCTATGACTGGAGCTCTGCTCCCCGAAAGGATTAAAGCCATCTGTACTTAGACCAAATCTTAAGTTCCTTGCATCATCTGAAAATGACTTGAACTCTCTGTCGATTTTTCTCCACTGCGACCCGTCAGCGGGTGTCTCAGCATCACATCTTTCTTACGGTCCTCTTTGTGTCATCGCAACAACTTAGCATGCTCTTTGTTCTGAACAAACGTTTCAACCGTGGTATTATAGGAGCATACCACATCACCTTCGCAGGAACCCTCTTCCTGGGGGTGGACTCATCCTCAACATCGCCAGGGTCATCTCGCCTGATCTTATACCTCAATGCACTACATACCGGGCATGCATTAAAATTCTCGTACTCCCCGCGGTAGATGCAGTCATTGATGCATGCATGTATCTTCTGCACCTCTAATCCTAGAGGGCAGACAACCTTCTTTGCTTCGTACGTGCTAGAGGGCAACACGTTCTCCCCTGGAAGCATCTTCTTTATTATTTTCAGCAACTTTTCAAATCCCTTGTCAGAAGTACCATTCTCTGCCTTCCACTGCAGCAATTCCAGCGTGGTACTGTTATCACCAGAATTTGACCAAGTCAGAGGTGGGCCGCGATCAAGATGGACTTGAAGAATATACATGGAAGAAATACGTGAATCGGCCTTTATATGCAAAGTTTGGGCTAGTTAGCCCATGTATCTGTAACATAGTAGGATACGTGTCGGTTAGTTAGAGTTTGCCTCGTGCACGGTTGGGATTATTCCCACGCTAGAAAGTCCCCTGGACTATAAATATGTATATAGGGTTTATGAAATAAACAACAACCAACGTTCACCACAAATCAATCTCGGCGCATCGCCAACTCCTTCGTCTCGAGGGTTTCTTTCGGTAAGCATCATGCTGCCTAGATCGCATCTTGCGATCTAGGCAGCGCTAGCCTATTTGTTGTTCATGCGTTGCTCGTACTGAAGCCTTTTTGATGGCGAGCAACGTAGTTATCTTAGATGTGTTAGGGTTAGCATTGTTCTTCGTATCATATGCTATCGTCGTGCAACCCTTACATCTAGCCGCCCTTACACCTATCTTAGGTGTAAGGGCGGCACCCCGCTTGATCTTTATTTAGTAGATCCGATCCGTTACGGTTGCTCCTTGTTCTTCAAGGATTAGTTTAATATCTGCAATAGTTAGGCCTTACAAAGGGTTGGAGGATCCAGCGGCGCGTAGGGTGTCGTTTGCTAGTCCTAGACAGGATGTTCCGAGGATCAACCTCGTGTTGGTTTTTAGGCCCTATCTAGGATCGGCTTACGATCACCGTGCGTGGCCGCGAGGCCCAATCGTGAGTAGGATGATCCGATTATGCGGTGAAAACCCTAAATCGTCGTAGATCGTTTTAGCTTTATCTTGATCAAGCAGGACCACCATATATTCGTGCACCTCGTACGAATCATGGGTGGATCGGCTCTTTGAGCCGATTCACGGACAACCTGAGAGCCGATCGAGGCTCGTATTTAATGTTTACGTGTATGCCATGCAGAAACTAAGCGAGGCATCTCCATCACCTTCATGACCAGGTATAGGTCAGGTGGCACGCCCTTGCACCAGCATCGGACGTGCGTGCCGGAGTTCTTTGCGGGCCGTCGCTCGGAGGGACCAGGGCCAGCCGCAGCCCTAAGTTGTTCCCGGCTCTACTATGTTGCCCGTCGTTGCTCGCCGGTGGGTTTCTGACCGCAACACATTCTGGCACGCCCGTGGGACGATCTTCGACATCAACCACATCGCCATCTACATCTGAGATGGCGGACGGCACCCATCACGTACGAGGATCTGACCGAGGAGCTCAAGAAGAAGTATGACGAGGTCAAAACGATCCTCGAAGCCGACCTCATCGGCTCGTTTCACAGAACCCGTTCACATGGCATCAGGTGGAAAGGGTTCTCACCTGAAGGCGCGCTCGATGGAGTGGACCTGTCCGTCCCGTCAGAAGAACGCACTAGGTCCCTGCGTCAGGAGATTAGCTACATGGTGGCTCACTCGCTGCATCGCCATTCTGAGAGCCTGGTGAATACTTTGGAGCGTGTCGCTTTTCGGATGATCCAGGAAATCATGAGGCATCAGTACTCTCCGTCAGGACCAGCTCTCGGGACCTACCAAGGAGAGGTGCCACTACAGTCCCGTCCACCGTTGCCATTCGCAGTGGTAGCACCAGAAGTGCCGAATTCACCGGCATGCGCCGTTGACATGGTAGAAGACATAAACCCTAGGAGGTGCCAGCCAAGATACTCGTTCAACATCAACATGGTAGAACTTGGGCACCGCCCCGGCAAGAGTAGGGATGAGGGCAGCTGCTCTCATAGCAAAGATAAAGAGGAAGCTGTTCCACGCGATCGGCCCCGACACTGCCAAAAGATCCTGGTGATGATCAAGATGAAAGCCGATTCTAGCGATCGGCCCGTGTTATCCGTACCACCTGCTCTCCCAGTATGTGGCGTCGACCTCACAGGTGACGGAAAACTAGGGTATGGGTTTACATCGGCTGATGAGCTAGAGGAAGTCGACATCGGTTCTGGGGATAAGCCGCGACCAACTTTTATCAGCAGGAAGTTAGATCCACAGCTCAGGGGTCAGATGATAGCTCTGTTGAAAGAATACCCAGATTGCTTTGCATGGGATTACACAGAGATGCCTGGGTTAGACAGGAGCATCATTGAACATCGGCTCCCCCTTAAGAAGGGATTTCGGCCGTTCCAACAACGAGCACGTCAGATGAGGGCCAAAATTCTGGAAGAAGTCAAGAAAGAGATCGAGAAGATGTTGGCCGCCGGGTTCATCAGGCCATGCAGGTATGCTGAGTGGATCTCCAGTATCGTTCCTGTAGAGAAGAAGGACGGCCGGTGGCGTGTGGCCATCGATTTCCGAGATCTCAACAGAGCCACCCCAAAAGATGAATATCCGATGCCTGTGGCAGAGACATTGATCAATGCAGCTGCTGGCCACAAAGTGTTGAGCTTCATGGATGGCAATGCCGGCTATAACCAAATCTTCATGGCTCCAGAAGATATACATAAGACCGCATTCAGAGTACCAGGGGCAGTAGGCTTGTTTGAATATGTAGTTATGACCTTCGGGTTGAAGAATGCTGGTGCAACGTACCAACGAGCCATGAATTATATATTTCACGATCTGATCGGCAAGCTGGTAGAAATCTACATCGACAACGTGGTAGTCAAATCTGTCTCCATGGAGGGACACATGGATGATTTACGACGCATCCTAGACCGAACTCGGAAGTTCGGACGGAGAATGAATCCAAAGAAGTGTGCTTTTGGTGTAACGGCTGGCCAGTTCCTAGGGTTTCTGGTTCATGAACGGGGAATTGAGATCGGCCTGAAAAGTCAAGAGGCGGTGTGTACCATGCAGCCGCCCACCACGAAGAAGGAACTCCAACGTCTCATCGGCAAGATCAATTTTGTCCGACGATTCATCTCTAATCTGTCCGGACGAATCGAGCCGTTCATGGCGCTGGTGAAAACTAAATCTGACGACGAGTTTCACTGGGGGGCAGAACAGCAGCAGCGTTTGATGAGATTAAGCGGTATCTGACGATGCCGCCTGTGCTAGTTCCGCCCCAGCAAGACAGGCCGTTCTACATTTACTTGTCAGTAGCTGATACGTCCATCGCTTCGGTGGTGGTGCAATGATGGCGTGTATTTCACACGTTCGTTGGGCAACCCCAAGAGGAAGGTATGATGCGCACAGCAGCAAGTTTTCCCTCAGAAAGAAACCAAGGTTTATCGAACCAGGAGGAGCCAAGAAGCACGTTGAAGGTTGATGGCGGCGGGATGTAGTGCGGCGCAACACCGGGATTCCGCGCCAACGTGGAACAAACACAACCAAAGTACTTTGCCCCAACGAAACAGTGAGGTTGTCAATCTCACCGGCTTGCTGTAACAAAGGATTAACCGTATTGTGTGGAAGATGATTGTTTGCAGAAAACAGTAGAACAAGTATTGCAGTAGATTGTATTTCAGTAAAGAGAATTGGACCGGGGTCCACAGTTCACTAGAGGTGTCTCTCCCATAAGACAAACAACATGTTGGGTGAACAAATTACAGTTGGGCAATTGACAAATAAAGAGAGCATGACAATGCACATACATATCATGATGAGTATAGTGAGATTTAATTGGGCATTACGACAAAGTACATAGACCGCCATCCAACTGCATCTATGCCTAAAAAGTCCACCTTCAGGTTATCATCCGAACCCCCTCCAGTATTAAGTTGCAAAGCAACAGACAATTGCATTAAGTATGGTGCGTAATGTAATCAACAACTACATCCTTAGACATAGCATCAATGTTTTATCCCTAGTGGCAACAACACAACACAACCTTAGAACTTTCTGTCACTGTCCCAGTGTCAATGCAGGCATGAACCCACTATCGAGCATAAGTACTCCCTCTTGGAGTTACAAGCATCTACTTGGCCAGAGCATCTACTAGTAACGGAAAGCATGCAAGATCATAAACAACACATAAGCATAACTTTGATAATCAACATAACAAGTATTCTCTATTCATCGGATCCCAACAAACGCAACACATAGAATTACGATAGATGATCTTGATCATGTTAGGCAGCTCACAAGATCCGACAATGATAGCACAATGGGGAGAAGACAACCATCTAGCTACTGCTATGGACCCATAGTCCAGGGGTAGACTACTCACACATCACACCGGAGGCGACCATGGCGGCGTAGAGTCCTCCGGGAGATGATTCCCCTCTCCGGCAGGGTGCCGGAGGCGATCTCCTGGATCCCCGAGATGGGATCGGCGGCGGCGGCGTCTCTCGGAAGGTTTTCCGTATCGTGGCTCTCGGTGCGGGGGTTTCGTCACGGAGGCTATTTGTAGGCGGAAGGGCAGGTCAAGAGGCACGGGGCCCCACACCACGGGGCCGCGCGGCCAAGGGGCCGCGCCGCCCTAGGGTGTGGCCCCCTCGTCGCCCCTCTTCGTCTCCTTCGGACTTCGGGAAGCTTCGTGGAAAAATAGGCCCCTGGGCTTTGATTTCGTCCAATTCCGAGAATATTTCCTTACTAGGATTTCTGAAACCAAAAACAGCAGAAAACTGGCACTTCGGCATCTTGTTAATAGGTTAGTTCCAGAAAATGCACGAATATGACATAAAGTGTGCATAAAACATGTAGATAACATCAATAATGTGGCATGGAACATAAGAAATTATCGATACGTCGGAGACGTATCAGCATCCCCAAGCTTAGTTCTGCTCGTCCCGAGCAGGTAAAACAATAACACAGATAATTTCTGGAGTGACATGCCATCATAATCTTGATCATACTATTTGTAAAGCATATGTAGTGAATGCAGCGATCAAAACAATGTATATGACATGAGTAAACAAGTGAATCATAAAGCAAAGACTTTTCATGAATAGCACTTCAAGACAAGCATTAATAAGTCTTGCATAAGAGTTAACTCATAAAGCAATAATTCAAAGTAAAGGCATTGAAGCAACACAAAAGAAGATTAAGTTTCAGCGGTTGCTTTCAACTTGTAACATGTATATCTCATGGATATTGTCAACATAGAGTAATATAATAAGTGCAATAAGCAAGTATGTAGGAATCAATGCACAATTCACACAAGTGTTTGCTTCTTGAGGTGGAGAGAAATAGGTGAACTGACTCAACATTGAAAGTAAAAGAATGGTCCTCCATAGAGGAAAAGCATCGATTGCTATATTTGTGCTAGAGCTTTGATTTTGAAAACATGAAACAATTTTGTCAACGGTAGTAATAAAGCATATGCATCATGTAAATTATGTCTTATAAGTTGCAAGCCTCATGCATAGTGTACTAATAGTGCCCGCACCTTGTCCTAATTAGCTTGGACTACCGGATCATCACAATGCATTGTTTTTACCAAGTGTCACAAAGGGGTACCTCTATGCCGCCTGTACAAAGGTCTAAGGAGAAAGCTCGCATTGGATTTCTCGCTATTGATTATTCTTCAACTTAGACATCCATACCGGGACAACATAGACAACAGATAATGGACTCCTCTTTTATGCATAAGCATATAACAACAATTAATAATTTTCTCATTTGAGATTTGAGGATTGTTGTCCAAAACTGAAACTTCCACCATGGATCATGGCTTTAGTTAGCGGCCCAATGTTCTTCTCTAACATATGCATGCTTAACCATAAAGTGGTAGATCTCTCTTACTTCAGACAAGATGGACATGCATAGCAACTCACATGAAATTCAACAATGAATAGTTGATGGCGTCCCCAGTGAACATGGTTATCGCACAACAAGCAACTTAATAAGAGATAAAGTGCATAATTACATATTCAATACCACAATAGTTTTTAAGCTATTTGTCCCATGAGCTATATATTGCAAAGGTGAATGATGGAATTTTAAAGGTAGCACTCAAGCAATTTACTTTGGAATGGCGGAAAATACCATGTAGTATAGGTAGGTATGGTGGACACAAATGGCATAGTGGTTGGCTCAAGTAATTTGGATGCATGAGAAGTATTCCCTCTCGATACAAGGTTTAGGCTAGCAAGGCTTATTTGAAACAAACACAAGGATGAACCGGTGCAGCAAAACTCACATAAAAGTCATATTGAAAACATTATAAGACTCTACACCGTCTTCCTTGTTGTTCAAACTCAATACTAGAAATTATCTAGACCTTAGAGAAACCAAATATGCAAACCAAATTTTAGCATGCTCTATGTATTTCTTCATTAATGGGTGCAAAGCATATGATACAAGAGCTTAAACATGAGCACAACAATTGCCAAGTATCACATTACCCAAGACATTTATAGCAATTACTACATGTATCATTTTCCAATTCCAACCATATAACAATTTAACGAAGGAGAAACTTCGCCATGAATACTATGAGTAGAAACCAAGGACATACTTGTCCATATGCTACAGCGGAGCGTGTCTCTCTCCCATAAAGTGAATGCTAGGATCCATTTTATTCAAACAAAACAAAAAACAAAAACAAACCGACGCCCAAGAAAAAGCACATAAGATGTGATGGAATAAAAATATAGTTTCAGGGGGGAACCTGATAATGTTGTCGATGAAGAAGGGGATGCCTTGGGCATCCCCAAGCTTAGACGCTTGAGTCTTCTTGATATATGCAGGGGTGAACCACCGGCATCCCCAAGCTTAGAGCTTTCACTCTCCTTGATCATGTTGCATCATACTCCTCTCTTGATCCTTGAAAACTTCCTCCACACCAAACTCGAAACAACTCATTAGAGGGTTAGTGCACAATATAAATTGACATATTCAGAGGTGACACAATCATTCTTAACACTTCTGGACATTGCATAATGCTACTGGACATTAGTGGATCAAAGAAATTCATCCAACATAGCAAAAGAGGCAATGCGAAATAAAAGGCAGAATCTGTCAAAACAGAACAGTTCGTATTGACGAATTTTAAAATGGCACCAGACTTGCTCAAATGAAAATGCTCAAATTGAATGAAAGTTGCGTACATATCTGAGGATCATGCACGTAAATTGGCTTAATTTTCTGAGCTACCTACAGAGAGGTGGACCCAGATTCGTGACAGCAAAGAAATCTGGAACTGTGCAGTAATCCAAATCTAGTACTTACTTTTCTATCAACGGCTTAACTTGGCACAACAAAACACAAAACTAAGATAAGGAGAGGTTGCTACAGTAGTAAACAACTTCCAAGACACAAAATAAAAACAAAGTACTATAGGTAAAAAAAAACATGGGTTGTCTCCCATAAGCGCTTTTCTTTAACGCCTTTCAGCTAGGCGCAGAAAGTGTATATCAAGTGTTATCGAAGGGTGGTACTTCTACAGCGGGGTGTGGGCTTTTCTCAACCAGGCATAGTATATTAGATACATAAGTTTTAGCATCTCCCTTTTCATTAGTCTTAGGCGTGCTACTCTCATCAAACAAATTTTCAGGAACAAGCCAAGCATAGTTATTTTCTAGTGCATCATTCATAGCTAGGAGCTTACATGGTATTGGTGCTTTGATCTCCCCTCCATCATCAATATTATTAGTGTATCTTATTCTATCCATATCCATCTTTTCAAGGAGACTAACAAAATTAGTAGGAGAACCAAGCATATTAAATTTAGCAAACACCTTTCTAGCTTCTCTTGCTAGACCACCAAATTCTCTAAGAAGGGTTTCTAATACAAAATCTTTCTTTTCCCCTTCTTCCATATCACCTAGCGTGAGAAACATGTGTTGGATTATAGGATTGAGATTAACAAATTTAGTTTCCAACAGGCGAACTAAATGCGCAGCAGCAATTTCATAAGTAGGCGCAAGGTCTACCAAGTGTCTATCTTCAAAATTTTCAATAGTACTAACATGATTGAAAAATTCTTCTATATTATTTCTCCCAACTATAGACCCACGTCCTACCGGTATGTCTTTTGTGGTAAAATTAAAAGGAAACATGATGAAATAAGTAAAGTAAATGCAAGTAACTAATTTTTTTGTGTTTTTGATATAGTAAACAAGATAACAAGTAAAGTAAAACTAGCAACTAATTTTTTTGTATTTTAATTTAGTGCAGCAAACAAAGTAGTAAATAAAACTAAGCAAGACAAAAACAAAGTAAAGAGATTGAGAAGTGGAGACTCCCCTTGCAGCGTGTCTTGATCTCCCCGGCAACGGCGCCAGAAAATATGCTTGATGGCGTGTATTTCACACGTTCGTTGGGCAACCCCAAGAGGAAGGTATGATGCGCACAGCAGCAAGTTTTCCCTCAGAAAGAAACCAAGGTTTATCGAACCAGGAGGAGCCAAGAAGCACGTTGAAGGTTGATGGCGGCGGAATGTAGTGCGGCGCAACACCGGGATTCCGGCGCCAACGTGGAACCTGCACAACACAACCAAAGTACTTTGCCCCAACGAAACAGTGAGGTTGTCAATCTCACCGGCTTGCTGTAACAAAGGATTAACCGTATTGTGTGGAAGACGATTGTTTGCAGAAAACAGTAGAACAAGTATTGCGTAGATTGTATTTCATGAAAGAATTGGATCGGGGTCCACAGTTCACTAGAGGTGTCTCTCCCATAAGACAAACAGCATGTTGGGTGAACAAATTACAGTTGGGCAATTGACAAATAAAGAGAGCATGACAATGCACATACATATCATGATGAGTATAGTGAGATTTAATTGGGCATTACGACAAAGTACATAGACCGCCATCCAACTGCATCTATGCCTAAAAAGTCCACCTTCAGGTTATCATCCGAACCCCCTCCAGTATTAAGTTGCAAAGCAACAGACAATTGCATTAAGTATGGTGCGTAATGTAATCAACAACTACATCCTTAGACATAGCATCAATGTTTTATCCCTAGTGGCAACAGCACAACACAACCTTAGAACTTTGTCACCAGGTGTCAATGCAGGCATGAACCCACTATCGAGCATAAGTACTCCCTCTTGGAGTTACAAGCATCTACTTGGCCAGAGCATCTACTAGTAACGGAAAGCATGCAAGATCATAAACAACACATAAGCATAACTTTGATAATCAACATAACAAGTATTCTCTATTCATCGGATCCCAACAAACGCAACACATAGAATTACAGATAGATGATCTTGATCATGTTAGGCAGCTCACAAGATCCGACAATGATAGCACAATGGGGAGAAGACAACCATCTAGCTACTGCTATGGACCCATAGTCCACGGTAGACTACTCACACATCACACCGGAGGCGCCCATGGCGGTGTAGAGTCCTCCGGGAGATGATTCCCCTCTCCGCAGGGTGCCGGAGGCGATCTCCTGGATCCCCGAGATGGGATCGGCGGCGGCGTCTCTGGAAGGTTTTCCGTATCGTGGCTCTCGGGGGTTTCGTCACGGAGGCTATTTGTAGGCGGAAGGGCAGGTCAAGAGGTGGCACGGGGCCCCACACCACAGGGCCACGCGACCAAGGGGCCGCGCCACCCTAGGGTGTGCCCCCCGTCGCCCCTCTTCGTCTCTCCTTCGGACTTCTGGAAGCTTCGTGGAAAAATAGGCCCCTGGGCTTTGATTTCGTCCAATTCCGAGAATATTTCCTTACTAGGATTTCTGAAACCAAAAACAGCAGAAAACAGCAACTGGCACTTCGGCATCTTGTTAATAGGTTAGTTCCAGAAAATGCACGAATATGACATAAAGTGTGCATAAAACATGTAGATAACATCAATAATGTGGCATGGAACATAAGAAATTATCGATACGTCGGAGACGTATCATGCAACTCTACGAGGGTGTTGAAAAGGTCGTTTTCTACCTCAGCAGAAGGATGTTGGACGCGGAGACAAGGTATCCTGAGGTCGAGAAACTTTGCCTCTGCCTGTTCTTCACCTGCACCAAGCTTCATCACATCCTTTTGACGGCAGAGATCATCGTCATATGCAAGTCGGATGTTGTCAAGCACATGTTGTCGGCCCCTGTTTTGAAAGGCCGACTTGGTAAGTGGATGTTTGCGTTGTCAGAGTTCGATCTTCGGTATCAGCCTGCGAAAGCAGTCAAGGGGCAAGCATTGGCCGATCTTATAGCTGAACGGATCAGTACCAATATAGCAGCACTATCTATACGTGCATGGGCTATGTTCTTCGATGGATCAGCTTGCGACAATGGTTGCGGCATCGGCATTATGCTCGTGTCGCCTCGGGGGGCAGAATACTCCTTTTCCATCAGACTATCTGAAGGAGATATGCCCTAGAGGCAATAATAAAGTGGTTATTATTTATATCTTTATGTTTATGATAAATGTTTATATATCATGCTAGAATTGTATTAACCGAAACATTAGTACATGTGTGATATGTAGACAAACAAGAAGTCCCTAGTATGCCTCTTAAACTAGCTTGTTGATTAATGGATGATTAGTTTCATAATCATGAACATTGGATGTTATTAATAACAAGGTTATATCATTGTATGAATGATGTAATGGACACACCCAATTAAGCGTAGCATAAGATCACGTCATTAAGTTATTTGCTATAAGCTTTCGATACATAGTTACCTAGTCCTTATGACCATGAGATCATGTAAATCACTTATATCGGAAAGGTACTTTGATTACATCAAACGCCACTGCGTAAATGGGTGGTTATAAAGGTGGGATTAAGTATCCGGAAAGTATGAGTTGAGGCATATGGATCAATAGTGGGATTTGTCCATCCCGATGACGGATAGATATACTCTGGGCCCTCTCGGTGGAATGTCGTCTAATGTCTTGCAAGCATATGAATAAGTTCATAAGAGACCACATACCACGGTACGAGTAAAGAGTACTTGTCAGGAGACGAGGTTGAACAAGGTATAGTGTGATACCGATGATCAAACCTCGGACAAGTAAAATATCGCGTGACAAAGGGAATTGGTATCGTATGTGAATGGTTCATTCGATCACTAAAGTCATCGTTGAATATGTGGGAGCCATTATGGATCTCCAGATCCCGCTATTGGTTATTGGTCGGAGTGAGTACTCAACCATGTCCGCATAGTTCGCGAACCGTAGGGTGACACACTTAAAGTTGGATGTTGAAATGGTAGTACTTGAATATGGAATGAAGTTGGAATATTTGTTCGGAGTCCCGGATGTGATCCCGGACATCACGAGGAGTTCCGGAATGGTCCGGAGAATAAGATTCATATATAGGATGTCATTTTATGTGAATAAAATGATGCGGAAGGTTCTATGGAAGGTTCTAGAAGGTTCTAGAAAAGTCCGGAAGAAACCACCAAGGAAGGTGGAGTCCACAAGGGACTCCACCTCCATGGCCGGCCAGCCCTAGTGGGGGTGGAGTCCCAAGTGGACTCCACCATAGGGGGCCGGCCACCCCCCATGGGAGGTGGGAATCCCACCTTTGGGTGGGAGTCCTAGTTGGGCTAGGTTTGCCCCCTCCTATGGAAGGTTTTGGTTTCGGGTCTTATTCGAAGACTTGGACACCAACACTTGGGATCCACCTATATATAGAGGGCCAAGGGGAGGGGGCCGGCCACCCCAAGACCACAAGCTGGCCGCCCCCCATAGAGTGGCCGGCCACCCCCTCCCAAACCCTAGCTTTGCTCCTCCACTTCATATTGCCCGCATAGCTTAGCGAAGCTCCGCCGGACTTCTACACCGCCACCGACACCACGCCGTCGTGCTGTCGGATTCAAGAGGAGCTACTACTTCCGCTGCCCGCTGGAACGGGGAGGTGGACGTCGTCTTCATCAACAACCGAACGTGTGACCGAGTACGGAGGTGCTGCCCGTTCGTGGCGCCGGAACCGATCGTGATCAAGATCTTCTACGCGCTTTTGCAAGCGGCAAGTGAACGTCTACCGCAGCAACAAGAGCCTCCTCTTGTAGGCTTTGGAATCTCTTCAAGGGTGAGTCTCGACAATCCCCTCGTTGCTACCGTCTTCTAGATTGCATCTTGGCTTGGATTGCGTGTTCGCCGTAGGAAAATTTTTGTTTTCTATGCTACGTTATCCTACAGTGGTATCAGAGCCGTGTCTATGCATAGATGGTTGCACGAGTAGAACACAATGGTTTGTGGGCGTTGATGCTCTTGTTATCTTTAGTTGAGTACTTTGCATCTTTGTGGCATAGTGGGATGAAGCGGCTCGGGCTAACTTTACATGACCGCGTTCATGAGATTTGCTCCACGCTTGACATGCAACTTGTATTGCATAAGTGGCTTTGCGGGTGTCTGTCTCTCCTACTATAGTGAAGATTCAATTTACTCCTCTATTGAAAACACTAGTATCACCGTTGTGGTTCATGTTCGTAGGTAGATTGGATCTTACTCGAAAACCCTAAACCACGTAAAATATGCAAACCAAATTAGAGAACGTCTAACTTGTTTTTGCAGGGTTTGGTGATGTGATATGGCCATAATGTGATGATGAATATGTATGAGATGATCATTATTGTATTGTGGCAACCGGCAGGAGCCTTATGGTTGTCTTTAAATTTCATGTTGAGTAGTATTTCAAAGTAGTTGTAATAGTTGCTACATGGAGGACGATCATGAAGACGGCGCCATTGACCTTGGTGCTTCGCCGACGATGATGGAGATCATGCCCGTTGATGATGGAGATCATGTCCACGCTTTGGAGATCAAGATCAAAGGCGCAAAGACAAAAAGGCCATATCATATCACATATGAACTGCATGTGATGTTAATCCTTTTATGCATCTTATTTTGCTTAGATCGCGACGGTAGCATTATAAGATGATCCCTCTCACTAAAATCTCAAGATAATAAAGTGTTCATCCTTAGTAGCACCGTTATCAAGTCTTGTCGTTTCGAAGCATCTCGTGATGATCGGGTGTGATAGATTCAATAAGTACATACAACGGGTGCAAGACAGTTTTGCACATGCGGATACTAAGGTGGCCTTGACGAGCCTAGCATGTACAGACATGGTCTCGGAACACGTGATACCGAAAGGTAGAGCATGAATCATATGATTGATATGATGAACACTTTGAGTGTTCGCCATTGAAATCACACCTTTTCTCGTGATGATCGGGTTTAGGTGCGGTAGATTTGGTTCGTGTGATCACTAAGACAATGCGAGGGATATTGTTTTGAGTGGGAGTTCACCTAGATTTTTAATTATGTTGAATTAAAATTTGAACTCAATTTGTCATAAACTTAGTCTAAACTATTGCAAATATGTTGTAGATATGGCGTCCCCAATCAATTTTAACCAGTTCCTAGAGAAAGAAAAACTTAAGAGCAACGGTAGCAACTTCACCGGTTCCGTCATGTGAGGATCTTCCTCAATGGCGGAAATCTGCAATATGTGCTTGATGCACCGCTAGGTGACCCTCCAGCAGAAACTGAAACCGATGAAGTAAAGAGTGTTTACGCAACTCGGAAAACTCGGTACTCTCAAGTTCAGTGTGCCATCTTATGCAGTCTGGAATCCGATCTTCAAAAACGTTTTGAGCACCACGATCCTCATGAGTTGATGAAAGAGTTGAAGACTATTTTTGAAACTCATGCGGCCGTGGAATGCTATGAAGCATCGAAACACTTTTTCAGCTGTATGATGGAAGAAGGCAGCTCCATTAGTGAGCACATGCTCGTTATGACCGGGCATGCGAAGAAACTCAGTGACTTGGGAATAGTGATTCCTAACAGACTGGGGATTAATCGTGTCCTTCAATCACTGCCACCAAGTTACAAGAACTTTGTGATGAATTACAATATGCAGAACATGAACAAGGAGTTTCCTGAACTCTTTGGCATGTTAAAAGCTGCTGAGATTGAGATTAAGAAAGAGCACCAAGTGTTGATGGTCAACAAGACCACCAGTTTCAAGAAACAGGGCAAGTCTAAGGGAAAATTCAAGAAGGGTGGCAAGAAAGCTGCCACGCCTCCTATGAAACCTAAGAACGGCCCTAAGCCTGATGCTGAGTGCTATTACTGCAAAGAGAAGGGACACTGGAAGCGTAATTGCTCCAAGTATTTGGCGGATCTGAAGAGCGGCCTTGTCAAGAAGAAGAAAGAAGGTATATCTGATATACATGTTATAGATGTTCATTTCACTGGTTCTCGTTCTAGTACCTGGGTATTTGATACTGGTTCGGTTGCTCATATTTGTAACTCGAAACAGGAACTAAAGAATAAACGACAACTGCTGAAAGATGAAGTGACGATGCGCGTTGGAAACGGATCCAAGGTCAATGTGATCGCAGTCGGGACACTTCCTCTACATCTACCTTCGGGATTAGTTTTAAGCCTAAATAATTGTTATTATGTACCCGCGTTGAGCATGAACATTATATCGGATCTTGTTTAATGCAAGACGGTTATTCATTCAAGTCTGAGAATAATGGTTGTTCTATCTTTATGAATAATATCTTTTATGGTCGAGCACCTGAAAAGAATGGCTTATTTCTATTAGATCTCGATAGTAGTGATACACATATACATAACATTGATGCTAAGCGAATTAAATTGAATGATAATTCTACTTATATGTGGCACTGTCGTCTTGGTCATATTGGAGTGAAACGCATGAAGAAACTCCATACTGATGGATTACTTGAATCACTTGACTTTGAGTCACTTGATAGATGCGAAGCATGTCTGATGGGAAAAATGACTAAGACTCCATTCTCGGGTATGATGGAGCGAGCTACTGACTTATTGGAAATCATACACACAGATGTATGTGGACCAATGAGTGTAACATCGCGCGGTGGTTATCGTTATGTTCTAACCTTCACAGATGATTTGAGTAGATATGGGTATATCTATTTAATGAAACATAAATCCGAAACTTTCGAGAAGTTTAAGGAATTCCAAAGTGAAGTAGAAAATCAACGTAACAAGAAGATTAAATTTCTACGATCTGATCGCGGAGGTGAATATCTGAGTTATGAGTTTGGCATGCATTTAAAGAAATGCGGAATACTTTCACAATTGACACCGCCGGGAACACCACAACGAAACGGTGTGTCCGAACGTCGTAATCGAACTCTCTTAGATATGGTTCGTTCTATGATGTCTCTTACTGATTTGCCGTTATCATTTTGGAGTTATGCATTAGAGACAGCCGCATTCACTTTAAATAGAGCACCATCAAAATCCGTTGAAACGACGCCGTATGAATTATGGTTTAATAAGAAACCTAAGCTGTCGTTCCTAAAAGTTTGGGGTTGCGAAGCCTATGTAAAAAAGTTACAACCGGACAAGCTAGAACCCAAAGCGGAGAAATGCGTCTTCATAGGATACCCTAAGGAAACTATAGGGTACACTTTCTATCACAGATCCGAAGGCAAGATCTTTGTTGCTAAGAACGGAACCTTTCTTGAGAAAGAATTTCTCACTAAAGAAGTGACTGGAAGAAAAGTAGAACTCGATGAGATTGAAGAATCTCTACTCGTTGATCAGAGTAGCGCAGTACCGGAAAATGTTCCTGTACCACCTACACCGACAACAGAGGAAGCTAATGATAATGATCATGAAACTTCAAATGAGACAGCTACTGAACCTCGCAGATCGACAAGGGATCGTGCCACTCCAGATTGGTATGATCCTTGTCTAAATGTCATGATTGTGGATAACAATGATGAAGACCCTGCGACGTATGAAGAAGCGATGATGAGCCCAGATTCCAACAAATGGCAAGAAGCCATGAAATCCGAAATGGGATCCATGTATGATAACAAAGTATGGACTTTGGTAGACTTACCTGATAGCCGCAAGGCTGTCGAGAATAAATGGATCTTCAAAAGAAAAACAGATGCTGATGGTAATATTACTGTCTATAAAGCTCGACTTGTCGCAAAGGGTTTCCGACAAATTCAAGGTGTTGACTACGATGAGACTTTCTCACCTGTAGCGAAGCTAAAATCTGTGAGGATTTTGTTAGCAATAGCTGCATTTTTCGATTATGAGATTTGGCAGATGGATGTCAAAACGGCATTCCTTAATGGAGACATTGAGGAAGAGTTGTATATGGTACAACCCAAAGGTTTTGTCGATCCTAAAAATGCTGACAAAGTATGCAAACTTCAGCGTTCAATCTATGGACTGAAGCAAGCATCGAGAAGTTGGAACCGACGTTTTGATAAGGTGATCAAAGACTTCGGGTTTATACAGTGTCATGGAGAGGCCTGTATTTACAAGAAAGTGAGTGGGAGCTCTGTAGCATTCCTGATATTATATGTAGATGACATATTATTGATTGGGAATGATATAGAACTATTAAGCAGTGTAAAGGGTTATTTGAATAATAGTTTTTCAATGAAAGACCTTGGTGAAGCATCATACATATTAGGCATCAAGATTTATAGAGATAGATCAAGACGTCTAATAGGGCTATCACAGAGTACATACCTGGACAAGATTCTGAAGAAGTTTAGAATGGACGAAAGTAAGAAAGGATTCTTACCTATGTTACCAGGCAAGGTCTTGAGTAAGACTCAAGGACCGGCTACGGCAGAAGAAAGAGAAAGGATGAGTCAGATCCCCTATGCCTCGGCAGTAGGCTCTATCATGTATGCCATGCTATGTACAAGACCGGATATAGCACATGCTGTTAGTTTGACTAGCAGATATCAAAGTGATCCAGGAATGGAACACTGGACAGCGGTCAAGAATATCCTGAAGTACTTGAAAAGAACTAAGGATATGTTTCTTTGTTATGGAGGTGACCAAGAGCTCGTTGTAACAAGTTACACCGATGCAAGTTGGAACACTGATCCTGATGACTCTAAGTCACAATCTGGGTACGTGTTTATATTGAATGGTGCTGCAGTAAGCTGGGCAGCTCGAAGCAGTGCACGGTGGCGAAATCCTCAACAGAATCGGAGTACATAGCGGCTTCAGAGGCTTCATCAGAAGCGGTATGGATGAAGAGGTTCATTGTAGAGCTCGGTGTGGTTCCTAGTGCATTGGACCCATTTGTCATCTACTGTGATAACATGGGTGCCATCGCCAATGCACAAGAGCCAAGGTCACACAAGAGGCTGAAGCATATCAAGCTGCGTTACCACTCGATTCGCGAGTACATCGAAGATGGAGAAGTAAAGATTTGCAAAGTACACACTGATCTGAATGTAGCAGATCCGTTGACTAAAGCTCTCCCTAGGGCAAAGCATGACCAACACCAGAATGCCATGGGTGTTAGGTATATTACAATGTAATCTAGATTATTGACTCTAGTGCAAGTGGGAGACTGAAGGAGATATGCCCTAGAGGCAATAATAAAGTGGTTATTATTTATATCTTTATGTTTATGATAAATGTTTATATATCATGCTAGAATTGTATTAACCGAAACATTAGTACATGTGTGATATGTAGACAAACAAGAAGTCCCTAGTATGCCTCTTAAACTAGCTTGTTGATTAATGGATGATTAGTTTCATAATCATGAACATTGGATGTTATTAATAACAAGGTTATATCATTGTATGAATGATGTAATGGACACACCCAATTAAGCGTAGCATAAGATCACGTCATTAAGTTATTTGCTATAAGCTTTCGATACATAGTTACCTAGTCCTTATGACCATGAGATCATGTAAATCACTTATATCGGAAAGGTACTTTGATTACATCAAACGCCACTGCGTAAATGGGTGGTTATAAAGGTGGGATTAAGTATCCGGAAAGTATGAGTTGAGGCATATGGATCAATAGTGGGATTTGTCCATCCCGATGACGGATAGATATACTCTGGGCCCTCTCGGTGGAATGTCGTCTAATGTCTTGCAAGCATATGAATAAGTTCATAAGAGACCACATACCACGGTACGAGTAAAGAGTACTTGTCAGGAGACGAGGTTGAACAAGGTATAGTGTGATACCGATGATCAAACCTCGGACAAGTAAAATATCGCGTGACAAAGGGAATTGGTATCGTATGTGAATGGTTCATTCGATCACTAAAGTCATCGTTGAATATGTGGGAGCCATTATGGATCTCCAGATCCCGCTATTGGTTATTGGTCGGAGTGAGTACTCAACCATGTCCGCATAGTTCGCGAACCGTAGGGTGACACACTTAAAGTTGGATGTTGAAATGGTAGTACTTGAATATGGAATGAAGTTGGAATATTTGTTCGGAGTCCCGGATGTGATCCCGGACATCGAGGAGTTCCGGAATGGTCCGGAGAATAAGATTCATATATAGGATGTCATTTTATGTGAATAAAATGATGCGGAAGGTTCTATGGAAGGTTCTAGAAGGTTCTAGAAAAGTCCGGAAGAAACCACCAAGGAAGGTGGAGTCCACAAGGGACTCCACCTCCATGGCCGGCCAGCCCTAGTGGGGGTGGAGTCCCAAGTGGACTCCACCATAGGGGGCCGGCCACCCCCCACATGGGAGGTGGGAATCCCACCTTTGGGTGGGAGTCCTAGTTGGGCTAGGTTTGCCCCCTCCTATGGAAGGTTTTGGTTTCGGGTCTTATTCGAAGACTTGGACACCAACACTTGGGATCCACCTATATATAGAGGGCCAAGGGGAGGGGGCCGGCCACCCCAAGACCACAAGCCGGCCACCCCATAGAGTGGCCGGCCACCCTCCCAAACCCTAGCTTTGCTCCTCCACTTCATATTGCCCGCATAGCTTAGCGAAGCTCCGCCGGACTTCTACACCGCCACCGACACCACGCCGTCGTGCTGTCGGATTCAAGAGGAGCTACTACTTCCGCTGCCCGCTGGAACGGGGAGGTGGACGTCGTCTTCATCAACAACCGAACGTGTGACCGAGCACGGAGGTGCTTCGTGGCGCCGGAACCGATCGTGATCAAGATCTTCTACGCGCTTTTGCAAGCGGCAAGTGAACGTCGCAGCAACAAGAGCCTCCTCTTGTAGGCTTTGGAATCTCTTCAAGGGTGAGTCTCGACAATCCCCTCGTTGCTACCGTCTTCTAGATTGCATCTTGGCTTGGATTGCGTGTTCGCCGTAGGAAAATTTTTGTTTTCTATGCTACGTTATCCTACACTATCTACCCCTTGCACCAACAACGTCGCCGAATATGAAGCAGTACGTAAGGGAATGGAGTTGCTACTGGAAGCCAGGGCAGAAGCAGTGGAGCTTTTTGGGGACTCCAAGTTGGTGATTAACCAGCTCACGGATGAATATAAGTGCGAGAGTGAATCGCTTTTCCCATATTGGATGGAATGCCGTGAGTTGATGACACAGTTTCGGTACATCAACTTTAATTGGGTCCCAAGATCCCAAAACATTGAGGCCAACAATCTCGCACAAGTGGCGTCAGGCTATATAGACATGTCTGACGGGTCGGAAGTTCAGGTGCAGTTCCTGGAACAGGATGATTGGAGAGCCGAAATCTTCAATTACTTAAAAGATTCGGCTCGGGGGGCACCTAAACGGATAAGGTACAGAGCCATGAAGTATGTCCTCATAGGAGACGACATGTTCTACAGGACGTTGGAAGGGTTACTACTCAAGTGCCTGGGACCAACTGAGTCTAATCGGCTCTTACATGAGGTGCATGAAGGCGCCTGTGGAACTCATCAGTCGGCTCATAAGATGAAATGGCTGATTAGGCGATCAGGATTTTGGCGTCGAGTAAAAAACATGAATGGATTTTGGTTATCACAGATTACTTCACCAAGTGGGTGGAGGCCGTCCCTATGAAGAAGGTGAAATCAGAAGATGTGATCAAGTTTGTGAAAGAACACGTCATTCATAGGTTCGGGATTCCCCAAACTATCACGACCGATGGAGGTTCGGTCTTTATTTCTAAAGAATTCAGAAAGTTCTGCGATGACTTGGGGATTAAACTGATCCGATCGTCTCCATACTATGCTCAAGCCAATGGGCAAGCTGAAGCGCCCAATCAGAGCTTGATCAAGCTGATCAAGAGAAAAATCGACGAGAATCCTAGAGATTGGCATGAAAAGTTATCAGAAGCGTTGTGGGCCTACCGCATGTCGTGCCATGGAGCTATAAAAACTTCGCCGTACCAGCTCGTTTATGGACAGGAAGCCGTATTACCGTGGGAAATTACGGCTGGATCAAGACGTGTCACGTTTCAGAATGATCTAACAGCCGAAGAATATGCAGCTTTGATGAGTGACACTATTGAGGACGCAACAGAACTTAGGCTTTGGTCGTTAGAGAAAATTAAAGAGAACAAAGCCAGGGTAGCTCGTGCCTACAATAAGAAGGTTAGGCCAAAGGAGTTTCGAGTTGGTGATCTAGTATGGGAAGCTGTGTTGCCGTTAGGAACCAGGGACAAGGCATATGGCAAATGGTCTCCTAATTGGCACGGTCCGTACAAAGTTGTCCAGGCCTTGAAGGGTAATGCATACATGCTGGAACAGTTGGACGGCGCTAAGTTCCCAGTAGCCGTCAATGGTCAACACCTCAAGAAGTATTTCCCAAGCATGTGGGATGATGGGCAGTAAGGTATGGAGGCCGATTTAAAATCGGCCAGTAAAAAAAAATCATCACAGCCGATGCGCAGACATCGACTTGAGAAAACACTTCAGAATAATAAAGCCGATACATTGCTATCGACTCTAGAGGAATAAGCTCAAATTAGCAGGTTAACGGAATCGGTTCAGACCAGAAATCATGATATTTGGGATGAATCTCCTGGTGGGTTGCTGAGAAGTTCAATCTGATGGTTTGGACGTGAGTTAGACCTGTTGGACCGCGTTTTAGGCGACGGCTTGGCCTCAGATCGCGTTTATACTGCGAGCCGATGTCCTGCTATCGGCTCTCTATACGGCGACTTCGTTCGACGATCGGCAAAGTTGACAAGGAAGCGAAATTAATTGAGGAATATTTTCTTCATTAATAGGGGGATTTCTTACAAAGAACAAGCCGACTACTACTACTAGTCCCTAATCTAAGGGCCGTTGCTGCCCTCGTCGTCGCTGCCGCCGGCGCAGCTGCTGATAGGCTCCTCATCGGAACTCCCGTAGCCTTCTACGGGAGCCTCATCTTCCTCATCGTCGTCATCGCTGTCGTCGTCCCACCAGGTGCGGAGGCGCTTCGCTGGTGGGTAACCTTCGAGGGAGTCGTCGTCGTCCTCCTCCGCCTCTTCCTCGGAAGAGGTGAAATCGTCCCAGGAGAAGCGGTCATCCTCGCTCTCCGCCTCCTCTTCCCCTTCGACGAGGAATTGAAGGTCGCCCTCTCCGTCGGTCAAGGATTTGTCATCCTCGGACCAGACGAAGGAATCATGTTCCTCCTTGTCCCACGTCGTTGGGGCGAGAATGTCGTGCGCCGCCAACGAGCCCCACTTCAGCGTCGGTTCACGAGATGAGGAAGAGTCGGAGAGGACCGACGAGGCGGAGGAGAAAGAAGAAGAGGACATGGCTACGGGAGATTGGGGGTTTTTTGGGTGCCGGTGGCCAGAACAGAGCGAAGGGATGAAGTGGCAAACTGTTCAGAGCGGTTAAATAAAAGGGGATATAGTAGAAATTCAATGCCACAGCAGTTTCCGAGGAAGTGGTGCCTAAAAGAAATAAAACTGCCAGGTCACGCGGAGAAGTTGAGAAGGCAAGGCATCATGATGAAGGATACTGCGACGGTTCTGCCACGACATGACCCGACGAAGAAAAAGCAGAGTGATTTTGGAATTATCAATTCCAAAACCAGGGGGCATGTGTTATCACCAGAATTTGACCAAGTCAGAGGTGGGCCGCGATCAAGATGGACTTGAAGAATATACATGGAAGAAATACGTGAATCGGCCTTTATATGCAAAGTTTGGGCTAGTTAGCCCATGTATCTGTAACATAGTAGGATACGTGTCGGTTAGTTAGAGTTTGCCTCGTGCACGGTTGGGATTATTCCCACGCTAGAAAGTCCCCTGGACTATAAATATGTATCTAGGGTTTATGAAATAAACAACAACCAACGTTCACCACAAATCAATCTCGGCGCATCGCCAACTCCTTCGTCTCGAGGGTTTCTTTCGGTAAGCATCATGCTGCCTAGATCGCATCTTGCGATCTAGGCAGCAACTATTTGTTGTTCATGCGTTGCTCGTGAAGCCTTTTTGATGGCGAGCAACGTAGTTATCTTAGATGTGTTAGGGTTAGCATTGTTCTTCATATCATATGCTATCGTCGTGCAACCCTTACACATCTAGCCGCCTTACACCTATCTTAGGTGTAAGGCGGCACCCCGCTTGATCTTTATTTAGTAGATCCGATCCGTTACGGTTGCTCCTTGTTCTTCAAGGATTAGTTTAATATCTGCAATAGTTAGGCCTTACAAAGGGTTGGAGGATCCAGCGGCGCGTAGGGTGTCGTTTGCTAGTCCTAGACAGATGTTCCGAGGATCAACCTCGTGTTGATTTTTAGGCCCTATCTAGGATCGGTTTACGATCACCGTGCATGGCCGCGAGGCCCAATCGTGAGTAGGATGATCCGATTATGCGGTGAAAACCCTAAATCGTCGTAGATTGTTTTAGCTTTATCTTGATCAAGCAGGACCACCATATATTCGTGCACCTCGTACGAATCATGGGTGGATCGGCTCTTTGAGCCGATTCACAGGACAACCTGAGAGCCGATCGAGGCTCGTATTTAATGTTTACGTGTATGCCATGCAGGAAACTAAGCGAGGCATCTCCATCACCTTCCACCAGGTATAGGTCAGGTGGCACGCCCTGCACCAGCATCGGACGTGCGTGCCGGAGTTCTTTGCGGGCCGTCGCTCGGAGGGACCAGGGCCAGCCGCAGCCCTAAGTTGTTCCCGGCTCTACTGTGTTGCCCGTCGTTGCTCGCCGGTGGGTTTCTGACCGCAACAGGTACTCAGCTTTTTCTGACCATTTTCGCAATTTGGGTACAACAGTTTGTTGTGATCCTCTAACATTTTCTCCAACTTCAACCTCTCCTTTTCATTTCCGCAGTTCATCTTCGCATCAAGAATGGCCCGACCCAAATCGTCATCCGGGTCATCAAAAATCGGCTCATCGAAAATGTGCTCTTCTTCAGCTTCGTCTTCCCCCATTCTACTACCACCGTCTTCAGTGAATAAGGGATAGTTGTCACTATCCTCTTCTTCTTCGTTGTCTTCCAATATAACCCCTTTTTCTCCGTGCTTGGTCTAACAATTATAGCTGGGCATGAAACCGTTCTCCAGCAGGTGGACGTGAAGGGTCTTCGAGGTAGAGTAATCCTTCATATTCTTACAGGAACTACATGGACAATACATGAAACCATTCGACCGCCTGTTTGCCTCAGCCACGTTGAGAAAATAATGCATGCCATTAATGAACTCGGGATGGCACCGGTCACCGTACATCCATTGTCGACTCATCTGCATTTTATATGTATATAAAAAATCATTAAATACACAACATCATGGATATATGAGTGACCAACTTAATTAATATTCAAGTTCATCACATAAAACTAATTGTTTTTATAAAAAAGAAGAGGGGCTCACCGAGGTGGTACCGTGCCGGCTAGGGGACGACGCTGGCGATCGACGGCGGTAAGGACGGGGATGATACTAATTAAAACCTACAAAACATACCATAATTTCAGCTCAAATTGCATATAAAAAAATAAAATCACTAACTTAGGCATTTCATCGAACACCTTGCTTGCACTACAAAAATAGTACGAGTTAAAACTACCAAAGAACTGAGCTAAATTAGGAACGCCGGAAGGAAGGATGATATTGCTAACCCTTGGATAGATGTATGCCGTTAATCTTGTTAAAATGATGGAGAAAAATGAAGATTATTGAAGTGTGAGAGGTGCAAAATATTTGGAAATGTGAGAGGAGGAGGAGGAATGAGATATGCAGGGGGTCGGGCGCGCGGCTGCGTGCTGATATAGGGCACAGACCCTTTAGTACCGGTTCCTTACACGAACCGGTACTAAAGGTGCAACCCTGGCCCCACCACCGCCTGGAAATCTGGGCTCAAACCCTTTAATACCGGTTCGTGTTACGAACCGGTATTAAAGATCCATAACGAACCGGTATTGATGTCCCACGCATGGAACCGGTATTAATGCCTCCTTTAGTACCGGTTTGTAAGGGAACCGGTACTAAAGGCTTAGATGGATGAGAGGTTTTCTACTAGTGCTCTTTGTGCACGAGAATTTATGACTAGGACGAGGAGGGATTGGAGTACAACATCGGGTTGCTCGACGAAGCCTATCTCCTAGCGCTGGCGCGGGAAGCTCGGCGGCGCTACAGAATCTAGCAACTAAATAGGGAGATAGGCAAGCAGGGTATCAGGGTTCTCTGGGTGGAAGCAATCGCCGTATTGAGCTCAGATTCATGGCGAGGGTCACGGCGTCATCCTAAATTCCTCACCCGCCAAGAGAGGCAGTGTTGATGGTATCCGATCCAGGAGGTGTGCGCCTCCGTCATAGAGTTTCCCTGGCAACGACGTGGAGGCGGTGGCAGTGAGAATGTGCAACTCAATGGCAACCAAATTTATCTAATCAGGAGTTTTCTATGTGGAGGATGAACTCTCGAGTGGACAGTGGCAAGTAGGCAGAGCTAGGAGGCGTCGAGAAGAAGGCGCGAGCACATAGGAAGGAATGGCCAATAGGAGGCACAATGGGATGCAATGGGATCGTGGGCTAGCCAGTTGTCACCTATCTCTGGAATTGGAAGGTCCGCTTGAGTGCTCCAACTTGATCAACATGTTCCCCATATCAATGTTTCATTTTAATTTCATTCATGCACTACCTAACTACTGTAGCAGGTGAATATTGACCTAACTATGATACATATATTTCAGTGTTAGTTTATTTGAATAATGCTTGTGGTGATATTTATGATAATAATTTTAGATTCATTAATATTATATGTATATTGGCTGAATTGTAACCCTAAAGAATGTTGTGTAACAGAGCATGGTTCTATGCTAGAATTGACAATGTGTCATGTGCGACGATATAAAATCATAGTGCCGTGGACATGGCCAATACCTCGGGGTTTAGGAAGGTCTTATGTGTGCTTGAATTGCGGAAAACCCGTAGCAATGCACGGGCAAATTTCCTAGTGTTATACAAGGAAAGTTTAGCCAGCAATCGTATAGGAACAGGAATCCATGTCCGGGTGACTTTCCACCACAGTTTTTTTTTTTACTTTATAGTATATAAACCAATCGTCAGAAGCTGCGATCAAAATTAAAGTCAGGATTATTGTCGACCTTTTGACGAAGCGCAACACCCGGAACTGCTAGATCGAGAGAGGAGGTACTCGATGGCGCTTGATCAGAGAAGGGATGCTCTGCCTCTTGGGCGACGACGCCGACATGCTCCACGGGGAGATGCTCATCACACTTCGAAGGAACTTGCCCACGCATCCCTGCGTCGCGCAAGTCCGGCGGTACCTTCGCCATCCCCTGCATCCCGCGCAGCTGGCAGTAAACCCCATCGCAAGCAGCTGGCAGCGACCCCGCCCATCTGATCTAGCAGCCCAGGACGAGGTCGTGTTGCTAATACCCAGATTCTGGACTTCAGAAAAAGCATGCCTGCAAGCTCGTTAGGTTGCAAATTTGCTAGAGTCGAAGATGCTTATCGATGGTGTTTGCCAAATTGTTGGTAACGGCGTATAGTTCTGGGTTCTAATTTACAATTCTGCTATTTGGAAGATTGATTTGATAGTGTTGTCTTTTCATCGATCCATTTAAGTGTGTTTTATGCATATGAGTCCTCTCAACATCTGTTAGATAAATGGATGCTACGGAGTATGGACAATATGGGAGTTTTCAGTTTTGATTCTTTTTGTTGCTGAATGACTACCATTTTTTGCATCTCTAAATAGAGGTTTCTATTTTATGCAGTATCATGATTATTCCATAGTTCCGAAACTATTGGATGAGGCATACCCGCCTCCAATTATTTTACGAGCACATTTAAATTTAAGCATTAGATTATTTGTAAATTTATATAATAAATTCCACACCTTGAACTCTCGCGGATGCAGTTGCCATCCCAAAATATAAAATATTAAAAGAAATAAATAAAAGTAAAATAATAGTAACGTATAGAAGAGTATATTTACACACCGATCCCGAGATCACCACCACACTGAGCCAACGACCCTTCCGCCCAAGCAGTAAAACATGACACCCTACCAATTAAAAACCCGCTTTCGGAGCCACCGCTCCACCCAAGCAGTAAAAGACGGCACCCTACCGATCAACAAACCGCTTTTCGAAGCCGCCGCTCCAACATTCAAACCACTCACACACACGTAGGCAGACAGAGTCCGCACAGCCTTTGCGTGTGCACCCTGCTCCACTGCCTCCTTCCACTGTCTTGAGAGCTCCCACACACGGGAGGGGGGGTGGCAGCCGCCGCCTTCCTAGGGACATACTACTTCGTTGGCGGCCCCACCGGGGTGCGGGGGAGGACGGTGGTGGCTAGGACACCCCCGTGTCGCCGAGGAGGGTAGCGCGGGATAGTTGAACTTCTCTTTTTAACAATCATTTTTTAAGGATTAACGATCAACATTTGTTCCACCCGTGCAATGCCATCATCACAAGTCAATGAAAATACAAGTCCATGTCGATATGGATGCACCAAGTGTGGAACCCACAAGAACGAGGAACTTGCAACTTCAAAGTTTTAGATTCATCATGAAAAGGAGACAACATAGACACCGTCAAAAATTGTGGAAAATACGAATATGCAAATGATTGACAGGAGCATTTTAACATTTGTTTCGCCCGATGCAACGGGTATTTTTACTAGTTGTAGATAAGATAACTGGGACTTCATAGGTTTAACAGCTTCTCCACCTCCGTGACTAACCGATCCATTGCCAGCTGCGGCAGCACGACCGGCACGACAACTACGTCATCTCCATCGCGATCCTTACCGGTGATGAAGAAACTCACACCGAAGTAAGTGTCGGCTGGGCCAGCGTACACCGGCTCGCCCCACCCGAAGTCCACACGGTCGAACCCAAGGCGACGGGCGTCAGAGAGTAGGAACATGTTTGCCGACAGGATGTACCGCTGGTCACCGCGTATAAAGGAACGAGCGTATTCGGAGGTCACCGCGGCCTTCGCCTGCCGCACCAACGCCACAACATCACCCAACGAGCCGCCACGTAGCACCGCCGGATCGACCATCACCGTGGAGGGCACAATCGCGTTGCCATAGTACCCCGCGGGCAGGCTCATCTCAGCAACGCCCCTGATGTTTGCGATGACCATTAGCAGAGCATTCCCACCTGGGGGGAGCTCGAGCGCCGTGGCGCGAGCACGCCAGAAGAACGCGGCGAGGGCCTCGAAGGTGGTGGTGGTGTCGTGGAGGAGCGGAGGGAGGCTTTTCTTGATGGCGGCGAGGTCTGATGCGCCGAAAGTGAAAGAACGCATGACCATATCATCGGCCGGGGGAGACGGCTGAAGTAGCACGTCGAACTCACGGTGCGTAAGGGAAGGCATGGGTGTGTCGCGCGCCTTGAGGAGCTCGCGAGACCAGACGGGCGCGATTGTGGTGGACGGAAGGCCGCGGGCGAGCTCGGCGATGGCGTTCATGAACTGGGCGATGCCGATTCCGTCGCAGATGGTGTGGTTGAAGCGGAGCGCGAATACGAAGCTGCCGCACAGCAGTCGCGTTACCTGGTCATCTCGTAGCCAATTGTTGGTTAGATTATGGATCCATGGAATACTGCAATATTTATTCAGTTTGACGGTTAATGTACACATTCAAGGATGGCATCGAAATGCTTGTCAAGTCTTATCATAGAGTTTATTTAATAATTTCAATTGTTATTTCATGATATCTAATTGAAACTTCCCAATTGTCTCCACTAAATATGACATACTAATGTTTTACCTGGATATGCAGCAAGGGACAGTCAATCATGCCGCTGGATCCCTCCACGTCGAAGAGCAGCTGGTCCCAGCAAGGGAATGGCGGCCTGAGCCCGACCCCCTCCAGCTCTGCTAGCCGTACGTCAGCGTCGGCCTCCACGAAGAGCACCCCCTCGCCGGTGCAGTCGACCACCAGCTTCTGACCCTCAACCTCCCTGAGCCGACCGGCCAACGGATAGTAGGGCACCAGCGCCTCGCCGAGCGCACGTCGGATGAGGCCGGCCGGGTCGACGCCGTTCTGTCCGCCACGGTAAAAGAAAGCCAAGGACATGTGCGTGCGCGAGTCCTCGTGGTCGTCGAGGTCCGACAGATGCTTGGTCTCCCAGGGCGTATGAGCAGCCGGGCCGACGAGCTCCGGGTCACGCCGGCGCACGGCGTAGGCCAGCGTCGCCGGCGTGTGCACCTGCTCCTTGGCCTGCTTTAGCATATCCACGGGCGGAGTTAGCTTGTGAGTAGAGCCATCTGAGCAGAGTTGACGAGGCCGGCATGGGTTCACCCATGGAGATCGTTGCTCCTTCCTGCTGTAATTTCTGTGGAGGATGCTGGGCAGAGCCCGGGCAGCTGCCCTCGCTCGCCAGACTATAGCTCCGCAGCTGAGCATAGCTAGGATGGTCTCGGAGCAAGTTGGAAGCAACAACTACTACAGTACTATCACTGTTGGCTTCCACAGTTTTGCACTTGTACTTATAGTACAGCAATGCGAGGTTGTAAGTGGCTACAGTACATCGCTCCTGCTTGCCTGACAAGGTGAGATGAGAGCCAGCTGGAAATTCCATCCAAACTGGAATCGATCCATCGATTGGAAGAAGCGCGTATTTTGGAGGAAAATATGTTATATTATGAACTATAGAAAAAAGAAAAAAAAAACTTATGACAAAACTATCCATATATACAACCATAAATTTGCTTTTTTCCTGTAGCTCAAAATACAACACATTTTTTTCCGAAAGTACACATGAGTATTCAGGACATACGAATGTATTTATAAAATAAAATTTATGAACTTTTTGAAACATTGACGTAAAATTTTGAAATATTTCAAAAACCAGAAGCTTTCGACTAGTAAAATTTACATGCTTTGCAGTGGTGGTCTGCGTAATATTACCGCTGCTTTTAGTGTGCAGGGAACCATTGGGGTTTCTAGTTTCAAATATATCATTGGCATTTCCCTTTTCTAGATATCATTGTTTTATCTCAACGCAATGGAACTGGCGTGTTGCTCCATGTTGCTCTATAACAAGATATATCACAATTATAGGTCATTGGCAAATTATCCTTTTAATTGTGGTAGTCGATGTACCCGTCCAATTCCGATGTGCCATGATTTCCTAGCACATGCACTATTCACTATGAAGGTTCATGTTTTTTTTTTCCTCACATCAAGATGTAACTCATGATTAAAACTCGCAAAGATGCATCCTATGTAGTTTTCAGGACATTCATAACTTAAAAGGTAGATTTTTGTTTTTTTATCATTTTTTTACTTTTTGGAGCCTGGAGTCAAAGATTCGTATTCCATAGGATCTTATGGAACTTATGAAATCAAAATAGCATATATTTCATTCCATTCTCACGTAAAAGCAAAGTCCATAATGACATGGTGACAATTTCGCACATAAACGTTATGAACAATTAAGGGAGCAAAGGCGTCAACAATGAAAATGACCAAAAGAAATAAATAAACTTATGGAACTTATTTAAAATTACAAAATTCTTAATAGGGAAAGGTGAAAATAATGTAAAAAACAATGGAGTTGGGTAAATTTACTTATGTTTTTTTGTAAATTTTCTTCTGTATTAATAATCTGTACAAATTATCAGGTCCTTTGTCCAGTGGCCACATCATCTTTTATTTATATATTATATACTAAAAATATACGAATATCTAATAAAACCACTACGTTAAGCCACACAATCTTAATTATTTTATTAGTTAGATCTAAAACTTACAGCTGTGATTTAACTAGAGACTAATAGTTATGTAACATTATAGTCTCCGTCTAACATGTGAGGTATAACACATGAACTTTATTAAGTATATATATTAATGGTGAATATTTAAAATATCTATCTATATATGGAATATGTATCGGCGTATAACAAACACGATCAACTAGCACACCTACCGAAAAGAAGAAATCCGGTAGCCTGCCGTCCATTGTGTAGACAGCACAAAGAAATTCTGATCTTATACGTTCAGTTAGCCAACTATATTTATTACTTAGTTCCATCTGCTGTACAAAGAAAAGGAAAAAACTACACGCTAGCTATCTATAAGACAAGAGCTACATATCCGTCCGGATGGAAAAAAAAATACACGAGCTATCTCCGTTTAAAATAAAGATTATTTCAATGGAGAGATAACAGTTGTAGTTATTTTCTTTGAATTGTGTATAGGAGACTAGCTATGCATGAATGGTAAAAATAGAAATAAAAATTTATACGTCTACACATGTTTTTCATGTTACCACCGAGAAAAAATACTGCCAAACAAAAATACATGCATTTATATAATTTTATCAAATTTAAATAATTTTGACAAATATTGAATGAATTTAAAAATATGTTTGATAAATTTCGAGTGGTATTTTTGACACTACTTTTTGTTCCTGTACTCAAATATTATAACACATATACTAGTTCAACCATACTAGAAGCAATATGCGGATGTTTAATAAACTAGAAGGATACCCCGCGCGTTGTAGCGGGAATCTTCTAAGATATTATATTGTCTAAATGAAATGGTATAATACATATGTAATATGAATTGTCTGTAGAAGTATGCAATATTCAGTTGGCCAAAATATTTGAGATGCTTAATTTAATTCACATTATTTTAAATATTTGATGACTATAAATTAGCTATGTGGACATTTTAATCAAAAAATAGTGACATATATAGCTTGCATGGAAGGATACATCAATAATTAATGTTAGTGGAGATGACATAGATATGGAATAGATGATATGGATAGCTTGCATATAGTGATAGACTAACATTAATTGCATTTAGTGGGGTTTTGCTTTATAAGAAGTATAGATCCACCATGTTAGTTAAGCGAGACAATCTTAATTATTTTGATAGTTAGATCAAAAACTTACGGCTGTGATTTAACTAGAGATTAATAGTTACGTAACATTATAGTCGTGTTTGACACGTCCATATAACATGTGAGGTATAACACATGAAATTTATTAAGTATATATATTAACGAAATTGCCAAGTTTCAGCTAGTTGAGACGTAGATTATGTCTTAATCACGTGCTCCATTGTTGGATTTTGTTTCTACTTGAATATTCGTGCTAGCTATTGTTTGTACTTTGTTTTGGCCCGCATGCTGATGTAATTCGATTGCGATATAAGTTAAGTTTCAGTCGACTGTGACTTAGACACACCCTATATTAATGGTGGAGTTCTAAAATATCTATCTATAGATAAAATATGTATCGGCACATAACGAACGCGATAAACTAGCACCTACCGATAAGAAGTCTGGTAGCCAGCCAGCCGTCTGTTATCTGGACACAAAGAAGTCCTGATGTTGTACCTTCAGTTAGGCCACCACCACCATTATGTCTCAATTATTATATAAATCAACTCCACCAAAAATCATTGCAAAATTCCAAAGTGGATCTCTTGCTGCCATTTGACCAAACACCTTGTGTGCAAAACCTGACTAACTCAATACATGCTATTACCTGCTGGTTTTTGGCCTAAAATATCATGCTCCAGTCAGCCTAGACACTCTCCTCCATCCTCTGGACCAAAGCCAAGTCTCAGAGAGCAAGTACATGCATGAGATCATCGGGTACATGACCATGCCGTGGCATGTCATGCCCTCACCATGCCCCTCTCCTCTCTGGTCAACTCCACCATGCACAACCATGTCAGCAAGCTTCCCCTCTCTCCCCTGAACACGCTGGTACTGGCCATCGACGAAGGAGAGAACGCCACGAGCCAGCACACATACACCCAGTGACGCACAGACTCGCCAGCGCGTGCATGCGCACGTCACGGGAGCGCGCCAGAGCACGGCACGCCCTCGTCACGCTCGTCCTCCCCTCGCCCTCTCCGCGCACCAGCAACAGCGCCACGACACCAGGAGACTCCCAAACACGCTCACCTGCCCGCGGGAACGCTGAAGACGACGCCACCATCACCGACGTCCGCCGCGGTACTGCAAGCTCCCGTCAAGATCCAGCCCTCGTCACTGCATGGTTTTCCCCGCCGTCAATCCTGACGTGACCTCACTGACGTCACCAACACGTGAGCGTCATCGCCCAACTCCCTGCGCCCCTGTAGCCGCGTTGCCATGGACGACCGCATCCACCGCGCCTCAGACCCTCGCGCTGCTATAAAAGGAGGCCCTCCCCTCTCAAATTCTTCACAACACTCACCTCTCCTCTCCTCTCTGACCCTCCTCGACCACACCCCGCTCGACATTAGCTACCGTAGGCCGCCAATTGCGCGCCGGAGCACCATGGAGCCGCCGCAGAAGGAGGAGAAGCTAGAAGCCACCCCCGACGACGTCGATTGTACCTGGAGCCTCGCCGTTGTCCACAACGCCGCCGCAGCACCTCGCCGACGATCGCCGCACCGCCGGTGAGCCTCCGACCCCTACCCTCGCCGCGCCAGTGAGTTGTGCTCGTCGCCGACGATGATGCACCTAAGCCGTTGGATCACGATCTAATCGTGCGTCCCAGATATATCCATACCGTTTCGCGTTTTAATAGTCGCTGACAGGTGGAGCCCACCTTGTCAGGCAGCCCACGCGCGCGAGACACGCTGCTGGGATGGACTTCTCTATTTCTTTCTCTTCGGCCGTTTAGTCTTTCCCGCCAAGCCCACGAATTCACATCTGGTTTTTCAGTTTTATTTCAATTTCAATACTGGTTCCAATTTCAAATTTAAATTTAGGAAGATCCACTGGACCAAATTTTATGAATTTGGTATTGTTGGAAATCTTGTGAAAAGCCTTAACCAACCCCACCAACCCCACTGGTTTCAACCCTAGATTCCTTGTAGAATAAATGTAGTAAAAATAACAAGGCAAAGCCTTTTTCAAATTCAAACATTTATTAAAAATCAACCATAAGTGATTTTGAGTTGATTCCAACTCTCATAAATCACATTTCACATACTCTACATGTTTATGTGAAAAGATCCCATAGTTGTTTTTATGATCATGGGCTAGAGCAAAATAATGGCTATGTGGCTATTTCTAGTCCATTTAAAATTATCCAAAATTATTTCTTAAGTAGTATGAGAGGCTGATACGTCTCAAACGTATCTATAATTTCTTATGTTCCATGCTACTTTTATGATGATACTCACATGTTTTATATACACTTTATGTCATTATTATGCATTTTCCGACACTAACCTATTGACGAGATGCCGAAGAGCCGATTCTGTTTTCTGTTTTTGGTTTCAGAAATCCTACAAAGGAAATATTCTCGGAATTGGACAAAATCAACGCCCAGGGTCTTATTTTTCCACGGAGCTTCCAGAAGATCGAAGGAGTTACGAAGTGGGGTGACGAGGCACCGCCACACTAGGGCCGCGCGGCCTAAGGGGGGCCCGCGCCGCCCTAGCGTGTGGGGCCCTCGCGCCGCCTCCAACCCTACCCTTCCGCCTACTTAAAGCCTTCGTCGCGAAAACCTCAGTACCGAGAGCCACGATACGAAAAACCTTCCAGAGGCGCCGCCGCCGCCAATCCCATCTCGGGGGATTCAGGAGATCGCCTACGGCACCCTGCCGGAGAGGGGAATCATCTCCCGGAGGACTCTTCATCGCCATGATCGCCTCCGGATTGATGTGTGAGTAGTTCACCCCTGGACTATGGGTCCATAGCAGTAGCTAGATGGTTGTCTTCTCCTCATTGTGCCAACATGTTAGATCTTGTGAGCTGCCTATCATGATCAAGATCATCTATTTGTAATGCTACATGTTGTTTTTGTTGGGATCCAATGAATATAGAATACTATGTTATGTTGATTATCAATCTATCATATATGTGTTGTTTATGATCTTGCATGCTCCCCGTTACTAGTAGAGGCTCTGGCCAAGTTGATACTTGTAACTCCAAGAGGGAGTATTTATGCTCGATCTTGGGTTCATGCCTCCATTTAATCTGGGATAGTGACAGAAAGTTCTAAGGTTGTGGATGTGCTGTTGCCACTAGGGATAAAACATCAATGCTTTGGCTAAGGATATTTGTGTTGATTACATTACGCACCATACTTAATGCAATTGTCTGTTGTTTGCAACTTAATACTGGAAGGGGTGCGGATGCTAACCTGAAGGTGGACTTTTTAGGCATAGATGCATGCTGGATAGCGGTCTATGTACTTTGTCGTAATGCCCAATTGAATTTCACACTACTCATCATGATATGTATGTGCATTGTTATGCCCTCTTTACTTGTCAATTTCCCAACTGTAATTTGTTCACCCAACATGCTTTATCTCATTTGAGAGACACCACTAGTGAACTGTGGACCCCGGTCCATTCTTTTACATCGAATACAATCTACTGCAAACATTGTTCTTTACTGTTCTTCGCATACAAACATCATTTTCCACACTATACATTTAATCCTTTGTTTACAGCAAGCCGGTGAGATTGACAACCTCACTGTTAAGTTGGGGCAAAGCATTTGGATTGTGTTGTGCAGGTTCCACGTTGGCGCCGGAATCTCTGGTGTTGCGCCACACTACACTCCGTCACCAACAACCTTCACGTGCTCCTTGACTCCTACTGGTTCGATAAACCTTGGTTTCTTACCGAGGGAAACTTGCTGTTGTACGCATC
Organism: Lolium multiflorum; assembly: GCA_030979885.1. Lineage (NCBI taxonomy): Eukaryota > Viridiplantae > Streptophyta > Magnoliopsida > Poales > Poaceae > Lolium > Lolium multiflorum. Next base: position 45,655,830 of record CM061753.1, on the reverse strand, counting down.
ACACCTTCCACTTGGGGTTCCCAACGGGCGTGTGCTTTACGCGTCAACAAGCTAAATTTCTGGCGCCGTTGCCGGGGACGTGAAGAAAAATTACACCACAGAGATTTCTAACTCCCACGTCAAGCATGACAAATAAATTTCTGGCGCCGTTGGGGAGATCAAGACACGCGGGGAGTCTGTCACTCCAATCTCTTTACTTTGTTTTTGTCTTGCTTTACTTTATTTTATTTACTGCTTTGTTTGCTTTCTTATATCAAAATACAAAAAAATTAGTTACTTGCTATACTTTATTTTAATGTCTTGTTTGTTTTCCTCATATCAAAAACAAAAAAAATTAGTTACTTGCATTTACTTTATCTAGTTTGCTTTATTTACTATTGCTAAAATGGGTACTCCTGAGAATACTAAGTTGTGTGACTTCACTAGCACAAATAATAATGATTTTCTATGCACACCTATTGCTCCACCTGCTACTACAGCAGAATTTTTTGAAATTAAACCTGCTTTACTAAATCTTGTTATGAGAGAGCAATTTTCTGGTGTTAGTTCTGATGATGCTGCTGCCCATCTTAATAATTTTGTTGAACTTTGTGAAATGCAAAAGTACAAGGATGTAGATGGTGACATTATAAATTAAAATTGTTTCCTTTCTGCTTAAGAGGAAGAGCTAAAGATTGGTTGCTATCTTTGCCTAAGAATAGTATTGATTCATGGACTAAATGTAAGGATGCTTTCATTGGTAGATATTATCCTCCTTCTAAAATTATATCTTTGAGAAGTAGCATAATGAATTTTAAGCAATTGGATAATGAGCATGTTGCTCAAGCATGGGAAATAATGAAATCTTTGGTCAAGAATTGCCCTACCCATGGACTGACTACTTGGATGATCATCCAAACCTTTTATGCAGGATTAAATTTTTCTTCGCGGAACCTATTGGATTCAGCTGCTGGAGGTACTTTTATGTCCATCACTCTAGGCGCCGCAACAAAGCTTCTTGATGATATGATGATTAATTACTCTGAATGGCACACGGAAAGAGCTCCACAAGGTAAGAAGGTAAATTCTGTTGAAGAAACCTCCTCCTTGAGTGATAAGATTGATGCTATTATGTCTCTGCGTGTGAATGGTAGATCTAATGTTGATCCTAATAATGTTCCTTTAGCTTCATTGGTTGCTCAAGAAGAGCATATTGATGTGAACTTCATTAAAAATAATAATTTCAACAACAATGCTTATAGGAATAATTCGGGTAACAACTATAGGCCATATCCTTCTAATAATGGTAATGGTTATGGTAATTCTTATGGGAATTCTTACAAAAATAATAGGAATGTACCCTCTGGTCTTGAAGCCATGCTTAAAGAATTTATTAGTACACAAACTGCTTTTAACAAATCTGTTGAAGAAAAGCTTGGTAAAATTGATATTCTTGCTTCTAAAGTTGATAGTCTTGCTGCTGATGTTGATCTTTTAAAATTGAAAGTTATGCCTAATGAAACTAAATATATTAAGTTATTTGCTACAGCAAACGCCATCCAAGTTCGAATTAATGAAAATATTAGATTGATGGCTGAATTGCGTGCTAGGTGGGAAAAAGAAGAAAATGCTAAAGAGAATAATGTAGCTAAAGTTTGGACTATTACCACCACTAGTAATGTTGATGCTTCACATGTTGCTACACCTCCTACTATAAATGGTAAAATAATTGGTGTTGTCAATGTTTCCACTCCTAATGCAAAGCGTGCTGAAACTGCTAAAACTGTTGAAACTGCTTGTGATAAAACTACTGAAATTTTTCAAAATATTGGGAACAATGATCCCATTGCTGTAGATCATAATGGTTTAGATTTTGATGATTGTCACATCTCTGAAGTTATAAAGTTCTTACAAAAACTTGCTAGAAGTCTGATGACCCACAAGTATAGGGGATCGCAGCAGTCTTCGCGGGAAGTAAATCCCAATTTATTGATTCGACACAAGGGGAGACAAAGATTACTTGAAAGCCTTAACAGCGGAGTTGTCAATTCAGCTGCACTGGAAACAGACTTGCTCGCAAGATTTTATCGATAGTAACAGTTTTATAGCGTAGATAGTGAAATAACAACGAGAGAGACAACGATAGTGATTATAGTAAACAGCAGGATTAAAATACTGTAGGCACGGGGACGGATAACGGGCGTTGCATGGATGAGAGAAACTCATGTAACAATCATAGCAGGGCATTTGCAGATAATAATAAAACGGTGTCCAAGTACAAAGCAATCAATAGGCATGTGTTCCAATTATAGTCGTACGTGCTTGCAATGAGAAACTTGCACAACATCTTTTGTCCTACCAGCCGGTGGCAGCCGGGCCTCAAGGGAATCTACTGGATATTAAGGTACTCCTTTTAATAGAGTACCGGAGCAAAGCATTAACACTCCGTGAACACATGTGATCCTCACATCACTACCATCCCCTCCGGTTGTCCCGATTCTTGTCACTTCGGGGCCATTGGTTCCGGACAGCGACATGTGTATACAACTTGCAGGTAAGACCATAAACAATGAATATCATGATGAAATAATAACATGTTCAGATCTGAGATCATGGCACTCGGGCCCTAGTGACAAGCATTAAGCATAGCAAGTTGCAACAATATCATCAAAGTACCAATTTCGGACACTAGGCACTATGCCCTAACAATCTTATGCTATTACATGACCAATCTTATCCAATCCCTACCATCCCCTTCGGCCTACAGCGGGGGAATTACTCACACATGGATGGGGGAAACATTGCTGGTCGATGGAGAGGCGTCGGTGATGATGATGGCGATGATCTCCTCCAATTCCCCGTCCCGGCGGAGTGCCAGAACGGAGACTTCTGGCTCCCGAGACGGAGTTTCGCGATGTGGCGGCGTTCTGGAGGCTTTCTGGCGACTTCGACTTCTCCCCCTGCGTTTTTAGGTCGAAGGCAATAAATAGTCCGAAGGAGGGCGTTGATACGTCTCCGACGTATCGATAATTTCTTATGTTCCATGCCACATTATTGATGATTTCTACATGTTTTATGCACACTTTATGTCATATTCGTGCATTTTCTGGAACTAACCTATTAACAAGATGCCGAAGTGCCAGTTGCTGTTTTCTGCTGTTTTTGGTTTCAGAAATCCTAGTAAGGAAATATTCTCGGAATTGGACGAAATCAACGCCCGGGTCCTATTTTGCCACGAAGCTTCCAAGACCGAAGAGGAGACGAAGTGGGGCCACGAGGTGGCGACACCATAGGGCGGCGCGGCCCAAGCCCTGTCCGCGCCGACCTAGGGTGTGGGCCCTCGTGACGCCCCTGACCTGCCCTTCCGCCTACAAATAGCCTTCATCGCGAAACCCCCAGTACCACGATACGGAAAACCTTCCAGAGACGCCGCCGCCGCCAATCCCATCTCGGGATTCAGGAGATCGCCTCCGGCACCCTGCCGGAGATCATCTCCCGGAGGATTCTACGCCGCCATGGTCGCCTCCGGAGTGATGTGTGAGTAGTCTACCCCTGGACTATGGGTCCATAGCGGTAGCTAGATGGTTGTCTTCTCCCCATTGTGCTTAATTGTCGGGTCTTGTGAGCTGCCGAACATGATCAAGATCATCTATCTGTAATTCTATATGTTGTGTTTGTTGGGATCCGATGAATAGAGAATACTTGTTATGTTGATTATCAAATTATTGTCTATGTGTTGTTTATGATCTTGCATGCTCTCCGTTACTAGTAGATGCTCTGGCCAAGTAGATGCTTGTAACTCCAAGAGGGAGTATTTATGCTCGATAGTGGGTTCATGTCTCCGTGAATTTGGGGGTGACAGAAACCTCTAAGATTATGGATGTGATGTTGCCACTAGGGATAAAACATTGGTGCTATGTTCGAGGATGTAGTTACTGATTACATTACGCGCAATACTTAATGCAATTGTCTGTTGTTAGCAACTTAATACTGGAGGGGGTTCGGATGATAACCTGAAGGTGGACTTTTTAGGCATAGATGCATGCTGGATAGCGGTCTATGTACTTTGTCGTAATGCCCAATTAAATCTCACAATACTCATCATAATATGTATGTGCATGGTCATGCCCTCTTTATTTGTCAATTGCCCAACTGCAATTTGTTCACCCAACATGCTGTTTATCTTATGGGAGAGACACCTCTAGTGAACTGTGGACACCGGTCCAATTCTCTATACTGAAATACAATCTACTGCAATACTAGTTCTACTGTTTTCTGCAAACAATCATCATCCACACTATACATCTAATCCTTTGTTACAGCAAGCCGGTGAGATTGACAACCTCGCTGTTTCGTTGGGGCAAAGTACTTGGTTGTGTTGTGCAGGTTCCACGTTGGCGCCGGAATCCCTGGTGTTGCGCCGCACTACATCTCGCCGCCATCAACCTTCAACGTGCTTCTTGACTCCTACTGGTTCGATAAACCTTGGTTTCTAACTGAGGGAAACTTACTGCTGTACACATCACACCTTCCACTTGGGGTTCCCAACGGTCGCGTGTTGTACGCGTGTCAAGCTAAATTTCTGGCGCCGTTGCCGGGGAGATCAAGACACGCTGCAAGGGGAGTCTCCACATCCCAATCTCTTTTACTTTATTTTATTTACTACTTTGTTTGCTGCACTAAATCAAAATACAAAAAAATTAGTTGATAGTTTTACTTTATTTGCTATCTTGTTTGCTATATCAAAAACACAAAAAAATTAGTTACTTGTATTTACTTTACTTATTTCATCATGTTTCCTTTTAATTTTACCGTAAAAAACATGCCGGTAGGACGCGGGTCTATAGTTGGGAGAAATAATATAGAAGAATTCTTCAACCATGTTAGTACTGTTGACGATTTTGAAGATAGACACTTGGTAGATCTTGCTCCTACTTATGAAATTGCTGCTGCTGCTTAGTTCGCATGTTGGAAACTAAATTTGTTAATCTCAATCCTATAATCCAACACCTATTTCTTACACTCGGTGATATGGAAGAAGGGGAAAAGAAAGATTTTGTCTTAGAAACCCTTCTTAGAGAATTTGGTGGTCTAGCAAGGGAGGCTAGAAAGGTCTTTGCTAAATATGATATGCTTGGTTCTTGCACCAATTTTGTTTGTCTCCTTGAAAAGATGGACATGGATAGAATAAGGTACACTAATAATATTAATGATGGTGGGGAGATCAAAACACCAATACCATGTAAGCTCCTAGCGATGAATGATGCACTAGAAAATAACTATGCTTGGCTTGTTCCTGAAAATTTGTTTGATGAGAGTAGCAAGCCTAAGACTAATGAAAAGGGAGACGCTAAAACTTATGTATCCAATATACTATGCTTGGCTGAGAAAACTCCAAACCCCGCTGTAGATGCACCATCTCTCGACAATACTTGATACACACTTTCTGCGCCTAAAGGCGTTAAAGAAAAGCGCTTATGGGAGACAACCCATGTTTTTACCTACAGAACTTTGTTTTATATTTGTGTCTTGGAAGTTGTTTACTACTGTAGCAACCTCTCCTTATCTTAGTTTAGTGTTTTGTTGTGCCAAGTAAAGTCGTTGATAGTAAAGTTCATACTAGATTTGGATTACTGCGCAGAAACAGATTTCTTTGCTGTCACGAATCTGGGCAAAATTCTCTGTAGGTAACTCAGAAAATTATGCCAATTTACGTGAGTGATCCTCAGATATGTATGCAACTTTCATTCAATTTGAGAATTTTCATTTGAGCAAGTCTGGTGCCTCTATAAAATTCGTCAATACGAACTGTTCTGTTTTGACAGATTCTGCCTTTTATTTCGCATTGCCAGTTTTGTTATGTTCGATGGATATTTTGATTCCATTGACTTTCAGTAGCTTTGTGCAATGTCCAGAAGTGTTAAGAATGATTATGTCACCTCTGAACATGTATATTTTGATTGTGCACTAACCCTCTAATGAGTTGTTCTAAGTTTGGTGTGGAGGAAGTTTTCAAGGATCAAGAGAGGGAGATGATACAACATGATCAAGGAGAGTGAAAGCTCTAAGCTTGGGGATGCCCCGGTGGTTCACCCCTGCATATATCAAGAAGACTCAAGCGTCTAAGCTTGGGGATGCCCAAGGCATCCCCTTCTTCATCGACAACATTATCAGGTTCCTCCCCTGAAACTATATTTTTATTCCATCACATCTTATGTGCTTTTCTTGGAGCGTCGATTTGTTTTTTTTTTGTTTTGTTTGAATAAAATGGATCCTAGAATTCACTGTGTGGGAGAGAGACACGCTCCGCTGTAGCATATGGACAAGTATGTCCTTAGTTTCTACTCATAGTATTCATGGCGAAGTTTCTTCTTCGTTAAATTGTTATATGGTTGGAATTGGAAAATGATACATGTAGTAATTGCTAAAATGTCTTGGGTAATGTGATACTTGGCAATTGTTGTGCTCATGTTTAAGCTCTTGCATCATATACTTTGCACCCATTAATGAAGAAATACATAGAGCATGCTAAAATTTGGTTTGCATATTTGGTCTCTCTAAAGTCTAGATAATTTCTAGTATTGAGTTTGAACAACAAGGAAGACGGTGTAGAGTCTTATAATGTTTTCAATATGTCTTTTATGTGAGTTTTGCTGCACCGCTTCATCCTTGTGTTTGTTTCAAATAGCCTTGCTAGCCTAAGCCTTGTATCGAGAGGGAATACTTCTCATGCATCCAAAATACTTGAGCCAACCACTATGCCATTTGTGTCCACCATACCTACCTACTACATGGTATTTCTCCGCCATTCCAAAGTAAATTGCTTGAGTGCTACCTTTAAACAATTCAAAATTTATCACCTCTGATTTGTGTCAATGTTTTATAGCTCATGAGGAAGTATGTGGTGTTTATCTTTCAATCTTGTTGGGCAACTTTCACCAATGGACTAGTGGCTTCATCCGCTTATCCAATAATTTTGCAAAAAGAGCTGGCAATGGGATTCCCAGTCCCAAATTAATTAATAAAAATAGACACTCCTCCATGGTATGTGATTGATTGGACGGCACCCGAAGGATTCGGTTAGCCATGGCTTGAGAAAGCAAAGGTGGGGAGGAGTGTCATCATAATAAAACTAAAATAAAAGGCACTCCTTCATGGTATGAGATTGTTGGCAGGCACCCGAGGATTCGGTTAGCCATGGTTTGTGAAAGAAAGGTTGGAAGGAGTGCCACACAAAAATAAAATAAAATGGGAGCCGCTCTTTGAAGGTCTGGCAAGGGGGTTAGAGTGCCCACTACCATTCGTTGACAACAACAAACACCTCTCAAAATTTTACTTTTATTGCTCTCTATATGTTTTCAAAATCAAAGCTCTAGCACAAATATAGCAATCGATGCTTTCCTCTTTGAAGGACCATTCTTTTACTTTTATTGTTGAGTCAGTTCACCTATTTCTCTCTATCCCAAGAAGCAAACACTTGTGTGAACTGTGCATTGATTCCTACATACTTGCTTATTGCACTTGTTATATTACTCTATGTTGACAATATCCATGAGATATACATGTTACAAGTTGAAAGCAACCGCTGAAACTTAATCTTCCTTTGTGTTGCTTCAATACCTCTACTTTGAATTATTGCTTTATGAGTTAACTCTTATGCAAGACTTATTGATGCTTGTCTTGAAGTACTATTCATGAAAAGTCTTTGCTATATGATTCACTTGTTTACTCATGTCATTTACATTGTTTTGATCGCTGCATTCACTACATATGTTTACAAATAGTATGATCAAGGTTATGATGGCATGTCACTCCAGAAATTATCTTTGTTTATCGTTTACCTGCTCGGGACGAGCAGGACTAAGCTTGGGGATGCTGATACGTCTCCGACGTATCGATAATTTCTTATGTTCCATGCCACATTATTGATGATATCTACATGTTTTATGCACACTTTATGTCATATTCGTGCATTTTCTGAACTAACCTATTAACAAGATGCCGAAGTGCCAGTTGTTGTTTTCTACTGTTTTTGGTTTCAGAAATCCTAGTAAGGAAATATTCTCGGATTGGACGAAATCAACGCCCGGGGTCCTATTTTGCCACGAAGCTTCCGAAGACCGAAGAGGAGACGAAGTGGGGCCACGAGGTGGCGACACCATAGGGCGCGCGGCCCAAGCCCTGGCCGCGCCGACCTAGGGTGTGGGCCCCTCGTGACGCCCTTGACCTGCCCTTCCGCCTACAAATAGCCTTCGTCGCGAAACCCCCGTACCGAGAGCCACGATACGGAAAACCTTCCGGAGACGCCGCCGCCGCCAATCCCATCTCGGGGGATTCAGGAGATCGCCTCCGGCACCCTGCCGGAGAGGGAATCATCTCCCGGAGGACTCTACGCCGCCATGGTCGCCTCCGGAGTGATGTGTGAGTAGTCTACCCCTGGACTATGGGTCCATAGCAGTAGCTAGATGGTTGTCTTCTCCCCATTGTGCTTAATTGTCGGGTCTTGTGAGCTGCCGAACATGATCAAGATCATCTATCTGTAATTCTATATGTTGTGTTTGTTGGGATTCGATGAATAGAGAATACTTGTTATGTTGATTATCAAATTATTGTCTATGTGTTGTTTATGATCTTGCATGCTCTCCGTTACTAGTAGATGCTCTGGCCAAATAGATGCTTGTAACTCCAAGAGGGAGTATTTATGCTCGATAGTGGGTTCATGTCTCCGTGAATCTGGGGGAGTGACAGAAACCTCTAAGATTATGGATGTGCTGTTGCCACTAGGGATAAAACATTGGTGCTATGTTCGAGGATGTAGTTACTGATTACATTACGCGCAATACTTAATGCAATTGTCTGTTGTTAGCAACTTAATACTGGAGGGGGTTCGGATGATAACCTGAAGGTGGACTTTTTAGGCATAGATGCATGCTGGATAGCGGTCTATGTACTTTGTCGTAATGCCCAATTAAATCTCACAATACTCATCATAATATGTATGTGCATGGTCATGCCCTCTCTATTTGTCAATTGCCCAACTGCAATTTGTTCACCCAACATGCTGTTTATCTTATGGGAGAGACACCTCTAGTGAACTATGGACCCCAGTCCAATTCTCTATACTGAAATACAATCTACTGCAATACTAGTTCTACTATTTTCTGCAAACAATTATCATCCACACTATACATCTAATCCTTTGTTACAGCAAGCCGGTGAGATTGACAACCTCGCTGTTTCGTTGGGGCAAAGTACTTGGTTTGTGTTGTGCAGGTTCCACGTTGGCGCCGGAATCCCGGTGTTGCGCACTACATCTCGCCGCCATCAACCTTCAACGTTTCTTGACTCCCTACTGGTTCGATAAACCTTGGTTTCTAACTGAAGGAAACTTACTGCTGTACGCATCACACCTTCCACTTGGGGTTCCCAACGGTCGCGTGCTGTACGCGTGTCAGGCGTCGGGGGCTGACCGAGGCCGTCACACAGTAGGGCCGCGGTCCCCTCCGGGCCGCCGGCCTAGTGTGTGGGGCCCTCGGCCCCCACCTGGCTTGCCCTTGCAGCTCAATATTCTGGAAAATAGGACCTTATAAATTCCGAGGATTTTCTGAAAGTTGGATTCTGCACAAAAACGAGACACCAGAACAGTTCTGCTGAAAACAGCGTTAGTCCGTGTTAGTTGCATCCAAAATACACAAATTAGAGGCAAAACAATAGCAAAAGTGATCGGGAAAGTAGATACGTTTTGGACGTATCAACTCCCCCCAAGCTTAGCTTATTGCTTGTCCTCAAGCAATTCAGTTAACAACTGAGCGATAAAAGAACTTTCACGAACACATTTGTTCATATGATGTATATATTCTCATGCTATGGCTAACACTTAGGCAGTTCATAATGAGATGCATACAAATAAGATCATCTAACAGCTATGTCAATCATGGAGAGGTACCAAAAATTAATAATAAGCATCATGAATCATGTATATAAGCAGGATTGCAATGTTCATAAGAGAGTATGATAAAGTGGTATCTCGCTTGCCCATATTTGATTAGCAAAACATAAATGCTCAGGCACCTCTGAAGTTCATAGAAAGACTAGAAGTAGTGATTGTCAAAGATAAAAGCATCAAAGTTATACCACAATCAATCATATTTTGAGACAAGCATATTGTACTAAGAATGACATTTGTGCTCTCAAGATAGTGCTCAAAGAAAGAATGGAGACACAATCATAAAAGTAAAAGATTGACCCTTCGCAGAGGGAAGCAGGGATTAACATGCGCTAGAGCTTTTCATTTTTAAAAACAAGAGTAAAGTTATTTTGAGAGGTGTTTGTTGTTGTCAACGAATGGTAATGGGTACACCAACTACCTCGCCAACCGGACTCCCAAGAGCGGCTCCCATGAATTATTTTTATGTTTATGTGGCACTCCTTCCAACCTTTCTTTCACAAACCATGGCTAACGAATCCTCGGGTGCCTGCCAACAGTCTCATACCATGAAGGAGTACCTTTTTATTTTAGTTTTATTATGATGACACTCCCCCCAACTTTTGCTTACACAAGCCATGGCTAACCGAATCCTTCGGGTGCCGTCCAACAATCACATACCATGGAGGAGTGTCTATTTAGGTTAATTAATTTGGGACTGGGAATCCCATTGCCAGCTCTTTTTGCAAAATTATCGGATAAGCGGATGTGCCACTAGTCCATAATGAAAGTCCGTCAAGAGTAAATGACAAGGTTGAAAGTTAAACACCACATACTCCCTCATGAGCTATGAAACATTAACACAAATTGAGAAGCATTTTGAAGGTTTTAAAGGTAGCGCATGAGAATTTACATGGAATGGTTTGAAATGCCATGCATAGGTATTTATGGTGGACACTTTGGAACAACTTGGTTTTCAGGTGTTTGGAAGCACGAGCAGTGTTCCCGCTCAGTACAAGTGAAGGCTAGCAATAGACTAGGGAGCGACAAATCAAGAGAGCAGTAACTGTCATAATCATGCTTGCGGCAAAATAAATTAACGGAGGCATAAAAGTGATACAAGAACTCTGAAGCAATATAAATCATCGAGGCTTAATTGACTTTTGTTCAGTCATATGCATGCGTGAGCATGTGCCAAGTCGATATAAATGAATTATTCAGAGGAGGATACCACAATGCCATACCTACTTATGAATAAAACAATGCAAGCAAACATCCATGACATGCTACTCATATTAATAAATTGGAGCTAAACATGAGAGATCATGAACTACTAGACTTTCTCAAATGACATATACCTCACATGAACCAACTAAGCATGCTCACATGGATGAGTATATGTACAAAAATGAAAACAAATAGAGTTCATACCAGCCTCTCACCACAATCCAATTGTCGTAGATCGTCATTATTGCCTTTCACTTGTGTAGCTTGGATAATATGAAATGAAAACCACGCTCCAGCCACCGAAAACCATTGAACTCATGATGAACTTTACAAACCAAAGAAGAACAGCAAATATTTTTGGTGTTTTCAAATTAGAAACAAGAACAAAAGGAAATAAGCAAACAAAGCAAAATCTTTTTGGGTTTTCTTATAGCAAACTAACAATAGCAAATAAAGCGAAACAAATGCAAGAAACCAAAAAAAACAAATGATGAAGAGAAATAACAGAAATATTTTTGGTCTTTTTGTGTTTTGGGAAAGAAACAAAACAAAAACAAGAAATAGCAAACTAGAAGACTCACATAAACACAAAGCAGCAGAAATTCGTCAAACTTGACAGCAGTACAGTACTCGATTTTTAAGAAATTCTTCCACTGCTCAAATCGAAAAGTGTTCAACTAATGAAAGTTAGATAACAACCTGGGGAACATGCACAAAAATTGGCTTCGCAAAATACTGTTCTGGCTATTTTTGAGAATTTTTCCGGTAACAGTCCAGAATCTGTTTTCAGGCAGCACTTCCCCAAATATCATCTTCCTCTCATTAGAAAACCACTCAAACAAACTAAACAAGTATATACAAGTATCCAGCAATCATAATATGCAAAGAATGAGTGATGCCGGTATACCTCCCCCCAAGCTTAGGCTTTTGACCTAAGTGGAGTTCAATCCCATCGTGGCCATGAAGTAGCATCTCCGTAGTACGACGAAGATGGATCATATTCCGGGTATGTGCTAGAAGAAGCACCCGGATACGTGACGGTGTAGTCGTAGGAGGGCTCGGCGTCCTCGGAGTCATGCTGCTGGTGGAAGTCTTGTATCTTCATCTTTTCCTCCACCTCCTCCTTAGTGCGCGACCATGGTTCCCTGTCAATGTTGAACAAATCTGGCTGGGGAAGAGGGATTTCCTTCTCATCCCCGTCAGCAAACAACATTCTATAGACCATATTATCTAAAGTGGAATCAGCGGTAACAAAATGATGGCTTTTCATAGCAGCAATATCAAGCCTCCTAGGGGTTAATGGCACATCATTAGAATCAAGAGGAAGTCTTAAATGTGTTAAAATGCGCAATGCAATAGTTCCTCCAAAAATAGGCCCCCTGTTAGACAGGCGGCGAGCAATAAGAGAACCGAGATGATAAGGTGTCTGTCCAGTAAGTGCAGCATTCAAGAAAGCAAGATGGTAGCTAGAAATATTGCTAGTGTTCTCCCTACCAAGAATGCTAGTAGCAATGTAATAGGCAAAATACTTAATGGCGGGGAGTTGGATGTTCCTTATCTTGCCACGCTGAATGGTGCGACAATCATCATCGGTGATCCCTCGATAGAGCTCCAACAGGTCCCGGGGGTTGTCATCAATCCTCCTTGATGTACCTACAGGGGCAATATCCAATGCAACACAAAATTCTTCCAATTCCATAGTAATAGGATTACCATAAATCTTGAATGCAACTGTCGGCCCATATTGCTTGTTGTGGAACTTGAAGCTCTCGACGAAGATTTTGGTGAGCATGTAGTATTGCTCCCTTTCATCTCCCACATAGGCGGCTAAGCCCGCCCTGTTGACAAGGGTGAAGAAATCATCCAATATCCCTGCATTTCTCAGAAAATCATAACATGGGAAGGATGAAGCATTAGGAGCCCCATTGTCTTCCTCGGGCGCGAAGCTTGGCGCGATGACATCCTCATTGTAGGATCGCCTGAGTCGGGTGGCGGTCCTAGAGGGCCTTCCGGTGCTGGTTGTCCCTCTCTGAAACAATTCTCCAAAGTTGAAGTTCTTCATCCTCCTTTTCTGAAATTTTTCAACAAACAATATAAAATTTGATTTGGTGACATATAATCAAGGGGAACTACTATAGGAACTTGCTAGAGTACTAATCATGCATCAAAACTAGTTTATACAACTTAGAACAAGCATGCAAGCTCACTAAACATGTTACCTACAACAGCAAAATATTCAAGATATACTCAACCAAACAAAATTCTACTTGGATGATCGGAGGAGTCACATACCGGAGAGCAAATGTGCCAAATTTCAGACAGAAATCTGGGCTGAGCAAAGAGATCGAAAAATCCTGAGCTCTTGAGCAAAAACGCGAGTGAGAGAAAGCTGGTGTCGATTTTTTCGGGAGAGAGAAGAGTCTGGGAGGAAGAGATGCTGAAGTGGGGTAAAGGGGGGCCCACACGCCAGGGTGGCGCGCCCCTTGCTGGCGCCAGCCTGTGCGGTGCCACCCTGGGGTGCCCCACAGTCATCCCAGTGCTCCCAGGTGCATTTTTGAAAAATAGGACCAACGGTATAATTTTTGTGAATTTTTGAAAACTTTGAAAAATGCACATTTCTGGGTATTAAGTTTATTATTACTGGACATGAAAATTTTGAAATCTCTAATTAACTAAGGAACTTTGCAAATCAAAAGTGCTACAGCAAGTAAAGCAAGTGGAGGAAGAAAGAGATGTTGTTTACCTCCTCTATGCATATAAAAAGTATTTGTTAACAAGGTTGATCAGGTCTTGCCACCAAATAAATTTTACATAGCATAAGAAGAAATAAACCTCAAATCAATCATGTTACCTTGAATTGTATTGATATGGATCCAATCATAAGATTTTGATATCCTTCTTTAGGCTCATATATAGGACAATCAATAGTTCCAACTTTGATAGTTCTCACATTAGAAATAGTATTGACTCCACATACTTTATCAATCCTCTTGGGGAAATAGACGGTATGCTCCTTATCATCAACATTGAAAGTAACATTTCCTTTATTGCAATCAATAACAGCCCCTGCGGTGTTAAGAAAAGGTCTCCCAAGAATAATAGACATATTATCATCTTCAGGCATTTCCAACACAACAAAATCAGTTAATATCAAGCAGTTATTAGTAACTTGAACAGGAACATCCTCACATATACCAACAGGAATAGCAGTAGATTTATCAGCCATTTGCAAAGATATATCAGTAGGTATCAACTTATCTAAATAAAGTCTCTTATAAAGAGAAAAGGCATAACACTAACACCGGCTCCCAAGTCACATAGAGCAGTTTTAACATAATTATTCTTAATAGAACAAGGAATAGTAGGTATACCTGGGTCGCCCAACTTCTTTGGCACTTTGCCATTGAAAGAGTAATTAGCAAGCATAGTGGAAATTTCCTCATTGGGGATTTTCCTTTTGTTAGTAACAATATCTTTCATATACTTTGAATAAGGAGGCAATTTAATAGCATCAGTCAAAGGGATTTGCAAGAATAAAGGTTTCATCCAATCACAAAATTTATTATAATGTTCTTCTTCCTTTGATTTTAGTTTCTTAGCAGGAAAAGGCATTTGCTTTTGCACCCAAGGTTCTCTTTCATTACCATGTTTCTTAGCAATAAAATCTTCTTTAGTATACTTTTTATTTTTAGCATGCTTTTCAGGTTCATCTTCAACCTCTTCTTTATCAGAAGCATCCTTCTTATCATTATCGTTATCATTATCATGTTCATTACCACTTTAAGTTTCAGCATCAGAAATAGAAATACTATTAGGATCATTAACAGGTTCAGAGGATACTACAACATTTTTATGTTTCTTCTTTTTTTTTCTTAGAAGGAGCACTAGGTTCAATGCGTTGAGAATCTTGTTCAATTCTTTTGGGATGCCCTTCAGGATATAGAGGATCCTGGGTAGAGACACCACCTCTAGTTGTTACTTCATAAGCATGTTTCTCTTTAGAATTATTTTTTAGCAAGTCACTTTGCACTTTAGTGAGTTGATCAATTTGAGTTTGAACCATTTGAAAATGTTTAACAAGCATCTTAACATCATTGGAGGTTCTCTCCACAATATCATGCAAATTGCTAATAGCTTGAGAATTTTCCATTAGATGATTCTCTACTCTCATATTAAAATTTTCTTGCTTAACAATATAATTATCAAACTCATCTAAGCATTGCGCAGGAGGTTTTGAATACGGAATATCTTCCCTAGTAAAGCGTTGAAGGGAGTTTACCTCAATCATGGATGAAGGGGGAATTATCTCACATATATCTTCTATGGGAGGTAGATTCTTCACATCTTCAGATTTAATACCTTTCTCCTTGAGAGACTTCTTAGCTTCCCTCATATCTTCATCATTCAATTCAATTAAACCCCTCTTCTTCAATATTGGCGTTGGAGTTGGTTCAGGTGTATTCCAATCATCATGATTCCGGCTTATTCTAGCCAATAATTTTTCAGCTTCGTCTGGAGTTCTTTTCCTGAAAACACAACCAGCACAACTATCCAAATATGCTCTAGACTCAATGGTTAGTCCACTATAAAATATATCAAGTAGATCATTCTTTTCTAAATCATGTCCAGGTCGAGCTCTGATAAGAGAACAAAATCTTGCCCATGCCTCAGGCAATTTCTCTTCATCTCCCTGGTCAAACCTATAAATTTTCTGTAAAGCAATATGTTGAGCACTAGCGGGAAAGTATTTTCGAAAGAAAACATCACGCAACTCAGTTGGACTTTTAATAGAACCAGGAGGCAAATTATTATACCAAGTTTTAGCATCATCCTTTAATGAGAAAGGAAAAATTTTAGCGACAAAGTAAGTACGCAACTTGACATCATCAGAAAACAAGCTACTCATAGAAGAAAGTTCAATCATGTGTTCTACAGCACTTTCTTTTTCAGTACCACAAAAGGGTGTTTTCTCTACAATAGCTATATGAGATAGATCAAGAGAAAAATCATAATCTTTATACTTAATGCATATAGGAGATGTAGCAAATTTAGGATCAGGAGATAACTTATGTCTAACAGTATATTGTGTGAGAAACTTTTTAATTTTTCTTGCATCAGCAGTAGCATTGCATCTATTAATAAAATCATCATTAAGCTCCACATAATCCTCATCAGGATCATCACTAGAATAATCAAGTTCAGGTGAATTAACAGGTGTAGCAGCATTAGGAGTTTCAGTATTTTCAATTTGTCTAGACCTAGCAATTGTAGCATCTAGAAAGGATCCCAATGAACCACTATCATCAAGCACATCAGAAACATTATCAATATTATGAGAGTTTTCAGATTCAGCAGAAGTACCAGCAAGTGAAGCTTGCGGCGGTGAAACAAGTTGACTTATCACAGATGGTGAATCAAGAGTAGCAGAGGTACTCAGAGTTGTACCTTTTCTTGTAGTGGATGGTAATATGGCGACTTTAGGATCGCGAGTTTTACCCATGATGGAGAATTTGCAGCGAACAATATCAATCCAAGTGAACTTCCAAATAAAGCTATGCTCCCCGGCAACGGCGCCAGAAAACAGTCTTGATGACCCACAAGTATAGGGAATCGTAGCAGTCTTCGCGGGAAGTAAATCCCAATTTATTGATTCGACACAAGGAGAGACAAAGATTACTTGAAAGCCTTAACAGCGGAGTTGTCAATTCAGATGCACCTGGAAACAGACTTGCTCGCAAGAGTTTATCAGTAGTAATAGTTTTATAGCAGTAGCAGTAGTGAAATAACAGCAGCAGAGTAACAGAGACAGCAGTAGTGATTATAGTAAACAGCAGGATTAAAATACGTAGGCACGGGGACGGATAACGGGCGTTGCATGGATGAGAGAAACTCATGTAACAATCATAGCAGGGCATTTGCAGATAATAATAAAACGGTGTCCAAGTACAAAGCAATCAATAGGCATGTGTTCCAATTATAGTCGTACGTGCTCGCAATGAGAAACTTGCACAACATCTTTTGTCCTACCAGCCGGTGGCAGCCGGGCCTCAAGGGAATCTGGATATTAAGGTACTCCTTTTAATAGAGTACCGGAGCAAAGCATTAACACTCCGTGAACACATGTGATCCTCACATCACTACCATCCCCTCCGGTTGTCCCGATTCTTGTCACTTCGGGGCCATTGGTTCCGGACAGCGACATGTGTATACAACTTGCAGGTAAGACCATAAACAATGAATATCATGATGAAATAATAACATGTTCAGATCTGAGATCATGGCACTCGGGCCCTAGTGACAAGCATTAAGCATAGCAAGTTGCAACAATATCATCAAAGTACCAATTTCGGACACTAGGCACTATGCCCTAACAATCTTATGCTATTACATGACCAATCTCATCCAATCCCTACCATCCCCTTCGGCCTACAGCGGGGGAATTACTCACACATGGATGGGGGAAACATTGCTGGTCGATGGAGAGGCGTCGGTGATGATGATGGCGATGATCTCCTCCAATTCCACGTCCCGGAGTGCCGAACAGACTTCTGGCTCCCGAGACGGAGTTTCGCGATGTGGCGGCGTTGGAGGCTTTGGCGACTTCGACTTCTGCGTTTTTAGGTCGAAGGCAATAAATAGTCCGAAGGAGGGCGTCGGGGGCTGACCGAGGCCGCCACACGGTAGGGCCGCGCGGGCCCCTCCTGGGCCGCGCCGGCCTAGCGTGTGGGGCCCTCGGGCCCCCACCTGGCTTGCCCTGCTCCGCCAATATTCTGGGAAAATAGGACCTTCTGCATAAATTCCGAGGATTTTCCTGAAAGTTGGATTTCTGCACAAAAACGAGACACCGGAACAGTTCTGCTGAAAACAGCGTTAGTCCGTGTTAGTTGCATCCAAAATACACAAATTAGAGGCAAAACAATAACAAAAGTGTTCGGGAAAGTAGATACGTTTTGGACGTATCAACTCCCCCAAGCTTAGCTTATTGATTGTCCTCAAGCAATTCAGTTAACAACTGAGCGATAAAAGAACTTTCACGAACACATTTGTTCATATGATGTATATATTCTCATGCTATGGCTAACACTTAGGCAGTTCATAATGAGATGCATACAAATAAGATCATCTAACAGCTATGTCAATCATGGAGAGGTACCAACAATTAATAATAAGCATCATGAATCATGTATATAAGTAGGATTGCAATGTTCATAAGAGAGTATGATAAAGTGGTATCTCGCTTGCCCATATTTGATTAGCAAAACATAAATGCTCAGGCACCTCTGAAGTTCATAGAAAGACTAGAAGTAGTGATTGTCAAAGATAAAAGCATCAAAGTTATACCACAATCAATCATATTTTGAGACAAGCATATTGTACTAAGAATGACAGTTGTGCTCTCAAGATAGTGCTCAAAGAAAGAATGGAGACACAATCATAAAAGTAAAAGATTGACCCTTCGCAGAGGGAAGCAGGGATTAACATGCGCTAGAGCTTTTCATTTTTTAAAACAGGAGTAAATTATTTTGAGAGGTGTTTGTTGTTGTCAACGAATGGTAATGGGTACACCAACTACCTCGCCAACCGGACTCCCAAGAGCGGCTCCCATGAATTATTTTTATGTTTATGTGGCACTCCTTCCAACCTTTCTTTCACAAACCATGGCTAACCGAATCCTCGGGTGCCTGCCAACAATCTCATACCATGAAGGAGTACCTTTTTATTTTAGTTTTATTATGATGACACTCCCCCCAACCTTTGCTTACACAAGCCATGGCTAACCGAATCCTTCGGGTGCCGTCCAACAATCACATACCATGGAGGAGTGTCTATTTAGGTTAATTAATTTGGGACTGGGAATCCCATTGCCAGCTCTTTTTGCAAAATTATCGGATAAGCGGATGTGCCACTAGTCCATAATGAAAGTCCGTCAAGAGTAAATGACAAGGTTGAAAGTTAAACACCACATACTCCCTCATGAGCTATGAAACATTAACACAAATTGAGAAGCATTTTGAAGGTTTTAAAGGTAGCGCATGAGAATTTACTTGGAATGGTTTGAAATGCCATGCATAGGTATTTATGGTGGACACTTTGGAACAACTTGGTTTTCAGGTGTTTGGAAGCACGAGCAGCGTTCCCGCTCAGTACAAGTGAAGGCTAGCAATAGATTGGGGAGCGACAAATCAAGAGAGCAGTAACTGTCATAATCATGCTTGCGGCAAAATAAATTAACGGAGGCATAAAAGTGATACAAGAACTCTGAAGCAATATAAATCATCGAGGCTTAATTGACTTTTGTTCAGTCATATGCATGCGTGAGCATGTGCCAAGTCGATATAAATGAATTATTCAGAGGAGGATACCACAATGCCATACCTACTTATGAATAAAACAATGCAAGCAAACATCCATGACATGCTACTCATATTAATAAATTGGAGCTAAACATGAGAGATCATGAACTACTAGACTTTCTCAAATGACATATACCTCACATGAACCAACTAAGCATGCTCACATGGATGAGTATATGTACAAAAATGAAAACAAATAGAGTTCATACCAGCCTCTCACCACAATCCAATTGTCGTAGATCGTCATTATTGCCTTTCACTTGTGTAGCTTGGATAATATGAAATGAAAACCACGCTCCAGCCACCGAAAACCATTGAACTCATGATGAACTTTACAAACCATATAAGAACAGAAAATATTTTTGGTGTTTTCAAATTAGAAACAAGAACAAAAGGAAATAAGCAAACAAAGCAAAATCTTTTTGGGTTTTCTTATAGCAAACTAACAATAGCAAATAAAGCGAAACAAATGCAAGAAACCAAAACAAACAAATGATGAAGAGAAACAACAGAAATATTTTTGGTCTTTTTGTGTTTTGGGAAAGAAACAAAACAAAAACAAGAAATAGCAAACTAGAAGACTCACATAAACACAGAGCAGCAGAAATTCGTCAAACTTGACAGCAGTACAGTACTCGATTTTTAAGAAATTCTTACACTGCTCAAATCGAAAAGTCTTCAACTAATGAAAGTTAGATAACAACCTGGGGAACATGCACAAAAATTGGCTTCGCAAAATACTGTTCTGGCTATTTTTGAGAATTTTTTCGGTAACAGTCCAGAATCTGTTTTCAGGCAGCACTTCCCCAAATATCATCTTCCTCTCATTAGAAAACCACTTAAACAAACTAAACAAGTATATACAAGTATCCAGCAATCATAATATGCAAATAATGAGTGATGCCGGTATACCTCCCCCCAAGCTTAGGCTTTTGACCTAAGTGGAGTTCAATCCCATCGTGGCCATGAAGTAGCATCTCCGTAGTACGACGAAGATGGATCATATTCCGGGTATGTGCTAGAAGAAGCACCCGGATACGTGACGGTGTAGTCGTAGGAGGGCTCGGCGTCCTCGGAGTCATGCTGCTGGTGGAAGTCTTGTATCTTCATCTTTTCCTCCACCTCCTCCTTAGTGCGCGACCATGGTTCCCTGTCAATGCTGAACAAATCTGGCTGGGGAAGAGGGATTTCCTTCTCATCCCCGTCAGCAAACAACATTCTATAGACCATATTATCTAAAGTGGAATCAGCGGTAACAAAATGATGGCTTTTCATAGCAGCAATATCAAGCCTCCTAGGGGTTAATGGCACATCATTAGAATCAAGAGGAAGTCTTAAATGTGTTAAAATGCGCAATGCAATAGTTCCTCCAAAAATAGGCCCCCTGTTAGACAGGCGGCGAGCAATAAGAGAACCAAGATGATAAGGTGTCTGTCTAGTAAGTGCAGCATTCAAGAAAGCAAGATGGTAGCTAGAAATATTGCTAGTGTTCTCCCTACCAAGAATGCTAGTAGCAATGTAATAGGCAAAATACTTAATGGCGGGGAGTTGGATGTTCCTTATCTTGCCACGCTGAATGGTGCGACAATCATCATCGGTGATCCCTCGATAGAGCTCCAACAGGTCCCGGGGGTTGTCATCAATCCTCCTTGATGTACCTACAGGGGCAATATCCAATGCAACACAAAATTCTTCCAATTCCATAGTAATAGGATTACCATAAATCTTGAATGCAACTGTCGGCCCATATTGCTTGTTGTGGAACTTGAAGCTCTCGACGAAGATTTTGGTGAGCATGTAGTATTGCTCCCTTTCATCTCCCACATAGGCGGCTAAGCCCGCCCTGTTGACGAGGGTGAAGAAATCATCCAATAACCCTGCATTTCTCAGAAAATCATAACATGGGAAGGATGAAGCATTAGGAGCCCCATTGTCTTCTTCGGGCGCGAAGCTTGGCGCGATGACATCCTCATTGTAGGATCGCCTAAGTCGGGTGGCGGTCCTAGAGGGCCTTCCGGTGCTGGTTGTCCCTCTCTGAAACAATTCTCCAAAGTTGAAGTTCTTCATCCTCCTTTTCTGAAATTTTTCAACAAACAATATAAAATTTGATTTGGTGACATATAATCAAGGGGAACTACTATAGGAACTTGCTAGAGTACTAATCATGCATCAAAACTAGTTTATACAACTTAGAACAAGCATGCAAGCTCACTAAACATGTTACCTACAACAGCAAAATATTCAAGATATACTCAACCAAACAAAATTCTACTTGGATGATCGGAGGAGTCACATACCGGAGAGCAAATGTGCCAAATTTCAGACAGAAATCTGGGCTGAGCAAAGAGATCAAAAAATCCTGAGCTCTTGAGCAAAAACGCGAGTGAGAGAAAGCTGGTGTCAATTTTTTCGGGAGAGAGAAGAGTGGGAGGAAGAGATGCTGAAGTGGGGTAAAGGGGGCCCACACTCCAGGGTGGCGCGCCCCCTTGCTGGCGCTAGCTTGTGGGGTGCCACCTGGGGTGCCCCACAGGTCATCCCAGTGCTCCCAGTGCATTTTGAAAAATAGGACCAACGGTATAATTTTTGTGAATTTTTGAAAACTTTGAAAAATGCACATTTCTGGGTATTAAGTTTATTATTACTGGCCAGGAAATTTTTTGAAATCTCTAATTAACTAAGGAACTTTGCAAATCAAAAGTGCTACAGCAAGTAAAGCAAGTGGAGGAAGAAAGAGATGTTGTTTACCTCCTCTATGCATATAAAAAGTATTTGTTAACAAGGTTGATCAGGTCTTGCCACCAAATAAATTTTACATAGCATAAGAAGAAATAAACCTCAAATCAATCATGTTACCTTGAATTGTATTGATATGGATCCAATCATAAGATTTTGATATCCTTCTTTAGGCTCATATATAGGACAATCAATAGTTCCAACTTTGATAGTTCTCACATTAGAAATAGTATTGACTCCACATACTTTATCAATCCTCTTGGGGAAATAGACGGTATGCTCCTTATCATCAACATTGAAAGTAACATTTCCTTTATTGCAATCAATAACAGCCCCTGCGGTGTTAAGAAAAGGTCTCCCAAGAATAATAGACATATTATCATCTTCGGGCATTTCCAACACAACAAAATCAGTTAATATCAAGCAGTTATTAGTAACTTGAACAGGAACATCCTCACATATACCAACAGGAATAGCAGTAGATTTATCAGCCATTTGCAAAGATATATCAGTAGGTATCAACTTATCTAAATAAAGTCTCTTATAAAGAGAAAAAGGCATAACACTAACACCGGCTCCCAAGTCACATAGAGCAGTTTTAACATAATTATTCTTAATAGAACAAGGAATAGTAGGTATACCTGGGTCGCCCAACTTCTTTGGCACTTTGCCATTGAAAGAGTAATTAGCAAGCATAGTGGAAATTTCCTCATTGGGGATTTTCCTTTTGTTAGTAACAATATCTTTCATATACTTTGAATAAGGAGGCAATTTAATAGCATCAGTCAAAGGGATTTGCAAGAATAAAGGTTTCATCCAATCACAAAATTTATTATAATGTTCTTCTTCCTTTGATTTTAGTTTCTTAGCAGGAAAAGGCATTTGCTTTTGCACCCAAGGTTCTCTTTCATTACCATGTTTCTTAGCAATAAAATCTTCTTTAGTATACTTTTTATTTTTAGTATGCTTTTCAGGTTCATCTTCAACCTCTTCTTTATCAGAAGCATCCTTATCATTATCGTTATCATTATCATGTTCATTACCACTTTCAGTTTCAGCATCAGAAATAGAAATACTATTAGGATCATTAACAGGTTCAGAGGATTCTACAACATTTTTATGTTTCTTCTTCTTTTTCTTAGAAGGAGCACTAGGTTCAATGCGTTGAGAATCTTGTTCAATTCTTTTGGGATGCCCTTCAGGATATAGAGGATCCTGGGTAGAGACACCACCTCTAGTTGTTACTTCATAAGCATGTTTCTCTTTAGAATTATTTTTTAGCAAGTCACTTTGCACTTTAGTGAGTTGATCAATTTGAGTTTGAACCATTTGAAAATGTTTAACAAGCATCTTAACATCATTGGAGGTTCTCTCCACAATATCATGCAAATTGCTAATAGCTTGAGAATTTTCCATTAGGTGATTCTCTACTCTCATATTAAAATTTTCTTGCTTAACAATATAATTATCAAACTCATCTAAGCATTGCGCAGGAGGTTTCGAATACGGAATATCTTCCCTAGTAAAGCGTTGAAGGGAGTTTACCTCAATCATGGATGAAGGGGGAATTATCTCACATATATCTTCTATGGGAGGTAGATTCTTCACATCTTCAGATTTAATACCTTTCTCCTTGAGAGACTTCTTAGCTTCCCTCATATCTTCATCATTCAATTCAATTAAACCCCTCTTCTTCAATATTGGCGTTGGAGTTGGTTCAGGTGTATTCCAATCATCATGATTCCGGCTTATTCTAGCCAATAATTCTTCAGCTTCGTCTGGAGTTCTTTTCCTGAAAACACAACCAGCACAACTATCCAAATATGCTCTAGACTCAATGGTTAGTCCACTATAAAATATATCAAGTAGATCATTCTTTTCTAAATCATGTCCAGGTCGAGCTCTGATAAGAGAACAAAATCTTGCCCATGCCTCAGGCAATTTCTCTTCATCTCCCTGGTCAAACCTATAAATTTTCTGTAAAGCAATATGTTGAGCACTAGCGGGAAAGTATTTTCGAAAGAAAACATCACGCAACTCAGTTGGACTTTTAATAGAACCAGGAGGCAAATTATTATACCAAGTTTTAGCATCATCCTTTAATGAGAAAGGAAAAAATTTAGCGACAAAGTAAGTACGCAACTTGACATCATCAGAAAACAAGCTACTCATAGAAGAAAGTTCAATCATGTGTTCTACATCACTTTCTTTTTCAGTACCACAAAAGGGTGTTTTCTCTACAATAGCTATATGAGATAGATCAAGAGAAAAATCATAATCTTTATCCTTAATGCATATAGGAGATGTAGCAAATTTAGGATCAGGAGATAACTTATGTCTAACAGTATATTGTGTGAGAAACTTTTTAATTTTTCTTGCATCAGTAGTAGCATTGCATCTATTAATAAAATCATCATTAAGCTCCACATAATCCTCATCAGGATCATCACTAGAATAATCAAGTTCAGGTGAATTAACAGGTGTAGCAGCATTAGGAGTTTCAGTATTTTCAATTTGTCTAGACCTAGCAATTGTAGCATCTAGAAAGGATCCCAATGAACCACTATCATCAAGCACAGCAGAAACATTATCAATATTATGAGAGTTTTCAGATTCAGCAGACGTACCAGCAAGTGAAGCTTGCGGTGGTGAAACAAGTTGACTTATCACAGATGGTGAATCAAGAGTAGCAGAGGTACTCAGAGTTGTACCTTTTCTTGTAGTGGATGGTAATATGGCGA
The DNA here is from genome assembly GCA_030979885.1 of Lolium multiflorum. Classification (NCBI taxonomy): domain Eukaryota; kingdom Viridiplantae; phylum Streptophyta; class Magnoliopsida; order Poales; family Poaceae; genus Lolium; species Lolium multiflorum. The sequence continues at coordinate 45,630,871 of CM061753.1, read as the reverse complement.
CTTTAGGATCGCGAGTTTTACCCATGATGGAGAATTTGCAGCGAACAATATCAATCCAAGTGAACTTCCAAATAAAGCTATGCTCCCCGGCAACGGCGCCAGAAAACAGTCTTGATGACCCACAAGTATAGGGAATCGCAGCAGTCTTCGCGGGAAGTAAATCCCAATTTATTGATTTGACACAAGGGGAGACAAAGATTACTTGAAAGCCTTAACAGCGGAGTTGTCAATTCAGCTGCACCTGGAAACAGACTTGCTCGCAAGAGTTTATCAGTAGTAATAGTTTTATAGCGATGTGAGTGAAATAACAAAGTGATAACGAGAGCGTAGTGATTATAGTAAACAGCAGGATTAAAATACTGTAGGCACGGGGACGGATAACGGGCGTTGCATGGATGAGAGAAACTCATGTAACAATCATAGCAGGGCATTTGCAGATAATAATAAAACGGTGTCCAAGTACAAAGCAATCAATAGGCATGTGTTCCAATTATAGTCGTACGTGCTCGCAATGAGAAACTTGCACAACATCTTTTGTCCTACCAGCCGGTGGCAGCCGGGCCTCAAGGGAATCTACTGGATATTAAGGTACTCCTTTTAATAGAGTACCGGAGCAAAGCATTAACACTCCGTGAACACATGTGATCCTCACATCACTACCATCCCCTCCGGTTGTCCCGATTCTTGTCACTTCGGGGCCATTGGTTCCGGACAGCGACATGTGTATACAACTTGTAGGTAAGACCATAAACAATGAATATCATGATGAAATAATAACATGTTCAGATCTGAGATCATGGCACTCGGGCCCTAGTGACAAGCATTAAGCATAGCAAGTTGCAACAATATCATCAAAGTACCAATTACGGACACTAGGCACTATGCCCTAACAATCTTATGCTATTACATGACCAATCTCATCCAATCCCTACCATCCCCTTCGGCCTACAGTGGGGGAATTACTCACACATGGATGGGGGAAACATTGCTGGTCGATGGAGAGGCGTCGGTGATGATGATGGCGATTATCTCCTCCAATTCCCCGTCCCGGTGGAGTGCCAGAACGGAGACTTCTGGCTCCCGAGATGGAGTTTCGCGATGTGGCGGCGTTCTGGAGGCTTTCTGGCGACTTCGACTTCTCCCCCTGCGTTTTAGGTCGAAGGCAATAAATAGTCCGAAGGAGGGCGTCGGGGGCTGACCGAGGCCGCCACACAGTAGGGCCACGCGGGCCCCTCCTGGGCCGCGCCGGCCTAGTGTGTGGGGCCCTCGGGCCCCCACCTGGCCCCTTCTGCTCCGCCAATATTCTGGGAAAATAGGACCTTCGCATAAATTCCGAGGATTTTCTGAAAGTTGGATTTCTGCACAAAAACGAGACACCAGAACAGTTCTGCTGAAAACAGCGTTAGTCCGTGTTAGTTGCATCCAAAATACACAAATTAGAGGCAAAACAATAGCAAAAGTGTTCGGGAAAGTAGATACGTTTTGGACGTATCAAAGTCCTAATGCTAGTGCTATAAATTTGGCCTTTACAAAACATATTACAAATGCTCTCATTAAAGCTAGAGAAGATAAATTAAAACTTGAAACTTCTATCCCTAGGAAGTTAGAAGATGGTTGGGAGACCATCATTAAGATGAAGGTCAATGATTTTGATTGTAATGCTTTATGTGATCTTGGTGCAAGTATTTCCGTTATGCCTAAGAAAATCTATAATATGCTTGACTTGCCACGATTGAAAAATTGTTATTTGGATGTTAATCTTGCAGATAATTCTACAAAGAAACCTTTGGGGAGGATTGATAATGTTCGCATTACGGTTAACAATAATCTTGTCCCCGTTGATTTTGTTGTCTTGGATATTGAATGCAATGCATCTTGTCCCATTATTTTGGGAAGACCTTTTCTTCGAACTGTTGGTGCTATTATTGATATGAAGGAAGGTAATATTAAATATCAATTTTCTCTCAAGAAAGGTATGGAACACTTCCCTAGAAAGAGAATGAATTTGCCTTTTGATTCTATCATTAGAACAAATTATGATGTTGATGCTTCGTCTCTTGATAATACTTGATTCACACTTTCTGCGCCTAGCTGAAAGGCGTTAAAGCGCTTATGGGAGACAACCCATTATTTTACTTCTGCACTTTCGTTTTATATTTGAGTCTTGGAAGTTGTTACTACTGTAGCAATCTCTCCTTATCTTTATTTTATTGCATTGTTGTGCCAAGTAAAGTCTTTGATAGTAAAGATGATACTAGATTTGGATTACTGCACAGAAACAGATTTCTTGCTGTCACGAATTTGAGTAGTATTCTCTGTAGGTAACTCAGAAAAATCTGCCAATTTACGTGCGTGATCCTCAGATATGTACGCAACTTTCATTCAATATGAGCATTTTCATCTGAGCAAGTTTAGTGCCCCAGAAAAATTCGTCTTTACGGACTGTTCTGTTTTGACAGATTCTGCCTTTTATTTTGCATTGCCTGTTTTGCTATGTTTGATGGATTTCTTTGTTCCATTAACTTTCAGTAGCTTTGTGCAATGTCCAGAAGTGTTAAGAATGATTATGTTACCTCTGAACATGTGAATTTTTGATTATGCACTAACTCTCTAATGAGTTTGTTTTGAGTTTGGTGTGGAGGAAGTTTTCAAGGATCAAGAGAGGAGGATGATACAATATGATCAAGGAGAGTGAAAACTCTAAGCTTGGGGATGCCCCGTGGTTCATCCCTGCATATTTCAAGAAGACTCAAGCATCTAAGCTTGGGGATGCCCAAGGCATCCCCTTCTTCATCGATAACTTATCAGGTCACCTCTAGTGAAACTATATTTTTATTCCATCACATCTTATGTGCTTTACTTGGAGCGTCTTTATTTTCTTGTTTTTGTTTTTGTTTGAATAAAATTGGATCCTAGCATTCTTTGTTTGGGAGAGAGACACGCTCCGCTGTTGCATATGAACACATGTGTTCTTAGCTTTATTCTTAATGTTCATGGCGAAGGTTGAAAATGCTTCGTTAATTGTTATATGGTTGGAAACAGAAAATGCTACATGTGGTAATTGGTATAATGTCTTGAATAATTTGATACTTGGCAATTGTTGTGCTCAAATAGATCATGTTTAAGCTCTTGCATCATGTACTTTGCACATATTAATGAAGAAATACTGTAGAGCTTGTTGACATTTGGTTTGCATGATTGGTCTCTCTAAAGTCTAGATATTTTCTGGTGAGGGTTTGAACAACAAGGAAGACAATGTAGAGTCTTATAATGCTTGCAATATGTTCTTATGTAAGTTTTGTTGTACCGGTTCATACTTGTGTTTGCTTCAAACAACCTTGCTAGCCTAAGCCTTGTATCGAGAGGGAATACTTCTCGTGCATCCAAAATCCTTGAGCCAAAAACTATGCCATTTGTGTCCACCATACCTACCTACTACATGGTATTTTTCTGCCATTCCAAGTAAATACTTCGTGTGCTACCTTTAAACAATTCAAAAGTTACTATCTCTTATTTGTGTCAATGTTTTATAGCTCATGAGGAAGTATGTGGTGTTTTATCTTTCAATCTTGTTGGGCAGCTTTCACCAATGGACTAGTGGCTTCATCCGCTTATCCAATAATTTTGCAAAAAGAGCTGGCAACGGGGTTCCCAGCCCCAATTAATTAACTTTCATTAATAATTCTCTTCACATGTTTTGCTCTGATTCATCAGTAAGCAACTTAATTTTGCAAATAGACACTCCTTCATGGTATGTGATTGTTGGAAGGCACCCGAGGATTCGGTTAGCCATGGCTTGTGAAAGCAAAGGTTGGAAGGAGTGTCACCCAAAAATAAAAATAAACTACACTAAAGTACATGTGTAAACAAAAGAGAAGAGGGATGATCTACCTTGGTGGTAGAGATAACGTCCTTCATGGGAGCCGCTCTTTGAAAGTCTGGCAAGGGAGTTAGAGTGCCCACTACCATTCGTTGACAACAACAAACACCTCTCAAAACTTTACTTTTATGCTCTCTTTATGATTTCAAAACTTGAAAAGCTCTAGCACATGATTTTATCCCTGCTTCCCTCTGCGAAGGGCCATTCTTTTACTTTTATGTTGAGTCAGTTTACCTACTTCTTTCTATCTTAGAAGCAAACACTTGTGTTAACTGTGCATTGATTCTTACATACTTGCTTATTTGCATTCATCATATTATTTTGTGTTGACAATTATCCATGAGATAAACATGTTGAAGTTGAAAGCAACCGCTGAAACTTATATCTTCCTTTATGTTGCTTCAAAACTTTCTACTAAGAATCTATTGCTTTATGCGTTAACTCCTATGCAAGTATTATTGATGCTTGTCTTGAAAGTACTATTCATGAAAAGTCTTTGCTATATGATTCAATTGTTTAGTCATTATCTTTACCATTGCTTCGAATCGCTGCATTCATCTCATATGCTTTACAATAGTATTGATCAAGATTATGATAGCATGTCACTTCAAAAATTATCTTTTTTATCGTTTACCTACTCGAGGGCGAGTAGGAACTAAGCTTGGGGATGCTTGATACGTCTCAAACGTATCTATAATTTCTTATGTTCCTGTTGACGTCCGAAACCCACCGGCGGGCAGCGACGGGCAACACCGTAGAGCCGGGAACAACCTAGGGCTGCAGCTGGCCGAGGTCCCTCCGAGCGACGGCCCGCAAAGCCTTCTGGTCACACGTCCGATGCTAATTGCAAGGGCGTGCCACCTGACCTATACCTGGCCAGGAAGGTGATGGAGATGCCTCGCTTAGTTTCCTACATGGCATACATGTAAACATTAAATACGAGCCTCGATCGGCTCTCAGGTTATCCTGTGAATCGGCTCAAGGAGCCGATCCACCCATGATTCGTACGGGGTGCACGAATATATGGTGGTCCTGCTTGATCAAGATAAAGCTGATGAGATCTACGATGATTTAGGGTTTTCACCGCATAATCGGATCATCCTACTCAGGATTGGGCCTCGCGGCCACGCACGGTGATCGTAAGCCGATCCTAGACAAGGCCTAAAAACCAACACGAGGTTGATCCCCGGAACATCCTGTCTAGGACTAGCAAACGACACCCTACGGGCCGCTGGATCCTCCAGCCCTTTGTAAGGCCTAACTATTGCAGATATTAAACTAATCCTTGATGAACAAGGAGCAAACATAACGGATCAGATCTACTAAATAATGATCAAGCGGGGTGCCGCCCCTACACCTAAGATAGGTGTAAGGGCGGCTAGATACGTCAGGGTTGCACTACGATAGCATGTTACACGAAGAACTATGCTAACCCTAACACATCTATGATAACTATGTTGCTCGCCATCAACAAGGCTTCAGTACGAGCAACGCATGAACAACGTGGAGCTTGTGCTGCCTAGATCGCAAGATAGGCAGCATGTTGCTTATCGGTAGAAACCCTCGAGACGAAGGAGTTGGCGACGCGCCGAGATTGATTTGGTTGGTTGAACGTTGGTTGTTGTTTTTTCCATAAACCCTAGATACATATTTATAGTCCAGGGGACTTTCTAATTTAGGCGTGCACCTAACCGTGCACGGGTAAAACTCTATCTTCTAATCTAAGATGCAATCTACTATAATTAAAGATACACGGGCAATCTAGCCCAAACTCTTCGTGCAAGGCCGCTTCAGAGATCTTCCACGTGTAATCTTCCAAGCCCATCTCCCTTACGGCCCACCTCCTGATTTGGCCAAAATCTGGTGATAACACATGCCCCCTGGTTTTGGTAATGATAATTTCAAAACCACTCTGTTTTTCCTTCGAAGGGTCATGTCGTGGCAGAGCAGACCTGTCGCAGTATTCTTCATCATGATGGCTTGTCTTCTCACCTTCTCTGTATGATTTGACAATTTCTGGCCTCACCCCCTCGGAAACTGCAACGGCATTGAATCTCTACTAGGCTCCTCTTTATTTAACCGTGCCGATTGATTAGCCCTCTTCATCCTTTCTCTGTTCCAGCCATTGGCACCCAAAAAACCCTCTTGCGCTACCATGTCTTCTTCCTCCTCTTCCTCTTCCGGTCTTTCCTATGGGTCTTCCTCCTCCCGCGAGACACCTCCGGACGTACGCGCACCAGAAGAATGGGACCAGGAGGACCATGCCTCCTCCGTCTGGTCCGAGGATGACAAGTCCCTGACCAGCGGGGATGAAGATCTCCAGTTCCTAGCCGATGGGGAACTGGAATCGGAAAGCGAGGATGACTTGCTCCCCTGGGACGGCTGTCCCTCTTCCGAAGAAGAGAAGGAGGAAGACGAAGACGACTCCCTCGAGGGCTACCCACCGGCGAAGCGTCTCCGCATGTGGTGGGACGACGACGACAGCGATGATGACGAGGAGGATGAAGCTCCCATAGAGGGCTACGGAAGCAGCGACGAAGAGCCCATCGGCAGCAGTGCCGATGAGAGCTCCGAGGACGACGACGAGGGAAGCGACGGTCCGTAGATAGGATCCACTAGTGTAGGTCTAGTAGTAGCAGTTTGGTCAGCAGACCCTTCTTTTTGTACCTCTCCCTTTGAGCAATCGACTCATTCTTTGTAAGGAATCTTGTTTATCAATGGAGAATTCCTTTTATGCTAATTTAGCCGATTGTCAATTCGGTCAATGGCTAATGAGCCGATTGCCACGCACCAGTTCCTCAAAATTTCTGCGCAGTCAGTTGCCCCCCGAGCCTTCATTAAGGCGAGAACAGCAGTGAGCCAACCAAACGTGCCACCATCTGCTTTCCGAGTCATGATTTCAGCCGATTTCACCCCAAGCGGAGAACTTTCAAGGCGAGCTGCCCCCGAGCCTCAATCACGGCGAGAATAGGCTCTGACCTTAGGTAATCTGGTAATCCGAGATAACCACCATGAAGAATCAGCCAGACTTGCCCCCATCGATCAGTTTCCTTCCACTGGGCGCCGATGTTCCACTGGGTCTTGTGTAACCGTACTAGAGTCGATGGCTTTGCATCGGCTGTGAAATTTTTTTTTTGGCCGATTTTTCCTATCGGCCCCAATATTTTACTGCACCATGTTCTCCTGTGCATGCTCACATGTTCATCCGCTCTAGGTGCCCCGAGCCGAATCTGCCAGGTGTGCAGATATCGGCTTTGTGGTTAGCCAAGGCACTGTACTGGCACGTCGGCTCCGTGAGGATTCGTGCTGACTTTCATCCGCCGACGTGACCACTGCCCAGTAGATCGATGTCGAACACAAGCAGAACATGTGGTGAAGATAATTTTGGCCGATTACTGGAATCGGCCTCCATGTTGGTTGGAGCGCTGACTGAAGGTTCTGTAATGCCCCTTCACAGATTTCTGGGGCCGATCACAAAGATCAGCCTCGCCCCGTTTGCTCATCGGTTTGTTCTTGCTACTCGGTCAGGCTGGATAAAACCAGCCCAACCTCTGACTTTATCATGTTGATGCGCTTGCTGTCGTCCACCTTGAGTGCATCATGTAATCGTGGAGCACTAAGCTCCGTCGGAAGGATGAGCACCATGTTTGTACCAGCCGATGTTTCATCATCGGCTTTCCTTTGCTTGGGACGCCACTCCATTTTCCGTGGACGAACCTCTTCGTCCAGGGTTCGCTGAACTTTCACAGCCAGATCAGGTCGTGCCTTCCTTAGCGTATGCAAGTATACCCTTTCGGCTTCCTCCAGGCCGCGCAATCGCTGAACCCTGCGCTTTTGGGAACGGCTGAGTCCATCAGGGCACCACCTTGGCCGGTGGTACCTGTCTTCTTCTTCTTGTCCCTCGTCTTCTGAATCCTCGAGATCCGCCCACCGAGGGGACTCAGCGCGTTTGCTTTGTGGTGGGAGAGGCCCTAAGCGCTCGAACACAGATACGTTGGCTGCCTCCTTCTTCTTCTGGTTGCATTCTGGGCAATTGCCGATTGTGGGCAATCGGCTCATTCCTGAATCCCAGCAGTGTCTGAAGAAGGGGCAGTCCCAATGCCTGTCGTTGTCATCTTGCTCCCTTGATTCTCCTTTGGCACGGCGCTCGTGCTCTTCCTCATCGCGATCATGCCGACGATGTCTTCTGGCTTCTCTAGCCAGACGATCTCTTTCATCATCATAGCTGGACCGTCGGCGTTGGTCATACTGACTTACATACTTGTTGAGGAGGTGATCAGAGAGGGGTCGCTGATATCTTATGTTCTTCACTTCTCCCTCTGTGACGTAGCGCTTGCCATCATAATGGAGCCGATCGCGTGGAGCGGCCTCCTCTGTGTCCTTGCTACGAGAGCAGCTGCCCTCGTCTCCATCTTTGCCAGAGTGGTGCCCAGGTCCCACCATGTTGATGCTAAACGAGGATCCTGGCTGGCAACCTTCAGGGTAAGTGCATTCTACCATGTTAACGGCGGGGAAGGGCTGGGTGTCGACCTTCATGGCGTACTGGTTGAAAATCAGACGCCCTTTTTCTATCGCCGCTTGGATGTGCTGACGCCATACCCTGCAGTCGTTGGTGGCATGGGAGAGCGAGTTATGCCATTTGCAGTATGGCTTTCCGTTCAGCTCTTGCGCCGTGGGGAATTTGAGGCCTTCAGGAATCGTCAACTGCTTCTCCTTGAGTAGGAGGTCGAAGATTTGCTCAGTTTTGGTCACGTCAAAATCAAACCCCCGGGGCGGGCCTGGTGGCTTTACCCATTTGCAGGACACGGGGGTTCCTCCCCGAGTCCATTCAGCCACTGCTACCTCTTGATCTCCCGCAGAAACTTCGTCTTCCTCTGCATCGACTACTGCACGCTTGAATTTGTCCTGGTACAGGTCCGGGTGGCGCTGTTCATATGCTGAAAGTTTCTGAACCATGTGCGCCAGTGAGGGATAGTCTGCTTGGGAGGCCATGTCCTTGAGCGGTGTTGCGAGGCCCGCTACTGCCAACTCGACTGCTTCCTTTTCAGTTATATGAACCGAATAACATCGGTTCCTAAGATTCCTGAAGCGCTGGATGTATTCTATCACAGTTTCTCCACGCTTCTGACGTAGTTGTGCTAGATCGGCAATGCCGGACTCGGAAGCCTCTGAATGGTACTGCATATGGAACTGCTCTTCCAACTGCTTCCAAGTCCGGATGGAGTCCGGTGGCAACGAGGTGTACCATCCGAAAGCCGATCCCGTGAGGGACTGTGAGAAGAGCCTCACGCGTAGTTGATCCGACACCGAGGCCGGTCCTAGTTGTGCCAAATATCGGCCCACGTGCTCGATGGAGCTGGAACCATCTGATCCACTGAATTTGGAGAAGTCAGGGAGCCGATATTTAGGTGGTAGCGGGATCATCTCGTAGTCGTCGGGGTACGGCTTGGAATAGCCGATTGCCCTCCGTTTCGGCACCATGTCGAACTGGTCTCTCGTATGTTGCTGATCTGATCCGCTGTGCTGGCTGCAGGAGTTGAACTCGAAGATTCGCCGGGGTGGCGTACTTAGCCAGCCATGTTTGCTTTTCCAGCTCTGAGGAGCTGAGCTCTGGAGGTTCGTCGGGGTGGCATATTTAGTCAACCACGCTTCTCAAGCTCTGTTGTTGACGTCCCTCCTGTTTTCCCAGAAGTCCCTGATGCTGTGGCCTGGTTTGTGAGTGCCCAGTTACCACAATCTGGCACATACGTGCACGTGTACCCGTGAGGGATCTCCTTCGGCGCCTCAGGCAAGAACTGGTAGTCACTAGGGTCACCACCGATCTTGTAGACGACGAATGCCGGTGAAGCCGGCACTTCTGGTGCCGCCAACGCATATGGCAGCGGTGGACGGGACTGGAGTGGCAACTCTCCTTGATGCGTCCCGAGAGCCGGTCCTGACGGCGAGTACTGGTGCCTCATGATCTCCTGGATTACGCGAAGAGCGACACGCTCCAACGTGTTGACCAGGTTCTCAGAGTGGCGGTGTAGCGAGTGAGCCACCAAGTAGTTGATCTCCTGCCGCAGGGACCTGGTGCGTTCTTCCGACGGGGCAGAGAGGTCTATCCCATCTAGTGCACCATTGGGCGAGAACCCCTTCCACCTGATGCCATGTGAACGGGTTCTGTGGAAAGAGCCGATGAGGTCGGCTTCGAGGATGACTTTGATCTCGTCATATTTCTTCTTGAGCTCGTCGGTCAGATCCTCGTATGTGACTGGCGTGCCGTCCGCCATCTCAGATGTAGATGGCGATGTGGTTGATGTAGAAGCTTGTCCCACCGGGCGTGCCAGAATGTGTTGACGTCCGAAACCCACCGGCGGGCAGCGACGGGCAACACCGTAGAGCCGGGAACAACCTAGGGCTGCGGCTGGCCGAGGTCCCTCCGAGCGACGGCCCGCAAAGCCTTCGGTCACACGTCCGATGCTGATTGCAAGGGCGTGCCACCTGACCTATACCTGGCCAGGAAGGTGATGGAGATGCCTCGCTTAGTTTCCTGCATGGCATACATGTAAACATTAAATACGAGCCTCGATCGGCTCTCAGGTTATCCTGTGAATCGGCTCAAGGAGCCGATCCACCCATGATTCGTACGGGGTGCACGAATATATGGTGGTCCTGCTTGATCAAGATAAAGCTGATGAGATCTACGACGATTTAGGGTTTTCACCGCATAATCGGATCATCCTACTCAGATTGGGCCTCGCGGCCATGCACGGTGATCGTAAGCCGATCCTAGACAAGGCCTAAAAACCAACACGAGGTTGATCCCCGAACATCCTGTCTAGGACTAGCAAACGACACCCTACGGGCCGCTGGATCCTCCAGCCCTTTGTAAGGCCTAACTATTGCAGATATTAAACTAATCCTTGATGAACAAGGAGCAAACGTAACGGATCGGATCTACTAAATAATGATCAATCGGGGTGCCGCCCCTATACCTAAGATAGGTGTAAGGGCGGCTAGATACGTCAGGGTTGCACTACGATAGCATGTTACACGAAGAACTATGCTAACCCTAACACATCTATGATAACTACGTTGCTCGCCATCAACAAGGCTTCAGTACGAGCAACGCATGAACAACGTGGAGCTTGTGCTGCCTAGATCGCAAGATGCGATCTAGGCAGCATGTTGCTTACCGGTAGAAACCCTCGAGACGAAGGAGTTGGCGATGCGCCGAGATTGATTTGGTTGGTTGAACGTTGGTTGTTGTTTTTCCATAAACCCTAGATACATATTTATAGTCCAGGGGACTTTCTAATTTAGGCGTGCACCTAACCGTGCACGGGTAAAACTCTATCTTCTAATCTAAGATGCAATCTACTATAATTAAAGATACACGGGCAATCTAGCCCAAACTCTTCGTGCAAGGCCGCTTTAGAGATCTTCCACGTGTAATCTTCCAAGCCCATCTCCCTTACGGCCCACCTCCTGATTTGGCCAAAATCTGGTGATAACATTCCATGCTACTTTTATGATGATACTCACATGTTTTATACACACTTTATGTCATTATTACGCATTTTTCGGCACTAACCTATTGACGAGATGCCGAAGAGCCAGTTGCTGTTTTCTGCTGTTTTGGTTTCAGAAATCCTACAAAGGAAATATTCTCGGAATTGGACGAAATCAACACCCAGGGTCTTATTTTTCCACGGAGCTTCCAGAAGACCGAAAGAGTTACGAAGTGGGGCAACGAGGCGCCGCCACACTAGGGCCGCGCGGCCTAAGGGGGCCCGCGCCGCCCTAGCGTGTGGGGCCCTCGCGCCGCCTCCAACCCTACCCTTCCGCCTACTTAAAGCCTTCGTCGCGAAAACCCCAGTACCGAGAGCCACGATACGAAAAACCTTCCAGAGGCGCCGCCGCCGCCAATCCCATCTCGGGGGATTCAGGAGATCGCCTCCAGCACCCTGCCGGAGAGGGGAATCCTTCACGTGCTCCTTGACTCCTACTGGTTCGATAAACCTTGGTTTCTTACTGAGAGAAACTTGCTGCTGTACGCATCACACCTTCCACTTGGGGTTCCCAACGGGCGTGTGCTTTACGCGTCAACAAGCTAAATTTCTGGCGCGTTGCCGGAGACGTGAAGGAAAATTACACCACAGAGATTTCTAACTCCCACGTCAACTGCACGCCAGCAGAGGCTTCCTCTCATTTAAATCATGGTCCTAAGAAATTCAATATGAAGTGTTGACTTTGGTCTATAGCATCTCATAGTGACTTACTTAGGGATATTAAATTGTTGCAATAGTAGTATTTAAAATGTATGAGGTTTAGTACCTCATTTAAATCCTTTTTCTCAAATGATAAGGGAGAAGTATTGATCTTGGTCAACATAATCTCACACTTATTATTTAAGGAAATTAAATCTTAATAAAATTCAATGAGAGGAAATTATTTCGCTTACAGGTTTTCTTAAAACACCAAGCCAACCCTTGGTGATTGATGTTGTGATGCTAGAATAGCTTGTGTGAACCATTTGTGTGCTTAGTCTAGCCTTAAGATTTGTTTGGTGATTGTATACCTCGTATTCGTTTATAGACGCTGGTACCGAGGAGTACCAGGAGGAGGAGGTCTACTACCAGGAGGAAGAAGAAAGCTTTGACCACTGTACCAACCAAGGCAAGCTATACTCTTGCAAGTTACCCTAGTGTAAGCTCAACTTGAGCAAGCCACTAACAACATTCTACTTTGTGTTTTACTTTACAAGTCCCAGTTTTATCTTTCAAAGCTTCTACCTTGATTTTTCCAAGTCTTACTTTTATAGTTAACTTGAGTCTAGATAAGGTAGTGCAAGAATATCAAAGTTAGCCTAAAAAGCTACAAGCTAGATAGTACCCCTCATGACTAGTTGCTAGTGCTAAATTAAAAATGACTACTCTAGCTGGGAACATGTGAATCTTTGAAATTTGAAAACTTTGGAATGATGAGTCATTCTATTGAAAGATTTTGAAGGTGAAAGTGACTTGGATGAAATGGTGATTTTGATAAAAACTGATGATTGGGTTGGATGCGATACCATTCCAATTATTGAGTACCCCCACAATACCTGATTATGGGTAAGGCTTTAGCTGGAAATTTATGTATCTTAGTATGGGTTCCCTCTGAACAGGCGTCATAGAGGTTATGCCAAGGCTGCCTCCGTTGAAAGTGAAATGACGTGAAAAGAGTTGAATGCCCTACCCAAGCCCTGTGCAGTTCCCATGATAGCAGTTCCCAGAAATGACGTGTGGTGGAGGCGCCGACCAAGGGCAAGGGCAAGGGCAAAGGTAAGAACAAGGACAAGGTCACGGGCAAGAGGTCCACTAACTATAGCGAGGAAGAAGATGTGACAAGGCCACATGCATGTTTGTAGTATGGATATGTGCCATGTGGTGTGGAGATTTGAAAATGATGATGGAAAAAAAATTAGTCCTCTAAATTTTTTGGGATCGAATCTGACGGCCGAAGTTTAGAGAAGAAAAAAAATATAAAAATCCACTTTAGGAATACATTTTCCTTTATTCAACATCGATGACAACATGTTCACACAAGAAGCAACGGCTGCTGCGAACGTGCACTCAGTCATGGCGCATCTACCAGGATGGCACATACAGGCTCCAACTGAAAGTTAAGCAAACGGAATGAAATACCAAATACAATCGTAGCTAAGATAACGGAGGCTTCACAGGGTTTAACAGCTTCTCCACCTCTTTGGCAAACCGATCCATCGCCAGCCACGGCAACACGACCGGCACGACAACTTGGTCCTCCCCATCGCGATCCTTACCGGTGATGAAGAAACTCACACCGAAGTGAGTGTCGGCTGGGCCAGCGTAAACTGGCTCGCCCCACCCGAAGTCCACACGGTCGAACCCGAGACGACGGGCGTCAGAGAGCACGAACATGTTTGCCGGCCACAAGAACCGCCGGCCAACCATCACCATCTCGTCGATAATGGAACGAGCGTATTCGGGGGTCACCGCGGCTTTCGCTTGCCGCACCAGCGCCACGGCATCGCCCAGCGAGCAGCCACGTAGCACCTCTGGGTCAACCAGCACCGTGGAGGGCACACACGCGTTGCCATAGTACCCCGCGGGCAGGCTCATCTCGGCAGCGCCCCTGACGTTAACGACGATCATTAGGGGAGCGTTCCCGCCTGGTGGGAGCTCGAGCACCGCGGCGCGAGCACGCCAGAGGAACGCCGCGAGGACCTCGAAGGTGGTGGCGGTGTCGCGGAGGAGCGGAGGGAGGCTTTTCTTGATGGTGGCGAGGTCTGGTGCGCCGAAGGTGAAAGAACGCATGACCGTATCGCCGGCCGGCGGAGGCGGCTGAAGTAGTCGGCCGAACTCGCGGTGCGTAAATGAAGGCATAGGCGGGTCGCGAGCATTGAGGAGCTCGCGGGACCAGACGGGTGCGAAGGTCGTGGACGGGAGGCCGCGGGCTAGCTCGGCGATGGCGTTCATGAACTGGGCGATGCCGATTCCGTCGCAGATGAGGTGGTTGAAGCGGAGCGCGAATACGAAGCTGCCGCAAAGCAGACGTGTCACCTGGTCATGTCGTAGCCAATTGTTGGTTAGATTATGGATCCATAGAATACTGCTATATTTATTTCAGTTTACTTATTAATAATTTCAATTGTTAGTATTTCACGGTATCTTAATTGAAATCCTAATGTTTTACTTGGATATGCAGCAAGGGACAGTCAAACACGCCGCGGGATCCCTCCACGTCGAAGAGCAGCTGGTCCCAGCAAGGGAACGGCGGCATGAGCCCGACCGCCTCCAGCTCTGCCAGCCGCACGTCAGCGTCGGCCTCCACAAAGAGTACCCCCTCGCCGGTGCAGTCGACCATCGGCTTCTGACCCTCAACCTCCCTGAGCCGACCGGCCAACGGGTAGTAGTGCACCAGCGCCTCGCCGAGCGCACGTCGTATGAGGCCGGCCGGGTCGACGCCGTTCTGTCCACCAGCGCCACGGTAAAAGAGCGCCAAGGACAAGTGCACGCGCAAGCCCTCCTGGTCGTCGAGGTCCGACAGATGCTTGGTCTCCCGGGGCGTATGGGCAGCCGGGCCGACGAGCTCCGGATCACGCCGGCGCACTGCGTAGGCTAGTCTCGGCGTGTATACCCGCTCCTTCGCCTGATTCAGCATATCCACCGGCAGAATTAGCTTGTCAGTCGAGCCATGTGAGCTGAGTTGACGAGGCCGGCATGGATTCACCCATGGAGTTCGTTGCTCCTTCGTGCTGTAATTTCTGTGGAGGATGCTAGGCAGAGCCCGGGCAGCTGCCCTAGCTCGCCAGACTCTAGCCCCGTAGCTGAGCATAGCTAGGATGGTCTCGGAGCAAGTTGGAAGCAACAACTAATACAGTACTATCACTATTGGCTTCCACAGTTCTGCATGTGTACTTATAGTACAGCAATATGAGATTGTAACCGGGCACAGTACATCGCTCTTGCTTGCTCGACAAGGTGAGATTTTATTTTTCGAAATGGTCGACGAGGTGAGATGAGCGGCAGCCAGCTGGAAATTCCATCCAGCCTGGAATCGATCCATCGATTGGAAGAAGCGCGCGAATTTTGGAGGAAAATATGTTGTATTATGAACTATATAAAAAAGAAAAACTTATGACAAAAACTATCCCTATATACAACTATTTTTTTTTCATGTAGCTCAAAATACAACACATATGTATTCAGGACATATGTATGTATTCATGAAATAATTTTTTTTTGAATTTTTTGAAACATAGAATTATTATTTTTAAATATTTTTAAAACCGGAAGGACTGGTACGCAGCTGCATCAAATCATCTCTTGACTAGTAAAATGTAAATCCTTTGCAGGTGGTGGCCTGTGCAATATCACCGCTGCTTTTAGTGTGCAGGGAACCATTGGGTTTTCTCCTTTCAAAGATATCATTGGTTATGATTAGTATTTCCCTTTCTAGATATCATTTGTTTTATCTCAATGCAATGGAACCGGAGTGTTGATCCATGTTGCTCTATAACAAGATATATCACGATTATAGGTTATTGACAAATTATCTTTTTAATTTTGCTAGTCCATGTACCCGTCATTTCCGATATGCTATGATTTCATAGCAAATGCACTACAATAAATGTTCATGGTTTTTTTTTCTGTGTTGCTCACATTAAGATGTAACTCATCATTAAAACTCGCAAAGATGCTGATTCCTATGTAATTTTCTAGGACTTTCATAACTTATAAGGTAGATTTTTGTTTTTTTTTCTTCAAAATTTGTGATTGTTGGAGCCTGGAGTCAAAGATCCGTATTCCGAACCTTGGTAGCCCTATCAAATCGAAATAGCCTATATTTGATTCCATGCTCACGTAAAAGCAGAGTCGATAATGACATGGTGACATTGCACATAATCGTTATGAACAATTAAGGGATCAGAGGTGTCAACAATGAAAATGACAAAAAAAAACTTATGCAACTTATTAAAATTACAAAATTCTAAATATGGAAAACTAAAAATAATCTAAAAAACAATGGAGTTGGTTGTTACTTATGCTTTTTTGTAAATTTTCTTCTATGTTCATAATTTGTATAAATAACGAGGTCATTTGTCCAGTGGCCACATCATCTATTATCTATATATATTATATACTATTGTCTAATAAAGCCACCACATTAAGACACACAATCTTAATTATTTTGATGGTTAGATCTCAAACTTACGGATATGATTTAACTAGAGATTAATAGTTACTTAACATTATAGTAGTGTTTGACACGTCCGTATATCATGTGAGGTATAACACATGAACTTTATTAAGTATATATATTAATGGTGGAAATTTAAAATATCTATCTATATTTGGAATATGTATTGGCGCATAACAAACACGATCAAATAACACACCTACCGAAAAGAGGAAGTCTGGTAGTCTGCCGTTCGTTGTCTGGACATCACAAAGAAGTGCTGATGTTTTTTTTTTTTTTGAGAAACACAGTACAAACGTAGACGCCCACATACACGCGCATACACTCACCCCTATGAACGCACACACGCACACCCTACCCCTATGAGCACCTCCGAAAGACTGAGCTGGCGGATTGGATCTTGAAATTGACGAAGTCACCACAGGCGCCTCGCTGTCGACGGGAACGTCGCCTCCCACTGAATGAATATTCCGCCGTTATGAGACACACAGATGTCAAACCTGGGGTTTGAACTCTGGTGGGCTGGGGGTACAACCACCCTCCTAACCACCCAACCTCAGGTTGGTTCTCAAAGAAGTGCTGATGTTGTACCTTCAGTTAGGCCAACTTTATTTATTAGTTAGCTCAATCTGTTGTATATTAAAGAAAATAAAAAAACTACACCCTACCTATCTACAAGACTGGAGCTACATATCCGTCCGACGGAAAAAGAATACACGAGCTATCTTAGTTTTAAATAAAGATTAGTTCAGATAACGCGTGTAGTTATTTTCTTCGAATTGTGTATAGAAGACTACTGTGCATTTACGATAAAAATAAAAATAAAAATATATACGCTTACATATGGTTTTTCGGTTACCACCCAAAAATATCGCCAAACAAAAATACAGGTATTTATATAATTTTCTCCAATTTAAAGAACTTTAACAAATTTTGGACCAATTTGAAAATATGTTTGATACACCTCGAGTGGTATTTTTGATGTTACTTTTGGTACTTGTACTCAAATATTATAACACATACACTATTTCTACCATACTAAAAGCAATATACGGATTTCTAATAAATCCACCATATTGAGCCACACAATCTTAATTATTTTTATGGTTAAATTTAAAACATACGGCTGTGATTTAGCTAGAGATTAATAATAACTACTATACTAAAGATGATCAACTTCGATTTTTCTCAGAGTTTTAGATTTTTTTTGAGATTAACGGTGTGGTTACACGTATGTGTTTAGATAATTTAATTACCACTGGGGGTTTTCGTGTGCAGTTTTGGTGCCCTCTAAGAAATTTCATGTTTTCACCCGTTCTCTTCTCTTCTTCTTTGGTGCTGCGTTCGTGTGGCTTTTGCCATTTATTGTGGGACCACTGATCTTCTCAATTCTTGTGTCATGAATTTGGTCATGCGGCATCGCTTTGACCCACCGCTTTGTCTCTCCTCTCCTTGATTCTATCCCGATAGGCTAGCACCCACCTCTCTATGGCCCTGACTGGCGGCGGTGAGGAGCTCGGCGCCCCACTCTTCCTCCCGAAGTAACGCCGGCGGCCCTACTCTACATCGGGAGCACTGCGGCCACGGGGATGCAGTGGGAGCAGCGGTGGGTAAAGAGGATGTGGTGCCGACCCGCTGCCATGGTCTTCTTCGTGGTCGTCGGCCGTGGCCACATCTGTGACAATCGGAATCAATCATCCCCAAGTTTTTGGTCCGCGCCTAGCATTCGTGCCGACTCCCGCACCTTAGGTCCTCTGTTCTCCTCCACGCGTTGCTCCTCTTTTCTCCTCGCTAGCCACATCCTCTTCAGCTCACCGCCCTCCTCCTCCGCCTACTGGTGGTCGCCACCGCCCCCTGACCCGTCGTCTTCAGATCCAGGTAATCTACTTTACTCCGATTTCCTCAGCTCGATTCGTGGAGGGTGTTGATCCAAGTTTTGATCTGCTTCGTCGGCTCGCCGCCTCGCCCTGTAGGAACGTACTCCCAGCACGGCGGCGCCAGAGATGAGCACCACAAGCGGGAGCGGAGCGAAGCACGCCGGGAAGGCGCTGACCAACGCGGAGGCCATCCCCATGTGCGCGAGGAGCAGCCGCCATCGTTCCCTCTCGCCCTCGCCTTCCCCCTCGAAGTCGTGGTCCCTGCCGCCCTCGCCCTCGCCCTCGCGGTAGTGGTCACCGGCTTATGTGGCGTGGTCACCACCACTGGCGCCGTGGCCGGGGTCCAACAACGGCGATGCCTATAACCTGAGCCCTTCCCTGTAATCCTGATGCAGCAGCAACACGAGAAGGAGGTCTCCAACCACGCGCAGCAACCACCAAGGTGTGCATCACAGGTACCAGTTGATTACAGTGTTTTCTCTCTGGTTTTTCTTAATTTTTTTGGGAGAAGGGTAGGTCAGCGTTCTCTCCCTAGCCTGTGCGCCCCGACCCAATTCCACCTACCAGTCCCATGTTTGATCCAGCGCCATCCCCCGTGAAGAGCAGCTCCGAAGTCCGGCCGCCTCGACATGATGTCCTGATTCCTCTCTGCCGCTTTCTCTTTCAATCTAAATCCTCTCTGAAATCTAAATCTTACAACCTGAATCCAAGGTATTTTCCTGGTTTCCCCTTGGTTTGCTCTTTACAGTGCAGTTCACAGAGGATTGGATCGGGAGTTTTATATCTCCAACTGCTGCGATTCTCTGTTTTTTTTGTACTGAAACCATGCATTTTGCCGCTGCAATTTTTTCAGGTTGCGGGTTTCTTCCTAATTAATGTACTGCTACGTGTTGTGGCCGATGAAGGCACCAATTTCACATCTGCTGATATGTATGAGACGCAGTTGCTGTTAGTACAACGATTAAGTTTTCGATGAAGGCACCAATTTCACATCTGCTGATATGTATGAGATGCAGTTGCTGTTAGTACAACAATAAAGTTTTATCCTTTTAGCATTGTCCTTCATATCTAGAAGTGTTGGTAGTGTAGGTTTCGAAAGTAGTATTTGCACATACCAGTGATTTTTGCTGGCAAACGATGGAAGTGTTTCTATTCCCACTGAAAATGGGTATTTGGCATGGATTCTCATCTCCACGTTCTGCCTACCAATTATTTAATATTGAAGATGCAATTGATTCTGCCAAATTTGATTGTTTTAATCCTGTCAAGAAGGTTGATAGACTAGCAAAAGTCGTTTTGAGCCCACAACCATTCCTCACAAAGGATCTAACTGGCTGATAAGAAGAATGTGAACTTTTTTGTTGTTATATTGAGATTAGTGTTTTTTACTACATTTTTCAAAAGATTTTTAAATACATGTCAAAGAAGCATGCAAAACTATGCTATATAGTGTCTGAACTCTGCATGCATCCATTATACTATTCTTCTGATTTTGGAGTTTAATGTGCGTTGTCTTTCATGTGTTTTTTTATATCTTCCCCAGCTATGCTTGCAACTTCCCCCCATTTGGATAGAGATCCCCTAATTTATGATTTAATGTGGTAGGTTATGCAACGGTACCGCTGAGTTCTTGATTGAGGTTGACTGGGAGCTGGCAAGATTCAATTTTGCCTACAATTTTCAGTGTGGCTGTTTTCTTGGCAGAGTTTCTAAGAAGATTACGGGCCACTCTGTATTGGGGCACTGCATCTTGGTTGACCAGTCCAGGGATTGCTCAGGCAGTTAAACCAATATGTGATTTTACACAATGCTGGATTTTACACCAAGTCTTACAAAATATTGTAATTTGTGCCATCAATTTCTCCTCCGTGGAAACTCTTGGTTCGGTGACCCATCTACTCATAAGTGCCATGTACATCTAATTCATTTGAGTAAAGTTTTATGTTTCTAACAGCGCTGTGACATCGAAATGGGTGAAAGCTGAACAATTCCTGGTGCCGAACCATCTCAGGGTGGTTGAGATCTATTGTCGCGTGGAAGAAGAAACAGTTGTCAAATTTTGGAGATCTTTGGTACCCATGGAGTAACTCTTGCAGAAGTTAACATCAAGCATGATTTTAGGGATTCTGCCCGTAAGTAATATATCTGAAGGTAAACCTTAAAATATTTTTGTATTTTGAACAGTAGACACTCAACTGTTTGGTAAATATGGAAACGGAAAAAAAGTCTGCCACAATGTTACATCAAAATCTGCCTTACATATAGTACTGAGAATGAAACTAGGGCAAAGCAGTAAAACTTCGATACACTGTTCTATGTTTGAATTGTTTCATGTTAGTTTTATACTTACAACCTTCATTTTTTTGAACAAGTTCTCTTCTCTGAATTTATTTAAAAAGAAATCAAGCATGCAATTTTTACTGCATTTATGCTTGGTTGTTGTACGACTGATGTAAGGCCAACGCACACTCCTGTGTTAATTGTCCCCCATTTTTATCCACTAATAAGTGCATTGAACATTGCAATTATTGTTACTAATAAGTCATCCATGTTAACTTAATTTAAGTAGTATATTCTTACTATTGTATACCAAAAAATCCATCACTATTTTTTTCGTGGGCAAGTTAAATCTTGAATAGAAGTACCAGCCAGTGCACTCTATAAGTTGACTATGATTCCTGAGCCCATCACAGTGTAACTTTTATCGTTGGCATTTGTGAATAGCTAGCAACAAAGTGGTATTTCTATCTGATGAGTACTTTTGTCGAGTTTATCAACAACTGAGCTTTCTTGGTTCTCGCTAGGTTCAAACAGACCACTGTTCACGATTTTTAGTTTTCAACAGGTGCTTATCATCTTCTCCTAGATACTTCCTGTAAATATATCATTGGATAAAAATCTTCTATATATTGCTGCTCTTATTATTTACACTAGACTAACAATGGCATTGATGCCTTTTTGTTCTTGTGTAATCAGCATATTGAAGGTTCTTTTTTCGTAATTTTCAATCTTGGACACATTTAGTTTCATTATGTTATATAATCTGAAGAGTTCAGCCATGTCGGTGTATATGACAGTTTTCATAGAGATTAAGATATTGAATAAGATGCATGTAGTAATAATTAGCTGAAAGTGCCAGCTAAGTCGTTGTCATGCATGAATAGTGCAGGGTTTGTATGCTTAGATGCTGCAGCTTATGCTCGCATGCCGATATTACAGTTCAGAAGGTCGAAATATTTCTGTTCTCTTTTTGTAAAGAGCTTAATATTTTAGCTTTACTGTACGGTATTGCATATGGTACATTTTGCACTTAATAATTGATCGCCTTTGTTTCAGCCCTTGACTTATATTAGAGAAGTTTGCATAATTACCAGCATTGTTGCAAAGGAAGACAATCCTCGCTGTAGTGTTGATGAACTTCATTTGTTTAGTGACTAATATGATGTTTTGTCTGCTCCATGTTTCCGCGACTCATCACTACTACTTTATCTCACGTTTTTAATAGTTTGGGGAAATGAAGTCAGGTATAATATTGCTTCTGTCAAGGAAATCCTGTTCTTTTTTTAATTGCTTAGTTCTATCCCTTTTTTTTCAATTGATCTCCAACCATTAGTGACAAATAGGTTCAGAAGTCTCGCTCGATTCAGTTACGGCTTAGGATAAGTCCAATGAGGTGTTTTAATAATAGATAGTTTTTATTTCATCAGTTCAATATCTCTGCCAGTATGACATAGATAGAGTTTCAGGATTGTGACAATTTAGTGCTCCTGTAACTTTTATCAAGTTATCCAAGAACTGGATTTTTCTTTTAAACTCAATAGCAAAGGTCACATTGAACCGGAGTCTGAGGCCTGAGACTAAGGAAAAAAGAAGGAGATGCACATCTGGCGTGCAATCAAAGATTCAATCCAGTCAGACCCGGATGACACCACTGACGAAGAACCATGGCCTTTGACACAGGAGAAGGAACAACTGACTCCTGGGTCGACGATGCAGCAGCGCCATCCATCAGCCCTGTGGTCGTCTGACAATGCAGACAATGCTGGTGAGTGCTGAACCTGCAAGAGGAAGGAATAATCAGAGCACGTGTATGGGCCAACCTAAGCAGCACTACCATGTAGATTAAATGTGTCACTTCGGTTCCACATATGACCGAAGACACATCCACCAACAACACCATGCTTAATAGAAAACAGGCGACGATCATCAAAATAGGTCTCCAATTAAGAAGGCGCGAGCAGCGTTCTCCAGAGAAACATCGCCTCCCCTCACCCAAAACTGTAACATACTACCACCTACAAAATGAGGAGGAGCCAAGAACTCAACAACATGACCTGCCATTGTTGCCTCAAGCAAAAAGTGAAGGAGACCACAAAGAAGAGAGTTCTCCAAATAACAACACTCACTGACGAAAACTCATGGTACACCCTATTTATAGAACCAAGAAGTCCCCAGCGCTGCACTAGATGACCCACTTATCCCGTCCAACAATAACTCACAGCCATAGTACCATCGGACCACCACACCAAGCGGTATCACTGCACCCCACCAGACATCAAAACAAGCAATGCTCCAGCCATATAAAAACCACAGAGACTGCCAGATACAACCTGCATGCACCGTTCAAACAAGGACTATACGCCATCCAGCAACTATCGACGCAAACGGCCAATACCCATGTGATACCAGCACTTAACAACACGATCCAATCTATCACCAAGCCCTAATCAAACAACTTCAAGAAATACTACTAAATAACATTAGCCTCACAATTATCACACTCCGGCCCGCAAGCGCTTTGCTCATGCAGAGCAATCTACTGGATATTTTCTACAACAAACAGATTTAGGAAGTAGAATCCATCAAGAAAACGAAGTGCCGCGCCGACAGGCCTCATTCTCTATATAAATTCTATATGGCTCCAAATTGTGGACATCCTTTTTACAAGAATTATAAACCTTTCAATCAATATTTCAGAAACCTGCTTCTACTCACTGTATCCAACACAACTAACTATTACCTAGGTTATATGAAAACAATTTCAAACAGTTCTCGAAAGGACAATTGTTCTCAATATGCTACTACTCTCTCAAGCTTACCTATTATTCTGTATACATGATTCACTATTTCGATTGTCTGAAGTGTAATCTTAAAATTATTACAACCTTCATATTATAAAGTTCGCGCGGCGTGCCGCCGCGCCTTCATTTGCTAGTTATACGTAACAATATAGTCGTGTTTGACACATCCGCACACAAACACGATCAACTAGCACGCCTACCGAAAAGAAGAAGTCTGATATCCTGCCGTCTGTTATCTAGGAAATCCTAATGTTGTATGTTCTGTTAGCCCAACTCTATTATTACATAAATCTGTTGTATATTAAAGGAAAAAAAACTACACGCTAACTTACTACTCACTACAGGAACGGGGTGCTACGCCGACGGCCGGCTGCCCTCGGCGTAGCCACGCCTGGCCCTCGGCGGCTACGCCGACGGCCGCCCTCGGCGTACCTCGTCGGCGTCCAGGTCCCTCGGCACACGGCACCGTGCCGTCGGCGTAGCCCTGGCCGTCGGCGTACGCCGCCTATGCCGACGGTGCGCGTTCACCCTCGGCGTCCCAGCCCTCGGCGTCTCGTGGCAGGGCGCCGTCGCCGTTAACGGTCGCCACCATACGCCGACGGCCTAGCCCTCGGCATAGGGCAGGCTGGGCGTCTACGCGTGAGCGACGTGGCCCGTCGTGGCGCTGCCAGCTGGGCGTCTACGCCGAGGGCAACCCCTCGGCATATGCATGGCCCATGCAGGCCACGTGGCGTGCTCACCAGCGCAAGGTCTACGCCGAGGGCAACCCCGTCGGCATAGACCTGACCATATGGTCTATGCCAAGGTCTATGCCGACGGCATTGCCCTCGGCGTAGGCCTGCCTTTTTTTTTTGCTGTTTTTTTGCTGTTTCAGCCAAAATCTTGTTCCAATTCAATTGCAATGCAGTTCAGCAGGTCCAATTCATCCAAATTCATCCAAAATCGACCAAATTCGCCATAATTCACCAAAATAGCATATAATTCACATAGTAGCATACATGGTGCACATAGTAGCATACAAGAGGAGAGCGGAGAGTGCCATGTCATCCAAATACATAGTAGTAGCAAGCAAACCCTAGTTCTAAGCTGACTAGCGGAGGAAGGACCCGGGCGGGGTGTGTCCGCCCACATCGTTGGCGAAACGAGGAGCCCGGGGTCGCGCTCCGGTAGAAGCTGCAGAAGAACCACCTGGAGAAGGACCGGTAGCACGCCCAGGAGAAGTCGACGGAGAGGCACCGGGAGTAGTCCCAGGAGTAGTCGACGGAGAGACACCAGCAGAACGCCCAGGAGACCGACCACCTTCATGAACCGGTGTGACCTCGCGCCCACCCGGCGATGCCTGGTTCCCGGACCATCCCGTTCCCTACGTGTTCCCTACATGTTAGCAACTTGCGAGGCAAAGGAAAGTGGTAACTACCGGTTTGGCAAAGAACTTACCTCCGGTGTGGATCCGTAGTAAGTCGCAGCGAAAGCTGCCTTCGATGGCATGATAGGCATGTCCCCCGCCACGGTAACTCGAGCCGGTGGCGGTGTACCAGTAGACATAGAGATCATCATTTCCTGCAAGATAGGTTACAAGTTAGGCTTTGCAGAAATAAAGCATCAAACTGAGACTTGTCATCTACTAGCGAGAAGAAAGATTCAGACTTACTCCTATATACGCCATATAGGCCGTATTCTGCCTATTCCACTGGGCAGCGGCCTGCTGATACGCTTCATTGCAGGCTTCGAAGGCCGCCTCGAACTCAGGCTACAATTTCAGAAACAATGAATCTCGTAAACACTTAGCCATGTAGGAAGGAAAACCGGAAAGAGGATGAAAATGAGGAAAACTTACATCGTAGGCGGGTGGACGAGCAGGCCGTGGACGAGGCTGGGGGCTGTCGGCGGTGAGGGTATGCTTGAGACGCGTGTAGCTCGTGGAGTGGGTAGGCTTGACCGCCTTATTCAGAAAGGGGAAACGGCCATGCGGACGCCCGTGCCCCGACAGGACCAACGACTCCTCGTCGACCGGAATGCTCAAGGGGTCATCCACCTCGGGGTGACGAGACTTGACCATGTCGCAGTAGTCCTCCTTGGCGGCCTTGGCATTGCCGTAGTACTGTGGCTGAGGCAATGCGGGATTGGGCTTCTGCTTCGTCCGCATCATGTCATATATCTGGGCATCATGAAGCACCACCCCAGGTGGTGCCTCGGCCACCTGCATCGCGAAAAGAAAAGTTAAGCGTACCACAAATGAGACATGACGGGAAATGAAAGAAGGTCGTTCCATGTATATACATACCTTTTTCCCCTTGAAGCGGGTGTAGTCGCGGTTTCCCGCGCAGTGTGTGCCACCGGTGCCTCGGTTCTCCATGTTACGCCTCGACACGGCTGCAAACTCCTCGTCCTCCCTGAGCCACCTCGCCCTAATCAGCTCCTCCCATGCCTCCCTATGCTGCTCGGCCCACTCGGGACAAACCTGAAAACGCAATACTCAGCTCAAGATAATTCAATGAAAACTTAGCAGCAATGTAGAATCTCATTGACATTTTACTCACCGACATGTACTCCTCAATGGTCATTGCCCATTCCTCCGTAGGCTGGTTACCAACATAGTACTCCTTCTTGACCCTCTTACCCTTGTTAGCCCAGAAGGCACTAGCGCTGGTGAACTTTTGGTTGTACCACTGCTGCGGTGTCAACCTCTCGCAAGCGCCACGCAAAGTGAGACGCGCCTGCGTCTCATGCTCCGGGTCCACACGATAGAAGCACTTCAATCATGCATAAATCAGTTGTGAAAGTCATGAGTTAGCACATTAGGGTCATCAACTATGAACGGTGCTCGAGAAATATATGCCTTACCCAGAACTTGGTGGTCACAGCCTCAGCAGCTGTCGCGAAGCCTACGGCAGGGGCATCCTCATAGTCCGCCCAAGTAGTGGCTAGCTTCGTCGGGCCACCGGGGACCGTGCTAAGGGGAGTGTATCTGCCGGGCCAGAACTTCTTAATCAGAGCCCCAAGCAAGCTGTTAGGCATGCGGGGGGGCTTGGCATCCCATGTCCAGTTGCTGCAAATAAATCACACATTAGTACACATGCCAAATTGTTTATTATGCCCAAGATGAAAATACATGTTCGAAATTTCTGAAGTAGTACACTTACTCATCGCTCGAAGGAATGATAAGGGCCTTGTCATCATGGGTCTTCGGCTCCTTCCTCGCATCGGGGACTCTAGCTTCTCCACGAAGCTTCAAGGGCTTCGGCGCACCTTCACCCTCCATGACCTCCAACTCAGCCCTAGAGTCCGACTCGTGTGTAGACTCCGTCTCCATCTCCACCTCCCCACTAGACGGACCCTCAAGGTACAACTCAGGAGCCACGTCGCCAGAAGCGGAGGGTGGCTCGTCAAAGTCCATGTGTACCCCGCCGCCACCTCGTCCTCCACCTCGTCCTCCTCGTCCTCGTCCTCGACCTCCACCTCGTCCTCCTCGTCCTCGTCCTCCATCGGTACCATCGGCGTAACGCGGATTTTGCACCGGGGCTCGATCACTCCGTCTAGGCACTCTAGGAATATTCCTCTTCACCTGCGCCAGCGTCTTAAGCAAGCTCTCGGAGTCTGCCTTGCCGCTGCTCATATTGTTCAGTCACCTGCATTGAGAAGAATAAAACAGTTAAGCACAAAGACATATTATATGAAGATACTAAGAATAAAAGGCACAATGCAATTAAGAAGCATGTTGACATAATAAAATGAAGATACTAAGAATAAAAGGCACAATGCAATTAAGAAGCATGTTGACAAATAAATACTAAGAATAAAAGACCCTCACCAGCCATCATCGCTCTCACGCTCACTCTCATACTCCATCTCTTTCTCTTTCTCTTTCTCTTTCTCTGGCCCACTATCACTATCACTATCTTGTGAGTACAAAGTTGAAGGGTCGACGGGTGGAGGCTCATCATAATTGTCATTCGCCTCAAGTAACTTCTCGAGCATAGATATGTCCTTTAGATCCACCACTGACTCACCACGAGTTTCTGCATCGTTCCCGAGGTCCTCTTGAACAAACGGTTCTAAAATATATTCCCCGAAGTCCTGTTCCTCTTGATAGAAAATCCCCTCGTATGTCACGGGGTCAATGTTGTTGTAATCATCCTCAGAGGGAATCGGTAGGTTACCATGTGGCGATACCTGGAAGACGACTTCCCAACCCTTGAGTTCCGCTTTCTGGCATGGGTAGGGCAAATAATAAACTTGCTTGGCTTGGTGAGCCACAACAAAGACATCGGCTCCGCTATAGGTGGTTGAAGGCTTAACTTCAACTAACCCAATGGACTTATCACTTCTCTGTCCACCTATTGGGTCGAACCAATGACACTTGAACACGACGATATTGAGTTGCACGTTCGTACGATTGAATGTCAACTCGTATACACTTTGTAACCTTCCGTAGTAATCAAAGTTGTTGGCTCCTTTGGTGAAGACCCCAGTATTTATCGTTTTGGGATTCGCCCGGCCCTTCTGGTGCGTCTCTGTGTGGAAGCGAAACCCATTCACATCATACTTCTCATACTTGGTCACCTCACGGCTACAACCTTGGGAAACACATTTCAACTCATCTATCATATCAATGTTTCTCTCACGGCCCTACAAGAACATTTCAAATTTGTTGTGTGCATTAGTTACGTGTAATAAGAGGGACAAGTCACATGTTGCAATGTAAGAGGAAAGGTTAGAAATTACTTTTTCCATGAACCATGTCACAAAGTTTTTATTAATTCCGGGAGCACCGTCTTTCAGTAGAGTGTCCATCTCCGAGGTTTCGGGCAATTCATCATACGGCCACATTTCATCCGTGAATTCGCTGAAAGGAGAAAATAAGCATTAGACCGAGATGAGGTTACTAGCTGCAAAGTAATTTGTTCACCATTTTACCTTACGAATGGGATCACTTCCTCCATGTTCATAAGCACATATAGCATTATACAATCCTTCTCTTCGTTCTCCAATTTATATTTTGTTCCTTTACCAGCCTTGCCACCGGGGAATTGGAATAGTTTTAGCTTGGGGTCATTCTCGGGCACGTCGACATTGTAACGAGTGACCGGGTTATGCTGAGTGGGAACATCATCGGGATAGTACGTTGTCGCGGCATCTGCCATCTCCCGAAGGCATATTGCCTCAGCTATGCATGCTTCAATCTTGGCCTTGTTTCCAGTTATCTTTCGAATATACTTAAACTCTCTCTCAATACAGAACTGCCAACGAAACTGCACCGGACCACCCAAGAGTGCCTCGTTGGCGAGGTGCACAATGAGATGTGCCATCGGAGTAAAGAAGCCTGGCGGAAATATCATCTCCAAATTGCATAGCAACTCCGGCACTGTATGTTGTAGCTTTGCAATAACCTTGGGACATATCTGCTTAGCACAGAGCGTGCGGAAGAAATGGCTCAACTGCGCAAGCACTCGCCAGACTTTCTCGGGGATATACCCTCGAAGCATCACCGGCATGAGCCGCTGAATCCATATATGATAGTCGTGACTCTTGAGCCCGGTGACTTTTCCCGTCGAAAGATTAACTCCCTTACTCATATTCGAGCAATAACCATCCGGGAACATCACGACGTATTTGAGCCACCTGAATGCCTCCTTCTTTTGGATGGAATCAAGGCAGAAGTTGGCATGCGGCTTGAACCAATTCTTTTGACGGCCAATAGGACGCTTCATGTGTAATTTTTCCCTATCACAGAGGATCTCAACATCGACTCTAGCCTTGACATTATCCTTTGACTTCCCGGGAATGTTCAGGCATGTGTGAAAGACGGACTCCGCGACATTCTTTACAGTGTGCATCACATCGATGTTATGGGGAAGTTCGAGGTCCTTGTAATACTCGAGCTTCGTTAAGGCCGCCTCATGAGTCCAGTTGTGCGTTACACCATATCCCTCAAATTGATGGCCAGTTGGCGTCGCTGCCGGCACGAGAGCACGTAGCTCGGCTTCAACAAGTGTACCATCAAACTTCGGCACATCTTTTTTTTCATGCACAACTTTGCCCTTCTTGAAGTTCTTTTTGTCTTCTCTAAACGGATGCCTCCTTTTGAGGAACTGTCGATTCGTGTCAAACGCAACATACTTGCGACCCTTCTGTAGCCAAAGGAACTCAAGCCGATGCCTGCACACTGGGCATGGCCACTTACCAGCTGTACACCATCCGCATGTTAGGGCGTACCCGGGCATGTCATGCATGGTATACTGCAACCAAACTTTCATGTAGAAGTTTGTCTTCGATGCTCGGTCGTACGTCAATGTCCCGTGGTGCCAAGAGTGGTTCAAATCTTCCACAATCGGCTGCATGTAGACACTCAAATTCTTCCCCGGGTAATGAGGGCCTGGAATGATCAGCGACAGAAACATGGTCTTCCTCGTCATTAGGACTCCGGGAGGGAGATTGAGCGGAATAACAAACACGGGCCAGCAACTGTAATTGGCATTCGACATACCATATGGATTGAAGCCATCTGTTGCTATCGCAATTCTGACATTCCGAGCCTCGGCTGCCTTAAGCGGGTGTTTTGTATCGAAGTTCTTCCATGCCGTACCATCGGATGGATGTCCCATCTTCAACTTCTTGTTTTCGTCCACGAATCTCTTCCCATACTTGTGCCACGTCATCTGTTTGGCTGTCTCCTCGTGCATGTAAAGCCGCTGGATTCTTTTTATGAATGGGAGATATCGAAGAATCGACTTTGCGGTGCTTGACTGCCTCACCTGACCATCCTTTCCCGTTACCTCTTCATACCTAGACTGCTTACAGATGGGACAGTACTTGTCCTCCGCATACTGTCTCCAAAATAGAACGCAGCCTTTCGGACAACAGTCTATCCTTTGATAATCCATGTTGAGGTCCTTCATCATTCTCCTCGTCGCGTGCAGGCTTTGAGGCAGACAATGATCTTTGGGCAACATGTTACCAGTTGTTTTCAGACTTGCTTCAAAGCCCTCACGGGTGGTGTTGTACCGGGTCTTGTCGGCTAGACATTGGGAGATGGCATCGAGCTGAGAAATCGCGGCGCCCTCGTACAGAGGCCTCTTAGCCGCGGCAATCATATCATAGAAGGCCTTCGCGGTTGGCTCTGGTTCCTCCGGTTCTGGCGGCGCCTCCGGTTCTGGCGGCGCCTCCGGTTCTGGAGGTGGCGAATCCGGGACATCGGCATGGACGAGATCATCTAGAAAGTCTCTAATTCCATCGTACTCATTGCCATTGAGCCGCTGCCGCATCACCTCACCTCTGTCACGTTCGCGCTCATCAAAGTCGATTTCCGTGACGTACCCATGCATATACCCATATTGCAGAAGGTGTCTATACATTTCATCCTTCCCACGACGTTGACGCTTCACGCAGCGAACACAGGGGCAAAGTGCCCGAACCAGCCCCTTTGTACCACGCGCTAACTCATTCACTAGAAAATGGGTCTTCCTTGTCCACTCATCTGTTTTCTCAGTCGCACTAACACGCTCATTGTACATCCATCCATTATCAGCCATCCTCTGCTTTATTGGGAGCCAAACCACAGACATAGCATTTATATCAAATAGGAAATTAAATGCATCATATTTTTATTTATTTTACCGGGCGAAACGCATGCATCAACCTACATCTCTACTAGGTGGGCTCCTAGCAGCCGCCGGATCCGTAGTTGGCTACGTTCTCCATGCTCTACCCCGGTCCAAGTCAGAATTTCGGCAGCACCTCCCCGCTGCTCTCCCGATACACGTCTCGGCAAAAAGCCGAGAGGATGTGCATCCGGAGAACAACGGGGAGGCGCCGCCGAAATCCTGACTCGGACCGGAGTAGAACATGGAAAACGTAGACAACTACGCATCCGCCGACTGTCCCGTAAATGCCGCAAGCGTTACGGTTCAAAATATGCGGACCACTAATGCATATTTATCCGCGTAACGCTCGCGGACGGGAAGTGACACCTAGGTTACGCAACTGGACTTGGAAAATGAATCTAGTGACATAAGAAAATGCGGAGAAGAAGTTGGAAATTTAGCTCACCCTCGGCTGTAGAGGAAGTAGTCCAACAACCGAGTGTCGATGTCGGCGACCGTCGAGAAGCGCGTCAAGATCCGGGATCGTCACGCCGGGGTGCTCATGACGAGGCGGTCACGACATGGCCTATTACAAATTCACATTATTAAAACAAATTCACATTTGCATTTCTATTTCCATTATTAAACAAATTCATTTCTATTTCTATTACACATTTCCATTTCATTTCTATTTCTTTCCAATTTTCAAATCAATTTCTATTTTTTTAATTTCAATTTCAATTACTATTTATTTCTTTCTATTTCAAATCAATTACACATTTTAATTACTATTTTCTTACACATTTCAATTTCAACAACTAAAACCAATACACAAATACAAAAAAAGAAATCTTACCGTGTGTGCTGCGGGGAGCGGCGCGCGGTGGGGGGAGGAGGCTCGGGCGCGAGTGGGGGAGGAGGCTGGCGGCGCGGTCGGCTGCGGGTGGGGGCGGGCGTGGTGGCGCTGTGAGGTGAGAGGGCCGGGGAGGCGGCGGCGACAGTGGCGGCGGCCGCGGCGGCGATGGACAGGGCCGCGAGGAGGAGAGCGGCGCGCAGCTGCTGGCGTCAGCGTGAGGTGGAGGGGGAGCAGGGAGGGCGGCGGACGGCGGGGAGGTGGTTGCCGGCGGCGGGAAGCGTGGCGGCGGGCGGGGGGTGGAGCAGAGATGGCGCGGGCGTGTGTGCTGCGGGCGTGTGTTAGCCGTGGCGGGAGTTTCCACATACAGATCCTGGATTTTACCAAGTGCTAGCCCATGCATGCGGAAATCGTCAACGCCGGGTACATGCAAGGTTAGCCAAACCTTACATCACAATTGTACACATATGTTATGGGCATATGCAAGTTTTCCAGCGATTCCGACGCTCCGATGGTCTGTATCTTGGAAAACCCTAGGGCGGGGACCCCGCAGATCTACCCCTATAGCTTTCTCCGTGCGAGGGTTTACCAATGGACTTTTTTACTTGCTTTGGTTTGTTTAGGACATATGTACATGGAAACCATAGGTTGGGCATACTTTACCATAAAATAGGCTCCGTTTGAGCCGTGGCGGGAGTTTCCACATACAGATCCTGGATTTTACCAAGTGCTAGCTGATACGTCTCCGACGTATCGATAATTTCTTATGTTCCATGCCACATTATTGATGTTATCTACATGTTTTATGCACACTTTATGTCATATTCGTGCATTTTCTGGAACTAACCTATTAACAAGATGCCGAAGTGCCAGTTCCTGTTTTCTGCTGTTTTTGGTTTCAGAAATCCTAGTAACGAAATATTCTCGGAATTGGACGAAATCAATGCCCAGGTTCCTATTTTCACCGGAAGCATCCAGAACACACGAGAAGGACCAGAGGGGGCAGGCCCCCATACCATAGGCCGGCGCGCCCAGGCCTGGCGCGCCGCCATATGGTGTGGCCACCCCGAAGCCCTGCGCCGCCTCTTCGCCTATATAAAGCCTCCGTCGCGAAAACCCGATACGTTCGACGAAACCCACGAAACCTTCCGAGCCGCCGCCATCGCGAGGCCAAGATTTGGGGGACAGGAGTCTCTTTCCAGCACGCTGCCGGAGCGGGGAAGGAAGGCTTCTCCATCGACACCGCTGCCATCTCCATCGCCATCTTCATCACCGCTGCTGCTCCCATGAGGAGGGAGTAGTTCTCCAGGCTCGGGGCTGTACCGGTAGCTATGTGGTTCATCTCTCCCATGTACCTCAATACAATAATCTCATGAGCTGCTTTACATGATTGAGATTCATATGAGTTTGTATCACAATTTATCTATGTGCTACTCTAGCAATGTTATTAAAGTAGTCCTATTCCTCCTGCACGTGTGTAAAGGTGACAGTGTGTGCACCGTGTTAGTACTTGGTTTATGCTATGATCATGATCTCTTGTAGATTGCGAAGTTAACTATTGCTATGATAATATTGATGTGATCTATTCCTCCTACATATGCATGAAGGTGACAGTGTGCATGCTATGTTAGTACTTGGTTTAATCTGTTGATCTATCTTACACTATAAGGTTACTTAAATATGAACAAATTGTGGAGCTTGTTAACTCCGGCATTGAGGGTTCGTGTAATCCTACGCAATGCGTTCATCATCCAACAAAAGTGTAGAGTATGCATTTATCTATTCTGTTATGTGATCAATGTTGAGAGTGTCCACTAGTGAAAGTCTAATCCCTAGGCCTTATTCCTAATTACTGCTATTACTGCTTGTTTACTGTTTTACTGTGTTACTACTACTGCAATACTACCACCATCAACTACACGCCAGCAAGCTATTTTCTGGCACCGTTGCTATATATATATTCATACCACCTGTATTTCACTATCTCTTCACCGAACTAGTGCACCTATTAGGTGTGTTGGGGACACAAGAGACTTCTTGCTTTGTGGTTGCAGGGTTGCATGAGAGGGATATCTTTGACCTCTTCCTCCCTGAGTTCGATAAACCTTGGGTGATCCACTTAAGGGAAAACTTGCTGCTGTTCTACAAACCTCTGCTCTTGGAGGCCCAACAGGGAAAGGAGGGGGAACGTAGACATCAAGCACTTTTATGGCGCCGTTGCCGGGGAAAGGTAAAAGGTACTCACACTCCGTATCTCGGCTACTAAGCTATTTTCCCTCGTTGTAAGTACTCGAAGCTATTTCCTTTAGATCCTGCAATTGCAACTTTTTGTTTCTTGTTTACACTAGTAAGGCATAATGGACAACATCTGTGAGCTTTTTATTCTATTTCCTGAGTCAAGACATGAATGGTTTAATGCGAAAATTAAAAAACCCATGGAATCTTATTTGCATGCTAGTAGCAATGATATTAGTATGAACGCTTTGAACACCATTGTTGCTAATGATATGGAAAATTCTAAGCTTGGGGAAGCTGGCTTTGATGAGCATGATATTTTTAGTCCCCCAAGCATTGAGGAGAAAATTTTCTTTGATGATACTTTGCCTCCTATTTATGATGATTATAATGATATTGGTCTTTTGGTGCCACCTACTATGGAGAGTAATTTTTATGATGATAATACTATGCCTCCTACACTTGATGAGAATAATAATGATAGCTACTTTGTTGAATTTGCTCCTACTACAATTAATAAGAATAACTATGCTTATGTTGGGAGTAGTAATAATTTTATGCATGAGACTCATGATAAGAATGCTTTATGTGATAGTTATATTGTTGAGTTTGCTCATGACACTACTGAAAGTTATTATGAGAGAGGAAAATATGGTTGTAGAAATTTTCATGTTACTAAAATACCTCTCTATGTGCTGAAATTTTTGAAACTACACTTGTTCTATCTTCCTATGCTTGTTACTTTGCTCTTCATGAACTTGTTTATTTACAAGATTCCTATGCATAGGAAGCATGTTAGACTTAAATGTGTTTTGAATTTGCCTCTGGATGCTCTCTTTCGCTTCAACTACTATTTCTTATGAGTGCATCATTAAAACTGCTGAGCCCATCTTAATGGCTATAAAGAAAGAACTTCTTGGGAGATAACCCATGTGTTATTTTGCTACAGTACTTTGTTTTATATTTGTGTCTTGGAAGTTGTTTACTACTGTAGCAACCTCTCCTTATCTTAGTTTTGTGTTTTGTTGTGCCAAGTAAAGTCTTTGATAGTAAAGTCAATACTAGATTTGGATTACTGCGCAGAAACTGTTTTCTTTGCTGTCACGAATCTGGGCCTAATTCTCTGTAGGTAACTCAGAAAATTATGCCAATTTACGTGAGTGATCCTCAGATATGTATGCAACTTTCATTCAATTTGAGCATTTTCATCTGAGCAAGTCTGGTGCCCTTTTAAAATTCGTCTTTACGGACTGTTCTGTTTTGACAGATTCTGCCTTTTATTTCGCATTGCTTCTTTTGCTATGTGGGATGGATTTCTTTGTTCCATTGACTTCCAGTAGCTTTGGGCAATGTCCAGAAGTGTTAAGAATGATTGTGTCACCTCTGAACATGTGGATTTTTGATTATGCACTAACCCTCTAATGAGTTTGTTTCGAGTTTGGTGTGAAGGAAGTTTTCAAGGGTCAAGAGAGGAGGATGATATACTATGATCAAGAAGAGTGAAAGCTCTAAGCTTGGGGATGCCCCGGTGGTTCACCCCTGCATATTCTAAGAAGACTCAAGCGTCTAAGCTTGGGGATGCCCAAGGCATCCCCTTCTTCATCGACAAATTATCAGGTTCCTTCTCTTGAAACTATATTTTTATTCAGTCACATTTTATGTACTTTACTTGGAGCGTCGGTTTGTTTTTGTTTTTTTGTTTTGTTTGAATAAAATGGATCCTAGCATTCACTTTATGGGAGAGAGACACGCTCCGCTGTAGCATATGGACAAGTATGTCCTTAGTTTCTACTCATAGTATTCATGGCGAAGTTTTTTCTTCGTTAAATTGTTATATGGTTGGAATTGGAAAATGATACATGTAGTAATTGCTATAAATGTCTTGGGTAATGTGATACTTGGAAATTGTTGTGCTCATGATTAAGCTCTTGCATCATATGCTTTGCACCCATTAATGAAGAAATACATAGAGCATGCTAAAATTTGGGTTGCATATTTGGTTTCTCTAATGTCTAGATAATTTCTAGTATTGAGTTTGAACAACAAGGAAGACGGTGTAGAGTCTTATAATGTTTTCAATATGTCTTTTATGTGAGTTTTGCTGCACCGGTTCATCCTTGTGTTTGTTTCAAACAACCTTGCTAGCCTAAACCTTGTATCGAGAGGGAATACTTCTCATGCATCCAAAATACTTGAGCCAACCACTATGCCATTTGTGTCCACCATACCTACCTACTACATGGTATTTCCTGCCATTCCAAGTAAATTGCTTCATGTGCTACCTTTAAACCTTCAAAATGCTTCTCAATTTGTGTTAATGTTTTATAGCTCATGAGGAAGTATGTGGTGTTTATCTTTCAACCTTGTCATTTACTTTTGACAGACTTTCATAATGGACTAGTGGCTTCATCCGCTTATCCAATAATTTTGCAAAAAGAGCTGGCAATGGGGTTCCCAGCCCCAATTAATTACAACTTGCATTAATAATTCTCTTCACATGTTTTGCTCTGATTCATCAGCAAAGCAACTTAATTTTGCAAATAGACACTCCTCCATGGTATGAGATTGATGGTAGGCACCCGAGGATTCGGTTAGCCATGGCTTGTGTAAGCAAAGGTTGGGAGGAGTGTCACCCATAAATAAACAAAAACTAAAGTACATGTGTAAACAAAAGAGAAGAGGGATGATCTACCTTGCTGGTAGAGATAACGTCCTGAAGGAGATATGCCCTAGAGGCAATAATAAAGTGGTTATTATTTATATCTTTATGTTTATGATAAATGTTTATATATCATGCTAGAATTGTATTAACCGAAACATTAGTACATGTGTGATATGTAGACAAACAAGAAGTCCCTAGTATGCCTCTTAAACTAGCTTGTTGATTAATGGATGATTAGTTTCATAATCATGAACATTGGATGTTATTAATGACAAGGTTATGTCATTGTGTGAATGATATAATGGACACACCCAATTAAGCGTAGCATAAGATCTCGTCATTAAGTTATTTGCTATAAGCTTTCGATACATAGTTACCTAGTCCTTATGACCATGAGATCATGTAAATCACTTATACCGGAAAGGTACTTTGATTACACCAAACACCACTGCGTAAATGGGTGGCTATAAAGGTGGGATTAAGTATC
Organism: Lolium multiflorum; assembly: GCA_030979885.1. Classification (NCBI taxonomy): domain Eukaryota; kingdom Viridiplantae; phylum Streptophyta; class Magnoliopsida; order Poales; family Poaceae; genus Lolium; species Lolium multiflorum. The sequence goes on along the minus strand of CM061753.1, from coordinate 45,593,505 downwards.
CGGAAAGTATGAGTTGAGGCACATGGATCAACAGTGGGATTTGTCCATCCCGATGACGGATAGATATACTCTGGGCCCTCTCGGTGGAATGTCGTCTAATGTCTTGCAAGCATATGAATGAGTTCATAAGAGACCACATACCACGGTACGAGTAAAGAGTACTTGTCAGGAGACGAGGTTGAACAAGGTATAGAGTGATACCGAAGATCAAACCTCGGACAAGTAAAATATCGCGAGACAAAGGGAATTGGTAATGTATGTGAATGGTTCATTCGATCACTAAAGTCATCGTTGAATATGTGGGAGCCATTATGGATCTCCAGATCCCGCTATTGGTTATTGGTCGGAGTGAGTACTCAACCATGTCCGCATAGTTCTCGAACCGTAGGGTGACACACTTAAAGTTGGATGTTGAAATGGTAGAACTTGAATATGGAATGGAGTTCGAATATTTGTTCGGAGTCCCGGATGAGATCCCGGACATCACGAGGAGTTCCGGAATGGTCCGGAGAATAAGATTCATATATAGGAAGTCATATTCCAAGTTTGGAAATGATCCGGTGCATTTATGGCAGGTTCTAGAAGGTTCTAGAAAAGTCCGGAAGAATGGCACTTTGGAAAGTGGAGTCCCAAAGAGACTCCACTTGCATGACCAGCCAACCCTAAAGGGGAGGAGTCCAAGGTGGACTCCCCTAGGGTGGCCGGCCAGCCCCACCTCAAGGAAAGGTGGGAGTCCCACCTTGAGTAGGACTCCCCCCTTGAGTAGGTTTCCCACTTTTGGGAGGTTTTAGTGTTGGGGTCTTATTCGAAGACTTGGACTAGAACTCTTGGGGCTTCCACCTATATAATGAGGGGCATAGAGAGGGGGCTGACCACTTCAAGCCTCAGCCTTGGCCGCACCCCTTAGAGGGCCGGCGCCCAACCCCCTCTCTCCCCAAACCCTAGCGGTCTCTCTCCTCCACCACATCCCGCACGCTTAAGCGAAGCTCCGCCGGATTTCTCCACCACCACCGACACCACGCCGTCGTGCTGTTGGATTCAAGAGGAGCTACTACTTCCGCTGCCCGCTGGAACGGGGAGGTGGACGTCGTCTTCATCAACAACCGAACGTGTGACCGAGTACGGAGGTGCTGCCCGTTCGTGGCGCCGGAACCGATCGTGATCAAGATCTTCTACGCGCTTTTGCAAGCGGCAAGTGATCGTCTACCGCAGCAACAAGAGCCTCATCTTGTAGGCTTTGGAATCTCTTCAAGGGTGAGACTCGATACCCCCTCGTTGCTACCGTCTTCTAGATTGCATCTTGGCTTGGATTGCGTGTTCGCCGTAGGAAATTTTTTGTTTTCTATGCAACGTTATCCTACAGTGGTATCAGAGCCGTGTCTATGCATAGATGGTTGCACGAGTAGAACACAATGGTTTGTGGGCGTTGATGCTCTTGTTATCTTTAGTTTGAGTACTTTGCATCTTTGTGGCATAGTGGGATGAAGCGGCTCGGACTAACTTTACATGACCGCGTTCATGAGACTTGTTCCTCGTTTGACATGCAACTTGTATTGCATAAGAGGCTTTGCGGGTGTCTGTCTCTCCTACTATAGTGAAGATTCAATTTACTCTTCTATTGAAAACATTAGTATCAACGTTGTGGTTCATGTTCGTAGGTAGATTAGATCTCTCTCGAAAACCCTAAACCACGTAAAATATGCAAACCAAATTAGAGACGTCTAACTTGTTTTTGCAGGGTTTGGTGATGTGATATGGCCATAATGTGATGATGAATATGTATGAGATGATCATTATTGTATTGTGGCAACCGGCAGGAGCCTTATGGTTGTCTTTAAATTTCATGTTGAGTAGTATTTCAAAGTAGTTGTAATAGTTGCTACATGAGGTGAACAACCATGAAGACGGCGCCATGAACCTTGACGCTACGCCAACGATGATGGAGATCATGCCCGTTAATGATGGAGATCATGTCCGTGCTTTGGAGATGAAGATCGAAGGCGCAAAGACAAAAGGGCCATATCATATCACATATGAATTGCATGTGATGTTAATCCTTTATGCATCTTATTTTGCTTAGAACGCGACGGTAGCATTATAAGATGATCCCTCACATTAATATCAAGATAATAAAGTGTTCTCCCCTCGTATGCACCGTTGTAAGTTCGTCGTTTCAAAGCATCTCGTGATGATCGGATGTGATAGATTCAACGATTCACATACAACGGGTGTAAGCCATGTTGCACACGCGGAATACTTGGGTTTGCTTGACGAGCCTAGCATGTACAGACATGGCCTCGGGACAACGGAAACCGAAAGGTTGAACACGAGTCATATGGATGATATGATCAACATGTTGATGTTCACCATTGAAGCTACATCATCTCACGTGATGATCGGTTTTGGTGTAGTGGATTTGGATCGTGTACCACTTAACAACTATGAGGGATGTTGTATTAAGTGGGAGTTCATTAGTAATTAGATTAAAACATGAACTAATTATCATAAACATAGTCTGAGTAGTATTTTGAATTAATTTTGTAGTATTGGCATCCGTTTACTACTATGCGCTAGTCTTATAATTGAGATAGAAATACTGTTAAAATCTGACAAGAAACTTTACGGATTGGTACCGTATTGTTAAAGAATCAAGAATTGATTAAGTCCTATTGCAAACTTTTAGTAAACCTCACATTGTTGATTCAAAGAGCTATGGTTTCAATTAGTACCTAAAGTTATCTTGTCTCCGTGAAACTTGAAGTTCAAATCTGTTTGAAAAGTAAGGAGCTGAAAATTTAGTTTTCAGAAATAATCAAGGTACGAGATATATGTGATATCTAAGACCTTATTGCAAGATGATAGAATATAAATTTGGTGAGACTACATAAACTCATAAGTTTTATGGGAATGTACGAAGGTTGAAGACGCAAGGCGTCCCAATCCTCCAACTATTGGGGCACTAACGATATTCGCATATCCATGAAGTGATTGTCCTTAGTATGCACCGTTGCTAAGACTCGTCGTTTCGAAGCATCACGTGATGATCGGGTGTTATAGATTCTACGTGTGCTTCCAACGGGTGCAAGCCAGATTTGCATATGCGAATACTAAGGTTTAAACTTTATGAGCCTAGCATGTACAGACATGGTCTCAGAAAGTTATCATGAATTGATGGATAAAATTATGAGTGAAATTGTTCATCATATTACAAAGTTACTAATAGTGAAATCTGAAACACTTGTCATATGATGATCAACTTCAAAGTAAGAACCTCAAGGTTATTGGTATTTGACCAACAAACCTAGAAGTTATTGATGTTGAAATGTTTTTCTGAATAATGAGGAAAGCTAAAAGAGAAACTGCAAAAGATATTTTGGCAAAAGAAAAGAAAAGACTAGAAAGTCTAGCTCAGGTGTATATAAATGATATACATGTTATGGTTGTATTCCTAGTTAAGTTACACAATGAAATTCTTGGGTATTAGTACCATATTGGTTGGTATGAAGTGTCATACAAAACAACGCAATACAAGAATACAATGGCCTAAGTGACTGACAAGGAATATGATAGGAATGCACGTCTGGAACAAAATAAAGTGTTATTATGTTCGTCGTTGGCATTCTATCTAGCCCTTAGAATTTATAATAAAGAACTTAATAATTGTTATTTTGCTCTAGTCAAATGAAAACAATGAGTTGTTCAAATTATGACATTACTCCATGTACGATGGATAAGTTATTATAAATCTTAATGGTGAAACATACATACATAACACTGACGCTAAAAATGCCATAAGGCAAATGATTTGAATTCCACTTATTTGTGGAACCGCAATTTAAGTCATGTTAGAAAGGATCGCATGAAGGAACTCCATGCAAATGGATTTTTGGAGTCATTTGATTTTTGAATCATTTGGCGCTTGCAAATCTTTTCTAAAGAGAATGATTAAAATACCGTTCATAGGCCAAAAGTAGAACGGACAACTAACTTAGTGGAAAAATACATGATGATGTATGTGGTTCACTGGGCATAGTTGTGTGCGGGAGATTCTTCTACTTCATGAAAACTTTCAACAATGAATTGAGTATATATATGTGGATATATTCAATAAGGAAGAAGTTTTGAAACATTTGAATGGATTCAAATAAATTTCAGTATGAAGTGGAAATCATCGTAATAGAAATCAAATATCTATGATTGGATCATGGTGGAAATATTTGAATTACGAGTTTTAGCGAAACATCTAAGAGAGTTATGAAATTGTTTTACAACTTACGTTTCTTGGAGTATCATAGTGATGATGAAGTATCCAAGAGATATATCCAAATTTTGTTGGATCAATGATGAGATAAAATATTGATGCCATTATATTTTTGTGGATTATGCTTTAGTGACTACCGCTTTTACACTGAATAGAGCATCATCATGATCCGTTGAAATGACACCATACAAGTTATGGCATGGGTATAAACCCTAATAGTCAACCAAAATCGGATGAATGTCTTTGTTGGTTATCCCAGAGATTTAATTGGGAATTCTTCCCACGAGACAAAGACAAAAGTGTTTGTCAATGTTTCTTATTTCCGAGAAATTGTTTCGAGTGAAGTATTTGAGTGGGAGGACATTATAATTTGATAAGGTTTATGAACCTGAGCATAATGATCAGAGTAGCGCAGCATCGGAATTGGTTTCGGAAGCGGCCACGACGATCATGGCTCTCATGACTACAAAGTGTTTTAGCCATGGAGATCGAAGTACATATTGAACCTTGTAGGTATGGTTTACTTTGTGATCAAATAAATGATTTGTGGACAAAGGATTGATTTTGAACAATGATAAACCAACTACAAACAAAGAAGTTATGATGGGCCCTGACTCCGTTAAAATGGCTATACGCCATGAAATCCAAGATAGATGAATACTTTTTGAAAGTAAATAGATCTATAAAATTGATGGACTTGGATGAAATATCCTTGAAGAAGCTTGACTTGTCGAAAAGTTGTTTACGACAAAGTTCAAAGAATTGACTACGACAAGATTAGATCTTCCGTAGCAATGCTTAAAGTCTATATGGATTATTCTAGTAATCACTACATATTTCCTTTATGAAGATATGTTAGTAGGATGGCAAAATACATTACTTATCAGAAGTGTGTATTAAAGGTGTATACAAGATACAACCAAGAGTTTTGCTGGTCCGTGGAATACTAGATAGGTATACAAACTTCAATTTGATGAAGTGAGTATCGCGGAGTTTGAATCTTCACCAGATGAAATAGTCAAAGAGTTTTTGATTTCATCAGAAATGATGAAGAGGCTTGCATTTGCAAGAAATTAAGTGGGAGCGCTAAGACACATTTATAATACTTTATGTAGGTGACATATAGTTGGTTATAAATGATGTAATTATATACTTGATTAAAAGGATATGGACTGAAACAAATTTAGTGTCAAGATCTATGAAGATAGATTGAAACACATAAATAAGTTTAAGTCAAAGTACATATGATGGATATTGAAGTAGTTCAATATAGAAATATTAAGAAAATGTTCTTGTCATGTGAAGGTTTAACAAGACTTGAGTGTATCTGACACTCGATGAGTAAAAACACATGAGTGATTTTAGATCACGAATAAAATGTACACAATCAGATATCATGTGCTATAAAGTGTTATGAGCATATACCAGAATGATTCATATGATGATCATTGGACGACAGTAAGAATATCCTTGAGTACTTTAGAAGAACTAAGGATATATATATATTTGTATGAAGAAATGACAAACAAATCGCTGTAAGGTGTTACACCGATATTGGTTTTGTCACATATAAAATATAATTTCAATCTCAAATTAGACTAAGTGTTGTTTAAAAGGTAGCATAATGAGCTAGAAGTTGTCTATGCTAGATTTAGAAGAGTTCTAAATATTGTGACGGATTCTACAAAAGAAGGCAGAGTATGTCATTGTTTTGACAATGACAAAGGATGTTAAGTCAAGAGGTTCTTTGAGAACATGGTGTAGTTCCGACGGAATCAGAACTTTGAAGCTATATTGTGTATGACAATATTAGTGACATATTTCAGACCGCGGAATTAAGGTTCCACCAGAAGACCAAACATATTTAATGCCGACTCATTTGGAAATGAGTGATGCGTTGAGACGCAAATGAATTACAAAATACATACGTTTCTGAGCGTGTCAGATCCGTTGACTAAAAACCTCTCCCGTGAGCAATACATGATAAAACACCGGAAGGCCAAGGTGTTATATCTTTACAAATGTAAACTAGATTATTGACTCTAGTGCAAGTGGGAGACTGAAGGAGATATGCCCTAGAGGCAATAATAAAGTGGTTATTATTTATATCTTTATGTTTATGATAAATGTTTATATATCATGCTAGAATTGTATTAACCGAAACATTAGTACATGTGTGATATGTAGACAAACAAGAAGTCCCTAGTATGCCTCTTAAACTAGCTTGTTGATTAATGGATGATTAGTTTCATAATCATGAACATTGGATGTTATTAATGACAAGGTTATGTCATTGTGTGAATGATATAATGGACACACCCAATTAAGCGTAGCATAAGATCTCGTCATTAAGTTATTTGCTATAAGCTTTCGATACATAGTTACCTAGTCCTTATGACCATGAGATCATGTAAATCACTTATACCGGAAAGGTACTTTGATTACACCAAACACCACTGCGTAAATGGGTGGCTATAAAGGTGGGATTAAGTATCCGGAAAGTATGAGTTGAGGCACATGGATCAACAGTGGGATTTGTCCATCCCGATGACGGATAGATATACTCTGGGCCCTCTCGGTGGAATGTCGTCTAATGTCTTGCAAGCATATGAATGAGTTCATAAGAGACCACATACCACGGTACGAGTAAAGAGTACTTGTCAGGAGACGAGGTTGAACAAGGTATAGAGTGATACCGAAGATCAAACCTCGGACAAGTAAAATATCGCGAGACAAAGGGAATTGGTAATGTATGTGAATGGTTCATTCGATCACTAAAGTCATCGTTGAATATGTGGGAGCCATTATGGATCTCCAGATCCCGCTATTGGTTATTGGTCGGAGTGAGTACTCAACCATGTCCGCATAGTTCTCGAACCGTAGGGTGACACACTTAAAGTTGGATGTTGAAATGGTAGAACTTGAATATGGAATGGAGTTCGAATATTTGTTCGGAGTCCCGGATGAGATCCCGGACATCACGAGGAGTTCCGGAATGGTCCGGAGAATAAGATTCATATATAGGAAGTCATATTCCAAGTTTGGAAATGATCCGGTGCATTTATGGCAGGTTCTAGAAGGTTCTAGAAAAGTCCGGAAGAATGGCACTTTGGAAAGTGGAGTCCCAAAGAGACTCCACTTGCATGACCAGCCAACCCTAAAGGGGAGGAGTCCAAGGTGGACTCCCCTAGGGTGGCCGGCCAGCCCCACCTCAAGGAAAGGTGGGAGTCCCACCTTGAGTAGGACTCCCCCCTTGAGTAGGTTTCCCACTTTTGGGAGGTTTTAGTGTTGGGGTCTTATTCGAAGACTTGGACTAGAACTCTTGGGGCTTCCACCTATATAATGAGGGGCATAGAGAGGGGGCTGACCACTTCAAGCCTCAGCCTTGGCCGCACCCCTTAGAGGGCCGGCGCCCAACCCCCTCTCTCCCCAAACCCTAGCGGTCTCTCTCCTCCACCACATCCCGCACGCTTAAGCGAAGCTCCGCCGGATTTCTCCACCACCACCGACACCACGCCGTCGTGCTGTTGGATTCAAGAGGAGCTACTACTTCCGCTGCCCGCTGGAACGGGGAGGTGGACGTCGTCTTCATCAACAACCGAACGTGTGACCGAGTACGGAGGTGCTGCCCGTTCGTGGCGCCGGAACCGATCGTGATCAAGATCTTCTACGCGCTTTTGCAAGCGGCAAGTGATCGTCTACCGCAGCAACAAGAGCCTCATCTTGTAGGCTTTGGAATCTCTTCAAGGGTGAGACTCGATACCCCCTCGTTGCTACCGTCTTCTAGATTGCATCTTGGCTTGGATTGCGTGTTCGCCGTAGGAAATTTTTTGTTTTCTATGCAACGTTATCCTACACGTCCTTCATGGGAGCTGCTCTTGAAAGTCTGGTTGGCGAGGTAGTTAGAGTACCCATTACCATTCGTTGACAACAACAAACACCTCTCAAAATTTTACTTTTATGCTCTCTATATGATTTCAAAACTTAAAAAGCTCTAGCACATGATTTAATCCCTGCTTCCCTCTGCGAAGGGCCTTTCTTTTACTTTATGTTGAGTCAGTTCACCTATTTCTCTCCACCTCAAGAAGCAAACACTTGTGTGAACTGTGCATTGATTCCTACATATTTGCATATTGCACTTGTTATATTACTCTATGTTGAAAATTATCCATGAGATATACATGTTACAAGTTGAAAGCAACCGCTGAAACTTAATCTTCTTTTATGTTGCTTCAATGCTTTTACTATGAATTATTGCTTTATGAGTTAACTCTTATGCAAGACTTATTGATGCTTGTCTTGAAGTGCTATTCATGAAAAGTCTTTGCTTTATGATTCACTTATTTACTCATGTCATATACATTGTTTTGATCGCTGCATTCACTACATATGCTTTACAAATAGTATGATCAAGGTTATGATGGCATGTCACTCCAGAAATTATCTGTGTTATCGTTTTACCTGCTCGGGACGAGCAGAACTAAGCTTGGGGATGCTGATACGTCTCCGACGTATCGATAATTTCTTATGTTCCATGCCACATTATTGATGTTATCTACATGTTTTATGCACACTTTATGTCATATTCGTGCATTTTGGAACTAACCTATTAACAAGATGCCGAAGTGCCATTCCTGTTTTCTGCTGTTTTTGGTTTCAGAAATCCTAGTAACGAAATATTCTCGGAATTGGACGAAATCAACGCCCGGTTCCTATTTTCACCGGAAGCATCCGAACACACGAGAAGGACAGGGGGGGGCCCCAGACCATAGGCGGCGCGGCCAGGCCCTGCCGCGCCGCCATATGGTGTGGCCACCCCAGAAGCCCTCCTGCGCCGCCTCTTCGCCTATATAAAGCCTCCGTCGCGAAAACCCTGATACGTTCGACGAAACCCACAGAAACCTTCCAGAGCCGCCGCCATCGCGAGGCCAAGATCTGGGGACAGGAGTCTGTTGGCACGCCGCCGGACGGGGAAGTGCCCCGGAAGGCTTCTCCATCGACACCGCTGCCATCTCCATCGCCATCTTCATCACCGCTGCTGCTCCCATGAGGAGGAGTAGTTCTCCATCGAGGCTCGGGGCTGTACCGGTAGCTATGTGGTTCATCTCTCCCATGTACCTCAATACAATAATCTCATGAGCTGCTTTACATGATTGAGATTCATATGAGTTTGTATCACAATTTATCTATGTGCTACTCTAGCAATGTTATTAAAGTAGTCCTATTCCTCCTGCACGTGTGTAAAGGTGACAGTGTGTGCACCGTGTTAGTACTTGGTTTATGCTATGATCATGATCTCTTGTAGATTGCGAAGTTAACTATTGCTATGATAATATTGATGTGATCTATTCCTCCTACATATGCATGAAGGTGATAGTGTGCATGCTATGTTAGTACTTGGTTTAATCTGTTGATCTATCTTACACTATAAGGTTACTTAAATATGAACAAATTGTGGAGCTTGTTAACTCCGGCATTGAGGGTTCGTGTAATCCTACGCAATGCGTTCATCATCCAACAAAAGTGTAGAGTATGCATTTATCTATTCTGTTATGTGATCAATGTTGAGAGTGTCCACTAGTGAAAGTCTAATCCCTAGGCCTTGTTCCTAAATACTGCTATCGCTGCTTGTTTACTGTTTTACTGTGTTACTACTGCTGCAATACTACCACCATCAACTACACGCCAGCAAGCTATTTTCTGGCACCGTTGCTACTGCTCATATATATTCATACCACCTGTATTTCACTATCTCTTCGCCGAACTAGTGCACCTATTAGGTGTGTTGGGGACACAAGAGACTTCTTGCTTTGTGGTTGCAGGGTTGCATGAGAGGGATATCTTTGACCTCTTCCTCCCGAGTTCGATAAACCTTGGGTGATCCACTTAAGGGAAAACTTGCTGCTGTTCTACAAACCTCTGCTCTTGGAGGCCCAACACTGTCAGATCCTGGATTTTACCAAGTGCTAGCCCATGCATGCGGAAATCGTCAACGCCGGGTACATGCAAGGTTAGCCAAACCCTAGGGCGGGGACCCCGCAGATCTACCCCTAGGGTTAGGGTTAGGGATAGGATCCGGGTGAGGTTTAGGGTTACCAAAATGTTCGCAAAATAGAAAGTTGGCCCGCAGAAGCGGGAAACCCTAGGGCGGGAATGGCCTCGGTTAGGGTTAGGGTTGGAGTTAGGGTTAGCAATGGAATTTTTCCTAAATGTTTAAGGACATATGTACATAGATAGCAGAAGTTGGGCCTAGTGGCTCCGGTTGACCCGTCTGCGAAGAGCGTCACCCGTGGGACCTACATATATGCCATCTACGAATTCTTAAAAAATAGAACCTTTTTTACATAATTCATACTAGTAAATAAATAATAGAAACATAATATAAAGTAATATGAGAGAGAGAAAAAAGAAAAAAAAGAAAAAAAGCTATATGCCGAGGGTGGCCGTCGGCATAGGGGGGCCATGCCCTATGCCGAGGGTAGCCCTCGGCGTCTGACGAGTGAGAGGGCGGTGATGACGCGGATGGAACAGGCACCATGCTACTGCCTACGCCGAGGGCCGGTGACGCCGATGGCCGCCCTCGGCATAGGAACATGTACGCCGACGGTGCGTAGACGCCGACGGTCGTCGTCCCGAGCTGGCCCGCGAGGCCGTACGCCGACGGCCCCGACATTTGGCCGTCGGCGTACACTCTGGCCGTCGGCATCTGTCACCATTCCTGTAGTGACTCCCTCTCTCACAGTTTATAAGGCACGCGCGTACCCCTAGGTCGCAAATTTGATCAAGTTAGCATTAGTTATATGTTATAAAAATTATATCATTAGAAAGTTCAGATGTTCTATTTTCTAATGATATAATTTTTATATTATATAATTTAAATTATATAGGTTAAATTGGTGACCTAGGGGTACGCGCGCGCCTAATAAACTGTGAAGGAGGGAGTATCTGACATGAGCTACATATTCCGTTTGGATAGAAAAATACACCACCTATCTCCGTTTTAAATAAAGATTAGTTCAATGGAGATAACGACGCGTAGTCGTTTTCTTTGAATTGTGTATAGGAGACTAGCTATGCATGTCCGATAAAAAAACGCCTATACATAGTTTTACGATTATCACCGAGAAAAAATACTGCCAAACGAAAATACAGGTATTTACATAATTTTCTCAAATTTAACTTTTTGACAAATTTTGAAATAATTTGATAATATGTTTGATAAATCCTGAGTGGTATTTTCGACTGTAATTTTGGTACATGTACTCCAATCTTATAAACACATATACTATTTCTACCATACTAAAAGCAGTATACAGAGGTCTGATAAAGCAAGCACATTAAGCCACACAATCTTATTTATTTTGATAGTTAGATGTAAAACATACTGTTGTGATTTAGCTAGCTAGAGACTAATAGTTACGTAATATTACAATTGTGATTGACACGTCCGTATGACATGTGAGGTATACCATGCGAAATTTATTAAATATATATATATATATATATTAATGGTGGAGATTTAAAATATCTATCTATGAGACTAGTCACAATGAGGAGTATCATATACTAGTATCATGTATATGATACTAGTGTATTATACTATCTTCACAATGCATAATATCATGTACTAGTATCATCTGTTACTTATATTTAATGATTTGTATAATCTTAATACAAAAGTGTGTACAAGATTTGTTTGACATTAATTTTTCTAGTTCTACGTGCTATGATACGATATCTACCTATGATATCACTATCATCTCTTTCATCTTTAATTGATGTGCCACATCAGATTTTTGCATACATGTAATGCATGATACTAGCTATGATACTATCATTATGAGTAGTCTCAGCGCATAAGACTGCTCATAGTGTGTGTAACATAGCTAGTACACTAGTAGAAAACCTCTCATCCATCTAAGCCTTTAGTACCGGTTCCCTTACGAACCGGTACTAAAGGGGGCATTAATACCGGTTCCGTGCGTGGGACATCAATACCGGTTCGTTATGGACCTTTAATACCGGTTCGTAACAGGAACCGGTATTAAAGGGTTTGGGCCCGATTTCCAGGCGGTGGTGGGGCCAGGGTTGCACCTTTAGTACCGGTTCGTGTAAGGAACCGGTACTAAAGGGTCTGTGCCTATATGATCGCGCGGCAGCGCCCAGCTCCCTGCATATCTCATTCTCACTTCTCCTCTCACATTTCCAAATATTCTCCACCTCTCACACTCCAATAATCTTTATTTTTCTCCACCATTTTAACAAGATTAACGGCATACATCTATCCAAGGGTTAGCAATATCATCCTTCCTTCCGGCGTTCCTAATTTAGCTCAGTTCTTTGGTAGTTTTAACTCGTACTATTTTTGTAGTGCAAGCAAGGTGTTCGATTAAATGCCTAAGTTAGTGATTTTATTTTTTTATATGCAATTTGAGCTGAAATTATGGTATGTTTTGTAGGTTTTAATTAGTATCATCCCCGTCCTTACCGCTGTCGATCGCCAGCGTCGTCCCCTAGCCGGCACGGTACCACCTCGGTGAGCCCCTCTTCTTTTATAAAAAACAATTAGTTTTATGTGATGAACTTGAATATTAATTAAGTTGGTCACTCATATATCCATGATGTTGTGTACTTAATGATTTTTGATATACATATAAAATGCAGATGAGTCGACAATGGATGTACGGTGACCGGTGCCATCCCGAGTTCATTACTGGCATGCATTATTTTCTCAACGTGGCTGAGGCAAACAGGCGGTCGAATGGTTTCATATATTGTCCATGTAGTTCCTGTAAGAATATGAAGGATTACTCTACCTCGAAGACCCTTCACGTCCACCTGCTGGAGAATGGTTTCATGCCCAGCTATAATTGTTGGACCAAGCACGGAGAAAGAGGGGTTATATTGGAAGACAACGAAGAAGAAGAGGATAGTGACAACTATCCCTTATTCACTGAAGACGGTGGTAGTAGAATGGGGGAAGACGAAGCTGAAGAAGAGCTCATTTTCGATGAGCCGATTTTTGATGACCCGGATGACGATTTGGGTCGGGCCATTCTTGATGCGAAGATGAACTGCGGAAATGAAAAGGAGAGGTTGAAGTTGGAGAAAATGTTAGAGGATCACAACAAACTGTTGTACCCAAATTGCGAAAATGGTCAGAAAAAGCTGGGTACCACGCTGGAATTGCTGCAGTGGAAGGCAGAGAATGGTACTTCTGACAAGGGATTTGAAAAGTTGCTGAAAATAATAAAGAAGATGCTTCCAGGGGAGAACGTGTTGCCCTCTAGCACGTACGAAGCAAAGAAGGTTGTCTGCCCTCTAGGATTAGAGGTGCAGAAGATACATGCATGCATCAATGACTGCATCCTCTACCGCGGGGAGTACGAGAATTTGAATGCATGCCCGGTATGTAGTGCATTGAGGTATAAGATCAGGCGAGATGACCCTGGCGATGTTGAGGGTGAGTCCACCCCCAGGAAGAGGGTTCCTGCGAAGGTGATGTGGTATGCTCCTATAATACCACGGTTGAAACGTTTGTTCCAGAACAAAGAGCATGCCAAGTTGTTGCGATGGCACAAAGAGGACCGTAAGAAAGATGTGATGCTGAGACACCCCGCTGATGGGTCGCAGTGGAGAAAAATCGACAGAGAGTTCAAGTCATTTTCAGATGACGCAAGGAACTTAAGATTTGGTCTAAGTACAGATGGCTTTAATCCTTTCGGGGAGCAGAGCTCCAGTCATAGCACCTGGCCAGTGACTCTATGTATCTATAACCTTCCTCCTTGGTTGTGCATGAAGCGGAAGTTCATTATGATGCCAGTGCTCATCCAGGGCCCGAAGCAACCCGGCAACGACATTGATGTGTACCTGAGGCCATTGGTTGAAGAACTTTTAGAGTTGTGGCGTGAAGAAGGTGTACCTGTGTGGGATGAGCACGAACAAAAGGAATTTAACCTACGAGCGTTGTTATTTGTAACCATCAATGATTGGCCTGCTCTTGGTAACATTTCAGGGCAGTCAAACAAGGGATACAATGCATGCACACACTGTTTAGGTGAGACTGATAGTAATTATTTGGGAAACAAGAATGTGTACCTGGGGCATCGTCGATTTCTTCCAAAACAACATCACGTAAGAAAGAGAGGAAAGCATTTCGGAGGTGAGGCAGATAACCGAACGAAGCCTACCCGCCCTAATGGGGAAGTTATATATGATATGGTCAAGGATTTAAAAGTGATCTTTGGAAAGGGTCCCGGCGGACAATCTGTTCCGCATGATGTTGACGGACACGTACCCATGTGGAAGAAGAAGTCGATATTTTGGGAGCTACCCTACTGGAAATTCTTAGAGGTTCACTCTGCAATCGACGTGATGCACGTGACGAAAAATCTTTGCGTGAACCTGCTAAACTTCTTGGGCGTGTATGGGAAGACAAAAGATACACCGGATGCACGGCAGGACCAGCAAAGTATCCACGAAGGAAACAACCTGAATCCAGAGAAGTATCAAGGTCCTGCCAGCTATGCTCTTACCAAAGAGGAGAAGGAGATCTTTTTTGAAGTCCTGAGTAGCATCAAGGTCCCGTCTGGCTTCTCGTCGAATATAAAGGGAATAATAAACATGTCGGAGAAAAAGTTTCAAAACCTAAAGTCTCATGACTGCCACGTGATTATGACACAATTACTTCCGGTTGCATTGAGGGGGCTTCTGCCGGAAAATGTTCGAGTACCCATTGTGAAGCTATGTGCGTTCCTCAATGCAATTTCTCAGAAGGTGATCAATCCACTTACTCTACAAAATTTACAGAAGGATGTGGTCCAATGTCTAGTCAGCTTCGAGTTGGTGTTCCCACCATCCTTCTTCAATATTATGACACATCTCCTAGTTCACCTGGTCGAAGAGATTGGCGTTCTCGGTCCTGTATTTCTACACAACATGTTCCCCTTTGAGAGATTCATGGGAGTCTTAAAGAAGTACGTTCATAACCGTGCTAGGCCAGAAGGAAGCATCTCCAAGGGCTATGGAACAGAGGAGGTCATTGAGTTTTGTGTTGACTTTATTCCTGACCTTAAGCCGATCGGTGTTCCTGAATCGCGCTATGAGGGGAGACTGCATGGAAAAGGCACGCTAGGAAAGAAATCAGCAACGTGTATGGACGGACATTCTTTCACTCAAGCACACTACACAGTTCTACATAATTCCATCTTGGTGGCTCCGTACAAAGAGGAACACAAGGAGATCTTACGCTCTAAATACCCGGAGCAACGTGAAGATTGGATTGATGGAGAACACATGAAGACTTTCGGCGGTTGGTTGCAAACACGTCTCATGAATGTCACCGATGACGAGCAGCTGTACTTGTTGGCCAAGCAACCATCTTCTACTATATCGACTTTTCAAGGGTACGAGATTAATGGGAACACATTTTACACTTTCGCCCAAGACAAAAAGAGCACCAACCAAAACAGTGGTGTCCGCTTTGATGCAGAAGATGGCAATGGGAACAAGGTCACATATTATGGGTACATAGAGGAGATATGGGAACTTGACTATGGACCTAATTTCAAGGTCCCTTTGTTCCGGTGTAAATGGTTCAACCTGAAAGACGGGGTACAGGTAGACCCGCAGTACGGAATGACTACAGTGGATTTCAAGAATCTTGGGTACGACACCGAACCATTCGTCCTAGCCAGTGAAGTGGCTCAGGTTTTTTATGTGAAGGATATGTCTAGCAAACCGAAAAAAAGAAAAGAAAGGCAAGAGGACACATCATACGATGAGCCAAAGCGGCACATAGTTCTTTCAGGAAAAAGAAACATCGTGGGAGTAGAGGACAAGACAGACATGTCAGAAGATTATAATAAGTTTGACGATATTCCACCCTTCAAGGTAAAAATTGACCCAAGCATCATCTTAAACAATGAAGATTGTCCATGGTTGCGTCGCAGTAAGAAGAAAGGGAAACGGGCGAAGAAAACTCAGAAGACTAGAGGAGATGGAGTATAACTTGTGTATCTCAATATGGAAATCACTTTTGTGTAATGATGTTACTGTATGTAAGATATTAACAATGGAGATGGTTGGCTTGTTTTACTAGTTAAGTCACGGGCTTGCAGGGAAATTTTTCCGAGGCGGAACTTCCGAATATGCCATATATAGGGCATGTGCACCAAGGGCATATTCGAGAAGTTCCGCCACGGGAGATTTCCCAACCCTTTCCGCAACATTGTTAGAGGAGATGGAGTCTTCCACGGGCTTGCAGGAAAAAAATTCCGAGGCGGAACTTCCGAAGATGCCATATGGCGTGTGCACCAAGGGCATCTTCGACAAGTTCCGCCACGGGAGATTTCCCAACCCTTTCCGCAACATTGTTAGAGGAGATGGAGTCTTCCACGGGCTTGCAGGAAAAAAATTCCGAGGCGGAACTTCCGAAGATGCCATATGGCGTGTGCACCAAGGGCATCTTCGACAAGTTCCGCCACGGGAGATTTCCCAACCCTTTCCCCAACATTGTTAGAGGAGATGGAGTCTTCCACGGGCTTGCAGGGAAATTTTTCCGAGGCGGAACTTCCGAAGATGCCATAGGGCGTGTGCACCAAGGGCATCTTCGACAAGTTCCGCCACGGGAGATTTCCCAACCCTTTCCTCCATCCATGGTGATGAAACTCTCCATCCATGTTGGCTTGTTGAGCTGCTTCCCATGGTGTATCGATGCTCCTTTTATAGGCAGAGCGTCCTTATCCTGCCGACAGCTTTAGTACCGGTTGCAGACACGAACCGGTACTAAAGGTTACCCACGCGTCCTTATCCCACCGACAGGGCGTCGTGCGCTACATACTTTATCTCATCGAGCAGGGCGTCCTTATCCTGCCGACAGCTTTAGTACCGGTTGCACCCACGAACCGGTACTAAAGGTTACCCACGCGTCCTTATCCCACCGACAGGGCGTCGTGCGCTACATACTTTATCTCATCGAGCAGGGCGTCCTTATCCCGCCGACAGCTTTAGTACCGGTTGCACCCACCAACCGGTACTAAAGGTTACCCACGCGTCCTTATCCCACCGACAGGGCGTCGTGCGCTACATACTATATCTCATCGAGCAGGGCGTCCTTATCCTGCCGACAGCTTTAGTACCGGTTGCACCCACCAACCGGTACTAAAGGTTTGCCTCGTCTTCCCGCCTATTTTCTTCCCGCGCTTTCCACCGGTTCCCGCCTCTGTCTTCCCGCCATTTTTTCACTATATATATGTAGGCTTGGCCACCATTTACATATCACATCTAGACTCATATCTGCAAACCTCATCATTCTCTCCCATGGCTTCCATCGCATCTCTAACCCCCCGGGAGGCGGAGGCGCTTTGCGCCTCGAACTACCCCTGCCCGCCGGGCTACCGCGTCCCGACCGGCTGGTTGCTAAGCGTCGGAGGCGTACCGGTCCCTCCAGTCCCTCTAGGTGTGGCGCGCGAGATGGCCATCACGAACCACTACTACTTCGAGCTCACGCCAGAGCAGCGGAGGAATCCCCAGTGGCATCCCGACTACAGCCCGACTTGGGAAAGCTTCTTCATCAATCGGCGTGAGAGGGCGCTTGCCAGGCACGAGGAGGGCGGCCCGCCTCCTCCGAACTTCAACGAGGCCGGCCGTCGGCTGTGGTGGCGCGGCCGGACTCTCCAGGGCGTCATGGCCTACCGTGGCCCCCGCCTGCGCTACCCTCAGTCCCAGCCCACGCGTGCTCACCCGCCGACGTTCGAGTACCGCGACCCCGATGCCAGCGACGATGATGACGGCGACTACGACGACTACAGTGGCGACTACTACAGGGCTAGGCACGAGTATGACTGAATGACTCCAACAGTAGAATTTGGCCATGTATCTTTAATTTTCAGTTAAGCTATGTACTTTTAATTCGAGTTCAATCGTAATAAAATTTCATTCCCGCCCTTTCTTTTCCGCCTTTTTTCTCCCACGCGCGGCGTCGTGGCGGGAAAGTTTCCCGCGCGACGTCGGGGCGGGAAAGTTTCCCGCGCGGCGTCGTGGCGGGAAAGTTTCCCGCGCGACGTCGGGGCGGGAAAGTTTCCTGTGCGGACGGCGTCGTGGCGAGAGTAAAGAAAAGAAATAGAATAGAGAAAAGAAATAGAAAAGAAATAGAAAAGAAAAACAAAAGCAATAGAAAAAATAAATAGAAAAGAAATAGAAAAGAAAGGAAAAAGAAAAGTAATAGAAAAAATAAATAGAAAAATAAATAGAAAATAAAGAAAAAGAAACAGGAATAGAAAAGAAACAGAAAAAAAAGAAAAGCAATAGAAAAAAGAAATAGAAAAGAAAAGAAAAGAAACAGAAAATAAAAAGAAAAGCAATAGAAAAAAGAAATAGAAAAGAAACAGAAAAGAAAAAGAAAAGAAACAAAAAATAAAAAGAAAAGAAACAGAAAATAAAAAGAAAAGAAACAGAAATAGCAAAAGAAACAGGAAAGAAAAAGAAAAGAAAAATAAAAACAAAAGAAACAGCAAAAGAAAAACAAAAAAAAACCTTTGGTACCGGTTGGTACCACCAACCGGTACGAAAGACCTTTCGTACCGGTTGGTGGTACCAACCGGTACCAAAGGGGTTTCCTCCTAGTTAGGACTTAGCGCGGGCAAAATTTCCCCAAAGTCCTTCTTCTTCCGCGCGCCAGAGACTCGCAGAGCTCCCCGTAGCCGTCGCCGTCGCCGTCGCCATCGCCGTAGCGGCCGCCATCGCCATCGCCGTCGCCGTCTCCCTCGCCGTAGCCGCCGCCGTCGCCCCTGCCCCGGCCGCCGCCGCGCCGCTCCCCGCCTCGCCGTCGGCCCTCCTCTCCCCTCCTCTCCTCCCTCGCCCCCTCCGGCCGCCCGCGCGCCGGAGGAGCCCGCGCGCGCTCTGCCGCGCCGCCGGCCGGCCTCCCCGCACGCCGCCCCGATTCGAGAAATAGGCCGGCGACGAGCGTGCGCCCGGCCGACGCCCCCGCCGCGCGCACCTCACCTTGCTTCCGGACGCCACCGCCACGGCCGCGGCCGCCGCCCTGCTTGACCCGCCGCCCTTCCGCCAGCACCGCGTCGCCGGCAGGTGGAAGAAGAACCGCCGCCGTCGGCGTCGCCTGCAGATCAATCACACCACGGCGTCAGCGCAATGCGGCTCGAGTTGATTATTGCGGCGCGGTGTCAAAATTTTGCAGAGGAGCGCGTCGGGAGCGCGTCGAGGAGGTAGCGCGCCCGGAACGCGGGTCGTTGACAAGCTCCGCGAGCTAGGCGAGCAGCGCGTGGCTGGTGATCCGCCTCGCCCCGGCCGCTTCGGCGACGCTCTCGACCCTGACTAGCAGGTGCCGTAGCCTTGGCAGCTTGGCCTCGGCGTTCCCCTCCGGCTGCTGGTCCAGGAGATGCCCAGCGAGGAGGGACAGCGCCCTGCCGACCATGTCCGCCACAACAGCATGGGGCCGTCCGCGCCGACGAGCCCCGCCCTGTCCATTTAGAAACAACAAAAGAAATGCCATTTTGAGCATTTTTTAGTAATAGCAAATTCTTTAGTAATAGCAAATTCTTTAGCAAGTTAGCAAATGAAATGATGAAATGCAGTAGCAAATTCTTGGTTCATTTAACTATAGTTCTCTGGCTACAGTTGATTTCATGTCAGTTTAGAAAAGATCACAATAAATATGTTAAATAAATATGCATTCATACATTTGCTTTGTGTTCTTGAAACAGTAATGCATTCATACATTTAGTTAGCAGTAGTTAGTAGTATGCATAGATGATGTTGTATATTGTCAGTGTATCATTCTCTGGACACTAGGCAGTATGACTTTTTTTATTTTAAATTCATTCTCTGGTTATGTAATTTGAGATGGGAATTGTTCATTTAAAACAATTGTTGCTGCTGTTGCAAATATATGATATTTGTCTCTGGTTATAAGTGCTGGTTATAGTTGCAGGGATATTTGTCTCTGGTTATAAGTGCTTTCTTAATTTTGCAGTGACATTGAGGTATGGAGGACGGCACCTTCGTCCGAGATGAGGAGGGGGAAGAAGCGGTGCAGCAATTGATCTATGAGAGTGCCCGTGGTCCGGAACCCGACGATGGAGATGACAACGATTTCCAAGACTTTCTGAATGATTTCGGCGAGGGACTTGAGTCTGAACAAATTAGAAGAGACAACGAAGTGTCCATCACAAACTCCGGCGAGGTGTATATCTATGTATCAATTAGTCTATATGTTCATCCCTAGATGCATTCATTTATTTGTATTGCACTTATTAACGAATAATTTTTTGTTTTAGCCTTCTAGATCATCGAGCAAGTCTGTTAGATCAAAACGAGGCCCGACGCGGGTGCTAAAGGGCGAGGGCAGGTTAGCCCTCACGGCATTCAAGGATAATGGTGAACCAGTGCAGCCCAAGGAGTTTTGCCGCAAATTTACAAGTCAATCCGGAGTTATTGTTAGGGACCATGTACCGATCAGCATTCAAGAGTGGCATAAGCCGAAGAACCCGGAGAGTGGTGCTAGTTATGTCAACGACACGATGAAAAAATTTCTTTGGGACACGCTACTGACAAAGTTCAGCCTACCGGAAGACATGACGGAAGGCCAGAAGAATAAAGTCAAGGAATGGACATGGAAGAAGATGGCCATACAATTCCAGAGCTTCAAGAAAAATTTATGGGACAAATATAAGAATGAAGATCCAGTATTCGATGATAATCTAGTGAAGATAAAAGATCACTGGGCCGCATTTAAGGAGTATAAGAAATCGTCTACTTTTGTGTCCCGATCGAAGAAAAATACCGAAAATGCTGCAAAGAAGAAACTTCCGCATCATTTGGGGTCAGGTGGCTACAAGAGTGCCATTCCGAAGTGGACAGCGTTTGAGAATAAACTGATGGATCATGGAATCACTCCACAGACATGGGACTGGCCCGAACGGTCCAAGTTCTGGTTGTTCGCTCATGGGGCAGGGTTGGACCCAAAGACAGGGTTGATCGTTGCGAAGGGAAAATGGAAGGAAAAAATTGAGGCAATTGTACCGAAGCTTGTAGATGCAATTGAAAAGGTCAGAAAGGGAGAGTACATTCCCGATCGAGAGAATGACGAGCTGACACTCGCTCTGGGGAACCCTGAACATGTTGGACGGGTACGAGCTCGCCCAGGTCTCACCATGAAGGAAGCGTGGCCGGACAGCGCTGACACTTATAGAAGCCATTCGCGAAAGAAGAAGAAGGACGCCGACATTGTAACGGAGTTGTTATCTAGGGTGGAGGCTCTTGAGAGAAATCAGAGGGCACCTGATCAGCCGCTGTTTCTACAGGATCCACAAGCCGATGCTGCCCCATCTCAGCGAAGAAGCAGTGTCGGTTCCTCGCATCTTGACGGATGTGGAGGAAGCTACCCCGTGGATTATGTCACGGAGAAGACAGATTGCGAGCTACATATGTTAATCAGGACCGCGTCTGTTAAGGTGGCGGTCGGCTATGTGTACCCAAGTGAAGATGGAGCAATGCACCATCATATGCCCATTCCACCTGGTTGTGTTCGTGTCGGGGTGGATGAAGTTGTTTCGGGTTTTGAAAAAGTGGAGCTTGATATTCCTAGAGGTGAAGATGAGAGGACACTGGCCGATGTCAAGCACGGTTTCGCCCTATGGCCGAAGAAGTACGTCGTCCTTTTGCAAAGGCCACCGACTCCTACACATGAGCAGCAAATGCCATCGACTCCTCCTGGTGGCAGTCCTGGTGAGCAGCCAAGTCCACACCTACCTGAGAGGGACCCCAGCGTGAGTCCACCATCTCGAGATCCTCCGCGTAAGACAGCGTCCGTTAAGCGGAACGGTACGCCGCCTAGGAAGAAAGCTAGAAAGGAGAAACAACTGCCGCCTACTGAGAAGTTACCTTGGGAAAAAACTCCAGAGGAAAACGCGGAGGCCGTTCAGGCCGAGGTGAAGAAATTTTTTGCACCGAAAGTGCCAGAGATACCTTTCGAGAAGACACTAGATCGGGAGAAAGTTGTGCGTACCGTTGACAATCTATATGACCCTGTACCATCGCCGCCATCTGACTATGCGCGTTCTATTGAAAGGTCATATGACAAGATGATCGAGGCGACAAAACCCGTTCAATCGGGTATCAGGGAGATAAAAGGGATACACAGTGTCTACCAGCTCGGACAACAACCCGTTCAATCGGTCGCCCCTCTCAAGGTGTTTGACGGGAAGACCGTTCAAAGTTCTCGACAAGACGCAACTGATTACGCCTTAGCTGAACGAGCATATCAGTTTGTTCAAGGGAAAGATTTGGTCGAGAATCTCAGGAAGGTACCAACATGTATGCGTAACTTGCATTCGTGGTACCTTAAGGCCTCAAAGGAAGGGATCCAGACTATCATGGTGCGAGTTAGGGAAGAGCACTACTTCCAGGAGTACTGTGTGAACGTTGACTTCGCCGAACTCTTTCAGTTATACAATCTCCGGGCCCTCGACAAATCAATCATCAGTTGCTATTGTCTGTAAGTGATTTATTTATTTAATTTGAGAAGTCGTTCATTGTCTGCAGATTATAATCTTTTGTGCGCTATATTATGCAGATCGAAGATGCTCGAATGCAAAAGGGACGATATCACAGACATTGGGTTCATTGACCCGAACACAATGCATGTTAAAACCATAGAGAATCCCCTCTATAACAAGGATACACCGCAGACTTTGCTAAGGTTTTTGAAGCGACAACGTGACAAAAAGCTAATACTTTGGCCTTACAACTTCGAGTGAGTCTTACTGTCTTATAACACATTATATTTTGCTCACCGTATGTCAAAATTTTAACTAATGACTTATATATATGACACTACATATTGAAACGTGCGTAGGTTTCACTTTATTCTTCTCGTCATCAATTTGGAAATTGGAGAAGTTGAAGTCTTGGACTCACTAAGCAAAAAAAAGGATCTATACGTGTCTTGTTTTTTAATGCTCAGAAGGTAATTTTAATTCTTATCGGTTTGTTTCGTTAATTTTCTGCTTTGAACTAATTGATGACTCTTTTATGCATTTTCTTTTGTCGAGCAGCGTATGGCAAACTTTCATCAAGGAAGATACGTCCCGTGAATGGACACCGAAGCTGCGATGGCGTGCGAAAGTAAGTAGTACTACCTAGGTCCACACACCTTTTAATTATCATACTTGACTATTGTTTGATTGAATTATATTCTTGTAAAGAAATGCCCGCAACAACCTCCGGGGACCGATCTCTGTGGATTCTTCGTTTGCGAGTACATCCGCAGAATTGTCAACGAGAGAACGAATAATGAAAGAAATAAAGAGGTACAAAAACAATCTTCACAAATTTGTTTTGTTATCATAAGTTGTGCTGAGTTTCAGTAATAGTTGTTTCATGTATTCATTTGTATCTTATTCTTTTATAGTTGGCAAGAAAGCGGAACAAGCTCTCAATCGATGACCGCTTCATAGCAATAGGCGAGGAATTGGCGGGATTTTTCCTTCGGGACGTCATACCACCACTCGCAGAGCACCACTATGAATGAAGATGTACATGTTACATATATAGTTGACTCGAAGAGTACCACTATGCTACATGTAATAGACATATATAGAGTACGCCTCGGAGAGCACCACTATGCATGAAGATCGATCTTCATGCATAGTGCTACTTAATTTGCGATCTTATGCAATAACATGTGTGTTATATTATATGCACCAACTTGCTATGCATCATCTTGATCTTCATGTACTACCTAAACCCAAACGCGTTTCTGGTGCATCGACGCGATATGAAACAAACCGATATCCCTAAACCTCTCCAAAACCCTAAAAAGCCAATTCTCTGCCAGAGATTTGGGCAAATT
Source organism: Lolium multiflorum (assembly GCA_030979885.1). Lineage (NCBI taxonomy): Eukaryota > Viridiplantae > Streptophyta > Magnoliopsida > Poales > Poaceae > Lolium > Lolium multiflorum. The sequence continues at coordinate 45,569,374 of CM061753.1, read as the reverse complement.
CCCTGCCGCGGGGGGAACCTTTGGTACCGGTTCGTATTACCAACCGGTACCAAAGATCCTTAGCCCTGAGCTCTCCTGGTGGCCCACGTGGAGGCCCCTTTTATACCGGTTCGTAAGCAACCGGTACGAAAGGGTGGGGGGCTTTAGTGCCGGAAGTTTTATACCGGTTGCAAAACCGGTACGAATGCCCCTCTGGAACCGGTACGAATGGACGTTTTTCTACTAGTGGTAACATCACACATCTCAAGGTATTTTGGTGACATGGCATGCTAATAAATGAAGAAAGAGAGTGAGGTTGTAACTACTCGCTCTGGACCAGATTAACCGGCGTACTAGCAAATTTTCTGAGACCAAGGAAATCTCTGATTGGAAGATAAAACGGAGGCGTGCGCTTAACTTTTCATCGTAGGTCGTGGGTATTAATCAGGGCAGAGAGAGAAAACATCATGCATGCAGCGTTCATACTTGCATGCAAACATCTACACCATCAGCCAGCTTCCATTCACACTTGCATGCTCGCATTTACACGGCAGAGAGGAAACGCAAGGGACTACGAGAGGAGGGATATTAAACAGCAATCAATGCCATCCGCCTAAACGAGTTAGAGAAAAGAAACTGCATGGTTTGCCAAACGCACCGGTTAATCCGATCCGGAGGGAGTAGCTGTGTTACCATGACATCACACACCTCAAGGCAAGATGAGTCTATAACATAATAAATAATACAATGCATGATACCACATATAAGTTATTGTCCACTATAAAAGTAGTAACCTAGACTACTAATATGACATGTGTTACTAGTCTAAGTTACTTCTGACTATGACCAGCCTAACAACCGCAATCATTATCGCCCGTTGTCTAGACATCATAAAGAATTCCTGATGTTGTAGTACGTTCAGTTAGGCAAACTCTATTTATTACTTAGCTCCATCTGCTGTATAATAAAGGAAAGGAAAAAAAACTACACGCTACCTGGAGCTACATATCCGTAAAGATGGCAAAAGAATACACGAGCTACCTTAGTTTGAAATAAATATTAATTTAGTGGAGATAACGTGTAGTTAATTTCTTTGAATTGTGTATAGGAGGCTAGCTATGCATGTCAAGTAAAAATAAAAATAAGTATATATACCCCTACACATGGTTTTCATGTTACCACACCGAGAAAAAATACTGCCAAATGAAAATACAGGTATTTACCTATTTTTCTCAAATTTAAAGAATTTTGACAAATTATGAAGGAATTTGAAATATGTTTAATAAATCTCAAATGGTATTTTCGACGGTGCTTTTGGTACTCGTACTCAAATATTATAACACAGACACTATTTCTACCATAATAAAAGCAATATATGGATGTCTTATAAAGCACCACATCAAGCAACACAATCTTAACTATTTTGACGGTTAGATCTAAAACTTACGACTGTGATTTAGCTATAGATACGCAATATTATAGTCGTGCTTGACATGTCCGTATAACGTATTTAGTATAACACATGAACTTTATTAAGTTTATATATTAATGGTTGAGATTTAAAATATCTACCTAAATATGGAATATGTATGGGCGCATAATAAATACGATCAATTAGCACGCCTACTGAAAAGAGGTCCCTTGCCCCACGTCCGCTTTCTGGACAGCTCAAAGAAGTCATGATGTTGTACGTTCAGTTAGGCCAACTCTATCTACTAATCACTGGATCTGCTGTACATTAAAGGAAACAAAAAAATACACGCTACCTATCTATAAGACAGGAGCTACATATCTGTTCAGATGGAAAAAATACACGAGCTATCTCCGTTTTAAATAAAGTTAGCTCAATGGAGATAACGTGTGTAGTTATTTTCTTTGAATTGTGTATATGAGACTAGCTATGCATGTCCGGTAAAAACAAAAATAAAAATATATACGCTTATGTACACATGATTTTCCTTTTACCACCGAGAAAAAATACTGTCAAACGCAAATACAGGTATTTACATAATTTTCACAAATTTAAAGAATTTTTATTTTTTTATTGAATTTAAAAATATGTTTGATAAATATCGAGATTTATTTTTGATGGTACTTTTGGTACCTGTACTCAAAGATTATAACACAATATTCTACTTCTACTATCTCTGGTTGCAGAATTGCTATTTTTAAGGAAGCATCAACACCTGGTTTTTTTTCCGAACGGTGGTACTTCCAGTATCTCGCCGGAAATCTCGAGTTGTATTTTGGATGGTATTTCTAGGACATGTACTCACATATTATAACATAGACACTATTTCTACCATCTCTGGTTGCAGAAATGCAATTTTTAAGGAAGCATCAACACCCGCTTTTTTCGGACGGTACTTCCACTATCCCGCCAGAAACATGTTTTTTCCGGTTACCATTGAGAAAAAATACTACCAGATGAAATTTACCTGTATTTGCATTACACAAACTTAAAGAATTGATATAAATTTAAACGAATTATTAAATTGGTTTGTTTACTCTCGAAATGGGAGCTGCAATGCGATAGTAAAATATTACTCCGTATTAAGAGAGGTGATGAAATAAATTGGTGAAAGATTGAAATATTGAATCTGCAAGTTAATGCAGGTATTTTTATTAAATAAATATGTTACAAGAATTATGTGCCATCCAAGTTCATGTAGTCTCTAATACATGATGCGGTAAATATGTGTCAGAGAGGAAGTAGAACACCTAGAAGAGGCTAGCAAGAAACTGTAAAAATAAAATGGCCCTACGTACCTATGTTTCGAGATAGAAGACAATATAAACTATAAAAATAAAATGGCTCTCCCCCTCTCATATGTGATGTCGCGAGGGGAAAGTTCTATTTCCCAAAGGGAGACACAACCCGTAGATTATGGGTTGTTTAATATATTGGATAAAGGCGCCACATTGACCACTATTATCAGATGCGCCGAAAAATAGTGTCGGAGTTTTCTTGCGGTTGTGAACACTCCATATACTAACTTCTGGTATTGTGGGTATCTTTGTTTTGAAGGAGATAAAACTTCGCTTACGAAGTATATCGGCCGCTGTACTCCGTGGAGTTTTCCTTCTTCTTCTCTTTCGACCACAAGGACCGTACTGACCACATGAGGCATGGCTACAATGTATAACATGAGAGGCTCCTTCTCCTTGGGTGCCATCAAGATTGGCGGTGTTGAGATTGTGCGCTTAAGGTCCTCGAAAGCCTTGTCTGCTTCTTCGTTCCACTGGAACTTCTCTCCTTGTTTGATCAAAGCTTAAAACGGCAACGCCTTTTCTCCTAGTCTGGCGACGAATCTGCTTAACACTGCGACTCGCTCAGTCAACTGTTGTATTTCCTTCAACTTTGTTGGCTTCCGCATTATCACGATGGCTTGGATTTTCTCTGGGTTGGCCTCGATTCCTCTTGCTGAAACCAAAAAACCCAGAAGTTCCCTGCAGGAACGCCAAAGAAACACTTCATCGGGTTTAGTTTGAGGCAGAACTTGTCAATGTTGTCAAAAGTTTCCTTCAGATCCTCGATCAAGGTTGACCCCGTCTTTGTTGTTATGACGACATCGTCGATGTATAATTGGACGTTCTTGCCAATCTGTGTGGCGAGACACTTCTGCATCATCCGTTGATATGTTGCTCCCGCGTTTTTCAATCCAAAGGGCATTGTTCTATAGCAGAACACGCCGTAAGGTGTTATAAAAGCTCTTTTGACCTCGTCCTCTTCTTTTAATCTGATCTGGTTATAACCAGAGTATGCGTCTAAGAAGGAAAGACGTCCACAACCTGCCGTGGAGTCGATGATTTGATTGATCCTTGGGAGGGGAAAGTGATCCTTTGGACAATGTTTATTGAGACACGTGAAGTCGACGCACATGCGAAGGACCTCTGTGTTTTTCTTCGGTACCAGTATTGGGTTAGCTACCCATGTGGCCTCTGTATTTAACTCTTTGATAAAGCCAGCTTCTCTAAGTCGATTGATTTCTGATAGCATAGCTTTGCGGTTTGGTTCCGAAAAACGCCGCAAAGGTTGTTTTATTGGTCTTGCTACTGGATCCAATTTAACGTGGTGCTCGGCAAGTTCCCTGGGTACTCCTGGCATGTCAGCTGGACACCATGCGAAGATTTTCCAGTGCTCAGGGAGGAACTCGACGAGCGCACTTTCCTATGCGAGGTCCATGTCTGTTGCAATGAATGTCGTTTTATTGGGATCTGTCAGGTGGATCTGCACCTCCTTAGAATCTTTTGTAGCGTCAAAGGTTGGCTCCTTGAGCGGTCTTCCTACATCTGGCAACACATCATAGTCAGTTGTTAGCCTTGACGCCATATATTCTGCTTGCATCCCGAAAGTTTCTGACAGTCGATGAAAATCCTTGTCGCACTTATCAGCTAGCGTGAAACTGCCCTTTACTGTGATTGGTCCCTTGGGTCCAGGGAGTCTCCACAATAAGTATGTGTAATGTGGTACCGCCATAAACCTGGCATTGGCTGGTCGTCCCAACAAATCATGATATTGCGGTGGGAAATCCACGACCTCAAACTCCAACTTCTCTCTTCTGTAGTTTTCTTGGGTTCCAAACTGAACGTCGAGATTGATCCTTCCCAATGGGTAACTTGGCTTGTCTGGTGTAATAGCATGAAAATGTGTGTCGGTTGGTAATAAATTTACCAACGAGATGTTCATCTTCCTCAACGTGTCCGCACACATAAGGTTTAAACTGCTGCCTCCATCAATAAATACTCGTGAAATGTCGAATCCTGCGATCACTGCTGGTAAAATCAATGCGGACTGTCCTAGGGAACTTGTTGTGGGTGATCAGCTATGGTGAAGCCGATGTCCTGTCCTGACCAGTTCAGATACTCGATTGTTGGTGGAGGCATCTTTTTTGCCATGAAAACTTGTCGCGAGATTACTTTCTGAGCTCTGTTGGATGGCCTGCCTTTTTGAATCATCGAGACCGCACCATTGGTGTCGATGTAAGGACCCGGCTGAGGAGATGCCGCTATTTGTACCTGATGTCGATTTTCATCTGTAATCGCGGGTGGAGGTGGAAGGTGGATCTCACTCCTCGGCCCTTGAGGATTCCTCTGTATTGTCGGGTTGCTGGTATGTCCTGCATATCGATGTAGTGCTAGGAACGTCCGGCAGTCCTTCGGCAGATGTCCTGATTGCCTTTTTCCATTGTTGTCGACAAAAAAGTGCATTTGGCATGGTCCGTTTAAGAGTTCCTCGGGTGATACATATGGCCTCTCATACCTTGGTCCACTATATTGTCTATTGGGGCGAGGACCATCCCGCTGATCACCTCGTTGCTCATTACTCCTCTGATGATCATCTCTATTGTTACTGCCACCAGCTGTTCTAAAACCAGCCGATATTTGGCCGGGAGCATCATAATCTGAGAAATATCGAGGGAATCGTCGCCTATTTTGAAAGTTTCGGTTACGCTCATCTTCAGGTGATCTATGCCGTTTGTTATGAACAACATCTTCTCCATCCGCCCAGCGATTCGCTATTTTCATGAGTGCTGCTATTGTTTTTGGGTTGGTTCTTCCTAAGTCTTCGACAAAGTCTCTCCTTCGAACTCCAGCGACAAATGCGTCTATAGCTCTTTCGTCGGATATGTTTTCTGCCGAGTTCTTGATGATGTTCCACCTCTGGATATACGTCCTCATTGGTTCGTCGTATTTTTGTCTGCAAGCCCTCAACTGCTCCAATGACGCAGGCTTCTTGCAGGTGGATCGGAAGTTTTTCACAAATATATCCTCGAAACTTTCCCAGCTGTCGATAGAGCCAGGAGGCAGCTTCTTTATCCATGATCGTGCGGCTCCACTCAAGTGTACTTGGATGCTCTGCTCGGGCTCCCATCAACTTTACCGTCTCGAGATTATCAACTAGCCAATCCTCAGGATCTTGCAGGCCGTCGAATTTTTTGTAATTATCGGGTAGCTTAAGCCCTGATGGAACTCGAGTTTTGCGAACTCGTCTCGTGAAGCATGGGAGCCCACACATATCCTCTTCGTCAATCTCTGGTGTGTGCCGACGTTCCCTTCTTTGCTGTCGCGCTCTGTCCACCCTTGCTTGTGTCACTGTGTCTCTTGCCCCACTTGTTCTTGCCGCATCTTGCACCGCTGCAGTAGGTCGTGGACTATTTTTTCTTGCAGATCCTTTTGGAGGCGTACTTGCAAACGCTGTTCCCATGGCTCCAACTCCCGCCATGGCCATGTTATACAGAGCTTCTTGGATCTCTGGGAGGTGGCCTGGATGCCAGGATGAAAGCTTGTGTTGCCATATATCCAGCTTCTGGTGTTTTGGGAATAATATTTCTCCTTGTGTCAATCGACATAAAGGACATGTCGAGGTTTTGAACTAGGTTCTCCCTCTCAGCCTCAGGTATATGTTGCAGCCGAGATCTTGCCCTATTCCGAGCTGCTCTATGACTTTCTCCTTCTGAGGTACCTGAGTGTCGACTCAAATCTGCTCTTCGCTTGCTTGACGCCGAAGCCTCGGCTTTCGTCCTATCCAGTTCCAATTTCTGTTTCTCAAGCTCTCGTCTAGCACGGGTGAGTCTATATTGATATGCTTGCAATTCTTCAGCTGTTGCAGTCATAGTCATTGGTTCTGTGCCATCGATAGCTCTTGCAACTCTATCCCAAACTGCATGCGGAAGTTGCACCATATGACGTGTTGTAGGTCCCGCATACTTGGTGCCTAAACCTCGCGTAAGATCAACGGGATCAATGTATGGATTACCCACATCATCGAAAGCCTCTGACGTTTCTTGCTGCGCTCGGCTTGTTTCTCCAACCACATAAACTTGGTGATTTTTCAGCTTCTAGCTTTTGTCGAAGTTGGTGACACCGTCGTATAGATCGGTGAAGACCTCTCGAACAGAAGTAGACTTGTCGATGAAGTTAGAGCTGTCGATGCTGTCCAAGTCGCTGCTTATACTGAAGTCCGCAGACGACATGAAGGATATGTTGCCGAAGAGCTTGACGAGTTGACCGCTTGTCGCAGGCTTTTCGAAGCATGGTGACGAGATTTCGTCGGCGCCTGACTTAAACGATGAGGATGAATCTGATAGATCGGAGTCCATCACCGACGTTCTCGACAAAATCGGAACATCCAGACGATACGATCCGGCTTTCCTGACGCGGAACTTTCCGAATGCCATCTCCATGGGCTCCTCTATCCATCGTGTTGCTTGCCACCGAAGATGTTGTCGATGATGTTGACGATGTCGAACGTGCCATCGAGATCAGCTCCTTGACGCCTCTAATTCTCACAGACGGCGCCAATTGACAAGGTATCAACTTGTCAATGCCTATGGATTGTAGACTAGGGTTTAGTTTGAAGTAGAGGGCAAGTAGATCTCGAAGGTTTCAGTCGGAAAAGTACTCGAATGCTAAAAACTAGGGTTGTGTTAACAATAGAATCGATCCTTTCTTTTTCCCTCGACCCCCCCACCCTTATATAGGAGGCGAGGCCGAGGGTTTCGTGATACACAAGTTACAGAGTTCTGGAGACTATTTGAGTCCATCCCGTAATAGTTACAAGCCAATGTTCCTAATACAATTCTATCTTTCCAAACTATCTCACGACTGGGCTTCCGGGCTTTATAATCTACGGGTCGTGGGCCTTCAGTAAAACCCCGGGTACCGTCTTCGGTAGGCCTGATGTCTACGGCAGCTTCTATTCTTGTAGACATTGTTGGGCCTCCAAGAGCAGAGGTTTGTAGAACAGCAGCAAGTTTCCCTTAAGTGGATCACCCAAGGTTTATCGATCTCAGGAGGAAGAGGTCAAAGATATCCCTCTCAAGCAATCCTGCAACCACAAAGTAAGAAGTCTCTTGTGTCCCCAACACACCTAATAGGTGCACTAGTTCGGCGAAGAGATAGTGAAATACAAGTGGTATGAATAAGTATGAGCAGTAGTAATAGCGCCAGAAAAGTGCTTTGCTGTCCAGACTGGCGTGTGGTTGATGGTGGTAATATTGCGGACAGTACAGATGCAGTAGAACAAACAAGCAGCGATAGCAGTATTTAGGAACAAGGCCTAGGGATCATACTTTCACTAGTGGACACTCTCAACATTGATCACATAACAGAATAAATAGATAGATGCTAGACTCTACACTCTCTTGTTGGATGATGAACACCACTAATTGCGTAGGGCTACAAGAACCCTCAATGCCGGAGTTAACAAGCTCCACAATATTCAATGTTCATATTTAAATAACCTTAGAGTGCAAGATAGATCAACACAACCAAACCAAGTACTAACATAGCATGCACACTGTGACCATCACACTATGAAAGGAGGAATAGATCACATCAATACCATCATAGTAATAGTTAACTTCATAATCTACAAGAGATCACAATCATAGCATAAACCAAGTACTTCATGATGCACACACTACCAACATTACGGGCCTGTTTGGTTCCCAGCCACACTTTGCCAAGCCTAACTTTGGCAAGTGTGGCAGCCACAAAAGTGTGGCTAGGATTTTGGAAGCCACAAAGTGTGGCAAAAGTTGGCAAAAAATTCACTCTATGACAAGTGGGCCATATGAATAGTGAAGTGTGGCAGCTCTAAAGTGTGGCAAGAACCAAACACATGCCAAATTGCCAAACTTTGGCTTGGCAAAGTGTGGCTGGGAACCAAACAGGCCCTACATCATGGAGGAGGAATGGACTACTTTAATAACATCACTAGAGTAGCACATAGATGAATTGTGATACAAAACTCATATGAATCTCAATCATGTAAGGCATCTCATGAGATCATTGTATTGAAGTACATAGGAGAGAGATTAACCACATAGCTACCGGTACAGCCCCGAGCCTCGATGGAGAACTACTCCCTCCTCATGGGAGATAGCAGCGTTGATGAAGATGGCGGTGGAGATGGCAGCGGTGTCGATGGAGAAGCCTTCCGGGGCACTTCCCGTCCCGGGCGTGCGAACAGAGACTCCTGTCCCCCAGATCTTGGCTTCGCGATGGCGGCGGCTCTGGAAGGTTTCTCGTACCGTGGCTTTTTCGTATCGAGGTTTTAGGTCGAGGGGCTTCTTATAGGCGAAGAGGCGGCGTCAGAAGGGGTCTGGGGCCACCAGACAATAGGGCGGCGCGGCCAGGGCCTGGGCCGCGCCAGCCCCATGTGTGGGCCCCCTGTGGGTCCTCTCTGGCGACTCTCGGGTGTTCTGGAAGCTCCCGGGGATTCTAAGATGCTGGCGTTGATTTCGTCCGATTCCGAATATTTCCTTACTAGGATTTCTGAAACCAAAAACAGCAGAAAACAGCAACTGACCATTCGGCATCTCGTCAATAGGTTAGTTCTGGAAAACGCATAAAAACGATATAAAGTGTGCATAAAACATGTAGATATCATCAATAATGTGGCATGGAACATAAGAAATTATCGATACGTCGGAGACGTATCAGCATCTCCAAGCTTAGTTTTGCTCGTCCCGAGCAGGTAAACGATAACAAAGATAATTTCTGGAGTGACATGCCATCATAACCTTGATCATACTATTGTAAGCATATGTAATGAATGCAGCGATCCAAACAATGTAAATGACATGAGTAAACAAATGAATCATATAGCAAAGACTTTTCATGAATAGTACTTCAAGACAAGCATCAATAAGTATTGCATAAGAGTTAACTCATAAAGCAACAATTCAAAGTAAAGGCATTGAAGCAACACAAAGGAAGATTAAGTTTCAGCGGTTGCTTTCAACTTGTAACATGTATATCTCATGGATAGTTGTCAATGTAAAGTAATATAACAAGTGCAATATGCAAGTATGTAGGAATCACTGCACAGTTCACACAAGTGTTTGCTTCTTGAGGTGGAGAGAAATAGGTGAACTGACTCAACATAAAAGTAAAAGAATGGCCCTTCGCAGAGGGAAGCATTGATTGCTATATTTGTGCTAGATCTTTGATTTTGAAAACATCAAGAGAGTATAAAAGTAAAGTTTTGAGAGGTGTTTGTTGTTGTCAACGAATGGTAGTGGGCACTCTAACCCCCTTGCCAGACAAACCTTCAAAGAGCGGCTTCCATTTTATTTATATTTTTGGGTGGCACTCCTTCCAACCTTTCTTTCACAAACCATGGCTAACCGAATCCTCGGGTGCCTGCCAACAATCTCATACCATGAAGGAGTGTCTTTTTATTTTAGTTTTATTATGATGACACTCCTCCCCACCTTTGCTTTCTCAAGCCATGGCTAACCGAATCCTTCGGGTGCCGTCCAACAATCCCAACTTTTGCAACCTTGACTAATTGTCCTTATTGCAAAAATTAGGGGGAACAAAAACTTTTTCTTTAAGCTAATTAGATGAATTACCTTGATCTGTTTGTTGAGATGAATTGCTTTGATCTGTTGGTAGATGTATTGTCTTGTTTTGCTTGTTGAGTTTTGTCTTGAGCTACCTCAAAGAACAACACCTCTAGTGGTCAGACAAACAACTCACCTAATAAAACACATGTGTGACCTAGGAAGAATTGTTTTCCTTCTTACTACATCAAGCTCTTCTTCTGATGGCAACATGAATATGACATCTTGATGTTTCTCTTTGTGTTACTCTAGCTCAATCATCCTTAATTCAAAACTTGGGATCATCTACCCGTAGCTACATCCCTCTCTTATACCCACTCATCCTTGTTGGTTTTGAGGCCATGTCGACCATCTGTGTTGACATGCTTAAAATGTCCAGACTTTGACAATTGAGGTGTTTCAAATACTTTTCAAATAAGTTCTATTTCAAATGACAACTCTTGCACATCTTGTGTATCTCTCTGATCTACCACATTGTACTCCCTCATCCTCCAATTCTTGATCAAATGGATGATCATTTGATACTTTCAAATCACTCCCAATTGACCTCTTATTTGTAGAGCAACTTATATTTCATCATGCCCATCTCAATCCTATATTCTTTTCCATCATCACCTTGACCTCATGAATTGATGACTTATGCCACCATATTCATCCTTGAGAATATATGGTTATTTCACTCATCATGTCTCTTATGCCTTGCTCTGCAATTATCTAAACCACCATCACCACCCTATCTACCTTGCCATGCTCATGCATTGTTGCATGTGGTCAATCCTAATCCTTCCAAATTTAATTTCAAATAAAACCTCTATTCATCAACATTACCTTGGATCTATCTCTTTCCATCATTTGTTTGTCACAAACAAAATGATAACAAATTTTCCTTTTAATACATATCACTCTCACTCTCCATTTCTATCTCTATGTCTCTACCTCCATTGACTTTACCTTCTCAACATGATGCCTTGTCTATACACATGGATGTTGTACATCTCTCTTTCATGGTTCAATTGTGTGTGGCAAAAATGGAGCCGGCCATTTTGTGCATGACAATTTCGGCCAGAAATTCCTCCTCATTTCCTTCTTCTACAAGCCATGCCTCCCACCTAACCCAATCCATAAATGGGCAGCCTCCCAACCAACCCAATCAATGAGGAGGCAGCCAACCCACCAATCCCTCTATAAATAGAGCTTGGCCGGCCACCCTCCTCTTCTTTGCTCTCATTTTCACTCTCCACTCCTTCCTCCACTCCCTCACAACCTTATCCTCCACCCCACCCACGAAAATGCTGCTCCCCTAGCTTCCATGGCCGGCCATGGCCATGGAAATCCCCCAAGATGAAGCTCTCCTCCTCCCTCAAGCTCATCCTCACCATGAGAGCATCTCTCTCTCTCTTTTCCCCTAACCCTAGCTGATTTCCTCACCTCTTCTTCTTCCTCCATTGCTAAGATTGGATCTTGATGCAGGTGCATGTTGGTCCAAGCATGGAGAATCTTGAGCTATCCTCAGATCTGAAGTTCATGAGCAAAGTTCGTCAAAATCCCTGCAGTAATTTCTGCTATTTTGCTGTTTCAGATTCTGGTACGAAATTGTAAAATCCGCCAAAACTCGTGTGCAGGTCCAAATCGAGTGATTCAAAGTTCCACAGATAGATATTGAAAAGATCTACAACTTGGCGTTGGTCTCATCCTCAAATTGGTTACGGATTTTCCACGGTAAATAAAGTTCTGTAAACATGCAGAATCACTGTTTGTTAGATTTGTTCCGTTTTACAAAACCTTTTTGAGCAAACTCAACTGTGAGAGAAAGCCCTCTTCAGTACATTAATTTTGGCGTTGGTTTCACTTCGATTGACCTCCTGAAATTGAAATGGCTCACAGATCAATATCTGGTCAGATCTGACTTTGTCGAATTAAACCAGGAGTTTGGAAACGAGTTTTTGGATGAAACCAGCTGGGTAAGAACCAGATTTTCAATACCTTTCAGATGCAGTAGACCTCATATTTTTATGAGTTGTGTACGATTTGTGGTGAATTAAACTTGTTCTGTGTGTTCTGCAGACATGGCTGTTAGCTTTTAAATCATCAAAAATCCATTTTTAAACCTAAATGAGTGATTCCAATTCTGTAGGATTACTGAATGTTTTCTTAATTATCTCAAACAAGTTTCAAACCTTTATCTGTTCTGCAACTCCATAGTTAAAGCAAATGGTAAAAACATGCAGTAACCTTGTCAATCCATTTGTGAGAGTTTCATAAACAATTTGAACCCAAATCCAATTGTGTATGCATCTCTGTTTAATTACCTTTCAAATGCAAGTGGCCTCATATTTTTAGGATTTTTCTACGATTTATGGCTTATAGATCTTGTTTTCTGTACAATCAGATTCAAAGAAATTCCTAAAATTGTAGGTTTAATATTTTTGGGTGATTCCAATTGAGTTAGTCTTGTATTAGTACTGGCTATAGAGGAAAAATATTATTAGTCTCTGTTCATACATATTTGTTGCTGTTAGTAATGTTTATGTGTGACATGCATTGTTGAAGCAAAACTTTTCGGTTTATTTAAAACCCTTGACCAACTCTTTTTAGTAGAGATGGGAAACCTTTGTTTTATGCTTGCAAAACAAAACCTCTGCAACCTAATATTAGCTCTTTTGTTTTGCTTAAGTTTTCAAATGATGTGGTATATGGTTTGCTTCCTATTTTTGTATAGTGTTAAGTGAGCAAATTAAATTAGGAAAACTGATTTCTACTTTTCCAAAAATGTTTGAAATTATGTTGTGAATGTTTGTGATGCCAAACTAATGCACTTGTCATCTTTATGATGTTATCTACCAGGGGATATTTGGTTTATACCATGGTGATAACCGAGAGAGGCAATTGCTAAGTTGTGATGCACTCATACCTTTACTAGGTAAATAAATGGGGTTTTCTAAATTAAAACTCTTAAACTTGTTTTGTGGTATCTATAGGTCCTTAGTATGTTATACCTTGGATGCATGGTTAGTTGTTGATTGTTGAATGTTGTCTTGTTGATGCAATGTGATTGATTGTGTTCCTTTTATATTTTCCGGCGATAGATGCGAACAATTCCGGAGAAGAAGAAGAAGTGGAATCGGATGAGAAGATTATTTATATTGTTGGAATTCTTATATTGATGGAGTTGAAGAAGTACATGGACAAATAAGCCAAGGCAAGCCATCTCTTGATCTCTGAATGTTGAATCACATATTGTGGTTACTTTGTTGTTATTCTTGTCTCTCAATCTATTTTGTGTGGTACCTACTTATGTTGATGGAGCATGCTCACCATGAGCACGTTGAATTCTCTTTGACACTTCACCTACAATTCCCCTTTTTGGGAAATGGTGGCCATCACCATTATCTTGGTGTACCCTCTAAGTGTGATGGGTATGCCCACTTGTCTTGTGTGTGTCGACCTCTTGACACCCTTTTTGCACCCCATAGTGGTATGGTGGTTAGCATCATGCCCTTGTCGTATCTTAAACCCCTTGTTGATGCCATGCATACTTACTCCCAAGTATGTGAACCCCTTGTTGCTGTTATACATACTTACTCTCGAGTATGTTGAACCCCTTGTTTATCTTATGCATGCTTACTCTAAGCATGTATGCCCCCTTGACCACCTATATTATCATCTTCTTAGTGGTATGATGATTAACATCATGACCCTTGTTGAATCATCCTATTTATGATGTCCCTATGCATGCTTATCCTAAGTATGTATGATCTCCTTGACACCTCAATTATCATCTCCTTAGTGGTATGATGGCTAGCATCATGCCATTGTTGTCTCTTAGTTCTTACATGAAACTATAGGTTGGGAACCCCCTTGGAAAAATACCTTGTTGAAAAGAATTTTTGAAAACCTTGGGTGAGTGGGACTTACCTAAGTGTGTGTTTATGAAAGGAAAGGACTTTGGCAAAGGTGATTGGAAGGAGAAATCTTGTTTATGAAAACTTTGGCGCCTAAGTATTCACCCGTGACAATTAACCCGCGCAACCACAGCTACTCCAACGTGGGCACGGAGCTTAGCTTGACGTTTGTTCTTCTTAGCATGAGGCACCGCACAACTATACAAGGGTACGGTTACCCCCGAGTCCGGGTTGTCATGGTTGGGACAATAGTATAACGGGAGGCCTTCGGGGCTGACCCGTCCGGAAGACACTATGGGTCTCCTGGCTTGGCGGTGGAGCCACGCTCAAAGGGAGGTGAGCTGCCACGGTGCCGGGGAGGTACATACTCCATAGGGTAGGACCTCTTGCTAAGTCGAATGGGCGAAAGGCTATGTTCGGGTATCCGTCGTGGCATATGTTGTTATGCGGGGATGATGCCCACACGATAGGTATCCGGATAGAGGTGGGGAAAGTGTGCAAACTCTGCAGAGTAAAATCTATTCGAATAGCCGCGTCCGCGGTCATGGACGGTTGGAATGGCTGTTGCTTAGCCTAATGAGTTTTGGTTTACAAAATGGTTTGGCAAATGAAAGGAAAGAACTTGTTTTGAAGTACCGGAAGGGTACGGGAAAGGTTGTGTCGACCATATGGAGATGGTCGGGAAGGATAAATAATTGGGTTACCCCATCCTAGTGTTTTATGTTGTGGAACTCTTTTGAAGTATCTTCTTCAACAAAGATATAGAGATGTCATAGAACCCTCTTAGTGTCCCCTTCAACTGTGATGTTGGGATGCTATATCCACAAGAGAAACTATTCTTTTCTTCATGCTTTTTCCACAAGAGAAATTAGCTCTTCTCTCTTGTCTTCTCTAGTTAGAACTGTTATCACCTTCTTGATGGTTTGCGAGTAGAATTCCAATGTACTCACGGCTTTGTCCCTGGCTATTTACTTGGCCAGACTTGGAGGACTTCGACAGAGGAAGAAGGAGTTGACGACGTCTATGCGAGCTAGGAACGTCTTCCCAGTCAGTTGCCTGTAGGATTATGGCAGATGACTTGGGTACTGCGCTGCTGAAGTATTGATGCTACTCTGATGTTTAGATAGGCCCTTCGAGGCTATTATGTAAGAATGGTCATGTGGCCTTATTGTAATTTTTTTATTCCGCTTCGTAATGGATGGTGTAATTTGATATCAGTTCGGTTATGTGTTCACGGCGCTGATCATGGGATCGTGAACTGTATACATAACAGGTATTTCGGACAGTTAGTCCGGGGTCCCCACAGAGCTGGTATCGAGCTATCTTGACTGTAGGAGACCTTAGTTAGCATGGACGTTAGTTAGGAAACAATTACTTGGACAAAACTATTTACGAAACAAATTCTTTCTTTAGTCGGAAGCATAGCTTCTACTCCTCTTATTTCTTCAAAACTTCTAAATTCTTATCTCTCCGCTTCATAAAAATGTTTGAAAGTTCTTACTCTGTTGTCTCATCCACTTCAAACCTACATATTGGACGATGTCCCCAACTCAAACCGGAGACTCGAACTCAAAAATGGAACAATCCCTCTGGAAGACTCGTGTATCTCCAACAACAACTATTGAAGATTGGAGGCCGACTTAGTGTGCAGATAAAAGAATAATAAGAACATGTCTTTGGTTATCACCAAAGTATGTCAAGGATCTGACCTTGTTCCTCCGTGGACTTGCACTTTTTGCAGTCGTCAGGGATCAAGTCCTCAGTTCTTGACTAGTAATTTTTAGGCCAGCCACGAGAATATATCGACTTCGGGAGCACCTCAACAGCTACCTCTACGAAGACCTCATGTTTCCGGGATGTCGACACAAGAAGTTCTACACAGTTTTCTCCTCCGCCTCAACATCAATGACTCAACACCCGGCCCCTTCACTACCAACTGCTACAAGGATCCAACTTGAAGCTGATGCTGACGATATGAAGACGTCAACATATGTGACCAGCCCCAAACCAATAGGATGGATAGGACAAACTCAATCGCTTTGATTGAGATAAACCCGCGCATTAGGAATTTCTGGGTACTTAGAGTACCATGTCTGGTTTGATGATTGCTTGTAGATTCCCTAGTGTGCTGCCTTGAGTGTTTGTATCTGTTTGTTGTGTGCATGTATGTCTTGCTATTTAGACGTTCCCGCCCTTTTTAATTGTTTGAAATTTGTAAAACAGAAATTAAAAATGGAAATCTGCCAGTGTACTGTTTTGCTAATAAAAATAGTTTGGTAGCTCCGATTGATGTGATTCCAATTGCACTAGAACCAGTATGAAATTATCTTTCAGATGCCACTGACCTTGTATTTTTAGGATTTTTGTGCGATTTTTAATAAATAAAACTTGATCACTGTTTCTGGTTAGTATTTTGAGTCTCAAAAATTGAAAAATAAATATTTTTGAATGATTCCAATTGTGTTGATCTTGTTTTGTTACTGTGCATCTAGGAAAAATACCAGTAGCCTCTGTTAGTGGTATTTTGTCTCTGGTTATGGTTGTATGGGTGTCACATGCAATGATAGGATTAAAGTTTGCCTCGCCGATGTATTGCTAACTGCTAGTTAGTTGGGTAGATTAACGAAAGACTCTAACTCTAAACCCGTTAGCAGTTGTTTTTCAACCATCAGGGAAACTAACTCAGACCCCTATTTACGTCGACTACTTTCAAGATCAGCTGGAGCATCTCCACTACGCCAAGAAAGCAGAAGCCCCTACCTTCAAGAGTGACTGCACCTCGGCGAGAAGACATACTAATTTGGTCTAACCTTAGAGCATAACCGCACTAACCTCGAGGATATCTTCTTGAGACCACACCCTAACACACCGTCTAACCCGTTGAGAGAACATTAGCGTCAAAGACAAGCTACATCACATGGTTCATCTGGTCCTCCTCAAGTGAAGCTCCTGAAGATACCTCAAGAACTCAAGACTAGGTGCAACTTACCCGCTCACCAACTGGTATAAGTCAGCACCAACCCGCAAGCTGAAGATTGTCTTCGACGACCTCTGTTGCTGCTTCAGTGGATACCAACAAGGCGTTTTATCAACTTACTAACTTACCGCGTGTCCTACTGTTTAGAACACCCCGTGAGTGCCTTTTCAAGTTGTGGTCTGCACGTCGCTGATGTCTACGTTCCCCCTCCTTTCCTGTAGACAGTGTTGGGCCTCCAAGAGCAGAGGTTTGTAGAACAGCAGCAAGTTTTCCCTTAAGTGGATCACCCAAGGTTTATCGAACTCACGGAGGAAGAGGTCAAAGATATCCCTCTCATGCAACCCTGCAACCACAAAGCAAGAAGTCTCTTGTGTCCCCAACACACCTAATAGGTGCACTAGTTCGGCGAAGAGATAGTGAAATACATGTGGTATGAATATATATGAGCGGTAGCAGCGGTGCCAGAAAATAGCTTGCTGGCGTGTAGTTGCTGGTGGTAGTATTGCAGCAGTAGTAACGCAGTAAAACAGTAAACAAGCAGCGATAGCGTATTTAGGAACAAGGCCTAGGGATTACACTTTCACTAGTGGACACTCTCAACATTGATCACATAACAGAATAGATAAATGCATACTCTACACTCTTGTTGGATGATGAACACATTGCGTAGGATTACACGAACCCTCAATGCCGGAGTTAACAAGCTCCACAATAATGCTCATATTTTAGCAACCTTTAGTGTAAGATAGATCAAAAGACTAAACCAAGTACTAGCATAGCATGCACACTGTCACCTTCATGCATATGTAGGAGGAATAGATCACATCAATATTATAATAGCAATAGTTAACTTCGCAATCTACAAGAGATCATGGTCATAGCATAAACCAAGTACTAACACGGTGCACACACTGTCACCTTTACACACGTGCAGGAGGAATAGGACTACTTTAATAACTTTGCTAGAGTAGCACATAGATAGTAGTGATACAAAACTCATATGAATCTCAATCATGTAAAGCAGCTCATGAGATTATTGTATTGAGGTACATGGAAGAGAGATGAACCACATAGCTACCGGTACAGCCCCGAGCCTCGATGGAGAACTACTCCCTCCTCATGGGAGCAGCAGGGGTGATGAAGATGGCGATGGAGATGGCAGCGGTGTCGATGGAGAAGCCTTCCGGGGCACTTCCCGCTCCGGTAGCGCACGAACAGAGACTCCTGTCCCCCAGATCTTGGCCTCGCGATGGCGGCGGCTGGAAGGTTTCGTGGTTTTCGTCGAACGATCGGGTTTTCGATCCAGGGGCTTTAAATAGGCGAAGAGGCGGCGTCAGAGGGTCGAAGGGCGACCACACCATAGGCGGCGCGGCCAGGGCCTGGGCCGCGCCGGCCTATGGTCTGGGGGCCCAGTGCCCCCCTCTGGTCCTTCCCGGTGTTCGGATGCCCGGTGAAAATAGGAACTTGGGCGTTGATTTCGTCCGATTCCGAGAATATTTCGTTACTAGGATTTCTGAAACCAAAACAGCAACAGGAACTGGCACTTCGGCATCTTGTTAATAGGTTAGTTCCAGAAAATGCACGAATATGACATAAAGTGTGCATAAAACATGTAGATAACATCAATAATGTGGCATGGAACATAAGAAATTATCGATACGTCGGAGACGTATCAGCATCCCCAAGCTTAGTTCTGCTCGTCCCGAGCAGGTAAAACGATAACAAGATAATTTGGAGTGACATGCCATCATAACCTTGATCATACTATTTGTAAAGCATATGTAGTGAATGCAGCAATCAAAACAATGTATATGACATGAGTAAACAAGTGAATCATAAAGCAAAGACTTTTCATGAATAGCACTTCAAGACAAGCATCAATAAGTCTTGCATAAGAGTTAACTCATAAAGCAATAATTCATAGTAAAGGCATTGAAGCAACACAAAGAAGATTAAGTTTCAGCGGTTGCTTTCAACTTGTAACATGTATATCTCATGGATATTGTCAACATAGAGTAATATAATAAGTGCAATATGCAAGTATGTAGGAATCAATGCACAGTTCACACAAGTGTTTGCTTCTTGAGGTGGAGAGAAATAGGTGAACTGACTCAACAATAAAAGTAAAAGAATGGCCCTTCGCAGAGGGAAGCAGGGATAAATCATGTGCTAGAGCTTTTCAAGTTTTAAAATCATATAGAGAGCATAAAAGTAAAGTTTTGAGAGGTGTTTGTTGTTGTCAACGAATGGTAATGGGTACTCTAACTACCTCGCCAACCAGACTTTCAAGAGCGGCTCCCATGAAGGACGTTATCTCTACCAGCAAGGTAGATCATCCCTCTTCTCTTTTGTTTACACATGTACTTTAGTTTTTATTTATTTATGGGTGACACTCCTCCCAACCTTTGCTTACACAAGCCATGGCTAACCGAATCCTCGGGTGCCTACCATCAATCTCATACCATGGAGGAGTGTCTATTTGCAAAATTAAGTTGCTTTGCTGATGAATCAGAGCAAAACATGTGAAGAGAATTATTAATGCAAGTTGTAATTAATTGGGGCTGGGAACCCCATTGCCAGCTCTTTTTGCAAAATTATTGGATAAGCGGATGTGCCACTAGTCCATTATGAAAGTCTGTCAAAAGTAAATGACAAGGTTGAAAGATAAACACCACATACTTCCTCATGAGCTATAAAACATTAACACAAATTGAGAAGCATTTTGAAGGTTTAAAGGTAGCACATGAAGTATTTACTTGGAATGGCAGAAAATACCATGTAGTAGGTAGGTATGGTGGACACAAATGGCATAGTGGTTGGCTCAAGGATTTTGGATGCATGAGAAGTATTCCCTCTCGATACAAGGTTTAGGCTAGCAAGGCTTATTTGAAACAAACACAAGGATGAACCGGTGCAGCAAAACTTACATAAAAGACATATTGAAAACATTATAAGACTCTACACCGTCTTCCTTGTTGTTCAAACTCAATACTAGAAATTATCTAGACCTTAGAGAGACCAATTATGCAAACCAAATTTTAGCATGCTCTATGTATTTCTTCATTAATAGGTGCAAAGTATATGATGCAAGAGCTTAAACATGAGCACAACAATTTCCAAGTATCACATTACCCAAGACATTTATAGCAATTACTACATGTATCATTTTCCAATTCCAACCATATAACAATTTAACGAAGAAGAAACTTCGCCATGAATATTATGAGCTAAGAACACATGTGTTCATACGAACCAGCGGAGCGTGTCTCTCTCCCACACAAGCATGATGTAATCCAATTTATTCAAACACAAACAAAAACAAAACAAACCGACGCTCCAAGCAAAGCACATAAGATGTGATGGAATAAAAATATAGTTTCAGGGAGGAACCCGATAATGTTGTCGATGAAGAAGGGGATGCCTTGGGCATCCCCAAGCTTAGACGCTTGAGTCTTCTTGATATATGCAGGGGTGAACCACCGGGCATCCCCAAGCTTAGAGCTTTCACTCTTCTTGATCGTAGTATATCATCCTCCTCTCTTGATCCTTGAAAACTTCCTTCACACCAAACTCGAAACAAACTCATTAGAGGGTTAGTGCATAATCAAAAACTCACATGTTCGGAGGTGACACAATCATTCTTAACACTTCTGGACATTGCCCAAAGCTACTGGAAGGTAATGGAACAAAGAAATCCACCCAACACAGCGAAAGAAGCAATGCGAAATAAAAGGCAGAATCTGTCAAAACAGAACAGTCCGTAAAGACGAATTTTAAAATGGCACCAGACTTGCTCAGATGAAAATGCTCAAATTGAATGAAAGTTGCGTACATATCTGTGGATCACTCACGTAAATTGCCATAATTTTCTGAGTTACCTACAGAGAATTAGGCCCTGATTCGTGACAGCAAGAAAACAGTTTCTGCGCAGTAATCCAAATCTAGTATTTACTTTTCTATCAAAGACTTTACTTGGCACAACAAAACACAAAACTAAGATAAGGAGAGGTTGCTACAGTAGTAAACAACTTCCAAGACATAAATATAAAACAAAGTACTGTAGCAAAATAACACATGGGTTATCTCCCAGAAGTTCTTTCTTTATAGCCATTAAGATGGGCTCAGCAGTTTTAATGATGCACTCGCAAGAAATAGTATTTGAAGCAAAAAGAGAGCATCCAGAGGCAAATTCAAAACTCATTTAAGTCTAACATGCTTCCTATGCATAGGGATCTTGTAAATAAACAAGTTCATTAAGAGCAAAGTAACAAGCATAGGAAGATAAAACAAGTGTAGTTTCAAAAATTTCAGCACATAGAGAGGTGTTTTAGTAACATGAAAATTTCTACAACCATATTTTCCTCTCTCATAATAACTTTCAGTAGCAACATGAGCAAACTCAACAATGTAACTATCACACAAAGCATTCTTATCATGAGTCTCATGCATAAAATTATTACTCTCCACATAAGCATAATCAATTTTATTAGTAATTGCGAGCAAATTCAACAAAGTAGCTATCATCAAATATAGGAGGCATATTGTAACCATAATCAAATTTATCCTCCAAAACAGGTGGCAACAAAAGACCACTATCATTATAATCATCATATATGGGAGGCAAAGTATCATCAAAGTAAATTTTCTCCTCAATTCTTGGGGGACTAAAAAGATCATGCTCATCAAAACCAGCTTCCCAAGCTTAGAATTTTCCATATTATTAGCAACAATGGTGTTCAAAGTATTCATGCTAACATGTTCCATGGGTTTTTTAATTTTCGGATCAAACCATCCATGTCTTAACTCAGGAAATAGAATAAAAAGCTCATTGTTGTCCATTATGCCAAACTAGTGTAAACAAGAAACAAAAAGTTGCAATTGCAGGATCTAAAGGAAATAGCTTCGAGTACTTACGGCGCCGGGAAATAGCTTAGTAGCCGAGATCCGGAGTGTGAGTACCTTTACCTTTCCTCCCCGGCAACGGCGCCAAAATATGCTTGATTTCTACATTCCCCTCCTTTCCTGTAGACAGTGTTGGGCCTCCAAGAGCAGAGGTTTGTAGAACAGCAAGTTTTCCCTCAAGTGGATCACCCAAGGTTTATCGAACTCAGGAGGAAGAGGTCAAAGATATCCCTCTCATGCAACCCTGCAAACACAAAGCAAGAAGTCTCTTGTGTCCCCAACACACCTAATAGGTGCACTAGTTCGGCGAAGAGATAGTGAAATACAGGTGGTATGAATATATATGAGCGGTAGCAGCGGTGCCAGAAAATAGCTTGCGTGTAGTTGATGGTGGTAGTATTGCAGCAGTAGTAACGCAGTAAAACAGTAAACAAGCAGCGATAGCAATATTTAGGAACAAGGCCTAGGGATTACACTTTCACTAGTGGACACTCTCAACATTGATCACATAACAGAATAGATAAATGCATACTCTACACTCTTGTTGGATGATGAACACATTGCGTAGGATTACACGAACCCTCAATGCCGGAGTTAACAAGCTCCACAATAATGCTCATATTTTAGTAACCTTTAGTGTAAGATAGATCAAAAGACTAAACCAAGTACTAGCATAGCATGCACACTGTCACCTTCATGCATATGTAGGAGGAATAGATCACATCAATATTATCATAGCAATAGTTAACTTCGCAATCTACAAGAGATCATGATCATAGCATAAACCAAGTACTAACACGGTGCACACACTGTCACCTTTACACACGTGCAGGAGGAATAGGACTACTTTAATAACTTTGCTAGAGTAGCACATAGATAGTAGTGATACAAAACTCATATGAATCCAATCATGTAAAGCAGCTCATGAGATTATTGTATTGAGGTACATGGAAGAGAGATGAACCACATAGCTACCGGTACAGCCCCGAGCCTCGATGGAGAACTACTCCCCCTCATGGGAGCAGCAGCGGTGATGAAGATGGCGATGGAGATGGCAGCGGTGTCGATGGAGAAGCCTTCCGGGGCACTTCCCCGCCCGGCAGCGTGCCGGAACAGAGACTCCCCCAGATCTTGGCCTCGCGATGCCGGCGGCTCGGAAGGTTTCTGTGGTTTTCGTCGAACGTATCGGGTTTTCGATCCAGGGGCTTTAAATAGGCGAAGAGGCAGCGCAGAGGGTCGAAGGCGACGACACCATAGGGCGGCGCGGCCAGGGCCTGGGCCGCGCCGCCTATGGTCCTGGGGCCCATGCCCCCCGGTCCTTCCCGAGTGTTCTGGATGCTTCCGGAAAATAGGAACTTGGGCGTTGATTTCGTCCGATTTCGAGAATATTTCGTTACTAGGATTTCTGAAACCAAAAACAGCGAAAACAGAACCGGCACTTCGGCATCTTGTTAATAGGTTAGTTCCAAAATGCACGAATATGACATAAAGTGTGCATAAAACATGTAGATAACATCAATAATGTGGCATGGAACATAAGAAATTATCGATACGTCGGAGACGTATCATCCCCAAGATTCTTCAACTAGGAAGATCGACGACTTCTTCAGAAGCCCCGACAGGACCGCAAGGCAGAAGCTCGAAGTTTTTCCGAAAGCCCGATGAAAATCTTAAGGGTGGAAGACTTCGTCCTCCACTAAAAATTGGAGCTGACCCTAAAATTTTAAACCTTTCCAAAACACCGTTGGAAACTTGGGATGCACTAACCCCTCTTGAAGCCGTGGACTACATAACGCCCTCAGAGGATGTTCAACTCAAGACGGGAGATCAATGACTTCTTCGAAAGCGCCGACAAGACCCGTGGCCGAAGCTTACGGTTTTTAACGCCTTGATACGTCTCCGACGTATCGATAATTTCTTATGTTCCATGCCACATTATTGATGTTATCTACATGTTTTATGCACACTTTATGTCATATTCGTGCATTTTCTCGAACTAACCTATTAACAAGATGCGAAGTGCCATTGTTGTTTTCTCTGTTTTTGGTTTCAGAAATCCTAGTAACGAAATATTCTCGGAATTGGACGAAATCAACGCCCAGGGCCTATTTTTCCACGAAGCTTCCAAGTCCGAAGACGAACGAAGTGGGGCCACAGGGTGCCCAAACCCTAGGGCGGCGCGGCCCCCCCGCCGCGCCGCCCATGGTGTGGGCCCCGTGCCCCTCCCGACTTGCCCTTCCGCCTACTTAAATCCTCCGTGACGAAACCCCGACCGAGAGCCACGATACGGAAAACCTTCCGAGACGCCGCCGCCGCCGATCCCATCTCGGGGATCCAGGAGATCGCTCCGGCACCCTGCCGGAGAGGGGATTCATCTCCCGGAGGACTCTACGCCGCCATGGTCGCCTCCGGAGTGATGTGAGTAGTCTACCCCTGGACTATGGGTCCATAGCAGTAGCTAGATGGTTGTCTTCTCCCCATTGTGCTATCATTGTCGGATCTTGTGAGCTGCCTAACATGATCAAGATCATCTATCTGTAATTCTATATGTTGCGTTTGTTGGGATCCGATGAATAGAGAATACTTGTTATGTTGATTATCAAAGTTATATCTATGTGTTGTTTATGATCTTGCATGCTCTCCGTTACTAGTAGATGCTCTGGCCAAGTAGATGCTTGTAACTCCAAGAGGGAGTATTTATGCTCGATAGTGGGTTCATGCCTGCATTGACACCTGGGACAGTGACAGAAAGTTCTAAGGTTGTGTTGTGCTGTTGCCACTAGGGATAAAACATTGATGCTATGTCTAAGGATGTAGTTGTTGATTACATTACGCACCATACCTAATGCAATTGTCTGTTGCTTTGCAACTTAATACTGGAAGGGGTTCGGATGATAACCTGAAGGTAGACTTTTTAGGCATAGATGCAGTTGGATGGCGGTCTATGTACTTTGTCGTAATGCCCAATTAAATCTCACTATACTCATCATGATATGTATGTGCATGGTCATGCTCTCTTTATTTGTCAATTGCCCAACCGTAATTTGTTCACCCAACATGCTGTTTGTCTTATGGGAGAGACACCTCTAGTGAACTGTGGACCCCGGTCCAATTCTCTTTACTGAAATACAATCTACTGCAATCTGTTTTACTGTTTTCGCAAACAATCATCTTCCACACAATACGGTTAATCCTTTGTTACAGCAAGCCGGTGAGATTGACAACCTCACTGTTTCGTTGGGGCAAAGTACTTTGGTTGTGTTGTGCAGGTTCCACGTTGGCGCCGGAATCCCTGGTGTTGCGCCGCACTACATCCCGCCGCCATCAACCTTCAACGTGCTTCTTGGCTCCTCCTGGTTCGATAAACCTTGGTTTCTTTCTGAGGGGTTCCCAACGAACGTGTGAGTTACACGCCATCAAGCTAGATTTCTGGCGCCGTTGCCGGGGAGATCAAGACACGCTGCAAGGGGAGTCTCCACTTCCCAATCTCTTTACTTTGTTTTTGTCTTGCTTAGTTTTATTTACTACTTTGTTTGCTGCACTAAATCAAAATACAAAAAAATTAGTTGCTAGTTTTACTTTATTTGCTATCTTGTTTGCTATATCAAAAACACAAAAAAAATTAGTTACTTGCATTTACTTTACTTATTTCATCATGTTTCCTTTTAATTTTACCACGAAAGACATACCGGTAGGACGTGGGTCTATAATTGGGAGAAATAATATAGAAGAATTCTTCAACCATGTTAGTACCGTTGACGATTTTGAGGACAGACACTTGGTAGACCTTGCGCCTACTTATGAAATTGCTGCTGCTTCTTTAGTTCACATGTTGGAAACTAAATTTATTAATCTCAATCCTATAATCCAACACATGTTTCTCACACTTGGTGATATGGAAGAAGGGGAAAAGAAAGATTTTGTTTTAGAAACCCTTCTTAGAGAATTTGGTGGTATAGCGAGAGAGGCTAGAAAGGTCTTTGCTAAATTTAATATGCTTGGTTCTTACACCAATTTTGTTAGTCTCCTTGAAAAGATGGATATGGATAGAATAAAGTACACTAATAATATTAATGATGGAGGGGAGATCAAAGCACCAATACCATGTAAACTCTTAGCTATGAATGATGCACTAGAAAATAACTATGCTTGGCTTGTTCCTGAAAATTTGTTTGATGAGAGTAGCACGCCTAAGACTAATGAAAAGGGAGATGCTAAAACTTATGTATCTAATATACTATGCCTGGTTGAGAAAACTCCACACCCCGCTGAGAATGCACCACCCTTTGATAATACTTGATACACACTTTCTGCGCCTAGCTGAAAGGCGTTAAAGAAAAGCGCTTATGGGAGACAACCCATGTTTTTACCTACAGTACTTTGTTTTTATTTTGTGTCTTGGAAGTTGTTTACTACTGTAGCAACCTCTCCTTATCTTAGTTTTGTGTTTTGTTGTGCCAAGTTAAGCCGTTGATAGAAAAGTAAGTACTAGATTTGGATTACTGCGCAGTTCCAGATTTCTTTGCTGTCACGAATCTGGGTCTACCTCCCTGTAGGTAGCTCAGAAAATTAAGCCAATTTACGTGCATGATCCTCAGATATGTACGCAACTTTCATTCAATTTGAGCATTTTCATTTGAGCAAGTCTGGTGCCATTTTAAAATTCGTCAATACGAACTGTTCTGTTTTGACAGATTCTGCCTTTTATTTCGCATTGCCTCTTTTGCTATGTTGGATGAATTTCTTTGATCCACTAATGTCCAGTAGCATTATGCAATGTCCAGAAGTGTTAAGAATGATTGTGTCACCTCTGAATATGTTAATTTTTATTGTGCACTAACCCTCTAATAAGTTGTTTCGAGTTTGGTGTGGAGGAAATTTTCAAGGATCAAGAGAGGAGTATGATGCAACATGATCAAGGAGAGTGAAAGCTCTAAGCTTGGGGATGCCCCGGTGGTTCACCCCTGCATATATCAAGAAGACTCAAGCGTCTAAGCTTGGGGATGCCCAAGGCATCCCCTTCTTCATCGACAACATTATCAGGTTCCTCCCCTGAAACTATATTTTTATTCCATCACATCTTATGTGCTTTGCTTGGAGCGTCGGTTTGTTTTTGTTTTTTGTTTTGTTTAAATAAAATGGATCCTAGCATTCACTTTATGGTAGAGAGACATGCTCCGCTGTTGCATATGGACAAGTATGTCCTTGGTTTCTACTCATAGTATTCATGGCGAAGTTTTTCCTTCGTTAAATTGTTATATGGTTGGAATTGGAAAATGATACATGTAGTAATTGCTATTAATGTCTTGGGTAATGTGATACTTGGCAATTGTTGTGCTCATGATTAAGCTCTTGCATCATATGCTTTGCACCCATTAATGAAGAAATACATAGAGCATGCTTAAATTTGGTTTGCATATTTGGTTTCTCTAAGGTCTAGATAATTTCTAGTATTGAGTTTGAACAACAAGGAAGACGGTGTAGAGTCTTATAATGTTTTCAATATGTCTTTTATGTGAGTTTTGCTGCACCAATTCATCCTTGTGTTTGTTTCAAATAAGCCTTGCTAGCCTAAACCTTGTATCGAGAGGGAATACTTCTCATGCATCCAAAATACTTGAGCCAACCACTATGCCATTTGTGTCCACCATACCTACCTACTACATGGTATTTTCCGCCATTCCAAAGTAAATTGCTTGAGTGCTACCTTTAAAATTCCATCATTCACCTTTGCAATATATAGCTCATGGGACAAATAGCTTAAAAACTATTGTGGTGTTGAATATGTAATTATGCACTTTATCTCTTATTAAGTTGCTTGTTGTGCGATAACCATGTTCACTGGGGACGCCATCAACTACTCTTTGTTGAATTTCATGTGAGTTGCTATGCATGTCCGTCTTGTCTGAAGTAAGAGAGATCTACCACCTTTATGGTTGGAGCATGCATATTGTTAGAGAAGAACATTGGGCCGCTAACTAAAGACATGATTCATGGTGGAAGTTTCAGTTTTGGACATATATCCTCAATCTCATATGAGAATAATAATTGTTGCCACATGCTTATGCATAAAAGAGGAGTCCATTATCTGTTGTCCATGTTGTCCCGGTGGATGTCTAAGTTGAGAATAATCAAAAGCGAGAAATCCAAAATGCGAGCTTTCTCCTTAGACCTTTGTACAGGCAGCATGGAGGTACCCCATTGTGACACTTGGTCAAAACATGTGCATTGTGATGATCCGGTAGTCCAAGCTAATTAGGACAAGGTGCGGGCACTATTAGTACACTATGCATGAGGCTTGCAACTTGTAAGATATAATTTACATGATACATATGCTTTATTACTACCGTTGACAAAATTGTTTCATGTTTTCAAAATCAAAGCTCTAGCACAAATATAGCAATCGATGCTTTTCCTCTATGGAGGACCATTCTTTTACTTTCAATGTTGAGTCAGTTCACCTATTTCTCTCCACCTCAAGAAGCAAACACTTGTGTGAACTGTGCATTGATTCCTACATACTTGCTTATTGCACTTATTATATTACTCTATGTTGACAATATCCATGAGATATACATGTTACAAGTTGAAAGCAACCGCTGAAACTTAATCTTCTTTTGTGTTGCTTCAATGCTTTTACTTTGAATTATTGCTTTATGAGTTAACTCTTATGCAAGACTTATTGATGCTTGTCTTGAAGTGCTATTCATGAAAAGTCTTTGCTATATGATTCACTTGTTTACTCATGTCATATACATTGTTTTGATCGCTGCATTCACTACATATGCTTTACAAATAGTATGATCAAGGTTATAATGGCATGTCACTCCAGAAATTATCTGTGTTATCGTTTACCTGCTCGGGACGAGCATAACTAAGCTTGGGGATGCTGATACGTCTCCGACGTATCGATAATTTCTTATGTTCCATGCCACATTATTGATGTTATCTACATGTTTTATGCACACTTTATGTCATATTCGTGCATTTTCTGAACTAACCTATTAACAAGATGCCGAAGTGCCGTTGCTATTTTCTGCTGTTTTTGGTTTCAGAAATCCTAGTAACGAAATATTCTCGGAATTGACGAAATCAACGCCAGGGGCCTATTTTTCCAAGCTTAAGTCCGAAGACGAAACGGGGGCCACAGGTGCCCAAACCCTAGGGCGGCGCGGCCCCCCTGGCCGCGCCGGCCTATGGTGTGGGGCCCCTATGCCCCCTCCTGACTTGCCCTTCCGCCTACTTAAAGCCTCCGTGACGAAACCCCCAGTACCGAGAGCCACAATACGGAAAACCTTACTGAGACGCCGCCGCCGCCGATCCCATCTCGGGGATCCAGGAGATCGCCTCCGGCACCCTGCCGGAGAGGGGATTCATCTCCCGGAGGACTCTATGCCGCCATGGTCGCCGGAGTGATGTGTGAGTAGTCTACCCCCGGACTATGGGTCCATAGTAGCTAGATGGTTGTCTTCTCCCCATTGTGCTATCATTGTCGGATCTTGTGAGCTGCCTAACATGATCAAGATCATCTATCTGTAATTCTATATGTTGCGTTTGTTGGGATCCGATGAATAGAGAATACTTGTTATGTTTATTATCAAAGTTATATCTATGTGTTGTTTATGATCTTGCATGCTCTCCGTTACTAGTAGATGCTCTGGCCAAGTAGATGCTTGTAACTCCAAGAGGGAGTATTTATGCTCGATAGTGGGTTCATGCCTGCATTGACACCTGGGACAGTGACAGAAAGTTCTAAGGTTGTGTTGTGCTGTTGCCACTAGGGATAAAACATTGATGCTATGTCTAAGGATGTAGTTGTTGATTACATTACGCACCATACTTAATGCAATTGTCTGTTGCTTTGCAACTTAATACTGGAAGGGGTTCGGATGATAACCTGAAGGTGGACTTTTTAGGCATAGATGCAGTTGGATGGCGGTCTATGTACTTTGTCGTAATGCCCAATTAAATCTCACTATACTCATCATGATATGTATGTGCATGGTCATGCTCTCTTTATTTGTCAATTGCCCAACTGTAATTTGTTCACCCAACATGCTGTTTGTTTTATGGGAGAGACACCTCTAGTGAACTGTGGACCCCGGTCCAATTCTCTTTACTGAAATACAATCTACTGCAATACTGTTTTACTGTTTTCTGCAAACAATCATCTTCCACACAATACGGTTAATCCTTTGTTACAGCAAGCCGGTGAGATTGACAACCTCACTGCTTCGTTGGGGCAAAGTACTTTGGTTGTGTTGTGCAGGTTTCACGTTGGCGCCGGAATCCCTGGTGTTGCGCCGCACTACATCCCGCCGCCATCAACCTTCAACGTGCTTCTTGGCTCCTCCTGGTTCGATAAACCTTGGTTTCTTTCTGAGGGAAAACTTGCTGCTGTGCGCATCATACCTTCCTCTTGGGGTTCCCAACGAACGTGTGAGTTACACGCCATCACCCCTCCCCGATGAACAATTTTAAGGGTGGAAGACTTCGTCTTCCACTAAATTTAAGCTAACTCTAAAAAGTTTTCAAACACCTTTAGATGCACTAACTCTCCCACAGTCTTGAACCACCGCTAGGATCATGAAGAAGCTACAGATCCAACACCGGCCTGGAGTAGTCAACCTCTCCGTGAAGCTCGCTATCGGCAAGAATCCATCATGTCTCTAAGAAGCTGAAGTTGCGACCCTCTCAACAATGGCACGCCGACAGAAGGATGGAGTCTAACTTTCGTTAAGCCTTACAACACCACTAGTTCTGCGCTCACTAATCTCGGGACGAGATTATTTTAAGGGTGGAAGATCTGTAACACCCCAACTTTTGCAACCTTGACTAATTGTCCTTATTGCAAAAATTTGGGGGAACAAAAACTTTTTCTTTAAGCTAATTAGATGAATTACCTTGATCTGTTTGTTGAGATGAATTGCTTTGATCTGTTGGTAGATGTATTGTCTTGTTTTGCTTGTTGAGTTTTGTCTTGAGCTACCTCAAAGAACAACACCTCTAGTGGTCAGACAAACAACTCACCTAATAAAACACATGTGTGACCTAGGAAGAATTGTTTTCCTTCTTACTACATCAAGCTCTTCTTCTGATGGCAACATGAGTATGCCATCTTGATGTTTCTCTTTGTGTTACTCTAGCTCAATCATCCTTAATTCAAAACTTGGGATCATCTACCCCTAGCTACATCCCTCTCTTATACCCACTCATCCTTGTTGGTTTTGAGGCCATGTCGACCATCTGTGTTGACATGCTTAAAATGTCCAGACTTTGACAATTGAGGTGTTTCAAATACTTTTCAAATAAGTTCTATTTCAAATGACAACTCTTGCACATCTTGTGTATCTCTCTGATCTACCACATTGTATCCCCTCATCCTCCAATTCTTGATCAAATGGATGATCATTTGATACTTTCAAATCACTCCCAATTGACCTCTTATTTGTAGAGCAACTTATATTTCATCATGCCCATCTCAATCCTCTATTCTTTTCCATCATCACCTTGACCTCATGAATTGATGACTTATGCCACCATATTCATCCTTGAGAATATATGGTTATTTCACTCATCATGTCTCTTAGCCTTGCTCTATAAATTATCTAAACCACCATCACCACCCTATCTACCTTGGCATGCTCATGCATTGTTGCATGTGGTCAATCCCAATCCTTCCAAATTTAATTCAAATAAAACCTCTATTCATCAACATTACCTTGGATCTATCTCTTTCCATCATTTGTTTGTCACAAGCAAAGTGATAACAAATTTTCCTTTTAATGCATGTCACTCTCACTCTCCAATTCTATCTCTATGTCTCTACCCCCATTGACATTACCTCCTCAACATCATGCCTTGTCTATACACATGGATGTTGTGCATCTCTCTTTCATGGTTCACTTGTGTTTGGCAAAAATGGAGCCGGCCATTTTGTGCATGACAATTTCGGCCAGCCATTCCTCCTCATTTCCTTCTTCTACAAGCCATGCCTCCCACCTAACCCAATCCATAAATGGGCAGCCTCCCAACCAACCCAACTAATGAGGAGGCAGCCAACCCACCAATCCCTCTATAAATAGAGCTTGGCCGGCCACCCTCCTCTTCTTTGCTCTCATTTTCACTCTCCACTCCTTCCTCCACTCCCTCACAGCCTTATCCTCCACCCCACCCACGAAAATGCTGCTCCCCTAGCTTCCATGGCCGGCCATGGCCATGGAAATCCCCCAAGATGAAGCTCTCCTCCTCCCTCAAGCTCATCCTCACCATGAGAGCATCTCTCTCTCTCTTTTCCCCTAACCCTAGCTGATTTCCTCACCTCTTATTCTTCCTCCATTGCTAAGATTGGATCTTGATGCAGGTGCATGTTGGTCCAAGCATGGAGAATCTTGAGCTATCCTCAGATCTGAAGTTCTTGAGCAAAGTTCGTCAAAATCCCTGCAGTAATTTCTGCTATCTTGCTGTTTCAGATTCTGGTACGAAATTGTAAAATCCGCCAAAACTCGTGTGCAGGTCCAAATCGAGTGATTCAAAGTTCCACAGATAGATATTGAAAAGATCTACAACTTGGCGTTGGTCTCATCCTCAAATTGGTTACGGATTTTCCACGGTAAATAAAGTTCTGTAAACATGCAGAATCACTGTTTGTTAGATTTGTTCCATTTTACAAAACCTTTTTGAGCAAACTCAACTGTGAGAGAAAGCCCTCTTCAGTACCTCCATTTTGGCGTTGGTTTCACTTCGATTGACCTCTTGAAATTGAAATGGTTCACAGATCAATATCTGGTCAGATCTGACTTTGTCGAATTAAACCAGGAGCTTGGAAACGAATTTTTGAATGAAACCAGTTGGGTAAGAACCAGATTTTCAATACCTTTCAGATGCAGTAGACCTCATATTTTTATGAGTTGTGTACGATTTGTGGTGAATTAAACTTGTTCTGTGTGTTCTGCAGACATGGCTGTTAGCTTTTAAATCACCAAAAATCCATTTTTAAACCTAAATGAGTGATTCCAATTCTGTAGGATTACTGAATGTTTTCTTAATCATCTCAAACAAGTTTCAAACCTTTATCTGTTCTGCAACTCCATAGTTAAAGCAAATGGTAAAAACATGCAGTAACCTTGTCAATCCATTTGTGAGAGTTTCATACACAATTTGAACCCAAATCCAATTGTGTATGCATCTCTGTTTAATTACCTTTCAAATGCAAGTGGCCTCATATTTTTAGGATTTTTCTACGATTTATGGCTTACAGATCTTGTTTTCTGTACAGTCAGATTCAAAGAAATTCCTAAAATTGTAGGTTTAATATTTTTAGGTGATTCCAATTGAGTTAGTCTTGTATTAGTACTGGCTATATAGGAAAAATATTATTAGTCTCTGTTCATACATATTTGTTTCTGTTAGTAATGTTTATGTGTGACATGCATTGTTGAAGCAAAACTTTTCGGTTTATTTAAAACCCTTGACCAACTCTTTTTAGTAGAGATGGGAAACCTTTGTTTTATGCTTGCAAAACAAAACCTCTGCAACCTAACATTAGCTCTTTTGTTTTGCTTAAGTTTTCAAATGATGTGGTATATGGTTTGCTTCCTATTTTTGTATAGTGTTAAGTGAGCAAATTAAATTAGGAAAACTGATTTCTACTTTTCCAAAAATGTTTGAAATTATGTTGTGAATGTTTGTGATGCCAAACTAATGCACTTGTCATCTTTATGATGTTATCTACCAGGGGATATTTGGTTTATACCATGGTGATAACCGAGAGAGGCAATTGCTAAGTTGTGATGCACTCATACCTTTACTAGGTAAATAAATGGGGTTTTCTAAATTAAAACTCTTAAACTTGTTTTGTGGTATCTATAGGTCCTTAGTATGTTATACCTTGGATGCATGGTTAGTTGTTGATTGTTGAATGTTGTCTTGTTGATGCAATGTGATTGATTGTGTTCCTTTTATATTTTCCGGCGATAGATGCGAACAATTCCGGAGAAGAAGAAGAAGTGGAATCGGATGAGAAGATTATTTATATTGTTGGAATTCTTATATTGATGGAGTTGAAGAAGTACATGGACAAATAAGCCAAGGCAAGCCATCTCTTGATCTCTGAATGTTGAATCACATATTGTGGTTACTTTGTTGTTATGCTTGTCTCTCAATCTATCTTGTGTTGTTTCTACTTATGTTGATGGAGCATGCTCACCATGAGCATGTTGAATTCTCTTTGACACCTCACCTACAATTCTCCCTTTTGGGAAATGGTGGTCATCACCATTATCTTGGTGTACCCTCTAAGTGTGATGGTATGCCCACTTATCTTGTGTGTGTCGACCTCTTGACACCCTTTTTGCACCCCATAGTGGTATGGTGGTTAGCATCATGCCCTTGTCGTATCTTAAACCCCTTGTTGATGCCATGCATACTTACTCCCAAGTATGTGAACCCCTTGTTGCTGTTATACATACTTACTCTCGAGTATGTTGAACCCCTTGTTGATCTTATGCATGCTTACTCTAAGCATGTATGCCCCCTTGACCACCTATATTATCATCTTCTTAGTGGTATGATGATTAACATCATGACCCTTGTTGAATCATCCTATTTATGATGTCCCTATGCATGCTTATCCTAAGTATGTATGATCTCCTTGACACCTCAATTATCATCTCCTTAGTGGTATGATGGCTAGCATCATGCCATTGTTGTCTCTTAGTTCTTACATGAAACTATAGGTTGGGAACCCCTTGGAAAAATACCTTGTTGAAAAGAATTTTTGAAAACCTTGGGTGAGTTGGACTTACCTAAGTGTGTGTTTATGAAAGGAAAGGACTTTGGCAAAGGTGATTGGAAGGAGAAATCTTGTTTATGAAAACTTTGGCGCCTAAGTATTCACCCGTGACAATTAACCCGCGCAACCACAGCTACTCCAACGTGGGCACGGAGCTTAGCTTGACGTTTGTTCTTCTTAGCATGAGGCACCGCACAACTATACAAGGGTACGGTTACCCCCGAGTCCGGGTTGTCATGGTTGGGACAATAGTATAACGGGAGGCCTTCGGGGCTGACCCGTCCGGAAGACACTATGGGTCTCCTGGCTTGGCGGTGGAGCCACGCTCAAAGGGAGGTGAGCTGCCACGGTGCCGGGGAGGTACATACTCCATAGGGTAGGACCTCTTGCTAAGTCGAATGGGCGAAAGGCTATGTTCGGGTATCCGTCGTGGCATATGTTGTTATGCGGGGATGATGCCCACACGATAGGTATCCGGATAGAGGTGGGGAAAGTGTGCAAACTCTGCAGAGTAAAATCTATTCGAATAGCCGCGTCCGCGGTCATGGATGGTTGGAATGGCTGTTGCTTAGCCTAATGAGTTTTGGTTTACAAAATGGTTTGGCAAATGAAAGGAAAGAACTTGTTTTGAAGTACCGGAAGGGTACGGGAAAGGTTGTGTCGACCATATGGAGATGGTCGGGAAGGATAAATAAATTGGGTTACCCCATCCTAGTGTTTTATGTTGTGGAACTCTTTTGAAGTATCTTCTTCAACAAAGATATAGAGATGTCATAGAACCCTCTTAGTGTCCCCTTCAACTGTGATGTTGGGATGCTATATCCACAAGAGAAACTATTCTTTTCTTCATGCTTTTTCCACAAGAGAAATTAGCTCTTCTCTCTTGTCTTCTCTAGTTAGAACTGTTATCACCTTCTTGATGGTTTGCGAGTACAATTCCAATGTACTCACGGCTTTGTCCCTGGCTATTTACTTGGCCAGACCTGGAGGACTTCGACAGAGGAAGAAGGAGTTGACGACGTCTATGCGAGCTAGGAACGTCTTCCCAGTTGCCTGTAGGGTTATGGCAGATGACTTGGGTACTGCGCTGCTGAAGTATTGATGCTACTCTGATGTTTAGATAGGCCCTTCGAGGCTATTATGTAAGAATGGTCATGTGGCCTTATTGTAATTTTTTTATTCCGCTTCGTAATGGATGGTGTAATTTGATATCAGTTCGGTTATGTGTTCACGGCGCACTGATCATGGGATCGTGAACTGTATACATAACAGGGTATTTCGGACAGTTAGTCCGGGGTCCCCACAAGGAGTGTCTATTTAGTTTAATTAATTTGGGATTGGGAATCCCATTGCCAGCTCTTTTTGCAAAATTATTGGATAAGCGGATGAAGCCACTAGTCCATTGGTGAAAGTTGCCCAACAAGATTGAAAGATAAACACCACATACTTCCTCATGAGCTATAAAACATTGACACAAATCAGAGGTGATAAATTTTGAATTGTTTAAATGTAGCACTCAAGCAATTTACGTTGGAATGGCGGAGAAATACCATGTAGTAGGTAGGTATGGTGGACACAAATGGCATAGTGGTTGGCTCAAGTATTTTGGATGCATGAGAAGTATTCCCTCTCGATACAAGGCTAGGCTAGCAAGGTTTATTTGAAACAAACACAAGGATGAACCGGTGCAGCAAAACTCACATAAAAGACATATTGTAAACATTACAAGACTCTACACCGTCTATGCAAACCAAATTTTAGCAAGCTCTATGTATTTCTTCATTAATAGGTGCAAAGTATATGATGCAAGAGCTTAAACATGAGCACAACAATTGCCAAGTATCACATTGTCCAAGACATTTTACCAATTACTACATGTATCATTTTCCGTTTCCAACCATATAACAATTTAACGAAGCAGTTTCAACCTTCGCCATGAAAATTAAAAGCTAAGAACACATGTGTTCATATGAACCAGCGGAGCGTGTCTCTCTCCCACACAAGCATTTATTCAAACAAAAACAAAAATAAAAACACACAGACGCTCCAAGTAAAGTAAATAAGATGTGACCGAATAAAAATATAGTTTCAAGAGAAGGAACCTGATAATTTGTCGATGAAGAAGGGGATGCCTTGGGCATCCCCAAGCTTAGACGCTTGAGTCTTCTTGAAATATGCAGGGATGAACCACCGGGCATCCCCAAGCTTAGAGCTTTCACTCTTCTTGATCATATTGTATCATCCTCCTCTCTTGATCCTTGAAAACTTCCTCCACACCAAACTCAAAACAAACTCATTAGAGGGTTAGTGCATAATCAAAAACTCACATGTTCAGAGGTGACACAATCATTCTTAACACTTCTGGACATTGCACAAAGCTTCTGAAAGTTAATGGAACAAAGAAATCCATCCAACACAGCAAAAGAGGCAATGCGAAATAAAAGGCAGAATCTGTCAAAACAGAATAGTCCGTAAAGATGAATTTTATTGAGGCACCAGACTTGCTCAAATGAAAATGCTCAAATTGAATGAAAGTTGCGTACATATCTGAGGATCACTCACGTAAATTGGCATAATTTTCTGAGTTATCTACAGAGGATTAGGCCCAGATTCGTGACAGCAAGAAATCTGTTTCTGCGCAGTAATCCAAATCTAGTATGAACCTTACTATCAAAGACTTTACTTGGCACAACAATGCAACAAAACTAAGATAAAGAGAGGTTGCTATAGTAGTAACAACTTCCAAGACACAAATATAAAACAAAAGTGCTGTAGCAAAATAAACACATGGGTTATCTCCCAAGAAGTGCTTTCTTTATAGCCATTAAGATGGGCTCAACAGTTTTAATGATGCACTCATAAAGATGAGAGTTGAAGCAAAAGAGAGCATCAAGAAGCAAATTCAAAACACATTTAAGTCTAACATGCTTCCTATGCATAGGAATCTTGTAAATAAACAAGTTCATGAAGAGCAAAGTGACAAGCATAGGAAGATAAAACAAGTGTAGCTTCAAAAATTTCAGCACATAGAGAGGTGTTTTAGTAACATGAAAATTTCTACAACCATATTTTCCTCTCTCATAATAACTTTCAGTAGCATCATGAGCAAACTCAACAATATAACTATCACATAAAGCATTCTTATCATGAGTCTCATGCATAAAATTATTACTCTCCACATAAGCATAATCAATTTTATTAGTTGTGGTGGGAGCAAATTCAACAAAGTAGCTATCATTATTATTCTCATCATCAAATATAGGAGGCATATTATAATCATAATCAAATTTATCCTCCATAACAGGCGGCAACAAAAGACTACTATCATTATAATCATCATAAATGGGAGGTAAAGTAACATCAAAGTAAATTTCCTCCTCAATGCCCGGGGGACTAAAAAGATCATGCTCATCAAAACCAGCTTCCCCAAGCTTAGAATTTTCCATATCATTAGCAACAATGGTGTTCAATGTGTTCATGCTAATATGTTCCATGGGTTTTTTAATTTTCGGATCAAACCATCCATGTCTTAAATCAGGAAATAGAATAAGAAGCTCATTGTTGTCCATTATGCCTTACTAGTGTAAACAAGAAACAAAAAGATGCAATTGCAGGATCTAAAGGAAATAGCTTCGAGCACACACACAATGGCGCCAGAAAAGTACTGTTACCTGGAACCGGAGTATGAGTGCCTTTTACCTTTCCTCCCCGGCAACGGCGCAAAAGTGCCCGATGTCTACGGGAGCTTCTATTCTTGTAGACAGTGTTGGGCCTCCAAGAGCAGAGGTTTGTAGAACAGCAACAAGTTTCCCTTAAGTGGATCACCCAAGGTTTATCGATCTCAGGGAGGAAGAGGTCAAAGATATCCCTCTCAAGCAACCACAAAGCAAGAAGTCTCTTGTGTCCCCAACACACCTAATAGGTGCACTAGTTCGGCGAAGAGATAGTGAAATACAAGTGGTATGAATAAGTATGAGCAGTAGTAATAGCGCCAGAAAAGTGCTTTGCTGTCCAGGACTGGCGTGTGGTTGATGGTGGTAATATTGCGGACAGTACAGATGCAGTAGAACAGTAAACAAGCAGCGATAGCAGTATTTAGGAACAAGGCCTAGGGATCATACTTTCACTAGTGGACACTCTCAACATTGATCACATAACAGAATAAATAGATAGATGCTAGACTCTACACTCTCTTGTTGGATGATGAACACCACTAATTGCGTAGGGCTACAAGAACCCTCAATGCCGGAGTTAACAAGCTCCACAATATTCAATGTTCATATTTAAATAACCTTAGAGTGCAAGATAGATCAACACAACCAAACCAAGTACTAACATAGCATGCACACTGTGACCATCACACTATGAAAGGAGGAATAGATCACATCAATACCATCATAATAATAGTTAACTTCATAATCTACAAGAGATCACAATCATAGCATAAACCAAGTACTTCATGATGCACACACTGCCAACATTACATCATGGAGGAGGAATAAACTACTTTAATAACATCACTAGAGTAGCACATAGATGAATTGTGATACAAAACTCATATGAATCTCAATCATGTAAGGCAGCTCATGAGATCATTGTATTGAAGTACATAGGAGAGAGATTAACCACATAGCTACCGGTACAGCCCGAGCCTCGATGGAGAACTACTCCCTCCTCATGGGAGATAGCAGCGTTGATGAAGATGGCGGTGGAGATGGCAGCGGTGTCGATGGAGAAGCCTTCGGGGGCACTTCCCGTCCCGGCGGCGTGCCGAACAGAGACTCTGTCCCCGGATCTTGGCTTCGCGATGGCGGCGGCTCGGGAAGGTTTCGTACCGTGGCTTTTTCGTATCGAGGTTTTAGGTCGAGGGGCTTCTTATAGGCGAAGAGGCGGCGTCAGAAGGGGTCTGGGGCCACCAGACAATAGGGGGGCGCGGCCAGGGCCTGGGCCGCGCCAGCCCCATGTGTGGGCCCCCTGTGGGTCCTCTTTGGCAACTCTCAGGTGTTCTGGAAGCTCCCGGGGATTCTAAGATGCTGGGCGTTGATTCCGATTCCGAGAATATTTCCTTACTAGGATTTCTGAAACCAAAAACAGCAGAAAACAGCAACTGGCCCTTCGGCATCTCGTCAATAGGTTAGTTCCGGAAAACACATAAAAACGATATAAAGTGTGCATAAAACATGTAGATATCATCAATAATGTGGCATGGAACATAAGAAATTATCGATACGTCGGAGACGTATCAAGGCCCATTGGGGATGCCTATGTCACTTGGGCCGAGGTTCCTTGTTAGTGGTGTCGATTGTAACGGCCCCGGTTAGAACCCATAATAGATTTGTTTGTTCTGTTTATTATGTGCATCATCATGCATCATGCATCATATCATCCATGTTTTTAAACAAAATAAAATTATTTTATAAATCCTAAATTATTTTGTTTTGTTTTGTCTTCCTCTCATATGGTTTCTCTATATAAAACCTCCCCTCATCTTTTCTTTTAATGCCACTCTAACACCAAACCTACCTATCCAATAAAATTATTTTCAAATGTTTTCAAACTTCATAATAAAATTTTGTGCTGCTTTGGTTTGGTTTGAAATGGTTTTCCAAATCTGGTTTTAAAAACAAAGAAAGAAAAAATCTTTGAAAAAATCTCCCCTCCTAACCAGGCCACCCCTCTCTGGCACGTCTGTCCCTTTCTTCCTGGCAGCCCAGTTCTCCTCTTCCTCTGGCCCGATCAGGCCCAACCCACCTTACCCTCCACCAGGGTTGTACTGGTTCGAGCGGAGACGCTCCCCTCCGCGTTGTCGTCTTCCTCTCTCACGAGAGAAGCGTGACCGTGGTCCTCCACCACCAGCGCACCACCACCCCCTCCACCACCTACTTTTTCCCCCCTCTCCCTTAAATCCCCTTCGAGCCCCAGCAAACCCTAGCCTCTTCCCTCCTCAAGCCGCCGCCACCTCCTTTCCCCTCTTCTATTTTTCTTCTCTCTGGGAGCATCGCCCGCTGCAATTCGCCGGTGCCCCGTCGACTCTGGCCCTCCCCCTCCAATCCAAGTCCACGTCCAGCACCGCCTCTCCTCCACGATCTTCCACGCCGAAGAAATCGAGCCGGGAGGGTGACACGCGTACAGCACGCGTCCGTTGGGAACCCCAAGAGGAAGGTGTGATGCGTACAGCGGCAAGTTTTCCCTCAGTACGAAACCAAGGTTTATCGAACCAGTAGGAGCCAAGAAGCATGTTGAAGGTTGATGGCGGCGAGATGTAGTGCGGCGCAACACCAGGGATTCCGGCGCCAACGTGGAACCTGCACAACACAACCCAAGTACTTTGCCCCAACGAAACAGTGAGGTTGTCAATCTCACCGGCTTGCTGTAACAAAGGATTAGATGTATAGTGTGGATGATGATTGTTTGCAGAAAACAGTAGAACAATTGCAGTAGATTGTATTCGATGTAAAGGAATGGACCGGGGTCCACAGTTCACTAGTGGTGTCTCTCCCATAAGATAAATAGCATGTTGGGTGAACAAATTACAGTTGGGCAATTGACAAATAGAGAGGGCATGACCATGCACATACATGATATGATGAGTATTGTGAGATTTAATTGGGCATTACGACAAAGTACATAGACCGCTATCCAGCATGCATCTATGCCTAAAAATTCCACCTTCAGGTTATCATCCGAACCCCTTCCAGTATGAAGTTGAAAACAACAGACAATTGCATTAAGTATGGTGCGTAATGTAATCAATAACTACATCCTCGGACATAGCATCAATGTTTTATCCCTAGTGGCAACAACACATCCATAATCTTAGAGGTTTCTCTCACTCCCCCAGATTCACGGAGACATGAACCCACTATCGAGCATAAATACCCCTCTTGGAGTTAAGAGTAAAAACTTGGCCAGAGCCTCTACTAATAACGGAGAGCATGCAAGATCATAAACAACACATAGATATAAATTGATAATCAACATAACATAGTATTCTCTATTCATCGGATCCCAACAAACACAACATATAGCATTACAGATAGAGATCATGTTCGGCAGCTCACAAGATCCGACAATGAAGCACATAAGGAGAAGATAACCATCTAGCTACTGCTATGGACCCATAGTCCAGGGGTGAACTACTCACTCATCACTCCGGAGGCGACCATGGCGGTGTAGAGTCCTCCGGGAGATGAATCCCTCTCCGGCAGGGTGCCGGAGGCGATCTCCTGAATCCCCCGAGATGGGATTGGCGGCGGCGGCGTCTCTGGAAGGTTTTCCGTATCGTGGCTCTCGGTACTGGGGGTTTCGCGACGAAGGCTATTTGTAGGCGGAAGGGCAGGTCAAGGGGCGTCACGAGGGGCCCACACACTAGGTCGGCGCGGCCAAGGGCTGGGCCGCGCCGCCCTAGCGTGGCGCCGCCTCGTGGCCCCACTTCGTTAGCTCTCCGGTCTTCTGGAAGCTTCGTGTGAGAATAGGCCCCTGGGCGTTGATTTCGTCCAATTCCGAGAATATTTCCTTACTAGGATTTCTGAAACCAAAAACAGCAGAAAACAGCAACTGGCTCTTCGGCATCTCGTTAATAGGTTAGTGCCGGAAAATGCATAAATATGACATAAAGTATGCATAAAACATGTAGATATCATCAATAATGTGGCATGGAACATAAGAAATTATCGATACGTCGGAGACGTATCATCATCCCCAAGCTTAGTGCTCGTCCCGAGCAGGTAAACGATAACAAAGATAATTTCTGGAGTGACATGCCATCATAACCTTGATCATACTATTGTAAGCATATGTAATGAATGCAGCGATCAAAACAATGTAAATGACATGAGTAAACAAATGAATCATATAGCAAAGACTTTTCATGAATAGTACTTCAAGACAAGCATCAATAAGTCTTGCATAAGAGTTAACTCATAAAGCAATAATTCAAAGTAGAGGTATTGAAGCAACATAAAGGAAGATTAAGTTTCAGCGGTTGCTTTCAACTTATAACATGTATATCTCATGGATAATTGTCAATGCAAAGTAATATAACAAGTGCAATATGCAAGTATGTAGGAATCAATGCACAGTTCACACAAGTGTTTGCTTCTTAAGGTGGAGAGAAATAGGTGAACTGACTCAACAATAAAAGTAAAAGAAAGGTCCTTCAAAGAGGAAAGCATCGATTGCTATATTTGTGCTAGAGCTTTGGTTTTGAAAACAAGAAACAATTTTGTCAACGGTAGTAATAAAGCATATGTGTTATGTAAATTATATCTTACAAGTTGCAAGCCTCATGCATAGTATACTAATAGTGCCCGCACCTTGTCCTAATTAGCTCGGATTACCTGGATTATCATCGCAATGCACATGTTTTAACCAAGTGTCACAAAGGGGTACCTCTATGCCGCCTGTACAAAGGTCTAAGGAGAAAGCTCGCATCGGATTTCTCGCTATTGATTATTCTCAACTTAGACATCCATACCGGGACAACATAGACAACAGATAATGGACTCCTTTTTATGCATAAGCATGTAGCAACAATTAATTTTCTCATATGAGATTGAGGATATTTGTCCAAAACTGAAACTTCCACCATGGATCATGGCTTTAGTTAGCGGCCCAATGTTCTTCTCTAACATTATGCAATGCTCTAACCATTTTGGTGGTAAATCTCCCTTACTTCAGACAAGACGAACATGCATAGCAACTCACATGATATTCAACAAAGAGTAGTTGATGGCGTCCCCAGAACATGGTTATCGCACAACAAGCAACTTAATAAGAGATAAAGTGCATAAGTACATATTCAATACCACAATAGTTTTTAGGCTATTTGTCCCATGAGCTATATATTGCAAAGGTAGAGGATAGAAATTTAAAGGTAGCACTCAAGCAATTTACTTTGGAATGGCGGAGAAATACCATGTAATAGGTAGGTATGGTGGACACAAATGGCATAGTGGTTGGCTCAAGGATTTGGATGCATGAGAAGTATTCCCTCTCGATACAAGGCTTAGGCTAGCAAGGCTATTTGAAACAAACACAAGGATGAAGCGGTGCAGCAAAACTCACATAAAAGACATATTGTAAACATTATAAGACTCTACACCGTCTTCCTTGTTGTTCAAAGTCAATACTAGAAATTATCTAGACCTTAGAGAGACCAATTATGCAAACCAAATTTTAGCATGCTCTATGTATTTCTTCATTAATGGGTGCAAAGTATATGATGCAAGAGCTTAAACATGAGCACAACAATTGCCAAGTATCACATTATCCAAGACATTATAGAAAATTACTACATGTATCATTTTCCAATTCCAACCATATAACAATTTAATGAAGAAGAAACTTCGCCATGAATACTATGAGTAAAGCCCAAGGACATATTTGTCCATATGCAACAGCGGAGCGTGTCTCTCTCCCACACAAAGAATGCTAGGATCCATTTTATTCAAACAAAACAAAAACGAAAACAAACAGACGCTCCAAGCAAAGTACATAAGATGTGATGGAATAAAAATATAGTTTCAGGGGAGGAACCTGATAATGTTGTCGATGAAGAAGGGGATGCCTTGGGCATCCCCAAGCTTAGACGCTTGAGTCTTCTTGATAAATGCAGGGTGAACCACCGGGGCATCCCCAAGCTTAGAGCTTTCACTCTCCTTGATCATGTTGTATCATCTCCCTCTCTTGATCCTTGAAAACTTCCTCCACACCAAACTCAAAACAACTCATTAGAGGGTTAGTGCACAATAAAAATTACATGTTCAGAGGTGACATAATCATTCTTAACACTTCTGGACATTGCACAAAGCTACTGAAAGTTAATGGAATCGAAATATCCATCGAACATATCAAAATAGGCAATGCGAAATAAAAGGCAGAATCTGTCAAAACAGAACAGTTCGTAAAGACGAATTTTATTGAGGCACCAGACTTGCTCAAATGAAAATGCTCAAATTGAATGAAAGTTGCGTACATATCTGAGGATCACTCACGTAAATTGGCATAATTTTATGAGTTACCTACAGAGAATTAGGCCCAGATTCGTGACAGCAAAGAAATCTGTTTCTGCGCAGTAATCCAAATCTA
The DNA here is from genome assembly GCA_030979885.1 of Lolium multiflorum. NCBI lineage: Eukaryota > Viridiplantae > Streptophyta > Magnoliopsida > Poales > Poaceae > Lolium > Lolium multiflorum. The sequence goes on along the minus strand of CM061753.1, from coordinate 45,524,377 downwards.
GTATGAACCTTACTATCAACGACTTTACTTGGCACAACAATGCACAAAACTAAGATAAGGAGAGGTTGCTACAGTAGTAAACAACTTCCAAGACTCAAATATAAAATAAAAGTGCAGAAGTAAAAACATGGGTTGTCTCCCATAAGCGCTTTTCTTTAACGCCTTTGAGCTAGGCGCAGAAAGTGTGTATCAAGTGTTATCAAAAGACGGTGCATTGACATCTTACCAGGGGCGTTGCTCTTACCCTTCTTACTCTTATTCCTACTCTTTGGTCTAGGGAATACATGACCGCATCCGGGTGTAGAGGTAAAATTTAGAGTGCCTTTCCCAACATCTATGACTGCTCCCATGAGTTTCAGCAGGGATCTTCCAAGCGTGATTTGTCCTGTCCCTACACATTCAATAACGAGGTAATCAGTGGATACCGTCCTCCCAAGAAAGGTTGTGAAAACACCTTCAGCTATACCCTTAGGAATTATAACAGAGTTATCAGTAAGAGTTATTTCTTCTCCCCCTTCAGTAAGTTCCCAAAGTGTCAAAGATTCATAAATACTTTTAGGCATAAGGCAAAACTCAGACATAATATCACAACGAGCAGGAAAAGTTTCACCACCAATAGCAACTTTAACGGTAGGCACCCACATTGAAGGTTCAAAGCTTAATGGAACATAATCATAGTATTCGCGAATTTGGGTGTACACTTCTTTTAAACAGGATATATTTGTTTCAATAGTGTTTAATCTATTATGCATGCTAGCATGAGATGGATCAAAATTATTATCGGAGCTAAATGATGTAATCAATTTCCTTATGGCATTAAAAGCTTGATCCCCATCACAATGAAGGAAATCTCCTCCCACTACAGCATCTAAGGCATATCTATAGCGAAGAATAAGCCCAAAATAAAAGTTACTAAGAAGCAAACTTAGGGTCATTTTAGGTTCAGTTTTACTATAAGAATCAAAAATTCTAGACCAAGCTTCTTTAAAATTCTCTTCACCACCTTGTTTAAAAGTGAAGATTGATTCCTCTGGTGATAGAGTGACAACTACGGGACTAGTCATGATAATAAAAATAAAGTAAATGCGAGTAACTAATTTTTTTGTGTGTTTTTAATATAGAGTGCAAACAAGATAGCAAGTAAAGTAAAACTAGCAACTAATTTTTTTGTGTTTTGATTTAGTGCAGCAAATAAAGTAGTAAATAAAATAATGCAAGACAAAAACAAAGTAAAGAGATTGGATTGTGGAGACTCCCCTTGCAGCGTGTCTTGATCTACCCGGCAACGGCGCCAGAAAATCTGCTTGACACGCGTACAGCACGCGTCCGTTGGGAACCCCAAGAGGAAGGTGTGATGCGTACAGCGGCAAGTTTTCCCTCAGTACGAAACCAAGGTTTTTCGAACCAGTAGGAGCCAAGAAGCACATTGAAGGTTGATGGCGGCGAGATGTAGTGTGGCGCAACACCAGGGATTCCGGCGCCAACGTGGAACCTGCATAACACAACCCACGTACTTTGCCCCAACGAAACAGTGAGGTTGTCAATCTCACCGGCTTGCTGTAACAAAGGATTAGATGTATAGTATGGATGATGATTGTTTGCAGAAAACAGTAGAACAATTGCAGTAGATTGTATTCGATGTAAAGGAATGGACCGGGGTCCAAAGTTCACTAGTGGTGTCTCTCCCATAAGATAAATAGCATGTTGGGTGAACAAATTACAGTTGGGCAATTGACAAATAGAGAGGGCATGACCATGCACATACATGATATGATGAGTATTGTGAGATTTAATTGGGCATTACGACAAAGTACATAGACCGCTATCTAGCATGCATCTATGCCTAAAAAGTCCACCTTCAGGTTATCATCCGAACCCCTTCCACTATTAAGTTGAAAACAACAGACAATTGCATTAAGTATGGTGCGTAATGTAATCAAAACTACATCCTCGGACATAGCATCAATGTTTTATCCCTAGTGGCAACAGCACATCCATAATCTTAGAGGTTTCTCTCACTCCCGTTCACGGAGACATGAACCCACTATCGAGCATAAATACCCCCTCTTGGAGTTAAGAGCAAAAACTTGGCCAGAGCCTCTACTAATAACGGAGAGCATGCAAGATCATAAACAACACATAGATATAAATTGATAATCAACATAACATAGTATTCTCTATTCATCGGATCCCAACAAACACAACATATAGCATTACAGATAGATGATCTTGATCATGTTCGGCAGCTCACAAGATCCGACAATGAAGCACATAAGGAGAAGATAACCATCTAGCTACTGCTATGGACCCATAGTCCAGGGGTGAACTACTCACACACCACTCCGGAGGCGACCATGGCGGTGTAGAGTCCTCCGGGAGATGAATCCCCTCTCCGGCAGGGTGCCGGAGGCGATCTCCTGAATCCCCCGATGGGATTGGCGGCGGCGGCGTCTCGGGAAGTTTTCCGTATCGTGGCTCTCGACGGGGGTTTCGCGACGAAGGCTATTTGTAGGCGGAAGGGCAGGTCAAGGGGCGTCACGAGGGGCCCACACACTAGGTCGGCGCGGCCAAGGGCTGGGCCGCGCCGCCCTAGCGTGGCGCCGCCTCGTGGCCCCACTTCGTTAGCTCTCCGGTCTTCTGGAATCTTCATGTGAAAATAGGCCCCTGGGCGTTGATTTCGTCCAATTCCGAGAATATTTCCTTACTAGGATTTCTGAAACCAAAAACAGCAGAAACAGCAACTGGCTCTTCGGCATCTCGTTAATAGGTTAGTGCCGGAAAATGCATAAATATGACATAAAGTATGCATAAAACATGTAGATATCATCAATAATGTGGCATGGAACATAAGAAATTATCGATACATCGGAGACGTATCAGAGGGCTCAACGGTGACGAGATCGACCTCGCCATCTCTTCCGGCCGTTGTTTTCCGTCGATTACGGTGTCTCTGGTTCCTCTCCGGCCTCCTCGTCTGCACGTTGAGTTTGCGGGTGAGCTCGTGCACCCCCTAGACATCGTCGCCTCCTCCCTTGTTTCCATTTCGGCCTCTTCACCGCGGTGACCACCGTGTTCTTTCCGCAGACATCGCCGTGTGCCACGGTGACCACCGCAGACAACTTCTTCCCTGATGTCTTCACGCTCCCCCGAGCTGAATCCCTTCGCCAACAACCTCTTGGTGAGTTGCGCCATCTCTTTCCCTTTTTCCCTGGCTCCTGTCTTCATCGAATCCTCGCTATTGCCGAAGGATTTTGTCGCCGCGTGTGACAGATGCTTACATGTTCAGTTTCATCAAAGAGATAGAGCGTGCAAGGTTTGCCACGCTGGCTCCACGTTGGCTCGCCTGGGCCCCACCAGTCAGTCGCTGCGGCTGGGCACACCCACGGTGAGAAAACTTCTCAGATCCGGATCTGGATGCTTTTGCATCCAGGCCCCTCCCAATCTTCAGTAAACAACCCGCGGTCCCTGACCCCTGACCCTTTTGCTCAAAACCCCCTGCAGCTTTTTGTACCCACCCGAGCTCCTTCTGCTTCGTCAGCGCCCGCCCGGTCCCGCTCTACTGCCTGGGTGAGAAAAGTCTTTCTCTTTTCTCCGTTTTCCAAAATTCCAGAAAATGCATAAAACTTTCATAATTCATATCTTTTAATCTGTAATTCAAAATAAAAAGTGTTATATATGAAATTTGATCAGAAAAACATAAGGAACATTAATATGCCATCCATTCATCTGTTTGCATCTCGCATCATGTTGCTCGTAGATGGTCGTGTATGTTCACCTTACATATATGCAGAGTATTTCGGACACCGACTACGGTTTTCCCCGCTCCATTTAATATTGAAGTAGCGCACCCCTGCCATGTTATACCATGCTAATCAACACTTAACTTTGGCGGTAGAAATTCAACTCCAACCTATATTGTTTGTCCAGGGTTCCGACTCCGCTTAAATTGGATAAATTGCATCGCATCATCTTTGCCATGTCATGCATATCATCTTGATCATGCTAGATCTTCTTTATCCGTAGTAGTAAGACTTGCATGCGTTGTGTGTTCCAGCATTTGCTTCTTCCCGGATAGGATCGCGAAGTGGTGTTGTGAGATACGGCAAGTTCTCCGGATGTCCCTCGGCAAGCTTTAGCAGGCAAGCATTTCCCTATACTCCTGTCCCTGCAGGAGTCGCTCACCTATTTTATTTTTCCTTCTCCCTCATGCTATCCTTAAGTTGTGTTCTTGTCACGTGTCTCTTCCACTTGTTACCTCAAGCATCCTATATTGCCTCCACCAACCACCTACAACTATTGTTTGGTTATCGGGTCTGCCTTGCGAGTCGTAGTGCATGCTAGTGCTGTTTTATCTCATTACCGTTATTGTTATCTTATCGGGTTATATGTTGGGAAGAATCATGGTTACTTTAGTTGTTGATATTTGTTTAGCGGAGGCATCGGTGGGTCAGCTGCTTGTTTTGTGATGGCTCACTTGTGTTTCCTAAATATCTTAGGACCCCGAGTTCTTGTTATTTGTTCCGAGACTAAGCGCTCTAACCACATGTGGGTATGCTTACCGGGTCTCCCCTCGACCACTGCCGAAATCTACAGCTTTGTCCAGTGGCCACAATTAGTTTGAATGCTTTGTTTCTCCCGGGCGTGCAACCTTGTTTCTTTGTGGTCAGATGATATGATGTTACTTTTGGGGCCTTGTACCCCGTTGTCTCTTGCACGTTCGTAGGTTGCGGAGCCACTGCGAAGTGGTCATCCCGCTGGGCACTGATCACCTAGTACGCTGACGCAATAGCTGAGTCCGCTTCGGAGCACGGCCGGACTCTGATACGGGTTTAACTTAGTTAGGTGGCTTCCTGGACTTTGTTGTGGTGAAGGAGAGTGCGTGTCGTGATATCCACCTGTCGTAAGTGGGTTGATCGTGCGTGTGGGCACATTTGGGCACCCCTGCAGGGTTACAATCTTATCGATAAGCCGTGTCCGCGGTTATGGATGACTTGGAGCTGTATGACTCGACCATAGACAACTTACACCCTGTTGTTTCAATACTATTAACTTGCGTAGTAAGATAGAACAATTTAAATAATAACTGGTTAAAACTTGTCAACAGTGTGAGTACCTTTGTAAGTACTTCCTTGCGAGGGGGGAATGCATCGGTTGTGTTATGTTTGCAGAGTATAGAACAGTTAGTTTATGCGCTCTCTCATCTTCTCTGATTAGACGAATGTTGTAGAGTGTCTCTATAGGTTTTTAGTGCTTGCGCACTGCCGCTTAACCCCACCATATTGCCTATGATGTTCCTCTTGCGTCCTCTAAGTCCCCTGCGTGCCTCAAGTACAAAGGACGACTGGTTGACGAATGCTTATACGTCTTGAAGTCTTGTTAAGTATGAACCCGTACTTATTGCTGCTTCTACGGGACATAACCGGGCAGGTATGAAGATATGATGAAGATGATGTTAGCAAGGATACCCTTCCGGCTTGGCCTGGGCAGGGTTATGGACGCCGCTGGTTATCTTCAGGACTCTTAGTCCAATTTGTATCTTGTCGGTACTCGGACGTATTTGATCTTCTGTATGATTTGGATATTTGTATTGTATATTTGTATCTTAACTCGTTGGAGTCGTTGTTGTAATATATATTTCTTGTGGGCTCTATTGTAATCTTGTTTTAATGTTACCGCTCGTGTTAATTCCTCTGGCATCACGTGTGTGCTTCGTCGCGCACGTCGTGTCGGAGGGCATCTCTGAATCGATATCGTGCGGATTTCGGCGGGATCGCTGGAATACTCATGGTACCGGTTTCGGGGCGTCACAGTACCCCCTGATGACCCACAAGTATAGGCGGTGTATCGTAGTATTTTCGATAAGTAAGAATGTCGATCCCAACGAGGAGCAGAAGGTGTTGACAAGCAGTTTCGATGAAGGATTCACTGTAAATGCTCACAGACAAGTATTCACGGGGTTTTGATGTAACAGATGAATAAAGTACAAGTAAGTAAAATGTGAGAGAAATAATTGCAGCGAGTGGCCCAATCCTTTTAGCACAAAGGACAAGCCGGTTTGATTACTTATAATGACCAAGCGTTCTCGAGGACACACGAGACATCATATGGAACATGATCAGAGGTGATATGATAATGAATAACAATCTGAACATAAACCTTGGTTCAATGGTTTCACTCAATAGCATCAACAACAAGTAGAAATAGATACCGGGAGAGTTTCCCCTATCAAACAATCAAGATCAAACCCAAATTGCTACGGCGGAGACGAGGTGCTGCGGCGGAGATGGTGGTGATGATGATGAAGATGATGATGATGGTGATGGAGATGATGTCCAGCTCGATGACGGTGACGATGGCGTCGATTTCCCCTCCGGGAGGGAATTTCCCCGGTGGATTCCTGCCCGCCGGAGAGCTCTTTTCTCTGGTGTTCTCCACCCCGGCGGCTGTAACTCTTCGTGAGGTACCCTCTGTGGCTTAGGTTTTCGGGACGAAGGGTTTCGCGAAGAAAAGGAGGCGAAAGGGGCTGTGGGGCCCCCACACCACATGGTGGCGCGGCCAGGCCATGGGCCGCGCCGGCCTGTGGTCTGGCCCCACCTTGGGTCTTCTGCTCCTCCTTCTGGCTTCCTTCGTCATCTTGAAAAATAGGATTTTTGGTATAATTTCCTTCCACAATGATCTTCCGAAATATTGCGTTCTGACGGTGCTTTTTCCAGCAGAATCCTGGCTCCGGTGCTTGATCCTCCAATAATGATGAAACATGCAAAATAGATGAAATAACATAAGTATTGTGTCCCAATATGAAATATATCAATGAATAACAGCAAATTATGATATAAAATAGTGATGCAAATTGGACGTATCAACTCCCCCCAAGCTTAGACTTCGCTTGTCCCCAAGCGAAACTGAACTCATAAACAGACCACATGTTTATGGAGTGAAGAGTCGATAAATAAAATACGGACAAGAAGCATCATATTCATTCACACAAGACATTCTAGTAAACAACTTCCTCATATAACTCAACTTGAAACAAGTATAAAGTAATCACAAATAAAGGTGCATAAGAAATCATAGTTGGTGATGGCAAACTTCGTTCTTGGTCAGAGAACAATTAACAGATTATACTTATCTCATTGAGCAGCGCTCTCATGTTAAAATTTATAAGGCACAACTTGCATACTCAATCATAATGGTCTCCTCATGATCATTGATAACTTGCAAAGCTATATTCATTCAGATAAAACTTGTACTAAACAAGGAAAAATAAAAGACATGATAAAGCAAATCACAATATAATGGTTTGATCACAACTACTCAAATGCTTACTTGAGATGGAGGGAAATAGGTTTACTGACTCAACATAAAGTAAAAGACAGGCCCTTCGCAGAGGGAAGCAGGGATTAAATCATGTGCTAGAGATTTTTCAGTTTTGAAATCATATAGAAGTAACATTTTGAGAGGTGTTTGTTGTTGTCAACGAAGCGGGTACTCTAACCCCTTGCCGACAACCTTCAAAGAGCGGCTCCCATTTTATTTTTATTTTGTGTGGCACTCCTTCCAACCTTTCTTTCACAAACCATGGCTAACCGAATCCTCGGGTGCCTGCCAACAATCTCATACCATGAAGGAGTGCCTTTTTTTTTTGGTTTTATTATGATGATGACTCTCCCCACCTTTGCTTACACAAGCCATGGCTAACCGAATCCTTCGGGTGCCGTCCATCAATCACATACCATGGAGTAGTGTCTAATTAGTTTAATTAGTTTGGGACTGGGAATCCCATTGCCAGCTCTTTTTGCAAAATTATTGGATAAGCGGATGAAGCCACTAGTCCATTGGCGAAAGTTGCCCAACAAGATTGAAAGATAAAACACCACATACTTCCTCATGAGCTATAAAACATTGACACAAATAAGAGATACTAAGTTTTGAATTGTTTAAAGGTAGCACGTGAAGTATTTACTTAGAATGGCAGAAAATACCATGTAGTAGGTTGATATGGTGGACACAAATGGCATAGGTTTGGGTTCAGGTTTGATGCACGAGAAGTATTCTCTCGTACAGGTCTTTGGCTAGCAAGGTTAAATAGCAAGCATAAGAGTTGAGGGAAACAAACAAATATACATGTGATAGAAACAATCATGCATCTTCCTTGTAAGCACAAACAATTTTAACTTCAGAATAATAAGCTATGAGCTAACAAGAAAGAAAGACAATGAAACAACTACATGTATTTCTCTTTTCTACTTAAACCTCAAAGTGTTGTTGCTATTGACCAATGCTAAGTTTTCCAAAACCAAATAGATTTATTCAATGCTCCCAAAGTGATACCAATACTAACAACAAGGTAAATCATATAGTAGAGATTGCAAACTAAAATAAGATGTGCAATATGTAAATGATAAGACTTCTCATTAATATTCCATAACGATAACTCACACCAAGGGATACATAGATAACCAACTAAAGGAGAGATACTTCCAAACGCAACCCATCTTATATGATAACTTCCCTACTCATGATATGGCACTACTTGACAATAAAAAGTAAAAGGTAGTGATGATGTGATACCGCGGCACTCCCCCAAGCTTGGAACAAACCAAGGGGATGCCAATACCGATGATGAATTACTCCTGCGGCGATGGTGGTGATGAACTCCCGTCATCAAACTTCCAAGGAAGAGGCTCTCCATCAAGAAACGACATCTTGGTCTCGGGAATCCTGAAACTAGCAGCACGGCTTATGTATTTAAACCTGTTTTCATACTCACAGTTCTGATTCTGAACGTCATAGAGTTGTGCTTGGAGCTTGTTGGTGGTGTCGTGAAGTGAGAGGATGTCGCCCCAAAGCTTTGCAGTTTCCTTCTCATGTTCAGCAATGAGTTCAGACACAATCCTGTGGAAGATATCCACCTCACGCTCAGCCATCTTCTTGTATTTGAAAACCTCTTGTTCTAGCTTCTCCATTGTCTTGCAAGCTTCCTTCTCCTTTAGGACCCTGGACATCCTTGATCTGCTTCTCCTTCAACGAGCAGCAACTCCTTGGGGTGCATCCTCAGCTCCTCCATGTACAAGTTGCCAACATCCTTGCAGGAGCTGTCCTTCGGAGTTTCCGACAAAGACATGATGGTTCTAGATCCGAAGCAAATCGGGCAGAAACAGCTCGAAACAAAACACGTCGAGACAACGATATATGGGCCTCCAGGGGATTATATAGCAAAAATTTCACGACAAAAGGAAAGTTCGAACCAGAGTCGGAAAGGGGCGATGAGGCGGCCAGACCATAGGTCGGCGCGGCCCAGCAGCCGCGCCGGCCTATGGTGGCACGCCCTCGCGCCTTTTCCACTCCGTTTCGATCTCGTAATTTTTCATATTTTCCAAAACAGCAAAAATATAGTTCGGAAAGTAAATTGCGAACTTTTCATTACCAGTCGTACCTATTCAAAGTCGAGTTCTGGCGGACTGTCAATTTGTCCTTTGATGAAAGCCTCCGGTGTTTCCACTTTAATAATATCAACATCAACATTATAAGAATCACCTGAGATATAATGCTTGAGTCTTTGTCCATTCACCACTTGCGTAGCATTGCCTTGGAGAGAGCTAATTTAATTGCTCCGAACGATACACCTCCTCAACAACGTATGGTCCTTCCCATTTCGAGAGTAGTTTCCCTGCAAAGAATCTGAGACGAGACCGATACAATAGGACTTTATCCCCAATATTAAATTCTCTTTTGATAATCCTTCTATCATGCCATTTTTTAACTTTCTCTTTGAAGAGTTTAGCATTTTCATAAGCTTCACTTCTCCATTCATCTAGAGAACTCAATTGCAACAACCTCTTATCACCGGCAAGTTTAGGATCTTTATTTAATTCTCTAACTGCCCAATAAGCTTTGTGCTCTAGCTCTAAAGGTAAATGACAAGCTTTCCCATAAACCATTTTATAAGGTGACATTCCCATGGGATTTTTATAAGCAGTTCTATAGGCCCATAGTGCATCCTTCAATTTACTAGCCCAATTCTTTCTAGTTTTATTAACGGTCTTTCCCAAAATAGATTTAATCTCTCTATTTGATAATTCTACTTGACCACTAGTTTGAGGATGATAAGCGGAAGCAATTCTATGATTAATACCATACCTAGCAAGAGTTTTTTAAAACCACCATGAATAAAATGAGAACCTCCATCAGTTATAATATATCTAGGAACTCCAAATCTAGGAAAAATAATATCTAAAAGCATTCTTAAAGAGGTCTCACCATCAGCACTTTTTGTAGGTATGGCTTCCACCCATTTAGTAACATAATCAACAGCAACAAGTATATGAGTGTTACCTTCTGAAGAGGGAAAAGGTCCCATGAAGTCAAATCCCCAACAATCAAATGGTTCAATAACAAGAGTATAATTCATAGGCATTTCATTACGTCTGGAGATATTACCAACCCTTTGGCATTCATCACAAGATAAAATAAATTTTCTCGCATCCTTGAAGAGAGTTGGCCAATAAAAACCTGATTGTAGAACCTTTTTTGTTCTTTCTCCGGCGTGATGTCCTCCATAAGCACTACCATGACATTTACTCAATATCTCTTGTTGTTCATATTCGGGAACACACCTTCGCAGAATACCATCCACTACTTCTTTATATAAGTGTGGGTCATCCCAAAATAATGCCTCAAGTCATAAAAGAATTTCCTCCTTTGCTGAGCTGAAAAGGTTGGAGGCAAGTACTTGGAAACAATAAAGTTAGCATAATCAGCATACCAAGGACTGTCTCGCGAGCTCACCTTTATTACAGCCAATTGTTCATTTGGAAAACTATCATTAACAGGAACAGGATCATAAGCAATATTTTCCAATCTAGACAAATTATCAGCAACAGGATTATCAGCACCTTTCCTATCTACAATATGTAAATCAAATTCTTGCAAAAGAAGTACCCATCTAATAAGCCTCGCTTAGCATATTTCTTTGTCATAAGGTATCTAATTGCAGCATGATCAGTATGAATCGTAACTTTTGAATCAACAATATAAGATCTAAATTTATCACAAGCAAAGACTACAGCTAATAATTCTTTTTCAGTTGTAGCATAATTTCTTTGAGCAGCATCAAGAGTTTTACTAGCATAATGAATAACATTCAATTTTTATCTACTCGCTGTCCAAGAACAGCGCCTACAGCAAAATCACTAGCATCACACATAATTTCAAAAGGCAAATTCCAATCGGGAGGTTCAACTACAGGAGCAGTTGTTAAGGCTTTCTTTAGAGTTTCAAAAGCTTCCTTACAATCATCATCAAAAACAAAGGGTACATCTTTTTGAAGAAGATTAGTAAGAGGCTTTGAAATCTTGGAGAAATCTTTAATAAATCTCCTATAAAACCCAGCATGACCAAGAACACTACGAATACCTTTAACATCCCCGGATAGGGCATCTTCTCAATTGCTTCAACTTTAGCTCTATCAACTTCAATACCTCTCTCGGAAATTTTATGTCCCAATACAATTCCTTCATTAACCATAAAGTGGCATTTCTCCCAATTAAGAACAAGGTTAGTTTCTTCACATCTCTGCAAAACTTTATCAACCTTTCATCTTCGGAATTAGACGACGCTGATGTTCAACAACAGGCTTTGCATCATCTTCCATATTAATAGCATGTTGGCAAATAGAAGGAGAAATCCCCTTCAAATCATCAAGAGTGTAGCCAATAGCTCCTCGGTGTTTCTTCAATATTTCCAATAACCTTTCTTCCTCAATCTCTGAAAGCTTAGAACTAATAATAACAGGATATATTTTCTTATCATCAATATGAGCATATTTAAGATTATCAGGCAAAGGCTTTAAATCAAAAACAGGATCTTCCTTTGGTGGTGGTGTTGTACCCAAATCTTCCACCGGTAAATCATGCTTGAGAATAGGTTGGCGAAGAAAATTTTCTCAAGCTCATCTCTTTCCTGAAAACTTCACTCTCGCTATTCTCCAAATGTTGCTGCAAAGGATTATTAGGAACAAGAACAATAGATGCACACTGCTCCATTTTAAAATCATCACTAGGCAAATCAGCTTTATAAGGAGTTTTGGTAAATTTAGAGAAGTTAAACTCATAAGATTCACCAGCAAATTTAGTCAAAATTTTCTCTTTCTTGCATATAATAGCTCCACAAGTATTTAGAAAAGGTCTACCAAAAATGATAGGACAATAATCACTAGCAGCAGAACCAAGTACCAAAAAGTCAGCAGGATATTTAATCTTACCACATAGAACTTCCACATCTCGAACAATACCAATTGGAGAAATAGTTTCTCTATTAGCCAGCTGAATAACCACATCAATATCTTCAAGTTCACAAGAATCAATTTCATGCATAATCTCCGTGTAAAGCTCATAAGGAATAGCACTAACACTTGCACCAATATCACATAAACCATAATAACAATGATCACCAATTCTAACAGATAGCATAGGAACACTAACTTGTTTGGGTTTATTAGGATGTGAAACAATATTAGAATCATCTTCACAGAAAATAATATGACCATCCTCCACATTTTCAGTCACAAGATCTTTAATTATCGCAACAGCAGGTTCAACTTTTATTTGTTCTTCAGGTTCTATAGGTTTCTTTTCACTTTTATGAACCGCACTATTTATAACAGAGTACTCCTTCATTTTAGCAGGGAAAGGAGTTTTTTCAATATAAGCTTCAGGAATAACATGATCAGCAGTTTCAACTACAACGCATTTATTAATAGATGAATCAATTTTATCTTTATACGGTTCATGATACTTATCAAAATTCTTCTTAGGCAATTCATAATGAGAGGCAAAAGCTTTATAAAGATTTGCAGCAACTTGAGAATCAAGACCATATGTAGCACTCATATTACGAAATTTATCAGTATCCATAAAAGCTTCAATGCATTTATAATCATAAATTATACCTGATTCTCTATCCTTGTCGTTCTCCCAACCTTCAATATTTTCTTGGATCCGATCAAGAAGGTCCCTTTTAAACTCTTCTTTGTTGCGTGTAAATGATCCAGAACAAGAAGTATCCAGCAAGGTCTTGTCTTGAAAAGAAAGTCTTGCATAGAAATTATCAATAATAACATTACCAGGAAGCTCATGAATGGGGCATTTGAGCATTAAAGACTTCAATCTCCCCAAGCTTGGGCAATACTCTCTCCATCATGAGGCCAAAAATTATATATGCGATTCCGATCCTTGTGAATTTCACTTGGAGGATAGAACTTAGAATAAAACTGGGGCACAATATCATTCCATTCAAGAGAATCCCCATTATCCAGTAATTTATACCAATGCGCCGCTTTACAAGACAGCGATATAGAGAATATTTTCTTCCTCACTTCATCCATAGCAATACCTGCACACTTGAATAAACCGCATAATTCATGCAAGAACAATAAATGATCTCCAGGGTGGACAGTTCCATCCCCTTCATAGCGGTTATCCATAACACGTTCAATAATTTTCATAGGTATTTTATATGGTATCACTTCCTCACCTGGCGCCTCATCCACTACCGTTGCAGTAGTAGTAGATTTCCCAAATAGAAATTGAAGAGAAGATCTCTCCATAATGACTTATAGCAGCAGGCAGAAATAAAATCAGCACAAACAGTAAAGGTTTTCCTTACCAATTCCACTTACCAATAGCGCTTCACTCCCCGGCAACGGCGCCAGAAAATAGTCTTGATGACCCACAAGTATAGGGGGTGTATCGTAGTATTTTCGATAAGAATGTCGATCCCAACGAGGAGCGAAGGTGTTGACAAGCGTTTCGATGAAGGATTCACGTAAATGCTCACGACAAGTATTCAGGGGGTTTTGATGTAACAGATGAATAAAGTACAAGTAAGTAAAATGCGAGAGAAATAATTGCAGCGAGTGGCCCAATCCTTTTTAGCACAAAGGACAAGCCGGTTTGATTACTTATAATGACCAAGCGTTCGAGGACACACGAGACATCATATGGAACATGATCAGAGGTGATATGATAATGAATAACAATCTGAACATAAACCTTGGTTCAATGGTTTCACTCAATAGCATCAACAACAAGTAGAAATAGATACCGGGAGAGTTTCCCTATCAAACAATCAAGATCAAACCCAAATTGCTACGGCGGAGACGAGGTGCTGCGGAGATGGCGGTGATGATGATGAAGATGATGATGATGATGGTGATGGAGATGATGTCCAGCTCGATGACGGTGACGATGGCGTCGATTTCTCCGGGAGGGAATTTCCCGGCGGATTCCTGCCCGCCGGAGAGCTCTTTCTCTCTGGTGTTCTCCGCCCGCAGAGGCGGCTGTAACTCTTCGTGAGGTACCCTCGTGGCTTAGGTTTTCGGGACGAAGGGTTTAAGAAAAGGAGGCGAAAGGGGCTGTGGGGCCCCACACCACATGGTGGCGCGGCCAGCCATGGCCGCGCCCGTGGTCTGGCCCCACCTTGGGTCTTCTCAGATCCTCCTTCTGGCTTCCTTCGTCATCTTGAAAAATAGGATTTTTGGTATAATTTCCTTCCACAGTTGATCTTCCGAAATATTGCGTTCTGACGGTGCTTTTTCTAGCGGAATCCTGGCTCCGGTGCTTGATCCTCCAATAATGATGAAACATGCAAAATAGATGAAATAACATAAGTATTGTGTCCCAATATGAAATATATCAATGAATAACAGCAAATTATGATATAAAATAGTGATGCAAATTGGACGTATCACCCCCTACTAGTCGTCGCATGTCCCCATCACCTCCTCCAAGTGATCGCAGGTCACCCTCACCTCCTCTGAGTGGTCACATATCGCCACCATTACCCCATGAGTACGAACACCACATCCCTAGTCCATCTCCATCTCCTGCGCCGCCGCCTGCGCCCACTAAGACTCGGCAGGCACCCAACAAGCGGAAGCGTAGCCCATACACAGAGAAGCAAAAAAGCATATGCTATTGATTTCCTGAACACACCATCGCAATATGACTTACACGAGAAGAAGGATGACCATACACACACACTTGTGAGGGTAATCGAGAACAAGGATAGTGCTAGGGTAACTGAGAAGAAGGATAGTGCTAGCACGAGAAAATCGTCAACTAGAAGTGTAGCCGGGAAGAAATCAAGTTCAACAAGTGCACCCAAGGCCAAGCAAGCGACAGCAAGCAGAAAAGAAAGGAAGTTCCGCAGCTTGGAGAACAAGCCAAACTATCGATCTCACCCCTCAAAGTGTTAGATGTTCCATCGGTGTACCAGGAACATGGTGGTTTCAATATGGAAGAAGTTGCGGCGCTAGCGGCTGAAGTTGGTTGTACCGCGGAGAAATTGTTGAGTGACCATGATGCTGCAGTACCCAAGGCTGATATAGCTCATAAATTTGTCTACGGGGCCGACTTGGTCAGCAAAGAGCGGATGCATCAACTGCCAACGCATATGCGGAATTTGCATCAGTGGTACCTTGATGCGTGCAAGGAGAACACAAAATACATCATGGAGAATATCCCAGTATAATATTACTTCCGAAAGGAGGATCTCCATATTGATATTTCCGAACTCTAGCAGTTATTCTTTTGCCTGGCAGTGTTTGGAGAGTTTTCAAGAAGAATCATGCGGGTAACTTCGCAGAGAAGCTAACATTTACTCATGTACCGTGCGCCCAGCAGCCACATGGGACGAATCTATGTGGATACTACGTTTGCGAGTCCATTCGCATGTTATCCACTGAGAAGCACAACGATAATAGATTCAACGTAAGCAATAACATTCACAAATTTAATTTATTATCATAAAATTTCATTATCAAGATTGATATAGTCATATTCCTCTCAGTTTCCTATATAGGTCGACTTCATGTGGGAGAAGCTCCAACCACACGAACACCTACTAGGAATTACGGATGAAGTGGCGGGACTTCTGCTGAGAGAAGTAATATACAACAACGGCTTGTTTAGTCCAAAGAGAGTGGATTTAGTGACTAGGTGTATACGTGAGCACCCTCTAGATGCCACACGATCTGCGTTGAGATCCGGTTCTCGTCAATTGGATCTATTGCCTTGAAGTTGTCTTATCCATCGCTAAGTGTACTTGGCGTGGGTCCTACGTGATTTGAAAGTGCATCTGGCCCACTATTTGAATTCAAAAAGGTGGGTCCTACGTGATTTGCAAGTGTTGTTAGTGCTGATGTGGTTTGCTAACCCAACAATGATGGTAACAGTGGATTGCTAGATGTGACACGTGTCAACCAATGGATGCGTGCTCACGTATACACCCGGTTACCAGGCTTCTTTTGTTAGTCCAAATAGGCGCATCAAATGATCTCCATGTAATAGTTCGAATAGACGATGGGGTTTAGTCGCGGTAGTTGTGAGCTCCATTTATATGTAAGGGGAATCTACGAATAGACTTTTGCTTCAAATATTTGTTTTCTCGATCTATATATAATGAATGAACGTGTACATCTTGTCGTAGCGTACAGTATATGAAAAATGAAATAAAAGGGGGCGGTGGCGGTAGCGCAGGGGGGGGGGGTGCTGCACCCCTCAAACCCTAAAGCAGCAGCGTTCTGCGCGGTGCCACATAGAGGGCCTTTTGTCGCGGGCTGTATTACCACCCGCGACAAAAGGGGGTGTCTCCTACGCGCCCCACGCCTGCCACATGGTGGACCTTATGTCTGCTTAATTAATGGATAAGGCAAAGCTTTTGCCTCCGGTTTTTTTGTACATATATATAAAACATTAAATTCTTAAGCATACGTTTATATATATAGCAAACATCATATGAGGTAAAATATCACATGGTGAGAAATATTTGATATCACTTTATTTCGTGACGAGTTGTTATTATCACACGTCTAAGGATATTTTCGAATTGTAGAAATTTCATAGGATTCTTGTATATTCAATACATGGGTATTTTTTTCCTATGGATTGTCATTGGATTATGCCACCAAAGTTCTTATGGTTCAGATTCCTGTGGCTCTGTTCTATGGGAATTAGAAAGGCCGACCTAACCACTTTTTAAAGTCTAAATCACGTAGGATCAAAGAAGTTTTCTTGTGTTACATTCAAATGACTATTCATGTTATTTTCCAGTGTTTTAGATCCCTCTATTTTGAACTCACAAAGTTGTCTGAGTATTGTATTTCTCTGGGTCGTACATTTCTCAATCATCTAATCCAAAGAGGTCATAAAAAATACCATGCCACATATTTTATACTGTCTTCTATCTCGAAACATAGGTAGGGTCATTTTATTTTTACATTTTCCCGCTACCCTCTTCTAGGCGTTCTACTTTCTCACTGACACATATTTATCGCGTCATGTATTAGAGACTACACCAACTTGGATGGCACATAACTCTTATAACATATTTAGTTAATAAAAATACATGCATTAACTTGCAGATTCAATATTTCAATCTTTCACCAATTTGTTGCATCACCTCTCGAAATAATATTTTACTATCCCGTTGAAGCTCCCATTTAGAGAGTTATCAAACCAATTTAAAAATTCGTTTAAAATTTATATAAATTCTTTAAATTTGTGAAAATAATGTAAATACAGGTAAATTTCATCTGGTAGTATTTTTTCTCAGTGGCAATTGGAAAAAAAAATTCCGGCGGGATAGAGGAAGTACCATCCGAGAAATCGGGTGTTGATGCTTCCTTAAAAATTGCATTTCTGCAACCAGAGATGGTAAAAATAGTGTCAATATTATAATACGTGGAAGTACCGTTAAAAAAAAACCCGGTGCTAATGCTTCGTTAAAAATAGCATTTCTCCTTAAAAATAGCATTTCTCCTTAAAAATAGCATTTCTGCAACCAGAGATGGTAGAAGTAGTGTATGTGTTAAAATATTTGAGCACATGTACAAAAAGTACACCTAAAGTACCGTCGAAAATACCTCTCGAGTTTTATCAAATATATTTTCAAATTCATTAAAAAAATTCAAAATTCTTTAATTTTGAGAAAATTATGTAAATACCTGTATTTTCGTTTGGCAGTATTTTTTCTCCGTGGTAAAAGGAAAACCATGTGTACATAGGTGTATATATATTTATTTTTATTTTTACCGGACATGCATAGCTAGTCTCCCATACACAATTCAAAGACAATAACCTTTATTTAAAACGGAGATAGCTCATCTATTATTTTTTCCATCCGAACAGATGTGTAACTCTTGTCTTATAGATATGTAGCGTGTAGTTTTATCTTCCATTTAATGTACAACAGATCGAGCTAAGTAATAGATAGAGTTGGCCTAACTAAATGTACAACATCATGACTTCTTTGAGCTGTCGAGACAACGGCCGGCCGGCAAGGGGACTTCTTCTTTTCGGTTGGTGAGCTAGTTGATTGTGTTTATTATGTGCTGGATACATATTCCGTATATAGATAGATATTCTAAATCTTCACCATTAAGGGTATGTATAATGAGGTGAGTCTTCCTTTAGCCTAGCCACATAGGATTTTTTTTAGTTGGAGGAGAGATAAATAAAAAAGAGAAGGTTGTTTTCTTTTAGCTAAGAGATCATCTCTTATAAAATAAGAGAAGGTTATTTTATGCATTGTACAACGTATCTTCCCTTAGAAAATTAATTTCTTACTAAAAATAATTATTTATTATTAATTGCTATGGATGATAATAAGAGATAATGCATTATATGACTTATCTCTATGGTTTTCTCTAGATGACGTGGAAGGCTAAGAAAAAGGCATGCCTTCTCTATCATTGTACATGCCCTAATATATATACTTAACAAAGTTCACGTGTTATACCGCACATGTTATACGGACGTGTGAAACACGACTATAATGTTACATAATTAATCTATAGCTAAATCATAGCCGTAAGTTCTAGATCTAACCATCAAAATAATTAAGATTGAGTGGCTTAACATGGTGTTTTATTAGACATCCGTATATTGCTTTTGGTACAGTAGAAATAGTGTATGTGTTATAATATTTGTACGGGTACTAAAAGTATTGTCGAAAATACCACTCGAGATTTCTCAAACATAATTCAAATTCCTTCAAAATTTGTCAAATTCTTTAAATTTAAGAAAATTATGTAAATACATGTATTTTTGTTTGACAGTATTTTTTCTCGGTGGTAACATGAAAACAATGTGTAAGCGTATATATATTTTTATTTTTATTTTTACCGGACATGCATAGCTAACCTCCTATACATAATTCAAAGAAAAAAACTACACGTGTTATCTCCATAAAATAATCATTATTTAAAACTGGGGTTTCTTCATCCGAACATATATGTAGCTCCTATCTTATCTTTACTATTATATACGAGTTGGTACGTCATCAAAAATGTTTGATGTTAAAGATTGGAGACATCTTGACCATCCAATCTTACTAAACGTTTCCCGCTTGCCATCCAACCATCCATCATATATTTACCAAAACAAACGACAAAATCAGATCAGAAATCCTCACGGTAATCCATTTACTTCCCAGAAATATATACTTTTCCAGATATCACGGGATGTACTTTCCATTAACAGGAATCCATTTAATGGGAAACAATCACCGGATTTTAGGAAACCAATCAATTAGAAATTCCCGGAATTTGCCATACAACCGGATTTTGGGAAACAAATCACGGAATTTGCCATACAACCAGAATTTGCCATACAACCGGATTTTCGGAAACCAATCAATCAGAAATTGCCATATAACGAAATTTACAATGGAGCCTGACTGGAGCGGCGTGCACTTCACACTGCAGCGTTTATACTGGCAAGAATCAAAATGCATCGTTGCCGCAGCCTTGTCGATCTCGTCTTCAACAAATTTCTTCGGAACCGCAGCGTTGTCGATCTCCTCTTCACGTTCTTCTCTTCAGCATCGACTGCACGCTCCAGTCGTCATCTGATTATCCTGAAACAAGCAAAGATGAAAAATAGGAAAAAATATTTCCTGGTATAGTTCTTGGTACTCTTTCATTTCTCTCTTACCAGCAGTTGGTCAATGATCTTCGTAGGTAAAATATTTTTAGCACCCTGTATTCAAATGAACTGAAACAAATTAACATGGACCAATTCAGTACAAAAAGTTTACCATGGACCAATTCAAGAGCCCGTGCTGTTTCCCATATTACCATGGACCAATTCAAAAGTTTTTATATGCCTTCGATTATCATGTAAGCTTTGGTTGTTTCAGGATAATGAAAGTGATAAATACAAGCATGTCTCCTCTATATAAATGGTTAATTTAGTCTCCAAGTTACTTCACCGCATGCCTCACCTTCAACGTGCACGCGGTACTGCAGCACAGAGAGTGACGGTAATATCGTATATATCTCATACTTAGTCCATTTCCTACCTATATTCAACAATTACTTAACGGCTCAATCATGTTCCACGCGACTACCTTACTAGGACAATGGGCGATAATTTAAGCCGCGATGACTTCTTTAACGAAACGGAACAGACCATAATTTAGCCTCTGGCATGCAGGCGCCGCGCACGCGAGGCGGGAGACGGCTACGCGGGCTCCAGCGTGCAGGGCCGCGCTGGGTCCGGCGTGCAGGCGCCGCGCACGCGAGGCGAGAGACGGCCGTGCGGGCTCCGGCGTGCAGGGGCCGCGCTGGGTTCGGGCCCGAGGATTGGGTCGGCGGGGTTGAGGGAAAGGGAGGAAGAGGAGGACGGCCGGGCGGGTGGGCTCAGGCATGGTGGCGCGGAGGCCTGCCGGGCATGCTCAGACGTGGCGGCGCGGAGGACGGCCGGGTGGACTAGAAGATTTGGGTAGGGGAGCGCCTCTCCGGCGTGCAGGAAGAAGAGAGGATGGGGAGAGAATAGGATAGAGAGAGTGAGAGGGTTATTACTTTTTTTCAAGAGATTTTCACATGTATACTTATGATGACCCACAAGTATAGGGGTGTATCGTAGTACTTTCGATAAATAAGAGTGTCGAACCCAACGAGGAGCAGAAGGTATTGACAAGCAGTTTCGATGAAAGATTCACTGTAAATGCTCACAGACAAGTATTCAGGGGTTTTTGATATAGTAGATAAATAAAGTACAAGTAAGTAAAATGCGAGAGTAATAATTGCAGCGAGTGGCCCAATCCTTTTTAGCACAAAGAACAAGCCGGTTTGTTTACTTATGATGACCAAACGTTTTTAAGGACACACGGGAATTTAGTCTAGTATAGATAGGTAGCGTGTAGTTCTTTTTCTTTCCTTTATTGTACATCAGATGGAGCTAAATAATAAATAGAGTTGGCCCAATTGAACGTACCATTCTTTGTGTTGTCTAGACAACGGGCGACATGCTACCTTACTTCTTCTTTCCTGTAGGTGTGCTAGTTGATCGCGTTCCGATAGATAGATATTTTAAATCACCACCATTAATATATGCACTTAATAAAGTTCACATGATATATGTCACATGTTATACGGGACGTGTTTGACACGACTATAATATTAAGTAACTATTAATCCCTAGCTAAATCACAATTGTAAGTTTTAGATCTAACCATAAAAATAATTAGGATAGTGTGGCTCAACGTGATGGCTTTGTCAGGCATCCGTCACTAGTAGAAAAAAAGACTTCCATCTCAACCCATTAGTCTCCAAATATTTTGACCCAGGACTAATGGGGTCTTTAGTCCCGGTTCTGCTGGTGAACCGAGACTAATGCTCCTGCTCGAGACTAAAGGGTACACCAACCGAGACTAAAGGGCTATGGTGAGTTGCGGCCGGCGCAGGCTCTTTAGTCCCGTTGGTGATACAAACCGAGACTAAAGGGTACCCTTTAGTCTCGGTTCGTAACACCAACCGGGACTAAAGGTTATACGACATCGGAAAAAACGTTTAATATATCAAAATCATTGTGGGAAAAAGTTACATCCGAATTCACTAGGGTTTACCCGATTAGCCAATTTTTAGATTCTAAAAAAGCCAAATAAAAATATGAAAGTAGGAAGATTTTAGTTTTTGCAATAAATTACGGATTACATATTTTTTTACATTTTTCAAAAAATTAAAATTAATAATTGCATCCTGCATAATGATTACTATTACTTTTACTCAATTTTTAGATTTTCAAATTTTTAGGTTTTGGGTTTGGCAAAAAAATAAATATTTTAAAAAATATATTAAAAAATTAGAAATAATACAAATAAAAAAGCTAATGTTTATTTATTTATTCAAGATTATTATTACATCATTACTTTTGTTTATTAAACTATTTATTTGAAATTCAGACAATAAAGAAATGTGCCATCAACCAACATGTTAATATAATTGATATGATACTAGTATCACATACATGCGCACGAAGCACTTGGATGCGGGACGGAATGGAACTCGGAAGTTAAGCGTGCTAGAGTAGTGGGAGGATGGGTGACCGAGCGGAAAGTTTGACCACGAGTAAGTAATTTAACTAGAGATAATTGCAGTTAGACACTAAACTATGTAAATAACTGAAATAATAGAAATTCTGAAAAATAAAAAAAAGAGGGGGTGAAAAATAATTAGAAACCAGAAAAATTAAAAAAATTAACGAAATAGCCTTTAGTCCCGGTTCGTGTTACAAACCGGGACTAAAGTTTTCGCCCTGGCGCACGCTAGCCACCCCACGTGGATGGACCTTTAGTCCCGGATCGTAAGCAACCGGGACTAACGGGGGGGCTTTAGTCGCGGGACTAAAACCCGTTGTGAACCGGGACTAAAGGCCATTTTTCTACTAGTGCATATATTGCTTTTAGTATGTAGAAATAGTGTATGTGTTTATAAGATTTGAGTACATGTACCAAAAGTACCGTCGAAAATGCCACTCGAGATTTATCAAACATCTTATCAAATTCGTTCAAAATTTGTCAAAGAATATAAATTTGAGAAACTTATGTAAATACCTGTATTTTCGTTTGGCAGCATTTTTTCTCAGTGATAGGTGGAAAACCTTGTGTAGGCGTATATATATTTATTTCTATTTTTATCGGATATGCATAGCTAGTCTCCTATACACAATTCAAAGAAAATAAAATCTTTATTTAAAAAGGAGATAGCTTGTTTATATTTTTTTATCTATCCGAACAGATATGTAGCTCCTGTCTTATAGATAGGTAGCATGTAGTTTTTTTTCTTTCCTTTAATCTATATCTATACCTAATAATAAAGGGAGGATTGTTTCCTTGGTCCAACACTTTTTTGGACCAATTTGCCCTAATAAAGGGAGGATTGTTTCCTTGGTCCAACATTTTTTTGGACCAATTTGCTCTCCCACCAAATCTATATCTATACTATTTTTTCGTCCCTCGTCAGCTTTCCCCGTTTCATACGGTTTCTTCATCGTGCGGAAGCTTCGCTTGACCGAACAACCGGTGCTCGTTGTTGTTACCGTCCTTGAATCCAACCCAATCTCTTCCCCTGTCGCACGCCTCCCCGCCGCTACTTATACATCCGGACCTGAACCTGGTCAATATATATATATATATCAACTTCATGGATTTGCGGCTCCTCACGGGACGTAAGGCGCCGAAACGCAGCTGTCGTCCAGCTTCGTTTGATTTCGATCGGGGCTTCTCATGGACGATTTCGGCCGGAGCTTTTCCTGCGTGATTTTAATTGGAGTTTGTGCTGATTAGCCAGCGCCAGCCAAACAGATACTAAGGAGTTCGAGAATAAGCGGAGAGCGATCGCTGCCTCCAACTCCTCGATACACCGTGTGCCCTCCTGCCTACCACACCGTCGATGTGGGATTAGGCGGACTGAGCCTCGGCAACCAGTGGAAGAGCAACCTCAGCACTACCAGGTCGCCTACGGCGTCGGCCAGAGCAGGTCTCGGCTGTTGCCGGAAGGCCCAATCCCCCGTTTCGACAGCGCGCCCACGGCAGAATGGCAGATACATGGAGACATCAAGGGCGCTTCTGCTTGGGTGCGTGGGCGATGCGGCCATTAGAGGGGTCTGAGGAGTTCGCTCGCACCGCAGGTATTTGTCGCATGTTCGGTCCTTGATTGCGCCGGGCTCCATAAAGGGTACCAACTCGTCGAACTCGCTAGGAGCACGCCCATTAGCACCATGTATGATCTCGTCCAGCGTCCAGGCATGGGCGCTGGTGGTCACAAACCAAGGATCAGGAGCGAGAAGGCAATGTGATAACACGCTCGCTGAGAGACTCGCCGAGCAGAGCCACTAATACACCTTCTCCTCCCTCAGGTTCGGTCAACACAGAATGGTCTGGTGGTTTGGGATTGGAACTGCTATGCTCGTTTTCTTGGGCCGCTGGTTGTAAGGGCATGTAAATCTTCTTTCGATCGTGGTGCCTGTCACTTTTGATCTTGTCAAGTTCAGTGGTAGTATTAGTAGAGTTCAGACTTGATGCTAAATATTTGTTGTATTAATACTTCAATGATGAATCGAGAAAAAGTTCAGTCGACATTGCGATGATGCAACAAACGTTATTCTATAAGATTGTGCAGATTATATTTGGATATTGTCTCAACTTGTCTAGATTCAGGCATATAAATAGAGCAGTGAAACTAAAACAAATTTTCTCTATACAACGAATTGGTTGTGTGTGTGATGAACTTAGACTGTTGTTTGTTCAGCCAATGGACATTTATTTACTCTTTAGAGATACCAATGCATTTTTTTGCATGTTTGTGAACAGTAGCCAAGATTTTCATTAAACATGGACGTACTATAAATCCAGCCAATTTTTCACCAAAGTATTCATCATTTTTTCATTAAAATAGGCAGCGCCGCCAGCCAGAAACCTGAACATGTGCCCGGGCTTAGGGACGGTAGGGTCCGCCCATGTTTGTGAAACTATATACCAAATTTTCACCAAAGTATTCATCATTTTTCATTAAAATAGGAAGCGCCGCCAGCCAGAAACTTGGACATGTGCCCGGGCTTAGGGACGGTAGGGTCCGCCCATGTTTGTGAAACTAGATTTTTCTCTCCCGCTGCAACGCACGGGCAAATTTCCTAGTTGAGTACAACGGATGGAGCTAAGTAATAAATAGAGTTGGCCTAACAAAACGTACAACATCAGGACTTCTTTGTGCTGTCTAGATAGCGGAGGGCAGGCTGCCAGACTTCTTCTTTTCAGTAGGTGTGCCAGTTAATCCCGTTTGTTATACGCTGATACATCTTCCATATATAGATAGATATTTAAAATTGCCAACATTAATATATATACTTAATAAAGTTCACATGTTATATCTCACATGTTATACGGACTTGTCAAACACGACTATAATATTACGTAACTATTAATCTCTAGCTAAATCACAGCCGTAAGTTTTAAATCTAACCATCAAAATAATCAATATTGTGTGGCTTAACGTGGTGGATTTATTAGACATCCGTATATTGCTTTTAGTATGGTAAAAATAGTGTCTACGATATAATATTTGAGTACAGGCACCAAAAGTACCATCGAAAAGACCGCTCGAGATTTATCAAGCATATTTTCAAATTCGTTCAAAAAAATTTAAAATTATTTGAATTTTAGAAAATTATATAAATACTTGCATTTTCATTGGGAAGTTTTTTTTTGGGTGGTAACCTGAAAACTATGTGTAGGCGTATTTATTTTTATTTTTATTTTCACCGGACATGCATAGCTAGTCTCCTATACATAATTCAAAGAAATAACTACACGTGTTATCTCCATTGAACTAAATCTTTTTTTAAAACTGAGATAGCTCGTGTATTCTTTTTCCGTCGGGACAAATATGTAGCTCCTATCTATAAGATAGGCAGCGTGTAATTTTTTTATTTTCTTTAATATAGAATAGATGGAGCTAAGTAAATAGAGTTGGCATAACTGAACGTACAACATCAGGACTGTGTTGTCCAGACAACGAACGGCAGACTACCGGACTTCCTCTTTTTAGTAGGTGTGCGAGTTGATCGCGTTTGTTATGCGTCGATACATATTCCATATATAGATCGATATTTTGAATCTCCAACATTAATATATATATATACTTAATAAAGATCACGTGTTGTGCCTCACATGTCGTACGGACGTGTCATACCCGACTATAATGTTACGTAACTATTAATTTCTAGTTAAATCACAGCCGTATGTTTTAGATCTAGACATCGAAATAATTAAGATTGTGTGTCTTAACGTGGTGGCTTTATTCAGTAGTATATAATATATAGATAATATATGATGTGGCCACTGGACAAATGACCTTATTATTTATACAAATTATGAATATAGAAGAAAATTTACAAAAAGCATACGTAACACCCAACTCCATTGTTTTTAGATTATTTTCAACTTTCCTTATTTAGAATTTTTAAATTTTTAATAAGTTCCAAAAGTTTATTTATTTATTTTGGTCATTTTGATTGTTGACGCCTCTGCTCCTCAATTGTTCATAACAGTTATGTGTGAAATTGTCACCATGCCATTATCGACTTTGCTTTTACGTGAGCATGGAATCAAATATAGGCTATTTTGATTTGATAGGGCTGCCAAGGATAGGCTCCAAAAATCACAAAATTTTGATAAAAAATCTACCATTTAAGTTATGAAAGTCCTGGAAAATTACATATGAATCTGCATCTTTGCGAGTTTTAATGATGAGTTACATCTTGATGTGAGCAACACAGAAAAAAAAAATCATGAACCTTCATAGTGAATAGTGCATTTGCTAGGAAATCATGGCATATCGAAATTGACGGGTACATCTACTACCACAATTAAAAAGATAATTTGCCAATGACCTATAATGGTGATATATCTTGTTATAGAGCAACATGGATCAACACGCCGATTCCATTGCATTGGGATAAAACAAATGATATAGAAAAGGGAAATGCCAATGATAACCAGTGATATCTTTGAAACGAGAAAACCCAATGGTTCCCTCCACATTAAAAGCAGCGTTGATATTGCGCAGACCACCACGTGCAAAGGATGTACATTTTACTAGTCGAGAGAAGATTTGATGCAGCTAAGTACCAGTGCTTCTAGTTTTTGAAATATTTGAAAATTTTACTTCTATGTTTCATAAAATTCATAAAATTTATTTCATGAATACATACATATGTCCCCAATACACATGCAATAAATTGTGTTGTATTTTGAGCTACGTGAAAAAAATATAGTTGTATATATATAGTTTTTGTCATATTTTTTTCTTTTTTATATAGTTCATAGTACAACATATTTTCCTCCAAAATTCGGGCGCTTCTTCCAATGGATAGATCGATTCGAGGCTGGATGGAATTTCCAGCTGGCTGCCCGCTTACAATCTCACATTGCTGTACTATAAATACACGTGCAGAACTGTGGAAGCCAACAGTGATAATACTGTACTAGTTGTTGCTTCCGACTTGCTCCGAGACCATCCTAGGTATATGCTCAGCTACGGGGCTAGAGTCTGGCGAACGAGGGCAGCTGCCCGGGCTCTGCCCAGCATCCTGCACAAAAATTATAGCATGAAGGAGCAACGAGCTCCATGGATAAACCCATGCCGTCCTCGTCAACTCAGCTCAGATGGCTCTACTCACATGCTAACTCCGCCGGTGGATATGCTGAAGCACGCGAAGGAGCGGGTATACACGCCGACGCTGGCCTACGCCGTGCGCCGGCGTGATCCGGAGCTCATCCGCCCGGCTGCCCATACGCCCCGGGAGACCAAGCGTCTGTCGGATATTGACAACCAGGAGGACTTGCGCACGCACGTGTCCTTGGCGCTCTTTTACCGTGGCGCTGGTGGACAGAACGGCGTCGACCCGGCCGGCCTCATCCGACGTGCGCTCGGCGAGGCGCTGGTGCCCTACTATCCGTTGGCCGGTCGGCTCAGGGAGGTTGAGGGTCAGAAGCTGGTGGTCGACTGCAACGGCGAGGGGGTTCTCTTCGTGGAGGCCGACGGTGACGTGCGGTTGGTAGAGCTGGAGGCTGTCGGGCTCAGGCCGCCGTTCCCTTGCTGGGACCAGCTGCTCTTCGACGTGGAGGGATCCAGCGGCGTGATTGACTGCCCCTTGCTGCATATCCAGGTAAAACATTAGTATTTCAAATAAATATTTCAGTATTCCATGGGTCCATAATCTAACCAACAATTGGCTACGAGATGACCAGGTAACGCGTCTGCTGTGCGGCAGCTTCGTATTCGCTCTCCGCTTCAACCACGTCATCTGTGACGGAATCGGCATTGCCCAGTTCATGAACGCCATCGCCGAGCTCACCCGTGGCCTCCCGTCCCCGACCATCGCACCCGTCTGGTCCCGGGAGCTCCTCAATGCTCGCGACCCGCCTATGCCTTCCTTTACGCACCGCGAGTTCGACCTACTACTTCAGCAGCCTCCGCCGGCCGGCGATATGGTCATACGTTCTTTCACTTTCGGGGCATCAGACCTCGACGCCATCAAGAAAAGCCTCCCTCCACTCCTCCGCGACACGGCCACCACCTTCGAGGCCCTCGCCACGTTCCTCGGGCGTGCTCGCGCCGCAGCGCTCGAGCTCCCCCCAGGAGGGAATGCTCCGCTAATGATCATCGTTAACATTAGGGGTGTTGCCGGGACGAACCTGCCCGCCGTGGGGTACTACGGCAACGCGTGTGTGCCCTCCACGGTGTTGGTCGACCCGGCAGTGCTACTTGGTGGCTCACTGGGCGATGCCGTGGCGCTGGTGCGGCGGGCGAAGGCCACGGTGACCTCCGAATACGCTCGTTCCATTATCGATGAGATGGTTCTGCTCGGCCGACGGTTCTTGTGTCCAGCAAGCATGTTCGTGCTCTCTGACGCCCGTCATCTCGGGTTCGCCCGTGTGGACTTCGGGTGGGGCGAACCCGTTTATGCTGGCCCAGCCGACACTGCCTTTGGTGTGAGTAGCTTCATCACCGGTAAGGATCGCGATGGGGATGGCACAGTTGTCGTGCCGGTCGTGCTGCCGTGGATGGCAATGGATCGGTTTGCCACTGAGGTGGAGAGGCTGTTAAACCCTGTGAAGCCTCAGTTATTTTAGCTAGGATTGTATTTCGTATTTCCTTCCTTCCGTTTGCTTAACTTTTGGTGGCTGTGTGCGTCATCGTGGTAGATGCGCAATGACAAAGCCCATGTTCACGATTCACGAACGTGGGATGGCACGATTAGATCGTGGGTTTGTGTTGACATTTTGTTTTTGATGTAATAAAGGAAAACTCTCTCATTCATAACCTCTCACACATCCACCTGCTTCCCCGTGCGACGCGTGGGCAAACAAAAATGGCTCCAAGTCTTTCCCTAATAGCACTTTCACATGGAAAACACTCTTATACATAGCGTCATCTTGCTTCCCTTTGCGACGCCGTGGACAGACAAAAATGGCTCCAACCAAGTCTTTCGGTAATAGCACTTCCACATGGAAAACACTCTTATACATGGGCAGCCCTATTTCGCGGTCGACCGCGCGCGAGTCCATGGGCGGTCGATTTCCGACCAGCCGACATTCCATTTTAGGCTTGTTTCCGTTCGCTTTCTGTATTCCCTTTCCGACCATGGGCGCTCGATTTTACCCGGCGCTAGAAAAAATATACGCGCGTCCCGGTAGTCGAACCCGCGCCCTTCGGTACAAGGCCGGGAGAGGCAGCACCGTGCTGACCAACTTGCCCTCGATCGTTTCTTGTCGTTCACAAAGACGACTTCATTTTGTACTATATAATCTACGCGGGCAGAAGTAAAAAAGGCAAACTAGACGTGCAATAGAAATACCGAGCAAACGAAAAAATCAAATTTCGAACTGATAGTCGTCGGTCATCCCTCCGCTTCTGACTGAAAAATGTAGTGCACGTAAAAGTTTAAATTATCAATGTCAAATGTGAAAAGTCACTAACCCTAAATGTTAATTTTATTTAGAATATTTTAGAGACATTTTTAGCTCACAATTTATCAACCCATTTACCCATTATTTATCAATGGTAAATAGGAAAAGTTATCGAGCCAAAAAGTTAATTTCATTTAGAATATTTTAGGAACATTTTAGCTCCATAATTTATCAACCCCTCTGCCTGTTATTTATCAACGGTAAATGTGAAAAGTCATCGATTTGAAAAGATAATTTTATTTAGAATATTTTGAGGACATTTTAGCTCAATTTATCAACCCCCCGTCAGTTATTTATCAACGGTAAATATGAAAAGTTATCGACCCGAAAGGATATTATTATTTAAGATATTTTGGAAAATTTAAAGCTCTCAAATTTATTAACCCATCAACCCGTTATTTATCAACGGTAGATGTGAAAAGTTATCAACCTGAAAAGATAATTTTATTTAGAATATTTTGAGAATAATTTTATCTCACAATTTATCAACCCCTCTACACATTATTTATCAACGGTAAATATAAAAAGTTATCGATCCAAAAAGCTAGTTTAATTTTTAATTTTTAACAACTTATTTTAGCTATAAGTTATCAACCCTCTGTATTATTTATGAACGGTAAGAAATGAAAAGTTACCTAGTCCAAATTATCAACCCTATGATCGTTATTTCCCCCAAGAACATGAGAAACCTTGATAAAAAAAAATAGTACGGAGTACTTAATTTTCTTAGCAAGTGGTAGTTCTTTTAAGTTGCAAGTGATTTTCCCCCACCCGCTATTTTCCCCCTAAAAACCACTAGCCCGAAAAAGGGAACTATAAAAGTTGGTCCAATGAAACATGAATTTGTGTACCAAATAACAAATGAAAGGGAATTGTTAAAATGTGGCAATGGCGCGAAAAGGGAATTGTAAAAAAACTGAAGTAACTTGATTTGTTTAATAATGCTGAAGTAACTTTATTTTTTATTAAAAGATTGCATCATGCTATAAAAAACGAAAGGGAATTGAAAAAAAAAAGTAACTACCCCCATCTCTCCACGGATTGCACCCACGTACACACAAGAGGAGGCCACAATCCCATCAGCCCACAACCGAAAAATCCCCATCGTGCCTCCCCACGACGCATCTCTACCAGCAGAGCGTGGGCGCCGCCTCCTCCTGCCCTGACCGGCGCTGGAAGCCGACGCTCCCTCCCCATTCCGGCCAGCGTCGGGCGCCGCGCTCCCTCTCCCCTCTACTCCCGGCCAGCGTAGGGCGTCGAGCTCATTCCCCATCCCGGCCAACGGCGGCCGTCGCACCTCCTTCCCGTCCCGGCCGTTTCCCCCGAGTATAGATCAGGTTGTACGCCGCCGTCCACCCTCTCCAAGCGTTGCGCCGGCGGGTGGTCAGGTGGAGGAGCTCTGCAATAAATCGCGTGCGGCGGCGTGCCATCGTGCTCTACAGGGGGAGGAGGCGCGCTTCTGCCTTGGAACAAAACGAGAAATAGCACGCACGGAAGACGACAAAAACGGAAACAGCGCTTCGCGCGGAGGAAAGTGACCGCGCGGCGCGGTCGATCGCCAGGGAGGGATCTCGCTTATACATAGCTGTTAGAGTATACGTACGGTTTAGCTAGTTTAGGATAGAGATAGATTTTGTATCTTGTCTTGCACTCCAAGATGATCCTGTACGCCTATATATACTCGCCCATCAGGCTCAATAATACATTCATCATGTTCCGCATATCCCTCTCTATCCTTCAACATGGTATCAGAGCGGCACGCTCCTTGACCTAGGCTCAGTTCTTTTGGCGACTTCTCCGAGAAGCTGCCCTCCC
Organism: Lolium multiflorum; assembly: GCA_030979885.1. Classification (NCBI taxonomy): domain Eukaryota; kingdom Viridiplantae; phylum Streptophyta; class Magnoliopsida; order Poales; family Poaceae; genus Lolium; species Lolium multiflorum. The sequence continues at coordinate 45,492,748 of CM061753.1, read as the reverse complement.
CCCAGCTTCCTGGGGAAGCCGCCCCCAAAATTTTGAACGTCGCGCCGCCCCCGGGGAGGTCGATCTCCATGATCTACTCTGGGGGCCGCGCAACCCGTATGAGGGTTCGTCCGCTGATCTGTTGATCCGCTGCACTCGAGTATTTTTTTTTCCAATCCGTAGATTGGTTTTTTTTTTGCTCCGCCGGTCGCTCGACCGACGTTTTCTTTTTTGGTTTTGCCGATCATAGATCGGATTGAGTCGTCCACCGCCGCCGTCATCACGCGCCTCTACTCCAACCTCGGCGTCGACTTCGCACCGGCTCTCCTCCATCATCCGCCCTATGCCGGCCACTGCGGTCGACTCGCTGGCTAGCTGCAGCATCTGCCTTGGTAGGCTGCCGCGGCCGGCTCGCCAGTGTCGTCACTGCCTCGGCCGGCTCACCCGCGTCGTCACTGCCTCGGCCAGCCCGCCTCCAACAACCGTGCGGCACGGCTGCAGGCGGCGCACATGGGACGCCTACTTCGTCAAAACCGGCTGCCTACGTCTTCACGGTCTCCATCGCCAGTCCGCCTTCGCCGCAATCGCCGGGACAACACCGACAAACAGCGCATCGATTTCGATCTGCGCCGCCGTCCATGCCATGGCGCGTGCAACGCCGCCGTCGGTCTGATCAACCGACCGCGCGCACGTCTCCGCCAAGCACGTCCCCGAGCACGCGCCTACCACCGATCGAGCTACCGGCTGCCGCTGCGTCGCAGCGCCGCCGCCTTCGGTCCACGCCACTGGCCTCCGACGCGCCTTCCAAGGCGTGTACGTCGCTGGTGGCCTCCCGCCGCTGCATCAACTCACGCCCTGCAGCTACGCCGCCCCCTCGTGTCGTGGCATCGCCGCACACGGTCACCTTCGCCGTCCCCCATGCACCGACGTCCGAGGCCACCACAGCGCCGCCCCCTCGGCGCGGGTCACCTCCGTCCGCGCATGGTCTTCGGCATGCCGCCGGGTTCTTCCTCGCCTACTTCGTGTACCGCCACCGCGCCTCCATCCCAGGTCGCCGCTGGGCTCGCCAACCACTTCAGGTCGCGCTGGGCTCGCCGACTAACGCCCGTCTAGGCGTCCAGCATGACCACCCCAGGTCACCGTTGGGTTAGCCGCCTTCTACGTCTTCGTACACTACAGCTTTGCCGCCAGCGTCCTCGCCTTTTCCCCGACTACACCACCTGCTCCTCTACTCCGACACCCATCGTCGAGACCTCCTCTACTAGTCTACTCCGACATAGCGCGCACTTTGGAATGTTCCCTACCCCCGCACGCCCGGTACTGGCAACACCGGTACGTGCCTTCGTCCCCGACGCGTCCCCGGGCCTGGCAAGCTCGGACCGGCGCTCGTCTTCATCGGCTTCGACGACGTCTTCATCGGCTCTACGACTGCCTCGACCGCGTCACCGCCGAGTTCTTCTATGCGTACTCGGTTCAAAAGAGTATGCCTTCGTCCCCGACGTGCGCCTGGTTCTGGCAAAACTATGGTTACACTTCGTCCTCGACGGCTCCGGCTGCATCGACACCCTCTCCACGACTGCCTCTACGCGTCTCCGTCACTCTCCTCGCGCACTACGCGCTTGCGGCTTCATGTGCGGCTACCTCGACACTGGCACCCGACCACGACATAGACCACGGCACCCCCTTCGCGCGGCTGCCTCGACCAAGGTTGCAGCACCCACGCTCTCGACCACCTCGACATCGGCATAAAGGGCTACCACCTCGCTTGCGCCTCACCAGCCTCCTCTCCAGTCCAAGCATCCACGACGCAACTCCGTCCACGACGCTCCCGCTACGACTGCGGGGGAGTGTCAGCCTTCTAGGGTCCACTTCGGTTTATCTCCAGTCTGACCGTCCACGTCGTTCATGTTGTTTACGACACTCCCGCTACGACTGAGGGGGAGTGTTAGAGTATATGTATGGTTTAGGTAGTCTAGGATAGAGATAGATTTTATGTCTTGTCTTGCACTCCAAGATGATCCATGTACGCCTATATATACTCGTCCATGAGGCTCAATAATAAATCCATCATATTTCGTATATCCTTCTCTATCCTTCAACAATAGCGTTCTCCTGCTTCCCCGTGCGACGCATGAACAGCTAAAAATGGCTCCGAGTCTTTTCTAATAGCACTTCCACATGAAACACGCGCTTATAGCATCCTCCTACTTCCCCGTACAACGGGTGGGCAGATGAAAATGGCTCCCAAGTCTTTCCCTAATATCACTTCCACTTGGTGAGGTATCAATTTAGCCAACTAGACGATTCCCCGCGCGTTGCGGCGGTATTTAATGGAAAAATTCTATGCATATATAGTATAAATTAAATCTGCAGAATATATCAAAGGGAGAGCTGTTTAAAATATTTGATCAGGCTGAACATACTATTTTCAAATAATAAGAAGAAAAAATTGGGTACTGGTCTATGGATGGACACCACATTCTTTTTCTTGGCAGGACTTGGTGCAATTCTTAACCTGAAAGGGCAAAGTATTTCAGATACATGTATGTTAGCCTAGTTTTAGTCATTGCCTCCAGTAGAGCATATACCTCACCTCTGCATGGCATCCTATATATGCACTTTCTTCGGAAGTGAAGGAGCGCTATGCCATACATGCATTCTAGAACCTGCAAGGGAACTTTAAGGGAAAAGGACAACAAATACACAATGATAACATATGTTCTGGCTATTAGCTTTGCCAGAACAACTGAAGTATAGCTATTGTAGAAGAAATACAACTGAAGTAGTAGCTACTTTAGAAAAACAAAGCTGAAGTGGTATGGTCTGATCGCTAAAAATGACTCGAGATAAATTCATAGACCAACAGAAACCTCCAACGTCAGAACAAACATGAATGCTCAAACCACTTTTTTTTTGTCTCATGCATTTCATCAAACAACAACGTGACATTTCTTCATCTAGCACTAATTAAAAAGAGAATCAGATATTAGCTACCATCAAATAAATCACTTACTCCGACCCAGATATGAACGAACTTGATATCCAGGCTATTATCCTAAGATCATCCTAAACTCGATCCTGTTGTCCCGCACCAGCGCCTGCGACAGTACGAACAAAAGCCCAATATAAACAGTGTCTACCATGAATAAGAGGTTGTAGTTTTGGATTGGATGTCAGAACGGCTGAGTACCACTGTCCTTGATGCAAGGTAAACTCAAGAATCTCACATGCCCACCCGTAGAGTTTGAGACGCCGGAGCACCGTCTCGAACCAAGTTCTGTACCGAAAGTATGAACGATGTTGCTGTGCTAAGAGTTGTCGCCTTGCTGGAAACGGTGAGGCTGGAGGGAGATTCGGAGAGTTTCCATCTTGCTTAGACATGCGTGGCCATGAGTGGTAAGAGTCTGAGGAGATGAGGAGCAACATAGCTCGCAAGTCCAGAGTACCCAATTTGTGCAGATCAACAGGATTAAAAAAGATAGATGACGACAGCTAATAATAATGGTGCAAAGTGTCGTTTGATTTTCTATCAATTATTATAAGTGTCGCATCAGCTTAGCTTGCGTGAATTAATGTTGGGCATTGATGCTTGTGGAGAGGAAATGTTTAGCGGAACGGGACTACATGAGAGGTATTCAATGCCAGAATTTAAGTGGGAAAATGTAGTGGGAATTAGAGGGGTCTGCTTGTGATTACTGCTGAAAAAAAACACACGTCTACAGGCTGAAAATAGGATTACATGGTGCTTTTTCCCCGAGAACAACTGCGTCATGCATGGCACCAAAGTAAAACAAAATCTGGTATTGGAAAGTAAATTGTATACTTGATGATGACGCGGTACCATGATGAGGTGGATAGCTTGCCTGTTGAGAGAAAATCAACTTAGTGGGTTGCTCCTATTTAGATATTATAGATGCCTCAATAGCAAATGATCGTATGGAGCATATGTAAGCAAGTGCGTGATGATGCCTTTTTCTGCTTGAGGAGTTTCAGAAAGGTGTCTTTTTGTCCTCAAAAGAAATGAAAAAGATAATGCTTCTTCAACTTCTTCCTATAAGTTGTGGAGAATATATTTATGGTAATATCATCAAGTTGTATGTTCTTACAATACTCCTTCCGTCCTAGACTCCTAGTTCATAGGACTTGCGTATAGTTATAGATTGTTAATTTGTCTAACATAATATTAGTTGTACCACACAAAAAATATATCATTAGAAAGTAGAACATCAAATTTCTAATGATGTATGTTTTATAATATATATCTTGTATTATCAAGGTCAAATTACAATCTAGGGATACGTAAGACCTATGAACCGGGATGGAGGGAGTATGTTAAATTCATTTGCCCACTTAAATACAAGTTCATGAATTTTGTGTGGAAAAGTTGTGATTGGCTGAACTAGCGAGGGCTGAGTTTTCTACTTCGATTAGGTGGAACTGAATATACTCTTTCTGTCCATCTTTTCTTTCTTTCTATATTTCAGTTGACAAACCTAATAAAGGTCCTGATGTGAGAAGTTGTGTTTGACCGTGTTTTTGTCAACGTTTTTTTCGTCCCCTTAATATTCAGTTATTTATACTGTGTCTTCGTAGGTGCTCTGTATTGTGTTTGCTTTGAACCCTTTTGCTTTAGTGAAAACACACATCACAATAACAACTGATACCACTTAGACCTTACCAATGCAGTACTTTGTCAATTGTCACACATAATACTCGACACTCTAAAAGTCATCAAACATGTACCCATAATACCAACTATGTATGTTAAAAAGGTAGCACCATGGGTGGGGCATGCTGCCATGCCTATGTTTTCTAGTTTATTTTTATTACGAAATATTTTGGGCGAAATCACCCATTATAGAGGCAATGGCACACTTAGGCACCTCGTACTACCGGGACAAATTAAGTGGAGTTTACATAGCATTTTGCACCTAACTGCGCAAGAACATGAGCTATATTGCCATGGCTCCACGTGTCACAAACATTTATCCCAACCCCACAGTAGAACAAGTGTTGTGTATCCCATCGGTTTGACAACCAACCATTAGTTCAGAGACAGGCCTTGCGAAAAATGAGTTACCGAGACCATGTGTTGCTACAGTGGCACATTAATTAAATCAAAAGAACAGAAATTTAAATGTTTCAATTTTACGTCAATGGAATAAAAAATGACATCGTTTGTACCATGCAATAATGAAAATTATAGAACATGAATTTGAAACATGTAATGGTGCAAATCAGTGACAACTTAGATTGTGTAATAGTGAAAATTAAAATGATGTCAAGCATAACAACAAATTACGGCTATAGCAAGCGATTAGTTCAAAGTGTCTACACCAAAGTAATAGGCCGTTCTTACATACTCATGATCTGCAACAAATTAATAAATTAATAAAGAATGATGTATGTATGTTTTCGATGTAGCGGCTCAAGGTCTCATCCTCCATTACATAAAGCTTATGATCTGCAACAAATTCAAGGCTTTGCGAATATAACATGTTAAAATATGTCATTGCATTAAACTTGCGGCATAAAAACATGCAACTCAAAACAATGCCAACATATACAACTGTACACATAAGCTAGCTAGCTTTTCATGTAATGTGTTGATTACTCATATAATATACATAGGCTGAATTAGGTACCAAGGGGAAAAAACAATGCACCATATGCATCATAGCTGACTGTTATGGAGAATGATGTAGACGAAAAAAGTTCAGTAAGTTGTAAGAGACATATCGGCATGTTAATGTACATTCATATCTCGTATGCTCATAAAAAATCGATCATATGTCATCTCCTCTATCATTTTGGGCGATGACACTTTGGGCGATTCCATGTCCCTGATTCCACTATCATTTTGTACTTTGATTTTCGGAAGAAAGAGGTTCAGCCAGTTTGGGCTCCTGATGATGTTTGGGTGAGGGTGTATGGACTACCACCGGTGGCACTTGATGATTATCTTGCTCTCTGGGCTCTGGGAGATGTTTTTGGCAAGACAAAAGAGATTGATATTGGTTTTACTCGACAGAATAATGTGCTCTGTATGCTCATCACTTGCCTAGACACTGCTATCATCCCTGAGACGTGAGACTTATCTCTAGATTACACATGATTTTTTTAGATTGAGATTTGAGGTGGAGAGTGTGCCTCACCAAGCTGCTACGGATGTTACTATGTCGGAGGCCCTGGGTGATGGAGGAGATGGTGATCCTCAGAAATCTTGTCAGGATAAAGGGGCAGAGCCTGATCGTAATGCAAAGAGAACTAAGAATATCGGACTGTAATGTCCCAGGTTTAGAGACAATCGAGGGGTAGATTTTAGAAAGGGATGTGCATTGCATCGTAAATTCTGGGGAAATTTCGCGCTTTTAAAACAAAACTGCATCGAAGGGGGACAAGTTTCTCTCTCGACACCTTACAGGTTAGGGTTTCGAGAGTGCGACAAACTTGCTCTTATTCAACTAAACTAGGGTTTTGGAGAAGAGAGAAGGGATATTGCATCACAAACTTAAGTTGCATGATTGAATTCAATTTTAAGTTGCATGATTGAATTCAAACCTAAAGTTGAATTTGAATTTCAAATTCAAACATTAAATTGATATCTCATAATTCAAACTTGAGATAATTCAATAAACAATTATAAGTAATCAAGAATATAAATAGTACAACAATTATATAAAGCTCATTAAGGCAAATTGGAGCTTTATTGATAATCACACATGATACATTGTCATTTACAATATTCAGAATAGAAATATGAAATATTACAACACATTACATAAATTGAATAAAGGAAATAAGAAAGAAAATTACAATTTCATGATCTATCCTAAACTACACAAGACGATCATCATGGAGATCTTGCTCAAGAGGACCTTGATCTTCATCCAGAGCATCACATTGTTCCCTGCAATCACACAAACAAAGACCAAAACAAGTGTTATGCCAAGTGGCATTGCCACTTGGCAGGTTAGCAAGAAAATGAGAAGTTGAGAGGATATTATCAAGATCAGCCGAGCTGATCCACCAAATGGACCAAGTCCCAACCAGGAACCACACAAGCAGCTCACAAGGCAGTGTGCATGTCCACCAGCACATACACAGCCAGGGGAGTCACCAAAATGACCAGGCCCTGTTGTCGACCAAAGAGGCAAGGAGGAGGGCATATATAAACTTTTCACGGCCAAACCCTAGCCATTCCATCGACAGGACTTCCCAGGGTAAGAACACCAAGAACAGATAGAACAGGAAGAACACCAAGCTTTCCCAACCAGCCAAACTATCCAAAACAGCTCCACTTGAACTGTTGTAGAACAAGGCACAAGCAGGAAATCAAGCACAGGCTAACCAGGAGGAGCAGGGCAAGCTCACATCACAATCCTGAAGCCAAATCCTCTACACCAACAACCATTTCTAGGAGCTGGAGTGAGGTATACCAATAAATCATGAGCAAGCAAGGTTTTGCTCATATAAATCCATCATATGCACAAGTCACAGAAGCAAAAGAGGGTAGAACCCTGTGTGAGTCATCATATGGCTACTAGCCAATTGGTGCAAGCAAAAATAAGAGAAACCAATAGGAAATCACCCAGGGAACATTGGTTATGCCAAACTAGTGGCATAACCAAGGAAATCCAGCAAGGAGATGGTCCTATCTAGCTAGCCAGATTCACTTAGCACCTATGACCACTACACCATCAGACAGATAGACTATCAAGTGTCTATTCATGTTTGTCAACATCAAAAGCATCTGGCAACCAAATATGGTCAAGCCAGAGAGCAATTGTCCATACACATCAAGCCAACATGGGGTGGGAGCTTCCTGAACAGCAAAGAGTTGCTGTTGAGGCCACCTCAACCACAAAACCATCCAACAAAGCCAACCATCATCACCCAGAGGGTTCAGAGTGAACTAGGGTCCCCAGCAAGTCCTGGCATCCCTCTAGCTCAAGTCAATTGAGTTAAAGAATCATAACTGCAGAAACAGTTCATCTCATTTATCCAATAAATCTTGCCAAGCTACACAGATAAATGATGTATACAAGTAATCAATACACCAGAGCCTTGAAGTGGATCCAATGGATCACTGCAAGCATCAGCTGATGCTTGAGCAAGCACCAGCACACACCAGCACATGTCTGTGACACACACACATCACAGATTGAGCAGCAGTAAGGCACAGACAGAAGCACAACAGTTAACCATCAAGCAACTGATGATCATATGATCATCAGAGCTTGTTAGAACTTGCTACAGACTGCTAGAGCCAATCATGGCATAAGTACTTAGCCAGTTACTGAAGAAATACCACCAAGCCATAACTGAATAAACAGAAACTGAATTAATGACTTTATAATTGTATCCAGAAGCAGATCAAAGGCATGAGATACCACTGGATTAAGTTGCACAAGGATAGCACACAGCACACATCACTGGTCCCTGCTCAAGCAATGATTACTTAAGGTAATCAAGCCAGGGATGAGCCATATAATTACACAATATCAGGCAGTAGCCTAGCAACATCTGGAGCAACATGGCAATGCCATGAGCATCGCAGCATGCTAATGAGCAAGGGCAGAAGCTTCACATCAACATAACAAGCATAGTTGGCACTTGCAAATGCAAGTATTGCAAGCAGCAGTAAGCCAGAGATGCTTAAACAGATGGCCTACACATATATCCAAACCACTGCCACAACTAGAGTAATCAAGCAAGCAATGAAGAACACAGTAGCATAGACAGTAGCAAGGAAGGAACAACACAGTAGCACGGAACCATGGCAGCAGCATAGCAGCAGCATACGCATAGCAGTAGAGCAAGCACAACAGCTAGGAGTCATGGCGCATGTAGGCAGCAGCAGCTAGCACAACACCAGAGCAAGCATGGCGCAAGGTACAGAGGCGTAGCAGCAGCAGCACTACAAGATGGATGCCCAGGCATCCAGAGTGAGGAGAGGAAGTAGAGAAGACAGGAGAGAAGGAGGCGAACATACCTGGAGCAGAGCACCGCGACGTGCCCATGGCGGCACGGCGGCACGGGCCGACCACGGCAACGCCAGGCCGCAGCCAGGCCAGGCGTCGCCGGGCGCAAGAGCCCCAGCATCACCACGGCGAGGCACACGGCCGCGCCACGGCGCCAGGATCGTCGGCGGCGACGAATCGCCGTGGATCCCCACGGCCAGACGAGCAGAAGGGTTGGAGGCGAAACAAGGAGGCGACGAAGAACAAATCGGCGCGGTGGATCTGAAGCGCCGTCGAACAGCGGTTCAGATGCACCCCATCTCGCCGGCGGCGATGGCCGGAGTTGGCCGGAGAAATTCGGCGAAGGCGATGGCGACGCGCGAGTCGCCAGAGCGCGAGGAGCTAGGGTTTCGCGAGAGAGAGTGAGGAAGGGGGCGACCGAGTCCGACCGAGCCGATTGGTGCGGCTCGGGTTAGACTCAACCCGATGGGCTCCACTGACAGGTGGGCCCAAGGGGCAATTTAGTCTTTTCATAAATTCAATTAAACCAGAAACTTTGAAATTAAGTAGAAAATGGTTAATAGCTCTAAAAAATAATTAAAAATATGAAAACCACTCAGTATAAAAAACTCTATCATAATAAAATATGAAATAGAATTTTTTGAAGATAAAGAAGAATAAGTTCAAATTTGAGGATTAAAATAATCATTTAAATCACATATATTTTTCCAATAATGAAAATAAGTCCATAAATTCTTTTGGACTTTGAAAACACCTTGACAACATTTCAAGGTTGTATTTTGCCCTAAACAGAGTATCCCCAAATTATCCTTAGTATTAAACCTCTCACATGAAATAATAACGACATCGGAAGGGGGAACAAACCCTAAAACTGGAATCATGCATAAATGCTTTTTAACCATTGCCCTTATCGGACAATGATGCTATTTTTCAGAAACAGAGGACAAGGGTCAGTCCACACCATCCAACTGCAACACTTTGCAGATTCAAGTTCATCACTTGCCCATGTCATTTGAGTATCTTTATCAAATTACTTGCAAAGTACTATGATTATCACTATTGCATAAAAACCAAAACCACTATTTTCATAACTATGAATATGACTATGTGGTGGGCAATGGAACCATGGATTGTGTTGATATGGTGGAGGTTCCATTGCAAGGGTTTATATCCATCTAGGATTAAACAACAAATGTTGTCCAGTGATTCTTGTGCCGTAATACCCGTGTTAACCATAAGATCCGGAGTGGGACGGAGTAGTCAAAAGTGTTTCCACCTCTCTTTCATCAACGGATGCTCATTACTGGGTGCACATGATCTTGCGAGACATGATGCAGGGGTGAGAACTCGTAGAAGTCCCAACGGTAATGAGGTCTATGATGGATTGCAACTGCCGGCGTAGGAATGTATGGTAGAGCCCTGCATTGACGTCGTGGTCGGGGTCCACCCTGAAATATATGGGAATAATGGGACCGGCGTGGACCCAGGGTCGGAGATTGCAGCAACGGGTGGGTGTTCGAGGTAGCGGAGGAACATGATTGGCTAGACCTTATACCGGGCCTCACACCATAGGAAGTGTGGACGGGAAAGCTGGTTGGCACCAAGGTTAAGATCTCTTATGGGTAAAGCAACACACCTCTGCAGAGTGTAAAGAACCGTGACTGTCACTCCCTTTCCGGGATATGGAACTGCGAACGCGGCCGGAAAGGAGCTCCATGAAGTTCTAGTAAACCGGTGAAGGCTGACGGACATAGTTCTTTGAAATAAAAGCAACCTCTTGAAGAAATGTTTATCAAAACTTGCATTGGTATTAGACTTCCTGGCCTAGTATCGTAGCTAGTGCATTAAACACCTCTTTTCTATAATGAACTTGTTGAGTACGCTCGTACTCATCCCACTCTTAAATCCCCTGCTTAGATTGTCTGAACCGTCTGGAGGAGGACAACGACAACCCTGAAGGAGCCGAGATCATCGGCTATGAAGAACCATACCTCTCTGGAGGTGTTGAAGGCGTAGACTACCTTATAGTCTACGAAACCGGGGAGGCTTCCGGAGAAGATCAAGTCTAGAATAACCTAGTAGTACAAGTATCCGAGTAGTACGAACTCTTAGTACTTAACTGCTCGAGGGAATAAATGTATAACCTAGTGAGACTTCTATATTGTAAGTTAAGTTGGGTTCGCCTCGAACCCAGGAGTATTCCTCTTAGGACCCAAGAGGAGCTCCGAGATGATATGTACATTATGCTTGTAATAATTAATGAATGAGTTATGGACCTGCTATGTTCTGTTGTACTACTCTGAGGGATGTAATATTTGTGGAATGGTACTTCGTGAATGTTATATCAACGACTGGCATACTACAACATGCAGTGGCAGGGTCACCACAGTTGGTATCAGAGCAAAAGCTTTGACCTTAGGTTGGAACCTAGTAAATGGGACTGAACGTTAGGAGTCAAATAGGATTAGTAAAGAATTCTCTAAAAATATGGTGTATATTCAATTGAGAATACAACAATCATATCTTTTAGTGCGATAATTCTTTATTATCTCTATTATGATGCATTATTACTAATCTTATATTCTTTCTATTTCTACAGCCAACTATGGCAAGTTCACGTCCGGGACGAAACGTGAAAGTGATGGATTCAACACTGAGTGAATATGAAGGAGGACTCGCAGATATTCTTCGTGCCATGTTACTTGAATTTGGGTGTGATCCCCAGATCCAAGTAAAGAAATACATGTACTACGATGGTACTGTATTGGCAAAGTGTAGGGTAGGACTAAGACTTCCAGAATCCCTAGGAATGAGCATAGTGATGCCAGCAGGTGAGGCTAGAACTACCCAAACAGCCTACCATATAGCCATTATGAGAGCCATCACTGATATCCGGGAGCATAAGACGAAAGAGCTTATGGGTTCCGAATTCTCACACATTCCTCATATGGAGGAGGAAGATGATCCTATGCTTAACCACTTCAAATTTGCAAAACGCAAACCAGCAGAAGCCGCTAAGTACATGGACAATAGCCGCAACTTACTGTCATTGTTCTTTCAGTTGAACCGACACCTGTCGGGAGCAATTGATACAATGCTAGAAGAGTTTACTGAACCCAAGGAGGAGACTAAGGGGAAGGAACCCATGGGGAATGAGGTGCACACACCAGTTTACTCAGCTGGAGACTACATTAGTATTTACCACCCTGAACTAGAAACTACACCCATTACACCTAGGTACTATCCTAGTAGTTCCTATAGAGGTTATGAGGGTGGAGAGGAATCCGGAAACAATCAGCATTCCGAGACTCCTATAGAGAACTCAACAGGTTGGTGATACGCGTACAACACGCGTCCGTTGGGAACCCCAAGAGGAAGGTGTGATGCGTACAGCAGCAAGTTTTCCCTCAGTAAGAAACCAAGGTTTATCGAACCAGTAGGAACCAAGAAGCACGTTGAAGGTTGATGGCGGCGAGATGTAGTGCGGCGCAACACCAGGGATTCCGCGCCAACGTGGAACCTGCACAACACAACCAAAGTACTTTGCCCCAACGAAAATGAGGTTGTCAATCTCACCGCTTGCTGTAACAAAGGATTAGATGTATAGTGTGGATGATGATTGTTTGCAGAAAACAGTAGAACAAGTATTGCAGTAGATTGTATTCGATGTAAAAGAATGGACCGGGGTCCACAGTTCACTAGTGGTGTCTCTCCCATAAGATAAATAGCATGTTGGGTGAACAAATTACAGTTGGGCAATTGACAAATAGAGAGGGCATGACCATGCACATACATGATATGATGAGTATAGTGAGATTTAATTGGGCATTACGACAAAGTACATAGACCGCTATCCAGCATGCATCTATGCCTAAAAAGTCCACCTTTAGGTTATCATCCGAACCCTTCCAGTATTAAGTTGCAAACAACAGACAATTGCATTAAGTATGGTGCGTAATGTAATCAATAACTACATCCTCGAACATAGCATCAATGTTTTATCCCTAGTGGCAACAGCACATCCACAACCTTAGGGGTTTCTGTCACTCCCCCAGATTCAATAGAGCCATGAACCCACTATCGAGCATAAATACTCCCTCTTGGAGTTACAAGCATCAACTTGGCCAAAGCCTCTACTAGTAACAGAGAGCATGCAAGATCATAAACAACACATAGATAGATTGATAATCAACATAACATAGTATTCACTATTCATCGGATCCCAACAAACACAACATATAGTATTACAGATAGATGATCTTGATCATGTTAGGCAGCTCACAAGACCCGACAATGAAGCACAATGAGGAGAAGACAACCATCTAGCTACTGCTATGGACCCATAGTCCAGGGGTAGACTACTCACTCATCACTCCGGAGGTGACCATGGCGGTGAAGAGTCCTCCAGGAGATGATTCCCCTCTTCGGCAGGGGAGGCGATCTCCTGAATCCCCCGAGATGGGATTGGCGGCGGCGGCGTCTCTGGAAGGTTTTCCGTATCGTGGCTCTCGATACTAGGGGTTTCGCGACGAAGACTATATGTAGGCGGAAGGGCAGGTAAGAAGGCGTCACGGGGGCCCCACACCACAGGCCGACGCGGCCAAGGCCCAGGCCACGCCGCCCTGGTGTCTGGCCACCTCGTGGCCCAACTTTGTCTCCTCTTCGGTCTTCTGGAAGCTTCGTGTGAAAATAGGCCCCCGGGCGTTGATTTCGTCCAATTAGAATATTTCCTTACTAGGATTTCTGAAACCAAAAACAGCAGAAAACAGCAACTCTTCTTCGGCATCTCGTTAATAGGTTAGTGCCGGAAAATGCATAAATATGACATAAAGTATGCATAAAACATGTACGTATCATCAATAATATGGCATGGAACATAAGAAATTATCGATACGTCGGAGACGTATCAGCATCCCCAAGCTTAGTTCCTGCTCGTCCCGAGCAGGTAAACGATAACAAAGATAATTTCTGAAGTGACATGCCATCATAACCTCGATCATACAATGGTAAATGACATGAGTAAACAACTGAATCATAAAGCAAAGACTTTTCATGAATAGTACTTTCAAGACAAGCATCAATAAGTCTTGCATAAGAGTTAACTCATAAAGCAATAATTCAAAGTAAAGGTATTGAAGCAACAAAATGGAAGATTAAGTTTCAGCGGTTGCTTTCAACTTGTAACATGTATATCTCATGGATAGTTTTCAATGCAAAGCAATATAACAAGTGCAATAAGCAAGTATGTAAGAATCAATGCACAGTTCACACAAGTGTTTGTTTCTTGAGGTGGAGAGAAATAGGTGAACTGACTCAACATAAAAGTAAAAGAAAGGCCCTTCGCAGAGGGAAGCATTGATTGCTATATTTGTGCTAGAGCTTTGGTTTTGAAAACAAGAAACAATTTTGTCAACGGTAGTAATAAAGCATATGTATCATGTAAATTATATCTTACAAGTTGCAAGCCTCATGCATAGTATACTAATAGTGCCCGCACCTTGTCCTAATTAGCTTGGATTACCGGGATTATCATCGCAATGCACATGTTTCAACCAAGTGTCACAAAGGGGTACCTCTATGCCGCCTGTACAAAGGTCTAAGGAGAAAGCTCGCATTGGATTTCTCGCTATTGATTATTCTCAACTTAGACATCCATACCGGGACAACATAGACAACAGATAATGGACTCCTCTTTAATGCATAAGCATTCAACAACAATTAATTTTCTCATATGAGATTGAGGATATTTGTCCAAAACTGAAACTTCCACCATGATTCATGGCTTTAGTTAGCGGCCAATGTTATTCTCTAACAATATGCATGCTCTAACCATTAAATAAGTGGTAAATCTCCCTTACTTCAGACAAGACGGACATGCATAGCAACTCACATGATATTCAACAAAGAGTAGTTGATGGCGTCCCCAGAACATGGTTATCGCACAACAAGCAACTTAATAAGAGATAAAGTGCATAAGTACATATTTAATACCACAATAGTTTTTAGGCTATTTGTCCCATGAGCTATATATTGCAAAGGTAGAGGATAGAAATTTAAAGGTAGCACTCAAGAAATTTACTTTGGAATGGCGGTGAAATACCATGTAGTAGGTAGGTATGGTGGACACAAATGGCATAGTGGTTGGCTCAAGGATTTTGGATGCATGAGAAGTATTCCCTCTCGATACAAGGTTTAGGCTAGCAAGGTTATTTGAAACAAACACAAGGATGAACCGATGCAGCAAAACTCACATAAAAGACATATTGTAAACATTATAAGACTCTACACCGTCTTCCTTGTTGTTCAAACTCAATACTAGAAATTATCTAGACCTTAGAGAGACCAATTATGCAAACCAAATTTTAGCAAGCTCTATGTATTTCTTCATTAATAGGTACAAAGTATATGATGCAAGAGCTTAAACATGAGCACAACAATTGCCAAGTATCAAATTATCCAAGACATTTTAGAATTACTACATGTAGCATTTCCCGTTTCCAACCATATAACAAATTAACGAAGAAGATTCAACCTTCGCCATGAATACTATGAGTAAAGCCTAAGGACATATTTGTCCATATGCAACAGCGGAGCGTGTCTCTCTCCCACACAATGAATGCTAGGATCTATTTTATTCAAACAAAAACAAAAACAAAAACAAACAGACGCTCCAAGCAAAGTACATAAGATGTGATGGAATAAAAATATAGTTTCACTAGAGGAACCTGATAATGTTGTCGATGAAGAAGGGGATGCCTTGGGCATCCCCAAGCTTAGACGCTTGAGTCTTCTTGAAATATGCAGGGGTGAACCACCAGGGCATCCCCAAGCTTAGAGCTTTCACTCTCCTTGATCATATTGTATCATCCTCCTCTCTTGATCCTTGAAAACTTCCTCCACACCAAACTCAAAACAACTCATTAGAGGGTTAGTGCACAATAAAAATTTACATGTTCAGAGGTGACATAATCATTCTTAACACTTCTGGACATTGCACAAAGCTACTGAAAGTCAATGGAATCGAAAAATCCATCAAGCATATCAAAACAGGCAATGCGAAATAAAAGGCAGAATCTGTCAAAACAGAACAGTTCGTAAAGATGAATTTTATTGAGGCACCAGACTTACTCAAATGAAAATTCTCAAATTTAATGAAAGTTGCGTACATATCTGAGAATCACTCACGTAAATTGGCATAATTTTCTGAGTTACCTACAGAGAATTAGGCCCAGATTCGTGACAGCAAAGAAATCTGTTTCTGCGCAGTAATCCAAATCTAGTATGAACCTTACTATCAACGACTTTACTTGGCACAACAATGCACAAAACTAAGATAAGAAGAGGTTGCTACAGTAGTAACAACTTCCAAGACTCAAATACAAAATAAATGTACTGTAGTAAAAACATGGGTTGTCTCCCATAAGCGTTTTCTTTAACGCCTTTCAGCTAGGCGCAGAAAGTGTATATCAAGTATTATCAAGAGACGAAGTATCAACATCATAATTTGTTCTAATAATAGAATCAAAAGGTGACTTCATTCTCTTTCTAGGTAAGTGTTCCATACCTTTCTTGAGAGAAAATTGATATTTATTATTACCTTCCTTCATGTCAATAACAGCACCAACAGTTCGAAGAAAAGGTCTTCCCAATATAATGGGACAAGATGCATTGCATTCAATATCCAAGACAACAAAATCAACGGGGACAAGGTTATTGTTAACGGTAATGCGAACATTATCAACTCTCCCCAAAGGTTTCTTTGTAGAATGATCAGCAAGATTAACATCCAAATAACAATTTTTCAATGGTGGCAAGTCAAGCATATTATAGATTTTCTTAGGCATAACGGAAATACTTGCACCAAGATCACATAAAGCATTACAATCAAAGTCATTGACCTTCATCTTAATGATGGGCTCCCAACCATCCTCGAGCTTCCTAGGAATAGAAGCTTCGCGTTTTAGTTTCTCTTCTCTAGCTTTTATGAGAGCATTTGTAGTATATTTTGTAAAGGTTAAATTTATAGCACTATCATTAGGAGATAGTTTATGTCTAACAGCATGTTGTGCAAGAAGCTTTTTAATGTTGCTTGTACCAGTAGTAGCATTACATTTATTAATAAAATCATCATCAACTTCCACATAATATTCATAAAGATCATCACTAGATTGCTCAGACTTAGGTGAATTAACATGTGTAGAGCTAGACATGGTAACAAAAGTAAAATGCAAGTAACTAATTTTTTGTGTTTTTGATATGGAGTGCAAACAAGACAGTAATTAAAGTAAAGCTAGCAACTAATTTTTTTTGTATTTTGATATAATGCAGCAAACAAAGTACTAAATAAAATAAAGCAAGACAAAAAACAAAGTAAAGAGATTGGAAGTGGAGACTCCCCTTGCAGCGTGTCTTGATCTCCCCGGCAACGACGCCAGAAAAAGAGCTTGATACGCGTACAACATGCGTCCGTTGGGAACCTGATGTCTACGCCCTCCTTTTCCTGTAGACAGTGTTGGGCCTCCAAGAGAGGTTTGTAGAACAGCAGCAAGTTTTCCCTTAAGTGGATCACCCAAGGTTTATCGAACTCAGGGAGGAAGAGGTCAAAGATATCCCTCTCATGCAACCCTGCAACCACAAAGCAAGAAGTCTCTTGTGTCCCCAACACACCAAATAGGTGCACTAGTTCGGCGAAAAGATAGTGAAATACAGGTGGTATGAATAAATAGTAGCAACGGCAACGGAGAAAATAGCTTGCTGGCGTGTAGTTGATGGTGGTAGTATTGCAGCAGTAGTAACGCAGTAAAACAGTAAACAAGCAGCGATAGCAGTATTTAGGAACAAGGCCTAGGGATTATACTTTCACTAGTGGACACTCTCAACATTGATCGCATAATAAATAACTCTTTCTCATATGTGCTACATACACTCTTTTGTTGGATGATGAACACATTGCGTAGGATTACACGAACCCTCAATGCCGGAGTTAACAAGCTCCACAATTCAATGTTCATATTTAAATAACCTTAGAGCATAATAGATCATTGCAAAATAAACCAAGAACTAACATAGTGCACACACTGTCCACATTACACTATGAAGGAGGAATAGATCACATCAATACTATCATAATGATAATTAACTCCACAATCTACAAGAGATCATGATCATAGCCTACGACAAGAACCACATGGTGCACACACTAGTCACCTTTACACCATGCAGGAGGAATAGACTACTTTAATAACATCACATGAGTAGCACACAACTAGTAGCGATACAAAGCTCATATGAATCTCAATCATGTAAAGCAGCTCATGAGATCATTGTATTGAAGTACATAGGAGAGAGATTAACCACATAGCTACCGGTAGCCCCGAGCCTCGATGGAGAACTACTCCCTCCTCATGGGAAGCGGTGATGAAGATGGCGGTGAAGATGGCAGCGGTGTCGATGGAGAAGCCTTCCGGGGCACTTCCCGTTCCGGCGGCGTGCCGAACGAGACTCCTGTCCCCCAGATCTTGGCCTCGCGATGGCGGCGGCTCTGGAAGGTTTCTCTGGTTTCATCGAACGTTATAGGGTTTTCGCGATGGAGGCTTTAAATAGGCGAAGAGGCGGCGCAGGAGGGTCGAAGGGGTGCCCACACCATAGGGTGGCGCGGGCCCCCCTGGCCGCGCCGGCCTATGGTCTGGGGCCCGTGCCCCTCTCGGCGACTCTCGGGTGTTCTGGATGCTTCCGGGCAAAATAGGAACGATTTCGTCCGATTCCGAGAATATTTCGTTACTAGGATTTCAAACCAAAAACAGCAGAAAACAGGAACTGGCACTTCGGCATCTTGTTAATAGGTTAGTTCCGAAAATGCACGAATATGACATAAAGTGTGCATATAACATGTAGAAATCATCAATAATGTGGCATGGAACATAAGAAATTATCGATACGTGGAGACGTATCAGCATCCCCAAGCTTAGTTCTGCTCGTCCCGAGCAGGTAAAACGATAACAAAGATAATTTCTGGAGTGACATGCCATCATAAACTTGATCATATTGTAAACATATGTAATGAATGCAGCGATCAAAACAATGTATATGACATGAGTAAACAAGTGAATCATATAGCAAAGACTTTTCATGAATAGTACTTCAAGACAAGCATCAATAAGTCTTGCATAAGAGTTAACTCATAAAGCAATAATTCAAAGTAGAGGCATTGAAGCAACACAAAGGAAGATTAAGTTTCAGCGGTTGCTTTCAACTTGTAACAAGTATATCTCATGGATAGTTGTCAACATAGAGTAATATAACAAATGCAATATGCAAGTATGTAGGAATCAATGCACAGTTCACACAAGTGTTTGCTTCTTGAGATGGAGAGAAATAGGTGAACTACAATAAAAGTAAAAGAATGGTCCTTCAAAGAGGAAAGCATCGATTGCTATATTTGTGCTAGAGCTTTGATTTTGAAAACATGAAACAATTTTGTCAACGGTAGTAATAAAGCATATGTATCATGTAAATTATATCTTACAAGTTGCAAGCCTCATGCATAGTGTACTAATAGTGCCCGCACCTTGTCCTAATTAGCTTGGACTACCGGATCATCGCAATGCACATGTTTTAACCAAGTGTCACAAAGGGGTACCTCTATGCCACAAAGGTCTAAGGAGAAAGCTCGCATTGGATTTCTCGCTATTGATTATTCTCAACTTAGACATCCATACCGGGACAACATAGACAACAGATAATGGACTCCTCTTTTATGCATAAGCATGTAACAACAATTAATAATTTTCTCATATGAGATTGAGGATATATGTCCAAAACTGAAACTTCCACCATGGATCATGGCTTTAGTTAGCGGCCCAATGTTCTTCTCTAACAATATGCATGCTTAACCATAAGGTGGTAGATCGCTCTTACTTCAGACAAGACGAACATGCATAGCAACTCACATGATATTCAACAAAGAATAGTTGATGGCGTCCCCAGAAACATGGTTATCGCACAACAAGCAACTTAATAAGAGATAAAGTGCATAAGTACATATTCAATACCACAATAGTTTTTAAGCTATTTGTCCCATGAGCTATATATTGTAAAGGTGAATGATGGAATTTTAAAGGTAGCACTCAAGCAATTTACTTTGGAATGGCGGAAAATACCATGTAGTAGGTAGGTATGGTGGACACAAATGGCATAGTGGTTGGCTCAAGTATTTTGGATGCATGAGAAGTATTCCCTCTCGATACAAGGTTTAGGCTAGCAAGGCTTATTTGAAACAAACACAAGGGTGAACCGGTGCACAAAACTCACATAAAAGACATATTGAAAACATTATAAGACTCTACACCGTCTTCCTTGTTGTTCAAACTCAATACTAGAAATTATCTAGACCTTAGAGAGACCAATTACGCAAACCAAATTTTAGCATGCTCTATGTATTTCTTCATTGATGGGTGCAAAGCATATGATGCAAGAGTTTAAACATGAGCACAACAATTGCCAAGTATCACATTACCCAAGACATTTATAGCAATTACTACATGTATCATTTTCCAATTCCAACCATATAACAATTTAACGAAGAAGAAACTTCGCCATGAATATTATGAGTAGAGCCTAAGGACATACTTGTCCATATGCAACAGCGGAGCGTGTCTCTCTCCCACACAAAGAATGATAGGATCCATTTTATTCAAACAAAACAAAAACAAAAACAAACCGACGCTCCAAGCAAAGTACATAAGATGTGATGGAATAAAAATATAGTTTCAGGGAGGAACCTGATAATGTTGTCGATGAAGAAGGGGATGCCTTGGGCATCCCCAAGCTTAGACGCTTGAGTCTTCTTAGAATATGCAGGGATGAACCACCGGGGCATCCCCAAGCTTAGAGCTTTCACTCTCCTTGATCATATTGTATCATCCTCCTCTCTTGACCCTTGAAAACTTCCTCCACACCAAACTCAAAACAAACTCATTAGAGGGTCAGTGCATAATCAAAAACTCACATGTTCAGAGGTGACACAATCATTCTTAACACTTCTGGACATTACTCAAAGCTACTGGAAGGTAATGGAACAAAGAAATCCACCCAACACAGCGAAAGAGGCAATGTGAAATAAAAGGCAGAATCTGTCAAAACAGAACAGTCCGTAAAGACGAATTTTAAAATGGCACCAGACTTGCTCAGATGAAAATGCCCAAATTGAATGAAAGTTGCGTACATATCTGAGGATCACTCACGTAAATTGGCATAATTTTCTGAGTTACCTACAGAGAATTAGGCCCAGATTCGTGACAGCAAGAAAACAGTTTCTGCGCAGTAATCCAAATCTAGTATGAACTTTTCTATCAACGACTTTACTTGGCACAACAAAACACAAAACTAAGATAAGGAGAGGTTGCTACAGTAGTAAACAACTTCTAAGACACAAATATAAAACAAAGTACTGTAAAAAAATAACACATGGGTTATCTCCCAAGAAGTTCTTTTTTTTATAGCCATTAAGATGGGCTCAGCAGTTTTAATGATGCACTCGCAAGAAATAGTATTTGAAGCAAAAAGAGAGCATCAAGAGGCAAATTCAAAGCATATTTAAGCCTAACATGCTTCCTATGAAATGGAATCTTGTACACAAATAAATTCATGAAGAGCAAAGTGACAAGATCAGGAAGATAAAACAAGTGTAGTTTCAAAAATTTCAGCACATAGAGAGGTGTTTTAGTAACATGAAAATTTCTACAACCATATTTTCCTCTCTCATAATAACTTTCAGTAGTATCATGAGCAAACTCAACAATATAACTATCACATAAAGCATTTTTATCATGAGTCTCATGCATAAAATTATTACTACTCCCAACATAAGCATAATCAATTTTATTAGTTGTAGTGGGAGCAAATTCAACAAAGTAGCTATCATCAAATATAGGAGGCATATTGTAATCATAATCAAATTTATCCTCCATAACAGGTGGTACTAAAAGACCACTATCATTATAATCATCATATATGGGAGGCAAAGTATCATCAAAGAAAATTTTCTCCTCAATGCTTGGGGGACTAAAAAGATCATGAAAACCAGCTTCCCCAAGCTTAGAACTTTCTATATCATTATCAACAATGGTGTTCAAAGCGTTCATACTAATATTACTACCAGCATGCAAATAAGATTCCATAGGTTTTTTAATTTTCGCATCAAACAATCCATGTTTTAAATTAGGAAATAGAATAAGAAGCTCATTCTTGTCCATTATGCTAAACTAGTGTAAACAAGAAACAAGAAGATGCAATTGCAGTATCTAAAGGAAATAGCTTCGAGTACTTACAACGGCGAAAATAGCTTAGTAGCCGAGATCCGGAGTGTGAGTACCTTTTACCTTTCCTCCCGGCAACGGCGCCAGCTTGATGTCTACGCCCCCTCCTTTTCCTGTAGACAGTGTTGGGCCTCCAAGAGCAGAGGTTTGTAGAACAGCAGCAAGTTTTCCCTTAAGTGGATCACCCAAGGTTTATCGAACTCAGGGAGGAAGAGGTCAAAGATATCCCTCTCATGCAACCCTGCAACCACAAAGCAAGAAGTCTCTTGTGTCCCCAACACACCAAATAGGTACACTAGTTCGGCGAAAAGATAGTGAAATACAGGTGGTATGAATAAATAGTAGCAGTAGCAACGGTGCCAAAATATCTTGCTGGCGTGTAGTTGATGGTGGTAGTATTGCAGTAGTAACGCAAGAAACAGTAAACAAGCAGCGATAGCAGTATTTAGGAACAAGGCCTAGGGATTATACTTTCACTAGTGGACACTCTCAACATTGATCGCATAATAAATAACTCTTTCTCATATGTGCTACATACACTCTTTTGTTGGATGATGAACACATTGCGTAGGATTACACGAACCCTCAATGCCGGAGTTAATGTCAACACCCGGATTTTTAAGTCCGAATGCCTATTATGTCGTACATCGCAATCCCAGGAATATTGTTGTTGCGAGGCATAATAGTTAAGTATCACAGTCATCATTCATTACAAACCATATGTCTTACAAATTTGGAATCACATGATCCATATTACACGAATAGTTGATCTATCGATCAACGAACAAACACAAGTTCATAGTTCAACATAGCGGAAGCGTAAGATACAAGGACTCTCGAGTCCACAGGCCAACGCTTGACGTCGGAAGGCGCTTAGTGGTCGTAGGCGTCCTGCTGGTCATCTCCTGTTCATCTTCATACTCTGGCCATTTGAATAGCCAGGGACAAAGCCGTGAGTACGTTGAGTACTCGCAAACTAATTCAAGAAAAAGTGCTAGACATTCTAGTAGGGTTGCTAAGCTCTAGTTTATTTGCATAAAGCTAGTTTTGGTTCACAAAGTTTTGAGAAAAACTTATTCAAGTGCTAACTAACCCAAGGGGGACATTAGTGTCATTCCCACCATTCAAGTGGTGATTTCAATTCAATTCACCATCACCTTTCAACATCATTTTCAAAGATATGACATCGGAAACTGTATGGCCTTTCCAACCGTCCGTAACCGTGGACGCGGCTATTCGAATAGGTTTACACTCTGCAGAGGTTGCACACTTGTGCCACAACATTTGATTTCATCCGTCGGGATTTCCCCGAATAATCGTAACACAGTACGCGGATCATCAACCCTAACCTTTCACTTACAAATCCTAGTATGAGCACCTCTCCCCATGAGCTTGGCCTCCCAGTGAAGACCAACTGTCAACCTGGGAACTGCACAGGGCTTGGGCCGGACATTCACCTCATTTCGCATCATATCGTATCGTTTCTTTTGTGGTAGAGGCAGCTTTCGGCATAACCCCGATGACGCTTGTTTAGAGGGAACCCATACTAAGACGCATAAACTTCCAGTTAAGCCCTACCCATAATCAGGTATTGTGGGGGTACTTGAGAATTGGAAAGGTATCGCATTCAAACCAACATCATGTTTTATCAAAAATCACCATCTTCTCTTGGTCATATTCACCTTCAAAATCATTCAATGGAATGCATCTTCATTCCAAGGTTTAAAAATCCTTTCAAAATCACAAAGTTCCCATCTAGAGTAGTCAAGTTTAGTTCATTAGCACTAGCTCTAATTCAAGAGGGGTGCTACCTTGCTTTTCTTGGAAAGACTAACTCACTACTCTAATATCCAACTTGTACTTTGACCAAAGTTAACTATAAAAGTAAATCATTTGGAAAACAAGTAAAAACTTGGGATGGGTTCATATAAGAAAAGGTAAGACATGGTGCCTTGCCCCAAGGGGCTTTGCACTTGGCAAGAATAAAAGCTTGCATAGTAAATTAGCTTGCCTTGGTAGTTCTCAAACTGTTCCTCTTCCTCCTCCTGGTAGCAACCTTCTTCTTCGGCGTACTCTCCGGTGCTACCGTCTAAATTTGAATACGAGTATAATTACTCACTAATTCCAGGGCTATTCCACACATCACAAATAAACACACAAACTACTCTATGCACACACATAAATAAACTAGGGTGCATGGGTTGTGGGATTAAAATAGGATTTGTATTCTATATGTAAATGATAGTTTCCATAGGGTTCTTGAGAAATAATTTCCTCTCATTGAAATCTTCTTAAGATTTAATTTCTCCACAATCATGGATGAACTCATCTTGACCTAGATCAAATGTTCATCATCATCATCATTTGGGAGAATGATTTAAATGAGGTGGAACACCTCATACCATTTAAATAACACTACACTTGATTTAAATCTCAAGAATTTCATATAAGAGAGTTTGGAACCAGGGGTCCAAACATCCCATGAATTCATGTGAGACAAGTTTAAATGAAGTGTAAGACTTCACACAATTTAACTTTAATAGTTTTGGATAATATCAACTAGTTAAACTAGTCAAAATATCCATTCATTAAACCATGGCATGATCATGCAAAGTGACCACACCATTTTATTGCATAAACAATTAGTGTAAGTCAAATGTGAGCTATTAGAGTTGGAATTAACTTAATATCTATTTTGGTTGATTTTTAAGAATTATTTGAATAGGGAAAAGTCCCTGGCTTGTTATTTTTGTCACATTAATTCTACAAGGAATTTGACCAAGAGGCCAGTGGCATTGGATAGAGAATTTCAGTGGCTTTCCAACAATATCAAATTCACTAGATTTGGTTTAGCCAATTGGAAACTACTTAATTTCAAAGTTTGGGCAGTATTGAAAATGTTTGGAAAATGTTTAAAACGATTTTGAATTAAACAGGCCGGCGGGAAACCAACGTGGGCCGAAACTGTTTAAAAAGAGAAAAACGGCCCAGCAGCGCATCCAGTGCGCGCGGGCCTGCTGACAGGGTGGGGTCCACCCGTCAGCCTCCTTTAAAACCCGAAACGGTACGGGGCGACGTGGGGCGTAGGATTAGAGAGTAGATCGACGGCTCAGAGCCATCGTCTTCTCCGGCGAGATGCCGAGGTTCTGGCGGCGAGCCTAGGGGGTGGGAGAGCTAACCAGGGCTCCCGCGGTGGCTGGCAGTGTGCGCGGGGTAGATGTGGACGACGGCGAAGCAGCTGGTACCGGCGGCTCCTCCTGGAACAGCTCCAATCGACGGCGGCGACCTCCGGGTACGGGCGGCTCCGATCTTCAAATTGGAGCAGCTCCGGCGACGATCGAGTGGGTGGAGTGGTTGTGGCGAAGCAGTGAGAGGTGGGGAGTGAGGTGGTGTGCTCGGTCAGGTCCAGGGAACGCTCTATTTATAGGGTTGAGCAAGGGTCGCGGGGCAGGGTGGTGGTCGACATGCTCGCGGCGTCTCCGGCGAGCGGTTGGGCTAGGCGAGGGTGCGGTCGGGTTCTCCTCGTCCAGGCGAAGCTAGGGGTGGTGTTGGCTTGGTCGGGCGGCGTCAGAATAGTTCGCGTTGCTTCCATGTCGTGCGGCGGCAGTGGCGGGATCTTCTTCCCCGTCTACGGCGACGGCGGTCCAGGGTCTGGTTGGGGCCATGTCTGGCGGTGTCGTGGTGGTGTGGTGATGCTCAACGGCTAGTCAGCGGGGCCAGGGCGAACGCGAGATGGTGGCGCGGCGCGTGGCCAGTACGTGCCCGCGGCGTGCTCACGCGCGACGTGCGCGGCGTCCAGGGCGCCATGGACGCGAGCTGGTCTCAGCGTTGTCGAGCTCCTCCTCGACCAGGGCTGTGCTAGGGTGGCGTAGGAGAGGTGGTGGCACACGGTGGCGCAGGGGCCAGGGTTGGGGAAGCAAGGGGAGAGGGGGTGGTGCGGCATGGCCGGCATGTGGCCGGCATGGCCATGCCATGCTTGCTCTCTCTCCCTCCTTAGCTCCACTATGCTTTATTTAGGGTTTAAGGGGACCAGGGAGCATTGTAGGATAGCTTTGGTTTAAATTTGGATGAGGTAGATCACTATTTGCAATAGTTGCAAATAGTGCCCAATTTTGGAAAATGCAAAATTATCCAAATTGGAAAAAGTTCAAAAGGTGAAAGTTTGTGATATGTGAAGGTTGAGATAAGTTGTAATTGACCAGAGATGAAATGAGGTGGTGGTGGAAAAATTAGATTTCAAAATTTGGCAAAAATGGCTAAGTGGAGATTGTTGACAATGTTAAAAAGTCAAGACTTTGGATGAGCATAGCTAGTGATCAAAGATGAATTTGGCAGGGTGGTCTTCATCAAAGTTGTTCACCTTGATGTTGACTTTGAAATGGTGCAAAGAGTTAGCAAGAATTGGTTTGGGAAAAATGAATTGCAGGGGCTCAAAGTGGTGATCAGACTAAAATTGGCAGATTTGGTCATCATCACATGTGAGTGGGAAAAGTGTTGGAAAATCAATTGAATTGTGAACCCTTGCTTCCAAAAGTTGGGATAAGTGTTTAGTAACATTATTCCACTAATGGTGAAGACAAAATAGGTCTAGGGTCAAAATTTATAAAAATGCCATAGGGCATATGTGAGGGTTTTTAGGGTTTTTCAATTATGGGAATTTCTTCCACTTTGATTTATTTGGTTGGTGATCTTCACATGATCACTCTAGGGTTTTAGAGCATAACAAATACAAGTAATAACAATCATCATGGCATATCACTCAAATGCACAAGTCCTATGCATGGTACTATATGCAAAAGAAAAGTTTTTGTTGGTTTGAAATTTTGTATTTCTGGAATCTTCTAACTTTCTTTTTCATTGAAATTTGGGGTGTTACAAACCCTTCCCCCTTACAAAAGATCTCGTCCCGAGATCAAAAAGAAAGTTAGGTACTAAAGAGATCTGGGTACTCTTTCTTCATGAAGTCTTCGCGTTCCCAGGTGGCTTCATCCTCGGTATGATTGCTCCATTGGATCTTGAGAAACTTGATGCTTCGGGTGCGGGTGGTTCTGTATGCTTCTTCTAGGATGCGAATCGGCACTTCGCGGTAAGTCAGATCCTTGTTGATATCCACCGATCGGTGATCGATGTTCTTGAACACTTCGGTCTTCTCAGGGACTTCAAGACATTTCCGGAGAAGTGAGATGTGAAAAACGTCGTGCACAGCCGACATTTCTTCAGGCAACTCCAGTTGATAAGATACTTCACCTCGGCGGCTGAGGACTTGGAAAGGTCCCACGTAGCGAGGTGCAAGCTTTCCTTTCAGCTGAAACCTTTGCATCCCTTTCAAGGGGGATACTTTGAGATAGACAAAATCTCCGATCTCAAAGGTCATCTCCCGACGTCTCTTGTCGGCGTAGCTCTTCTGTCGGGATTGCGCAGTCTTGAGGTACTCACGGATCTTGTGAACCTTCTCTTCGGCTTCACGAAGAACGTCTGGGCCGAAAACTTGACTCTCTCCGACTTCTGACCAGTTCAGGGGGGTACGGCACTTCCTTCCGTACAAGGCTTCAAAGGGGGCCATCTGTAGGCTGGCTTGATAACTATTGTTGTATGAGAATTCTGCGTAAGGTAGGCAGTCTTCCCACTTGGATCCGTATTCCAGTACGCATGCTCTAAGCATGTCTTCTAGTATCTGGTTTACTCTCTCAGTCTGTCCGTCGGTCTGAGGGTGATAGGCGGTGCTGAAATTTAGGCGAGTGCCTAGTCCTTCATGCACTTTCTGCCAGAACCTTGAGGTGAACTGTGATCCTCTATCTGACACTATCGATTTGGGGGTTCCATGCAAAGCGACTATTCTGGAGATGTAGAGTTCAGCTAACTTGGGGCCTTGATAGGTGGTTTTGACGGCGATGAAATGGGCGACTTTGGTCAATCTATCGACCACTACCCATATGGAATCATTGCCTTTGCTGGATTTGGGCAGTCCGGTGATAAAGTCCATTCCTACGGAGTCCCATTTCCATTCTGGAATCTGAAGGGGTTGCAACAGTCCGGCGGGTCTCTGGTGTTCTGCCTTAACTCGCTGGCAGATGTCACACTTAGCGATATAGCTACCGATCTCTCTCTTCATTCCGTGCCACCAAAATTGTTCTTTCAGGTCCTGGTACATCTTGGTACCTCCGGGGTGGATTGAGTAAAGGGTGTCATGGGCTTCTTGCAGGATGACTTGTTTCAGGTCGAGTCCGATGGTACGCAGAGGCGTTCTTTGTACCAAAGCACTCCGGCTTCGTCAATGGTGAATCCGGGGGCTTTTCCTGCGGCTATCTGTTTCTTGATTCCGTCAATGCTAGCGTTGTCCTTCTGGGCTTCCTTGATCTGACCAATCAAGGTGGGTTGCAGTTCGATGCTGGCTAGGAATCCTTCACTTACAAGTTCAAGTCTGAACTGTTCAAACTCTTGGTGCAAACTAGGCTGTTCGGTTGCGAGCATGGAGTTCAACTGGCACGGCAGTCGACTCAAAGCATCCGCTACCACATTGGCCTTGCCGGGGTGGTAGTGAATCTCCATGTCGTAATCCTTGATCAATTCGATCCATCGGCGTTGTCTCATGTTTAACTCCTTCTGGGTGAAAATGTATTTGAGGCTTTTGTGGTCGGAATAAATCTCGCATCGATTACCCATGAGGTAATGACGCCAAACTTTCAAGGCTAAAACCACGGCTGCAAGCTCTAGGTCGTGGGTTGGGTAGTTCTGCTCATGTTGCTTGAGTTGCCTAGAAAGGTAGGATACAACCTTTCCTTCTTGCATAAGCACGCATCCAAGTCCAGTCTTGGAGGCGTCGCAATATACGTCAAAGGGCTTTGCGATATCCGGCATGATCAGGATTGGGGCTGTTGTCAGTCTACTCTTGAGCTGTTGAAAGCTCTCTTCACACTTGTCGGTCCACTCAAACTTTCTGTCCTTTTTCAGCAGTTGGGTCATTGGTCGAGCGATGCTCGAAAAACCTTCTACAAATCTGCGGTAATATCCGGCTAATCCAAGAAAAGCACGGACCTCAGTTTGTGTGGTCGGAGCTTTCCATTCCATAACAGTTTTGATCTTGGCGGGATCTACGGCAATTCCTCCTGCAGACAAGATGTGTCCGAGGAATCCAACTTCTTCCAGCCAAAACTCACACTTGCTAAACTTGGCGTACAACTGGTGCTGTCTCAGGGTTTCTAGAACAATCTCCAGATGCTGTTCATGTTCTTCTTCGGACTTGGAGTAGACCAAAATGTCGTCGATGAAAACAACGACAAATTTGTCCAAGAAGTTCATGAAGATCTTATTCATGAGATTCATGAAATAAGCGGGAGCATTGGTCAGTCCAAATGACATGACGTTGTACTCATACAACCCATATCTGGTGGTAAAGGCAGTTTTTGGAATATCGGTGGCTCGGATTTTCAGTTGGTGGTATCCAGTTCTAAGATCAATTTTCGAGAAAACTCGGGATCCGGTGAGTTGGTCGAACAAGTCTTCGATCTTGGGTAAGGGGTATTTGTTTTTGATGGTGACATCGTTAAGCTTACGATAGTCGGTGCATAAACGATTTGCACCATCCTTCTTGTCGACAAACAAGACGGGGGATCTCCAGGGGGATGCACTTGGTCTGATCAAACCTTTGGCTAACATGTCATCTATTTGCTTCTTCAGCTCCACAAGCTCGGCTGCGTTCATGCTGTAGGCTCTCTGGGCGATGGGTCCAGTTCCGGGGATTAACTCGATGATAAACTCGATATCCCGGTCCGGGGGCATACCGGGTAGATCATCCGGAAACACATCAGGGTAGCGACAAACAACCCTGATTTGATCCAGAGTAGGCTTGGATACACTTTGGTTGCAGGTAAATTTTCTGGGTAGTTTTTCAGAGACGTGCTCAACTACGATTCCGGTGCTGCTAGTCATGGTTATGGCTTTCTTGGCGCAGTCTATCAATCCATTGTGCTTGGACATCCAGTCCATTCCTAGGACAACTTCCAAACCTTTGGTTCCAAGTATGATGAGATTTGCAAAGAAATCAACATCATGGATTTTGATTGGCACATTTTTACAAAATTTTCTGGCTTTGGTGGTTGATCCGGGGATTTGAACTATCATAACATGCTTCAAACTGAGGGGTTGAATTTTACTTGTTGATGCAAAATCTTCGGTGACAAAGGAATGCGATGCTCCGGAATCAAACAACACTCTAGCAGGGGTGTGGTTGACAGAAAACATACCCAGTACCACATCTGGGGCTTCCTGGGCTTCTTCGGCGTTCATGTGGTAGAGGCGGCCGTTGCGGTTGTTGGGATTGTTGGGGGCGAACTTCTTGCCGGTGGAGACACGGCGTTGCTGCTGAGCAGGTGCAGCGGTGTTGCCGGCGAGCTTGGCAAGACGCTTGGGACACTCGTTGGAGTAGTGCCCCACTACACCACACTCATAACAAGTGATAGTGCTCTTGTCCTGCTTGTTCGCAACGGGAATGGCATTGCTCCCGGTTCTGGGGTTGGTGTTGGTGTTGGTGTTGTTGGTGTTCGGGGCTCGAGGTGGAGCGCGGTTGTAGTTGTTGTTGTTGTAGTTGGGGTTGTAGCCTCCTGGCTTGGAGTTTCCTCCACTTCGGTTCTGATAACCGGGGCGAGAGTTCTGCATCGGGGGTTTGTTATGTCTCGGATTGAAACCTCCGCTTGAGCTAGGGCGAAACTTTTGGGGATGGCTTGATCCACTCTGATTTGCCATGCGGCGCTTGCGGTTCTCATTGGCTTGGTTCAACTTGCCCTCCATCTGGATGGCGGAGTCAACAAGGGCTTCGAGGTCGGCGAAGGGGATGTTGACGAGGACAGTCTGCATCTCATCATGCAGCCCGTTCAGGAATCTCTCCTTCCTCTTTTCAACGGTGTCCGTCTCATCAGGGGCATACCTTGACAAGGTGAGAAACTTGTCGCGGTACTCAACCACCGTCATGCGACCTTGTTTCAGTTCACGGAACTCATCCCTCATCTTTTTGATAAGACCCGGGGGTACATGGTACTTGCTGAACTTGAGTTTGAAATCCTCCCAAGTCATGAATTGACCTCCGTTCATGGCACGGGTACTTGTCCACCAAGCGCGAGCTGGTCCAGCGAGGTAGTGAGTGGCGAACAACACCTTCTCGTTGGCTTCCACTCCAGCTACTTCCAGATTGTTCTCCATAGTCTGGAGCCAATCGTCGGCGTCGAGGGGCTCCTCGGTCTTGCTAAACACCGGAGGGTTGGTGTTCTGGAAGTTCTTGAGCTTGGATCCGGGGTGGTCATGATTTCCATGGCCTTGGGCGATGTTCTGCAAGGCGATGATGTTGGCTTGGCGCTCGGCTCTCTCGGTTTCCCGGTCTGCAAGCAGGGTTTGCAGAAGCTGCATCATCGCGTCGTTGGTGCGATTCGGAGGGGCCATCTGAAGGTATAGAAGATCATGAGATAAGAGGGAACATTCTATGGTTCATTTAAGTTTGAAAAACATTTGAAAACTTGTAATCTTTTCATGACAAACATAACATTCATTCATTCATGCAACACATAGTACAAACTACACACATACTCCAATGGTTTTAAGAACCATTCGCATGCTACGATACAAAGGACGGGGTACAACTCACACCTACTATAAGTGAAACTAGTGCAACTACTCCTCATCGTCGATATCAATCGGGACGTAGTCATCCTGTCCGGCCTCCAGGAACTCGTAGTCCTCCTCCTCGGTGTTCTCGTCCTCCTCAAAGTCATCGTCATCGCTCAGAAAGGCGTCTCCTCCCTGAATATCGATGCCTTCATCGTCCTCCTCCATGTGACGAATCTGATCCTCCTGGGCCGTGACAGTGGCCTCAAGTGACGCGATCCGGTCGCGAAGGCGGCGAATCGTAGCGTCCTTCTTGGCACGCTGCTGGCGAAGGTTCCTGCGGTCGTTGTTGAGTAGCTTGATCGCCTCACCCTGCTCGATGATGTGAGCATGGGTCTGGTTCGCGTAAGCGCGAGAGGCGTCGAGGTCCCTCTGAGTCTGGTAGAGCATGAAGTCCAAGTGATCCACATGGTGCCTCAACTGGGGGTGGAGTGGCACATCCATGGGTCTTCCGTCAGAGTTACGCCGTGCGAGATGCGCAAAGCGTTCCTCACGAAGGGCTTCGGTATTCTGTCCGCACAGACGAGCAAGTGCTTCCTGAAGAGCACGTGCAAGCCCGTCGAGCCAGTTGCTTTCCCTGAAAGAGAAAAGGATCCTCTCCGAGGTGGGAGGCTCCAGCTTGCCCCTCAAGTCTGCAGTGATAATCCACTGCAGTTCCCCTCCCGGCTGGTCGTCCACCTGAATCCCGTGAAACTCGGGGTGTGGGCGGCCAAGGTGATCCGACAGGGAGTCGAGGTCATGCTCGAAGATCAAGCTTCCTCCGTTTCCAAGCTGATAAAACTTGGTGTTGAGGGGTTCATTCGGCTCCATCTGAAAGAGAATTGGATGAGTAAGTTAGGGAGTGCAAAGTGTGGCAAGGTTTTAAGTTGATTTAAAGAAGATAGAACATGATCAAATTTTGGCAAAGTCTCAAAGACAAGAGTGTAGTAAATTTTCACAAATAAGTCCTTTCATTTGATTTCAAAGTTAAATTTTTCAGAACGCCCATTCTAACTAAGGTCTTCTAAGGTCAAACAATGGCTCTGATACCAACTTGTCAACACCCGGATTTTTAAGTCCGAATGCCTATTATGTCGTACATCGCAATCCCAGGAATATTGTTGTTGCGAGGCATAATAGTTAAGTATCACAGTCATCATTCATTACAAACCATATGTCTTACAAATTTGGAATCACATGATCCATATTACACGAATAGTTGATCTATCGATCAACGAACAAACACAAGTTCATAGTTCAACATAGCGGAAGCGTAAGATACAAGGACTCTCGAGTCCACAGGCCAACGCTTGACGTCGGAAGGCGCTTAGTGGTCGTAGGCGTCCTGCTGGTCATCTCCTGGTTCATCTTCATACTCTGGCCATTTGAATAGCCAGGGACAAAGCCGTGAGTACGTTGAGTACTCGCAAACTAATTCAAGAAAAAATGCTAGACATTCTAGTAGGGTTGCTAAGCTCTAGTTTATTTGCGTAAAGCTAGTTTTGGTTCACAAAGTTTTGAGAAAAACTTATTCAAGTGCTAACTAACCCAAGGGGGGACATTAGTGTCATTCCCACCATTCAAGTGGTGATTTCAATTCAATTCACCATCACCTTTCAACATCATTTTCAAAGATATGACATCGGAAACTGTATGGCCTTTCCAACCGTCCGTAACCGTGGACGCGGCTATTCGAATAGGTTTACACTCTGCAGAGGTTGCACACTTGTGCCACAACATTTGATTTCATCCGTCGGGATTTCCCCGAATAATCGTAACACAGTACGCGGATCATCAACCCTAACCTTTCACTTACAAATCCTAGTATGAGCACCTCTCCCCATGAGCTTGGCCTCCCAGTGAAGACCAACCGTCAACCTGGGAACTGCACAGGGCTTGGGCCGGACATTCACCTCATTTCGCATCATATCGTATCGTTTCTTTTGTGGTAGAGGCAGCTTTCGGCATAACCCCGATGACGCTTGTTTAGAGGGAACCCATACTAAGACGCATAAACTTCCAGTTAAGCCCTACCCATAATCAGGTATTGTGGGGGTACTTGAGAATTGGAAAGGTATCGCATTCAAACCAACATCATGTTTTATCAAAAATCACCATCTTCTCTTGGTCATATTCACCTTCAAAAATCATTCAATGGAATGCATCTTCATTCCAAGGTTTAAAAATCCTTTCAAAATCACAAAGTTCCCATCTAGAGTAGTCAAGTTTAGTTCATTAGCACTAGCTCTAATTCAAGAGGGGTGCTACCTTGCTTTTCTTGGAAAGACTAACTCACTACTCTAATATCCAACTTGTACTTGGACCAAAGTTAACTATAAAAGTAAATCATTTGGAAAACAAGTAAAAACTTGGGATGGGTTCATATAAGAAAAGGTAAGACATGGTGCCTTGCCCCAAGGGGCTTTGCACTTGGCAAGAATAAAAGCTTGCATAGTAAATTAGCTTGCCTTGGTAGTTCTCAAACTGTTCCTCTTCCTCCTCCTGGTAGCAACCTTCTTCTTCGGCGTACTCTCCGGTGCTACCGTCTAAATTTGAATACGAGTATAATTACTCACTAATTCCAGGGCTATTCCACACATCACAAATAAACACACAAACTACTCTATGCACACACATAAATAAACTAGGGTGCATGGGTTGTGGGATTAAAATAGGATTTGTATTCTATATGTAAATGATAGTTTCCATAGGGTTCTTGAGAAATAATTTCCTCTCATTGAAATCTTCTTAAGATTTAATTTCTCCACAATCATGGATGAACTCATCTTGACCTAGATCAAATGTTCATCATCATCATCATTTGGGAGAATGATTTAAATGAGGTGGAACACCTCATACCATTTAAATAACACTACACTTGATTTAAATCTCAAGAATTTCATATAAGAGAGTTTGGAACCAGGGGTCCAAACATCCCATGAATTCATGTGAGACAAGTTTAAATGAAGTGTAAGACTTCACACAATTTAACTTTAATAGTTTTGGATAATATCAACTAGTTAAACTAGTCAAAATATCCATTCATTAAACCATGGCATGATCATGCAAAGTGACCACACCATTTTATTGCATAAACAATTAGTGTAAGTCAAATGTGAGCTATTAGAGTTGGAATTAACTTAATATCTATTTTGGTTGATTTTTAAGAATTATTTGAATAGGGAAAAGTCCCTGGCTTGTTATTTTTGTCACATTAATTCTACAAGAATTTGACCAAGAGGCCAGTGGCATTGGATAGAGAATTTCAGTGGCTTTCCAACAATATCAAATTCACTAGATTTGGTTTAGCCAATTGGAAACTACTTAATTTCAAAGTTTGGGCAGTATTGAAAATGTTTGGAAAATGTTTAAAACGATTTTGAATTAAACAGGCCGGCGGGAAACCAACGTGGGCCGAAACTGTTTAAAAAGAGAAAAACGGCCCAGCAGCGCATCCAGTGCGCGCGGGCCTGCTGACAGGGTGGGGTCCACCCGTCAGCCTCCTTTAAAACCCGAAACGGTACGGGGCGACGTGGGGCGTAGGATTAGAGAGTAGATCGACGGCTCAGAGCCATCGTCTTCTCCGGCGAGATGCCGAGGTTCTGGCGGCGAGCCTAGGGGGTGGGAGAGCTAACCAGGGCTCCCGCGGTGGCTGGCAGTGTGCGCGGGGTAGATGTGGACGACGGCGAAGCAGCTGGTACCGGCGGCTCCTCCTGGAACAGCTCCAATCGACGGCGGCGACCTCCGGGTACGGGCGGCTCCGATCTTCAAATTGGAGCAGCTCCGGCGACGATCGAGTGGGTGGAGTGGTTGTGGCGAAGCAGTGAGAGGTGGGGAGTGAGGTGGTGTGCTCGGTCAGGTCCAGGGAACGCTCTATTTATAGGGTTGAGCAAGGGTCGCGGGGCAGGGTGGTGGTCGACATGCTCGCGGCGTCTCCGGCGAGCGGTTGGGCTAGGCGAGGGTGCGGTCGGGTTCTCCTCGTCCAGGCGAAGCTAGGGGTGGTGTTGGCTTGGTCGGGCGGCGTCAGAATAGTTCGCGTTGCTTCCATGTCGTGCGGCGGCAGTGGCGGGATCTTCTTCCCCGTCTACGGCGACGGCGGTCCAGGGTCTGGTTGGGGCCATGTCTGGCGGTGTCGTGGTGGTGTGGTGATGCTCAACGGCTAGTCAGCGGGGCCAGGGCGAACGCGAGATGGTGGCGCGGCGCGTGGCCAGTACGTGCCCGCGGCGTGCTCACGCGCGACGTGCGCGGCGTCCAGGGCGCCATGGACGCGAGCTGGTCTCAGCGTTGTCGAGCTCCTCCTCGACCAGGGCTGTGCTAGGGTGGCGTAGGAGAGGTGGTGGCACACGGTGGCGCAGGGGCCAGGGTTGGGGAAGCAAGGGGAGAGGGGGTGGTGCGGCATGGCCGGCATGTGGCCGGCATGGCCATGCCATGCTTGCTCTCTCTCCCTCCTTAGCTCCACTATGCTTTATTTAGGGTTTAAGGGGACCAGGGAGCATTGTAGGATAGCTTTGGTTTAAATTTGGATGAGGTAGATCACTATTTGCAATAGTTGCAAATAGTGCCCAATTTTGGAAAATGCAAAATTATCCAAATTGGAAAAAGTTCAAAAGGTGAAAGTTTGTGATATGTGAAGGTTGAGATAAGTTGTAATTGACCAGAGATGAAATGAGGTGGTGGTGGAAAAATTAGATTTCAAAATTTGGCAAAAATGGCTAAGTGGAGATTGTTGACAATGTTAAAAAGTCAAGACTTTGGATGAGCATAGCTAGTGATCAAAGATGAATTTGGCAGGGTGGTCTTCATCAAAGTTGTTCACCTTGATGTTGACTTTGAAATGGTGCAAAGAGTTAGCAAGAATTGGTTTGGGAAAAATGAATTGCAGGGGCTCAAAGTGGTGATCAGACTAAAATTGGCAGATTTGGTCATCATCACATGTGAGTGGGAAAAGTGTTGGAAAATCAATTGAATTGTGAACCCTTGCTTCCAAAAGTTGGGATAAGTGTTTAGTAACATTATTCCACTAATGGTGAAGACAAAATAGGTCTAGGGTCAAAATTTATAAAAATGCCATAGGGCATATGTGAGGGTTTTTAGGGTTTTTCAATTATGGGAATTTCTTCCACTTTGATTTATTTGGTTGGTGATCTTCACATGATCACTCTAGGGTTTTAGAGCATAACAAATACAAGTAATAACAATCATCATGGCATATCACTCAAATGCACAAGTCCTATGCATGGTACTATATGCAAAAGAAAAGTTTTTGTTGGTTTGAAATTTTGTATTTCTGGAATCTTCTAACTTTCTTTTTCATTGAATTTTGGGGTGTTACAGTTAACAAGCTCCACAATTCAATGTTCATATTTAAATAACCTTAGAGCATAATAGATCATTGCAAAATAAACCAAGAACTAACATAGTGCACACACTGTCCACATTACACTATGAAGGAGGAATAGATCACATCAATACTATCATAATGATAATTAACTCCACAATCTACAAGAGATCATGATCATAGCCTACGACAAGAACCACATGGTGCACACACTAGTCACCTTTACACCATGCAGGAGGAATAGACTACTTTAATAACATCACATGAGTAGCACACAACTAGTAGCGATACAAAGCTCATATGAATCTCAATCATGTAAAGCAGCTCATGAGATCATTGTATTGAAGTACATAGGAGAGAGATTAACCACATAGCTACCGGTACAGCCCCGAGCCTCGATGGAGAACTACTCCCTCCTCATGGGAGCAGCAGCGGTGATGAAGATGGCGGTGAAGATGGCAGCGGTGTCGATGGAGAAGCCTTCCGGGCACTTCCCCGTTCCGGCGGCGTGCCGAAACGAGACTCTGTCCCCCAGATCTTGGCCTCGCGATGGCGGCGGCTCTGGAAGGTTTCTCTGGTTTCGTCGAACGTTATAGGGTTTTTGCGACGGAGGCTTTAAATAGGCGAAGAGGCGGCGCAGGAGGGTCGAAGGGGTGCCCACACCATAGGGTGGTGCGGGCCCCCCTAGCCGCGCCGGCCTATGGTCTGGGGCCCAGGTGCCCTCTCGCGACTCTCGGGTGTTCGGATGCTTCCGGCAAAATAGGAACCTGGCGTTGATTTCGTCCGATTCCGAGAATATTTCCTTACTAGGATTTCTGAAACCAAAACAGCAGAAAAGGAACTGGCACTTCGGCATCTTGTTAATAGGTTAGTTCCAGAAAATGCACGAATATGACATAAAGTGTGCATATAACATGTAGAAATCATCAATAATGTGGCATGGAACATAAGAAATTATCGATACGTCGGAGATGTATCAGAACCCAAAGAGGAAGGTGTGATGCGTACAGCAGCAAGTTTTCCCTCAGTAAGAAACCAAGGTTTATCGAACCAGTAGGAGCCAAGAAGCACGTTGAAGGTTGATGGCGGCGAGATGTAGTGCGGCGCAACACCAGGGATTCCGGCGCCAACGTGGAACCTGCACAACACAACCAAAGTACTTTGCCCCAACGAAACAGCGAGGTTGTCAATCTCACCGGCTTGCTGTAACAAAGGATTAGATGTATAGTGTGGATGATGATTGTTTGCAGAAAACAGTAGAACAAGTATTGCAGTAGATTGTATTCGATGTAAAAGAATGGACCGGGGTCCATAGTTCACTAGTGGTGTCTCTCCCATAAGATAAATAGCATGTTGGGTGAACAAATTACAGTTGGGCAATTGACAAATAGAGAGGGCATGACCATGCACATACATGATATGATGAGTATAGTGAGATTTAATTGGGTATTACGACAAAGTACATAGACCGCTATCCAGCATGCATCTATGCCTAAAAAGTCCACCTTCAGGTTATCATCCGAACCCCTTCCAGTATTAAGTTGCAAACAACAGACAATTGCATTAAGTATGGTGCGTAATGTAATCAATAACTACATCCTCGGACATAGCATCAATGTTTTATCCCTAGTGGCAACAGCACATCCACAACCTTAGGGGTTTCTGTCCCAGATTCAATAGAGGCATGAACCCACTATCGAGCATAAATACTCCCTCTTGGAGTTACAAGCATCAACTTGGCCAAAGCCTCTACTAGTAACGGAGAGCATGCAAGATCATAAACAACACATAGATAGATTGATAATCAACATAACATAGTATTCACTATTCATCGGATCCCAACAAACACAACATATAGCATTACAAATAGATGATCTTGATCATGTTAGGCAGCTCACAAGACCCGACAATGAAGCACAATGAGGAGAAGACAACCATCTAGCTACTGCTATGGACCCATAGTCCAGGGGTAGACTACTCACTCATCACTCCGGAGCGACCATGGCGGTGAAGAGTCCTCCGGGAGATATTCCCCTCTCCGGCAGGGGCCGGAGGCGATCTCCTGAATCTCCCGAGATGGGATTGGCGGCGTCTCGGAAGGTTTTCCGTATCGTGGCTCTCGGATCGGGGGTTTCGCGACGAAGACTATATGTAGGCGGAAGGGCAGGTCAGGAGGCGTCACGGGGGCCCCACACCACAGGCCGGCGCGGCCAAGGCCTAGGCCGCGCCGCCCTGGTGTCTGGCCACCTCGTGGCCCCACTTCGTCTCCTCTTCGGTCTTCTGGAAGCTTCGTGTGAAAATAGGCCCCTGGGCGTTGATTTCGTCCAATTCCGAGAATATTTCCTTACTAGGATTTCTGAAACCAAAAACAGCAGAAAACAGCAACTGGCTCTTCGGCGTCTCGTTAATAGGTTAGTGCCGGAAAATGCATAAATATGACATAAAGTATGCATAAAACATGTAGATATCATCAATAATGTGGCATGGAACATAAGAAATTATCGATACGTCGGAGACGTATCAGTTGGCGTTGGGGGTCAGACACGGAAACTCTGGCAATTCAGTCAGAAACAATGCGGAGATGAATGAGGACGCCACAACCCAGTTCCAGGGCAATCAGTATAATAGGGGTGACTATGAGGAGTACCCTATACTGATTGAGTCAGATACTGATGGAGGTAATACCTATGGCGGAGTCACAGGGGAATATACCCGATGGGTGGATTATGATGTTTTGAATAATCAATTCATGAACACAGATTTCTCCCTCGGATCATCCTCTGATTCCGACTACCAGCCAACGGGAAGACCCTACGTTCCAGATTCTGTCAGGAGGACGACACGTTCGACCGGATGGAAGCCTGGGATGTACCGGGAGTGAAGCACGACTAGAGACCACCAAGGGAGGCGAGACTATAATAAACAAGTACCACGTGTATTGTAGTGTGTAATATTTGTAGAAATTTGTACATATACTTCAATAAGTGAGTTTGCATACTCACAACGTCATTGAGTATTGTAATAAGACCACTTAAGTATGTATATACACGGTATATGTTTTGTATGATTTGGATTTGCTTCTTGATTTCCATTGCATGACTAGTTCTGTGCACAAAGTTGAGCTCAGAAAACTTGCGCATGGAGTAATTATGAGTATCACCTTGTGTTGCAGAACTAGGGGGATATGTCGGGACCGGTAGGAGAGGAGAGTGAAGCGCAGCGCATGGAGGAGCAGAAGGAAGAGGCTGATGAAGCAGCCAGAAATCAGTTTCCACCACCACCACCACCACCCATGACGCAGCAGAACTTCCTCCAATACATGCAAATGTTGGAGGAAAGGCAACGTATAACGTTGGAGCAGCAGAACAAGTTCTTCCAGGAGCTGCTTCAACAGAACAGGGTGGAGAGACCCGAGAACCAGGGAGTCACCTTGTCAGACTTCCAGAACACAAAGCCTATATCTTTCGCATACGCGCCCGAGCCTATGGACGCGGAGGATTGGCTGATGGATACTGAGCGAAAGCTCAACACTGTGGGATGCAACGACCTGGAGAAGGTCCGTTATGCAACACACTTGTTGTGTGGACCTTCCGCATCTTGGTGGGACAATATAGTAGCCGTATATCCGGCTGAGAAGGTATTCACCTGGGAGGAGTTCAAGCGAAAGTTCAGGGAATCCAATGTCCCTGAAAGCATTGTGGAGTTGAAGCGTCGAGAATTTGAAAGTCTCGAGCAGAAGGACAAGGCCATCCTGACTTATGTCAGGGAGTTTTCGAATTGTCCCGGTACGCTGTTGAGGAGGTCAACACCGAGGACAAGAAGAAAAAGAGGTTCATGCGGGGATTGAATCCCCAGTTCAAGGTTCAGCTTAGGATGATGAGAGCAACTGAATTCCAAGAGTTGGTGGATGCAGCCATCACTCTTGAAGACGACTTCAAGCAACTGCAGGATGAGAAGAGGAAGAAGGCTAAATTTCAGCCTAAGAGGTTTGTCAGCAACAAGCCCAATACCAGCTTGAGTTTCAAGCCAAGGTACAACAACAACAACTACTACTACTACTACAATAGCAGGAGGAACCAAGCGTTGCAGACTGCAAATCAGATTGTGTGCCGTAGCTGTGGAGGTACGGGACATTTTTCCAAGGACTGCAAGAAGCCCAGGATAATCTATTTTGGTTGCCGTGAGTAAGGACACATGCTTAGGGATTGCCCTAAGAATAAGAATAAAGAAGGTCAGTCTGGAGGAGGAGGAAGCCGAGGAGGAAATAATGGAGGGAATTGGAAGAACAAGAAACCCTTCGGCAAGTTAAACTGCACCAGCTTGGAGGAGGTGGTTAACTCCGATCAAGCAGTGATAGGTACGCTCCAGATACTTACTCATCCTGGCAAAGTACTTTTTGATACTGGTGCAACTACATCATTCATTTCTCAGCAATTCATCATCAAACATGGGATTAGTTGCACTAAGTTAGATACACCCATAACCATACTTTCCGCGGGGGGAACGATAGTAGTAACCCATACCAAACAAAAACAAGTCATCATGATCAATAAATGCGCGTTTGACGCAGACCTGTTCATTTTACCAATGAAGGACATTGATGTCATTCTTGGTATGAACTGGTTAGAAGCTAACGGAGCATTGATCGACTGTGTGAACAAGACTGTGTCTTTGAAAAGCCCCGATGGAAGTAGAATGATCTAC
Organism: Lolium multiflorum; assembly: GCA_030979885.1. NCBI lineage: Eukaryota > Viridiplantae > Streptophyta > Magnoliopsida > Poales > Poaceae > Lolium > Lolium multiflorum. The sequence continues at coordinate 45,450,794 of CM061753.1, read as the reverse complement.
CAAGGAGACAAGCATACACAGATCGAAGTCGAGCTACAGCTGAACAGCATGAAGGAGGTGAAGTTGGAGGATATACCTGTAGTGAATGAATTCCAGGATGTGTTTCCTAAGGAATTACCTGGAATGCCACCAGATAGGGAGATAGAATTCACTATCGACCTAATTCCAGGAACAGCTCCGATTGCTAAAGCACCATATAAGATGGGGCCTAAGGAGTTGAAAGAACTTAAGGAGCAATTGGATGACTTGGAACAGAAAGGATTCATACAAGAGAGTGTTTCACCATGGGGATCACCTGTGATCTTCGTAGATAAAAGAGATGGAGGTAGAAGGATGTGCGAAGATTACAGGAATTTGAACAATGTCACAATCAAGAACAAGTACCCACTTCCAAGAATACAAGATCTATTTGATCAAGTTAAAGGCGCGGGAGTCTTTTCCAAAATTGATCTAAGGTCCGGTTATCATCAGATTAAGATCAAGAAGGAAGACGTTCCGAAAACCGCCTTTGTCTCGAGGTACGGACATCATGAATACCTTGTAGTGCCTTTTGGATTAACCAATGCCCCAGTAATCTTCATGAATCTTATGAATAAGACCTTCATGCCATGATATCGTTTGATCTATACTCCAAAGATAAAACTGAACATGCTGAACATTTGAGGTTAGTGTTGCAAACACTAAGAGAACATCAACTCTATGCCAAGTTCAGTAAGTGTGAATTTTGGCTAGATCAAGTGGAATTTCTTGGTCATGTCATTAGTAAAGATGGAATAGCTGTTAACCCGAGCAAGGTAGCAGCAGTTTTAGATTGGGAAGCACCAAAGACTGTCAAGGAAATCCGAGGATTCCTAGGAATGGCGGGATACTATCAGAGATTCATTGAAGGGTTCTCCAAGATAGCAGGACCTATGACGAAGCTGTTAAGAAAGAACACACCATTCGTGTGGTCGGAGGAGTGTGAGAAGAGTTTTCAAACCCTGAAAGAGAAACTCACCACAGCACCGGTGTTAGCAGTTCCGGAAGTTGGCAAGGATTACACCGTGTACTGTGACGCATCCAAACATGGATTGGGTTGCGTACTCATGCAAGATCGGAAAGTAATATCTTATGGATCGAGGCAACTCAGACCTCATGAAGTGAATTATCCAACACATGACTTAGAATTAGCAGCAGTTGTATTTGCACTTAAAACATGGAGACATTTTCTCTATGGAGCCAAGTGTGAGCTCTATACGGATCATAAGAGTCTCAAGTACTTCTTTACTCAGAAGGAACTCAATATGAGGCAGAAAAGATGGCTAGAACTAATCAAGGATTATGATTTGACCATCAATTATACTCCAGGAAAGGCTAATGTTGTAGCAGATGCTCTGAGTAGGAAGAGCACTGGAGGAATGGAACAAGAATTATCACCGGAGTGGAGGAAGGAAATAAGCCAAGCCCAAATACAACTTTGGGAGAAAGAGGCTCATGAAGGGCTATCGGCTTTACAAGTAGCCGATGAGCTAAATGTTAACTTAAAGAATGAGATAATGATGGGTCAATTGGACGATCCATTCATCGTAGAGGAGATGAGAAGAATAGATGAGGGTAGACCATCAGAATTTCACCGAAGAGAATCAGGATCACTATGGTTTCAGAAAAGGATTTGCGTTCCGGATATTGCTGAGATCAAGGAAGTAATACTCCGGGAAGCCCATCAAACACCATACTCCATACATCCGGGAAGTACCAAGATGTACATGGATCTCAAGGAGTTATTCTGGTGGAATAATATGAAGAGAGAGATAGCACAATACGTGGCGGAATGCCATACCTGCCAAAGAGTGAAGGCTGAACACCAGAGTCCGGCAGGAAAGTTACAACCTTTACCAATCCCAGAATGGAAATGGGAGGAAATAGGAATGGATTTCATCACCGGACTACCCATGACCAATAAAAAGAAGGACATGATATGGGTAATCGTGGACCGGTTGACGAAAAGCGCACACTTCTTAGCGGTAAATCAGCAGGATAAAGGAGAGAAACTCATCGATCTTTACATCAAAGAGATCGTGAGTAAACATGGAGTGCCCAAGAAGATCGTGTCAGATCGAGGATCCGTGTTCACATCAGCATTTTGGAAGCAATTACATGAAGCTTTAGGATCCAAGTTGGACTATAGTACCGCCTATCATCCTCAGACAGGTGGACAAACCGAGAGAACTAACCAGATCCTAGAGGATATGCTTAGGGCTTGTGCCCTAGACTTCGGAGGATCATGGGAGGAGCACTTGCCACTAGCAGAGTTTTCATACAATAATAGCTATCAAAGCAGCATCAAGATGGCATCGTTTGAAGCTCTGTATGGAAGGAAGTGTAGATCACCCATATGCTGGTATGAGGCTGGAGCAAGCAAGGAGTTTAATCCTGATTATGTCAAGGAAAAGCAACAAATCATTGACATTATAAGAGATAGGTTGAAGATAGCCCAAAGTCGGCAAAAGAGTTATGCCGATCAGAAGAGAAGAACATGGGAGCCACAAGTTGGAGACATGGTATATCTCAAGGTGAGCCCGATGAAAGGACTTCAGAGATTTGGAGTAAAGGGGAAGTTAAGCCCTTGGTACATCGGACCTTTTAAGATTCTGAGTCAAAACCAAGGGTTAGCCTTTGAATTGGAACTACCAGGGAGGTTATCCCAAGTTCACAACATATTCCATGTGTCGCAACTCAGGAAATGCTTAAAGACCCCAGATGAGCCAGTGTCACATGATGAGCTCGAGTTACAACCAGATTTGACTTACATCGAGAAGCCAGCGAAGATTCTCGAGGAGAACTGGAAACAACTCAGGAATCGAGCTATTAAGTACTGCAAGATACAGTGGAAACATCACCCCGAGAGGGAAGCCACCTGGGAAAAAGAGGAAGACCTGAGGAAAACATACCCCGAACTCTTCAGGTATTACAACCACAACTTCGGGACGAAGTTTTCTTTAAGGGGGAAAGGCTGTAATGTCCCAGGTTTAGAGACGATCGAGGGGTAGATTTTAGAAAGGGATGTGCATTGCATCGTAAATTCTGGGGAAATTTCGCGCTTTTAAAACAAAACTGCATCGAAGGGGGACAAGTTTCTCTCTCGACACCTTACAGGGTTAGGGTTTCGAGAGTGCGACAAACTTGCTCTTATTCAACTAAACTAGGGTTTTGGAGAAGAGAGAAGGGATATTGCATCACAAACATAAGTTGCATGATTGAATTCAATTTTAAGTTGCATGATTGAATTCAAACCTAAAGTTGAATTTGAATTTCAAATTCAAACATTAAATTGATATCTCATAATTCAAACTTGAGATAATTCAATAAACAATTATAAGTAATCAAGAATATAAATAGTACAACAATTATATAAAGCTCATTAAGGAAAATTGGAGCTTTATTGATAATCACACATGATACATTGTCATTTACAATATTCAGAATAGAAATATGAAATATTACAACACATTACATAAATTGAATAAAGGAAAAAAAAAAGAAAGAAAATTACAAGTTCATGATCTATCCTAAACTACACAAGATGACCACCCTGGAGATCTTGCTCAAGAGGATCTTGATCTTCATCCAGAGCATCACATTGATCCCTGCAATCACACAAACAAAGACCAAAAACAAGTGTTATGCCAAGTGGCATTGCCACTTGGCAGGTTAGCAAGAAAATGAGAAGTTGAGAGGATATTATCAAGATCAGCCGAGCTGATCCACCAAATGGACCAAGTCCCAACCAGGAACCACACAAGCAGCTCACAAGGGAGTGTGCATGCCCACCAGCACATACACAGCCAGGGGGAGTCACCAAAATGACCAGGCCCTGTTGTCGACCAAAGAGGCAAGGAGGAGGGCATATATAAACTTTTCACAGCCAAACCCTAGCCATTCCATCGACAGGACTTCCCAGGGTAAGAACATCAAGAACAGATAGAACAGGAAGAACACCAAGCTTCCCAAACAACCAATCTATCCATAACAGTTCCACTAGAACTGTTGTAGAACAAGGCACAAGCAGGAAATCAAGCACAGGCTAACCAGGAGGAGCAGGGCAAGCTCACATCACAATCCTGAAGCCAAATCCTCTACACCAACAACCATTTCTAGGAGCTGGAGTGAGGTATACCAATAAATCATGAGCAAGCAAGGTTTTGCTCATATAAATCCATCATATGCACAAGTCACAGAAGCAAAAGAGGGTAGAACCCTGTGTGAGTCATCATATGGCTACTAGCCAATTGGTGCAAGCAAAAATAAGAGAAACCAATAGGTAATTGATACGTCCAAAACGTATCTACTTTCCCGAACACTTTTGCTATTATTTTGCCTCTAATTTGTGTATTTTGGATGCAACTAACACGGACTAACGCTGTTTTCAGCAGAACTGTTCTGGTGTCTCGTTTTTGTGCAGAAATCTAACTTTCGGGAAAATCCTCGGAATTTATGCAGAAGACCCTATTTTCCCACAATACTGACGGAGCCAGAAGGACAAGTAAGGTGGAGGCCCGAGGGCCCCACACCATAAGGCGGCGCGGCCTAGGGGGCCGCGGCCTATGGTGTGGCCCCCTCGGCTGGCCTCCGACGCCCTCCTTCGGACTACTTATCGGCCTCGACCTAAAAACGCACGAGAGAAGTCGAAGTCGCCGAAACCCTCCGAACGCCGCCACATCGCGAAACTCCGTCTCGGGAGCCAGAAGTCTCCGTTCTGGCACTCCGCCGGGACGGGGAATTGGAGGAGATTGATACGTCTCCGACGTATCGATAATTTCTTATGTTCCATGCCACATTATTGATGTTATCTACATGTTTTATGCACACTTTATGTCATATTCGTGCATTTTCTGGAACTAACCTATTAACAAGATGCCGAAGTGCCGTTGTCGTTTGTTTTTGGTTTTAGAAATCCTAGTAACGAAATATTCTCGGAATTGGACGAAATCAACGCCCAGGGCCTATTTTTCCACGAAGCTTTCAGAAGTCCGAAGATGAAACGAAGAGGGGCCACGAGGCAGCCGAGCATAGGGTGGCGCGGCCCCGCGGCCGCGCGGCCCTATGGTCTGGGCCCCTCGCGCCGCCTCTTGACCTACCCTTCCGCCTACTTAAAGCCTCCGTGACGAAACCCCCAGTACCGAGAGCCACGATACGGAAAACCTTACTGAGACGCCGCCACCGCCGATCCCATCTCGCGGGATCCAGGAGATCGCCTCCGGCACCCTGCCGGAGAGGGGATTCATCACCGGAGGACTCTACGCCGCCATGGTCGCCTCCGGTGTGATGTGTGAGTAGTCTACCCCTGGACTATGGGTCCATAGCAGTAGCTAGATGGTTGTCTTCTCCCCATTGTGCTATCATTGTCGGATCTTGTGAGCTGCCTAACATGATCAAGATCATCTATCTGTAATTCTATATGTTGCGTTTGTTGGGATCCGATGAATAGAGAATACTTGTTATGTTGATTATCAAAGTTATATCTATGTGTTGTTTATGATCTTGCATGCTCTCCGTTACTAGTAGATGCTCTGGCCAAGTAGATGCTTGTAACTCCAAGAGGGAGTATTTATGCTCGATAGTGGGTTCATGCCTCATTGACACCTGGGACAGTGACAGAAAGTTCTAAGGTTGTGTTGTGCTGTTGCCACTAGGGATAAAACATTGATGCTATGTCTAAGGATGTAGTTGTTGATTACATTACGCACCATACTTAATGCAATTGTCTGTTGCTTTGCAACTTAATACTGGAAGGGGTTCGGATGATAACCTGAAGGTGGACTTTTTAGGCATAGATGCAGTTGGATGGCGGTCTATGTACTTTGTCGTAATGCCCAATTAAATCTCACTATACTCATCATGATATGTATGTGCATGGTCATGCTCTCTTTATTTGTCAATTGCCCAACTGTAATTTGTTCACCCAACATGCTGTTTGTCTTATGGGAGAGACACCTCTAGTGAACTGTGGACCCCGGTCCAATTCTCTTTACTGAAATACAATCTACTGCAATACTGTTTACTGTTTTCTGCAAACAATCATCTTCCACACAATACGGTTAATCCTTTGTTACAGCAAGCCGGTGAGATTGACAACCTCACTGTTTCGTTGGGGCAAAGTACTTTGGTTGTGTTGTGCAGGTTCCACGTTGGCGCCGGAATCCCTGGTGTTGCGCCGCACTACATCCCGCCGCCATCAACCTTCAACGTGCTTCTTGGCTCCTCCTGGTCCGATAAACCTTGGTTTCTTTCTGAGGGAAAACTTGCTGCTGTGCGCATCATACCTTCCTCTTGGGGTTCCCAACGAACGTGTGAGTTACACGCCATCAAGCTAGATTTCTGGCGCCGTTGCCGGGGACCTGAAGAAAAGTTACACCACAAAGATTTCTAACTCCCACGTCAACTGCACGCCAGCAAGTAGATTTCTGGCGCCGTTGCCGGGAGATCAAGACACGCTGCAAGGGGAGTCTCCATTACCCAATCTCTTTACTTTGTTTTTGTCTTGCTTTATTTTATTTACTACTTTGTTTGCTGCACTAAATCAAAACAAAAAAAATTAGTTGCTAGCTTTACTTTATTTACTATCTTGTTTGCACTCTATATCAAAAACACAAAAAATTAGTTACTTGCATTTACTTTACTTAATATCATGCATGTTTTTATTTCACTAGTTAAGCATAATGGAAAACAACAAAAATATGAGAGACCTTTATGAACTTTATCTTGAATTAGGACATGATGTGTTTGAAGAGAGAATTAAAAAACCCATGGAACTTTATATGCATGCTAATGGGAATGTTATTACTATGAATGCTTTGAACACCATTGTTGCTAATGCTATGGAAAATTCTAAGCTTGGGGAAGCTGGCTTTGATGAGCATGATCTTTTTAGTCCCCCAAGCATTGAGGAGAAAATTTTCTTTTATGATTACAATATGCCTCCTATATATGATGATAGCCACTTTGTTGAATTTGCTCCCACTACAACTTATGTGGAGAGTAATAATTTTATGCATGAGACTCATGATAAGAATGCTTTATGTGATAGTTATATTGTTGAGTTTGCTCATGATACTACTGAAAGTTATTATGAGAGAGGAAAATATGGTTGTAGAAGTTTTCATGTTACTAAAATGCCTCTCTATATGCTAAAATTTTTGAAGCTACACTTGTTTTATCTTCCTATGCTTGTCACTTTGCTCTTCATGAACTTGTTTATTTACAAGATTCCTATGCATAGGAAGCATGTTAGACTTAAATGTGTTTTGAATTTGCCTCTTGATGCTCTCTTTTGCTTCAAATACTATTTCTTGCGAGTGCATCATTAAAATTGCTGAGCCCATCTTAATGGCTATAAAGAAAGAACTTCTTGGGAGATAACCCATGTTTTTACTACAGTATTTTTGTTTTATATTTGAGTCTTGGAAGTTGTTTACTACTGTAGCAACCTATCCTTATCTTAGTTTTGTGTTTTGTTGTGCCAAGTTAAGTCTTTGATAGAAAAGTAAGTACTAGATTTGGATTACTGCGCAGTTCCAGATTTCTTTGCTGTCACGAATCTGGGTCTACCTCCCTGTAGGTAACTCAGAAAATTAAGCCAATTTACGTGCATGATCCTCAGATATGTACGCAACTTTCATTCAATTTGAGCATTTTCATTTGAGCAAGTCTGGTGCCATTTTAAAATTCGTCAATACGAACTGTTCTGTTTTGACAGATTCTGCCTTTTATTTCGCATTGCCTCTTTTGCTATGTTGGATGAATTTCTTTGATCCACTAATGTCCAGTAGAATTATGCAATGTCCAGAAGTGTTAAGAATGATTTTGTCACCTCTGAATATGTTAATTTTTATTGTGCACTAACCCTCTAATAAGTTGTTTCGAGTTTGGTGTGGAGGAAGTTTTCAAGGATCAAGAGAGGAGTATGATGCAACATGATCAAGGAGAGTGAAAGCTCTAAGCTTGGGGATGCCCCGGTGGTTCACCCCTGCATATTCTAAGAAGACTCAAGCGTCTAAGCTTGGGGATGCCCAAGGCATCCCCTTCTTCATCGACAACATTATCAGGTTCCTCCCCTGAAACTATATTTTTATTCCATCACATCTTATGTGCTTTGCTTGGAGCGTCGGTTTGTTTTTGTTTTTTGTTTTGTTTGAATAAAATGGATCCTAGCATTCACTTTATGGGAGAGAGACACACTCCGCTGTTGCATATGGACAAGTATGTCCTTGGTTTCTACTCATAGTATTCATGGCGAAGTTTCTCCTTCGTTAAATTGTTATATGGTTGGAATCGGAAAATGATACATGTAGTAATTGCTATAAATGTCTTGGGTAATGTGATACTTGGCAATTGTTGTGCTCATGATTAAGCTCTTGCATCATATGCTTTGCACCCATTAATGAAGAAATACATAGAGCATGCTTAAATTTGGTTTGCATATTTGGTTTCTCTAAGGTCTAGATAATTTCTAGTATTGAGTTTGAACAACAAGGAAGACGGTGTAGAGTCTTATAATGTTTTCAATATGTCTTTTATGTGAGTTTTGCTGCACCGGTTCATCCTTGTGTTTGTTTCAAATAAGCCTTGCTAGCCTAAACCTTGTATCGAGAGGGAATACTTCTCATGCATCCAAAATACTTGAGCCAACCACTATGCCATTTGTGTCCACCATACCTACCTACTACATGGTATTTTCCGCCATTCCAAAGTAAATTGCTTGAGTGCTACCTTTAAAATTCCATCATTCACCTTTGCAATATATAGCTCATGGGACAAATAGCTTAAAAACTATTGTGGTATTGAATATGTAATTATGCACTTTATCTCTTATTAAGTTGCTTGTTGTGCGATAACCATGTTCACTGGGGACGCCATCAACTACTCCTTGTTGAATTTCATGTGAGTTGCTATGCATGTCCGTCTTGTCTGAAGTAAGAGAGATCTACCACCTTATGGTTAAGCATGCATATTGTTAGAGAAGAACATTGGGCCGCTAACTAAAGCCATGATCCATGGTGGAAGTTTCAGTTTTGGACAAATATCCTCAATCTCAAATGAGAAAATTATTAATTGTTGTTACATGCTTATGCATAAAAGAGGAGTCCATTATCTGTTGTCTATGTTGTCCCGGTATGGATGTCTAAGTTGAAGAATAATCAATAGCGAGAAATCCAATGCGAGCTTTCTCCTTAGACCTTTGTACAGGCGGCATAGAGGTACCCCTTTGTGACACTTGGTCAAAACATGTGCATTGTGATGATCCGGTAGTCCAAGCTAATTAGGACAAGGTGCGGGCACTATTAGTACACTATGCATGAGGCTTGCAACTTGTAAGATATAATTTACATGATACATATGCTTTATTACTACCGTTGACAAAATTGTTTCATGTTTTCAAAATCAAAGCTCTAGCACAAATATAGCAATCGATGCTTTTCCTCTATGGAGGACCATTCTTTTACTTTCATTGTTGAGTCAGTTCACCTATTTCTCTCCACCTCAAGAAGCAAACACTTGTGTGAACTGTGCATTGATTCCTACATACTTGCTTATTGCACTTATTATATTACTCTATGTTGACAATATCCATGAGATATACATGTTACAAGTTGAAAGCAACCGCTGAAACTTAATCTTCTTTTGTGTTGCTTCAATGCTTTTACTTTGAATTATTGCTTTATGAGTTAACTCTTATGCAAGACTTATTGATGCTTGTCTTGAAGTGCTATTCATGAAAAGTCTTTGCTATATGATTCACTTGTTTACTCATGTCATATACATTGTTTTGATCGCTGCATTCACTACATATGCTTTACAAATAGTATGATCAAGATTATGATGGCATGTCACTCCAGAAATTATCTGTGTTATCGTTTTACCTGCTCGGGACGCAGAACTAAGCTTGGGGATGCTGATACGTCTCCGACGTATCGATAATTTCTTATGTTCCATGCCACATTATTGATGTTATCTACATGTTTTATGCACACTTTATGTCATATTCGTGCATTTTCTGAACTAACCTATTAACAAGATGCCGAAGTGCTTGTGTTTTTGCTTTTGGTTTCAGAAATCCTAGTAACGAAATATTCTCGGAATTGGACGAAATCAACGCCCAGGGGCCTATTTTTCCACGAAGCTTCCAGAAGTCCGAAGACGAAGCGAAGAGGGGCCACGAGGCAGCCAGAGCATAGGGCGGCGCGGCCCCGCCCGGCCGCGAGGCCCTATGGTCTGGGCCCCTCGCGCCGCCTCTTGACCTACCCTTCCGCCTACTTAAAGCCTCCGTGACGAAACCCCCAGTACCGAGAGCCACGATACGGAAAACCTTACTGAGACGCCGCCACCGCCGATCCCATCTCGGGGGATCCAGGAGATCGCCTCCGGCACCCTGCCGGAGAGGGGATTCATCTCCCGGAGGACTCTACGCCGCCATGGTCGCCTCCGGTGTGATGTGTGAGTAGTCTACCCCTGGACTATGGGTCCATAGCAGTAGCTAGATGGTTGTCTTCTCCCCATTGTGCTATCATTGTCGGATCTTGTGAGCTGCTTAACATGATCAAGATCATCTATCTGTAATTCTATATGTTGCGTTTGTTGGGATCCGATGAATAGAGAATACTTGTTATGTTGATTATCAAAGTTATATCTATGTGTTGTTTATGATCTTGCATGCTCTCCGTTACTAGTAGATGCTCTGGCCAAGTAGATGCTTGTAACTCCAAGAGGGAGTATTTATGCTCGATAGTGGGTTCATGCCTGCATTGACACCTGGGACAGTGACAGAAAGTTCTAAGGTTGTGTTGTGCTGTTGCCACTAGGGATAAAACATTGATGCTATGTCTAAGGATGTAGTTGTTGATTACATTACGCACCATACTTAATGCAATTGTCTGTTGCTTTGCAACTTAATACTGGAAGGGGTTCGGATGATAACCTGAAGGTGGACTTTTTAGGCATAGATGCAGTTGGATGGCGGTCTATGTACTTTGTCGTAATGCCCAATTAAATCTCACTATACTCATCATGATATGTATGTGCATGGTCATGCTCTCTTTATTTGTCAATTCCCCAACTGTAATTTGTTCACCCAACATGCTGTTTGTCTTATGGGAGAGACACCTCTAGTGAACTGTGGACCCCGGTCCAATTCTCTTTACTGAAATACAATCTACTGCAATACTGTTTTTGTTTTCTGCAAACAATCATCTTCCACACAATACGGTTAATCCTTTGTTACAGCAAGCCGGTGAGATTGACAACCTCACTGTTTCGTTGGGGCAAAGTACTTTGGTTGTGTTGTGCAGGTTCCACGTTGGCGCCGGAATCCCTGGTGTTGCGCCGCACTACATCCCACCGCCATCAACCTTCAACGTGCTTCTTGGCTCCTCCTGGTCCGATAAACCTTGGTTTCTTTCTGAGGGAAAACTTGCTGCTGTGCGCATCATACCTTCCTCTTGGGGTTCCCAACGAACGTGTGAGTTACACGCCATCAAGCTAGATTTCTGGCGCCGTTGCCGGGGACCTGAAGAAAAGTTACACTATAAAGATTTCTAACTCCCACGTCAACTGCACGCCAGCAGAGATCATCGCCATCATCACCGCCAACGCCTCTCCATCAACCAGCCATGTTTCCCCCATCCATGAGTGAGTAATTCCCCCGCTGTAGGCCGAAAGGGATTGTAGGGATTGGATGAGATTGGTCATGTAATAGCATAAGATTGTTAGGGCATAGTGCCTAGTGTCCGTAATTGGTACTTTGATGATATTGTTGCAACTTGCTATGCTTAATGCTTGTCACTAGGGCCCGAGTGCCATGATCTCAGATCTGAACATGTTATTGTTTCATCATGATATTCATTGTTTTATGATCTTACCTGCAAGTTGTATACACATGTCGCTGTCCGGAACCAATGGCCCCGAAGTGACAAGAATCGGGACAACCGGAGGGGATGGTAGTGATGTGAGGATCACATGTGTTCACGGAGTGTTAATGCTTTGCTCCGGTACTCTATTAAAAGGAGTACCTTAATATCTAGTAGATTCCCTAGAGGCCCGGCTGCCACCGGCTGGTAGGACAAAAGATGTTGTGCAAGTTTCTCATTGCGAGCACGTACGACTATAATTGGAACACATGCCTATTGATTGCTTTGTACTTGGACACCGTTTTATTATTATCGCAAATGCCCTGCTATGATTGTTACATGAGTTTCTCTCATCCATGCAACGCCCGTTCATCCGTCCCCGTGCCTACAGTATTTTAATCCTGCTGTTTACTAAAATCACTACTGCTGTCTTTGTTACTCTGCTGTTATTTCACTACTGCTGCTATAAAACTGTTACTACGATAAACTCTTGCGAGCTAGTCTGTTTCCAGGTGCAGCTGAATTGACAACTCCCTGTTAAGGCTTTCAAGTATTCTTTGTCTCCCCTTGTGTCAAATCAATAAATTGGGTTTTACTTCCCTCGAAGACTATTGCGATCCCCTATACTTGTGGGTCATCAAGACTATTTTCTGGCGCCGTTGCCGGGGAGCATAGCTTTATTTGGAAGTTCACTTGGATTGATATTGTTCGCTGCAAATTCTCCATCATGGGTAAACCTCGCGATACTAAGGTCGCTATATTACCATCCACTACAAGAAAAGGTACAACTCTGAGTACCTCTGCTCTTGATTCACCATCTGTGATTGATAAACTTGTTTCACCGCCACATGCTTCACATGCGGGTACTTCTGCTGAATCTGAAAATTCTTATAATATTGATGATGCTTCTGCTGTGCTTGATGATAGTGGTTCATTGGGATCCTTTCTAGATGCTACGATTGCTAGGTCTAGACAAATTGAAAATACTGAAACTCCTAATGCTACTACACCTGTTAATTCACCTGAACTTGATTATTCTAGTGATGATCCTGATGAAGATTATGTGAAGCTTAATGATGATTTTATTGAAAAATGCAATGCTACTACTGATGCAAGAAAAATTAAAAAGTTGCTTGCAGAACATGCTGTTAGATATAAACTGTCTCCTGATCCTAAGTTTGCCACATCTCCTATAAACATTAAGGATAAAGATTATGATTTTTCTCTTGATTTATCTCATATAGCTATTGTTGAGAAAACACCCTTTTGTGGTACTGAAAAAGAAAGTGCTTTGAACACATGATTGAGCTATCTACTCTGAGTAGCTTGTTTTCTGATGATGTTAAGAAGCGTACTTACTTTGTTGCTAAAATCTTTCCATTCTCATTAAAGGATGACGCTAAAACTTGGTATAATAGTTTGCCACCTAATTCTATTAAAAGTCCAAAAGAATTGCTTCATGTTTTCTTCCGTAAATACTTTCCTGCTAGTGCTCAACATATTGCTTTGCAGAGAATCTATAATTTTGACCAGGAGATGGAGAGAAATTGCCTGAGGCTTGGGCGAGATTTTGCTCTCTTATTAGAGCTCGGCCTGATCATGATTTGGAAAAGCATGATTTACTTGATATATTTTATAGTGGACTAACCATTGAGTCTAGGGCATACCTCGATAGTTGTGCTGGTTGTGTTTTCAGGAAAAGAACTCCAGACGACGCTGAAGAATTATTGGCTAAAATAGGCCGGAATCATGATGATTGGTCACCTGAACCAACCCCGACACCGATATGAAGAAGAGGGGTATGATTAAATTAAATGATGAAGATATGAGGGAAGCCAAGAAGTCTCTCAAGGAGAAAGGTATTAAATCTGAAGATGTGAAGAATCTTCCTCCCATAGAAGATATATGTGAGATAATTCCCCCTTCATCCATGATTGAGGTAAACTCCCTTCAACGCTTTACTAGGGAAGATATTCCATATTCGAAACCTCCTGCACAATGCTTAGATGAGTTTGATAATTATATTGTTAAGCAAGAAAATTTTAATATGAGAGTAGAGAATCATTTAATGGAAAATTCTCGAGCTATTAGTGAATTGCATGATATTGTAGAGAGAACCTCCAATGATGTTAAGATGCTTGTTAAACATTTTCATATGGTTCAAACTCAAATTGATCAACTCACTAAAGTGCAAAATGACTTGTTGGGAAATAATTCTAAAGAAAAACATGCTTATGAAGTAACAACTAGAGGTGGTGTTTCTACCCAGGATCCTCTATATCCTGAGGGCATCCCAAAAGAGTTGAACAAGATTCTCAACGAACTAAAACTAGTGCTCCATCTAAGAAAAAGAAAAAGAAACATAAGAATGTTGTAGAATCCTCTGAACCTGTTAATGATCCTAATAGTATTTCTATTTCTGATGCTGAAACTGAAAGTGGTAATGAACATGATAAAGATAATGATAAGAATGATGCTTCTGATAAAGAAGATGTTGAAGAAGAACCTGAAAAGCATGCTAAAAATAAAAAGTACACTAAAGAAGATTTTATTGCTGAGAAACATGGTAATGAAAGAGAACCTGTTATCACCAGATTTTGGTCAAATCAGGAGGTGGGCCGTCAGAGAGATGGGCTTGGGAGATTACACGTGGAAGATCTCTGAAGCGGCCTTGCACGGAGAATTTGGGCTAGATTGCCCGTGTACCCTTAATTATAGTAGATTGTATCGTAGATTAAAAGTTAGAGTTTGTCTCGTACACGGTGGGGATATTCCCACGTTAGAAAGTCCCCCGGACTATAAATATGTACCTAGGGTTTATGGAATAAACAACAACTCACGTTCAACCCAAAACAAACCAATCTCGGCGCATCGCCAACTCCTTCGTCTCGAGGGTTTCTATCGGTAAGCGACATGCTGCGCATCTTGCGATCTAGGCAGCACAAGCTCCACGTTGTTCATGCGTTGCTCGTACTGAAGCGCTTTTGATGGCGAGCAACGTAGTTATCATAGATGTGTTAGAGTTAGCATTGTTCTTCGTATAGCATGCTTACGTAGTGCAACCCTTGCATGTCTAGCCGCCCTCACACCTATCTCAGGTGTGGGGGCGGCACCCCGCTTGATCATTATTTAGTAGATCTGATCCGTTACGATTGCTCCTTGTTCTACAAGGATTAGTTTAATATCTGCAATAGTTAGGCCTTACAAAGGGGGGAGGATCCAGCGGCACGTAGGGTGGCGTTCGCAAGTCCTAAACAGGATGTTCCGAGGATCAACTTCATGTTGGTTTTTAGGCCTTGTTTAGGATCGGCTTACGATCACCGTGCGTGGCCGCGAGGCCCAACCTGAGTAGGATGATCCGATTATGCGGTGAAAACCCTAAATCGTCGTAGATCTCATTAGCTTTATCTTGATCAAGCAGGACCACCATATATTCGTGCACCCCACGAATCATGGGTGGATCGGCTCTTTGAGCCGATTCACAAGATAACCTGAGAGCCGATCGAGGCACGTATTTAATGTTTACGTGTATGCCATGCAGAAACTAAGCGAGGCATCTCCATCACCTTCCTGACCAGGTATAGGTCAGGTGGCACGCCCTTGCACTTCGCATCGGACGTGTGACCAGAAGAGCATTGCGGGCCGTTGCTCGGAGGGGTCTCAGCCAGCCGCAGCTCTAGGCTCTTCCCGGCTCTGTGTTGACCGTCGCTGCCCGCCGGTGGGTTTTGGCAGTCAACACATTCTGCACGCTGGGACAATCGTCTACATCAACCACATCGCCATCTACATCTGAGATGGCGGACGGCACGCCAGTCACCTACGAGGAGCTGCCCGACGAGCTCAAGAAGAGATATGACGAGATCAAGGCCACCCTCGAAGCCGACCTCATCGGCTCTTTTCAGAGAACCCGTTCCCATGGCATCAGATGGAAGGGATTCTCACCGCAAGGTGCACTCGATGGGATAGACCTCTCTGCCCCGAGGAATGCACCAGGGGCCTGCGGCAGGAGATCAACTACTTGGTGGCTCACTCGCTACACCGCCACTCTGAAAACCTGGTCAACGTGTTGGAGCGTGTCGCTCTGCGCGTGATCCAGGAGATCATGAGCCACCAGTACTCGCCGTCAGGACCAGCTCTCGGGACGCATCAAGGAGAGTTGCCACTCCAGTCCCGTCCACCGCTGCCATATGCGTTGGCAGCACCAGCTGAAGTGCCGGCTACACCGGCATTCGTCGTCTACGAGATCGGTGGTGACCCTAGTGACTACCAGTTCTTGGTGAGGCGCCTAAGGAGATCCCTCAAGGATACGCGTGCACGTATGTGCCGGATTGTGGTGGGCACTCACAAACCAGGCCACGACATCGGGACTCCGCGAAAACAGGAGGAACGTCAGCGACGGAGCTTGAGAAGCAGACGTGGCTAACTAAGTACGCCACCCCGACGAACCTCCGAGCTCAGCTCCTGCAGTTGGCTCGGAGCTGGAAAAGCAAACATGGCTGGCTAACGCCACCCCGGCGAATCTTCGAGTGCAACTCCTGCAGCCAGACAATGGATCAGATCAGCACCATACTGAGAGACCAGTTCGGCATGGTGCCGAAAAGAAGGGCAATCGGCTATTCCAAGCCGTACCCCGACGAGTACGAGATGATCCCGCTGCCACCTAAATATCGGCTCCCTGACTTCTCCAAATTCAGTGGATCAGATGGCTCCAGCTCCATCAAGCACGTCGGCCGATATTTGGCACAACTAGGACCGGCTTCAGTGTCGGATCAACTACGCGTGAGGCTCTTTTCACAGTCCCTCACGGGATCGGCTTTCGGATGGTACACCTCTTTGCCAGCAGACTCCATCCGGTCTTGGAAGCAATTGGAAGAACAGTTCCATATGCAATACCATTCAGAGGCTTCCGAGTCCGGCATTGCCGATCTAGCACAACTACGTCAGAAGCGCGGAGAAACGGTGACAGAGTACATCCAGCGCTTCAGGAATCTTAGGAACTGATGTTATTCGGTTCGTATAACTGAAAAGGAAGCAGCCGAGTTGGCGTAGCAGGCCTTGCAACACAGCTCAAGGACATGGCCTCCCAAGCAGATTATCCTCGCCGCACATGGTTCAGAAACTATCAGCATATGAACAGCGCCACCCGGACCTGTACCAAGACAAGTTCAAGCGTGCAGTCCTGGTTGATGCAGAGGAAGACGGTTCTGCGGGAGACCAAGAGGTAGCAGTGGCTGAATGGACTCGGGGAGGAACCCCCGTGTCCTGCAAATGGGTAAAGCCACCAGGCCCACCCAGGGGATTTGATTTTGACGTGACCAAGACTGAACAAATCTTCGACCTCCTGCTCAAGGAGAAACAGTTGACGATTCCGGAAGGTCTCAAATTCCCCACGGCACAAGAGCTGAACGGAAAGCCATACTGCAAATGGCACAACTCGCTCTCCCATGCCACCAACGACGCAGGGTGTGGCGTCAGCACATCCAGCGGCGATAGAGAAGGGGGTCTAATTTTCAACCAGTACGCCATGAAGGTCGACACCCAGCCTTTTCCCGCCGTTAACATGGTGGAGTGCACGTACCCTGAAGGTTGCCAGCCAGGATCCTCGTTCAGCATCAACATGGTAGGACCTGGGAACCACTCTGGCAAAGATAGAGATGAGGGCAGCTGCTCTCATAGCAAGGACACAGAGGAGGCCGCTCCACGCGATCGGCTCCATCATGATGGCAAGCGCTACGTCACAGAGGGAGAGGTGAAGAACATAAGATATCAACGACCTCTCTCTGATCACCTCCTCAACAAATATGTGAGTCAGTATGACCAACGCCGACGGTCCAACTATGATGATGAAGGAGATCGTCTGGCTAGAGAAGCCAGAAGACATCGTCGGCATGATTGCGATGAGGAGGAGCACGAGCACCGTGCCACGGAAAAATCAAGGAAGCAAGATGACAACGCCAGACACTGTCCCTTCTTCAGACACTGCTGGGATTCAGGAATGAGCCGATTGCCCACAATCGGCAATTGCCCAGAATGCAACCAAAAGAAGAAGGAGGCAGCCAACGTGTCCGTGTTCAAGCGCTTAGGGCCTCTCCCGCCACAAAGCAAACGTGCTGAGTCCCCTCGGTGGGCAGATCTCGAGGATTCAGAAGACGAGGGACAAGAAGAAGAAGACAGGTGCCACCGTCCTAGGTGGTGCCCTGATGGACTCAGCCGTTCCCAAAAGCGCAGGGTTCAGCGTTTGCGCGGCCTGGAGGAAGCCGAAAGGTTATACTTGCATACGCTAAGGAAGGCACGACCTGATCTGGCTGCAAAAGTTCAGCGAACCCTGGATGAAGAGGGTCGTCCACGAGAAATGGAGTGGCGCCCCAAACAAAGCCGATGATGAAACATCGGCTGGCACAAATATGGTGCTCGTCCTTCCGACGGAGCTTAGTGCTCCACGATTATACGATGCACTCAAGGTGGACGACGACAAGCGCATAAAGTCAGAGGTTGGGTTGGTTTTATCCAGCCTGACCGAGTAGCAAGAACACACCAGTGAGCAAAACAAGGCGAGGCTGATCCTTGTGATCGGCCCCAAAAATTATGAAGGAGCATTATAGAACCTTCAGTCAGCGCTCCAATGGATATGGAGGCCGATTCCAGCAATCGGCCAAAATTATCTTCACCGCATATTCAGCACATGTTTTGCTTGTGTTCAGCAACGATCTACTGGGCAGCGGCCGCGTCGGCAGATGAAAGTCAGCATGAATCTTTACGAAGCCGATGTGCAAGTGCAGTGCCCTGACTAACCATAAAAGCCGATATCTGCAGTCATTTGGCAGATTCGGCTCGGGGGGCATACAGTCAGATGAACATGTGCAGGTAAATGTGTGTAAACATGCGTGCAGTGAAACATTGGGGGCCGATTAAGAAAAATCGGCCAAAATAAAAAAAAATTCGCAAGAAGCGAAGCCGATGCGCAGCCATCGAC
This sequence comes from Lolium multiflorum, assembly GCA_030979885.1. Taxonomy (NCBI): domain Eukaryota; kingdom Viridiplantae; phylum Streptophyta; class Magnoliopsida; order Poales; family Poaceae; genus Lolium; species Lolium multiflorum. The sequence goes on along the minus strand of CM061753.1, from coordinate 45,431,939 downwards.
TTTAGTATAGTTACACAAGTCCAAGACCTACTGGCTATGTGCTCAAGGTTTACATCAACGTCGACGTTCAGTAGAAGGAAGCTGATCAGCGACCTGTGCATCCTTGCCGGTATTCTTGCCTTGATTAAGGCTCGGGGGGCAGCTCGCCTTAAAAATTCTCTGGAGAGCCGATTTTGATAGAATCGGCTGATTCTGCATTACAATTCGGAGGCCGATGGTGGCACATGTGGTTGGCTCACTGCTGTTCTCGCCTTGATGAAGGCTCGGGGGGCAACGGACTACATGGATATTTGGTTCTTAAGAAACCGATTGGAGTTGCATCGGTTGATCCTGCATCGTGATCCTCTCTGGAAGCAGTTCCGGTCGTGAAAGAAGATTGCCGAAGCTATGGAGAGGAATCAGGAAAGGAGGCCGTCGGCTTTTGCAGATTTTGGACTGTCCTGACGCTGCAAAGGGATTGGATTCTCAAAATAGCCGATGAGCAGTCATCGGCTAAGGGATTGCGAAGAATTATGGTCAGATATCGAATCGCAGCCTGAAATTGAGAGGTGCTTGGCCGACGGGCTAATCGACATGAGAGTCCGGCTTCATGGGCGTCCAAAAGAAAAGAGACGGAAGGAATGAAATTGGATTGATTGAAAGAACAATTTCATTAATTCAAAGGAGCGGCTTTACAAGAAAGAGCCGATGGCTCTCAAAAGAGGGATCTGGTGCCTAGTGCACTGCTACTACTAGTCCTATCTACTAGTCGTCGCTGTCCTCGTCATCACCGCCGTCGATGTCGTCGGCGCTGCTCCCAGGGAGCTCCTCGTCGCTGCTGCCCCAGCCCGTGGCCGGAGCCTCTTCCTCCTCGTCATCATCATCATCCTCGCTGTCCGCCCAGGAGCGGAAGCGCTTGGTTGGCGGGTACCCGGCGGAAGAGGAAGATTCATCTTCCTCCTCCTCTTCTTCTTCTTCATCGCCATCTTCGTCCTCGCTGTCCGCCCACATGCGGGAGCGCTTCTTCGGCGGGAGCTTGGCGGAGGGGAAGGCCTTGGCCTTCGCTACTTCTCCTTCTTTCTTCTCATTGTCGGGGGAGAGGGGGTTCACCTTGGAGTGAAGGTTGTCCTCGTTCTTCTTCTTCGGCGAGGATTGGGGGAAGAGGCTTGAGAAGGAAGAGGAAGAGGAAGACATTGCTATAGGGGAAGAGGGTTTTTTGGGTGCCGATGGCTGGAACAGAAGAAGGGGATAAAGAGAGCTAATCAGTCGGCACGGTTAAATAATGAGAAGCCTGGTGGAAATTTAATGCCATTACAGTTTCCAAGGAAATGATGTCAGGGCTATCGAATGTTGCAGAGAAGCTGAGAAGACAGGGCATAATGATAACGGATACTGCAATAGCTCTGCTCTGCTACGACATGACCCTTTAGAAACAGAGTGGTTTTGGAATTATCATTGCCAAAACCAGGGGGGCATGTGTTATCACCAGATTTTGGTCAAATCAGGAGGTGGGCCGTCAGAGAGATGGGCTTGGGAGATTACACGTGGAAGATCTCTGAAGCGGCCTTGCACGGAGAATTTGGGCTAGATTGCCCGTGTACCCTTAATTATAGTAGATTGTATCGTAGATTAAAAGTTAGAGTTTGTCTCGTACACGGTGGGGATATTCCCACGTTAGAAAGTCCCCTGGACTATAAATATGTACCTAGGGTTTATGGAATAAACAACAACTCACGTTCAACCCAAAACAAACCAATCTCGGCGCATCGCCAACTCCTTCGTCTCGAGGGTTTCTATCAGGTAAGCGACATGCTGCCTAGATCGCATCTTGCAATCTAGGCAGCACAAGCTCCACGTTGTTCATGCGTTGCTCGTACTGTAGCGCTTTTGATGGCGAGCAACGTAGTTATCATAGATGTGTTAGGGTTAGCATTGTTCTTCGTATAGCATGCTTACGTAGTGCAACCCTTGCATGTCTAGCCGCCCTCACACCTATCTCAGGTGTGGGGGCGTGTAACATCCCAAGAATTTCAAAACAAAACAAATGAAGTTCCCTAGTTCCAAATTTTGGAACCAACAAAAACTTTTATTAATTAAGTAGGATACATATAGATCTTGTTTAAATCTTGTGTTTTGCCATGATGAGTGTTAGTATTCTTATGTGTTAAACCCTAAAACCCTAAAGTGATCAAGTGAAGATCACCAACCAAATAAAATAAAAGAGAAAGAAATTAAATAAGAAAAACCTTAAACCCTAATCTTCTCCAAAAATCATTTGGATCTATTTTTTGAGAAACCAAAATAAAATAGAAGACATATGGGGGCATTTAGCCCTAATAGGTAAATCTTGAACCCTACCTTTTTAATTATGCTAAATGGTGGTGAACCCTCGTGAACCACACTAAACCCTAAACCTCATCCCTCTTCCCACCCTCCTAGTTAAAATAGAATAAAAGGAAATCAAATAAGAAAAAGGCATATGTGCCTATGGCTATATTTATAAAACTTTACCCTAAGCTTTCTACTTTGCTTAGAGATTTGGAAAACCTTCACACACCTTATCCAAGGCTAATCAAACCTAATCCAAGTGGTTTCCAAAGAAAATAAAAAGAAACTAAAAATGCCATAGAGGCATATGAGAGTAAAATGCAAATTTGTGAATTTGAGAAGATTGACCCTAGGACTTGTTGTGAATGGTTGGATCACTTCCATATACCATTTCAACACTCAACAACACCAAAGGGGTCAAGTCAAGTCAAATTTAAAATGAAATGCAACATATGCATAGAGGCATATGTGGCACCTAGCCATAATACCCAATTTTTGCCCTATGACTTAAAACCTTGACCAAATGATGGGAAACCATCTCTCAACCTATTATAACCCTAAATTGACCCTAACCCATGTACAAGTAAAGCAAGGTGAACCCTTTTCAAAAATAATAAAAATTGACACATCACCTCTTATGTGTATGGCCATTTTTGCAAATCTTGGACCAAGACCATTTGAAATGGTTTCAATGGTTTGAATATGTTTCTAAACCAATAAGAATCACTTTTGAGTCAACCAAAGTCAATTCAAATAAAGAGAAATCACATAGTGAGAAAATCCCCAAATTTCACTCACATACACTTAGGCCAAAATTGCAAATCCTCATTTGAGGCCACCATGGCTTGACCTATGGTTTCTAAAACTCTTATATAACAAAAACAAACACAAATGCATAGAAGAAACCAAATTCAAATCAAAGGAAAATTCAAAACTCACATACATGTGATAATGGTCATATGTCCCAATTTTATTTTCTTCACCACTTTGCCCCAATTTATCTTCTGATACCTCAACCAAACTTGGTCAACTATGACCATGTCATCCAAGACCAAGTCAAGGTCAACAACTTTCATGTTGACCATTAGTGCTAATATTGACCAGGTTGACCAGTATAGATTTGACAAAATAGGACTTTGAAACAAAGTGTAGATAACCCCATTTTTGAAACTTTGCAAATCTTCACCAAATCCACCACCACCACCACCATTCTTTCACTCTATTTATATCTTTGAGCTCCACCAAAAAGAAATCCAAAATTTGACCAAATTGTTCTTGCGGCCATTTCCTCGAACACTTGGCAGGCAACATTTGGAAATGGTGATACTTGCTTTTACACACTGGATTCTTGCCTAAACCACTCCCATTTCGTGATCATTAGCTCCCTCCATGCTCCCTGCATCTAGCTCAGTACTTGGCTTGGTCGTTTAAAGCAGAAAAGTGAGGAGAGATGCACCTCACCATAGCATGCCGGCCATCCTCACTCCATTCCTCTCTACCCCTCCCCTATCCCTCTCACCATGTCAAATAGGTAGCCTACCCTCCCCTGAGCACGCCTGTATCAGCCAAACGCAAAGAAACACACACATGTGTCCAGAACGAGCGTGCCCAGACGCGCCAGAAAACGTGCCAGGCACGCGGTGAGCGCGCCCTGGCACGACACTGGACGCACCAGAGCACGTCCTCGCCCCGACAGCCTCGTCCTCCCCTGCAAGGTCTAGAACTGCGTCGAGCATCGCCCCCATCTCCTCTACCCCGTAGACATCCTCGCTAGCCTGCGGCCGCCGTGTCACCGTCGCCATCATCCAAACCCTGCCGCGCCATACCGAGGACACTTGATCGTTGCCAGCCTGCTATCGCCCTCCCCTCTGCTGCCCTTCACGCGCGGTAGCCTCTCCTAGACGTCGCCTACGCCCTGCGCCCCCTACCGTGCCCCTTCGCGCCCTGGAGCGCCATGGACGCCGGTGACCCTCCACGGCCTCTCACCGCTCTCGCGCAACTATAAATAGAGACCACCTCGCCCTTCCTTTCCCACACCATTCCTGCTCCACTCCCTCTCCTCGATCTCCTCCACCTCTTCTCCAAGCCAATCACGCTCACCACCGCCGGAATTTGATCGGAATCCGCCGCCACAGTAGCTCATCACCGTCGTCAAATTAGTCCACCCCACGCCTCGCCGACGGTACCAGGAGTTTCCTCGTCCTCGACAACGACGCCCAGCACCCAGCGGAGCCCCGCGGGAGCCTCCGTCGCGCCGCCGACCCCCTACCTCGCCAGCGCAGCAAGTCCTCCTCCCCCGTCGGCAACGACGACGGTCGACCGCACGATCACTCTTAATCCGACGGTCCAGGTCAGAGCATACCGCTTCGGCAGTTATTAGTCGCTGACGTGTGGACCCTCACATGTCAGCTGGCCCGCGGCTGTGAACCGTTACTGGGCTGGGCCAGTTTCACAGTTTTAAATCTCGCGGCCCATTTGCTTTCCCGCCTAAGCCCATCTCCCCTGTTTGAATTATTTTGTTTCAGCCATTTATCAATTCTGGTCTGTGCTAGAAATTGAATAGTTCAAATTCTACAAACCCAATTTTAGCAAATCCAAATGTTCTGGAAAGATTATGTTTTGCTCTAACTAACCCCACTGGATTCAACCCCATATGTTGTGTAGATTTTGAATAGCAAAAATGACAAAACAGAGACTTTTCAGTATTCAAATAAATCTTAAAAATCAACCACTTTGAATTTTGAAGTGAATCCAATTGCAATAATTCACTTTTAACAAACCCTAATTTACTATGTAAAAAGATGATAGGTGTTCTGTACATGATCATGGGCTAGAATCAAAATATTGGCTATGTAGTCAATACTAGCCCTTTTAAACTATATCCAAATTTTAGAATTTAAACCAATGAGGTGTAGCACCTCATTTAAATCATTCTCACAAGTGATATGAAGTAATGTGTTGACCTTTAAATGCTTAGGCTCATACTTGCTCACTTGTAAATTTTTTTTTTAAAAACCTAAATAGTATTTACAATTGCCATGGTATTTAAATCACATGAGATGATGAATCTCATTTAAATCCCTTTTCTCAAATACTAAGTGTGAAGTGTTGACCTTGGTCAACATGGGATCATCCCTGGTTATTTGAGAATAGTGAATCACCTCAATAGGAGTTTTTATTAAATTAGTTACAACTATGTGTTAAATCATATGAGAGGTATTCCTCTCATTTAAATCTTGTTCTCAAGTAATTCAACATGAGGTAGTGACCATGGTCTATATAATCTCATATTGAGTTATTTGGTGGCATTAAATCACTACCATGTGAGTATTAAATTGCATGAGGTATGGAACCTCATTTAAATCATTTTCTCAAATGATAAGTATGAAGAGATTGACTTTGGTCAACCTAGGTCATATATTATTCATAAGAGAAATTAAATCTTAAGAAGAATTCAATGAGAGGAAATTATTTCTCCAAACCAAAGATAAACCCCACTTCCAAATTTTCAATGAGAGGAAATTATTTTCCTAATGTTAAATAAAGAAACCCTAGCATAATTTGAGAATAAATGTTAAGTAGTGATGCCAGATCCTTTGTGTGAGCCAACAAGGCTAATTAAGACTACTTAAGTGTTGTTTGGTGATTGTATCCTCGTATTCGTTTATAGACGCTAGTACCGGAGACTATCAAGAGGAAGAGGTCTTCTACCAAGAGGAAGAGCAAGAACACTTTGATTACATCACCAATCAAGGCAAGCTAACACTCTTGCAAGGTTCCCTTGTGCAAAGCTCTACAAGAGCAAGGCACCATTACATTTTACTTTATGAACCTATCCCAAGTTTTTACTTTACAAGCTTTACTTGATTTTTATTTATCAAAGTTACTTTTTTATTTATGATTTTACTTGGTTGAATTATAGAGTAGTACAAGAGAATCACACTTAGCCTAGCAAGCTCCAAGATACTTAGCACCCCTCATGACTAGTTGTTAGTGCTCAATATTAAAAGTGACTACTCTAGTTGGGAACTTGTGATTTGAAATGACTTTGAAAACCTTGGAATGATGAGTCATTCTATTGAGAGATTTTGAAGGTGAATATGACTGGTGAATGACTTGGTGAATTTTACAAAAACACTGATGGTTGGGTTCGGATGCGATACCATTCCAATTTTACAAGTACCCCCACAATACCCAATATGGGTAAGGGCTTAACTAGAAATTTATGTGCTTTAGTATGGGTTCCCTCTGAACAAGCGTCATCGGGGTTAGGCCGAGGGCTGCCTCTACAACAAACACAACGATACGATATGACGTGAAATGAGGTGAATGTCCGGCCCAAGCCCTGTGCAGTTCCCGGGTTGACTGCGGTTTTCACCGGGAGGCCAAGCTCATGGGGAGAGGTGCCTATACTAGAGTATGTAAATGAAAGGTTAGGATTGGTAGTTCGCGTACTGCGTACGATAAATCAGGGCCAGTTACCCCTGACGAACTATTGCAATTGTTGTGGCACAAGTGTACAACCTCTGCAGAGTTAAACCTATTCGAATAGCCGCGTCCTCGGTCATGGACAGTTGGAAAGGCCATACTGTTCCGTCATCAGATTTTTCTAAAAATATGAAAGGTGACGTGTGATTTGAATTGAAAGGTGACGTGTGATTTGAATTGAAAGGTGACTTTGACTTTGAATCACAACTGAGTCGTGGGAATGACACTAATGTTCCCACTTGAGTTAGTTGAGCAAATGAAGGTTTTTGATTATTAAAGTGTTTACGAAATAAAACTGGCTTTATGCAAATGAAACTAGAGCTTAGAACCCCTTACTATAGTTGATAGTATTTACCTTAGTATTAGTTTGCGAGTACTTTAAAGTACTCATGGCTGTGTCCCTGGCTATTCAAATGGCCAGACTATGAAGAGGAGTACCAGAACCCGGAAGAAGGACAGCAGACGTCTACGACAACTAGGATCACTCCTGACGTCAACAGTTGCCTGTGGAATAGATGGACTACTACTACGCTACTTTCGCTTCCGCTATGTGTTATGTAATGAATAAATAGAACTTCTATTATTGTAATGAGACTGGATCATGTGATCCTTTATTTGTAAGACGATTATGGTATGTAATGAATGATGTGTTGTGATATCAATCTATTATGTCTCGCAAAAACAATATTCCTGGGATTGCGATGAATGGCATAATAGGCATCTGGACTTAAAAATCCGGGTGTTGACAAGTTGGTATCAGAGCCATTGTTGACCTTAGGAGACCCTAGTTAGAATGGACGTCTGAAAAATTTAGTTTCAAAACAAATGAAGTGACTATTTATGAAAAACTTATTCCCACTCTTATCCTTGAGATCTGCTTCAAAATAAGAAAGTTATGCTCTATTTTCTCTTATACTACTACATAAAATTTTGACACACTCCTCTAACTTACTTATCCTAATTGCTCACAGATGAAGTACCAATGGGAGTGCTATCAGCTTGGTCACGGAGGAGAACTACGGTTCGAAAAAGAGTTGAAGCAACTAGTGGACTATCTGGGACACCCGTATCCCGAGTTCTTCGGAATACCCCTCAAAGCTCAGTTAGGAGAACCACCTCGGTGGGACGTTTCTACTGATCTACGAAGGAAGCTTGATGCCCCGGTATGGGAAACCATCTGGTTTTCTGTAACGGGAAACACTTGGAAGGAAGGACTAGTCAAAGCTATGCAAGAAGCAATGTTCCGTCTGTGTGGACAAAATGAGGACAAGATCAAGAGCACTCGTTTCATCTACTACCCAAGACATGACTCCATGGGAAGACCGATGACCATGCCCCCACCACAACCCAAGATGAACCCCTATGAAGCACCTCAGGACTTCAGGCAGTACAAAACCCGCAGAGATTTGGACAACGCCCTCGCCTCTCGCCAAGCACATTACCCGTGAAGACGAAGCATTCCACCCTAAAGCGTAGTATCATTTAAGGCACCTTCGTATGTGTGAGTTGTATCAGGATCCCCTTGTATCGTAGAGCGATGAATGGTTCTTCAAACCAACGGTGTGTTAGCTTTGTAATATGTGATGTTTGGTATGAATGAAAAAGTGTTGTTGGTTTTTACCCCCGCAACACTACTCAAGTTTTCAATTTATGAACTTCTTAAATTTTAACAAAACAAACCCTAGAAATTTCCCTCTTATCTTATCATCTACCTCAATGTTCAGATGGCCCCACCAACCCGCAACACCACCCAGGATGCCATGATGCAACTGCTGCAGAATGATGGCAGACCGAGAAGTCGAGAGAGCTGAACGCCAAGCCAACATAGCTGCACTGCAACAGATAGCTCAGAACAATCAAGGCCATGGAAACCACGATCACCCTGGGTCAAAGCTGAAGAACTTTCAACACACCAACCCACCGATGTTCAACAAGACTGAAGAGCCCCTAGATGCTGATGACTGGCTCCAGACCATGGAGAATAACCTCGAAGTTGCGGGAGTTGAAGCCGCAGAAAAAGTACTATTTGCCACCCACTATCTGTCAGGACCTGCCAGAGCCTGGTGGACAAGTGCCCGTGCAATGAATGCGGGACAGATGATGACATGGGAAGACTTCAAGCTGAAGTTTAGCAAGTACCACGTGCCCCAAGGACTGATCAAGAAGATGAGAGACGAGTTCCGTGAACTCAAGCAAGGAAGAATGTCCGTGGTGGAATACCGCGACAGGTTTCTCACTCTGTCAAGGTACGCCCCGGATGAGACCGACACCAATGAGAAGAGGAAGGAAAGATTTCTGAACGGACTGCACGACGAGATGCAGACGGTGTTAGTGAACATTCCGTTCGCTGACTTAGAAGCCCTCGTAGACTCAGCCATACAGATGGAAGGAAAGCTACATCAAGCCAATGAGAACCGCAAGCGCAGAATGATGAACCAAAATGGGCCCCACAATGCCCAGAAACACCGCAACAACCACTCTGGAGGATTCACCCCAAGATACAACAAACCCCCAGCTCAGAGTTATCACCCCAACTACACCAACAACAACGGAGGACCCCCGAAGACCGGAGGCAACAACCACAACAACAACAACCACCCCAACAACAGCAACAACCATGGAAACAACAACAACACAAATACTGCCCCAAGGACTGGAAGCAATGCTACCCCCGTCATTCCCAAAGACAAGTCCACCGTCAACTGCTATGAATGTGGAGTTGTGGGTCACTTCTCCAATGAGTGCCCCAAAAAGCTTGCCAGGATTGCCGCCAATACCGCAGCACCTGCTCAGCAACAGCGCCGCTTTGCCGGAAGAAGGAACCAGAACAACAACAACGGCCGTCTCTACCACATGATGCCACCGAAGCTCAGGAAGCACCCCAGACCATGCCAAGTATGTCTTCCTGTTAAGAAAATGCTCAATCTCTCTTAGGAACCTAACTTTTCTTAAAATCTCGGGACGAGATTTGTTTAAGGGGGAAGGGTTTGTAACATCCCAAGAATTTCAAAACAAAACAAATGAAGTTCCCTAGTTCCAAATTTTGGAACCAACAAAAACTTTTATTAATTAAGTAGGATACATATAGATCTTGTTTAAATCTTGTGTTTTGCCATGATGAGTGTTAGTATTCTTATGTGTTAAACCCTAAAACCCTAAAGTGATCAAGTGAAGATCACCAACCAAATAAAATAAAAGAGAAAGAAATTAAATAAGAAAAACCTTAAACCCTAATCTTCTCCAAAAATCATTTGGATCTATTTTTTGAGAAACCAAAATAAAATAGAAGACATATGGGGGCATTTAGCCCTAATAGGTAAATCTTGAACCCTACCTTCTTAATTATGCTAAATGGTGGTGAACCCTCGTGAACCACACTAAACCCTAAACCTCATCCCTCTTCCCACCCTCCTAGTTAAAATAGAATAAAAGGAAATCAAATAAGAAAAAGGCATATGTGCCTATGGCTATATTTATAAAACTTTACCCTAAGCTTTCTACTTTGCTTAGAGATTTGGAAAACCTTCACACACCTTATCCAAGGCTAATCAAACCTAATCCAAGTGGTTTCCAAAGAAAATAAAAAGAAACTAAAAATGCCATAGAGGCATATGAGAGTAAAATGCAAATTTGTGAATTTGAGAAGATTGACCCTAGGACTTGTTGTGAATGGTTGGATCACTTCCATATACCATTTCAACACTCAACAACACCAAAGGGGTCAAGTCAAGTCAAATTTAAAATGAAATGCAACATATGCATAGAGGCATATGTGGCACCTAGCCATAATACCCAATTTTTGCCCTATGACTTAAAACCTTGACCAAATGATGGGAAACCATCTCTCAACCTATTATAACCCTAAATTGACCCTAACCCATGTACAAGTAAAGCAAGGTGAACCCTTTTCAAAAATAATAAAAATTGACACATCACCTCTTATGTGTATGGCCATTTTTGCAAATCTTGGACCAAGACCATTTGAAATGGTTTCAATGGTTTGAATATGTTTCTAAACCAATAAGAATCACTTTTGAGTCAACCAAAGTCAATTCAAATAAAGAGAAATCACATAGTGAGAAAATCCCCAAATTTCACTCACATACACTTAGGCCAAAATTGCAAATCCTCATTTGAGGCCACCATGGCTTGACCTATGGTTTCTAAAACTCTTATATAACAAAAACAAACACAAATGCATAGAAGAAACCAAATTCAAATCAAAGGAAAATTCAAAACTCACATACATGTGATAATGGTCATATGTCCCAATTTTATTTTCTTCACCACTTTGCCCCAATTTATCTTCTGATACCTCAACCAAACTTGGTCAACTATGACCATGTCATCCAAGACCAAGTCAAGGTCAACAACTTTCATGTTGACCATTAGTGCTAATATTGACCAGGTTGACCAGTATAGATTTGACAAAATAGGACTTTGAAACAAAGTGTAGATAACCCCATTTTTGAAACTTTGCAAATCTTCACCAAATCCACCACCACCACCACCATTCTTTCACTCTATTTATATCTTTGAGCTCCACCAAAAAGAAATCCAAAATTTGACCAAATTGTTCTTGCGGCCATTTCCTCGAACACTTGGCAGGCAACATTTGGAAATGGTGATACTTGCTTTTACACACTGGATTCTTGCCTAAACCACTCCCATTTCGTGATCATTAGCTCCCTCCATGCTCCCTGCATCTAGCTCAGTACTTGGCTTGGTCGTTTAAAGCAGAAAAGTGAGGAGAGATGCACCTCACCATAGCATGCCGGCCATCCTCACTCATCCTCTCTACCCCTCCCCTATCCCTCTCACCATGTCAAATAGGTAGCCTACCCTCCCCTGAGCACGCCTGTACCAGCCAAACGCAAAGAAACACACACATGTGTCCAGAACGAGCGTGCCCAGACGCGCCAGAAAACGTGCCAGGCACGCGGTGAGCGCGCCCCGACGACACTCTGGACGCGCCAGAGCACGCCACCCTCGTCCTCCCCTGCAGGTCTAGAACTGCGTCGAGCATCGCCCCCATCTCCTCTACCCCGTAGACATCCTCGCTAGCCTGCGGCCGCCGTGTCACCGTCGCCATCATCCAAACCCTGCCGCGCCATACCGAGGACACTTGATCGTTGCCAGCCTGCTATCGCCCTCCCCTCTGCTGCCCTTCACGCGCGGTAGCCTCTCCTAGACGTCGCCTACGCCCTGCGCCCCCTACCGTGCCCCTTCGCGCCCTGGAGCGCCATGGACGCCGGTGACCCTCCACGGCCTCTCACCGCTCTCGCGCAACTATAAATAGAGACCACCTCGCCCTTCCTTTCCCACACCATTCCTGCTCCACTCCCTCTCCTCGATCTCCTCCACCTCTTCTCCAAGCCAATCACGCTCACCACCGCCGGAATTTGATCGGAATCCGCCGCCACAGTAGCTCATCACCGTCGTCAAATTAGTCCACCCCACGCCTCGCCGACGGTACCAGGAGTTTCCTCGTCCTCGACAACGACGCCCAGCACCCAGCGGAGCCCCGCGGGAGCCTCCGTCGCGCCGCCGACCCCCTACCTCGCCGGCGTAGCAAGTCTCCTCCCCCGTCGGCAACGACGACGGTCGACCGCACGATCACCTTTTAATCCGACGGTCCAGGTCAGAGCATACCGCTTCGGCAGTTAGTAGTCGCTGACGTGTGGACCCTCACCTGTCAGCTGGCCCGCGGCTGTGAACCGTTACTGGGCTGGGCCAGTTTCACAGTTTTAAATCTCGCGGCCCATTTGCTTTCCCGCCTAAGCCCATCTCCCCTGTTTGAATTATTTTGTTTCAGCCATTTATCAATTCTGGTCTGTGCTAGAAATTGAATAGTTCAAATTCTACAAACCCAATTTTAGCAAATCCAAATGTTCTGGAAAGATTATGTTTTGCTCTAACTAACCCCACTGGATTCAACCCCATATGTTGTGTAGATTTTGAATAGCAAAAATGACAAAACAGAGACTTTTCAGTATTCAAATAAATCTTAAAAATCAACCACTTTGAATTTTGAAGTGAATCCAATTGCAATAATTCACTTTTAACAAACCCTAATTTACTATGTAAAAAGATGATAGGTGTTCTGTACATGATCATGGGCTAGAATCAAAATATTGGCTATGTAGTCAATACTAGCCCATTTAAACTATATCCAAATTTTAGAATTTAAACCAATGAGGTGTAGCACCTCATTTAAATCATTCTCACAAGTGATATGAAGTAATGTGTTGACCTTTAAATGCTTAGGCTCATACTTGCTCACTTGTAGATTTTTTTTTTAAATCTAAATAGTATTTACAATTGCCATGGTATTTAAATCACATGAGATGATGAATCTCATTTAAATCCCTTTTCTCAAATACTAAGTGTGAAGTGTTGACCTTGGTCAACATGGGATCATCCCTGGTTATTTGAGAATAGTGAATCACCTCAATAGGAGTTTTTATTAAATTAGTTACAACTATGTGTTAAATCATATGAGAGGTATTCCTCTCATTTAAATCTTGTTCTCAAGTAATTCAACATGAGGTAGTGACCATGGTCTATATAATCTCATATTGAGTTATTTGGTGGCATTAAATCACTACCATGTGAGTATTAAATTGCATGAGGTATGGAACCTCATTTAAATCATTTTCTCAAATGATAAGTATGAAGAGATTGACTTTGGTCAACCTAGGTCATATATTATTCATAAGAGAAATTAAATCTTAAGAAGAATTCAATGAGAGGAAATTATTTCTCCAAACCAAAGATAAACCCCACTTCCAATTTTCAATGAGAGGAAATTATTTTCCTAATGTTAAATAAAGAAACCCTAGCATAATTTGAGAATAAATGTTAAGTAGTGATGCCAGATCCTTTGTGTGAGCCAACAAGGCTAATTAAGACTACTTAAGTGTTGTTTGGTGATTGTATCCTCGTATTCGTTTATAGACGCTAGTACCGGAGACTATCAAGAGGAAGAGGTCTTCTACCAAGAGGAAGAGCAAGAACACTTTGATCACATCACCAATCAAGGCAAGCTAACACTCTTGCAAGGTTCCCTTGTGCAAAGCTCTACAAGAGCAAGGCACCATTACATTTTACTTTATGAACCTATCCCAAGTTTTTACTTTACAAGCTTTACTTGATTTTTATTTATCAAAGTTACTTTTTTATTTATGATTTTACTTGGTTGAATTATAGAGTAGTACAAGAGAATCACACTTAGCCTAGCAAGCTCCAAGATACTTAGCACCCCTCATGACTAGTTGTTAGTGCTCAATATTAAAAGTGACTACTCTAGTTGGGAACTTGTGATTTGAAATGACTTTGAAAACCTTGGAATGATGAGTCATTCTATTGAGAGATTTTGAAGGTGAATATGACTGGTGAATGACTTGGTAAATTTTATCAAAAAACACTGATGGTTGGGTTCGGATGCGATACCATTCCAATTTTACCCCCCACAATACCCAATATGGGTAAGGGCTTAACTAGAAATTTATGTGCTTTAGTATGGGTTCCCTCTGAACAAGCGTCATCGGGGTTAGGCCGAGGGCTGCCTCTACAACAAACACAACGATACGATATGACGTGAAATGAGGTGAATGTCCGGCCCAAGCCCTGTGCAGTTCCCGGGTTGACTGCGGTTTTCACCGGGAGGCCAAGCTCATGGGGAGAGGTGCCTATACTAGAGTATGTAAATGAAAGGTTAGGATTGGTAGTTCGCGTACTGCGTACGATAAATCAGGGCCAGTTACCCCTGACGAACTATTGCAATTGTTGTGGCACAAGTGTACAACCTCTGCAGAGTTAAACCTATTCGAATAGCCGCGTCCTCGGTCATGGACAGTTGGAAAGGCCATACTGTCCGTCATCAGATTTTTCTAAAAATATGAAAGGTGACGTGTGATTTGAATTGAAAGGTGACGTGTGATTTGAATTGAAAGGTGACTTTGACTTTGAATCACAACTGAGTCGTGGGAATGACACTAATGTTCCCACTTGAGTTAGTTGAGCAAATGAAGGTTTTTGATTATTAAAGTGTTTACGAAATAAAACTGGCTTTATGCAAATGAAACTAGAGCTTAGAACCCCTTACTATAGTTGATAGTATTTACCTTAGTATTAGTTTGCGAGTACTTTAAAGTACTCATGGCTGTGTCCCGGCTATTCAAATGGCCAGACTATGAAGAGGAGTACCGAACCCGGAAGAAGGACAGGACGTCTACGACAACTAGGATCACTCCTGACGTCAACAGTTGCCTGTGGAATAGATGGACTACTACTACGCTACTTTCGCTTCCGCTATGTGTTATGTAATGAATAAATAGAACTTCTATTATTGTAATGAGACTGGATCATGTGATCCTTTATTTGTAAGACGATTATGGTATGTAATGAATGATGTGTTGTGATATCAATCTATTATGTCTCGCAAAACAATATTCCTGGGATTGCGATGAATGGCATAATAGGCATCTGGACTTAAAATGGGTGCAGGGGCGGCACCCCGCTTGATCATTATTTAGTAGATCTGATCCGTTACGATTGCTCCTTGTTCTACAAGGATTAGTTTAATATCTGCAATAGTTAGGCCTTACAAAGGGGGGAGGATCCAGCGGCACGTAGGGTGGTGTTCGCAAGTCCTAAACAGGATGTTCCGAGGATCAACTTCATGTTGGTTTTTAGGCCTTGTTTAGGATCGGCTTATGATCACCGTGTGCCGCGAGGCCCAACCTGAGTAGGATGATCCGATTATGCGGTGAAAACCCTAAATCGTCGTAGATCTCATTAGCTTTATCTTGATCAAGCAGGACCACCATATATTCATGCACCCCGTACGAATCATGGGTGGATCGGCTCTTTGAGCCGATTCACAGGATAACCTGAGAGCCGATCGAGGCTCGTATTTAATGTTTACGTGTATGCCATGCAGAAACTAAGCGAGGCATCTCCATCACCTTCCTGACCAGGTATAGGTCAGGTGGCACGCCCTTGCACTTCGCATCGGACGTGTGACCAGAAGAGCATTGCGGGCCGTTGCTCGGAGGGGTCTCAGCCAGCCGCAGCTCTAGGCTCTTCCCGGCTCTACCTGTGTTGACCATCGCTGCCCGCCGGTGGGTTTTGGCAGTCAACAGAACCTTGGGTCCAAAAGCAAATGCCTTTTCCTGCTAAGAAACTAAAATCAAAGGAAGAAGAACACTATAATAAATTTTGTGATTGGATGAAACCTTTATTCTTGCAAATCCCTTTGACTGATGCTATTAAATTGCCACCTTATTCAAAGTATATGAAAGATATTGTTACTAACAAAAGGAAAATCCCCAATGAGGAAATTTCCACTATGCTTGCTAATTACTCTTTCAATGGAAAAGTTCCAAAGAAGTTGGGCGATCCAGGTATACCTACTATTCCTTGTTCTATTAAGAATAATTATGTTAAAACTGCTCTATGTGACTTGGGAGCCGGTGTTAGTGTTATGCCTTTTTCTCTTTATAAGAGACTTTACTTAGATAAGTTGATACCTACTGATATATCTTTGCAAATGGCTGATAAATCTACTGCTATTCCTGTTGGTATATGTGAGGATGTTCCTGTTCAAGTTACTAATAACTGCTTGATATTAACTGATTTTGTTGTGTTGGAAATGCCTGAAGATGATAATATGTCTATTATTCTTGGGAGACCTTTTCTTAACACCGCAGGGCTGTTATTGATTGCAATAAAGGAAAGGTTACTTTCAATGTTGATGATAGGGAGCATACCGTTTATTTTCCCAAGAGGATTGAGAAAGCGTGTGGAGTTAATACTATTTCTAATGTGAGAACTATCAAAGTGGGAACTATTGATTGTCCTATATATGAGCCTAAAGAAGAATATCAAACTCTCGTGATTGGATCCATATCAATACAATTCAAGGTAACATGATTGATTTGAGGTTTATTTCTTCTTATGCTATGTAAAATTTATTTGATGGCAAGACTTGATCAACCTTGTTAACAAATACTTTTTATATGCATAGAGGAGGTAAACAACATCTCTTTCTTCTTCCACTTGCTCTAGTTGCTGTAGCACTTTTAATTTGCAAAGTTCCTTACTTAATTAGAATTTTCAAAAAATTTCCTGGCCAGTAATAATAAACTTAATACCCAGAAATGTGCATTTTTCAAAGTTTTCAAAAATTCGCAAAAATTATACCGTTGGTCCTATTTTTCAAGAGGCACCTGGGAGCACCAGAGGATGACCTGTGGGGCACCCCAGTGCCACACCACAGCCGGCGGCCAAGGAGGGGGCGCGCCACCTGTGGTGTGGGCCCCTCTTTGCCCCACTATTTCATCTCTTTCTCCCAGCATCTTCTCTCTCCCGAAAAAACTCGCACCAGGTTCCTCTCACTCGCGTTTTTGCTCAAGAGCTCCAGATTGCTCGATCTCTTTGCTCAGCCCAGATTTCTGTCTGAGATTTGGCACATTTGCTCTTCGGTATGTGACTCCTCCGATTATCCAAGTAGAGTTTTGTTTGGTGGAGTATATCTTGAGTATTTTGCTGCTGTAGGTAACATGTTTAGTGAGCTTGCATGCTAGTTCTAAGTTGTATAAACTAGTTTTGATGCATGATTAGTACTCTAGCAAGTTCCCATAGTAGTTTCCCTTGATTATATGTCACCAAATCAAATTTTATATTGTTTATTGAAAATTTCAGAAAATGGAGTGGAATAGATATCAACTTAACCAACAAGAATTGGAGGTCCAACAAGTCATGAGAGTGAACCGTGAAGAGGGAGTATACCCCTCTTACTACCCGTGCGCGGATTTCATGAGAAGCGCGGGAATATTGGAAGATGTTCGGAGTCTAATTTCTCGTGCAGGGCTGAGTGATTTTGTTGAAGGAGAGCCAAGCCAATATGCAAAACTAACTATGTCTGTTGTGCAGGACTTTAAGTTCAATTGGTCGCGATCTAACCCCACGGTTCAGTACAAAATTTATAATAAAGCTGTCAACTTGCCATTCAGAGATTTTTGTGCAGCAATTAGAGTACCGCAATGGGGATCATGCGAGAAGATAAGGGGATCGCCGCAAGAACTCTTAAGCCTCTTCAAGATGATTTGCTATGGAAGGAGTTTCTCAGAGGATAGTGGTAAAATCACTAGCATTCAGCTCCCGGCTATCCGCTACTTTGCTTATTACATTACTAAATGCGTTCTTGCTAAAAGGATTGGTGGTAAACTATCTATCCCGGATTTAGCTTTTCTAGCTGCGGCATTGCAAAGTAGTAGGACTTATAATTTGGGGGCATTGATAGCTTATAGACTTGCTATTAACCGTGAGAAAGGTGGAATTTGTGGAGGTATTATCGCTTCTCGTTTACTAGCTTTTCATAATGTAGAACCTCATCATCTTGATATTCCACTTTCCATAGAAAAACTTGACATAGCCTCTATGATTAAACATGAATTTGTTTCTGATTCCTCCAACTTGGGTAACCTGTTTTACAAGATGACATTTTATAAGAAAGTCTGGAGAATAACTAAGAAAACTGAGAAACTAGTAAGATTGCATGCGCCTGTTCTGTCTAACCTTGATTCCAGGGAGGATTGGTCGGTCACAGAAGGTGCACTGGATGCACACATAGAGGGAGGAGGCCATCATGCAAGAGACAACACGGAGGAGGCTGAGGAACACCTCGACTCATCGTCCGATGCAGCAAGTTCCTCGCATCAACATGTTGGGCATGTGGAGCCTTCACGCTTTTCTTCTGCACAGGAACTTTACTATGACTACGCCGTGAATTATCCACCGGCGAGGAACTGCGACCCTCGATGGGATTGAACTCCACTTAGGCCAAAAGCCTAAGCTTGTGGGGAGGTATACCGGCATCACTCATTCCTTGCATATTATGGTTGCTGGATACTTGTACATACTTGTTTTGCTAGTTTGAGTGGTTTTCTAATGAGAGGAAGATGATATTTGGGGAAGTGCTGCCTGAAAACAGATTCTGGACTGTTACCGAAAAAATTCTCAAAAATAGCCAGAGAACGGTATTTTGCGAAGCCAATTTTCGTGCATGTTCCCCAGGTTGTTATATAACTTTCATTAGTTGAACACTTTTCGATTTGAGCAGTGGAAGAATTTATTAAAAATCGGGTACTGTACTGCTGTCAAGTTTGACGAATTTCTGCTGCTTTGTGTTTATGTGAGTTTTCTAGTTTGCCATTTCTTGTTTTTGCTTTGTTTCCTTCCCAAAACACAAAAAGACCAAAAATATTTCTGTTGTTTCTCTTCACCATTTGTTTGCTTTGGTTTCTTGCATTTGTTTCGCTTTATTTGCTATTGCTAGTTTGCTATAAGAAAACCCAAAAAGATTTTGCTTTGTTTGCTTGTTTCCTTTTGTTCTTGTTTCCAAATTCGAAAACACCAAAAATATTTGCTGTTCTTCTTTGGTTTGTAAAGTTCATCTTCAGTTCAATGGTCTTCGGTGGCTGGAGTGTGGTTTTCATTTCATATTATCCAAGCTACACAAGTGAAAGGCAATAATGACGATCTACGACAATTGGATTGTGGTGAGGGGCTGGTATGAACTCTATTTGTTTTCATTTTTGTACATATACTCATCCATGTGAGCATGCTTAGTTGGTTCATGTGAGGTATATGTTATTTGAGAAAGTCTAGTAGTTTATGATCTCTCATGTTTAGCTCCAATTTATTAATATGAGTAGCATGTCATGGATGTTTGCTTGCATTGTTTTATTCATAAGTAAGTATGGCATTGTGGTATCCTCCTCTGAATAATTTATTTATATCGACTTGGCACATGCTCACGCATGCATATGACTGAACCAAAGTCAATTAAGCCTCGATGATTTATATTGCTTCAGAGTTCTTGTATCACTTTTATGCCTCCGTTAATTTATTTTGCCGCAAGCATGATTATGACAGTTACTGCTCTCTTGATTTGTCGCTCCCTAGTCTTTTGCTAGCCTTCACTTGTACTGCGCGGGAACGCTGCTCGTTCTTCCAAACACCTGAAAACCAAGTTGTTCCAAAAGTGTCCACCATAAATACCTATGCATGGCACTTCAAACCATTCCAAGTAAATTCTCATGCACTACCTTTAAAACCTTCAAAATGCTTCTCAATTTGTGTTTATGTTTCATAGCTCATGAGGAAGTATGTGGTGTTTAGCTTTCAACCTTGTCATTTACTTTTGACGGACTCTCATATGGACTAGTGGCACATCCGCTTATCCAATAATTTTGCAAAAAGAGCTGGCAATGGGATTCCCAGTCCCGAATTAATTAACTTAAATAGACACTCCTCCATGGTATGTGATTGTTGGATGGCACCCGAAGGATTCGGTTAGCCATGGCTTGTGTAAGCAAAGGTTGGGGGAGTGTCATCATCATAATAAAACTAAAATAAAAAGGCACTCCTTCATGGTATGAGATTGTTGGCAGGCACCCGAGGATTCGGTTAGCCATGGTTTGTGTAAGAAAGGTTGGAAGGAGTGCCACATAAACATGCAAATAATTCATGGGAGCCGCTCTTGAAAGTCCGGTTGGCAAGGTAGTTAGTGTACCCATTACCATTCATTGACAACGACAAACACCTCTCAAAATGATTTTACTCCTGATTTCAAAAATGAAAAGCTCTAGCGCATGTTAATCCCTGCTTCCCTCTGCGAAGGGTCAATCTTTTACTTCTATGTTGTGTCTCCATTATTTCTTTGAGCACTATCTTGAGAGCACAACTGTCATTCTTAGTATAATATGCTTGTCTCAAAATATGATTGATTGTGGTATAACTTTGATGCTTTTATCTTTGACAATCACTACTTCTAGTCTTTCTATGAACTCCAGAGGTGCCTCGGCATTTATGTTTTGCCGATCAAATACGGGCAAGCGAGATACCACTTTATCATACTCTCTTATGAACATTGCAATCCTGCTTATATACATGATTCATGATGCTTATTATTAATTGTTGGTACCTCTCCATGATTGACATAGCTGTTAGATGATCTTATTTGCATGTATCTCATTTTGAACTGCTTAAGTATTAGCCATAGCATGAGAATATATACATCATATGAGCAAATGTGTTCGTGAAAGTTCTTTTATCGCTCAGTTGTTAACTGAATTGCTTGAGGACAAGCAATAAGCTAAGCTTGGGGGAGTTGATACGTCCAAAATGTATCTACTTTCCCGAACACTTTTGCTATTGTTTTGCCTCTAATTTGTGTATTTTGGATGCAACTAACACGGACTAACGCTGTTTTCAGCAGAACTGTTCTGGTGTCTCGTTTTTGTGCAGAAATCCAACTTTCGGGAAAATCCTCGGAATTTATGCAGAAGGCCCTATTTTCCCAATACTGACGGAGCCAGAAGGACAAGTAAGGTGGAGGCCCGAGGGCCCCACACCATAAGGCGGCGCGGCCTAGGGGGGCCGCGCGGCCCTATGGTGTGGCCCCCTCGGCCGGCCTCCGACGCCCTCCTTCGGACTACTTATCGGCCTCGACCTAAAAACGCACGAGAGAAGTCGAAGTCGCCAGAAACCCTCCAGAACGCCGCCACATCGCGAAACTCCGTCTCGGGAGCCAGAAGTCTCCGTTCTGGCACTCCGCCGGGACGGGGAATTGGAGGAGATCATCGCCATCATCACCGCCAACGCCTCTCCATCAACCAGCCATGTTTCCCCCATCCATGAGTGAGTAATTCCCCCGCTGTAGGCCGAAGGGGATGGTAGGGATTGGATGAGATTGGTCATGTAATAGCATAAGATTGTTAGGGCATAGTGCCTAGTGTCCGTAATTGGTACTTTGATGATATTGTTGCAACTTGCTATGCTTAATGCTTGTCACTAGGGCCCGAGTGCCATGATCTCAGATCTGAACATGTTATTGTTTCATCATGATATTCATTGTTTTATGATCTTACCTGCAAGTTGTGTACACATGTCGCTGTCCGGAACCAATGGCCCCGAAGTGACAAGAATCGGGACAACCGGAGGGGATGGTAGTGATCACATGTGTTCACGGAGTGTTAATGCTTTGCTCCGGTACTCTATTAAAAGGAGTACCTTAATATCCAGTAGATTCCCTAGAGGCCCGGCTGCCACCGGCTGGTAGGACAAAAGATGTTGTGCAAGTTTCTCATTGCGAGCACGTACGACTATAATTGGAACACATGCCTATTGATTGCTTTGTACTTGGACACCGTTTTATTATTATCTGCAAATGCCCTGCTATGATTGTTACATGAGTTTCTCTCATCCATGCAACGCCCGTTCATCCGTCCCCGTGCCTACAGTATTTTAATCCTGCTGTTTACTAAAATCACTACCGTTGTCTTTGTTACTCTGTCTGTTATTTCACTACTACTACGCTATAAAACTGTTACTACGATAAACTCTTGCGAGCTAGTCTGTTTCTGTGCACTGAATTGACAACTCCGCTGTTAAGGCTTTCAAGTATTCTTTGTCTCCCCTTGTGTCGAATCAATAAATTGGGTTTTACTTCCCTCGAAGACTGTTGCGATCCCCTATACTTGTGGGTCATCAGTAATCACCCAGGGAACATTGGTTATGCCAAACCAGTGGCATAACCAAGGAAATCCAGCAAGGAGATGGTCCTATCTAGCTAGCCAGATTCACTTAGCACCTATGACCACTACACCATCAGACAGATAGACTATCAAGTGTCTATTCATGTTTGTCAACATCAAAAGCATCTGGCAACCAAATATGGTCAAGCCAGAGAGCAATTGTCCATACACATCAAGCCAACATGGGGTGGGAGCTTCCTGAACAGCAAAGAGTTGCTGTTGAGGCCACCTCAACCACAAAACCATCCAACAAAGCCAACCATCATCACCCAGAGGGTTCAGAGTGAACTAGGGTCCCCAGCAAGTCCTGGCATCCCTCTAGCTCAAGTCAATTGAGTTAAAGAATCATAACTGCAGAAACAGTTCATCTCATTTATCCAATAAATCTTGCCAAGCTACACAGATAAATGATGTATACAAGTAATCAATACACCAGAGCCTTGCAGTGGATCCAATGGATCACTGCAAGCATCAGCTGATGCTTGAGCAAGCACCACACACACCACACATGTCACAGACACACAGTACAGCAGACAGAAGCACAACTGTTAAGCATCAAGCAACTGATGATCGAGCTTGTTAGAACTTGCTACAGACTGCTAGAGCCAATCATGGCATACGTACTTAGCCAGTTACTGAAGAAATACCACCAAGCCATAACTGAATAAACACAAACTGAATTAATGACTTTATAATTGTATCCAGAAGCACATCAAAGGCATGAGGTACCACTGGATTAAGTTGCACAAGGATAGCACACATCACACATCACTGGTCCCTGCTCAAGCAATGATTACTTAAGGTAATCAAGCCAGGGATGAGCCATATAATTACACAAGATCAGGCAGTAGCCTAGCAACATCTGGAGCAACATGGCAATGCCATGAGCATCACAGCATGCTAATGAGCAAGGGCAGAAGCTTCACATCAACATAACAAGCATAGTTGGCACTTGCAAATGCAAGTATTGCAAGCAGCAGTAAGCCAGAGATGCTTAAACAGATGGCCTACACATATATCCAAACCACTGCCACAACTAGAGTAATCAAGCAAGCAATGAAGAAGACAGTAGCATAGACAGTAGCAAGGAAGGAACAACACAGTAGCAAGGAACCATGGCAGCAGCATAGCAGCAGCATACGCATAGCAGTAGAGCAAGCACAACAGCTAGGAGTCATGGCGCATGTAGGCAGCAGCAGCTAGCACAGCACCAGAGCACGCATGGCGCAAGGTACAGAGGCGTAGCATCAGCAGCACTACAAGATGGATGCCCAGGCATCCAGAGTGAGGAGAGGAAGTAGAGAAGACAGGAGAGAAGGAGGCGAACATACCTGGAGCAGAGCACCGCGACGTGCCCATGGCGGCACAGCGGAACGGGCCGACCACGGCAGCGCCAGGCCGCAGCCAGGCCAGGCGTCATCGGGCGCAAGAGCCCCAGCATCACCACGGCGAGGCACACGGCCGCGCCACGGCGCCAGGATCGTCGGCGGCGACGAATCGGCGTGGATCCCCACGGCCAGACGAGCAGAAGGGTTGGAGGCGAAACAAGGAGGCGACGAAGAACAAATCGGCGCGGTGGATCTGAAGCACCATCGAACGGCGGTTCAGATGCACCCCATCTCGCCGGCGGCGATGGCCGGAGTTGGCCGGAGAAATTCGGCGAAGGCGATGGCGACGCGCGAGTCGCCAGAGCGTCAGGAGCTAGGGTTTCGCGAGAGAGATTGAGGAAGGGGGCGACCGAGTCCGACCGAGCCGATTGTGCGGCTCGGGTTAGACTCAACCCGATGGGCTCCACTGACAGGTGGGCCCAAGGGGCAATTTAGTCTTTTCATAAATTCAATTAAACCAGAAACTTTGAAATTAAGTAGAAAATGTTTAATAGCTCTAAAAAATAATTAAAAATATGAAAACCACTCAGTATAAAAAACTCTATCATGATAACGCATACCACTGCATGTTGTAGTATGCCAGTCGTTGATATAACATTCACGAAGTACCATTCCGCAAATATTACATCCCTCGGAGTAGTACAACAGAACATAGCAGGTCCATAACTCATTCATTTAATATTACAAACATCATACACATATCGTCTCGGAGCTCCTCTTGGGTCCTAAGAGGAATATTCCTGGGTTCGAGGCGAACCCAACTTAGCTTACAATATAGATGTCTCATTAAGTTGTACATTTATTCTCTCGAGCAGCTAAATATTAAGAGTTCATGCTGCTCGGCTACTACCACTACTAGATGATTCTAGGCTTGCTCTCCTCCGGAAGCCTCCCCGGTTCCGTAGACTATGAGATAGTCTACGCCTTGGATACCTCCAGAGAGGTCTAGTTCTTCATAGCCGATGATCTCGGCTTCTTCATTGTTATCGTAGTCCTCCTCCAGACGATTCAGACAATCTAAGCAAGGGATTTAAGATTGGGATGAGTACGAGCGTACTCAACAAGTTCATTATAGATAAGAGGTGTTTAATGCACTAGCTACGATATTAGACCAGAAAGTCTAATACCAATGCAAATTTTGATAAACATTTCTTCAAGAGATTGCTTTTATTCCAAAGAGCTATGTCCGTCAGCCTTCACCGGTTTACTAGAACTTCATGGAGCTCCTTTCCGGCCGCGTTCGCAGTTCCATATCCCGGAACAGGGAGTGACAGGTCACGGTTCTTTACACTCGGCAGAGGTGTGTTGCTTTACCCATAAGAGATCTTAACCTTGGTGCCAACCGGGCAGCTTTCCCGTCCACACTTCCTTCGGTGTGAGGCCCGGTATAAGGTCTAGCCAATCATGTTCCTCCGCTACCTCGAACACCCACCCTTTGTTGCATGCCCCAACCCTGGGTCCTCGCCGGTCCCATTATTCCCACTCACGGGTGGACCCCGACCACGACGACAGTTTGGGATCGAACCAAACTCCTTCGCCGGTAGCTGCAACCCATCATAGACCACAATACCGTGGGGACTTAAGGCTTCCCCAGCCAACCGCTTGTTCTTCGAGCGACAAGTGTCTACGGACTATGCCGTGGGGACTTAAGGCTTCCCCAGCCAACCGCTTGCCCTGACAGATACAAGTGTCTACGGTAAAGCGCATCCGTTGATGAACGAGAGGTGGAAACACTTTTGACTACTCCGTCCCACTCCGGATCTTATGGTTAACACGGGTATTACGGCACAAGAATCACTGGCGACATTTGTTGTTTAATCCTAGATGGATATAAACCCTTGCAATGGAACCTCCACCATATCAACACAATCCATGGTTCCATTGCCCACCACATAGTCATATTCATAGTTATGAAAGTAGTGGTTTTGGTTTTTATGCAATAGTGATAATCATAGTACTTTGCAAGTAATTTGATAGAAATACTCAAATGACATGTGCAAGTGATGAACTTGCCTGAACACTGCAAAGTTTTGCAGTTGGAAGGTGTGGACTGACCCTTGTCCTCTGTCTCTGAAAAATAGCATCATTGTCGATAAGGGCAATGGTTAAAGAAGCAATTATGCATGATTCCAGTTTTAGGGTTTGTTCCCCCCTTCCGATGTCGTTGTTATTTCATGTGAGAGGTTAATACTAAGAACAACTTGGAGATTCTCTATTTAGGGTAAATACAACCTTGAAATATTGTCAAGGTGTTTTTATAGTCCAATAACATTAATGGACTTATTTTCTTTATTGAAAATAATATGTGTGATTTAAATCATTATTTAAATCATCAAATTAAGACTTATTCTTAATTATCTTCAAAAATTCTCTTTGATATTTTATTTGGATAGAGAATTTTATGCTGATTGATTTTCATATTTTTAATTATTTTTTTAGAGCCATATTATTTTATAAATTCTTTGAAATCCTCACTTAAATGGTATTTTGGAAATGCCCAAATTGCCCTCGGGCCCACCTGTCAGGGTGAACCCGAGTGGGTTGGGCTCAACCCAGTTGGCCTGGTCCGGCCCACTCGGTCGCCCTCACTTCCTCTCTCTCTCCCTCGCGAACCCTAATCCTCGAGCTCTGGCGACGCGCGCGTCGCCGCCCCTTCGCCGAATTTCTCCGGCCAACTCCGGCCATCGCCGCCAGCGAGATGGGGTGTGTCTGAACCGCCGTTCGACGGCGCTTCAGATCCACCGCGCCGATTTGCTCTTCGTCGCCTCTTCGTGTCGCCCCCAACCTATCTGCTCGTCTGGCCGTGGAGATCCACGGCGATCTCGTCGCCGCCGACGTTCCTGGAGCCGTGGCGCCGCCGTGGCTTCGCCATCGTGTGCGCGAGCTGCCGCGGCACCGCCATGGCCTGGCTTGGCCTGGCGCCGCCGTGCTTCGGCGCGTGCCGCCGTGGCCGCCATGGCGCCACCGTTCTGCTCGACTCCAAGTAAGTGCGCCCCCCTTCTGCTCCTCTTCTGTGCCTGTTCTTCTTCCTCTGCTAGCTCTACTGCTGTGCTGTGCTTGCCTGCACAAGAGCTGTTGTGCTCTTCTGCAGCGCCATGGTGCCTGCTCCTGCTGTGCTAAGCTGCTGCGCTATGCCTGTGCTGCTGCTGTGTGAAATTGCTAAGCTATGTGCCTGTTAAAGCTTGCATTTCTTGCTAGAATTCTTCCCTGTGCCTCTGTTCTTGTTTCTATGCTTGCCTGACACTCATGTGTATTCATATATGCTTCAATGGCTTAATTGCAGTATGCAATTCTTGCAAATTTGCAAGTGCCTGAGCTTCTGTGGCTAGTTCTTGTGCTCAAATTCATGAGCATGCTCATCTGAGCATTGCTGTTGGCTTAATGGTATGCTTCAGTGATGAGCACTAAGTGCTTTACTTGTTTATCATGATCCAGGGGTTCATCAAGTCTTTGATGTGCTTCTGGATACAATTATAAATCATCCATTTGATTATCTGTGAAGCAACTATTGATTATGTGTGGCTATTTAATTATCTGGTTCATGCTTTGCTGCTCAGTGATGCCCTAACATGTATTGGCATGCTATAACAAGCCCTGATGATCATATGATCATTTCTTGTTTGTGAATTAGTGGGTGCCCCTCTCTGTGACTCACTGGTACTCATTCAGTGCTATTTGTGCTTCCTACAGACTTAGTCTGGGTGTGCTGGTGCTTGTCCAAGCATCAGTGACTGTGTGCAATGATCCTTTGGATCATCTGCAAGACCCTGTGCATCAGTAGCTTATCTGTTTCATTTATCTGCTTAATTTGCCTTGTTATTTGGATAAATGATGTGAACTGTGACACAGTGATGATCATATCAATTGATTTGCTTGGGCTAGAGGGATGCCAACAATTGTTGGGGACCCTAGCCCACTCTGAACCCACTTGGGTGATGATGTATGTGTAAGGCTTAACTGTTTGGGTTGATTGTGTGGTTGAGGTAACCCTGACTGTAAATCCTTGCTGTTAGGGTGGCTCCCACCAGTGTTGGCTTACGGTGGCTTACTAGATGCTTTCTGGTTGATCCTTTTATTGGATTGCCAGTAGCTTTTGATGTTGAAATCAAATAGACAATGATTTGTCTAATGTCTGATGGCTTTAGCTAGCTGTAGGTGCTAAGTAATTCTGGCTAGCTATGTAGGATCCTTACCTTGCTGGATATCTTTGGTTATGCCATTGTTTTGGCATAATCAATGTTCCCAGGTGACTTCCTATTGGTTTCTCTCTGTCTTTACTTGCACCAATTGGCTGTTAGCCATATGATGACTCACACATAGGGTTTCTACCCTCTTTTGCTTCTGTGACATATGCATATGCTTAATTATGAGCAAAACCATTGTTTGCTCATGCTTTTCTGGTATACCTCACTCCAGCTCCAAGGTTTGTGGTTGATGTAGAGGGTTTGCTTCTGTTTTGATCTTTTGGTTGATTTGCTTGCCCTGCTCCTCCTGCTGAGCTTGTGAAGCTTGATTTAATTCAGTGGTGTGATGGAGCAGGTTGAACAGTGAAGCTGTTCTTCCTGTTCAAGCTGTTCTTGGTGTTCTTGGTGGCTTACCAGTGCAGTTCTGTCGATGGATGAATCAAGTGACTAGGGTTTTGGCTGTGAAAAGCTTTTATATGGCCAGCCATGGCTTCTCTGGTCGACAGCACCACATCTTACCCTGGTGACTCACTGTGTGTTGTTACACATGCAGCAGGCCTTGTGTGCTGCCTGTGTGTGTGTGACTTGCGACTTGAGCTGGTGGGATGGATCAGCTCGGCAGCTTGGTCATATCCACTCTATGTAATATTTGCTAACCTGCCAAGTGGCTTTGCCACTTGGCTTAATGTTCTGATTGTTATTTGTGTGTGCAGGAATCAAGAAGATGATCAAGATGCAACTCAAGATCATCTTGATCAAAGAATTCATGAAGATCACAATGTAGTTTAGGTCATTTAAATTTCCTTGTAATTTTCCTTTTTCTTTTTGCATTTATTCATTTCATGTAATGTGTTGTAAATTCATAATTCCATTCTGAATATTGTAAAGACAATGTATTATGTGTGTGGTTATCAATAAAGCTCAAGTTTTCCTTAATGAGCTATATGTAATTGTTGTATTACTTATATTCTTGCTTAATGATAATTGTTTGTTAAATTATCTCAAATTTGAATTATGTGATAACCATTTGATGTTTGTATTTGAAATTCAAATTCAAATTTGGTTTGAATTCATTCAAACAACTTAACTTGTAATTCAATCATGCAACTTATGATTTCAATGCAATTCCACTTCTCTCTTCTCAAAACCCTAATTTAGACAAGTAGGAACAAGTTCATCGCACTCTCGAAACCCTAACCCTGTAGGATGTCGAGAGAGAAACCTGTCCCCCTTTGATGCAGTTTTGTTTTAAAAGCGCGAAATTTCCCCGGAATTTACAATGCAATGCACATCCCTTTCTAAAATCTACCCCTCGATCGTCTCTAAACCTGGGACATTATAGCCTTTCCCCCTTAAAGAAAACTTCGTCCCGAAGTTGTGGTTGTAATACCTGAAGAGTTCGGGGTATGTTTTCCTCAGGTCTTCCTCCTTTTCCCAGGTGGCTTCCCTCTCGGGATGATGCTTCCATTGTATCTTGCAGTACTTTAGCTCTATTCCTGAGTTGTTTCCAGTTCTCCTCAAGAATCTTTGCTGGCTTCTCGATGTAAGTCAAATCTGGTTGCAACTCGAGCTCTTCATGTGATACTGGTTCATCTGGGGTCTTCAAGCATTTTCTGAGTTGCGACACATGGAATACGTTGTGAACCTGAGATAACCTTCCCGGTAGTTCCAACTCAAAGGCTAACCCTCGGTTTTGACTCAGAATCTTGAAAGGTCCGATGTACCTAGGGCTTAGCTTTCCTTTTACTCCAAACCTCTGAAGTCCTTTCATCGGGCTCACCTTAAGATATACCATGTCTCCAACTTGTGGCTCCCATGTTCTCCTCTTTTGATCGGCATAACTATTTTGTCGGCTCTGGGCTATCTTGAGCCTATCCCTGATAATGTCAATGATTTGTTGCTTTTCCTTGACATAATCAGGGTTGAACTCTTTGCTTGCTCCGGCTTCATACCAACATATCGGTGATCTACACTTCCTTCCATACAGAGCTTCGAACGGTGCCATCTTGATGCTGCTTTGATAGCTATTATTGTATGAAAACTCTGCTAGTGGTAAGTGCTCCTCCCATGATCCTCCGAAGTCTAGGGCACAAGCCCTAAGCATATCCTCTAGGATCTGGTTAGTTCTCTCTGTTTGTCCACCTGTCTGGGGATGATAGGCAGTACTATTGTCCAACTTGGATCCTAAAGCTTCGTGTAGTTGCTTCCAAAATGCTGACGTGAACACGGATCCTCGATCCGACACGATCTTCTTGGGCACTCCATGTTTACTTACGATCTCTTTGATGTAAAGATCGATGAGTTTCTCTCCTTTATCCTGCTGGTTCACCGCTAAGAAATGTGCACTTTTCGTCAACCGGTCCACGATTACCCATATCATGTCCTTCTTTTTATTGGTCATGGGTAGTCCGGTGATGAAATCCATCCCTATCTCCTCCCATTTCCATTCTGGAATAGGTAAAGGTTGTAATTTCCCTGCCGGACTCTGATGTTCAGCCTTCACTCTTTGGCAGGTATGGCATTCCGCCACGTATTGTGCGATTTCTCTCTTCATGTTATTCCACCAGAATAGCTCCTTTAGGTCCATGTACATCTTTGTACTTCCCGGATGAATGGAGTATGGTGTTTGATGGGCTTCCCGGAGTATTACTTCCTTGATTTCAGCGATATCCGGAACACAAATTCTCTTCTGGAACCATAATGATCCCAATTCTCCGCGGTGAAATTCTGATGGTCTTCCTTCGTCTATTCTTCTCATCTCCTCCATGATAAATGGATCGTCCAGCTGACCCATCATTATCTCATTCTTCAGGTTAACATTTAGCTCATCGGCTACTTGCAAAGCCGATAGTCCTTCATGAGCTTCCTTCTCCCAAAGTTGTATTTGGGCTTGACTTATTTCCTTCCTCAACTCCGGTGATATTTCTTGTTCCACTCCTCCGGTGCTCTTCCTACTCAAGGCATCTGCTACAACATTGGCCTTTCCTGGAGTGTAATTGATTGTCAAATCATAATCCTTGATCAGTTCAAGCCATCTTTTCTGCCTCATATTGAGTTCTTTCTGAGTAAAGAAGTATTTGAGACTCTTATGATCTGTATAGAGCTCACACTTGGCTCCATAGAGAAAATGTCTCCATGTTTTAAGTGCAAATACAACTGCTGCTAATTCTAGATCATGTGTTGGATAGTTCACTTCATGAGGTCTGAGTTGCCTCGATCCATAGGATATTACCTTCCGATCTTGCATGAGTACGCAACCCAATCCATGCTTGGATGCGTCACAGTACACGGTGTAATCCTTGCCAACTTCCGGAACTGCTAACACCGGTGCCGTGGTGAGTTTCTCCTTCAGAGTTTGAAAACTCTTCTCACACTCCTCCGACCACACGAATGGTGTGTTCTTTCTTAACAGCTTCGTCATTGGTCCTGCTATCTTGGAGAATCCTTCAATGAATCTCCGATAGTATCCTGCCATTCCTAGGAATCCTCGGATTTCCTTGACAGTCTTGGGTGCTTCCCATTCTAGAACTGCTGCTACCTTGCTCGGGTTAATAGCTATTCCATCTTTACTAATGACATGACCAAGAAATTCCACTTGATCTAGCCAAAATTCACACTTGCTAAACTTGGCATAGAGTTGATGTTCCCTTAGTGTTTGCAACACTAACCTCAGATGTTCAGCATGTTCGGCTTTGTCTTTGGAATAGATCAAGATATCATCAATGAATACGATGACAAACTTGTCTAGATATGGCATGAAAATCTTATTCATGAGATTCATGAAAATTGCTGGGGCATTGGTTAATCCAAAAGGCACTACAAGGTATTCATGATGTCCATACCTTGAGACAAAGGCAGTTTTCGGAACGTCTTCCTTCTTGATCTTTATCTGGTGATAACCGGATCTTAGATCAATTTTGGAAAAGACTCCCGCGCCTCTAACTTGATCGAATAGATCTTGTATTCTTGGAAGTGGATACTTGTTCTTGATTGTCACATTGTTCAAATTCCTGTAATCTCCGCACATCCTTCTTCCTCCATCTCTTTTATCCACGAAAATCACAGGTGATCCCCATGGTGAAACACTCTCTTGAATGAATCCTTTTTGTTCCAAGTCATCCAATTGCTCCTTAAGTTCTTTCAAATCCTTAGGCCCCATCTTATATGGTGCTTTAGCAATCGGAGCTGT
Organism: Lolium multiflorum; assembly: GCA_030979885.1. NCBI lineage: Eukaryota > Viridiplantae > Streptophyta > Magnoliopsida > Poales > Poaceae > Lolium > Lolium multiflorum. The sequence goes on along the minus strand of CM061753.1, from coordinate 45,399,778 downwards.
TCCTGGAATTAGGTCGATAGTGAATTCTATCTCCCTATCTGGTGGCATACCAGGTAATTCCGTAGGAAACACATCCTGGAATTCATTCACTACAGGTATATCTTCCAATTTCACCTCCTTCATACTGTTCAACTGTAGCTCAACTTCAATCTGTGTATGTTTGTCGCCTTGGTAGATCATTCTACTTCCATCGGGGCTTTTCAAAGATACCGTCTTGTTCACACAGTCGATCAATGCTCCATTAGCTTCTAACCAGTTCATACCAAGAATGACATCAATGTCCTTCATCGGTAAAATGAACAGGTCTGCGTCAAACGCGCACTTATTGATCATGATGACTTGTTTTTGTTTGGTATGGGTTACTACTATCGTTCCCCCCGCAGAAAGTATGGTTATGGGTGTATCTAACTTAGTGCAACTAATCCCATGTTTGATGATGAATTGCTGAGAAATGAATGATGTAGTTGCACCAGTATCAAAAAGTACTTTGCCAGGATGAGTGAGTATCTGGAGCGTACCTATCACTGCCTGATCGGAGTTGACCACCTCCTCCAGACTAGTGCAGTTCAGCTTGCCGAAGGTTTTCTTGTTCTTCCAGTTCCCTCCGGTGTTTCCTCCACGGCTTCCTCCTCCTCCTGACTGACCTCCTCCATTATTTTTCTTGGGGCAGTCCTTCAGCATGTGCCCCTCCTGGCGACAACCAAAGCATATAATCCTTGGTTTCTTGCAATCCTTGGCAAAATGCCCTGTGAGTCCACAGCTTCTGCAAACTATTTGATTTGCAGTCTGAAATGCTTGGTTCTTCCTACTATAGTAGTTGCTGTTGTTGTTGTTGTTGTTGTTGTTGTTGTTGTTGTTGTTGTTGTGGTACCTTGGCTTGAAACTCAAGCTGGTGTTGGGCTTGTTACTAACAAACCTCTTAGGCTCAAACTTGGCCTTTTTCCTCTTCTCCTCCTGCAGTTGTTTGAAATCATCTTCCAGAGTGATGGCAGCATCCACCAACTCTTGAAATTCCGTCGCTCTCATCATCCGGAGCTGTACCTTGAACTGGGGACTTAACCCCCTCAAATACCTCTTCTTTTTCTTGTCCTCGGTGTTGACTTCATCAACAGCGTACCGGGACAGCTTTGAGAATTCCCTGACATAAGTCAGGATGGCCTTGTCCTTCTGCTCGAGACTTTCAAATTCTCGACGCTTCAGTTCCACAATACTTTCAGGGACATTGGATTCCCTGAACTTCCTCGCGAACTCCTCCCAGGTGAATACTTTTCCAGCCGGATAAACGGCTACGATGTTATCCCACCATGATGCAGCGGGTCCACACAACAGATGTGTAGCATAACGGACCTTCTCCTGGTCGTTGCAACCAACAGTATTGAGCTTTCGCTCAGTATCCATAAGCCAATCTTCCGCGTCCATTGGCTCGGGCGCGTATGCAAAAGATATAGGCTTGGTGTTCTGGAAGTCTGCTAAGTGACTCCCTGATTCTCGGGTCTCTCCACCCTGTTCTGTTGAAGCAACTCCTGGAATAATTCATTCTGCTGCTCCAACGTTACACGTTGTCTCTCCTCTACCAGCTGCATGTACTGGACGAAATTCTGCTACGTCATGGGTGGTGGTGGTGGTGGAAACTGATTCCTGGCTGCTTCATCAGCCTCTTCCTTTTGCTTTGCTTCGCGCTCCATGCGCTGCGCTTCGGTCTCCTCACCTATCGCTCCCGACATAACCCCCTAGTTCTGCAACACAAGATGATACTCATAATTACTCCATGCGCAAGTTTTCTGAGCTCAACTTTGTGCACAGAACTAGTCACGCAATGGAAATCAAGAAGCAAATCCAAATCATACAAAACATATACCATGTATATACATACTTAAGTGGTCTTATTACAATACTCAAGTCGATGTGAGTATGCAAACTCACTTATTAAAGTATATGTACAAATTTCTACAAATATTACACACTACAATACACGTGGTACTTGTGTATTGTAGTCCCGCCTTCCTTGGTGGACTCTAGTCGATCTTCACTCCCGGTACATCCCAGGCTTCCATCCGGTCGAACGTGTCGTCCTCCTGATAGACCCTGGAACATAAGGTCTCCCCGTCGGCTGGTAGTCAGAATCAGATGATGATCCTAGGGAGAAATCAGTGTTCACAAACTGGTCGTTAAGTGCATCATAGTCCACCCATCGGGTGTACTCCCCTGTAGCTCCACCATAGGTGTTTCCAACATTCGTATCCGACTCAACCTGTGTCGGATACCCCCCATCAACTCCTCCATTACTAGGATAACTCTGGTTCTGGGTCGTGGCGTCCTCATTCATCTCTCCGTCATAATACACTGAAGTACTATGAGTTCCAGTATCAGATCCCCAATGCCAACCCGTGGAGTTTTCTATAGGAGTCTCGGAACGCTGATTGTTTCCGGATTCCTCTCCACCCTCATATCCCCCATAGGAACTACCCAGATAGTTCCCAGGTGTAACGGGTGTAGTTTCACGCTCAAGAGGATCAATACTAATGTAGTCACCAGCTGAGTAAACTGGTGTGTGAACCACATTCTCCATGGGTTCTTTCCCCCTAGTCTCCTCCTTGGGTTCAGTAAACTCCTCTAGCATCGTATCAATTGCTCCCGTCAAATGATGATTCAACTGGAAGAGCAATGATAGTAAATTGCGGCTATTATCCATGTATTTTGCAGCTGCTATTGGTTTGCGTTTTGCATATTTGTAGTGGTTGAGCATGGGATCCTCTTCCTCCTGCTTATGAGGAATGTGGGTGAATTCGGAACCCATAAGCTCTTTCGTCTTATGCTCCCGAATATCGGTTATGGCTCTCATAACGGCTATATGGTAGGCTGTGTTGATAGTTCTGGCTTCACCTGCTGGCATTACTACGCTCATTCCCAATGATTCGGGAAGTCGCAGTCCTACCCTACACTTTGCCAATACAGTACCATCGTAGTACATGTATTTCTTTACTTGGATCTGGGGATCACACCCAAATTCAAGTAACATGGCACGTAGAATATCTGCAAGTCCTCCTTCATATTCACTCAGTGTGGAATCCATCACTTTCACGTTTCGTCCCGGACGTGAACTTGCCATGTTGGCTGTAGAAATAGAAAGAATATAAGATTAGTAATAATGCATCATAATAGAGATAATAAAGAATTATCGCACTAAAAGATATGATTGTTGTATTCTCAATTGAATATACACCATATTTTTAGAGAATTCTTTACTAGTCCTATTTGACTCCTAACGTTTGGTCCCATTTACTAGGTTCCAACCTAAGGTCAAAGCTTTTGCTCTGATACCAACTGTGGTGACCCTGCATACCACTGCATGTTGTAGTATGCCAGTCGTTGATATAACATTCACGAAGTACCATTCCGCAAATATTACATCCCTCAGAGTAGTACAACAGAACATAGCAGGTCCATAACTCATTCATTTAATATTACAAACATCATACACATATCGTCTCGGAGCTCCTCTTGGGTCCTAAGAGGAATACTCCTGGGTTCGAGGCGAACCCAACTTAGCTTACAATATAGATGTCTCATTAAGTTGTACATTTATTCTCTCGAGCAGCTAAATATTAAGAGTTCATGCTGCTCGGCTACTACCACTACTAGATGATTCTAGGCTTGCTCTCCTCCGGAAGCCTCCCCGGTTCCGTAGACTATGAGATAGTCTACGCCTTCGATACCTCCAGAGAGGTCTGGTTCTTCATAGCCGATGATCTCGGCTTCTTCATTGTTGTCGTAGTCCTCCTCCAGACGATTCAGACAATCTAAGCAAGGGATTTAAGATTGGGATAAGTACGAGCGTACTCAACAAGTTCATTATAGATAAGAGGTGTTTAATGCACTAGCTACGATATTAGACCAGAAAGTCTAATACCAATGCAAGTTTTGATAAACATTTCTTCAAGAGATTGCTTTTATTCCAAAGAGCTATGTCCGTCAGCCTTCACCGGTTTACTAGAACTGCATGGAGCTCCTTTCCGGCCGCTCAGCTCCATATCCCGAACAGGGAGTGACATGTCACGGTTCTTTAACTCTGCAGAGGTGTGTTGCTTTACCCATAAGAGATCTTAACCTTGGTGCCAACCGGGCAGCTTTCCCGTCCACACTTCCTTCGGTGTGAGGCCCGGTATAAGGTCTAGCCAATCATGTTCCTCCGCTACCTCGAACACCCACCCTTTGTTGCATGCCCCGACCCTGGGTCCTCGCCGGTCCCATTATTCCCACTCACGGGTGGACCCCGACCACGACGACAGTTTGGGATCGAACCAAACTCCTTCGCCGGTAGCTGCAACCCATCATAGACCACAATACCGTGGGGACTTAAGGCTTCCCCAGCCAACCGCTTGTTCTTCGAGCGACAAGTGTCTACGGACTATGCCGTGGGGACTTAAGGCTTCCCCAGCCAACCGCTTGCCCTGACAGATACAAGTGTCTACGGTAAAGCGCATCCGTTGATGAACGAGAGGTGGAAACACTTTTGACTACTCCGTCCCACTCCGGATCTTATGGTTAACACGGGTATTACGGCACAAGAATCACTGGCGACATTTGTTGTTTAATCCTAGATGGATATAAACCCTTGCAATGGAACCTCCACCATATCAACACAATCCATGGTTCCATTTCCCACCACATAGTCATATTCATAGTTATGAAAGTAGTGGTTTTGGTTTTTATGCAATAGTGATAATCATAGTACTTTGCAAGTAATTTGATAGAAATACTCAAATGACATGTGCAAGTGATGAACTTGCCTGAACACTGCAAAGTTTTGCAGTTGGAAGGTGTGGACTGACCCTTGTCCTCTGTCTCTGAAAAATAGCATCATTGTCCGATAAGGGCAATGGTTAAAGAAGCAATTATGCATGATTCCAGTTTTAGGGTTTGTTCCCCCCTTCCGATGTCGTTGTTATTTCATGTGAGAGGTTAATACTAAGAACAACTTGGAGATTCTCTATTTAGGGTAAATACAACCTTGAAATATTGTCAAGGTGTTTTTATAGTCCAATAACATTAATGGACTTATTTTCTTTATTGAAAATAATATGTGTGATTTAAATCATTATTTAAATCATCAAATTAAGACTTATTCTTAATTATCTTCAAAAATTCTCTTTGATATTTTATTTGGATAGAGAATTTTATGCTGATTGATTTTCATATTTTTAATTATTTTTTTAGAGCCATATACTATTTTATAAAATTCTTTGAAATCCTCACTTAAATGGTATTTTGGAAATGCCCAAATTGCCCTCGGGCCCACCTGTCAGGGTGAACCCGAGTGGGTTGGGCTCAACCCAGTTGGCCTGGTCCGGCCCACTCGGTCGCCCTCACTTCCTCTCTCTCTCTCCCTCGCGAACCCTAATCCTCGAGCTCTGGCGACGCGCGCGTCGCCGCCCCTTCGCCGAATTTCTCCGGCCAACTCCGGCCATAGCCGCCGGCGAGATGGGGTGCGTCTGAACCGCCGTTCGACGGCGCTTCAGATCCACCGCGCCGATTTGCTCTTCGTCGCCTCTTCGTGTCGCCCCCGACCTATCTGCTCGTCTGGCCGTGGAGATCCACGGCGATCTCGTCGCCGCCGACATTCCTGGAGCCGTGGCGCCGCCGTGGCTTCGCCATCGTGTGCGCGAGCTGCCGCGGCACCGCCATGGCCTGGCGTGGCCTGCGCCGCCGTGTGGCGCGTGCCGCCGTGGCGCCATGTGTGCGCCCCCCTTCTGCTCCTCTTCTGTGCCTGTTCTTCTTCCTCTGCTAGCTCTACTGCTGTGCTGTGCTTGCCTGCACAAGAGCTGTTGTGCTCTTCTGCAGCGCCATGGTGCCTGCTCCTGCTGTGCTAAGCTGCTGCGCTATGCATGTGCTACTGCTGTGTGAAATTGCTAAGCTATGTGCCTGTTAAAGCTTGCATTTCTTGCTAGAATTCTTCCCTGTGCCTCTGTTCTTGTTTCTATGCTTGCCTGACACTCATGTGTATTCATATATGCTTCAATGGCTTAATTGCAGTATGCAATTCTTGCAAATTTGCAAGTGCCTGAGCTTCTGTGGCTAGTTCTTGTGCTCAAATTCATGAGCATGCTCATCTGAGCATTGCTGTTGGCTTAATGGTATGATTCAGTGATGAGCACTAAGTGCTTTACTTGTTTATCATGATCCAGGGGTTCATCAAGTCTTTGATGTGCTTCTGGATACAATTATAAATCATCCATTTGATTATCTGTGAAGCAACTGTTGATTATGTGTGGCTATTTAATTATCTGGTTCATGCTTTGCTGCTCAGTGATGCTCTAACATGTATTGGCATGCTATAGCAAGCCCTGATGATCATATGATCATTTCTTGTTTGTGAATTAGTGGGTGCCCCTCTCTGTGACTCACTGGTACTCATTCAGTGCTATTTGTGCTTCCTACAGACTTAGTCTGGGTGTGCTGGTGCTTGTCCAAGCATCAGTGACTGTGTGCAATGATCCTTTGGATCATCTGCAAGACCCTGTGCATCAGTAGCTTATATCTGCTTAATTTGCCTTGTTATTTGGATAAATGATGTGAACTGTGACACAGTGATGATCATATCAATTGAGTTGCTTGGGCTAGAGGGATGCCAACAATTGTTGGGGACCCGAGCCCACTCTGAACCCACTTGGGTGATGATGTATGCGTAAGGCTTAACTGTTTGGGTTGATTGTGTGGTTGAGGTAACCCTGACAGTAAATCCTTGCTGTTAGGGTGGCTCCCACCAGTGTTGGCTTACGGTGGCTTACTAGAAGCTTTCTGGTTGATACTTTTATTGGATTGCCAGTAGCTTTTGATGTTGAAATCAAATAGACAATGATTTGTCTAATGTCTGATGGCTTTAGCTAGCTGTAGGTGCTAAGTAATTCTGGCTAGCTATGTAGGATCCTTACCTTGCTGGATATCTTTGGTTATGCCATTGTTTTGGCATAATCAATGTTCCCAGGTGACTTCCTATTGGTTTCTCTCTGTCTTTACTTGCACCAATTGGCTGTTAGCCATATGATGACTCACACATAGGGTTTCTACCCTCTTTTGCTTCTGTGACATATGCATATGCTTAATTATGAGCAAAACCATTGTTTGCTCATGCTTTTCTGGTATACCTCACTCCAGCTCCAAGGTTTGTGGTTGATGTAGAGGGTTTGCTTCTGTTTTGATCTTTTGGTTGATTTGCTTGCCCTGCTCCTCCTGCTGAGCTTGTGAAGCTTGATTTAATTCAGTGGTGTGATGGAGCAGGTTGAACAGTGAAGCTGTTCTTCCTGTTCAAGCTGTTCTTGGTGTTCTTGGTGGCTTACCAGTGCAGTTCTGTCGATGGATGAATCAAGTGACTAGGGTTTTGGCTGTGAAAAGCTTTTATATGGCCAGCCATGGCTTCTCTGGTCGACAGCACCACATCTTACCCTGGTGACTCACTGTGTGTTGTTACACATGCAGCAGGCCTTGTGTGCTGCCTGTGTGTGTGTGACTTGCGACTTGAGCTGGTGGGATGGATCAGCTCGGCAGCTTGGTCATATCCACTCTATGTAATATTTGCTAACCTGCCAAGTGGCTTTGCCACTTGGCTTAATGTTCTGATTGTTATTTGTGTGTGCAGGGATCAAGAAGATGATCAAGATGCAACTCAAGATCCACTTGATCAAAGAATTCATGATGATCACAATGTAGTTTAGGTCATTTAAATTTCCTTGTAATTTTCCTTTTTCTTTTTGCATTTATTCATTTCATGTAATGTGTTGTAAATTCATAATTCCATTCTGAATATTGTAAAGACTATGTATTATGTGTGTGGTTATCAATAAAGCTCAAGTTTTCCTTACTGAGCTTTATGTAATTGTTGTATTACTTATATTCTTGCTTAATGATAATTGTTTGTTAAATTATCTCAAATTTGAATTATGTGATAACCATTTCTTGTTTGTATTTGAAATTCAAATTCAAATTTGGTTTGAATTCATTCAAACAACTTAATTTGTAATTCAATCATGCAACTTATGATTTCAATGCAACTAGCTGTGTGGCCCGCGCACTTGCGCGGCTAGCAATAGCACGACCAAGATGTGTCATCCTCATGTGTAGATGTGCTCCGCTCCGTTCAACACCAGTGGCTTGTTGCACTATAGGGGATCAACGTCCCTGGCAGCAATGAATTGCTCTCGCGGAGCCCCTAGGCGACGGAGATTATGTGCTCTGGCCAGACACCTTCGCTTACGACGCCTTGGCTTCTTCCTAGTTGTTACTTCTTGTGGGTTCCAAATCCCGCAAAAGGAGATTGACATGCGATCCTTCCCATGATCTATTGATTCAGTTTGAGTGGGATTGATTCATGCCTGATGAATTCAACGGCTAAGATGGAAGGAAAAAATAAGAAAACGAAGCCCAAGTAAAACATGAATAGCAGTGCTGTTAGGATAATAATGTGCGGTTTAAATTTATCATGGCTAAGGATGCAAGCTACTGAAATATACTTTCCAAATTACTTCATTATTTCATAAAATTAATCCTTTCAATAGTTCTATTAATCTAATCTAGGTCATTTTTAATGTACCTAAAATCTATTCAATAAAAAATCAATTAATACATTGTATTATTAAGCTGATGTTGCATGATTTTAATATTACTTGACTTAAATCGTCCTGTGTTTTTTGTGTTGCACGTTTGAACAAAATGTTCCGTGAATTTCTCGGTTTCACTATAGAAAAGACAGGACGATCAACGACTCCATGCATATCAGTTCACTTTGACCTACCTACAGAACTAAACATATTGAAGTTCATTCATTTGATTTAATGTGACGTTGTAGCAACACACAGGTTCTGTGATAGTAAGTATGAAATTGTTGTCTAAAATGTTAATTTTTCTAGCAGTAATAATGTATCTAAAGCTTCAGCAATTACACGTAAAATAGTTAGTCATGCAAATGAGTATATGTACGTAATGTAATATTGTACACACTCCATTATGCACCACTTTTTTTTTGTATAGATAAAACTATATATTTTGTTGTGAAATAGTGCACTTCTCGTTAAATGTCTCAATATTTTCATCTTCTAATTATTTCATGTCTTTATGGGGTAGCTTAGTACAAATAAGCATGTTAATTATTGCCAAACAAAAGATCTAGAAAGCAAGAAGTACTATGTTAATTATGTTACCTGGCATCCACCCAAAAAGACTACCAAATCCGTATTGTTATGTAGTCCAAAAAAATATTATATAAAAAGATCTGAAGCCTGTAGAAATGAAGAAGAGATTAACTATATAACTGTGATGTTTTCCCTGAACAGAGGCACTGAGCCACCACCCAGGCTGTAATCATTAATTGTTGTTTCCAGCGTAGATGCCTGAACAGAGAGTAGCAGAAATTCTATGCTCTTTTGGCAAGAAGATAGGTAGTAGTTGCCTCTCAGCCATTTGCAAGTATATTATTTTTCTGTGTATTATACCAAGTAAAATACGATTGGTATATGAAATTATTAATGGCATCATTCAGGGAGGGATTTATATATGAAAGAACGTGTAATATATATGTACAATAAGAACATCAAATTTAAGCATACCAAATTTTCCGAACAGAATACTCGCACAAATCTGCACCTCGCGATTGTATAAATCCAATAGAAATTATAAATTTGGTTCCATCGTTATACAGATTCATCCCTGCAAAAATAGAATTACCTTATTATTTCCAGTTATGCAGGCAAACAGGGCAGCATAATATGGTTGTATGCCTTATTTCAACTACAACCGATAAATTATAGGGATTTCTATTTTCGTGCCCTCGGGTCCTTAGTTGTGCTCAGTTTTCCCCAGCTCCTTAGTTTTTCCTCAGTTTTACCCAAGCGTTTGTCTGAAACCATCACACGTGATGTAACGCCCGGTTGCCCGACGGTTGACCGTTATCTTCTGACTAGTGGGGCCACGTAGAGCCTGCAAAGACACGTTAGACCATCCATCTTTGTTTGACCGTAAGCATCGCTGTATCCCTGACCAAAACGCGAACGAGTGGGGCTTCGCTATATCAAATGACAAGTGGGGCCATGGCGCTGATACAAGGGGCAATACACGGGTAGGATTAGATTTTTAAACGGAGCTCTACAGCGATGGCACGGAGGAGGTGGCCTGCGGAGTGCCGAGATGAGATCGACGTCCACAAAGAACTGCATGAGGCGAGACAGGACGCATTAGATACATATGAACTAGACGCGTTTAACCATGCAAAGAAGAGAAGAAATGGTCAACGACATCGACGACTACCTCAAAACTTTGACTGACCGTGTCCGACACGAACGCGAGCAATGTAGAGAAAACTAGTGTCTCTCCTTTCTGGCGTGTATAGATGGGTGCTAGAAGAGTGTGGTGGCGAAGGGAAAGACCTCGCGGTGGTCTGTGGCGTCCAACATAGCGGGGCGGCGTGGCCGTGCCCACATCGGCGTGGATGCATGTTCGGCATTGGCATCAGCATGTACGTTCGGCATTGGCCTCGGTGGTATCTCTGGTGTGTCAGTGATCGAATGAGGGGACGGGATTGAGGGTGCATATCCCGACGGTGACCTAGCAGTGGCGTCGAGCATAGCCGTTCTGACCATGCCGATATCGGCATCGGCAAAGTTTGGAGGCTGTGGTGCTCGAATCAAGGAGGGATTTGTTTCTTGTACGCCAAAAGTGATTTGAAACAAGTTTCGTGTTGAAGGTTAGGTAACGAAAGTTTGTAAGTAAGCCCAAAATTATACTAGCGCCATGGTGAGGTTCTTTTTGATAGAGCTATACGGTTGGGCAAACTTTTTTGACACTTTTTAGATAGGGTTCCTTGTTGTTACACGTATGGCATCATGTATGGCAAATTTGGGATCATTTGGAGATGTTCGAAAAAATCACTTTGCTTAAACGCATGCCGTTTCGTCTCACTGAAACCAGCTTTTCTAACAAGGTGATTTATTCTACCTCCTCTAAATGACCTCAAATTTCATACAGCTGATCTTCTATACATAGATAGATAGATTGTTTCGTTTTTATATTTTTTGAACTTTTTATTTCCCTTTATAATATCCAATTGATTTTCAGGTCAAAACCTCGAAAAACAGCATCATGTATGGCATCATTTTCGCCATAAATTTCAAATTTTGTGAAACTTTCCCTTTTAGATATTCCTTGTTGTTATAGATATGGCATAATGTATGCCAAATTTGGTTAGGTCTCACTGAAACCAGCTTTTGTAACAAGTTAGGTTTTTTCGACCTTCTCAAAAGGGATTTTTTTCTACCTTCTCTAAATGACCTCAAAAATCATACAGACGATCTTCTATACAAAGATAGGTAGATTGTTTCGTTTTTACATTTTTTGAACTTTTATTTCCCTTTATAATACCCATTTGTTTTCAGATCAAAACCTCGAAAGTTAACATAACTAGATGGTGAACCCTTCCAAACTTCAAATACAGAGATAGATAGATTGGTTCGTTTATCATTTTTACCGTGAATAGTAATGGCTACAAGAAATCGGTGATGGTCTATCATTTTTTGCGTGAAAAGTAATGGCTACAACAAATCGGTGATGGTTTATCATTTGGGATTTTCGTGAAAATTAATGGCTACAACAAATCGGTGACGGTTTATCATTTTTTGCGTGAAAATTTATGGCTACAACAAATCGGTGATGGTTTATCATTTTTTGCGTGAAAAGTACTGCCTAAAAGAGTTTATAATTTTTAGCGCGTGAAAATAAATACAGAAAACCGCCATTTAGCAAACTTAGAGAGTGGAAGGTAACCGCCGACAGAGAGAGGGAGGGGTTATCCTGCCCGTTAGATCATACGATCAACGGTCGGCGGGCACGATCCGCGTGACATGGGCTAGACCAATCAGGGCAATGTTGCACGTGTGAGAGAATTTGTGGAGGGAGAGGGCAAAACTGAGTAGTATCAAGAAACCAAGGGCACCTATGTAATAAACAGACTAAGGGATTCAAATATGAGATTTAAAAAATGAAAAATGCGTGTTTTGTAGAATAAAACCCATCTTGGCCTATCTCAAACTATTTGCAATACAAATATACATGAGTGTGAGAATTGTGGCCTCATTTAGACAAAGTATGTTTTGGGGAAAGCTGTTTTGGGAAGGGCTTATTGTGGAAAACCATGCACCTTCATAGCTACTAGGTGATTTGAGAAGGCCTTTGAGAAGTGGCAATTTGTGGTAAAACTTGATTTATCTATGACTTATCTATGTTTTGAGAACTGGAAATTTGTGGTAAAGACTCCATGAGTATGTGCCACTATTTTTCGGAATTTTTTGCACATTAAATGACTCATTTAACTAGTTAATCCCATTTGTTGACTGTCTGTTGACCAGCTACTTGAGGGTAAAACTGAGCATATTGCACTAGCCAGTATTAGCACTCAAGGGGAAAACTGAGCACACAAAAAATGCTAGTATAATGCTCGAGGTTATAACTGAGTATATCTAAATTTTCAGGGTTAGACTCGAGGACGCGTGTTGCGGTGCAGAAATGAAAGACGTGCAATATTTGACGCGTAGACGCCGGTCGCGGTGCAGAAGTCGAAGACGTGCAATCGTGGACGCGTGGCGCATTGCAGAAGTCCAAGACGTGCAGACGTGCAGCGGTGGACGCGTAGGACGCGGGTCGCATTAACCACCACTAGCCTTTATAGACGCCTCCTCCCACTATCTCTGTCACTCTCACTCGCCACGCAACGCCGCCTCTCTCACGTCCCATCATCTTCTCCAAAGCAAAAAACCCTCTCCCTCTCCCTCTCCTGCCGGCGAGATGGACAAGGAGAATGCCAATCCCATCGTCCACGGCGCCGTCGGCTCCAAGCGCGACGCCTCCCTCTTCGACGCCGTCCCCTCAACGGACGTCGCCGCCGTCCCCTCAACGGACGTCGCCGCCGCCTCCGCCGGTGCATCGGAGGCTGCTGCCGCCGGTCGCGGTCAGATCCCACCGGGATGGGACCCCTACGAGCCGGTGCCGTACGTCCCGCCCCCGAACCGCTACGACACCTCCATAGAGGACCCATGGAACGAGGTAATAACTACGGTTTGCTTCCTTTTTTGTTCCCCATTCCTTTTTGAACCCTATTTGTGCTGGTGTAGATGGATCTGTGGATGGATGAGTATTGGGCTAATATTTGCGCCGATTTTATTCCATTTTGCTTTGATCCCTCCTTGATTTCGTTCAAGATTTGGGTTTCGGCCGTTCGGTTAATTTATGCAAGTAATAATGGGATCTCAATCAGTTAATTTATGCAAGTAATCATAGGATCTCAATCAGTTATTTTATGCACGAATCAAAAGATATCAACCGTTTAATTTTGCAAATAATCTGGAATGTGTTCAAGTTCAGATCTGGAATCTGTTTCTTTGCCTATGATGAATCGGTGGGCACAGATTTTTACAGGGAGGGTTCAGCGAACCATTTCTGTGTACAAATCTGTTGTGCATGAGCTTTGGTTCGCTTACACCGTCCCTGTAGACATATAATCGTGTCCACTCTAACTGAGGCTGCCTCTGTTTTTCCTAACTTTGTTATCATGCACGTTTGCAACTCATTCACTAATAAATTCCCGTTTGATATGGATCAGCTGTCTGGCAGCGACGTCGGCAGCGACGACGAGCACCATGACGTCAAGACTCGCCAGGTGCTGCGGAGGCTGCAGGTCGGCCATGTCTCCTACCTCGACGTCGCCAAGGGTGTCTACAGGTGCCCCTTCTGCACTAGGAGGCTCGGCGGCACTGACTTCAACTGCGTCCTCACGCATGCCGAGAACATCGGCCACACCAACCCCAAGGTCGGCGCGTCGGTGAACCCCAACTCCTTCCGCGCCAAGCACTTGGCGCTCGGCATGCACCTCCGCAGCATCCAGCGGGTGGAGATCTCCGGCGGGCGCATGCCTCCGCTCAAGCCCAAGGCTCCCAAGGGGAGCAACAAGTGGAGGCAGAGGCAGATGGGGTAGGCGGAGTCCTGGACGTGTGCTGCTGCTGCCTCCTCCATTTTGTTGTTGGGATCCCTTTGTTGTTAGTTAGGGATCCCTCGTTGTTATGTTGTTAGTATGATGGTGCTGTACTGCTGTGAAGAACCTCGAACCCTACTATGTTTGGCTGCTGAATGCAGCTTATTATCTATATTATCTATCCCTATTCTACTATATGACCTTGTGAATTTATCGTACATTCCCTGTAGATTTGCTTCTAGATTTAACTACATACATATGGACCAGATGGAGTACTAGATTGGGCTCCCTACTAGATTTGCTGCCATATTGGGAAAACAACCAGGGCCAAAAGGCACAAATAATAATTGAAGAAAGACAGAAATGCAAGCTTCTCTAGATTTGATACTAATTATGTGAAAAAAGGCAGAGAGAAGGAGGCAGAAAAGGTACTCTTAAAAGGGAAATGCCAATGGCCGAGAGAGACAAAACCCAGCTCCTGCTCACGTGCAACCAAACGCAATCTCGTCCTGTCCCACGCGGTCCCTTTCTACCAGCCCCACGCGACGCGGGCCCACACGACGCGGCCCCACACGTCAGAACGGAGCGGTCAACTTAACGGGAATCCTGCCGTCTGAGCTGCCTTCTGCGGGTTTCAAACAAGGACTTGGGGAAAAGTGAGGAAAAACTAAGGGGCTGGGGAAAACTGAGTACAACTAAGGAACCGAGGGCACGAAAATAGAAATCCCTAAATTATAACACCTATAGCGATTATCAAAAGCAATGCAAACATCCATATTTAAGTGAGACCTGGTAATCATTTTATTTCACCTAGGCGTGACTGCACCATCTTATGAGTCTTCAGCTTCAGCTACCAAATTGTTTTACCTTGGATACATATTGTACCGTGCTTCATGCCTGATTAACCATGCCACCATGACACCTTTGAGTAATAATTTCTTTTTACTAAGATATATAAGACATTTTTTGAGGACAGGTGCAGCGCTGTGTCCACTGAATTAAGAGAAAATAAAGCAGACAGTAATTGGATAGTTGATCAAAAGGGGATTATTAATTCTAGAGTTGTGCTCCCCAAGTCTACCCCTAGTCCTTCATTCATGGCAAGGATATAGTGATCTTACCAGTTTAAGTTTAACAGCCTTCATTCATCATGCACAGTCTGGTGAAAGTCGAATGTACTGGCTAGAAGCAAACACTAACATGGTTGGTAGCTGCAGGCCAGCATCGGTAGTGAAAGTTAATAATTAGCTTATCTTATCTGATGTGGATGAACTCACCGTCATACAGAGCGTAGACGATGCAGCCGGCAAGCAAAAGCTCATTGATTCAGGTTGCATGTGCTTCGGTCGGCCATGCATCTCCTGATTCCTGGAGCGGAGGAGCCATCGAGGCTTAATAGTCGAAACATGGCAAAGTTAGTTGAGACGTGGTCTTGCCTTTCTCGAGGCTAGCTTGGCAGCCCCCGAGTCAGAAGATACAACCTCATCCTGCCATGCGTTGGGGAACTGCACTCCGGTGAATAAGAGAGAACATGGCTCGGTTGCTCGCGATACGGCGGCGGCGCCGGGATGAACCAAGATGTAGATTTCTTCCCTGAAAGAGAGCTGCACTCGGTGATTAAGAGAGAACATGGCTCTGTTGCTTGCGATTCGGCGGCGGCGGCGCGGGGATAACCAAGATGTAGATTTCTTCCCTGAAAGGAGGGTTTGTATTGATCACATTTGGATTTCCCTTTTTTTTGTGGACGCGAGGGATAACGACTGGTCTAGAGGCGTAGTAATCTTGATCGTTAGTCTCTTAATTTGATTATTATGCCAAAAAAATCTACACCATTGGTTGTCTGTTGTTTTAATAATATAATAGATTCCACTTCTCTCTTCTCAAAACCCTAATTTAGACAAGTAGGAACAAGTTCATCGCACTCTCGAAACCCTAACCCTGTAGGATGTCGAAAGAGAAACCTGTCCCCCTTTGATGCAGTTTTGTTTTAAAAGCTCTGTGGAGCCCCGGACTTACCAGTCCAGAACTCCTGTTATGCATACAATTTCACGATCCCAAGATCATTCCATCGTGAATACATAACCGAACTGATACCAGATTACATCATCCATTACAGTACCGAATTTAAGTAATACGAAGTCTTACATCATAGGCCATCAAGGCCGTAGTTCACCAAACAGCAGCGGAAACAACTTGACTCCAAAAGCGGTGGAACCCAAGTCAGGCCTTTACCCTACAGGCGGCTGACTGGGAGAGCGTCCTAGTTCGCGTCTTCGGCGTCGTACTCCTCTTCTTCGAAGTACTCTTCTTCAAAGTCTGGTCAAGTAGATAACCAGGACAACAATGCCAGTGAGTACTTTTGAATGTACTCGCAAACCACCTTAGAGAGAAATAAAGGATATGCAATATGGCAGTAGCAAGGAAAAGGCACTATCTAGGGCGACAAGGAGCGAGAGGTGGTTCCTCTCGAGAACAAGACATTTCCATAACTTGGTTGAAAACTTTTTGGTAAACCATATCATTTGCAGACTAACAGGTAAGGGTGACCCAATTTAATTTCAGCCATCTCACATGGCCATTTCCTTTCCAACTTTCCACCGTACCTCGCAGGTACCTTTCCACCAGTCCCACTGGCATCACTTTCCCAAAACAATATTTGAGAAAACATTTTTAGAAACCAAAAACTCTTTAATGCCAAGCAGCTTCCATCCCCACGTCCGTAACCGCGGACACGGCTATTCGAATAGTTTCACACTCTGCAGAGGTTGTACACTTTCCCCACAAGATCCGAATATTTATCGTGTGGGCATCATCCCTGCATAATAACATATGCCACGACAAATACTCGATCGTAGTTTTTCGCCTGCTCGCCTTAGCCTAAGACATGCCGCCTAGAGTTGTACCTCCCAACACCAGAGTCCGAGGGGTCGTTTACCCAGGAGTAGCAAATTCCCCGACCAGCTCGACCCTCCGGAATGCCGCGACCAACTGCGGGGCATTATTCAATGGGAGCTCATAGGTTGTACCCCTGCCATCGATACGCAATGGAAAGGCGTTCCCAGTTCGTCGGGAAGGCCACGGTCGATAGGTGTCCATGCTCGGACTACCCCTTACATTTGCAGGACCCAAACTAAGGCGAGACAAACTACTACGCTACGCCCCATCCCACAAAAGGGTAATGTGGTTGTACTGGCTAGGTCCGGTTCAGGTACTTAGTCACCAAAGTTTTTCGAAAACAAATTTCTTCACTTGCCTCCAGCAAAACTTCTTTTCATAAACATCTTTCCTTCCATAAATTCACACTTGGGCAGGGCTACCCCATTCCAAGGTTTTCGAAACACTTCTTTTCTTGAAAACAATTTTCGTAAACATTTTTCCAGGGCTCCCGACCTATAGTCCACTTCTTCTTCGGAAAATGGCGACAAGGATGACAAGGTGATAAGCACCATATCACTAATTGAGATGTGTTCAGTAGGTACCAACGAGGGCTGCACCCTAAGGGTGGAATAATAAAACTCCAGGTGGCACTAACCACCGACAAAATAAATAGAAGACATGCACCTTTGTAAAACTTGTAATAATGCAAGAATAAGATATATAGGATCAGAGATGCATCAAGAGGTGGCTTGCCTTGCTCAGCAAAGTGTCCCTGGTCTTCTTCTTCAAATCCCCCAAAGTCACCTCCTCCTTCGTCTCCGGCGGCGTTCGAATCTATCGTCGCAAAAATAAAAGAAACACACCATACCAATCAACAAACTATCTCCAGAATAATGCACACAAAAATTTGATAAAATCACAGTAGGTAGAGGTTGACAAATGCAAGCTACTGAAAGTGGTTTCACCCATTTATGATTTTTAAAACAAAAGATATGATTTTTGCAATTCCAGAATTGACTTATGCACCATTTAAATGACCTAAATGTTTCTGGAAGTCACAAAAATGCATGCAGCATATCTACAGAAAGCTATTGACATGGAGAACACACCTGCACAAGAATCATATGCAAATAAAATTTCTACTGTCCTAAACAATTCAATCAAGACAGAAACCAGAGTGCTCCAAAACTTAAAACAGTGCTAATCAGAGCATCTCCTACCAAAAACCAAACATACCCCTTGATAGCTAAGAACAAATGTGAACTAACCCCACTGGATTTGTATTTTTCTGATTTGTGAATGATTTTATAAAAATCAAATACTAAAAAGGTATACTGTTTCAGTAATTAAATTCTTGGAATTAAACTATCATTCTTAAAAATATTTCCTTTGGCCCAGAATTAGCCTATAGGTATATCTACCAGTATAACTTGGTTTTGTTTCAAAATCATTATTATTTTTCAAATTAAAAATCATTTACTCTCCCTCTGGACAGATCTTGTTTTCTAAAACAGTTTAAATACAGGAAGCTCCTGCATGTGGGACTAGTGCCAAAATGAAGCTATCTACATACACTGCACAACCAAGTTGACCTCATGCAGAAAGGTTGCATAAATATCACACAATAAATAAATTACACAATCAGACACTTTTTAGGTTTATATTTTTCAGCACATATTCAGAGCACAAAATGACATGCATGTAATTATTTGTGGTAGAGATTTCATTTGTGAGCATTTAGAACTTTGAACCAACTCATTTGGTTACTGGATGAATTTATGGAATTTCAAAAACGAGACAAAGGTTTACTGGCAGATTTATAAACGAAAAGAATTAAAAAGGGGGTCGGGCCGGGAGGACTGGGCTTGGCCAGATCCGGCCCAGATCGGCTGAGATCTGGCGCTGGGCGGCCCAGCTCCATCCGCGACGCGCGGGAGCCGGATTTGAACGGGGGGGGGGCGCGCGTGGAGGCCACGCTGGCGTGCGGGGCCAGGGGCGCATGCGGCCGTCCGATCAAGGGAGGATCGACGGCCGCTGTGCGTCGTCCTCCTCGCCCATGCACGAGTGCACGACGTGCACAGGCGGACTCTGGGAACTGGCGGAGTGGAGGGTGCTCACCTCGGGGCAAGGCCGACGACGGGATCTGGTGCGCTCGAAGCTGCGGAGCGAGGGCTTCCGAATGATGGTCGGGGCGGCCGAAACAGAGACGGGATTTCCGGCGGACGTCGACGGCGGCGGAAACGCTGTTCGGCGCGGCGTCGTCTACGGGCAACCCTGGGAAGAGAACGAAGGTGCGTTAGAACTAGGGGAGCAGGGTGCGCATATTTAACAAGGAGGGAGAGGCAACTGCGACGGTTCCCGGCGTCAACCTTCACCGGAACCCGTGCGTGGTCGAGCTCGCGCACGAGCAGCAGGGAGGGGCGGGGCTCCTCTCCGCCCAGGGAGGTGAACTGGTGGTGTTCTGAGAGGTGGTGGCGAGGAAATGAGAGAAGGGAGGGAGCGGTGCCCTCTTTATAGAGCTCGGGCCGGTGCACCGTGCACCCGGTCTGCGCACCGACGGGGAAAACGGGCGGCAGCGAGGGATTGGCCGCGTTGGGCGGCGTCGCTGCAGGGTTGCAAGGCGGTGCCGCTGCTTGGAAGCTAGCGCGCGGCTCGCAGCGGGACAGAGAGGAGGGATGCGACGGGGCGGGCGGCCTGCCAGATGCTCGACACGGGACAGGGCGGAGCGGCGTCGGCGGCAGCGTCGGTGGGTCAAGGGCGGGGTCCGCGGGCATGTCTCCGAGGCTCGGTCGAGCAGTGCACGTCCAGATGACAAGGCTAGCGCCACCGGGACGGAGTGGTGGAGTGGGCGACGTGGCCGTGGCCGGTCAGACGTGGTCACCGGCCATTGGGGGTTGCCAAGCGGGTAAGAAGAGGAAGGGCGAACTGAGGGCGTGTACGCGGGTTCAGAGATGGAGAGGGTTTGCTGGGAGTCGTGCAGGACACCAGGAAGCTGCCAAAGATGGGGGAGGGAAGGAGATCCCATGGATCTTGTGTTGGTTCCCGAGGTGGTGATCATGGGAAGAGAAGGAGAGAGGGAGGTCGAATGGGGATAGGGAGGGTGCAGAATGGTGCTGGGGTTTCCCTCTGGTCGTGGGTGAGTGTGGTGAGGAGATGGAGTGAAAAGAATGATCAATGAGAGGGGTTTGGGTCATGGCCGGCATGGCCCTTCACACCTAAATCCTAATTTTTGAAAAAGAAATTAAATTGATCACATAGAATGATCCATGACAATTCTGGGTACAAAATGTGATGAGTCAAAGGTACTCATCCTTAGAAAGATTTCAGATTTAAAAATTGAGGAAAGAAGAAGAAAATATGGAGGAGGGAAATTTGAAAGGAACTTGATCTAGTAAGATCACATGCTCAAAGGGCTTATGGAAATTTAATTGCTCAACTAATAGGAAAAAGGGATTCTCAAAAATAATAGGTAGGTTTAGGGTTTTAAGGATCCACACACAACACAACATTCACAAGCAATTAACACACAATCTCTACAATGCATGAGCATGATGAACTATATGCATGCAACTTTGAGAAACAGAAAAAGTTTTTGTTGGCCCAAAATTTTGTACTTCAAGGATTAAAACAATGCACAAAAAGTTGGGTTGTTACAAACCTTCCCCCCTTAAAATGAATCTCGTCCTCGAGATTCGGTGGCTAAGAACTGAAGAGTGAGGGGAAATCTTTTCGGAGCTGATCTTCTCTTTCCCAAGTGGCCTCCTCCTCGGAGTGATTAGTCCACTGAACCTTGCAAAATTTTATCTTCCTTCTACGGGTGAGACGAACAGCTTCTTCAAGAATCCGAAGGGGTACTTCTCGATAGGTTAAGTCGGTGTTGAGGTCGAGGGTGCGATAATCGATGTTCTTGAATGTCTCAGGCTTGTCAGGCACTTGGAGGCATCGTCGAAGAAGAGAGATGTGGAACACATCATGAAAATCCGCTAATTCAGCAGGCAGTTCAAGTTGATAGGATACTTCACCTCGACGAGCGAGAACCTTGAAGGGCCCAATATATCTTGGGGCAAGCTTCCCTTTGACGTGAAATCTCTGCATTCCCTTGAGTGGAGTGACGCGAAGGTAGGCATGATCACCAACATTGAATGTCAGCTCGCGACGCTTAGAGTCAGCATAACTCTTCTGGCGGGATTGAGCGGCTTTGAGGCGATCACGGATTAGTTGGACTTGTTCTTCAGCCTCTCGAAGATGATCAGGTCCAAAAACTTGACTATCTCCGGTCTCGGACCAGTTGAGAGGGGTTCGACAACGGCGACCATATAGGGCTTCAAAGGGGGCCATCTGAAGACTAGCTTGGTAGCTATTGTTGTAAGAAAATTCCGCGAAGGGTAGACAATCTTCCCATTTTGCTCCATAGGCGAGGACACAAGCACGAAGCATATCTTCAAGAATCTGATTTACTCTTTCGGTTTGGCCTCCGGTCTGTGGGTGGTAGGCGGTGCTAAAGGCTAGCTTGGTTCCGAGGGCTTCATGCAGGCTCTTCCAGAATTTCGAGGTGAATTGGGTGCCTCGGTCTGACACTATCCTCTTGGGGACTCCGTGGAGACTCACGATTCGGGATATGTATAGATCAGCTAACTTGGCTCCAGAATACCTCACGTTGACAGGGATAAAATGGGCAACCTTGGTGAGTCGATCGACAATGACCCAGATGGAGTCGTGACCACGCTGGGATCTAGGAAGTCCAGTGATAAAGTCCATTCCAACCTCTTCCCATTTCCACTCGGGAACTTGGAGGGGTTGGAGTAGTCCAGCTGGTCGCTGATGTTCAGCCTTCACTTTCTGGCACACATCGCAGCGAGCAATGAAAAAGGCGATCTCGCGCTTCATACCGTGCCACCAGAATTGTTTCTTCAGGTCTTGGTACATTTTGGTTCCTCCGGGGTGGATTGAGTATGGGGTGTCGTGAGCTTCCTTCATGATGAGTTGCTTCAGGTCTTCAACATTAGGTACACACAGGCGTCCCTTGTACCACAAAACTCCTTTGGCGTCGACCTCAAAACCAGGAACTTCTTCCCTATTCATCCTACGCTTGATTCCTTCAATACTCTCATGACCCACTTGAGCTTCCTTGATTTGGTCGAATAGGGTAGGCTTCAATTCAAGATTTGCCAGAAAACCATGGGTAACGAGCTCGAGGCCGAACTCCTCCAGCTCTTCATACAGCTTAGGTTGAGCAATTTTGATAAGGGCGTTCAACGAACAGGGCTCTCGACTAAGGGCATCAGCTACCACATTAGCTTTACCAGGATGATAATGAATGCCGAGGTCGTAATCCTTGATAAGCTCCATCCATCTGCTCTGCCTCATGTTCAGCTCCCGCTGGGTGAAGATGTACTTCAAACTCTTGTGGTCGGTGTAGATTTCGCAACGATTTCCCACTAGGTAGTGGCGCCAGGTCTTCAGGGCGTGAACTACAGCGGCAAGCTCTAAGTCATGCGTGGGGTAATTCATCTCGTGCGGTCGAAGTTGTCTTGACAAATAAGCTATCACCTTTCCTTCTTGCATCAGCACACTTCCCAATCCAAGCTTTGATGCATCGCAGTACACATCAAAATCCTTGGTAATATCGGGCATGGTCAGAACGGGGGCTGTGACTAACCTCTTCTTGAGTTCCTGAAAACTGGCCTCACATTTGTCGGTCCACTCGAACTTCTTATCCTTCTTCAATAGCTGCGTTAACGGCCTCGCAATGCTGGAGAATCCCTCAACAAACTTGCGGTAATAACCCGCCAATCCTAAAAAGGCGCGAACTTCGGTCTGATTGGTAGGGGCTTTCTTCTCCATGATGGACTGAATTTTGGACGGGTCGACAGACACTCCTCCGGCAGATATGACATGACCTAAAAATCCTACCTCTTTCAGCCAAAATTCACACTTACTAAACTTGGCGTAAAGCTTATGGTCTCTGAGCGTTCCCAAAACAATCCGCAGATGTTCAGCATGCTCTTCTTCACTCTTGGAGTAGATCAGAATATCGTCGATGAAAACCACAACGAACTTGTCGAGGTACTTCATGAACACCTTGTTCATGAGGTTCATGAAATAGGCAGGGGCATTGGTCAGTCCGAAAGACATCACGGTATATTCAAAAAGTCCATACCGTGTGGTGAAGGCAGTCTTGGGAATGTCTGACTCTCGAACCTTGAGTTGATGATAACCAGTTCGGAGATCTATCTTAGAGAAAACTCGGGCGCCATTCATCTGGTCGAACAGATCTTCAATCTTCGGGAGGGGGTATTTGTTTTTGATGGTGACATCATTCAGTTTCCGGTAATCCACGCACAGGCGGATAGTACCGTCCCGCTTATCCACAAAGATAACGGGAGATCCCCAGGGGGATGCACTCGGGCGAATCAAACCTTTCCTCAACATATCATTCAACTGCTTCTTCAACTCAACTAATTCTTGGGGGTTCATCCGGTAAGGTCGCTGAGCGATGGGGGCGGTTCCGGGGACTAGTTCGATGATAAACTCGATATCCCGATCAGGGGGCATACCGGGTAGCTCATCGGGAAAAACCTCAGGATACTCACATGCTATGGGTACTTCATGCAGGGCTGGACTGGCGACACTCGTCTTGCATAAGACCTTCGATGAAGGTATGGTCGCCACATGCTCAACTATTTCTCCGTCCTCAGCAGCCAATGTTATGGCTCGGCGAACACAATCTATGTGACCCTTGTACTTCACCATCCAATTCATCCCAAGGATAACTTCTAAACCTTGTTCTCCTAATACGATCAGATCCGCGTGGAAACGCTTCCCCTGAATATCTATAGGAACATCCTTGCAGGATAGATCCGTTTTGGTGGTGGATCCCGGAATTTGGACTAACATAGGACGTTGCATGATCGTAGGTCTCAAACCACTCTTCCTAGCAAACGGCTTGGTAACAAAAGAGTGGGATGCTCCGGAATCAAACAAGACAGTGGCGGGTATTGAGTTGACAGGGAACGTACCCAGGACAATATCCGGAGCTTCCTGAGCTTGTTCAGCATTGACGTGGTTGAGGTGTCCCCTAGTTGGTCCAGCTGGCTTCTTCTGATTCAGGTTCCTTCCAGTAGCAGTGCGAGCTTGTCCCGGATTAGGCTTGGGCGCATTGGGGCGCTGTCCAGAAGTGGCTCGGTTGGGGCACTCCTTGGAGAAATGACCCGGCTGACCGCAGGTATAGCATCCAGTGGTGGCGGGGCGAACAGTGTTGTTCTGGCGATTGTAGTTGGGGTTGTAGTTGCTTCCTCCAGAACGCTGAGGGTTGTAGTTGCGATTGGGGTTGTTGGGGCGAGGTGCAGGGGGTGGTGCCCTCTGCTGCTGGGGCGCCGGCCTTGGAGGAGGAAAGCTGCGGGGTCGCTGAGTGCTGGAGCTGCCTTGCTGCATCATTGCCTTGCGTTTGCGGTTCTCAAATGCACTCTTGCGCTTGCTCTCCACCATGATAGAGGCATCAACCAGCGACTCAAGGTCTGGGTATGGAACGGCCACCAAGATACTCTGCATCTCATCATGCAGGCCATTCAAGAAGCGATCTTTCTTCTTCTCTTCGGTGTCGGTGTCTTCTGGAGCATACCGGGACAGAGTGGTGAATTTATCCATGTAGTCCACCACAGACATGCTCCCCTGCTTCAAATTCATGAACTTATCCTTCATGAGCTTGATCAGTCCTGAAGGGATGTGGGTCTTGCGGAACTTGGTCTTGAATTCTTCCCAGCCGATGACGTGTCCTTCAGCTTGAATAGCCTTGACATTTTCCCACCAAGCGCGGGCAGGTCCGGAGAGGTAATGAGTGGCAAACAGAACCTTCTCATCATTGCCGACTCCGGCAACCTCCAAGTTGTTCTCAATGGTGCGAAGCCAATCATCGGCGTCGAGGGGTTCAGTGCACTTGGAGAAGACAGGTGGGTTGGTGCTTTGAAAATCCTTCAGCTTGGAGCGGGGGTCTCCATTTCCATCCCCGCCATTATTGTTGTTGGCGTTACCAGTAGCAAGCTGAGTGAGGTGCTGAAGAGTAGCAAGATTAGCTTGACGCTCCGCACGGGCTGCCTCTCGGTCTTCCATCATCATACGCAGGAGTTGAGCCATGGTAGGGTCGGGAGGTGGAGGTGGAGGGGGGTCTCGGTTTGCCCCGCTGTGGTCTCCTCTACGGGTTTCCACCATCCTGAAGAAGGGTGGATTCAGATTTACAAAAAGGAACAAGTAGATGGGCAGCCACTTAAAAGGGGAGGGATTGCAAATAAAAACGGAAATTCAAAAACGGGCGCAACAAATGCAAAGTAAGCAAACGATAGCATAGCATAGCAGGGGTGCCGATGGCACAATGTAGCATACATCATCACACATAAGTCTCATACAACACAGCCAAAAGAATGGTTTCATAGAACCATCATCACAAGTCTACTCGCATCGCAAAAGGGGGCCTATCTCATCGCCCTAAGGTAAGGTGGTGCGAGTCCAAGGTGGTGCTCTAGAAGTCGTCGAGGTCCACGACAGGAACCTCAGGTGCAGGTGGGGCGTCCTCCTCAACAAAGGCTGGCTCCTCGGGGTCCTCCTCGGACATCAGTGGCTCGGGCTCCTCATCTTCATCGTTGATGAAGGCCTCATCCTCAGTATCAGGCTCCATATCGAAGTCCTCGTCCTCGTAGTCGTCGTCGTCACTAAGGAGAGCCTCGTTCTCCTTGCGGAGATCCTCACCGTCGTCCTCAAGCTCCTCAATAGTGGCCTCCATCTGTGCAGTCAGGGCCTCCAGCGAAGTCACCTTCGCCTTCAGGCGAGTAACCCTCCGGCGTGCGGCAACCCTCAGCTTGCGCTCACTGGCAAGGTCAGCCTGTGAGCAGCAAGCTGAGCGCGAAGTGTAGCGATCTCATCCTCCTGCAGATCGCACCTCTCACGGGCGCGGTCCTGCTGAGTCTGAGTGTGGTGAAGCAGGTACTCCATGTGGTGCAGCTGGTGTGCGGTGTCGGCGTGCGGGGCGCCGGCCACGGGCTGGCCCGCGAGGTCGCGCTGGCCAAGGTACTGGTAGCCAGTGTCGGCGACAACCTCCGGGTGAAGAAAGGCAAGGCGTGCAAGTGCCTCCTGAGAGACTCGAATCATCCCGTCGAGCCACGTGCGCTCCATCACGTCGATGGTGAACTCCTCAGTAGCGGGGGAAATCCCGCTCCCCCTGACGACGCAGGTGACCAGCCAGGCCATCTCCGAGTCTGCGGACCTCTCAGTACGGACGCCCTTAATCTCGGGCACCATACGTCCGCAGCGAATAGCCAGGTCGGCTAAGGCCCGCTCGAAGAAGTAGAGGGGCGGCCTCACTCCAACCTGACGGACGTGCGTGTACTCGATCGGCATCTACACAAATTTTAAAGTAGATTAAGTTAGTGACCACAGTGTGCAAAATTTTAAGCATAATAAAACATTAATGCAAGTAAAGTTTCTGGAAAATAGAAGGAGGTAAGGGACTTAAGCATTTTCAGCATTTAGTCAACCTTTTTGTTTAAGAAAATAATTTTTGTTCTATTTCTAACGCCCATGCTAACTAAGGTCTCCTACAGTCAGGATGGCTCTGATACCAGCTCTGTGGGGCCCCGGACTTACCAGTCCAGAACTCCTGTTATGCATACAATTTCACGATCCCAAGATCATTCCATCGTGAATACATAACCGAACTGATACCAGATTACATCATCCATTACAGTACCGAATTTAAGTAATACGAAGTCTTACATCATAGGCCATCAAGGCCGTAGTTCACCAAACAGCAGCGGAAACAACTTGACTCCAAAAGCGGTGGAACCCAAGTCAGGCCTTTACCCTACAGGCGGCTGACTGGGAGAGCGTCCTAGTTCGCGTCTTCGGCGTCGTACTCCTCTTCTTCGAAGTACTCTTCTTCAAAGTCTGGTCAAGTAGATAACCAGGACAACAATGCCAATGAGTACTTTTGAATGTACTCGCAAACCACCTTAGAGAGAAATAAAGGATATGCAATATGGCAGTAGCAAGGAAAAGGCACTATCTAGGGCGACAAGGAGCGAGAGGTGGTTCCTCTCGAGAACAAGACATTTCCATAACTTGGTTGAAAACTTTTTGGTAAACCATTTCATTTGCAGACTAATAGGTAAGGGTGACCCAATTTAATTTCAGCCATCTCATATGGCCATTTCCTTTCCAACTTTCCACCGTACCTCGCAGGTACCTTTCCACCAGTCCCACTGGCATCACTTTCCCAAAACAATATTTGAGAAAACACTTTTAGAAACCAAAAACTCTTTAATGCCAAGCAGCTTCCATCCCCACGTCCGTAACCGCGGACACGGCTATTCGAATAGTTTCACACTCTGCAGAGGTTGTACACTTTCCCCACAAGATCCGAGTATTTAGCGTGTGGGCATCATCCCTGCATAATAACATATGCCACGACAAATACTCGATCGTAGTTTTTCGCCTGCTCGCCTTAGCCTAAGACATGCCGCCTAGAGTTGTACCTCCCAACACCAGAGTCCGAGGGGTCGTTTACCCAGGAGTAGCAAATTCCCCGACCAGCTCGACCCTCCGGAATGCCGCGACTGCGGGGCATTATTCAATGGGAGCTCATAGGTTGTACCCCTGCCATCGATACGCAATGGAAAGGCGTTCCCAGTTCGTCGGGAAGGCCACGGTCGATAGGTGTCCATGCTCGGACTACCCCTTACATTTGCAGGACCCAAACTAAGGCGAGACAAACTACTACGCTACGCCCCATCCCACAAAAGGGTAATGTGGTTGTACTGGCTAGGTCCGGTTCAGGTACTTAGTCACCAAAGTTTTTCGAAAACAAATTTTCTTCACTTGCCTCCAGCAAAACTTCTTTTCATAAACATCTTTCCTTCCATAAATTCACACTTGGGCAGGGCTACCCCATTCCAAGGTTTTCGAAACACTTCTTTTCTTGAAAACAATTTTCGTAAACATTTTTCCAGGGCTCCCGACCTATAGTCCACTTCTTCTTCGAAAATGGCGACAAGGATGACAAGGTGATAAGCACCATATCACTAATTGAGATGTGTTCAGTAGGTACCAACGAGGGCTGCACCCTAAGGGTGGAATAATAAAACTCCAGGTGGCACTAACCACCGACAAAATAAATAGAAGACATGCACCTTTGTAAAACTTGTAATAATGCAAGAATAAGATATATAGGATCAGAGATGCATCAAGAGGTGGCTTGCCTTGCTCAGCAAAGTGTCCCTGGTCTTCTTCTTCAAATCCCCCAAAGTCACCTCCTCCTTCGTCTCCGGCGGCGTTCGAATCTATCGTCGCAAAAATAAAAGAAACACACCATACCAATCAACAAACTATCTCCAGAATAATGCACACAAAAATTTGATAAAATCACAGTAGGTAGAGGTTGACAAATGCAAGCTACTGAAAGTGGTTTCACCCATTTATGATTTTTAAAACAAAAGATATGATTTTTGCAATTCCAGAATTGACTTATGCACCATTTAAATGACCTAAATGTTTCTGGAAGTCACAAAAATGCATGCAGCATATCTACAGAAAGCTATTGACATGGAGAACACACCTGCACAAGAATCATATGCAAATAAAATTTCTACTGTCCTAAACAATTCAATCAAGACAGAAACCAGAGCACTCCAAAACTTAAAACAGTGCTAATCAGAGCATCTCCTACCAAAAACCAAACATACCCCTGGATAGCTAAGAACAAATGTGAACTAACCCCACTGGATTTGTATTTTTCTGATTTGTGAATGATTTTATAAAAATCAAATACTGAAAAGGTATACTGTTTCAGTAATTAAATTCTTGGAATTAAACTATAACTCTTAAAAATATTTCCTTTGGCACAAAATTAGCCTATAGGTATATCTACCAGTATAACTTGGTTTTGTTTCAAAATCATTATTATTTTTCAAATTAAAAATCATTTACTCTCCCTCTGGACAGATCTTGTTTTCTAAAACAGTTTAAATACAGGAAGCTCCTGCATGTGGGACTAGTGCCAAAATGAAGCTATCTACATACACTGCACAACCAAGTTGACCTCATGCAGAAAGGTTGCATAAATATCACACAATAAATAAATTACACAATCAGACACTTTTTAGGTTTATATTTTTCAGCACATATTCAGAGCACAAAATGACATGCATGTAATTATTTGTGGTAGAGATTTCATTTGTGAGCATTTAGAACTTTGAACCAACTCATTTGGTTACTGGATGAATTTATGGAATTTCAAAAACGAGACAAAGGTTTACTGGCAGATTTATAAACGAAAAGAATTAAAAAGGGGGTCGGGCCGGGAGGACTGGGCTTGGCCAGATCCGGCCCAGATCGGCTGAGATCTGGCGCTGGGCGGCCCAGCTCCATCCGCGACGCGCGGGAGCCGGAAATTTGAATGGGAGGGCGCGCGTGGAGGCCACGCTGGCGTGCGGGGCCAGGGGCGCATGCGGCCGTCCGATCAAGGGAGGATCGACGGCCGCTGTGCGTCGTCCTCCTCGCCCATGCACGAGTGCACGACGTGCACAGGCGGACTCTGGGAACTGGCGGAGTGGAGGGTGCTCACCTCGGGGCAAGGCCGACGACGGGATCTGGTGCGCTCGAAGCTGCGGAGCGAGGGCTTCGAATGATGGTCGGGGCGGCCGAAACAGAGACGGGATTTCCGGCGGACGTCGACGGCGGCGGAAACGCTGTTCGGCGCGGCGTCGTCTACGGGCAACCCTGGGAAGAGAACGAAGGTGCGTTAGAACTAGGGGAGCAGGGTGCGCATATTTAACAAGGAGGGAGAGGCAACTGCGACGGTTCCCGGCGTCAACCTTCACCGGAACCCGTGCGTGGTCGAGCTCGCGCACGAGCAGCAGGGAGGGGCGGGGCTCCTCTCCGCCCGGGAGGTGAACTGGTGGTGTTCTGAGAGGTGGCGAGGAAATGAGAGGAGGGAGGGGGCGGTGCCCTCTTTATAGAGCTCGGGCCGGTGCACCGTGCACCCGGTCTGCGCACCGACGGGGAAAACGGGCGGCAGCAGGGATTGGCCGCGTTGGGCGGCGTCGCTGCAGGGTTGCAAGGCGGTGCCGCGGCTTGGAAGCTAGCGCGCGGCTCGCAGTGGAACAGAGAGGAGGGATGCGACGGGGCGGGCGGCCTGTCAGATGCTCGACACGGGACAGGGCGGAGCGGCGTCGGCGGCAGCGTCGGTGGGTCAAGGGCGGGGTCCGCGGGCATGTCTCCGAGGCTCGGTCGAGCAGTGCACGTCCAGATGACAAGGCTAGCGCCACCGGGACGGAGTGGTGGAGTGGGCGACGTGGCCGTGGCCGGTCAGACGTGGTCACCGGCCATTGGGGGTTGCCAAGCGGGTAAGAAGAGGAAGGGCGAACTGAGGGCGTGTACGCGGGTTCAGAGATGGAGAGGGTTTGCTGGGAGTCGTGCAGGACACCAGGAAGCTGCCAAAGATGGGGGAGGGAAGGAGATCCCATGGATCTTGTGTTGGTTCCCGAGGTGGTGATCATGGGAAGAGAAGGAGAGAGGGAGGTCGAATGCCAGGGATAGGGAGGGTGCAGAATGGTGCTGGGGTTTCCCTCTGGTCGTGGGTGAGTGTGGTGAGGAGATGGAGTGGGAAGAATGATCATATGAGAGGGGTTTGGGTCATGGCCGGCATGGCCCTTCACACCTAATCCTAATTTTTGAAAAAGAAATTAAATTGATCACATAGAATGATCCATGACAATTCTGGGTACAAAATGTGATGAGTCAAAGGTACTCATCCTTAGAAAGATTTCAGATTTAAAAATTGAGGAAAGAAGAAGAAAATATGGAGGAGGGAAATTTGAAAGGAACTTGATCTAGTAAGATCACATGCTCAAAGGGCTTATGGAAATTTAATTGCTCAACTAATAGGAAAAAGGGATTCTCAAAAATAATAGGTAGGTTTAGGGTTTTAAGGATCCACACACAACACAACATTCACAAGAAATTAACACACAATCTCTACAATGCATGAGCGTGATGAACTATGTGCATGCAACTTTGAGAAACAGAAAAAGTTTTTGTTAGCCCAAAATTTTGTATTTCAAGGATTAAAACAATGCACAAAAAGTTGGGTTGTTACAAACTTTCCCCCCTTTAAATGCAATGCACATCCTCTAAAATCGTCTCTCTAAACCTGGGACATTACAACTCTATCATAATAAAATATGAAATAGAATTTTTGAAGATAAACAAGAATAAGTTCAAATTTGAGGATTAAAATAATCATTTAAATCACATATATTATTTTCAATAATGAAAATAAGTCCATAAATTCTTTTGGACTTTAAAAACACCTTGACAACATTTCAAGGTTGTATTTTGCCCTAAACAGAGTACCCCAAATTATCCTTAGTATTAAACCTCTCACATGAAATAATAACGACATCGGAAGGGGGGAACAAACCCTAAAACTGGAATCATGCATAAATGCTTCTTTAACCATTGCCCTTATCGGACAATGATGCTATTTTTCAGAACAGAGGACAAGGGTCAGTCCACACCATCCAACTGCAACACTTTGCAGTATTCAGGCAAGTTCATCACTTGCCCATGTCATTTGAGTATCTTTATCAAATTACTTGCAAAGTACTATGATTATCACTATTGCATAAAAACCAAAACCACTATTTTCATAACTATGAATATGACTATGTGGTGGGCAATGGAACCATGGATTGTGTTGATATGGTGGAGGTTCCATTGCAAGGGTTTATATCCATCTAGGATTAAACAACAAATGTCGTCCAGTGATTCTTGTGCCGTAATACCCGTGTTAACCATAAGATCCGGAGTGGGACGGAGTAGTCAAAAGTGTTTCCACCTATCGTTCATCAACGGATGCTCATTACCGGGTGCACATGATCTTGCGAGACATGATGCAGGGGTGGGAACCCGTAGAAGTCCCAACGGTAATGAGGTCTATGATGGGTTGCAACTGCCGGCGTAGGAATGTATGGTAGAGCCCTGCATTGACGTCGTGGTCGGGGTCCACCCTGAAATATATGGGAATAATGGGACCGGCGTGGACCCAGGGTCGGAGATTGCAGCAACGGGTGGGTTTCGAGGTAGCGGAGGAACATGATTGGCTAGACCTTATACCGGGCCTCACACCATAGGAAGTGTGGACGGGAAAGCTGCCCGGTTGGCACCAAGGTTAAGATCTCTTATGGGTAAAGCAACACACCTCTGCAGAGTGTAAAGAACCGTAACCTGTCACTCCCTGTTCCGGGATATGGAACTGCGAACGCGGCCGGAAAGGAGCTCCATGAAGTTCTAGTAAACCGGTGAAGGCTGACGGACATAGTTCTTTGAAATAAAAGCAACCTCTTGAAGAAATGTTTATCAAAACTTGCATTGGTATTAAACTTTCTGGTCTAGTATCGTAGCTAGTGCATTAAACACCTCTTTTCTATAATGAACTTGTTGAGTACGCTCGTACTCATCCCACTCTTAAATCCCCTGCTTAGATTGTCTGAACCGTCTGGAGGAGGACAACGACAACTCCTGAAGGAGCCGAGATCATCGGCTATGAAGAACCAGACCTCTCGAGGTGTTGAAGGAGTAGACTACCTTATAGTCTACGGAACCGGGAGGCTTCCGGAGAAGATTAAGTCTAGAATAACCTAGTAGTACAAGTATCCGAGCAGTACGAACTCTTAGTACTTAACTGCTCGAGGGAATAAATGTATAACCTAGTGAGACTTCTATATTGTAAGTTAAGTTGGGTTCGCCTAGAACCCAGGAGTATTCCTCTTAGGACCCAAGAGGAGCTCCGAGATGATATGTACATTATGCTTGTAATAATTAATGAATGAGTTATGGACCTGCTATGTTCTGTTGTACTACTCTGAGGGATGTAATATTTGCGGAATGGTACTTCGTGAATGTTATATCAACGACTGGCATAATACAACATGCAGTGGTATGCAGGGTCACCACACGGACAAAATGAGGGGGATAAAGGAGATAAGGGGGGTTCAACCTAGCCACCTAATGATAGTGTTCATACAGTAGGTGTGGTTAAAAATACAGGAAGGTATGATACTGTATTTTCTCATGCAAATGAAATATGTTTAAGGCCTAAAAAATTATTTAATTGTTTTTGCGCGGTCGCGGACAAGGGTGGCGAGTGTATGCCTAATTTTGTCCTTGCACCTCCCTCTCCAATGCTATGTGACCATGCTACTGTGAGGAAGGGAAGAGAAGAGGACGGCCTGGCTGTGGCGCCGTCGATCTTGCATGGCGCCCACAGCCCGAGGCATGCAGGGGTGGTGCAGCAGCCGCATGCCCGGGTGGAGATGGCGGCGTGGGCAAGGCCTGCTAGCCCAGCAGCCCTGCTGCGCCCGAGTGCAACCACCGGCCCTGCTCATGCCCGGCCTGCTATGCATGGCAGCCCACATTGCATGCAGCCTACATCAATAAATTTGACGTCGATCACACCAACAAAGGTTTTACAATCTCCGATTTTTTCTAGTTTGAAGATGAATTGTGAAACATCTTTTCAACAGCATGTTTTTCATGATCAGAGTGGGGTTACACTTGGATCTACTCCAGTTGCCGTGAGTAAGGATCTACCTAAGATGCCGCAGTATACTCCTCAGCAAATTGTTGCGTTTGGGGGGATTCATGAAGAGGCTTCGCGTGGAGCACGGTAGAGTGGAAGACTACGTGCTCAGTCTAACATGGATGTTATACAGATGGAGAGAGCGATGTTGATCGCCAAGAAACGTGCGGAGATGCCTGTGCTTGGTAAGTCTCCATCCAAACCAACTTCAATTTCTGCTTTTACGGATGATCATATAATTGAGAATGCTATATCGTTGGGGGTTTCTTTGGGTACTTCTCATTCTGAGTGTATTACATCTGCTTGATTAATTAAGGACGTTGAATTACAACAACAGTAACCATGCTTAGCAATTCAGATAATTTGGTTCATGATACCGCTTCTTGTTTGGCGGTAACACGTGCTTCAGACCTTTGTGATGACCTGGATGGGGATGACCATTTAGATGATGAAATGAATGTACCTTTGGTTATTCCAAATGTTAGAAAAGGTCGTAAGAAAAAATCATATGATAATAAAATGGTGCGGAGGAGTAACCGAGTTAGAGTTAAAAATACCAAATATCAATGAATAATCTGAGAGGTTTAACTTGGAATAGTGAGGGGTTTAAGGATCCGGGAAAACATTTGTTTGTGAAAGAATCAATTAGGGAGTATGACCTTGATTTCATAGCTTTGTTAGAGACAGGACGATCCAATTTCGCAGTTCCTTTCCTTCGTGATCTAGCAGCGGATAAGGAGTTTGCATGGTTTTGTTTGCCGCCTCATGGGAGGTCGGGAGGAATTCTTGTAGGGATTAATACTACTACATTAGTGGTTAATAGGGTGGATACTGGAGACTATTGTGTAAAGTTGTCTATTACTTCGAAAATAGATGGGTTTGAGTGGTTGCTCGTGCCGGTGTATGGTGCGGCACAAGATAAGAATAAGTATGAGTTTCTTGCAGAGTTAGTTAGGACTTGTGAACCTGAAATGATACCTATGCTTTTGGCCGGAGACTTTAAGCCTTTCATTTTTTATGCGATCATTGAGAATCTTAATCTACGAGAAATTGCTATGTCGGGTCGGCAATTTACCTGGGCAAGTAGAAGAGAAACCCCTACATACGAAAAATTGGATAGGGTGCTAGCGAGTGTTGAATGGGAAAAAATTCCCTTTGGTCACTGTCTGTGCTTTATCTCGCTCCGGATCTGACCACACCTCGATTTTGAGATATGTGGGGATTCGTACACATATAGGTAATTGATACGTCTCCGACGTATCGATAATTTCTATGTTCCATGCCACATTATTGATGTTATCTACATGTTTTA
This sequence comes from Lolium multiflorum, assembly GCA_030979885.1. Classification (NCBI taxonomy): domain Eukaryota; kingdom Viridiplantae; phylum Streptophyta; class Magnoliopsida; order Poales; family Poaceae; genus Lolium; species Lolium multiflorum. Next base: position 45,364,954 of record CM061753.1, on the reverse strand, counting down.
TGCACACTTTATGTCATATTCGTGCATTTTCTGGAACTAACCTATTAACAAGATGCCGAAGTGCCAGTTTTTGCTGTTTTTGGTTTCAGAAATCCTAGTAACGAAATATTCTCGGAATTGGACGAAATCAACGCCCAGGGGCCTATTTTTCCACGAAGCTTCCAGAAGTCCGAAGATGAAACGAAGTGGGGCCACAGGGTGCCCAAACCCTAGGGCGGCGCGGCCCCCCCCCCCCTGGCCGCGCCGGCCTATGGTGTGGGGCCCCTGTGCCCCCTCCTGACTTGCCTTTCCGCCTACTTAAAGCCTCCGTGACGAAACCCCCAGTACCGGGAGCCACGATACGGAAAACCTTCGAGACGCCGCCGCCGATCCCATCTCGGGGATCCAGAGACGCCCCGCACCCGCCGAGAGGGGATTCATCTCCCGGAGGACTCAACGCCGCCATGGTCGCCTCCGGTGTGATGTGTGAGTAGTCTACCCCTGGACTATGGGTCCATAGCTGTAGCTAGATGGTTGTCTTCTCCCCATTGTGCTATCATTGTCGGATCTTGTGAGCTGCCTAACATGATCAAGATCATCTATCTGTAATTCTATATGTTGCGTTTGTTGGGATCCGATGAATAGAGAATACTTGTTATGTTGATTATCAAAGTTATATCTATGTGGTGTTTATGATCTTGCATGCTCTCCATTACTAGTAGATGCTCTGGCCAAGTAGATGCTTGTAACTCCAAGAGGGAGTATTTATGCTCGATAGTGGGTTCATGCCATTGACACCTGGGACAGTGACAGAAAGTTCTAAGGTTGTGTTGTGCTATTGCCACTAGGGATAAAACATTGATGCTATGTCTAAGGATGTAGTTGTTGATTACATTACGCACCATACTTAATGCAATTGTCTGTTGCTTTGCAACTTAATACTGGAAGGGGTTCGGATGATAACCTCGAAGGTGGACTTTTTAGGCATAGATGCAGTTGGATGGCGGTCTATGTACTTTGTCATAATGCCCAATTAAATCTCACTATACTCATCATGATATGTATGTGCATGGTCATGCCCTCTTTATTTGTCAATTGCCCAACTGTAATTTGTTCACCCAACATGCTGTTTGTCTTATGGGAGAGACACCTCTAGTGAACTGTGGACCCCGGTCCAATTCTCTTTACGAAATACACCTCGCAATATCGTTTTACTTCTGCAAACAATCATCTTCCACACAATACGGTTAATCCTTTGTTACAGCAAGCCGGTGAGATTGACAACCTCACTGCTTCGTTGGGGCAAAGTACTTTGGTTGTGTTGTGCAGGTTCCACGTTGGCGCCGGAATCCCCGGTGTTGCGCCGCACTACATCCCGCCGCCATCAACCTTCAACGTGCTTCTTGGCTCCTCCTGGTTCGATAAACCTTGGTTTCTTTCTGAGGGAAAACTTGCTGCTGTGCGCATCATACCTTCCTCTTGGGGTTCCCAACGAACGTGTGAGTTACACGCCATCAAGCTAGATTTCTGGCGCCATTGCCGGGGAGATCAAGACACGCTGCAAGGGGAGTCTCCACTTCTCAATCTCTTTACTTTGTTTTTGTCTTGCTTAGTTTTATTTACTACTTTGTTTGCTGCACTAAATCAAAATACAAAAAATTAGTTGCTAGTTTTACTTTATTTGCTATCTTGTTTGCTATATCGAAAACACAAAAAATTAGTTACTTGCATTTACTTTATCTAGTTTGCTTAATTTACTGTTGCTAAAATGGCTACCGCTGAAAATACTAAGTTGTGTGACTTCACAACCACAAATAATAATGATTTCTTATGCACACCTATTGCTCCACTGCTACTACAGCAGAATTCTTTGAAATTAAACCTGCTTTACCGAATCTTGTTATGCGAGAGCAATTTTCTGGTGTTAGTGATGATGCTGCTGCCCATCTTAATTATTTTGTTGAACTATGTGAAATGCAAAAATATAAAGATGTAGATGGTGACATTATTAAACTAAAATTGTTCCCTTTCTCATTAAGAGGAAGAGCTAAAGATTGGTTGCTATCTCTGCCTAAGAATAGTATTGATTCATGGACTAAATGCAAGGATGCTTTTATTGGTAGATATTATCCCCCTGCTAAAATTATATCTTTGAGGAGTAGCATAATGAATTTTAAACAATTAGATACTGAACATGTTGCACAAGCATGGGAAAGAATGAAATCTTTGGTTAAAAATTGCCCAACCCATGGACTGACTACTTGGATGATCATCCAAACCTTCTATGCAGGACTAAATTTTTCTTCACGGAATTTATTGATTCAGCTGCTGGAGGTACCTTTATGTCCATCACTCTTGGTGAAGCAACAAAGCTTCTTGATAATATGATGATCAACTACTCTGAATGGCACACGGAAAGAGCTCCACAAGGTAAGAAGGTAAATTCTGTCGAAGAAACCTCTTCCTTGAGTGATAAGATTGATGCTATTATGTCTATGCTTGTGAATGATAGGACTAATATTGATCCTAATAATGTTCCATTAGCTTCATTGGTTGCACAAGAAGAACATGTTGATGTGAACTTCATTAAAAATAGTAATTTCAACAACAATGCTTACCGGAACAATTCTAGTAACAACTATAGGCCATATCCTTATAATAATGGCAACGGCTATGGTAATTCTTATGGGAATTCTTACAAAAATAATAGGAGTTCACCCCCTGGACTTGAAGACATGCTTAAAGAATTTATTAGTACACAAACTGATTTTAACAAATCTGTTGAAGAAAAGCTTGGGAAAATTGATATACTTGCTTCTAAAGTCGATAGTCTTGCTGTTGATGTTGATCTTTTGAAATCGAAAGTTATGCCTAATGAGAATCATCATAATAAAATTGTTACTACAGCAAATGCCATTCAAGTTAGAATTAATGAGAATATAAGATTAATGGCTGAAATGCGTGCTAGGTGGGATAGAGAAGAAAATGAAAAACTAGCTAAAGAGAATGTAGCTAAAGTTTGGACTATTACCACCACTAGTAATGCTAATGCTACACATGTTGCTGCACCTCCTACTAATACTAATAAAAGAATTGGTGTTAGCAATGTTTCCACTTCTAATGCAAAGCGAGAAACTGCTAAAACTGCTGAAACTGCCTGTGCTAAAGCTGCTGAAATTTTTTCCAACATTGGGGATGATGATCCCATTGCTTTAGATTATAATGGTTTGATTTTGATGATTGCCACATCTCTGAAGTTATAAAGTTCTTACAAAAACTTGCTAAAAGTCCTAATGCTAGTGCTATAAATTTGGCTTTTACACATCATATTACAAATGCTCTCATAAAAGCTAGAGAAGAGAAACTAGAGCGCGAAGCCTCTATTCCTAGAAAGCTAGAGGATGGTTGGGAGCCCATCATTAAAATGAAGGTTAAAGATTTTGATTGTAATGCTTTATGTGATCTTGGTGCAAGTATTTCTGTTATGCCTAAGAAAATTTATAATATGCTTGACTTGCCACCGCTGAAAAATTGTTATTTGGATGTTAATCTTGCTGATCATTCTACAAAGAAACCTTTGGGTAAAGTTGATAATGTTCGCATTACCGTTAACAATAACCTTGTCCCCGTTGACTTTGTTGTCTTGGATATTGAATGCAATGCATCTTGTCCCATTATATTGGGAAGACCTTTTTTCGAACTGTTGGTGCTATCATTGATATGAAGGAAGGTAATATAAAATATCAATTTCCTCTCAAGAAAGGTATGGAACACTTCCCTAGAAAGAGAATGAAGGTACCTTTTGATTCTATTATGAGGACCAATTATGATGTTGACACTTCATCTCTAGATAATACTTGATACACACTTTCTGCGCCTAGCTGAAAGGCGTTAAAGAAAAGCGCTTATGGGAGACAACCCATGTTTTTACCTACAGTACTTTGTTTTTATTTTGTGTCTTGGAAGTTGTTTACTACTGTAGCAACCTCTCCTTATCTTAGTTTAGTGTTTTATTGTGCCAAGTAAAGTCTTTGATAGAAAAGTAAGTACTAGATTTGGATTACTGCGCAGTTCCAGATTTCTTTGCTGTCACGAATCTGGGTCTACCTCTGCAGTAGCTCAGAAAATTAAGCCAATTTACGTGCATGATCCGACGATATGTACGCAACTTTCATTCAATTTGAGCATTTTCATTTGAGCAAGTCTGGTGCCATTTTAAAATTCGTCAAAACGAACTGTTCTGTTTTGACAGATTCTGCCTTTTATTTCGCATTGCCTCTTTTGCTATGTTGGATGAATTTCTTTGATCCACTAATGTCCAGTAGCATTATGCAATGTCCAGAAGTGTTAAGAATGATTGTGTCACCTCTGAATATGTTAATTTTTATTGTGCACTAACCCTCTAATAAGTTGTTTCGAGTTTGGTGTGGAGGAAGTTTTCAAGGATCAAGAGAGGAGTATGATGCAACATGATCAAGGAGAGTGAAAGCTCTAAGCTTGGGGATGCCCCGGTGGTTCACCCCTGCATATTCTAAGAAGACTCAAGCGTCTAAGCTTGGGGATGCCCAAGGCATCCCCTTCTTCATCGACAACATTATCAGGTTCCTCCCCTGAAACTATATTTTTATTCCATCACATCTTATGTGCTTTGCTTGGAGCGTCGGTTTGTTTTTGTTTTTTGTTTTGTTTGAATAAAATGGATCCTAGCATTCACTTTATGGGAGAGAGACACGCTCCGCTGTTGCATATGGATCCTTGGTTTCTACTCATAGTATTCATGGCGAAGTTTCTCCTTCGTTAAATTGTTATATGGTTGGAATTGGAAAATGATACATGTAGTAATTGCTATAAATGTCTTGGGTAATGTGATACTTGGCAATTGTTGTGCTCATGATTAAGCTCTTGCATCATATGCTTTGCACCCATTAATGAAGAAATACATAGAGCATGCTTAAATTTGGTTTGCATATTTGGTTTCTCTAAGGTCTAGATAATTTCTAGTATTGAGTTTGAACAACAAAGAAGACGGTGTAGAGTCTTATAATGTTTTCAATATGTCTTTTATGTGAGTTTTGCTGCACCGGTTCATCCTTGTGTTTGTTTCAAATAAGCCTTGCTAGCCTAAACCTTGTATCGAGAGGGAATACTTCTCATGCATCCAAAATACTTGAGCCAACCACTATGCCATTTGTGTCCACCATACCTACCTACTACATGGTATTTTCCGCCATTCCAAAGTAAATTGCTTGAGTGCTACCTTTAAAATTCCATCATTCACCTTTGCAATATATAGCTCATGGGACAAATAGCTTAAAAACTATTGTGGTATTGAATATGTAATTATGCACTTTATCTCTTATTAAGTTGCTTGTTGTGCGATAACCATGTTCACTGGGGACGCCATCAACTACTCTTTGTTGAATTTCATGTGAGTTGCTATGCATGTCCGTCTTGTCTGAAGTAAGAGAGATCTACCACCTTATGGTTAAGCATGCATATTGTTAGAGAAGAACATTGGGCCGCTAACTAAAGCCATGATCCATGGTGGAAGTTTCAGTTTTGGACAAATATCCTCAATCTCAAATGAGAAAATTATTAATTGTTGTTACATGCTTATGCATAAAAGAGGAGTCCATTATCTGTTGTCTATGTTGTCCCGGTATGGATGTCTAAGTTGAAGAATAATCAATAGCGAGAAATCCAATGCGAGCTTTCTCCTTAGACCTTTGTACAGGCGGCATAGAGGTACCCCTTTGTGACACTTGGTCAAAACATGTGCATTGTGATGATCCGGTAGTCCAAGCTAATTAGGACAAGGTGCGGGCACTATTAGTACACTATGCATGAGGCTTGCAACTTGTAAGATATAATTTACATGATACATATGCTTTATTACTACCGTTGACAAAATTGTTTCATGTTTTCAAAATCAAAGCTCTAGCACAAATATAGCAATCGATGCTTTTCCTCTATGGAGGACCATTCTTTTACTTTCAATGTTGAGTCAGTTCACCTATTTCTCTCCACCTCAAGAAGCAAACACTTGTGTGAACTGCATTGATTCCTACATACTTGCTTATTGCACTTATTATATTACTCTATGTTGACAATATCCATGAGATATACATGTTACAAGTTGAAAGCAACCGCTGAAACTTAATCTTCTTTTGTGTTGCTTCAATGCCTTTACTTTGAATTATTGCTTTATGAGTTAACTCTTATGCAAGACTTATTGATGCTTGTCTTGAAGTGCTATTCATGAAAAGTCTTTGCTATATGATTCACTTGTTTACTCATGTCATATACATTGTTTTGATCGCTGCATTCACTACATATGCTTTACAAATAGTATGATCAAGATTATGATGGCATGTCACTCCAGAAATTATCTGTGTTATCGTTTACCTGCTCGGGACGAGCAGAACTAAGCTTGGGGATGCTGATACGTCTCCGACGTATCGATAATTTCTTATGTTCCATGCCACATTATTGATGTTATCTACATGTTTTATGCACACTTTATGTCATATTCGTGCATTTTCTGGAACTAACCTATTAACAAGATGCCGAAGTGCCATTCCTATTTTTTGTTGTTTTTGGTTTCAGAAATCCTAGTAACGAAATATTCTCGGAATTGGACGAAATCAACGCCCAGGGCCTATTTTTCCACGAAGCTTCCAAGTCCGAAGACGAAACGAAGTGGGGCCACAGGGTGCCCAAACCCTAGGCGGCGCGGCCCCCCCGGCCGCGCCGGCCTATGGTGTGGGGCCCTGTGTTCCCTCCCGACTTGCCTTTCCGCCTACTTAAAGCCTCCGTGACGAAACCCCCAGTACCGGGAGCCATGATACGGAAAACCTTCGAGACGCCGCCGCCGCCGATCCCATCTCTGGGGATCCAGGAGATCGCCTCCGGCACCGAGAGGGGATTCATCTCCGGAGGACTCAACGCCGCCATGGTCGCCTCCGGTGTGATGTGTGAGTAGTCTACCCCTGGACTATGGGTCCATAGCTGTAGCTAGATGGTTGTCTTCTCCCCATTGTGCTATCATTGTCGGATCTTGTGAGCTGCCTAACATGATCAAGATCATCTATCTGTAATTCTATATGTTGCGTTTGTTGGGATCCGATGAATAGAGAATACTTGTTATGTTGATTATCAAAGTTATATCTATGTGTTGTTTATGATCTTGCATGCTCTCCGTTACTAGTAGATGCTCTGGCCAAGTAGATGCTTGTAACTCCAAGAGGGAGTATTTATGCTCGATAGTGGGTTCATGCCTGCATTGACACCTGGGACAGTGACAGAAAGTTCTAAGGTTGTGTTGTGCTGTTGCCACTAGGGATAAAACATTGATGCTATGTCTAAGGATGTAGTTGTTGATTACATTACGCACCATACTTAATGCAATTGTCTGTTGCTTTGCAACTTAATACTGGAAGGGGTTCGGATGAACCTCGAAGGTGGACTTTTTAGGCATAGATGCAGTGGATGGCGGTCTATGTACTTTGTCGTAATGCCCAATTAAATCTCACTATACTCATCATGATATGTATGTGCATGGTCATGCCCTCTTATTTGTCAATTGCCCAACTGTAATTTGTTCACCCAACATGCTGTTTGTCTTATGGGAGAGACACCTTAGTGAACTGTGGACCCCGGTCCAATTCTTCATCAAATACAATCTACCGCAATACTGTTTTACTGTTTTCTGCAAACAATCATCTTCCACACAATACAGTTAATCCTTTGTTACAGCAAGCCGGTGAAATTGACAACCTCACTGCTTGGGGCAAAGTACTTTGGTTGTGTTGTGCAGGTTCCACGTTGGCGCCGGAATCCCCGGTGTTGCGCCGCACTACATCCCGCCGCCATCAACCTTCAACGTGCTTCTTGGCTCCTCCTGGTTCGATAAACCTTGGTTTCTTTCTGAGGGAAAACTTGCTGCTGTGCGCATCATACCTTCCTCTTGGGGTTCCCAACGAACGTGTGAGTTACACGCCATCAGTAATAAGCCGCGCTTCTCGTTTGAGTTGGCCTGGTTAGAGCAAGAGGGGTTTTATGAGCCGATTGCAAATGAATGGGCGGCTGGCCACATCGGAAAAACCCCAATTCAAACTTTCCAAAATAAGATTAGGCATTTGCGCCGATTCTTACGGGGTTGGGCGAAAAATTGAAGTGGAAAATATGAGAGGGAGAAGGAACGGTTATTGAACATCATAGACTCGCTGGACATTAAGGCGGAAACAATGCTGCTATCTATTGTTGAGCCTGATGAGTTAAAAGAAGCCAATCACAAATTAAATAAACTTCGAAGAGAGGAAGAGATTAAGTGGGCACAAAGGACTAAAGTTAAGTATATTCAGGAAGGGGGTGAAAATACCAAATATTTCCACCTCATAGCCAATGGTAAACATAGAAAAAATAAAATCTATCAACTTGAACAAGAGGAGGGTACGATGATAGTCGAGGATGATAATCTAAGGGTATATATTTCGGAGTATTATAAGAAATTGTTTGGCATCCAGAGCTTAGTTCTGTCACGTTGGATGAAGGGAGAACTGAGGATATTCCACAATTGTCGGCGGATGAGAATAGAGTGTTAACTGCGAACTTCTCAATGGAGGAGGTTCATGATGCTATTTTTAAAATGGAACATAATAAATCACCTAGACCGGATGGTTTTCCTGCAAAATTTTACCAACACTTTTGGGGGGTTATTAAATATGATCTGGTGGCTTTATTTGAGAGATTTCAGAAAGGTGAATTGCCTTTGTATAAACTGAATTTTGGAGTGATTACTTTACTGCCTAAAAAGGAGAATGCAACTTAGATTCAACTATATAGGCCAATTTGCTTGCTAAATGTGAGTTTTAAGACATTTACTAAAGTTGCGACAAATCGTATTTCTGAGGTAGCTCAAAAAGTGATTAGACCTACTCAGACGGTGTTTATTCCGGGAAGGCACATTCTAGAAGGAGTGGTAGTTCTCCATGAGACAATTCATGAAATGCATAGGAAAAAACTTGATGGGGTGATATTTTAAATAGACTTTGAAAAGGCGTATGATAAGGTTAAATGGCCCTTTCTGCAACAAATTCTACGCGTAAAGGGATTTGATCCTATTTGGTGTGATAGAATAAAGCAATTTGTGCAAGGTGGGAGTGTTGGTATAAGAGTGTAACATAAATCAGGAACTTTGTAGGGATCAGAGTTTCAATGACACCAATAAGAAAATCTTGTAGGGTCTAGATAAGGTAGTGCAAGAATATCAAAGTTAGCCTAAAAAGTTAAAAGATAGATAGCAGCCCTCATGACTAGTTGCTAGTGCTAAATTAAAAATGACTACTCTAGCTGGGAACATGTGAATCTTTGAAATTTGAAAACCTTGGAATGATGAGTCATTCTATTGAAAGATTTTGAAGGTGAAAGTGACTTGGATGAAATGGTGATTTGATAAACACTGATGATTGGGTTGGATGCGATACCATTCCAATTCTTGAGTACCCCCACAATACCTGATTATGGGTAAGGCTTTAGCTGGAAATTTATGTGTCTTAGTATTGGTTCCCTCTGAACAAGCGTCATAGAGGTTATGCCAAGGCTTCCTCCGTTGAAAGTGAAATGACGTGAAAAGAGTTGAATGTCCTGCCCAAGCCCTGTGCAGTTCCCAGGATAGCAGTTGGTTATCACTGGGAGGCCAAGCTCATGGGGAGAGGTGCCTATACTAGGTTATGTAAGTGAAAGGTTAATGGTTGATGATCCGCATACTGAGTTATGATTATTCAGGGTTATCCCTGACGGATGTAATCAAATGTTGTGGCACAAGTGTGCAACCTCTGCAGAGTGTAAACCTATTCTAATAGCCGCGTCCTCGGTCATGGACAGTTGGAAAGGCCATACTGTTCCATCATCAGAACTTTTCTAAAAGGGTTGCTTATGAAGTGAATTTGAAAGGTGATTTTGATTTTGAATCACAACAGAGTTGTGGGAATGACACTAATGTTCCTACTTGAGTTAAATTAGATAAATGAAGAGTCTTTGTTTAATAAATGCTTATGAAATAAAATTGGCTTTATGCAAATAAACTTAGAGCTTAGTACCCTCTTACTAAAACTGTTAGTACTTACACTAGTATTAGTTTGCGAGTACTTGAAAGTACTCACGGCTGTGTCCCTGGCTATTCAAATGGCCAGACTATGAAGAGGAGCAACATTATCAGGATGATGGACAACATGACGTCTACGATAACTAGGATCGTCTTCTAACGTCAAGCGTTGCATGTGGATTAGATGGACTTCTACAACTTCGCTTCCGCTATGTGTTATGTATTGATCCTTAGATCAAATGTTGTAATGAGACTGGATCATGTGATCCTTTTTGTTGTAAGACTATTATGGTGTTGTAATGAATGATGACTCTATGCTATTCAACTGTTATGTCTCGCAAAAACCATCTTCCTGGGATTGCGATGTATGGCATAATAGGCATCTGGACTTAAAAATCCGGGTGTTGACAAGTTGGTATCAGAGCCATTGTTTGACCTTAGGAGACCCTAGTTCGAATGGACGTTTGAAAAACTTAGTTTCAAAATAAATGAAGTGAATACTTATGAAAACTTTATTCACACTCTTACCCTTGAGATCTTTTTCAAAAAGATAAGTTCATGCCTTACTTTTACTTGTAATTCCACCTAGAACTTTGACACACTTGCTCACTGATACGTCTCCAACGTATCGATAATTTCTTATGTTCCATGCTACTTTTATGATGATACACACATGTTTTATACATACTTTATGTCATATTTATGCATTTTCCGCACTAACCTATTAACAAGATGCCGAAGAGCCAGTTGATGTTTTCTGCTGTTTTTGGTTTCAGAAATCCTAGTAAGGAAATATTCTCGGAATTGGACGTAATCAACGCCAAGGATCTTATTTTTCCACGAAGCTTCCAGAAGTCCGAGAGGAAACGAAGTGGGGCGACGAGGCGCCACACAATAGGGCGGCGCGGCCCAAGCCCTGGCCGCGCGGCCTGGCGTGTGGGGCCCTCGTGGCGCCCCTAAACCTACCTCTTCCGCCTACTTAAGCCTTCGTCGATAATAACTACAGTACCGAGAGCCACGATACGAAAACCTTCCAGGAGACGCCGCCAATCCCATCTCAGGGGATTCAGGAGATCGCCTCCGGCACCCGCCGGGAGAGGGGAATCATCTCCCGGAGGACTCTTCACCGCCATGGTCGCCTCCGGAGTGATGTGTGAGTAGTTCACCCGGACTATGGGTCCATAGCAGTAGCTAGATGGTCATCTCGATGACCCACAAGTATAGGGGTGTATCGTAGTATCTTCGATAAGTAAGAATGTCGATCCCAACGAGGAGCGGAAGGTGTTGACAAGCTTTCGATGAAGGATTCACTGTAAATGCTCACAGACAAGTATTCAGTGGGGTTTTGATGTACAGATGAACAAAGTACGAGTAAGTAAAGTGCGAGAGTAACAATTGCAACGAGTGGCCTAATCCTTTTTAGCACAAAGGACAAGCCGGTTTGTTTACTTATGATGACCAAACGTTCTCGAGGACACACGGGATTTTAGTCTAGTGATTTCGCTACATACGGCTAATTAATCTTCATTGTTTTGATAAGTGTTGTGTGGGTGAACCTGTGCTAATGTACCTCCCTTCCTAGGACTAATACATACTTGTGATTATACCCTGCAAGCATCCGCAACTACAAGAAAGTAATTAAGATAAATCTAACCACAGCCTTAAACTCAGATCCTGCTATCCCTCCCCGCATCGATATACCAACGGGGGCTCAGGTTTCTGTCACTCCGGCAACCCCGCAATTGGCAAACGAGTACAAGATGCATTCCCCTAGGCCCATAAAGGTGAAGTGTCGTGTAGTCGATGTTCACACGACACCACTAGAAGAATAACACCACAACTTAAATATCATAACATTGAATATTACTCAACCATACTTCACTACTAACATTTAGACTTCACCCATGTCCTCAAGAACTAAACGAACTACTCACGAGACATCATATGGAACATGATCAAAGGTGATATGATGATGAATAACAATCTGAACATAAACCTTGGTTCAACGGTTTCACTCAATAGCATCAATAACAAGTAGAAATCAATACCGGGAGAGTTTCCCCTATCAAACAATCAAGATCAAACCCCAAATTGCTACGGCGGTGACGATGTCCAGCGGTGGAGACGGCGGTGATGATGGTGAAGATGATGATGATGGCGATGGAGATGATGTCCAGCTCGATGACGGTGACGATGGCGTCGATTTCCCCTCCCGGAGGGAATTTCCCGGCGGATCTCAGCCCGCCGGGAGAGCTCTTTCTCTCTGGTGTTCTCCGCCCCGCAGAGGCGGCTGTAACTCTTCGTGAGGTACCCTCTGAGCTTAGGTCTTCGGGACGAAGGATTTCGCGAAGAAAAGGAGGCAAGAGGGGCTGTGGGCCCCGTCCTCACAGGCGGCGCGGCCAGGCCCCGGGCCGCGCCTATGGGGGGGCCCACTCGGTTCCCGCCTCCCCTTCTGCTCGTCATCTCGAAAAATAGGATTTTGGTATAATTTCAATGTTGATCTTCCAAAATATTGCATTCTGACGGCGCTTTTTCCAAGAATCCTGGCTCCGGTGCTCGATCCTCCAATAATCATGAATCATGCAAAATAGATGAAATAACATAAGTATTATGTCCAAATATGAAATATATCAATGAATAACAGCAAATTATGATATAAAATAGTGATGCAAATTGGACGTATCAACTCCCCCAAGCTTAGACTTCGTCCCCAAGCGAAACTGAACTCGGTAAACAAGACCACATGTTTATGGAGTGAAGAGTCGATAAATAAAATATGGACAAGAAGCATCATATTCATTCACACAAGACATTCTAGTAAACATCTTCCTCATATAACTCAACTTGAAACAAGTATAAGGTGATCACAAATAAAGGTGCATAAGAAATCATAGTTGGTGATGGCAAACTTCGTTCTTGGTCAGAGAACAATTAACAGATTATACTTATCTCATTGAGCAGCGCTCTCATGTTAAAGTTTATATGGCACAACTTGCATACTCAATCATAATAGTCTCCTCATGATCATTGATAACTTGCAAAGCTATATTCATTCAGATAAAACTTGTACTAAATAAGGAAGAGTAAAAGACATGATGAAGCAAATCACAATATAATGGTTTAATCACAACAACTCAAATGCTTGCTCAAGATGGAGGGAAATAGGTTTACTGACTCAACATAAAGTAAAAGACAGGCCCTTCGCAGAGGGAAGCAGGGATTAAATCATGTGCTAGAGCTTTTTCAGTTTTGAAATCATATAAAGAGAATGAAAGTAACATTTTGAGAGGTGTTTGTTGTTGTCAACGACTGGTAGCGGGTACTCTAACCCCTTGCCAGACAAACCTTCAAATAGCGGCTCCCATTTTATTTTTATTTTGTGTGGCACTCCTTCCAACCTTTCTTTCACAAACCATGGCTAACCGAATCCTCGGGTGCCTGCCAACAATCTCATACCATGAAGGAGTGCCTTTTTATTTTAGTTTTATGATGACACTCCCCCCAACCTTTGCTTACACAAGCCATGGCTAACCGAATCCTTCGGGTGCCGTCCATCAATCACATACCATGGAGGAGTGTCTATTTTTATTAATTAATTTGGGACTGGGAATCCCATTGCCAGCTCTTTTTGCAAAATTATTGGATAAGCGGATGAAGCCACTAGTCCATTGGTGAAAGTTGCCCAACAAGATTGAAAGATAAAACACCACATACTTCCTCATGAGCTATAAAACATTGACACAAATAAGAGATAGTAAATTTTGAATTGTTTAAAGGTAGCACACGAAGTATTTACTTGGAATGGCAAAATACCATGTAGTAGGTAGTTATGGTGGATACAAATGGCATAGGTTTGGGTTAAGGTTTGGATGCACGAGAACTATTCCCTCTCAGTACAGTCTTTGGCTAGCAAGGTTAATTAGCAAGCATAAGAGTTGAAGGAAGCAAACAAATATACATGTGATAGGAATAATCATGCATCTTCCTTATAAGCACAAACAGTTTTAACTTCAGAATAATAAGCTATGAGCTAACAAGAAAGAAAGACAATGAAACAACTACATGTATTCCTCTTTTCTACTTAAACCTCAAAGTGTTGTTGCTATTGACCAATGCTAAGTTTGCCAAAACCAAATAGATTTATTCAATGCTCCCAAAGTGATACCAATACTAAAATCAAGATCAATCATATAACAGAGATTGCAAACTAAAATAAGATGTACAATATGTAAATGATAAGACTTCTCATTAATATTCCATAACGATAACTCACACCAAGGGATACATAGACAACCAACTAAAGGAGAGATACTTCCAAACTGCAACCCATCTTATATGATAACTTCCTACTCATGATATGACACTACTTGACAGTAAAAGTAAAAGATAGTGATGATGTGATACCGCGGCACTCCCCCAAGCTTGGAACAAACCAAGGGGATGCCAATACCGATGATGAATTACTCCTTCGGCGATGGTGGTGATGAATTCCTGACAAGCTTCTCAACAAGCTCCTGAAGCTCATCAATCTTGTACGTGAGGTTGCGAATCATCTCCGAATTGTGCTCAACGCGGTTAAGAAGTATATCTGACGGCGAGTCCCAACTCTTGGAGTTATTTCCCAACTCTTCACCCTCAGGCTTCATCCTTCCTGTAGTGTTAGAACGATCTATATCCCAATTGCTAGGCAATGCTGCCTTGGGAGTCCTTTCAATTTGACTATTGAAAATTAGATTGCGGAAGGGATGGTGAGTGCCTGAGAAGGATGTCTTCGGGGCTAGGTAATGACGTGGAACCCCTCCTCCGGTGCGAATTCTTGCGCTCTTGTTTGCACTAAAAGGGTTGTCCACCACCTTGACGCTTGCTATGGTAGCACGCGGGTGTGCGCGAGTCTTCCTCCACCTCTTCTTCATCCTCTTCCTTGACGCTCTTGTCCACCTCTTTCCACTCGGGATCTTGAATATCTTCATCCGAAAGCTCCTTGCCCTTGTTCTTGGAGACCATGGTGCTTCTAGACTGAAAACAGATCCTGGCAGAAAACAGCTCGAAACAAAACACGTCGAGAAAACGATATACGGACCAGGGTCCGGGGGATTATATAGCAAAAAAAAATTATGTCAAAAGGAAAGTACCAGGTCGAACCGGAGTCGGAAAGGGGCGACGAGGCGGCCAGCTCATAGGGCGGCGCGGGCCAAGGCCAGGCCGCGCCGGCCTATGGGGGCACGCCCTCGTGCGTCTCCTCCACTCCGTTTCGATCTCGTAATTTTTCATATTTTCCAAAAACAGCAAAAATATTGTTCGGAAAGTAAATTGCGAACTTTTCATTACCAGATGTTACCTATTCAAAGTCGAGTTCTGCTGTCAATTTGTCCTTTGATGAAGGCCTCCGGTGTTTCCACTCGAATAATATCAACATCTACATTATAAGAATCACCTGAGATATAATGCTTGAGTCTTTGTCCATTCACCACTTGTGTGGCATTGCCTTGGAGAGAGCTAATTTTAATTGCTCCTGAACGATACACCTCCTCAACAACATATGGTCCTTCCCACTTCGAGAGTAATTTCCCTGCAAAGAATCTGAGACGAGACCGATACAATAGGACTTTATCCCCAATATTAAATTCTCTTTTGATAATCCTTCTATCATGCCATTTCTTAACTTTCTCTTTAAAGAGTTTAGCATTTTCGTAAGCTTCACTTCTCCATTCGTCTAGAGAACTCAATTGCAACAACCTCTTATTACCGGCAAGTTTAGGATCTTTATTTAATTCTCTAACTGCCCAATAAGCTTTGTGCTCTAGTTCTAAAGGTAAATGACAAGCTTTCCCATAAACCATTTTATAAGGTGACATTCCCATGGGATTTTATAAGCAGTTCTATAAGCCCATAGTGCATCCTTCAATTTACTAGCCCAATTCTTTCTAGTTTTATTAACAGTCTTTTGCAAGATAGATTTAATTTCTCTATTTGATAGTTCTACTTGCCCACTAGTTTGAGGATGATAAGCGGAAGCAATTCTATGATTAATACCATATTTAGCGAGAGTTTTTCTAAAACCACCATGAATAAAATGAGAACCTCCATCAGTCATAATATATCTAGGAACTCCAAATCTAGGAAAAATAATATCTAAAAGCATTCTTAAAGAGGTCTCACCATCAACACTTTTTGTAGGTATGGCTTCCACCCATTTAGTAACATAATCAACAACAACAAGTATATGAGTGTTACCTTCAAGAGGGAAAAGGTCCCATGAAGTCAAATCCCCAACAATCGAATGGTTCAATAACAAGAGTATAATTCATAGGCATTTCATTGCGTCTGGAGATATTACCAACCCTTTGACATTCATCACAAGATAAGATAAACTTCCTTGCATCTTTGAAGAGAGTTGGCCAATAAAAACCTGATTGTAGAACCTTTTGCGCGGTTCTTTCTCCAGCGTGATGTCCTCCATAAGCACTACCATGACATTTACTCAATATCTCTTGTTGTTCATATTCGGGAACACATCTTCGCAGAATACCATCCACTCCTTCTTTATATAAGTGTGGGTCATCCCAAAAATAATGCCTCAAGTCATAAAAGAATTTCCTCCTTTGCTGAGCTGAAAAGGTTGGAGGCAAGTACTTGGAAACAATAAAGTTAGCATAATCAGATACCAAGGACTGTCTCGCGAGCTCACCTTTATTACAGCCAATTGTTCATTTGGAAACTATCATTAACAGGAACAGGATCATAAGCAATATTTTCCAATCTAGACAAATTATCAGCAACAGGATTATCAGCACCTTTCCTATCTACAATATGTAAATCAAATTCTTGCAACAGAAGTACCCATCTAATTAATAAGCCTTGGCTTAGCATCTTTCTTTTGCATAAGGTATCTGATTGCAGCATGATCAGTATGAATAGTAACTTTTGAATCAACAATATAAGATCTAAACTTATCACAAGCAAAGACTACAGCTAACAATTCTTTTTCAGTAGTAGCATAATTTCTTTGAGCAGCATCAAGAGTTTAACTAGCATAATGAATAACATTCAATTTTTTATTCACTCGCTGTCCAAGAACAGCGCCTACAGCAAAATCACTAGCATCACACATAATTTCAAATGCTAAATTCCAATCAGGAGGTTCAACTATAGGAGCAGTTGTTAAGGCTTTCTTTAGAGTTTCAAAAGCTTCCTTACAATCATCATCAAAAACAAAAGGTACATCTTTTTGAAGAAGATTAGTAAGAGGCTTTGAAATCTTGGAGAAGTCTTTAATAAACCTCCTATAAAACCCAGCATGACCAAGAACACTACGAATACCTTTAACATCCCTAGGATAGGGCATCTTCTCAATTGCTTCAACTTTAGCTCTATCAACTTCAATACCTCTCTCGGAAATTTTATGTCCCAATACAATTCCTTCATTAACCATAAAGTGGCATTTCTCCCAATTAAGAACAAGGTTAGTTTCTTCACATCTCTGCAAAACTTTATCAAGGTTCCGCAAGCAATTATCAAAAGAATTCCCATAGACAGAAAAATCATCCATGAATACCTCTACAATACTCTCGCAAAAGCCATGAAAAATAGCAGACATGCATCTTTGAAAAGTAGCAGGAGCATTACATAAACCAAAAGGCATACGTCTATAAGCATAAGTTCCATAGGGACAAGTGAAAGTGGTTTTCTCTTGATCTTTAGTTTTAACAGCAATTTGTGAAAACCCAGAATAACCATCAAGAAAACAAAAGTGAGTATTTTTAGATAACCTTTCTAACATTTGATCAATAAAAGGCAAAGGGTAATGATCTTTTTTAGTAACCTTATTAACTTTTCGATAATCAATGCACATTCTATATCCTACAACTACTCTTTGAGGTATGAGCTCATCATTATCATTAGGCACAACACATTCCTCCTTTCTTAGGAACACAATGCACAGGACTAACCCATCTACTATTAGCAATAGGATATATAATACCAGCTTCAAGAAGTCTTAATACCTCATTTCTTACCACATCCTTCATCTTAGGAATTAGACGACGCTGAGGTTCAACAACAGGCTTCGCATCATCTTCCATATTAATGGCGTGTTGGCAAATAGAGGGAGAAATCCCCTTCAAGTCATCAAGAGTGTAGCCAATAGCACCTCGGTGTTTCTTCAATATTTCCAATAACCTTTCTTCTTCAAACTCTGAAAGCTTAGAACTAATAATAACAGGATATATTTTCTTATCATCAATATGAGCATATTTAAGATTATCGGGCAATGGTTTTAAATCAAAGACAGGATCTTCCTTTGGTGGTGGTGTTGTACCCAGATCTTCCACCGGTAGATCATGCTTAAGAATAGGTTGGCGAAGAAAAATTTCATCAAGCTCATCTCTTTCTTGCCTAAAAACTTCACTCTCGCTATTCTCCAAATGTTGCTGCAAAGGATTATTAGGAACAAGAACAATAGATGCACACTGCTCCATTTTAAAATCATCATTAGGCGGATCAATTTTATAAGGAGTTTTGGTAAATTTAGAAAAGTTAAACTCATAAGATTCACCAGCAAATTTAGTCAAAATTTTCTCTTTCTTGCAATCTATAATAGCTCCACAAGTATTTAGAAAAGGTCTACCAAAAATGATAGGACAATATTCACTAGCAGCAGAACCAAGTACCAAAAAGTCAGCAGGATATTTAATCTTACCGCATAGAACTTCCACATCTCGAACAATACCAATTGGAGAGATAGTTTCTCTATTAGCCAGAATAACCACATTAATATCTTCAAGTTCACAAGAACCAATTTCGTGCATAATATCCGTGTAAAGCTCATAAGGAATAGCACTAATACTTGCACCAATATCACATAAACCATAATAGCAATGATCACCAATTCTAACAGATAGCATAGGAACACTAGCTTTCTTGGCCTTATTAGGATGTGAAACAATATTAGAAGCATCTTCACAGAAAATAATATGACCATCCTCCACATTTTTAGTCACAAGATCTTGAACTATTGCAACAGCGGGTTCAACTTTTATTTGTTCTTCAGGTTCTATAGGTTTCTTTTCACTTTTATGAACCGCACTATTTATAACAGAGTACTCCTTCATTTTAGCAGGGAAAGGAGTTTTTTCAATATAAGCTTCAGGAATAACATGATCAACAGTTTCAACTACAACACATTATTAATAGATGAATCAATTTTATCTTTATACGGTTCATGATACTTATCAAAATTCTTCTTAGGCAATTCATAATGAGAGGCAAAAGCTTTATAAAGATTTGCAGCAACTTGAGAATCAAGACCATAAGTAGCACTCATATTACGAAATTTATCAGTATCCATAAAAGCTTCAATGCATTTATAATCATAATTTATACCTGATTCTCTATCTTTGTCGTTCTCCCATCCTTCGGTATTTTCCTGGATCCGATTAAGAAGGTCCCTTTTAAACTCTTCTTTGTTGCGCGTGAATGATCCAGAACAAGAAGTATCCAGCAAGGTCTTGTCTTCAAAAGAAAGTCTTGCATAGAAATTATCAATAATAATATTACCAGGAAGCTCATGAATGGGGCATTTGAGCATTAAAGACTTCAATCTCCCCAAGCTTGGGCAATACTCTCTCCATCATGAGGCCAAAAATTATATGCGATTCCGATCCTTGTGAATTTCACTTGGAGGATAGAACTTAGAATAAAACCGGGCACAATATCATTCCATTCAAGAGAATCCACATTATCCAGTAATTTATACCAATGCGCCGCTTTACCAGACAGCGATATAGAGAATAGTTTCTTCCTCACTTCATCCATAGCAATACCTGCACACTTGAATAAACCGCATAATTCATGTAAGAACAGTAAATGATCTCTAGGGTGGACAGTTCCATCCCCTGTATAACGGTTACCCACTACGCGTTCAATAATTTTCATAGGTATTTTGTATGGTATCTCTTCCTTACCTGGCGCCTCATCCACTACCTTTGCAGTAGTAGCAGATTTCCCAAATAAACATTCAAAAGGAGATCTCTCCATAATGAATTATGGCAGCAGGCAGAAATAAAATCAGCACAAACAGTAGAAGTTTCCCTTACCAATTCCACTTACCAATAGCGCTTCACTCCCCGGCAACAGCGCCAGAAAATAGTTCTTATGACCCACAAGTATAGGGGGTGTATCGTAGTATCTTCGATAAGTAAGAATGTCGATCCCAACGAGGAGCAGAAGGTGTTGACAAGCAGTTTCGATGAAGGATTCACTGTAAATGCTCACAGGTATTCAGGGGGTTTTGATGTAACAGATGAACAAAGTACGAGTAAGTAAAGTGCGAGAGTAACAATTGCAGCGAGTGGCCCAATCCTTTTTAGCACAAAGGACAAGCCGGTTTGTTTACTTATGATGACCAAACGTTCTCGAGGACACACGGGATTTTAGTCTAGTGATTTCGCTACATACGGCTAATTAATCTTCATTGTTTTGATAAGTGTTGTGTGGGTGAACCTATGCTAATGTACCGCCCTTCCTAGGACTAATACATACTTGTGATTATACCCCTTGCAAGCATCCGCAACTACAAGAAAGTAATTAAGATAAATCTAACCACACTTAAACTCGAGATCCTGCTTATCCTCCGCATCGATATACCAACGGGGCTGTGCTTGTCACTCCGCAACCCCGCAATTGGCAAACGAGTACAAGATGCATTCCCCTAGGCCCATAAAGGTGAAGTGTCGTGTAGTCGACGTTCACACGACACCACTAGAAGAATAACACCACAACTTAAATATCATAACATTGAATATTACTCAACCATACTTCACTACTAACATTTAGACTTCACCCATGTCCTCAAGAACTAAACGAACTACTCACGAGACATCATATGGAACATGATCAAAGGTGATATGATGATGAATAACAATCTGAACATAAACCTTGGTTCAACGGTTTCACTCAATAGCATCAATAACAAGTAGAAATCAATACCGGGAGAGTTTCCCCTATCAAACAATCAAGATCAAACCCCAAATTGCTACGGCGGTGATGATGTCCAGCGGTGGAGACGGCGGTGATGATGGTGAAGATGATGATGATGGCGATGGAGATGATGTCCAGCTCGATGACGGTGACGATGGCGTCGATTTCCCCTCCCGGAGGGAATTTCCCGGCGGATCTCAGCCCGCCGGAGAGCTCTTTTCTCTCGGTGTTCTCCGCCCGCAGAGGCGGCTGTAACTCTTCGTGAGGTACCCTCGGAGCTTAGGTCTTCTGGACGAAGGATTTCGCGAAGAAAAGGAGGCGAGAGGGGTGGGCCCCCGTCCTCATCGGGCGGCGCGGGCAGCCCCGGCGCGCGCCGGCCTATGGGGTGGGCCCACCTCGGGTTCCCTCAGCTCCCTTCCGGCTCCCTTCGTCATCTGGAAAAATAGGATTTTTGGTATAATTTCCGTCAACTGATCTTCCAAAATATTGCATTCTGACGGCGCTTTTTCCAGCAGAATCCTGGCTCCGGTGCTCGATCCTCCAATAATCATGAATCATGCAAAATAGATGAAATAACATAAGTATTATGTCCAAATATGAAATATATCAATGAATAACAGCAAATTATGATATAAAATAGTGATGCAAATTGGACGTATCATCGTCTTCTCCTAATTGTGCTATCATTGTTGGATCTTGTGAGCTACCTAACATGATCAAGATCATCTATCTGTAATGCTACATGTTGTGTTTGTTGGGATCCGATGAATAATGAATGCTATGTTATGTTGATAATCAATCTATCATCTATGTGTTGTTTATGATCTTGCATGCTCTCTGTAGTAGAGGCTCCAAGTTTTTGCTTGTAACTCCAAGAGGGAGTATTTATGCTCGATAGTGGGTTCATGCCTCCATTAAATCTGGGGGAGTGACAGCAACCTCTAAGATTGTGGATGTGCTGTTGCCACTAGGGATAAAACAGCAATGCTATGTCTAATATTTGTTGATTACATTACGCACCATACTTAATGCAATTGTCTGTTGTTTGCAACTTAATACTGGAAGGGGTTCGGATGATAACCTGAAGGTGGACTTTTTAGGCATAGATGCATGCTGGATAGCGGTCTATGTACTTTGTCGTAATGCCCAATTAAATCTCACACTACTCATCATAACATGTATGTGCATGGTCATGCCCTCTTTATTTGTCAATTGCCCAACTGTAATTTTTTCACCCAACATGCTTATGTTACGTTGGGACAAAGTACTTTGGTTGTGTTGTGCAGGTTCCACGTTGGCGCCGGAATCCCTGGTGTTGCGCCGCACTACACTCCGCCGCCATCAACCTTCAACGTGCTTCTTGGCTCCTACTGGTTCGATAAACCTTGGTTTCTTGAGGGAAAACTTGCCGCTGTAAGCATCACACCTTCCTCTTGGGGTTCCCAACGGGCTCGTTAACTGCGTGCCAGCATCAAGACTTTTTCTGGCGCCGTTGCCGGGAAGATCAAGACACGCTGCAAGGGGAGTCTCCACTTCCAATCTTTTTTATTTTGTTTTTGTCTTGCTTTACTTTTATTTACTACTTTGTTTGCTGCATTATATCGAAAACACAAAAAATTAGTTACTTGTTTTACTTTACTTAATATCATGCATGTTTTTATTTCACTAGTTAAGCATAA
This sequence comes from Lolium multiflorum, assembly GCA_030979885.1. Taxonomy (NCBI): domain Eukaryota; kingdom Viridiplantae; phylum Streptophyta; class Magnoliopsida; order Poales; family Poaceae; genus Lolium; species Lolium multiflorum. The sequence continues at coordinate 45,342,214 of CM061753.1, read as the reverse complement.
TGGAAAGCAACAGTGAGCTTTTGAAGCTATTTCCTGAGTTAAGACATGGATTGTTTGATGCGAAAATTAAAAAACCTATTGAACCTTATTTGCATGCTAGTAGCAATGTTATTAGTATGAACACTATTATTTCTAAAGCTATGGAAGAATCTAAGCTTGGGGAAGTTGGTTTTGATGAGCATGATATTTTTAGTCCCCCAAGCATTGAGGAGAAAATTTTCTTTGATGATACTTTGCCTCCTATTTATGATGATTATAATGATAGTGGTCTTTTGGTGCCACCTACTATGGAGAGTAAATTTTATTATGATTATACTATGCCTCCTACACTTGATGAGAATAATAATGATAGCTACTTTGTTGAATTTGCTCCCACTACAACTAATAAAATTGATTATGCTTATGTGGAGAGTAATAATTTTATGCATGAGACTCATGATAAGAATGTTTAATTTGATAGTTATATTGTTGAGTTTGTTCATGATGCTACTAGAAATTATTATGAGTGAGGAAAATATGGTTGTAGAAGTTTTCATGTTACTAAAACACCTCTCTATATGCTGGAAATTTTGAAGTTACTTGTGTTTTATCTTCCTATGCTTGTCACTTTGTTCTTCATGAATTTATTTGTGTGCAAGATTCCTTTTCATAGGAAGTGGGTTAAACTTAAAAGTGTTTCTTATTTGCTTTTGATGCTCTCTTCTGCTTCAACTCTCATCGTTATGTGAGCATCATTGAAATTACTGAGCCCATCTTAATGGCTATAAAGAAAGCACTTCTTGGGGGATAACCCATGTTTTTATTTTTCTACTATTTTGTTGAGTCTTGGAAGTTGTTACTACTGTAGCAACCTCTCCTTATCTTAATTTTGTTGCATTGTTGTGCCAAGTAAAGTCTTTGATAGTAAGGTTCATACTAGATTTGGATTACTGCAGAAACAGATTTCTTGCTGTCACGAATCTGGGTTGAATTCTCTGTAGGTAACTCAGAAAATTCTGCCAATTTACGTGAGTGATCCTCAGATATGTACGCAACTTTCATTCAATTTGAGCATTTTCATTTGAGCAAGTCTGGTGCCTCTTAGAAATTCGTATTTACGGACTGTTCTGTTTTGAGAGATTCTGCCTTTATTTCGCATTGCCTGTTTTGCTATGCTTGATGGATTTCTTTGTTCCATTAACTTTCAGTAGCTTTGTGCAATGTCCAGAAGTGTTAAGAATGATTATGTCACCTCTGAACATGTGAATTTTGATTATGCACTAACCCTCTAATGAGTTGTTTTGAGTTTGGTGTGGAGGAAGTTTTCAAGGATCAAGAGAGGAGGATGATACAATATGATCAAGGAGAGTGAAAGCTCTAAGCTTGGGGATGCCCCTGGTTCATCGCTGCATATTTCAAGAAGACTCAAGCATCTAAGCTTGGGGATTCTCAAGGCATCCCCTCTTCATCGACAACATTAGCAGGTTCCTCTAGTGAAACTATATTTTTATTCCGTCACATCTTATGTGCTTTGCTTGGAGCGTCTGTTTGTTTTTGTTTTTGTTTTGTTTGAATAAAGTTGGATCCTAGCATTCATTGTGTGGGAGAGACACACGCTCCGCTGTTGCATATGGACAAATATGTCCTTAGGCTTTACTCATAATGTTCATGGCGAAGGTTGAACTGCTTCGTTAAATTGTTATATGGTTGGAAACGGGAAATGCTACATGTGGTAATTGGTATAATGCCTTGAATAATTTGATACTTGGCAATTGTTGTGCTCATGTTTAAGCTCTTGCATCATATACTTTGCACCTATTAATGAAGAAATACATAGAGGTTGTTGAAATTTGGTTTGCATGATTGGTCTCTCTAGAGTCTAGATATTTTCTAGTAAGGATCGAACAACAAGGAAGATGGTGTAGAGTCTTATAATGCTTACAATATGTCTTTTACGTGAGTTTTGCTGTACCGGTTCATACTTGTGTTTGTTTCAAATAACCTTGCTAGCCTAAGCCTTGTATTGAGAGGGATTACTTCTCATACATCCAAAATCCTTGAGCCAAACACTATGCCACTTGTGTCCACCATACCTACCTACTACATGGTATTTCTCTGCCAAAGTAAATTGCTTGAGTGCTACCTTTAAAATTTCTATTCTTTATCTTTGCAATATATAGCTCATGGGACAAATATCCTAAAAACTATTGTGGTATTGAATATGTACTTATGCATTTTATCTCTTATAAGTTGCTTGTTGAGCGATAACCATGTTCGGGGACGCCATCAACTACCCTTTGTTAAATATCATGTGAGTTGCTATGCATGTCCGTCTTGTCTGAAGTAAGGGCGATTTACCATGAGTTGAATGGTTTGAGCATGCATATTGTTAGAGAAGAGCATTGGGCCGCTAACTAAAGCCATGATCCATGGTGGAAGTTTCAGTTTTGGACAACAATCCTCAATCTCTTATGAGAATATTAATTGTTGTTGAATGCTTATGCATTAAAGAGGAGTCCATTATCTGTTGTCTATGTTGTCCCGGTATGGATGTCTAAGTTGAGAATAATCAAAGCGAAATCCAATGCGAGCTTTCTCCTTAGACCTTTGTACAGGCGGCATAGAGGTACCCCTTTGTGATACTTGGTTAAAACATATGTATTGCGGTGATAATCCAGGTAATCCGAGCTAATTAGGACAAGGTGCGGGCACTATTGGTAATCTATGCATGAGGCTTGCAACTTGTAGGATATAATTTACATGATACATATGCTTTATTACTACCGTTGACAAAATTGTTTCTTGTTTTCAAAATCAAAGCTCTAGCACAAACATAGCAATCAATGCTTCCCTCTGCGAAGGGCCTTTCTTCTACTTTTATGTTGAGTCAGTTCACCTATTTCCTCCCATCTTAAGAAGCAAACACTTGTGTGAACTGTGCATTGATTCTTACATATTTGCATATTGCACTTGTTATATTACTTTATGTTGACAATATCCATGAGATATACATGTTACAAGTTGAAAGCAACCGCTGAAACTTAATCTTCCTTTGTGTTGCTTCAATACCTTTACTTTGAATTTATTGCTTTATGAGTTAACTCTTATGCAAGACTTATTGATGCTTGTCTTCAAAGTACTATTCATGAAAAGTCTTTGCTATATGATTCAATTGTTTACTCATTGCATCTATATTGCTTCGAATCGCTGCATTCATTACATGTGCTTACAATAGTATTGATCAAGATTATGATGGCATGTCACTTCAGAAATTATCTTTGTTATCGTTTACCTACTCGGACGAGTAGGAACTAAGCTTGGGGATGCTGATACGTCTCCAACGTATCGATAATTTCTTATGTTCCATGCTACTTTTATGATGATACACACATGTTTTATACAAACTTTATGTCATATTTATGCATTTTCCGGCACTAACCTATTAACAAGATGCCGAAGAGCCAGTTGCTGTTTTCTGCTGTTTTTGGTTTCAAATCCTAGTAAGGAAATATTCTCGAATTGGACGAAATCAACGCCTGGGATCTTATTTTTCCACGAAGCTTCCAAGTCCGGAGAGGAAACGAAGTGGGGCGACGAGGCGCCCACACAACAGGGCGGCGCAGCCCAAGCCCTGGCCGCGCCGGCCTGGCGTGTGGGGCCCTCGTGGCGCCCCTAAACCTACCTCTTCCGCCTACTTAAGCCTTCGTCGATAATAACCAACGAGAGCCACGATACGGAAAACCTTCCAGAGACGCCGCCGCCGCCAATCCCATCTCGGGGATTCAGGAGATCGCCTCCGGCACCCCGGAGAGGGGAATCATCTCCCGGAGGACTCTTCACCGCCATGGTCGCCTCCGGAGTGATGTGTGAGTAGTTCACCCCTGGACTATGGGTCCATAGCGTAGCTAGATGGATGTCTTCTCCTAATTGTGCTATCATTGTTGGATCTTGTGAGCTGCCTAACATGATCAAGATCATCTATCCGTAATGCTACATGTTGCATTTGTTGGGATCCGATGAATAATGAATGCTATGTTATGTTGATTATCAATCTATCATCTATGTGTTGTTTATGATCTTGCATGCTCTCCTAGTAGAGGCTCTGGCCAAGTTTTTGCTTGTAACTCCAAGAGGGAGTATTTATGCTCGATAGTGGGTTCATGCCTCCATTAAACTGGGGAGTGACAGAACCCTAAGGTTTGGATGTGTTGCCACTAGGATAAAACATCAATGCTATGTCTAAGGATATATTTGTTGATTACATTACGCACCATACTTAATGCAATTGTCTGTTGTTTGCAACTTAATACTGGAAGGGGTTCGGATGATAACCGAAGGTGGACTTTTTAGGCATAGATGCATGCTGGATAGCGGTCTATGTACTTTGTCGTAATGCCCAATTAAATCTCACACTACTCATCATAACATGTATGTGCATGGTCATGCCCTCTTTATTTGTCAATTTCCCAACTGTAATTTGTTCACCCAACATGCTTATTCTTATGGGAGAGACACCTCTAGTGAACTGTGGACCCCGGTCCATTCTTTTACATCGAATACAATCTACTGCAATACTCGTTCTATTGTTCTCTGCAAACATCATCATCCACACTATACATCTAATCCTTTGTTACAGCAAGCCGGTGAGATGACAACCTCACTGTTACGTTGGGACAAAGTACTTTGGTTGTGTTGTGCAGGTTCCACGTTGGCGCCGGAATCCCTGGTGTTGCGCCGCACTACACTCCGCCGCCATCAACCTTCAACGTGCTTCTTGGCTCCTACTGGTTCGATAAACCTTGGTTTTTTACTGAGGGAAACTTGCCGCTGTACGCATCACACCTTCCTCTTGGGTTCCCAACGGGCTCGTTAACTGCGTGCATCACTCACCTCTCTAACTTACTCCTCCAATTCGCTTGCAGATGGAGCCACTCAACCAGACCAAGTTTTACCAGCTGGGCAATGGCGGTAGCTTGATTTTCGAGAGGGACTTGGATGCTTTGTCTGAGCATCTCGGGCGCCCACACCCGGAGTTCTTCGGAACTCAAGTCAACGACCAGTCCGGAGGGGAACTACAGTGGGTTATCATCGCGGACCTGAGAGGCAAGATGGAGCCTCCCATATCCGAGAGGATCCACTTCTCCATCCGGGAGAGCAACTGGTTGGACGGACTTGCTCGTGCTCTGCAGGAAGCACTAGCCCGTATGTGCGGGCAGAATGTGATTGGGATCCAGGAAACTCGCTTCGCTCACTTTGCGAGGCATGACTCCATTGGAGGACCCATGGACCTGCAGTAACACCCCGAGCTGAAGCACCACGTGGAGCACCTTGACTTTATGCTGCACGAGACCCAGAAGGAGCTGGACAACGCTCGCTTCTACACCAACCAGACTCACCTCCACCTGTCTCAACAGACTGAGACCATCAAGATGCTTGCCAAGGATCGCAAGACACTCCGCCAGCAGCGAGCCAAGAAGGACTCCACCATCGCTCGCCTCCGCGCGAAGATAGCATCCTTGGAGGAGACTGTTCAGGCTCAGGAGACTCAGCTGAGGGAAATGGAAGAAGAAGGTGAAGACATTCAGGGAGGAGCAGCCTTCCTGAGTGATGATGATGACTTCGAAGAGGATGAGAACACTGATGTGGAAGACTATGAGTTCATGGAGGCCGGAGAAGATGACTACATCCCGATAGATGTAGATGATGAGTAGTTTCACTTGTTCACTTGCGTAGGTGTGAGTTTGTATCAGGATCCCTTGTATCGTAGCATGGAGAAATGGTTCTTAAAACCATTAATGTGTTAGCTTGTAATGTGTGTTGTTTGAAATGAATGAAAGTGTTGTTTGTTTCAACATAACAAGTTCTCAAGTTTTAAACTTTTGAACTTACTCAAAACAAGCCATAGAAAATTCCCTCTTATCTCATGAATATTATTAGGACTTGTTAGGACTATGAAGACTATGAAGACGCCTTATATATACCTACAGGCAGCTGACTTGGAGATAGTCCTCCTCATAGTCTGGCCAAGTTAATAGCCAGGGACAAAGCCGTGAGTACATTTGGAATTGTACTCGCACCCATCACGAAGATACTAACAAGATCTAACAATTGAGACAAGGAAGAGAGGACAGTTTCTCTTGTGGATATAGCATGCACAAGAGTATCAGTTTCTCTTGTGGATATAACATGCACAAGAGTATAAGTTTCTCTTATGGATATAGCATCCCGACATCGCAATTGATGGGAACACTAAGGTGGTACTATGGCATCTCTATATCTTTATTGAAGAAGATACTTCAAAAGATATCTACGACATCTCTATATCTTTATTGAAGAAGAGTTAGCTTCACGTCATCTCAGTTGATGGAGAAACTAGGGAAGTTCTATGACATCTCTATATCTTTATTGAAGAAGATACTTCAAAAGATAGCTATGACATCTCTATATCTTTATTGAAGAAGAGTTCCTCTACATGAAACACTAGGAGAAGTCCCCCACTTTGTTTGATTTTCTCACGACCATCTCCATATGATCGACACACGCCTTTCTCGTACCCTTCCGGTACCTCCAACAAACATTTCCTTTGTAAAGCATTTAGCAAAACAAAACTCAAGCCCAGGTTAAGTATGGCCATTTCAACTTGTCCATGACCATGGACGCGGCTATTCGAATAGTTTTGACTCTGCAGAGTTTGCGCACTTTCCCCACAAGAACCGATAAATCCGCCGGAATCATCCCCGGATCGTCATACGAAAGTATGCGAGTCTCGGATAATTAGTCATAGTCTTTCGCCTGTCTCCCTTGGCACGAGTCCTTCCCTACGGGCTTACCCCTTCCCGGCACCCCGGCAGCATACCTCCTTTTGAGCGTATCTCCGGTGCCATGACAGAAGACCCCCAGTAATCGTCCGGCTATAGGCAACTACAGTGTATTGCCTTCTTCAGAGCGCAACCCGGCGTCAGAGGTCATCGTGACCCTCTCTAGAAAGTTGTGAAGATGTCTCATGCCAATTTCGACAGACTACGGACTAAGCCCGTGCCCACTTTGGATAGTGTGGTTGCGCTAGTATAGTTGGGACGGCGAACACTTATACGCAGTGCCCTTTTTGAAAACATAACATCCACACTCCCTTGGCTTGCCAACATACAACCATACACCACTTTTCCGAACATATTTGTCAAGATCCTTTGCTTTCTTAAAACATACACTTGGGTTAACTCACCCAAGGTTTTCATAAACATTTAAAACAAGGTAAACTTTGAGGGGTTCCCAACCTATAGTTTCATGAGTGGAACTAAAACATCACCATGGCCGAGATGAAAGTCATCACGCCCATGAGGGTATGAAAATGTGGTATTTGGAGTGGATCATACTTGCTTAAGGTAAGCATGTATAATGACAACATAAGAGGGAATATACTTACAGATTTGTGGTGTTGTCTAACCAAATCAATATATGGGAATGGGAATTTACCAATACCAACACTACTTAGGTAAATAGGCATACTCATCACAATTTGAGAATACACCAAGATCATGGCATTGATACCTCTACACTAGAAAGGGGGTGTCGTCTGAATCTTGTCCCGAGGTGGAACATGTTCAAGCTAGAAGTATAAAACAAGTTGGATAACAACGGCCATGATGCCATACATCCAACTAATTACCAAGACCTTGACAAGATAATACTACTAGAGATATCATGCTTGCATTCAAGCATAGAGGACAATAATATGGAGATCATCACACATAGAACCAAAATGATAATGATAGCAACAAGATGACATCCAAGAGACATCACATCAGAGATCAAAAGATGGCTTGCCTTGGTTGTCTTGTCCCTGGTCTTCCTCAAATCCTTCTCTGAAGTCCTCCCCTTCAACTTCACCCTCGTTCGTATCTAGCATCGCAAAAGTAAACGATACATACAATCAATACACAACTCAAGAACCAAGGGTAAAATAAATAAAAGATGAAAACATGCAGGGGAGTTGTTTGACAGTAACAAATCATAGGTTGGCCATTTTTAAAATAAAAAGGTGACAAGGATTTGAATAAAACAAATAGATTTTAAACCTATCATTGCATGTGACACACATACATTCATAACCAGAGACAAAATATCATGAACAGAGACTACTGGTATTTTTCCTAGATGCACAGTAACAAAACAAGATCAACAAAATTGGATTCATCCAAAAATATTAATTTTCCAATTTTAGAGGCTAGAAATACTAACCAGAATACAATGGCCATGTTCTATTTACTAAAAATCGTATAAAATCCTAAAAATACATGGTCAGTGGCATCTGGTAGATATTCTCAATCTTGTTCTACTGCAATTGGAATCATCTCAATTGGATCTAGCAAACTAAAGTTATTCACAAAAATGCTTGCAGATACATTTCAAGTTTTAAATTTATTTCAAAAAATTTAAACGGATTTCCCGTGGGCAGGAAACTCTGGGCCGTGTGGGTGCTGCGGTGATGGGCCGGCCCACTGGGGCTCTCCGATGGCGGGATAAAAGGAAAAAAAGAAAAAGGCCGGGGGCCCGTGGCGGGCCAGGCCGGCGGACGTGGCCATGCACGCCGACGTTGCCGTGCATGCGCCATGCGCCCGTCCGATCTAGATCCGACAGTCCATATCTGGCGCGTACTCGACGTCTATCGCGCCTGTCGGTACAGGAGAAGAAAGGGGCGGCGCGGCAGCTTACTGGCGGTCCACGGCGACTCGGTGGCGTGCAGACGTGTGGGCGGCGTGGTCGTGCGGCTCGTGGTTGTCCTGGCGGCGCTCGGACACGTCGTCGTCGCCTCGTTCCGTGGCGTCTGCATCACGGGCGTCGTTAGAGCGTCGTCATCGTCGTCGTCTCGCTGCAGACCTACGCGAAAGGGGTAGGGGAAAAGGTTTAGGGCTGCAGGGGACGGTGCTGGCGACGAGCAAGAGGAGAGGGAGGTGTCGTTGGCGTCACGGCGGTGACCACCTGCGCGTCACCCATGCGGTGAGCGTCTCGGGCGGCGACAGCAGCGGCGACAGCAGCTAGGCAAGGGTTTGGGAAGCCTAACGGCGTGAGTGAGGGGGAGATGAAGGGAGAGGAGTGGCTATCGGTGGGGTTTTATAGGCGGAGAGGGGTGCGGTAGTGGGGTGGGCGGTGGCGATGGCCAACGGGCGCGCGAGGGCTGGCGTCACCAGCTGGGCCCGGAGTGACGTCCTCCTGGTGGCGTTAGCAGGGGAGGGAGTCGAGGAGGCGTGCGTGCAGTTGAGGCCGATGGCGCGCCGAGCGAGGCTCTATGCCATCATGTCTCTGGCAGGCGTGCGCGGGCTGGGGGAGGCTAGGGTTTTGGGTGGAGAATGGCGACCGGTGGCCTGTGGGCCAGAAGAGAGGGGGTGGTGCGGTTAGGGTTGGGCCAGGGCAGAGGAGGGAGAGCTGGTGTTGTCCACGGCCCAAACTAGGGAGAGAAAAGAGAGGGAGGGAAAATAAGAAAAAAGAGAGGGGGAAGCTTTCCCTCTTCTTTTGTCCCTTGGCAGCACCCAAAAAGAGAAGAGAGAGAAAGGAAAAAGGGGCAGCGGTGAATAGAGAAATGGCCATGCCATGTGCAAGTGCCAAAGGGTGGCAACATGTGTGTGCACAAGTGTTGAAGAGCAAAAAGAAAAATAAGAGGTGGTGATGGTGTCAGAGGTGCAAAACCCTAGGTGATGAAGTACATATCAACACACCAAGTGAAGTTCAAACTAGGTTAAGCAAGAATTAAATCTAAGCACACTCACAAATATCAAACAAAAGTTTTTGTTGGCTCCAATTTTCAAGTTGTTTTGAAAATATGCAGGTTCTGAAAAATGGGGTGTTACAGACTTTCCCCCTTAGAAGAATCTCGTCCCAAGATTCCGAGGCTATGAGCTTGAAGAGGTAGGGGAACTCCTTCCTGAGGTAATCTTCGCGTTCCCAGGTGGCTTCATCTTCTGAGTGGTTACTCCACTGAACCTTATAAAACTTGATCTTCCTCCGACGAGTGACTCGTACAGCCTCTTCCAGAATGCGTACGGGGTTCTCCCGGTAGGTTAAGTCGTGATACAGATCGATAGCGCGATAATCGATATCCTTGAAGGCTTCCGGGGTATTAGGTACTTGGAGACATTTGCGAAGTTGGGAGATATGGAAGACATCATGGAGTTCTGACAACTCAGGGGTAATTCCAGTTGATAAGACACTTCTCCTCGGCGGCTTAGTACTTTGAAGGGTCCAATTTACCTTGGTGCTAGCTTGCCCTTGACGTGAAAACACTTCATTCCTTTGAGTGGTGTGACTCGAAGATAGGCAAAATCTCCGGTCTTGAAAACAGTAATCCACACATTGGCGGATAGTACCGTCTCTTTTATCCACGAAGATCACATGTGATCCCCATGGTGAAGCACTAGGTCGGATCAGACCTTTGCTCAACATGTCATCCAACTGTCTCTTCAACTCAATCAGCTCTTGAGGGTTCATGCGATAGGGTCTTTGAGCTATTGGTGCGGTACCCGGGATTAATTCAATGATGAACTCGATATCCCGATCTGGGGGCATACTGGGCAACTCTTCACGAAAAACATCAGGGTACTTACAAACGATGGGAACCTGATCAATGGTTGGTCCAGAGATGCTTTTCTTGCAGAAGGCTTTAGATGAGTGTATGGTGGCGGTGTATTTTACTGGTAAACCTTGATCATTTGCTAGGGTGATGGATTTTTGGGCGCAATCAATGTGTCCCTTATACTTTGTCATCCAATCCATACCAAGTATAACCTCTAAACCTTGAGCTCCTAGAACTATAAGGTCGACTTGGAAAGGTACTCCTTGTATAATTATAAGAACTTGTGTGCAAGATAGACGAGTTTTAGCGGTGGATCCGGGAATTTGGACTAACATGAGGCGTCTCATGACAGTAGGCTCCATCCCACTTTTCTTAACGAAGGGTTCGGTAACGAAAGAATGAGATGCTCCGGAATCAAACAAGCCTCCAGGAGAATGGCCGAGGAACGTACCCATCACAATATCTGGAGTCTCCTCAGATTCTTCAGCGTTGACATGATTCAGGTGTCCATGGGCAGCATTGGCTTGCTTCTTGATCACGGGCTTCTTTCCTGAGGCAGTTCTGGCTTGAGCTTGATTGGGCCTAGGTGCATTGGCGCGCTGAGGTGTCTTTATCTTGGTAGGGCACTCACGAGAGAAGTGCCCCGGCTTCCCACAAGTGAAACAACCATCTCCCGGGGTACGAGCTGGGGATTGGGACGGGGGTTGTTGTTGTAACCTCCTCCTCCGGAACGATACTGCGGAGCTGCACGGTTGGTATTGTAACTATTGGGACGATAGGAAGGAGCTCAGGTGGGGTTTCTCTGTGGCGGGTTGGATGTTCTAGCAGGGGGTGGGCTGTGGTACTTGGGGTTGCTGGGTCCACCCTATTGCTGCTGCATCTTGCGCTTCCTGGTCTCATAAGCAGCCTTGCGCTTGGATTCCACCATAATAGCGGCATCCACTAGCGCTTCCAAGTCAGGGTAGGGTTCAGCCACAAGGATACTCTGGATTTCCTCATGCAGACCATTCATGAAGCGGTCTCGCTTCTTATCATTGGTATCTGTGTCCTGAGGGGCATACCTTGCCAAGGTGTTAAACCTGTCGAGATAATCCACAACATTGGAGTTGTTCTGCTTCAAGTTGAAGAACTTATCACGCTTCAACTTGATCAAACCCGTGGGAATATGTGCCTTACGGAACTTGGCGGTAAACTCCTCCCAGTTGATGACATGGTCGGGGGCTTGCATGGCTTTGACTTTCTCCCACCATGCTCTCGCAGGGCCCGAGAGAAAATGAGTGGCGAGAAGAACCTTCTCCTGAGCTCCAATAGCAGCGACCTCAAGGTTGTTCTCAATGGTGCGGAGCCAATCATCCGCGTCGCGAGGTGCGGTGCATTTGGAGAACACGGGCGGGTTGGTATTCTGAAAGTCCCTGAGATGTGATCTTGGAGCTTCTTCGCCGTGCCCTTCTCTATATTCATCATCACGGTTTCCGGCGGTGGCTCTGGCAATCTGCCTGAGTGCGGCGATGTTGGCTTCACTTTCTGCGTGGGCATTCTGATGGTCCTCCATTATGAGGCGCGGAATTTGGGCCATGTTAGGATCCGGGGGTGGTGGGGGTGGAGGGTTATCGGAGCCGGAACCTCCTCGGCGAGTCTCGACCATCTGGGGAGAGAAGAGGGTAAGACAAATGGAACTCCGGTAGGAAAGTCCTCTTCAAGGGGGAGGGTATGTAAATGCATGAACGATTTTTTTATCAAAAACGGAAGAAGGCAATCAACTCAAAAACAAACGACCATAATCATAACCATAGATAGTACCCAAAAGGACCAAGGTTCACAACCATCATAAGGTCACATAAGGACCAACACAGTACGGTACTACATCGGGGACATCACATCCTAACATAAGTCTCGCAAGTGCACAACTAGAAGTCGTCGAGAGGGGTGGAAAAGTCATCAAACGGAGGCTCCTCGGGGTCTTCCTCCTCATCATCTGGGGTAGCCTCGACGGTGTGGAGAGGCGCGGGATCCTCGGCCTCGTTGTTGATGAAGGCGCGGTCATTGTCGTCCTCTTCATCAAGCCCGTCAAGTCCTTCCTCTTCCATGTAGTCCTCATCGTTGCTAACGAGAGCGGTATGCTCCTTACGGATATCCTCGCCCTCGTCCTGGAGGCTCTCTAGCTTGTCCTCGGCATCGCGGAGGGCAGACTTGAGGTGTGCTGCGCGTAGTTGACGTATGTCTTTCCGTTCAACACGCGACCGTTGGGAACCCCAAGAGGAAGGTGTGATGCGTACAGCAGTAAGTTTCCCTCAGTAAGAAACCAAGGTTTATCGAACCGAGGAGCCAAGAAGCACGTTGAAGGTTGATGGCGGCGGAGTGTAGTGCGGCGCAACACGGGGAATTCCGGCGCCAACGTGGAACCTGCACAACACAACCAAATTACTTTGCCCCAACGTGACAGTGAGGTTGTCAATCTCACCGGCTTGTTGTAACAAAGGATTAGATGTATAGTGTGGATGATGATTGTTTGCAGAAAACAGTAGAACAAGTATTGCAGTAGATTGTATTCGATGTAAAAGAATGGACCGGGGTCCACAGTTCACTAGAGGTGTCTCTCCCATAAGATAAATAGCATGTTGGGTGAACAAATTACAGTTGGGCAATTGACAAATAAAGAGGGCATGACCATGCACATATATGTTATGATGAGTAGTGTGAGATTCAATTGGGCATTACGACAAAGTACATAGACCGCTATCCAGCATGCATCTATGCCTAAAAAGTCCACCTTCAGGTTATCATCCGAACCCCTTCCAGTATTAAGTTGCAAACAACAGACAATCGCATTAAGTATGGTGCGTAATGTAATCAACAAATACATCCTTAGACATAGGATTGATGTTTTATCCCTAGTGGCAACAGCACATCCACAACCTTAGAACTTTTTGTCACTGTCCCAGATTTAATGGAGGCATGAACCCACTATCGAGCATAAATACTCCCTCTTGGAGTTACAAGTAAAAACTTGGCCAAAGCATCTACTAGCAACGGAGAGCATGCAAGATCATAAACAACACATAGATGATAGATTGATAATCAACATAACATAGCATTCACTATTCATCGGATCCCAACAAACGCAACATGTAGCATTACAAATAGATGATCTTGATCATGTTAGGTAGCTCACAAGATCTAACAATGATAGCACAATTAGGAGAAGACGGCCATCTAGCTACTGCTATGGACCCGTAGTCCAAGGGTGAACTACTCACACATCATTCCGGAGGCGACCATGGCGGTGAAGAGTCCTCCGGGAGATGATTCCCCTCTCCGGCAGGGTGCCGGAGGCAATCTCCTGAATCCCCCGAGATGGGATTGGCGGCGGCGTCTCTGGAAGGTCTTTCGTATCGTGGCTCTCGGTACTGGGGTATTCGCGACGAAGACTTTAAGTAGGCGGAAGGGCGGAGTCGGAGGGCTGACGGGGGGCCCACAAGCTAGGGCCGCGTGGGCCCCCCGGCCGCCGCCTAGTGTGGCGGCGCCTCGTCGCCCACTTCGGTTCCCTTTCGGTGTTCTGGAAGCTTCGTGGAAAAATAGGCCCCGGGCGTTGATTTCGTCCAATTCGAGAATATTTCCTTACTAGGATTTCTGAAACCAAAAGAAAACAGAATCGCTCTTCGGCATCTCGTTAATAGGTTAGTGCCGGAAATTGCATAAATATGACATAAAGTATGTATTAAACATGTGTGTATCATCATAAAACAAGCATGGAACATAAGAAATTATCGATACGTTGGAGACGTATCAGCATCCCCAAGCTTAGTTCCTACTCGTCCCGAGTAGGTAAACGATAACAAAGATAATTTCTGAAGTGACATACTATCATAATCTTGATCATACTATTGTAAGCACATGTAATGAATGCAGCGATTCGAAGCAATGGTAAATATAATGAGTAAACAATTGAATCATATAACAAAGACTTTTCATGAATAGTACTTTCAAGACATGCATCAATAAGTCTTGCATAAGAGTTAACTCATAAAGCAATAAATTCATAGTAAAGGTATTGAAGCAACACAAAGGAAGATTAAGTTTCAGCGGTTGCTTTCAACTTGTAACATGTATATCTCATGGATATTGTCAACATAAAGTAATATAATGAGTGCAATATGCAAGTATGTAAGAATCAATGCACAGTTCACACAAGTGTTTGCTTCTTGAGATGGAGAGAAATAGGTGAACTGACTCAACATAAAAGTAGAAGAATGGCCCTTCGCAGAGGGAAGCATTGATTGCTATGTTTGTGCTAGAGCTTTGATTTTGAAAACAAGAAACAATTTTGTCAACGGTAGTAATAAAGCATATGCATTATGTAAATTATATCGTACAAGTTGAAAGCCTCATGCATAGATTACCAATAGTGCCCGCACCTTGTCCTAATTAGCTCGGATTACCTAGATTATCATCGCAATACATATGTTTTAACCAAGTGTCGCAAAGGGGTACCTCTATGCCGCCTGTACAAAGGTCTAAGGAGAAAGCTCGCATTGGATTTCTCGCTTTTGATTATTCTCAACTTAGACATCCATACCGGGACAACATAGACAACAGATAATGGACTCCTCTTTAATGCATAAGCATTCAACAACAAATAATATTTTCATAAGAGATTGAGGATAGTTGTCCAAAACTGAAACTTCCACCATGGATCATGGCTTTAGTTAGCGGCCCAATGCTCTTCTCTAACAATATGCATACTCAAACCATTCAACTCATGGTAAATCGCCCTTACTTCAGACAAGAAACATGCATAGCAACTCACATGATATTCAACAAAGGGTAATTGATGGCGTCCCCAGGAACATGGTTATCGCTCAACAAGCAACTTATAAGAGATAAGATGCATAAGTACATATTCAATACCACAATAGTTTTTAGGCTATTTGTCCCATGAGCTATATATTGCAAAGGCGAAGAATGGAAATTTTAAAGGTAGCACTCAAGCAATTTACTTTGGAATGGCGGAGAAATACCATGTAGTAGGTAGATATGATGGACACAAGTGGCATAGTGTTTGGCTCAAGGATTTTGGATGCATGAGAAGTATTCCCTCTCAATACAAGGCTTAGGCTAGCAAGGTTATTTGAAACAAACACAAGTATGAACCGGTACAGCAAAACTCACATAAAAGACATATTGTAAGCATTATAAGACTCTATACCGTCTTCCTTGTTGTTCGACCCTTACTAGAAAATATCTAGACCTTAGAGAGACCAATCATGCAAACCAAATTTTAGCAAGCTCTATGTATTTCTTCACTAATAGGTGCAAAGTATATGATGCAAGAGCTTAAACATGAGCACAACAATTGCCAAGTATCACATTATTCAAGATATTATACCAATTACCACATATAACATTTTCCGTTTCCAACCATATAACAATTTAACGAAGTTTCAACTTCGCCATGAATATTATGAGTAAAGCCTAAGGACATATTTGTCCATATGCAACAGCGGCGTGTCTCTCTCCCACACAATGAATTCTAGGATCCAACTTTATTCAAAAAAAAAAAAAAACATACAGACGCTCCAAGTAAAGCGCATAAGATGTGATGGAATAAAAATATAGTTTCATTAGAGGAACCTGATAATGTTGTCGATGAAGAAGGGATGCCTTGGGCGTCCCCAAGCTTAGATGATTGAGTCTTCTTGAAATATGCAGGGATGAACCACCGGGGCATCCCCAGAGCTTTCACTCTCCTTGATCGTATTGTATCATCCTCCTCTCTTGATCCTTGAAAACTTCCTCCACACCAAACTCAAAACAACTCATTAGAGGGTTAGTGCATAATCAAATTTCACGTGTTCAGAGGTGACATAATCATTCTTAACACTTCTGGACATTGCACAAAGCTACTGAAAGTTAATGGAATAAAGAAATCCATCAAGCATAGCAAAACAGGCAATACGAAATAAAAGGCAGAATCTATCAAAACAGAACAGTCCGTAAAGACGGATTTTCTAGGTGCACCAGACTTGCTCAAATGAAAATGCTCAAATTGAATGAAAGTTGCATACATATCTGAGGATCACTCACGTAAATTGGCAGAATTTTCTGAGTTACCTACAGAGCCTCCTACTGCTCAAATTCGTGATAGCAAGAAATATGTTTCTGCGCAGCAATCCAAATCTAGTATGAACCTTACTATCAAAGACTTTACTTGGCACAACAATGCAACAAAATTAAGATAAGGAGAGGTTGCTACAGTAGTAACAACTTCCAAGACTCAAATATAAAACAAAAGTGCTGTAGTAAAATCATGGGTTGTCTCCCATAAGCGCTTTTCTTTAACGTTTAAGGCGCAGAAAGTGTGTATCAAGTAACATCAAGAGATGAAGCATCAACATCATAATTTGTTCTAATGATAGAATCAAAAGGTAACTTCATTCTCTTTCTAGGGAAGTGTTCCATACTTTTCTTGAGAGGAAATTGATATTTAATATTACCTTCCTTCATGTCAATAATAGCACCAGCAGTTCGAAGAAAAGGTCTTCCCAATATAATGGGACAAGATGCATTGCATTCAATATCCAACACAACAATATCAACGGGGATAGGGTTATTGTTAACAGTAATGCAAACATTATCAACTCTTCCCAAAGGTTTCTTTGCAGAATTATCAGCAAGATTAACATCCAAATAACAATTTTTCAATTGTGGCAAGTCAAGCATGTTATAGATTTTTCTAGGCATAACGGAAATACTTGCACCAAGATCACATAAAGCATTACAATCAAAGTCATTGACCTTCATATTAATGATGGGCTCCCAACCATCCTCTAACTTCCTAGGAATAGAAGCTTCACGATTTAATTTCTCTTCTCTAGCTTTTATGAGAGCATTTGTAATATGTTTTGTAAAGGCCAAATTTATAGCACTAGCATTAGGACTCTTAGCAAGTTTTTGTAAGAACTTTATAACTTCAGAGATGTGACAATCATCAAAATCTAAACCATTATAATCTAACGAAATGGGATCATTGTCCCCAATGTTGGAAAAAATTTCAGCAGTTTTATCACAAGCAGTTTCAGCAGTTTTAGCAGTTTCAGGCAGTTTTGCAGGCTTTGCATTAGAAGTAGAAACATTGCCAACACCAATTATTTTACCATTGATAGTAGGAGGTGCAGCAACATGTGGAGCATTAGCATTACTAGTGGTGGTAATAGTCCAAACTTTAGCTATATTGTCTTCTTTAGCATTTTCTTCTTTTTCCCACCTAGCACGCAATTCGGCCATCAATCTTATATTCTCATTAATTCTAACTTGGATGGCGTTTGCTGTAGCAAATGACTTAATATCATTATTTTCATTAGGCATAACTTTCGATTTCAAAAGATCAACATCAGCAGCAAGACTATCGACTTTAGAAGCAAGTATATCAATTTTCCCAAGCTTTTCTTCAACAAATTTGTTAAAAGCAGTTTGTGTACTAATAAATTCTTTAAGCATGGCTTCAAGTCCAGGGGGTGTATTCCTATTATTGTTGTAATAATTCCCATAAGAATTACCATAACCGTTACCATTATTATAAGGATATGGCCTATAATTGTTACTAGAATTGTTCCTGTTGTGGGTATACTTCATGGGTGTACCATCGACAGTGCCTAGATCCGGCAAGCCCGGGTGGCCCACAGATGGTGATGAGGCATGTGGCCCATCGGGCGGCCCAGTTGCTGTTGATCATGAAGGAAGAAGTCCGGCCCAGGATCAGTAAGCCGGATCCGTACCGGAGTAACCCGGATCCATGGAGGCCCATGAGGAACCCGGATCCAGTACGACGTATATGGAAGGCGGATCCGTGACGTGCACGGCAAGATATTGTACCGTAGCTAGGCTGTCTGTAATCCGGCTAGGACTCTCCATGTAAACCTAGATCCGTGCGCCTTTATAAGCCGAATCCCGGGAGCCCTAGAGGCACAACAACAACTCATTGTAACAACGCGAAAGCGCCCAGATAATTCCAGACAAGCAGCAGTAGGCCCTGTCATCGTGCAGGTGTTCTAAGCTGGGTAAATCGCGTACCACCGTCCCGTGTGCACTCCGCCCTATGGCCCCTACTTCTTCTCCCCCTCGTGAGGATCCCTCCTCCGGGGTACCGTCGATTAGGCAACGAGTTGGTGCCCACCGTGGGGCTGTGGCGTCTGGAGGCCGGAACCGGGAGGGTTCCGCCATGGGAAGCTACGACGACACCATTGCTGTGGGGCCCCTACGCCGGAAATCTGCCGATCGTCCCTCCGGATGAGTGTTGGATTCCGGCTAGGGCAAACCCCGTCAAGCTCTCCATCGTCCCAATTGGCGGCATACACATCTTCATTGGGGAAACCGTCGATTCCGACGGAAACCCACTGGTAAGTAACGCAGACGCGACCGCAGAGCTGGACGCCATCGCGAAGATCCGATCGAGATGCAGGAGCTTCCCAAGGAAGATTCCGCCTCGGATCTGGAAATTTCAAAGCCCACCCAATCCGCCTGAGCAGGAAACAACGGTGGAAGACCAATGCAGATCCACCTGGGTCTCCCAGGTGTTAGAAAAGCAGAGGTGCCACTTCGTACACTTCTTGGCCCACACCACCGGAACCGCCCCTCAAGAAGACGGAGCTGGTCCTGAGCAGGTAGAGGAAAACGACGCGGATCCGGATCAGGCTGAGCCTGTCGGAGAAAGCGGAACTCCGGTTGAAGAGTCGATTTTGGGCAATCTGAGCCCACTTTCCGGAGATACCCCCTCCATGGACACTGACGAGTTTTACCGCAAGCTAGGGGAGTACGGTTACGGTGATCAGCCTGAAGTCGACTCCGCCCAGCCTAGGCAGGTTCTCACAACGGTAGCAGCGCTGGGACAAACTGGATCTGAAGAACCAACCAGCCAATCTGACCCTCAACCATCCCACCAAGGATCTCCAATGTCTCGGGTGCGACCCCACAGGGATTCTTCCTCGGAGGAAATCCTGTCAGCTGAGGAGATGGTGGCGCGAGCAGTTCTTAACAAACCTATAACCCCGGGCGACGCCGCAGATCTGAGGCTCTAGAGGCCACCAGACAGGAAATGCTGGCCACAGCCAAGAAGCTCGCCGATACCGAAGCCGCATTAAGGGAAGAAAGGGAGCAAGCTGCAGGTCTGGCGGAAACTTTCGACAGACAGGATCGCGAAATTGCTGCCACACTCGAGCAGGTCAAGAGCATGGCGAAAGAGTGGGAAGTAAAGATGACCTATGCGCAGGCGGAGGCCGATCGAATTGTTAGAGAAGCAATTCCGCCTCGCAGGATCAACTTCGCCACGCCCGCCGAGCACCGGCCGCTGGAAACCCCAAAGGACAACATGCTAAAAGCTGCGGAACTATTGAAGAAGAAGGACGAAGAGGTTGATATCAACTATCTTCGCACACTCGTCGCTTCAGCAATGCAGCAGCAAAGCAAGGCGGATACTTCGCGCAGGTTGGAATCCAATCCGGATAACTGTATCTCCACCGCGCAGAAGGACGCCCGCGCTGATCGGCGACCCGATGATGAATCACACACCGGATCCTCGGAGCGCAGAAGGAAAGCCAGGGAACACCCAAATCCGATCCCCGTACCATCAAAGACGCCACCGTCAGATCCAAGAAAGGGAAAGGATGCAATGTACTCTGGACGAGACAAATACCGCAACCCCTCTCCTCCGCCCAACGGTTACCCGCGACCCCCTCGCCGCCGTAGTCCAGCCGGAAACACCAGGCCCCCAGGGCATGGTGGGATTGTTATCCGCGACAACGTGCTGCCAAGAAACAGAAACAGGGAGCGCTCGCCGGAACCTCGCCGGAACCAGAACAATGTTCATGAGCCCGAGCCCAGGAGGAGTCGGAATGAGGAGCGCGACCCAGAACCTCGCCGGAGCCGCGACCCAGAGCCTCGCCGGAGCCGCGACCCGAACCTCGCCCGAACAACCAGGCAGCCAGCGCCACGGCGAAGGCAGCCACAGAAGCCGGAGCCAGCACCGGAAGGCCGAGGAGAATCAGATGGCGGAAGCAAGAAATCGAACCGCCCACCTCGCAGGTCTCCCTCACCACCACCTAGCGGTGGCGGCGGAGGTGGAGGTGGCAACGGTCGAAGATCTCTCGCTCAAAATCTCCTCGCCACGGCTCGCGCGACGCGCGGGATCGCCTTAACGAATACAGAACCGACTACATTGGTCCGAAGTGCTTTGGCAGGATGATTCGAGAGGAACCAAAGCCAAGGATGAACCTCAAGCTACCCGGAAACCTGAAGCATTATGATGGCACCGAAAGGCCGGATACCTGGATTGAGGATTACTATAATGCTGTAACCTTTGCCGGAGGAACCCCTAACATCGCCTGCCGCATGCTTCAGTTGTACCTTGTAGGTCCAGCCCGGATCTGGCTCAGCGACCTCGAGAAGAATTCCATCTTTTGCTGGTTTGACCTGAAGAACGCTTTCGAGAAACACTTCAGGGGCACATACAAGAGACCTGCCACAACAAGCGACCTGCAGGCATGTATCCAGAAGAAGGGCGAAACATCGAGGAATTTCCTCACCCGATGGTTGGCATGCAGAAACGAGTGCGAGAACGTTGACAACCGCACAGCAATGCACGCCTTCATTGGGGGCTTGCAGCGAGGAGGATTGCTGCGACACAAGCTAACTTGCTTGGTCAATGCAAATAAACTGACGTTGGACGACATGATCACCATCGCCAGCGATCACACTGCCGCCGATGACGATGCAGGCGGTGATCTCGCAGCTACAGCAATCCCCCTGCATCAGCAAAAGAAGAACCGTGACAACGGTAGCAGCAGCAGCCATAAGCGCAAGAACCCTGATGACCAGAAGAGTGGCGGATCCGAGATGATCGCCATGGCGTTTCAACGCGGAGGTTCAGGAGGCGGCAGAGGACGCGGACGGGGAGGCGGAGCCGGCAGGGGTCAGCAGCATACCTCCGAGGTCACAGCTGGCGGATCCCGCGCCCCGCAAACCTACGAGGAGTACAGAGACATGCCATGCCTGGCCCATCTGGATCCGGTTACAGGGAAGTCCACTCACACCAACCGCAACTGCAAGTGGGTCAATGATCTAAAGAACGACCCGGAGGCAGGATACAAGCGCGCCCGAAAGCACCGCCCACGCGGCAAAGGTGGCAAGGGAAAGAACAAGGACAAAGAGGATGATAGTTCCAAGGCGATGGATGAGGATGATAACTCACCGGATCCCAAGGCAGGATCCGCAGGAAAATCCAACCCATTCGATAAAAAGAGCGTGGGGGCTTACCACACTTTCCTCGGGACACCAACAGTACGCGCCTCCAAGTCAGCTACCCGGATCCTGAACGCCATAGTCCCGGCTGTGCCGCAGTACGTCAGGTGGTCGGAAATCCCGTGCACATTTGATAGGAAGGATCACCCCGCAATTGTGCCAAAAGAATGCTACGCCTTGGTTGTAAGTCCCCGCATAGATGGGTATGACTTCTCCAAGTGCCTCATGGATGGCGGAGCCAGCTTGAACATCATGTACCTGGAGACTCTAGAGCGGATGAACCTCACCAAGGAGCAGCTGAAACACAGCACCACTGAGTTTCATGGCGTGGTTCCGGGTAAGAAGGCGAATTCCCTCGGCAGCATAACACTTCCCGTGGCTTTTGGCGATGTTCATAATTTCCGCGAAGAAAAGATCACGTTTGAAGTTGTGCCCTTCAAGAGCTCCTACCACGTCATCTTCGGCAGGCCCACCTACCACAAGTTCCACGCAAGAGCGTGCTACATCTACAACAAGCTCAAGATTACGGGTCCTAAAGGTATGATTACCGTATCCGGAGACTACAAAAAGGCTCATGAGTGCGAGTTAGGCGAAGCCGCCTTCGCGGAGTCTGTGATATCAGGAGAAGAGCTGAAAGGCTACAGAGCCGCGGTGGATCCGACTGAGATGCAGACCACCAAGCAGATCTCCGAGCAGAAAACCTCCTTCAAGGCCGCGATAGAAACCAAGAAGCACGACCTCATCCCAGGCGACTCTTCCAAGCAGGTTTCAGTCGGAGCCAACATGGACCCCAAATAGGAAGACGCGCTCGTCGAGTTCCTCCGCGCTAACATGGATATCTTCGCATGGCAACCTTCTGACATGTCCGGAGTACCTAGGGAACTCGCCGAGCACTACCTCAACATAAATCCGGGTGCCAAACCGGTGAAGCAAGCTATGCGACGCTTTGGAGATAAGAAGCGCCACGCCATAGGAATGGAACTAGCAAAGTTACTAGAAGCAGGTTTTGTAATAGAAGTTATCCACACCGATTGGGTCGCGAATCCCGTCCTTGTACCCAAAAAAGACACTAAAATACTAAGAATGTGCATCGATTACTCTGGCTTGAACAAACATTGCCCGAAGGATCCGTTCCCCTTGCCGCGCATTGACCAAGTCATTGATTCGACGGCGGGGGCGGAACTTCTGTGTTTTCTTGATGCGTATTCCGGGTATCATCAAATCCGGATGAAGGAATCCGACCAAAAGGCGACTTCATTCATTACCCCGTTTGGCACTTACTGCTATGTTACCATGCCTTTTGGTTTGAAAAATGCAGGTGCCACCTACCAACGTACGATGCAGCGGTGCCTGAAGGACCAAATTGGCCGAAACGTGCACGCTTACGTCGACGACATCGCGGTCATGACCCGGAAAGGATCCGACTTGATCAGCGACCTCACAGAAACCTTCGACAACCTCCGCAGTACAAGATGATGTTGAATCCGCTGAAGTGCGTTTTTGGCGTGCCAGCCGGAAAACTCCTTGGCTTCATAGTCTCTCACAGAGGCATTGAGGTTAACCCGGAAAAGATCAAGGCAATCCTGTGCATCAAACGGCCAACTTGTCTCAAAGATGTGCAACGACTAACTGGTTGCGTCGCAGCAATCAGGGTTTGTTAGCCGTCTTGGCGAGAAGGCGCTACCTCTGTACAAGCTGCTGAAGAAAACAGACAAATTCGTCTGGGACGACGCAGCCGACGCAGCTCTTCGAGGGTTGAAGGAAATACTCACCTCCCCACCTATCTTGGCAGCTCCAAGAGTCATCAGCCTCGTCATCGTGGTGGAGCGAAAGGAAGAAGGTCATGAATATGACGTCCAAAGACCTGTCTACTACATCAGCGAGGTGCTGACGGAGTCAAAACAAAGATACCCTCACTTTCAGAAGCTAGCCTATGGAGTGTTCCTGGCAGCCGGAAGCTGAGGCACTATTTCCAAGAGCACCCAGTAACAGTTGTGAGCAAGGCTCCGCTGTCAACAATTCTTAACAACGCTGACGCAATAGGACGTACGGCTAAATGGGGCATCGAATCTGCCTTCGACATCGCTTACAAGCCTAGGACTGCGGTTAAATCCCAAGTCTTGGCAGATTTCGTCGCAGATTGGACAGAAGCTCCGGATGCAAGTCTGGAGCCGGAACCAGAGACATGGGTCATGCACTTCGATGGATCCAAGCAGCATCAAGGCTCAGGAGCCGGAGTCACCCTGAAGTCCCCTACCGGAGAAGAACTGCAGTACGTTCTGCAGATCCACTTCGAAGCTACAAACAACATGGCGGAATATGAGGCTCTACTACACGGTCTGCGCATCGCTAAGGAAATTGGGATCAAGCACATCATATGCTGTGGAGATTCCGACCTGGTGGCACAACAAGTAGCCGGAACCTGGAACGCCAGAAACTCCGTCATGGCAGCTTACAGAGACGAAGTTGATGAGATCGCCAAGTGCTTCCTCGGATACGAAGTCAAGTACGTCAGGAGAGACGATAACACAGCGGTGTTCCGAAGCTAGGCAACGACAGTTCCGATAAGCATTGTTGTTGAAATTATTATTTTTAATGAAGTTCACAGCAACATGTTCTTCTTGAGCAACCAATGAAGCTAACGGAACATTATTAGGAACAACATTAGTCCTACCATTCACAAGCATAGACATAATAGCATCAATCTTATCACTCAAGGTAGAGGTTTCTTCGACATAATTTACCTTCTTACCTTGTGGAGCTCTTTCCGTGTGCCATTCAGAGTAATTAATTATCATATTATCAAGAAGCTTTATTGCGGCGCCTAGAGTGATGGACATAAAGGTACCTCCAGCAGCTGAATCCAATAGGTTCCGTGAAGAAAAATTCAGTCATGCATAAAAGGTTTGGATGATCATCCAAGTAGTCAGTCCATGGGTTGGGCAATTTTTAACCAAAGATTTCATTCTTTCCCAAGCTTGGGAAACATGCTCAGTATCCAATTGCCTAAAATTCATTATGCTCTCTGTTGGAAAAGGCGACGACTAGGAGACGCTTACTCACGCTTAATCACTAGGCGATAGAAAAACGCCTCGCCTAGGACATAAGCGGAAGTCTAGGCAGGACAACCGTGAAATTGTCTTCCCCATGAAGAAATCATGCCATATTTCACTATCGAGACATATGGGCCGTATTCTAAAGGTAGTTGATAGTAATTTACTCATTAACATGCTCTCGATTAATGTGTATTCACATATGATAACCTATTTACACACTTTATGGTACAAACTATATGCCCGCCTAGGCTGCGCCTAGGACGCTTAAGCACCGCCTAGGCACTAGGCGAATGCCAATCGCCTCGCTTACGCCTAGCGCTTTTTCCAATCTCAAAGATATAATTTTAGCGGGAGGATAATATCTACCAATAAAAGCGTCCTTACATTTAGTCCATGAATCAATACTATTCTTAGGTAGAGATAGCAACCAATCTTTAGCTCTTCCTCTTAATGAGAAAGGAAACAATTTTAATTTTATAATGTCACCATCTACATCCTTATACTTTTGCATTTCACATAGTTCAACAAAATTATTAAGATGGGTAGCAGCATCATCGAAACTAACACCAGAAAATTGCTCTCATAACAAGATTCAGAAAGCAGGTTTAATTTCAAAGAATTCTGCTGTAGTAGCAGGTGGAGCAATAGGTGTGCATATGAAATCATTATTATTTGTGTTTGTGAAGTCACACAACTTAGTATTTTCAGGAGTACCCATTTTAGCAATAGTAAATAAAGCAAACTAGATAAAGTAAATGCAAGTAACTAATTTTTTTGTGTTTTTAATATAGCAAACAAGATAGCAAATAAAGTAAAGCTAGCAACTAATTTTTTTGTGTTTTGTTTTAGTGCAGCAAACAAAAAAGTTAATAAAAGTAAAGCAAGACAAAAACAAAGTAAATAGATTAGAAGTGGAGACTCCCCTTGCAGCGTGTCTTGATCTCCCCAACGGCGCCAGAAATTTAGCTGTTGACGTGGGAGTTGAAAATCTTTGTGGTGTAACTTTTCTTCGTTCCCCGGCAACGGCGCCAGAAATTTACTTGCTGCGCGTAGTTGACGTATGTCTTTCCGTTCAACACGCGACCGTTGGGAACCCCAAGAGGAAGGTGTGATGCGTGTGCAAGTTTCCCTCGTAAGAAACCAAGGTTTATCGAACCAGTGGGAGCCAAGAAGCACGTTGAAGGTTGATGGCGGCGGAGTAGTGCGGCGCAACACCAGGGATTCCGGCGCCAACGTGGAACCTGCACAACACAACCAAATTACTTTGCAACGTGACAGTGAGGTTGTCAATCTCACCGGCTTGCTGTAACAAAGGATTAGATGTATAGTGTGGATGATGATTGTTTGCAGAGAAAGAGAACCAGTATTGCAGAAGATTGTATTCGATGTAAAAGAATGGACCGGGGTCCACAGTTCACTAGAGGTGTCTCTCCCATAAGATAAATAGCATGTTGGGTGAATAAATTACAGTTGGGCAATTGACAAATAAAGAGGGCATGACCATGCACATACATGTTATGATGAGTAGTGTGAGATTCAATTGGGCATTACGACAAAGTACATAGACCGCTATCCAGCATGCATCTATGCCTAAAAAGTCCACCTTCAGGTTATCATCCGAACCCCTCTCCGTATTAAGTTGCAAACAACAGACAATTGCATTAAGTATGGTGCGTAATGTAATCAACAAATACATCCTTAGACATAGCATTGATGTTTTATCCCTAGTGGCAACAACATCCAAAACCTTAGAACTTTCTGTCACTGTCCCATTTAATGGAGGCATGAACCCACTATCGAGCATAAATACTCCCTCTTGGAGTTACAAGTAAAAACTTGGCCAGAGCCTCTACTAGCAACGGAGAGCATGCAAGATCATAAACAACACATAGATGATAGATTGATAATCAACATAACATAGCATTCACTATTCATCGGATCCCAACAAACACAACATGTAGCATTACAAATAGATGATCTTGATCATGTTAGGCAGCTCACAAGATCTAACAATGATAGCACAATTAGGAGAAGACGACCATCTAGCTACTGCTATGGACCCGTAGTCCAGGGGTGAACTACTCACACACCACTCCGGAGGCGACCATGGCGGTGAAGAGTCCTCCGGGAGATGATTCCCCTCTCCGGCAGGGTGCCGGAGGCGATCTCCTGAATCCCCGAGATGGGATTGGCGGCGGCGTCTCTCGGAAGGTTTTTCGTATCGTGGCTCTCGGTCGGGGTATTCGCGACGAAGACTTTAAGTAGGCGGAAGGGCGGAGTCGGAGGGCTGACGGGGGCCCCACACGCTAGGGCCGCGCGGGCCCCCCTGGGCCGCGCCGCCTGAAAGAACATCTCTAACATTTATGTTTTGTGTGTTTGATGTCAATATATGTGATACACTAATGTCTGTCTAAGTGGTACAGGGATTACATAGATATTTATTCATGTGTGTTGGATTTGATCATCTGTCAAAAGGATCAGAAAAAGTTGGCCAGGCCGGATAATCCGGGCCGGATATTGTTGAAATATCCGGCCCCCTGGTTTTGGCTAAGTCTTCGAGGAAATGCGGCTCAGTATGGGGGCCGACATTTGCCCGGATAATGTCCCGGTATTGTACCAGGGCCGGATTATCCGGGCCGGATATTTTGAAAATATCCGGCCCCCTCGTTTTTGGCTAAGGACTGAAGAAATGTGAATCAGTATATGGGCCGGACATTTGGCCGGAGAATGTCACTCTTTTGTCCAGATGGCCGGATTATCCGGGGGGGCGGATTATCCGGCCCTTACTTAGGGCGGATTATCCGGCCCCCCGGAAGCAGCAACGGCTCAATTTTGAGGGGAGGTATAAATACCCCCCTTCTTCTACCTTGGTTGCTTGCTCAATCATTATCCAAGAAATCTGCCAAGCCACCTCCATTAGAGCCACCTCAAGAACACAAGATTTGCAAGATCTCCTTCCTCCCCCAACCAAAGCTCTTGATCTTTGGAGATTCGAAGGAGAAGACACCGATCTACATCCTCACCGAAGCGTTCTTCATTTCCCCCTCTCTTGTTTGAGGGATCTCATGCTAGTGTTCCTATTTGGTACCCTAGTTGATTTGTGTTGATGTATTGTTGTTGATTGTTGTGTTGTAACAGATTTGGGAGCCTCCAATTTGGTTGTGGATGTGTGCCCCAAGAACCTTGTAAAGGCCCGGTTTCCGCCTCGAGGAAATCCCTTAGTGGAAGTGGGCTAGGCCTTCGTGGCGTTGCTCACCGGAGATCTGAGTGAAGCCTTCGTGGCTGTTGGTTTGGCTTTCGTAGCAACCACACTCCTCCAAACATAGACGTACCTTCTTGCAAAGGAAGGGAACTACGGGAATCATCTCCGTGTCATCGCGTGCTCCACTCTCGGTTACCTCTACCCCACTCTATCTCTTATATATTGCGTAGCTATATCTTGCCTAGTTGTTTACCTTGTCATCTAGGTAAATTCACTTAGTTGCATATCTAGAGAATTTACCTTTTGTGTCAAGCCTAAATTGAAAAAGAACTAAAAATTGGTTAGCACCTATTCACCCCCCTCTAGGTGCGGCATACGATCCTTTCAATTGGTATCAGAGCCTCGGCTCTTATTTCGGGCTTAACCGCCTAAGAGTATGCCGGACGAGGAGTCCTCGGAAGGGGCCGCCAAGATGGTCTCCGTGGAAGACTTCAATTCGTTGAAGTCCTCCATGGAAGCCCAAATGGAAAGCATGAAAAAGATGATTGCCGAGCTTTTGGCTCCGGCCCTTCCCAAGGCTCCTAGTGTAGAGGTAAAAGACACGGGTGCGTTAGATAAGGGAGAGGCTTCGGACCTACCCTCATCTACCAAACCCGTGGAAGGTGATAACTTAAACACTATCAAATCTCCCATTGCATCTCCTAGGGGAACCGATGGGAGTGAGAGCTACAATCGAGTACCTCCACCTTTCCAATCACCCGATATACCGGTTCCCCATCCCCATTTGAACATTCGGGGCGACCCACCTAAGTTTTCTATTGAAAATTTCGATACTTGGCAATTTGAGTTCCGCTCTCATGTTTGTAGTGCCTCCAATGAATTATGGAGAATCATCATGGTGGGCTTCAAGCCATACAACCCCGACAATTTGACTAGAAGAGAAGCGGTTGATAGTCAACTCAACAACACCGCCTTGCACATGATTCAATCTAGTGTGGGGACGAAGGAATTGCATCGTGTCCGGAACTACACCACCGCCAAGGAAGCTTGGGATGGTTTGACCGCTAGTTGCATTGGAAGTGAGAGCACAAGGAGGAACAAGTATAATGCTCTCAAGAATAAAGCCGAAGGATTCTTGAGGCTACCGGATGAAGATCATGAGGACATGTATGGAAGACTTCTCACCGTTGCCGATGCCTTCCGGCTTATTGGTGCCACCCACATAAATGACTCTTGGATCAAGGAGAAGTACATTGAATGCATGATGCCATTTGTACCCATTGATGTCAAGACTCTTGTGGGGAGGGAATGCTATTCCTCTCTCACCTCTCAACAAGTCGTGCACGAGATGCAAGCTCTCAAGGTGCTTGAGGAAGCCTCTCATGATTCTCGCAATCATGCTCTTGGGATGGCAAAAGGTTCCAACCTTGCCTTGGTGGCCAACTCCGTCGATGAAGTAATTCCTCAAGAATCTTATAGGGCATCTTGGAGCATGACCTATCCGGAAGACTTGCAATGCCACTACCATGACCACATGGCCTTCCATGCAAAGTCATTTTGGATTGATCCCTCCAAGGCCAAGGAAGACAACATCAAGAGGAACAACAAAAGTGGGTTCACTAGCTTTGGTCCAAAGACAAGATCATGCTACAATTGTGATGACAAGCGCCACTTCATTGCCGAATGCCCCTATGAGAATAGAGAGCTTCATAATGGGAGGCTCATTCCCAAGGACAAGAGCAAAGATTCAAAGGGCAAATATTCAAAGCCCCTCAACAAGAAGTTCTACAACAACAAGACCAAGAAGGGCAAGAGGCCCTCAAGAGTTGTGCTAGTAACAAGGGAAGAATATTCTTCCGATGAAGTTGAAAGTTCTAGTGGTGATGAAGATGAAGAAAGCTCAAAGGAATTGGCCGCCATCGTCACCACCAACACACCCTCTTCATCTCTCTTTGAATCTCCCAATGAGAACCCTCATATCAAGAATGCACATTGCTTCATGGCAAGATCCTCCTTGGACACACCTATTGTGCTATCAACTCAAGAAGAGTATACCTCCGGAGATGATGATGTTGATGATGAAGAAGATGCAACCTCCAATGGATTGGTCGCTCTTGCCTCCCTCTCCACCAACTCTTCATCACCAAGTGAATCCCTCAATGAGGTCATTCATGTGGAGGAAGAAAGTTGCCTTATGGCTAAATCCTCCGAGGTATCATCCCCTAACCCCTCTATGCCTAACTTATCTAGTGATCTAGGGGTTGATGATGCTAGTCTAAAAGTGAAACAAGAAATGCTAGAGTTTGATGATTTCATTCTTAACCTACAAGGTAACACTAAGAAGCATGTTTCTAGCCTCATGGTTCGTATAGCTCAACAAAGTGATATGCTTGAGAAAAAGGGTCAAATAGAGAGAGAAGACTCTCTTGAAATACATGCTCTTAAAAATGCTCTTGAGGAAAGTCAAGAAACTATAGCTTCTCTTGAGGAGAGGCTAGAAACTCTTGAAGAGCCTCAAGATAAAATTAACAAGCTCACAAAAGCTAGAGATCTTGCTAGGGCTAAGTCTAAAGTGCTTAAAAGGAAAAGGCCCAATTTGAGGTTGATCATGAGAAACTTGTGAAAGATCTAGATGAACTAGACAAAGCTCACAAAGCCTTGAAGAGTGAATACGCTCTCTTATCCAAGTCTTATGAGCAACTTCAAATTAGGCTTGCCTCATATGATGTGCCTAGCTCCTCTACTCCTTCATGTGATCATGCAAATGTTATTGAGGAAAATGCTAGGTTGAAAGATGAACTTTCTAGGACCTCCTCTCCCCAAAGTAAACTTTCCTTGGATGATCTTTTGAGTAAGCAAAGGTCAAACAATGGGAAGGAGGGACTTGGTTTTAATTCCAAGGCTAAAAAGGCAAACAAGAAAAAGACCAAGCCCGCACATGAGAAAGCTAATGGTGAACCCCGAAAGGGCAACACCACTAATGATGATGGTGCGGGAATAGATAATCCTCACTATGTTCTCTTCAAAGATTATTATGGTGATGTCTATGCTAAATATGTTGGTCCTTATGATGGTTATGTTGCTTGGTCTATTTGGGTTCCAAAGACCCTTGTTGCTAACAAAAGAGGACCCATTGAAAAATGGGTACCTAAATCCAAGAATTGATCTCATGTAGGACTATGCCGCCGGAGGTTCAAAATGGGTACTTGATAGTGGATGTACAAGTCATATGACCGGCGGCAAGAACCTCGTCAAGGAGTTGAGGCCTAACATAAATGATATCACCGTCTCCTTTGGCGATAATTCTACATCCGAGGTATTGGGTTTTGGCAAGGTTGTGGTTGCACACAACATTACTCTTGTGGATGTCATGCTTGTCAAAACCCTTGGTTACAATTTGCTTTCCGTTTCCGCCCTTGGCAAGATGGGTTTCGCCGTCTTTATTGATAATGATATTGTGGTCCTCTTGTGGAGCAAGACTCTAAAAGTCGCATTCGTTGGGTATCGCGAACACAACTTGTATGTGGTGGACTTTTCGGGGACCACCACGTCAAGTGCGATGTGCCTATTCGGAAAGGCGGACGTGGGTTGGTTGTGGCATCGCCGCCTAGCCCATGTCAACATGAGAACTTTGCAAAGTCTTCACAAGGGGAACCATATTGTGGGATTAATGGAAAATGTGTCTTTTGCCAAAGATCGTGTTTGTAGGGCTTGTGTTGAAGGTAAAATGCATGACTCTCCGCATCCAAGCAAGACTATCATCTCTTCCAAGAGGATCTTGGAGCTCCTTCATGTGGATCTCTTTGGTCCCGTTACTCATGCAAGTCTTGGTGCGAAGAAACATTGCTTGGTGATAGTTGATGATTACTCAAGATACACTTGGGTCTACTTTCTCAAGACGAAAGATGAGACTCAACAAATATTCATTGACTTTGCTACCGAGGTGCAACGCCAACACAACCTCCTCATTATGGCAATAAGAAGTGACAACGGCTCCGAGTTCAAGAACTATACACTCAATGATTTTCTTAGTGATGAGGGGATTCGACATCAATATTCCGCTGCTACACCCCTCAACAAAATGGTGTTGCGTAGAGGAAGAACCGGACTCTTATGGATATGGCAAGATCTATGATGGCGGAGTATAAATCCCGCTATAACTTTTGGGCGGAAGCCATCTCCACCGCTTGCCACTCCTCTAACCGGCTCTATCTCCGCAAGGGATTGAACAAGACTCCATATGAAATACTCACCGGCAACAAGCCCAATATCTCATACTTCAAGGTGTTCGGTTGTAAGTGTTTCTATAAAATCAAAGGAGTTCGTTTGTCTAAATTTGCTCCTAAAGCTTTGGAGGGTATATTTGTTGGTTACGGTGCCGAATCTCACACTTATAGAATCTTTGATGTATCCTCCGGGATTATCATTGAATCTTGTAGTGTGAAGTTCGAAGAAAATGATGGCTCCCAAGTGGGGCAAGTTGATGTTTGTGCAGGTGATGAAATACCTCAAGATGCCATAGTAAGAATGGGTGTGGGATTCTTCCGCCCCATTGAGGGACACGGTGTGGCGTCTCGGGAAGGACTATGCTCTACCACGGTGGAGCCCTCATCTTCTCAACATCAACAAACCCCATCAAGTGAAGCAAATGATGCACCAACCCAAGAACAAGAACAAGACCCTCCCTCTTATGTGCAAGATCAAGGACAAGATCAAGGTCAAGATCAACCAATCATTCATAATGGCTCCAATGAGGATCCAACCAACTCTTGCCCTTCTCCTAACATTGTTCAAGATCAAGCACATGAGATTGAGCAACCCCAAGCAATTGAGGAAGCTCAAGTTCAAGGTCAAGACGGGGACCCAAATGATCAAGTTGATCAAGTGACACCTCCAAGGCCAAGAAGAACCAAGGAGGAGATCGAGGCCCGTCGTTTAGCAAGAAGAGAAAGGACCCTTGAAATTCGTGGACACACTCATGACAAGGTCCTTGGTGATGTTCGAGCAAAAGTCTCCACAAGAAGGCAATTGGCTAACTTTAGCAATCATCATGCTTATATCTCCGTAGTGTGGAACCCAAGAAAGTATTTGAAGCCCTTGAAGATTCGGATTGGGTGGAAGCTATGCATGAGGAACTCAACAACTTCAAGCGCAACAAAGTGTGGACCTTAGTAGAGAAGCCAAAGGAGTGCCGCAATGTTATAGGCACTAAATGGATATTCAAGAACAAGCAAGATGAGTTTGGAAACATTGTGAGGAACAAGGCAAGATTGGTGGCTCAAGGTTTCTCTCAAGTTGAAGGAATTGACTTTGGAGAGACCTATGCTCCCGTGGCTCGTCTTGAGTCCATCCGTATCCTTCTTGCTTATGCTTCGCATCATAACTTTAAGTTACAACAAATGGATGTGAAAAGTGCTTTTCTTAATGGTCCTTTGCATGAAGAGGTGTATGTTAAGCAACCCCCGGGGTTCGAGGATCTCAACTTTCCTAACCATGTCTACAAGCTTGATAAAGCTCTTTATGGTCTCAAACAAGCTCCTAGAGCTTGGTATGAGCACCTTAAGGAATTGTTGGTAGACCGTGGGTTTGATGTTGGGCTAATCGACCCCACTCTTTTTACTAAGAGGGTCAATGGGGAGCTTTTCGTTTGCCAATTATATGTTGATGATATTATATTTGGCTCTACTAACAAAGCTTTCAATGATGAATTCTCAAAGCTTATGACCGATAGGTTTGAGATGTCTATGATGGGAGAGATGAAGTTTTTCCTTGGTTTTGAGATCAAGCAATTGAGAGAAGGAACCTTCATCAATCAAGCAAAATATCTCCAAGACATGCTCAAGAGGTTCAAGATGACCGAGTTGAAGGGTGTGGCCACTCCTATGGTTACCAAATGCCATCTTGCACTAGATCCCAATGGTAAAGAGGTGGATCAAAAGGTATATCGCTCCATGATTGGATCCTTGCTTTACCTTTGCGCATCTAGACCGGACATAGTGTTGAGTGTTGGTGTGTGTGCAAGGTATCAAGCTTCTCCTAAGGAGAGCCACATGATAGCTCTCAACAGAATCTTTCGATATTTGGTTGATACCCCAAGATATGGTATTTGGTACCCCAAAGGCTCAAGTTTTATTCTCAATGGGTACACCGATGCGGATTGGGCGGGTGACAAGGATGATAGGAAATCAACTTCCGGGGCTTGCCAATTCCTTGGTAGGTCCTTGGTGTGTTGGTCTTCTAAGAAGCAAAATTGCATATCTCTCTCCACCGCCGAAGCCGAATATGTTGCCGCCGCAAGTGGATGCACTCAATTGTTATGGATGAGGCAAACTTTAAAGGAATACGGTGTCATTTGTGACAAAGTGCCTCTATTATGTGACAATGAAAGTGCCATCAAGATTGCCTATAATCCGGTGCAACATTCAAGAACGAAGCATATTGAGATCCGGAATCATTTCATTAGGGATCATGTTGCCCGTGGTGATATTGAGCTTATCTATGTTCCTACCAAAGATCAACTTGCCGATATATTCACGAAGCCTCTTGATGAAGCAAGGTTCACTTATTTGAGGAATGAGCTAAATATCATCGATTCAAGGAGTATAGCTTGACCATCTTGCAAACACACCTTCGTCTCAAAACTTTATTTGGTTTAGATGTGGGCATGGAAATAGGGGAGTGCGGTTTAAATGATTGAGCTATCCCTCCCCCCATAATGCCAACATTAAAGATTTCATTCTCGTTATATCATATGTTGATATGTGAGCTTAAATGATGAGTATTGGTTTGGACCCAAGATATATCTTCGCGGTGCCATACCATAACACTCATATATGGTGGCCTAGGCCACCACACTCTTCTTCGTGAAGAGTTGGAGTTGTTTGGTTTTTCATTGGATTTTATTGACATCTCCATGTTCTTATGGGAAATCACTCTAGTTTGGCCTTATTTGCTCATATCTTGCAAACTTGAGTGACCATGTACCATTAACAGTTTGTATCTTCTAAAACCTAAGCCTACTCTCTCCTATAAGCCATTTCCATCTTGCTCATTTGTCATGTTTGGTAAAAACTTGGAGTTTGAGTTTTTTCGGTCGGATGATCTAGGGTGCTCCATCTTATTGGTAAATTTGCACCTTATATGTGACGTGATACTTTATTACATCATATATGGGTCTTGCAAATAACCAACGAAAGATGGGCCGGATTCCCGGTGATTCTGGAATTTTCCAGAACCCCGGATAATCCGGCCCCAGGCGACCCCGGAATATCCGGCCCGGCCGGATTATCCGCCCTAAGCTAGGGCCGGATTATCCGGCCTGGGCAGATCTTGAAAGGGTTGAGGTCGAGGCCGCAGGGGGCAAAACGGTTCATACCTTCCCCCCACGCGCCTCTCTCCTCTTTCTCCTCTCAAGGCCGCCGGATCTCCTCCTCCTCGCCGGAGACGCTCCGTCCGCCCCCTCTCGGAGTTCTTGGGTGGATCGGGTGCATCTCCTCCCTAGCTACCGTCTCCTCCAAGCGGTTTCCACAATGGATGTGGGTATGATTCACAATCTCTAACCCTAGATGTTGTGTTTTATATGTGCTATTTTCTTGGTGGAATTGGTGTCTAGTTGTTCCAAATCACGTGTAGTGTACTCCTCTTGCATGCTATGAGGCCGATCTAGTCTTAGACAAGTTTTTGATTGGAAATCTGCACATCTCGCAGGGCCGGATTATCCGCCCCCCGAGCAGGCCGGATTATCCAGCCAGGCCGGATTATCCGCCCCCAGGGGACACCGGATTATCCGGCCTGGAGCTTCATCTCCGCTGCAGTTTTGCTTCAATCTATCATGTCTAGATTTGTACCAACTTATAGCATGTTTCTCGAGTATATTACTATATCTCACATGACTTATGAGCATTACCTTCTCTTTGCTACCCGCCTTTGCTTCTCACAGGTGGTGCTTCTCGGGGTGGTCGGAGACGCCAAAGGCATGATCGATCTAGTGACGAGTTTGCACCCAATGCACCTCGCAAGTCCGTCACTTCAAGGAGGAAGAACAAGGATGTGAGGGAGAACTACAAGGCCATGGATCCAGTTTCTTATTCCGCTATCCGCTTGAAGAACTGGTATGAAGATGTTCCAAGGGATGAAGAGATAGAGGGCAGGAGATTCTGGTGCATGGAGCAAGTGTTCATCTACAAGGACGTCTATGAGCCCATGAAGAATCTGAGACCCATGCAAGCTATCGATGTGGACATTCTGGCTGCAAACGATCACTTTGAAGATGCAATCTGGGTAGCTGGAAGAATGGGCTTGAAAGATATCATGAAGATTCAATGTGACTATAGCCCAGATTTGGTGAAGCAGTTCTTTGCCACCTTGGCAATCAAGACAGATGAAGAACGCACTATGGAATGGATGACTGGCTCCACTCACTGCAGTGCCACTCTGCGCCGTTTTGCTGGTATTCTTGGAGTTCCTGTTGATGAGGGTCGTCGTCTTCATGGACCACAACAGACAGATAAGAATGCTCTTGCGAATCTCTATACCTCAGCGGGAAGGATTGGTTATACTAAGGGGCTGCTCCTCATATATAGTCAGTTGCTCCGGTTCTTTCGGGCAACCATTTGCCCAAGTGGTGGTAACAATGATGCTCTCCGGGGAGTCCTTGTGGACCTTATGCACCTCAGCTATAAGTGTGCTCGTGATGGTGATGAGGTGCGGGACTACACTCTTGATATCATGGACTTTATCTTCCATGAGATCCGTGATGCCATGGTCTCCCGGACCACCATTCCCTATGCACCCTACATCCAGCTTCTCATCAACAACTCTGTGGCTGTGAATAGTGAAGATTTGAGTGGGTATCCGTTGGTGAAGCACCATGTCAAGAAGGCCTACAAGCTTAAGCCAGTCTCTTCAGCTGTACCTGCTCCTGGCAGTTTCATGGGTGATGCTCGTTCTAGTGGTGTTGCTCCTGCTCGTCATCCTGATGTCCCGGCTATGAGGAAGCAAGTGACCCGGCTTAGTTGGTTTCAGCGTCACATCCTTTGCATGAACATTGAGATCCATAAGGAGAACTATGCAGCTAGCCGTGAGCGTTCTGAGATCAAGCATACTCAGGCGGTTATTCTACACAAGCTCAGTGGTGATCAAGGTCCCCCGCCTCAGCCTCCAGCTCACCAGGGATACAGTGGATGGCACTCTGCACAGGTTCCATGGAGTGATCTTGATGATTGCCTTCAAAGGTCCAACACCTCTCGTCGTTCTCCGGATGCTCCTGACACTGATGAAGAGGAAGAAGAAGAAGAAGAAGAAGAGGTGCAAGAGTCCGATGATGATTATGCCTCCGAGTGATCCCCATGGGGCGAGTAGCATCGCGCTTGTCCCCTTTTTGGCGTCTCGATGCCAAAGGGGGAGAAGCGTTCTATTAGGAACTCTCTCGGGGATTTGCATGGTGTGGGCACAAGCATATGCGTTTTATCACTCTTTTATTGCTTGTGTTCCTCTTATTTGAACTATTTGCTTTGGTTGTGTTCCATTTCCGTTTAAAACTATGTGCTATGTGGTGTGAGACATTGTTATGGTTTTCGGATTTCTATTTGTTGAGATCAAGAATATTACATTATGTGTGATGATATATCTCCATATTATATATCTACACATGGGTATGATTTCTTACATCCTATCTCAACTTCATATGTGTCAATGTCTAGTGTTAGGGCTCATGTTGGATATCTCTTTTGATGAGGCACCATACTCCTATGTGTTGTGTATTTGTATTCAAATGCAAATTACTTAGATGCACACATGTAGGGGGAGTGCCTCTATGGTTTGCCATCATGCTTGTCTCTTTAGTGATTCTCTTGCAAATCCGTATATTGTCATCAAACACCAAAAAGGGGGAGATTGAAAGAACATCTCTAACATTTATGTTTTGTGTGTTTGATGTCAATATATGTGATACACTAATGTTGTCTAAGTGGTACAGGGATTACATAGATATTTATTCATGTGTGTTGGATTTGATCATCTGTCAAAAGGATTCAGAAAAAGTTGGCCAGGCCGGATAATCCGGGCCGGATATTGTTGAAATATCCGGCCCCCTGGTTTTGGCTAAGTCTTCGAGGAAATGCGGCTCAGTATGGGGGCCGGACATTTGCCCGGATAATGTCCCGGTATTGTACCAGGGCCGGATTATCCGGGCCGGATATTTTGGAAATATCCGGCCCCCTCGTTTTTGGCTAAGGACTGGAAGAAATGTGAATCAGTATATGGGCCGGACATTTGGCCGGACAATGTCACTCTTTTGTCCAGATGGCCGGATTATCCGGGGCGGATTATCCGGCCCTTACTTAGGCGGATTATCCGGCCCCCCGGAAGCAGCAACGGCTCAATTTTGAGGGGAGGTATAAATACCCCCCTTCTTCTACCTTGGTTGCTTGCTCAATCATTATCCAAGAAATCTGCCAAGCCACCTCCATTAGAGCCACCTCAAGAACACAAGATTTGCAAGATCTCCTTCCTCCCCCAACCAAAGCTCTTGATCTTTGGAGATTCGAAGGAGAAGACACCGATCTACATCCTCACCGAAGCGTTCTTCATTTCCCCCTCTCTTGTTTGAGGGATCTCATGCTAGTGTTCCTATTTGGTACCCTAGTTGATTTGTGTTGATGTATTGTTGTTGATTGTTGTGTTGTAACAGATTTGGGAGCCTCCAATTTGGTTGTGGATGTGTGCTCCAAGAACCTTGTAAAGGCCCGGTTTACGCCTCGAGGAAATCCCTTAGTGGAAGTGGGCTAGGCCTTCGTGGCGTTGCTCACCGGAGATCTGAGTGAAGCCTTCGTGGCTGTTGGTTTGGCTTTCGTAGCAACCACACTCCTCCAAACGTAGACGTACCTTCTTGCAAAGGAAGGGAACTACGGGAATCATCTCCGTGTCATCACGTGCTCCACTCTCGGTTACCTCTACCCCACTCTATCTCTTATATATTGCGTAGCTATATCTTGCCTAGTTGTTTACCTTGTCATCTAGGTAAATTCACTTAGTTGCACATCTAGAGAATTTACCTTTTGTGTCAAGCCTAAATTGAAAAAGAACAAAAAATTGGTTAGCACCTATTCCCCCCCCTCTAGGTGCGGCATACGATCCTTTCACCGCCCTAGTGTGGCGGCGCCTCGTCGCCCCACTTCGGTTCCCTTTCGGTGTTCTGGAAGCTTCGTGGAAAAATAGGCCCTGGGCGTTGATTTCGTCCAATTCCGAGAAATTTCCTTACTAGGATTTCTGAAACCAAAAACAGCAGAAAACAGCAACTGACTCTTCGGCATCTCGTTAATAGGTTAGTGCCGGAAATTGCATAAATATGACATAAAGTAAGTATAAAACATGTATGTATCATCATAAAACAAGCATGGAACATAAGAAATTATCGATACGTTGGAGACGTATCAAGGTGCATCACCTTTACCTTGAGCATATAGTTGGCCTCACGGACACGGAGCTTCTGCTTCTGCTGGAGGCGATACTTGAGCTTGGCTAGCTTCAGATCCATCTTAAGCCCTTCCATCTCATGCTTCAGCACTTCGTTCTCCATCCGGTTGGATTCAAGGCCGAGCTGACTCTTGTACAACAGGTTCTCCATCTCGGCCGCTTGGCGTCCGAGGGGGCAGGTGTAAGGTGTCATAGTAGGAATCCCATACTCATTGCGATGTCCCAAGAGTTCATGCGGGAGTCCCTTGGCCTCCAACTCGACACGGTGGTGGAAGCAGAGGCGTGCAAGAGATGCTTGCAGCACCCTCACAAGTCCCTCCTCCCAAGTGCGGTCGAAGACCTGGACCACAATCTCCTCGATGTTCTTCACATGGGAGCCACGGAGTGTACAAACCACCATCCAGGACAGCTCGCCGTCCTTGGTGCACTCCATCTATCCTCCCTTCACCTCGGGAAGCAGGCGTCCAACGGCCCGCGACACCTCGATGAGGGTGGTCTCAAACAAGTAGCGAGGCTGATCATAGCCCAGCTGACGGGCTCTCAGTGAACATCGGTGCGGCCATCTACACAAATTTTAAGTTTGTAATTAGTAACATGATCAAAGTGTGCAAAATTTTAAGTACATAAAGTAAAACATTAAGGATTAATGCAAGTAACATCTAATCTAAGAGAAATTAATAGGGGAGAGACTATGCATTATTTCAGCATATAGTCATCTCATTTTTAGTATATAAAAATAGTTTTTGTACGTACTACCTTAACGCCCATGCTAACTAAGGTCTCCTATGGTCAGGATGGCTCTGATACCAGCTCTGTGGGGACCCCGGAGTAGCTGTCCGAAATACCCTGTTATGCATCCAACTCACGATCCCATGATCAGTGTGCCGTGAGCACATAACCGAACTGAATATCCAGAGTTACAATCATCCATTACAAGTACCGAATAAAAGTCTTACAACAATAAGGTCACATGACCCGGTCTTAAATAAATGCCACTTCGGTCGAGTTCACACAAACATAGCAGCGGATACACGTCAACAGCGTCGGGCCCAAGTCACGCCTTAGACCTATAGGCAGCTGACTTGGAGATCGTCCTAGGTCGCATAGTCATCCAGGCAGCTTCCGTCGTCTTCATAGTCCTCCTCATAGTCTGGCCAAGTTAATAGCCATGGACAAAGCCGTGAGTACATTTGGAATTGTACTCGCAAACCATCACGAAGATACTAACAAGATCTAACTATTGATACAAGGAAGAGAGGATAGTTTCTCTTGTGTATATAGCATGCACAAAAATATCAGTTTCTCTTGTGCATATAGCATGCACAAGAGTATCAGTTTCTCTTGTGGATAAGCTACTTCTGTCAACCTGCCGAAATTGGCGGGCGTGTACTCAGCTCTAGCTCTATTTTGACACATTATACAAAAGAAAATAGGATCAAAACATTTCTTTCAACTTGCCTATCCAGCTACTACATAATGTCACAAACAATATAACTCTAGAGAATCAAGGTTACACATACAACTTTAGATTTTACTTGGAATATATTACACCAAGTATTTGCAGCAAACCTCGCTCATGTCCACTACCAGATTTTTCAGTGAGTCCAGGTCTTCAGAAAAAGATATCCAGCTATCCTCTAGATGGCCAGAAAAGAGTTCTCATGATGTTCTCCTCTAGATGGCCAGAAATGAGTTCTCATGATTATGAGTTGCAAATACATTGGATCGTCATCAGTTCACAATCGATGCACCCAAGGTTCAGCGTCAAGATCACATGGAAAAAATTGTCCAGTGTAATAATCACATAGAAATCGTTCTTGCTGATCAGTAAGGGGGGCGTTGAGCATGTCATACTCCATGGGACTACTCCATGCCATGCATCGCCAACACCGAAACTTTTGTCGCCTTGCCATGCATGGCGCGCCTCCTTCTTGCTAGCACTGTGATAGATTAGGAGGAGAAACAAAATGAGGACATAGAGGAGCAAAATAAACAGTGGTCCGTTGTTCCCTTGAGACAGCATGAGTGTGAGGAAGATCCCGGATTTGATCATACCTCATAGTCTCACATTGAGGCAACATGAAGTGGCAATCGAGCAAAATAATGGAAGATTAGTTCCATGTTTAAGTTCTTTTTTATTGGATACACAAATGAACAATGGCAGTCCTATCTAAGATTGAAGTTGGACGAATTCCAACATCAATAAACAACTTCAGGCGAAAAAATGTACAACCAAACCAATACACTTTTAAGCAGACTTGCTCGTCAATAACTTGTTAAGAGCAACTGGCTCTTCAGTTCCACACCCTTGAACAAATGTTAAAGTTCTCCATCCAATCCGACATTGCTAACAGTTGCAGAAACTCTGGATGCAATTATTATTGCCGAACATGGTAAACTATGGTTGCCTTCATATAAGGGAATCCAATTATTAGGAAGTTATAAAACAATATTGTTAATCTTGGCATGATGATCAGAGATATTTCTTTTAACAGAGATGATTAGAGATTATGTTACACCTATGTCAATAGGCTAGTCCTATATACTCATAACTCTGATTGATGAACATTTGATGTTACATCAGTATTTGGAGTCTAATTTTCTAATAAATGCTAATTATATACAAACTAGTCATCAACCCGTGCATTGCACGGGCTAACATTATTTTTCTTCACAAATATTAGTTATTAATAACTATTGTGTTTTTCAAAATTTACCTCGTATAATATAAGATAAATTGTGGTGCATAATGCATTTATTTGGACTCTTAATTAGCGAATGCGGAGTAACTATTTAAAACATGAACACCTTAAATAAATTGTTGGTCGAATTGTGTTATAGTTTGTTAACTATACATGCACTTAAAGTATATTACATAGATATAGCTACAGATATATTATATAAGGCCTTCACAATTTACAGAGTTTATATTAGTTTTCAACCCAGATATTTTACAATATGGAAGATGCATTAGTGAATCACATATCTTATTTAAAAATTGTATCACTCACTGCATATAGTACATATAAACTACCTTGAATCCTTCACCTTATATAATTTATATTAGCAACTGATAGGTTTTCCGTGCGTATTCATTTAATGGTCCTACCGAAAAAATAGATGGAGTCAACAAATAGAAACTTTTTTCCATGCATAAACTGCGAATTGATTAGATTTAGAGAAATTGGTGAAGTACCGTATAATTACTTTCTCCAGCATGCATTCCGATATGGTTTAATGCAATAATTTTATTGGTTTCAGTTTCTATTTTGTCTGTTTTTGATGATGACACAGTAGTGAAGTTTCTATGATGCAATTCATTTTTTCATTAGGGTCGCACTCATTTTTACTGGATGTGGCGGTATTGTAGTTTCGTTGCGCTATTTTTTTTGTTAGCTGCCGGCGTCCAGTTTAATTAGATCTGGTGGTTCGGAAGATGGTTGATCCAATGCCTAGTGCATCCAAGATTATTTGGTGTAAATCTTAACCATTAGAATTTGGCCGTATGCATAGATGATTCATGTTTACCTAGTTAAACGAAATTAGTACTTTAGTGGAAGATAGATGTGCATATCAAAAAGTTATATACTGTATGTTATTACAGAGCTGGTAATTAGAGCTACCCTACCCATTGCCATCCATATTGGGAACCGGCTTCCCCCACGTCGACAGCCACCAACCACCTTGATTGCAGGTATATTTTTATTCAACAATAAAATATATTATAAGGCTAACCTTGTCCGATGAAATTGGGGTTAAATTGCAAATTCTTGAGCTCCTCCACTTCTCTTCTTGCTTCCATGTCCCAAACTTACTGTTGTACACGTGCTATTTTGCTCAAGTAAACATTAGTTTTTTTCCAAACTGAAGAAAAAAATGTAACAATTCGAGTGCTGCAAGTACAATAGCAAAGCATAGTTGAATATCATGTCATAATATTGCACAAATAATTATCTCTTTTGAGATGTACTACAAATAAGATTAAGTTACATATATATCAAAATCTACCAAATAACTTGTACTTCCTAGTTTTTTGTCTAAATTTGGGTATACATAGGTGTGATTTAGTGTATAAATACATTCAACTCTAAACAAAATTGTGACATTG
Source organism: Lolium multiflorum (assembly GCA_030979885.1). NCBI lineage: Eukaryota > Viridiplantae > Streptophyta > Magnoliopsida > Poales > Poaceae > Lolium > Lolium multiflorum. The sequence goes on along the minus strand of CM061753.1, from coordinate 45,298,535 downwards.
TTTACAGGACAGAAAGAGTGTTTGTGTCAGGGAGCACTTAATGCATACTGAAAGGCGTACTGTGAGGTTGATTATCTAAATCTATGGCACACATTCATGACGCACGCCTATTCAATCGAACTATAGGCTAGCTGTTAGTTTGCCTACCAACAGAATTGCACATACATCAGGCGCACCTCTTCAATCGAGCAGGTTAGAGCATCTCCACTCGTCCCCCCGAACAGGCCCCCGGCGAGCGTTTTTTACATCCGGACGGCGAAAATCGGCCCAGTCGCGCCCCCGGTTCCTCGTTTCGTCCGGATTTGGGCCTAAATTCATCCGGCGATCCCACGCCACCCCCGCCCCGGAGCGCTCGGGGACTCCGGACGAAACGAAAGCGAAACGTTCCCGCGTCCGGTGGCCCCAACTTGTCGGCGAGAGACACCGATCGTCGTCCTCATCGCATCGTCTTCCGCTGTAAAAGCCGCCGCCGGTCAGCATTCGCCGGACGCGTAGCTTCCACGCGGCGAGTTAATGCCGTCGCCTCGGTTTCACGCGCGCCTACCGCTATTTATCGCCGAACTACCCCGGCTGGCCCGCATTCACCTCCTCGCTCGTCTTCCCCAAATCATCCCCGAACTCGAAGAAACCAGCAATGGCGAACGACGGTGCGGCCAACAACGGCTTCGCCGCCTCTCCACCAATGGGAGGGGCGACTCCTGCACGCGGCGGGGTACCCTGCGCCGCCGGACTTCCGCGCGCCGGGAGGATGGAGGCTGAGCGCAGGCGGCGTGCCGATCCCGCCGCCGCCAACGGGTGGCGGCGCACTCGAAACGGCGATCGAGGAGGTGCTCGCCACTCTCAGTGACGAGCAGCGCGCGGATCCGCGCTTCTTCCCCGACAACCACGAAGCGTGGATCGCGTTCTTCCGGCGAAGGTACGAACGCGAGCTCGCCTCCTACGACGGCCCTCCTCCTCCTCCGCAAGGAACAACGCCGCCGGCCGCCGCCGATGGTGGAGCGCGCCCAACCGCACCCTCGAGAATGTGCTCGCGCACATCGAGGACGGGAACTCCCCGTCCTGGGGATGCCGCCGCCGGTGGCGGCTACCGTGTCGCGCCGGCACGGTAGTTCCTGGATACCGAGGAGGATGGCGCCGTCCTCTTCGTCGTCGGGCTCGAGATCGGCGTCCAGGTCCGGCGGGTCGACGCCGGCCACCGTCAAGAAGGAGTGGGCGACCGTCAAGAAGGAGCCGGTCTCGCCACCGCCGACCGAGGGCGCAGCAGCGGCGCCCTCGTCATCCGCGACCAGCCGCCCGCTCCGCAGAGCGGGCGGAAGAAGACGAAGAAAGAGGCCGGCGCCAACAAGCTCGCCGCAAACCAGCTCGCCGAGGAGGAGGCGAGGCGCGCGGAGGAGGCCGCGGTGGCGGAGGCGATCGCAAGATCGCTGAAGGACATGGAGGAGGCGAAGCGCGCGGACGACGCCGAACTGGACTGGTCCAGGCGCGACTGGGAGCGCCAGGAGGCTGAGCAGCAGCGGCGGCTACTCGATCTGGCCGCCGCGCGTCAACTCGCCGCTAACGCCGCCACACCATCCGCCGCTAGGAACGCCGCGCCCAGGGAGGTGGTGAAGCTCGACGAGAGCAGCGACGACGACATGTACCTTCCGTCGCCGCCACGCACCGGCGACGCTGGCCAGGGCACGAGCCGTTGGTACGAGGCTCCGCCGCCCCAGGACAACGCCGACTCGAGCGACGACGACGACGACGACGGCGACTACACGTCCTTCTACCGCCATTTCGGCATGTAGTAGGCCGCTATTTAGTTTAAGTTTAGTTTGCCAATCGCAAATTCAAATATATGTACGAATTCGGCCTATTTATGTACGAACTCGCCTCTATATGTTAAATATCATTAAATTTATGTTTGAACGAATTCGCCTATTTTGTCTGAATTCGTCGTATTACGTTGCATCCATCCTGGGCTCGCGGCTGGGAAACTACAACTCCCCACGCCAAATCTTTCCTCCAATCCGGACGAAAATATCGCCGGATTTGGGCGTGGGAGCCCAACGAGTGGGGATGCTCTTAGAACTTAAAATCATTAAAGCAATTCCAATCCCCCAATCGGCTATAACAAGTCATATTTTGTTCATCCATATATGTATAACATTGCTACAAGAAGATATAAATGGCCCACCTTTCACTCTCACAAAGTGCCTAAAGAGCATGAACTATAGACACCTCCTTCTCTCTCCTCTCTTCTCTCTCCTCCAACTCATCTAAAATATATTATTCAATGTCTTATAGTCAGACTACATACTTGCTCTAACCGCTTACCGTAGATTGCGGCAGCTGGGAGACGTGATCGGTCAATTCTCACAGATCTGATTAGAATGTAGCACGGCGCTGGGATAATCCATCAGCGTCTGATCCACAATTTGCGGATGCGAAGGTCTTGCCGCTGCTCCTCGTCCGATCCAGCACCGCCGGATGGAATGTTTGACAGCTGCTCCGGCTATGGCGTACAGAGGCACATGAGGCGGCTTCTCCCCATCTGCACCGACGAACATCAACTTCAGGCTGTAGGCCGGCGGCCGGATAATTCGTCACCGCGAGATTAGGAACACACGGTGATTAGTTTTTTTTCTGGGAATAGAAGAGTCCTCTCGCGTGTGGAAACCGCGAAACGGATGCCATCCAACGGCAGAAGACATATCATTAGTGCATCTAATGGACAATAATTGTTAATCTCTAGGATTAACGTGGAGGCTCGTTGGGAGTCTCCAATTAGTAAATATAAGATATAAGATATAAGATAGAAGACACTTTAAAAAGAAAGCGGTTTCCAATTACTAACATGAGGAACCAGAGATGGACACAAACATGACTGCTCTGGAGCACAAATCTCACCGAAATTGTTCAAATTTAAGCAACCAACACATGTACTTAACATTCAATAAAAAGGAATCAGAGAGACATAAAAGGTGAGGATACCACCTCCTTGGATGCACATTGTTGCCTTGGGTGTGAGGACCATCTCTGGCTGTTGCTCCAGCAAGGTGTTGAACTGAAGCAGTTGCCGCCATGATTTCTTCGCCTCAGATTGCTGGCCGTCTTGCCTCCGCTGAGGCGGAGTGCCTCCAATTCATCCAACTCTCCTTCTCCATAGTTGCCCCTGAAGCGCGGAACATGTGGAGGAGGCCCTAAAGCGCGCTTCTGCCAAGAGCGAAGGGGAGCAAGAAGGGCGCAGCGGTGGCCACCGCCCTCGTTGTCGTCGCGGCGCTTGTCATGGGGAAAATAACCACCACCTACCTCCCCTCCGACGGCAGCAGAGGCGGCAAGGGCGGCGAGTCCTCTCGGAGCACTGATTCAGTACAGTAAGTACCAAAATTGCAAGCAATAGCAAAATTGGAGAACAAATCCTTAGCAAGGAGTAGCAGAATTGAAGGCATTATAGCAGAATCGAGGTTCCTGCACTATACATCAATCGCTCGTAGCATCTATCTCTCTCAAATAGACAACAAGGCCACGCAAATAGAGCCCCTCTCGACATGCAGCTCCCTCCCCTTCTTCCTATCCATGGCGCTCAGGTCTGAACCGCTACTCCACGCCCGTCACACGCGTCGTGTCCTGCCGCCTCGCGCTCCTCCTGCTCCGCCCCATCTCCTCACCGTCCTTCTCCCTCCGGCGAAGCTGGCAAGCCCTGCATCTCGCGCGGCAGTGCTTGCCCGCGTTGACTCGACCTGGAGCACGATTTCTTGCGAACTCGAAGAGAAAAAAGGGCAGGGACGAACCTAGAAGAGCGAAGACGGCGGGAAACTGCTCAGGCTCCTCAACCGACGGGGGCTGCCTCCGCCGCCCGCAGCATCGGGCATCTGGTCACGCGTGGCGGAGCCCTCTGCGGCCTCGAAGAAGGAGTCTCTCCTCGCCGCCGACCAGAACGCCGCTACCATCTCCAACGGCCGGTGCAGCTAGCCAGCTAGGGTTTCGAGGTGGGCTTGCAGGTGGGGAGGGACGAACGGAGGTGAGGAGGGTGGGTCGAACGGAAGTGGGGTGAGTTTTTTTTCTCTTTTTATCCTTTGGAGGAAGACCACGTCCTACGCGCAACAACTACGTCGGACGGTGAAGCGGCAAAGGTCTGAGAAGCCAGGGATTGCAACAGTATTAATCTACTAGCAAAGTGCCCGCGCCATGCTGCGGCTATTTTGTTTCACCCTGTTTTTTCTCATGAAGGGCACGTGATCATCATCTTCCTCTTCGTCTTGTGGAGGTACTGGGGTCTCTTTGATTGTCTTGCTGGAGTCCCCGCGACTATGATGAGAATGGCACTTGGTGGCCTTGAGCCTCTCATTTTGTAGCTCCCTTCCCGATGTTGCATTCGCATCGATGTCCTCGGACGTTTTTTTTATCTCACCACCCGCACCGGTTATATGCACTGTCGAATTGACTAAGTTTACATCTTTTGAAAATTGCCAAAACATTTTCTATCATTTTTAGAAAATCTTTATAAAGGGATTTTTTATTTATTTTTCCTGGATTGCTATAAACTGAGGACAATTCTAGATTACGGGCAGTAGGTTACCTAAATCGTGTTTTTGCAAGGCAAAGTATTGAACTTATTATGCCTTTTGTACCGGCTCTACACCTGTCATCTCCTATTTTCCGAGCGAAGTTGTATAATACTCGAGGAATTGCACTGCCGTCACACTGCCAAATCAAAATCAACATACTAAATAATCATTTGATTCACACTGCCGAGAGGAAAAGAGCTCAGCTCGATTCACACTGCCAAATCAAAATCAACATACTAAATAATCGTTTGATTCACACTGCCAAGAGGTTAGAGGGGATTAGTGTTCCAGCAAGCTGGGAGAGGGAGGGGCCGAGGAGCCCACTGCCATGAGGCTCGGTCGAAGGAGGCCGTCCTCCACCAGACATGCCCAGCACGCGGGTCACATCGACGGATCGGGGCGACGCGTGCTGGATTGGGCGGAGCGAGCAGGAGAGATGGAGAGAAGGGAGCGGTCGGTCGTGTCCTCCTTGCGCTGCCTGCAACAGCCCGCCGTCGTCTCACCTATCACCTCGCCATGCTCCTCCCTGGCCGCTACCTCCCGACGCCCAAACACGGTCGTCATCGAGGCTCCTTCAGTTTAATAGCTAAGAAGATTTGATTCGGTACGAAAAAGACTTTGGCGTGAGCTCGTTTTTCCCGATTGGATCCGATGGGGCGACTTACCACGGTCGCATCCGTGTTTGATAGTAAAGATTTACTTCACCATGAATACACAAATAGGCATGAATATAGAAGATGCATGAAACATAACGGTTTTTGTTGAGAAGGGTTGACATGACCCCTTGTCTGGAGATCGGTAGATAGTGCGATAACAATTATGATATATTTGCAGAATAAATGATGGAATTATTACGATATATGGCAAAACAAATGCTGGAGTTAAATGAGCGTGCTTTGAGCTCAGATTTTTTTAAATTATATATTATCGCAGAAAAATGTTACTACTCTTACATTGTTTTGCCAAAAAAAATCCGTTGCATATTAACAACATGTGCTACCTTACATACACACACGTGGCCTGACACAGCAGCCAGCAGAAATGCACGTGGCCATCCTGACTTATGCGTTGGCTGAAAAAGAAATCACGAAAAAAGATGGTCGCCAGCAGTCGAACGCATCTCAATCCCCTTCGCGCCCAGCAATCTGACCATCGCCGCTCCTCTGATTCATGGCTGGAATGCCTCCTTGCAGCACGCGTCCTGGCCGCTGACATCTCCCTAGTGCCCCCACCCTCCCCTCTATCGTGCTCCATGCGGCAGAGGCAGCGGAGGTGCGCAACCTGGTAAAGGTCGGGCAGCAAGCCGGGTCGGCGAATCGGCCGTAGAGCTTTCTCCCGTCCGCGCTCGCCTGCAGGAGACGGAGGAAGGCGGACTTGATAGGAACTGCAGCGCCGCCTTCGGTTCCCCGCTAGCCATGTGGCGGCCTCCGTCGTCAATCCCCGCAGATAAGAACGACCTCCTGCGCCGTCCCTTTGGCCTCGTGTTTGGCCGCGCTCCCCCACCAGCCCTTGCTGATCGACGACGAGCACCTCGCGCGTCGGGACCCTAGCGTCCTGCGTCGGGCGACTCGAGGCTGAGGCTGTGGGTATGCGCACAAAGCTCGCCGCGCCGTCGAGGACCTCCGCGAGCACGCTGAGCAGCTAGCGGCCGGAACCCCAGTCAGATCAATCGATGAAAACAATCCCCTCCCGCATCAGGCGGCTCGAGGCTGAGGCCGTGGGTATGCGTGCGGCTTGAGACTGAGGCCGTCGGTATGCGTACGCAGCTCGCTGTCGTGGTGAGCGCCCGGCACCGGCAGCAGGTCAGGACGGCGACCTCCTAGGAGAGATTTGGGGAGTTCGTGAGTTCGTGCGTGGGTGCTCGGAAAGGCGACCAGGCGTGTGAAGCGGGAGGCCGGGCCGGGGGTTGACTTCCTAATTTCATGGCGAGATGACTGAGAGTGCTCACATGCCTTTGCTTTATCTGCAGTCTATGAAATCGTATGTAGCTCTGAATTCCTTGTGTGTGGCTGCCGCTTGTGTGAACTAAAAGCAAAATCACATAGCAGCTGGATAAAAATTAGAGAAATTAATTAATCGGCTGCGCAGAGAGCCATGAAGAATGCCAATGCAGTGGTGGCGTAATGGTTATGGGTTTGCTCTTCTTTTTGTTGTGCACCTAAGACGTCTGAAAGAAAGGAGGCCGTGGATGTCGCCGGCTCTGTCTTAGCGTGCTCCTACTCCCCCTCTCCCAGCCATCGTCTCGTTACTCCAGGAGAAGGCGACGCGCAGGGGTCGCAGCGCCACGGCCGCCAGTGCACCTCTGCCTTTGCGGGCTCCCCGTGATGGTCGCGTCTCCTCTTATAAACTTGACCCGCGAGGTCATGTTGTTCCGGCGTCGCGACACGACCCATCACCTGCACGCTCTGCCTGGCGCCCTGGCCATCCCCGAGGGCGCCTGCCGGATGTTCGACCATCGAGCTGCTCCCGGCGCGTGTACTCCTTCCAGGCAGCTTCCTGTGACGGTGGTGTCAGTCGGCCCGATCGTGGCCAAACTAAGAAGCTGCTGGCGTAGTACGTAGGCATCACCAGCTCGCCGGAACGCATCATCATCTGGAGCAAGTTCAAGGTCCGGCCCGTGTTCCTGACGCTGCTAGGATGCGGGGCGAAGATGGTGGCCAACATGAGCTTTGCTGCTGGCGTAGTACGTCGGCATCACCGGCTTGCCGGAACGCATCATCATCTGGAGCAAGTTCAAGGTCCGGCCCGTGTTCCTGATGCTGCTAGGATGCGGGGCGAAGATGGTGGCCAACATGAGCTTTGCCGGACGCCTGGCCTGCAGATTTGTTTTGTCAACCTGCAGAACATCACCACGTACGTATTTTGGCAATTTGGCATCGATCGGTGCATCTGTGTACAATGAACATGTTGTCTGGTCGTGCTGGATCGTCATTGGAGGAGGAATCATCCTCGACGGAATCCGAGATGTGAACCGAAGGGATCGCCCCAGAAGTTATCTGTCCGGCATGGATGGAGAAGGAGCGCCCACAGGCAGACCGGCTCGAAGATCTTGCAGACATCGTCGACCAAAAAAACCTCACAAAAGTCGATCGATTGCCGACTTGTCGGTGGAGATTCTCAGGATTTGTTCAATGAACACCTAGGTCAGACAGTGTATATATATAAGCGTTACCTGATACGACCTGGACATCGTACCTGGACATCGAACTCAAGAGTCAAAACTAACCTGATACGTGCCCAATCATATCTGTACGTCGACCTGGAGACCTAACATGGTACGTACCCAATCGTGCCTAGACGCTAGGAGCAAAACGAGACCAGGAATATGTACGGAACGTTTTCTAGGAAAACGAAAGCCTAAAACGTATATAACTTACCGGTGGCATGGTGGGTAATTTCTCTCTAAGTTTAGGGGTAAATCGGTCAAACAGAGACGACCTACCACGGTTGCATTGCAATTTAATAGTAAAGATTTAACTAATATGCTATCATATTGCAATTTTTCAATATTTCTCTTAATTATATTTAGTTGATATCATGTACTTTTGTCTATGGATGCCTAACATTGACTGAAATAATTGTGAAAACTTGGTAAGTTTGAGGAGTGAGTATAAATGGCTAGAGAGAAGCATGGGCGGCTAACCCAAGCCATGCGTGATGCATGGTGGAAATTTACTTACATGCAACAGTGAACCCTCAGTGATGCACTTTATAATAAAGAGCTATACCTTTGGTAAATAAAAAGAGTACTGAGATTGTTCATTGTGTATATTTGTCTTGTCATTTTGATATGGGCTTGTTCCAAGTCCTGGGACAAGAGATACCCCAGTTGACGCTCTTGATGACGCTATTATTACTTGCAATGACTTGAACTTGAACTTGTTTTGTGGTCCGAGTTGAGTAGCCAGTTGGAGAGGTATTTGTTTTTACGGGGCATGAGGCATTCAACCTGTACTTTTTGTCAAACACAATACTCATATTTGCTTTCACTTTCAACTTAACCATTCAAGATGCTATGATAGGGGTAATGAGAGCTCCACACCAATGAATACCACATTGCAAATATTAACTTAAATTGAAGCATTTGAAAGCTAGATGAGACTTATTCATGTTTTACCTCTACTTATTTATCTATATTTCCAAAGTGTTCACCTTTTATATTCAAATTTCTATAAGAATACTCTATGACCATTATAGGATGTCTTTTACTTTTCATTATGCATTCATTTGGTCCATATTACTTTCTTCTATGTCACACTTTGTGAATTATCATTAAACATCCTTACATTGAATATTTGATATCACTTCATAAACTATCTTGTATATTGCTACTCCTTTGGGATTGAATCATTTGACTATATGTAGCAATAGTACTCATCTTTAATATACATTTATTGTATTAAGATGCAAAGTCCATGTTAGTTTTATCACCTTCATACTCGAGGACGAGTATAGGTTAACCTAGGGGATGTTGATGCATGTAAAATGCATACATGAACTTTGCATTGTATTACTTATATTTTAATCATATTTGCATCATATAAGGGTTATATCATTATTTTATATTGATTTTGGGGATATTTCATAATACCATATTTTTCTAGAATTAACCCTGCAATGTCAGAAAACCCCTTTTTCTATATTTTTGATGCTTTAGGGACTCAAACGACGTCCAAATCACCTAAGATTTTACGAGGATCGGTTTTTGGAAGGAAGAAGGAGTAAGAGCCAAGGAAACGCAAAAAAAAGGAAGTTCAAGGACCAAAAGGGGTAGGCCCACGCGGCGAGATTCCTTGGCTGCGTGGGGTGCCCCATCCTGGCCCTCGAGCCTCTGATGCCGTCCGTTTTCATCTTCGTGCCTTCGTCTTGATGTAAAAACGTCTGTAAAAATACTCCCCCGATGCCTTTTAGAAAGGAGCGCAACCAAAACACAAAAACACAAAAACAGAGACCTGGAGTTGCAGATTGGAGGGGGGAAACTCTAGCGGGGCGCTGCCGGCGTGGTCTCCACCTCCTCCAACGACTCCACCATCGTCACAATGATGAAGAGCGAGTAGTCCACCCCTGGACTATGTGTTTGTGGAAGTAACATATGTATCTATCATCTCTTTGAAATCCACTAATTAGTATCGTATGAGTTGAACATGATTACCATCATCTATGTAATACCTTTGTGGTGTATCTTTTTATGAGTTAATATATGTTTGAGATTACAATAGATTTGTTTCAGTTATGAAAGTAGATGCATATTATGTACCCCGTTCTTGTTTACTTGTTCTGATCAAACTTGTGTATGAGAGCGTGTGAGGGGGAACGTATGCATTAGATGGAGTAACGGGGGTGGCTAGTGCGGTGAAAATGATAGAAATTTCGTGATCCACTCGGGTGTTTACCTTACTTTGTTATCTCACTAGGGATAAAGAGAATACCATGCTACCAGGGATGTGGGGTGACCTTACCACTTCTCCATGACTAGATCACTAGGCATGTGGGGATGTGGGGTGACCTCACTAGGCATGTTCTTATTTTAACTTCATGACATAGAACTTAATAATATACTCTGATTTATCTTAATTACTCGGGTGTTATGATTTAGTTCTCATCTTGGTGGAGTATAAGAGAGATTAATAAACAAAAGATCTCTATGTTAGGACGTGATGCCCATATAACTAGTAACTTATCATGAAACATTTATGTTGCAATCATATATGTCAATTCTAGTGTTCCATTATCTACCACTTTGTAAAAGCGAGAGTGCATTTGTGAAACTATGAACCCTAGTCCATTTTTAATCATAATAAACACCTTTCCAACACTTTATACACAACTTTTAGTTTCATCCATTTAAAAATCCGAAAATACAAAAACACTTTTATTTCTTACATTCACAATACAAAACCCAAAAATATCATCCATTATTGTTTCCACCATCTTTGTATATTTATTTACCATCATTTGCATATTAAGTTGTTTTTTGGAGCTGTGCAAGTAGATAGATCTATCCCACTAGTTTCACACACCCCACTGTTTTCTAGCACAATCGCATTACTATCCATATCATTGCATATTTATTTCTTGTTTGCATTTATTATCTTTTCACATATTTGTTCACACCTTGTGCTTGACAACCAATTGAAGAGGTTGAGGGCACAAAATATTTTGCTTTCTTTTGCAGGTCTCATAAGAGAAGGATAAGAAGATAAACCCTTAACACACAGTCCCCGAGAGGTCGATATTACCCTCGAGTCACCCTCGTGGAGAAAACACGTCTTTCACATCTACAAACTCTGCACTTAGAGCTCAACCTAATCATATACACTATACGCCCATCAGAGAGTAACGAATATATGTATCATGCAAACTCATACCTATTATGTTGTAGACCCATCATATCCTTGGGTGTGTGATGTTATGGTAACATAGCTAGTTACCACCTTACTCTCTTTCTTCATTTATTGTCATGACATGTCACCAAAATGTGTTGGGTTATGTGATATTACTACCTATGTTACTCCCACTATGAGTCTTTGAGTTGTCTTAGGGCATCTCCAATGTGGCGACACAAACGGACATTGAGCGACTATTTGTGTTTGCACGGTCGAAAAATGTGTCTGGAATCAGGCCAGCGGCCCGACGCATGGTGACCGGCACTACTAGGAAAAAGCCTATAGGTGGAGGAAAGTGGTGTCGGCGCACCACCTTGGACATGCACCGGTGGAAAGAGGTGCCGGCGCACCACTTTGTCGCCGCGCCGGCGATGCAGGCCTACTGCCGACACACCACGGGAATAGACGTGTCGAGGACAAATCCTAGCATGGGCTCGCCCGATTTGGGCCAGGCCCAAGAATCATTGCCGGCGCACCAGCCCAGGGGCGCACCGGCGGAAATTTACTATTGCCGGCGCGCCCCTAGGCTGGTGCGCCGGCAATGATTCTTGGGCCTGGCCCGGGGGTGATATAGCCGAATGGGCTATGTGCTGGCGCACCCATGCCCTGGTGCGCCGGCAGTAACCTGGCACTTATTTCTCCCACCAACCAGCACTCACACACCCAACACTACTCCACTCCTCCACACAAACCCGAGCCTTCTCCCAACCCAGCTTATTTTTGCCCATTTCTACCCCCAATTTAGCCAATTTGATCAAACAAAATCATACTTTTTGAGCAAATCTTCCCTTCCTACATGCATCTCCCACATCCTCCTATGTAGATCTAGATCTACTATCCCGCATTGACCGCTCAATCTAGATCTAGATCTATAAAGTCGGCTTCCATACGCCGTGGTCGTGGCGCGACGTCTCGATCTCGTTGACAAATATATCAAACAAATAGGTGATTAATGAACAAATTGAGGAATGAAATCGACGTATATTGGACGTTTGAAGCAAAGCTCCTGTGTGGCATATATATATGTTGTGTTTGTGCTTGTGTGTGTTGGCGTTGAAAATGAGTTGCCAACGTTGCGCCGAAATGTTGATTCGTTAAGTTTCCGTTTCGGCACATTTCTGGCGCTCCTATGTCCTACCGTGTAGGAAGGTCATGCCGAAATTTTCCGTGAAAACTACCGACGGATGCATGGTTCTAATCAATTATATAATCTTACCGTGCAGGCGATAATGGTTATCGAGATGAGTGAAAGCGTCGTGATGAGATATCTGAAACACGCGATGTATGAAAATAACCGCACGGAGGTATTGTATCCATGCCGAAGATGCAAACGAGGGAAATGGTTCGACCCCTATTCAGGCAAATTGCAGGGGTACCTGCTCACTAATGGTTTCATGCATGGACACACTCAATGGATGAGTGATGATGGCGCGGAGGTCAATGGGGCGACGGCAGCAGGTGGTAATGGCCGGCAAGAAGGAGGGCATCATGATATTTATGATGATGAAGAGTTTGTCGCACAGGACGATAACCTTGACGACGACAATAACCTTGACGACGACAATAAACTTGCCGACGACGAAGAGGTGCCGCTAGCTTCAGTCGTGCGGGGCCCTCATCTTCAAGATCTGCTTCTCGAAAAGACGAAAGGCGCCAAGCGGAAATCAAAGCTTGAGCAACTGGAGATAGACTCGAATACTCCGTTGTACGGCTCAAGTCGCGGGTTGGGGGAGTCCCGCTTGGGAGTAGCGCTCGATGTGCTGCAGATGAAGGCAAAACATGGATGGACGGACACAAGCGTCGATGACATTCTGGAATACATGAAAGATCTCCTTCCTGCCGGGAACACGTGTCCTGGTAGTCTAGCCGAGGCCAAGAGAATCAAGTGCCCTCTCGACTTACCCCACAAAAAGTATCACGCCTGCATCAACGATTGTATCATGTATCGCAAGGAGCACGTGGACAAGACCAAATGTCATGTGTGTGACGCTGAACGGTACAAGAAAGGGAAGAAGAAAGTTCCTCAGAAAGTTGTGTGGTACTTCCCGCTCGCCCCCCGGCTGCAACGGTTCTACGCGGACCGCAAGGAAGCAAAGCTCATGCGCTGGCACGCTGAAAGAAAGGAGGCAGTGTTGAATGATGTAGAGCGGATTGAGCACCCAGTGCGGACACACCCTTCGGATGCAAGCCGTGGAAAGCATTAGACAATGAATTCGAAAGTTTTGGGGCAGATCCCAGAAACATCAGGTTGGGTGCGAGCACGGACGGATTCAATCCGTTCGGAAACCATAGCAGCACACATAGCACATGGCGCGTGTTTGTATGAATTTACAACCTCCCGCCCTGGTGCATGAACAGGAAGTACATACAGATGAGTATGCTAATTCAAGGGCCGACACAGCCAGGAAACAATATCAACATGTATCTCGAACTATTAAAGGAGGAGCTTGAAACATTGTGGGCGGAGGAAGGGGTAGATACATGGGACGCCGTCGTGGAAGAATATTTCCCTCTGAGAGCCGCGTTGATCACGATGGTGCAGGACTACCTCGGATACGGTTATATTTCGTGCCAGGTGTGCCATGGACACAAGGCATGTGTCAGGTGCATGGAAGAGACGATGTTTTTGCAGCTTGGTAAGGATCACGGCTCTTCGAAAACAATTTACATGGGGCATCGAAGGTGGCTACACAAGACTGACCCGTGGAGAAAGCGTGGAGATATGTTCGATGGTACAAATGAACCCCGAGGACCTCCACGTAAAAAGAGCGGCGAAGAGATCGATACATTACGAAAGGTTGGAAGGAATGCCCTGCGCCGGAAAGATTCGTCAAAAGCCTGGAGAGAGGAAGAAAAAGACAACGTCGATGCCGCTCATTGGTGTATGGAAAAGGAGGTCCGTGTTTTGGGACTTGCCGTACTGGATAATTCTCGATACACCTCACTGCCTTGATGTCATGCATATTACAAAGAACGTGTGCGAGAGCTTGCTTGGCACTCTTCTCAACATGCGGACCGGACCAAAGATGGGCCGAAAGCAAGACACGACCTAAAAGTTTTGGGCAGCAGGGAAGATCTTCAGATCCCGGCGCCCAAGAGGGACAATCGGAGGAGGAGACGGACGGCGGTCGAAGCGAAAAAGGATTAAGCAGCCGGACTATTATTGTCCCCCCTCCTGCTTCACTTTTAGTCCGGCCGAGGTCGATCAATTTTTCAATTGCCTTCTAGGAGTCGAGTGCCCTTCGGTTACTCCGGGCTAAGCAGATACATGGACCCCAAGAAACGAAACTTCAGCGGCATGAAGTCTCATTACTGTCACGTGATGATGACGCAGATTCTTCCGGTTGCAATCCGAGGTATAATGGATGACCATGTCCGTGCAACGCTGACTGGGCTCTGTAACTTCTTTGACGTCATAACTCGGAAGTCGATAAGCGTGAAGAAACTCGCAAGGCTCCAGGAAGAGATCGTGGTGATCCTATGTGAGCTTGAGATGTACTTCCGCCTGCATTCTTTGACGTGATGGTCCATCTGTTGGTCCATATCATGGATGATATCATCAATCTAGGGCCGGCATTCCTACACAACATGATGTCGTTTGAAAGAATGAATGGGGTTATTAAAGGATACGTTCGTAACAGGTCACATCCAGATGGAAGCATCGTCCAGGGCTGGATCACCAAAGAGTGCATCTCTTTCTGCATGAATTATCTAGACATCGAGGACCCTATTGGTTTGCCTCAAAACAAGCACCTCCACAGGTTCGAGGGAGTAGGCCACAAAAATGGAAGGAAGGAACTGCACGTGCACAAGTCTGGTCGGACTTCCGACTTTGACCAACTTAGTAGCGCTACAACACATTGACTTGATCGATCCTTGGTTGAAAGAGCACAAAACCATGATAGAGAACAGTGGCAAGCCGATGATGACGGAAACAGAAATACTCAGAGAGCACAACTTCTCTTTCGCGCGCTGGTTCAAAGACCACATTAATGCAAATCCCCCACCAATGGATTCTGACAAGGATAAACTAGTATTGCCTTGTCACATGGCCCTGCGCCCAACATCATGACTTACCAAGCGTACGATATCAACGGGTACACATTCTACACGGAAGAAAAAGACAAGAACAGTGTTTACCAGAACTCAAGGGTAACGATGGATTCCTGGATGGGTGACGTAAATACTAGATACTACGGAAGGATCGAGGAAATCTGGGAGCTTAGCTACATTGGGGAGAAAGTGCCGAGGTTCCGTATCAGATGGGCTAAGAGCGTCACAAAAGAAGACCGGTATTTCACCACCATGTTTCTACCCGAAGCCAACAAATCAAAGTCCACGAACGCCACCGCGCAGAATGAGCCATGGGTACTGGCAGAACACGTGCATCAATGCTTCTTCATAACCGACCCATCCAGGCCTAGCCGTTTTATCGTGAGGAGAGGCAAGAAGACCATCGTCGGAATGGATGGAGTCGCCAACGAGGAAGACTTCGAAGGACAGGTTGGAGACCCAATGATGGAAGAATCCGAGAACGAAGACACAACATACACCACAAGAAGAAGCAGGACCACGCTACCGAGGTCAGGTCGACCCTTCATGATTTGGCCAAGTCCCAGGTATACCCGCAGTAGTCTTCTGCCGGCGCACCAGGCTTTTGGTTCGCCGGGGGAAAACTTGTCCCCGGCGAACCAAAGGCCTGGTGCGCCGGCAGTAAGACTACTGCGGGTATACCTGGGACTTAACTGCGCGATCCTCTTCCTAATCCCCATTCTTCCCAAATCGAGCCGAGACGACGACATCGAACCCTAACCCGTCGTTCTGCACCGCCACACCCGCCGTTCTGCACCAGCCACCATCCACCTCCACCAGCCCCCACCACCTGCCTCGTACGCCGCCGCGTGGAAGGCCCGGATCCACCGCTCGCCCACCGCTACAGAGAGGAGGAGCAGGAGCAGGGGAGCCCCGGACCTGCCGCTAGCCCGCCGCTGTTGACCCCCTACTGCTAGTCACGTAATTTCTCATCCTCCTCTTCCGCCCCCAATCCCCCTCCATCTGTCTCTGAATCCCCATCCACCAAGAAACGTGTTGGCCCTGCGGACCCCCTCGGCTATCTCCCCTGCGTCGCGGCCGTCAGCAAACTTTCCCTCCTGCTTATGCTAGATGATCGACGGCACCCGCTAGGTCTGCCCGCTGTGATCATCTTGTTTATTGTAGCCTATTGCAACTTTGCAGGTTAAGTGCTTGCTAAAATGCCACAGGGAGCAGTACATATGCAAAAGTAATTTGGAGTTCGTTGTAGAATGATGTTTCTTAGAATGTTGCAAAAGTATCCTACTGTTAGCTGTATTAGAATGTTGCAAAAGTATCCTGCCTGTATGAGATTTCCAGGATTGAAATTGAAATTGGTACCCCCATTGGTCTGCCTCAAACAACACACACTACCATTTGATGAAAATGATTGCAATATGACATGTTTCAGTGTGTAGATTCTCTCATTTTATCAAAAAAAATGCAACACTTAATTTAGAATGAAATATGCAGCGGGTTATATGCTCTGATTATCTCAGTTCACACACATGTTTGATGATTTATGGTTCATTTAAATGCTTGCAGTATGAAAATGCTTGCAATATGACATGTCTTAGTGTGTAGATTCTCTCATTTTATCAAAAAAATGCAACACTTAATTTAGAATGAAATATGCAGTAGGTTATATGCTCTGATTATCTCAGTTCACACACATGTTTGATGATTTAGGGTTCATTTAAATGCTTGCAATATGACATGTTTTAGTGTGTAGATTCTCTCATTTTAGCAAAAAAATGCAACACCACTCCATTTGTTTAGGTAAATAAGCAGTAGGTAAAGAAGCATTAGGTTTAGTTCACTATACCATTTATAAAATGCCCAGAAATCCCCTCCTCGGTAGGGTTAGGATTTACCTACTGCCTTTGTCATTTGCAGAATCTGAACTTTTTTTGACAGCATGGGTATTTTTTGCCATCAGAACTGTTTAGCCCTCTGAAAGTCTGTTCCTAAATTGAAATTATTTGCTTATGCCATGCTTGTTGACATAGGCATCCCCAATGGGCCTGCCAAAGATGGTACCCGGGTTTACCGAAGGCCCACGAGTCGAAGAATATGAAGTTTGGAAGCCCAAGTTATATTAAGGAAAGTTAGAGTTGTATTAGAAAATATAGACTTGTAATTTTACGGGACGGGTTAGAAACCCTCCCGAACTCTGTAACTTGTGTATTACGACCCTCGGCTCCGCCTCCTATATAAGGGGGAGTCGAGGAACAAAGAGAGGAACGACTCACTGTTTCACGCAACCCTAGTTTTCATAATCGTCGAGCACTTTTCGGCTGAAACCTTCGAGATCTACTTGCCCTCTACTTCCGACTAAAACCCTAGTCTACAATCTGTAGGTATTGATAAGTTAATCCCTTGTCACTTGTACTCATCTTTGTGGAAATATAAAAAATTATGAACAGAGTTTTTATATCATAGTGTTTGCTATATCTCTGAAGTCTGAACCTATACATATAAATTAACATGTTAGTTTTATATGCTTGTCACAATCGCTGCCAAAAATAAATATTGAGGTTCAGATGCTTGTCATAATCTCTGAAGTCTGAACCTATATCATAGTGTCTTGCAAGGATGAAGCAAGAGGAGGCATTTTTTGAATGCTAGCTGTAGGTGAATGCTGCTGCTACTATTGTTGTTGGTTGTAGTACATGCAATGCTGCTGCTGCTACTATTGCTGCCAGGAATGTAAAATGCTCACTACACAGGTTCTCAGTAGGTACCAGGGATGTAAAATGCTCACTATACTGGTTGTAGTACATACTGCTGCTACTACTAAAATGTATCAGGAATTCCTAGATGTATCAGGATTTTAAAATGAAAATGAAGCTACTGTTGTCATGCTGCTGGTTGGAAAAAAAATGAAAATGCAAATGAAATTTTTTCTATGTATGATATATGTGAATTGCATTTCTGTTACAGGGATTAAGTTGCTATTGAGTGCCGGAATGTTGATTCATTTCCGTTCCGGCAATTCTAGCACTCCGCATGACCAATTTTTAGCAAAGGTCATGCAAAAAAATTCCGTGAATTCTAACACTTTTCATCTTCTATTAGTGCAAGCCACCATGGCGTCTCAAGAACAGTTAGAGGAGCACTACAATAGGCACTTCTTTAGGATGGAGGAGGATGCCGAGGCCGCTAGGGTTGGCGGCGATGAGGACTGTGAGATGGAGGATGCCGCTGGGGGTAGTGCCGACGAGCCAAGCGGCGACGAGGCAACCGGCGCCGACGGGGGTAGTACCTACGAGCCAAGCGGCGACGATCCTAGCGGCGCCGCCGGGAGTAGTGGCACCAGAACAAGTGGTTCCAAGAGGCCACGGAAGGCAATACGCCAAAACACGGTCGCCACCGACAAAGACACAATCTTAGAGGTGGACCCCGCTAGTGGTTTGCCGGTGGAGCCTCAGGATGTTGCCAAGGGGTACGGCAACCAACTGGCATGTATCCTCCGAGAGGTCGTCAATCTCAGCGAGATGGACCTCTGAGCTGAGAACAAAGCACATTTGCGAGCCCAGCTCATTGCGAGGTTGCACTCACGATACAAGTTCCTAGGCGGCTACGTCTCCACTCATGAAACCAAGAACATTGTGAACTCACAAGCCCTCCTGAAGTTCACCAAACACCTCAGCAGCTATAAGTACATGGTGCGGAAGCTGATTGCTGACGGCAAAGGTTTCAAAGAGGTCCACTCTGCCTTTCCGCATGTCTCCCAGACGGACTTTGATTCTTTTGTGGCCAATGAAGAGCTACAGGAGACCAAGAATCGCAAGTTGTAGGGGAAGGAAATGCGGGAGCTTAACATCGGCAACCACAACCTTGGGAGCCGTGGGTACGAGGGAAAGGAGCCCTATTGGGCAAAGGAGGACGAGACATATGTAAATGCCGGCATTGAGAACCCCTGGCTCAAGTACAAGGACCCGCTTGACAGAAGATTCATCAGGTCCCGCTACCATAAGAAGAAACCAATCGGGGAACTTGTCACTGACCCCAAGGCCGTAACCGACATAATTTGGTTCACGAACGACAAGAAGGTCCTGTCGTTGGAGAAAAAACTGGTAAGAAATTTACCGTTTTAATTAGATCAAGTATCATTCATATAATAGTAGCAACATTTCTAAATGGTTCATGTTTCTTCCGCAGGAAGAAGAAAGACAAAGACTTTCTCAAGGTGACGAAGGCTCCTCGTCGCAGGCGTCGACGGGCAGGGTAGCCTGGGACAAGCCTCTCGTATGGGCGCTAAACATCGTTAATGAGCATTCACCTACGAGAAGGCCGCATAGAGGCCGTGTGGCTGGCGGTACAGGCTACAAGCATGGTCACTACGGCTTGTTGTCTGCGGCCGATAAAAAAGCGCGCAATGAGAGGAAGGCGGGAGGCGCAGGAAATGAGGGACTCAATCCTAGCCCAAGTCCAAGCTGGCTTGGTACCGCAACTCAAAGCTTCACTCGTACTGATATCACAGCTGAAGTCGCCGCTTCAGTCCAAGCTGATTTCATCTCTGTCATTGTTATCACCAGAATTTGACCGAGTCAAGAGGTGGGCCATGATTGAGATAAACTTGAAGATATACATGGAAGGAAGAACAAGAATTGGCCTTATACGCGAAGTTGGGCTAAATTGCCCATGTATCTGTAATATAATAGATCGCATCTTAGATTAGAAGTTAGAGTTTTACTCGTGCACGGTTAGGTGCACGTATTAGAAAAGTCCCTGGACTATAAATATGTATCTAGGGTTTATGGAATAAACAACAACTCACGTTCAACCCAAAATAAACCAATCTCGGCGCATCGCCAACTCCTTCGTCTCGAGGGTTTCTATCGGGTAAGCGACATGCCCTAGATCGCATCTTGCGATCTAGGCAGCACAAGCTCCACGTTGTTCATGCGTTGCTCGTACTGAAGCCTTTTGATGGCGAGCAACGTAGTTATCATAGATGTGTTAGGGTTAGCATTGTTCTTCGTATAGCATGCTTACGTAGTGCAGCCCTTGCATGTCTAGCCGCCCTCACCTATCTCAGGTGTGGGGGCGGCACCCCGCTGATCATTATTTAGTAGATCTGATCCGTTACGATTGCTCCTTGTTCTACAAGGATTAGTTTAATATCTGCAATAGTTAGGCCTTACAAAGGGGGAGGAGCGGCACGTAGGGTGGCGTTCGCAAGTCCTAAACAGGATGTTCCAAGGATCAACTTCATGTTGGTTTTAGGCCTTGTTTAGGATCGGCTTATGATCACCGTGCGTGGCCGCGAGGCTCAACCTAGGATGATCCGATTATGCGGTGAAAACCCTAAATCGTCGTAGATCTCATTAGCTTTATCTTGATCAAGCAGGACCACCATATATTCGTGCACCCCGTACGAATCATGGGTGGATCGGCTCTTTGAGCCGATTCACAGGATGAGAGCCGATCGAGGCTCGTATTTAATGTTTACGTGTATGCCATGCAGAAACTAAGCGAGGCATCTCCATCACCTTCCGACCGGTATAGGTCGGTGGCACGCCTGCACTTCGCATCGGACGTGTGACCAGAAGAGCATTGCGGGCCGTTGCTCGGAGGTCTCAGCCAGCCGCAGCTCTAGGCTCTTCCCGGCTCTACGTGTTGACCGTCGCTGCCGCCGGTGGGTTTGGCAGTCAACACATTCTGCACGCCCGGTGGGACAATCGTCTACATCAACCACATCGCCATCTACATCTGAGATGGCGGACGGCACGCCGTCACCTACGAGGAGCTGTCTGACGAGCTCAAGAAGAGATATGACGAGATCAAGGCCACCCTCGAAGCTGACCTCATCGGCTCTTTTCAGAGAACCCGTTCCCATGGCATCAGATGGAAGGGATTCTCACCGCAAGGTCCACTCGATGGGATAGACCTCTCTGCCGTCGGAGGAACGCACCAGGGCCGGCGGCAGGAGATCAACTACTTGGTGGCGCACTCGCTACACCGCCACTCTGAAAACCTGGTCAACGTGTTGGAGCGTGTCGCTCTGCGCGTGATCCAGGAGATCATGAGCCACCGTACTCGCCGTCAGGACCAGCTCTCGGGACGCATCAAGGAGAGTTGCCACTCCAGTCCCGTCCACCACTGCCATATGCGTTGGCAGCACCAGAAGTGCCGGCTACACCGGCATTCGTCGTCTACAAGATCGGTGGTGACCCTAGTGACTACCAGTTCTTGACTGAGGCGCCTAAGGAGATCCCTCAAGGATACGCGTGCACGTATGTGCCAGATTGTGGCAACTGGGCACTCACAAACCAGGCCACGACATCAGGGACTCCGGCGAAACAGGAGGAACGTCGGCGACGGAGCTTGAGAAGCGACGTGGCTAACTAAGTACGCCACCCCGACGAACCTCCGAGCTCAGCTCCTGCAGTTGGCTCGAGGGAAAAGCAAACATGGCTGGCTAAGTACGCCACCCCGATCTTCGAGTGCAACTCCTGCAGCCAGCACGGCGGATCAGATCAGTACCATATGAGAGACCAGTTCGGCATGGTGCCGAAAGAAGGGCAATCGGCTATTCCAAGCCGTACCCGACGAGTACGAGATGATCCCGCTGCCACCTAAATATCGGCTCCTGACTTCTCCAAATTCGGTGGATCAGATGGCTCCAGCTCCATCGAGCACGTCGGCCGATATTTGGCACAACTAGGACCGGCTTCAGTGTCGGATCAACTACGCGTGAGGCTCTTTTCACAGTCCCTCACGGGATCGGCTTTCGTATGGTACACCTCGTTGCCACGGACTCCATCCGGTCTTGGAAGCAGTTGGAAGAGCAGTTCCATACGCAGTACCATTCGCTTCCGAGTCCGGCATTGCCGATCTAGCACAACTACGTCGGCGCGAAACGGTGACAGAATACATCCAGCGCTTCAGGAATCTTAGGAACCGATGTTATTCGGTTCGTCTAACTGAAAGGAAGCGCGAGTTGGCGTAGCAGGCCTTGCAACACAACTCAAGGACATGGCCTCCCAAGCAGATTATCCCTCGCTGGCGCACATGGTTCAGAAACTATCGGCATATGAACAGCG
Source organism: Lolium multiflorum (assembly GCA_030979885.1). Classification (NCBI taxonomy): domain Eukaryota; kingdom Viridiplantae; phylum Streptophyta; class Magnoliopsida; order Poales; family Poaceae; genus Lolium; species Lolium multiflorum. Next base: position 45,276,476 of record CM061753.1, on the reverse strand, counting down.
CCACCCGGACTGTACCAAGACAAGTTCAAGCATGCAGTAGTCTGGTTGATGCAGAGGAAGACGAAGTTCTGCGGAGACCAAGAGGTAGCAGTGGCTGAATGGACTCGAGGAGGAACCCCCGTGTCTGCAAATGGGTAAAGCCACCAGGGCCACCCAGGATTTGATTTTGACGTGACCAAGACTGAACAAATCTTCGACCTCCTGCTCAAGGAGAAACAGTTGACGATTCCGGAAGGTCTCAAATTCCCCACGGCGCAAGAGCTGAACGGAAAGCCATACGCAAATGGCACAACTCGCTCTCCCATGCCACCAACGACTGCAGGTGTGGCGTCAGCACATCCAAGCGGCGATAGAGAAGGGGCGTCTAATTTTCAACCAGTACGCCATGAAGGTCGACACCCAGCCTTTTCCCGCCGTTAACATGGTGGAGTGCACGTACCCTGAAGGTTGCCAGCCAGGATCCTCGTTCAGCATCAACATGGTAGGACCTGGGACCACTCTGGCAAAGATAGAGATGAGGGCAGCTGCTCTCATAGCAAGGACACAGAGGAGGCCGCTCCACGCGATCGGCTCCATCATGATGGCAAGCGCTACGTCACAGAGGGAGAGGTGAAGAACATAAGATATCAACGACCTCTCTCTGATCACCTCCTCAACAAATATGTGAGTCAGTATGACCAACGCCGACGGTCCAACTATGATGATGAAGGAGATCGTCTGGCTAGAGAAGCCAGAAGACATCGTCGGCATGATCGCGATGAGGAGGAGCACGAGCGCCGTGCCACGGAAAATCAAGGGAGCAAGATGACAACGCAGACACTGGGACTGCCCCTTCTTCGAACACTGGGATTCAGGAATGAGCCGATTGCCCACAATCGGCAATTGCCCAATGCAACCAAAAGAAGAAGAGGCAGCCAACGTGTCCGTGTTCAAGCGCTTAGGGCCTCTCCCGCCACAAAGCAAACGTGTTGAGTCCCCTCGGTGGGCAGATCTCGAGGATTCAGAAGACGAGGGACAAGAAGAAGAAGACAGTGCCACCGTCCTAGGTGGTGCCCGATGGACTCAGCCATTCCCAAAAGCGCAGGGTTCAGCGGCGCGGCTGGAGGAAGCCGAAAGGTTATACATACGCTAAGGAAGGCACGACCTGATCTGGCTGCAAAAGTTCAGCGAACCCTGGATGAAGAGGGTCGTCCACGAGAATGGAGTGGCGCCCAAACAAAGGAAAGCCGATGATGAAACATCGGCTGCACAAATATGGTGCTCGTCCTTCCGACGGAGCTTAGTGCTCCACGATTATACGATGCACTCAAGGTGGACGACGGCAAGCGCATAAAGTCAGAGGTTGGGTTGGTTTTATCCAGCCTGACCGTAGAACACACCAATGAGCAAAACAAGGCGAGGCTGATCCTTGTGATCGGCCCCAAAAATTATGAAGGAGCATTATAGAACCTTCATCAATGGATATGGAGGCCAATTCCAGCAATCGGCCAAAATTATCTTCACCGCATATTCAGCACATGTTTTGCTTGTGTTCAGCAACGATCTACTGGGCAGCGGCCGCGTCGGCAGATGAAAGTCAGCATGAATCTTTACGAAGCCGATGTGCAAGTGCAGTGCCCTGACTAACCATAAAAGCCGATATCTGCAGTCATTTGGCAGATTCGGCTCGGGGCATACATCAGATGAACATGTGCAGTAAATGTGTGTAAACATGCGTGCATGAAACATTGGGGGCCGATTAAGAAAAATCGGCCAAAATAAAAAATTCGCAAGAAGCGAAGCCGATGCGCAGCCATCGACTTTAGTATAGTTACACAAGTCCAAGACCTACTGGCTATGTGCTCAAGGTTTACATCAACGTCGACGTTCAGTAGAAGGAAGCTGATCAGCGACCTATGCATCCTTGCCGGTATTCTTGCCTTGATTAAGGCTCGGGGGGCAGCTCGCCTTAAAAATTCTCTGGAGAGCCGATTTTGATAGAATCGGCTGATTCTGCATTACAATTCGGAGGCCGATGGTGGCACATGTGGTTGGCTCACTGCTGTTCTCGCCTTGATGAAGGCTCGGGGGGCAGCAGGCTCGAGTAAGGCTCGGGGGGCAGCAGGCCTGGTGAATATTCTGTTGTGCAGTTTAAAGAGCCGATGGAGATACCATCGGCTGATCTTTCATTGCAGCCTCCTTCACAAATGATGAGTATTTGAAGAGGACCATTGGTTTTGGTTGGAAGAATTCAAAGGTCCTCCTGAAGATTCTACATTATCCACCAGATTTAAAAAAAAAAATCATCAGTTGAAGAAGGGAAGGGTGAATTTCAAAGGACCGATACGGTGCTATCGGCTCATTACGCATTGGCAAAGGCGACGAATCGGCAAAGTCAGTAGAAGAGGGAATCGGCTCAATTAAACTCAGAAGAAATCGGCAAAATCATATTGGGGAAAAGTTCTTCATTGATAGGCGAGATTTCTTACATAAAGAGCTGATTGCTCTCAAAAGGAAACACTAAGGGATACATTGCCCCACCTACTACTGCTGGCCCTATTCTAGAGGTCCTATCTACGGGCCGTCACTGCCCTCGTCGTCGCCGTCGTCGCCGCTATCGGCGCTGCTCCGGCGGGCTCGTCGTCGCTCCAATGGCCGCCGACCGGGCCTCGTTGTCTTCATCTTCTTCGTCCGCGTCGTCCTCGTCGCTGTCGAAGTCGCTAAGGTTGCCCGGCCAAGGGCAGAACCGCTTGCCGGCGGCTCGTCGGAGGAGCTGTCGTCGTCGTCCTCCTCCTCCTCTTCCTCCTCCTCCACCCCCTCGGAGGAGGTCGTCCCAGGAGAAGCGATCGTCATCGCTCTCCTCTTCCGATTCCCGTCGACGAGGGAGCGGAGGTCGCTCTCCCGTCCGTCGAGGACTGGTCGTCCTCAGACCAGATGGAGAAGTCATGGTCTGACTCCTCCCCGGCTGCAATGGCGCGGCGGATGTTGGCGCGTGGACCTCCGCCGGGTTGTACTCCGGCGTCGGCTCACGGGATGTGGAGGACTGGCTGGAAGGATCCGATGGAGCGAGGAGGAAGACATGGTGGCGCAGGAGGGCTTTTGGAGTGCTAATGCGAAGGAGATGCAGAGGAGAACTGTTCATAGCGGTTAAATAAAAGGTGATATAGTGGAAATTCAATGCCACAGCAGTTTCCGAGGAAGTGGTGCCTAAAAAAAAAAGAAAAAAAAACTGCCAGGTCACGCGGAGAAGTTGAGAAGGCAGGGCATCATGATGAAGGATACTGCAACGGTTCTGCCACGACATGACCCGACGAAGGGAAATAGAGTGATTTTGGAATTATCAATTCCAAAACCAGGGGGCATGTGTTATCACCAGAATTTGACCGAGTCAAGAGGTGGGCCATGATTGAGATAAACTTGAAGATATACATGGAAGGAAGAACAAGAATTGGCCTTATACGCGAAGTTGGGCTAAATTGCCCATGTATCTGTAATATAATAGATCGCATCTTAGATTAGAAGTTAGAGTTTTACTCGTGCACGGTTAGGTGCACGTCCGAATTAGAAAGTCCCTGGACTATAAATATGTATCTAGGGTTTATGGAATAAACAACAACTCACGTTCAACCCAAAACAAACCAATCTCGGCGCATCGCCAACTCCTTCGTCTCGAGGGTTTCTATCGGGTAAGCGACATGCTGCCTAGATCGCATCTTGCGATCTAGGCAGCACAAGCTCCACGTTGTTCATGCGTTGCTCGTACTGAAGCGCTTTGATGGCGAGCAACGTAGTTATCATAGATGTGTTAGGGTTAGCATTGTTCTTCGTATAGCATGCTTACGTAGTGCAACCCTTGCATGCCTAGCCGCCCTCACACCTATCTCAGGTGTGGGGGCGGCACCCGCTTGATCATTATTTAGTAGATCTGATCTGTTACGATTGCTCCTTGTTCTACAAGGATTAGTTTAATATCTGCAATAGTTAGGCCTTACAAAGGGGGGAGGATCCAGCGGCACGTAGGGTGGCGTTCGCAAGTCCTAGGATGTTCCGAGGATCAACTTCATGTTGGTTTTTAGGCCTTGTTTAGGATCGGCTTATGATCACCGTGCGTGGCCGCGAGGCCCAACCTGTAGTAGGATGATCCGATTATGCGGTGAAAACCCTAAATCGTCGTAGATCTCATTAGCTTTATCTTGATCAAGCAGGACCACCATATATTCGTGCACCCCGTACGAATCATGGGTGGATCGGCTCTTTGAGCCGATTCACAGGATAACCGAGAGCCGATCGAGGCTCGTATTTAATGTTTACGTGTATGCCATGCAGGAAACTAAGCGAGGCATCTCCATCACCTTCCTGACCAGGTATAGGTCAGGTGGCACGCCACTTCGCATCGGACGTGTGACCGTAAGAGCATTGCGGGCCGTTGCTCGGAGGGGTCTCAGCCCCGCAGCTCTAGGCTCTTCCCAGCTCTACTGTGTTGACCGTCGCTGCCCGCCGGTGGGTTTTGGCAGTCAACAGTCATCGCGTGGTATGAGGGTGGCAAACAAGCCCCCGCCCCCGCAAATGCAAGTGATTAGCTTCGGCGGAAGCAACTCGATGGCGCCGCCGGCAATACTAATGTTACAATGGAGACTCCTCCGGCCGCCGGCAATATCGCAGGTGCTAGGGATTCACCGTCCATGCCGGGTAGCAGCCTCTCCATCACTTGCACGCCCGCCGCCGCATGTGCCGCCCCGTCGACATTAGCCGAGCTCAACGCCCTGATAACCCACAAGTATAGGGGATCGCGGCAGTCTTCGAGGGAAGTAAAACCCAAATTTATTGATTCGACACAAGGGGAGGTAAAGAATACTTATAAGTCTTAACAACTGAGTTGTCAATTCAGCTGCACCTAGAAAAGCACTAGCAACAGGGGTGATGTGAAAGCAGCGATAATATGAGAGCAATAATAATAACACGCGCGTAATAGTAACACAGAGGCAATGGCATCGAGAAAATAGTTGATACTACTTCCAATGACATATAGAATGAGTATATGATGATGAGAGATGGACCGGGGTTCCCATCTACACTAGTGGTAACTCTCCAATAACAAGTGACAAGTGTTGGGTGAACAAATTACAGTTGGGCAATTGATAGGATTGATAAAGCATTAAGAAAGAACATCAATTCATTAATCATGTAGGCATGTTTTCCATATATAGTCGTACGTGCTCGCAATGAGAAACTTGCACAACATCTTTTGTCCTACCAGCCGGTGGCAGCCGGGCCTCAAGGGAATCTACTGGATATTAAGGTACTCCTTTTAATAGAGCACCAGAGCGCATTAACACTCCGTGAAAACATGTGATCCTCACATCACCGCCATCCCCTCCGGTTGTCCCGATTTCTTTGGGGCCTTTGGTTCCGGACAGTGACATGTGCATACAACTTGTAGATACAATCTAAGCAATAATTATAGAGCTTAAATCTAAGATCATGCCACTCGGGCCCTAGTGACAAGCATTAAGCATAACAAGATTGCAGCAACAATAACTTCACAAACTTTATAGATAGACTAATCATAATGTATCATCCATCGGATCCCAACAAACACAACACCGATTACATCAGATGGATCTCAATCATGTAAGGCAGCTCATGAGATCATTGTATTGAAGTACATGGAGGAGAGAATACCGACTAGCTACTGCTAGAACCCGTAGTCCATGGGGGAACTACTCACGGAGCATGATGGAGGCGGTGGCGTCGATGGAGATGGCCTCCGGGCACTTCCCCGTCCGGCGGGGTGCCGGAACAGACTTCTGTCCCGAATTGGAGTTTCGCGATGGCGGCGGCGCCCGGAGTCTTTCTGGAGTTTCGTCAATTCGTCTCGCGTTTTTAGGTCGAAAGGGCTTATATAGGCGAAGAGGCGGCGCGGGAGGGGCGACAGGGTGGCCCCACACCAGGCCGGCGCGTCCAGGGTGTAGCCCGCGTGGCCCACGTGTGTGGTGGCCCCCTGGCTCTCCTCCGAATCTCCTTCGGTGTTCTGGATGCTTCCAGGAAAAATAAGATCTTTGGCGTTGATTTCGTCCAATTCCGAGAATATTGCCCGAACAGCCTTTCATAAAACATCAGAAAACAGGAACTGTTTGTGGCATCTTGTTAATAGGTTAGTTCCGGAAAATGCATGAAATCATCATAAAGTGCAAGCAAAACATGTAAGTATTGTCATAAAACAAGCATGGAACATCAGAAATTATGGATACGTTGGAGACGTATCAGCATCCCCAAGCTTAGTTCCTACTCGTCCTCGAGTAGGTAAACGATAAAAAGAATAATTTCTGTAGTGACATGCTACTTACATAACCTTGATCATACTATTACAAAGCATATGAAATGAATGAAGTGACTCAAGGCAATGATTTATAGTTGCTAACAAATAGATAACATATAGCAAAACTTTTCATGAAGAGTACTTTCAAGACAAGCATCAAAAGGTCTTGCACAAGAGTTAACTCATAAAGCAATAGATTCAAAGTAAAGGCATCGAAGCAACACAAAGGAAGATATAAGTTTCAGCGATTGCTTTCAACTTTCAACATGCATATCTCATGGATAATTGTCAACATAAAGTAATATGATGAATGCAAATAAGCAAGTATGTAAGAATCAATGCACAGTTAACACAAGTGTTTGCTTCTAAGATGGAAGGAAGTAGGTAAACTGACTCAACATAAAGTAGAAGAAAGGCCCTTCGTAGAGGGAAGCATTGATTGCTATATTTGTGCTAGAGCTTTGGTTTTGAAAACATAAAGAGAGCATAAAAGTAAAGTTTTGAGAGGTGTTTGTTGTTGTCAACGAATGGTAGTGGGCACTCTAACCCCCTTGCCAGACAAACCTTCAAAGAGCGGCTCCCATTTTATTTTATTTTTGGGTGGCACTCCTTCCAACCTTTCTTTCACAAACCATGGCTAACCGAATCCTCGGGTGCCTGCCAACAATCTCATACCATGAAGGAGTGCCTTTTTTATTTTAGTTTTATTATGATGACACTCCTCCCCACCTTTGCTTTCTCAAGCCATGGATAACCGAATCCTTCGGGTGCCGTCCAACAATCACATACCATGGAGGGTGTCTATTTAGGTTAATTAATTTGGGACTGGGAATCCCATTGCCAGCTCTTTTTGCAAAATTATTGGATAAGCGGATGAAGCCACTAGTCCATTGGTGAAAGTTGCCCAACAAGATTGAAAGATAAACACCACATACTTCCTCATGAGCTATAAAACATTGACACAAATCAGAGGTAATAAATTTTGAATTGTTTAAAGGTAGCACTCAAGCAATTTACTTTGGAATGAGAATACCATGTAGTAGGTAGGTATGGTGGACACAAATGGCATAGTGGTTGGCTCAAGGATTTTGGATGCATGAGAAGTATTCCCTCTCGATACAAGGCTTAGGCTAGCAAGGTTATTTGAAGCAAACACAAGTATGAACCGGTACAGCAAAACTTACATAAGAACATATTGCAAGCATTATAATACTCTACACTGTCTTCCTTGTTGCTCAAACACTTTTACCAGAAAATATCTAGACCTTAAGAGAGACCAATCATGCAACCCAATTTTAACAAGCTCTACAGTAGTTCTCCACTAATAGGTTTAAACTACATGAAAAAAACTTAATCATAATCTACTTGAGAGCTCAAAACAATTGCCAAGTGTCAAATTATCCAAGACAATATGAGGCATTTTCTGTTTCCAACCAAATAACCATAAGTATTGTAGCTTCCAACTTTTATCATTGAACATTAAAAGTAAAACGAAGAACAAGTGTTCATATGAAAAAGCGGAGCGTGTCTCTCTCCCACACAAGGATTGCTAGGATCCATCTTTATTCAAACAAAAACAAAAATAAAAGCACACAGACGCTCCGAATAAAAATATAGTTTCAATAGAAGAAACCTGATAAGTTGATGAAGAAGGGGATGCCTTGGGCATCCCCAAGCTTAGACGCTTGAGTCTTCTTGAAATATGCAGGAATGAACCACGGGGCATCCCCAAGCTTAGACTTTTCACTCTTCTTGATCATATATCATCCTCCTCTCTTGACCCTTGAAAACTTCCTTCACACCAAACTTCTCATAAACTTCATTAGAGGGGTTAGTACTCAAAAAACTTGAATCCACTTTTAGTCCTGTAGTGACACATTGCAAGAACTCAATAAAACATTAGCTACAGCTCTCCACGTCTAGAAAGCCTTGCTTAAAGTCCACAAGAGACAATGCAAAAAACAGAGACAGAATCTGCCAAAACAGAACAGCCAGTAAAGACGAATTTTAAAGAGGTACTTCCGTTACTCAAATCAGAAAACTCAAAACTAATGAAAGTTGCGTACATATCTGAGGAACATGCACGTAAATTGGCAGATTTTTCTGAGTTACCTACAGAGAAAACAGCCCAGATTCGTGACAGATAGAAATCTGTTTCTGCGCAGAAATCCAAATCTAGTATCAACCTTCGATTAGAGGCTTCACTTGGCACAACAATGCAATAAAATAAAGATAAGGAGAGGTTGCTACAGTAGTAACAACTTCTAAAACACAACAAAACAGTAGCAAAATAAGCACATGGGTTATCTTCCAAGAAGTTCTTTTTTATAGCCATTAAGATGGGCTCAGCAGTTTTAATGATGCACTAAAGAAAGAGTTGAAGCAAAAGAGAGCATCAAAAAGCAAATTCAAAACACATTTAAGTCTAACCCAATTCCCATACATAGGAATCTTGTACACAAATAAATTCATGAAGAACAAAGTGACAAGCATAAGAAGATAAAATAAGAGTAACTTCAAAATTTTCACCGTATAGAGAGGTGTTCTAGTACCATGCAAATTTCTACAACCATATTTTCCTCTCTCATAGTAATTTTCAGTAGCTTCATTAACAAACTCAACAATATAACTATCACATAAAGCATGTTTTTCATGATCCATAAACACATAATTTTTATCAAGCTCAAAAATAGTGGGATTAAAACTTTCAAACCCACTTTTATCAATAATATAACAAGATGATTGATCAATCTCAAGAGATATGGGACTCATAGATAAAGTCAAATCCTCTCCAATCCCATTTTCATTAGTAGTACAATTAATATTATCAAGTAACATAGGACCATCATCTAGAGCTTTATCATAAACATTTGCTAAACAAAATTCTTTAGTATCATACATTTCGACATCAGGCACAAACAAAGCATTATCATAAGATTTATCAAAATAGCATGGATTATCATAGATAATAGTAGCATAATTATTCTCACAAGTTTTACTCATAGGGAATATTTCAAGAGAATCCACAGGAATATAACATTCAACCTCTTTCGGTAAGCATGGAGGACAATCAAATAGTGTAAGAGATAAAGAGTTACTCTCATTAGAAGGTTGGCATGGGTAGCTAATCCATTCTTCCTCCTTTTGTTCATCACTCTCCTCTTCTTTTTCATCCAATGAGCTTTCAGGTTCATCTATTTCCTCCTCTTTTTCATCCAATGAGCTTTCAGGTTCATCAATTTCTTCTTCCACAGGTTCCTGCAAATTGTGAGTGCATTCTTGTGCATTAATGAGTCTCTCTTTATAATCAATGATATAAGGATTATCGCTGTAACTTTCTATGCAAAAATTAAGGATAGAAGAGACATAATCTTTAAGGTCCTTACAAACAACACAAGTTTCATAATTTTTAGACATGAAGGATTCTATCTCAGAGGATCCCATAAATAAGACAAATTGTTCTACTTCTTCGAACCCAAAATGAATATAGCTATTCCGATTATAGTTCTTAATTAAAAATTCCTCACTAAAGCCACATTGAAATTTCAGATGTTTAGTACCCTGTTGAGAGCAACAATTTATATCATGGCGTTTAAGCAAGATTTTAGCAATTGAATTCAATTTTTCTATCACAGCACTCATGACTTTACCCGTTCTTGATTCTCTATAATTATTATAATATTCTATAAGCTCCAAGTAGGTTGTGGGTTCTCCCATAACATCAGTTTTTAATTATTAGGTTTTTCAAATTTTTATGGATTTTTGGGTATATGAGAAAAATAAAACAAGACAAAAAGAAACTAAGCAAAAGTAAACTAAAAAATACTACAGAAATAAACTAAGCACAAATAAACTAGACAAAAGTAAACTAAGCAAAACAAAATAAAATAAAACAGAGAGAGAGGTAGAGTGTACTCCCCAGGTGAACTTATGAGTAGAGCTATGCCTCCGGCAACTGCCAAAATAGTCTTGATAACCCACAAGTATAGGGGATCGCGCTCTTCGAGGGAAGTAAAACCCAAATTTATTGATTCGACACAAGGGAGGTAAAGAATACTTATAAGTCTTAACAGTTGTCAATTCAGCTGCACCTAGAAAAGCACTAGCAACGGGGTGTGAAAGCAGGTAATATGAGAGCAATAGTAACAGTAACACAACAATAGATAATGAGAGGCAATGGCACCAGAAAATAGTTGATACTACTTCCAATGACATATAGAACGAGTATATGATGATGAGAGATGGACCGGGGTTCCCAGCGATCTACACTAGTGGTAACTCTCCAATAACAAGTGACAAGTGTTGGGTGAACAAATTACAGTTGGGCAATTGATAGGATTGATAAAGCATTAAGAAAGAACATCAATTCATTAATCATGTAGGCATGTTTTCCATATATAGTCGTACGTGCTCGCAATGAGAAACTTGCACAACATTTTTGTCCTACCAGCCGGTGGCAGCCGGGCCTCAAGGAATCTACTGGATATTAAGGTACTCCTAATAGATAAGAGCAAAGCATTAACACTCCGTGAAAACATGTGATCCTCACATCACCGCCATCCCCTCCGGTTGTCCCGATTTCTGTCACTTCGGGGCCTTTGGTTCCGGACAGTGACATGTGCATACAACTTGTAGATACGATCTAAGCAATAATTATAGAGCTTAAATCTAAGATCATGCCACTCGGGCCCTAGTGACAAGCATTAAGCATAACAAGATTGCAGCAACAATAACTTCACAAACTTTATAGATAGACTAATCATAATGTATCATCCATCGGATCCCAACAAACACAACACCGATTACATCGGATGGATCTCAATCATGTAAGGCAGCTCATGAGATCATTGTATTGAAGTACATGGAGAGAGAATACCGACTAGCTACAGCTAGAACCCGTAGTCCATGGGGGAACTACTCACGGAGCATGATGGAGGCGGTGGCGTCGATGGAGATGGCTTCCGGGGCACTTCCCCGTCCGGCGTGCCGGAACAGAGACTGTCCCCCGAATTGGAGTTTCGCGATGGCGGGGCCCCGGGTCTTTCTGGAGTTTCGTCAATTCGTTCGCGTTTTTAGGTCAAAAGGGCTTATATAGGCGAAGAGGCGGCGCATGAGGGGCGACAGGGTGGCCCCACACAGGCGGCGCGGCAGTGTAGCCCGCGTGGCCCACGTGTGGTGGCCCCTGGCCCTCCTCCGACTCTCCTTCGGTGTTCTGGATGCTTCCGGGAAAAATAAGATCTTTGGCGTTGATTTCATCCAATTCCGAGAATATTGCCCGAACAGCCTTTCTAGAACCAAAAACAGAAAACAGGAACTGCACTTTGTGGCATCTTGTTAATAGGTTAGTTCCAGAAAATGCATGAAATCATCATAAAGTGCAAGCAAAACATGTAAGTATTGTCATAAAACAAGCATGGAACATCAGAAATTATGGATACGTTGGAGACGTATCACGCCCTCACGATAATTAACTAATGTGTACATCAAGTTAATATATTAATTTCATCATCCTTGCCCTCTCTCTAACGCCATACACATGTTCTCGCAGGCGCTCTCAACGCCATGGACCTTCCTGATGAGAGTAAACGACGAACTCAAAGACGTCGCGAGGGGGTCCATCCTTCGGCCCCTGGATAAGAAGTGGCACACACGAGATATGGAGGATGACGTTTACCGGGTTGAAGTGGATCGGGCGTTACCGGGCTATGAGGATTTGTTTCCTCCTAATCAACCGCATGGTGCCGATGACGATAGCCCGTTGAATCTAGCCTCACTGAAGGGTTGGGTACTGCTATGGCCGAAGACCCTAATTAGGATCAACACCTACTCGGGGTCGACGGCAAGCAAAGACAAGCACCTTGCGGCGCCACAGGTCAGCGTCCCTCCACAACAGCCAGCGGCACCGGTGGTCATCGCCCCACCACAACGGCCAATGGCGCCAGAGGTCAGCGCCCCACCACAACAGCCAGCGGCGCTAGAGGCCGAGGAATACGAACGTGAGGACTTCCAATGGCATGTTCCTACGTATTCACAAGTTGTCCATGAGGATGCGCCAGCCTTGAAATATGTGTGCTCGAAGAAGCTGTTCGATTCTCAAGAAATGGCTGAGGAGGAAAATCCTGAGGAGGTTGCCACCGCCGCCGTCAAAAAGATGCTGAGCCCAAACACACTCTGTGCTATGGCCGATACGGCGATGGATGGTCCAGTAGTACAACCCAAGAAGAGGAAGAGGCCAAATAAGAAGGACGCCAAAGACAAGGCGGCGGCCAAATCCAAGGACAAGGTCCCACTCCTTGACAAGTTGCCAAACAATTGGCGACCTCTGCATCACTTGGGTGAACCGATACTGCCAAAGCATGTCGTCAAGAAACTCACCACGGATATGAGGAGCTTGCATGAGACTGTCAAGCATCTGGAGAAGCAACTTCTCAAATCAAAAGATCCTAGTTACCCTCTCTTCGTGGCAAAGGTGCCAACTGGCATGAACTTCGTCGAGAAGTACCCCGCGGACTTGAGCTTCATCCGGTTCAATGACATCTTCAGCATCTATCGCATGCAAATGCTCCACTTTAGTGTGGTTCGCCTAGTTGCTCTTAGCTTATCTTCCCAGATCGTTAAGGAGGGGACGCCGACCATCACGATAATGGACCCCTTCTATATGCGGGAGAGAATCATCTGCAACGTTGGGGATCGGGCGATTGCCACCCAGGAGGTCGAGGATTTCATGCTGGCGAACATTAAAAAGGGCGCCATTCTCATCCCTTACTTCCCCGAGTAAGTAATCACTCGCTAGTCCCCATCACTATGCTATCCTATATCTCCATTTGCATTTCCAAAGGTTAATCCGTGTGTTTTCCGCAGAGACAAGTTCTGCACCCTCATCGTCGTGCACCCGCAACACTCGCATGTAGTCTATCTCGACTCGGGTAGGGACCACAAGAAAGACTACACCCACATCAAGGCCCTTCTCAATGATGCTCTCACCGGCTTCACCAACAAGGCAGCCCCTCAAAGTAGAGAGGAAATCCCGAGGAGGCTTGGTCTTAACCCACACAACCAACCTCGCCTGCCTCAGGCGTCGAAGGAAGACAATGGGATGGACGCGTGGTACGCCATCCTACAGATGTAGGAGTACATAAAGTACGCAGATGACATGTTGCTGCCAGAGACTCTCAGAAACAGGTTTGCAAACATGGCGGATGTCCCTGATAGAGAGCTGAGAAAGAACTGGGGTCGCATCCAGCAGTTCATTTGCACGATAATCCTGCAGGATGTCAACACTAGGTCTGATGAGTTCTTCTACGGCTACGGTCTACCACCTAATGACGAGATAGATCTCCGCTTGCAGATGTCGCGTGATGAGAGGCCGTTCAACTCGCTGGGGGCTGCCGTCCATCCCCCCTAGGCCTACAACCTGATCCTACAACGGGAACTCTATTGCTAAAGCTTGAACGATATATGTCCCTGAACTTCCGTACTGTAATAATTGCTATATATTCAGATAGAATCGACTTGTCGCCTTTATTTAGTTTGTATGGATGTGCATGTGAACCTGTGTCTATAGTTTCATTTAATTTGCTATATATTTCAAGATTATGGCGTGTGTACCTTAATCATTATTTGCATTTACTCGACCCTTACTTGCCTCGTATTCGGAGTTCTCCGATGATTAGAATGTTCGGTCACTCGTACACTCGGGGGTGGAGCCAATGAGCCTTGGTGTGATGGCCACAAATATCAATCTATTGGGCATCCTACCTAGCCTCACTGACTCCATCCCTAGATGTTAATATTTGTTTTGACCGATAAAGTATGAGGCACATGCTATTTACTTTGTACTACTTGTCTTTTATTTGAGTTGGCACTTCTTAATTGCGTTGGCCGATGATTAGAATGTTTGGTCACTTGTACACTCTGGGGTGGGGCCAGTGAGCCTGCGATGGCACAAATATCAATCTCTTGTGCATCCTACCTGGCCTCGCTGACCCCATCCCTGAATGTTAATATTTGTTTCGACCAACAAAGTATGAGGTACATGCTATTTAGTTCATACTACTTGTCTCTTATTTGAGTTGGCACTTGTTAATTGCATTGGTACTAACGTTTTACTTGTCTTGTGCATGGAGATGCCGACGACATATGTCGTGTACAAGGGGAGGGTTCCTGGAGTCTACGACGGGAGGACTGTCGAGACAGGTGCACCGCTTCAGCGGCAACAACTACAAGGGATACCCCACTAGGGTGGAGGCGGAAGGAAGATACGCCCGTTATCTAGCGGGAGAGATGAGGGACATGCGGAGGAACCAGATGAAGACCATGGCCTTCGTGATGATGGTCATCATGACCATGTTGGTCATGTTCTATGTGATTGTAGTTTAGGTTATTAGCTACATTGTGAGGTGTATGACGACACTTGTGACGACTATGTACCGAGACTTCTAACTTTGTGAAACTTCGTCGTTCGGTGTTACATATGCACATGTGTTGTATGAATCAACATTCCGAAACGAGACTTGCGTATTTGTGTATTGATACCGAAATGAGACTTGGCTCTCTATGTGCTTCTCATATTGCATGTACTGCTGTATAAATATGAACTGCGTTGTAAATATATACTGGTGTCAAATATGTATTGTAATATGCTGGGAAAAAGCTGTAAAATTGAATTTCCGAATAGTATTGCCGGCGCACCTCAATGCCCTACTGCCGGCACACGTGGCATGCGCCAGTGCTGGAAGCCCTGCTGCGCGTCGGCACGTGCGCCGGTGGAACTTGGCCTTTGCCGGCGAAGCTTGGATGGTGCGCCGGCAGTAGCTGACCTACCGCCGGCGCACTGTCTGGTGCGCCGGCAGTGGCCAGTTATCACCGGCCCGTTCGCACTGACGGGCTTTGGTGCGCCGGCAATAGGCCAATTAGGTGCGCCAGCGGTAGGCCTTTCCCTTGTAGTGCGGGCTGTCTATAGAGACGCAAACGTGGCTCAAATATGTGTCTCTGATGCGTCTCTACGGACGTTGCGTGGCCGCGCCGCGTAATAATTTGTGTTTGGGCAGACGTTTCGTCAGGCCCAGCTAGCAGTGACCCTGGCTCGATGCGTCTTCTGAACGGCATCAGGTCTGGCGATGAGGCTTCACTTAGGCAATCTGCGACACGTTAATGGCGATGTCTCGTCCGCCGAGCGGCTGCCGCCCGCCTCTGCCAGCGAAGTTAATGGCACTGCCATGCGTGTCGCGCCCCTCGGTTGCCTCCGGCGTATAAAAAGAGGGGCACGCTCTCGGTTAGCTGCCTAAACTCATCTCCTCTCTACAAAACCTAGCTGCTGCATAACCTCCACTGTAGCGTCACTCCCCACAAGCCCGCGAGGGAATCCTTGGCTGGTCCAGGTGGCCGGCGTGCTGGAGCAGCATCACCCCCCCCGCTAGTCGTCGCATGCGCCGTCGTCGTCTTCAGAGGAGGCGAGGTGTTTCGAGTTCATCCTCTACATCAACGAGGATCCCCTCGGTATCAAGCGGTTGACGGACAAGTTCGTCGAGTTTGTCGACGATGCCGAGCCAGATGCGGCTTCTGTCGGTGGCCTGTCGATGTCTTGTTCGACTGGTAGCACACCGGGTGGGACAAGTTCGCCCGCGCCCACAACCTCGAGGCCGGTTGCTTGGTCACCTTCCTCTACGAAGGAGACATCGAGATGATCATCAAAGTGTTCAACGAGACATCCTGCCGTAGTCACTACCACACGAACGAGTCCGGCGAGTACACCGACAGCTAGTGATTTTCGAGTGTTCTTTCTTTGCAGCGAAGATAGCCACCGGCCAATTGAAGCCACTAGTTAGGTTTTCTTATTTTGCAATTCTGAAACCATGTTCCAAACTATATACTAGTAGTTTGTGTAATATTTCTATCTATGATTAAATGAAAAAAATAGGTAGAACTATTTATGCGTCGGCACGCTGGAGACACCTCTAACGCAAACGGACGGTCAAAAATAATTATTTTTGTATCCGCGGGGACGACGTCGAGACACGCGTCCGCTTTCATCATCGTCCTATATAAATCATTCAGTTGGAGATGCCCTTACGTCTCCAAGTGGCAGCCCAGCCTGAAGTCCACTAGCGTGCATGAGTGCATGCTCGCCAGATGTGCATGCGGTGCCACATCGAGCAACCTCCTCGCATGCCAAGCAACACGAGTCCTCGTCGTGGCAACACATGCGCACCCAAATGCGGCACGTACGCACCGCTGCACCGGACGTGGCAAGCGGATGACCCACGCGCGCGGCCATGCGGTCTGTACGTTGCATAAAATTCCCATCTTCAAACACGCCGGGTGGAGGGGATCCTTCCTGCGCACCCCACCCAACCCTACCCGCGGGGACGAGGTTTCTCGGTTTTGCCTGTGTGGCGACTGGCGACATGCCGATCTTGTCCTTCTGATCTTCTCCTTCCGATTCCTACTCAGATCTGATCTCCTCTTCGATTCTGCTCTTTTTCTATCTCTCTGTTCTTGATCTGCTCCTACCCATCGTTTCAATCTTCAACTTTCTCATTTTTTTTCCCACCGCTCCAAAAAATCTCTCAAAGAGGAAAAGTCTGGTACGCATCTTCTAGTTGGTGTTCCACCGCTTTTCTTCACCACCAGTCACATTGCACCACCGGCGACGGAGCTCTGTTTCTGTTGGGGTCTTGAGTTTTCTCTCCCCACCTTTATCTCCATCACATCAAGAACAACTCCGAAACCCCCACCATCCGACCCAAAACTTTGTAGAACCGAATCCGTTCAGGCTTGTGAGTTGTGAAGGTAGTCAGCCGCCCGCCTAGATCGATTTGCGCCGCCCTGCCAGTGGAAATCTCGCAGTCCTCCAGTCGAATTTCTGTGGTTTGAGTTTTGCTCCGTAGGCATCTCTGTTTGCCGCCACTGAATCCAGAGGAACTGCACACACAACTGAAGAAGCGCATCGGATTCAAGCTCAATATCAGCACAGGACCGCTGACAGCCGCACCGCGCTTCAATATCAAGCAACCCCAGCTCCGCAGACATCATGAAATTTATTGGATGGAACTGCCAAGGCCCAGGTACAAACCTCGACACGTCAAATAAAATGGGCTACCTAGCCAAATTAATGTACTCCACGAAGGCACAGCTAACCTTTATTTCTGAGATTAGAACCTCTAAATACAACTCTACGCACCTGAACAATCGCTTTAATTTAGCCGATAGCTTTGTTGTTCCTTCTGTTGGGCTCTCGGGAGGCCTCTGGCTCTTGTGGAACGATGAAATACAAGTCACTATCAAGTTCTCTAGCTTTTATCTGATTTTAGCTTCGGTTGTTCATATTGCTTCGAGTGTGGATTTTATACTGGTTTGTGTGTATGGGGACCCTCATCATCGTGAGACTAAGGCGATTTGGGACCATATTTCTACTTTTGTGCATGATAATCTTGGCAAACCAGTAGTTTGTTTAGGAGACCTCAATAATATCATGTCTGATGCAGACTCTACTTCCAGTAATGCAAATAAATATCATATGCGTGCTTTCAACTCGTATGTCAAGCAATGTGGTCTTTTTGATCTTGGCTTTAGCGGTCCAGCTTATACCTGGACAAATAAACGCTTTTCCTCAACACCCGTGTTTGAAAGACTAGATCGCGGTTTGGCAAATGCTGAGTGGTGCAATTTGTTCCCGAATACAAATGTTTTTAATCTTCCTATTATGTTCGGTGATCATGCACCAATTCTTATATCTACAGAATCTCAATTTAGAAAGCCAAAACTCAGTTTCAAGTTCGAAAATTGGTGGGCTATGGAAGAGGATTTTCAAATAATTGCAAAATCTGCTTGGTTATCGTCGGCCAATAGGCCTTTCCATGCTCGAACCACTAACCTTGCAGGAACCCTCAAACGGTGGTGCAAGAAAAAGAAACCTCTCAACCAACAATTGGATACCATTCAAGATTAGATCAACAACATTCAAATGCAGCCGGTCCAGGTACGAAACCACTCCCTTGAGGCAAACCTCATGGCCAAATATGAAGAAAACATGAGCAAATTAACTGAATTTTATAGACAAAGAGCAAAAAAGCATTGGGCTACCCATGGGGATAGAAACACCTCCTTCTTTCATAATGCTGTTCTTAAGCGCAGGAGAAGAAATCGCATCTCTTCGATTAAGGATGAGCGGGGGAATACTTACCATGACCCAGATGACATTGCAAACCAATTTGTGTCATATTTTCGAAACATTTTTAGATCTACTAGTGCTAACAATGACAGGTTTTCCCCAAATACAAGTCCACCCCAAGATTCAGAGGACGACTTCACATACTCAATTCCAGACAAACAGGAAATTTGGCAAATCCTAAGGTCAATGAAAAAGAATGCGTCTCCCGGACCGGATGGGTTTAACGTTTCTTTCTACCTTTCAGCCTGGGATTGGATTGGAGATGATGTTACAATGCTGATTCAGAACTTCTACCAAACAGGTATACTTCCTCCTCATCTTAATGATACTCATATTGCTCTCGTTCCAAAGAAGGTAGCTTGTCACCTACCTGCTGATTTTAGACCAATTAGCCTATGCAATGTCATTTATAAGATCATCTCCAAGTCTCTTGCTAATCGCCTGAAAATGCATCTTCCTGATTATATCCACCCTACACAACAAGCTTTTATCGAAGGTAGACGCATTAGCAATAACATCATCATTGCTCAGGAAATTACTCACTCATTTAATCTTAATTCGTGGAATAGTCATGATTTTATGATAAAAATAGATTTGGCAAAAGCTTTTGACAGGGTGGAATGGCACTTCATTCTTGCTGCTCTAGAGCGTAAAGGGCTTCATCGCCACTTCATAAATTTGGTCCATGCCTGTATTGCTACACCATCTTTTTCTGTTATAATTAATGGTCAATCTTATGCTCGGTTTAGTAGCAGTAGAGGTATTCGACAAGGTTGTCCCCTGTCTCCTTCTCTTTTTGTCCTTGCAGTCAATGAACTTTCATTGGCGCTCCAAGAAGCTTTACAAGCCAATCAACTCACAGGTATATCTTTTGGTCCAAATTGTCCTCCAATACACTCACTGATGTTTGCAGACGATCTTATTGTTTGTGGCAAGGCGAATGTACAGGAAGCTACGACTATTTCACATATCATTCACCAGTTTTGTCAGGCCTCTGGTCAAATTCCAAATTGGAGCAAATCTGCCATAATGTTTAGTAAAAAAGTTAACATGCAAGTCAAGCAGGACATAAAGAAAATCTTTCCGGTTCAGGACATTGATAGCAACACCATGCATTTAGGTCATCCACTAATCCTCCCATCAAAAGACAGGTCAGCAGCTTACAACTTTATTTATGAAAAATTCAAATGCAAATTAAGTGCTTACAAGGCCAACAGAATGTCCCATGCAGCAAGGTTAACTTTGATAAAATCAGTCTTCTCTTCTATACCTATATATTATATGTCGAACATACTTTTCTCCAGAAAGTTTCTCTCCAAACTTACAGCTATCATCAGGAACTTCTGGTGGACTAGAGTTAGGGAAGAGTCTACCACAAGAAGCTTATGTCTTAGGGCATGGGCTGATATATGCATGCAAAAGAAAGAAGGTGGTCTGGGCATTAGAAATTTGCAGGCAATTAACCAAGGTCTCATCCTAACGGCGGCTTGGAGACTTGCAAATGATCCACAACATCATTTGGCACAAATTCTGAAATCCAAATATCATCTTGATTCCTCCATTTGGCGAGCAAAACCGAACACTCCGAAGTCTGCTTTCTGGACAGCTATACTCAAGGTGAGGCCTCTTTTGAACTCTGCTGCTTTTTATCAACTCTTTGATGGAAGTATTTCCATTTGGAGTACACCTTGGTTTTCGGGTTGGGAAACCATTTATGACAATCTTATTATCCAAGAACACCCATATAATTACCCTGCTATTGTAAAAGATCTATGGATATCCAACCAAAAAACATGGAATATCCCTCTTATCCAAAGCCTCTTCACTCCGCAAACTGCTAATCAGATTATCCAAACCCCTATCATTTTAGCTTATGGGCAAGATACTCTTTGTTGGAAACTAACTCCTGCAGGTGTGTGCTCGGCAAAAAGTGCTTACTACCATTGCAGGACACACTTGGTGCTCCCAGCCAACCAAAGACCAAAAGAAGTGCCGGTTCAGATCAAAAACCTACTTTCACAGGTCTGGAAATGCAAGACAATGGTGCCAAGAGTTCAAACTTTTGCATGGAGACTATTGAGAAGAGCACTTTCCACCGGAAAAAAGGGCAGGTAAGTTCTCCATTCACATCAGGGAGGAGTGCTCCAGGTGCGGAACGATTGAGGATGAAATGCATTTATTTTTCCTATGCCCTTTTTCTAAAGCAGCCTGGTTCAGCCACCCATGGTACATTAGGACTGAAGTGATTGCTTCAAATCATCGATCTGTTCCAGACTTTATTCAGGCCTTGCTCACTTCTGGTCACCCTTCAGCTTCGCTTGAATATATCTTTACATTTTTATGGTGCCTTTGGAAAGCAAGGAATGACCAACTTTTCTGCAGGAAAGCTCATAAACCTTATCAGGTATTTGTTGCAACACAGGCAATACTCCAGGGAGCAAAACTAGGTGATCAGGCTCAGAACAACCAGCCACAAGCTCTGGTCCAGAAGCGGGAAATACCCAAACGAGCTTCCCCAATCCAAGAACAAAATAGTTTTATGGATGCAGCTACCTCTCAGAATCTACAAAATAACCTTCAGGTGATTCCTACTCCAGGAACAACTGTCGCTGATCCATGGAGCATCCCAGGCACAAAGATCTTCACAGATGCTGCATGGACGCAACAACATAATCATGACAGTCCTCCATCGCGGGCGGGGCTTGGAATCATCATTCAACTTGAAGGCGCTCACCAATGTACTCGTCTCCTCATCTCAGCTGTTTCTCCTCCGGCCATTTCAGCGCTACAGGCAGAGGTATTTGGCTTGCTTCTTGCAGCCAATCTGGTTCACCACTTACAACTCCAACAGGTTACCTTCTTCACAGACTGTGCTATCCTGGCGAAGGCAGCAGCTAGCCGTAACATAATTGAGGACCCAGGTCATTGGCAGATTAGGCCACAACTTGCTACTCTCTTCAGCAGGCCTTCCTTCCGTAAACAGAAAATATTTCACATTCCCAGGTGTATGAACTTCAAGGCTCACTTCCAAGCAAAACTTGCTACTAGGATTCAAGACAAGCCTTTCTCTATCAGATGCATTAGCACACAGGAAAGTGCACCTTGCACTTTCAAAGATGTAATTTCACATTTCAGCGATGCCTTGTGCACGCTTACCTCTGTAAAATGTTGTTGAGCTTAATGGAAAACTGTTATGTCAAAAAAAAAAAAACACACGCCGGGTGGGTATAGCTCTCTGCTTTGCCTGCGTGCGCGCGCCCAAGCACTGAAGCCGCGTCAACGATGTCGCTCATGCCACGGTTCGGTGGCCGCGGGGATACCTTCTCCTCCGACCTGTTTGACCCCTTGGGCGCCTCCTGGCCCTGGGGACGCCGTGCGCCGCGGCGGCGACGACGCCACGGCCGTGGCTCGCACCAACGTGGACTGGCACGAGAACGAGAAGGAGCACATCTTCTCCGCCGAGATCCCCGGTACGTTTGTGCTCCGTATCTTTCTGTCATGGAGAAGAGTGTGTCCATCTATCTGATTGATGTTTTCTGCTGAACGAGCGCGTAGGGGCGAGGAAGGAGGACGTGAAGGTGGAGGTGGAGGACGGGAACGTGCTGAAGATCAGCGGGCAGAAGACGCGGGAGGAGGAGCACAAGGACGACGCCTGGAACCGCGTGGTGCGCAGCTTCGGGTCCTTCATGCGGCGGTTCCGGCTGCCGGAGAACGCCAAGGCGGAGGGGATCAGGTGCACCATGCAGGACGGCGTGCTCAGGGTCGTCGTGCCCAAGGATGAGGACGCGCAGAAGCAGCGCAACGTCCGACATAGCCTGAACACCGCACGCGCAGCCCAGGCGCGAAGGGGCCTTGCTATACATGTTACTGTACTGCTACTACTATGTTATGTATGGTGTGCATGGGTGTCTGTGTTCTGTCTTAGTTGTTCTAGTAGCCGGTATGCCACCCGTATACGGCTCGTCGGCTCCTAGTATGCGCCATGTACGCAGCTGCGTGTCAGCATATATATGTATCGTGTAGCACTGTGTGCCTTAGTCTAATGTGATCCCTCTTGCGTGATTCTTGGGTGGATGATCGTTGTGCAAGCAGAAGCAGATGATGCCCAGCAAATGCTACTACCCCGTTTGACCAAAAATTGTCTCAATTTTACCGAAATTTAGATGTATCTACAACAAAGTTGAGATAATTTTGGTGGACTAGACGGAGTACTAGTTAAACTTTGAGTTAATAACACTGTGCATACATAAACTTGTCTATTATGTGCAAATTCATACATAAACTTGTAAGCGGTGATAAACTGGTCCATTAACTTGTGATGGATGTGCAAAACTGGTCTAAATTGACGTAGTGCATACACGTGGCGTTATTTATCTTCAGAAAACTACTCCATATTTTTTCGTTTGCACCGGTGACCTTCCGATGTTGGTTTGTTAATATCGCCGGCCAGGATTCCGCCGCCGCGTCCTTGGCGACGGGGCCGGCGAGGAGCACGACGTAGAAGTCCTGGCGCCAGTGACCTTGTACCTGATCCCCAGGTGCAGCGCCCTATACCCCGCACGGCGAAGGCCTTGCCGGGCGACGACGACGGCCGCGTGAGCTGCAGTCTGCAGGTGGAGCAACGACCCGCGCGGCTCACACTGATCCATGACTTCGGCGTGGACGCGGTGGACATACGGAGCAGTAGGTAATAGCCGTGGTGGTGAACTAATGCTAGCTCGACGTCAGATGTCACTCCGAGCGCGCGAGCAAAGAGTTCATGCCATATGGTTGACGATGACGCACTGTTCGAGGTGGCACCAGCCGCGGGGATCGACCCGGTTCCCGTCCGACTAGTGGTCCGAGAGCCGCGTTACGCCGGTGGCCGCCATCCAGCTTTACGACCTTTCTCGGCGGCAGAGTGCAGGCAAGGTTCTCGTCTGGTCTCACTGTCTCAGAGGGCCTCCACCGCTATTTCCTGGACCACATGGAGCGGCGTGAGCTACAAATGTGGTGCCGGTAGGAGGCGGATAGGTTTTCGCCAGCTGAAACACTCTAACGCCGCCCCCGGGAGGACGCCATCATCGCCTACCTCGAGAAGCTCTCTGGCCACGACGCGCAGGATCTTGTATATGTGGTAACTTTCCTGTCAGCACTGCAGTTCATGCAGCTATTGGCGGTCATGGAGCAGGCATGCACCGAGTGAGCGGCGATGCTCGCTTGCGCGAGGGAGGCCAAGGGGAGAATGACCACAACTAAGCCGGCTGCTCCACGAGTCCGAGCTTGCTGCTAGCGGCCGTGCTGGTGGCGGCCAACGCCACTACGGAGAAGGCCATCTTCCAGCCCGAGTTCTCCACTTCTCCCTCGCCAAGGAATCCCACACGATGCCGAGCCCATGACAGGTTACGAGGCCTGGATGCGCAGCGCACCGGGATACTCAGACTCATCTAGACCGGCAGCGGAACCCAGAGGCCAGAGCAAGCTGAAATCAATTGGGGAACGAAGGAGAAGGACACCGGTGCAAAGGAAAAAAGGTACAAGGTCTTTCTATAAAATGCCACAACAACACGTGTCAGGCTCGGAACAAATCTGGATGAATTTGCACCTGCCATACAAGTATTTGTACCAATTCACCACGAATTGCAAGTTTGTGTACTACTTTGCTCCCGCGAGACAAGTTCGTGTACCTCCAGTGTTATTAGCTCTTAAACTTTTCCTGAAGAGTAAATGTAAATATCTGAACCTCAGAGAGAGTAAAGACATTAATGTGCAGACAAAGTACCCCTTCAAGGTTAACTAGCCATGTGCCGGGCTGGGCCGAGGAAAGCCCGACACTGGAAAATTGGGCCCAAGTTCGGCCTGACCAAATACCCACCAAGCCCGTTGGGCCGTGGGCTGAGACGTAGTGTAAAACTATGTTTGCCCGAGCCGTCCCCTGGCCTGGCCCAGCTATCGGCCCAACACTTCTAGGCCTAGACATGAGTTCATCGGGTCAGGCCAAGGGCGGGACGGGCTGGTATGGGGTTAACCAAAAAAATCATAACTTGAGATCGAGGGTTCATCTAGGAAATAGAGAAACCCCACAAAGGATCGGAGCACACCAGATAAGCTAAAATTACTAAAATTTGATTTTCAAAATTTAATAGGTGTCGCGTACCTCTCTACCATAAACTATGAACGCGTACCCTTCTGCTATAAACAATGACGTCCGCTCTCCTTGTAGGGAGATGGTAGACCAACGCGCTGCACTAGACCCATCCATGTAAATACTTCCTCCGGTCTATTTTGCTAAATTTTATATTAAATTTAAGTTAATTAAAATGATTGGAAGGAGTAGCAGCGAGCTCTCCTACCCCGCCCGTCTCCCGCTTCCTATGTGGTACTCCTATACACCGATCGAGTCGGTGCGGACGGAGTGCTGCACACCCCTGACCAGGCGGTTGTATAGTGGGCAGTGACCCATCAGGTAAGTTTGTTTTTGTTTTTCTTATTCTTATTCTTTTTCTTTTGTGTTTACATATTTTCATTTTTAAAAATAAGAAATATTTTTAAATCCTTTTTAATCTGGAAGTTTTAACTTTTTGTCTTTTTTAAAAAATATTTTTTCCAAATTTTTTTTTTAGAATATTGTTAAAAATGAACATTTTTTAAAATTTGAACATTTTTTTAGATTGAAAATATTTTCAAAATTTCGTTTTTTTTAAACTTTGACCATTTTTCGAAAATGATCATATTTAAATTTGAACATTTTCGATTACGAACATTTTTTCTTTGAACAATTGCCAAATTTGAACACTTTTCAAATTTAAACACTTTTCAAATTTAAACTATTTTAAAATTTAAACTTTTTTTGATTTTGAAAAAAAAATACAAAAAAGGAAACAAAAAACAATATAGAAAAACTAATAAAAAATAAAAGGAAAAACACAAGCAGAAAAAGAAAACGAAGAAAAAGTAGAAAAAAACGAAAAAAACAAAAATGTGCCTGACCCAATACTCGACCACGGTGTGCACTGACCTGGTCGGCGAATAGGATTGGCCCTAAATCGTGAGACGCTGTCGTGGTCGTGGAGTTTTAAGATGGTTGGGCTAGGCTTTATGTTATAAGGCTCATTGTTTTGCTGCTTCTGGCATTGCCGAAGCATGCAGCCCGTTTCTCTCTCTCAACAAAAAGAATGTTATGGCCAAGGGAAAAGGCAATTTTGTCACCAAAGGCCACCATATGCATTTTAACTGAGTAGAGAAAAAAGGGTCATAATATGCATTCTAACAAGAAATGGTAAGAAGATCAGCATCTGCAGTAAATCTTGTTCATGGAGTGTTTAGGAGGAAAGAATAACTGGTAATTAGTACAGATTACATAAGAAATAAACATACTCGGTGAATAAAAAGATGCCCGTTACAATGATTTTCGGCAGGAAATTAGATATTTAGATACCGTGGCTATGCCAAATTTTAGGCATGGAATCTTGGCAGAAGCAAACTGAGCTTGTCTCTGGTAGTTAGGTTTCTTGTGGTGAAACCGGCCCCTCAAGATTTAAGTCCTAGACTTGGTATATGTGTTTGCATTTACTTGGATTAATTCTAGGATTTACCGGCGCTATGCTTTCAGTGGTAAGTGACGTGCCCATAAACAGCGAGGTGCCAGTGGTGACTTCGTCAACCTAGACATGTACATATGAATGAAGGTTCACCCATAATTTTAATTTCAGCCGCAATGCCAAGTCTAGGCGCACGCACGCAACCATTAAAATAGTTAATCAACATCGGCAAGAGTACCAACACAAGCATGCCAAGAAAAAAAATAACCGATCAACATCGTTGGGGAGTCGAGAGTATGAATCATCATTATCGAGGACGTAGTAGCCGGGGAAACTATTGCAAGGACAATCCTCCTCGCGGCAGTCATGAGAAAATATCCAAAATCGATTTGGCGAAGCAAGATCTGAAGATCCGTACCTAGAGAATTCAATTCTTCCAACACTACTATTGACGCCGGAGCAGAAATATCGCTATCGAACAAAAGGCTGAAGACACTTATTGTAGACGATTCCATCCCCATTGACACATAAGCCAAAAGAAAATGATTACCAAAACTCACTCACTGAAAACACTACTTTATTAAAACTCCACGCATATATCGGGTTCCCAATCTCTCCCGACGCTGGCAAGGTCGGCCAAAGGAGGGGAAACCAATCTATATGGACGTAGGCGGCGTTGGCTTTCTGAAAAGGCGGCCGCACTAGGTTTTCCTCGTGTTCGGATCTATTTGTGACGCAATCACTAGATATCTCAAATATAACATGATGTTATCTCTTTACTTATTCATTAGTTGTGAAATTACATAATTTATTTGGGAAATTTTCCATCAACGTGTGTGATGCACAACCCTACATAGGGTTCAAAATTAGTCCAGATTTAATTAACGAAGCCATCAACCAGCGAGGCAAGGAGTTAATTAGTCCGGATTTGAAGTAGATAATTAATGAAGTCATCAGCCGGTGAGGCAAGGAGTTACAACTTACAAGAACATGGTGTGCATGCCTCCTACACTCTTTGCCTCAAGAAAAGTTGCTCAACTTTTTCTAGCTACAAATGTATCTATAATTTAAAAAAATATATACCTCCATATCTAAATAAAGTTCATCAATATTTTTAGGGACGGAGAGAATATAAAAATTAAGCGCCATAAAGGATCAACAAAAGAAAACAAAAGTTGTGGATCCAAGAAAATCTCAACGAAGCAATAAAAACAGGTTGATCCTAGTGAAGGAGGTTTGTCTTTCCACCACACCAACACCGTCGCCATGGGAACACGACGTTGGTGTAGCACCCTAGCATGACTTGTGAATCCATAGGATCAAATGCAAGGCCAAGGCATTAACCTTTTGCAAAGCAGAGGCACGAGAATGAAATGTCGCCCGAACAATGTGGTTCAAAGCTAAACTAGCTTTGTAAAAAGTTATATATTTCGAAACGGAGGTAATACATTTATAGATGAATATGGATAAGCCACTGCGGTGATGTTACCTGAAACACCATGAAACAATCCATTTGTTTTCTCTATTCTGCAGCAGAGCATGTATAATTAGGTAGTTAGACTATTACGTTGCTGAGAGGCCTTTTTGGGCTACAAATTTAAAAATTAGGGGAGCAAGGATGCTGAAGGGATGGTGTTTTGAGGCCTTGTGGGTTTAATAGAAAGAACGAAATTAGGGTTTAGTGTACAATCTTGACTGTCCGTTTTGAATCCTAGGGTGCCAGAAAATCTGAACGATGGACAATCGTTTCCCTCTGTAGAATTACCGCTCCCCTTCATCATCCAGAAACTGGGAAGATAACATTTTGCGCGATAGCTGCTCTCCTTCTTAGATATTTTTTGACTCTCGTCGGCGCCGCGCCCTCCCTCTCTGTCGCCGGCGCCGGCTCCGCCGCCAGCCATGCTTCTCCTCCAGAAACACATCCTCCTTCTCTCTTTCCGTCCCCGCACCGCCACTACCCTCATCTCTTTCCCCCACCGATGCCTCTTCTCCAATACCCGATTCCCCACCACCACCACCGCCGCCGCCGCCGCCGTCGCAACGTCGGCTAGCCCTCTTACCTTCGCGGTGGAGGACTATCTGGTCGCGTCCTGCCACCTCACCCCGAAGCAAGCCGTCAAGGCCTCCAAGGTACTCTCCCACCTCAAGTCCCCCTCCAGGCCCGAAGCCGTTCGCGCCTTCCTCTCCGACCTCGGCCTCTCCCACGCCGATGTCGCCGCCGTCGTCGTCTACGACCCGCTCTTCCTCTGCTCCGAGGTCGACAAGACCCTTGCCCAACGCCTCGCCGAGCTCCGGGATCTTGGGCTCTCCCCTTCTCAGATCGCCCGCCTCGTCCTCGTCGACCCCGCCCGCTTCCGCCGCCCCACCATCATCTCCAAGCTCAAGTACTACGTCCCTCTCTTCGGCTCGTTCGAGACCCTCCTCCAGGCGCTCAAGAACAACTCCTACCTCCTCAGCTCCGACCTCGAGAATGTGGTCAAGCCCAACGTGGCACTCCTGCGAGAGTGCGGGCTAGGTGACTGCGATATTGTCAAGCTGTGCGTCCCTGTGCCGAGGCTGCTCACCACCAACCCGGAGCGCGTCAAGGAGATGGTGGAGCGCGCTGAGGATGTCGGTGTGCGCCGTGGCTCCGCCATGTTCAGGCACACACTGCTGGCTGTCGCATTCCTCAGTAAGGAGAAGATTGCTGCTAAGGTGGAGTTCCTGAGGAAGACATTCGGGTGGTCGGAAGATGAGGTGGCCATCGCCGTCGCAAAGCTACCAGTGGTGCTGAGGAACTCCCAGGACAGGCTGCAGCGCATGGCGGAGTTCCTGATGTACGAGGTTGGGTTAGAGCCTGAGTACATTGCTCACAGGCCGGCAATGCTTACTTACAGCCTAGAGGCCCGGCTCAAACCCCGGTACTATGTTGTGAAGTTTCTTAAGGACAATGGATTGCTAAAGCGCGAACGAAGCTTCTATACTGCAGCCCAGGTCAGCGAGAAGGTATTTGTGGAGAAGTTCATAAATCCTCACAAGAAAGCTGCGCCTTGCCTTGCTGAAGACTATGCTGCCACTCTCAAAGGGAAAGTGCCCACTAGATTCAGATTGCAGGAACCAAGAACAAGCTCTAACAGCATTTGAATGCTTATTGCACTCCGGAGTTTTCAGTCTGGAGTCTGCACAGTAAGCTGCCAAGTCCTGTTTCTGTGTTGTTCCTCTAGCACTATAACTGGATGTTGGATATCTACTATTGAATGTCACTTACAGTTTTGGTAGTTGCTAACATTTCCTGAATTCTGATATGTTTTGGTCGTCATCCAGTATAGAAGAAAGCATGGCATAGTTATGAATCAGTTCTTTGTCACATGTCATGTTCATACACATTGTTTCTGAACATGGTTTGATGAATCTGCAATCTGTACTAAGATCAAAAAAACTTTCAGCATCTTTAGGTCTCATTTGGATGCGAGAGTTTTCCTGTCTGTTTAGTAAACGAACTTGTTCCTGTTAAATTCCCTTGGAATCCTGCATGACAAGCATGCCCTGTAATGTGTATTAACCGCTTCTTTTGAATGTTTTGCTTATTATTTCAATTTGCATACGCTTTAGCTTCCCTCATCTACAATAGTGTTCACCATAGCAACAACAGGAAAGATGATCCTTATGACAACAGTGTTCCAGGCCTTGTCGATACTTATGATTCCTAGCCATGTTGGACTGCTCCAATGGAGCTGTTCTGTGAAACAACAACAGGAAAGAAGAAATGCTGACACTTGTTGCTGAAAGTACTAGTGAGAAGAACTTGTTATAAGGTTTGGTATATCGACAGTTAATTGATGCAATCTTGTTTCAGTTGTGCTATGAGTTATCAATTTCTGATGAAGAGCTTTGGCTTAGACACCAGCTTCCATCTAGAGATTGGTTTGGATTGTTGAATAGTTTATCAATGTGTTTCTCCGGATCTTCACAGCCAGAGGTTTATGCATATGTTTATGTGTTCTTGCTTGAAGTAACTTGTTTCGCTGATGCAGCTCCAGTACATCATTCATTTCTAATTTCCCCAAAGTAAGTTGTTTGAAACTCGCAAGTATTTGGAATAATACATATCTGGAATAGTTTGTTTTGCTCTCTTCTTGGGCCGAAGTTAGCTGTAAGAAATTTTCCTTGGCTGTATACGAACCAAGCTGAAGATAAGCGTGAGCCTGCATCTTAGAATGACAGTTCCGAAAGTCAGTGATTTCATAGTATTAGTTAGACATATTATACGATTTGTGATAAATGAAGAAAACTATATAAGAGTATACTATATAATTTCAATTTAATAGGGTGAGAACTTAATTAATTACATATGTTTGTTGGTCGGGGCACCCAGAAATAAAATCTGAAAGGTACATACTGCAAGCTATAGCTTGGATATTTTGCCTGACATACTGCAAGGTGCATTTTCGATGTTTAGGCCTTTTGAGGAACTTGGGTGAAGGTTCTTCCATCTATATACCTAATAATAAAGGGAGAAGTGTTTCCGCGGTTCGGTCCATCAAAATATGTTTTCGTCCGTCGCTTAGTATGCTTTCGTTCGTATGTACCATCGGGTGAGTCTTGTTCGCTCCGGTTTCTAATCGATGTGTGTGCGGCAAGTCGTATTGGGTTCAGTATCCTTAATTACCGTCAATAACCCTCTCGAGAGCAGTTTCCTTTTACGTTTTTTTTAGAGCAGTTTCCTTTTACGTGAGACAGTTTCCTATGTGCATCACACCATCTCTTCCTCGCGGCCCAACATCAGCCCATCTACATCCAGCTAACGTAATCATAACGAGTTCCGTACGAACCGAGTTGGATAACAACACGAGATCGAATCCTCGGACCACACCAGGTGAATAAAAGCAACC
Source organism: Lolium multiflorum (assembly GCA_030979885.1). NCBI lineage: Eukaryota > Viridiplantae > Streptophyta > Magnoliopsida > Poales > Poaceae > Lolium > Lolium multiflorum. The sequence continues at coordinate 45,245,615 of CM061753.1, read as the reverse complement.
TGTTTCGGATTGCCTAGTCTTGAAGCAAGCAGTTAACTCGAATGATTATGATGATGCACCACTTGGAGCCCTGTTTAGAGAAGTGAAGTATAATCTTTGGCTGAACTTTATCGACTACCGTGTGATTTATGTGCATCGGTCTTGTAACAAACCAGCTCACGAGCTAGCGGCATTGGGTGCGGCTGAGCCGCAGAGTTACCACAATGTGTGGGTCGAAAACTATCCTATTGCTGTAACCAGTGCCATGTCCGGCGATTATGCCGTGCAAGTTTAATGGAATGACTGCGTTCCATCTCAAAAAAAAAAAAAAAGCAACCTGTTTCGTTGCCTATGCCTAATCAATCGCGACGATGAAGAAAATCGATGGCGACGGCGTCGCCGCCAACGGCGTTGGCGCTTTGCAACTTGCAATGAGCCGCCGCCACCAACGGCCGCCATGGTCGGAAAACGTGAGACCGTGTGCGGCAGGTCGACGCGGCCTCTGCGGACGGAGAACTAGAAACCGCGTAAGGCAGGTCGATCTTCTGCTCGCGGACGACGCAGCCTTGAAGTTATGGTGGCTCAATTGCGGCGCTGGGATGCTTATGTCGGTGATATCCTTCACCATGGAGATCGACCAACCTGGGAAGTGCCAGCGCCCGGGAATAAACATGCTGCCCAGAGGAAAGGGGGCGTGAGCCCGTTGATCATACTCCCGAACAACGCGCGTGGAATAAACCTGCCGCTGGAATTTCGCTTCAAGCTGTACGGGACGCAGCTCACCTTCATGGACCACATCAACGCCACGCTGGCAGGGTTGATTTCCGCCTCGGGGACTGAAACTCTACATCAGATTCCGGTAATGTGAAGTTTCAGGAAGACGGACTGCGGCCGAGCGTGTAGGTCATGGTTGCCGGCGCCACCATCGATCACGTCCATCATTCTGGTTCTGGCTGCACCTGGTGTCGGCATCGTGTGTATGTTTTCCTGCCCTCGAGGCTGCGAGACGCTGTTGTTTTTGATATCACGAGGGGGAATCGAAGGGGAGATTGGTACTTTCTTTTATCATTATTATTATTATTATTATTATTATTATTATTATTTTTACCGACTTCATGCGCGCGGCACGGCGCGCGAGCATTACGGGAAGCACGATCAAGTTGCTAAGAACTTCCCAGTGAGACAACGATTCGTTCGTTACACGCCAACTAAGATCGGCAAGGGAGCTGCAGCCATCAAGAAACTTGCATGTTTAAATCAACGATTTCTCTGTAAACTAAACACGTGTATTGCACCAGGATTTGAGTACATAGCAGTTGAGATGTGGTCGACATGCAATGGCTTGAATCGAAGAGATGTAGTTCAGCGAATCAGACCTTTTTGTTTTCTTTTGTGTTATGATGACAAACAAAGGTAAGTAATAATAAATCTCACAGGGAAGCCCTGCATCATCGGGTCAACACCAGTCGAGGCTTCAACAACTGCCTTCATACAATAGGAATCTGACAAGGCCATCTTGACGAGCTCGCGACTCTTGCCGGGGTCGTGGAACTCACCACTTTATCGTGGCATCAGCGAGTCTCCGAGCCACACGAGCTGCTTCCAGCTAATCAGAAACCAATGAAATCTTCTGTTCATACTCACCGCTACACCGCCCCACAACCAAGGAGTTCCTAAATCGAATCTGAATATATGAGTTTTTCGATGGAAATTCTGAATGGATCTTTTTTTTATGGTTTTTGGATCAGATTTTTTGTTCATATTTTCTCAGATAAAAAACATGTATTATTGGATCCGAATTTTTGGAGCATCAACCTGGTATGCAACTTATTTCCTCATATTTTATGCATATTAATATTGCTGGTCTAATTGTTGGGTAGATGAGGAGCAGGAGTCTGGGGCAACATTGGGCCCCTGGACAATGACTAGACGACCTATTCAACCGACATTGGCATCTTCTAGGCCACACACTCATGGAGGCTGTCACACTTGCCGCCTTGTGGAACACCGACGACCGGACATCCTGACGGAGTTGAGGCGGAACCTTGCCATGATCATAGGCAATGATGGATGCACCTTCATGTGGGACAAGAATGCATCATTGTTTCTGTAAAACAATGATTTGTGGGAACGCTCAACACCCTTAGGGTTGGCTTTGGTATTATATATATAGTGTACAGAGTTACAATCATACACGTACAAGTACAGAGGCTACCATATATACAATGTCTAACACCCTCCCTCAATCTTAACCGTGTCACCGAACATCTAGCAGGTTAAGATTGCGCCGACAGCCTTGAAACAAGGGCAAGGGCAGTGGCTTCGTGAAGATGTCTGCAAGTTGATCTTTAGAAGAGATGAACTTGATCCGAAGTAGCCTCTGTGCTACACGTTCCCTCACAAAGTGATAATCAACTTCGATGTGCTTGGTCCGGGCATGAAATACTGGATTAGATGACAGATATGTAGCCCCTATGTTATCACACCAAAGAACAGGAGATTGAGGTTGTGGAACCCGCAACTCTCGTAACAGAGACTGTACCCATATCAGCTCAGCAGTGGCATTGCCCACTGCTTTGTACTCAGCTTCAGTACTACTCCGAGACACCGTAGGCTGCTTTCGAGCACTCCAGGCGATCAGATTAGGACCAAAGAACACTGCATATCCCCCCGTGGATCGCCGATCATCAGGATTGCCCGCCCAATCCGCATCCGAGAAGGCAGACAGTAAAGTGGAGGAAGAGGCACACAGTCGCAGACCATAGGACACCGTATGGCGAATATACCGCAAAATGCGCTTCACAGCAGTCATATGTGCATCACGGGGAGAATGAAGATACTGACAGACCCGGTTTACCGCATAGGATATATCCGGTCGAGTGATGGTGAGGTACTGGAGTCCGCCAACCAGGCTGCGATACTCTGTTGCATCCTCAGAAGATAAGAGGGTACCATCAACAGAAGTGAGCTGCTCAGAAGAAGACATAGGAGTAGTGGTAGTCTTGCACAGAAGCATACCAGCACGTCGCAGAAGATCATGAGAGTACTTCTTCTGAGTGAGCGATAGACCAGTATCATCATGAGTCACCTCAAGACCAAGGAAATAATGCAGCTTTCCAAGATCCTTCACAGCAAACGCCACACTAAGCGAGGAGACCAGACGATCAGCAGCAGTAACAGACGAGCTGACGAGGATGATATCATCCACATAGACCAGAACGTACATAGTGACTTCTGGGCGCTGAAGCAGAAACAAGGAAGTATCCGCTGTCGATGGAAGAAATCCATGAGCACGAAGAGCTGCTCCAAGACGTGCATGCCACGCACGAGGGGCCTGCTTAAGACCATACAAGGCCTTCACCAGTCGACACAGGTGGTCAGGACGATCCGGATCTGAAAATCCAGGAGGCTGACGCATATATACTTCCTCCTCAAGAACCCCGTGAAGGAAGGCATTCTGGACATCCAGTTGACGAAGAGACCAACCACGCGTAACAGCAAGAGAGAGCAAAACGCGGATAGTCGTGGGCTTGACCACAGCACTGAAGGTATCCTCGTAGTCAAGGCCATATCGTTGCTTGAACCCCTTAGCAACCAAGCGTGCCTTGTACCGCTCAATAGAACCATCAGCATGTGTCTTCACCTTGAAAACCCATTTGCAGTCAATGATATTAACACCAGACCGGGGGGGTACAAGAGTCCACGTACCATTCTTCATGAGAGCCTGATACTCTAGCTCCATAGCACTGCGCCAATGTGGGATCTCCATGGCAGCTGTATAATGACGGGGTTCAGCAGAAGGATCAGCAATGGCCTGAGACAAGCACGCAGCAAGCCAAGCAACCGTGCCATCAGTGCGCTGACGAGGGCGAGTAATGCCACTCTGGCTGCGCGTGTGAGGGCGAGAGGCCACAGGGGCAGTCACAGTCGAGGACGGAGGGGTCGTCGAGGCCGGTGCAGGCGAGCTGGCAACCGGCGGCACAGGTGATGTAGAGGCCACTGGAGACTGCACCTCCGACGTGGCAGAGGCAGACGGACCACGCGGCGAGGTGGGCGGTGAAGAGGGCGGGGACGCCAGCGGCGTCGGCCCAGCAGCAGGCGACGGAGAGGCCGGTGGGGATGGCCCAGCACCAGGCGCTGGAGCGGCCGTAGACGGCCCAGCTGGAGGCGACGGCGGGGCGGAGGGCAGCGGCCCAGGAGGGGCCGTCGCGGGAGTGGCGCGTGGCCCTGCATGGGGCATGCAGGGGGCGGCGTGATCGTCGTGATCATCGGCACCGCCAGCAGTGACGAGGTCAGGATCATCCGGGCTGTCCAGCAACTCAAGGCGAGCACCTCGTCCAACACCTGCACCATGGTTATGCAACAAAACGGGCGAATATGCAACATCCTCAAATTGACCAGGCAAAACAGGAGAGGAAACTGGAGACAGTATATGTGGTTCGGCTATGGGAAGCGATGCAAAGGGAAACGAGTGTTCATCAAAGACAACATCGCGAGAGATGTATACACGGTTAGAAGGAACATGGAGACACTTGTATCCTTTATGAAGAGAACTGTAGCCAAGAAACACACATTTTTTTAGACCGAAACTCAAGTTTGCGACTGTTATAGGGACGTAGGTGTGGCCAACACGCACACCCAAAGACCTTGAGGAAGGTATAATCGGGTGGCTCATGGAACAGAATCTCGACAGGAGTTTTCATATGACGGAGACGTGTGGGTAGGCGATTTATGAGGAAGCAAGCAGTGGTAAACGCATCACTCCAGAACCTAAAAGGAACAGAAGCATGCGCAAGTAAGGTAAGACCAGTTTCAACTATGTGACGGTGTTTGCGTTCAGCAGCACCGTTTTGTTGATGTGTATGTGGGCAAGCAACACGATGTACAATCCCTTGTTTCTGAAAGAAAGTGTTCAGATTACGGTATTCACCTCCCCAATCAGACTGAAGGTGAATAATTTTGTGTTGGAGAATGCGCTCAACGTGTGCTTGGAACTGAAGAAAAACATCAAACACATCAGACTTGCGTTTAAGAAGATACAGCCATGTAAAACGACTATAGGCATCAATGAAACTGACATAATAATTATGACCACTGACAGAAGTTTGGGTGTGACCCCACACATCCGAATACACAAGTTCAAGAGGAGCCTTAACAATATGAGTAGACTCAGAAAACGGTAACTGATGACTTTTGCCTTGTTGACAGGCATCACAAACTGCTAAGTCTTTATTACTAGAGGCAAATGGTAACTCATGGCGACGAAGAACATGACGAACAACTGGGGTGGCTGGGTGACCAAGACGAGCGTGCCACTGAGAGGGAGCAACACGAACGCCAGTGAACACCTGGGAGACTTGGGCGACAGTGGGTGTGGCAGGGGCATCAAGAACATAAAGACCATGGCGACTCCGACCTCTAAGAAGAACGTCCCTTGTGACCCGATCCTTAACAAAAAAATGAAACGGGTGAAACTCAACAAATACATCATTATCAAGAGTAAGTTTCTTAACAGATAACAGATTACGAGTGACAGACGGGACACGAAGAACATTAAGCAGATTAATGCGTTTAGAGGTGAGAGAAAGGAGAGATGCCTGGCCAACATGGGAGATGCGCATTCTTGATCCGTCAGCAGTGCGAACCTGGTCAGGGCCAGTGTAGGACTCCCGTGAGTGCAGCTTGGAGAGCTCATGAGTCAGATGGTCCGTCGCCCCAGTGTCCATGTACCAGGTAGGATCAACGGGATATGTCGAGGTAGACCCGTGTGTCACCCCATATGTCGCAAGTGCAGCTTGCTTCTCATTACCCCGGCCATCATTACCAATGCCGAGGAAGTCCGCTTTGAAGCGACGGTGGCAGCGAGAAGCAAGGTGGCCTTCAATCCCGCACAACTGACAAGGGGCCTTGGCACCGCAGACAGTGCACACCCACGCGCGACCGCGCCCGCCCGAGGTGGGACGAGGGGCCTGCGAGGGTTGTGGAGGAGGAGCGCCACCACCAGGGGGACGAGGCGCGGAAGAAGGACCACGGCCGCCACCGCCACCCCCGCCGCCACGGTAGGCAACGTTGGCCGAGAGATCAGGGCCATCAGGGCGGCGAGCACCAAGTCGTTGCTCCGTGTTGAGGAGCCTGGCATATAGATCATGAGGCTTGATCGGGTTGTCATGGTCGCGCCCTTCAATGTTTTCAACGAGAGAGTCGAACTCTTCACCAAGACCCTTGAGGAGATAGCCAATGAATTCGGAATCACTGAGGGGCTGTCCAATGGAGGAAAGCGTTGTTGCGGTCAAAACCCACCGGCGGGCAGCGACGGGCAACACAGTAGAGCCGGGAACAACTTAGGGCTGCGGCTGGCCCTGGTCCCTCCGAGCGACGGCCGCAAAGCCTCGGCACACACGTCCGATGCTGATGCAGGCGTGCCACCTGACCTATACCTGTCGGGAAGGTGATGGAGATGCCTCGCTTAGTTTCTGCATGGCATACACGTAAACATTAAATACGAGCCTCGATCGGCTCTCAGGTTATCCGTGAATCGGCTCAAGGAGCCGATCCACCCATAATTCGTACGAGGTGCAGTATATGGTGGTCTGCTTGATCAAGATAAAGCTAAAACGATCTACGACGATTTAGGGTTTTCACCGCATAATCGGATCATCCTACTCACGATTGGGCCTCGCGGCCACGCACGGTGATCGTAAGCCGATCCTAGACAAGGCCTAAAAACCAACACGAGGTTGATCCCAACATCCTGTCTAGGACTGCAAACGACACCCTACGTGCCGCTGGATCCTCCAACCCTTTGTAAGGCCTAACTATTGCAGATATTAAACTAATCCTTGAAGAACAAGGAGCAACCGTAACGGATCGGATCTACTAAATAATGATCAAGCGGGGTGCCGCCCTACACCTAAGATAGGTGTAAGGGCGGCTAGATATGCAAGGGTTGCACTACGATAGCATGTTTATACGAAGAACAATGCTAACCCTAACATATCTAAGATAACTACGTTGCTCGCCATCAAAAAGGCTTCAGTACGAGCAACGCATGAACAACATAAGCTTGTGCTGCCTAAATCGCAAGATGCGATCTAGGCAGCATGATGCTTACCGGTAGAAACCCTCGAGACGAAGGAGTTGGCGATGCGCCGAGATTGATTTGTTGGTTGAACGTTGGTTGTTGTTTATTCCATAAACCCTAGATACATATTTATAGTCCAGGGGACTTTCTAACGTGGGGATAATCCCAACCGTGCACGAGGCCAACTCTAACTAAAACGACACGTAATCTACTATGTTACAGATACAAGGGCAAACTAGCCCAAACTTTGCATAACAGGCCGATTCATGTATTTCTTTCATGTATCTTCTTCAAATCCATCTTGATCGCGGCCCACCTCTGACTCGGTCAAATTCTGGTGATAACACATGCCCCCCTGGTTTTGGAATTGATAATTCCAAAATCACTCTGCTTTTCTTCGTTGGGTCATGTCGTGGCAGCTCGCAGTATCCTTCATCATGATGCCTTGCCTTCTCAACTTCTCCGCGTGACCTGGCAGTTTTTTTCTTTTAGGCACCACTTCCTCGGAAGCTGCTGTGGCATTGAATTTCCACTATATCCCCTTTTATTTAACCGCTCCGAACAGTTTATTTCCGCATCCCCTTCGCATTAGCACTCCCAAAAGCCCTCCTGCGCCACCATGTCTTCTTCCTCCTCCTCCATCGGATCTTTCCAGCCAGTCCTCCTCTTCCCGCGAGCCGACGCGGGCGAACCAGGAGGAGGTCCACGCGCGAACACCCGCCGCGCCATCGAGCCGGGAGAGTCCAGCCATGACTTCTCCGTCTGGTGCGAGGACGATAAGTCCTTGACCGGCGAGAAGCGACCTCCGCTTCCTCGCCGACGGGAAACGGAGGAGGAGAGCGATGACGATCGCTTCTCCTGCGACTTCACCTCTTCCGAGGAGGAGGAGGAGCAGGAAGAGGAGGAGGAGGAGGATGACCCCTCTTCCGACGAGCCGCCGGCCAAATGGTTCTGCCCCTGGCCGGGGAACCTCAGCGACTTCGACGCGACGCGACGCGACGAGGAGGACGAGGACAATGAGGGCCCGGTCGGCGGCCATTGGAGCAGCGCAGCGAGCCGCAGAAGCGCCCGACGAGCGCGCAACGACGACGAGGGCAGCGACGGCCCGTAGATAGGACCTTTAGTATAGGACCAGTAGTAGTAGATGGGGCAATGTATCCCCTAGTACTTCCTTTTGAGAGCAATCAGCTCTTTATGTAAGAAATCTCGTTTATCAATGAAGAACTTCTCCCAATTTGATTTTGCCGATTTCCTTTGAGCTTGATTTAGCCGATTTCCTCTCATACTGATCCTGCCGATTTGTCCCCTTAGCCAATGCGTAATGAGCCGATAACCATGCATCGGTCCTTTAAAATTCACCCTTCAATTCTTCAACTGATGATTTTTTGAGATCTGGTAGACAATGTAGAGTCTTCAGGAAAGCCTTTGAATTCTTCCAACCAAACCTAATGGTCTTCTTCAAACACTCATCATTTTGTGAAGAAGGTTGCGACGAAAGATCAGCCGATGGTCCCCAATCGGCTCCTGAACAGAGCATCCACCAGGCCTGCTGCCCCCCGAGCCTTACTCGAGGCGAAAATGTCAGAGAGGATGCACCAAAGCCGATCACCCTCCTTCCTTCGAAAGCCGATATACCTCTTCTGTCAACACTGCTGAACTAGCACCAAAGGCTGAAAGTCCTCGACAAGAAGGTTCAGGAACCCGAATCGGCTCAAGGCAGCAGAGGGCCCCACAGCTGAACTGGACTTGGTGGAAATCCGGTAAACCTTGTATAATTGCACTAGAGTCGATGGCTGCGCATCGGCTTCGTTTCTTAGTTCTAAAGTCGATGCCCTTGCATCGGCTGTATGTCATGAAATTTTTTTTTACTGGCCGATTTTTCCCTATCGGCCCCAATATTTCACTGCACACATGTTCATCTGTTTAGGTGCCCCCCGAGCCGAATCTGTCAGGGAACGGCAGATATTGGCTCTGTAATTTGTACGTCGGCTCCGGTAGGATCAATGTCGAACACAAGCAGAACATGTGGTGAGGATAATTTTGGCCGATTACTGGAATCGGCCTCCATATTGATTGAAGTGCTCAATGAAGGCTCTGTAATGTTCCTTCCTAGATCCTTGGGGCCGATCCCAAGGATCGGCCTCGCCACGTTTCTCATCGGTTTGTTCTTGCTACTCGGTCAGGCCAGTGGATAATACCAGCCTAACCCTGCCCTTTGTCACGTCGATGCGCTCGCAGTCGTCCAAATTGATACCTGAGAGGGGTTCTTGGCCTGCTGCTTCCCATGCATTCATGCCAGCCGTTGAAATTTCGGCGAGTCATCGGCCTGACGACCTCTACCTCATCTCCATCCCATTATATTGTGCATTGGTGCAATGCAACAGTTGGCGTGGATCCAATCCCTTCCTACAGACAGCATAGGTGCTCTTGCTATCGACGATGAAGAACATCGTAGGTATGGTTTTCCTTCCTACGGTCAGGATCCACGTTCAAACACCTTGTGTCGCTTTGGCCGTTGAAATCGCTCAATGTCACGTTGGTCTTGATTAGATCCGAGCTAGAGCGTCCCAACCGACGTAGCATAGAGTACGGCATAATGTTGACTGCCGCTCCGGTGTCCACCAGCATCTTATTGACAGGCCTCCCATCGATATAACCTCGCAAGTACAGGGCCTTCAGATGTCTGTAGCTTCTTTCTCGTGGCTTTTCAAAGATAACCGGCCGTGGGCCGCAGTCAAGTTGTGCCACAGGTGCCTCGTCTAATCCTGGAGCACTGAACTCCGAAGGAAGGATGAACACCATGTTTGTGCCAGCCGATGTTTCATCATCGGTTTTCCTTTGCTTGGGGCGCCACTCCATTTTCCGTGGACGACCCTCTTCGTCCAGGGTTCGCTGAACCTTTGCGGCCAGATCAGGTCGCGCCTTCCTTAGCGTATGCAAGTATAACCTTTCGGCTTCCTCCAGGCCGCAATCGCTGAACCCTGCGCTTTTGGGAACGGCTGAGTCCATCAGGGCACCACCTTGACCGGTGGTACCTGTCTTCTTCATCTTCTCCCTCGTCTTCTGAATCCTCGAGATCTTCCATCCGAGGGGACTCAACGCGTTTGCTTCGCGGTGGGAGAGGCCCTAGACGTTTGAACACGGACATGTTGGCTGCCTCCTTCTTCTTCTGGTTGCATTCTGGGCAATTGCCGATTGTGGGCAATCGGCTCATTCCTGAATCCCAGCAGTGTCTGAAGAAGGGGCAGTCCCAGTGCCTATCGTTGTCGTCTTGCTCCCTTGATTTTCCTTTGGCACGGCGCTCGTGCTCCTCCTCATCGCGATCACGCCGACGATATCTTCTGGCTTCTCTAGCCAGACGATCTCTTTCATCATCATCGCTGGATCGTCGGCGTTGGTCATACTGACTCACATACTTGTTGAGGAGGTGATCGAGAGAGGGTCGCGATATCTTATGTTCTTCACTTCTCCCTCGTGACGTAGCGCTTGCCATCATGACGGAGCCGATCGCGTGGAGCGGCCTCCTCTGTGTCCTTGCCACGAGAGCAGCTGCCCTCGTCTCCATCCTTGCCAGAGTGGTGCCCAGGTCCTACCATGTTGATGCGAACGAGGATCCTGGCTGGCAACCTTCAGGGTAAGTGCATTCCACCATGTTAACGGCGGGGAAGGGTTGGGTGTCGACTTTCATGGCGTACTGGTTGAAAATCAGACGTCCTTGTTCTATCGCCATTTGGATCTGCTGATGCCACACCCTGCAATCGTTGGTGGCATGGGAGAGCGAGTTATGCCATTTGCAGTATGGCTTTCCGTTCAGCTCCTGTACCGTGGGGAATTTGAGACCTTCGGGTATCTTCAACTGCTTCTCCTTGAGCAGGAGGTCGAAGATTTGCTCATTTGGTCACGTCAAAATCAAACCCCCTGGGTGGGCCTGGTGGCTTTACCCATTTGCGGGATGGGGGTTGCCCCCGAGTCCATTCAGCCACGCTACCTCTTGATCTCCCGCAAACTTCGTCTTCCCTGCTCGACCAGGACTACCGCACGCTTGAATTTGTCCTGGTACAGTCCGGGGCGCTGTTCATATGCCGACAATTTCTGAACCATGTGCGCATGAGGGGTAGTCCGCGGAGGCCATGTCCTTGAGCGGCGCTGCAAGGCCCGCCACCGCCAATCTCTGCTTCCTTTTCATCACACGAACCGAATAACATCGGTTCCTAAGATTCCCGAAGCGCTGGATGTATTCTGTCGTTTCTCCACGCTTCGACGTATTTGTGCTAGATCGGCAAGGCCGGACTCGGAAGCCTCTGAGTGGTACTGCATATGGAACTGCTCTTCCAACTTCCAAGTCCGGATCGAGTCTGGTGGCAACGGGTGTACCACCCGAAAGCCGATCCCGTGAGGGACTGAGAAGAACCTCACGCGTAGTGGACCCGACACTGAGGCCATTCCTAGCTGTGCCAAATATCGGCTCACATGCTCGATGGAGCTGGAACCATCTGATCCACTGAATTTGGAGAAATCAGGGAGCCGATATTTAGGTGGCAGCGGGATCAACTCGTACTCGTCGGGGTAGGGCTTGGAATAGCCGATTGCCCTCCTTTTCGGCACCATGCCGAACTGGTCTCTCGCATGGTACCGATCCGATCTCGCTGTCGGCTGCAGGAGTTGAACTCTGAAGATTCGCCGGGTGGCGTACTTAGCCAGCCATGCTTGCTTTTCCAGCTCGAGCCAACTGCAGGAGCTCTGGAGGTTCGTCGGGGTGGCATATTTAGTTAGCCACGTCGCTTCTCAAGATCTGTTGGACGTTCCTCCCGTTTTCCCAGAAGTCCCTGATGTCGCGGCCTGGTTTGTGAGCGCCCAGCTACCGCAATCTGGCACATACGTGCACATGTACCCGTGAGGGATCTCCTTAGGCGCCTCATGCAAGAACTGGCAGTCACTAGGGTCACCACCGATCTTAGACGACGAATGCCGGTGAATTCGACACTTCTGGTGCTGCCAACGCAAATGGCAGCGGTGGACGGACTGGAGTGGCAACTCTCCTTGATGCGTCCCGAGAGCTGGTCTGACGGCGAGTACGGTGCCTCATGATCTCCTGGATCACCCGAAGAGCGACACGCTCCAACGTGTTCACCAGGTTCTCAGAGTGGCGGTGTAGCGAGTGAGCCACCAAGTAGTTGATCTCCTGCCGCAGGGACCTGGTGCGTTCTTCTGACGGGGCAGAGAGGTCTATCCCATCGAGTGCACCATCGGCGAGAACCCCTTCCACCCGATGCCATGTGAACGGGTTCGTGAAAAGAGCCGATGAGGTCGGCTTCGAGGATGGCTTTGACTCGTCATACTTCTTCTTGAGCTCGTCGGTCGGATCCTCGTACGTGACCGGTGCCGTCCGCCATCTCAGATGTAGATGGCGATGTGGTTGATGACGAAGCTGGTCCCACCGGGCGTGCCAGTGTGTTGCGGTCAAAACCCACCGGCGGGCAGCGACGGGCAACACATAGAGCCGGGAACAACTTAGGGCTGCGGCTGGCCCTGGTCCCTCCGAGCGACGGCCCGCAAAGCCTCTGGTACACACGTCCGATGCTGATGCAAGGGCGTGCCACCTGACATATACCTGGTCAGGAAGGTGATGGAGATGCCTCGCTTAGTTTCCTGCATGTGTTATCACCGGAATTTGACCAAGTCAGAGGTGGGCCGCGATCGAGATGGATTCGAAGATTATATATAGAAGAAATGCGTGAATCGGCCTTTATGTGCTAAAGTTTGGGCTAGTTTGCCCTTGTATCCGTAACGTATTAAGATACGTATCGATTAGTTAGAGTTTTTCCCGTGCACGGTTAGGTGCACGCCTAAAGTTAGAAAGTCCCTTGGACTATAAATATGTATCTAGGGTTTATGGAATAAACAACAACACACGTTCAACCCAAACAAACCAATCTCGGCGCATCACCAACTCCTTCGTCTCGAGGGTTTCTATCCGGTAAGCGACATGCTGCCTAGATCGCATCTTGCGATCTAGGCAGCACAAGCTCCACGTTGTTCATGCGCTGCTCGTACTGAAGCCTTGTTGATGGCGAGCAACGTAGTTATCATAGATTTGTTAGGGTTAGCATAGTTCTTCACGTAACATGCTAGCGTAGTGCAACCCTTGCATATCTAGCCGCCTCACACCTATCTTAGGTGTGGAGGCGGCCCGCTTGATCATCATTGAGTAGATCTGATCCGTTACGATTGCTCCTTGTTCGCAAGGATTAGTTTAATATCTGCAATAGTTAGGCCTTACAAAGGGGTGGAGGATCCAGCGGCACGTAGGGTGTCGTTCGTTGGCCCTAAACAGGATGTTCCGGGATCAACCTTGTGTTGGTTTTTAGGCCTTGTTTAGGATCGGCTTACGATCACCGTGCGTGGCCGCGAGGCCCAACCTGGAGTAGGATGATCCGATTATGCGGTGAAAACCCTAAATCGTCGTAGATCTAATTAGCTTTATCTTGATCAAGCAGGACCACCATATATTCGTGCACCCCGTACGGATCATGGGTGAATCGGCTCTTTGAGCCGATTCACAGGATAACCTGAGAGCCGATCGAGGCTCGTATTTAATGTTTACGTGTATGCCATGCAGGAAACTAAGCGAGGCATCTCCATCACCTTCCCGACCAGGTATAGGTCAGGCACGCCCTTGCACCCAGCATCGGACGTGTGACCAGAAGCGCTTTGCGGGCCGTCGCTCGGAGGGACCTCAGCCAGCCGCAGCTCTAGGTTGTTCCCGGCTCTACAATGTTGACAGCCGCTGCCCGCCGGTGGGTTTTGGCAGTCAACACATTCTGGCACGCCCGGTGGGACACCGAGCAAAGGAAAGCCGATGACGAGACATCGGCTGGTACGAACACGATGCTCGTCTTCCCGACGGAGCCTAATGCTCCAGGATTACACGAAGTGCCCAACTTGAACGGCGACAAGCGCATCGACGTGGCGAAGGCCGGGTAGTAATAACATTGGGGTCGACCCCCGAAGATCTATGTAGGGATATTACAAAACCTTCATGGAGCTCTTCGATCCGACGAGCAGCGGCCACGTCGGCTACACGAATCCCAACGGAGCCGACGTACGAGTACAGTGCCTTGGCATAATACAGAGCCGATATCTGCAGTCACCTGACAGATTCGGCTCGGGGGAGGCATATGATCAGCAGACAGACGCATGGCCAGTAAAAAATGTCAGTAAAAATGTCAGGAGCCGATGGAAAATCGGCCAGTAAAAAAAAAATGTAGCAAGTACAGAAAAATCCAGTCCAGCGAAATATCATCTGTCTCTGAAGGCCCTACTGAAGAAACACGCCGAGGGCGAGAACGGCGTCGACACGGATGCGATCCGTCTCAGTGATCTCAGCCTGGTCATCCTCGTCCTTACCCGTCACCAGCTGATTGCTCAGGGTACGGATTTCAGCCAGATCGGCCTTCAGATCGGCTGTGAGGCCTTTTGCTTCGTCTCGAGAACGGGCAACAAGGGCTTCCTTGTCCTGGATGAGCTGTTTGGTCACCTTTACCCTCTCTTCAAGATTCTCCAGATCTTTGCGCAGGGTCTCGAGTTCGGCGCGAGTGGCAGAAGTGTCCGTCTTGGCGTCCAGAGCAGCCTTCTTCTCATTGAGCCGTCGACACTTTTCGGCAATATCGGCTCTCAGCGGAAGTTGAGAGTGGCGAAGAGTAATCCTTTGGCGAGCCGATTGCACCCTTGACTTAAAGACCGGCAGGGTAACAGCGGGCCAGAGCTTCACTTGCAGGGTCATAGGGAGATGAGGCTGGATATCCTCGAGGATGCCTTTGGCTTCCTCGGAATTTTCAATCAGAGTCTCAGTGGAGGCAGAAAGCAAGTCTTTGAGACGCTGGAGTGGACCACGGACCGTACTAGGGATCGGCTCTCCACTTACCTTGGAAGAAGTCGGTTCGATAGATTCTGGGTCGAACGTAAGCAAGCTCGAGAGATCACAACCCTGATAGGGCAAACAAGGTGAATTTAGCAGGCAATGGGGGAATTAATGGAGCCAAGGAGGAGGGACATACCTCTCCCAAGGAAGGAGGAACAGCCGACGCAGTAACGATCGGCTTTTCTGTGGACTGAGATGGGTCAGCCACTTGGGCAGACGCGATCGCCGAGGTGGCTAGGTCCATGGTGGCGGACGGCATCGGTATCTCTTCAACGTCTCCGCTAGAAGTTTCTGCGGCCTGCAAGAGGAAGTGATTAGCCGATCCATCTATGACGACGGGAAAGAAAAACACGAGCATGAAGTGTGACCAAGAAGATGGTTACGTTTGAAACCTCCTGGCTTGATGAAGAGGCTCGTGGGTTCTTACGAGCCCTTTTGACGCAGCGGCGCTTCGTGCGTGACCCCGATCTGCTCGGGGCTTGGGGGGCAGGGGGTTCAGTGATCGACCTTTTCTTGGAAGCCGGCGCTGGTGAGGCCGTCTGGCTCTGGGTGGTGGACCTCTCGGAATTACCCGAGCTCGAGTCCCCCTGACTGGTTTCTTCGGCCCCGCTGGAGGTTCCTTCAGTGGAGGCCTGTAGGAAAGGATATGGGCGTATTGTAAACAAATTGTTGAAAGCAGACAAGTGTCTACAGGGTCTGAACCAACTTACACGCAAGCTTTCTTGGGCCGGAGCTTTACGCTTCAGGGTTTTTCTGGCAGCCACCTTCCTCACTGCCGTCCTCGCGGGTCGAGGCTCGGGGGCAACCGGCCCCGAAGATGCTCTTGGGGAGCCGATTTCGGTGAAATCGGCTGACTGATGACTTTCTTCAGGGGTGGCGAGCTCTGGCAGAAGAGAAACACTGGTGCCGGAGGAAGGAATACGAAAGGGGAACCGTCGGCTTGTGTGGGAGCCGGACCATCTTGTTGCTGCCAGGAAAAAGAGTCGGGTCACAGGCGATCACCATAAGGCAGTTACAAGAAATGTTTAAGTAATGGTACCTGGTCTGCAGGAATGTCATACTCGGCATCAAGTTGTCTCAGCAGCGGTCCTAGAGCCTTTCTGAAGACATGGGTCTTCCACATGGACCACCAAGTCTCGAAGCCATCGGTGGTGAAGGAGAAACGGAGGTCGCGGGGAATTGGAATGGCCAAAGCGTCGAAGAAGGTATAACATCTTTGGCCAGTAATAATATCGGCAGTTCAGCTCTACTTGCTGTCAGGTGGTGTAGGAAGAAGTGTGGAGGCACCTGCCCGAGGCCAAGCTCGTGCTACCACTACCGGTTGGTAACACTCGTAACCAGGCTTGATGATCCGGTTCGAGGTACTCATGCCAACGGGGAGGAAGCAAGGACGGATCATGATAGAAAACAGATGCTGGGTGCTAGCATCATTGGCAAAATCATCCAATCGAAAGGAGATTGGGTTTTCAAAGTTCGCCGATTCAGTATAGGGAAGAAACAGGGGTTGTCCAAACCTTGGAAGAAAATCTTGAACCACCCTGCTGCTTCCTTGGGGATCAGCCTGCTGCTGGGAGACCATACAAAGCTTGGCCATAGCTGGTGCATCGGATATCCTTTCCGTTAGCATCTGGAAAGGTGCAGGTGGTCAAAGATGGGAAGTCCGGGATCTGGTGCTGAAAATATAGCTGCGCCCATAACTGAATGAACCACCAAGGGCCGCCAGTTTTAACTGTCTTTCGAGAGAACAGTTTGACAGACATCAGTTGAAGAGATCGATAGACTTCTCCAAGAAACAGTTTGCCTAGGCCAAGTTGGGTACCTTTAGCAAGTTCATAGGCCAGGGAAAGATAATTCTTAGTAGGGGCAAGCGATGGGCCACAGAAAATAAAGTGCTCCAACCAGAAATTCAGGAAGGCTGTATGTTCCCTTTCTGTCACAGGGCCCTTGGTCTTCATATAACGATTGAGGTAGGCACCCCAGCTGGTACATTCTTTCTTAGAAGACAGGGTGAAAGGGACCTTCGGCAGTTTGAATGCAGACGGGCTTGGGGATGCGATGTCTAGGCCTGTGATCATGGCCACATCTAGCAGAGTTGGTGTCATGGGGCCATGGCCGAACATGAAGCAGTTCAGGGCGTCGGACCAGAAGTAGCCGATGGTCTTCAGGATATTCTCATTCTTCTCAAGAGGAGATAATGATAATGACAGGGCATCGGCTATCCCTATGGTTTCCCATGTGGCATAGTGGGATTTTGATACTCTATTGTACCATGCCACCCAACCTTCAGGAGGATTAGGCCAGGCTGCAAGTGTCGGCCCAGGAAGTCAGATCTAGGTTCGCTCACGAAGGGATTCTGTTAGCTTCGCACGAAATTAACTGGGCGGGACTCTCGAAGAACGAGGACCGAGGCACATCGAATTTGCGAGAGAAGGATGTGGCAGAAGGATGTCTGAAACCTAAATTAGTAGCGGAACGAAACATTAATTCAGGTGTTTGCCATTAATCCCATGTCAAGTCGAACGGCGAGGAGGTTGAGGATTACCTTCAGTCCGGAAACCCTGATGTCGATATTGGATGATTCCGCCATGGGATGCGTCGAAGGAGTTGGGGGCGGCGCAGTCGAGATCTGTGTAGGTGGTGTTGAGTTGGGACTGCCCAGGCGGCGATTTGGGGATCTGAGTTTGCCTTTTCGGATGGAGGTCGCAGGTTACCGTTTGGAAGGGCGGCTAGGTGAACTTTACCCGTGTTTTGATGGCAGAGACCGATGCGATGCCATCGGCTGACTTTGACTGTCGGCAAAACAGTTGACTGGAAACACTTCTTCGCTAACAGAGGAGGGTTTTTTTACAATAAAGAGCCGATTGTTCAAAGAGGAACAAAAGAAGAGCCCATTGCTCGCATACTACTGGTGCTATGTCACTAGTCCTCGCTGCCCTCGTCGTCGGCGTCGTAGCTGTCACCTGCGCTACTTCCGGAGAACTCCTCGTCACCGCTGCCCTAGTCTTGGACTGGAGCCCTTTCCTCTTCGTCATCATCATCATCTTCATTGTCCGCCCAAGCGCGGAAGTGCTCCGCCGGTGGGTACCCAATGGAGGAGAAGAAGGAGTCGTCGTCCTCTTCGGTCCTCCATGAGTGGAGGTCATCCTCGCTCTCGCTCTCCAGTTCCCTTTCAATGAGAAACTGGGGGTCGTCCTCCCCGTCAGTCAAGGGTTTGTCGCTATCTGGCAAGAGGCCGAAGTCCCATTCGGGCTCTGACATTGGCTCGCTCGGGGAAGAAGAGAAAAAGTGCTACAGGTGTCCAGAGAAGTTGAGAAGACGATCATCACGATGAAGGATGCTGCGATGGTTCCGCTCTACCACGACATGACCCGACGAAGGGAAGGCAGAGTTGATTTTGGAATTATAATTCCAAAACCAGGGGGGCATGTGTTATCACCGGAATTTGACCAAGTCAGAGGTGGGCGCGATCGAGATGGATTCGAAGATTATATATAGAAGAAATGCGTGAATCGGCCTTTATGTGCTAAAGTTTGGGCTAGTTTGCCCTTGTATCCGTAACGTGTTAAGATACGTATCGATTAGTTAGAGTTTTTCCGTGCACGGTTAGGTGCACGCCTAAAGTTAGAAAGTCCCTTGGACTATAAATATGTATCTAGGGTTTATGGAATAAACAACAACACACGTTCAACCCAAACAAACCAATCTCGGCGCATCGCCAACCCCGTCTCGAGGGTTTCTATCCGGTAAGCGACATGCGCCAGATCGCATCTTGCGATCTAGGCAGCACAAGCTCACGTTGTTCATGCGTTGCTCGTTGAAGCCTTGTTGATGGCGAGCAACGTAGTTATCATAGATTTGTTAGGGTTAGCATAGTTCTTCGTAATATGCTAGCGTAGTGCAACCCTTGCATATCTAGCCGCCCTCACACCTATCTTAGGTGTGGGGGCGGCACCCCGCTTGATCATCATTGAGTAGATCTGATCCGTTACGATTGCTCCTTGTTCTGCAAGGATTAGTTTAATATCTGCAATAGTTAGGCCTTAAAGGGTGGAGGATCCAGCGGCACGTAGGGTGTCGTTCGCTCCTAACAGGATGTTCCGGGGATCAACCTTGTGTTGGTTTAGGCCTTGTTTAGGATCGGCTTACGATCACCGTGCGTGGCCGCGAGGCAATCTGGGTAGGATGATCCGATTATGCGGTGAAAACCCTAAATCGTCGTAGATCTGAGTAGCTTTATCTTGATCAAGCAGGACCACCATATATTCGTGCACCTCGTACGATCATGGGTGGTCGGCTCTTTGAGCCGATTCACGGATGAGCCGATCGAGGCTCGTATTTAATGTTTACGTGTATGCCATGCAGGAAACTAAGCGAGGCATCTCCATCACCTTCCTGACCAGGTATAGGTCAGGTGGCACGCCACCCAGCATCGACGTGTGACCAGAACCGCTTTGCGGGCCGTCGCTCGGAGGGACCTCAGCCAGCCGCAGCTCTAGGTTGTTCCCGGCTCTACAGTGTTGACAGCCGCTGCCCGCCGGTGGGTTTTGGCAGTCAACAGCATGGCATACACGTAAACATTAAATACGAGCCTCGATCGGCTCTCAGGTTATCCTGTGAATCGGCTCAAGGAGCGATCCACCCATGATCGTGCGAGGTGCACGAATATATGGTGGTCCTGCTGATCAAGATAAAGCTAAAACGATCTACGACGATTTAGGGTTTTCACCATAATCGGATCATCCTACTCACGATTAGGCCTCGCGCCACGCACGGTGATCGTAAGCCGATCCTAGACAAGGCCTAAAACCACGAGGTTGATCCCCGGAATCTCTCCTAGGACTGCAAACGACACCCTACGTGCCGTATCCTCCAACCTTTGTAAGGCCTAACTATTGCAGATATTAAACTAATCCTTGAAGAACAAGGAGCAACCGTAACGGATCGGATCTACTAAATAATGATCAAGCGGGGTGCCGCCCCTAAGATAGGTGAAACGGCTAGATATGCAAGGGTTGCACTACGATAGCATGTTTATACGAAGAACAATGCTAACCCTAACATATCTAAGATAACTACGTTGCTCGCCATCAAAGGGCTTCAGTGCAAGCAACGAATAAGCTGTGCTGCCTAGATCGCAAGATGCGATCTAGCAACATGATGCTTACCGGTAGAAACCCTCGAGACGAAGGAGTTGGCGATGTTTGTTGGTTGAACGTTGGTTGTTGTTTATTCCATAAACCTAGATACATATTTATAGTCGAGGGACTTTCGTGGGATAATCCCAACCGTGCACGAGGCCAACTCTAACTAAAACGACACGTAATCTACTATGTTACAGATACAAGGGCAAACTAGCCCAAACTTTGCATAACAGGCTGATTCATGTATTTCTTTCATGTATCTTCTTCAAATCCATCTTGATCGCGGCCCACCTCTGACTCGGTCAAATTCTGGTGATAACAAGCGTATCGGCCAGTTCCTTAGCCTGGTTGTAGTATACAGTCACAGATTTATCCAGTTTGTGGAGGTCCGCGAGTTTGTTGCGGATAGCATTGGAGCGCGCCATGGTTTGCGAAGAAAAGCTGGAGTCAAGAGTAGTCCAGGCATCACGCGACGTGGCGGCAAAGAGCACCATGCCCGCGATAGAAGGCATCAAGGAAGACTGGATGGCGCTGAGGATCGCCTGATCTTGTGCCGTCCATTGACGATAGGCCGGATTGGCAACCGGCAGTGGCGCGCCGTCGGCGGTGGTCAGGTGAACCACGACAGGGGGCACGGAATCGATCCGTCCACATAGCCGTCGAGATGATAGCTGCGTAGGAGCGGGAGAACTTGTGCACGCCAAAGGAGATAGTTGTCCGGGGTCAACTTCACCGTGAGTAGATGTGCAAGGTGAATTGGCGGGAGATCACGAGACACCGAGGCATCGCGGGCGGCGGGTGTAACCGGCACAGGGGCAGGAGGCACCGCAGGTGGAGGCACTGCCGGGGTAGCGGGCGGCAAGGAGGGCGGCCCGTACGCCATTGCAGGCGCACCGTAGAACAAGGGATGGCCATGGGGGCCAGCCCCATACTGTGGCAGCGCAGGGTGAGGTACAAGGTCACCGTGTCCCTGAGGCGGTACCTCGGTGGTGATGCGGGAGACGGGAGCAGGGTACGTCGACGCGGCGGAGAGCCAGGGCAGGGCCGTGGCGATCGGGCTGGCGCCCGAGACAGAGGAGCCCGCCGCAACCGTGGCGATCGGCGAGGACACGAGAGGCGGCGGCGGCTGCCCGGCGAGAAGGGCCGCAAGAAACGGCGAGACCAGCGGGCGGTCCATGGCAGAGGACGGCGCTGGTGGTGCAGAGGTGGTCGAGGAGAGGGAGATCGACGCGCCGGCGACGGAGGAGCTCGCGGCGGCGGCGGCCGAGTTGGCAGCGGAAGACATGACCTAGATCGGTCTTTTGGAATAGTTGGTTAGTGCATGAAGCTTAACATGGTATCAGAGCCAGGGTCTCGAGTTCGAGTCCTGGTTTTCACAATTTATTCTATAAATTGCTGTTACTCCCCTCCTGTCTACGTACTGGCTTCTAGGGCTACGTGTTGACTTGTCTCCGCCGCCTCACACGTGAGGGGGGATGTTAAACTATAAGTGGATTGCCTAACTCTTTCCATCAGATCGGTCTTTTGGAATAGTTGGTTAGTGCATGAAGCTTAACAGTTTCTTGTTGGTTGCGCTCTTATGACAATGTTTAAACAATGCGTCTTCCGTTGCAACGCACGGACAAATTTCCTAGTATGATACTATGCACTATGACCAGTCTTAGTTGCAACTCACTTTAATTCTTAGTTGCAAAACACATACAACAGTCACGCTAGCATGTAATCCAACCAACGGTTCAAACTTTTTAATTATCGGTCCACCCAAAATTAGCAAAACCAAAAAAATATTATTTAAACTCATATTGGTGTGAAATGCGCCATTGACCCACAACCCACATGCCCATGCATGCACTGCAACTCGTCAGATCACATCAATGAACATGAAAATAAAAATAAACAACGGCGTGTGCGTGTGCATGTTATCCCATCTTAACAAGTTACCAGATCAGACGTAGCACTCGTAGAGTTTGATGTCCATCTGCAGACGGAAGTAGAAGGAGCCCTGAACATCGTCGGTGCGGATCGTTGCGATGCCGCGCGCCATGAAGAAGTCGCCGGTGCCCCCAACGACGGTGAAGTCGCGCGTCTCCTCGTCCATGAGGTCGGCGCCCATAAGGTTGAGAGTGCCCTTGTGTGCCGCGGAGTTGAACACGAGGGTGAAGCGAACCACGCGCTGTCGTTTCCTTCATGAACCGGGACCAACTAGGCGGGACTAAAGGGGGTACCCTTTAGTCCCGTTCCGCCGGGCCTAAAGGCCTCAACACGTGGTGCGACCAGGGAGCTCGCGCTGGAAGGGCTTTGGTCCCGGTTCGTGGTACGAACCGCCTATGTTTCTCTGCAGCGGCGATTATCTCTGCCGCGGCACAGATTTAGGCTGTACCAGCGTTTCTCTGCGCGGCAGAGAAACAGGGCGTTCTCTGCCGCGGCAGAGTTTCAGCAATGCATATATATCATTCAAGAAACCACAAAAAATCGTCATGAATATATATAGACATCGTCAACAGTACACGACATAGTCAACACAGTACACGTAATGCATGCATATTTACAATACAACTTTTCCTGAACGAATATCCTCCGCCGTCACGATCTTCCGATAGTGCTCTCCACCTGGGGTAAGGACCTCGGTAATAAAGAATCCCGCGATTTCCTCTTGAATTGCTTTTATTTGATCCGCTGTTATGAGAGTGTCCCGCAGGCGTGTCATCTATATTTAAAAAAGGAGATCAATATATGAATGGAACTCAATACAATAGATGGTACTAATTAAGATTAATTGTGAAAATTTGTTATCGTACACGAGTGTGGTGTATTTGGGCATCCCCACCCTTGGGACAGGACATGTCACGCATGAAGGTGCAGACGTAGTATCCACATAAGTTATTCCCTTGTTCCTGCCTCATACACTTTACGAAAAAATAGTTCGATCAAACTAATAATCAAGCATCGTATTGAAAGTAAATATCATATATAAAGTTTCACGGACATAGCTATATATATAGTACTACTTACAGGGTAATCTCAAATGTAAGCTCCGGTTTCCATTCACCCGGAACAGTATTGATGAACCGTTTCCAAGCCCTGCCCGGCAAAAAATAATGAGTAATTGATTAGTTGATGATATCTTCGAATTAGAGCAGATGAAGATGCCAATACGAAATTGATTGAAACTACCTCTGGAGGATGGCAGCCATGTCCGCCCATTCCGCATATTCTTTACGTTTCGAGTCCATGATGTTTACGACTCCAAGGTGAAGATCAATGATTAGGAGAATAAAATGGAAACTGCACAAGCATAGCTCAATGATTACGAGAATAAAGTGGAAGGTGCACAAGCATAATGTATGTTATATATAACACTCACTTGAAGTTGTAGGGAAAGAATATATCCTCTTTGTCTGCTTGCTTCTCTAAAAACATTACGATGTTGTCCTCTGTGTCCTTGGGGAACCTCGAACCGTAACTTCATGAACTGTGTTTGGGTCTATGAACCCCAGCGGTAGGAGCTTGCCTCTTTTGTATTCCAGCTTCTTCATTCTGCATAATTAAATGTATAGCGTACACAAAGAATATAATGAGGATAATTGTTAGTGCAAATGAATGAGCTACAAACTTAATTACACAAATAAATCACTTACAGGCAGTAGCAACTGATGACAGCTTTGTCGAGGGCGTCTTGATTGAATAACTGAAACAGTTCTTCTAACTCAATGTTTATCTCGTCTTCCCCCCGGAAGTAATGCTCATCTCTAAGATACACCGTGATGTAGGTTTCACATCTTCGACAGGCT
The DNA here is from genome assembly GCA_030979885.1 of Lolium multiflorum. NCBI lineage: Eukaryota > Viridiplantae > Streptophyta > Magnoliopsida > Poales > Poaceae > Lolium > Lolium multiflorum. The sequence continues at coordinate 45,221,702 of CM061753.1, read as the reverse complement.
TTCAGGTACCAGTCATGCAACCTTCGCATCTGAGTCCCTAGACGCGCGAGCTCGCCAGGTTTGACGAGATCAGATCCGTATCTATACTTGTTTACCACTTGAGCCGTTGGATAGTAATCTTCGTACTCAACTGATGCTCCCTGAGCTCTAGCCGCCCATTCGATCATCGATGCCGTCTCTGGATCATGATATGGCTCCACGATGAAGTGGGGTGCGGCCTGAATGTCCTGCTGTCCAAGTTGGGCGACTTTTTTTGCTTCTTTCATCGCTCTAGAGGACTGTCCAAGAGAGCGGTCATAATCAGCTCTCAGCTCAGGTCTCTTCATTCTCGTCTCGGCAAAGTGCTTCACTGTCTGCGGTGGAATAAACATCTTCTTCGGCGCAGTTGCAGAAACGCCTTTTGCTCTTCAGTCTGCTCATGTGGCAACAACTCTGGAGTCTGTTCCCTCATTGGAGTTGATGATCTCTTCGGAGCTGTAGGAGGTGCCGCGGACCGCTTCCTCTTTTGCTTAGGTGGAGCGTGGTCTGACGAGGAGGAGGAGGCGGCGGAGTATTTTCACGCGGAGGAGACTGGTCATGGATAGGGGAATCATCATCGCGCAGAGGAGAATCATCACGGAGGAGACTGCACAGGTGGCGGAGGAGGCGGAGGTGGCCTGCTTGTTGGCTTCTCACCTGGAAACACAATGTTCTCCTTCCGCCATTGCACGGTGGTTCTACGGGCTTCTCCCAGTTCTTTGATTTCCCCATCTTCACCTGCAGGGTGCTCAAGCACCAACCCCTCATACTCTCTCAACACTTCATCCACCATCACAACAGCAAAGTCGTCTTGGACCGGACGGCAATGGTAAGACCTTGTAGGTAAGAGGATGCCGACCGCCGCCTTGAAGGATAGGTTGAAAACTTTAACATGCAGCTCACAAGGACGGCTCTCAGTGAGATCATCCACGGGGGGGTAGCGAGGAGGCTCGACCACCTGGTCATCATCATCATCATTATCCACCTGCTGAGAGGAAGCCACGCTGCTTTTCCGGTGTGGTTGAGATTGCAGCGGGGCGATGGCATTGAGCAATGCAGGATCTACAGCCTGCCCCCGAGCCATCTGAGATGTAAGTACTTGGGTTACCATGGTTAATTGGGCTTGCATGGTGCTCATACCCTCCTCTAAGTTAGCCAGGCGGTCTGTTTCCCTTGCCTTCCTCCTCTCATGGCTTTTATCAGGAAATCTCTTCCTTTCCGCAGGAAAGCCATACTTCCACGGAACGGAGCCTTCTGTGCCTCGTGTTCGTCCGCCGTGTTCTTTGTTCCCAAGGGCGCGTGTCAGCTCATCGTTCTCTCTTTCGGGCTGGAACAACCCCGCCTCCACGTCCCTATGTGCTTTTTCCAGGGCATCAATGGGAACCTTCAGATGAGCTTTCTTATAGATGCACTTCCCTGTTTCTGGATCCAACGTTCCCCCAATCCCGTAGAACCACTCCTTGCACCGTTCGATCCAACCGTGTGTCCCTAATCTGATCCCTTTACTGGTCAGTTCCGCCTCAGCTGCCTGCCACTTAGGACGGTTAGCCCTGTATCCACCTGGACCCAGAATTTGGTGATATAGCTTCAACGCAGCATTTGCCTTATTTATTTCCGACCTTCTCTTAAATTCTTCTGACTCCGTGCTGTACTTCACGAATTCGTCCCAGTGATTTTTTACCTTCTCACTGTCCGGAGTCTTCTTTAACTTGATAAGGCGGCGCAATCTTTTCTTGTGGCTCTTGAATAGTTCGGCCATCTTCTTCTTGCCAAACTCGCGGAGGGCCTGCTCCATCTTGGCCTTCTCAGCGTCACCCCCTCTTCGGGTACTATGTTGAAATGTGACATGAGCTTGTTCATAATGCTGTTTTTGGCTACATCATCGATATAAAGACCTTGAGCTTCTTCCTCTGCAGACAGCACTAGTCCCTTCGGCTTGTGCCATTCTCGAACGGTGATCGGGACGTGGTCCCTAACAAGCACTCCGCATTGAGCTATAAATGACTTTGCACCTTTCTCTGGAGCAATCGGTTTACCATCCTTCTCGATGTGGGTGATGTCGTGCCTAACACCGTCATCCAACTTTTTGGCCGGGCCTCGCTTCCTCGACTTTACAGAAGAAGTGCTCGATCCGGAGGGCTAAAAAAGAAATAGTTCATAGTCAGTACAATTTCATTAGTTAATGCATCTAGTCGATCAACAGTGGCTTAATTAATTTATATACCTCGGTGATAACTACAGTTCGGGAGCCATTATGATGATCTTGTTCCTCACCGGCGCCACTAGGATCTTCTTCCTCAATATCCTCCGCTCCCTCACCGGAGTCATTCAAATAAGTTGCGGTGACATCGTCACCGCCATCATCTGGAATAACGTCGTCGTCGCGATCATCCAGAGTACCGTTTGCTATGAGTTCCTCCATGAAATTTTCTTGAATTTCATCTCTCTCCATGCTTTCTACAACAACCTGCAAGCTATACATAGGAACCATCATATGATCAAATTAAGGATAATGCAGAAAACTGAAAATGGAGTTACATATGTGTAGTTCTTAACTAAGGATCGATAATATAGTGCTGAAAGCAGATACTGCAGTTACATGCATACATAGATCGGGTTCATGTTTATTTAACCCTAATACATATCAATCACTACTACAACCACTCAACCGCGCAGACCGGGTCCTAGAGGGCGCCGACCGGGTCCTGAGCCGCGCTGGGTGTGCCCCCAAAGCCACGGAACAACAACGGGAGCATAGCTAACATGAGATCCCCGCATAATGCTCCATCCGGTCCTATACATGTTGTCTAACGCGTACATGTAACGGCGAACGTGCTGGTCCTCCGCTTCAATGCGCTGAGCTACCTCCTCCGGCGGGGCCGGCTCCCTCTGAAACGACCGTGGCCCATAAGACCTCCACCAAAGAATATCCGGGTCGACAACGGGACCCGGATTCCGCACCAAGGTGCGCGACCCGGAAGCTAAGACCTCCCAGTGCCACCCCGGCGGAGCCCAGTCCCGGACCTCCCCCATCTGCTCCATCTCCTCGGTGAGAGTCAGACCACGGCCCGCCGGCTGTCGCTGTCGCGGCATCGTAGCTACGAAAACAAATCATATATGTACTAATATAAATAAAAAACATGATCTTGTGCTAAATAAAAAACTTCACTACTTTTGTACTAACGCCGCGTTCCACGACCCCGGATCGATCGATCCGGATCGGGGGTCGGGAACGACAGCGGGAGCGGTAGCGGGAATTGAATGACCCTGTTATGGGTGCGTCGGGAGGGGCGCCGGCAGTACCGGCACCACCACGGACTCGGCGCTCCTCCTCGCTCGCTCTTTCTCTATTTCGCGACCCTAAGTCTATGTCGCGGCGGCATCGCTACGGACTCGGCACCGCCACGGTCTAAGTTGTCGGCGCGCGCGGGGGGCGGCGCCGACACAAATGAATCTATTTTGTAACTTTTCTAACTTTTTTCTAACTAATTTTACTAACTTTTTTCTAACTAATTTTACTAACACTAACTAACTAATTTTTCTAACTTTTCTCTAACTAATTTTACTAACACTAATTTTACTAACACACTAACTAATTTTACTAACACCTAACACATTAACTAATTTTACTAACACACTAATTTTACTAACACCTAACACATTAACTAATTTTACTAACACACCTAATACTAACAATAATCTAACAATTTCTAAAAATCTAACAATTTCTAAAACTAAAAAAAAAATTTGGCCGGGGGCGCTCACCTTGCTTGGCGCCGGCGGAGATCGAACAATCGACGGCGGCTTGGAGAGGAAGGGACGGGCGCGGGGGCGACGGCGCGGCGCAAGCGGGCGGCGGCGGCCGCCGAGGCGGCGCGCGGCGCGGGAGGCGCGGCGGGCGGCGTACGGCGGGCGTGGGAGCGGAAGCCGCGACGGCGCGGGCGCGGGAGGGCGGCGGCGGCGTGGGCGCGCGGCGGAGCAGCAGCCTGGCGGCTTCGTCTGCGCGTCTGCGGCTTCGTCTCCGCGGGATTGATCTCCGCGGAGACGAAGTGTTTTCTTTTATACCCCCCCCTTTGGACCCGGTGCGTGTTACAAACCGGGTCCAAAGGTCCCGGTTTGTAATACAAACCGGGACTAAACCATTTTTTTTTCTGTGGCACCAAAAATACCTTTAGTCCCGGTTTGTAATACAAACCGGGTCCAAAGGCACAAAAAATTTTCATTCCCGCCTTATTTCAAATGAAAAAAAGCCACCGCACCGCCACACGTGTCCACCGCCGCCACCGCCGTGTAGTGGCCACCTGCGCCCCGCCCCGCCACCACCGTCACCGCCATGTACCGGGCCACCGCCGTGTACTGCCCACCACCGCCATGTACTGCCCACCACCGCCACCGCCGTGTACTGCCCACCACCGCCACCGCCACACGTGTCCCTTCCCCGTGCCACGTGTCGCCGCCGCTCCCACGTGCCTCGCCCCGCCGCCACCGCCATGTACGGGCCACCGCCGTGTACTGCCCACCACCGCCACCGCCGTGTGCTGGCCACCGTCGGCACCGCCGTGTACTGCCCACCACCGCCACCGCCACCGCCGGCCACCACCGCACCGCCACACGCCACCGCCCCACCACCGCCACCGCCACACGTGTCCCTTCCCCGTGCCACGTGTCGCCGCCGTACAACGACCCTCGGTGGGACGACATTTGGACCGAGACAACCTCCGACGACGAGTAGATCGACTAGACTAGTTGTTTATCTATTTTATTGTATTTTCAATAAAGTCGTTGTGGCAGACGCTGATGATGAGAAAAGTTTTCCGCCAGATTACATGTGGAATTAAAGTACAGAACTCAACTGAAAATTAATTAAGATACATGGCCAGATAGTACTCGTGCCTAGCCCTATAGTACTCGTGCCTAGCTCAACTGAAAATTAATTAAGATACATGGCCAGATTCGACTGTTCGAGTCATTCAGTCATACTCGTGCCTAGCCCTATAGTACTCGCCTGTAGTCGTCGTAGTCGCCGTCATCATCGTCGCTGGCATCGGGGTCGCGGTAGTCAAACCTCGGCGGGAGAGCACGCGTGGGCTGGGACTGAGGGTAGCGCAGGCGGGGGCCACGGTGGGCCATGACGCCCTGGAGAGTTCGGTCGCGCCACCACAGCCGACGGCCGGCCTCGTTGAAGTTTGAAGGAGGCGGGCCGCCCTCCTCGTGCCTGGCGAGCGCCCTCTCACGCCGATTGATGAAGAAGCTCTCCCAAGTCGGGCTGTAGTCGGGATGCCACTGGGGATTCCTCCGCTGCTCTGGCGTGAGCTCGAAGTAGTAGTGGTTCGTGATGGCCATCTCGCGCGCCACACCCAGAGGGACAGGAGGGACCGGTACCCCTCCGACGCTCAGCAACCAGCCGGTAGGGACGCGGTAGCCCGGCGGGCAGGGGTAGTTCGACGCGCAAAGCGCCTCCGCCTCCCGGAGGGTTAGAGATACGATGGAAGCCATGTGACCTGGTGATGAGGTTTGCAGATATGAGTCTAGATGTGATATGTAAATGGAGGCCAAGCCAACATATATATAGTGAAAAATGGCGGGAGGACGGAGGCGGGAAGCAGTGGAAGCGCGGGAAGAAAAATAGGCGGGAACGCAGTGGCGCCAAAAACTGTCGGTGGGATAAGGACGTGTGGGTAACCTTTAGTCCCGGCTGGTGGGTACAACCGGGACTAAAGATCCTTTTTTGTCATCTAACAAAACTGTCGGTGGGATAAGGACGTGTGGGTAACCTTTAGTCCCGGCTGGTGGGTACAACCGGGACTAAAGATGTCGGCAGGATAAGAACGCATGGGTGGACGCACTGCTCGATGAGATAAAGCATGTAGCGCACGACGCCCTGTCGAAGGAACAAGACAAAGTAGAAGAGGTGCCGTGCCTATAAAAGGAGCATCGATACGCCTTGCCAAGCCCCTGAACGACTACATCTCATCTAACAGTGTTGGGGAAAGGGTTGGGAAATCTCCCGTGGCGCATCTCCACTTTTAATATCTTACATACAGTTACATGATTACACAAAAATAAATGGGAAATTGATTGCCATGTTGAGATACTCATTTGTGCCATGAACATTCTTCAATTAACTTGATGATGGAGCATCTTCATCATTTAATTAATCTTCGGCCGTAACCATGGAGCATCTTCATCATTTAACTTGATGCTTGGATCAATGTTCACTCTGAAGGGTGGAATTTCATCAAACTGATTATAATCTTCTGACATGTCTGTCTTGTCCTCCACTCCCACGATGTTTCTTTTTCCAGAAAGAACTATGTGGCGCTTTGGCTCATCGTTTGATGTATTTGTTTCCTTATGTTTCCTTTTTCTTGGTTTGGTAGACATATCCTTCACATAGAAAACCTGGGCCACATCCTTGGCTAGGACGAATGGTTCGTCTCTATACCCAAGATTGTTGAGATCCACTGTTGTCATTCCATACAACTTGTCTACCTGAACCCCGCCTCCTGTTTTGTTGACCCATTTGCACCTAAACAAAGGGACCTTAAAAGAAGGTCCATACTCAAGTTCCCATATATCCTCTATGTAACCATAATATGTGTCATTTGGGCCTTCATTCATTATTGCATCAAAGCGGACACCACTGTTTTGGTTGGTGCTCTTTTTATCTTGGGCGATCGTGTAAAATGTATTCCCATTTATCTCGTACCCTTGGAAAGTCACTACAGTCGAAGATGGTGTCTGGGCCAGCAAGTACAACTGATCTTCAATATGTTTGTTATTCAGGAGATGTTTTTGCAACCAACCGCCGAAAGTCGACATGTGTTCACATCTAATCCAATCGTTCGACTGCCCCGGGTTCTGGGAGCGTAGAAAGTTCTTGTGGTCACCGATATACGGAGCCACCAAGGTGGAACTTTGTAGGACTGTGTAGTGTGCTTGAGTCAAAGAAATCCCGTCCCTACATATCATTGATTTCCTTCCTAGCGTGCCTTTTCCACTTAGTCTCCCTTCATGCCGCGATTCAGGAACACCAATCGGCTTAAGGTCAGGAATAAAGTCAACACAGAATTCAATGACCTCCTCTGTTCCATAGCCCTTGGAGATGCTTCCTTCTGGCCTAGCACGGTTATGAACATATTTCTTCAAGACTCCCATGAACCTCTCGAAGGGGAACATATTGTGTAGAAACACAGGACCGAGAATGGAAATCTCATCGACCAGGTGAACGAGGAGATGTGTCATAATATTGAAGAAGGATGGTGGGAACACCAGCTCAAAACTAACGAGACATTGGACCACATCATTCTGCAACCTCGGTAGAATTTCTGGATTTATTACCTTCTGAGAAATTGCATTGAGGAATGCACATAGCTTCACAATGGGCAGTCGAACATTTTCCGGTAGAAGCCCCTCAATGCAATCGGAAGCAACTGTGTCATTATCACGTGACAGTCATGAGACTTCAAGTTCTGGAATGTTTTCTTCTCCATATTTATTATTCCCTTTATATTGGAGGAGAAGCCAGACGGGACCTTGATACTGCTAAGACATTCAAAAAATATTTCCTTCTCTGCTTTTGTAAGAGCGTAGCTGGATAAATGACGTCCTTTAACTCTCTCATGCAGCTTTTTGGGGTCTTTCCAACGTTGCTGGTCCTCCCGTGCTTCTGGTGTATCTTTTGTCTTCCCGTACACACCCAGAAAGCCTAGCAGGTTCACGCAAAGATTCTTCGTCACGTGCATCACATCGATTGAAGAGCGGACCTCTAAGACTTCCCAATAGGGTAGATCCCAAAATATAGAATTCTTCTTCCACATGGGCGCGTGTCCGGCATCGTCATTCGGAACAGACCGTCCGCCAGGACCCTTTCCAAATATTACATCTAGATCCTTGACCATACCAAATATATCAACACCATCACGATGGGGAGGCTTCCTCCGGTGATCAGCCTCACCGTTGTAATGCTTGCCTTTCTTTCTTACGGGATGGGTAAGCCTAAGAAATCGACGATGCCCCAGGTACACGACCTTCTGACCTTTTTCCAAATAATCACCTTCGAGCTCATGTAAACAGTGTGTGCATGCATTGTATCCCTTGTTTGACTGTCCTGAAATGTTACCAAGAGCAGGCCAGTCATTGATGGTTACGAAAAGCATCGCTCTTAGGTCAAATTCCTCCTGCTTGTGCTCGTCCCACACACGTACACCTGCTAGGGACCACAGCTGTAGAAGTTCTTCGACTAATGGCTTCAGGTACACATCAATGTCGTTCCCGGGTTGCTTCGGGCCTTGTATGAGCACTGGCATCATAATGAACTTCCGCTTCATGCACAACCAAGGAGGAAGGTTATATATACAAAGAGTCACAGGCCAGGTGCTATGGCTGCAGCTCTGCTCTCCAAAAGGATTCATGCCATCTGTACTTAGACCAAACCGTAAGTTCCTTGCATCCTGTGCAAAGTTTGGGAACTCTCTATCGATTTTTCTCCATTGGGAGCCATCAGCAGGGTGCCTCAACATCACGTCTTTCTTACGATCTTCTTTGTGCCATCGCAACAACCTAGCATGCTCTTTATTTCTGAACAAGCGTTTCAGCCGTGGTATTATAGGAGCATACCACATAACCTTGGCAGGAACCCTCTTCCTGGGGCGCTCGCCCTCAACATCACCAGGGTCATCTCGTCTGATCTTATACCGCAATGCAGTGCACACCGGACATGCATCCAAATTCTCGTACTCATCGCGGTAGAGGATGCAGTCATTAATGCATGCATGTATCTTTTGCACATCTAATCCTAGAGGGCAGACAATCTTCTTCGCTTCGTACGTACTGGCGGGCAATTCGTTACCCCTTGGAAGCTTCCTCTTAATTATTGTCAGCAACTTTCCAAATCCCGAGTCAGTGACACCGTTCTCTGCCTTCCATTGCAACAATTCCAGTGTGCTGCCTAGCTTTTTATGGCCATCTTCGCAAGTTGGGTATAACAATTTGTTGTGATCTTCTATCATCTTGTCGAAGGCCAACCTTTCCTTTTCAGTTTCACATTCTCTCCTTGCATCAGCAATGGCCCGGCCAAGATCATCATCAGCAGGCTCATCTGGTGCCTCTTGATCTTCTACTTCATTGTCTTCATTGCCTTCTGCAGTATCATCGTATTCAGGGAAATTGGGATAACCGTCATCATCCTCTTCCTCTTCGTCATTGTCTTCCATCATAACCCCTCTTTCTCCGTGCTTGGTCCAACAATAGTAACTGGGCATGAAACCGGATCGCAGAAGGTGGCTGTGAATGAGACTCGAGCGAGCGTAATTTACGGTATTCTTGCAGTCCACACATGGATAATACATGAAGCCACCATGTTTGTTTGCCTCCGCCACGGCCATAAAATTATCCAGGCCCGCAGTGAACTCGTCAAACCGTCGGTCAATGTACATCCATTGCCGATTCATCTGCATGATATAATTAAGCTGATCAAAACCATTACAGAACATCACGATGTATATATACACATGCATTTTATCAATTGCAGATGAAAAGGATAAAGTTGTTAACCTCGATGAAGAAGAAAAAAGCAAGTTAAGTGTGGCTTGATTTGTGTAAACTCAAGTGGCAAATCCTCTTAAGCATTTCATCAAACACCTCTTGTGCATGTGAAGAAGAGAGGAGAGCAATACACCCTCTTGTGAAGATAGTGAAAAAATGGCTAAGTGTGGCTCACACTTGGGCAGGGGCAAGGTTATATAGCCAGAGGGGGGCCTTTGGACCCGGTTTGTCATACAAACCGGGACTAAAGGGTTCCCAGGCGACACGGCCGCGCGCCCTGGGGTCGCCAGTGCCGCCAACGACGGTGTCGTCCGCGAACGAACGTCCATGGGTCATTGCCCGGTTTGGTTCAGCAGTGGGTCATTTGCTTGGGACCAAAGGCCTCTTCTCCGGAGTTGAACACGAGCGAGAAGCAGAACCAGGCGGTGTACGTCTCCTTCTTGTCGTAGAAGTAGAACCCTTGCGCGCGTGCCGCGCTCCTCGTCCCCGACGGGCAGCGCCTTCCCCTGGGTCACCAGGTCGTCGAACACCACCAGCATGCCGAAGAAGGTGCCGTTGCTAAAGTGCGTCGTGCTCAGCGCCGTCGGCTTGGTCGCCGGTGCCGCCGTCGCGTTCGCGGAGTTGTTGACGCCGTTGTAGAGGATGTCGTGGAGGTAGAGCGTCATCTTCGTGCACGGCTCGTCGGAGCTGCTCGAGACGACCCTCTTGCGGGCGTGTGCGGCGGCGCCCGCCACGCTGAGCAGAAACACGAGGAGCACGATCCTGGATGATGCGGTGAGGCCTTCCATCGGCAAATATGGTTCACTGCAGCTCCCACTATAAGCTTTATTCAGCAAAACTAAGCTGAAGATCCCAATAGATAAGTGAGTGACCACGTATTGCTGTCGTTCTGCTTAAGAGCTCGATCTGAGCATGCTATTTATAGAGCAGAACGATGCCATGGAATAATTACTTTCGGCCAGTCGGAGTGGAACGGACGCAAGGTGATGCTACCGATCAAGGAAGGCGTGCATGCATATGAACGGTCGGTACAACGGCCTAGCATTAGATATATATATCCTGTGGTTCCAGCCTAATGGATTAAAATACTGTGTGTTGGTACGATATTGTCTCCTTCAACCTGAAAGAACCTATACTATATTTGGCAAGCATTGCCATGCATGGGCGATTTAATACTCCGAAGGTCGACTCTCGCAAAAGTGGGAATTGCGCATGTCCTTTTTCCATTAATATCGCGGAAATACTATTTACACCTAGCCTCTGCAACAACATCATATCTTAATAACATAAATGATGTACACACTAAATAAAAAAAGATGAATTACAAAAAAAAATTCTACTACAGAGATCGAAAACTTGAAACAACAACACTGGCACCACCAAGACAACACCAGAAGATCAGCTTTTCCATAAGCAACGTCTCCAACAAGGAAACAATACACAAACATTGTCGTCGTACAATGTCTTCAACAAGAACATTACCAGGCACAACCAAATAAGGCCAAACCTTAGATTTTCACCCTGAATGGTAGAACTTTGAATTTCTCATGTGCAGTCGCCTCCCACATACAAGTCGTTGTTTGAAGTCACGACGCACCAAGCCAATTCCACCTCACCACCAAGATCCGACCACCATTGCTCTTCCACCGATCTCGGCTTTCATGACCTTCTCCACCAGCACGATGGAAAGAAAATGAGCTCCATGATATTAACAGCCAACAAAACTTCGAAGCGCTCTCTCTTAAACCAAATGATCAGATAAAAAACATGGGTGTGCACGACCGAAACCACCAAATCCAGCAATCTTTAGGCATTGATCGCACAATAAATTTCTCCGATCTTGGCCAAGACCTAGATCGGATCGAGGCGGCCTAGGGCACCACCGTGCGGGGGGGTGCCCGGCGGCGCACCATCCCCTCCTCGTCGTTGCTCCAGTGGAGGCGCTCAAGCCCGGCCAAGATCAGCCGCGCCGCCCAAAGCCCTCAGCCGCCGCCCACCAACCCCCATGAGCCGAGAGACTCCTCTCGTGCCCACCGTTGTTTCGGACAGATAGGCACCGCCATCACTGCCGGCAGTGGCGGCAACGACGGCCAGGGGCGATGCGAGGGAGGGGGCTTAGGGTTGGTAGGAGAGAGGGCCTCCGGAGTCGCCCGGGGGAGGCGGCTCGGGAGGGAGGACAAATGTCCAGCTGCTGAATGTTGGAGGGAGATACGCACTCTTTTTCCAGCAATTGCGCATGCCCTGCCCTGGGAACACCTTAATTCACGTGTTAGAAAGTTTAGTCCTTCTAAGACTACTCATAGTAGGAGCAATATATAAGTGTACGTTAGGACATGTCTTAATTCAAATTTTATTAACTTTGACCAATGTTTTAGAAAAAAGTAGCAATATTTATGATATAAAAATAATATGCCTAGATTCATCTTGATATGTAGTTCAATAATATAGTAGCTTGATATCACATATGTTGCTATTTTTGTGTAAAAGTTTAGTCAAATTTATAAAACATATTTGACTTTCAAAAGAGAAAAACACACTTATTCGCGGCCGGAAGGAGTAGGTACTAATATCACACACTTCAAGGCATTTTGGTGCCATGGCATGACAATAAATGAAAAAGAGAGTGAGTTAATATCAAGATAAACTATAAACAAATAAATATAACATGCATGATACCATGTATATTATACCATCCACTATAAAGGTAGTAACGTAGACTAATAACATATGCATATATTATTCCCTAATAAGCGGATAATTAATCTATAGAGACGCACCTTGCCCAATCCCAGTGACTCACGTGTGTCGTTTAATTGCATCTTCATTCTTCATAACCAGGTTCTATTTTGTTTTGCAAATAATAATCAGGTTCTATTTGGTAGACTTATGATACAATAGGTCAAGGATATGGTATGGTATACCACTCCTATATGTGCATGCCTTATGTATACCACCCTAAGTGTGTTTCTCACGCCAACACGTATCTCATTGGAGTCCAAGTGTTCAAGGTAGTGATAATAAATAGCAATACCGAATGTATTTAGTGTATGCTAATTGAAATGAGTTCAATCTAAATGCTTTAACAAAGATCCATTGGAAGACAAGTCTGATGCCAGCGGTATTTAAATTGTTACAGTTGAAAAACTCGTAGTTGCACTTTAAGTCGGGTTCGCCGGTCCGCCTCATGGCGGTGTGCGATGGCCAGCATCGAACGAGTAGAAACTTTTGTCCTTTGGGGTTTTGCGTGACTAATCTTATTTCTGTAGATTTATTTTTCGTATTAATTGTATTTTGTTTATAAGCTGTCCTAGATTATGTGTGCTACCTACGGTTTCTGCTGCGCATAATTGCTCCGGCCGGTCAATTTTTTTTGCTCACTGTGTGTTTGTTTCGGGTACAGATTTGCTAATATTTTGTCGTTTGGTAGGACATTGCGCTTTCTCCTCCTTCCGTTCTTTCATGTTACGTTTTATTTGCACGTTGTAGGAGTTGGTACAATTAGTATGTGGACTAAATTTGCTTGTACATTTACCATATAAGTAAACCATCGTTTCCTCGAACGTCAATATGGTACCAGAGTAGCTTTTTTCCTATCGTTTAGCTCTTGATCCAAAAAAAACTAGATTGGTTCGGCTCCGCTCGGTCGATCTGAGAAAGAAGAAGTTTTTTTTGTTGATTCCAACTGACAAGGTTTGCTGATTCTGGTCGGCAAAAAGAAGAAGAAAACTGGTTGCTGATTCCGATCTGTGTCCCGTGTCCCTTGAGGAAGTCTGCTGCTGATCTCGGGCGTGGTAGATTCCTCAACCACCCGCTCTCCTCCCACAGATGGCATCCTCATCAGAACCGACCACCAGGGCCGCTGCCCTCGAGTCGGCCCCTACAGAAAGTTGAAACGGGTGAACTTAATTCTATGGAAGAAGCAAGTTATGCCCGCTATTTGCGGCGCGCTCGGCATGGACTGCTTGACGGTTCCGATGTTGTGCCGTGCAAAACCCTGGAGCCTGGAGGTTCCATATGATGAAAAGTAACCGGTGACGATTCCCAATCCTAGCTATGCTGCATGGGTTGTACATGATCAACAAATTTTAACTTGGCTTCTCAAGACATTGGTCCCTGATATCCTCTCCCCTGTTGTTGGTGACTTGGTGTAGAACGATGTGCCGCTGATGCTTGGTCCTCTACCGAGGAGCTCTTTGTCTTGTAGTCCAGGGCACATATCAACACACTTCGTGATTCTCCTGCAAACACAAAAAAAGCATAGACATGAAGGATGGCAAGTTCATGACCAAGATAGATGGTTTTGCATTGGAGCTCTCGGCGACCGACAAGAAGATAGATGGTGACCTTAAGGGGTATATCCTCAATGGCGTTGACTTTACTCCCTTTTCCACGTCTATCATTTTTTACCAAGCTACACTTTTCAACATGTGCTCACTGCATATGATAACCACTAGTCTATCCTCTCTAAAACTGGTCAAGACGTTGTACTCTTTCAGTCTTTGGCTAATGTTGCATCTCGGGGTTGTGGGCATCCAAACCGTCCCAACAACCCTCGTGGGGGTAATGAGTAGTACCCTGGTCCTCAAGGAGGAAATGACTACCACGACTACCGTGATTACCGTGTCAAAAATGGTGATTCACGTGGAAAATATGTAGGGGTCCATAGCAGAAAACAAAAAAAATTATAAATAGCATACTCCAATTGTCCAGATCTATCTAATAGTAATGTTGCAACGGAGATGGTTTCGGTGGCCTACCGAATGAAAGCGGTTGACGTTTCGCTATAACATAGATGATGTAGTCATACTCCTCGCCGACCTCAGGGCCGTGTTCAATTCTCCTCGTACGACGCTAAGTGCCACAAGTACAACACCTTGCAGTTTCACAGACGTACAGTGATGAACGACGACTCCCGATTCTCTGATCCAGCATAGGTGCGAAAGTAGATTTTCTAGATCCGAATCCTAGCAGTTGATGACCCACAAGTATAGGGGGTGTATCGTAGTATTTTCGATAATTAAGAATGTCGATCCCAACGAGGAGCAGAAGGTGTTGGCAAGCAGTTTCGATGAAGGATTCACTGTAAACAGACAAGTATTCAGGGGGTTTTGATGTAAGATGAATAAAGTACGAGTAAGTAAAATGCGAGAGTAACAATTGCAGCGAGTGGCCCAATCCTTTTAGCACAAAGGACAAGCCGGTTTGTTTACTTATAATGACCAAACGTTCTTGAGGACACACGGGAATTTAGTCTAGTGCTTTCGCTTCATACACTGATTAATCTTCATTGTTTTGATAAGTGTTGTGTGGGTGAACCTATGCTAATGCACCGCCCTTCCTAGGACTAATACATACTTGTGATTATACCCCTTGCAATCATCCGCAACTACAAGAAAGTAATTAAGATAAATCTAACCACAGCCTTAAACTCTGAGATCCTGCTATCCTCCCCGCATCGATATACCAACGGGGGTTTAGGTTTCTGTCACTCCGGCAACCCCGCAATTGGCAAACAAGTACAAGATGTATTCCCTTAGGCCCATAAAGGTGAATTATCATGTAGTCGATGTTCACATGACACCACTAGAAGAATAACACCACAACTTAAATATCATAATATTGAATATTACTCAACCATAATTCACTACTAACATTTAGACTTCACCCATGTCCTCAAGAACTAAACGAACTACTCACGAGACATCATATGGAACATGATCAGAGGTGATATGATGATGAATAACAATCTGAACATAAACCTTGGTTCAATGGTTTCACTCAATAGCATCAATAACAAGTAGAAATCAATATCGGGAGAGTTTTCCCTATCAAACAATCAAGATCCAACCCAAATTGTTACAGAGGTGACGAGGTGCAGCGGTAGAGACGGCGGTGATGATGATGAAGATGATGGTGATGACGATGGAGATGATGTCCAGCTCGATGACGGTGACGATGGCGTCGATTTCCCTCCGGGGAATTTCCCCAGATATCAGCCTGCCGGAGAGCTCTTTTCTCTCTGGTGTTTTCCGCCCCGCAGAGGCGGCTGTGACTCTTCACGACTATCCTCTGGAGCTTAGGTTTTTGGGACGAAGATGTACGCGAAGGAGAGGAGGCCAGAGGGGGCTGTGGGCCCCCTCCTCACATGGCGGCGCGGCCAGGCCTTGGCCCGCGCCGGCCTATGAGGTGGGCCCATGGTGGCCCTCCTCGGCTCCCCCTTCTGGCTCCCTTCGTCTTCTGGAAAAATAGGATTTTTCATATAATTTCCGTCAATTGTTGATCTTCCGAAATATTGCATTCTGATGGCGCTTTTTCCAGCAGAATCCAGGTGCGCGATCCTCCAATAATCATGAAACATGCAAAATAGATGAAATAGCATAAGTATCTCCTCTAAATATGAAGTATATCAATGAATAACAGTAAATTATGATATAAAATAGTGATGCAAAATGGACGTATCAACTCCCCCCAAGCTTAGACTTCGCTTGTCCCAAGCGAAACTGAACTCAGTAAACAAGACCACATGTTTATGGAGTGAAGAGTCGATAAATAAAATACGGACAAGAAGCATCATATTCATTCACACAAGACATTCTAGTGAACAACTTCCTCATATAATTCAACTTGAAACAAGTATAAGGTAATCACAAATAAAGGTGCATAAGAAATCATAATTGGTGATGGCAAACTTCGTTCTTGGTCAGAGAACAATTAACAGATTGTACTTATCTATCGAGCAGCGCTCTCATGTTAAAGTTTATATGGCACAACTTGCATACTCAATCATAATAATCTCCTCATAATCATTGATAACTTTCAAAGCTATATTCATTCGGATAAAACTTGTACTAAACAAGGAAGAGTAAAAGACATGATGAAGTAAATCACAATATAGATGGTTTGATCACAACAACTCAAATGCTTGCTTAAGATGGAGGGAAATAGGTTTACTGACTCAACATAAAGTAAAAGACAGGCCCTTCGCAGAGGGAAGCAGGGATTAAATCATGTACTAGAGCTTTTTCAGTTTTGAAATCATATAAAGAGAATAAAAGGAAAGTTTTGAGAGGTGTTTGTTGTTGTCAACGAATGGTAGCGGGTACTCTAACCCCCTTGCCAGACAAACTCTCGAAGAGCGCCCCCCATAAAGTTTTATTTTCGGTTGGCACTCCTCCCAACCTTTGCTTTCACAAACCATGGCTAACCGAATTCTCGGGTGCCTGCCAACAATCTCATACCATGAAGGAGCGCCTTTTTATTTTAGTTTTATTTAGATGACACTCCTCCCCTCCTTTGCTTTCTCAAGCCATGGCTAACCGAATCCTCGGTGCCGTCCAACAATCACATACCATGGAGGAGTGTCTATTTGTAAAATTATGAAGGTTAATTAATCGGGGCTGGGAACCCCATTGCCAGCTCTTTTTGCAAAATTATTGGATAAGTGGATGAAGCCACTAGTCCATTGGTGAAAGTTGACCAACAAGATTGAAAGATAAAACACCACATACTTCCTCATGAGCTATAAAACATTGACACAAATAAGAGATAGTAAATTTTGAATTGTTTAAAGGTAGCACACGAAGTATTTACTTGGAATGGCAGAAAATACCATGTAGTAGGTTATGGTGGACACAAATGGCATAGGTTTGGGTTAAGGTTTGGATGCGAGAAGCATTCCCTCTCAGTACAGGTCTTGGCTAGCAAGGTTAATTAGCAAGCATAAGAGTTGAGGGAAACAAACAAATATACATGTGATAGAAACAATCATGCATCTTCCTTGTAAGCACAAACAATTTTAACTTCAGAATAATAAGCTAAGGAGCTAACAAGAAAGAAAGACAATGAAACAACATATCTACATGTATTTCTCTTTTCTACTTAAACCTCAAAGTGTTGTTGCTATTGACTAATGCTAAGTTTGCCAAAACCAAATAGATTTATTCAATGCTCCCAAAGTGATACCAATACTAATAACAAGATCAATCATATAATAGAGATTGCAAACTAAAATAAGATGTGCAATATGTAAATGATAAGACTTCTCATTAATATTCCATAACGATAACTCACACCAAGGGATACATAGACAACCAACTAAGGAGAGATACTTCCACACCGCAACCCATCTTATATGATAACTTCCCTACTCATGATATGACACTACTTGATAGTAAAAAGTAAAAGATAGTGATGATGTGATACCGCGGCACTCCCCCAAGCTTGGAACAAACCAAGGGGATGCCAATACCGATGATGAATTACTCCTTCGGTGGTGGTGGTGATGATGGGACAACCTTGATGGGGGTGAGGAACCGCTCTAGCATTCTTCGAAGTCGGTAATTCTCCTCCTGAAGTATCTCCACTTCCCTTCTCAGAGCACGGTATTGATCACAAAACTCATCGGTAACCCGTAGAGCTTCTTCCAACACAGGGAAAGAGTCGAGGCTAGGAGCGGGTGGTAAGGGTCCCTGCAAGTTATGAGAGAAAGAACGTCGAGTGTCAACAGATCCCACCAAGATTCGCTTACTCCCAACAGCTTGTTGCTCTTGTTTTGACGACACCCTCTTCACTTCCTCCTCCGAAAGCCCCTTGCCCTTATTGTTGGAGACCATGGTGCTTCTAGATTGAAAACAGATCCTGGCAGAAACAACTCGAAACAAAACACGTCGAGAAAACGATATACGGACCTCCAGGAGTCCGGGGTTATATAGCAGAATTTTTACGACATAAGGAAAGTACCAGTCGAACCGTAGTCGGAGAGGGGCAACGAGGAGCCACCTCATAGGGCGGCCGGGGCCGGGCCCGCGCCGCCTATGTGGGTGGCGTCGGCGTCTCCTCCACTCCGTTTCGATCTCGTAATTTTTCATATTTTCCAAAAACAGCAAAAACATTGTTCGGAAAGTAAAACGAACTTTTTATTACGATCGTACCTATTCAAAGTTGAATTCTGCCGGACAATTTGACCTTTGATGAAAGCTTCCGGAGTTTCCACTCGAATAACATCAACATCTTCATTATAAGAATCACCGAGATATAATGCTTGAGTCTTTGTCCATTCACCACTTGTGTGGCATCGCCTTGGAGAGAGCTAATTTTAATCGCTCCTGAACGATACCTCCTCAACGACATATGGTCCTTCCCATTTTGAGAGTAATTTCCCTGCAAAGAATCTGAGACGAGACCGATACAATAGGATTTTATCCCCAATATTAAATTCTCTTTTGATAATTCTTCTATCATGCCATTTCTTAACTTTCTCTTTAAAGAGTTTAGCATTTTCATAAGCTTCACTTCTCCATTCATCTAGAGAACTCAATTGTAGCAATCTCTTCTTACCGGCAAGTTTAGGATCTTTATTTAGTTCTCTTACAGCCCAATAAGCTTTGTGCTCTAGTTCTAAAGGTAAATGACAAGCTTTTCCATAAACCATTTTATAAGGTGACATACCCATGGGATTTTTATAAGCAGTTCTATAAGCCCATAGTGCTTCCTTCAATTTACTAGCCCAACTCTTTCTAGTTTTATTAACAGTCTTTTGCAAGATAGATTTAATCTCTCTATTTGATAGTTCTACTTGCCCACTAGTTTGAGGATGATATAAGCTGAAGAAATTCTATGATTAATACCATATTTAGCAAGAGTTTTCTAAACCACCATGAATAAAATGAGAACCTCCATCAGTCATAATATATCTAGGAACTCCAAATCTAGGAAAAACAATATCTAAAAGCATTCTTAGAGAGGTCTCACCATCAGCACTTTTTGTGGGTATGGCTTCCACCCATTTAGTAACATAATCAACAGCGACAAGTATATGAGTGTTACCTTCTGAAGAGGGAAAATGTCCCATGAAGTCAAATCCCCAACAATCAAATGGTTGAATAACAAGAGTATAATTCATAGGCATTTCATTGCGTCTGGAGATATTACCAACCCGTTGACATTCTTCACAAGATAAAATAAACTTCCTTGCATCCTTGAAGAGGGTTGGCCAATAAAAACCTGATTGTAGAACCTTTTGCGCGGTTCTGTCTCCGGCGTGATGTCCTCCATAAGCACTACCATGACATTTACTCAATATCTCTTGTTGTTCATATTCGGGAACACATCTTCGCAGAATACCATCCACTCCTTCTTTATATAAGTGTGGGTCATCCAAAAAATAATGCCTCAAGTCATAAAAGAATTTCCTCCTTTGCTGGGCTGAAAAGGTTGGAGGCAAGTACTTGGAAACAATAAAGTTAGCATAATCAGCATACCAAGGGCTGTCTCGCGAGCTCACCTTTATTACAGCCAATTGTTCATTTGGAAAACTATCATTAACAGGAGCAGGATCATAAGCAATATTTTCCAATCTAGACAAATTATCAGCAACAGGATTATCAGCACCTTTCCTATCTACAATATGCAAATCAAATTCTTGCAACAGAAGCACCCATCTAATAAGCCTTGGCTTAGCATCTTTCTTTTGCATAAGGTATCTGATTGCAGCATGATCAGTATGAATTGTAACTTTTGAATCAAGAATATAAGATCTAAACTTGTCACAAGCAAAGACTACAACTAACAATTCTTTTTCAGTAGTAGCATAATTTCTTTGAGCAGCATCAAGAGTTTTACTAGCATAATGTATAACATTCAACTTTTTATCTACTCGTTGTCCAAGAACAGCGCCTACAGCAAAATCACTAGCATCACACATAATTTCAAAAGGTAAGTTCCAATCAGGAGGTTCAACTGTCAACACCCGGATTTTTAAGTCCAGATGCCTATTATGCCGTACATCGCAATCCCAGGAATAATGTTTTTGCGAGACATAATAGTAAGTAGCATAGAGTCATCATTTATTACAACACATATTGTCTTACAACCATAGATCACATGATCCAATATTACACGAATATATTGTTCAACAACACGAATAGTAGCGGAAGCGAAGTAGTAGTGGACTATCTATTCCACAGCAACGCGCTTGACGTTAGAAGACGATCCTAGTTATCGTAGACGTCCTGCTGTCCGTCATCCTGATACTGGTGCTCTCCTTCATAGTCTGGCATTTGAATAGCCAGGGCAAAGCCATGAGTACTTTAATGTACTCGCAAACTAACACTAGAGTAATTACTTATTAAGTGTAGTAAGGGGGTACTAAGCTCTAGGTTTATTTACGTAAAGCCAAGTTTTAGTTTGATAAACATTTAGTAAAGCCTTATCATGTGCTAGACTAACTCAAGTGGGAACATTAGTGTCATTCCCACAACTCATTATGATTCACCTCAATATCACCTTTCAATTCATCATTCCTTTTTAAGATCAAATTTATGATAACGGAGATAGTATGGCCTTTCCAATCGTCCGTAACCGTGGACACGGCTATTCGAATAGGTTTAACACTCTGCAGAGGTTGTACTCTTGTGCCACAACTTTTGATTACATCGTCGAGGATAACCCCGAATCATCGTAACACAGTACGTGGATCATCAACCATAAGCTTTCACTTATATATGCTAGTATGAGCACCTCTCCCCATGAGCTTGGCCTCCCGGTGGAAACCGCAGTTAACCCGGGAACTGCACAGGGCTTGGGCCGTACATTCACCTCATTTTAACATCATTCCACACTTAACGGAGGCAGCCTCGGCGTAACCCCTATGATGCTTGTTTAGAGGGAACCCATACTAAAATACACAAGTTTCTAGTTAAGCCCTACCCATAATCAGGTATCGTGGGGGTACTTGTATAATTGGAAGGGTATCGCATTCAAACCCAATCATTAGTTTTATCAAAAATCACCATCTTCTCTTGTTCATATCCACCTCCACTTTACATTCTTTCAAAGTCATTTCACTTCACCATGTTCCCATCTAGAGTAGTCAATTTTAATTGATTAGCACTAGCAACTATATGAGGGGTGCTATCTAGCCTTGAGTTGTGCTAATCTAACTTCAAGTATTGTTCTACTCTAGACCAAGTGAATCATAAATCAAAAAGTACTTTGAAATAAATAAGCAAAAGTAAATGTAAGTAAAAACATGGGATAGGTAATACATAAAGTAAAATGTGATGGTGCCTTTGCTCTTGTAGAGCTAAGCACTTGTGTTTAGCAAGGGTTAGCTTGCCTTGAGCTGAGTAGTTATCGAAGTTCTCCTCTTCTTCCTGAGAGTAGGCCTCCTCCTCTTGGTATTCCTCGTTACTAGCGTCTATATATGAATACGAGGTATAAATACTAAACCAAGCTCACATACTAAACTAGAAACACTCAAAAGAATCCACACACTAATCCTATCATCAATCAAACATGGCATGGTGGATTATTTGATTAGTTCTTATTTAAGAGAAAAATAATTTCCTCTCATTATTCCTATTTCTTTAATTTGGTATTTAGATCCTTAGAGAAATTGATTTCTTCTCATTACATCTTATTAAGATTTAATATCTTCATATAATAATCAGGTATGAAATATAGGTTGACCAAAGTCAACATTCCATATCTATTATATGTGAGTATAATTTAATTGAAGTGCTACAGTTCACATAGATTTAATACTACCATTTAAATGAATTAAAATCTTTAAGTAATAATTATCAGGGGTTCATTAGCCTAAGTCATTCCCCCTGGTTATATTACTTAGGATCAAGATTTAAATGAGAGAGTAGCTCTCATATTATTTGTAGTATTTGAATTCCACAATTTAAATGCACTAGTAATGGCTACATAGCCATTTAATTTGATCTAGTCCATGATCATACAAATAACATTTCTATATTATTGCATAATCAATTAGAGGACATTATTTATGATTTATTAGAGTTGGAATCACTTCAAAATCTATTATGGTTGAATTTTAAATAAAGTTTGAATGTACAAAAGTCCTTGTCTTGTTATTTTTATCAGATTAATTCTACTTTGAAATTGGAGATGGGACCAGTGGAATTTGTTAGATAATTTCATGGGCTTTCCAAAGGTATAAAGTTTGCTAGATTTGGTTTGGTAGAATTCAAACTATTCAAAAAATACTAAAGCATCTGCAGAACAATTTGAAATATGAATAAATCCATATTTGAATTCGTGGGCTTAGGCGGGAAGAGTTACTGGGCCGAAACGGGAATTAAATTCACTGCGCAGCCCAGCAAGCCACGGGTGCGAGTGGGCTGCCCTGACGAGGTGGGGGCCACCTGTCAGCGGCGTTTTAACCAGCGAAACGGTACGCGCGAGAGGAGCCGTTGGATTAGAACAGGATCCAACGGGCAGTGATCGTCGTCGTCTCCGACGAGCGACGAGCTCACTGGCGGCGAGCCTAGGGGGTCGGAGGGCCTACCGGCGTTCCCGCGGGGTTCTGGTGAGGGCGAGGCGGCGTTGTCGAGGGTGCTGAAGCTCCTGGTAGTAGTGGCGAGGCTTGGAGCGGCGTGGTTCAACGGCGTCGATGTCCTGGCTCCGGCGGCTCCGATCTTGCAATTGAGGCGCCTCCGGCAGTAATTGGACGAGCTACGGTGGTGAGGAGGATCAGTGAGGAGAGGGGAGTGGAATGGTGTGAGGAGAGCTTGCTGGGAGGGTCTCTATTTATAGGGTCGAGGGGTGCCGCGGGGTGCTGAGAAGGAGCGGCCATGGCGTGGCTCTTGTGGCGATCCAAAGGGCAAGGCGAGGACGGCTACGGCTAGCTGGTGTCCTGGCGATGCTCAACGTGTAGCTGGCAAGGCCAAAGCGTGAAGAGACGGCTCGGGCGCTTGCAGAGTCTGTGACGGGGCGCCCGGCCGAAAGTCGACAAGGACGACGGCGACGGAGCAGGGGCAGGCCTGGGCGTTTGTCTAGCGTGTAGAGGGCGGGGAGTAGATGCTCGACGCCGTGGTAGGGATGCAGGGGGAGGACGGCATCGCTCGAGTGCGCGACGTACTGGCGCGGCCAGAGCGCGGTGAGCGCGCGTGCTGGCATGTCCTGGCCAGCTTTGGGCGCGCGCGTTCTGGCCAATGCCAAGGCTTGGCGTTGCTGGGTCGTGTACGGTGAGATGCCTCGTGATGCAGAGATGCTCTGGGACAAGGAGAAACGTTGAGAGGAGGGCCAGAGAGGGTTTTGCCAAAGGTGGCCGGGTGTGCTTGACATGGAGGCTTTTTCCTCACTTTTCCACTCTACCAAGCCCTAGCATGTACCAAGCTCGATGCAGGGGAGGCAGAGGGATCAAATGATCACGGGTTAAAGTTGGTTTAGGCAAGAAACCGATGGACAAAAGCATGTAACACAATTTGGAAACTATGCCTGCCAAGTGTTTGATTAAATGGCCGCATGAACTTTTTGTTTGAATTTTGGTTTTCTTTTTGGTGGATCTCATTTATATAATTAAGGTGTTGGATTGGTGGTGGTTTGGTTCAATTTGGAGTTGTTTTGCAAAATGGCAAAAGTGACATGATCTTCTCTTTATTTCAGCATCACTACTTGTCACCTTGCTACTGGTCAACCTAGTCAACTCTAGCCATGGTGGTCAACATCAAAGTTACTCACCTTGACATGGTCTTGGATGACATGGCTTGGTTGACCAAGTTTAGTTTAGGAATAGAGAAAACCAGAGGGTTAAAGTAGTGAAGAAAATATTTTGGGGACATATGACCATTATCATATGTGTGATGAATTTGAGATTTCCTTTGGTTTGATTCTTGTTTCAATGATGCAATTGTGTTAGTTTATCATATTTAAGTATTCTACAAGCAAGAGAGCAAGCAATTATGGCCTAGGGTGAGGATTTGCAATTTGGCATAATGTGTATGTGAGTGAGAGATAGGTTTTTCTCATTTTCTTCTTTTCTTCCCAAATTAGGGTTTGATGATCTTGGTTTAGGGTTCATTAGCAATTGTTCAACACACTAACACTCATCATGGCAATTGCACAAAAGAATTCCACTCAAATGCATGAAACTATATGTGGCACTATATGCATAGAAAAAGTTTTTGTTAGTTGCAAATTTTGAGTTTGGGGAATTTTCTTTCTTATTTACTATTGTTGAAACTTGGGATGTTACAAACCCTTCCCCTTACAAAAGATCTCGTCCCGAGATCTGAGAGAAAACTAGGTACTAAAGAGATCTGGGTACTCAGTCCTCATGAAGTCTTCTCTTTCCCAAGTGGCTTCTTCCTCGGTGTGATTACTCCATTGGATCTTCAGAAACTTGATACTTCGGGTACGGGTGGTTCTGAAGGCTTCTTCCAAGATGCGAATAGGTACTTCGCGGTATGTCAGATCTGAGTTGATATCCACAGCTCGGTGATCGATGTTCTTGAAAACCTCTGTCTTCTCGGGCACTTCTAAGCACTTCCGGAGTAGAGAGATGTGAAACACATTGTGTACTGCTGACATTTCTTCCGGTAACTCCAGTTGATAGGATACTTCTCCTGACTCAGGACTTTGAAGGGTACGACATATCGGGGTGCAAGCTTTCCTCTAAGCTGGAATCTCTGCATTCCTTTAAGGGGGGACACTTTGAGATATACGAAATCTCCGATCTCGAAAGTCATCTCTCGACGTCTCTTGTCGGTGTAGCTCTTCTGTCTTGATTGGGCTGTCTTGAGGTACTCGCGGATCTTGTGAACCTTCTATTCTGCTTCTCGGAGAATATCTGGTCCAAAGACTTGACTATCTCCTACTTCCGACCAATTCAGAGGGGTACGACACTTCCTTCCGTACGCAAGCTTCAAAGGGGGCCATCTGCAAGCTGGCTTGGTAGCTGTTGTTGTACGAGAACTCTGCATACGGCAAGCAGTCTTCCCATTTAGATCCATACTCTAGCACGCATGCTCTCAACATATCTTCTAGTATCTGGTTGACTCGCTCAGTCTGTCCATCTGTCTGCGGGTGATAGGTGGTGCTGAAATTCAGACGAGTTCCGAGTCCTTCATGTACTTTCTGCCAAATCTGAGGTGAATTGGGATCCTCTGTCGGATACTATCGACTTCGGGGTTCCGTGCAGGCTGACTATCCTTGAGATATATAACTCTGCGTCTCGGTCCTGATAGGTGGTCTTGACGGGATGAAGTGGGCGACTTTGGTCATCTGTCGACCACTACCCAGATGGAATCATTCCCTTTACTTGATTTGGGCAGTCCGTGATGAAGTCCATTCCTACGGAATCCCACTTCCATTCGGGAATCGTAGGGGTTACAAACAGCCCTGCGGGGCATTGATGTTCTGCTTTGACTCTTTGACAGATGTCACACTTGGCGATGTAGCTTCCAATTTCTCTCTTCATTCCATGCCACCAGAATTGTTCCTTCAAATCCTGGTACATCTTGGTTCCTCCGGGGTGAATGGAGTATAGGGTGTCGTGAGCTTCTTTCAGAATAACTTGCTTCAACTCTGAGTCTGACGGCACGCAAAGGCGCTTGTTATACCATAGCACTCCTTCTTCATCTACGGTGAATCCCGGTGCTTTTCCGGCAGCTATTTGGCTCTTGATCCCCTCAATACTAGCATTTCCTTTCTGAGCTTCCTTGATCTGGCTAATCAGGGTGGGTTGGAGTTCAATGCTGGCGAGATATCCTTCGCTAACCAGTTCAAGCCTAAACTGTTCAAACTCTTCAAACAGCTGGTTGCTCAATTGCTAACATGGAGTTCAACTGACACGGCAGTCTACTCAGAGCATCCGCTACCACATTGGCCTTGCCGGGGTGATAGTGGATTTCCATGTCGTAATCCTTGATTAACTCTATCCATCTCCTGCCTCATATTTAGCTCCTTCTGCGTGAAGATATACTTCAGGCTCTTGTGATCCGAGTAAATCTCGCATCGATTACCCATGAGGTAATGACGCCATACTTTCAGTGCTAAAACCACGGCTGCTAGCTCTAAGTCATGGGTTGGATAGTTCTGTTCATGCTGCTCATTGCCTTGACAGGTAAGATATCACTTTGCCTTCTTGCATCAGCACACATCCAAGACCAATCTTGGAGGCATCACAGTATACATCGAATGGCTTGGTAATGTCCGGCATAACCAGTATGGGGGCTGATGTCAATCTTAGCTTGAGCTGTTGGAAGCTCTCTTCACACTTGTCGGTCCATTCGAACTTCCTGTCTTCAACAATTGAGTCATCGGTCTTGCTATGCTCGAGAATCCTTCAACGAATCGGCGGTAATATCCCGCCAATCCGAGAAATGCACGGACTTCGGTCTGAGTGGTTGGGGCTTTCCACTCTTCAACAGTCTTGATTTTTGCGGGGTCAACGGCAATTCCTCCGGCTGACAAGATATGACCCAAGAATCCTACTTCTTTCAACCAGAACTCACACTTGCTGAACTTGGCATACAACTGATGCTCCCGAAGGGTATCTAGGACCACTTCCAAATGTTGCTCATGTTCTTCTTCGGACTTGGAGTAGATGAGGATGTCGTTGATGAACACAACGACAAACTTGTCCAGGAAGTTCATAAAGATCTTATTCATGAGATTCATGAAGTAAGCGGGGGCATTGGTCAATCCAAATGACATGACATTGTACTCGTACAATCCATATCTGGTGGTAAAGGCAGTTTTTTGGGATATCGGTGGCACGAATCTTCAGCTGATGGTATCCTATCCGCAGGTCAATCTTCGAGAATACTCGGGCTCCGGTCAGTTGGTCAAACAGATCTTCTATCTTGGGCAACGGATACTTGTTCTTAATGGTGACATCGTTAAGCTTACGATAGTCCGTAACCAAACAAGTGGCACCGTCCTTCTTATCCACAAACAAAACTGGCGATCTCCAGGGTGACGCACTTGGTTGAATCAGACCTTTGAATAACATATCATCCAGTTGCTTCTTCAGTTCCACTAACTCTGCCGGGTTCATGCTATAGGCTCTCTGGGCTATAGGTCCGGTTCCAGGGATTAACTCGATGATGAACTCGATATCCCGATCTGGGGGCATACCGGGTAGATCATCCGGAAACACATCAGGGTATCGACAAACGACCCTGATCTGATCCAAGGTGGGTTTGGCTAGACTTTGGTTGCAGGTAAACTTTCTGGGCATCTTTTCAGATATGTGTTCGACTATTATTCCGGTGCTACTAGTCATGGTGATGGCCTTCTTGGCACAATCAATCAGTCCATGATGTTTCGCCATCCAGTCCATTCCCAGGACTACTTCCAAACCTTTGGCTCCCATAACAATCAAATTTGCATAAAATTCTATTTCATGTATTCTGATAGGCACATCTTTGCAAATTTTTCTAGCTTTAGTTGTTGATCCAGGTATTTGAACTATCATGACATGCTTCAAACTGATGGGTTGAATCTTACTAGTGCATGCAAAATCTTCGGTAACAAATGAATGCGATGCTCCAGAATCAAACAACACTCTTGCAGGTATTGAGTTAACAGAGAACATACCCAGCACAACATATGGGGCTTCATGAGCTTCTTCCGCATTCATGTGGTAGAGGCGGCCATTGCGGTTGTTCGGGTTGTTGGGGCGAACTTCTTGTTGTTGGTGACACGGCGTTGCTGCTGAGCAGGGCCTGAGGTGTTGGCGGCAGTCTTGGCGAGCTTCTTGGGGCACTCGTAGGAGAAGTGCCCCGCCACTCCGCACTCGTAGCAGTTGTAGGTGGACTTGTCCTTGGGGGTGATGGGAACAGCATTGCTCCCAGTCCTTGGAGCGGTGTTGGAGTTGTTGTTGGGGGCGCGGGGTGGAGCGCGGTTGAAGTTGTTGTTGTTGTTGTTTTTGTTGTAGTTGTTGTGGTTGTTGTGGTTGTTGTGGCCTCCTGGCCTGGGGTTTCCTCCACTCCGGTTCTGATAACTCGGACGTGGATTCTGCATCGGGGGCTTGTTGTTTCTTGGGGCGAACCCTCCACTTGAGCTGGGGCGATACTTGTGGTTATTGCTGGGCCCACTCTGATTTATCATGCAGCGCTTGCGTTCTCATTGGCTTGGTGTATCTTCCCCTCCATCTGAATGGCGGAGTCAACGAGGGCTTCTAAGTCAGCAAAGGGGATATTGATCGATACCCTGCATCTCATCATGCAGTCCATTCAGAAACCTCTCCTTCCTCTTCTCGACAGTGTCCGTCTCATCCGGGGCGTACCTTGACAAAGTGAGGAACTTGTCGCGGTATTCCACCACGCTCATTCTGCCTTGTTTCAGTTTCCTGAACTCATCCCTCATCTTCTTGATCAGGCCCGGGGGCACATGATACTTGCTAAACTTGAGTTTGAAGTCCTCCCAAGTCATCATTTGCCCCGCATTCAATGCGCGAGCACTTGTCCACCAAGCACGTGCAGGTCCAGCCAGATAGTGGGTGGCGAACAACACCTTCTCGTTGTCCTCCACTCCGGCAACCTCGAGATTGTTCTCCATGGTTTGGAGCCAATCATCAGCATCGAGGGGTTCCTCCGTCTTGCTGAACACCGGTGGGTTGGTGTTTTGGAAGTTTTTCAGCTTCGACCCTGGGTGGTCGTGGTTTCCGTGGCCTGGATTGCCCTGAGCAATCTGTTGAAGTGCAGCTAAGTTGGGTTGCCATTCAGTTCTCTCAGCTTCTCTATCTGCCATCATCTGTTGCAGCATCTGCAGCATTGCGGTTTCGTTGCGGGTTGGGGGTTGGGGGTGCCATCTGAACAGTGATAGGGATCATAAGATGAGAGGGAAATTTCTATGGCTCATTTTGGGATAAAATTTCACACAATTTAACTTGATTCATAAAATAATAATAATATTACACACACAAACATAGTCATGGAGGTAGCAAATATTACAAGCCAATAGTTCCGGAGGGTTTGAAGAACCCTTTCAACAAACTACGATACATGGGGCGGGTACAAAGGACCGATACATAACACGGGACGCAAGTGCTCGGACGGGACTACTCGCCATCGACGTTGATAGGGTAGACGTTGTCTACCCCGGCAGCAAGGTGCTCGTGGCCATCCTCGTAAGGGTGGAACTCCAGGTCGTCATCTTCCTCCTCCTCGTAGTCGTCGTCGTTGCTGACGTAGGAGTAGCCGTCCCCCTGGATGTTCTCCCCTTCACCTTCGCCCTCCAGCTCCTGGATCTGCTCAGCTTGGGTGGCGATGGTCGCCTTCAGAGTGGCGATCCTGGCCTTGAGGCGGTTGATGGCGTAGTCCTTCTTCTGGTTGGCGCGGCGGAGAGCCCTGCACTCCCCGGCGATGACCTTGATGGTCTCCGCCTGCTGGGCCAGCTGAAGGTGAGTGTGGTTGGCATACTCACGGGAGTTGTCCAAGTCGATGCGGGTCTCATTCAACATGAAGTCGAGATGGTCCACATGGTGGCGTAGTTGCGGGTGCGACGGCAGGTTCATTGGCACCCCAAGAGAGTTGTGCCTTGCATAGTGCACAAAGCGACTACTCTCGAGGTCCATGAAGTTTTGCCCGCACAGACGTGCGAGCCCCTCCTGAAGTCCACGGGCGAGACCGTCCGCCCAGTTGTTCTCCCGGAAGGAGAACTGGATCCTCGCGCTCATTGGGAGCGTGAACCTTCCACGGAGGTCCACCATGATCACCCATTGGAGTTGACCACCGGGCTGGTCATTGATCATTCCACCAAAGACTCCGGTGGTGGGCGTCCGAGGAATTCCGAGAGGGAGAAGAGGTCCCTCTCGAAAATGATCTCTCCACCGTTCCCCAACTGATAGAACTCAGTCTGGAGGAAAGGCTGCGCGTCGACGACGTGATCCATCTGTAGAGGGATTAGATGATTAAGTTAGAGAGGTGCAAGTGTTCCAAATTTTAATTCACTCATAAGAAAGAGCATGAATTTAAAGTTTGTCAAAGACTCTTCAAGATAAGGGGATGAATAAAGTTTTCATAACTAGTCAATTCATGGAATTTGAAACTAAGTTTTTGAACGTCCATTCTAACTAGGGTCTCCTAAGGTCAAACAATGGCTCTGATACCAACTTGTCAACACCCGGATTTTTAAGTCCGGATGCCTATATGCATCGCAATCCCAGGAATAATGTTTTTGCGAGACATAATAGTAAGTAGCATAGAGTCATCATTTATTACAACACATATTGTCTTACAACCATAGATCACATGATCCAAAATTACACGAATATATTGTTCAACAACACGAATAGTAGCGGAAGCGAAGTAGTAGTGGACTATCTATTCCACAGGCAATGCTTGACGTTAGAAGACGATCCTAGTTATCGTAGACGTCCTACTGTCCGTCATCCTGATACTGGTGCTCTCCTTCATAGTCTGGCATTTGAATAGCCAGGGCAAAGCCATGAGTACTTTAATGTACTCGCAAACTAACACTAGAGTAATTACTTATTAAGTGTAGTAAGGGGGTACTAAGCTCTAGGTTTATTTGCGTAAAGCCAAGTTTTAGTTTGATAAACATTTAGTAAAGCCTTATCATGTGGTAGACTAACTCAAGTGGAAACATTAGTGTCATTCCCACAACTCATTATGATTCACCTCAATATCACCTTTCAATTCATCATTCCTTTGATAACGGAGATAGTATGGCCTTTCCAATCGTCCGTAACCGTGGACACGGCTATTCGAATAGGTTTAACACTCTGCAGAGGTTGTACTCTTGTGCCACAACTTTTGATTACATCCGTCGAGGATAACCCCGAATCATCGTAACACAGTACGCGGATCATCAACCATAACCTTTCACTTATATATGCTAGTATGAGCACCTCTCCCCATGAGCTTGGCCTCCCGGTGAAAACCGCAGTTAACCCGGGAACTGCACAGGGCTTGGGCCGTACATTCACCTCATTTTAACATCATTCCACACTTAACGGAGGCAGCCTCGGCGTAACCCCTATGATGCTTGTTTAGAGGAACCCATACTAAAATACACAAGTTTCTAGTTAAGCCCTATCCATAATCAGGTATTGTGGGGGTACTTGTATAATTGGAAGGGTATCGCATTCAAACCCAATCATCAGTTTTATCAAAAATCACCATCTTCTCTTGTTCATATCCACCTCCACTTTACATTCTTTCAAAGTCATTTCACTTCACCATGTTCCCATCTAGAGTAGTCAATTTTAATTGATTAGCACTAGCAACTATATGAGGGGTGCTATCTAGCCTTGAGTTGTGCTAATCTAACTTCAAGTATTGTTCTACTCTAGACCAAGTGAATCATAAATCAAAAAGTACTTTGAAATAAATAAGCAAAAGTAAATGTAAGTAAAAACATGGGATAGGTAATACATAAAGTAAAATGTGATGGTGCCTTTGCTCTTGTAGAGCTAAGCACTTGTGTTTAGCAAGGGTTAGCTTGCCTTGAGCTGAGTAGTTATCGAAGTTCTCCTCTTCTTCCTGAGAGTAGGCCTCCTCCTCTTGGTATTCCTCGTTACTAGCGTCTATATACGAATACGAGGTATAAATACTAAACCAAGCTCACATACTAAACTAGAAACACTCAAAAGAGTCCACACGCTAATCCTATCATCAATCAAACATGGCATGATGGATTATTTGATTAGTTCTTATTTAAGAGAAAAATAATTTCCTCTCATTATTCCTATTTCTTTAATTTGGTATTTAGATCCTTAGAGAAATTGATTTCTTCTCATTACATCTTATTAAGATTTAATATCTTCATATAATAATCAGGTATGAAATATAGGTTGACCAAAGTCAACATTCCATATCTATTATATGTGAGTATAATTTAATTGAAGTGCTACAGTTCACATAGATTTAATACTACCATTTAAATGAATTAAAATCTTTAAGTAATAATTATCAGGGGTTCATTAGCCTAAGTCATTCCCCCTGGTTATATTACTTAGGATCAAGATTTAAATGAGAGAGTAGCTCTCATACTATTTGTAGTATTTGAATTCCACAATTTAAATGCACTAGTAATGGCTACATAGCCATTTAATTTGATCTAGTCCATGATCATACAAATAACATTTCTATATTATTGCATAATCAATTACAGGACATTATTTATGATTTATTAGAGTTGGAATCACTTCAAAATCTATTATGGTTGAATTTTAAATAAAGTTTGAATGTACAAACATCCCTGTTTTGTTATTTTTATCAGATTAATTCTACTTTGAAATTGGAGATGGGACCAGTGGCATTTGTTAGATAATTTCATGGGCTTTCCAACGGTATAAAGTTTGCTAGATTTGGTTCGGTAGAATTCAAACTATTCAAAAAATACTAAAGCATCTGCAGAACAATTTGAAATATGAATAAATCCATATTTGAATTCGTGGGCTTAGGCGGGAAGAGTTACTGGGCCGAAACGGGAATTAAATTCACTGCGCAGCCCAACAAGCCACGGGTGCGAGTGGGCTGCCCTGACGAGGTGGGGGCCACCTGTCAGCGCGTTTAACCAGCGAAACGGTACGAGCGAGAGGATCCGTTGGATTAGAACAGGATCCAACGGGCAGTGATCGTCGTCATCTCCGACGAGCGACGAGCTTACTGGCGGCGAGCCTAGGGGGTCGGAGGGCCTACCGGCGTTCCCGCGGGGTTCTGGTGAGGGCGAGGCGGCGTTGTCGAGGGTGCTGAAGCTCCTGGTAGCAGTGGCGAGGCTTGGGGAGGCATGGTTCAACGGCGTCGATGTCCTGGCTCCGGCGGCTCCGATCTTGCAATTGAGGCGCCTCCGGCAGTAATTGGACGAGCTACGGTGGTGAGGAGGATCAGTGAGGAGAGGGGAGTGGAATGGTGTGAGGAGAGCTTGCTGGGAGGGTCTCTATTTATAGGGTCGAGGGGTGCCGCGGGGTGCTGAGAAGGAGCGGCCATGGCGTGGCTCTTGTGGCGATCCAAAGGGCAAGGCGAGGACGGCTACGGCTAGCTGGTGTCCTGGCGATGCTCAACGTGTAGCTGGCGAGGCCAAAGCGTGAAGAGACGGCTCGGGCGCTTGCAGAGTCTGTGACGGGGCGCGCGGCCGAAAGTCGATGAGGACGACGGCGACGGAGCAGGGGCAGGCCTGGGCGTTTGTCTAGCGTGTAGAGGGCGGGGAGTAGATGCTCGACGCCGTGGTAGGGATGCAGGGGGAGGACGGCGTCGCTCGAGTGCGCGACGTACTGGCGCGGCCAGAGCGCGGTGAGCGCGCGTGCTGGCATGTCCTGGCCAGCTTTGGGCGCGCGCGTTCTGGCCAATGCCAAGGCTTGGCGTTGTTGGGTCGTGTACGGTGAGATGCCTCGTGATGCAGAGATGCTCTGGGACAAGGAGAAACGTTGAGAGGAGGGCCAGAGAGGGTTTTGCCAAAGGTGGCCGGGTGTGCTTGACATGGAGGCTTTTTCCTCACTTTTCCACTCTACCAAGCCCTAGCATGTACCAAGCTCGATGCAGGGGAGGCAGAGGGATCAAATGATCACGGGTTAAAGTTGGTTTAGGCAAGAAACCGATGGACAAAAGCATGTAACACAATTTGGAAACTATGCCTGCCAAGTGTTTGATTAAATGGCCGCATGAACTTTTTGTTTGAATTTTGGTTTTCTTTTTGGTGGATCTCATTTATATAATTAAGGTGTTGGATTGGTGGTGGTTTGGTTCAATTTGGAGTTGTTTTGCAAAATGGCAAAAGTGACATGATCTTCTCTTTATTTCAGCATCACTACTTGTCACCTTGATACTGGTCAACCTAGTCAACTCTAGCCATGGTGGTCAACATCAAAGTTACTCACCTTGACATGGTCTTGGATGACATGGCTTTGGTTGACCAAGTTTAGTTTAGGAATAGAGAAAACCAGAGGGGTAAAGTAGTGAAGAAAATATTTTGGGGACATATGACCATTATCATATGTGTGATGAATTTGAGATTTCCTTTGGTTTGATTCTTGTTTCAATGATGCAATTGTGTTAGTTTATCATATTTAAGTATTCTACAAGCAAGAGAGCAAGCAATTATGGCCTAGGGTGAGGATTTGCAATTTGGCATAATGTGTATGTGAGTGAGAAATAGGTTTTTCTCATTTTCTTCTTTTCTTCTCAAATTAGGGTTTGATGATCTTGGTTTAGGGTTCATTAGCAATTGTTCAACACACTAACATTCATCATGGCAATTGCACAAAAGAATTCCACTCAAATGCATGAAACTATATGTGGCACTATATGCATAGAAAAAGTTTTTGTTAGTTGCAAATTTTGAGTTTGGGGAATTTTCTTTCTTATTTACTATTGTTGAAACTTGGGATGTTACATCAACTATAGGAGCAGTTGTTAAGGCTTTCTTTAGAGTTTCAAAAGCTTCCTTACAATCATCATCAAAAACAAAAGGTACATCTTTTTGAAGAAGATTAGTAAGAGGTTTTGAAATCTTGGAAAAGTCATTAATAAACCTCCTATAAAACCCAGCATGACCAAGAACACTACGAATACCTTTAACATCTCTAGGATAGGGCATCTTCTCGGAAATTTTATGTCCCAATACAATTCCTTCATTAACCATAAATTGGCATTTCTCCCAATTAAGAACAAGGTTAGTTTCTTCACACCTCTGCAAAACTTTATCAAGGTTCCGCAAGCAATTATCAAAAGAATTCCCATAGACATAAAAATCATCCA
The DNA here is from genome assembly GCA_030979885.1 of Lolium multiflorum. NCBI lineage: Eukaryota > Viridiplantae > Streptophyta > Magnoliopsida > Poales > Poaceae > Lolium > Lolium multiflorum. Next base: position 45,186,660 of record CM061753.1, on the reverse strand, counting down.
TGAATACCTCTACAATATTCTCGTAAAAGCCATGAAAAATAGCAGACATGCATCTTTGAAAAGTAGCAGGAGCATTACATAAACCAAAAGGCATGCGTCTATAAGCATAAGTTCCATAGGGACAAGTGAAAGTGGTTTTCTCTTGATCCTTAGTTTTAACAGCAATTTGTGAAAACCCAGAATAACCATCAAGAAAGCAAAAATGAGTATTTTTAGATAAGCTTTCTAACATTTGATCAATAAAAGGTAAAGGGTAATGATCTTTCTTAGTAACCTTATTAACTTTTCTATAATCAATGCACATTCTATACCCTACAACTACTCTTTGAGGGATGAGCTCATCATTATCATTAGGCACAACAGTCATTCCTCCCTTCTTAGGAACACAATGCATAGGACTAACCCATCTACTATCAGCAATAGGATATATAATACCAGCTTCAAGAAGTTTTAATACCTCATTTCTTACCACATCCTTCATCTTAGGAATTAGACGACGCTGATGTTCAACAACAGGCTTTGCATCATCTTCCATATTAATGGCATGTTGGCAAATAGAGGAGAAATCCCCTTCAAGTCATCAAGAGTGTAGCCAATAGCTCCTCGGTTTCTTCAATATTTCCAATAACCTTTCTTCTTCAATCTCTGAAAGCTTAGAACTAATAATAACAGGATATATTTTCTTATCATCAATATGGGCATATTTAAGATTATTAGGCAATGGTTTTAAATCAAAAACAGGATCTTCTTTTGGTGGTAATGTTGTACCTAGATCTTCTACAGGCAAGTCATGTTTAAGAATAGGTTGACTAAGGAAAATTTCATCAAGCTCATTTCTTTCTTCCCTAAAAACTTCACTCTCACTATTCTCCAAATGTTGCTGCAAAGGATTATTAGGAGCAAGAGCAATAGATGCACACTGTTCAACTCTAAAATCATTATTAGGCAAATCAGCTTTATAAGGAGTTTTGGCAAATTTAGAGAAATTAAACTCATAAGATTCACCAGCAAATTTAGTCAAAATTTTCTCTTTCTTGCAATCTATAACAGCTCCACAAGTATTTAGAAAAGGTCTACCAAAAATGATAGGACAATACTTACTAGCAGGCAGAACCAAGTACCAAAAAGTCAGCAGGATATTTAATCTTACCACATAGAACTTCCACATCTCGAACAATACCAATTGGAGAGATAGTTTCTCTATTAGCTAGCCGGATAACCACATCAATATCTTCAAGTTCACAAGAACCAATTTCGTGCATAATCTCCGTGTAGAGCTCATAAGGAATAACACTAATACTTGCACCAATATCGCATAAACCATAATAGCAATGATCACCAATTCTAACAGATAGCATAGGAACACTAGTTTTTCTAGACTTATTAGGATGTGAAACAATATTGGAAGCATCTTCACAGAAAATAATATGACCATCTTCCACATTTTCAGTCACAAGATCTTTAACTAATGCAATAGCAGGTTCAACTTTTATTTGCTCTTCAGGTTCTATAGGTTTCTTTTCATTTTTATTAAAATCACTATTTATAACAGAGTACTCCTTCATTTTAGCAGGAAAGGAGTTTTTTTCAATATAAGCTTCAGGAATAACATGATTTCAAATACAACACATTTATTTATAGATGAATCAATTTTATCTTTATACGGTTCATGATACTTATCAAAGTTCTTCTTAGGCAATTCATAATGAGAGGCAAAAGCTTTATAAAGATTTGCAACGACTTGAGAATCAAGACCATAAGTAGCACTAATATTACGAAATTTATCAGTATCCATAAAAGCTTCAATGCATTTATAATCATATTTTATACCTGACTCTCTATCTTTGTCGTTCTCCCATCCTTCAATATTCTCCTGGATCCGATTAAGAAGGTCCCTTTTAAACTCTTCTTTGTTGCGTGTAAATGACCCAGAACAAGAAGTATCCAGCAACGTCTTATCTTGAAAAGAAAGTCTTGCATAGAAATTATCAATAATAATATTACCAGGAAGCTCATGAATGGGGCATTTGAGCATTAAAGACTTCAATCTCCCCCACGCTTGGGAAATACTCTCTCCATCATGAGGCCAAAAATTATATATGCGGTTCCGATCCTTGTGAATTTCACTTGGAGGATAGAACTTAGAATAAAATAGGGGCACAATATCATTCCATTCAAGAGAATCCCCATTATTCAGTAATTTATACCAATGCGCCGCTTTACCAGACAACGATATAGAGAATAGCTTCTTCCTCACTTCATCCATAGCAATACCTGCACATTTGAATAAACCGCATAATTCATGAAGAACAGTAAATGATCTCCAGGATGGACAGTTCCATCCCCTGTATAACGGTTATCCATAACACGTTCAATAATTTTCATAGGTATTTTGTATGGAACATCTTCCTCACCTGGCGCCTCATCCACTACCTTTGCAGTAGTAGTAGATTTTCCAAATAAAAATTCAAGAGAATATCTCTCCATAATGAACTATAGCAGCAGGCAGGAATAAAATCAGCACTAACAGTAAAAGTTTCCCTTACCAATTCCACTTACCAATAGCGCTTCACTCCCCGGCAACGGCGCCAGAAAATAGTCTTGATGACCCACAAGTATAGGGGGTGTATCGTAGTATTTTCGATAAGTAAGAATGTCGATCCCAACGAGGAGCAGAAGGTGTTGACAAGCAGTTTCGATGAAGGATTCACTGTAAATGCTCACAGACAAGTATTCAGGGGGTTTTGATGTAGCAGATGAATAAAGTACGAGTAAGTAAAATGCGAGAGTAACAATTGCAGCGAGTGGCCCAGTCCTTTTTAGCACAAAGGAAAAGCTGGTTTGTTTACTTATAATGACCAAACGTTCTTGAGGACACACGGGAATTTAGTCTAGTGCTTTCGCTTCATACAGCTGATTAATCTTCATTGTTTTGATAAGTGTTGTGTGGGTGAACCTATGCTAATGCACCGCCCTATGACTAATACATACTTGTGATTATACCCCTTGCAAGCATCCGCAACTACAAGAAAGTAATTAAGATAAATCTAACCACAGCCTTAAACTCTGAGATCCTGCTATCCTCCCCGCATCGATATACCAATGGGGGTTTAGGTTTCTGTCACTCCGGCAACCCCGCAATTGGCAAACGAGTACAAGATGTATTCCTCTAGGCCCATAAAGGTGAAGTATCATGTAGTCGACGTTCACATGACACCACTAGAAGAATAACACCACAACTTAAATATCATAACATTGAATATTACTCAACCATAATTCACTACTAACATTTAGACTTCACCCATGTCCTCAAGAACTAAACGAACTACTCACGAGACATCATATGGAACATGATCAGAGGTGATATGATGATGAATAACAATCTGAGCATAAACCTTGGTTCAATGGTTTCACTCAATAGAATCAATAACAAGTAGAAATCAATACCGGGAGAGTTTCCCCTATCAAACAATCAAGATCCAACCCAAATTGTTACAGCGGTGACGAGGTGCAGCGGTGGAGACGGCGGTGATGATGATGAAGATGATGGTGATGACGATGGAGATGATGTCCAGCTCGATGATGGTGACGATGGCGTCGATTTCCCCCTCCGGGAGGGAATTTCCCCGGCAGATTTTAGCCTGCCGGAGAGCTCTTTTCTCTCTGGTGTTTTCCGCCCCGCAGAGGCGGCTGTGACTCTTCGCGACTATCCTCTAGAGCTTAGGTTTTCGGGACGAAGATGTACGCGAAGGAGAGGAGGCCAGAGGGGGCCATGGGCCCCTCCTCACATGGCGGCGCGGCCAGGCCTTGGCCCGCGCCGGCCTATGAGGTGGGCCCATGACGGCCCTCCTCGGCTCCCCCTTCTGGATCCCTTCGTCTTCTGGAAAAATAGGATTTTTCATGTAATTTCCGTCAATTGTTGATCTTCCAAAATATTCCATTCTGATGGCGCTTTTTCCAGCAGAATCCTGACTCCGGTGCGCGATCCTCCAATAATCATGAAACATGCAAAATAGATGAAATAGCATAAGTATCTCCTCTAAATATGAAATATATCAATGAATAATAGTAAATTATGATATAAAATAGTGATGCAAAATGGACGTATCAGCAGCGCTCCCGCGTACTGGGTGGAGTAGACTCCCTCTGTGCCCAGCTCTTCGAGAAACCGCACGTGGAAGAGAAACTCGAGAGAGAAGGCACCATGGGGGAGGGGGTTCTTGGGAATTGTGTTGTCTATTCTCCTCCCTCAACGTGTCCACTATAAATAGGGTAAAAGAAGGGGGAGGAGACTGTAGCTAGGCAAGGTGGGGCAAAAAGAAGGGGGCAGGTGCGGTCGGCCACCTTGCCCCCCCCTTCCTGGGCCATAGCCGCCACTCTTAGCCAGGGCCGGTCCTGAGGTTTTTGGGGCCTAGGGCGAGACTAAAACTATGGGCCCCTAACATAGATATCACGAGTCACGACGCATAAAAATTTATGTTTTCAGTAACACTTAAATGCATCGAGAAGCAGTAGCATATCAAATAATTTTATACAAATTACCTTAAAACTTTCTTCTAGAATTCCTTGATGCAAATTCACTTATAATGGGGTCGATGTCGATACCATGTAATGATTATATCAAGGCTGCTACTTCTATTGATCTTCTCCTTTTAGTGTTACCAGATGCACACTTTCTAAAAAAAATCAAATCAGAGTATGAATAGTAAAAACTATGCATCACGTACTGGAAAGTATAGTACAATATACCTCAGATCGGTTAAACCGGCGATGCCTGTGTGGGCGTATTCTGGCGACAGGGGTTCCAAAAATTGAAACCGCGAACTGGCGATCAGAATTATGGAAAATTTGGGAGAAAACAGGAACCATCTGTAAGTCCAGAACTCGCGAAGTGTCTCACTGTTCGTTGTGGTAGTGCGGACTGACCACGAACTCTCGAACTGACGACGCACTGAAGATTGAAGGAGGCCCAGGTCCTTCTACTGCACACTGTTTTGTCTGCTTGATCGCGGTTTGGCTGGCCGCTGGGGCAAGACGATCTAGGTAGTCGAACGCGGAAGACTCGAAGCCGAGGCGTCGTCGCGTCGAGGTAGGAGACGAACTGATTTCTTGGGCGAGTCTATCACTGCCTTGCGCTGATTGCGGACATGTGCGTGCCCTGCTGGGTCCCCTGCTGGCCTTGTGCCTCCTAGACTCCCGATCCAATCGCTCCTACCTATGGCCCATAGGCCTTTCTTTTCTGCTAGCCTGAACTGGTAACATACGACGTACGTAGCATGTACACGTATATACAGTATACCCGGGGTTGGGGCCCCTGGATTTTGGGGGCCTGGGGCGGCCGCCCTGCCTGCCCCCCCCCTAGGGCCGGCCCTGCTCTTAGCCCATGTGGTATAGCCGGCCACCCCCTTAATGGGTTCCCCTTGAAAGAGGGGGCCATTTAGGGTGGGAAACCTTTTATTATTAATTAAATCAATACATTTAATATTAATTCACTTAATTAATATATATATATATACATATATTTAATCACCGTTGAACCGAGACACCTCTCGAAACATTCTGAACACCTTTCGGATACTCTCGTAACCCTCTCGGTTCTCTCTTATCTTTGATGAATCAAAAACTATCTCAAGTTTCGCTTAACTCTTAAGCATGTTACCTTACGATTCGACAAAATAACACAGACATGATGAAGACACCACTTCAATCAATGATCACCAGGGGTACCTGGATGGCCATAATGATCCATGTGTATTCTATGAAGATATGATCATCGTTTGAACCATTACGCTGAGTCCTATTCCCTTTGTTACGTCAATGCCGACACTTGTCCGAGATATGATCATCGATATCATCATATTTTTCGATCTCGTTACTAACAAGATCATTCAACTCGTTCTCGTGTTATTCCATCCTCATGACCTAGTCATATGCCACTCAACTTAATGGATGTCATCGCACCGAATGATGTCTAAGGATAGTGCGAACTTTTTGGTCCCGGTAGCATACAGTTCTGGCCAAATACAACCGTGTGTGAAGTCAAATTGTAGGACTAAGTTTTTGTTCATGGTAGCACACAATTCTGAGAGAACATGTCCGCCTCCATCCTCACTCTGAGCGTTTGCACTGCTTGGTTACTTATTTGGAGGAGAGGCGAAAAGCGGAGCCGCCAATTCCGCCTCCATCCTCGCTCTAAGCGTCTGGAGTGCTTGGTAACTGGACAAATACCTACGCTGGCGACCCATTGTTCCTCTAGTATTTTCAGCCATTTTTTGCAGGCATAAGCTACCGGCCGCCCTCGCTGAACTTATAGACGAGCTAGCGGTAGCGGGAAGGCAGCCGAACGCAAAAAAATCACACACGGGTTGACTGAAAGAATGAGTATGCAAAGGTATATGGTACGCACACGACTTACACAAGATCAATCGTATAGTTTCCTATCTAGTGACAATGTGCTATCTTCTCACTGCTGGTGGCGGCACGTACGCTTTTTTACAAGATCCGGTATGTACTAATGATAGGACAATCCCTCCTCCTTCGGCTAGCCTCACTAGCGTCAGGACATGTGAGGAGCCTGAATCTATGGGTGAAGTTTTTAATAAAAGTAATCTTCATTTTAACCTCTACATCAGTGAACATGCCATCATCTGCAATAAGTAATTTTTGGTCATTCGTTCGTCAACGAGATCTCATTCCTGACGTAAATAGCGATGTTGAAAGATTATAGTTCTCTAGGTATGAGCCTTTAATATTTTCTTATGGTTGCTCCAAGGAGTCTCCTCGCAATATTTGTCTCTAAGTGCTACGTTCTTGATAATGGTGATTCGCACTCCTAACTGCTCGGGTTGTTCGGTTATTTTTTCCTGATATACTAGTGTCGGTATGCCTACTTTAATGGTTGTGTGTGTGCACATAGTCTTGCATGGCGGGTCAACACTAGTAGGAAAAGCTTCATCAGTGGCGCACGAAAACATGATTCTGTGGCGCACGGGCGGTGCACCACAGAAACTTCGCCACAAAAATAGGGTTTCTGTGGCGCACTGTACCATGCACCACAGAATTAAGGTGTTCTGTGGCGCACACGATCCGGCTGCGCCATAGAAATAGGTGCGCCACTGAATTCTATTTTGGTGCGCCACAGAACAATGTACAGGTATACTCGATTTTGTGCTCCCTGGTGTATTATACAGGTTTTGTACACAGTATACAGGTATAATATAGACAGATATAATATGGACACATATAACATAGCAACATTATACATCATCATCACAGTACTTAGAGCCCGATCGAGATACATATATAGTGGCAAGTGTCAAATGTTTTGCATACAACTCTTAATTCATACAAATTTCACAATTTCGAGATACAAAGTAGTCTTTCCTCCTTTGCTCCCTCCTCTCTACCCACCAGGCTCGCTTGCATCGGGGTCTTCATCCGGTTCCTACTATGATTAAAATGGAAGAAAGTGAGACCAACAAGTCCGATGCACAAGAGAAATGAAATAAATGCCTCATACATTGTTGGTCAACACAAATATTAACATTCAGGGATGGCATAAGTGAGACCAAGTCCGATGCACAAGAGATTGATATTTGTGCTATCTTACCAGGCTCACTTACGCCACCCCGAGTGTACGAGTGACCAAACATTTTAATCATCGGCATTTTGAAAATACCAAAGAAAATGGAATGACAAAATGGAATAGGTGTCTCATACATTGTTGGTCAACACAAATACTATGGTCAGAAACCATAGTTGCAGTATACGTCGCAGTATACTTTGCAGAAGAGCCCCCTTTCCCCGGCCGTCGTTCCGTGAACGGGTCCTTGACGAGACAACAACGGCGATCTGCCTCTCCGGCGCAGAACCACGGCAGTCCCAGCCGCCTCCCTTGTGGCGCGTCTCCTGCGCTCTTCTCCATGGCCGGACCATGATTCTCACCGGGAATAATCGCCATCACACTATCGCCAGACTCCACAGGTGCATAGCAGTTTGCAGCATGCCACTTCTTTGCAGTGAACGAGTCCTTGATGCAAAGACGTGCCGGCCTGCCCAGCATTATGCCGGCCCGTGTTGCCGCGCTTCAGGCCGTGTGTCCCGCGCCCTGCTGCGCCTTCTTGGAACCAATAGACTGATCGTTGGAATAAGGAAACCGATGACGGCCGGTCGCAAGATTAGATTGCGATCGGCCGTCATCGGCTTCCTTATTCCAACGATCAGTCTATTGTTCACCGGGCAAGAAGGCGAAGAGTGCAGGGCGCGGGAGACACGGCCTGAAGCGCGGCAACAGGGGTCGGCATGATGCTAGGGAGGCCGGCACGGTCTTTGCATCAAGGACTCGTTCACGTACTGGACGGCGAGAGAAGAGAAGTGGCATCTGCTGCAAAGTACTCTACACCTGGAGTCTGACGATAGTGGTGATGGCTATTATCATTATTCCCTCGGTGTGTCCAATCGTAGTCCGGACATGGAGAAAAGCGCAGAGCGCAGGAGACTAATACGTCTCCAACGTATCGATAATTTCTTATGTTCCATGCTTGTTTTATGACAATACCTACATGTTTTATACATACTTTATGTCATATTTATGCATTTTCCGGCACTAACCTATTAACAAGATGTCGAAGAGCCTTGTTGTTTTCTGTTTTTGGTTTCAGAAATCCTAGTAAGGAAATATTCTCGGAATTGGACGAAATCAACGCCCAGGATCTTATTTTTCCACGAAGCTTCCCGAAGTCCGAAAGGGAAACGGTGGGGCGACGAGGCGACGCCACAGGCGGCGCGCCCACCCCCGGCCGCGCGCCCTAGCGTGTGGCCCCTGGCGCCCCCACCTACCCTTCCGCCTACTTAAGCCTTCGTCGATAATAACTCCAGTATCGAGAGCCACGATACGGAAAACCTTCCAGAGACGCCGCCGCCAATCCCATCTCGGGGGATTCAGGAGATCGCCTCCGGCACCCTGCCGGAGAGAATCATCTCCCGGAGGACTCTTCACCGCCATGGTCGCCTCCGGAGTGAGTAGTTCACCCCTGGACTATGGGTCCATAGCAGTAGCTAGATGGTCGTCTTCTCCTCATTGTGCTAACATTGTCGGATCTTGTGAGCTGCCTAACATGGTCAAGATCATCTATCTGTAATGCTACATGTTGCGTTTGTTGGGATCCGATGAATATTGAATGCTATGTTATGTTGATTATCAATCTATCATCTATGTGTTGTTTATGATCTTGCATGCTCTCCGTTATTAGTAGAGGCTCTGCCAAGTTGTTACTTGTAACTCCAAGAGGGAGTATTTATGCTCGATAGTGGGTTCATGCCTCCATTAAATCTGGGATAGTGACAGAAAGTTCTAAGGTTGTGGATGTGTTGTTGCCACTAGGGATAAAACATCAATGCTATGTCTAAGGATGTATTTGTTGATTACATTACGCACCATACTTAATACAATTGTCTGTTGTTTGCAACTTAATACTGGAAGGGGTTCGGATGATAACCTGAAGGTGGACTTTTTAGGCATAGATGCATGCTGGATAGCTGTCGTTGCCTAATCGACGGTACCCCGAAAGAGGGATCCTCACGAGGGGGAGAAGAAGTAGGGGCCATAGGGCGGAGTGCTCTCGGGACGGTGGTACGCGATTTACCCAGCTTCGGAACACCCGCACGATGACAGGGCCTACGCTGCTTGTCTGGAATTATCTGGGCGCTTTCGCGTTGTTACAATGAGTTGTGGTTGTGCTCTAGGGCTCCCGGGATCCGGCTTATAGGCGCACGGATCTAGGGTTTACATGGAGAGTCCTAGCCAGAATACAAGTTACCTAACTACGGTACAATATCTTGCCGTGTACGTCAAGGATCCGCCTTCCTTCTAGGCCGTGCTGGATCCGGATACTTTATGGGCCTCCACGGATCCAGCCTCCTTCGTAGGTCGGTTAAGATCCGGCTCCTCGTTCCTGGGCTGGACTTCATCCTTCACGATCAACAGCAACTGGGCCGCCCGATGGGCCACATGCCACCATCACCGTCGGTGGGCCACCCGGGCTTGCCGGATCCAAGCCATGTCGTTGATATACCCATAAAGTATACCCACAACAGTAGCCCCCAAAGTTCTCCGAGATTCATCATTCCTCCGACTTCATTCAGCTCGGAAACGAAGAGAATCTTGAAGAGCTTCAAAACTTTTTACTTGATTCCGGGTTCATTCATTCGGAAATCCTTCGTCTTCAGATGAGGTATTGCAACGGAGACTCCGTTTTTCCCGCGCACACCTTCCTTTTTTCCCGCGCTAAATTTTCGCAGATGCAAATCTTTAGCCGGAAATCTCGGGAGTGCATGGTTAAGTTACCTCCACGTCGTTTTACCGCACTTGACCTAAGACACGTGTCATCCATCCAACGGTGCGACCGTTCCGTTTCCACCATTGGATCCGAATCCCGAATCTCCGCGCGTGGCCTATATATAACCCTCGCCCGCGGTAAATTCTCATTCTTTCACCTTCTCACCCACGTCGTCTTCTTCCTCGCGCCGCGCCGCCCGACAGATCTCATCTCCGGCGAACTTTGCCACGGTGAGCTTCACGCGCCGCCGGCTCAAGCCTCTCCTCGCGCCAAGATTCCCTCGGTTGAACGGGAAATCCTTCCCGCCGCCGATTTGTGGTCACGCGAAGCGATTCCCTGCAAGTCCGGCGACCTCGACTCCACCGGAGCTCCGTCGAGCCACCGCGCCATTAACGGTACGTGCGCCGGCCTCGTAGAAGATAAACTTAGTGTAGATCCGGATACTCAACTTAGCTCGCATGGGTGCAGCCGGAAGCATGTCTCACGGTTCTCCTCACTGCACTGGTAGTTCTCCGAGTAGCCCGGATCCCAGTGCCGTGGAACCATTTTGCCCGGATCCCATTGCGTATCTACCACCATATGTTTCCGACGTTAGGCTTGCTCAACCGTTCTCCGCCTCTTCCAGTACTTTACTAGGCCGGATCCCAACAGCCCAAGAGCTCGAAGAGGAGCTACAAGGCCAAGCTAGAATGGCAGCCAAGGTACAAGAGGTGGAAAACAAGAAAGCTTCCAAGGCCCGGAGCCGTGAGGGGGTGCGGGGTCAATGGTGGCCCTGCGAGACAACTGACGCGGAGCTCCGGGAGCTTCAAAACGAAGGCATGATCTCCGAGCATTGGAGTTTCACGCGCGACTCCGACATTCCCAAACCCGACGCGGACGAACGCGTCATGACAAAGGCGTGGGTCGAGCGCGGATTATCACTCCCTTGCTCGGAGTTCTTCCTCTCCGTCCTCGACACGTACGGGCTCCAGCCCCACAACATCTGCCCCAACTCCTACCTCCTGCTCTCGAACTTCGCAACTCTTTGCGAGGGGCATCTCGGAATCCGACCCGACATCAAGCTATGGCAATTCTTTTTCCGGGTGAAGAAAGAGACGAAGGACAAGGCCATGTTAAACTGCGGAAGTATGACGTTCATGCTCCGCTCTGGTCGGATGTATCCTCCTCACGACTCCCACGAATCCGTCCGGTACTGGAACGCCGGATGGTTTTATGTGAAGAACGCGTCAGTTCCGAACGTCCACGATGGACTCCCGCCCTTCAGCAACACGCCTCCGGAAGAATTGGCGAGCTGGAGCTTCATCCCCACGCTTGCCCAAACACCCATACTGGAGAAGGCCGCGCGGAGGATTTCCTGGTTAGTTCATGATGGACTAACCGGGGCCCAGCTCACCCTCAGCTGGTTTACCCGGAGGATCCAGCCCCTGCGCTACAACGCACGCCTGATGTGCGCTTACACTGGGGCGGACGATCTCCTCCGAGTCACTCGCCACGATCTTCCGGCCGACTCCCTCAAGAGAAGGTTCAAGACGTTGGTGAAAATTCCTAGGGGCCAACAGGTCCCGGAACTGATCAAGGATATTAGCACACACGACAAATGTCCTCCGGTAAGCACTTAATCCTTCGCATTCCTTTATCCTTTCACAATTTTCTAAGTGTTTAACTTGTTCTGCTCACCCTTTTCGCAGCTTGACTCTTTGGCGGAAGAAAACCTACGCACCATACTCCGAGTTCCCGTTAGCGGTGACTCGGTGGAAGAGGATCCGGAAGACCCTGAGGAGGAAGAAGAACGAGTGCCCCGAAAGGCTGCTCCTCGACCTTCAAAGCGTCCCCGCGCCAAAGTCTCTGGCTCCGACGCCGGAGGCAGCGGCGAGGCTTCCGCCAAGAAACCCAGGGTGGTCAAACCACCTCCGCTTGACTCCAGGAAGGCGGAGCGCCAGCGCCTGAAGATGCTTTCGACAGCAGGGAAACCCTCACGTCCCAACATTCCGGGCGCAGCGTAAGCTTCCGAGTAACATGCGTTGTTTATCTTGGTAAGCTGTGTTATGTATACTTTCCTTTTACTTGCTCACAGGAATCCGAACCCTACCACCGCGCGGACCAATGTTCAGGAGCATATCACTAAGTATATGCAGAAGAAATCTCCCGCCGTTGGTCCTTCGACGCCAGTTCCGCCGAGCGCTCCACAAGCCCCCCTGCAGCCTTCTCCTCCTCCCGCGGACCAGTCTCCAACTCCTGCCGCACCCACTCCACCGGAAGTAATTCCGGTTAGCAGCGACAGAGTGAGCGGAGATGGTTCCGGCGGCAAGGGTCCCATCAACGATGAAACTGAAGGACGAAACCAAGGGGAGGCAGAAGTTAATTCCTCTGGCAAAGCTGAAGCCTCCACAGGTGATATGGTCGTTTTCCCCAAAAACTTTGGAGATCCGGCTGATCTTACTTCCACCCCGAAAGCCTATGCCACGAAGTTTTTTAACAAACTAACGGAGGCAGAGAAGTGGGAGCTGGAGCAAGATTTGCTCAATGCTATGCTGAACAATGCCTGGGGCAAACCGGACGTTGAAACGTCGGAGATCCAGGACGTCAAGAAAAACATTGGCGAATTCTTCGACAAGCTTGTTTGCAAGCAAAAGGTAACTCCCCAGTAGCCCCCAAGTATTTAGGCGGAAACTTTATCAGTTAGCGTCTGAATACTTTTAGAGAACTTAATCTGAAAGGAAAGTTTTAAATGTCGTGGTAGCCCCCAAGCATGATGGCGGAAAAAATTTCCAGCGACAATGCTTTAGAAAGACTTAAACCATGATGGCGGAATTCACTCCGTTTCTGACTGTGTTTGCAGGAACAAAAAGCCCTGCATTACGAGTTGCACAAAAACATTGCGCTGCAGCGTCGTGTGACCATCAGCCAGGCGGAGAAAATCCAGCACTTTCAGGCGGAGAATGCGGCTCTGAAGAAACAACTTTCAGAAGCTCAAGGTTGGTTTCCGATCATCTGACGATTGTGGGTTATGTCCCGCACTTTCCGACTTTGACGCTTTATAAAACTATGAGCAGGTGCCTCCTCTTCTCTCGCTGCAGCTTCCTCCGAGTTGGAGACTCTACGTGCTGCACACAAGAATCTCGAAGCAAAACTCGCAGTGGCAGAACAGAAAATTTCTGAGAAGAACTCGGAGCTTATTCGGAAAACTGGTGAGTTTGAGCTGAAAAGACAAACTGACAGCGACATCATCCAGAAGCAGCAAAAAGAAATTGGAGGTCTTCGCAAATATATGGAAACAGCAGAGAGCTGCTGGGACCTGCTCAACTCCGACGTCATGGGTACGTCCTCGAAACTTGTACGACAGCATGTGTGTAGCTTGTTGTTTTTAACAAAATTTGCGTCTTCCAGATCCACTCGGATATGACGAGGAACGTCGGAGCCAGTTCCCGCGCGATGACCTGCTTCAGCTGGCCGGAGAAGACTGCAAGGATCTCATCTCCGCCTCCAGGAAAATCTGTCACAACCTCAACATTAAGAAGAGCCGAATCTGCGATGTGCGCAAGCTCATCAAGAGGATGGATTTGCTTCCGGAGCTGGTTGTGGACCTGCAATCCTCTTCAGCACGGGGTGCAGCTGCCATGTCCTTGGCTATGTGCTTAGCGCATAATCCGAGTTTAAACCTGGACCGGGTGACTTCTGGCGTTCCTCCGGAATGTGATGTCAATGCGCTGCTTGACGCGGTTAGCGGCTATGATACACGCATTGCTCGGAGGATCCGCCATGATGAATTTTATGAGAAGGTGGTTCTTCCTGCTGACGAACCTCTCGAAGCTGAGCATTTGGAGGATCGCGAAGCGGAAAACAGGCCCGCCCAATCCGGAAGCCAGTATACATGGACAAGCTCAAAGAACCAAGGTGGCGCTGCTTCTCCGACTGCAGCTGGAGCGGAAGAAGATGAAGATGTCTCTTCGCCTGCCAAAGACGCAGAGAAGGAAACTCCGACTGACGCAGGGGGAGCTGATGCCAACGTGGAAACTTCTCCGGTTGAGGAGAAGTAAAAACTTAGTCCTGCGGAAAAACAATGCATCATTTTGGCCCCAGCGAGGGTTTGTAATATAACTTTAATTCTTAAGTATCTAGGGACGAAACAATTATGCGTGGGCGGAAAACTTATCCTGCTATCCGTTAGAATTATTTGCATGTTTCGTTTGTTAAAAGCAAGTGCTGGTTTGTTAATTTTCCGGCTTGCTCGTTTGACCTTCCACGAGCCGGAAAACCTTTGGCCGGAAACGCTCGCCTGCGGTGACGAAACCCAATGGCGTCCGTCCATAACCGCGGAAACAAGCCCCCAGCCTAGGTGCCGGAAGTCGCTACCAGGAATCCACGAGTTCGCAACGAAAAAAATTTCCACCAGAAAACTTATGCTTACGTCCTAAAGGACGATTTTGAAAATCACAACTTTCATACACGCCTAGGCGGAAACATCCAGCTCTGCGGTTTTAGTCGGAAAAACATACACGATCTAAAATGAATAAGTAAAGGAGGTAAAAGACTCAAAGAGTGAACCATAAGCTTTATTTCATTGATCATGTATAACTATTACAGAGTTTGTAACTCGGAAAAAATATGCTAAGTGTAGAAAGGACGTAGCTGTGCGATGTTCCAAGGGCGATCTGTCTCGTCGTAGATGTCATCCGGATCCTCACGCTTGCGTTTCCGGTGCAATTAGCAGGTCTATCCTTCAGCTCACGGAAATCAACAAGGTAGTACGACCCGTTATGAAGCACTTTGCTAACGACGAAGGGTCCTTCCCACGGAGATTGCAGCTTATGGTCTTTCACCTGTCGAAGGCGGAGGACCAGGTCTCCTGCCATGAAGGAGCGATTCCGAACTCGACGACTGTGAGCGCGGAGCTTCTGATAGATGGCGGAGCGCTGGTCAGCTAAGTTCCGAGCTTCCTCGATCAGGTCCACAGATAGCTGTCTGGCCTCGTCAGCTGTTTCTTCATTGTAGGCGGAAACTCGCGGTGAATCGTGGATGATGTCGGAGGGAAGCACGGCTTCGGATCCGTATACTAGGAAAAATGGGGTAAACCCTGTTGATCTGTTAGGGGTAGTTCGTAAACTCCACAAAACAGCTTCCAACTCGTCAGCCCAAGCTCCAGCTGCTCGTCGCAGCGGTTCTTCAAGGCGCGGTTTAATTCCTGATAATATTAGGCCGTTAGCCCTTTCAACCTGACCATTTGACTATGGATGAGCCACAGATGCAAGGTCCAGTCGAATCCCTACTGTCTCACAGTAATCCTTCAATTCTCCCTGTGCGAAGTTTGTGCCATTGTCTGTGATTATGCTGTGTGGGATGCCGAATCGCATCACGAGGCTGCAGACAAATTTTAGTGCCGTAGCACCATCGGCTTTCCTCACGGCTTTGCCTCGATCCACTTGCTGAATTTGTCAACAGCGACCAGAAGGTATTCAAAACCGCCAGGAGATGATCTTTTTAACTTACCAACCATATCGAGCCCCCAGACCGCAAATGGCCAGGTGATAGGTATGGTCTTCAGCTCTTGGGCTGGAGCGTTTGGTTGAGTAGCGTAGTACTGACAACCTCGGCAGGTCTTGACTATTTTGTCAGCATCTTCTTTAGCTGTGAGCCAGTAAAAACCTAGCCGAAAAGCTTTTGCAACGAGTGACCTGGAGGCGGCATGATGCCCGCAGTCCCCTGCATGGATCTCTCTGAGGATTTCAATGCCATCTTGATTGGAGACGCATTTGAGAAATACCCCTGTTGCACTTCGTTTGTAGAGCTGTCCATCAACAATTGTGTAGGATCTTGCTCGTCTGACGATCTGTCGCGCAAAGACCTCGTCCTCTGGCAACTTCTGATCCAGGAAAGGCTGGGTCCAAGCCGGAATGATAACCATCACTTCCTTTGCCGGAGATACTGCCACCTCTGGTTTTCCGGGTTAGCGCCCTTAACGAGGGTATCCGTAGGTGCTCAAGGAAAATACCAGGCGGAATTTGCTTCGCCGGATCCGAGCTTGGATAGCATGTCTGCCGCTGTGTTATCGTCTCTCCTGACGTACTTGACTTCGTATCCGAGGAAGCACTTGGCGATCTCGTCAACTGTCTCTGTAGGCCGCCATGACGGAGTTTCTGGCGTTCCAGGTTCCGGCTACTTGTTGTGCCACCAGTCGGAATCTCCACAGCATATGATGTGCTTGATCCCGATTTCCTTAGCGATGCGCAGACCGTGTAGTAGAGCCTCCGCCATGTTGTTTGTAGCTTCGAAGTGGATCTGCAGAACATACTGCAGTTCTTCTCCGGTAGGGGACTTTAGGGTGACTCCGGCTCCCGAGCCTTGATGCTGCTTGGATCCATCGAAGTGCATGACCCATGTTTCTGGTTCCGGTTCCAGACTTGCATCCGGAGCTTCTGTCCAATCTGCGACGAAATCTGCCAAGACTTGGGATTTAACCGCAGTCCTAGGCTTGTAAGCGATGTCGAAGGCGGATAATTCGATGCCCCATTTGGCCGTACGCCCTGTTGCGTCAGCGTTGTTGAGAATTGTTGACAGCGGAGCCTTGCTCACAACTGTTACTGGGTGCTCTTGGAAGTAATGTCTCAGCTTCCGGCTGCCTAGGAACACTCCATAAGCTAGCTTCTGAAAGTGAGGGTATCTTTGCTTTGACTCCGTCAGTACCTCGCTAATGTAATAGACAGGTCTTTGGACGTCATATTCATGACCTTCTTCCTTTCGCTCCACCACGATGACGAGGCTGATGACTTTGTTGGTAGCTGCCAGATAAAGGAGCATCGGCTCTGACTCTGCTGGGGCTGCCAAGATAGGTGGGGAGGTGAGTATTTCCTTCAACCCCCGAAGAGCTGCGTCGGCTGCGTCGTCCCAGACGAATTTGTCTGTTTTCTTCAGCAGCTTGTACAAAGGTAGCGCCTTCTCGCCAAGACGGCTAACAAACCTACTGATTGCTGCGACGCAACCAGTTAGTCGTTGCACATCTTTAAGACAAGTTGGCCGTTTGATACACAGGATTGCCTTGATTTTTTCCGGGTTAACCTCAATGCCTCTGTGAGAGACTATGAAGCCAAGGAGTTTTTCGGCTGGCACGCCAAAGACGCACTTCAGCGGATTCAACATCATCTTGTACCTGCGGAGGTTGGAAGGTTTCTGTGAGGTCGCTGATCAGGTCGGATCCTTTCCGGGTCATGACCGCGATGTCGTCGACGTAAGCATGCACATTCCGGCCGATTTGGTCCTTCAGGCACCGCTGCATCGTACGTTGGTAGGTGGCACCTACGTTTTTCAAGCCAAAAGGCATAGTAACATAGCAATAAGTACCAAACGGGGTAATGAATGAAGTCGCCTTTTGGTCGGACTCCTTCATCCGGATCTGATGATACCCGGAATACGCATCAAGAAAACACAGAAGTTCCGCCCCCGCCGTCGAATCAATGACTTGGTCAATGCGCGGCAAGGGGAACGGATCCTTCGGGCAATGCTTGTTCAAGCCGGAGTAATCGATGCACATTCTTAGTATTTCAGTGTTCTTTTTGGGTACAAGGACGGGATTTGCGACCCAATCGGTGTGGATAACTTCTATTACAAAACCTGCCTCTAGTAACTTAGCTAGTTCCATTCCTATGGCGCGGCACTTCTTATCTCCAAAGCGTCGCATTGCTTCACCGGTTTAGCCCCCGGATTTATGTTGAGGTAGTGCTCGGCGAGTTCCCTAGGTACTCCGGACATGTCAGAAGGTTGCCATGCGAAGATATCCATGTTAGCGCGGAGGAACTCGACGAGCGCGTCTTCCTATTTGGGGTCCATGTTGGCTCCGACGAAACCTGCTTGGAAGGGTCGCCTTTGATGAGGTCGTGCTTCTTGGTTTCTATCGCGGCCTTGAAGGAGGTCTTCTGTTCGGAGATCTGCTTCTTGGTGGTCTGCATCTCAGTCGGATCCACCGCGGCTGTAGCCTTGCAGCTCCTCTCCGGATATCATAGACTCTGCGAAGGCTTCGCCTAACTCGCACTCATGAGCCTTTTTGTAGTCTCCGGATACGGTAATCATACCCTTAGGACCTGGAATCTTGAGCTTGTTGTAGATGTAGCACGCTCTCGCGTGGAACTTGTGGTAGGTGGGCCTGCCGAAGATGACGTGGTAGGAGCTCTTGAAGGGCACAACTTCAAACGTGATCTTCTCTTCGCGGAAATTATGAACATCGCCAAAAGCCACGGGAAGTGTGATGCTGCCGAGGGAATTCGCCTTCTTACCCGGAACCACGCCATGAAACTCAGTGTTGTTGTGTTTGAGCTGTTCCTTGGTGAGGTTCATCCGCTCTAGAGTCTCCAGGTACATGATGTTCAAGCTGGCTCCACCATCCATGAGGCACTTGGAGAAGTCATACCCGTCTATGCGGGGACTTACAACCAAGGCGTAGCATTCTTTTGGCACAATGGCAGGGTGATCCTCCCTATCAAATGTGCACGGGACTTCCGACCACCTGACATACTGCGGCACAGCCGGAACTGTGGCGTTCAGGATCCGGGTAGCTGACTTGGCAGCGCGGACTGTTGGGGTTCCGAGGAAAGTGTGGTAAGCCCCCACGCTCTTTTTCTCGAATGGGTTGGATTTACCTGCGGATCCTACCTTGGGATCCGGCGAGTTATCATCCTCATCCATCGCCTCGGAACTATCTTCCTCTTTGTCCTTGTTCTTGCCCTTGCCTCCCTTGCCGCGTGGGCGGTGCTTCCGGGCTCGCTTGTACCCTGCCTCCGGGTCGTTCTTTAGATCATTGACCCACTTGCAGTTGCGGTTAGTGTGGGTGGACTTCCCTGTAACCGGATCCAGGTGGGCCAGGCAGGGCATGTCTCTGTACTCCTCGTAGGTTTGCGGGGCGCGGGATCCGCCAGCTGTGACCTCAGTGGCATGCTGCTGACCCCTGCCGGCTCCGCCTCCACGGCCACGTCCTCTTCCGCCTCCTGAACCTCCGCGTTGAAACGCCATGGCGACCATCTCGGATCCGCCACTCTTCTGGTCATCAGGGTTCTTGCGCTTATGGCTGCTGCTGTTGCCGTTATCACGGTTCTTCTTTTGTTGATGTAGGGGGATTGCTGTAGCTGCGAGATCACCGCCTGCGTCATCATCGGCGGCAGTATGATCACTGGCAATGGAGATCATCTCATCCAAAGTCAGCTTGTTTGAGTTAGCCAAACGAGTGAGCGTATGCCTCAGCAATCCTCCCCTCTGCAGTCCACCAATGAAGGCGTACATGGCGGTGGTGTGGTCGACATTTTCGCACTCGTTCCTACATGCCAACCATCGTGTGAGGTAGTTTCTTGAGGTTTCTCCCTTCTTCTGGATGCAGGCTTGCAGGTCGCTTGCCGTGGCAGGTCTTTTGTAGGTGCCTCTGAAGTGTTTCTCGAAAGCGGTCTTCAGGTCGAACCAGCAAAAGATGGAGTTCTTCTCGAGGTCACTGAGCCAGATCCGGGCTGGACCTACAAGGTACAACCGGAGCATGCGGCGATGTTAGGGGTTCCTCCGGCAAAGGTTACTGCATTATAGTAATCCTCAATCCAGGTATCCGGCCTTTCGGTGCCATCATAATGCTTCAGGTTTCCGGGTAGCTTGAGGTTCATCCTTGGCTTTGGTTCCTCTCGAATCATCCTGCCAAAGCACTTCGGACCAATGTAGTCGGTTCTGTATTCGTTGAGGCGTTCCCGCGCGTCGCGCGGGCCGTGGCGAGGAGATTGTGAGCGAGAGCGAGATCTCCGGCCGTCGCCTCCGCCGCCACCGCTAGGTGGTGGTGAGGGAGACCTGCGAGGTGGTCGGTCTGATTTCTTGCTTCCGCCGCGACTCTCGGCCTTCCCGGTGCGCTCGGCTCGTGGCTGCCTTCGCCATGGCGATGGCTGCCCTGGTCGTTCCGGCTCCGGCGAGGCTCCGGTCGCGGCTCCGGCGCGGCTCGGGTCGCGCTCCTCATTCCGACTCCTCCTGGGCTCGGGCTCACGATCGTTGTTCTGGTTCCGGCGAGGTTCCGGCGAGCGCTCCCTGTTTCTGTTTCTTGGCAGCACGTTGTCGCGGATAACAATCCCACCATGCCCTGGGGGCCTGGTGTTTCCGGCTGGACTACGGCGGCGAGGGGGTCGCGGGTAACCATTAGGCGGAGGAGAGGGGTTGCGATATTTGTCTCGTCCAGAGTACATTGCATCCTTTCCCTTTCTTGGATCTGACGAAGGCGTCTTTGACGGAACGGGGATCGGATTTGGGTGTTCCCTGGTTTTTCTTCTGCGCTCCGAGGATCCGGTGTGTGATTCATCGTCGGGATGTCGATCGGCGCGAGCGTCCTTCTGCGCGGTAGATACACAGTTATCCGGATTGGATTCTAACCTGCGCGAGGTATCCGCCTTGCTTTGCTGCTGCATTGCTGAAGCGACAAGTTTGCGGAGGTAGTTGATATCAACCTCTTCGTCCTTCTTCTTCAATAGCTCCGCAGCTTTTAGCATGTTGTCCTTTGGGGTTTCCAGCGGCTGCTGCTCTGCGGGCGTGGCGAAGTTGATTCTGCGAGGCGGAATTGCTTCTCTAACGATTCGATCAGCCTCCGCCTGCGCATAAGTCATCTTTACTTCCCACTCTTGCCTCATGCTCTTGACATGCTCGAGTGTGTCAGCAATTTCGCGATCCTGTCTGTCGAAGTGGTCCATCAAACTTGCAGCTTCTGCCCTTTCATCCCTTAATGCGGCTGCGGTATTGGCGAGCTTCTTGGCTGTGGCCAGCATTTCCTTTCTAGTGGCCTCTAGAGCCTCCCTCGTTCCTGGGGCTTTCATCCTTCACGATCAACAGCAACTGGGCCGCCCGATGGGCCACATGCCACCATCACCGTCGGTGGGCCACCCGGGCTTGCCGGATCCAAGCCATGTCGTTGATATACCCATAAAGTATACCCACAACAATAGCGGTCTATGTACTTTGTCGTAATGCCCAATTAAATCTCACACTACTCATCATAACATGTATGTGCATTGTCATGCCATCTTTATTTGTCAATTGCCCAATTGTAATTTGTTCACCCAACATGCTATTTCTTATGGGAGAGACACCACTAGTGAACTGTGGACCGGTCCATTCTTTTACATCGAATACAATCTACTGCAATATTCGTTCTACTGTTTTCTGCAAACATCATCATCCACACTATACATCTAATCCTTTGTTACAGCAAGCCGGTGAGATTGACAACCTCACTGTTAAGTTGGGGCAAAGTATTTTGGTTGTGTTGTGCAGGTTCCACGTTGGCGCCGGAATCCCTGGTGTTTCGCCGCACTACACTCCGCCGCCATCAACCTTCAACGTGCTTCTTGACTCCTACTGGTTCGATAACCTTGGTTTCTTACCGAGGGAAAAACTTGCCGCTGTACGCATCATACCTTCCTCTTGGGGTTCCCAACGGACGTGTGCTTTACCGTCACAAGCAGCAAAGCTTTTTCTGGCGCCATTGCCGGGGAACGAAAAGCTACACCACAAAGATTTCCTCCCACGTCAACCACACGCCAGTTGTAGACAGTCAAGCTTTTTCTGGCGCCGTTGCCGGGGAGATCAAGACACGCTGCAAGGGGAGTCTCCACTTCCAATCTCTTTACTTTGTTTTTGTCTTGCTTTATTTTATTTACTACTTTGTTTGCTGCATTATATCAAAATACAAAAAAATTAGTTGCTAGCTTTACTTTATTTACTATCTTGTTTGCGTTCTCTATATTAAAAACACAAAAAAATTAGTTACTTGCATTTACTTTACTTATTTCATCATGTTTCCTCCTAAGTTTATTCTTAAAGATGTACCGGTAGGCCGAGGGTCTATCCTTGGGAAAGATAATATAGAAGATTTTTTCACTCATATTAGTACGGTTGAAGATTTTGAAGATAGACACTTGGTAGAACTTGCTCCTACTTATGAAATTGTTGTTGCTTCTTTAGTACACGCGTTAGAAGCTAGATTTGTTAATCTCAATCCCGTGATTCAACATATGTTTCTTACACTCAGTGATATGGAAGAAGGAGAAAAGAAAGATTTTGTATTAGAAACCCTTCTTAAAGAATTTGGGGGTATAGCAAGAGAAGCTAGAAAAGTCTTTACTAAATATAATATGCTTGGCTCTTATACCAACTTTGCTAGTATCCTTGAAAAGATGGAAAAAGATAGACAAAAGTACACTAATCAAGTTAATTATGAGGGGGATATTAAAACATCAATACCTTGCAAGCTCTTAGGAATGTGCGAGGCACTAGAAAATAGCTATGCTTGGCTTGTTCCCGAAAATTTGTTTGATGAGAATAGCAATCATAAGACTAATGAAAAGGGAGCCTATGAAACTTACATAGATAAGATACAATGCATAGTTGAGAAAACTCCGAACCCCGCTGTTGATGCTTCATCTCTTGATAATACTTGATACACACTTTCTGCGCCTAGCGAAAGGCGTTAAAAAAGCGCTTATGGGAGACAACCCATGATTTTACTTCTGCACTTTTGTTTTATATTTGAGTCTTGGAAGTTGTTACTACTGTAGAAACCTCTCCTTATCTTAATTTTGTTGCATTGTTGTGCCAAGTAAAGTCTTTGATAGTAAGGTTCATACTAGATTTGGATTACTGCGCAGAAACAGATTTCTTGCTGTCACGAATTTGAGCAGTAGTCTCTGTAGGTAACTCAGAAATATCTGCCAATTTACGTGAGTAATCCCTAGATATGTACGCAACTTTCATTCAACTTGAGCATTTTCATCTGAGGAAGTCTGGTGCACCTAAAAAATTCGTCTTTACGAACTGTTCTGTTTTGACAGATTCTGCCTTTTATTTTGCATTGCCTGTTTTGCTATGCTTGATGGATTTCTTTATTCCATTAACTTTCAGTAGCTTTGTGCAATGTCCAGAAGTGTTAAGAATGATTATGTCACCTGAACATGTGAATTTTGATTATGCACTAACCCTCTAATGAGTTGTTTTGAGTTTGGTGTGGAAGAAGTTTTCAAGGATCAAGAGAGGAGGATGATACAATATGATCAAGGAGAGTGAAAGCTCTAAGCTTGGGGATGCCCCGGTGGTTCATCCCTGCATATTTCAAGAAGACTCAAGCATCTAAGCTTGGGGATGCCCAAGGCATCCCCTTCTTCATCGACAACATTATCAGGTTCCTCTAGTGAAACTATATTTTTATTCCGTCACATCTTATGTGCTTTACTTGGAGCGTCTGTTTGTTTTTGTTTTGTTTTGTTTGAATAAAGTTGGATCCTAGAATTCATTGTGTGGGAGAGAGACACGCTCCGCTGTTGCATATGGACAAATATGTCCTTAGCTTTACTCATAATGTTCATGGCGAAGGTTGAAACTGCTTCGTTAATTGTTATATGGTTGGAAACGGGAAATGCTACATGTGGTAATTGGTAGAATGTCTTGAATAATTTGATACTTGGCAATTGTTGTGCTCATATAGATCATGTTTAAGCTCTTGCATCATATACTTTGCACCTATTAGTGAAGAAATACACAGAGCTTGCTAAATTTGGTTTGCATGATAGGTCTCTCTAAGGTCTAGATATTTTCTAGTAAGGGTTTGAACAACAAGGAGGACAGTGTAGAGTCTTATAATGCTTGCAATATGTTTTTATGTGAGTTTTGCTGTACCGGTTCATACTTGTGTTTGCTTCAAATAGCCTTGCTAGCCTAAGCCTTGTATTGAGAGGGAATACTTCTCATGCATCCAAATCCTTGAGCCAATAACTATGCCACTTGTGTCCACCATACCTACCTACTACATGGTATTTCTCCGCCATTCCAAAGTAAATTGCTTGAGTTCTACCTTTAAATTTCTATCCTTTCTCTTTGCAATATATAGCTCATGGGAATAGCCTAAAAACTATTGTGGTATTGAATATGTACTTATGTATCTTATTTCTTATTAAGTTGCTTGTTGTGCTATAACCATGTTCCTGGGGACGCCATCAACTACCCTTTGTTGAATATCATGTGAGTTACTATGCATGTTCGTCTTGTCTGAAGTAAGGGTGATTTATCATGAGTTGAATGGTTTGAGCATGCATATTGTTAGAGAAGAACATTGGGCCGCTAACTAAAGCCATGATCCATGGTGGAAGTTTCAGTTTTGGACAACAATCCTCAATCTCTTATGAGAATATTATCTGTTGTTCAATGCTTATGCATCAAAGAGGAGTCCATTATATGTTGTCTATGTTGTCCCGGTATGTCTAAGTTGAGAATAATCAAAAGCGAGAAATCCAATGCGAGCTTTCTCCTTAGACCTTTGTACAGGCGGCATAGAGGTACCCCTTTGTGATACTTGGTTAAAACATATGTATTGCGATGATAATCCATGTAAATCCGAGCTAATTAGGACAAGGTGCGGGCACTATTGGTATACTATGCATGAGGCTTGCAACTTGTAGGATATCTTATACATAATACATATGCTTTATTACTACCGTTGACAAAATTGTTTCTTGTTTTCAAAATAAAAGCTCTAGCACAAATATAGCAATCAATGCTTCCCTCTTCGAAGGGCCATTCTTCTACCTTTATGTTGAGTCAGTTCACCTACTTCCTTCCATCTTAGAAGCAAACACTTGTGTTAACTGTGCATTGATTCTTACATACTTGCATATTTGCATTCATCATATTACTTTATTTTGACAATTATCCATGAGATATACATGTTACAAGTTGAAAGCAACCACTGAAACTTAATCTTCCTTTGTGTTGCTTCAATGCCTTTACTTTGAATTTACTGCTTTATGAGTTAACTCTTATGCAAGACTTATTGATGCTTGTCTTGAAAGTACTATTCATGAAAAGTTTTTGCTATATGATTCAATTGTTTAACCATTGTCTTTACCATTGCTTCGAATCGCTGCATTCATTACATGTGCTTTACAATAGTATTGATCAAGATTATGATAGCATGTCACTTCAAAATTATCTTTCTTATCGTTTACCTCGACGAGTAGGAACTAAGCTTGGGGATGCTGATACGTCTCCAACGTATCGATAATTTCTTATGTTCCATGCTTGTTTTATGACAATACCTACATGTTTTATACATACTTTATGTCATATTTATGCATTTTCCGGCACTAACCTATTAACAAGATGCCGAAGAGCCATTTGCTGTTTTCTTTTATTTTTTAAATCCTAGTAAGGAAATATTCTCTAATTGGACGAAATCAACGCCCAGGGTCTGTTTTTCCACGAAGCTTCCAGAAGTCCGAAGGGAACGAAGTGGGCGACGAGGCACGCCACAGTAGGGCGGCACGGCCCACCCCCGGCCGCGCCCTAGAGTGTGGGCCCCCGTGCGCCCACCTACCCTTCCGCCGACATAAGCCTTCGTCGATAATTCCGTACCGAGAGCCACGATACGAAACCTTCCAGGAGACGCCGCCGCCGCCAATCCCATCTTGGGGATTCAGGAGATCGCCCGGCACCCGCCGGAATCATCTCCGGAGGACTCTTCACCGCCATGGTCGCCTCCGGAGTGATGTGTGAGTAGTTCACCCTGGACTATGGGTCCATAGCAGTAGCTAGATGGTCGTCTTCTCCTCATTGTGCTATCATTGTCAGATCTTGTGAGATGCCTAACATGATCAAGATCATCTATCTGTAATGCTACATGTTGCGTTTGTTGGGATCCAATGAATATTGAATGCTATGTTATGTTGATTATCAATCTATCATCTATGTGTTGTTTATGATCTTGCATGCTCTCCGTTATTAGTAGAGGCTCTGGCCAAGTCGTTACTTGTAACTCCAAGAGGGAGTATTTATGCTCGATAGTGGGTTCATGCCTCCATTAAATCTGGGACAGTGACAGTTCTAAGGTTGTGGATGTGTTGTTGCCACTAGGGATAAAACATCAATGCTTTGTCTAAGGATGTATTTGTTGATTACATTACGCACCATACTTAATGCAATTGTCTCGTTGTTTGCAACTTAATACCGGAAGGGGTTGGATGCTAACGAAGGTGGACTTTTTAGGCATAGATGCATGCTGGAGGCGGTCACTGTGTACGTAAAAAAGCCCAATTAAACTACTCATCATAACATGTATGTGCATTGTCATGCCATCTTTATTTGTCAATTGCCCAACTGTAATTTGTTCACCCAACATGCTATTTCTTATGGGAGAGACACCACTAGTGAATTGTGGACCCCGGTCCATTCTTTTACATCAAATACAATCTACTGCAATACTCGTTCTACTGTTGCAAACATCATCATCCACACTATACATCTAATCCTTTGTTACAAAACGGTGAGATTGACAACCTCACCGTTTGTTGGGGCAAAGTATTTTGGTTGTGTTGTGCAGGTTCCACGTTGGCGCCGGAATCCCGGTGTTGCGCGCACTACACTCGCCTGCCATCAACCTTCAACGTGCTTCTTGACTCCTACTGGTTCGATAACCTTGGTTTCTTACGAGGAAAAACTTGCCGCTGTACGCATCATACCTTCCTCTTGGGGTTCCCAACGGACGTGTGCTTTACCGTCACAAGCAGCAGAGACGTGGCCACAAGGGAGGCGGCTAGGACTGGCGTGGTTCTGCGCCGGTGAGGCAGGTCAGCGTTGTTGTCTCGTCAAGGACTCGTTCACGGAACGGCGGCGGGGGGGGGGCCCTTGAAATTATATTGCGACGTATAGGTGACTAAACATTCTAATCACCGGCACTAAAATGGAAGAAAGAGCCAAGTGGTATCTCAACTAGATATCATATGCCTCATACTTTATTGGTCGAAAGAAATATTAACATTCAGGGATGGGGTCAGCGAGGCCAGGTAGGATGCACAAGATATTGATATTTGTGTCATCACACCAGGCTCACTGGCCCCACCCCAGAGTGTACAAGTGACCAAAGATTCTAATCATCGGCCAATGCAATTAAGAAGTGCCAACTCAAATAATAGACAACTGAATAGTATGAACTAAATGGAATGCCTCATACTTTGTTGGTCGAAACAAATATTAACATCCAGGGATGGAGTAAGTGAGGCCAGGTAGGATGCACAAGATATTGATATTTGTGCCATCACACCAGGCTCACTTGCTCCACCCCGAGTGTACGAGTGATCGACCAACCATCTAATCATCGGCAAGTACAAAAACACCAACAAACCAGCAACCATGGTGACATAAGTCAAGATGCTCAAACACACATAGCATGCATGGAGCAGATGCTCCAAAGGGATTATTCATCACTTGGTATATAGACCAAGTGATGCTGGCAAAAGAGAGGCCAATCAAGAACCAGTAAATCCAGTAAGTGATAGATATGCCTAAACAAGCAACAACACATAGCATATCCCAGCTAACCAGATGAGACAAGTCTTGGTAGCCAACTTAATCACCTAGCACCACCTAGCCTTTTAAAACCATCAGAAACAGTCCATTTTCTTCAAAGGATACCACAGTGGCATTCATTTACATGATCCCCTACTGTGGATATCTCTATTTTCATCAAAGCCAACAAGAAATAAGGGATTACCATAAGGGATTACTCATCAACTTTTTCCCCTCTAATCTAGCTAGAGTCCTTAAAAGAAATCCATCATAAGCATGGTCAAATACACATATATAGCATGGGGCAGATGCTCCAATTATATATTCATCACTTGGTAATTTGGAGAGCAAACAAGCAGTAGCCATATCACTCAATCCAATAATATAGTAATTTGGATCATAAGGCATCAATTAAGGAGGCAATTAACCAGGGACAAAGGGAAACATTTGATGATCCAGTAAGTGCATGACACTTTGAGCTACCAAGAATAAAGGCCAACAGTGGATAAACATCTGCAAGCAGCTCACACACACATGCAAACACATGTGTTGACAGTAACTAAACAGCAGAAGAACACCACCAGATATTCATGGGTACTTAGGATCAGTAGGGAATTGATAAAGTACAGTGAGGAGCAAGCATACCATCAGAAACTGTCCATTTGAGAGAAATAACATTGGGGTAATGTTAAAATGTTTGTCTCCATATTTGGGAGACATTTTTAATATTGGAGTCTAGCTAATGGAAATCAAGAACTAGTCTTGATCTCCAAATGGTGATTAGAGGGAATTTATTCATCTTAAGCAACATTAGGGACAAATGGGATCATGCAAGGGACTTGGGTCATTTGGATCATAAGGCATCAATTAAGGAGGCAACCAGGGACAAAGGGAAACATTTGATGATCCATTATCATAGGCAACAAAGCAGCAACTTTTCCCCCTCTAATCTAGCTAGAGTCCTTAAAAGAAATCCATCATAAGCATGGTCAAATACACATATATAGCATGGGGCAGATGCTCCAAAGGGATTATATATTCATCACTTGGTAATTTGGAGAGCAAACAAGCAGTAGCCATATCACTCAATCCAATAATATAGTAATTTGGATCATAAGGCATCAATTAAGGAGGCAACCAGGGACAAAGAGACAAAGTAATTTCGTCGAGCACTTTGTGCCCGCACGGGAGAGGAAGAGGGAGGGGAGGGGAGAGGTGGAGCTCACCGACGATGCTGTTGGAGGAGGGGCCGGGTAGAGGAAGAGGGAGGGGCCGGGTAGGGGTGGAGGAGGAGGTTGACGATGATGGCAGGGGTGGAGGAGGAGGAAGACGCGGCGGCTCCTCCTCCTTGACGCGGAGCCGGCCCCTCCTCCTCCATGCGGCGGCCCCTCCTCCTCCACGCCGCAGCGGCTTGTGCTGCTGGTGGCGGGGATGGGTGGAGCGTGGCGGCATGCGGCCCTCGCGGAGGAAGGAGGCGGCGGCGGCGACGACGACGGCGACGCTCACCATGGAAGGCGGCGGCGCGCGGCGGTAGGGAGAGGAAGAGGGGTGGAGGAGGAAGAAGTACGGGCGGGGGGGGGGGGTACGGTTGGATATAGAAGGCGCTATTTCTGTGGCGCACCAGCACAAGTGCGCCACAGAATCAACTACTTCTGTGGCGCACCAGAAACGTGCGCCAGAAACAGTTATTTCTGTGGGCGCGCACGCCATGTGCGCCACAGAAATACCTACACTAATAATTGGTGGTGGCAGGATGTGGGCCCCACATATTTCGTGGCGCACGGTTCAGTAGTGCGCCACAAAAAACTTTATTTGTGGCGCATTCTTTCGTGCGCCAAAAATCTTTCGTATTGGCCCGATAACTAGCCACGGTATGCCTACTTTAAAATTAAGAGTAGTGCAACATTCTTCATGGCGGTTTATGATTTGTTATATATCTTGTGATGTCTTCAGATAAATACAAGATTGTGTCATGAAAGAAAAAAGGTTTGGCGACATTGAAGATTTTATCGTTTTTTTACAATCGTTGGAGACGGTTGGTGTATCTCTATCATGTGCTGTTTATTACTATAACTATATGTGATATTGATTGTGAAAAGAAAAAAAAAACACGAAAAATGCAAGATCCACAACTGTTTTCCTGCTGCAAGGCCAATTTTGATAACTTTGATACAAATATTGTATTTTTTGTCTCCTTTCGTTTAAATTTCACCCCAAGCATTGTATGCGGGGAAACGTCGTATCATTCTTGCGGATCCGGTTCATGTAGCTTGAAATAATCTTTGAAAAAATGATCGCATTGAAACGTCCATGCATAGCGAGCTTGCTACGAGTGTCCCCAAAATATGATCTTAGGAGTATGAAAACGATCATACGGAGTTAAGTTTTAATAAGAAAAACCGAGCCGCAGATTCGGTGAGCTAATTGTAAACAAAAAGAAAAAATATAGTACTACTGAGAAACAGCGCATGTAATTTTCCCAATCAGCACACCTTAAAATAAGCAAGTAATAATTCTTGCATTAGAATCCCATTTTTCCCGCGGCTCCCAATCTTCGGATTTCGTTGCCCACACCGGAGTTCCCATTTCCCGGAGAAACGAAACGAAACGAAAAAGAAGCGCCGGGCCACACCAAAAATCCCTGCGCCCTGATTGGTCCATCGGACCCTCCCACGGATCGCGCTCCCTCCAGGTTCCTATAAATCTCTCCACCTCGCCGCCGATCCATCTCACAATTCAAAGAGCAGCGCGCCGCCCTCCCTTTCGATCCAGCCGCCGACGCCACATCTCGAGTTCGTCGGAGAAGATGGCCGGAAGGAAGGGCGCCGAGAGGAAGAAGGCGGTGACGCGCTCCGCCAAGGCCGGGCTCCAGTTCCCCGTCGGCCGCATCGGGCGCTTCCTCAAGAAGGGCCGCTACGCCCAGCGCGTCGGCTCCGGCGCCCCCGTCTACCTCGCCGCCGTCCTCGAGTACCTCGCAGCAGAGGTAACCGATCAATCTGTCCGAATGCCCCTCCCTCTTCGTCCTTGCTCGCGCTCGACGCCTGGATTGGTTTCTGACGCGGTTGATCTTGGTTCTTCCCTCAGGTCCTGGAGCTGGCCGGGAACGCCGCCAAGGACAACAAGAAGAGCCGCATCATCCCGCGCCACCTGCTGCTCGCCATCCGCAACGACGAGGAGCTCGGCAAGCTGCTCGCCGGCGTCACCATCGCCAACGGCGGGGTGCTGCCCAACATCCAGTCCGTCCTGCTCCCCAAGAAGACCGCCGAGAAGGCCGCGCGCCGCTGAGAAGGAGTCCAAGTCGTCCCCCAAGAAGAAGAAGAAGCCCGCCGCCAAGGAGTAGCCGCGCCTAGCCTACACAGCATAGGGAGGGAGAAAATGTGTTTTGGTTAGGTGTATGTATTGCCGGTACACAAGACAACAGCTGGTTGTGCTTGGCCTCAGTTTTTGCTAATGGAAAGCTGAATCGTTTAGTCCTTTCGATCTTGACTGTCTCAAATCTTTCGTTTGGCTGTCGTGTATCCCAAATGATGCTGCTCATACTTACCGGATCTCGAACTTGATGCGTCCACGCGATCTGTTTCCCTGGTCAAGTTTTCTTGCTAATTTGGTTTTGGCGTGCTGTCAATTGTGAAAGTTTTGAGGGCGATCTGATTTCGGATAGTCAATTAGATGCATCAGCCAATTTGGGGATTATTTATAGGGTTTATGGGAGATCTCTAATTGGTGAAAGACAGTGGTGCTCTGTGCGGTTACATTCGGGATGCTGCTGAACCGAAACGATGCATTCTCTGCTCCAAATTGTTTGTTGGATTGCATTGATCGGTTTCTCATATTGTGTTCAGTTTTTGGCCAATTTGTTTGATGCCATGACCGGGATCTCTTCTCTGTTTGAGATAGGATGGACTTCCTGTTACATAAGGTAATTAGCGAACCTACTGAAGATGGGTTTCCTGCTAGAAAAATGTCGAGTTCTTGCTAATGGAGGCTGAAAATAAATCTTCACTGTGTCAATCTGTTGTTCGAATGTCGTGTACTGTAGTTGCACTGACTGAGAACAAGATTCAAGTATGTGCACTCTTACGAGACGAGTTACGAGGAGAGTATTCCTGGTCTGGCTTATGCCTATGCATCTACCTGTGCTGCCAAGGTACCAAATGGAGTTGCTTTCTGAGAAGGTAGAAGGGAACGAGAGATTCTGCTCATTTGTGTGCTGGAGCATACATGTAGTATTGCTTTGTTGGAACAAACATTAGAGCATCAGCCGTCTCCTCGAGCCATTTTTTGCATCGGAACGTTTGAAACGCGCTCCGGGTTCTCGTTTTCACTCGGATTTGGGCTTCCATCCATCCGGCGAGTCCATGTTAACCCCGCCCCCCGGGGAGCGCTCGTGTAGTCCGGAGAAAACAATAGCGCGGGAATTGTCTGGTGGCCCCGACTTTTCGGCGACAGAGGCCGATCTTCGTCCTCCTCGCATCATCTTCCCGAGATACGGCACGCATGCGTTTGGGGAAGTTTTTAATCTTATAGATTGAAGAAATTTGCAGGCGCGCGTGCAACAAACAAATTACATATACATACTTGGAAAAAACATAAATAATATATATATAAAAACTTTGAAAAAAAATTAAACTACTACTTCCTTGATGGCCCGCCTCATCGTCCTCACGCTGGCACTTCCGGCTCGTCACTGATACGTCTCCGACGTATCGATAATTTCTTATGTTCCATGCCACATTATTGATGATATCTACCATTTTTATGCATACTTTATGTCATATTTATGCATTTTCTGGAACTAACCTATTAACGAGATGCCGAAGAGCCAGTTGTTATTTTCTTTTTTTGGTTTCAGAAATCCTAGTAAGGAAATATTCTCGGAATTGACGAAATCAACGCCCAGGGGCCTATTTTAGCACGAAGCTTCCAGAAGACCGAAGAGGAGACGAAGTGGGGCCACGAGGTGGCCAGACGACAGGGCGGCGCGGCCCAAGGGGGGCCCGCGCCGGCCTAGTGTCTGGGCCCTCGTGTGGCCCCCTGACCTGCCCTTCCGCCTACATATAGCCTTCGTCGCGAAACCCCCAGTACCGAGAGCCACGATACGGAAAACCTTCCAGAGACGCCGCCGCCGCCAATCCCATCTCGGGGATTCAGGAGATCGCCTCCGCACCCTGCCGAGAGGGGATTCATCTCCGGAGGACTCTACACCGCCATGGTCGCCTCCGGAGTGATGAGTGAGTAGTTCACCCTGGACTATGGGTCCATAGCAGTAGCTAGATGGTTGTCTTCTCCTCATTATGCTTCATTGTCGGATCTTGTGAGCTGCCTAACATGATCAAGATCATCTATCTGTAATGCTATATGTTGTGTTTGTTGGGATCCGATGGATAGAGAATACTATGTTATGTTGATTATCAATCTATTATCTATGTGTTGTTTATGATCTTGCATGCTCTCCGTTATTAGTAGAGGCTCTGGCCAAGTTTTTACTCTTAACTCCAAGAGGGAGTATTTATGCTCGATAGTGGGTTCATGTCTCCGTGAATCTGGGGGAGTGAGAGAAACCTCTAAGGTTATGGATGTGCTGTTGCCACTAGGGATAAAACATTGATGCTATGTCCGAGGATGTAGTTATTGATTACATTACGCACCATACTTAATGCAATTGTCTGTTGTTTGCAACTTAATACCGGAAGGGGTTCGGATGATAACCTGAAGGTGGACTTTTTAGGCATAGATGCATGCTGGATAGCGGTCTATGTACTTTGTCGTAATGCCCAATTAAATCTCACTATACTCATCATATCATGTATGTGCATGGTCATGCCCTCTCTATTTGTCAATTGCCCAACTGTAATTTGTTCACCCAACATGCTATTTATCTTATGGGAGAGACACCACTAGTGAATTGTGGACCCCGGTCCATTCTTTACATCTGAAATACAATCTACTGCAATTGTTCTTTACTATTCTCTGCAAACAATCATCATCCACACTATACATCTAATCCTTTGTTACAGCAAGCCGGTGAGATTGACAACCTCACTGTTTCGTTGGGGCAAAGTACTTTGGTTGTGTTGTGCAGGTTCCACGTTGGCGCCGGAATCCCTGGTGTTGCGCCGCACTACATCTCGCCATCAACCTTCAACGTGCTTCTTGACTCCTACTGGTTCGATAAACCTTGGTTTCTAACTGAGGGAAACTTGCTGCTCTACGCATCACACCTTCCACTTGGGGTTCCCAACGGCGTGCTACGCGTGTCAAGCTAAATTTCTGGCGCCGTTGCCGGGGAGATCAAGACACGCTGCAAGGGAGTCTCCACATCCCAATCTCTTTACTTTGTTTTTGTCTTACTTTATTTTATTTACTACTTTGTTTGCTGCATTAAATCAAAATACAAAAAAATTAGTTGCTAGTT
Organism: Lolium multiflorum; assembly: GCA_030979885.1. Classification (NCBI taxonomy): domain Eukaryota; kingdom Viridiplantae; phylum Streptophyta; class Magnoliopsida; order Poales; family Poaceae; genus Lolium; species Lolium multiflorum. The sequence goes on along the minus strand of CM061753.1, from coordinate 45,152,580 downwards.
TTACTTTATTTGCTATCTTGTTTGCCATATTAAAAACACAAAAAATTAGTTACTTGCATTTACTTATTTCAACATGTTTCCTTTTAATTTCACTGTAAAAGATATACCTGTGGGACAAGGGTCTATAATTGGAAGAGATAATATAGAAGAATTTTTCACCCACGTTAGTATGCATGAAGATCTTAAAGATATACCCCTTGCAAAAGCTGTCCCTACTTATGAAGATGCCTCTGTTTGTTTGGTACGCATGATGGAAGCTAGATTTATTAGTCTCAACCCCATGATACAACACATGTTTCTTACACTTTCTGATATGGAGAGGGGAGAGAAGAGAGATTTTGTTCTAAAAGTCTTAGTGCGAGAATTTGCGGATATAGCTAAAGAAGCTAGAAAAGTTTTTAGTAAGCATGATAGGCTTGGCATGATCACCGATTTTAAAAGAACACTTGAAAAGATGGATATGGATAGAATTAAGTATACTAATAATGTTAATAATGGTGGGGAGATTAAAGCACCAATACCATGTAAGCTCCTAGCAATGCATGAGGCACTAGAAAATAACTATGCATGGCTTGTTCCTGAAAATTTGTTTGATGAGAGTAGCAAGCCCAAGACTAATGAAAAGGGAGCCGCTGAAACTTATGTATCCAATATACTATGCATGGTTGAGAAAACTCCACACCCCGCTGTAGATGCACCATCTCTTGATAATACTTGATACACACTTTCTGCGCCTAGCTGAAAGGCGTTAAAGAAAAGCGCTTATGGGAGACAACCCATGTTTTTACTACACCTTTATTTTTTATTTTGAGTCTTGGAAGTTGTTTACTACTGTAGCAAACTTTCCTTATCTTAGTTTTGTGCATTGTTGTGCCAAGTAAAGTCGTTGATAGTAAGGTTCATACTAGATTTGGATTACTGCGCAGAAACAGATTTCTTTGCTGTCACGAATCTGGGCCTAATTCTCTGTAGGTAACTCAGAAAATTAAGCCAATTTACGTGAGTGATCCTCAGATATGTACGCAACTTTCATTCAATTTGAGCATTTTCATTTGAGCAAGTCTGGTGCCTCAATAAAATTCATCTTTACGAACTGTTCTGTTTTGACAGATTCTGCCTTTTATTTCGCATTGCCTGTTTTGCTATGCTTGATGGATTTTTCGATTCCATTGACTTTCAGTAGCTTTGTGCAATGTCCAGAAGTATTAAGAATGATTATGTCACATCTGAACATGTATATTTTAATTGTGCACTAACCCTCTAATGAGTTGTTTTGAGTTTAGTGTGGAGGAAGTTTTCAAGGATCAAGAGAGGGAGATGATACAACATGATCAAGGAGAGTGAAAGCTCTAAGCTTGGGGATGCCCCGGTGGTTCACCCCTGCATATTTCAAGAAGACTCAAGCGTCTAAGCTTGGGGATGCCCAAGGCATCCCCTTCTTCATCGACAACATTATCAGGTTCCTCCCCTGAAACTATATTTTTATTCCATCACATCTTATGTACTTTGCTTGGAGCGTCGGTTTGTTTTTGTTTTTGTTTTGTTTGAATAAAATGGATCCTAGCATTCTTTGTGTGGAGAGAGACACGCTCCGCTGTTGCATATGGACAAGTATGTCCTTAGGCTTTACTCATAGTATTCATGGCGAAGGTTGAATCTTCTTCGTTAAATTATTATATGGTTGGAATTGGAAAATGATACATGTAGTAATTGCTAAAATGTTTTGGATAATTTGATACTTGGCAATAGTTTTGCTCATGTTTAAGCTCTTGCATCATATACTTTGCACCTATTAATGAAGAAATACATAGAGCTTGCTAAAATTTGGTTTGCATAATTGGTCTCTCTAAAGTCTAGATAATTTTTAGTATTGAGTTTGAACAACAAGGAAGACGGTGTAGAGTCTTATAATGTTTACAATATGTCTTTTATGTGAGTTTTGCTGCACCGGTTCATCCTTGTGTTTGTTTCAAATAACCTTGCTAGCCTAAACCTTGTATCGAGAGGGAATACTTCTCATGCATCCAAAATCCTTGAGCCAACCACTATGCCATTTGTGTCCACCATACCTACCTACTACATGGTATTTCTCCGCCATTCCAAAGTAAATTGCTTGAGTGCTACCTTTAAAATTTCTATCCTCTACCTTTACAATATATAGCTCATGGGACAAATAGCCTAAAACTATTGTGGTATTGAATATGTACTTATGCACTTTATCTCTTATAAGTTGCTTGTTGTGCGATAACCATGTTCCTGGGGACGCCATCAACTATTCTTTGTTGAATATCATGTGAGTTGCTATGCATGTTCGTCTTGTCTGAAGTAAGGGTGATTTACCGCTAGAATGGTTAGAGCATGCATAATGTTAGAGAAGAACATTGGGCCGCTAACTAAAGCCATGATCCATGGTGGAAGTTTCAGTTTTGGACAAATATCCTCAATCTCATATGAGAAAATTAATTGTTGCTAAATGCTTATGCATTAAAGAGGATTCCATTATCTGTTGTCTATAGAGGTACCCCTTTGTGACACTTGGTTAAAACATGTGTATTGCGATGATAATCCCGGTAATCGAAGCTAATTAGGACAAGGTGCGGGCACTATTAGTATACTATGCATGAGGCTTGCAACTTGTAAGATATAATTTACATAACACATATGCTTTATTACTACCGTTGACAAAATTGTTTCTTGTTTTCAAAACCAAAGCTCTAGCACAAATATAGCAATCGATGCTTTCCTCTTTGAAGGACCTTTCTTTTACTTTTATGTTGAGTCAGTTCACCTATCTCTCTCCACCTCAAGAAGCAAACACTTGTGTGAACTGTGCATTGATTCCTACATACTTGCATATTGCACTTGTTATATTACTTTACATTTACAATTATCCATGAGATATACATGTTATAAGTTGAAAGCAACCGCTGAAACTTAATCTTCCTTTGTGTTGCTTCAATGCCTTTACTTTGAATTATTGCTTTATGAGTTAACTCTTATGCAAGACTTATTGATGCTTGCCTTGAAAGTACTATTCATGAAAAGTCTTTGCTATATGATTCATTGTTTACTCATGTCATTTACATTGTTTTGATCGCATTCACTACATATGCTTACAATAGTATGATCAAGGTTATGATGGCATGTCACTCCAGAAATTATCTTTGTTATCGTTTACCTGCTCGGGACGAGCAGAAACTAAGCTTGGGGATGCTGATACGTCTCCGACGTATCGATAATTTCTTATGTTCCATGCCACATTATTGATGATATCTACATGTTTTATGCATACTTTATGTCATATTTATGCATTTTCTGGAACTAACCTATTAACGAGATGCCGAAGAGCCAGTTGCTGTTTTCTGCTGTTTTTGGTTTCAGAAATCCTAGTAAGGAAATATTCTCGGAATTGGACGAAATCAACGCCCAGGGGCCTATTTTACCACGAAGCTTCCAGAAGACCGAAGAGGAGACGAAGTGGGGCCATGAGGTGGCCAGACCACAGGGCGGCGCTGTCGAGGGTACTCCTCGCCAATGCCCTCCGATAGGGGCTTAGGGTTGATGGAATCCTGTAGGCTGACACGAGACATCGGTTCACAGACAAGCGGGAGAGCGATTTACCCAGGTTCGGGGCCCTCGATGAGGTAAAACCCTTACGTCCTGCCTGTCTGTTCTTTGATTATGAAAACAATGGGTTACAATGGGGTGCCAAATAGTTCGGCTGAGATCTAGGCGAGATTGCTGTTGCTAGGGTTACCTAGCTCTAAGCTTTTCCTGGCTAAGATTGCTAAGATTGTTCGTGTCCTCGGCAGCCCCTCTCCTGGCCTTTATATAGGAGGCCAGGTCTCAAGAGGTCTAACCGAATACGACTAGATTTACAATAGTTTAGATCCAATCTTTCCTTGTTTGTTCGCTTCCTTGTCTTGCCCGTCAAGGAATCTTCTGGTGCGCCGACCTAGTGGCCCATCTAGCCTTCGGGTGTCTTCATGGGCCTCCAGTTGGTCAATACAGGATAGGGCAACGTCGGTTACTCGAAGGGTAATGCCCACGTCAGTAGCCCCCGAGTGTCTAGCCGAAGATAATTCGGGTAGAGACTAATGCATGTCCTCTCATGATATTCTTCTCCTTCATTGTTCTTGTTCATCTTGATTCTGCTTCATCTTCTTTTATCGGGTGCGCGTCAGCGCTCCCGATGGGAGTAGCCCCCGAGTCTAGGTACGGATGCTTGCAATCCGTGCATAGACTCAAGTTGTACTACTCGAATACTTTCCTCTGCCGAGTTTTTTCGCAAGTCTTCGTAGGCCATCCGATACATTTTCTTTACGCAAAGGATAATGAGTAACGTGCCCAACTTTTGTTGGTTAACTGCCGATGGCAAAACAACGTTACTCTACACAGAATCAAGTCCCCGGGCATGATCCTGGAGTGCAAAAAACTTTTATTGGATGTACATCATGCGCTCCCGATGGGAGTGTCTAGGTGTAATCGCTTGTAACCGAGAGCAGACTCAGTCCTTTTTCCTTCGACTGCTTATTCTGTCGAGTCTTCCTTTTTATCGGGTGCGCGTCAGCGCTCCCGATGGGAGTAGCCCCCGAGTCCAGGTTCGGATGCTTGCAATCCGTGCGTGGACTCAAATTCTTCATCCGATAACTTTTTATGTTTCCTTCGAATGCTTCCAATTTATGACGTCATTGCTGACGTGTAACTACTGCGGGCTGATTTGACGGGTCTCATCATGACGGGCTAGCCCTAGCTCTGTTCAATCAGTGTTTTAGGGCTAGACCACTATACGCGTAACGATCGAGGTGGCTCCTCGATTTTCGCACAATCGTGGGCGTAGTGGGCCGTCAGTTCCTCCCCTTCCTCAAGCGCCACGTGCTTACTTAACTCTTAACTTCTTCTTAAAATCTCCAAAGGGCAAAAAATTCTCAATCTTCTCCACGGTTCCCGCAGCATCTCCTCATTCTCCCTCTTCTTCCTTCTTTCGCCATTGTCGCGCCGCCGCCACAGTTTCAATCTTCCTCAGATCTCGCGATGGTGAAGAAGAAGAATACCGCCGCCGCCGCTAGCTCCACCAGCGGAGGTGCCGCTGCCAAGTCCTCCTCTTCTCTTCCGAAGGGGAGCGCTCCGAGCGCCCCTCCCCCAGCTCCGGCGCCGCCAGCGCCGTCGAGCTCAATGGTCAAACCTGGGGACTGGGTAGCTTCAACCGTCACCAAGCGTGACGAAAAGAGGTCCCGAAGCTTAGGATTGATATCCTCCGACGCGGGAGATGTGATCCTTCCAGGTGCGATCTCTCGGCCTGATCCTCCTGCTGGATTTTCTGTGATGTTCTTATCTTTTCTTCATCGAGGCCTTTCGCTCCCCACTCATGGATTCCTCCTCCATCTCTTGCGGACGTACGAAATCCAATTATGGCAACTTACCCCCAACTCAATCCTCCATGTTGCTGTGTTCATCACCCTTTGCGAGGCGTTTTTGGGTATTGAACCTCATTTCGGGCTGTGGAAGAAGATCTTCTATGTGAAGAGATACAGCAGTAGTAATGGGTACTTTGTCACCGGAGGAGTAGGTTTTGTTGCTCGCTCAGAAGTTAATTACTTTAATTTCCCAATGAGAGAGTCCGTGCAAGGATGGAGGTTGAAATGGTTTTACGTCAAAGATTCCTCGTCACCCGAGTGTCGACTCCCCTGCTATGCCGACGTTTCTGAAGCCAAGCCCAAGGACTCTTGGAAGAACATCCTCTCAGCCGACGAAAGGGCCTCAGCCGAAGAATTGTTCGCCAAATTCCTTCGAATCAAAGAGGCTGACGGCCAAACTATGATTGGTACGGAGGTGGCAGCAGTTTTCCTGAAGCGCCGAATCCAACCAGTCATGGCCAGAGTTCACCCGATGTGGTTGTACTCAGGTCCAAAGGATGAGACCAGGATTAATGCTGCCGATCTATCAGAAAAAGAGTTGCTTGATGAAGTTCGTCGTCTTACTTCCTTCAACCAGGAAGATTCGATTCCGCTGATCTCTTCTTATGCTCCCCTTGACGTTGATCATCCACCATCAGGGGTATTTTCCTTTCTTCACATCTCTACTATAGCTTCTTGTTTAGCCGACATGATTACCTTTGTTCTTACTTGTCATTTTTCTTTGCCAGATCCCTATGGCTTCTGAAAATACACGTGATTCACCGGATGATACTTCCGAGGGGAGAGGCTCCTCAATCCCTGTAGATTTTCACACCACCGATCAAACAGGTCTAGAGGATGAATATAATGGTCCGATGAATCTTGAAGTTGCCTACGCTGATCTTCCCTCCTCAGCCGATAACACTTGTATCGCAGATGGATCAGTGCGTAACGTCGACACTGATCGTGATACTTTTGTTGATGCAGCTGCGGAAGGGGCCAGAGCTTCTCCTGCGAAGAGATCAACCGGCGGCTTTGCCGATGAAGATGATCTCTTTGACATGTAAGTAGTTTTTTTCTGAAAGTTATACTGTGCCTTTTTTACTTTTCATACTCCTGTTATAATCACAGTCGACTGTTTACTTTTGCAGTGACGAGGGCTTTATCGAGCCTCCTCCTAAAAAGGCCAAGTCTGATGCCGTTTCGCCGGTCGTGGTGGCTTCCGAAGCTTCGGCTCCTAAGGCTGCCCCCATGGCTCAAGCATCGACTGCGTCTTCCCTTTCCAAAGGGAAGGATATTTCTCCAACTGCTGCTACTGCGGCTCCTTTTTCTGTAAGTCCTCTTCTGATCTTAATACAGATTTCTTGGAGCGTGCCTTGTTTAATTGTTTTTCTTTCTCTCTTAAGGACCTGCGTGGCGTTATCTCTTCTCTGGAGGTTTTCGCCTCCCGATTCACTTCTCTAGAGGCTGACAAAGTTCGGCTGCAAGAGGAAGTCGAATCTTCCTCCTCAAAACTGGATGGCGCAGTCAAGATAGCTGCCGCGGCTCGCCAAGAGATTGATTCTCTGAAGGAGGAGCTGGCCAGACTGAAAGGGAAGCTGAAGGAGGAGGAAGCATCCAGGCTGGTGGCTGAGGCTCGAGCAGCCGAAAAGGATGAAGTCCTTCGTCAATCTTCTTTGGCCTTGCTTGGTAATCTCTAACATACTTCTGTCGAGTGACGTTCTTATGGATTTAAACTTTTTGTCAATGACTGAATTTTTCCCTTCCTTTCTACTGCAGAGGCAGCAAACATTCCTGTCGATGCCCTGGAGAGAGTTCCAAATAACTCCCCAGCGAACGCTGTGTCAACGATTCTCGCTTCTCACCAGCTTACACAAGAGCTTCTTGTGAAGGGGAAGGGTGCTCTGGCGCGGATGCACTCGATGATCTTCCCCAAGATCAAGCAAGAGAAGACCCTGGGACAGCTGATCGATACCTTCGCGGTTGACACCAAGGAGGTCATCGAGGTATTCAAGCGTACATCGCGCACTTTTGGTGCTGTCCTTGCCTTCCAACTTATGATGGGTTACGGCTTTAAGGGTGACATCGAGGAAATGACTAAGGGGCTTCCAAAAGAGCAAGACGGGCAGCCTGTTGATTTGAGCACCTTTAAGGCGTCTGCTCTTACTTGTGCCCGTCAGCTCCTTGAACTGGTTTCATCAAGGAAATCATCGACTGGCCCTAGTTCATCGACTCAAACTCAGCTCCCTTGATTCTTGTAACAAACTTGTGCCTTGAGCTGATGTGAAACATTGTTCTGCCGCAAAACTCATGCTTTGTAATAAACTCCGTGCTAGCATTGTTGTTAGCACACTTTTGTTATGATATCACTTTCTTGCACTTCTCCCGATGGGAGTTATTTTGGATGTTCGGCTGTACCATATCCATCACCTCTTTATAACCAGTATTTTCTGCAGGTCTTCCCAGTACCCTCGTTTGCAGACGACTCGTCGGGTGCTCTTCCTGAAAGCGATCGGATCCAGCGCATGAAAGACCGGATCACGCAGATGGAAAAGGATTTACGCAGCACTTATGCTTTAGCTGCCATCATCAATAAAAAGAGCGAGATTGCAGCCGACGTGGAGCGGTACACTCTTGGCGAACTGCATAAGGCTACCGAAAGTTTAAACTGTAAGTTTCCTGATCCCTTTGCCTGTTTGCTAGCAACTTCTTGTCTGAGTCTTGACTAATTCTTTTGGCAGTCATAGCGTTGAACCATGCGGAAGAGAACAAGCGGATACACGAGCGGGTGCATGCTTTGACTCAGCTTTCCTCATCCGAAGAAATTTTCTGGCGGGAACACTCGAAGGCCTCGGCTGTCGTCAAATTTCAGGATCGAGTGCAACAGGTCCACCAGTTCTTCGACAAGTGCTACAAGGCTATGAGGGTAGTTTGGAAAACAATGTTTCCTCTGAATGCAGTTCCTCCTACCCTCTTGACTTTGATGTCTGAATTTGGGAGCGCCAAGAAGGTTCGGGAGCTGGTAAGATCTCAAGTCTTTGCAGGGGCCAAGTGCACGCTTGCCCTTGTGCTTGCTTGTTATCCTTCGGCTTGCTTGTTGTCTATCGCCAATGCAACTGGTGATCTCGAGGAGCTGTACCCGAAGGTTTTAGCACCTGCCCATATAATTGTCGACAGGCTTGAGGAGATGTCAAAGGTACCTGAGGAAAAGGAAACTCCGCAAGGGTGATGTAAAGGTGTAAAATTACTTTTGTAAATTGTTTTGGCTAGTCCATCCGAGTGTTCGGATTTTTGAGCCGCAACTTTTTGTCTGGTTGATACATGAATATGTACTTTTACCATGCCGTTGGCAAATACTCAAAGGGGCGAAGCTTAATTGCCCGTTGGATGTATGTGTACTAGTTGGTTAGTGATGGCGTGTAACTCACACGTTCGTTGGGAACCCCAAGAGGAAGGTATGATGCGCACAGCAGCAAGTTTTCCCTCAGAAAGAAACCAAGGTTTATCGAACCAGGAGGAGCCAAGAAGCACGTTGAAGGTCGATGGCGGCGGGATGTAGTGCGGCGCAACACCAGGGATTCCGGCGCCAACGTGGAACCTACACAACACAACCAAAGTACTTTGCCCCAACGAAACAGTGAGGTTGTCAATCTCACCGGCTTGCTGTAACAAAGGATTAACCGTATTGTGTGGAAGATGATTGTTTGCGAGAAAACAGTAGAACAAGTATTGCAGTAGATTGTATTTCAGTAAAGAGAATTGGACCGGGGTCCACAGTTCACTAGAGGTGTCTCTCCCATAAGACGAACAGCATGTTGGGTGAACAAATTACAGTTGGGCAATTGACAAATAAAGAGAGCATGACCATGCACATACATATCATGATGAGTATAGTGAGATTTAATTGGGCATTACGACAAAGTACATAGACCGCCATCCAACCGCATCTATGCCTAAAAAGTCCACCTTCAGGTTATCATCCGAACCCCCTCCAGTATTAAGTTGCAAAGCAACAGACAATTGCATTAAGTATGGTGCGTAATGTAATCAACAACTACATCCTTAGACATAGCATCAATGTTTTATCCCTAGTGGCAACAACACAACACAACCTTAGAACTTTCTGTCACTGTCCCAGGTGTCAATGCAGGCATGAACCCACTATCGAGCATAAATACTCCCTCTTGGAGTTACAAGCATCTACTTGGCCAGAGCATCTACTAGTAACGGAAAGCATGCAAGATCATAAACAACACGTAGATATAACTTTGATAATCAACATAACAAGTATTCTCTATTCATCGGATCCCAACAAACGCAACATATAGAATTACATAGATGATCTTGATCATGTTAGGCAGCTCACAAGATCCGACAATGATAGCACAATGGGGAGAAGACAACCATCTAGCTACTGCTATGGACCCATAGTCCAGGGGTAGACTACTCACACATCACACCGGAGGCGACCATGGCGGCGTAGAGTCCTCCGGGAGATGATTCCTCTCCGGCAGGGTGCCGGAGGCGATCTCCTGGATCCCCCGAGATGGGATCGGCGTTGGCGGCGTCTCTGGAAGGTTTTCCGTATCGTGGCTCTCGGTACTGGGGGTTTCGTCACGGAGGCTTTAAGTAGGCGGAAGGGTAGGTCAAGAGGCGGCACAGGGGCCCCAGACCACAGGCCGGCACGGCCAAGGGGTGGGCCGCGCCGCCCTAGGGTTTGGCCACCCCGTGGCCCCTCTTCGTCTCGTCTTCGGACTTCTGGAAGCTTCATGGAAAAATAGGCCCCTGGGCGTTGATTTCGTCCAATTCCGAGAATATTTCCTTACTAGGATTTCTGAAACCAAAAACAGCAGAAAACAGCAACTGGCACTTCGGCATCTTGTTAATAGGTTAGTTCCAGAAAATGCACGAATATGACATAAAGTGTGCATAAAACATGTAGATAACATCAATAATGAGGCATGGAACATAAGAAATTTTCGATACGTCGGAGACGTATCAGCATCCCCAAGCTTAGTTCTGCTCGTCCCGAGCAGGTAAAACGATAACAAAGATAATTTCTGGAGTGACATGCCATCATAACCTTGGTCTTACTATTTGTAAAGCATATGTAGTGAATGCAGTGATCAAAACAATGTATATGACATGAGTAAACAAGTGAATCATAAAGCAAAGACTTTTCATGAATAGCACTTCAAGACAAGCATCAATAAGTCTTGCATAAGAGTTAACTCATAAAGCAATAATTCAAAGTAAAGGCATTGAAGCAACACAAAGGAAGATTAAGTTTCAGCGGTTGCTTTCAACTTGTAACATGTATATCTCATGGATAATTGTCAATGCAAAGCAATATAACAAATACAATATCAGGGTTTTCGCGACGGAGGCTTTAAATAGGCGAAGAGGCGGCGCCAGAGGGTCGAAGGGGCGACCACACCATATGGCGGTGCGGCCAGGGCCTGGGCCGCGCTGCCTATGGTCCGGGGGCCCCCCCCTCTGGTCCTTCTCGTGTGTTCGGATGCTTCCGGTGAAAATAGGAACCTGGGCGTTGATTTCGTCCGATTCCGAGAATATTTCGTTACTAGGATTTCTGAAACCAAAAACAGCAGAAAACAGAACTGGCACTTCGGCATCTTGTTAATAGGTTAGTTCCAGAAAATGCACGAATATGACATAAAGTCTGCATAAAACATGTAGATAACATCAATAATGAGGCATGGAACATAAGAAATTATCGATACGTCGGAGACGTATCAGCATCCCCAAGCTTAGTTCCGAGCAGGTAAAACGATAACAAAGATAATTTCTGGAGTGACATGCCATCATAACCTTGGTCATACTATTTGTAAAGCATATGTAGTGAATGCAGCGATCAAAACAATGTATATGACATGAGTAAACAAGTGAATCATAAAGCAAAGACTTTTCATGAATAGCACTTCAAGACAAGCATCAATAAGTCTTGCATAAGAGTTAACTCATAAAGCAATAATTCAAAGTAAAAGCATTGAAGCAACACAAAAGAAGATTAAGTTTCAGCGGTTGCTTTCAACTTGTAACATGTATATCTCATGGATATTGTCAACATAGAGTAATATAATAAGTGCAATAAGCAAGTATGTAGGAATCAATGCACAGTTCACACAAGTGTTTGCTTCTTGAGGTGGAGAGAAATAGGTGAACTGACTCAACATTGAAAGTAAAAGAATGGTCCTCCATAGAGTAAAAGCATCGATTTCTATATTTGTGCTAGAGCTTTGATTTTGAAAACATGAAACAATTTTGTCAACGGTAGTAATAAAGCATATGTATCATGTAAATTATATCTTACAAGTTGCAAGCCTCATGCATAGTGTACTAATAGTGCCCGCACCTTGTCCTAATTAGCTTGGACTACCGGATCATCACAATGCACTGTTTTAACCAAGTGTCACAAAGGGGTACCTCTATGCCGCCTGTACAAAGGTCTAAGGAGAAAGCTCGCATTGGATTTCTCGCTATTGATTATTCTTCAACTTAGACATCCATACCGGGACAACATAGACAACAGATAATGGACTCCTCTTTTATGCATAAGCATGTAACAACAATTAATAATTTTCTCATTTGAGATTGAGGATATATGTCCAAAACTGAAACTTCCACCATGGATCATGGCTTTAGTTAGCGGCCCAATGTTCTTCTCTAACATATGCATGCTTAACCATAAGGTGGTAGATCTCTCTTACTTCAGACAAGATGGACATGCATAGCAACTCACATGAAATTCAACAATGAATAGTTGATGGCGTCCCCAGTGAACATGGTTATCGCACAACAAGCAACTTAATAAGAGATAAAGTGCATAATTACATATTCAATACCACAATAGTTTTTAAGCTATTTGTCCCATGAGCTATATATTGCAAAGGTGAATGATGGAATTTTAAAGGTAGCACTCAAGCAATTTACTTTGGAATGGCGGAAAATACCATGTAGTAGGTAGGTATGGTGGACACAAATGGCATAGTGGTTGGCTCAAGTATTTTGGATGCATGAGAAGTATTCCCTCTCGATACAAGGTTTAGGCTAGCAAGGTTTATTTGAAACAAACACAAGGATGAACCGGTGCAGCAAAACTCACATAAAAGACATATTGAAAACATTATAAGACTCTACACCGTCTTCCTTGTTGTTCAAACTCAATACTAGAAATTATCTAGACCTTAGAGAAACCAAATATGCAAACCAAATATTAGCATGCTCTATGTATTTCTTCATTAATGGGTGCAAAGCATATGATGCAAGAGCTTAATCATGAGCACAACAATTGCCAAGTATCACATTACCCAAGACATTAATAGCAATTACTACATGTATCATTTTCCAATTCCAACCATATAACAATTTAACGAAGGAGAAACTTCGCCATGAATACTATGAGTAGAAACCAAGGACATACTTGTCCATATGCTACAGCGGAGCGTGTCTCTCTCCCATAAAGTGAATGCTAGGATCCATTTTATTCAAACAAAACAAAAAAAACAAAAACAAACCGACGCTCCAAGAAAAAGCACATAAGATGTGATGGAATAAAAATATAGTTTCAAGGAACCTGATAATGTTGTCGATGAAGAAGGGGATGCCTTGGGCATACCCAAGCTTAGACGCTTGAGTCTTCTTGATATATGCAGGGGTGAACCACTGGCATCCCCAAGCTTAGAGCTTTCACTCTTCTTGATCATGTTGCATCATACTCCTCTCTTGATCCTTGAAAACTTCCTCCACACCAAACTCGAAACAACTCATTAGAGGGTTAGTGCACAATAAAAATTAACATATTCAGAGGTGACACAATCATTCTTAACACTTCTGGACATTGCATAATGCTACTGGACATTAGTGGATCAAAGAAATTCATCCAATATAGCAAAAGAGGCAATGCGAAATAAAAGGCAGAATCTGTCAAAACAGAACAGTTCGTATTGACGAATTTTAAAATGGCACCAGACTTGCTCAGATGAAAATGCTCAAATTGAATGAAAGTTGCCTACATATCTGAGGATCATGCACGTAAATTGGCTTAATTTTCTGAGCTACCTACAGGGAGGTAGACCCAGATTCGTGACAGCAAAGAAATCTGGAACTGTGCAGTAATCCAAATCTAGTACTTACTTTTCTATCAACGACTTTACTTGGCACAACAAAACACAAAACTAAGATAAGGAGAGGTTGCTACAGTAGTAAACAACTTCCAAGACACAAAATAAAAACAAAGTACTGTAGGTAAAAACATGGGTTGTCTCCCATAAGCGCTTTTCTTTAACGCCTTTCAGCTAGGCGCAGAAAGTCATCAAGTATTATCGGAGGGTGGTGTATCATTATTATGAGCTCCCCCATCCGCAGTGGTACTAAGGGTTTTGTCAATTTTAGGCCTATAATAATACTTCTTTGGTTTAGGCACTTTAGAGACATACATAAACTTTTGCTCCTTACCCACATAAGCTTTCTCCTTATATTTAAGAGATGAAAATGTTGAACCCAAGGTTCCCATAGCTTTTTCAAGTTCATCAATCCTATTGATTTGATCATCATGGACAACACAAGTTCCTAGGACACTAATTCTTTCATCAATTCCTACTAAGGATTTATCAAGTTCATCAGTTTTATCAAGTAACACTTCCAATTTAGCTTCAATACTTGGAAATTTTTTCTCTATGGTTTCCAATTTTTTCATAACATTTTCAAGAGAGATTTCAGTTTTAACTTTATCAACAGGGGGTATTCCAAATAGACTCTCAATAATGCAGCTAGCTTCTAATGCAGGGGTACTTAAGAAGTTACCTCCTGCGAGACAATCAAGAACATGCCTATTCCAGCTAGAGATACCAACATAAAAATTCCTGAGTAAAATAGTGGTGGAGTGTTTCTTAGTGCACCTATTATGGGCATTACTAATTCTATACCAAACATCTCTTAAACATTCTCCCCCTTGTTGCTTAAACGAACGAACTTCAACTTCAGGATTACTCATTTTAGCAGTAGTAAATAAAGCAAACTAGATAAAGTAAATGCAAGTAAACTAATTTTTTTGTGTTTTTTATATAGCAAACAAGATAGCAAATAAAGTAAAACTAGCAACTAATTTTTTTGTATTTTGATTTAGTGCAGCAAACAAAGTAGTAAATAAAACTAAGCAAGACAAAAACAAAGTAAAGAGATTGAGAAGTGGAGACTCCCCTTGCAGCGTGTCTTGATCTCCCCGGCAACGGCGCCAAAAAATATGCTTGATGGCGTGTAACTCACACGTTCGTTGGGAACCCCAAGAGGAAGGTATGATGCGCACAGCAGCAAGTTTTCCCTCAGAAAGAAACCAAAGTTTATCGAACCAGGAGGAGCCAAGAAGCACGTTGAAGGTTGATGGCGGCGGGATGTAGTGCGGCGCAACACCAGGGATTCCGACGCCAACGTGGAACCTGCACAACACAACCAAAGTATTTTGCCCCAACGAAACAGTGAGGTTGTCAATCTCACCGGCTTGCTGTAACAAAGGATTAACCGTATTGTGTGGAAGATGATTGTTTGCAGAAAACAGTAGAACAAGTATTGCAGTAGATTGTATTTCAAAAGAGAATTGGACCGGGGTCCACAGTTCACTAGAGGTGTCTCTCCCATAAGACGAACAGCATGTTGGGTGAAAAAATTACAGTTGGGCAATTGACAAATAAAGAGAGCATTACCATGCACATACATATCATGATGAGTATAGTGAGATTTAATTGGGCATTACGACAAAGTACATAGACCGGCATCCAACTGCATCTATGCCTAAAAAGTCCACCTTCAGGTTATCATCCGAACCCCCTCCAGTATTAAGTTGCAAAGCAACAGACAATTGCATTAAGTTTGGTGCGTAATGTAATCAACAACTACATCCTTAGACATAGCATCAATGTTTTATCCCTAGTGGCAACAGCACAACACAACCTTAGAACTTTCTGTCACTGTCCCAATGCAGGCATGAACCCACTATCGAGCATAAATACTCCCTCTTGGAGTTACAAGCATCTACTTGGCCAGAGCATCTACTAGTAACGGAAAGCATGCAAGATCATAAACAACACGTAGATATAACTTTGATAATCAACATAACAAGTATTCTCTATTCATCGGATCCCAACAAACGCAACATATAGAATTACAGATAGATGATCTTGATCATGTTAGGCAGCTCACAAGATCCGACAATGATAGCACAATGGGGAGAAGACAACCATCTAGCTACTGCTATGGACCCATAGTCCAGGGGTAGACTACTCACACATCACACCGGAGGCGACCATGGCGGCGTAGAGTCCTCCGGGAGATGATTCCCCTCTCCGGGTGCCGAGGCGATCTCCTGGATCCCCCGAGATGGGATCGGCGTTGGCGGCGTCTCTGGAAGGTTTTCCGTATCGTGGCTCTCGGTACTGGGGGTTTCGTCACGGAGGCTTTAAGTAGGCGGAAGGGTAGGTCAAGAGGCGGCACAGGGCCCCAGACACAGGCCGGCACGGCCAAGGGGTGGGCGCCTAGGGTTTGGCCACCCCGTGGCCCCTCTTCGTCTCGTCTTCGGAAGGCTTCGTGGAAAAATAGGCCCCCGGGCGTTGATTTCATCCAATTCCGAGAATATTTCCTTACTAGGATTTCTGAAACCAAAAACAGAAAACAGAACTGGCACTTCGGCATCTTGTTAATAGGTTAGTTCCAGAAAATGCACGAATATGACATAAAGTGTGCATAAAACATGTAGATAACATCAATAATGTGGCATGGAACATAAGAAATTATCGATACGTCGGAGACGTATCAGTTAGAAAATCATTATGAGTGATCAGCTCGTGTTGTAGGTTTTGCTAAACCTGTTGTATGCGCAACTTTGCTTTCAACCGTTTGTAAATTTCGACAGCCATTCCCGAATTTTTCGGGTGTAATGATTCTGCCGATGAGCCCGTTGCTCTCTGATATTTCCATAAGTGAAATATCGAGCGTGGGTTGTATGTAAGTTTTCCAAACTCTTGCTTTGTACGGCACTCGTAGAGGCATCTGAAGCAGAGGGGAGGATTAATGTCCTTATTCTTCTTTGCAGTGCTCGTAGAGGCTTTTGCCCTGGGCGCTATCTTCTGCCGCGCGTTAAGTTATGCCGTTACTTGGCGGCAGCACGGTCATAGATGCTTTAGATTACTGCAATACTTTAACAAGAATCGGAACTTAAGTACTTATTGATAGGGTAAATATGAAACTGGAGGGCGAAAACAAGAGGCCCTGTGTAAAGTAAAAGGGAAAGAATTTAAAAACTAAGGGAGTGTTTTATCAAGAAAGGGGTTCTTCTCTTCTTCAGAAGCATCTTCCGATTTCTTCGTCATGCTGGTGGTTGCGACAGTGCTGTTGATTTCGCCAGATGCTTGAGCAGCGATTGTTAGTATCTTGCCGCCTCCTGCATCTTCTGCCGAAACTTTTTCTGCCGATGCTATTGCTGCTGGGCCTTCGGGAGCTGGCTTCTTCTTGATTTCCCTGTCGAGTTTTTCCTCCTTGATTTCTTGTATCGTCAACTTGGGCGGGGGGTCGACAGTATCTCGCCGTGGCCCAAATTTAGCAGCAATCCTTTGAAAGTCACGGTCACAATTGTCCGAGCGTGAAAAGCTCCCATAGACTGTGATGTTTGTTCCATTGTTCCCTGGCATCTTCAGCTTGAGGTATGCGTAGTGCGGCACGGCCATGAACTTGGCGTAAGCTGGTCTCCCGAGTATGGCGTGGTACTGTGATTCCCAGTTCACGACTTCAAACTCGATCTTCTCCTTCCTGAAGTTGTCGGGTTTACCGAAAACGACGTTCAAGTAAGCTTTGCCAAGAGAATACGCTGGTGAAGTAGGGAGTATCCCATGGAAGCGAGTATCTGAGACTTCCAACATTCTCATGGTGATCCCCATACTTTGAATTGTGTCAAGGAATATCAAGTTGAGTCCACTTCCTCCATCCATGAAGACTTTGCTCATTTTAAACCCTCCTATCTGTGCTTCGACCACTAGGGCGGCGTGCCCTGGCTTTGGTATAGTCATCGGGTGGTCCATTCGACTGAACGTGATTTCCTGAGACGACCATTCGACATATTCAGGAATGTTCGCCATGACGCTTTCTGCCAGGTTGATTTCTCGGGTGAGCTTCTTCATCTCTCTCCTTGAAACACCTGTCCTGTGGATCATATTCATTTGCCCACGTGGCGGTGGAAACGCCTCATTGGGTTGATGAGGTTGAGCTTGCTGGACTTGATGCTGTGACGGAGGTGGCGGTGGTGGTGGCGGTAGCTGTTTCTGGCCTGCCTGCTGGATGAGTTCATGCATATCAAGGAACTGCCGACAATCCCTAAGCAGGTGGCTAGACTTTACTTTTCCATCCTTAGAATCGGTATAAGAATGTAGGTAGCAAGGGGCGTTGATCTGTTCAGCGTAAGGCAATTTGGGGGTTCTCTGAGGTCGTGGTTTATAGTTGCCACGGTTCCCAGAGTCGTTCCGATTACCGTCCTGCCGATCGTCTCGCCTGTTGTCGTACCGATCATCCTGCCGATCAGAGTAACCTGCGGCCACCAAGTTATTGTCATCGTAACTGCGGTTCTTCCTTCTCTTATTCCGATCCCTTCGACCACCCGAATCATTCTTCGGCTGGTCATCCTCTTCGTCGTCGCTGCGCTGTCGTGGTTTTCGGACGTTGTCTTCACCATCGGCCCAGCTGTTGGCGATTTCCATTAGCTTGGTTATGGTCTTCGGCTTCTTGCGCCCAAGCTCTTCTATATAGCTTTCACGTCGGATGCCATCGCTGAAAGCGTCAATTGCCCTGTCGACAGATACGTCTTCCGCGGCATTTAGGAGTTTGGTGAACCTCCCGATGTACGCGCGCATCGACTCCTTCTGCTTCTGTTGGCAGTGCCGTAACTCCTCGATCCCGACGGGCCTTTTGTAGGTTGCTTGAAAGTTAGCGACAAAAGCTTCTACTAAGTCATCCCATGACTTGATGGAACCCTTCGGCAGCCCTCTGAGCCAGGCTCGTGCTGAGTCCTTTAGGTAAAGCTGTAGACATTGCATCGCTGCTATCTGATTCCCTTTTTGCAGAATTACTGTCTGCAGATAGTCCTCTATCCAGGATCTTGGCTCCTGCTGCCCATCGTATTTGGCAGCGTCGGTAGGTGTGGGTTTGAACTTCTTGGGTGGCATCGCCTCCCGAATTTTGTAGCTCAAACAATCGGCTCCTCTAAGCTCGCCGTCGTTCTCCTGGGTCTCGTCCGAAGAATCACTGTCAAGTTCTTCTCTGATGGCGCGTCGTCGCCTTGCTTTGTCGATCCTGCTCTGTGTGATTTCGTCCCGAGCGTCTTTTGCGCGATGTTTTGACCCGCTGGCCTGCAGGGTCTTCTCTTTCGGTGGAACTAGATTATGTCCTAGTATCGCAAGACTCTCCAAAGCACCACGGTGGGCCTGAGCCATGGATCCTTCGGGACGTTGGTTAATGAGGTACGCTGCAAGATTGGCTGTTGCTCCTGCGACGGTTTTTGGCCGTGGCATGCCCGCGGTGTCCGTGGTCATAAAGGACTTGGTCAAGTTTGATGTTATCTCCCTTGCATCATCTTCCGAAAGCCTGGACATCCTCGATCGATGTTTGCCCCCTCCGTGGGTACTTCGGGAGGCACTCCCCTGCGAGGCCCTTCGTCGCTCGCTGGACCGGTCTGCCGCAGATAGGCGTTTCTCGAGGGTGGCTTGCTCCTTAGACAGGCGCTCCCGATTTTTCTCCAATATGGAGCGGTAAGCGTTGAGCGTACCAACCGTGGTTCCCGCCGAAAGCGGTGTGTTGTTGAGTACGGCTGCCTTGGCTGCTGCCCACTCTTCTTCTGTAATGGTGTGGTCGCTATTGTCATTGCTGGCGCTATCCCCGAAACTAGCCCGCCTGCTGGAACGGGGGGTGCGTTCTCCATCTCCCCTATTAGCGACGTAGACTTGGAGGGGCGCCACTCTTCGGGTGTCTCCTCGGACGACGCTATCGATGCTGTCCTCTCCCGACGAATAGTAGGCGTTGCAGATGAATGGCGTGTCGCTTGACCCTAGTCCATGCCTGGTGTCGCAGTTTACGCAGTAGTACGAGGTCATCTCCGAGGGCACGGGGTCATCAGATCCAACCGACATGGAGGATGCCGAGCGAGGAGTCGATGGCGCGGACGGACTCGACGGGTTTTCAGGACCAGCTGAAAGGTCGGGTGTTGATGACGCACTTGGGCTTGTCGATCTGGAGATAGGAGATTCCAGTAGCCGGAGGATTCCTCTGAGTTGACGTTGTAGTGGACGCTCCCGAACGCCATGTCCATGTTGCCTTGCAGACCAGAGAAGGTGGAGCGAGATGATTCGCTGTGCGGGGTGAATTCGTAGGAGCCGAAACGGATCGGGCTTCCCAGATGAGGCGATGATGGTGCTGATGAAGCTGCTGATGACATGACGGGTTCAGCCGATGTCCGATCTTGTGCCGACAGGCTTCCCACAGACGGCGCCAATTGTCGAGGGTACTCCTCGCCAATGCCCTCCGATAGGGGCTTAGGGTTGATGGAATCCTGTAGGCTGACACGAGACATCGGTTCACAGACAAGCGGGGAGAGCGATTTACCCAGTTCGGGGCCCTCGATGAGGTAAAACCCTTACGTCCCGCCTGTCTGTTCTTTGATTATGAAAACAATGGGTTACAATGGGGTGCCAAATAGTTCGGCTGAGATCTAGGCGAGATTGCTGTTGCTAGGGTTACCTAGCTCTAAGCTTTTCCTGGCTAAGATTGCTAAGTTTGTTCGTGTCCTCCGGCAGCCCCTCTCCTGGCCTTTATATAGGAGGCCAGGTCTCAAGAGGTCTAACCGAATACGACTAGATTTACAATAGTTTAGATCCAATCTTTCCTTGTTTGTTCGCTTCCTTGTCTTGCCCGTCAAGGAATCTTCTGGTGCGCCGACCTAGTGGCCCATCTAGCCTTCGGGTGTCTTCATGGGCCTCCAGTTGGTCAATACAGGATAGTGCAACGTTGGTTACTCGAAGGGTAATGCCCACGTCAGGCGCGGCCCAAGGGGGGCCCGCGCCGGCCTAGTGTCTGGGCCCCTCGTGTGGCCCCCTGACCTGCCCTTCCGCCTACATATAGCCTTCGTCGCGAAACCCCCGCACCGAGAGCCACGATACGGAAAACCTTCCAGAGACGCCGCCGCCACCAATCCCATCTCGGGGATTCAGGAGATCGCCTCGGCACCCCGCGGAGAGGGGATTCATCTCCCGGAGGACTCTACACCGCCATGGTCGCCTCCGGAGTGATGAGTGAGTAGTTCACCCCTGGACTATGGGTCCATAGCAGTAGCTAGATGGTTGTCTTCTCCTCGTTATGCTTCATTGTCGGATCTTGTGAGCTGCCTAACATGATCAAGATCATCTATCTGTAATGCTATATGTTGTGTTTGTTGGGATCCGATGGATAGAGAATACTATGTTATGTTGATTATCAATCTATTATCTATGTGTTGTTTATGATCTTGCATGCTCTCCGTTATTAGTAGAGGCTCGCCAAGTTTTTACTCTTAACTCCAAGAGGGAGTATTTATGCTCGATAGTGGGTTCATGTCTCCGTGAATCTGGGGGA
Source organism: Lolium multiflorum (assembly GCA_030979885.1). Lineage (NCBI taxonomy): Eukaryota > Viridiplantae > Streptophyta > Magnoliopsida > Poales > Poaceae > Lolium > Lolium multiflorum. The sequence continues at coordinate 45,131,524 of CM061753.1, read as the reverse complement.
GTGAGAGAAACCTCTAAGGTTATGGATGTGCTGTTGCCACTAGGGATAAAACATTGATGCTATGTCCGAGGATGTAGTTATTGATTACATTACGCACCATACTTAATGCAATTGTCTGTTGTTTGCAACTTAATACTGGAAGGGGTTCGGATGATAACCTGAAGGTGGACTTTTTAGGCATAGATGCATGCTGGATAGCGGTCTATGTACTTTGTCGTAATGCCCAATTAAATCTCACTATACTCATCATATCATGTATGTGCATGGTCATGCCCTCTCTATTTGTCAATTGCCCAACTGTAATTTGTTCACCCAACATGCTATTTATCTTATGGGAGAGACACCACTAGTGAACCGTGGACCCCGGTCCATTTTTTACATCTGAAATACAATCTCTGCAATTGTTCTTTACTGTTCTTCGCAAACAATCATCATCCACACTATACATCTAATCCTTTGTTACAGCAAGCCGGTGAGATTGACAACCTCACTGCTTCGTTGGGGCAAAGTACTTTGGTTGTGTTGTGCAGGTTCCACGTTGGCGCCGGAATCCCTGGTGTTGCACCGCACTACATCTCGCCGCCATCAACCTTCAACGTGCTTCTTGACTCCTACCGTTCGATAAACCTTGGTTTCTAACTGAGGGAAACTTGCCGCTGTACGCATCACACCTTCCACTTGGGGTTCCCAACGGTCGCGTGCTGTACGCGTGTCAAGCTAAATTTCTGGCGCCGTTGTCGGGGAGATCAAGACACGCTGCAAGGGGAGTCTCCACATCCCAATCTCTTTACTTTGTTTTTGTCTTGCTTTATTTTATTTACTACTTTGTTTGCTGCATTAAATCAAAATACAAAAAAATTAGTTGCTAGTTTTACTTTATTTGCTATCTTGTTTGCCATATTAAAAACACAAAAAAATTAGTTACTTGCATTTACTTATTTCAACATGTTTCCTTTTAATTTCACTGTAAAAGATATACCTGTGGGACAAGGGTCTATAATTGGAAGAGATAATATAGAAGAATTTTTCACCCACGTTAGTATGCATGAAGATCTTAAAGATATACCCCTTGCAAAAGCTGTCCCTACTTATGAAGATGCCTCTGTTTGTTTGGTACGCATGATGGAAGCTAGATTTATTAGTCTCAACCCCATGATACAACACATGTTTCTTACACTTTCTGATATGGAGAGGGGAGAGAAGAGAGATTTTGTTCTAAAAGTCTTAGTGCGAGAATTTGCGGATATAGCTAAAGAAGCTAGAAAAGTTTTTAGTAAGCATGATAGGCTTGGCATGATCACCGATTTTAAAAGAACACTTGAAAAGATGGATATGGATAGAATTAAGTATACTAATAATGTTAATAATGGTGGGGAGATTAAAGCACCAATACCATGTAAGCTCCTAGCAATGCATGAGGCACTAGAAAATAACTATGCTTGGCTTGTTCCTGAAAATTTGTTTGATGAGAGTAGCAAGCCCAAGACTAATGAAAAGGGAGCCGCTGAAACTTATGTATCCAATATACTATGCATGGTTGAGAAAACTCCACACCCCGCTGTAGATGCACCATCTCTTGATAATACTTGATACACACTTTCTGCGCCTAGCTAAAAGGCGTTAAAGAAAAGCGCTTATGGGAGACAACCCATGTTTTTACTACAGTACCTTTATTTTTTATTTTGAGTCTTGGAAGTTGTTTACTACTGTAGCAAACTCTCCTTATCTTAGTTTTGTGCATTGTTGTGCCAAGTAAAGTCGTTGATAGTAAGGTTCATACTAGATTTGGATTACTGCGCAGAAACAGATTTCTTTGCTGTCACGAATCTGGGCCTAATTCTCTGTAGGTAACTCAGAAAATTAAGCCAATTTACGTGAGTGATCCTCAGATATGTACGCAACTTTCATTCAATTTGAGCATTTTCATTTGAGCAAGTCTGGTGCCTCAATAAAATTCGTCTTTACGAACTGTTCTGTTTTGACAGATTCTGCCTTTTATTTCGCATTGCCTGTTTTGCTATGCTTGATGGATTTTTCGATTCCATTGACTTTCAGTAGCTTTGTGCAATGTCCAGAAGTATTAAGAATGATTATGTCACATCTGAACATGTATATTTTAATTGTGCACTAACCCTCTAATGAGTTGTTTTGAGTTTGGTGTGGAGGAAGTTTTCAAGGATCAAGAGAGGGAGATGATACAACATGATCAAGGAGAGTGAAAGTCTAAGCTTGGGGATGCCCCGGTGGTTCACCCTGCATATTTCAATAAGACTCAAGCGTCTAAGCTTGGGGATGCCCAAGGCATCCCCTTCTTCATCGATAACATTATCAGGTTCCTCCCCCTATATTTTTATTCCATCACATCTTATGTACTTTGCTTGGAGCGTCGGTTTGTTTTTGTTTTTGTTTTGTTTGAATAAAATGGATCCTAGCATTCTTTGTGTGGAGAGAGACACGCTCCGCTGTTGCATATGGACAAGTATGTCCTTAGGCTTTACTCATAGTATTCATGGCGAAGGTTGAATCTTCTTCGTTAAATTGTTATATGGTTGGAATTGGAAAATGATACATGTAGTAATTGCTAAAATGTTTTGGATAATTTGATACTTGGCAATAGTTTTGCTCATGTTTAAGCTCTTGCATCATATACTTTGCACCTATTAATGAAGAAATACATAGAGCTTGCTAAAATTTGGTTTGCATAATTGGTCTCTCTAAAGACTAGATAATTTCTAGTATTGAGTTTGAACAACAAGGAAGACGGTGTAGAGTCTTATAATGTTTACAATATGTCTTTTATGTGAGTTTTGCTGCACCGGTTCATCCTTGTATTTGTTTCAAATAACCTTGCTAGCCTAAACCTTGTATCGAGAGGGAATACTTCTCATGCATCCAAAATCCTTGAGCCAACCACTATGCCATTTGTGTCCACCATACCTACCTACTACATGGTATTTCTCCGCCATTCCAAAGTAAATTGCTTGAGTGCTACCTTTAAAATTTCTATCCTCTACCTTTACAATATATAGCTCATGGGACAAATAGCCTAAAAACTATTGTGGTATTGAATATGTACTTATGCACTTTATCTCTTATTAAGTTGCTTGTTGTGCGATAACCATGTTCCCGGGGACGCCATCAACTACTCTTTGTTGAATATCATGTGAGTTGCTATGCATGTCCGTCTTGTCTGAAGTAAGGGAGATTTACCACTCATTTAATGGTTAGAGCATGCATATTGTTAGAGAAGAACATTGGGCCGCTAACTAAAGCCATGAATCATGGTGGAAGTTTCAGTTTTGGACATATATCCTCAATCTCATATGAGAAAATTAATTGTTGCTACATGCTTATGCATTAAAGAGGAGTCCATTATCTGTTGTCTATGTTGTCCCGGTATGGATGTCTAAGTTGAGAATAATCAATAGCGAGAAATCCAATGCGAGCTTTCTCCTTAGACCTTTGTACAGGCGGCATAGAGGTACCCCTTTGTGACACTTGGTTAAAACATGTGTATTGCGATGATAATCCCGGTAATCCAAGCTAATTAGGACAAGGTGCGGGCACTATTAGTATACTATGCATGAGGCTTGCAACTTGTAAGATATAATTTACATAACACATATGCTTTATTACTACCGTTGACAAAATTGTTTCTTGTTTTCAAAACCAAAGCTCTAGCACAAATATAGCAATCGATGCTTTCCTCTTTGAAGGACCTTTCTTTTACTTTTATGTTGAGTCAGTTCACCTATCTCTCTCCACCTCAAGAAGCAAACACTTGTGTGAACTGTGCATTGATTCCTACATACTTGCATATTGCACTTGTTATATTACTTTACATTGACAATTATCCATGAGATATACATGTTATAAGTTGAAAGCAACCGCTGAAACTTAATCTTCCTTTGTGTTGCTTCAATGCCTTTACTTTGAATTATTGCTTTATGAGTTAACTCTTATGCAAGACTTATTGATGCTTGCCTTGAAAGTACTATTCATGAAAAGTCTTTGCTATATGATTCAGTTGTTTACTCATGTCATTTACATTGTTTTGATCGCTGCATTCACTACATATGCTTACAATAGTATGATCAAGGTTATGATGGCATGTCACTCCAGAAATTATCTTTGTTATCGTTTACCTGCTCGGGACGAGCAGAAACTAAGCTTGGGGATGCTGATACGTCTCCGACGTATCGATAATTTCTTATGTTCCATGCCACATTATTGATGATATCTACATGTTTTATGCATACTTTATGTCATATTTATGCATTTTCTGAACTAACCTATTAACGAGATGCCGAAGAGCCAGTTGCTGTTTTCTGTTGGTTTCAGAAATCCTAGTAAGGAAATATTCTCGGAATTGGACGAAATCAACGCCCAGGGGCCTATTTTACCACGAAGCTTCCAAGACCGAAGAGGAGACGAAGTGGGGCCATGAGGTGCACCACAGGGCGGTGCTGTCGAGGGTACTCCTCGCCAATGCCCTCCGATAGGGGCTTAGGGTTGATGGAATCCTGTAGGCTGACACGAGACATCGGTTCACAGACAAGCGGGGAGAGCGATTTACCCAGGTTCGGGGCCCTCGATGAGGTAAAACCCTTACGTCCTGCCTGTCTGTTCTTTGATTATGAAAACAATGGGTTACAATGGGGTGCCAAATAGTTCGGCTAAGATCTAGGCGAGATTGCTGTTGCTAGGGTTACCTAGCTCTAAGCTTTTCCTGGCTAAGATTGCTAAGTTTGTTCGTGTCCTCCGGCAGCCCCTCTCCTGGCCTTTATATAGGAGGCCAGGTCTCAAGAGGTCTAACCGAATACGACTAGATTTACAATAGTTTAGATCCAATCTTTCCTTGTTTGTTCGCTTCCTTGTCTTGCCCGTCAAGGAATCTTCTGGTGCGCCGACCTAGTGGCCCATCTAGCCTTCGGGTGTCTTCATGGGCCTCCAGTTGGTCAATACAGGATAGGGCAACGTCGGTTACTCGAAGGGTAATGCCCACGTCAGTAGCCCCCGAGTGTCTAGCCGAAGATAATTCGGGTAGAGACTAATGCATGTCCTCTCATGATATTCTTCTTCATGCTTGTTCATCTTGATTTTGCTCCATCTTCTTTTTATCGGGTGCGCGTCAGCGCTCCCGATGGGAGTAGCCCCCGAGTCTAGGTACGGATGCTTGCAATCCGTGCATAGACTCAAGTTGTACTACTCGAATGCTTTCCTCTGCCGAGTTTTTTCGCAAGTCTTCGTAGGCCATCCGATACATTTTCTTTACGCAAAGGATAATGAGTAACGTGCCCAACTTTTGTTGGTTAACTGCCGATGGCAAAACAACGTTACTCTACACAGAATCAAGTCCCCGGGCATGATCCTGGAGTGCAAAAAACTTTTATTGGATGTACATCATGCGCTCCCGATGGGAGTGTCTAGGTGTAATCGCTTGTAACCGAGAGCAGACTCAGTCCTTTTTCCTTCGACTGCTTATTCTGTCGAGTCTTCCTTTTTATCGGGTGCGCGTCAGCGCTCCCGATGGGAGTAGCCCCCGAGTCCAGGTTCGGATGCTTGCAATCCGTGCGTGGACTCAAATTCTTCATCCGATAACTTTTTATGTTTCCTTCGAATGCTTCCAAATTATGACGTCATTGCTGACGTGTAACTGCTGCGGGCTGATTTGACGGGTCCATCATGACGAGCTAGCCCTAGCCCTGTTCAATCAGTGTTTTAGGGCTAGACCACTATACGCGTAACGACCGAGGTGGCTCCTCGATTTTCGCACAATCGTGGGCGTAGTGGGCCGTCAGTTCCTCCCCTTCCTCAAGCGCCACGTGCTTACTTAACTCTTAACTTCTTCTTAAAATCTCCAAAGGGCAAAAAATTCTCAATCTTCTCCACGGTTCCCGCAGCATCTCCTCATTCTCCCTCTTCTTCCTTCTTTCGCCATTGTCGCGCCGCCGCCACAGTTTCAATCTTCCTCAGATCTCGCGATGGTGAAGAAGAAGAATACCGCCGCCGCCGCTAGCTCCACCAGCGGAGGTGCCGCTGCCAAGTCCTCCTCTTCTCTTCCGAAGGGGAGCGCTCCGAGCGCCCCTCCCCCAGCTCCGGCGCCGCCAGCGCCGTCGAGCTCAATGGTCAAACCTGGGGACTGGGTAGCTTCAACCGTCACCAAGCGTGACGAAAAGAGGTCCCGAAGCTTAGGATTGATATCCTCCGACGCGGGAGATGTGATCCTTCCAGGTGCGATCTCTCGGCCTGATCCTCCTGCTGGATTTTCTGTGATGTTCTTATCTTTTCTTCACCGAGGCCTTTCGCTCCCCACTCATGGATTCCTCCTCCATCTCTTGCGGACGTACGAAATCCAATTATGGCAACTTACCCCCAACTCAATCCTCCATGTTGCTGTGTTCATCACCCTTTGCGAGGCGTTTTTGGGTATTGAACCTCATTTCGGGCTGTGGAAGAAGATCTTCTATGTGAAGAGATACAGCAGTAGTAATGGGTACTTTGTCACCGGAGGAGTAGGTTTTGTTGCTCGCTCAGAAGTTAATTACTTTAATTTCCCAATGAGAGAGTCCGTGCAAGGATGGAGGTTGAAATGGTTTTACGTCAAAGATTCCTCGTCACCCGAGTGTCGACTCCCCTGCTATGCCGACGTTTCTGAAGCCAAGCCCAAGGACTCTTGGAAGAACATCCTCTCAGCCGACGAAAGGGCCTCAGCCGAAGAATTGTTCGCCAAATTCCTTCGAATCAAAGAGGCTGACGGCCAAACTATGATTGGTACGGAGGTGGCAGCAGTTTTCCTGAAGCGCCGAATCCAGCCAGTCATGGCCAGAGTTCACCCGATGTGGTTGTACTCAGGTCCAAAGGATGAGACCAGGATTAATGCTGCCGATCTATCAGAAAAAGAGTTGCTTGATGAAGTTCGTCGTCTTACTTCCTTCAACCAGGAAGATTCGATTCCGCTGATCTCTTCTTATGCTCCCCTTGACGTTGATCATCCACCATCAGGGGTATTTTCCTTTCTTCACATCTCTACTATAGCTTCTTGCTTAGCCGACATGATTACCTTTGTTCTTACTTGTCATTTTTCTTTGCCAGATCCCTATGGCTTCTGAAAATACACGTGATTCACCGGATGATACTTCCGAGGGGAGAGGCTCCTCAATCCCTGTAGATTTTCACACCACCGATCAAACAGGTCTAGAGGATGAATATAATGGTCCGATGAATCTTGAAGTTGCCTACGCTGATCTTCCCTCCTCAGCCGATAACACTTGTATCGCAGATGGATCAGTGCGTAACGTCGACACTGATCGTGATACTTTTGTTGATGCAGCTGCGGAAGGGGCCAGAGCTTCTCCTGCGAAGAGATCAACCGGCGGCTTTGCCGATGAAGATGATCTCTTTGACATGTAAGTAGTTTTTTTCTGAAAGTTATACTGTGCCTTTTTTACTTTTCATACTCCTGTTATAATCACAGTCGACTGTTTACTTTTGCAGTGACGAGGGCTTTATCGAGCCTCCTCCTAAAAAGGCCAAGTCTGATGCCGTTTCGCCGGTCGTGGTGGCTTCCGAAGCTTCGGCTCCTAAGGCTGCCCCCATGGCTCAAGCATCGACTGCTTCTTCCCTTTCCAAAGGGAAGGATATTTCTCCAACTGCTGCTACTGCGGCTCCTTTTTCTGTAAGTCCTCTTCTGATCTTAATACAGATTTCTTGGAGCGTGCCTTGTTTAATTGTTTTTCTTTCTCTCTTAAGGACCTGCGTGGCGTTATCTCTTCTCTGGAGGTTTTCGCCTCCCGATTCACTTCTCTAGAGGCTGACAAAGTTCGGCTGCAAGAGGAAGTCGAATCTTCCTCCTCAAAACTGGATGGCGCAGTCAAGATAGCTGCCGCGGCTCGCCAAGAGATTGATTCTCTGAAGGAGGAGCTGGCCAGACTGAAAGGGAAGCTGAAGGAGGAGGAAGCATCCAGGCTGGTGGCTGAGGCTCGAGCAGCCGAAAAGGATGAAGTCCTTCGTCAATCTTCTTTGGCCTTGCTTGGTAATCTCTAACATACTTCTGTCGAGTGACGTTCTTATGGATTTAAACTTTTTGTCAATGACTGAATTTTTCCCTTCCTTTCTACTGCAGAGGCAGCAAACATTCCTGTCGATGCCCTGGAGAGAGTTCCAAATAACTCCCCAGCGAACGCTGTGTCAACGATTCTCGCTTCTCACCAGCTTACACAAGAGCTTCTTGTGAAGGGGAAGGGTGCTCTGGCGCGGATGCACTCGATGATCTTCCCCAAGATCAAGCAAGAGAAGACCCTGGGACAGCTGATCGATACCTTCGCGGTTGACACCAAGGAGGTCATCGAGGTATTCAAGCGTACATCGCGCACTTTTGGTGCTGTCCTTGCCTTCCAACTTATGATGGGTTACGGCTTTAAGGGTGACATCGAGGAAATGACTAAGGGGCTTCCAAAAGAGCAAGACGGGCAGCCTGTTGATTTGAGCACCTTTAAGGCGTCTGCTCTTACTTGTGCCCGTCAGCTCCTTGAACTGGTTTCATCAAGGAAATCATCGACTGGCCCTAGTTCATCGACTCAAACTCAGCTCCCTTGATTCTTGTAACAAACTTGTGCCTTGAGCTGATGTGAAACATTGTTCTGCCGCAAAACTCATGCTTTGTAATAAACTCCGTGCTAGCATTGTTGTTAGCACACTTTTGTTATGATATCACTTTCTTGCACTTCTCCCGATGGGAGTTATTTTGGACGTTCGGCTGTACCATATCCATCACCTCTTTATAACCAGTATTTTCTGCAGGTCTTCCCAGTACCCTCGTTTGCAGACGACTCGTCGGGTGCTCTTCCTGAAAGCGATCGGATCCAGCGCATGAAAGACCGGATCACGCAGATGGAAAAGGATTTACGCAGCACTTATGCTTTAGCTGCCATCATCAATAAAAAGAGCGAGATTGCAGCCGACGTGGAGCGGTACACTCTTGGCGAACTGCATAAGGCTACCGAAAGTTTAAACTGTAAGTTTCCTGATCCCTTTGCCTGTTTGCTAGCAACTTCTTGTCTGAGTCTTGACTAATTCTTTTGGCAGTCATAGCGTTGAACCATGCGGAAGAGAACAAGCGGATACACGAGCGGGTGCATGCTTTGACTCAGCTTTCCTCATCCGAAGAAATTTTCTGGCGGGAACACTCGAAGGCCTCGGCTGTCGTCAAATTTCAGGATCGAGTGCAACAGGTCCACCAGTTCTTCGACAAGTGCTACAAGGCTATGAGGGTAGTTTGGAAAACAATGTTTCCTCTGAATGCAGTTCCCCCTACCCTCTTGACTTTGATGTCTGAATTTGGGAGCGCCAAGAAGGTTCGGGAGCTAGTAAGATCTCAAGTCTTTGCAGGGGCCAAGTGCACGCTTGCCCTTGTGCTTGCTTGTTATCCTTCGGCTTGCTTGTTGTCTATCGCCAATGCAACTGGTGATCTCGAGGAGCTGTACCCGAAGGTTTTAGCACCTGCCCATATAATTGTCGACAGGCTTGAGGAGATGTCAAAGGTACCTGAGGAAAAGGAAACTCCGCAAGGGTGATGTAAAGGTGTAAAATTACTTTTGTAAATTGTTTTGGCTAGTCCATCCGAGTGTTCGGATTTTTGAACCGCAGCTTTTTTGTCTTGGTTGATACATGAATATGTACTTTTACCATGCCGTTGGCAAATACTCAAAGGGGCGAAGCTTAATTGCCCGTTGGATGTATGTGTACTAGTTGGTTAGCAAATCATTATGAGTGATCAGCTCGTGTTGCAGGTTTTGCTAAACCTGTTGTATGCGCAACTTTGCTTTCAACCGTTTGTAAATTTCGACAGTCATTCCCGAATTTTTCGGGTGTAATGATTCTGCCGATGAGCCCGTTGCTCTCTGATATTTCCATAAGTGAAATATCGAGCGTGGGTTGTATGTAAGTTTTCCAAACTCTTGCTTTGTACGGCACTCGTAGAGGCATCTGAAGCAGAGGGGAGGATTAATGTCCTTATTCTTCTTTGCAGTGCTTGTAGAGGTTTTTGCCCTGAGCGCTATCTTCTGCCGCGCGTGAAGTTATGCCGCTACTTGGCGGCAGCACGGTCATAGATGCTTTAGATTACTGCAATACTTTAACAAGAATCGGAACTTAAGTACTTATTGATAGGGTAAATATGAAACTGAAGGGCGAAAACAAGAGGCCCTGTGTAAAGTAAAAGGGAAAAATTTAGAAACTAAGGGAGTGTTTTATCAAGAAAGGGGTTCTTCTCTTCTTCAGAAGCATCTTCCGATTTCTTCGTCATGCTGGTGGTTGCGACAGTGCTGTTGATTTCGCCAGATGCTTGAGCAGCGATTGTTAGTATCTTGCCGCCTCCTGCATCTTCTGCCGAAACTTTTTCTGCCGATGCTATTGCTGCTGGGCCTTCGGGAGCTGGCTTCTTCTTGATTTCCCTGTCGAGTTTTTCCTCCTTGATTTCTTGTATCGTCAACTTGGGCGGGGGGTCGACAGTATCTCGCCGTGGCCCAAATTTAGCAGCAATCCTTTGAAAGTCACGGTCACAATTGTCCGAGCGTGAAAAGCTCCCATAGACTGTGATGTTTGTTCCATTGTTCCCTGGCATCTTCAGCTTGAGGTATGCGTAGTGCGGCACGGCCATGAACTTGGCGTAAGCTGGTCTCCCGAGTATGGCGTGGTACTGTGATTCCCAGTTCACGACTTCAAACTCGATCTTCTCCTTCCTGAAGTTGTCGGGTTTACCGAAAACGACGTTCAAGTAAGCTTTGCCAAGAGAATGCGCTGGTGAAGTAGGGAGTATCCCATGGAAGCGAGTATCTGAGTCTTCCAGCATTCTCATGGTGATCCCCATACTTTGAATTGTGTCAAGGAATATCAAGTTGAGTCCACTTCCTCCATCCATGAAGACTTTGCTCATTTTAAACCCTCCTATCTGTGCTTCGACCACTAGGGCGGCGTGCCCTGGCTTTGGTATAGTCATCGGGTGGTCCATTCGACTGAACGTGATTTCCTGAGACGACCATTCGACATATTCAGGAATGTTCGCCATGACGCTTTCTGCCAGGTTGATTTCTCGGGTGAGCTTCTTCATCTCTCTCCTTGAAACACCTGTCCTGTGGATCATATTCATTTGCCCACGTGGCGGTGGAAACGCCTCATTGGGTTGATGAGGTTGAGCTTGCTGGACTTGATGCTGTGACGGAGGTGGCGGTGGTGGTGGCGGTAGCTGTTTCTGGCCTGCCTGCTGGATGAGTTCATGCATATCAAGGAACTGCCGACAATCCCTAAGCAGGTGGCTAGACTTTACTTTTCCATCCTTAGAATCGGTATAAGAATGTAGGTAGCAAGGGGCGTTGATCTGTTCAGCGTAAGGCAATTTGGGGGTTCTCTGAGGTCGTGGTTTATAGTTGCCACGGTTCCCAGAGTCGTTCCGATTACCGTCCTGCCGATCGTCTCGCCTGTTGTCGTACCGATCATCCTGCCGATCAGAGTAACCTGCGGCCACCAAGTTATTGTCATCGTAACTGCGGTTCTTCCTTCTCTTATTCCGATCCCTTCGACCACCCGAATCATTCTTCGGCTGGTCATCCTCTTCGTCGTCGCTGCGCTGTCGTGGTTTTCGGACGTTGTCTTCACCATCGGCCCAGCTGTTGGCGATTTCCATTAGCTTGGTTATGGTCTTCGGCTTCTTGCGCCCAAGCTCTTCTATATAGCTTTCACGTCGGATGCCATCGCTGAAAGCGTCAATTGCCCTGTCGACAGATACGTCTTCCGCGGCATTTAGGAGTTTGGTGAACCTCCCGATGTACGCGCGCATCGACTCCTTCTGCTTCTGTTGGCAGTGCCGTAACTCCTCGATCCCGACGGGCCTTTTGTAGGTTGCTTGAAAGTTAGCGACAAAAGCTTCTACTAAGTCATCCCATGACTTGATGGAACCCTTCGGCAGCCCTCTGAGCCAGGCTCGTGCTGAGTCCTTTAGGTAAAGCTGTAGACATTGCATCGCTGCTATCTGATTCCCTTTTTGCAGAATTACTGTCTGCAGATAGTCCTCTATCCAGGATCTTGGCTCCTGCTGCCCATCGTATTTGGCAGCGTCGGTAGGTGTGGGTTTGAACTTCTTGGGTGGCATCGCCTCCCGAATTTTGTAGCTCAAACAATCGGCTCCTCTAAGCTCGCCGTCGTTCTCCTGGGTCTCGTCCGAAGAATCACTGTCAAGTTCTTCTCTGATGGCGCGTCGTCGCCTTGCTTTGTCGATCCTGCTCTGTGTGATTTCGTCCCGAGCGTCTTTTGCGCGATGTTTTGACCCGCTGGCCTGCAGGGTCTTCTCTTTCGGTGGAACTAGATTATGTCCTAGTATCGCAAGACTCTCCAGAGCACCACGGTGGGCCTGAGCCATGGATCCTTCGGGACGTTGGTTAATGAGGTACGCTGCAAGATTGGCTGTTGCTCCTGCGACGGTTTTTGGCCGTGGCATGCCCGCGGTGTCCGTGGTCATAAAGGACTTGGTCAAGTTTGATGTTATCTCCCTTGCATCATCTTCCGAAAGCCTGGACATCCTCGATCGATGTTTGCCCCCTCCGTGGGTACTTCGGGAGGCACTCCCCTGCGAGGCCCTTCGTCGCTCGCTGGACCGGTCTGCCGCAGATAGTCGTTTCTCGAGGGTGGCTTGCTCCTTAGACAGGCGCTCCCGATTTTTCTCCAATATGGAGCGGTAAGCGTTGAGCGTACCAACCGTGGTTCCCGCCGAAAGCGGTGTGTTGTTGAGTACGGCTGCCTTGGCTGCTGCCCACTCTTCTTCTGTAATGGTGTGGTCGCTATTGTCATTGCTGGCGCTATCCCCGAAACTGGCCCGCCTGCTGGAACGGGGGGTGCGTTCTCCATCTCCCCTATTAGCGACGTAGACTTGGAGGGGCGCCACTCTTCGGGTGTCTCCTCGGACGACGCTACCGATGCTGTCCTCTCCCGACGAATAGTAGGCGTTGCAGATGAATGGCGTGTCGCTTGACCCTAGTCCATGCCTGGTGTCGCAGTTTACGCAGTAGTACGAGGTCATCTCCGAGGGCACGGGGTCATCAGATCCAACCGACATGGAGGATGCCGAGCGAGGAGTCGATGGCGCGGACGGACTCGATGGGTTTGCCTGGCCAGCCGAAAGGTCGGGTGTCGATGACGCACTTGGGCTTGTCGATCTGGAGATAGGAGATTCCAGTAGCCGGAGGATTCCCTCTGAGTTGACGTTGTAGTGGACGCTCCCGAACGCCATGTCCATGTTGCCTTGCAGACCAGAGAAGGTGGAGCGAGATGATTCGCTGTGCGGGGTGAATTCGTAGGAGCCGAAACGGATCGGGCTTCCCAGATGAGGCGATGATGGTGCTGATGAAGCTGCTGATGACATGACGGGTTCAGCCGATGTCCGATCTTGTGCCGACAGGGTTCCCACAGACGGCGCCAATTGTCGAGGGTACTCCTCGCCAATGCCCTCCGATAGGGGCTTAGGGTTGATGGAATCCTGTAGGCTGACACGAGACATCGGTTCACGACAAGCGGGGAGAGCGATTTACCCAGGTTCGGGGCCCTCGATGAGGTAAAACCCTTACGTCCTGCCTGTCTGTTCTTTGATTATGAAAACAATGGGTTACAATGGGGTGCCAAATAGTTCGGCTGAGATCTAGGCGAGATTGCTGTTGCTAGGGTTACCTAGCTCTAAGCTTTTCCTGGCTAAGATTGCTAAGTTTGTTCGTGTCCTCCGGCAGCCCCTCTCCTGGCCTTTATATAGGAGGCCAGGTCTCAAGAGGTCTAACCGAATACGACTAGATTTACAATAGTTTAGATCCAATCTTTCCTTGTTTGTTCGCTTCCTTGTCTTGCCCATCAAGGAATCTTCTGGTGCGCCGACCTAGTGGCCCATCTAGCCTTCGGGTGTCTTCATGGGCCTCCAGTTGGTCAATACAGATAGTGCAACGTTGGTTACTCGAAGGGTAATGCCCACGTCAGGCGCGGCCCAAGGGGGGCCCGCGCCGGCCTAGTGTCTGGGCCCCTCGTGTGGCCCCCTGACCTGCCCTTCCGCCTACATATAGCCTTCATCGCGAAACCCCCAGTACCGAGAGCCACGATACGGAAAACCTTCTAGAGACGCCGCCGCCGCCAATCCCATCTCGGGGATTCAGGAGATCGCCTCCGCACCCGCGGAGAGGGGATTCATCTCCCGAGGACTCTACACCACCATGGTCGCCTCCGGAGTGATGAGTGAGTAGTTCACCCCTGGACTATGGGTCCATAGCAGTAGCTAGATGGTTGTCTTCTCCTCATTATGCTTCATTGTCGGATCTTGTGAGCTGCCTAACATGATCAAGATCATCTATCTGTAATGCTATATGTTGTGTTTGTTGGGATCCGATGGATAGAGAATACTATGTTATGTTGATTATAAATCTATTATCTATGTGTTGTTTATGATCTTGCATGCTCTCCGTTATTAGTAGAGGCTCTGGCCAAGTTTTTACTCTTAACTCCAAGAGGGAGTATTTATGCTCGATAGTGGGTTCATGTCTCCGTGAACTGGGGGAGAGAAAGCCTCTAAGGTTATGGATGTGCTGTTGCCACTAGGGATAAAACATTGATGCTATGTCCGAGGATGTAGTTATTGATTACATTACACACCATACTTAATGCAATTGTCTGTTTGCAACTTAATACTGGAAGGGGTTCGGATGATAACCTGAAGGTGGACTTTTTAGGCATAGATGCATGATAGCGGTCTATGTACTTTGTCGTAATGCCCAATTAAATCTCACTATACTCATCATATCATGTATGTGCATGGTCATGCCCTCTCTATTTGTCAATTGCCCAACCGTAATTTGTTCACCCAACATGCTATTTATCTTATGGGAGAGACACCACTAGTGAACTGTGGACCCCGGTCCATTCTTTACATCTGAAATACAATCTACTGCAATTGTTCTTTACTGTTCTCTCCAAACAATCATCATCCACACTATACACCTAATCCTTTGTTACAAGCAAGGTGAGATTGACAACCTCACTATTTCGTTGGGGCAAAGTACTTTGGTTGTGTTGTGCAGGTTCCACGTTGGCGCCGGAATCCCTGGTGTTGCGCCGCACTACATCTCGCCGCCATCAACCTTCAACGTGCTTCTTGACTCCTACCGGTTCGATAATCCTTGGTTTCTACTGAGGGAAACTTGCCGCTGTACGCATCACACCTTCCACTTGGGGTTCCCAAACGCGTGTTGTACGCGTGTCAAGCTAAATTTCTGGCGCGTTGCCGGGGAGATCAAGACACGCTGCAAGGGGAGTCTCCACATCCCAATCTCTTTACTTTGTTTTTGTCTTGCTTTATTTTATTTACTACTTTGTTTGTTGCATTAAATCAAAATACAAAAAAATTAGTTGCTAGTTTTACTTTATTTGCTATCTTGTTTGCCATATTAAAAACTCAAAAAAATTAGTTACTTGCATTTACTTATTTCAACATGTTTCCTTTTAATTTCACTGTAAAAGATATACCTGTGGGACAAGGGTCTATAATTGGAAGAGATAATATAGAAGAATTTTTCACCCACGTTAGTATGCATGAAGATCTTAAAGATATACCCCTTGCAAAAGCTGTCCCTACTTATGAAGATGCCTCTGTTTGTTTGGTACGCATGATGGAAGCTAGATTTATTAGTCTCAACCTGTTGCGGTCAAAACCCACCGGCGAGCAGCGACGGGCAACACAGTAGAGCCGGGAACAACTTAGGGCTGCGGCTGGCCCTGGTCCCTCCGAGCGACGGCCCGCAAAGCCTCCGGTACACACGTCCGATGCTGATGCAAGGGCATGCCACCTGACCTATACCCGGTCGGAAGGTGATGGAGATGCCTCGCTTAGTTTCCCGCATGGCATACACGTAAACATTAAATACGAGCCTCGATCGGCTCAGGTTATCCTGTGAATCGGCTCAAGAGCCGATCCACCCATGATTCGTACGAGGTGCACGAATATATGGTGGTCCTGCTTGATCAAGATAAAGCTAATGCGATCTACGACGATTTAGGGTTTTCACCGCATAATCGGATCATCCTACTCACGATTGGGCCTGGCCACGCACGGTGATCGTAAGCCGATCCTAGACAAGGCCTAAAAACCAACACGAGGTTGATCCCCGGAACATCCTGTCTAGGACTAGCAAACGACACCCTACGTGCCGCTGGATCCTCCAACCCTTTGTAAGGCCTAACTATTGCAGATATTAAACTAATCCTTGAAGAACAAGGAGCAACCGTAACGGATCGGATCTACTAAATAATGATCAAGCGGGGTGCCGCCCCCACACCTAAGATAGGTGTGAGGGCGGCTAGATATGCAAGGGTTGCACTACGATAGCATATGATACGAAGAACAATGCTAACCCTAACATATCTAAGATAACTACGTTGCTCGCCATCAAAAAGGCTTCAGTACGAGCAACGCGTGAACAACATAAAGCTTGTGCTGTCTAGATCGCAAGATGCGATCTAGGCAGCATGATGCTTACCGGTAGAAACCCTCAAGACGAAGGAGTTGGCGATGTGCCGAGATTGATTTGTGGTTGAACGTTGGTTGTTGTTTATTCCATAAACCCTAGATACATATTTATAGTCCAGGGGACTTTCTAACGTGGGAATAATCCCCACCGTGCACGAGACAAACTCTACCTAACCGACACGTATCCTACTATGTTACAGATACACGGGCCAACTAGCCCAAACGTTGTGCATAAGGCCGATTCACGTATATTCTTCCATGTATAATCTTCAAATCCATCTTGATCGCGGCCCACCTCTGACTCGGTCAAATTCTGGTGATAACACATGCCCCCCTGGTTTTGGAATTGATAATTCCAAAATCACTCTACTTTTTTCTTCATCGGGTCATGTCATGGCAGAGCAGAACCGTCGCAGCACTCTTCATCATGATGCCCTGCCTTCTCAACTATTCCGCGTGATTTGACCGTTGTCTTTGGGCACCGCCTCCTCGGAAACTGCTGTGGCATTGAATTTCTACCATAGCCCCTTTATTTAACCGCTCTGAGCAGTTTGCCACTTCATCACCTTGCTCTGTTCTGGCCATCGGCACCCAAAAAACCCCCAATCTCCCATAGCCATGTCTTCCTCTTCTTCCTCTTCCTCGTCGGTCTTCTCTGACTCCTCCTCATCTCGCGAGCCGACGCCGGAGTGGGGCTCGTTGGCGGCGCACGACATTCTCGCCCCAACGACGTGGGACAAGGAGGAACACGATTCCTCCATCTGGTCCGAGGATGACAAATCCCTGACCGACGGAGAGGGCGACCTTCAATTCCTCGTCGAAGGGGAAGAGGAGGCGGAGAGCGAGGACGACCGCTTCTCCTGGGACGATTTCACCTCCTCCGAGGAAGAGGCGGAGGAGGACGACGACGACTCCCTCGAAGGTTACCCACCAGCGAAGCGCCTCCGCACCTGGTGGGACGACGACAGCGATGACGACGATGAGGAAGATGAGGCTCCCGTAGAAGGCTACGGAAGCTCCGATGAGGAGCCTCTCAGCAGCTGCGCCGGAGGCAGCGACGACGAGGGCAGCAACGGCCCCTAGATTAGGGATCAGTAGTAGTAGTTGGCTTTTGCCCTCTTCTTCCCTGAGCAATCGGCTCTTTCTTTGTAAGAAATCCCTCTATTAATGAAGAAAATATCCCTCAATTAATTTCGCTTCCTTGTCAACTTTGCCGATCGTCGAATGGAGTTGCCGTACAGAGAGCCGATAGCAGAACATCGGCTCGCATTGCGATCTGAGGCCAAGCTGTTGCCTAAACACGCAGTCCAACAGGCCTCAATAGGCCTAATTCTCGTCCAAACCATCAGATTGAACTCCTCAGCAACCCACTAGGAGATTCGTCTCACACATCATGATTTCTGGTCTGAACCGATTCCGTTAACTTGCTAATTTGAGCTTATTCCTCTAGAGTCGATATCAGCGTATCGGCTTTGTTATTCTGAAGTCGATGCCCGTGCATCGGCTGTATTTGCATACTGTTATCTCCGTATGTTTTCTCAAGTCGATGTCTGCGCATCGGCTGTGATTTTTTTTTTACTGGCCGATTAAAATCGGCCCCCATATCTTACTGCCCATCATCCCACATGCTTGGGAAATACTTCTTGAGGTGTTGACCATTGACAGCTACTGGGAACTTCTCGCCGTCCAACTCTTCCAACATGTATGCATTACCCTTCAAGGCCTGGACAACTTTGTACGGACCGTGCCAATTAGGAGACCATTTGCCATATGCCTTGTCCCTGGTTCCTAACGGCAACACAGCTTCCCATACTAGATCACCAACTTGAAACTCCTTTGGTCTAACCTTCTTATTGTAGGCACGAGCCACCCTGGCTTTGTTCTCCTTAATCTTCTCCAACGACCAAAGCCTAAGTTCTGTTGCGTCCTCAATAGTGTCACTCATCAAGGCTGCATATTCTTCAGCTGTCAGATCATTCTGAAACGTGACACGTCTTGATCCAGCCGTAATTTCCCAAGGTAATACGGCTTCCTGTCCATAGACAAGCTGGTACGGCGAAGTCTTTATAGCTCCATGGCATGACATGCGGTAGGCCCATAACGCTTCTGATAACTTCTCATGCCAATCCCTAGGGTTCTCATCAATTTTCCTCTTGATCAGCTTGATTAGGCTCTGATTGGACGCTTCAGCTTGCCCATTAGCTTGAGCATAGTACGGAGATGATCGGATCAGTTTAATCCCCATGTCATCGCAGAACTTCCTGAATTCTTTAGAAACAAAGACCGAACCTCCATCGGTCGTGATAGTTTGGGGAATCCCGAACCTATGAATGACGTGTTCTTTCACAAACTTGATCACATCTTCTGATTTCACCTTCTTCATAGGGACGGCTTCCACCCACTTGGTGAAGTAATCTGTGATAACCAAAATCCATTCATGTTTTTTGCTCGACGCCGGATGGATTTTGCCGATCATATCCATGCCCCACCCCCGAAACGGCCAAGGCTTGATGATAGGGTTCATCGCTGATGCTGGTACCATCTGAATCTTCCCGAACATCTGGCACGCTTGGCACCCCTTGTAATAATTGAAGCAATCTTCAAGCATGGTGGGCCAATAAAACCCTGATCGCCTGATTAGCCACTTCATCTTATGAGCCGATTGATGAGTTCCACAGGCGCCTTCATGCACCTCATGTAAGAGCCGATTAGACTCGGTTGGTCCCAGGCACTTGAGTAGTAACCCTTCCAACGTCCTGTAGAACATGTCGTCTCCTATGAGGACATACTTCATGGCTTTGTATCTTATCCGTTTAGGTGCCCCCGAGCCGAATCTTTTAAGTAATTGAAGATTTCGGCTCTCCAATCATCCTGTTCCAGGAATTGTACCTGAACTTCCGACCCGTCAGCTATATCTATGTAGCCTGACGCCATTTGTGCGAGATTGTTGGCCTCGGTGTTTTGGGATCTTGGGACCCAATTAAAGTTGATGTACCGAAACGTGTCATCAACTCACGGCATTCCATCCAATATGGGAAAAGCGATTCACTCTCGCACTTATATTCATCCGTGAGCTGGTTAATCACCAACTTGGAGTCTCCAAAAAGCTCTACTGCTTCTGCCCCGGCTTCCAGTAGCAACTCCATTCCCTTACGTATTGCCTGCTACGTTGTTGGTGCAAGGGGTAGATAATCTGATGGAGAAGGAGTATTCTGCCCCCCGAGGCGACACGAGCAGAATACCGATGCCACAACCATCGTCGCAAGCCGATCCATCGAAGAACATAGCCCATGCACGTATAGATAGTGCTGCTATATTGGTACTGATCCGTTCAGCGATAAGATCGGCCAACGCTTGTCCCTTGACTGCTTTCGCAGGCTGATACCGGAGATCGAACTCTGACAACGCAAACATCCACTTACCAAGTCGGCCTTTCAAAACAGGGGCCGACAACATGTGCTTGACAACATCCGACTTGCATATGACGATGATCTCTGCCGTCAAAAGGATGTGATGAAGCTTGGTGCAGGTAAAGAACAGGCAGAGGCAAAGTTTCTCGACCTCAGGATATCTTGTCTCCGCGTCCAACATCCTTCTGCTGAGGTAGAAAACGACCTTTTCAACGCCCTCGTAGAGTTGCACTACTACCGAAGCGATGGATGTGTCAGCTGACAAGTAGATGTAGAACGGCCGTCTTGCTGGGGCGGAACTAGCACAGGCGGCGTCGTCGATACCGCTTAATCTCATCAAATGCCTGTTGCGTTCTGCCCCCGTGAAACTCGTCGTCGATTTAGTTTTCACCAGCGCCATGAACGGCTCGATTCGCCTGACAGATTAGAGATGAATCGTCGGACGAAATTGATCTTGCCGATGAGACGTTGGAGCTCCTTCTTCATGGTTGGCGGCTGCATGGTACGCACCGCCTCCTGACTTTTCAGGCCGATCTCAATTCCCCGTTCATGAACCAGAAAACCTAGGAATTGACCAGCCGTCACGCCAAAGGCACACTTCTTCGGATTCATTCTCAGTCCGAATTTCCGAGTTCGGTCTAGGACGCGCCGTAAATCATCCAAGTGTCCCTCCATGGAGACAGATTTGACTACCACGTCGTCGATATAGATCTCCACCAACTTACCGATCAGATCATGAAATATATAATTCATGGCTCGTTGGTACGTTGCACCAGCATTCTTCAACCCAAAGGTCATGACCACATATTCAAACAAGCCTACTGCCCCTGGTACTCTGAATGCGGTCTTGTGTATGTCTTCCGGAGCCATGAAGATCTGGTTATAGCCGGCGTTGCCATCCATGAAGCTCAACACCTTGTGGCCAGCAGCGGCATTTATCAATGTTTCTGCCACAGGCATCGGATACTCGTCCTTTGGAGTGGCTCTATTGAGATCTCGGAAATCGATGGCCACACGCCATCGGCCGTCCTTCTTCTCTACAGGAACGATACTGGAGATCCACTCAGCATACCTGCATGGCCTGATGAACCCGGCGGCCAACATTTTCTCGATCTCTTTCTTGACTTCTTCCAGAATTTCGGCCCTCATCTGACGTGCTCGTTGTTGGAACGGCCGAAATCCTTTCTTAAGGGGGAGCCGATGTTCAATGATGCTCCTGTCCAACCCAGGCATCTCCGTGTAATCCCATGCAAAGCAATCTGGGTATTCCTTTAACAGAGCTATCATCTGTCCCCTGAGCTGTGGATCTAACTTCTTGCTGATAAAAGTCGGTCGCGGCTTATCCCCAGGACCAATGTCGACTTCCTCTAGCTCATCAGCCGATGTAAACCCATACCCTAGCTTTCCGTCCCCTGTGAGGTCGACGCCACATACTGGGAGAGCAGGTGGTACGGATAATACGGGCCGATCGCTAGAATCGGCTTCCATCTTGATCATCACCAGGATCTTTTGGCAGTGTCGGGGCCGATCGCGTGGAGCAGCTTCTTCCTTATCTTCGCTATGAGAGCAGCTGCCCTCGTCTCTACCCTCATCAGGGCGGTGCCCCAGTTCTACCATGTTGATGTTGAACGAGTATCTTGGCTGGCACCTCCCAGGGTAAGTGTCCTTAACCCTGTCAACGGCGCATGACGGTGAATTAGGCACTTCTGGTGCCGCCAATGCGAATGACGACGGTGGACGGGACTGAAGTGGCACTTTTCCTTGGTAGGTCCCGAGAGCTGGTCCTAATAGAGAGTGCTGATACTTCATGACCTCCTTGATCATCCGAAAGGCGACATGCTCCAAAGTATTCACCAGGCTCTCAGAATGGCGATGCAACGAGTGAGTCACCATGCCGCTAATCTCCTGGCGCAGGGACCTGGTACGTTCTTCTGACGGGACGGATAGGTCCACTCCATCGAGCGCGCCTTCCGGTGAGAACCCCTTCCACCTGATGCCATGTGAACGGGTTCTGTGAAACGAGCCGATGAGGTCAGCTTTGAGGATTGCTTTGACCTCGTCATACTTTTTCTTGAGCTCGTCGGTCAGATCCTCGTACGTGACTGGAGTGCCGTCCGCCATCTCAGATGTAGATGGCGATGTGGTTGATGAAGAAGCTTGTCCCACCGGGCGTGCCAGAATGTGTTGCGGTCAAAACCCACCGGCGAGCAGCGACGGGCAACACAGTAGAGCCGGGAACAACTTAGGGCTGCGGCTGGCCCCGTCCCTCCGAGCGACGGCCCGCAAAGCCTCCGGTACACACGTCCGATGCCGATGCAAGGGCGTGCCACCTGACCTATACCTGGTCGGAAGGTGATGGAGATGCCTCGCTTAGTTTCCTGCATGGCATACACGTAAACATTAAATACGAGCCTCGATCGGCTCTCAGGTTATCCGTGAATCGGCTCAAGGAGCCGATCCACCCATGATTCGTACGAGGTGCACGAATATATGGTGGTCCTGCTTGATCAAGATAAAGCTAATGCGATCTACGACGATTTAGGGTTTTCACCGCATAATCGGATCATCCTACTCACGATTGGGCCTCGCGGCCACGCACGGTGATCGTAAGCCGATCCTAGACAAGGCCTAAAAACCAACACGAGGTTGATCCCCGGAACATCCTGTCTAGGACTAGCAAACGACACCCTACGTGCCGCTGGATCCTCCAACCCTTTGTAAGGCCTAACTATTGCAGATATTAAACTAATCCTTGAAGAACAAGGAGCAACCGTAACGGATTGGATCTACTAAATAATGATCAAGCGGGGTGCCGCCCCCACACCTAAGATAGGTGTGAGGGCGGCTAGATATGCAAGGGTTGCACTACGATAGCATATGATACGAAGAACAATGCTAACCCTAACATATCTAAGATAACTACGTTGCTCGCCATCAAAAAGGCTTCAGTACGAGCAACGCGTGAACAACATAAAGCTTGTGCTGCCTAGATCGCAAGATGCAATCTAGGCAGCATGATGCTTACCGGTAGAAACCCTCGAGACGAAGGAGTTGGCGATGCGCCGAGATTGATTTGTGGTTGAACGTTGGTTGTTGTTTATTCCATAAACCCTAGATACATATTTATAGTCCAGGGGACTTTCTAACGTGGGAATAATCCCCACCGTGCACGAGACAAACTCTACCTAACCGACACGTATCCTACTATGTTACAGATACACGGGCCAACTAGCCCAAACGTTGTGCATAAGGCCGATTCACGTATATTCTTCCATGTATAATCTTCAAATCCATCTTGATCGCGGCCCACCTGACTCGGTCAAATTCTGGTGATAAGTCTCAACCCCATGATACAACACATGTTTCTTACACTTTCTGATATGGAGAGGGGAGAGAAGAGAGATTTTGTTCTAAAAGTCTTAGTGCGAGAATTTGCGGATATAGCTAAAGAAGCTAGAAAAGTTTTTAGTAAGCATGATAGGCTTGGCATGATCACCGATTTTAAAAGAACACTTGAAAAGATGGATATGGATAGAATTAAGTATACTAATAATGTTAATAATGGTGGGGAGATTAAAGCACCAATACCATGTAAGCTCCTAGCAATGCATGAGGCACTAGAAAATAACTATGCATGGCTTGTTCCTGAAAATTTGTTTGATGAGAGTAGCAAGCCCAAGACTAATGAAAAGGGAGCCGCTGAAACTTATGTATCCAATATACTATGCATGGTTGATAAAACTCCACACCCCGCTGTTGATGCACCATCTCTTGATAATACTTGATACACACTTTCTGCGCCTAGCTGAAAGGCGTTAAAGAAAAACGCTTATGGGAGACAACCCATGTTTTTACTACAATACCTTTATTTTTTATTTTGAGTCTTGGAAGTTTTTTACTACTGTAGCAACCTCTCCTTATCTTAGTTTTGTGCATTGTTGTGCCAAGTAAAGTCGTTGATAGTAAGGTTCATACTAGATTTGGATTACTGCGCAGAAACAGATTTCTTTGCTGTCACGAATCTGGGCCTAATTCTCTGTAGGTAACTCAGAAAATTAAGCCAATTTATGTGAGTAATCCTCAGATATGTACGCAACTTTCATTCAATTTGAGAATTTTCATTTGAGCAAGTCTGGTGCTTCAATAAAATTCGTCTTTACGAACTGTTCTGTTTTGATAGATTCTGCCTTTTATTTCGCATTGCCTGTTTTGCTATGCTTGATGGATTTTTCGATTCCATTGACTTTCAGTAGCTTTGTGCAATGTCCAGAAGTATTAAGAATGATTATGTAACCTCTGAACATGTATATTTTAATTGTGCACTAACCCTCTAATGAGTTGTTTTGAGTTTGGTGTGGAGGAAGTTTTCAAGGATCAAGAGAGGGAGATGATACAACATGATCAAGGAGAGTGAAAGCTCTAAGCTTGGGGATGCCCGGTGGTTCACCCCTGCATATTTCAAGAAGACTCAAGCGTCTAAGCTTGGGGATGCCCAAGGCATCCCCTTCTTCATCGACAACATTATCAGGTTCCTCCCCTGAAACTATATTTTTATTCCATCACATCTTATGTACTTTGCTTGGAGCGTCGGTTTGTTTTTGTTTTTGTTTTGTTTGAATAAAATGGATCCTAGCATTCTTTGTGTGGGAGAGAGACACGCTCCGCTGTTGCATATGGACAAGTATGTCCTTAGGCTTTACTCATAGTATTCATGGCGAAGGTTGAATCTTCTTCGTTAAATTGTTATATGGTTGGAATTGGAAAATGATACATGTAGTAATTGCTAAAATGTTTTGGATAATTTGATACTTGGCAATAGTTGTGCTCATGTCTAAGCTCTTGCATCATATACTTTGCACCTATTAATGAAGAAATACATAGAGCTTGCTAAAATTTGGTTTGCATAATTGGTCTCTCTAAAGTCTAGATAATTTCTAGTATTGAGTTTGAACAACAAGGAAGACGGTGTAGAGACTTATAATGTTTACAATATGTCTTTTATGTGAGTTTTGCTGCACCGGTTCATCATTGTGTTTGTTTCAAATAACCTTGCTAGCCTAAACCTTGTATCGAGAGGGAATACTTCTCATGCATCCAAAATCCTTGAGCCAACCACTATGCCATTTGTGTCCACCATACCTACCTACTACATGGTATTTCTCCGCCATTCCAAAGTAAATTGCTTGAGTGCTACCTTTAAAATTTCTATCCTCTACCTTTACAATATATAGCTCATGGGACAAATAGCCTAAAAACTATTGTGGTATTGAATATGTACTTATGCACTTTATCTCTTATTAAGTTGCTTGTTGTGCGATAACCATGTTCGGGGACGCCATCAACTACTCTTTGTTGAATATCATGTGAGTTGCTATGCATGTCCGTCTTGTCTGAAGTAAGGGCGATTTACCACTCATTTAATGGTTAGAGCATGCATATTGTTAGAGAAGAACATTGGGCCGCTAACTAAAGCCATGAATCATGGTGGAAGTTTCAGTTTTGGACATATATCCTCAATCTCATATGAGAAAATTAATTGTTGCTACATGCTTATGCATTAAAGAGGAGTCCATTATCTGTTGTCTATGTTGTCCCGGTATGGATGTCTAAGTTGAGAATAATCAATAGCGAGAAATCCAATGCGAGCTTTCTCCTTAGACCTTTGTACAGGCGGCATAGAGGTACCCCTTTGTGACACTTGGTTAAAACATGTGTATTGCGATGATAATCCCGGTAATCCAAGCTAATTAGGACAAGGTGCGGGCACTATTAGTACACTATGCATGAGGCTTGCAACTTGTAAGATATAATTTACATAACACATATGCTTTATTACTACCGTTGACAAAATTGTTTCTTGTTTTCAAAACCAAAGCTCTAGCACAAATATAGCAATCGATGCTTTCCTCTTTGAAGGACCTTTCTTTTACTTTTATGTTGAGTCAGTTCACCTATCTCTCTTCACCTCAAGAAGCAAACACTTGTGTGAGCTGTGCATTGATTCCTACATACTTGCATATTGCACTTGTTATATTACTTTACATTGACAATTATCCATGAGATATACATGTTATAAGTTGAAAGCAACCGCTGAAACTTAATCTTCCTTTGTGTTGCTTCAATGCCTTTACTTTGAATTATTGCTTTATGAGTTAACTCTTATGCAAGACTTATTGATGCTTGTCTTGAAAGTACTATTCATGAAAAGTCTTTGCTATATGATTCAGTTGTTTACTCATGTCATTTACATTGTTTTGATCGCTGCATTCACTACATATGCTTACAATAGTATGATCAAGGTTATGATGGCATGTCACTCCAGAAATTATCTTTGTTATCATTTACCTGCTCGGGACGAGCAGAAACTAAGCTTGGGGATGCTGATACGTCTCCGACGTATCGATAATTTCTTATGTTCCATGCCACATTATTGATGATATCTACATGTTTTATGCATACTTTATGTCATATTTATGCATTTTCTGGAACTAACCTATTAACGAGATGCCAAAAGCCAGTGCGTTGCTGTTTTTGGTTTCAGAAATCCTAGTAAGGAAATATTCTCGGAATTGGACGAAATCAACGCCCAGGGCCTATTTTAGCACGAAGCTTCCAAGACCGAAGAGGAGACGAAGTGGGGCCACGAGGTGGCCAGACCACAGGGCGGCGCGGCCCAAGGGGGGCCCGCACGGCCTAGTGTCTGGCCCCTCGTGTGGCCCCCTGACCTGCCCTTCCGCCTACATATAGCCTTCGTCACGAAAACCGAGAGCCACGATACGGAAAACCTTCCAGAGACGCTGCCGCCGCCAATCCCATCTCGGGGGATTCAGGAGATCGCCTCCGGCACCCTGCCGGAGAGGGAATTCATCTCCCGGAGGACTCTACACCGCCATGGTCGCCTCCGGAGTGGTAAGTGAGTAGTTCACCCCTGGACTATGGGTCCATAGCAGTAGCTAGATGATGTCTACGTTCCCCCTCCTTTTCCTGTAGACAGTGTTGGGCCTCCAAGAGCAGAGGTTTGTAGAACAGCAGCAAGTTTTCCCTTAAGTGGATCACCCAAGGTTTATCGAACTCAGGGAGGAAGGGGTCAAAGATATCCCTCTCATGCAACCCTGCAACCACAAAGCAAGAAGTCTCTTGTGTCCCCAACACACCTAATAGGTGCACTAGTTCGGCGAAGAGATAGTGAAATACAGGTGGTATGAATATATATGAGCAGTAGCAACGGTGCCAGAAAATAGCTTGCTGGCGTGTAGTTGATGGTGGTAGTATTGCAGCAGTAGTAACACAGTAAAACAGTAAACAAGCAGTATAGCAGTATTTAGGAACAAGGCCTAGGGATTAGACTTTCACTAGTGGACACTCTCAACATTGATCACATAACAGAATAGATAAATGCATACTCTACACTCTTGTTGGATGATGAACACATTGCGTAGGATTACACGAACCCTCAATGCCGGAGTTAACAAGCTCCACAATTCAATGTTCATATTTAAGTAACCTTAGAGTGTAAGATAGATCAATACGACTAAACCAAGTACTAACGTAGCATGCACACTGTCACCTTCATGCTAAGAAAGGAGGAATAGATCACATCAATACTATCATAGCAATAGTTAACTTCGCAATCTACAAGAGATCATGATCATAGCATAAACCAAGTACTAACACGGATGCACACACTGTCACCATTACACCGTGTAGGAGGAATAAAACTACTTTAATAACATTGCTAGAGTAGCACATAGATAAATTGTGATACAAATACATTGCAATCATAAAGAGATATAAATAAGCACTTCACTATGCCATTCATAACAGTGAATAAGTATTCTGTGAAATATAGCCTAAGAGACCCACACGGTGCACACACTGTCACCTTTACACACGTGGGACAAGGAGTCTCCGGAGATCACATAAGTAAAACTCACTTGACTAGCATAATGACATCTAGATTACAAGCATCATCATATGAATCTCAATCATGTAAGGCAGCTCATGAGATTATTGTATTGAAGTACATATGAGAGAGATGAACCACATAGCTACCGGTACAGCCCCGAGCCTCGATGGAGAACTACTCCCTCCTCATGGGAGCAGCGGTGATGAAGATGGCAGCGGTGTCGATGGAGAAGCCTTCCGGGGGCACTTCCCCGTCCGGCGGCGGCGTGCGGAACAGACTCCTGTCCCCCATCTTGGCGTCGCGATGGCGGCGGCTCTGGAAGGTTTCGTGGGTTTCGTCGAACGACTGGTTTTCGCGACGGAGGCTTTAAATAGGCGAAGAGGCGGCGCCAGAGGGTCGAAGGGGTGCCCACACCATAGGGTGGCGCGGCCCCCCTGGCCGCGCCGGCCTAGGGTTTGGTGGGCCTGTGCCCCCCCCTGGTGGCTCTCGGGTGTTCTGGATGCTTCCGGGCAAAATAGGAACCTGGGCGTTGATTTCGTCCGATTCCAAGAATATTTCGTTACTAGGATTTCTGAAACCAAAAATAGCAGAAAACAGGAACTGGCACTTCGGCATCTTGTTAATAGGTTAGTTCCAGAAAATGCACGAATATGACATAAAGTGTGCATAAAACATGTAGATATCATCAATAATGTGGCATGGAACACAAGAAATTATCGATACGTCGGAGACGTATCAGCATCCCCAAGCTTAGTTCTGCTCGTCCCGAGCAGGTAAAACGATAACAAAGATAATTTTGGAGTGACATGCCATCATAAACTTGATCATATTGTAAACATATGTAATGAATGCAGCAATCCAAGACAATGGTAAATGACATGAGTAAACAAGTGAATCATAAAGCAAAGACTTTTCATGATTAGTACTTCAAGACAAGCATCAATAAGTCTTGCATAAAAGTTAACTCATAAAGCAATAATTCATAGTAAAAGCATTGAAGCAACACAAAGGAAGATTAAGTTTCAGCGGTTGCTTTCAACTTGTAACATGTATATCTCATGGATATTGTCAACATAGAGTAATATAATAAGTGCAATAAGCAAATATGTAGGAATCAATGCACAGTTCACACAAGTGTTTGCTTCTTGAGGTGGAGAGAAATAGGTGAACTGACTCAACAATGAAAGTAAAAGAATGGTCCTCCATAGAGGAAAAGCATCGATTGCTATATTTGTGCTAGAGCTTTGATTTTGAAAACATGAAACAATTTTGTCAACGGTAGTAATAAAGCATATGTATCATGTAAATTATATCTTACAAGTTGCAAGCCTCATGCATAGTGTACTAATAGTGCCCGCACCTTGTCCTAATTAGCTTGGACTACCGGATCATCGTAATGCACATGTTTTAACCAAGTGTCACAAAGGGGTACCTCTATGCCGCCTGTACAAAGGTCTAAGGAGAAAGCTCGCATTGGATTTCTTGCTATTGATTATTCTCAACTTAGACATCCATACCGGGACAACATAGACAACAGATAATGGACTCCTCTTTTATGCATAAGCATGTAACAACAATTAATAATTTTCTCATATGAGATTGAGGATATATGTCCAAAACTGAAACTTCCACCATGGATCATGGCTTTAGTTAGCAGCCCAATGTTCTTCTCTAACAATATGCATGCTTAACCATAGGGTGGTAGATCGCTCTTACTTCAGACAAGATGAACATGCATAGCAACTCACATGAAATTCAACAAAGAGTAGTTGATGGCGTCCCCAGTGAACATGGTTATCGCACAACAAGCAACTTAATAAGAGATAAGGTGCATAATTACATATTCAATACCACAATAGTTTTTAAGCTATTTGTCCCATGAGCTATATATTGCAAAGGTGAATGATGGAATTTTAAAGGTAGCACTCAAGCAATTTACTTTGGAATGGCGGAAAATACCATGTAGTAGGTAGGTATGGTGGACACAAATGGCATAGTGGTTGGCTCAAGTATTTTGGATGCATGAGAAGTATTCCCTCTCGATACAAGGTTTAGGCTAGCAAGGCTTATTTGAAACAAACACAAGGATGAACCGGTGCAGCAAAACTCACATAAAAGACATATTGAAAACATTATAAGACTCTACACCGTCTTCCTTGTTGTTCAAACTCAATACTAGAAATTATCTAGACCTTAGAGAAACAAAATATGCAAACCAAATTTTAGCATGCTCTATGTATTTCTTCATTAACGGGTGCAAAGCATATGATGCAAGAGCTTAAACATGAGCACAA
The DNA here is from genome assembly GCA_030979885.1 of Lolium multiflorum. Taxonomy (NCBI): domain Eukaryota; kingdom Viridiplantae; phylum Streptophyta; class Magnoliopsida; order Poales; family Poaceae; genus Lolium; species Lolium multiflorum. The sequence continues at coordinate 45,101,365 of CM061753.1, read as the reverse complement.
CAATTGCCAAGTATCACATTACCCAAGACATTAATAGCAATTACTACATGTATCATTTTCCAATTCCAACCATATAACAATTTAACGAAGAAGAAACTTCGCCATGAATACTATGAGTAGAAACTAAGGACATACTTGTCCATATGCTACAGCGGAGCGTGTCTCTCTCCCATAAAGTGAATGCTAGGATCCATTTTATTCAAACAAAACAAAAAACAAAAGCAAACCGACGCTCCAAGCAAAGCACATAAGATGTGATGGAATAAAAATATAGTTTCAGGGGAGGAACCTGATAATGTTGTCGATGAAGAAGGGGATGCCTTGGGCATCCCCAAGCTTAGACGCTTGAGTCTTCTTGATATATGCAGGGGTGAACCACCGGGGCATCCCCAAGCTTAGAGCTTTCACTCTTCTTGATCATAGTATATCATCCTCCTCTCCCCTTGAAAACTTCCTTCACACCAAACTTCTCATAAACTTCATTAGAGGGGTTAGTACATAATCAAAAACTCACATGTTCAGAGGTGACACGATCATTCTTAACACTTCTGGACATTGCTCAAAGCTACTGGAAGGTAATGGAACAAAGAAATCCACCCAACACAGCGAAAGAAGCAATGCGAAATAAAAGGCAGAATCTGTCAAAACAGAACAGTCCGTAAAGACGAATTTTTAATAAATACTTCCGTTGCTCAGATCAGAAAACTCAAAACTAATGAAAGTTGCGTACATATCTGAGGAACGCGCACGTAAATTGGCATATTTTTCTGATTTTTCTACAGAGAAAACAGCCCAGATTCGTGACAGATAGAAATCTGTTTCTGCGCAGAAATCCAAATCTAGTATCAACCTTCGATTAGAGGCTTCACTTGGCACAACAAAACACAAAACTAAGATAAGGAGAGGTTGCTACAGTAGTAAACAACTTCCAAGACACAAATATAAAACAAAGTACTGTAGCAAAATAACACATGGATTATCTCCCAAGAAGTTCTTTCTTTATAGCCATTAAGATGGGCTCAGCAGTTTTAATGATGCACTCGCAAGAAATTGTATTTGAAGCAAAAGAGAGCATCAAGAGGCAAATTAGAAACACATTTAAGTCTAATATGCTTCCTATGCATAGGAATCTTGTAAATAAACAAGTTCATTAAGAGCAAAGTAACAAGCATAGGAAGATAAAACAAGTGTAGCTTCAAAAATTTCAGCACATAGAGAGGTGTTTTAGTAACATGAAAATTTCTACAACCATATTTTCCTCTCTCATAATAACTTTCAGTAGCATCATGAGCAAACTCAACAATGTAACTATCACACAAAGCATTCTTATCATGAGTCTCATGCATAAAATTATTACTCTCCACATAAGCATAATCAATTTTATTAGTTGTAGTGGGAGCAAATTCAACAAAGTAGCTATCATTATTATTCTCATCATCAAATATAGGAGGCATATTGTAATCATAATCAAATTTATCCTCCATAACAGGTGGTACTAAAAGACTACTATCATCATCATAAATAGGAGGCAAAATATCATCAAAGAAAATTTTCTCCTCAATGCTTGGGGGACTAAAAAGATCATGAAAACCAGCTTCCCCAAGCTTAGAACTTTCTATATCATTATCAACAATGGTGTTCAAAGCGTTCATACTAATATTACTACCAGCATGCAAATAAGATTCCATAGGTTTTTTAATTTTCGCATCAAACAATCCATGTTTTAAATCAGGAAATAGCATAAGAAGCTCATTCTTGTCCATTATACCAAACTAGTGTAAACAAGAAACAAAAAGATGCAATTGCATGATCTAAAGGAAATAGCTTCGAGTACTTACAACGGTGGAAAATAGCTTGGTAGCCGAGGTCCGGAGTGTGAGTACCTTTTACCTTTCCTCCCCGGCAACGGCGCCAGAAAATAGCTTGATGTCTACTTCCCCCTCCTTTTCCTATAGACAGTGTTGGGCCTCCAAGAGCAGAGGTTTGTAGAACAGCAAAGTTTTCCCTTAAGTGGATCACCCAAGGTTTATCGAACTCAGGGAGGAAGAGGTCAAAGATATCCCTCTCATGCAACCCCAACCACAAAGCAAGAAGTCTCTTGTGTCCCCAACACACCTAATAGGTGCACTAGTTCGGCGAAGAGATAGTGAAATACGGTGGTATGAATATATATGAGCAGTAGCAACGGTGCCAGAAAATAGCTTGCTGGCGTGTAGTTGATGGTGGTAGTATTGCAGCAAGTAACAGGAAACAAAAAAGCAAGTAACTCAGCAGTATTTAGGAACAAGGCCTAGGGATTAGACTTTCACTAGTGGACACTCTCAACATTGATCACATAACAGAATAGATAAATGCATACTCTACACTCTTGTTGGATGATGAACACATTGCGTAGGATTACACGAACCCTCAATGCCGGAGTTAACAAGCTCCACAATTCAATGTTCATATTTAAGTAACCTTAGAGTGTAAGATAGATCAATACGACTAAACCAAGTACTAACGTAGCATGCACACTGTCACCTTCATGCTAAGAAAGGAGGAATAGATCACATCAATACTATCATAGCAATAGTTAACTTCGCAATCTACAAGAGATCATGATCATAGCATAAACCAAGTACTAACACGGATGCACACACTGTCACCATTACACCGTGTAGGAGGAATAAAACTACTTTAATAACATTGCTAGAGTAGCACATAGATAAATTGTGATACAAATACATTGCAATCATAAAGAGATATAAATAAGCACTTCACTATGCCATTCATAACAGTGAATAAGTATTCTGTGAAATATAGCCTAAGAGACCCACACGGTGCACACACTGTCACCTTTACACACGTGGGACAAGGAGTCTCCGGAGATCACATAAGTAAAACTCACTTGACTAGCATAATGACATCTAGATTACAAGCATCATCATATGAATCTCAATCATGTAAGGCAGCTCATGAGATTATTGTATTGAAGTACATATGAGAGAGATGAACCACATAGCTACCGGTACAGCCCGAGCCTCGATGGAGAACTACTCCCTCCTCATGGGAGCAGCAGCGGTGATGAAGATGGCAGCGGTGTCGATGGAGAAGCCTTCCGGGGCACTTCCCCGTTCCGGCGGCGTGCCGGAACAGAGACTCCTGTCCCCCAGATCTTGGCATCGCGATGGCGGCGGCTCTGGAAGGTTTCTGTGGGTTTCATCGAACGTATCAGGGTTTTCGAGACGGAGGCTTTAAATAGGCGAAGAGGCGGCGCCAGAGGGTCGAAGGGGTGCCCACACCATAGGGTGGCGCGGGCCCCCCTGCCACGCCGGCCTAGGGTTTGGTGGGCCGTGCCCCCTCCCCGGTGGCTCTCGGGTGTTCTGATGCTTCCGGGCAAAATAGGAACCGGGCGTTGATTTCGTCCGATTCCGAGAATATTTTGTTACTAGGATTTCTGAAACCAAAAGCAGAAAACAGGAACTGCACTTCGGCATCTTGTTAATAGGTTAGTTCCAGAAAATGCACGAATATGACATAAAGTGTGCATAAAACATGTAGATATCATCAATAATGTGGCATGGAACACAAGAAATTATCGATACGTCGGAGACGTATCACTAGATGGTTGTCTTCTCCTCATTATGCTTCATTGTCGGATCTTGTGAGCTGCCTAACATGATCAAGATCATCTATCTGTAATGCTATATGTTGTGTTTGTTGGGATCCGATGGATAGAGAATACTATGTTATGTTGATTATCAATCTATTATCTATGTGTTGTTTATGATCTTGCATGCTCTCTGTTATTAGTAGAGGCTCTGGCCAAGTTTTTACTCTTAACTCCAAGAGGGAGTATTTATGCTCGATAGTGGGTTCATGTCTCCGTGAATCTGGGGGAGTGACAGAAACCTCTAAGGTTATGGATGTGCTGTTGCCACTAGGGATAAAACATTGATGCTATGTCCGAGGATGTAGTTATTGATTACATTACGCACCATACTTAATGCAATTGTCTGTTGTTTGCAACTTAATACTGGAAGGGGTTCGGATGATAACCTGAAGGTGGACTTTTTAGGCATAGATGCATGCCGGATAGCGGTCTATGTACTTTGTCGTAATGCCCAATTAAATCTCACTATACTCATCATATCATGTATGTGCATGGTCATGCCCTCTCTATTTGTCAATTGCCCAACTGTAATTTGTTCACCCAACATGCTATTTATCTTATGGGAGAGACACCACTAGTGAACCGTGGACCCCGGTCCATTCTTTACATCTGAAATACAATCTACTGCAATTGTTCTTTACTGTTTTCTGCAAACAATCATCACCCACACTATACATCTAATCCTTTGTTACAGCAAGCCGGTGAGATTGACAACCTCACTGTTTCGTTGGGGCAAAGTACTTTGGTTGTGTTGTGCAGGTTCCACGTTGGCGCCGGAATCCCTGTGTTGCGCCGCACTACATCTCGCCGCCATCAACCTTCAACGTGCTTCTTGACTCCTATGTTCGATAAACCTTGGTTTCTAACTGAGGAAACTTACTTGTACGCATCACACCTTCCACTTGGGGTTCCCAACGGTCGCGTGCTGTACGCGTGTCAAGCTAAATTTCTGGCGCCGTTGCCGGGGAGATCAAGACACGCTGCAAGGGAGTCTCCACATCCCAATCTCTTTACTTTGTTTTTGTCTTGCTTTATTTTATTTACTACTTTGTTTGCAGCATTAAATCAAAATACAAAAAAAATAGTTGCTAGTTTTACTTTATTTGCTATCTTGTTTGCCATATTAAAAACACAAAAAAATTAGTTACTTGCATTTACTTATTTCAACATGTTTCCTTTTAATTTCACTGTAAAAGATATACCTGTGGGACAAGGGTCTATAATTGGAAGAGATAATATAGAAGAATTTTTCACCCACGTTAGTATGCATGAAGATCTTAAAGATATACCCCTTGCAAAAGCTGTCCCTACTTATGAAGATGCCTCTGTTTGTTTGGTACGCATGATGGAAGCTAGATTTATTAGTCTCAACCCCATGATACAACACATGTTTCTTACACTTTCTGATATGGAGAGGGGAGAGAAGAGAGATTTTGTTCTAAAAGTCTTAGTGCGAGAATTTGCGGATATAGCTAAAGAAGCTAGAAAAGTTTTTAGTAAGCATGATAGGCTTGGCATGATCACCGATTTTAAAAGAACACTTGAAAAGATGGATATGGATAGAATTAAGTATACTAATAATGTTAATAATGGTGGGGAGATTAAAGCACCAATACCATGTAAGCTCCTAGCAATGCATGAGGCACTAGAAAATAACTATGCTTGGCTTGTTCCTGAAAATTTGTTTGATGAGAGTAGCAAGCCCAAGACTAATGAAAAGGGAGCCGCTGAAACTTATGTATCCAATATACTATGCATGATTGAGAAAACTCCACACCCCGCTGTAGATGCACCATCTCTTGATAATACTTGATACACACTTTCTGCGCCTAGCTGAAAGGCGTTAAAGAAAAGCGCTTATGGGAGACAACCCATGTTTTTACTACAGTATCTTTATTTTTTATTTTGAGTCTTGGAAGTTGTTTACTACTGTAGCAACCTCTCCTTATCTTAGTTTTGTGCATTGTTGTGCCAAGTAAAGTCGTTGATAGTAAGGTTCATACTAGATTTGGATTACTGCGCAGAAACAGATTTCTTTGCTGTCACGAATCTGGGCCTAATTCTATGTAGGTAACTCAGAAAATTAAGCCAATTTACGTGAGTGATCCCCAGATATGTACGCAACTTTCATTCAATTTGAGCATTTTCATTTGAGCAAGTCTGGTGCCTCAATAAAATTCGTTTTTACGAACTGTTCTATTTTGACAGATTCTGCCTTTTATTTCGCATTGCCTGTTTTGCTATGTTTGATGGATTTTTCGATTCCATTGACTTTCAGTAGCTTTGTGCAATGTCCAGAAGTATTAAGAATGATTATGTCACCTCTGAACATGTATATTTTAATTGTGCACTAACCCTCTAATGAGTTGTTTTGAGTTTGGTGTGGAGGAAGTTTTCAAGGATCAAGAGAGAGAGATGATACAACATGATCAAGGAGAGTGAAAGCTCTAAGCTTGGGGATGCCCCGGTGGTTCACCCCTGCATATTTCAAGAAGACTCAAGCGTCTAAGCTTGGGGATGCCCAAGGCATCCCCTTCTTCATCGACAACATTATCAGGTTCCTCCCCTGAAACTATATTTTTATTCCATCACATCTTATGTACTTTGCTTGGAGCGTCGGTTTGTTTTTGTTTTTGTTTTGTTTGAATAAAATGGATCCTAGAATTCTTTGTGTGGGAGAGAGACACGCTCCGCTGTTGCATATGGACAAGTATGTCCTTAGGCTTTACTCATAGTATTCATGGCGAAGGTTGAATCTTCTTCGTTAAATTGTTATATGGTTGGAATTGGAAAATGATACATGTAGTAATTGCTAAAATGTTTTGGATAATTTGATACTTGGCAATAGTTGTGCTCATGTCTAAGCTCTTGCATCATATACTTTGCACCTATTAATGAAGAAATACATAGAGCTTGCTAAAATTTGGTTTGCATAATTGGTCTCTCTAAAGTCTAGATAATTTCTAGTATTGAGTTTGAACAACAAGGAAGACGGTGTAGAGTCTTATAATGTTTACAATATGTCTTTTATGTGAGTTTTGCTGCACCGTTTCATCCTTGTGTTTGTTTCAAATAACCTTGCTAGCCTAAACCTTGTATCGAGAGGGAATACTTCTCATGCATCCAAAATCCTTGAGCCAACCACTATGCCATTTGTGTCCACCATACCTACCTACTACATGGTATTTCTCCGCCATTCCAAAGTAAATTGCTTGAGTGCTACCTTTAAAATTTCTATCCTCTACCTTTACAATATATAGCTCATGGGACAAATAGCCTAAAAACTATTGTGGTATTGAATATGTACTTATGCACTTTATCTCTTATTAAGTTGCTTGTTGTGCGATAACCATGTTCCTGGGGATGCCATCAACTACTCTTTGTTGATTATCATGTGAGTTGCTATGCATGTCCGTCTTGTCTGAAGTAAGGGCGATTTACCACTCATTTAATGGTTAGAGCATGCATATTGTTAGAGAAGAACATTGGGCCACTAACTAAAGCCATGAATCATGGTGGAAGTTTCAGTTTTGGACATATATCCTCAATCTCATATGAGAAAATTAATTGTTGCTACATGCTTATGCATTAAAGAGGAGTCCATTATCTGTCTATGTTGTCCCGGTATGGATGTCTAAGTTGAGAATAATCAATAGCGAGAAATCCAATGCGAGCTTTCTCCTTAGACCTTTGTACAGGCGGCATAGAGGTACCCCTTTGTGACACTTGGTTAAAACATGTGTATTGCGATGATAATCCCGGTAATCGAAGCTAATTAGGACAAGGTGCGGGCACTATTAGTATACTATGCATGAGGCTTGCAACTTGTAAGATATAATTTACATAACACATATGCTTTATTACTACCGTTGACAAAATTGTTTCTTGTTTTCAAAACCAAAGCTCTAGCACAAATATAGCAATCGATGCTTTCCTCTTTGAAGGACCTTTCACTTATCTCTCTCCACCTCAAGAAGCAAACACTTGTGTGAACTGTGCATTGATTCCTACATACTTGCATATTGCACTTGTTATATTACTTTACATTGACAATTATCCATGAGATATACATGTTATAAGTTGAAAGCAACCGCTGAAACTTAATCTTCCTTTGTGTTGCTTCAATGCCTTTACTTTGAATTATTGCTTTATGAGTTAACTCTTATGCAAGACTTATTGATGCTTGTCTTGAAAGTACTATTCATGAAAAGTCTTTGCTATATGATTCAGTTGTTTACTCATGTCATTTACATTGTTTTGATCGCTGCATTCACTACATATGCTTACAATAGTATGATCAAGGTTATGATGGCATGTCACTCCAGAAATTATCTTTGTTATCGTTTACCTGCTCGGGACGAGCAGAAACTAACGTCTCCGACGTATCGATAATTTCTTATGTTCCATGCCACATTATTGATGATATCTACATGTTTTATGCATACTTTATGTCATATTTATGCATTTTCTGGAACTAATCTATTAACGAGATGCCGAAGAGCCAGTTGGTTTTCTGCTATTTTTGGTTTCAGAAATCCTAGTAAGGAAATATTCTCGGAATTGGACGAAATCAACGCCCAGGGGCCTATTTTACCACGAAGCTTCCAGAAGACCGAAGAGGTGACGAAGTGGGGCCATGAGGTGGCCAGACCACAGGGCGGCGTCGAGGGTACTCCTCACCAATGCCCTCCGATAGGGGCTTAGGGTTGATGGAATCCTGTAGGCTGACACGAGACATCGGTTCACAGACAAGCGGGGAGAGCGATTTACCCAGGTTCGGGGCCCTCGATGAGGTAAAACCCTTACGTCCTGCCTGTGTCTGTTCTTTGATTATGAAAACAATGGGTTACAATGGGGTGCCAAATAGTTCGGCTGAGATCTAGGCGAGATTGCTGTTGCTAGGGTTACCTAGCTCTAAGCTTTTCCTGGCTAAGATTGCTAAGTTTGTTCGTGTCCTCCGGCAGCCCCTCTCCTGGCCTTTATATAGGAGGCCAGGTCTCAAGAGGTCTAACCGAATACGACTAGATTTACAATAGTTTAGATCCAATCTTTCCTTGTTTGTTCGCTTCCTTGTCTTGCCCGTCAAGGAATCTTCTGGTGCGCCGACCTAGTGGCCCATCTAGCCTTCGGGTGTCTTCATGGGCCTCCAGTTGGTCAATACAGGATAGTGCAACGTCGGTTACTCGAAGGGTAATGCCCACGTCAGTAGCCCCCGAGTGTCTAGCCGAAGATAATTCGGGTAGAGACTAATGCATGTCCTCTCATGATATTCTTCATTATTCTTGTTCATCTTGATTTTGCTCCATCTTCTTTTTATCGGGTGCGCGTCAGCGCTCCCGATGGGAGTAGCCCCCGAGTCTAGGTACGGATGCTTGCAATCCGTGCATAGACTCAAGTTGTACTACTCGAATGCTTTCCTCTGCCGAGTTTTTTCGCAAGTCTTCGTAGGCCATCCGATACATTTTCTTTACGCAAAGGATAATGAGTAACGTGCCCAACTTTTGTTGGTTAACTGCCGATGGCAAAACAACGTTACTCTACACAGAATCAAGTCCCCGGGCATGATCCTGGAGTGCAAAAAACTTTTATTGGATGTACATCATGCGCTCCCGATGGGAGTGTCTAGGTGTAATCGCTTGTAACCGAGAGCAGACTCAGTCCTTTTTCCTTCGACTGCTTATTCTGTCGAGTCTTCCTTTTTATCGGGTGCGCGTCAGCGCTCCCGATGGGAGTAGCCCCCGAGTCCAGGTTCGGATGCTTGCAATCCGTGCGTGGACTCAAATTCTTCATCCGATAACTTTTTATGTTTCCTTCGAATGCTTCCAATTTATGACGTCATTGCTGACGTGTAATTGCTGCAGGCTGATTTGACGGGTCCATCATGACGAGCTAGCCCTAGCCCTGTTCAATCAGTGTTTTAGGGCTAGACCACTATACGCGTAACGACCGAGGTGGCTCCTCGATTTTCGCACAATCGTGGGCGTAGTGGGCCGTCAGTTCCTCCCCTTCCTCAAGCGCCACGTGCTTACTTAACTCTTAACTTCTCCTTAAAATCTCCAAAGGGCAAAAAATTCTCAATCTTCTCCACGGTTCCCGCAGCATCTCCTCATTCTCCCTCTTCTTCCTTCTTTCGCCATTGTCGCGCCGCCGCCACAGTTTCAATCTTCCTCAGATCTCGCGATGGTGAAGAAGAAGAATACCGCCGCCGCCGCTAGCTCCACCAGCGGAGGTGCCGCTGCCAAGTCCTCCTCTTCTCTTCCGAAGGGGAGCGCCCCGAGCGCCCCTCCCCCAGCTCCGGCGCCGCCAGCGCCGTCGAGCTCAATGGTCAAACCTGGGGACTGGGTAGCTTCAACCGTCACCAAGCGTGACGAAAAGAGGTCCCGAAGCTTAGGATTGATATCCTCCGACGCGGGAGATGTGATCCTTCCAGGTGCGATCTCTCGGCCTGATCCTCCTGCTGGATTTTCTGTGATGTTCTTATCTTTTCTTCACCGAGGCCTTTCGCTCCCCACTCATGGATTCCTCCTCCATCTCTTGCGGACGTACGAAATCCAATTATGGCAACTTACCCCCAACTCAATCCTCCATGTTGCTGTGTTCATCACCCTTTGCGAGGCGTTTTTGGGTATTGAACCTCATTTCGGGTTGTGGAAGAAGATCTTCTATGTGAAGAGATACAGCAGTAGTAATGGGTACTTTGTCACCGGAGGAGTAGGTTTTGTTGCTCGCTCAGAAGTTAATTACTTTAATTTCCCAATGAGAGAGTCCGTGCAAGGATGGAGGTTGAAATGGTTTTACGTTAAAGATTCCTCGTCACCCGTGTGTCGACTCCCCTGCTATGCCGACGTTTCTGAAGCCAAGCCTAAGGACTCTTGGAAGAACATCCTCTCAGCCGACGAAAGGGCCTCAGCCGAAGAATTGTTTGCCAAATTCCTTCGAATCAAAGAGGCTGACGGCCAAACTATGATTGGTACGGAGGTGGCAGCAGTTTTCCTGAAGTCCAACCAGTCATGGCCAGAGTTCACCCGATGTGGTTGTACTCAGGTCCAAAGGATGAGACCAGGATTAATGCTGCCGATCTATCAGAAAAAGAGTTGCTTGATGAAGTTCGTCGTCTTACTTCCTTCAACCAGGAAGATTCGATTCCGCTGATCTCTTCTTATGCTCCCCTTGACGTTGATCATCCACCATCAGGGGTATTTTCCTTTCTTCACATCTCTACTATAGCTTCTTGCTTAGCCGACATGATTACCTTTGTTCTTACTTGTCATTTTTCTTTGCCAGATCCCTATGGCTTCTGAAAATACACGTGATTCACCGGATGATACTTCCGAGGGGAGAGGCTCCTCAATCCCTGTAGATTTTCACACCACCGATCAAACAGGTCTAGAGGATGAATATAATGGTCCGATGAATCTTGAAGTTGCCCACGCTGATCTTCCCTCCTCAGCCGATAACACTTGTATCGCAGATGGATCAGTGCGTAACGTCGACACTGATCGTGATACTTTTGTTGATGCAGCTGCGGAAGGGGCCAGAGCTTCTCCTGCGAAGAGATCAACCGGCGGCTTTGCCGATGAAGATGATCTCTTCGACATGTAAGTAGTTCTTTCTGAAAGTTATACTGTGCCTTTTTTACCTTTCATACTCCTGTTATAATCACAGTCGACTGTTTACTTTTGCAGTGACGAGGGCTTTATCGAGCCTCCTCCTAAAAAGGCCAAGTCTGATGCCGTTTCGCCGGTCGTGGTGGCTTCCGAAGCTTCGGCTCCTAAGGCTGCCCCCATGGCTCAAGCATCGACTGCGTCTTCCCTTTCCAAAGGGAAGGATATTTCTCCAACTGCTGCTACTGCGGCTCCTTTTTCTGTAAGTCCTCTTCTGATCTTAATACAGATTTCTTGGAGCGTGCCTTGTTTAATTGTTTTTCTTTCTCTCTTAAGGACCTGCGTGGCGTTATCTCTTCTCTGGAGGTTTTCGCCTCCCGATTCACTTCTCTAGAGGCTGACAAAGTTCGGCTGCAAGAGGAAGTCGAATCTTCCTCCTCAAAACTGGATGGCGCAGTCAAGATAGCTGCCGCGGCTCGCCAAGAGATTGATTCTCTGAAGGAGGAGCTGGCCAGACTGAAAGGGAAGCTGAAGGAGGAGGAAGCATCCAGGCTGGTGGCTGAGGCTCGAGCAGCCGAAAAGGATGAAGTCCTTCGTCAATCTTCTTTGGCCTTGCTTGGTAATCTCTAACATACTTCTGTCGAGTGACGTTCTTATGGATTAAACTTTTTGTCAATGACTGAATTTTTCCCTTCCTTTCTACTGCAGAGGCAGCAAACATTCCTGTCGATGCCCTGGAGAAAGTTCCAAATAACTCCCCAGCGAACGCTGTGTCAACGATTCTCGCTTCTCACCAGCTTACACAAGAGCTTCTTGTGAAGGGGAAGGGTGCTCTGGCGCGGATGCACTCGATGATCTTCCCCAAGATCAAGCAAGAGAAGACCCTGGGACAGCTGATCGATACCTTCGCGGTTGACACCAAGGAGGTCATCGAGGTATTCAAGCGTACATCGCGCACTTTTGGTGCTGTCCTTGCCTTCCAACTTATGATGGGTTACGGCTTTAAGGGTGACATCGAGGAAATGACTAAGGGGCTTCCAAAAGAGCAAGACGGGCAGCCTGTTGATTTGAGCACCTTTAAGGCGTCTGCTCTTACTTGTGCCCGTCAGCTCCTTGAACTGGTTTCATCAAGGAAACCATCGACTGGCCCTAGTTCATCGACTCAAACTCAGCTCCCTTGATTCTTGTAACAAACTTGTGCCTTGAGCTGATGTGAAACATTGTTCTGCCGCAAAACTCATGCTTTGTAATAAACTCCGTGCTAGCATTGTTGTTAGCACACTTTTGTTATGATATCACTTTCTTGCACTTCTCCCGATGGGAGTTATTTTGGACGTTCGGCTGTACCATATCCATCACCTCTTTATAACCAGTATTTTCTGCAGGTCTTCCCAGTACCCTCATTTGCAGACGACTCGTCGGGTGCTCTTCCTGAAAGCGATCGGATCCAGCGCATGAAAGACCGGATCACGCAGATGGAAAAGGATTTACGCAGCACTTATGCTTTAGCTGCCATCATCAATAAAAAGAGCGAGATTGCAGCCGACGTGGAGCGGTACACTCTTGGCGAACTGCATAAGGCTACCGAAAGTTTAAACTGTAAGTTTCCTGATCCCTTTGCCTGTTTGCTAGCAACTTCTTGTCTGAGTCTTGACTAATTCTTTTGGCAGTCATAGCGTTGAACCATGCGGAAGAGAACAAGCGGATACACGAGCGGGTGCATGCTTTGACTCAGCTTTCCTCATCCGAAGAAATTTTCTGGCGGGAACACTCGAAGGCCTCGGCTGTCGTCAAATTTCAGGATCGAGTGCAACAGGTCCACCAGTTCTTCGACAAGTGCTACAAGGCTATGAGGGTAGTTTGGAAAACAATGTTTCCTCTGAATGCAGTTCCCCCTACCCTCTTGACTTTGATGTCTGAATTTGGGAGCGCCAAGAAGGTTCGGGAGCTGGTAAGATCTCAAGTCTTTGCAGGGGCCAAGTGCACGCTTGCCCTTGTGCTTGCTTGTTATCCTTCGGCTTGCTTGTTGTCTATCGCCAATGCAACTGGTGATCTCGAGGAGCTGTACCCGAAGGTTTTAGCACCTGCCCATATAATTGTCGACAGGCTTGAGGAGATGTCAAAGGTACCTGAGGAAAAGGAAACTCCGCAAGGGTGATGTAAAGGTGTAAAATTACTTTTGTAAATTGTTTTGGCTAGTCCATCCGAGTGTTCGGATTTTTGAGCCGCAACTTTTTGTCTTGGTTGATACATGAATATGTACTTTTACCATGCCGTTGGCAAATACTCAAAGGGGCGAAGCTTAATTGCCCGTTGGATGTATGTGTACTAGTTGGTTAGCAAATCATTATGAGTGATCAGCTCGTGTTGCAGGTTTTGCTAAACCTGTTGTATGCGCAACTTTGCTTTCAACCGTTTGTAAATTTCGACAGTCATTCCCGAATTTTTCGGGTGTAATGATTCTGCCGATGAGCCCGTTGCTCTCTGATATTTCCATAAGTGAAATATCGAGCGTGGGTTGTGTGTAAGTTTTCCAAACTCTTGCTTTGTACGGCACTCGTAGAGGCATCTGAAGCAGAGGGGAGGATTAATGTCCTTATTCTTCTTTGCAGTGCTCGTAGAGGCTTTTGCCCTGGGCGCTATCTTCTGCCGCGCGTTAAGTTATGCCGTTACTTGGCGGCAGCACGGTCATAGATGCTTTAGATTACTGCAATACTTTAACAAGAATCGGAACTTAAGTACTTATTGATAGGGTAAATATGAAACTGAAGGGCGAAAACAAGAGGCCCTGTGTAAAGTAAAGGAAAAATTTAAAAACTAAGGGAGTGTTTTATCAAGAAAGGGGTTCTTCTCTTCTTCAGAAGCATCTTCCGATTTCTTCGTCATGCTGGTGGTTGCGACAGTGCTGTTGATTTCGCCAGATGCTTGAGCAGCGATTGTTAGTATCTTGCCGCCTCCTGCATCTTCTGCCGAAACTTTTTCTGCCGATGCTATTGCTGCTGGGCCTTCGGGAGCTGGCTTCTTCTTGATTTCCCTGTCGAGTTTTTCCTCCTTGATTTCTTGTATCGTCAACTTGGGCGGGGGGTCGACAGTATCTCGCCGTGGCCCAAATTTAGCAGCAATCCTTTGAAAGTCACGGTCACAATTGTCCGAGCGTGAAAAGCTCCCATAGACTGTGATGTTTGTTCCATTGTTCCCTGGCATCTTCAGCTTGAGGTATGCGTAGTGCGGCACGGCCATGAACTTGGCGTAAGCTGGTCTCCCGAGTATGGCGTGGTACTGTGATTCCCAGTTCACGACTTCAAACTCGATCTTCTCCTTCCTGAAGTTGTCGGGTTTACCGAAAACGACGTTCAAGTAAGCTTTGCCAAGAGAATACGCTGGTGAAGTAGGGAGTATCCCATGGAAGCGAGTATCTGAGACTTCCAACATTCTCATGGTGATCCCCATACTTTGAATTGTGTCAAGGAATATCAAGTTGAGTCCACTTCCTCCATCCATGAAGACTTTGCTCATTTTAAACCCTCCTATCTGTGCTTCGACCACTAGGGCGGCGTGCCCTGGCTTTGGTATAGTCATCGGGTGGTCCATTCGACTGAACGTGATTTCCTGAGACGACCATTCGACATATTCAGGAATGTTCGCCATGACGCTTTCTGCCAGGTTGATTTCTCGGGTGAGCTTCTTCATCTCTCTCCTTGAAACACCTGTCCTGTGGATCATATTCATTTGCCCACGTGGCGGTGGAAACGCCTCATTGGGTTGATGAGGTTGAGCTTGCTGGACTTGATGCTGTGACGGAGGTGGCGGTGGTGGTGGCGGTAGCTGTTTCTGGCCTGCCTGCTGGATGAGTTCATGCATATCGAGGAACTGCCGACAATCCCTGAGCAGGTGGCTAGACTTTACTTTTCCATCCTTAGAATCGGTATAAGAATGTAGGTAGCAAGGGGCGTTGATCTGTTCAGCGTAAGGCAATTTGGGGGTTCTCTGAGGTCGTGGTTTATAGTTGCCACGGTTCCCAGAGTCGTTCCGATTACCGTCCTGCCGATCGTCTCGCCTGTTGTCGTACCGATCATCCTGCCGATCAGAGTAACCTGCGGCCACCAAGTTATTGTCATCATAACTGCGGTTCTTCCTTCTCTTATTCCGATCCCTTCGACCACCCGAATCATTCTTCGGCTTCTTGCGCCCAAGCTCTTCTATATAGCTCTCACGTCGGATACCATCGCTGAAAGCGTCAATTGCCCTGTCGACAGATACGTCTTCCGCGGCATTTAGGAGTTTGGTGAACCTCCCGATGTACGCGCGCATCGACTCCTTCTGCTTCTGTTGGCAGTGCCGTAACTCCTCGATCCCGACGGGCCTTTTGTAGGTTGCTTGAAAGTTAGCGACAAAAGCTTCTACTAAGTCATCCCATGACTTGATGGAACCCTTCGGCAGCCCTCTGAGCCAGGCTCGTGCTGAGTCCTTTAGGTAAAGCTGTAGACATTGCATCGCTGCTATCTGATTCCCTTTTTGCAGAATTACTGTCTGCAGATAGTCCTCTATCCAGGATCTTGGCTCCTGCTGCCCATCGTATTTGGCGGCGTCGGTAGGTGTGGGTTTGAACTTCTTGGGTGGCATCGCCTCCCGAATTTTGTAGCTCAAACAATCGGCTCCTCTAAGCTCGCCGTCGTTCTCCTGGGTCTCGTCCGAAGAATCACTGTCAAGTTCTTCTCTGATGGCGCGTCGTCGCCTTGCTTTGTCGATCCTGCTCTGTGTGATTTCGTCCCGAGCGTCTTTTGCGCGATGTTTTGACCCGCTGGCCTGCAGGGTCTTCTCTTTCGGTGGAACTAGATTATGTCCTAGTATCGCAAGACTCTCCAAAGCACCACGGTGGGCCTGAGCCATGGATCCTTCGGGACGTTGGTTAATGAGGTACGCTGCAAGATTGGCTGTTGCTCCTGCGACGGTTTTTGGCCGTGGCATGCCCGCGGTGTCCGTGGTCATAAAGGACTTGGTCAAGTTTGATGTTATCTCCCTTGCATCATCTTCCGAAAGCCTGGACATCCTCGATCGATGTTTGCCCCCTCCGTGGGTACTTCGGGAGGCACTCCCCTGCGAGGCCCTTCGTCGCTCGCTGGACCGGTCTGCCGCAGATAGTCGTTTCTCGAGGGTGGCTTGCTCCTTAGACAGGCGCTCCCGATTTTTCTCCAATATGGAGCGGTAAGCGTTGAGCGTACCAACCGTGGTTCCCGCCGAAAGCGGTGTGTTGTTGAGCACGGCTGCCTTGGCTGCTGCCCACTCTTCTTCTGTAATGGTGTGGTCGCTATTGTCATTGCTGGCGCTATCTCCGAAACTAGCCCGCCTGCTGGAACGGGGGGTGCGTTCTCCATCTCCCCTATTAGCGACGTAGACTTGGAGGGGCGCCACTCTTCGGGTGTCTCCTCGGACGACGCTATCGATGCTGTCCTCTCCCGATGAATAGTAGGCGTTGCAGATGAATGGCGTGTCGCTTGACCCTAGTCCATGCCTGGTGTCGCAGTTTACGCAGTAGTACGAGGTCATCTCCGAGGGCACGGGGTCATCAGATCCAACCGACATGGAGGATGCCGAGCGAGGAGTCGATGGCGCGGACGGACTCGATGGGTTTGCCTGGCCAGCCGAAAGGTCGGGTGTCGATGACGCACTTGGGCTTGTCGATCTGGAGATAGGAGATTCCAGTAGCCGGAGGATTCCCTCTGAGTTGACGTTGTAGTGGACGCTCCCGAACGCCATGTCCATGTTGCCTTGCAGACCAGAGAAGGTGGAGCGAGATGATTCGCTGTGCGGGGTGAATTCGTAGGAGCCGAAACGGATCGGGCTTCCCAGATGAGGCGATGATGGTGCTGATGAAGCTGCTGATGACATGACGGGTTCAGCCGATGTCCGATCTTGTGCCGACAGGCTTCCCACAGACGGCGCCAATTGTCGAGGGTACTCCTCGCCAATGCCCTCCGATAGGGGCTTAGGGTTGATGGAATCGTAGGCCGACACGAGACATCGGTTCACGACAAGCGGGAGAGCGATTTACCCAGTTCGGGGCCCTCGATGAGGTAAAACCCTTACGTCCTGCCTATCTGTTCTTTGATTATGAAAACAATGGGTTACAATGGGGTGCCAAATAGTTCGGCTGAGATCTAGGCGAGATTGCTGTTGCTAGGGTTACCTAGCTCTAAGCTTTTCCTGGCTAAGATTGCTAAGTTTGTTCGTGTCCTCCGGCAGCCCCTCTCCTGGCCTTTATATAGGAGGCCAGGTCTCAAGAGGTCTAACCGAATACGACTAGATTTACAATAGTTTAGATCCAATCTTTCCTTGTTTGTTCGCTTCCTTGTCTTGCCCATCAAGGAATCTTCTGGTGCGCCGACCTAGTGGCCCATCTAGCCTTCGGGTGTCTTCATGGGCCTCTAGTTGGTCAATACAGGATAGTGCAATGTTGGTTACTCGAAGGGTAATGCCAACGTCAGGCGCAAGGGGGCCCGCGCCCAGTGTCCGGCCCTCGTGTGGCCCCCGACCTTCCCTTTCGCCTACATATAGCCTTCGTCGCGAAACCCCGTACCGAGAGCCACGATACGGAAAACCTTCCGAGACGCCGCCGCCAATCCCATCTCGGGGATTCAGGAGATCGCTCCGCACCCTGCCGGAGGGGATTCATCTCCCGGAGGACTCTACACCGCCATGGTCGCTCCGGAGTGATGAGTGAGTAGTTCACCCCCGGACTATGGGTCCATAGCAGTAGCTATGGTTGTCTTCTCCTCATTATGCTTCATTGTCGGATCTTGTGAGCTGCCTAACATGATCAAGATCATCTATCTGTAATGCTATATGTTGTGTTTGTTGGGATCCGATGGATAGAGAATACTATGTTATGTTGATTATCAATCTATTATCTATGTGTTGTTTATGATCTTGCATGCTCTCCATTATTAGTAGAGGCTCTGGCCAAGTTTTTACTCTTAACTCCAAGAGGGAGTATTTATGCTCGATAGTGGGTTCATGTCTCCGTGAATCTGGGGAGTGAGAGAAACCTCTAAGGTTATGGATGTGCTGTTGCCACTAGGGATAAAACATTGATGCTATGTCCGAGGATGTAGTTATTGATTACATTACGCACCATACTTAATGCAATTGTCTGTTGTTTGCAACTTAATACTGGAAGGGGTTCGGATGATAACCTGAAGGTGGACTTTTTAGGCATAGATGCATGCTGGATAGCGGTCTATGTACTTTGTCGTAATGCCCAATTAAATCTCACTATACTCATCATATCATGTATGTGCATGGTCATGCCCTCTCTATTTGTCAATTGCCCAACTGTAATTTGTTCACCCAACATGCTATTTATCTTATGGGAGAGACACCACTAGTGAACTGTGGACCCCGGTCCATTCTTTACATCTGAAATACAATCTACTGCAATTGTTCTACTGTTCTCTGCAAACAATCATCATCCACACTATACATCTAATCCTTTGTTACAGCAAGCCGGTGAGATTGACAACCTCACTGTTTCGTTGGGGCAAAGTACTTTGGTTGTGTTGTGCAGGTTCCACGTTGGCGCCGGAATCCCTGGTGTTGCGCCGCACTACATCTCGCCGCCATCAACCTTCAATGTGCTTCTTGACTCCTACTGGTTCGATAAACCTTGGTTTCTAACTGAGGGAAACTTACTGTTGTACGCATCACACCTTCCACTTGGGGTTCCCAACGGTCGCGTGCTGTACGCGTGTCAGTCACCTCCTCCGAAAAGGCGGTGTCGGTCGACGCATCGGAGGAACTCGTGTCCTCCTCGTCGTCCAAGATGCTCGCCGGCTGCGCCTTCGCCTTCGCGTCCACATCCGCCGCCCGGGCCGCCGCGTCCTCAGACTATTCCTCCACCTCAGCCTCTTCCTCATCCTGCTCCTCAGCATCTTCCTCGTACTCGCTGTCCGGCGGCAGGGAATCATCGCTGTACGACAACGGGGAATCGTCACTTTCCGACAGCGGGAAATCATCGCTGCTCGACGTTGCAGCTCTATCCCACCAATGTCACCATGCAGACGATTTCCCCTCGTTGTCGGTGTCCGATGGCAAAGAGAGAATGCTCATGATGACAGATGATGGTGAAGAGATGAATGGCGCCGGCCGGTTGTAGATCGCAAACGTATATGTAGTGGTCTATCGACAAAGAGAGCGGAGGTTGCTCTTCCGCGGAGTTCGTGCTCCATTACGGCGGTTTGCGCGTCGAGGCCACTGCGACAGTTCAATGCATCGTTCGACGCGGTAGGCCTACGACAGTTCCCCTTCCCGGCGACTGCACCATCGCTATTTACGCGATGGTGGAGCGTCAGCACGCGACCATGAGCTCGCCGCTGGGAATATGGGCCTCCCCAAGCCAAATTTTACATCCATCCGACGCTAAATAGTGCCGAATTTCGGCCTGGGGAGCCCCAACGGCTGGAGATGCTCTTAGAGGTTTGTCACCCCTTTGATCCATTATTAGCATTTGTCACTGTTTGACGAAAGCAGAGCTACAAAATGTTATTAGGAAAAGTATTATTATCCTTCGGAGGCACAACCTCTCGCAACCTCTGCCTCAGCATTGCGACGCGTGTCTCGTGGACCCACCACTAGATGTGTCTCCTTCCCTCTTTTCTTCTCCCTTCTTATCCTCTCCCGAGTCTTCGCCTCCCACCTCCATTATTCCCCTCTGCGCGACCGTCGCGCTCCACCGCCATGCGCACGAATGTCACCGCCACCTCCTCCACCTCGTTATTCCTCACATCTCCCTCCCTCAACTGCTAGTGTTGCAAGCTCCACCATGGCTAGATCCCCTAACTCACGTGCTATTCCCGAATACATTCGGCGCCAGGTTGTAGCCATGGTGGCGAAGGGGAGGTGGCGTAGCGGTGATGCTGCAAGGCTTGACCGCCGGTGCTGCGAAAATAGACCGATGCTGCGTCGAGCAGCGGCTGTCGGTGCTGCAAGGTGATGCGTGAGCGAGCGGTGGACGGGGAAGTTGCGAGCGATGGCGGGAAAGCTAAAAAAGATGGGCGGCGGAGCTGCAAAGTCTGGTAGCTCCTATTGCAAGGCCAATCGCGGCTGCTACTAGCGAGCGAAGCTAGTGCTGCCGGCGGGGCGGTGGTGCGGCCAACTAGGATGACAGTGTTACCGGGGGTGCTGCCATTGGCGAAAGATGGTGCTACCAGCCATGGCCGATGTTGCGGCGAGCGGCAGCGCCGAAAGCTACAAAGGCTCCCCGCCGGAGCTGCAAAGGCCAATAGCTGCTGCTGCAAAGGCTAATCGCGGCTGATGTGAGCGATCCGAGGCGACAATGCTGCTGGCGGGGTGGTGGTGCGGCCAACTGATACGTCTCAAACGTATCTATAATTTCTTATGTTCCATGCTACTTTTATGATAATACTCACATGTTTTATACACACTTTATGTCATTATTATGCATTTTCCGGCACTAACCTATTAACGAGATGCCGAAGAGCCAATCCCTGTTTTCTGCTATTTTTGGTTTCAGAAATCCTACAAAGGAAATATTCTCGGAATTGGACGAAATCAACGCCTGGGTCTTATTTTTCCACGGAGCTTCCAGAAGACCGAAGAGCATACGAAGTGGGGCCACGAGGTGGCCAAACCACAGGGCGGCGCGGCCAAGGAGGGGCCCACGCCGGCCTGTGGTGTGGGCCCTTGTCAGCCCTCCGACCCTGCCCTTCCGCCTACTTAAACTCTCCGTCGCGAAAACCCTATTACCGAGAGCCACGATACGGAAAAAGTTCCAGAGACACCGCCGCCACCAATCCCATCTCGGGGATTCAGGAGATCGCCTACGGCACGCTATCGGAGAGGGGAATCATCTCCCGGAGGACTCTACATCACCATGATCGCCTCCGGACTGATGTGTGAGTAGTTCATCCTTGGACTATGAGTCCATAGCAGTAGCTAGATGGTTGTCTTCTCCTAATTGTGCTATCATGTTAGATCTTGTGAGCTGCCTATCATGATCAAGATCGTCTATTTGTAATACTACATGTTGTGTTTGTTGGGATCCGATGAATATGGAATACTATGTCAAGTTGAATATCAATCTATCATATATGTGTTGTTTATGATCTTGCATGCTCCCCGTTGCTAGTAGAGGCTCTGGCCAAGTTGATACTTGTGACTCCAAGAGGGAGTATTTATGCTCGATAGTGGGTTCATGCCTCCATTGAATCTGGGACAGTGACAGAAAGTTCTAAGGTTGTGGATGTGATGTTGCCACTAGGGATAAAACAACGATGCTTTGTCTAAGGATATTTGTATTGATTACATTATGTACCATACTTAATGCAATTGTCTGTTGTTTGCAACTTAATACTGGAAGGGGTGCGGATGCTAACCCGAAGGTGGACTTTTTAGGCATAGATGCATGCTGGATAGCGGTCTATGTACTTTGTCGTAATGCCCTAAGTAAATCTCATATTACTCATCATGATATGTATGTGCATTGTTATGCCCTCTCTATTTGTCAATTGCCCAACTGTAATTTGTTCACCCAACATGCTATTTATCTTATTGGAGAGACACCACTAGTGAACTGTGGACCCCGGTCCATTCTTTTACATCTGAATACAATCTACTGCAATCATTGTTCTCTAGTGTTCTTTGCAAACAAACATTATTTCCCACACCATACATTTAATCCTTTGTTTACAGTAAGCCGGTGAGATTGACAACATCACTGTTAAGTTGGGGCAAAGTATTTGGATTGTGTTGTGCAGGTTCCACGTTGGCGCCGGAATCCCTGGTGTTGCGACGCACTACACTCCACCACCAACAACCTTCACGTGGCCCTTGACTCCTACTGGTTCGATAACCTTGGTTTCTTATCGAGGGAAAACTTGCTGCTGTACGCATCACACCTTCTTCTTGGGGTTCCCAACGGACGTGTGCTTGACGCGTCATCAACATTAGAGGCAGTGGTGCTGCCGATGCACTACTAGGAAAATCCTTATTGTCAGCGCACCAAAAATGGCTACTGCCAGCGCACCAACGCCCGCCGGTGGGAACATGAGTTATCGCCGGTGCACCTGCCTAGTGCGTCGGTAGTAAGTTATTCCAGAAAACAAAAAAGCCTTACGGAGGACACTTTTACAAGCAGCCCCCTACATTCAAAATAGGAAAACAATCGAGTCCTAGTTGTTTTTTCCATAGATCTGGATCTTGAGGCTGAGGAGGAGCTCGAGGCGCGTTTCGGCAATGTGGTCGTCGGAGCTCAAGGCCGAGGATGAGCTCGAGGTGGCGTGGTCATCGGAGCTCGATGCCGAGGAGGAGCTCGAGGCGGCGTTCTTGTCGGAGCTCGAGGCTGAGGGGAAGGAGGAGGCAGCGGCGGTGGCTCTTGGTCAGGGGAGCTCGAGGCACATCATCATGGCAAGAAGATGAGAGGAGGAGAAGAAAAGTAGGAAGAGGAAGAGTAGGAAGAGAAAGATGAAGAGAGGAAGAGGAGGAGAGCACAAGAGGGCAAATGAGGCAGGGGAAGAGGAGGATGTGCTGGTTTCAACTTATATACCTAAGGTTACCACCGGCGCACCAATATGGTGGTGCGCCAGGGGTAAACTTTTTTATTTTTTCATCAAAATCTAAAAGCTAAAAAAGTCATGTTTCTGTTTTGAATTTGATGAATCCAATTTTTGTCTAAACGACTACAGGTGGTTGAAATCGGATACATTTTGTTATAAAAAAGTTTTTCATCAGAGGTCATATGCAACCAGAAATCCCGTTTTACCGAAACATGACGCCATTTTGCATAATATATCGAAATTCACATTTTTCAATTTTCACTAAAACTATATGGCATAACACACGGGCAGCTCGAATGATTTAATTTTTTGAAATTTCTATCACTTTCTTTTATTTTTTCCAAAACTGAAAAAGGCATTCCGGGGGAGGGGAGTTGATGAGTGCAGTTGCACACCGTTGGGGAACCCCAAGAGGAAGGTATGATGAGCACAGTAGCAATTTTTCCTTAGTAAGAACCAAGGTTTAATCGACCAGTAGGAGAAATGAGTGACTTTTGAAGGTGTTGCTAGCTGAATTTGTGCAGGGCGCACTACCGGCGTCAACAACAACGTGGAATCTGCACACAAGACAACCAAAATACTCTACCCCAACTTACAGGGAGGTTGTCAATCTCACTGGTTTTACTGAAAACAAAGGATTAACCGTATAGTATGGAAAGAGATGTTTGTTTGCAGTGGAATTAAAGAGAACAATGCTTGTAGTAAGCAAACATAATAGGATGATTTTATCAGTGTAAAAGAAAGGACCAAGGTCCACAGTTCACTAGAGGTGTCTCTCCATAAAGATAAATAACATGGTGGGTGAACAAATTACAGCTAGGCAATTGACAAATAAAGACAATACATGACAAGACGATTACTATGAGATTCATTTGGGCATTACAACATAATACATACACCTTAATCCAACCGCGTCTATGAATAATAATCCACCTTATGGTTAGCTCCACACCTCTTTCAGCATTAAGTTGCAACCAACAAATTACCGCATTAATTCATGTGTGTAAAGTAAATAATAGAATTATCCTTAGACAAATCATTGTTGTTTTCTCCCTAGTATCAACAACACATCTACAACCTTAGAAGGTATTGTCACTCTTCCAGATTACTAGAGGCATGAACCCACTATCAAGCATAAATACTCCCTCTTGGAGTCGCAAGCATATACTTGGCCAAAGCATCTACTAGCAACGGAGAACATGCAAGATCACAAATAACATATGGCAAGTATATAATCGATCTCAACCATAGTATTCAATATTCATCGGATCCCAACAAACACAACATGTAGCATTATATAAAGATGATCTTGATCACATTGGAGAAGACAACCATCTAGCTACTGCTATGGACCCGTAGTCCAGAGATGAACTACTCACGCATCACTTCGGAGGCGGGCATTGTCAACACCCGGATTTTTAAGTCCAGATGCCTATTATGCCATTCATCGCAATCCCAGGAATATTGTTTTTGCGAGACATAATAGATTGATATCACAACACATCATTCATTACATACCATAATCGTCTTACAAATAAAGGATCACATGATCCAGTCTCATTACAATAATAGAAGTTCTATTTATTCATTACATAACACATAGCGGAAGCGAAAGTAGCGTAGTAGTAGTCCATCTATTCCACAGGCAACTGTTGACGTCAGGAGTGATCCTAGTTGTCGTAGACGTCCGTTGTCCTTCTTCCGGTTCGGTACTCGTCTTCATAGTCTGGCCATTTGAATAGCCAGGGACACAGCCATGAGTACTATAAAGTACTCGCAAACTAATACTAAGGTAAAAACTATCACTATAGTAAGGGGGTTCTAAGCTCTAGTTTCATTTGCATAAAGCTAGTTTTATTTCATAAAACCTTTTAATAATCAAAAACTCTTCATTTGCTTAACTAATTCAAGTGGGAACATTAGTGTCATTCCCACAACTCAGTTGTGATTCAAAGTCAAAGTCACCTTTCAACTCAAATCACAAGTCACCATTCATATTTTTAGAAAAGTTCTGATGACGGAACAGTATGGCCTTTCCAACGCCCATAACCGCGACGCGGCTATTCGAATAGGTTTAACTCTGCAGAGGTTGTACACTTGTGCCACAACAATTGCAATAGTTCGTCAGGGGTAACTGGCCCTGATTTATCGTACGCAGTACGCGAACTACCAATCCTAACCTTTCATTTACATACTCTAGTATAGGCACCTCTCCCCATGAGCTTGGCCTCCCGGTGAAGACAGACACCAACTGCACAGGGCTTGGGCCGGACATTCACCTCGTTTCACGTCATTTCACATCACTTCACCGGTACGGAGGCAGCCTTGGCATAACCCCTATGACGCTTGTTCAGAGGGAACCCATACTAAAATACATAAGTTTCCAGCTAAGCCTTACCCAGGTATTGTGGGGGTACTTGTAAAATTGGAATGGTATCGCATCCGAACCCAACCATCAGTGTTTTTGTAAAATTCACCAAGTCATTCACCAGCCATATTCACCTTCAAAATCTCTCAATAGAATGACTCATCATTCAAAGGTTTTCAAAGTCATTTCAATTCACAAGTTCCCAATTAGAGTAGTCACTTTTAATATTGAGCACTAGCCACTAGTTATGAGGGGTGCTAAGTATCTTGGAGCTTGCTAGGCTAAGTGTGATTCTCCTGTACTACTCTATAATTCAACCAAGTGAATCATAAATCAAAAAGTAACTTTGATAAATAAAATCAAGTAAAGCTTGTAAAGTAAAAACTTGGGATAGGTTCATAAAGTAGAATGTAATGGTGCCTTGCTCTTGTAGAGCTTTGCACTTGGCAAGAATATAAACTTGCAACCAAAATAGTTTGCATTAGTCTAGCTTGCATTGGTAATAGCTTGCCTTGGTTGAGGTGGTGGTCAAAGTTCTCTTCTCCTTCCTCTTGGTAGAAAACCTCCTCCTCTTGATAGTCTCCGGTACTAGCGTCTATAAACGAATACGAGGACACAATCACCAAACAATACTTAAGTGCTAGACTAATCACACAAATGGCTCACACAAGCTATTCTAGCATCACCATATTATTATCATTTTGGTTGACTTTGTTTTCTTAAAGAAAAATAATTTCCTCTCATTACAAATATTGATTAGGGTTTCTATTTAATTCTTTGGAGAAATAATTTCCTCTCATAGAATCTTGTTAAGATTTAATTTCCTCCAATAATAATGTATGTCCTAGGTTGACCAAGGTCAACCCCTTCATACTCATCATTTGGGAAAATGATTTAAATAAGGTGATGCACCTCATGCAATTTAATACCAACATAGTAATGATTTAATATCATCAAATAACTCAATATGAGAGTTAATAGACCATGGTCTCTACCTCATGTAGAATTACTTGAGACAAAGATTTAAATGAGACCAAAGCATCTCATATGATTTAATAAGTAGTTTTGAACCATTTAAATACTACTATGAGAATGATTTAATATTTTCAAATAAGAACATATGGGTCATGAAGACATGTGTAATCAACTCACATTGAATCACTTGGAGTAATGATTTAAATGAGATGCTACACCTCATATAATTTAAATACTATTTTGAAATAGTTTAAATGGGCTAGATTTTGACTACATAGCCAATACTTTGCTCTAGCCCATGATCATATGAAACAACTATAGTATTTTATTACATAATAAATTAGACAACATCAAATGTGATTTATGAGAGGTGGAACCACCTCAAAATAGTTTATGGTTGATTTTTAAGATTTATTTGAAGTTTGAAAAGTTACTGATTTGTTATTTTTATTGTAGAGGATCTAGGAAGAATTTTGAATTTAATCCAGTGTGATTAGCTAGGTACTTTCATGAGCTTTCCAAAACATTTTGAATCACTAAATTTGGATTTGTACAAATTAAGATATTCAAAATCTAGCAAAGTATCAGTAAGCAAATTAAAGGGAATAAAATTAAACTAAGTTTGAATTTAAACGGGCGCGCGGGAACGCAGTTGGGCCGGCCCAGTTGCTGCCCGGGCCTGGCGTGCATGGCGCATGCACGTCGGGCTCGCGCGGGGCGCGCGGATCGTCGGATCGGGATCTGACGGCACTGGGCCGTCGTCTCCCTCCCGACGCCGGCGAACTTCCGACGGCTCTCCTGCTCACCTCCGGGCACGGTTTGCGGCGAGGTTTGTTGCGTTCGGCTAGGATTTTCCAGGGCTTCAAATCGGTGTAGGTGGTGGAGGCTGAGGGGGTGAGAAAATGGGGCGGCGGTGGTGTGCTCTCCGGCGAGCTTCGGGCTCCGGTTGGTGGCGATGGGAGCGAGAGAGGAAGGCTAGGGGCGAGAGAGGTGAGCTTCTGGGTGGTGTGGTGAAGTCCAGAGGCGAGGGGGCGTTTATATAGTGGCTGGAGGCGTGGGGCGCGACGGGGTCGGCATGGCCACGACGTCACGGTGCACGGCGGGCACGGGCGTCTCCGGCACTGCTGCTGCGTCAGGAGGTGAGCTCATGGGTAGGGGAGGATGCGTGCACAGTGGCGCGGTTGATGGCGTCGTGTGCAGGGCGCACGGGGTCAATGCCGACGTCGGCGTCCTTCAAGGGCGTCGCGTCGTGGCGTCGTCCTGGGGCGCGCGGGCCAACGGCCGTGTCTGGCAGTGGTGCGGGACCGAGAGGGAGCTGGTGGCGCAGGGTGACGTGCTGGAACGCGGCGTGCATGCGAGGAGAGGGAGGTGTCCACGGGCTGGTGACCAAGTACTTGGCATGGATGGTTTTAGTCCACCACTTGCTCTCCTTGTCCTATGGTGATGTCTAGCAGTGGTAATAGGTCAAGGGTGAGGTGTGTGACAAGGTGAGAGAGAGGGAAAATGGCCAGGGCAGGTGGGTGCATGGTGGTGACCAAGTGGGTGGCATGGTGATGGCATTGGGTGTGTGTGGTGTCTTTCTCTGGTCCTTGGTGCTTGGCCTGGTTGAGTGAGGTGGGGGCATGGTACTAGACATGGTGAGCATGGTTGGAGAGAGGTGTAGGGTGCTCATTTTATTTTAGCTAAAGTATGTGTGACATAGGTCATGTACTTGACTTGTTTGGTGTCATGTGGATGATGTAAAGACTAGGTGAGGTCATAGGAGTGGGTGTGGTACTAGTGGCACTATAGATGAGCACAAGAGAGGGGAGGTGAGGTGGTGAATAGTGGTTGAATAGTGGTTGTACCCTATGTATAAATTGGATTCTTATGTAAAAACACTCATGTGTGTGTAAAAGTTACTAAGTTTCTTCATGGATAGGTTCTAAATGATGTGTGGCACTCATTGGTGGTCTTGGTTTAAAATTTGGAGTGGTTTGGTGAAAATTTCCAAAAGTGGAGGGAATCTAGAATTGGTTTCAAAGTGGCATTTTGGCTTGACTAATGTGAGCAATGGTCAACTCTCTGGTCAAAGTGGTCAACATGAAAGTTACTCACCTTGACCTGGTCTTGGATGACATGGATTTGGTTGACCAAGTTTGGTTGCAGAAACAAAAGATAGATGGGTGCAAAGTGGGGAAGAAATTATAAATGGCCCAAATGACCATTATCACATGTTATTGAAATTTGATTTTTCTCTTGGTTTGATTCTGGTTTCTTTGGGTCAATTGTGTTTGTTTTTCATATATAAGAGTTTTACAAACCATAGATCAAGCAATGGTGGCCTTTGGTGAAGTTTTGCAAAATTGGCCTTATGTGTATGTGAGTGAAATTGGGATTATCTCACCATTTGATTTCTCTCCATTTGATTTGACTTTTCTTGACTCTAATGTGGTTCTTATTAGTTTAGAAACATTTTCCAACCATTGAAACCAATTCAAATGGTCTTGCTCAAAGATTTGCAAAAATGGCCATAACACATAAGAGGTGATGTGTCAAATTTCATTATTCTTGTTAATTGTTCATCTTGCTTCCCTTGGGCATGGGTTAGGGTCAATTTAGTGTTATATTAGGTTGAGAGATGGTTTCACATCATTTGGTCAAGGTTTAAAGGCATAGATCAAGAATTGGGTATTATGGCTATGTGTCACCTATGCCTCTATGCATATGTTGCATTTGAGTTTTAATTTGACTTGGCTTGACCCAAATGGTGTTGTTGAGTGTTGAAATGGTATATAGGAGTGATCCCACCATTCACCACAAGACTTAGGGTCAAGATTCTTAAATTCACAAATTTGCTATTTTACTCTCATATGCCTCTATGGCATTTTTAGTTTCTTTTTAATTTCTTTGGAAACCACTTGGAATTGGTTTGATAGGTACTAGGTAAGGTGTATGAAGGTTTTCCAAACCTCTACACAAAGTAGAAAAGCATAGGGTAAAGATTTATAAAAATAGCCATAGGCACATATACCTTTTTCTTATTTAATTTCCTTTTATTTCATTTTAACTAGTATGGTGAAAAGAGGGGTGAGGTTTAGGGTTTAAGATCACTTTAAATACTAATAACAAGCAATCATGGCAATAGCACAAGAATTAAGCAAGATCACTAAGCATCAAACTTAATTTGATAAAAGTTTTTGTTGGTTCCAAAATTTGGAACTAGGGAAATTCATTTGTTTTGTTTTGAATTTTTGGGATGTTACAAACCCTTCCCCTTAAACAAATCTCGTCCTGAGATTTTAAGAAAAGTTAGGTTCCTAAGAGAGATTAAGTATTTTGATTAAGACATACTTGGCATGGTCTGGGGTGCTTCCTGAGCTTCAGTGGCATTCATGTGGTAGAGGCGGCCGTTGTTGTTGTTCTGGTTCCTTCTACTGCGAAGCGGCGCTGTTGTGAGCAGGGGCAGCGGTATTGGCGGCAATCTTGGCAAGCTTCTTAGGGCACTCATTGGAGTAGTGACCCACAACTCCACATTCATAGCAGTTCACAGTTGACTTGTCTTTGGGAGTGACGGGAACAGCGTTGCTTCCAGTCCTCGGGGCAGTATTGGGGTTGTTGTTGTTACCGTTGTTGTTGTTGCTGTTGGGGTGGGTGTTGTTGTTGTTGCCTCCGGGCTTCGGGGGTCCTCCGTTGTTGTTGGTGTAGTTGGGGCGATAATTCTGAGTGGTTGGCTTGTTGTATCTTGGGGTGAATCCTCCAGAGGAGTTATTGCGATACTTCTGGTTATGGTGGGGTCCACTCTGGTTCATCATTCTTCTCTTGCGGTTCTCGTTGGCTTGATGCAGCTTCCCTTCCATTTGAATGGCTGAGTCCACGAGGGCTTCCAAGTCAGCGAACGGAATGTTCACTAACACCGTTTGCATCTCGTCGTGCAATCCGTTCAGAAATCTTTCCTTCCTTTTCTCGTTGGTGTCGGTCTCATCCGGGGCGTACCTTGACAGAGTAAGAAACCTGTCGCGGTATTCCACCACGGACATCCTTCCTTGTTTGAGTTCCCGGAACTCGTCTCTCATTTTCTTGATCAGTCCTTGGGGCACATGGTACTTGCTAAACTTCAGCTTGAAGTCTTCCCAGGTCATCATTTGTCCGGCATTCATTGCGCGGGCGCTTGTCCACCAGGCTCATGCAGGTCCTGACAGGTAGTGGGTGGCGAACAGTACTTTCTCTGTGGCTTCTACTCCCGCAACTTCTAGGTTGTTCTCCATTGTCTGGAGCCAGTCATCAGCATCTAGGGGCTCTTCAGTCTTGTTGAACATGGGTGGGTTGGTGTTCTGAAAGTTCTTCAACTTTGACCCCGGGTGGTCGTGGTTTCCATGGCCGTTGTTGTTCTGAGCAAGCTGCTGCAGTGCAGCAATGTTGGCTTGGCGCTCAGCTCTTTTGACTTCTCGGTCTGCCATCATCGTCCAGCAGCTTGCATCATGGCATCCCGGTGGCGTTGCGGGTTGGTGGGGCCATCTGAACATTGAGGTAGATGATAAGATAAGAGGGAAATTTCTAGGGTTTGTTTGGTTTAAAGTTTTAAAAAGTTCGCAACTTGAAAATTTGAGTAGTGTTGCGGGGGTAAAAACCAACAACACTTTTTCATTCATACCAAACATCATACATTACAAAGCTAACACACCGTTGGTTTGAAGAACCATTCATTCACTCTACGATACAAGGGGATCCTGATACAACTCACACCTACTTAAGTGCTGGGGTGATACTACTCTTCAGGGTGGATTCTTCGTCTTCACGGGTGATGTGCTTGGCGAGAGGCGAGGGCGTTGTCCAAATCCCTGCGGGTTTTGTACAGCCTGAAGTCCTGATGTGCTACATAGTGGTTCATCTCCGGGTGTGGTGGCATGGTCATCGATCTTCCCATGGAGTCATGTCTTGGGTAGTAGATGAAGCGAGTGTTCTTGATCTTGTTCTCATTTTGTCCACACAGACGGGAGATTGCTTCCTGCATAGCTCTGACTAGTCCTTCCTTCCAAGTGTTTCCCGTTACAGAAAACCAGATGGTTTCCCATACCGGGGCTCCCAGCTTTCTTCGGAGATCAGATGAAACTTCCCACCGAGGGGGTTCTCCGGAGTGGTTGTTGAGGGGTATTCCGAAGAACTCAGGATACGGGTGTCCTAGATATTCCACTAGTTGCTTCAAGTCCTTTTCGAACCTCAGTTCTCCTCCGTGACCAAGCTGATAGCACTCCCATTTATATTCCATCTATGAACAAAGAGGAGGAGTAAATTAGAGAAGTATTCAAGTGTGCCAAATTTTAGATAGTGCTACAAAGAAAAAGTAGAGCATGAATTTCTCATTTTGAAAAAGATTTCAAGGGTAAGAGTGAGAATAAGTTTTTCACAAATATTCACTTCTTTGGTTTTTGAAACTAAGTTTTGCAGACGTCCATTCTAACTAGGGTCTCCTAAGGTCAACAATGGCTCTGATACCAACTTGTCAACACCCAGATTTTTAAGTCCAGATGCCTATTATGCCATTCATCGCAATCCCAGGAATATTGTTTTTGCGAGACATAATAGATTGATATCACAACACATCATTCATTACATACCATAATCGTCTTACAAATAAAGGATCACATGATCCAGTCTCATTACAACAATAGAAGTTCTATTTATTCATTACATAACACATAGCGGAAGCGAAGTAGCGTAGTAGTAGTCCATCTATTCCACAGGCAACTGTTGTCAGGAGTGATCCTAGTTGTCGTAGACGTCCCGCTATCCTTCTTCCGGGTTCTGGTACTCGTCTTCATAGTCTGGCCATTTGAATAGCCAGGGACACAGCCATGAGTACTTTAAAGTACTCGCAAACTAATACTAAGGTAAAAACTATCACTATAGTAAGGGGGTTCTAAGCTCTAGTTTCATTTGCATAAAGCTAGTTTTATTTCATAAACACTTTAATAATAAAAAACTCTTCATTTGCTTAACTAATTCAAGTGGGAACATTAGTGTCATTCCCACAACTCAGTTGTGATTCAAAGTCAAAGTCACCTTTCAACTCAAGTCACAAGTCACCATTCATATTTTTAGAAAAGTTCTGATGACGGAACAGTATGGCCTTTCCAACTGCCCATAACCGCGGACGCGGCTATTCGAATAGGTTTAACTCTGCAGAGGTTGTACACTTGTGCCACAACAATTGCAATAGTTCGTCAGGGGTAACTGGCCCTGATTTATCGTACGCAGTACGCGAACTACCAATCCTAACCTTTCATTTACATACTCGTATAGGCACCTCTCCCCATGAGCTTGGCCTCCTGAAGACAGACAGTCCTAGGAACTGCACAGGCTTGGGCCGGACATTCACCTCGTTTCACGTCATTTCACATCACTTCACCAGACGGAGGCAGCCTCGGCATAACCCCTATGACGCTTGTTCAGAGGGAACCCATACTAAAATACATAAGTTTCCAGCTAAGCCTTATTCAGGTATTGTGGGGGTACTTGTAAAATTGGAATGGTATCGCATCCGAACCCAACCATCAGTTTTTGTAAAATTCACCAAGTCATTCACCAGCCATATTCACCTTCAAAATCTCTCAATAGAATGACTCATCATTCCAAGGTTTTCAAAGTCATTTCAATTCACAAGTTCCCAATTAGAGTAGTCACTTTTAATATTGAGCACTAGCCACTAGTTATGAGGGGTGCTAAGTATCTTGGAGCTTGCTAGGCTAAGTGTGATTCTCTTGTACTACTCTATAATTCAACCAAGTGAATCATAAATCAAAAAGTAACTTTGATAAATAAAATCAAGTAAAGCTTGTAAAGTAAAAACTTGGGATAGGTTCATAAAGTAGAATGTAATGGTGCCTTGCTCTTGTAGAGCTTTGCACTTGGCAAGAATATAAACTTGCAACCAAAATAGTTTGCATTAGTCTAGCTTGCATTGGTAATAGCTTGCCTTGGTTGAGGTGGTGGTCAAAGTTCTCTTCTCCTTCCTCTTGGTAGAAAACCTCCTCCTCTTGATAGTCTCCGGTACTAGCGTCTATAAACGAATACGAGGACACAATCACCAAACAATACTTAAGTGCTAGACTAATCACACAAATGGCTCACACAAGCTATTCTAGCATCACCATATTATTATCATGTTGGTTGACTTTGTTTTCTTAAAGAAAAATAATTTCCTCTCATTACAAATATTGATTAGGGTTTCTATTTAATTCTTTGGAGAAATAATTTCCTCTCATTGAATCTTGTTAAGATTTAATTTCCTCCAATAATAATGTATGTCCTAGGTTGACCAAGGTCAACCCCTTCATACTCATCATTTGGGAAAATGATTTAAATGAGGTGATGCACCTCATGCAATTTAATACCAACATAGTAATGATTTAATATCATCAAATAACTCAATATGAGAGTTAATAGACCATGGTCTCTACCTCATGTAGAATTACTTGAGACAAAGATTTAAATGAGACCAAAGCATCTCATATGATTTAATAAGTAGTTTTGAACCATTTAAATACTACTATGAGAATGATTTAATATTTTCAAATAAGAACATATGGGTCATGAAGACATGTGTAATCAACTCACATTGAATCACTTGGAGTAATGATTTAAATGAGATGCTACACCTCATATAATTTAAATACTATTTTTGAAATAGTTTAAATGGGCTAGATTTTGACTACATAGCCAATACTTTGCTCTAGCCCATGATCATATGAAACAACTATAGTATTTTATTACATAATAAATTAGACAACATCAAATGTGATTTATGAGAGGTGGAACCACCTCAAAATAGTTTATGGTTGATTTTTAAGATTTATTTGAAGTTTGAAAAGTTACTGATTTGTTATTTTTATTGTAGAGGATCTAGGAAGAATTTTGAATTTAATCCAGTGTGATTAGCTAGGTACTTTCATGAGCTTTCCAAAACATTTTGAATCACTAAATTTGGATTTGTACAAATTAAGATATTCAAAATCTAGCAAAGTATCAGTAAGCAAATTAAAGGGAATAAAATTAAACTAAGTTTGAATTTAAACGGGCGCGCGGGAACGCAGTTGGGCCGGCCCAGTTGCTGCCCGGGCCTGGCG
The DNA here is from genome assembly GCA_030979885.1 of Lolium multiflorum. Classification (NCBI taxonomy): domain Eukaryota; kingdom Viridiplantae; phylum Streptophyta; class Magnoliopsida; order Poales; family Poaceae; genus Lolium; species Lolium multiflorum. Next base: position 45,067,088 of record CM061753.1, on the reverse strand, counting down.
TGCATGGCGCATGCACGTCGGGCTCGCGCGGGGCGCGCGGATCGTCGGATCGGGATCTGACGGCACTGGGCCGTCGTCTCCCTCCCGACGCCGGCGAACTTCCGACGGCTCTCCTGCTCACCTCCGGGCACGGTTTGCGGCGAGGTTTGTTGCGTTCGGCTAGGATTTTCCAGGGCTTCAAATCGGTGTAGGTGGTGGAGGCTGAGGGGGTGAGAAAATGGGGCGGCGGTGGTGTGCTCTCCGGCGAGCTTCGGGCTCCGGTTGGTGGCGATGGGAGCGAGAGAGGAAGGCTAGGGGCGAGAGGGGTGAGCTTCTGGGTGGTGTGGTGAAGTACAAAGGCGCGGGGGGGTTTATATAGTGGCTGGAGGCGTGGGGCGCGACGGGGTCGGCATGGCCACGACGTCACGGTGCACGGCGGGCACGGGCGTCTCCGGCACTGCTGCTGCGTCAGGAGGTGAGCTCATGGGTAGGGGAGGATGCGTGCACAGTGGCGCGGTTGATGGCGTCGTGTGCAGGGCGCACGGGGTCAATGCCGACGTCGGCGTCCTTCAAGGGCGTCGCGTCGTGGCGTCGTCCTGGGGCGCGCGCGGGCCAACGGCCGTGTCTGGCAGTGGTGCGGGACCGAGAGGGAGCTGGTGGCGCAGGGTGACGTGCTGGAACGCGGTGTGCATGCGAGGAGAGGGAGGTGTCCACGGGCTGGTGACCAAGTACTTGGCATGGATGGTTTTAGTCCACCACTTGCTCTCCTTGTCCTATGGTGATGTCTAGCAGTGGTAATGGGTCAAGGGTGAGGTGTGTGACAAGGTGAGAGAGAGGGAAAATGGCCAGGGCAGGTGGGTGCATGGTGGTGACCAAGTGGGTGGCATGGTGATGGCATTGGGTGTGTGTGGTGTCTTTCTCTGGTCCTTGGTGCTTGGCCTGGTTGAGTGAGGTGGGGGCATGGTACTAGACATGGTGAGCATGGTTGGAGAGAGGTGTAGGGTGCTCATTTTATTTTAGCTAAAGTATGTGTGACATAGGTCATGTACTTGACTTGTTTGGTGTCATGTGGATGATGTAAAGACTAGGTGAGGTCATAGGAGTGGGTGTGGTACTAGTGGCACTATAGATGAGCACAAGAGAGGGGAGGTGAGGTGGTGAATAGTGGTTGAATAGTGGTTGAATAGTGGTTGTACCCTATGTATAAATTGGATTCTTATGTAAAAACACTCATGTGTGTGTAAAAGTTACTAAGTTTCTTCATGGATAGGTTCTAAATGATGTGTGGCACTCATTGGTGGTCTTGGTTTAAAATTTGGAGTGGTTTGGTGAAAATTTCCAAAAGTGGAGGGAATCTAGAATTGGTTTCAAAGTGGCATTTTGGCTTGACTAATGTGAGCAATGGTCAACTCTCTGGTCAAAGTGGTCAACATGAAAGTTACTCACCTTGACCTGGTCTTGGATGACATGGCTTTGGTTGACCAAGTTTGGTTGCAGAAACAAAAGATAGATGGGTGCAAAGTGGGGAAGAAATTATAAATAGCCCAAATGACCATTATCACATGTTATTGAAATTTGATTTTTCTCTTGGTTTGATTCTGGTTTCTTTGGGTCAATTGTGTTTGGTTTTCATATATAAGAGTTTTACAAACCATAGATCAAGCAATGGTGGCCTTTGGTGAAGTTTTGCAAAATTGGCCTTATGTGTATGTGAGTGAAATTGGGATTATCTCACCATTTGATTTCTCTCCATTTGATTTGACTTTTCTTGACTCTAATGTGGTTCTTATTAGTTTAGAAACATTTTCCAACCATTGAAACCAATTCAAATGGTCTTGCTCAAAGATTTGCAAAAATGGCCATAACACATAAGAGGTGATGTGTCAAATTTCATTATTCTTGTTAATTGTTCATCTTGCTTCCCTTGGGCATGGGTTAGGGTCAATTTAGTGTTATATTAGGTTGAGAGATGGTTTCACATCATTTGGTCAAGGTTTAAAGGCATAGATCAAGAATTGGGTATTATGGCTATGTGTCACCTATGCCTCTATGCATATGTTGCATTTGAGTTTTAATTTGACTTGGCTTGACCCAAATGGTGTTGTTGAGTGTTGAAATGGTATATAGGAGTGATCCCACCATTCACCACAAGACTTAGGGTCAAGATTCTTAAATTCACAAATTTGCTATTTTACTCTCATATGCCTCTATGGCATTTTTAGTTTCTTTTTAATTTCTTTGGAAACCACTTGGAATTGGTTTGATAGGTACTAGGTAAGGTGTATGAAGGTTTTCCAAACCTCTAAACAAAGTAGAAAAGCATAGGGTAAAGATTTATAAAAATAGCCATAGGCACATATACCTTTTTCTTATTTAATTTCCTTTTATTTCATTTTAACTAGTATGGTGAAAAGAGGGGTGAGGTTTAGGGTTTAAGATCACTTTAAATACTAATAACAAGCAATCATGGCAATAGCACAAGAATTAAGCAAGATCACTAAGCATCAAACTTAATTTGATAAAAGTTTTTGTTGGTTCCAAAATTTGGAACTAGGGAAATTCATTTGTTTTGTTTTGAATTTTTGGGATGTTACAGGCATGGAGATGTAGAGGCCTCCAGTGATGATCTCCCTCTCTGGCAGTGTGCCGAGAAGACTTTCAGAATCCTCCCGAGCTAGGGTCGGCGATGGCGGTCGCGATGGAACTTTTCATGGATGGAGGCTCCGGTATTTAGGTTTTCCCGAACAGGTGAATAAATAGGCGGAAGGGCGAGGTCAGTGGGTGCCCGAGGGGCCCACACCACCCCTAGGCGTGGCCAGGGAGTGGGCCGCGCCAAGGGCTGGTGTTGCTGCCTCGTGGCTCATCTCCGTCTCTCCTCTGAACTCCGTCTTCGTTACAGTAAAATAGGAACTTCGGCTTTTTTTCCGTCCAATTCCGAGAATATTTCCTATACAACTTTTTTGAAATACAAAACAGCAGAAAATAGGGAACTAGCACTATGGCATCTTGTCAATAGGTTATTTTCGAAAAATGTATAAAAGTGCAACGAAGTGTAAAGAAAACATATAGAAACTAGTGTAAAACAAGCATGGAGAGTAAAAAATTATAGATACGTTTGTAACGTATCAGGGGTAAGGAGAGAAAATATGTGCTCTCCTTACCCCCGACGCGCATTTACCACCGGCGCAACACCATATAGGCACATCGGGGGTAAGGGGCTCTATTTTTTGATATGGCCTGGACCTGTTCGAACAAAATGTATAAAAGTGCAAGAAGTGTAAACAAAACATATAGAAATTGGTGTAAAACAAGCATGTAGCATCAAAAATTATAGATACATCTGCAACGTATCAGCATCCCCAAGCTTAAGTCTTGCTCGTCCTTGAGTAGGTAAGTGATAACAATAATAATTTTTGAGGTGACATGAAGCCAACACAATCTTGATCAACTTATTGTAAAAGCATTGTGAGGTGGCATCAAAGTACTCTAAACATAAGCATGATAGATATAATTCTAACAATAGAACTTAGCAACTATGTTACAAAATGAGAAGTAACTCAAACAAAAGATCATGAATAATTGTACACTGAAAGCAACTGTTTGTTTTTTAGCATAGAGAAAACGTAACAAAGTGGTACTCAACTTGTCCTTTATGAAGTAGGAAAACATAAATGCTAGGACACCTTTAAAGTTCAAAGGGTGACTGGATACAAGTAATTTGAGAGCAAGCAATAGCACAATCATGAATCAATAATAAATTTTGGGACTATCCACATTATACTCAGAATGACAACTATGCTCTCTTAATTGGTGCATAAAGTAAGAATATTAAGAATCAACATAAAAGTAAAAGAAAGGTCCCACGCAAAGGGAAGAAAGATTACTCGTGCGCTAGAGCTTTTTATTTTGAATCATATAGAGATGTCGAAAATATATTTTGAGAGGTATAAATGTCTATGTCAACGAATGGCATCAAATGATCTACCATCCTTTGATGTTTAATGGCTTCAAGAGCGGCTCCCATAGAGAGAACAATAAATTCCTATTCTCCTCTATTTAAACAAGCTAAGTTCATGATTTCTCAAGTACTTAGTGTTAGGAGATTTAGATTATTGGTTCAATTTATATTTAGTGGCCGGGCACCCGCACCTGCTCTTTTGCAAAACTAAGAAATAGCACAATGTGCATGGTAGTCAAAGTGTGAAGCCATAATAAACATGAAAGAGATGATAAAGCATTCAATACTTCGTCATGAGCTAAAACAAAACAAAAAACAGGTAATAATCTTTGTAGATTTAAACGTAGCACACAAGTAATTCACTTTGGAGTAGCGATGAAATACCACATATAGGTAGGTATGGTGGACACAACTGACAAATTTGGTTTTTAGGAGTTGGATGCACGAGTAGAGCTCATACTCAGTACATGCGAAGGCTAGCAAAAGACTGGGAGCGACCAACTAAGAGAGCAATAATGGCCATAATCATGCATAGCGACAAAACATTATTAATCAAAGCATAAAGTGATATTACAAGTCAAAAACTAAATGGTCATAGAGGCTTTAGGTGACTAGTTTGTTGTCATAACATGATGTAAACATGTGCCAAGTCAACCCAATAAAGCATCAAAGGAGAATACCACAATATTATGCTTGTTATGATGGAAACAACACATGGTTCTTTCAATTACACATTAAGCACTCTCAGCTATTTGAGACAAGTCATGCTACAACAATAAGTACTAAGCATATGATAAAAATAACATGCAATATGACATGCCAAAGTCTATGCCACAGTCTAAACAAGCTTCCTTTTGCATCACTATAAGCATGAAATATTTTACTCATCTCCAACACCAATCAACTTATTTGAAACAACTCTCATAGATAATAATCAATAAATACCAAAGAGCTAATCATACATAATTAAATAAAACTAACAAGCTCTGAACAAAGTATGAGTGGAAAAACCAGAGCTAAACGCAGTACTAGCAAAAGAGAACACTCGCACAACAATAGGAGTGAAAACTATGGTGTTCTATGCAATTGAAACGGTGTGTGTCTCTCTCGCACACAAGAATGCTAGAATCCAACCATATGATACAGAAAACAAAACAAAATAAAAATAAAAACAAAAATAAAGATGCTCCAAGAACAACACATAGCATATGAAGCAACAAAAATATAGCGTCTAGAAAGATGATATGATGCTTTGTTGATGCTTGTACCTCTTGGATATTTATTGGGGTGACATGGGCATCCCTAAGCTTGAGATTTTGTCCATACTTCATCTCATTACATCATTCTTCTCTCTCTACACTTGAAAACTTCCTTCATACAAAACTTCACACAATTCTTATTAGCAACATTAGTGTAATCAAAATAACAAATCCACTTGGATTCAGTTCTAACATATTTCAAACATCCATTAAAACATTAGCTACTATATCAACTTCTTCAAAAATCTCTTTCTCTCAAAAGAACTCAAAAAGAAAGGTATTAAGAGGCAAATGCAAATAGTGGCAGAAATCGGTCAAAACAGAACAACAGATAAAGATCGATTTTTTAGAAAATATTATGTTTCTCAAATCGAAAAGTGGTAAACTAACGAAAGTAATATAATAACCTGGGGCATATGCTAAAAAATTGGTAGCTCAAAATTACATTCTGGTTGGGAATAAAAAAATATGGTGACATCACAAAATTTGTTTTAGGATATCAGCTTTCTCAAATCTTACTTTCTTCCTATTAGAGGCTATTCTTGGCACAATAACAAATTAAAAATGATAAGGAGAGGTTATTACAGAGGTAATAACTTTCAAGACTCAACAAAAGAAAAATTACATAAATAAAATATGGGTTTTCTTCCAAGAGGGCTTTTTAAAACGCCTTTTAGCTAGGCGCGGAAAAAGAGTTTGCATCAAGTATTTTCAAGTGAAGAAGCATCAACATAACTTTTCCTAATAATAGAATAAAAAAGTAACTTCTTTATTTTTATAGGGAAGTGTTTCATACATTTCTTGAGTGTGAATCGATATTTAATAATCTCATCTCTCATATCAATAGCAGCACCTACAGTTCTAAGAAAAGGCTTCCCAAAATAATAGGACAAGAAGCATTGCATTCAGTATCCAAAACAAAAAAATCAACGGGGACAAAGTTATTATTAACCATAATAAGAACATTATTAACTCTCCCCAAAGGTTTCTTTTTAGCAATATCAGCAAGATGAACATCCAAATAACATTGTTCCAACGGTGGCAAATCAAGCATATCATAGATTTTTTAGGCATAACAGAAATGCTCGCACCAAGATCACATAAAGAATTGCAATCAAAGTCATCTACTATCATCTTAATGATGGGCTCCCAACCATCTTCTAATAACTTCCTAGGAATAGAAGCTTCATGTTTTAATTTCTCTTCTCTAATTTGCATGAGAGCATTTGTAATATGTTTTATAAAAGCCATATTTATAGCACTAGCATTAGGACTTCTAGCAAACTTTTGTAAGATCTTAATTACTTCAGAGATATTGCAATCATCCAAATCAAAGTAATTATTATCAAAGGTAAAAGCACTATTGTCTTTTATACTTCGAATTTTTTTAGCACTCTTATCAGAGACAGTTTCAGTGGTTCTAGGCATTTTTGTAGAAGAAGTGAGGACTTTTCCTACACCAATTATTTTACCATTAATAGTAGGAGGTTTTTGCTAATATTTGAGACTTCAGCATTACTAGTGGTGGTAATGGTACAAACTTTAGTCAAATTATTATTTATAGCAATTTCATCTTCTCTTTGCCACCTAGCATGCAATTTCGCCAACATCCTAACATTGTCATTAATTCTAACTTGAATGACATTTGTAGTAGAAAAGAGATTTTCATCCATAGTTACATGTTTAGCATCCATTTTATTAATCAAAGAAGTTTGTGCTTCAAACAAGGATGAAATACAATTTTTAGCATTTGAAATTTTGACTTGCAAACCAGAAATTTTCCTATTTAAAATCTGTTGGTGACTAATATTTTTCAACATAGCAGATTGTTCTTTCAAGATTATAGTGAATACTTTATTCTGCTCATATTGCATTTGCATAAAGTTCTTAGTGCCTTTTTTAACTTCTAAAATCTTTTCCTCACTATTCATTCCAGATCTACCATAATAACCATTGCCACTATTCGAAGGATATGGCATATAATTGTTACTACCAAATTTATTCCTATAAACATTGTTGTTAAAATTATTGCTTTTAATGAAGTTCACATCAAAATGCTCTTCTTGAGCAACCAAAGAAGCTAAAGGAACATTATTTGGATCAACATGAGCTTTACCATTAACAAGCATTGATACGTCTTAAACGTATCTATAATTTTTGATGCTCCATGCTTGTGTTACACCAATTCATATATGTTTTGCTTACACTTCGTTGCACTTTTACATGATTTCTGGCACTAACCTATTAACAAGATGCCACAGTGTTAGTTCCCTGTTTTCTGCTGTTTTTGTATATCAGAAAAGTTGTACAGAAAATATTCTCGGAATTGGACGAAACAAAAGCCAAAGTCAATATTTTACCGAAACAAAGACGAAGTCCAGGGGGGGTCAAAGAGGCGCCACATGGCGGCCAGACCACCCCATGGCACGGCCTGGGTGTGCCCCGCGCCTAGGGGTGGTGTAGGCCCCCAGGCACCCCACCGACCTAAATCCTCCGCCTATTTATACATATTCTCGGGAAAACCCTGGATACCCGGGCCTCCATCCATGAAAAGTTCCGTCGCGGCTGATACGTCTCCGACGTATCGATAATTTCTTATGTTCCATGCCACATTATTGATGTTATCTACATGTTTTATGCACACTTTATGTCATATTCGTGCATTTTCTGGAACTAACCTATTAACAAGATGCCGAAGTGCCAGTTCCTGTTTTCTGCTGTTTTTGGTTTCAGAAATCCTAGTAACGAAATATTCTCGGAATTGGACGAAATCAATGCTCAGGGTCCTATTTTTCCACGAAGCTTCCAGAAGACCGAAGAGGAGACGAAGTGGGGCCACGAGGTGCCCAAACCCTAGGGCGGCGCGGCCCCCCCTTGGCCGCGCGACCCTGTGGTGTGGGGCCCTCGTGTGGCCCCCTGACCTGCCCTTCCGCCTACTTAAAGCCTCCGTCGCGAAACCCCAGTACGAGAGCCACGATACGGAAAACCTTCCAGAGACGCCGCCGCCGCCGATCCCATCTCGGGGATCCAGAGATCGCCTCGGCACCTGCCGGAGAGGGGAATCATCTCCCGAGGACTCTACGCCGCCATGGTCGCCTCCGGAGTGATGAGTGAGTAGTCTACCCCTGGACTATGGGTCCATAGCAGCTAGATGGTTGTCTTCTCCCCATTGTGCTTCATTGTCGGATCTTGTGAGCTGCCTAACATGATCAAGATCATCTATCCGTAATTCTATATGTTGCGTTTGTTGGGATCCGATGAATAGAGAATACTTGTTATGTTGATTATCAAAGTTATGTCTATGTGTTGTTTATGATCTTGCATGCTCTCCGTTACTAGTAGATGCTCTGGCCAAGTAGATGCTTGTAACTCCAAGAGGGAGTATTTATGCTCGATAGTGGGTTCATGCCTCCATTGATATCTGGGACAGTGACAGAAAGTTCTAAGGTTGTGGATGTGTTGTTGCCACTAGGGATAAAACATTGGTGCTATGTTCAAGGATGTAGTTACTGATTACATTACGCGCAATACCTAATGCAATTGTCTGTTGTTAGCAACTTAATACTGGAGGGGTTCGGATGATAACTGAAGGTGGACTTTTTAGGCATAGATGCATGCTGGATGGCGGTCTATGTACTTTGTCGTAATGCCCAATTAAATCTCACTATACTCATCATAATATGTATGTGCATGGTCATGCCCTCTTTATTTATCAATTGCCCAACTGTAATTTGTTCACCCAACATGCTGTTTATCTTATGGGAGAGACACCTCTAGTGAACTATGGACCCCGGTCCAATTCTCTATACTGAAATAAAATCTACTGCAATACTGTTCTACTGTTTTCTGCAAACAATCATCTTCCACACAATACGGTTAATCCTTTGTTACAGCAAGCCGGTGAGATTGACAACCTCACTATTTCGTTGGGGCAAAGTACTTTGGTTGTGTTGTGCAGTTCAAGGATGTAGTTACTGATTACATTACGCGCAATACCTAATGCAATTGTCTGTTGTTAGCAACTTAATACTGGAGGGGTTCGGATGATAACCTGAAGGTGGACTTTTTAGGCATAGATGCATGCTGGATGGCGGTCTATGTACTTTGTCGTAATGCCCAATTAAATCTCACTATACTCATCATAATATGTATGTGCATGGTCATGCCCTCTTTATTTGTCAATTGCCCAACTGTAATTTGTTCACCCAACATGCTGTTTATCTTATGGGAGAGACACCTCTAGTGAACCGTGGACCCCGGTCCAATTCTCTATACTGAAATACAATCTACTGCAATACTGCTCTACTGTTTTCTGCAAACAATCATCTTCCACACAATACGGTTAATCCTTTGTTACAGCAAGCCGGTGAGATTGACAACCTCACTGTTTCGTTGGGGCAAAGTACTTTGGTGTGTTGTGCAGGTTCCACGTTGGCGCCGGAATCCCTGGTGTTGCGCCGCACTACATCCCGCCGCCATCAACCTTCAACGTGCTTCTTGGCTCCTCCTGGTTCGATAAACCTTGGTTTCTTTCTGAGGGAAAACTTGCTGCTGTGCGCATCATACCTTCCTCTTGGGGTTCCCAACGAACGTGTGAGTTACACGCCATCAAGCTCTGTTTCTGGCGCCGTTGCCGGGGAACGAAGAAAAGTTACACCGCAAAGATTTTCAACTCCCACGTCAACAGCTCTTTTTCTGGCGCCGTTGCCGGGGAGATCAAGACACGCTGCAAGGGAGTCTCCACTTCCCAATCTCTTTACTTTGTTTTTGTCTTGCTTAGTTTTATTTACTACTTTGTTTGCTGCACTAAATCAAAATACAAAAAAATTAGTTGCTAGTTTTACTTTATTTGTTATCTTGTTTGCTATATCAAAAACACAAAAAATTAGTTACTTGCATTTACTTTATCTAGTTTGCTTTATTTACTACTGCTAAAATGGCTACCCCTGAAAATACTAAGTTGTGTGACTTCACAACCACAAATAATAATGATTTCTTATGCACACCTATTGCTCCACCTGCTACTACAGCAGAATTCTTTGAAATTAAACCTGCTTTACTGAATCTTGTTATGCGAGAGCAATTTTCTGGTGTTAGTTCTGATGATGCTGCTGCCCATCTTAATAATTTTGTTGAACTATGTGAAATGCAAAAGTATAAAGATGTAGATGGTGACATTATAAAATTAAAATTGTTCCCTTTCTCATTAAGAGGAAGAGCTAAAGATTGGTTGCTATCTCTGCCTAAGAATAGTATTGATTCATGGACTAAATGCAAGGATGCTTTTATTGGTAGATATTATCCCCCTGCTAAAATTATATCTTTGAGGAGTAGCATAATGAATTTTAAACAATTAGATACTGAACATGTTTCTCAAGCTTGGGAAAGAATGAAATCTCTGGTTAAAAATTGCCCAACCCATGGACTGACTACTTGGATGATCATCCAAACCTTCTATGCAGGACTAAATTTTTCTTCGCGGAATTTATTGGATTCAGCTGCTGGAGGTACCTTTATGTCCATCACTCTTGGTGAAGCAACAAAGCTTCTTGATAATATGGTGATCAATTACTCTGAATGGCACACGGAAAGAGCTCCACAAGGTAAGAAGGTAAATTCTGTCGAAGAAACCTCTTCCTTGAGTGATAAGATTGATGCTATTATGTCTATGCTTGTGAATGATAGGACAAATGTTGATCCTAATAATGTTCCGTTAGCTTCATTGGTTGCACAAGAAGAACATGTTGATGTGAACTTCATTAAAAATAATAATTTCAACAACAATGCTTACCGGAACAATTCTAGTAACAACTATAGGCCATATCCTTATAATAATGGCAACGGCTATGATAATTCTTATGGAAATTCTTACAACAATAATAGGAACACACCCCCTGGACTTGAAGCCATGCTTAAAGAATTTACGAATGAACCTTAGTGATCATATGGGTAGGTGAGCACGCCCTAAATACTTGACACGTGGCTAACGGAGTTTAGTAAAACGTTAAGCTGGAAATACGCGGACATGCAGTCATGTGCAAAGTAAGGTCCCACTTGTCTCTTTTAACTAGATTCCTTTCTCTACGTCTAGCTGCACCTTCCTGACAGAGTTTTGGCTTCGATTTGCCCGGCCGCTCAGCATAATAGCTAGTGCATGTAGTAGCTTTTTAGTCGGAGCAAACGAATCAGTCAAGTCGTCAATCACCCTTTTCTTGCACGAATCTTCCACGGTACCGCTTCGTTAATGTGTAGACATCCGTCAAAGATGATTAGTGCGACGTGTCGATTTAAATGTTAGAAGCAGCCCCGCTAATGCACTTGTAGCAGCCTGTCAGTACTTATAAGTTTCAAAATTAAACACACCACAGCTGCATGTGGGTGGTCCGACAGGGAGCCATGCAAGGCAAAAAAAAGCACATCATCGCCTCCTAACCTGCCATGCAATGCGAAATGAAGTCTAGGTGCTCTTCGTTGATTACTGATTGCAGTGGGTCCCGTGGTCTTTTTTAGTTGTCTTGTAGTAAACGCATCATTGCTTCTATTGGGTCGATGGCCACGTCAATCGTTTGGATGGACACGTGAGCTGAAAAGCAGATGGGAGTCCAGACCATGGATTAGCGAGCGGTGTAGAAAAGCAGATTCCGCGCCGTTTAGTCGCCGTCTGTGAGCCAGAATCTTAAAGCAATCTAACGATGAAGAGGGGGTGTACACCTACCCATGTGATTACCAAATTCACTCTCAAAGAATTTATTAGTACACAAACTGCTTTTAACAAATCTGTTGAAGAAAAGCTTGGAAAAATTGATATACTTGCTTCTAAAGTCGATAGTCTTGCTGCTGATGTTGATCTTTTGAAATCGAAAGTTATGCCTAATGAAAATCATCATAACAAAATTACTACTACAGCAAATGTCATCCAAGTTAGAATTAATGAGAATATAAGATTAATGGCTGAACTGCTTGCTAGGTGGGATAGAGAAGAAAATGAAAAACTAGCTAAAGAAAAGAATGTAGCTAAAGTTTGGACTATTACCACCACTAGTAATGCTAATGCTACACATGTTGCTGCACCTCCTACTATTAATAATAAAAGAATTGGTGTTAGCAATGTTTCCACTTCTAATGCAAAGCGCGAGAAACTGCCTGAAACTGCTAAAACTGCTGAAACTGCCTGTGATAAAACTGCTGAAATTTTTTCCAACATTGGGGATGATGATTCCATTGCTTTAGATTATAATGGTTTGAATTTTGATGATTGCCACATCTCTGAAGTTATAAAGTTCTTGCAAAAACTTGCTAAAAGTCCTAATGCTAGTGCTATAAATTTGGCTTTCACGCAACATATTACAAATGCTCTCATAAAAGCTAGAGAAGAGAAACTAGAGCGCGAAGCCTCTATTCCTAAAAAGCTAGAGGATGGTTGGGAGCCCATCATTAAGATGAAGGTTAAAGATTTTGATTGTAATGCTTCATGTGATCTTGGTGCAAGTATTTCTGTTATGCCTAAGAAAATTTATAATATGCTTGACTTGCCACCGCTGAAAAATTGTTATTTGGATGTTAATCTTGCTGATCATTCTACAAAGAAACCTTTGGGGAAAGTTGATAATGTTCGCATTACCATTAACAATAACCTTGTCCCCGTTGATTTTGTTGTCTTGGATATTGAATGCAATGCATCTTGTCCCATTATATTGGGAAGACCTTTTCTTCGAACTGTTGGTGCTATCATTGATATGAAGGAAGGTAATATAAAATATCAATTTCCTCTCAAGAAAGGTATGGAACACTTCCCTAGAAAGAGAATGAAGTTACCTTTTGATTCTATTATTAGAACAAATTATGATGTTGACACTTCGTCTCTTGATAATACTTGATACACACTTTCTGCGCCTAGCTGAAAGGCGTTAAAGAAAAGCGCTTATGGGAGACAACCCATGTTTTTACCTACAGTACTTTGTTTTTATTTTGTGTCTTGGAAGTTGTTTACTACTGTAGCAACCTCTCCTTATCTTAGTTTAGTGTTTTGTTGTGCCAAGTAAAGTCGTCGATAGAAAAGTTCATACTAGATTTGGATTACTGCGCAGAAACAGATTTCTTTGCTGTCACGAATCTGGGCTTTTTTCTCTGTAGGTAACTCATAAAATTATGCCAATTTACGTGAGTGATCCTCAGATATGTACGCAACTTTCATTCAATTTGAGCATTTTCATTTGAGCAAGTCTGGTGCCTCGATAAAATTCGTCAATACGAACTGTTCTGTTTTGACAGATTCTGCCTTTTATTTCGCCTTGCCTCTTTTGCTATGTTGGATGAATTTCTTTGATCCATTAATGTCCAGTAGCTTTATGCAATGTCCAGAAGTGTTAAGAATGATTGTGTCACCTCTGAACATGTTAATTTTTATTGTCGCTAACCCTCTAATGAGTTGTTCTAAGTTTGGTGTGGAGGAAGTTTTCAAGGATCAAGAGAGGAGTATGATGCAACATGATCAAGGAGAGTGAAAGCTCTAAGCTTGGGGATGCCCCGGTGGTTCACCCCTGCATATTCTAAGAAGACTCAAGCGTCTAAGCTTGGGGATGCCCAAGGCATCCCCTTCTTCATCGACAACATTATCAGGTTCCTCCCCTGAAACTATATTTTTATTTCATCACATCTTATGTGCTTTGCTTGGAGCGTCGGTTTTTTTTTGTTTTTTGTTTTGTTTGAATAAAATGGATCCTAGCATTCACTTTATGGGAGAGAGACACGCTCCGCTGTAGCATATGGACAAGTATGTCCTTAGTTTCTACTCATAGTATTCATGGCGAAGTTTCTTCTTCGTTAAATTGTTATATGGTTGGAATTGGAAAATGATACATGTAGTAATGTGCTATAATGTCTTGGGTAATGTGATACTTGGCAATTGTTGTGCTCATGTTTAAGCTCTTGCATCATATGCTTTGCACCCATTAATGAAGAAATACATAGAGCATGCTAAAATTTGTTTTGCATATTTGGTTTCTCTAAGGTCTAGATAATTTCTAGTATTGAGTTTGAACAACAAGGAAGACGGTGTAGAGTCTTATAATGTTTACAATATGTCTTTTATGTGAGTTTTGCTGCACCGGTTCATCCTTGTGTTTGTTTCAAATAAGCCTTGCTAGCCTAAACCTTGTATCGAGAGGGAATACCTCTCATGCATCCAAAATACTTGAGCCAACCACTATGCCATTTGTGTCCACCATACCTACCTACTACATGGTATTTCTCCGTCATTCCAAAGTAAATTGATTGAGTGCTACCTTTAAAATTCCATCATTCACCTTTGCAATATATAGCTCATGGGACAAATAGCTTAAAAACTATTGTGGTATTGAATATGTACTTATGCACTTTATCTCTTATTAAGTTGCTTGTTGTGCGATAACCATGTTCGGGGACGCCATCAACTACTCTTTGTTGAATTTCATGTGAGTTGCTATGCATGTTCGTCTTGTCTAAAGTAAGAGAGATCTACCACCTTATGGTTAAGCATGCATATTGTTAGAGAAGAACATTGGGCCGCTAACTAAAGCCATGATCCATGGTGGAAGTTTCAGTTTTGGACATACATCCTCAATCTCATATGAGAAAATTATTAATTGTTGTTACATGCTTAAGCATAAAAGAGGAGTCCATTATTTGTTGTCTATGTTGTCCCGTATGGATGTCTAAGTTGAGAATAATCAATAGCGAGAAATCCAATGCGAGCTTTCTCCTTAGACCTTTGTACAGGCGGCATAGAGGTACCCCTTTGTGACACTTGGTTAAAACATGTGCATTGTGATGATCCGGTAGTCCAAGCTAATTAGGACAAGGTGCGGGCACTATTAGTATACTATGCATGAGGCTTGCAACTTGTAAGATATAATTTACATGATACATATGCTTTATTACTACCGTGACAAAATTGTTTCATGTTTTCAAAATCAAAGCTCTAGCACAAATATAGCAATCGATGCTTTTCCTCTATGGAGGACCATTCTTTTACTTTCATTGTTGAGTCAGTTCACCTATTTCTCTCCACCTCAAGAAGAAAACACTTGTGTGAACTGTGCATTGATTCCTACATACTTGCATATTGCACTTATTATATTACTCTATGTTGACAATATCCATGAGATATACATGTTATAAGTTGAAAGCAACCGCTGAAACTTAATCTTCCTTTGTGTTGCTTCAATACCTTTACTTTGAATTGTTGCTTTATGAGTTAACTCTTATGCAAGACTTATTGATGCTTGTCTTGAAGTGCTATTCATGAAAAGTCTTTGCTTTATGATTCACTTGTTTACTCATGTCATATACATTGTTTTGATCGCTGCATTCACTACATATGCTTTACAAATAGTATGATCAAGGTTATGATGGCATGTCACTCCAGAAATTATCTTTGTTATCGTTTTACCTGCTCGGGACGAGCAGAACTAAGCTTGGGGATGCTGATACGTCTCCGACGTATCGATAATTTCTTATGTTCCATGCCACATTATTGATGTTATCTACATGTTTTATGCACACTTTATGTCATATTCGTGCATTTTCTGAACTAACCTATTAACAAGATGCCGAAGTGCCAATTGTTGTTTTGGTTTCAGAAATCCTAGTAACGAAATATTCTCGGAATTGGACGAAATCAACGCCTGTGGTCCTATTTTGCCACGAAGCTTCCAGAAGACCGAAGAGGAGACGAAGTGGGGCCACGAGGTGCCCAAACCCTAGGGCGGCGGCCGCCCTTGGCCGCGCGACCCGTGGTGTGGGGCCCTCGTGTGGCCCCACCTGCCCTTCCGCCTACTTAAAGCCTCCGTCGCGAAACCCCCGCACCGAGAGCCACGATACGGAAAACCTTCCAGACGCCGCCGCCGCCGATCCCATCTCGGGGATCCAGGAGATCGCCTCCGGCACCCTACCGGAGAGGGGAATCATCTCCCGGAGGACTCTACGCCGCCATGGTCGCCTCCGGAGTGATGAGTGAGTAGTCTACCCTGGACTATGGGTCCATAGCAGTAGCTAGATGGTTGTCTTCTCCCCATTGTGCTTCATTGTGGATCTTGTGAGCTGCCTAACATGATCAAGATCATCTATCTGTAATTCTATATGTTGCGTTTGTTGGGATCCGATGAATAGAGAATACTTGTTATGTTGATTATCAAAGTTATGTCTATGTGTTGTTTATGATCTTGCATGCTCTCCGTTACTAGTAGATGCTCTGGCCAAGTAGATGCTTGTAACTCCAAGAGGGAGTATTTATGCTCGATAGTGGGTTCATGCCTCCATTGATATCTGGGACAGTGACAGAAAGTTCTAAGGTTGTGGATGTGCTGTTGCCACTAGGGATAAAACATTGGTGCTATGTTCAAGGATGTAGTTACTGATTACATTACGCGCAATACCTAATGCAATTGTCTGTTGTTAGCAACTTAATACTGGAGGGGGTTCGGATGATAACCTGAAGGTGGACTTTTTAGGCATAGATGCATGCTGGATGGCGGTCTATGTACTTTGTCGTAATGCCCAATTAAATCTCACTATACTCATCATAATATGTATGTGCATGGTCATGCCCTCTTTATTTGTCAATTGCCCAACTGTAATTTGTTCACCCAACATGCTTTTATCTTATGGGAGAGACACCTCTAGTGAACTGTGGACCCCGGTCCAATTCTCTATACAAATACAATCTGCAATACTGTTTTACTGTTTTCTGCAAACAATCATCTTCCACACAATACGGTTAATCCTTTGTTACAGCAAGCCGGTGAGATTGACAACCTCACTGTTTCGTTGGGGCAAAGTACTTTGGTTGTGTTGTGCAGGTTCCACGTTGGCGCCGGAATCCGGTGTTGCGCCGCACTACATCCCGCCGCCATCAACATTCAACGTGCTTCTTGGCTCCTCCTGGTTCGATAAACCTTGGTTTCTTTCTGAGGGAAAACTTGCTGCTGTGCGCATCATACCTTCCTCTTGGGGTTCCCAACGAACGTGTGAGTTACACGCCATCAGCGGCCACCATCGTAGAACCCATCTCGGGGGGTTCTGAAGCTCTTCCCGTCACCCTGCCGGAGGGGGAAATCATCGCCGGAAGCATCTACATCACCATGCCCACCTTCGAAGTGATGCTTGAGTAGTTCATCCCTGGACTATCCCTGGACTATGGGTCCATAGAAGTAGTTATATGGTTGTCTTCTCCACTTTGTACTTCATGTATAGATCTTGTGAGTTGTCCTACATGATCAAGATCATCTTTATGTTATCCTATATGTTGTGTTTGCTAGGATCCGATGAATATTGTATACTATGTTGAGATTGGTTATATATTCATGTCATTTGTTATTTGTGATCTTGCATACTCTCTGTTGCTAGTAGAAACTCTGACTAAGTGGACACTTGTGACTCCAAAAGTGGGTATTTATGTTCGATAGTAGTTTCATGCCTCTATTTTCTGGGAGAGTGACACTCCAGCTATTTCCTTTCTTCTTTGAAAGTACCAACTTCCTGCTCTTCCTTATGCCTCCTTGCAGTCTCAAGCTCCAGGTCATCATTAGTTACCTCCGCAACATACTCCAAAGCAGTGCTTAGCTGTTTATGTAACTCCATGTTCTTCTTCTCTAATTCCTTCTTTGTCAAAACCACGTTGTAATTTTTAGTTGTGCACTCCACATTGTCATGGATTCTTGAGTCTCTCTCATTCTCATACTGCAGCCAAACCTTGCCTCAGTTGAAGTGGCCACTCCCCATCTACCCAATAAATCTTGTCACACATCACCTCCTCCTACACATTGATACAAAATATCATGCATTAGCTAATTATAAGTAGGTAAATATAAGTACTGAGCAATACTAAGCATAATAAATGTCAAGCACTAGCCAAATATAATTATCAATACTAAGCATGCAAAAGCAATTCTAGATAAAAAAATATAAACATAAAGTAGCTAAATTATCCAGATAGTAGCTAATGTATCTACACAATGCAATTAACCTACCTTACATTGACAACCCATAAATTTTCTTCCTATATTTTCTCCTTCGAAGCCAACATATTTATACATGGGCATGTCAAGTTTGCACCTTAAATCATTGTCATCATACCTGATGTAGTCTAGGTCTAACATGGTTTATGGGATAAAACAGGGCAGGGGAAGCAATATTTAAACATACAATGAGAGAATCGAAGCTCCTATGAAAAAAACCTAATTTGACAACTCAAACCCTACCAGCAGACGAGGAGTGAGGTCGTAACCCTTGTCGAACTATGAGAGCAGACTGTCCTGGCTGCTCTCTCCATCATTACAGGAGGGCATGATGAGGGCGCATCGATGCGACAACGACAAGTGAACAAAAGATATGGGAGCGAGAGGTAGCTGGTGGGAGAGACTGAGCCGATTCGGCTCGGAAACGATCATTGTCCCCGTCATCACCTTGATGACACTGGGAGGGTTAAAATGTTATCACACCAATCTCTACGACATCCCTTGTGACATGCCCCATAAATGATATTTATATGATAAAATTACCGATGTTGATACTAAGATGTGACTGTTGTCCCAAACGTGATAGCTTTATGTAATTTTCTCGGGATGGAACGACCAGTTGTGTGCCTTGACTGATGAACAATACTGTGCCTGACCCCCTTTTGTGGATGTTGGATCTAGAATCGACGGTTAGATGTGCATGAACAGTGATTAATCCTGGCTATCTTGCTGGTGCCCTAGGCATCGCTCTCCCCCGAAACGCCCAGCCACCAAATCCTCCTCCTCCGCCGCCGCCGCCGCCACCGCCGCCATTACGCCATGCTCCATCTCCGGAAGCTCATTTCCCCCTTCCTCTCCACATCCCATCTCCCCGCTCTCTCCCAGACCTCCCCCATCTTGCCTCTTTACCGCCTGCTCGCCACCACCGCGTCCATCCCACCGGAACCTTTCCCCGTCGAGGACTACCTCGTCACCGCCTGCGGCCTAACCCGACCCAAGGCGCACAAGGCGTCCAAGAAACTCTCGCACTTCAGGTCCCCCTCCAGGATCGACGCCGTGCTCGCCTTCCTCTCCGCCCTCGGCATCTCCCGATCCGGCATCGTAAGCGTCGTCGCCGCCGACCCGCAGCTCCTCTGCGCTGACGTGGAGAACAACCTGGCGAAGCGCGTCGTAGAGCTCACCGACCTCGGCCTCACGCGTCCACAGATCGCCCGCCTCATCCCGTTGGCCCGCGGCTCCTTCCGCACCAGCTCCCTCGCCAGCAACCTTGCCTTCTGGCTCCCTGTCTTTGGTTCATTCGAGAACATACTCAAGGTCATCAAGGCAAACTCCGGCCTCCTCGCCACCGACCTCGAGAAGGTGGCCAAGCCCAACCTGGCCCTCCTTCAGCAGTGTGGGATAAATGTTCGGGAAGATTTCAGTGCATATATCATTCGGGTGCTCACTCGGCATCCTGTGCACGTCCAGAATGCTTTGTTGAACATCGAGAAGCTTGGTGTGCCGCGGAACTCTCCAATGTTTCGCTACGCTCTCATGTCGTTCGCCGCTCAGAGCAAGGAGAGACTTGCCAACAAAATGGGGATCCTCGAGATGCTTGGTTGGTCACAGGATGATGTGTTGATTGCTGTGAGGAAGATGCCGGGTATCCTCGCCATGTCTGAGGAAAGGCTGAGGAAAAATGTCAATTTCTTGATCAGTGATGCTGGGCTGGAGATACCTTACATTGCTCGAAGGCCAGTGCTGGTCATGTATAGCCATGAGGGCCGGGTGTTGCCCCGACATTCCTTGCTAAAAATTCTCAATGCAAGGGGTTTGCTTGATGCTAAAACAGATTTCTATACTATAGCCGCCATGACCGAGAAGAAGTTTTTGGACAAGTTTGTGCACCCTTACAAGGATAGTATTCCAGGCCTCGCTGTGTCTTTTGCATCTACCTGTGCTGGGAAGGTACCAAATGGAGTTGATACCTGAGAAGACAAAGGAACGAGAGGCTACTCATTATTGTGCTGGAGTGTGCTGATAAGATTGCTGTATTAGAACATACATTTTGAGGCTAGTCACACCCTTGTTCCATTGTTGAAATGTTCGACAATTTGCTATAGCTGATTATCTGTAGCTTCACAGAATGGCGAATAGAAGAACTACTCCCAGGTTTTGACTTTCATTTCTTCTGTACCTCTTGGCTACTGACATCATTGCTTCCTAACTCCTAACCTGAATTCCTATTTTAGATTTGGACTTGCTTGATAACTGTTGTCATGATTTGTATACTGCTATGATTGATGGTGGCTAGAAAATTCTGTTAGTCTGCTGCTGCCAATGCATATTAAGAAAAATAGACACACTGCATGTCAGTAAGCAAGTGCTAAGATGTTCAAGACATTTGTTGTGGAAGTTCTCTGTTCAGTTTTGCAGTTGTCGCTGAAGATGATACTGGCTAAGTGTTTTAGTTTATTCGATGTCTGTATTCAATCTATATAAATTCAGATAGTGCATACTGCTGCCGTTTATACTATTATATCTTCTGTTACAAAAACTGTCATGATGTTAGATATTAGAAGTCAGTGGAGATTTTTAATATTTTTTTATAGAAAAGCACCTTGAATACATTGAATATAAATGGTTGACAAGGACATTGTTTTTTAACACGACAAGGACATATATGAGTCGGTAGTTCTCATGAGTGGGATGTCCCTTGTTAAAAATATTTGGAAAACAAGTTGCGATCTTAAGCATAGTTGTGCATCTAAAACTGTTATCACTGTAGGCATTTGCTTGTGTGGCACTTACTGCGAAGCACTTGGATGTCCTTGCCAATAGAATCGAAGTTTCGTGATTGCTTGATATCTTCGTTTTATTAAATAATGCACATGCCAGTTATGTGTGAACTTGCGACAATTTTGTTATTTAAGCTTCCTTCAAAAGCCAGGTCTGCAAATTTGTTGATCGCCTTTGCCTCTTGGTTGTAAATTGGATATGCAAATGGATAACCTGGCTCCATTGTTAATGATGGAATTACCCCTGGATTTCTGATAGTCCTCTTTGGTGATATAATTCGGTGCCAGAGTCGGAAATTTCGTTTTGTTACGTTGTGTTTTGAATTGTAATATGTTCACACACCCCAAAGTTTCTTGCCACATTTTGTCTTGCAACCATCATTTTGAATTGTAAGCATTGGATTATTTTTTGAGACATTAAGTGCTTGACTGTTTGTGCTTTGTGGCGCTAGTTGTACATTGTGCGTCTGTGACTGCCTGTTACTCAATGACTGATCATTTCACAACGAAATTGCTGCTGTCCTAGCATTGGAAAAGTGGTCGGGCTCACATTTTCAGTTTGGTTCCAGAAATCATCCGAGCTGTTTGAAATTCCAGCCTTAACGAGACGCAGTGTTAAACCTTGTTTGATCCCTAGTGGAATGGGTTGCGACTTTGCAACCAACCTACTAAGACAGGTTGGTTCTGCATCCTGTGTGTATGTGTTGCAATAGTATCTTGTTATTTTTCTTTTTTTACAATTTTATGTGTTCTTTGATAAGATAAATTGAATCTGGTGGCTGAATAAATACAGTACCTTTTTTCAGTACTTTATCCTTTCTGAGACAACAAATGAACTTGCTAGCATTTGCGAATTCCCTATTGTCACATGCACATGCCAGTACGAGTACATCCTTTTTGGATTGTAGAACTTTGGTATAAATTTGGGAGGATATGAATCCTAAATATTTTTTTAATGTGGACACACTCTTTAGATCATAGTATTGGAGTTATCAAATTCCTGTGGAATCCAATTCTATGTCTCTAATCCCATAGGTATCTCAACTTGAGTTTAAACCTTATTTTCATTTCATTCGATAAGTTTAATGCGCTTTCACTCTTATATTGCTCTGAATTCCTCCAAAATTCTATGTGAAAGACATCTAATGTTGAATTTCACCGTTCTGAAATCATCTAGGAATTCATAAGCATGTGAGATGTGACATCTTAATCATGCCTGTCCTATTTCTATGTTGTTAAGAAATTTTGGAGAGTCTAAATTTCCTATATGGATTTTTTGATTTGTACGGTTGCCATTTACATTAATTTAGGTTTTCCTTTGCACTACGTTTTCATAGCAGCCACATAGAAGTCTATCTCCACTATAACTTCTTTATTTTTTTTATGGTGCAAATTGAAGTGGTGTTCAGCGTATCTTATAGGATTCAGAATTACGCGACTCTCACGTTCTCTTCTCTTTTTTTTTCTGACATAAAAGATATATCAACCTTAACGATTGCAACACAAGAATACACAGCTCAGTAAAGAGCAACAGTCAATTACTTTCAGACAAGAAGCTAGGAGTACTATTAGCTCTACTAATTAAGACGCAATTTTGAATGTTAAATATGTATTCCCCCTTTCAATTTATATTTATACAGGAGTATATGAATTTTCAAATATACTCCCTCCGTGCAGAAATGTAAGACGTTTGGGGACTGTTTCCGACCAGGTGAAAAGGGGTAAAAAGACAACTCTACCCTTCCCTAATTTTGAATCGGTACGCCCAGATCGCTGCCGTCCTCGATCGCCCTCCTCCTCCGGCCGGGGCAGATCCTCCTCCGCCCTCCTCCTCCTCCGCCCTGGCCCTCACCCTCCACCCTCCACCTCCACCCGAAGCCTCCACCTCCGGCTCCTCCTCTCGCCCCTGCACCTTCGGCCTGGGCAGATCCTCGCCAAGGTGCTCTTGCAGGAAGGTCTCCTCCCCAAGGTGCTACCTGAGGACGATCTCCTCCAGCCCAGGCAGGTCCTCGCCCAGGGAGGACGATCACCTCCGGCCCAGGCAGCTCCTCACCCAGGTGTGCTTCGCCTCCTCCTTGCGACAATCTCCTCGCTAGGTGCTCCTCGCCTCTTTGTCGAAGACTGTCTCCCAGGTTCTTACTCACCAAGCGCCTCACGCACAGGTGCTCCTCGCACAGAGAGCAACAACAGACATCAGAACATATGTTGAACAAGTATACCAGCAGGAGCACATCACAACAGCAGCATCCTCGAACCTGAACAAATAGCAGAAGCAGTAGCACTCAGGATCAATATGGTGCTCCCGGACTTGAATTTCACTCCACCCGAAGAAGACGATGTCCATATATCTGAAGGAGAACATGCAGGTACATTATCTACCGCAAAACAAAGTTACAGTTTCAAATACATCAAGTTATGTACTGCAGGTTCATTGCCAACTTATGTGAAGCTTTCAGTCATGAAGATTAGCAGCTAGAATTAATCTATGTATATGCATGCTTCGAGACAATGAAAAGCAGTGGGGCAGAACAACTACCAATGATGCTAACCTTAGCATCCACATCAGGTCCCTTTATAGTGCAACTTTGCAGCAATAATTTCTAGATGAAAAGCACTGTGTGGAGTACAGGTATAGCGAGTGTCAGAGGTTGAATTGCAAGCATAGAAGCAACAATATGTGTTCACTGACAGTACAAGCAGCAATATGTGTCAAAGAAACAGGAGGTGGTGTCACGGTGCAGCAATGTGCTTATTTAGAATCCATCTTATCAAACAAAGATACCAAATAATTTTTTCAGTTTGTCCAGAGTACTGATACGTCTCCAACGTATCGATAATTTCTTATGTTCCATGCCACTTTATTGATGATACCTACATATTTTATGCATACTTTATGTCATATTTATGCATTTTCCGGCACTAACCTATTAACGAGATGTCGAAGAGCCAGTTGCTGTTTTCTGCTGTTTTTGGTTTCAGAAATCCTAGTAAGTAAATATTCTCGGAATTGGATGAAATCAACGCCCAAGATCTTATTTTTCCACGAAGCTTCCAGAAGTCCGGGGAGGAAACGAAGTGGGGCGACGAGGCGCCCACACGCTAGGGCGGCGCGGCCCAGGCCCTGGCCGCGCCGGCCTGCTGTGTGGGGCCCTCGTGGCGCCCCCTGACCTACCTCCTCCGCCTACTTAAGCCTTCGTCGATAATAACTCCAGTACCGAGAGCCACGATACGGAAAACCTATGCCACAGTCTATGCCACAGTCTAAACAGGCTTCCTTTTGCATCACTATAAGCATGAAATATTTTACTCATCTCCAACACCAATCAACTTATTTGAAACAACCCTCATAGATAATAATCAATAAATACCAAAGAGCTAATCATACATAATTAAATAAAACTAACAAGCTCTGAACAAAGTATGAGTGGAAAAACCAGAGCTAAACGCAACACTAGCGAAAGAGAACACTCGCAGAACAATAGGAGCGAAAACTATGGTGTTCTATGCAATTGAAACGGTGTGTGTCTCTCTCGCACACAAGAATGCTAGAATCCAACCATATGATACAGAAAACCAAAAAAAATAAAGATGATCCAAGAACAACACATAGCATATGAAGCAACAAAAATATAGCGTCTAGAAAGATGATATGATGCTTTGTTGATGCTTGTACCTCTTGGATATTTATTGGGGTGACATGGGCATCCCTAAGCTTGAGATTTTGTCCATACTTCATCTCATTACATCATTCTTCTCTCTCTACACTTGAAAACTTCCTTCATACAAAACTTTACACAGTTCTCATTAGCAGCATTAGTGTAATCAAAATAACAAATTCACTTGGGTTCAGTTCTAACATATTTCAAACATCCATTAAAACATTAGCTACTGTATCAACTTCTTCAAAAATCTCTTTCTCTCAAAAGAAATAAAAAAGAAAGATATTAAGAGGCAAATGCAAATAGTGGCAGAAATCTGTCAAAACAGAACAACAGATAAAGATTGATTTTTGAGAAAACTAACGGAAGTAATATAATAACTTGGGGCATATGCTAAAAAATTGGTAGCTCAAAATTACATTCTGGTTGGGAATAAAAAAATTATGGTGACATCACAAAATTTGTTTTAGGATAACAGCTTTCCCAAATCTTACTTTCTTCCTATTAGAGGCTATTCTTGGCACAATAACAAAATAAAAATGATAAGGAGAGGTTATTACAGAGGTAATAACTTTCAAGACTCAACAAAAGAAGAATTACAGAAATAAAATATGGGTTTTCTTCCAAGAGGGCTTTTTTTAAACGCCTTTTAGCTAGGCGCGGAAAAAGAGTTTGCATCAAGTATTTTCAAGTGAAGAAGCATCAACATAACTTTTCCTAATAATAGAATAAAAAAGTAACTTCTTTATTTTTATAGGGAAGTGTTCCATACATTTCCTGAGTGGGAATTGATATTTAACAATCTCATCTCTCATATCAATAGCAGCACCTACAGTTCTAAGAAAAAGGCTTCCCAAAATAATAGGACAAGAAGCATTGCATTCAGTATCCAAAACAAAAAAATCAACGGGGACAAAGTTATTATTGACAATAATAAGAACATTATTAACTCTCTCCAAAGGTTTCTTTTTAACAATATCAGCAAGATGAACATCCAAATAACATTGTTCCAACGGTGGCAAATCAAGCATATCATAGATTTTTTAGGCATAACAGAAATGCTCGCACCAAAATCACATAAAGAATTGCAATCAAAGTCATCTACTATCATCTTAATGATGGGCTCCCAACCATATTCTAATAACTTCATAGGAATAGAAGCTTCATGTTTTAATTTCTCTTCTCTAATTTGCATGAGAGCATTTGTAATATGTTTTATAAAAGCCATATTTATAGCACTAGCATTAGGACTTCTAGCAAACTTTTGTAAGATCTTAATTACTTTAGAGATATTGCAATCATCAAAATCAAAGTCATTATTATCAAAGGTAAAAGGACTATTGTCTTTCATACTTCGAATTTTTTTAGCACTCTTATCAGAGACAGTTTCAGTGGTTCTAGGCAATTTTGTAGAAGGAGTGAGGACTTTTCCTACACCAATTATTTTACCATTAATAGTAGGAGGTTTTTCCTAATATTTGAGACTTCAGCATTACTAGTGGTGGTAATGGTACAAACTTTAGTCAAATTATTATTTCTAGCAATTTCATCTTCTCTTTGCCACCTAGAATGCAATTTCGCCAACATCCTAACATTGTCATCAATTCTAACTTCAATGACATTTGTAGTAGAAAAGAGATTTTCATCCATAGTTATAGGTTTAGCATCCATTTTATTAATCAAAGAAGTTTGTGCTTCAAACAAGGATGAAATACAATTTTTAGCATTTGAAATTTTGACTTGCAAACCAGAAATTTTCCTATTTAAAATCTGTTGGTGACTAATATTTTTCAACATTGCAGATTGTTCTTTCAAGATTATAGTGAATACTTTATTCTGCTCATATTGCATTTTCATAAAGTTCTTAGTGTAGGATAACGTTGCATAGAAAACAAAAAAATTCCTACCGCGAACACGCAATCCAAGCCAAGATGCAATCTAGAAGACGGTAGCAACGAGGGGTTTATCGAGTCTCACCCTTGAAGAGATTCCAAAGCCTACAAGAGGAGGCTCTTGTTGCTGCGGTAGACGTTCACTTGTCGCTTGCAAAAGCGCGTAGAAGATCTTGATCACGATCGGTTCCGGCGCCACGAACGGGCAGCACCTCCGTACTCGGTCACACGTTCGGTTGTTGATGAAGACGACGTCCACCTCCCGTTCCAGCGGGCAGCGGAAGTAGTAGCTCCTCCTTGAATCCGGCAGCACGACGGCGTGGTGGCGGTGGCGGTGGAGATCTCCGGCGAGCTTCGCTAAGCATATGCGGGAGAAGTGGAGGAGGAGAAGAAGCTAGGGTTTGGGGAGAGAGGGTTGGGCGCCGGCCCTCTAAGGGGTGCGGCCAAGGCTGAGCCAAAGAGTGGCTGCCCCTCCCTCTCCTCCTCATTATATAGGTGGAAGCCCCAAGAGTTCTAGTCCAAGTCTTCGAATAAGACCCCAACACTAAAATCTCCCATATGTGGGAAACCTACTCAAGGAGGGAGTCCCACTCAAGGTGGGACTCCCACCTTTCCTTGAGGTGGGGTGGCCGGCCACCTCTAGGTGGAGCCCACCTGGGACTCCTCCTTTAGGGTTTGGCTGGTCAAGCTTGTGGAGTCCTTCCGGGACTCCACCTTCCATAGTGCGTTTCTTCCGGACTTTTCTAGAACCTTCTAGAACCTGCCATAAATGCACCGGATCATTTCCAAACTTGGAATATGACTTCCTATATATGAATCTTATTCTCCGACCATTCGGAACTCCTCGTGATGTCCGGGATCTCATCCGGGACTCCGAACAAATATTCGAACTCCATTCCATATTCAAGTTCTACCATTTCAACATCCAACTTTAAGTGTGTCACCCTACGGTTCGTGAACTATGCGGACATGGTTGAGTACTCACTCCGACCAATAACCAATAGCGGGATCTGGAGATCCATAACGGCTCCCACATATTCAACGATGACTTTAGTGATCGAATGAACCATTCACATACGATACCAATTCCCTTTGTCACGCGATATTTTACTTGTCCGAGGTTTGATCTTCGGTATCACTCTATACCTTGTTCAACCTCGTCTCCTGACAAGTACTCTTTACTCGTACCGTGGTATGTGGTCTCTTATGAACTCATTCATATGCTTGCAAGACATTAGACGACATTCCACCGAGAGGGCCCAGAGTATATCTATCCGTCATCGGGATGGAGAAATCCCACTGTTGATCCATATGCCTCAACTCATACTTTCCGGATACTTAATCCCACCTTTATAGCCACCCATTTACGCAGTGGTGTTTGGTGTAATCAAAGTACCTTTCCGGTATAAGTGATTTACATGATCTCATGGTCATAAGGACTAGGTAACTATGTATCGAAAGCTTATAGCAAATAACTTAATGACGAGATCTTATGCTACGCTTAATTGGGTGTGTCCATTACATCATTCATATAATGATATAACCTTGTTTATTAATAACATCCAATGTTCATGATTATGAAACTAATCATCCATTAATCAACAAGCTAGTTAAGAGGCATACTAGGGACTCTTTGTTGTCTACATATCACACATGTACTAATGTTTCGGTTAATACAATTATAGCATGATATATAAACATTTATCATAAACATAAAGATATATAATAACTACTTTTATTATTGCCTCTTGGGCATATCTCCTTCACTTAGTGCCTTTTTAACTTCTAAAATCTTTTCCTCACTAGTCATTCCAGATCTACCATAATAACCATTGCCACTATTAGAAGGATATGGCATATAATTGTTACTACCAAAATTATTACTATAAAAATTGTTGTTAAAATTATTGCTTTTAATGAAGTTCACATCAAAATGCTCTTCTTGAGCAGCCAAAGAAGCTAAAGGAACATTATTTGGATCAACATGAGCTTTACCATTAACAAGCATTGATACGTCTTAAACGTATCTATAATTTTTGATGCTCCATGCTTGTGTTACACCAATTCATATATGTTTTGCTTACACTTCGTTGCACTTTTACATGATTTATGGCACTAACCTATTAACAAGATGCCACAGTATCAGTTCCCTGTTTTCTGCTGTTTTTGTATATCAGAAAAGTTATACAGAAAATATTCTCGGAATTGGATGAAACAAAAGCCAAAGTCAATATTTTACCGAAACAAAGACGAAGTCCAGAGGGGGGTCAAAGAGGCGCTTGTAAGGGTATATTGCCCCTATGTGTGATTTTGGTAATTAATGACAACCCCTATGGACTAATGTTTTCATTGAGTTTATATGAAGGAATATTCCATAGGTACTTCTTGTATTCCATGTGTTGGATTCAAGTATGGATGCCATGAAGATAAAGATACACCTTGTGTATTGGCATCAAGATCATCGATTTAAAGATACATATGTGATATGATCAAGAAGAAGAAATGAAGATGGAGTTCTTATGTGGAACTCAATATTAGCCATGCTCTATCTTAAGTGAGTATGTGGAGATACAAGGTTGAGTTGGGCAAGTTCAAGATGAGCATCTGAAGTGAATCACATGCTTGAAGCTTGCCGTCCATTTGGTGATAATGGACTTGTGAAGATATGCATCAATGAAGCTTTCCCATCATAGTGTATGGGGGAGCATTTGTGAGTCTTCACAAAGCAACAATGATCAAGTGAGGCATTCCGGCTTGTGTAGAGCTTGAAGAGTCATCATCAAGATGAAGCGGGATGCGCAAGGCAAAGGTATGGCCTTGCTAGGTTTTCCTTTTACCGGTCTCAAGGTGGTTGTTGGGAGACCGGATTATAGGATAGATAGCCGCACTATTAAGAGGGGCTTTCGGTTGAGTAATTTGATCACATCGTCTTAGGGAGCTCAATCCTTTGCATACTTTGCATATTCTTATTGCTTCTTGGTGTTTCTCGGTGTGAGGTTCTTGAGCTTGTTGCTAGCTTTACTAATGTTTCGGTTAATACAATTATAGCATGATATATAAACATTTATCATAAACATAAAGATATATAATAACTACTTTTATTATTGCCTCTTCGGCATATCTCCTTCAGTCTCCCACTTGCACTAGAGTCAATAATCTAGTTTGCATTTGTAAAGATATAACACCTTGGCCTTGGTGTTTTATCATGTTTTGCTCACGGGAGGTTTTAGTCAACGGATCGACATGCTCAGAAACGTATGTATTTTGTAATTCATTTGCGTCTCAACGCATCACTCATTTCCAAATGAGTTTGCATTAAATATGTTTGGTCTTCTGGTGGAACCTTAATTCCGCGGTCTGAAATATGTCACTAATATTGTCACACACAATATAACTTCAAAGTTCTGACTCTGTCGGAACTACACCAAGTTCTCAAAGAACCTCTTGACTTAACATCCTTTGTCATTGTCAAAACAATGACATACTCTGCCTTCTTTTGTAGAATCCGTCACAATATTTAGAACTCTTCTAAATCTAGTATAGACAACTTCTAGCTCATTGTGCTACCTCTTAAACAACACTTAGTCTAATTTGAGATTGAAATTATATTTTATATGTGACAAAACCAATATTGGTGTAACACCTTACAGCGATTTGTTTGTCATTTCTTCATACAAATATATATATATATACTTGGTTCTTCTTAAGTACTCAAGAATATTCTTACTGTTTTTCAATGATCATCACATGAATCATTCTGGTACATGCTCATAACACTTTTAGAGCATAGGACATCTGATTGTGTACATATTATTCGTGATCTATAATCACTCATGTGTTTTTACTCATTGAGTGTCGATACACTCAAGTCTTGTTAAAACTTCACATGACAAGAACATTTTCTTAATATTTCTATATTGAACTATTTCAATATCCATTCTATGTACTTTGACTTAAACTTATTTTGTGTTTCAATCTATCTTCATAGATTTTGACACTAAATTTGTTTCAGTCCATATCTTTTCATTGAAGTTAATTTCTCAATGAAACCTTTTAATCAAGTATATAATTACATCATTTATAACCAACTATATGTCACCTACATAAAGTATTATAAATGTGTCTTAGCGCTCCCACTTAATTTCTTGCAAATGCAAGCCTCTTCATCGTCTCTGATGAAATCAAAAACTCTTTGACTATTTCATCTGGTGAAGATTCCAACTCCGTGATACTTACTTCATCCAATTTGAAGTTCGTATACTTATCTAGTATTCCACGGACCAGCAAAACTCTTGGTTGTATCTTGTATACACCTTTAATACATACTTCTGATAAGTAATGTATTTTGCCATCCTACTAGCATATCTCATAAAAGAAATATGTAGTGATTACTAGAATAATCCACATAGACTATAAGCATTGCTACGGAAGATCTAATCTTATCATAGTCAACTCTTTGAACTTTGTCGTAAACAATTTTTCGACAAGTCGAGCTTATTCAAGGATATTTCATCCAAGTCTATAGATCCATTTACTTTAAAAAAGTATTCATCTATTATGGATTTCATGGCGCATGGCCATTTTAACGGAGTCAGGGCCCATCATAACTTCTTTGTTTTGTAGTTGGTTTATCATTGTTCAAAATCAATCCTTTGTCCACAAATCATTTATTTGATCACAAAGTAAACCATACCTACAAGGTTCAATATGTACTTCGATCTCCATGGCTAAAACACTTTGTAGTCATGGGAGCCATGATCGTCGTGGTCGCTTCCGGAACCAATTTTCGATGTTGCGCTACTCTGATCATTATGCTCAGGTTCATAAACCTTATCAAGTTCTATTGTCCTCCCACTCAAATACTTCACTAGAAACAATTTCTTGGAAATAAGAAACATTGCCAAACACTTTTGTCTTTGTCTCCATAGTGGGAAGAATTCCCAATCAAATCTCTGGGATAACCAACAAAGACATTCATCCGATTTTGGTTGTAAACTCTTAGACCAAAATTTAAAGAAAAGACTATTAGGGTTTTATACCCATGCCATAACTTGTATGGTGTCATTTCATCGGATCATGATGATGCTCTATTCAGTGTAAAAATGGTAGCCACTAAAACATAATCCACAAAAATATAATGGCATCAATATTTTATCTCATCATTGATCCAACAAGGTTTGGATACATATCTCGGATACTATATTATCATTATGATGCTCCAAGAAATGTGAGTTGTAGAACAATTTCATAACTCTCTTAGATGTTCGCTAAAACTCGTAATTCAAATATTTCCACCATGATCCAATCATAGATATTTGACTTTTCTATTATGATGATTTTCACTTCATGTTGAAATTTATTTGAACTCATTCAAATGTTTCAAACTTCTTCCTTATCGAATATATCCACATATATATACTCAATTCATTGTTGAAAGTTTTCATGAAGTAGAAGAATCTCCCGCACACAACTATGCCCAGTGAACCACATACATCATCATGTATTTTTCCACTAAGTTAGTTGCCCGTTCAACTCTTGGCCTATAAACGGTATTTTAGTCATTCTCTTTAGAAAAGATTTGCAAGCGCCAAATGATTCAAAAATCAAATGACTCCAAAAATCCATTTGCATGGAGTTCCTTCATGCGTTCCTTTCTAACATGACCTAAATGGCGGTTCCACAAATAAGTAGAATTCAAATCATTTGCCTTATGGCATTTTTAGCGTCAGTGTTATATATGTGTGTTTCACCATTAAGATTTATAATAACTTATAATTTTTTTACATGGAGTAATGTCATAATTTAAACAACTCATTGTTTTCATTTGACCAGAGCAAAATAACAATTATTAAGTTCTTTATTATAAATTCTAAGGGCTAGATAGAATGCTAACGACGAACATAATAACACTTTATTTTGTTCCAGACGTGCATTCTTATCATATTCCTTGTCAGTCACTTAGGCCATTGTATTCTTGTATTGCGTTGTTTTGTATGACACTTCATACCAACCAATACAGTACTAATACCCAACAATTTCATTGTGTGACTTAACTAGGAATACAACCATAACATGTATATCATTTATATACACCTGAGCTAGACTTTCTAGTCTTTTCTTTCTTTTTGCCAAATATCTTTTGCAGTTTCTCTTTTAGCTTTCCTCATTATTCAGAAAAACACTTCAACATCAATAACTTCTAGGTTTGTTGGTCAAATACCAATAACCTTGAGGTTCTTACTTTGAAGTTGATCATCATATGACAAGTGTTCTAGATTTCACTTATTAGTAACTATGATGAACAATTTCACTCAAAATTTTATCCATCAATTCATGACAATCTTTTTGAGACCATGTCTGTACATGCTAGGCTCATAAAGTTTAACCTTAGTATTCGCATGTGCAAATCTGGCTTGCATCCGTTGTAAGCACACGTAGAATCTATAACACCCGATCATCACGTGATACTTCGAA
Source organism: Lolium multiflorum (assembly GCA_030979885.1). Lineage (NCBI taxonomy): Eukaryota > Viridiplantae > Streptophyta > Magnoliopsida > Poales > Poaceae > Lolium > Lolium multiflorum. The sequence continues at coordinate 45,034,095 of CM061753.1, read as the reverse complement.
ACGACGAGTCTTAGCAACGGTGCATACTAAGGATGATAACTTCATGGATATGCGAATATTATTAGTGCCCCAATAGTTGGAGGATTGTGACGCCTGGCGTCTTCAACCTTCATACATTCCCATAAAACTTATGAGTTTATGTAGTCTCACCGAATTTATATTCTATCATCTTGCAATAAGGTCTTAGATATCACATATATCTCATACCTTGATTATTTCTGAAAACTAAATTTTCAGCTCCTTACTTTTCAAACAGATTTGAACTTCAAGTTTCACGGAGACAAGATAACTTTAGGTACTAATTGAAACCATAGCTCTTTGAATCAACAATGTGAGGTTTACTAAAAGTTTGCAATAGGACTTAATCAATTCTTGATTCTTTAACAATACGGTACTAATCCGTAAAGTTTCTTGTCAGATTTTAACAGTATTTGTATCTCAATAACAAGACTAGCGCATAGTAGTAAACGGATGCCAATACTACAAAATTAATTCAAAATACTACTCAGACTATGTTTATGATAATTAGTTCATGTTTTAATCTAATTACTAATGAACTCCCACTTAATACAACATCCCCCATAGTTGTTAAGTGGTACACGATCCAAATTCACTACACCAAAAACCGATCATCACGTGAGATGATGTAGCTTCAATGGTGAACATCAACATGTTGATCATATCATCCATATGACTCGTGTTCAACCTTTCGGTTTCCGTTGTCCCGAGGCCATGTCTGTACATGCTAGGCTCGTCAAGCAAACCCAAGTATTCGCGTGTGCAACATGGCTTACACCCGTTGTATGTGAATCGTTGAATCTATCACATCCGATCATCACGAGATGCTTCGAAAACGAACTGTTACAACGGTGCATACGAGGGGAGAACACTTTATTATCTTGATATTAATGTGAGGGATCATCTTATAATGCTACCGTCGTGTTCTAAGCAAAATAAGATGCATAAAGGATTAACATCACATGCAATTCATATGTGATATGATATGGCCCTTTTGTCTTTGCGCCTTCGATCTTCATTTCCAAAGCACGGACATGATCTCCATCATCAACGGGCATGATCTCCATCATCGTCGGCGTAGCGTCAAGGTTCATGGCGCCGTCTTCATGGTTGTTCACCTCATGTAGCAACTATTACAACTACTTTGAAATACTACTCAACATGAAATTTAAAGACAACCATAAGGCTCCTGCCGGTTGCCACAATACAATAATGATCATCTCATACATATTCATCATCATATTATGGCCATATCACATCACCAAACCCTGCAAAAACAAGTTAGACGTTTCTAATTTGGTTTGCATATTTTACGTGGTTTAGGGTTTTCGAGTAAGATCTAATCTACCTACGAACATGAACCACAACGGTGATACTAGTGTTGTCAATAGAAGAGTAAATTGAATCTTCACTATAGTAGGAGAGACAGACACCCGCAAAGCCTCTTATGCAATACAAGTTGCATGTCGAACGAGGAACAAGTCTCATGAACGCGGTCATGTAAAGTTAGTCCGAGCCGCTTCATCCCACTATGCCACAAAGATGCAAAGTACTCAAACTAAAGATAACAAGAGCATCAACGCCCACAAAACCATTGTGTTCTACTCGTGCAACCATCTATGCATAGACACGGCTCTGATACCACTGTAGGATAACGTTGCATAGAAAACAAAAAAATTCCTTCTACCGCGAACACGCAATCCAAGCCAAGATGCAATCTAGAAGACGGTAGCAACGAGGGGTTTATCGAGTCTCACCCTTGAAGAGATTCCAAAGCCTACAAGAGGAGGCTCTTGTTGCTGCGGTAGACGTTCACTTGCCGCTTGCAAAAGCGCGTAGAAGATCTTGATCACGATCGGTTCCGGCGCCACGAACGGGCAGCACCTCCGTACTCGGTCACACGTTCGGTTGTTGATGAAGACGACGTCCATCTCCCCGTTCCAGCGGGCAGCGGAAGTAGTAGCTCCTCCTTGAATCCGGCAGCACGACGGCGTGGTGGCGGTGGCGGTGGAGATCTCCGGCGGAGCTTCGCTAAGCATATGCGGGAGGTGGAGGAGGAGAAGAAGCTAGGGTTTGGGGAGAGAGGGGTTGGGCGCCGGCCCTCTAAGGGTGCGGCCAAGGCTGAGCCAAAGAGTGGCTTCCCCCTCCCTCTCCTCCTCATTATATAGGTAGAAGCCCCAAGAGTTCTAGTCCAAGTCTTCGAATAAGACCCCAACACAAAAACCTCCCATATGTGGGAAACCTACTCAAGGAGGGAGTCCCACTCAAGGTGGGACTCCCACCTTTCCTTGAGGTGGGGTGGCGGCCACCTCTAGGTGGAGCCCACCTGGGACTCCTCCTTTAGGGTTTGGCTGGTCAAGCTTGTGGAGTCCCCGGACTCCACCTTCCATAGTGCGTTTCTTCCGGACTTTTAGAACCTTCTAGAACCCCATAAATGCACCAGATCATTTCCAAACTTGGAATATGACTTCCTATATATGAATCTTATTCTCCGACCATTCGGAACTCCTCGTGATGTCCGGGATCTCATCCGGGACTCCGAACATTCGAACTCCATTCCATATTCAAGTTCTACCATTTCAACATCCAACTTTAAGTGTGTCACCCTACGGTTCGTGAACTATGCGGACATGGTTGAGTACTCACTCCGACCAATAACCAATAGCGGGATCTGGAGATCCATAACGGCTCCCACATATTCAACGATGACTTTAGTGATCGAATGAACCATTCACATACGATACCAATTCCCTTTGTCACGCGATATTTTACTTGTCCGAGGTTTGATCTTCGGTATCACTCTATACCTTGTTCAACCTCGTCTCCTGATAAGTACTCTTTACTCGTACCGTGGTATGTGGTCTCTTATGAACTCATTCATATGCTTGCAAGACATTAGACGACATTCCACCGAGAGGGCCCAGAGTATATCTATCCGTCATCGGGATGGACAAATCCCACTGTTGATCCATATGCCTCAACTCATACTTTCCGGATACTTAATCCCACCTTTACCACCCATTTACGCAGTGGTGTTTGGTGTAATCAAAGTACCTTTCCGGTATAAGTGATTTACATGATCTCATGGTCATAAGGACTAGGTAACTATGTATCGAAAGCTTATAGCAAATAACTTAATGACGAGATCTTATGCTACGCTTAATTGGGTGTGTCCATTACATCATTCATATAATGATATAACCTTGTTTATTAATAACATCCAATGTTCATGATTATGAAACTAATCATCCATTAATCAACAAGCTAGTTAAGAGGCATACTAGGGACTCTTTGTTGTCTACATATCACACATGTACTAATGTTTCGGTTAATACAATTATAGCATGATATATAAATATTTATCATAAACATAAAGATATATAATAACTACTTTTATTATTGCCTCTTGGGCATATCTCCTTCACTTAGTGCCTTTTTAACTTCTAAAATCTTTTCCTCACTAGTCATTCCAGATCTACCATAATAACCATTGCCACTATTAGAAGGATATGGCATATAATTGTTACTACCAAAATTATTCCTATAAACATTGTTGTTAAAATTATTGCTTTTAATGAAGTTCACATCAAAATGCTCTTCTTGAGCAACCAAAGAAGCTAAAGGAACATTATTTGGATCAACATGAGCTTTACCATTAACAAGCATTGATACGTCTTAAACGTATCTATAATTTTTGATGCTCCATGCTTGTGTTACACCAATTCATATATGTTTTGCTTACACTTCGTTGCACTTTTACACGGCACTAACCTATTAACAAGATGCCACATGTCAGTTCCTGTTTCTGCTTTTGTATATCAGAAAAGTTATACAGAAAATATTCTCGGTGGATGAAACAAAAGCCAAAGTCAATATTTTACCGTAACAAAGACGAGAGAGGGGTCAAAGAGGCGCTTGTAAGGGTATATTGCCCCTATGTGTGGTTTTGGTAATTAATGACAACCCCTATGGACTAATGTTTTCATTGAGTTTATATGAAGGAATATTCCATAGGTACTTCTTGTATTCCATGTGTTGGATTCAAGTATGGATGCCATGAAGATAAAGATACACCTTGTGTATTGGCATCAAGATCATCGATTTAAAGATACATATGTGATATGATCAAGAAGAAGAAATGAAGATGGAGTTCTTATGTGGAACTCAATATTAGCCATGCTCTATCTTAAGTGAGTATGTGAAGATACAAGGTTGAGTTGGGCAAGTTCAAGATGAGCATCTGAAGTGAATCACATGCTTGAAGCTTGCCGTCCATTTGGTGATAATGGACTTGTGAAGATATGCATCAATGAAGCTTTCCCATCATAGTGTATGGGGGAGCATTTGTGAGTCTTCACAAAGCAACAATGATCAAGTGAGGCATTCCGGCTTGTGTAGAGCCTGAAGAGTCATCATCAAGATGAAGCGGGATGCGCAAGGCAAAGGTATGGCCTTGCTAGGTTTTCCTTTTACCGGTCTCAAGGTGGTTGTTGGGAGACCGGATTATAGGATAGATAGCCGCACTATTAAGAGGGGCTTTCGGTTGAGTAATTTGATCACATCGTCTTAGGGAGCTCAATCCTTTGCATACTTTGCATATTCTTATTGCTTCTTGGTGTTTCTTGTGTGAGGTTCTTGAGCTTGTTGCTAGCTTTACAACAAGCCCAAGTTCATCGAAACGGAATCCGCATGCATCTTCTATTGCGTTTTCGAGTTTGGACGTCTTCACCGTTTCTTGACGGTGGGAGACTCCCTCTCTAAAATCATCTAAAAATGTTCTGTGAGGGTTGGCCGGTTGCTGGGCCGGTCCGGCCGGATCCCCTGCTGGGCTCCTCAGCGCCAAATCCGGTTGGCCGGCCTGGCAGCCCGGTGGGCTACTTTTTTGGGCTGTTTTTCCTGCGATTTTCACACAGCTTTTCCCCCAACGGTTATTTTTCTCCTTGGAGTATAAATAGCCCTTCTTCCACCTTGAGCAAGTCACTTCTTTCCTTTCTCTCACCTCCATTGTTGCATTTGAAGAAGTTGCTCTCTCTCTTGTTCTCCCCCATGATTTTTGCTCATTCTTGAGGGATCTAAGAGAGGAGATCTAGATCTACACTTCCACCAAACCATTTCTTCTCTAAGTGAGGGAATCTCTTGGGATCTAGATCTTGGAGTCTTTGGTTGACTTTCCCCTTTGTTCTTCCTCTCCAATCTCATCCTAGCATTCGTTGCTTTGGTGGGATTTGAGTGTGAAGGACTTGAACACCTCTAGTGTTCTTGCTTTGCATCATTGCATAGTGTTGAGCTCTCCACCACGATTAGTTCGAGTGAGAGACCGTGAGCTTGTTACTCTTGGAGGGAGACCTCCTAGTTGGCTTGGTGATTGGTGCTCCGGTGATCTCTTCAAGAAGATTGTGAAGAGGCCCGGGCTTCTCCTTCGTGGAGCTTGTGAAGTGGTTGTGGAGCTTGCCATCTCCGGAGCGGAGGAAAAGCTAACCATAAGGAAAGGGCCATTATCCTTCGTGGGTGTGGTTCGGAGAATACGGTGAGCCTTCGTGGCGCGGGGAATCCTTCGTGGGACCTCCACTCCTCCAAACGTGACGTACCTTCTTGCAAAGGAAGGGAACACGGGAATACATCCTCGTCTCCGCGTGCCTCGGTTATTTCTATACCCGAGCTCTCTTTCCTTGTGATAGCCATCGTACTTGAAGTACATATATCTTGCTATCACTTGTGCTACATATATCTTGTGCCTATCTTGCTTAGCTCTAGTTGATATTGTTACACTTAGTTGAGCTTAGCATATTTAGGGTTTGTGCTTGTAAACTAAACGATAGTTTAATTCCGCATTCTTACAAGACAAATCCGTAAGAGTTTTTAATTGCCTATTCACCCCCCTCTAGGCGACATCTCGATCTTTCAGCGCCACATGGTGGCCAAACCACCCCATGGCACGGGCTGGGTGTGGCCCGCGCCTAGGGGTGGTGTAGGCCCCCAGGCACCCCACCGACCTGAATCCTCCGCCTATTTATACATCTTCTCGGGAAAACCCTGGATACCCGAGCCTCCATCCATGAAAAGTTCCATCGCGGCCGCCATCGTAGAACCCATCTCGGGGGGTTCTGAAGCTCTTCCCGTCACCCTGCCGGAGGGGGAAATCATCGCCGGAGGCATCTACATCACCATGCCCACCTCCGAAGTGATGTGTGAGTAGTTCATCCCTGGATTATGGGTCCATAGAAGTAGTTAGATGGTTGTCTTCTCCACTTTGTGCTTCATGTATAGATATTGTGAGCTGTCCTACATGATCAAGATCATCTTTATGTTATCCTATATGCGAATGAAGCCTGGTGACCGGGTGTATACGTGAGCACGTGGTGAGATACTGACACGTGTCCGACGGTGTTAGTTTAGCCGTTACCGTGCGAATTTTTGGCGTATGCAATGATGATTCTGGGACACCACCGCTAGCTGACCTGCACAAAGAAAGCGAAGCCGACCAAGATCCCAACTCGCCCAAGCTCGCCCTCTCCCCCTCTGCTCGACCGTGTCCAAGCTCCTGACGCGCATCCATTGATTCGACGTTGTCCACAGCCGTGCGTCGTCCGCTGGCCGGAGGACGCGGGATCTGGTCCGCCAACACGACCTGGTCCGCTCGTCGACTCGATTTGGACTGTCATGGCCAACCATCGAGCTCGCCCTTTATCCCTGTCTTCAACCGTACGCAGCGGCTCCCTCTTCCCCAGTCCCGGCCGAGGCGGTCCAGGAGGGACGACGCCGCCCGTGTTTCGCGTCGCGCTGCCGTCGTGCCGCCCGGCCACACCAAATCGTCGAGCGCCGCCAGCTCTGCTGCTGCCCGCTCGCCGCCCATCTCCGACCGCGGCCCCGCGCTGTCCGGATGCGGCCGTGCCGCCCATCCGACCGCGCGCTGCTGCTCCTCTCCCCCGCCGGAGGCCTGCTCGCCCGACCACGCTCGACCGCGCCGCCGCCGCCCCGGCCTCCTCCGCCTTCTCGCGCCGCCTCCGGATGCCGGCGCGCCCGGCTCGCGGGATGCGTCTGCGGTGCCGTGGCGGGGCGGTGCTCTGGAGAAGGTCGTGCTGCAGCCCATCCGGGAGATCTCCGGCGCCGTGCAGCTGCCCGGCTCCAAGTCGCTCTCCAACCGGATCCTTCTCCTCTCCGCCTTGTTCGAGGTGAGAAAACAAGCAGACAAAGCCCCTCTCCCTACTTCTCCCCTTTGTGTGAATTGGGTGCCGAGATGGTTTAGGAGCACCTTATCATGCTTGGTGCTCGTGAGATTATAAGATTTTTTTCTTTTTACTTAAAACGATCTAGCCATAGGATTTAGTTCAAGGTTACTCTTCTTAGTAGCCAATTCCTATATTCGTTTATCGAATCGTTAGAATTATGTAGTTAGTTGGATCAATATTATATGTGGCCTTGGATGAGCAAAAGTCAGTTTATTCACTTTCCACTCATCGGAATATTATAGTGCAGCATGCCCTGTCAACTTATTTGCAGTACGATAAGCAATTGAAACTGCTTTGCTTCGCTGTCATCTCTTGCTGATCATTAACTGGCTTTTGCTCATCAGGGAACAACGGTTGTGGATAACCTGTTGAACAGCGAGGATGTCCACTACATGCTCGAGGCCCTGGACGCGCTTGGGCTCTCAGTGGAAGCAGACAAAGTTGCAAAAAGAGCTGTAGTCGTCGGCTGCGGCGGCAGGTTCCCGATTGAAAAGGATGCCAAGGAGGAAGTAAAGCTCTTCTTGGGCAACGCTGGAACTGCAATGCGGCCATTGACGGCAGCTGTAGTAGCTGCTGGTGGAAATGCGACGTATGTTTCAGTTATGTTCTTGATGGAGTACCAAGAATGATGGAGCGTCCTATCGGTGACTTAGGTGTCGGTTTGAAACAACTAGGTGCGAGTGTTGATTGTTTCCTCGGCACTGACTGCCCACCTGTTCGTATCAACAGCATTGGAGGGCTACCTGGTGGCAAGGTTAGCTTCATGAACTTCCATGTTATACGCTTTTGTACAAACATTTCACTTGTCTGGAGAAAAAACAAGATTACTGAGAGTAGTATGGTGCAATGCGATCACACAATAAATTTGAAATAGCCATAACCAATAGGCCCTATTTCGTATAAAACAGATATGCTGATTGTGTTGTGGTCTTAGATCACATGGGTCTATCATGAACTAGCACTTAACATTGAACCACATTCCACAGGTTAAGCTGTCACATGGCCGCGCCGGCTACCGCTGCCCGCAGGAGCCCTTGCCGGCGGGGAAATCGAGTAGGAGAAGAGCTCACTCATGCCGTCCGCCGACGCGGGCCAGCGACAGCATGGCGTCCCCATGGCCCCGCCGCCTCGTGACCCAGCCTTGGTGATATTGGTGGTTGCCGGTGGGGCACTCTCGACGACTCCCGCCGATGGGGAGCACGGGGACCATCGCATCCGTCCCCGCCTAGCCCGCAAGGAGAGGAGTCACATCAATGGGAGGGGACAATCGCGTTTTGGAGGTGTCCCGTCCCTCGATTCATCTGGAAGGCGCGAGCTCAAGCACTCAAGCCGCCCGCCGGCCGCTGGTAGCAGCGACGACAGCAATTCGGAGCAGCGCCGGGGGCCGGTAGCAGCGGAAGCGGCCGGTCGGAGCAGCACCGGCGACCGCTGGCAGCGGCAGGCGGCGGGTCGGTTCGCGAGCAGCACCGGAGACCGCTGGTAGGAGGGTCGGCGGCTGTTGGTAGCAGCACCGGCTACCGCTGGTACCACCGACATGGCGAGGTTGGACAGGGCTGGTGGCGGTGGGTTGCGCCAGCGCAGGAGCGGCCCGGCGAGGAGCAGCTTCTGAAGGAGCGGGCCAACCTTCGCCCAGCGAGCGACTGCTTCATCGTGCCGAGATCCGGGCAGCTCAATCCGCCGCCCATTGAGCTACTGATCCCCCAAAATCGCATCTACAGTACGTTAGACAGAGCGGCAGCTCAATCCGCTGCCGCGGAGTATGGCCGGAGGTGTAATATGCAGCAGGTTTGCCGACATTGGATTTCTCTGGAAGTGAGTTTTCTTCCATTTTCGAGCTGGGATCTCTTTGTTTCGATGGACTTTATGTGTGATTGGTCTCGGTCTCACATAATGGTCAATACAATAGAATTCAACTTTTTCCTGTGCTGAAGTGATGAACACCAAAACAGTACTGATTTTCGTCTACTAATTCATGGAGAACCGATGGAATGCATGGAGAAAATCTTCAAACACTGTGCAGTGCGTACTAGCGAAATGGATCCAGCAATTGATCCAAGCTTATTTTGTTTTAATTCATTCCTGAGCAGACAGGCTACAAATCGAGCCAACGTAAGCTCATTTGGTTGTTGCTACTCAAGCGGGTCCCACACACGTTTGGTTGTTGCTACTCAAGCATGCATGCTAGCGACTGCTGGGCCTTACACGGAGCAAAAGTTCACAGAACCGTTAGTCGCTGTTTGTTGATAGGCTGAATCCAACGGTGGTGGACTAGATCCAACGGTGATGACCGCGTGCTCACGTATACACCCGGTCACAGAATCCACTATATGTTGTGTTTGCTGGGATCCGATGAATATTGTATACTATGTTGAGATTGGTTATATATTCATGTCATTTGTTATTTGTGATCTTGCATACTCTCCGTTGCTAGTAGAAACTCTGACTAAGTGGACACTTATGACTTCAAAAGTGGGTATTTATGCTCGATAGTAGTTTCATGCCTCTATTTTTCTGGGAGAGTGACACTCCAGCTATTTCCTTTCTTCTTTGAAAGTACCAACTTCCTGCTCTTCCTTATGCCTCCTTGCAGTCTCAAGCTCCAGGTCATCATTAGTTACCTCTGCAACATACTCCAAAGCAGTGCTTAGCTGTTTATGTAACTCCATGTTCTTCTTCTCTAGTTCCTTCTTTGTCAAAACCACGTGGTAATTTTTAGTTGTGCACTCCACATTGTCATGGATTCTTGTGTCTCTCTCATTCTCATACTGCAGCCAAAGCTTGCCTCAGTTGAAGTGGGCCACTCCCCATCTACCCAATAAATCTTGTCACACATCACCTCCTCCTACACATTGATACAATGTCATGCATTAGCTAATTATAAGTAGGTAAATATAAGTACTGAGCAATACTAAGCATAATAAATGTCAAGCACTAGCCAAATATAATTATCAATACTAAGCATGTAAAAGCAATGCTAGATAAAAAAATATAAAAATAAAGTAGCTAAATTATCCAGACAGTAGCTAATGCATCTACACAATGCAATTAACCTACCTTACATTCACAACCCATAAATTTTCTCCCTATATTTTCTCCTTCGAAGCAAACATATTTATACATGGGCATGTCAAGTTTGCACCTTAAATCATTGTCATCATACCTGATGTAGTCTAGGTCTAACATGGTTTATGGGATAAAACAGGGCAGGGGAAGCAATATTTAAACATACAATGGACGAATCGAAGCTCCTATGAAAAAACCTAATTTGACAACTCAAACGTCGTAACCCTTGTCGTACTATGAGAGCAGGCTGTCCTGGCTGCTCTCTCCATCATTACATGAGGACATGGTGAGGGCGCATCGATGTGACAACGACAAGTGAACAAGAGATATGGCAGCGAGAGGTAGCTGGTGGGAGAGACTGAGCCGATTCGGCTCGGAAACGGTCATTCTCCCAGTCGTCACCTGACAGTGGGCCTGGGAGGGTTAAAATGTTATCACACCAATTTCTACGCCATCCCTTGTGACATGCCCCATAAATGATATTTATATGATAAAATTACCGGTATTGATACCAAGATGTGACTGTTGTCCAAACGTGATAGCTTTATGTAATTTTCTCGGGATGGAGCGACCAGTTGTGTGCCTTGACTGATGAACAATACTGTGCCTTGACCCCTTTTGTGGATGTTGGATCTTGAATCGACGGTTAGATGTGCATGAACAGTTTCTTGCTACAGACCACATGAACAGCTATCTACAGTGTTTAATCCTGGCTATCTTGCTGGTGCCCTAGGCATCGCTCTCCCCCGAAACGCCCAGCCACCAATCCTCCTCCTCCGCCGCCGCCGCCGCCATTACGCCATGCTCCATCTCCGGAAGCTCATTTCCCCCTTCCTCTCCACATCCCATCTCCCCGCTCTCTCCCAGACCTCCCCCATCTTGCCTCTTTACCGCCTGCTCGCCACCACCGCGTCCATCCCACCGGAACCTTTCCCCGTCGAGGACTACCTCGTCACCGCCTGCGGCCTCACCCGACCCAAGGCGCACAAGGCGTCCAAGAAACTCTCGCACTTCAGGTCCCCCTCCAGGATCGACGCCGTGCTCGCCTTCCTCTCCGCCCTCGGCATCTCCCGATCCGGCATCGCAGGCGTCGTCGCCGCCGACCCGCAGCTCCTCTGCGCTGACGTGGAGAACAACCTGGCGAAGCGCGTCGTAGAGCTCACCGACCTCGGCCTCACGCGTCCACAGATCGCCCGCCTCATCCCGTTGGCCCGCGTCTCCTTCCGCACCAGCTCCCTCGCCAGCAACCTTGGCTTCTGGCTCCCTGTCTTTGGTTCATTCGAGAACATACTCAAGGTCATCAAGGCAAACTCCGGCCTCCTCGCCACCGACCTCGAGAAGGTGGCCAAGCCCAACCTGGCCCTCCTTCAGCAATGTGGGATAAATGTTCGGGAAGATTTCAGTGCATATATCATCCGGGTGCTCACTAGGCATCCTGTGCACGTTCAGAATGCTTTGTTGAACATCGAGAAGCTTGGTGTGCCGCGGAACTCTCCAATGTTTCGCTACGCTCTCATGTCGTTCGCCGCTCAGAGCAAGGAGAGACTTGCCAACAAAATGGGGATCCTCAAGATGCTTGGTTGGTCACAGGATGATGTGTTGATTGCTGTGAGGAAGATGCCGGGTATCCTCGCCATGTCTGAGGAAAGGCTGAGGAAAAATGTCAATTTCTTGATCAGTGATGCTGGGCTGGAGATACCTTACATTGCTCGTAGGCCAGTGCTGGTCATGTATAGCCATGAGGGCCGGGTGTTGCCCCGACATTCCTTGCTAAAAATTCTCAATGCAAGGGGTTTGCTTGATGCTAAAACGGATTTCTATACTATAGCCGCCATGACCGAGAAGAAGTTTTTGGACAAGTTTGTGCACCCTTACAAGGATAGTATTCCAGGCCTCGCTGTGTCTTTTGCATCTACCTGTGCTGGGAAGGTACCAAATGGAGTTGATACCTGAGAAGACAAAGGAACGAGAGACTACTCATTATTGTGCTGGAGTGTGCTGATAAGATTGCTGTATTAGAACATACATTTTGAGGCTAGTCACACCCTTGTTCCATTGTTGAAATGTTCGACAATTTGCTATAGCTGATTATCTGTAGCTTCACAGAATGGCGAATAGAAGAACTACTCCCAGGTTTTGACTTTCATTTCTTCTGTAACTCTTGGCTACTGACATCATTGCTTCCTAACTCCTAACCTGAATTCCTATTTTAGATTTGGACTTACTTGATAACTGTTGTCATGATTTGTATACTGCTATGATTGATGGTGGCTATCAAATTCTGTTAGTCTGCTGCTGCCAATGCATATTAACAAAAATAGACACACTGCATGTCAGTAAGCAAGTGCTAAGATGTTCAAGACATTTGTTGTGGAAGTTCTCTGTTCAGTTTTGCAGTTGTTGCTGAAGATGATACTGGCTAAGTGTTTTAGTTTATTTCATGTCTTTATTCAATGTATATACATTCAGATAGTGCATACTGCTGCCGTTTATACTATTATATCTTCTATTACAAAAACTGTTATGATGTTAGATATTAGAAGTCAGTGGAGATTTTTAATATTTTTTTTAGAAAGGCACCTTGAATACATTGAATATAAATGGTTGACAAGGACATATATGAGTCGGTAGTTCTCATGAGTGGGATGTCTCTTGTTAAATATATTTGGAAAACAAGTTGCGATCTTAAGCATAGTTGTGCATCTAAAACTGTTATCACTATAGGCATTTGCTTGTGTGGCATTTACTGCGAAGCCCTTGGATGTCCTTGCGAATAGAATCGAAGTTTCGTGATTGCTTGATATCTTCGTTTTACTAAATAATGCACATGCCAGTTATGTGTGAACTTGCGACAATTTTGTACTACTGCGATTTAAGCTTCCTTCAAAAGCCAGGTCTGCAAATTTGTTGATCGCCATTGCCTCTTGGTTGTAAATTGGATATGCAAATGGATAACCTGGCTTCATTGTTAATGATGGAATTACCCCTGGATTTCTGATAGTCCTCTTTGGTGATATAATTCGGTGCCAGAGTCAGAAATTTCGTTTTGTTACGTTGTGTTTTGAATTGTAATATGTTCACACACCCCAAAGTTTGTTGCCACATTTTGTCTTGCAACCTATCGTTTTGAATTGTAAGCATTGGATTATTTTTTGAGACATTCAGTGCTTGACTGTTTGTGCTTTGTGGCGCTAGTTGAACACTGTGCGTCTGTGACTGCCTGTTACTCAATGACTGATCATTTCACAACGAAATTGCTGCTGTCCTAGCATTGGAAAAGTGGTCGGGCTCACATTTTCAGTTTGGTTCCAGAAATCATCCGAGCTGTTTGAAATTCCAGCCTTAACGAGACGCAGTGTTAAACCTTGTTTGATCCCTAGTGGAATGGGTTGCGACTTTGCAACCAACCTACTAAGACAGGTTGGTTCTGCATCCTGTGTGTATGTGTTGCAACAGTATCTTGTTATTTTTTTAAATTTTTTATGTGTTCTTCGATAAGAAAAATTGAATCTGGTGGCTGAATAAAGACAGTACCTTTTTTCAGTCCTTTATCCTTTCTGAAACAACAAATGAACTTGCTAGCATTTGCGAATTCACTATTGTCACATGCACATGCCAGTACGGGTACATCCTTTTTGGATTGTAGAACTTTTGAATAAATTTGGGAGGATATGAATCCTAAATATTTTTTTAATGTGGACACACTCTTTAGAACATACTATTGGAGTTATAAAATTCCTATGGAATCCAATTCTATGTCTCTAATCCCATAGGTATCTCAACATGAGTTTAAACCTTCTTTTTAGAGCTATATACAGTTCAGGTACCACAACTTGCACGCTAGGTGCGGATTGGTCCCAGAACTTGGAAAATGGGAAGCCGGAGTGCCAAAACTTGCATAGTAGTGATTTGTTACCCAAATTAGTCCGAATTGATCCACGGTGGCACTTTTGGAGGAAGCGTATTTCTCATTTAGGTCCATGTGAGAATTAGAAAAGGGCACCAAGGTCCTTCCGCATCTGGTAGAGCAAAATTGACGGAAATAGACCCAGGATATTTGGCGAATCAGTTTATTCGTTACCTTTTTGCCTCGTCCACCTGGAGCACGCCGCGGAGGGTGGTTTTAGTCTCCACCTCGACCACACCGTCGGCCATCTATAGCTCGTCCACGGCGTTGGTTCCTTGCAGATGTCGGCGGACCTACACTACCGTGGGTGGAAGGACGATCCGCCGGAGTATGGTATGCCCGAAATTTCGTCTTCCGAGTTGCTTCCAGTGGGATTATGATAGGGCTTTGGTAGGGTTCAAGAGTCTGCGTATGATCGGTACTGTATTTAGGAATTTTGAGATATCAAACTGGTAGGGTAGCACTGGATCATCATTATATGGTCAATTATCTGTGGAATATGCAGTCGTCTTTTATCTGTCTTTGCGTCCTGTTTGTGCTGTAACTGAATCCGAGATTGTGCTCTGTTTTTCCATCGTTTTGCTGCTGCATGGTGAATCTTCGTGTTGCTGCTGCTTCATGCCGACCAGCACTAGCTAGTGTTGTTTCGTAATCACTGATCCTGTATTATGTATGATGGACCCAGCACACTGATTTATGTTCTGAAGTTTTGCCTATCCTTAAGCATGTAGTGTAGATTACACATCAGCATAATATTTTCTGCATCTGGCCAAGTGATTTCTATGTTTTAATATTTGGTATGGTGTTCAATGCAGGAGATAATTGTGATCTTTTCTCTGTGGAAGTGTGCCACAATGGTTTCTTTTGCGGATTAAGAGAGAACTTGTCGTATGTTTCTGCATCTACTGGTTTTTTTGACAATTGTAGTGCTCGTACTTGGTCTCCAGAATGTATTGATGAGATTCTGAGATATCTGGGTTGTGAGAGGGATGGGATGCTTCATGTGTACTGGTGTTTGCCAGGGAAGGACAGTACTGATGGCTTAGTACCAATTGATAGGGATGCACACTTTGCTGAAATGGTTAGAGCTAGCAAGACACATAAAACCCTTGTCTTGTTCATAGATCATACTAACTTTCTCCGGACATTGAGAGCTGACGTGATCATCAATGAAAGGCCTAGCATGCCTCTTGTCATCAGCCCTACAAAAGTTGCAACAACATCTAAATCAGCTACAAGAGAAGCTTGTGGTTCTGCTATATTGTGGAAGCACGAGAGAAGGAATGTGAAGATCTGAATCTTATTGGAGGAGAAAGAGAGAATCTGAAGCACAAGTTTAGAGCATTCAATCCAGAAGTAGACATGGACAATCCAGTTTTCAAGGTAGGGATGGTGTTTAGGGATGTTGAGGAGGCAAGGAAAGCTTTGGCATCATATACTATCAGAAATAGAGTAAAGATCAAAAAGACAAAGAATGACAAGAGAAGATTGGAAGCTGTTTGTGATACTGGATGTCCTTGGTTGTTCAAATCATCAACCCACACTAGGTATGGTGGATTTGCAATCACTGCATATCAAGGCAAACACATATGTGAAAGTGGATTTGAACCGAGAGCAATCACTTCAAAAAAATTGACCGAGAAGTTTATGCATGAATTCAGAGATAATCAAAAGCTTGGACTACAAAGTTTTGCTGCGAAGGTGACAAGAGAATTCAATATGTGCCCAGACAGGTGGAAGCTGAGCAGAGCAAGGAAATCCGCATTATTGCAAATACATGGTGACGAGGAGGAGCAGTTCCGGCAACTTCTGGATTATGGGCAAGAGCTCAGGAGGAGTAATCCTGGCTCTAAGTTCTTCTTGTCAACAAATTTTGTCAATGATCCAGGAAGTGCAGAACATAAGGAACATTTGGCCACTCTCTACTGGAGTTATGTTGCTTGCAAAAGAGGCTTTTTAGCAGGCTGCAGGCCAGTCATCTGTATTGATGGTTGCCACATTAAAACCAGATACAAAGGATGCTTACTAACAGCTGTTGGGATTGACCCGAATGATTGCATTTATCCCATTGCCTTCGGTTTAGTTGAAGTGGAATGTACGAGCTCTTGGGAGTGGTTCCTCTCTAATCTGAAAGATGATTTGAACATCACGAACACCTCCCCATGGACTATAATGAGCGACAAACAGAAGGTATGCCTTGTACACATATCAAAGAATAGTAATGCAATTACTTGTATCTTCTCCATTATTCCTAGGCCTTTTCCATGATTGCAGGGACTCATAAATGCTGTTACAAAAGTGTGGCCAGATGCAACACATAGATTTTGTGTGAGGCATCTACTCCAGAACTTCCAAAAGGCAGGGCATAAAGGAGAAACCTTAAAGAATGACTTGTGGGCCATTGTTAGGTCGACAAGTATTCCAAAGTGGGAGAGAAACATGGAAAAAATTAAAAGTTGATAGTCATGAAGCTTATGAGTGGATTGAGAAGTTAGTGCCTAACACATGGATAAAGGCCTTTTTTGAAGAATTTCCCAAGTGTGACATGTTGCTAAACAATCATTCGGAGGTGTTCAATAGGTAATTTTTTCCTTTTCTGCTTAACATTCTGATTACGTTGTCCATTTAGCTAACAATCTGATTTGTTTGTGCCACAGCTACATCAATGAAGCCAGGGAGCTACCTTTCTTTTCTATGCTAGAAACACTCTTTTATAAGATTATGCAAACAGTACATGGAAAAGAGAAAGAAGCAAAGAAATGGAAAGGAAGGATTTGCCCTAAAATTAAGAAAAAATTGGACAAATTCATTGAGTGGAGTAATGAGTGTAAGTTCAAACCTGCAGGTAACTACCTATATGTTGTGAGCTCACATGAGTTTGAGAAAGATTACAGCGTGGACTTCAAAACTAAAACATGTGATTGCAAGAGGTGGCAACTTACCGGGATTCCATGTCATCATGCCATAGCCTGCTGCAAGAAAGACATAATTAACCCAGAATCCCTTGTCCATAGCTGCTACACTATTGATACCTACCTAAAAGCTTATCAATATAAGTTGGCTCCATTAAGAGGTAGCATTTTGGGAAAAAATGAAAGGAGTGGTCATTCATCCACCTTTGTTCACGAAAGTTATGGGTAGGCCAAAGAAAAACAGAAAAAAGGCACCTGAGGAGAAAATCAAAAAAGGCGTGACAGTACTTACGAAAGCTGGAGTGACAATGCACTGTTCTGTGTGCGGGAAATCAGATTACAATAAAAAAGGTCACGACAAGTATGTTGAAAGACGGCTACAGGAGCAAGCAGAGAATATTGTACATGAAGATGAAGAAGTAGATATTCCTTATATACTTGAGGTAACTTTCCTCTTCATGTGCTTGAGTTTGTTTCCTTTGGCCCAATACTATTTGCTTACGTCGCTCTTCTATTTAATACATATGTGCAGCATGTCATCCCACACACTCCAAACCCAAGTATGGATCCTACACATTTAGAGGAAACCATGGTGTACAGAATGGGACAATAGGTTACAAACTATTCTAAAAGCACATAATTTCCCACTATTTTGGCACAAATTAATCATTTTCCACTTTGCAGGAGAGAGACAATGTCCCACTAAATAGGGTACTTGGCCCTTTGCCAGAAAATGCCTTTGTGGCAGCTGCTAGAGATACAATTCCTGAGGCAAGAGTGAGGGTCACAACAGCTTCAGCTAGAGGAAATTTGAGGGGAAGAGGCAGAGGAAGAGATGCAGCACCTAAGGAAAAATCAAAAGGTAAAGCACTGGAAGAAAGCAACAGAGGCAGAGGAAAGGGGAGGAAAAGGGCTGCAGATGCTACTACTACTGAAAGCGCACAAGCTCTAGATGCTACTGAAGATCGAGCTGCTTACAGAGCAACAACAACGACAAGAGGATATGAGCAACACACAAGTGGAATCCCAGATTTTAATGCCCAAGTAATTCCTGATCTCAATGTGCAGGAAATTCATGTCAGTCAGAATGCACCAAGTGCTAATGATATCTAAGTGTCAAACTTGTTAAATTTTGGTTGTATACCGAATAATTTGCTCTTCAGAATTTTGGTTCTATACGTTCCATACTGTCAAGTACTAAAAGGTCTTATATGAACTCAGTTTCTTGCATTTGTTGCACGAGACATTCAGGGAATTATCATTTATCCAATCAGCTGCTTCCATTTGTTGCTACATACATTCAGATAATTATGTTTCAATTGTTTATACACACATCTGATTCTGTACAATAAATTTGCCATATCTTATGCATTCAGTTAACTGTGAAATCATTTTGAGATCATAAGTTTGCTGTGAATTAATTTAGTACCGCAGGTTAAATGTACTCAGTTGCCCTTGTCAGTGTATATTCAGTCAATATGATGCCAAATTGTCATGCATTTATTCACTCCAATTGAGCTGGAACACTGAATATTCGCTCAATATTTCAGTGCAACAACACACCATGAATTCAGCTGGAATACTAGATTACATTTCATTCACACTAATCACCGGATGACCTTTTCAACAACCAGAGTACAAGGGTGAGCAGTACAGAAACCAAGCACAAAACAAAGCCCAAACACAGCAGCAGCTATATAGACACGAACGAAGCTTCAGATTGTATTCTTCAAATTGAGTGCAATTTCTCCTTCTTACTAGCTGGTTCTGGTACTGATCAACAGGCTTCTGTTTTTTTCTTCTAAAAACAAAAAGGACAACAGTAACAATCAGAATCGACAGAGCAGTCCTCTCACGAAAGAAGCAGCGCGCGCTAGCTGAGATGAGCAGACCACCTGTAACGACTATCCTGATCTTGCCTTTGTCATCTCCATCGAGATCCGCGTGCGGGGCGTGATGGCCGCGTCCGCGTGCGGGGGGATGTGGGCCGCGTCGGAGAGCTCCACCACGTGCGCCTCGAAGCCCGGGAAGTCGGCCATGCTGCCCGGCCGCAGCGGGAACGTCCCGCGGAACACGCCAGCGCCGCCAGAGCCGCCGCCGCAACCACCACGCCCGCCGATACCATCTCCTCTCCTCTTGCTCTCCCCTTTGCGGTGCCTCGCCTTCACCGCCTCCCGTGCCGATACTGATGATGGTCTCGCCGACACGGTCACCGCTGTTCGTACATGTTTCGGATAGGTCAATGGGGAATCGATTTTGCTTTGTACTCAATCGAATCGGCACTAAATGAATCAGGGGTTTTGTGCAAAATGTACAGGCAACGGCTTGTGTTCATTGCCAGCGTGGCGGACACGCTTAGGCATCTCGCGACGCGCATTTGAACGAAATGTCCGCGGCGTCGTTCGTCCTTTTGTGACGTGGAAATGGCCGCGTGTCCGTTTGTCAGGGTTGGCTCCGTTGCGACGCATTTTGGCGCATGCGAAATTCAAAACATGAAATACGTCGACTTTGCACGAAATTACCGCAAATTGAGGTGAAACAAGTTCATCACACTTTGCGGCTCGTACGGCGCTGCGCGTCTTCGTGTCGCGCCGGGCGAGTCATCGCTTCAGCGTCCGGTTGAGTCGGGAACCGCCGTCAACTTCACCGTGTGCAGGAGAAGCGCACGCGACGCGTGGCCCAAGGGAGCGGGAGTTCCAGGCGCAGTGGGAACTTACCCCCGAAGAGGCGGAGGAGCGGCGGCGACCACTCTCTCCGATCATGTAGCCTCGCTAAGGTCGGATGGAGGGCTACTTGCGCGACGCGGCTTTGATCTGCAGACTGCTTGGCGGCCGCGCGATCTTGATCTTCGGTCGCCCACGCGCCGCGGCCTCCCTTTCTCCGAAGAGCACCTTCTTTGCCGCCTTCGGCTTTGCCTCCGGGCCGCCGTCGCGGCCCGCTTTGCTTCCGCTGCGATCTCCATTCGCTATGGCGTGGCTACGGGGAGTGTGGGGCGGCGGGTGCGAGGTTTGCTCGCATCCATGGCGGTAGCTGCGGCGGTGAGGATGTCCATCGCTTCTGGATCGCGTCGGTCTAGTTTCCAATTTGGCGCGGGGGAATGGCCATGTGCGGGAATATTATCGCCCTCCCAGACGCGGCGGGTCTTCTTTCGGGACACTCGGTGCACCACCGAGCGTCCGAGACGCAAACCTGCGCATATTTGGACCAGGTTTGCGTGTCTGTGGATGGCCCAATCACTTTCGTCGCCCGCTAAAACAGGCCAGACGCATTTCCGGTCACGGCGGACACAAACGGTGGCTGCCGCTGGAGATGCCCTTAGGCACTACAGCCTCTGTCGACCAAAACCAACCCGACTTGCAAAGTTGCAAGTTCTGGGATGGCGGCTTTCCTGTTTTCAACTTCTGGGACTAAAATGCACCTAGCGTGCAAGTTGTGGTACTCCGACTGTATATAGCTCTATTTTGAGTAAAGATCTGATCTTTTAGTGGTATGAATCTAATATTCCCAGAAAAAAAACCCTACAGGCATAGCTGCACACCTCTCTCCCCGAACGGTCAGAGGCCAATCTGCCGCCGCCGCCGCCGCCGCAGCGCCATGCTCCATCTCCGGAAGCTCATTTCACCCTTTCTCTCCACAGCCCATCCCCAGACTCGCTCCCTCTACTCCCACTTCTCTCTCCACCGCCTGCTCGCCACCACTAGTCCCACCTCACCAGAAACTTTCGCCGTCGAGGACTACCTCGTCACCGCCTGCGGCCTCACCCGACCCAAGGCACGCAAGGCGGCCACGAAGCTCTCCCACCTCAAGTCCCCCTCCAAGATCGACGCCGTGCTCGCCTTCCTCTCCGCCCTCGGCATCTCCCGCCCCGGCACCGCCGCCATCGTCGCCGGCGACCCGCAGCTCCTCTGCGCCGATGTGGAGAACAACCTGGCGAAGCGCGTCGTCGAGCTCACCGACCTCGGCCTCAAGAAGTCCCAGATCGCGCGCCTCGTCCCGGTCGCCCGCTCCTCCTTCCGCCACAGCTCGCTGAGCCGCAACCTGGGCTTCTGGCTCCCGGTCTTCGGCTCCTTCGACAAGCTCGTCCAGGCCCTCAAGGTGAACGGTGGTCTCCTCGGATCTGACCTCGACAAGGTGGCCAAGCCCAACCTGGCTCTCCTCCAGCAGTGCGGGATAGATGTTCGACAATTCTCCGGCACATACGTTAGCCGGGTGCTCACCATGCTCCCCGAGCACGTCCAGAACGCGGTGTCCTACATCGATAAGCTTGGCGTGCCGAGGAATTCGCGAATGTTCCGCTATGCGCTCATGGCGTTCGGGGCTCAGAGCCAGGAGATACTTGACAAGAAATTGGTAACCCTGGAGATGCTTGGTTGGTCACAGGATGATGTCTTGATCGCTGTGAGGAAGATGCCGGGTATACTGACCATGTCTGAGAAAAGGCTGCACAGAAATGTGGATTTCTTGACAAGGGTTGTTGGGCTGGAGATACCTTACATTGCTCAAAGGCCTGTGCTGGTCATGTACAGCCTTGAGCGACGCTTGTTGCCCCGGCATTCCTTGTTAAATATTCTCAATGCAAAGGGATTGCTTCATCCTGACCTTGACTTCTATACTGCGGTTGCGCTCACTGACAAAAGGTTTCTGGACAAGTATGTGCATCCTTATGAGAAGACTATTCCAGGCCTCGGTGCGACTTATGCGTCTTACTGCGCCGGGGAGGTATTGGACGGAGTTTCTTCCTGAAAAGACAAAAATGAACAAGAGGCTCTACAGATACCTTGGCTCGACAATAGGGTTTCTTTTTTTGGAACAACATTTTAAGGTTCGTCACCCCCTTGAACCATTTTTCGAGTGTTAACAGTTTGATGTAGGTGATCCTTTGTAACATTACTAGTTAACAAATAATAGATCAACATATGTGATCACTATCAACATCGATATGGAATGTGGAATGCCAATGCCAGTAGTGAACATGCTTGTTTTCTATCAAGTTTACTGCTAATGTATCAATTTAGATCTAGACTTGACATCCCTGCCTCTGGACCTGATGCCATATTAACTGTGGAATTTCTCTGAGAAGATACTTTTGTTAAAATCTGACTTGCATTTTGATAAAGCTTGTCATATTGGCGGTTCAAGTTTTCTTAGAAATGCAACTGTTGAAATGATAGACACCAGATGCAGATTTTGCTCCTTTTTTATTTGCTACATACCGAAAATAGTGTTCTTTTGGGGTATACATCTTTGGTTTGTGAACCCAGCAGTGATTTGCCGACTCCGATTCACAAACGGACTGTTCGATTCGTGAGCTCGGTTATTTTGGGTTGACATAAGGAAAAAGGTGAGGGATGTTACATGATTGGTTGTAGAGTATAATGTCCTAATAATTCAATAAACCATTTGCAATATGTTACGCAAGCACACAAACATCAAGTCATAAAACAGGAGTTACCATGCTACCATAGAGAATAGCAGGTAATATTGAATTGCTAAGCTAACTAGATACATGTTACATCATTCCCAAATGAAGTAACCAATGAACTGATATACTGGTTATGTGCAAGATCATGAGCTTAGCTAAAGAGGCAATATGCCACTATTCTCCTTATTGATGAATATGCTGCAGAAGCTCTAGACTTTACTACAATTTTGAGCCTCAGAACTTGGACCTTAACTTCAGAAAAACACACCTTTTCTACTTTGCTTTTCCAGCCAGTTGAATATTTCTTCTTTCTCTTATTCTTTGTCGAAATCATGACATGTATGATCATCGTCGAGTATATCCTCGAGGTTCCTGAATTGGAACTCTAGATAGAGTTCGTTTCAGTTTCCCACTTACAAAAGGACCTTCTTTGATAACTATTTTGGAGAATTTTAATTCAAGCAGTATATTTGAGTGGATAAAAGTTATCTGCTGTCAATAGATTTTGTTTTCACATTAAGGATTATACAAGGAGACGATTGAATTCCTCTGTGCCTATAAGCTACTAATACCACATAAACCAATTTTCTTTGAAACTTCTGCTGCACCTGATGCTGCAACACTGCATCCAATTGACTCATGGCCGAGATGCGGGGGATGAACTCTAGAATTAGTGAAGGTAGAAAACAAAATTCTTCCGCAGCCTATTTGTATTTCATTTGTGGAGATGAATTGGATCAGGATTTCAACTATTCATAATTGAAAAGAAAATGATAAATGCAAATGCAAATGCAATAATTAAAGTTGGTTTTTATCCTTGAAATTTACTGTTTGGATCAAGATTCTCCAAGAGTTACAAGATATAGCCCCTTGGGTAATGGGAAGCTGACCTGAAAAATTCAAATCGAGAAGAACAGACTTTCATATAGCTGAAGAGTTGCAATGGAGGGAACTTTGAGGGGGTAGTCAATGATCATGTACCTTGTGGTTTAGAAGACGAACAGGAGATACACAGCAAATAAATGGTTGTAGCATCTTCTAAGACAACAAATTCTACTCCAATCTAGTCTTATTTCAAAATTTTCAATATATATGCTACACTGATGCTGCATTGTCTTTATCGACAGCATAAACAGTGACACACTGCCTTCTTTTGCTTTTACATCCATTCAGAGTCTTGACAGCTTATTTCTTCATGTACAGAGCTTGTAGCCTGACAGTAAAGCAATGGAGGAGCTATCTAATGGAGCATCTATCAAGGTTGGCGGCGCGAGTTGGCAGGGTAGCTTGTCAGTGTTGTGTTTGATCGGTTGGCCATATTTTTTTCTGATTGATCCGATTTGCTCAGCAATGACGAGTTCAGACTTCAGACTGGACAAACTTATGTTGGTAAATTTTGGCGCACATGTTGGTACCCTACCGAACTAGTCTATGTGAGGACTATAGGAACGCAGTGAGAAGCATTTTTCTTTTGAAATTTAGATATCTCCAATCCAGTCGGAGCTGGTTTCTACGCATATGTGGCAAAGCATGGTTCGTCGGTTTTTTGTATTTCAATTTTTTTTTTGGTTTTGATGCTGCCAATTGACGTTGTTCCGAGTCTAGTGATTTGATGTGAGACCTTTGTAGTTTGTATGCTAATGTTGAGCACACTGTACACGCGTCACTGCATAAGATAGTTTGCTGAAGCTTTGGCCGGAAGGTGCTAAATTATTTAACACGCATATACTTCAGTCCACTGACCACTACCCTATATTATACACTATATAAAAGTTAAACAGATAAGCGATCCGTGAGAGATTTTGTTACTGTAGACGCGCTATTTTCTCCATCGATACTTCAGCCGCCCGGTGACATCTGTCCAATTTTACGATGAGACGAGTCTTGCCATCGGTTTTTGCTTTTCCACTTTATTTTTTCTTACAGGTTTCCTTCCGGTTGCCGGTTACTCGGTGGCGATCTGCTGCCTGTTTGGTTGAATTACGGTACCACATTTTTTCATGTGCAAACTAGAGACGTCTTCAACTGGATTCCACCAACCACCCCTTTAATTCTCCAGATTCATCTTCATCACATTTTTTCATGTGCAAACTAGAGACGTCTTCAACTGGATTCCACCAACCACCCCTTTAATTCTCCAGATTCATCTTCATCCTCCCAAAATATCCACCCATATTTCTCTTCTTTGTCTTGGCTTCTCCAACCGCTGGCTCCAAGTGCACGTGCAGGCCGATGTGCACGCCTCCTTCCACCACACGGCTTCGTGCCTTCCAGGCTCTCTTCAACACCCCCCTCACACGCCCCGTCGCCGTGGCTGACGAAGAGGCCCACCATGGCCGGCGTGGCGGGGAGCTCACCGCTGCCCATGAATTCAACCACAGCGCAGGGTAGCGCGGCTCACCGTGGGATGGAGGCCTGAAGTTTTCTGGAGGCAACGGCCGCCGTAGGAGACGAAGAGGCCCTCCATGGAGGCATGAACGACGTGGCTGGAGCTCCCGGTTGGGGCGGATGCTTCCTATGAATTTTACCGCCGGGGAGGAGAACCCCCTCTCTTTTGCTTCTTCCATGGCCTCTCGATCTGTTTTGGAACGACGATGTTTCTCTTCAGTTTCGTTTTGATTGATTCTTTTTTCCTATGCTTTTTACGACCGTCTCGGCTGCTGAACAGAAATTGCACTGCTGCAAGTGCCATGCCCACAAACAACAATCTCCATGAGCTGTAATGTGTCTCTCCCTCTCCCGTTACTGCTTTCGTTTGATTTCATGCCACTCCATTGATTCTCTCTGGAAGACACTCCATTGATTCTCTCTGGAAGATTTGTGCTGATCCAGCAGGGACATTTTTTTTCCGTAAGTGCATGCTACATGTTCGACGAAATGCCTACTAGAAATACCATGGGTAAGGAAAATAGAATAACACACATTGATATTCAAAGTATGCATGGATTCTGGTCCCTCTCATGTTGTTATATTTGACCACTTCCATTGTCAAAGTTTTTCCTACCACATTTGCAGTTCACTGCAATTTGTTGAAAATGAGGGAATGTGCCAGAATACACTATCAACTGATGCCTAAATGTTATAAGAGATAGTGAAATTGTTAATCTATTGTAGGTTTGTTGCTTATTTATCCATGCACATGTACTGTTTTTGTCCTGTTTTAAGGACTTTTGTCCCATACAAGTTACCACCAGTTGTAGCACTATAAATCAAAGAAATGGAAGTTTAAGAAATAGGGACTATCTTCTATCTTAGAATCCACCCACTAAAATCGAGCTTATGGGATTCTGTAGACTTTGTATAACCAACTAGATACACATGCCTTTATTTGTCTGCCATTGTGAGTAAAAGAAAGTAAAATCAATTTAGTCCTGCTCCTTTCTCGTGATATCCATTAAAACTATTTCCTTTTGCAGCCCGGGTTGTTTTATTCTTGATTTTACTTACAATCCCTGTCACATGTATAAGAAAATCTACATCACAATGGTAAGTTTTGATCTACATGCATTCATGGTACGGTCCATTCTTTGTGGTTAGGGAATACTATAGGTACATAGTGGTTGTTTCATTTGCAACATCCCATTTATTTAGTTAACACTGAATATGCCATTGGTGCATCGTTCTCTTACCACAGACAGTTGATAGCTAATATCGTGGTGCCTATTTTGCTTACGAGCAGTTGATAACTAATATCATGGTGCCTATTTTGTTTCAGATTGCAGAAGCACTACGTTGTGTTGTTTCATTTTTCCAAGTTTGCAGTTATATTTATGTCAGCTCCCATGTCTCAAAAAAAAAAAAAACTCCCGACCCTAGGTAGCATCTAGGCAAAGAACCACCAAAGAAGCATATTTGCACACTAGAAGGAATTATTATCCCTTCTTTTTTTCTTAATATGCGACTTTATTCAGTACAGATTTTAATCAGATACAATGTAGAGGCCAGCAACATGCCTGCAGATGCTGATCAAGAATCAAAAAATTTGGTGACATCAATGAGCTGTTCGCACTAAAGAAGCAAGAGGTTCAGAGGGTATGCTAATACTTTTGGAAAGTTGACACGAAGCAGGCTTGAGGATGAGTTTCAGCCATTCATTTTCTCCGAGAAACATGTATCCCAGATGATCAAATCGCGAGAAACAACATTCTTAGGAGCAGTACATTTAGAACATGAGAGGTCAGCTTGATGTTTATTGATTATGTGTCTAACTAATTCCATTGCTTCTTTGTTGTTTGTGACAATCAAGGGGTTTTAAGAGGCTACGAGCTAATTTGGTTGTACTGCCGAGCAACTAGATCGCCATCTAACTTTAACGAAGATACTAATGTAATCTAAGCTCACACTTTGCATTATATTTCTTCGTGGCACCACTACTGATATGAACTTTGAAGTCTCTAACTGAGATCAGTTATGGTGGTACGCAGTTCTTCTTTTACGGTATGCCTAATTTGTTCAAAAGTAGCTAGAAATTTTGTATTGTTCAACGAGTCATTTATCATGCCACAGGTTCCTCCACTCCCAGGACTAACGAAAATATTCGTTCTTCTTTGGCATGAAGATATTCTTTTATAATGTTTAGCTTTGCATTCTATTCATAATTTTATAATA
The DNA here is from genome assembly GCA_030979885.1 of Lolium multiflorum. Classification (NCBI taxonomy): domain Eukaryota; kingdom Viridiplantae; phylum Streptophyta; class Magnoliopsida; order Poales; family Poaceae; genus Lolium; species Lolium multiflorum. The sequence continues at coordinate 45,006,936 of CM061753.1, read as the reverse complement.
TCTGGCCAAAGATGATCTAAGCTAATCTTGTTTTTATAATTTGTTCTTTCATGAGCTTATCCATTCATGTTTTTGTATTTTGTTGAAAGTTCGACCAGGCTTACTCTCCAATTTGGTTTTTTTTTGGAAACAATTATCTGAAATAGTCAGCTGCTATAATTAGATAGTATATCAGTCAACCTAGGTAGTTCATCCATTGTGGGCGGGTCGTCTTCGCCTGCTGCATATAGTTCTGAGGTTTCTGATCCCGCTCATTCTGATGCTCTTGCTGTGCTCGATCCTGCCGTACCAGTTGATCCGTTGTCTCACAGTTTGTGAATTTTCTGCTTTTGCTATACCTGTTTAACCATAGAAGATGCACTTCAGGGTAACTGACATAGGGCATGTTTTCTGCTGTTACGGGGTGCTTCCAACATGAGATACAACTACAGATCATGAGCCTGTGTATAATTTTCAGCTTATGTCCGTTAAACTGTATACAACCTATGCTTTGTATTGATTATGCGAATGAATGCAGTTTACCTTTTGGATTCTTTTCAGCCTTTCATATTTATATGTCCTCCTACAGCAGACATGAAGGCCTGATTAGGCCACTGATACAGCTGCATCCACTGTTTCCTACCATATTATCTGCCCATGTTCGCTTCAAACTTCGTAGAGAGATCAGTCTACACACAACTCTACCATCCCTATTGATATGTTACGCCACGGGTGCGGCGTGCCGCTGCGCCAATGCCTCCTAGTATCAATAAGATATCAAGTACATCCGGACTCTTCAACAGCTCAATATCATGAGTAATTTGAGACATCGAGGATGCACACAGAGTACCTACATTAAAGTTGTTATATTGTGATCTAAATTCAATAAAAAAGGCTAACGGCGTAGCGAGGCGAAGCCTGTCGCCGGTAGACTTTTTACGTAGGTACGGACCGTCATCACCGCCTATATATACCTCTTGTAAGCCGTCGGTTAGGGTTTATCAGATTATAAGATAATCCACGGCGTTTGTAAACACTCCCCGATATAGTAAAATTTTGCTAGCTGGCGCGCGTGGTTTTTCTCCCTCTATGTTGGAGGGGTTTTCCACGTTAAAATCTTGCATTTTCGCTGTGATTTCCTTTTTGTTTTTCGTTATTTGCTTGTCGGTCTATAACAATAGTTGGGCTTATGTTCCAAGTCTTCTTTATGTGTCATACATGCACATATAGTGAAAGAACAATGTAAATAAAACGAGCTTATTCATAGCCCATATGACTGTCTTACCTATGCAAACTATGGTTCTCAGTCCCCATCTGAATTCTCCAAATTAAGTATCGTTGGAATTAATGGCATAGCCATAGAGAGTAGTTTTGGTCACATGGGTGAAATATTTGGTAATTTTCACTAAGTTGTTACAAGGTCCTTGATCGTTAAAACTTGGATATTATGATCCTTCATATCATCAATGGGTCAGAAAGCAGCCACCGAGACAACATGATCATTGTAGCATGAGAACCAAAGAAAAATAAGCCGAGTTTGGCCAACTGAAAAAGAACTGCTCTTCTTGGAGGAGAGAGGTCAGCATTGCAGCAACCTTAATTTGTCTGCTCACAACAATGACCTGGCTGAATTTCCATGAATGGCATTCACAGCGCATGATTTTTATCTGGCAACCTGGAGGTCGTTAAAGCATGACAGAGTAAGCAAAATAATCATTGAACGCAAAACTTCCCTTTGGGGTTTAGACTATACGAAGTATTACTAGTTTTGAAATAGTGACCAGGAGAAAACTATGGCATCATATACTGAGAATGGAGGATTCGACTGTCCAAGTGACGAAGTCCCAATGGCTATGTTATGATGTTGTGTACTTGCTCTACAGTTGGGATTCTGTTCCAAGTCTTCAGTGTATATCATACAGGCTCATATACAGAAAAAACAACGTAAACACGATGAACTTATTCATTGCGCATACCATTGTCTTGCCTCTGCCAACAAAAAAGGAAACTTCTCTCTATTTCATAGTTTTCACAGAGTTGTTACAACTTACAAGGTCCTTGATCATTAAAACTTGGATATTGTGATCGTTCATATCATCGATGGAACATAAGTAGCCAACGAGACGAGACGATGTTACAGCATGAGAACTGAAGGAAAATAAGCGCATTTCGGCCAAACCGAAGAAAACTTGCTCTTTCTGGAGAGGAGAGATCTATATTGCAGCAACCTTTGCTTGTTCACAACAATGGCGTGACCGAGTGTTTATATATGGTATTCATGTTGCGTGATTTCTTTTGACAACCTGGAGGTCGTTAGAGCATGACAGAGTAAGCAAGATAATCATTGCACACAAACGTCACCGTTGGAATTCAAACTCTATTAGACAGAGGAGGGGAAAACTATGGCAGGTACAACCCTTATTCCTCCTGTTTAAGTTTGATGAATAGTCTGTAAATCATTTATTTAATACTCCTTTCGATCCCTTTTAGTTAACTGTTCTAAATTTGAGTCAATTAAAAGGGATAGGAGGGAGTATATTCAGTTGACAGTGAAAAAAAGCACAATTGTACGATAATGATTTAGAAACAAATCTAATCGCTATTGATTTAGTAGACTATTTGTAGCAGCCCCATTGGATACTTTCCAGCCAAATGAGCCATAGGTGCTATCTATAGAAAAAATCCAACTTTAGGGGCAACCTCCTGCCTTAACGGAAACATTCTCTCGTAAGAAGAAAAATTAAGAATAGTCTCCATCCAGGAATTCCTAACAGACACTATCGTCATAATTAACACAAAAAATCAACAATATATCAACAAGTTCAAGAATGCCACAAGTTCTCGCGTACGTTGTTACTACATAGCATTTGAACGCCTATAAATACGTAGTGCATGCAGTGGCGAGACTCACACACTCACTGGCATCGGTAAGCAAGCACTAAGCACACAGTGAAGCAACAGAAGAAAGGGTTCTTTGCAATGGATCGTCGTGCTAGCTTTGCTGCCCCGACCATCCGCGTCAGGATTCCTGACCAGCTGCCGACGCTGTTCGAGCCGCAGAAGGCCACGCCGCACGTGCGCACCCGCTCCGACACCGGCGAAGAAGTGCCGTCTCCGGAGCGCCGCCTCACCGTGCTGGCCCTCCAGCTCGCCGTCCTGGAGAAAGCCGCGAGCCGTCTCGGCACGCTGGCCTTCGTCTGGGCCACGGTCGTCCTCCTCGGCGGGTTCGCCATCACGCTGGGTCGGACCGACTTCTGGTGCATCACGGGCCTCCTCCTAATCGAGGGCACCCGCATCCTGGGCCGCAGCCACGAGCTGGAGTGGCAGCACCAGGCCACTTGGCGCCGCCACCGGCCCGTGTCCTGCGCTATTGTGCGCGCCTTCTCCTGGATGCAGCTCGTCTCCGCCTCGGCGTGCGTCTCCCTCTCCCTCGTCCGCCTTCTCCACCAGCACTATGGCGGCAGTGAGGAGGCCCGCACCAATCGGAGCGCCGCGCTGAACATCTTCTACGGCCTGGCGCTCGCTGAGGCACTCCTGTTCCTCGCCGAGAAGGCGCTGTGGCAGTGGAAGATGGGCCACCGACGCCTTCTCGAGCGCGTCGCCGAGGACTGCAACCTTGCTAACGCCTGCGGCGGCGAGGTCGCCGTCCTCCGCTTCTTCTATGACTCCTACTCATGCTGCCTCAACGGTAGCATCTTCGACGGCCTTCACATGGACCTCGTCTCCTACGCCAACGACCTCGTCACCGCGGGCTCCCACGACGAGCAGAGCCTTGGCGTCGGCATCCTCGTCTCTCTCGCCGAGTCTGACCGCTTCGCCGACGCCGCGCTCCGTAAGATAGGCGTTTCCGCGCCCACCATCGAGAGGCTCATCGAGATGCTCAGCTGGAAGGACTCGGCAGAGAGGGAGGTCCGGAGATCGGCGGCGGTAGTGGTGTCCATGCTCACAGAGAGGAAACACATCGCCCTACGCATCACCGGCATCCCCGGTGCTATCGAGTCCGTCGCCTCGCTACTCTACGCTGACGTCGACGAGCTCAACATCCTCGGCCTCTCCATCCTCAACAAGCTGGCTCACGACCATGATAACTGCGACAAGATCGGCAACACGCGTGGCCTCCTCGACAAGATCATCTCCTACTCCAGCATCGACCATGGGCGCCTGGCCCCGACAACGCCGAGGGACATGAGGCTCAAGGCGGTGAAGCAGTCGCTCCGCGTGGTGAAGAGGCTGGCGGGGACGACGGGGAACACCGGGAAGCTGCTCCGGAGGGAGCTAACCGACATCGTCTTTACCGTGAGCAACGTCAGGGAGGTGCTCCAGCACCATGACAAGAAGGTCCAGTCCGAGCTGCACCAACTGGGCATTGAGATACTGAAGAGCCTTGCCATGGACAAGGAGGCGAGGGAGGTCATCGGCGGGACGGGCGACGTGGTGAGAGTGCTTGTCTCCATGTTCTTGTCTCCAGTGGCGACGGCAGATTTTCGACATGCAGACGCGATCCGGGTGGAGGCCGGCGAGGCGCTCGCGATGCTGGCCCTGGAGAGCAAGAACAACTGTGGCGCGATCATAATGGCTCTTGGCGGAGGGGTCGGGAGGCTCGTTGCCGCGCTGAACGATCCTGTTGTCATCGTCGGTGCCGCCAGGATCCTGCACAACCTATGCTCCTATGCTGGCGACGAGTGGCAGATCAAGCTGAAAGGAGTCACGGCCGGCGCCACCAAGGTGTTGAGGACAATCATGGTGGAGAAGGAGAAGGTCCTCAACATCTTCCTCGGGCTTGCGGCGCAGATGGTCCAGTTTATGGAGCCAAGGGAGCTCAAAGCAAGCCTCGCCACGGCGAGCGTGGTAGACACGGTCCTGGCGGGGACGCTGGTGCAGGTGCTGCGTCAGTACAGCCGCCCATCCATGGACGTGCCTCGAGTCCGCCGGTACACCATCGAGCTCGCCGTCGCCATGATGCGGTCGGACGCTCGCTACGTGGCCCTGTTTGTCGAGCTCGGGATGGAGGGCGAACTGAGACGCGTCGCTGGAACCACATCGCAGCTCGAGTGCTTCAATGTCTTCTCCGGAAGCGTAGGGCTCAGTCGACACACCATCAATGTTTGCTCGCTCGTCACGTCGGCGTTGGAGTTGATGAAGAAGAACTGATCGAATCGTCAACTAGGTACCTCCTACGGAATTAATCTATCCTATGTGTGTAAACTCGTGTACTTCCTGTGCCAATTGTGATTTGTAATGTTAATCTAATCGTGTATGCATGTTGGTGTGGTATGTATTTCATCATGTATCAATATTGTATCATTTAATCGGCTTCCCTATAGGACTGAACAATTTATTAATAAGCTTTTGGCTTCTGCTAACCCTAACTCACCTAAGATTTATGTATGTCTATGTTAATTTTTAAAACAAGAATTACTCAAATGAACGTTGCGACCATCACTACCGGGAAATTTATTTTTGCCGAGCGTGTTAGTTCAGAATCCGCAAACAGACTGTTTGCCTGGGTGTCAAACAAAAATTACTCGGCAAACATGATCACAAAAGAAAACACTCAGCAAAGAATCACAATCGGCAAAGATTTTTAAAAACACTCGGCAAACACACAACTCGACAAAATACGTAAAAAACACACACGTGGCAACCGCGGTCACAACAAACGGCGCCATAACAAGGCTATGAAGACCTTTTTCTGTTTATTCATTTTCTCCATTTTCATTGTATATTTTTATAATGAGCCTAAAATTATTGCATAAGTGCATATTGTCGTTTCAATAATGTCGCCAAATGAAATTTTCATTTTTTTGTACACCCTCAAAATCATAATAAGTGTCATTGTTTAGTATAAAGTTGTACTCAGTTCAATTCAAAAAAATAGTATAAAGTTGTACTCAGTTCAATTCAAAAAAAAATAGTATAAAGTTGTACTCGGTTCAATTCAAAAAAAAATAGTATAAAGTTGTACTAAATCGGCAAGAGGTTCTATAGATCGGAGGGAGTATAAAAAATCATTTTGTAAGTATGAAAATGCGTGTATTTTTGTTAATTATAGTACAAGAAAAAGTTAATCAGTAGCGCACCTTGGTGCGCTATGCTATCACGCCATTGCTAATTGGTAGCAGTGGCGCACCACACTAGGTGGTGCGTCATTGCTATCTGGCTTAGCAGTGCCACACCATGTAGTGCGCCACTGCTAAAAGCGTGTGGTGCGCCACTAGATAAAAATAGGTTCGCCACAGCCAAAATTTGAAATTTTTGGATCTGGCACATTTTTTTGATTTCTTTCTTGTTATTTTATCTTGTTTTTGTTGTCTAAATTATTTGTCATGTTCATGTTCATGCTCATAGCCTAGTTATCGGTGAGGATGGATGAGAGAGGGAAGGAGAGGTGAGTATGGAGGATGGAGGAGAGGAGGGTTCATGGAGAGGAGGGAGCATATGATGTAGGATGAAGGCCGGAGAGAGGGTCGCTAAAGGGTCATCAGAGGTTGCCGGATAGGAGGAAGGAGGAGTGGATGGAGGAGTAGAAGGAAGGAGGAAGGGAGAGGAGGAGGAGGAGGAGGAGGAGGAGGAGGAGGAGGAGGAGGAGAGGAGAGGAGGAGATGGAATGTGTGGAGGAGGAGGGAGGAGGGAATAGAAGGGGGTAAGTGGCCGGCCATTTTGAATTTTGGAGGTGGGAATGTTAGTAGTGGCGCACCATGAGTTGGTGCGGCTTTTTTTTTTGAAAATTTTGCCTGAAATCTAAAACCTAAAATGCCATGTTTCTTTTTCGATGTTGATGAATCTAAAAATTGTCTAAACGCCTAGAGGGCGTTGAATCAGATGTAAATTTCGTGTAGATACATTTTCATACAAAAAAAATTCATCGGGGGTCGTATGCAACTAAAAATCCCGTTTTACTAAAACAAGACGGTATTTTTTGCAAAAAAAAAATCAAAATTCATGTTTGTTAATTTTCATTAAAACTAGATGCCATAATACATGGGCATCTTGAAGAATTTTATTTTTTGAAATTTCTATATATTTCTTTTATTTCTTTCAAAAATTTAAAGATGATCCATGGGCAGGAGTTACCTGTGACGCACCACATATAGTTGCGCCACATGTAGCAGTGGCACACCTACACGTGATGCGCCACTAATAACTCCTACCCATCTATGCTCTTATCGCCACACAGTGGCGCACCTATGCTTGGTGCGCCATTGCTAAGTGTGGGGAGTTGGTCAAACCATGGCCACACATAGTGGTGGCACACTGCTCACCAAATGCGCCACTGGTAACATGGTTAGCAGTGGAGCACCTCTTTGTGGTGCGCCACTTCTATATAGCAGTGGCTCACCAGTGTAGTGGTGCGCCAGTGCTAGTCATCCTTGGCTAGATCTTTTTCTAGTAGTGTTAATTTGAGGAAAATTAACTAGATCATGCACTTAACCGTGGTATAATTTGCCGAAACGAGTTTATATTGTGCACACGTGTGTGTACCTTTGAATGACGAACAATGTTGGCAAAGAAAATTTTCAATTTATTTGCACGAAATTTCATTTTTGAGTGCCAAAACCGAGTTTTTTTGTGAATCAGCTACATGAAATGCAATCTCGACTTGTGCAAACCCTATCTAGAGAAAATAGTAGATGCTGGCCTTTTAGGAATTTCTCGTATTGTGTATGGTTTCATGCCAGTGGGACAAATTTGGACTAGATGTCATCTTTCGCTTGTTCCTAATTATTTTGCAAAAAAAACATTTTTTAGGTGCAAAACGTGTTATTTCAATGGAGATACCATATCGGTTTCGCAATTCCCTCCGGTGTGCTCGTCGAGCCTGTTCTGGTAAAACGTTATATCAAGCGAGACCAAATATAAGCACAACTAATGTAAACTACAAAAAAATAGAAATATAAAAAACCTTCGCACTTTGTCACTTCATATCACCTATATAGTTGCAGAATAAAATAACAAACTTAAATACATCAGTTATTATGAATAATTATTTATAGAAAGAGATATCTAGTTTTGTGCCCTCCTTCGTTAGTTCTACTCATTTTTCATCAGCCTTTATACTTTCCTCACTTTTGTCCAAACTTTTATCTGAAAATCTCACAAGAAGAACAGACGGACATTGTCATCGGGTCAATGGCATTGACTGTTATGCTGATATGTGGATCCACATAGGGCCGTGATGTCTACGGGTGCTTCTATTCTTGTAGACAGTGTTGGGCCTCCAAGAGCAGAGGTTTGTAGAATAGCAGCAAGTTTCCCTTAAGTGGATCACCCAAGGTTTATCGAACTCGGGGAGGAAGAGGTCAAAGATATCCCTCTCATGCAACCCTGCAACCACAAAGCAAGAAGTCTCTTGTGTCCCCAACACACCTAATAGGTGCACTAGTTCGGCGAAGAGATAGTGAAATACAAGTGGTATGAATGAATATGAGCTGTAGGCGCGGAAAAGTGCTGGCGTGCATTGATGGTAGTAATATTGCGGGAAGTAAACATGCAGTAATGCGAGTAAGCATAAAACAACAAGCGTGATAGCAGTATTTAGGAACAAGGCCTAGGGAATAGACTTTCACTAGTGGACACTCTCAACATTGATCACATAAAATAGATAAATGCATACTCTACACTTTTGTTGGATGATGAACACATTGCGTAGGATTACACGAACCCTCAATGCCGGAGTTAACAAGCTCCACAATAATGCTCATATTTTAGTAACCTTTAGTGTAAGATAGATCAAAAGACTAAACCAAGTACTAGCATAGCATGCACACTGTCACCTTCATGCATATGTAGGAGGAATAGATCACATCAATATTATCATAGCAATAGTTAACTTCGCAATCTACAAGAGATCATGATCATAGCATAAACCAAGTACTAACACGGTGCACACACTGTCACCTTTACACACGTGCGGGAGGAATAGAACTACTTTAATAACTTTGCTAGAGTAGCACATAGATAGTAGTGATACAAAACTCATATGAATCTCAATCATGTAAAGCAGCTCATGAGATCATTGTATTGAGGTACATAGGAGAGAGATTAACCACATAGCTACCGGTACAGCCCCGAGCCTCGATGGAGAACTACTCCCTCCTCATGGGAGCAGCAGCGGTGATGAAGATGGCGGTGGAGATGGCAGCGGTGTCGATGGAGAAGCCTTCGGGGCACTTCCCCGCTCCGGGGTGCCGAACAGAGACTCTGTCCCCCGGATCTTGGCTTCGCGATGGCGGCGGCTCGGAAGGTTTCGCGTACCGTGGCTTCCTCCGTGGGTTTTAGGTCAGGACCTTTAAATAGGCGAAAGGGAGCCTCGGAGGGGCACCAGGGTGCCCTCACCACCAGGTGGCCGGCCAGGCCCGGCCGCCCAAGTGTGGTGTGGGGCCCCTGGCCCATCTCTGGCCCCTCTTGATCTGGAAGCTTCCGGGAAAAATAGGAACCGGGCGTTGATTTCGTCCAATTCGAGAATATTTCGTTACTAGGATTTAAACCAAAAACAGAAAACAGGCACTTCGGCATCTTGTTAATAGGTTAGTTCAGAAAATGCGTAAATACGACATATAATGTGCATAAAACATGTAGGTATCATCAATAAAGTAGCATGGAACATAAGAAATTATCGATACGTCGGAGACGTATCAGCATCCCCAAGTTCTGCTCGTCCCGAGAGGTAAAACGATAACAAAGATAATTTCTAAGTGACATGCCATCATAAACTTGATCATACTATTTGTAAACATATGTAATGAATGCAGCGATCAAAACAATGGTAATGACATGAGTAAACAACTGAATCATAAAGCAAAGACTTTTCATGAATAGTACTTCAAGACAAGCATCAATAAGTCTTGCATAAGAGTTAACTCATAAAACAATAAATCAAAGTAAAGGTATTGAAGCAACACAAAGGAAGATTAAGTTTCAGCGGTTGCTTTCAACTTATAACATGTATATCTCATGGATATTGTCAACATAAAGCAATATAACAAGTGCAATATGCAAGTATGTAGGAATCAATGCATTCACACAAGTGTTTGCTTCTTAAGGTGGAGAGAGATAGGTAAACTGACTCAACAATAAAAGTAAAAGAAAGGTCCTTCAAAGAGGAAAGCATCGATTGCTGTATTTGTGCTAGAGCTTTTATTTTGAAAACATGAAACAATTTTGTCAACGGTAGTAATAAAGCATATGAGTTATGTAAATTATATCTTACAAGTTGCAAGCCTCATGCATAGTGTACTAATAGTGCCCGCACCTCGTCCTACTTAGCTTGGACTACCGGATCTTTGCATGCCATGTTTCAACCAAGTGTCACAAAGGGGTACCTCCATGCCGCTGGTCTAAGGAGAAAGCTCGCATTTTGGATTTCTCGCTTTTGATTATTCTCAACTTAGACATCCATACCGGACAACATGGACAACAGATAATGGACTCCTCTTAAATGCATAAGCATGTAGCAACAATTATTATTCTCATATGAGATTGAGGATATATGTCCAAAACTAAAACTTCAACCATGATTCATGGCTTTAGTTAGCGGCCCAATGTTCTTCTCTAACAATTTGCATGCTCCAATCATTAAGGTGATAGATCCTTCAGACAAGACGGACATGCATAGCAACTCACATGATATTCAATAAAGAGTAATTGATGGCGTTCCCCAGAAGCATGGTTATCGCACAACAAGCAACTTAATAAGAGATAAAGTGCATAAGTACATATTCAATACTACGATAGTTTTAAGGCTATTTTGTCCCATGAGCTATATATTGCAAAGGTGAATGATGGAATTTTAAAGGTAGCACTCAAGCAATTTACTTTGGAATGGCGGAGAAATACCATGTAGTAGGTAGGTATGGTGGACACAAATGGCATAGTGGTTGGCTCAAGGATTTTGGATGCATGAGAAGTATTCCCTCTCGATACAAGGTTTAGGCTAGCAAGGTTATTTGAAACAAACACAAGGATGAACTGTGCAGCAAAACTCACATAAAAGACATATTGTAAACATTATAAGACTCTACACCGTCTTCCTTGTTGTTCAAAACTCAATACTAGATATTATCTAGACCTTAGAGAGACCAAATATGCAAACCAAATTTTAGCAAGCTCTATGTATTTCTTCATTAATGGGTGCAAAGTATATGATGCAAGAGCTTAAACATGAGCACAACAATTGCCAAGTATCACATTATCCAAAACATTTTAGCAATTACTACATGTAGCATTTTTCCAATTCCAACCATATAACAATATAACGAAGAGGAAACTTCGCCATGAATATTATGAGCTAAGAACACATGTGTTCATACGAACCAGCGGAGCGTGTCTCTCTCACACAAGGATGAACTTATTCAGAGAACTAAGATAACAAAACAAAAATAAACATAAAAGCACACAGACGCTCCAAGTAAAATACATAAGATGTGACCGAATAAAAATATAGTTTCAAGAGAAGGAACCTGATACTTTGTCGATGAAGAAGGGGATGCCTTGGGCATCCCCAAGCTTAGACGCTTGAGTCTTCTTAGAATATGCAGGGGTGAACCACGGGGCATCCCCAAGCTTAGAGCTTTCACTCCTCTTGATCATAGTATATCATCCTCCTCTCTTGACCCTTGAAAACTTCCTTCACACCAAACTTCAAGCAAACTCATTAGAGGGTTAGTGCATAATCAAAAATTCACATGTTCAGAGGTGACACAAACATTCTTTTCACTTATGGACATTGCATAAAGCTACTGGACATTAATGGATCAAAGAAATGAATCCAACATAGCAAAAGAGGCAATGCGAAATAAAAGGCAGAATCTGTCAAAAACAGAACAGTCCGTAAAGACGAATTTTAAGATGGCACCAGACTTGCTCAAATGGAAAAACTCAAAACTAATGAAAGTTGCGTACATATCTGAGGATCACGCTCGTAAATTGGCAGATTTTTTCGAATTTTCTACAGAGGCCTGTGCCCAGATTCGTGACAGACAGCAATGCTGTTTCTGCGCAGCGATCCCAAATATAACATCAACTTTAACATAGAAACTTTACTTGGCACAAAAACATGATAAGGAGAGGTTGCTACAGTAGTAAACAACTTCCAAGACACAAATATAAAACAAAGTACTGTAGTAAAAAAACACATGGGTTATCTCCCAAGAAGTTCTTTCTTTATAGCCATTAAGATGGGCTCAGCAGTTTTAATGATGCACTCGCAAGAAATAGAAGTTGAAGCAAAAGAGAGCATCAAGAGGCAAATTCAAAACACATTTAAGTCTAACATGCTTCCTATGCATAGGAATCTTGTGAATAAACAAGTTCATGAAGAGCAAAGTAACAAGCATAGGAAGATAAAACAAGTGTAGCTTCAAAAATTTCAGCATATAGAGAGGTGTTTTAGTAACATGAAAATTTCTACAACCATATTTTCCTCTCTCATAATAACTTTCAGCATCATGAGCAAACTCAACAATATAACTATCACATAAAGCATTCTTATCATGAGTCTCATGCATAAAATAATTACTACTCCCAACATAAGCATAGTCATTCTTATTAATTGTAGTGGGAGCAAATTCAACAAAGTAGCTATCAAATATAGGAGGTATATTGTAATCATAATCAAATTTATCCTCCATAACAGGTGGTAACAAAAGACTACTATCATTATAATCATCATAAATGGGAGGCAAAGTATCATCAAAGTAAATTTTCTCCTCAATGCTTGGGGGACTAAAAATATCATGCTCATCAAAGCCAGCTTCCCCAAGCTTAGAATTTTCCATAGCATTAGCAACAATAGTGTTCAAAGCATTCATATTAATATGTTCCATGGGTTTTTTAATTTTCGCATCAAACCATCCATGTCTTAAATCAGGAAATAGAATAAAAAGGTCATTGTTGTCCATTATGCCTAACTAGTGTAAACAAGAAACCAAATGTCGCAATTGCAGTCTAAAGGAAATAGCAGCACACACAATGGCGCCAGAAAAGTCTTTAACCGAAGTATGAGTGCCTTTACCTTTCCTCCCGGCAACGAGAAAAGTGCTTGATGTCTACGGGTGCTTCTATTCTTGTAGACAGTGTTGGGCCTCCAAGAGCAGAGGTTTGTAGAACAGCAGCAAGTTTCCCTTAAGTGGATCACCCAAGGTTTATCGAACTCGGGGAGGAAGAGGTCAAAGATATCCCTCTCATGCAACCCTGCAACCACAAAGCAAGAAGTCTCTTGTGTCCCCAACACACCTAATAGGTGCACTAGTTCGGCGAAGAGATAGTGAAATACAAGTGGTATGAATGAATATGAGCAGAGTACGGCGCCAGAAAGTGCTTGCTGGCGTGCATTGATGGTAGTAATATTGCGGGAAGTAAACATGCGTAGTAACGTAATGTTGATAAAACGATAACAAGCAGTGATAGCATTATTTAGGAACAAGGCCTAGGGAATAGACTTTCACTAGTGGACACTCTCAACATTGATCACATAACATAACAGATAAATGCATACTCTACACTTTTGTTGGATGATGAACACATTGCGTAGGATTACACGAACCCTCAATGCCGGAGTTAACAAGCTCCACAATAATGCTCATATTTTAGTAACCTTTAGTGTAAGATAGATCAAAAGACTAAACCAAGTACTAGCATAGCATGCACACTGTCACCTTCATGCATATGTAGGAGGAATAGATCACATCAATATTATCATAGCAATAGTTAACTTCGCAATCTACAAGAGATCATGATCATAGCATAAACCAAGTACTAACACGGTGCACACACTGTCACCTTTACACACGTGCAGGAGGAATAGAACTACTTTAATAACTTTGCTAGAGTAGCACATAGATAGTAGTGATACAAAACTCATATGAATCTCAATCATGTAAAGCAGCTCATGAGATCATTGTATTGAGGTACATAGGAGAGATTAACCACATAGCTACGGTACAGCCCGAGCCTCGATGGAGAACTACTCCTCCTCATGGGAGCAGAGGCGGTGATGAAGATGGCGGTGGAGATGGCAGCGGTGTCGATGGAGAAGCCTTCCGGTGGCACTTCCCGCTCCGGCGGGTGCCGGAACAGACTCCTGTCCCCAGATCTTGGCTTCGCGATGGCGGCGGCTCGGAAGGTTTCGCGTACCGTGGCTTCCTCCGTAAGGGTTTTAGGTCGGACCTTTAAATAGGCGAAAGGGGAGCCTCGGAGGGGCACCAGGGTGCCCTCACCACCAGGTGGCGCGGCCAGGCCCTGGCCCGCGCCCAAGTGTGGTGTGGGGCCCCCTGGCCCATCTCTGGCCCCTCTTCGGTGATCTGGAAGCTTCCGGGAAAAATAGGAACCTGGCGTTGATTTCGTCCAATTCCGAGAATATTTCGTTACTAGGATTTCGAAACCAAAAACAGCAAAGGAGCGCGGCATCTTGTTAATAGGTTAGTTCCAGAAAATGCGTAAATACGACATATAATGTGCATAAAACATGTAGGTATAATCAATAAAGTAGCATGGAACATAAGAAATTATCGATACGTCGGAGACGTATCAGGCCGCGGTGTGTGGGTCTGCGTAGGGGCCGTGGCATGTGGGTCCGTCACGCACGTCCTTTCCCTAGACGATTTGGGGAGCAAAAACGGAGCAACTTTTCTCTTATCTCACTAACCTCGTATCTCTCTTTTTCTCGAAACAAATCAAAGCACTTTTTATCTCTCTCTCACATCATCCATTCTTTTTTGCCCAATTTGTTAGCAAATCTAGAGCAGTTTCTCGTTCTCTTTGGCTTACATATCTCAGTTTCATCCAATTTGGTAGGAAACATCTAGAAACAAAATACAGATACAAGATAACCTAGCTTATATATACATTAGCAACATAAAGGTTCATAACATATAGGCTACTAACATCAGTCAATACCCGATACATAGTTTCAACAAAATGGGCTGCTTACGAAGCAGCAGCACACACGAACACCGTTCAACAGACATCCATTTTTCTACCCCTCCTCATCGCTTCCTGTTGTTGTCGCTTCCTCTCCTTCTTGCTGCCGAGACCCTTGACCTTCGTCATCCCTCTCGATGGCCTGGTTGTCAAGGCGACGCAGGTAAATCATGAATGCCTTGTTCTTAGCCATGAAGGCATACACATTGACGGTATGTCCCACCTTACGGCAGGTGGAGCCAAGGGATCATTTGGGTACCCTCTACCTTTTTGGTCTAAAAAATAAACTAACAAACTCTAATCATTTGCGTCACTAATATTTCACTCATGCACGCAGAAGCAGCCCAACAGAGACCTCATTTATGCACAATCCCCTCTCCTTTTCCAACCATCAGCACATGGGGAATTTTATTCCGCCCTCGTTATTTGATTTCCGATGCACCTTGCTGATATCCTTGGAACTTGCGAACCTATATAAACTGGTCATACTGTGTGTAAATAAACGAGGTGGGACTAACTTCTTCTCTTTGTGATATGCATGGTATTTTTTTGTGACTTGTCGGTGCGTTGATAACCTGATATGGCTGGTCTGGCCCAACCCAGATTGTATGGGGCCTATGTCATGGGCTAACGCGTGGTGGGAATGACAACTCACCAGGGAGTACACGTTTCGGCCGCAGGACACACGCCAAGCGAACTTGTTTGGCGACGGACGAGACGAACCTGTTTTAACGTATGCGGTGTCAATCTCTTGTAATTTCGCCAGTAAAACGAGGATAAATAAAAAAAGATAAAAAAGAAGGGAGAAACCTTACTTCCTGTATTTACATGTGCGTTGCTATGGATTGTTTTTTTTTGTTTAATATTGTAGTTTTTTTTTGAAAACTGGTGTGTATTACTCATATAACAAAATGTTTGTTACAAACGCCGACACAATCTACTTGAACCGCTTCAACCACACATGGAGGAACAACATTTTTTAACACACCCTCACTTCCCTCTCTTCTACCAAAGCCAGCTAGATTATGCACTACACAATTGGCAGACCTGTTGATCTTACAAATATTTTGATCGATGAAGAAAGACATCAAGTTCTTTATGTCGCCTATGATCCCTGATATTGCAGATTTGCTGCTCCTGTTGGCCTTTAGTTCTTGGACCACCATAGCATTGTCACACTCCATGATGAGCGGGCCAGCAACATAATACAAGCTCGCTTTTAATCCTTCCAAGCAAGCAATAGCCTCAGCTATGTCTGCCGAATTACAGTAGGGGATAACACCCCAGGCACTGAGGATGACCACACCCTCCTTATCACGAAGAACAGCTCCCCAAGCTCCCAGATTCTTCTCTTCAATAAAGCTTGCATCAACATTTAATTTTACCCAACCAGTTTCTGGTTTTCTCCATATTTCTTTGGCTTCTTTCTTTCGTTTGGTCTCGCCATCATCCAGTAGAGCTACAGGTTTCTTTCCTTTAACATCTGGATCATTGTTATTTGAGGAAATCTGCAAAAAGGAGGCTAAATACGATTGGATAAAGTTAGCTGATTGTACAATAGTACATTTACCATCTCCAAAGATGATGTTGTTCCGCATATGCCAGATCCTCCACCACATAAAAAGGAGTTTTGAGCGCATCTCAGGATTACTACTGTTAAGTAAGATAAGGACCCAATCCTGTCCTGAATACCGAAACATGTTTTCATTTGGCAGCTCCCAAGCTTCCTTGAGTTTTTTCCGCAAAGCTACTGCCTTTGTGCACACAATCATCGCGTGATGAGCAGATTCGGGCTCCATGCCACAAATGTTGCAAGTGGGAAGTACATCCATGTTCCTTCTGTGCCGATTTCTCTGGACCCCCAAAGAATTAGTTGCTAGTTTCCATCCAAACACTCTTATTTTGGAAGGGACATTAGTGTTCCAGATTAACTTCCATAATTTTCTGTCTCCATCAGGGTAGCTACTATTTGAGGTCTGGTTACCATTTTCCTTTAGTTGCGCACCCAATCTGTATGCGCTACGAACAGAAAAGATGCCACTCTTTTCTTGTGACCACGCAACAAAATCTTCTCCCTCATTAGAAGGTATGGGGATTTGAAGAATCTCCTCAGCATCTGGTGGGAAAAATAAAGAGCTCACTATGTCTTCCTTCCAAGTTTTGGTACCCGGATCAATCAGATCGGAAACCCTACGAAGTCTTGATTTGCTAGCTTTGCCAATAACTTTGTGGTTCCCTCTTGGTAGCCAATTATCACGCCATATTCTGATTTTTGTCCCGGAGTGTATCCGCCAAATAATGCCTTGCTTAAGCAGTTCAAGACCATGCTCGATGCCTTGCCAACACGGAGAGGAATTCTTACTGAAGGATGTGTCCAAGATGTCTCCTGAAGGATAGTATTTTGCCTTTAGGAGCTTGCACAAAGGCTATTCGGGTGCTCTATTAGCCGCCAAGCTTGCTTTGCTAATAGCGCCTGATTAAAAATCCTTAAGTCTTTGAATCCTAAACCTCCATGACTTTTTGGTTTAGTCATTTTTTCCCAGGAAAGCCAATGAACCTTTCTTTGATCCTCCTCATCTCCCCACCAGAAGTTTCTTATGATTTGTGTGAGATCATCACATAGGCCAGCCGAGAACTTAAACACACTCATAGCATAGTTGGATACCGCTTGTGCAACAGTTTTGATAAGTGTTTCCTTTGCCGCACTAGACATAAATTTCTCATTCCAATCCGAGCATTTCTTCAGCAGTTTGTCCTTTGTAGACTTCAGTTTTCCATCCTTTATTTTACCTTCCGGAATTGGCAGACCCAAGTATTTATCATCTAGGGTCATTTTATCAACAGCAAGGATTGAGGCGACGGTCATTTCATCTTCTTCTGTTACAGTATGTCCATACATGATAGAACATTTGGATTGGCTCAACAATTGCCCTGTACCATTCTCATACTTACGGAGAGCCACATTTATTTTTCGCTTGCTCAGCCGTTGCACTAAAAAAGAGAAGGCCGTCATCTGCGAATAACAGATGAGAAATACCTGGGCTTTTCCTAGAAATCTTCAGATCTTGAATCATATTCGTATCAATTTGTTGTTGGATCAGAGCGGACAGACCCTCAGCAACAAAAAGGAAGAGGTACGGTGATAAAGGATCACCCTGGCGGAGGCCTCTAGTTGGCGAAAACGTTTCCAGTAACTTTCCATTAAATCTGACATAAAGTTTCGCTGTTTTAACACATGTCATGACCCAATTAATCCATTGCTCCGCGAAGCCAATTTTTCTCATGGCTTCCTCCATGTAGTTCCAATCAACTCTATCGTAAGCTTTCATGAGATCAAGTTTGTAAGCACATAATTTGCCAACATTTTTTGATCCATTTTGTAAAGCATGGATACACTCAAAGGCGATGATAGCATTATCCGTTATCATACGACCTGGTATAAAAGCGCTCTGAGTTTCTGAGATGATATCCTGAAGGAGAGGCCTCATTCTATTGACCAAGCATTTGGAGACAACTTTGTAAATCACGTTGCATAGGCTTATTGGCCTAAAATCCTTTAGAGATAGGGGATTTTTTTATTTTTGGGATTAGCACAATAGCCGTGTCATTTACACCCTCTGGCATCACTCCATTCTGAAAGAATGTCCTCACTGCCTTTATTATATCTTGTTTAACTGTGCCCCAATTCCGTTGGAAAAAGGCAGCAGGGAAACCATCAGGCCCTGGGGCTTTTGTTGGTCCGATTTGGAAGAGGGCAAAGCTAATCTCATCATCTGTGAAGGGGGCACATAGCAGATTGTTTGATGGGTCATCAATCCTTTTTTGCAGAATTGCGTAATGATACTAGGTTGAACAGCTTGGTCTGCAGTGTACAAATTCTTGAAGAAATCTGTCGCTTCAGTCTCCATCGCTCTTGAATCCGTCAGTTCTTCACCATCTGCCAACAACAACTTCTCTATTTTATTCTTCTTTTGTCTCCAGGTTGCTTCGGTGAAAATAGCTTGTATTTTGGTCTCCTTCCTTGAGCCAGGCGACACGAGATCTCTGACGCCATTTGATCTCTTCTTTTTCCAAAAGCTCATTAATTTCTGTACTGATCCTCCTTGCTTCTTTCCTACTCCAGTTATCTTGTCTCACATTTAATCTCTCTAGTTGTTTTCTTTTCTTTTTCAACTGGTTTGAGATGGAGCCAATTGTGCGTCCACTCCAATCATGCAAGGTCGACATGACCCCTTGCAGATTGCAAGCAACCTCTCCTAAATCCTTTGGTCTTTTATGCATAGTCCACGCTACAGCAATTTCTTCTCCCAGATGTCTAATAGATTTCAGGCTTCTGATTTTTCAAAATGTTGGGGCAGCTCAAATGTGTTATCGTTGAGTCTAGAGGTGTTGTCGCCTCGGTTGTCCATAAAAGGTCCGCATACTAATACATAACATAATGAAGCTATAGATCGATCTACCAGGTGAAAGCAGGAAAACATATAACTTGTTCCCTCAACGTGGTTGCACTAACAGTGACGGCCATCGGCCACACAAACCTAAAAACGAGTGTGAGCAGCGTCGCCATGATAGCGATTTCGTGATCTGTGTAGCTACTCTTTGTGCACCTGCCTCCCCGATGACCTTTGGATCTTCATGGTAATCATCTTGTGGCGCTCCAGCGACGATAGAGGTGGCTCTCTTCTCGTGACGATTTCCTAGAGCCAGAGGAGGAGTACGCTTGCTTTCATGTGTAAGGCGGTGGTCCCACGCGGAAGTAGTGGCGGATGTTAGTGTTTCTAGCCACGGTGTCTGTGCACTCGCTCCACAGAGAAATGGGGTGAGGAAATTATTTTTAAAAGATGAGATAAAATAATCCCTCAATTTTGTATGACAGGTATGGTGTAGTGTTTTTTTTTTTGCTAGACTGGATCAAGGTTCATGCTAAATGGTCAATCTTATTACTACTATCTCCGTCTAAAAATAGGTGTCTTAACCTTTTTCAGATGCGGATATATCTATAACTAAAAATATTTCTACATACATTGGTATCTAGACAAAACTGAGACATCTATTTTAGATGAAGGAAGTATTATATTATAATTAAATTTTCAAGATCTTTTCACTCCATTAATTTCGGAACTGATGTATGGCTAACAAATGATGCAACTTTTTTCTCATCCACACTCACCAACGCACATGCCACCAAATCATGACACTCGTACAGAATAGAAGAGCTGCACCATTTTTTTTCTGGCACCAAATTCTAGCACCGCTCTAACACTGTGTGTCCACGCGGCCGTCGAAATGCTGGACCTACACAACTCGACCAAGTCAACATCCACGGGAAAACACCCCTTTCTATCCATACCGATGGGCGGAAAAATCCCATTTCTCTCAATACAGATCGGCCTCCTATCTCAAAATTTCTCCCCGATTCGACATTCTCTTCTTCAGATCCATGTCAGCCCGTGACCCGCAATTCCTTCTAATGGTCTTCGTCGGAAGGAGTTCTTGGGAGGAGCGTAGACCCATCTATATGGTGCGCCGACCGGAAGAGGCTTGGGCGGAGCAGAGGTGAGGTATTGGGCGAGTTATACTAAGCAAGACCGAGATAATGTGTCCAGCTTGGTCCTGTGCGGAGGAGTACATCGTGGAGCTTCGGAGCGGAGCTGGGGAGCGTTCACCGGATCTCGCGTGCATCGTTACACATATTCGTAGTCGCGGATCTCCATTCCAGCATCAGGATTCATTCGCTTGATTCTTTTTTTTTTGAGACGTAACCGCAGTTCATTAAACTATAACAGCAAACTTACATAGGCCACACACGCGGATACACCGAGAACCCTCGAGAAAGGACACGCATCCAGGTACAATTGCAGAAAAAACCTCCAAACAAAGAAAATTTACAAATGAAGATCTGGAGGACCGGATCCTGCAATCACCATCTTCTCCACCTCGCCGGATCTGATCCAGCATCCTCGCCATCATCGGCTTTGTGAGTCGCAAGAGAAGCTCCCCACAGGCAGAGGAGACAAATCCCTTGTGCTGCATCGACCGGGAACCATCCCGATGCTGAAGATCAGATCCCAGGGCCGCTGATCTGGAAACGGCAGACCTGCCACCATCGGACCACCTCCCTGTACCTGAAGCAAAATCCTTGCACGACGATCCGCGCCGCCACCCGAAGCGACGGCCAGCACGTCCAGAAGCAGCCCTCCCTTCTCCCTCTCCCTCGCCGCCACGGCCGTCCAAGAAGAAGAAGACATAACCACAAACGGAGGCGCACACCTCCTTATTATTGAGAAAGCTTCGGCCACCTCCGTCCCTGCAGTTAATCCACCATGGATCGAAGCCACAGAGAAGGAACGGCCTGGTTCCGGCGTAGGAGATCACCGGAAACCAGCTATGGAGGAGAGCAAAACACCGGGCATCCGCCACGAGCGCAGATCTAGCACATAAGTAAACAACAAAGAGAAAACCTAGACTACTAGCTACCCTATACACTCCGGCACCTCGCCTCAGCTCCTCCCCGTCGGCATCGCCGTCGAGGAAGGCCTCGGGTCGGCCCGGTTCACCGGGATGGACTCTCAAGTCTCAACTACTGTAGATGACTGAGAGAGGAGAAGAAAGGGAATCTCGTAATCATCACGATCATTTTCGCTTGATTCTTAGCAAGGACACCGGTGGCGGCGGGGTGCTAGCATCCCTTTGGTGCGGCGGTTGCTCTGCGCGAGGGCGGACCGTGCGGCCATGGAGGCGGTTAGTGGGGAGCCCGAGGGAAAGTTAGCCAGAGTGCGAAAGAGAAGCAAAAAACGTTTCGCGGTGTTGTTCTGACTTGGCGGTGGCAGAACAAATTAATATTTCAGACCGGGTAAAGTCGGAAACAAAATTAGCGGACGACAGAACCCTTTTTACTTTATTATTATATAGGTATAGCCACCTTTTCATAGTCTACTAGAGGATTGGGTTTCACTCTCGAAATTCTTCGCTCTACTCTCCGTAAAATTGCCTTTTGAGAGCCAAATATTAGGACTTCGGTCGAGATAAACTAGAGCGCAACCATTTTACAAGGAAAAATAACTTAGAGCAAATACAATAGAGTGATATAAGCAGGCAATATGGATTAGCAAGTACTTCCTCCATTCACTGATGTAAAATCTTTTTACACATTCACTGATTTTGTTTCGTATCTGGTCTACTTTCAGTGTGTAAGTTCACTCATTTTTGTAGTATTTAGTTTAATTTAAAACATCTTATGTTAATCAATAGAGGAATTACAATATCTTTTGCCTGAGTCGAGAGGAGATAGGAGAAGAGAGGAAGAAAAAAAACTCTCATACAAAAGGTAGCTACGACAGATCAGGTTTTGGGAGTTGAAGTTTCTCCTCGAGGCCTAGGGCTGCTGGAAGAGGACATTTCCTTCCCAAAATCGAAAACGAAGATAAGATTTTTACACGCCCTACATTATCCCCAAGCCGCCGGGAAACCATCCGCCGGCCGGCCGCCGCCGGAACGCTATGATCCATCTCCGAGCGCGCATCTTCTCTTTCCTCCTACACTCCCCGTCCCGTCACCCCGCCTCCCGCTTCTCTCCCATCATCGCCCTTCGCCGCAACCTCTCCGCCACCACCACATCCACTGCAGCAACCCCTTTCGCCGCCGAGGACTACCTCGTCGCCACCTGCGGCGTCACCCGCGCCCAGGCCCTCAAGGCATCCAAGAAGATCTCCCACCTCAAATCCTCCTCCAAGCCCGACGCCGTCCTCGCCTTCCTCTCCGACCTCGGGGTCCCGCGCTCCGACATCACCACCCTCGTCGCCGTCGACCCGCGGTTCCTCTGCGCCAGCGTGGAGAGGACTCTGGCGCCGCGCGTCACCGAGCTCAGCGAGCTCGGCCTCTCGCGCTCCCAGATCGCGCGCCTCGTCCCGCTCGCGCTCTGCTCCTTCCGCAGCAGCTCCCTCAGCCGCAACCTCGACTTCTGGCTCTCGGTCTTCGGCTCCTACGACACGCTCCTCAAGGCCCTCCGGATGAACTCCGGCCTCCTCGCCGCCGACCTCGACAAGGTGGCCAAGCCAAACCTGGCCCTCCTCCAGCAGTGCGGGCTAAACCCCTCCCTGTTCTCCGAGCCCTTCATTTCCCGGGTGCTCATCAGGACCCCTCAGCAGGTCCAGGACGCTCTGGCGCACATTGACAAGTTCGGCGTGTCGCAGAACTCGCGGATGTTCCTCTACGCGCTCGTGGCCTTCACCGTGCAGAGTCCCGAGAAGCTCACCGACAAGATCCAGGTCCTCGAGACGCTTGGCTGGTCACACGACGATGTGCTGCTGGCCGTGAAGAAGATGCCGGGTATCCTGACCGTGTCCGAGGAGAGGCTGCAGAGGAATATGCATTTCCTGACAAAGGTTGCTGGACTGGAGATATCCTACATCGCTCAAAGGCCGGTGCTGCTCAAGTACAGCCTTGAGCGCCGTCTGTTTCCTCGGTACCGCTTGCTTAAGCTACTCAACGAGAAGGGCTTGCTGGATCTCCGGTTCGATTACCATGCTGCCTCGCTGTCCGAGAAGAAGTTTCTTGGCAAGTTCGTGCATCCTTACAAGGAGAGTTTACCAGGCCTCGCTGATGTTTATGCTTCTACCTGTGCTCAGAAAATACCGATTGAATTGCTACCAAAGAAGGAGAACTAGACAATGTGCCTTGGCTGTCATGGGTGAGTACCATAGGATTGCTGTGTTGGGCCGAAGAGTTCAAGGTTTGTCGTCTCCCCTTGATTCACTGTTCTAAATTTTGGAGTACAATTTTTCTCTAGATGATCCTCTCTAGTGTTATTATGCGATGAAAAAGCAGCTACCGACTATGATTATCATCTTGCCAGAAATGGACCGTGTAATGAGAGTTCTGGGAAATGTGACTTGACGTCTGTATATCTGATTGTAAATGGTTGGAGTATTTAAATTTTGGCTTCCTCGAGAACATACATTTGAATATTTGAAATTTTATAGAGGGTTGCCACTTCAGCTATTTGAAGATTTTTTTTTTTGGAAGTGGCAAAACTGAAAATTCTGTGCTTTGTGCAAACCAAGTCTAACAAGTTGAAATCAGTTAGATCCTGCATTACAAAGCATAATAATGGAAATCACAGATTTAACATTTTGCAAAACGACTGGATAATTTTTTAAAATGGTGTGAAGTTGTAATCTTCTAGTTCGTAAACCTTACATGGATATTCAGTAATGAAATTAACATCAGGTGAATTGCCATATTAGTCAAATGTATATTTGTATCACGAAATATATTTCCAGATTCAAACTACAGTACTGATTGCTAAATATTTCTTGTACAAGTAACATTATCTTGAATCAGGTTTATGAAAGAACATCTCAAAAGGGATTTACTGAAAATGATAGTAGAGCAGAATAGAACTAAAATGTCTCTGTAATGCATCATCTGATTTAGCAACTTCCAGAACCATTTATTACCCCCAATCCACATCATCCTTCCCTCACCTACGTAATACTAGGGTCGCCTCTACCTCTAGGGGATGGGATAAAGATGCAACTTTGTTCTAGGTAAAGTAACTGTTTCTTCATGGAAAACGCTGGTCAGTTCTCCTGTACCATTCGTTTCATCTTTGACTATTTATTTTCTTGACTTAATGTATGGATAATTTTGGAACAAACATGTGATTTGAATAGAGCTACCCTGCACTTTTATTTGGTCTAATGGGCATCAGTCTATGAGTGGATTGTTGATGTCATTTCCACTTCACAACTCATTTGTGCTGCAATATATACTGAGCAAGGAGCTACGATGCATGATGTGCCCCTGGTCACACTTAGGTGCATGCTAAAGGTATCAAATATGGATGTTAACTTTTCCATGTGCAAACATGGATGCATCATTGAACTATGTAATTAACCTTCTGTCTTCAGTTAGTTGATTTATACTTTGTTGCTATATTCTGCTCTAACCTTTTATTTCATTATAGAATGATATATCTATATTTGAATACTTCCTGGATATTTATGTCATATGGCAAGGGATCTCCTTCTCCATCGGCAACATCTTCTCCCAGTTTCACATCAGGATATACATGGCTATGGTGTCTATCAGGCTCCTCATTACGAGGTCAAAGTGACACATATGAAGTCCTTGGCTCTAAAATAATTCCTGATTCCTTACAAGCCTACGAGCTTATATATATAAAGCACCATCTCTGCTCTCCAAATGTATGGACGTTCGTTCATCATCACCATACTAACCGAGACTAAGAAGCTTACGATAGACCATGTTTATATGCAGGACATTGTTGCCATGAAGGTGCTTCACTGCATCCCATTCATCGGTTTGTGTTATTCAATTTCAGCACATGGGGAGTACTTTTCTAGTCAGTTCCAATCTGTCATCGAACTGACATCATAACTTGCTGTCTGATAGCAATGACAGCAACTATTAGCTTCTTTAGTTATGCAATGTGCAGTTGAGTTCTCTTTTCCCTTTTGGATTCTTCTTTTGTAAAACAAATAATTGGCCATGAAGATACTGATGTTCTCAACATATGTGCACATGTTTTTTGGCTGGAATGTGTGCTTTTTTAGAGGAAGAATCCTCATGCATGGGCACGGCTTATACTGAAGGACTTTCAACGTTTGCTACAAAGGGAGTGCAAAAGGGCTGGTCGGGGGACATCAGATTGGCAAAAGGAAATCCCTTGCATCCGTAGACCAGAATACTGACACTTCACTGTCAAAGCCTCGACACAGGCATCATCAAATACAAATTGCCCGCAGGAGAAGGATGGAAATTATAGCATAGATAGCAAAAGGCTTCAGGTGGCGCGGCGTTGAGCTCAAGCACGTAGCTAGCTTTGCGTCGATTTTACCCATGGGCCACGGCACATTGGGTCTCCTGCAGATGTGTAGCCATCATCAACTAGACGCGACAACTCTGTGTAGCGGGTAAAACCAGCTTCATTCCTGGTGTGGTTAGCCACATAGACCAAGCAACAACAACCATTACAAAGACTTGCTCGGTTTCTACCCCAAGGCCCGAGGCAGAGCGAGATAAATTTCTCTTTGATCCCTAGCGAAAGCCTGTAGACCAAGACTGTCGCTGATGACACAACAAACAAGCTGTGCACAAGGACAGCTGAAGGGGATGTGGTCAGAGGCTTCTTGGCGCACAACCTATAGTTTGGGGAACCAGGCCACTTCCCCGCAACCAACTGACTTTGGCCCCTAAATTCAGTTTTTTGTCAAACATCCATGCCTGATGTTTCATCTGCCCCAAACCCCCAAGTCCATTAATGGTAGTGCAAAGACTTGGCACTAAAAATTACCAAATCCTCTCCAATGTGCACTCAATGATGTTTTGAGCAAGCTCAAATCTGAAGCCACCAACTAGGCGCGGACCGGAGCTAAACACTTGAGTTTTGTTATGCTGCAAGAGTAAAACATTGACTCTTTTTTTTTTGCCCCCTTGGCTTTCATCTTGTGAACTCTACTTAACTAATGAAAATGTGGCAAACTCTTTTTAAATATGATTTGTGGGTGATCCCACAAATCATACATTGTACTACCCTGCTGCTCAAAACAAAGAGGGAAACAAATCTGATGGCCAAATTGAAGGAGTGATCCCACATCTTGTAGATGGGGTTTATCAATCCTTCAATACGCCGATGATACAATTCTATTTATGGAACACGATCTCGATAAAGCTCGAAATCTAAAGCTGATTCTGGCTGCTTTTGAGCATTTATCGGGTCTCAAAATAAACTTCCATAAAAGTGAATTGTTCTGTTTTGGCGACGCTCAGGACTCAGTCGCCGAATATTCGGAACTGTTTGGTTGTGGGCAAGGCCAGTTTCCTATCAACTATTTGGGTATCCCGATTCATTATCGGAGATTAACGATAGCTGAGTGGAAACTAGTCGAGGAAAGACTTCAGAAGAGACTTAGTAGTTGGAAAGGTAAAATTGAAAGATCGAGATGTCGCCTAGAGGGGGGGGTGAATAGGCAATTACAAACTCTTGCGGATTTGTCTTGTAAGAATGCGGAATTAAACTATCGTTTAGTTTACAAGCACAAACCCTAAATATGCTAAGCTCAACTAAGTGTAACAATAGAAACTAGAGCTAAGCAAGATAGGCACAAGATATATGTAGCACAATTGATAGCAAGATATATATATACTTCAAGCACGATGGCTATCACAAGGAAAGAGAGCTCGGGTATAGAAATAACCGAGGCACGCGGAGACGAGGATGTATTCTCGTGTTCCCTTGCTTTGCAACAAGGTACGTCACGTTTGGAGGAGGAGGTCCCACGAAGGATTCCCCGCGCCACGAAGGCTCACCCTATTCTCCGAACCACACCCACGAAGGATAGTGGCCCTTTCCTTATGGTTAGCTTTTCCTCCGCTCAGATGGCAAGCTCCACAACCACTTCACAAGCTCCACGAAGGAGAAGCCGGGCCTCTTCACAATCTTCTTGAAGAGATCACCGGAGCACCAACCGCCAAGCCAACTAGGAGGTCGCCCTCCAAGAGTAACAAGCTCACGGTCTCTCACTCGAACAAATCGTGGTGGAGAGCTCAACACTATGCAATGATGCAAAGCAAGAACACCGAGGTGTTCAAATCCTTCACACTCAAATCCCACCAAAGCAACGAATGCTAGGATGAGATTGGAGAGGAAGAACAAGGGGAAAGTCAACCAAAGACTCCAAGATCTAGATCCCAAGAGATTCCCTCACTTAGAGAAGAAACGGTTTGGTGGAAGTGTAGATCTAGATCCCCTCTCTCAAATCCTCAAATATGAGCAAGAATGGTTGGAGGATTCAAGGGGAAGAGCAAGTTCTTCAAATAGTAGCAATGGAGGAGAGAGAATAAGAAGAACTAACTTGCTCAAGGTGGAAGAAGGGCTATTTATAGTCTAGGGAGAAAAATAACCGTTGGGGAAGAAACGGGGTGTAAAACGCATAAAAACGAGTGAAAAGACAGCCACAGCGGTCGGCTGGGCGGAGGGCCGGTGCTGCCGGTCGGCCGGCCACCGCAGGCGCTGCAGATGGCGCGCTGGCGTCGCCTCGAGAGCGGGGGACGTGTGGCATGGCGGCGGCCAAGGCGGCCGGTGGAACGGCTGAGCAGGAGCGGCGAGAGCTGTGGGGCGCGGAAAAACTCGGCCGCGCGGGGCGAGTGGGCGCGTGGGGGCGGTGAGGCCGGCCGCGAGAGCCGGTTCGGCGGGCGGCTGACGGGCGTCGGTGCTGCGGCCGGACAGGCGGCGGGCCACGGGAATCCGCCGGATGGCACCGTTCCCAGTGGGTTTCGGCCGGGTGGGCGGCGCTGGCTCCGGGCTCCTTCCTTTTTCTTTTCTTTTTCTTCTTTTCTCTTTTTCTTTAATAACAATCTCCGAATCGCATGAAACCAAATTTGTTTGGAAGATAACAACAAATGCTATCTAATAGAAAGTGAAAACCCAAGAATCTGTAGGAGGGGATTTTATCATGAATATAAAAGGTAGAACCTTATATCATGAATAACCGGTAAAATCACCCAACATCGAAAACGCAATAGAAGATGCATGTGAACTCCGTTTCGATGAACTTGGGCTTGTTGTAAAGCTAGCATCAAGCTCAAGAACCTCACACCGAGAAATACCAAGAAGCAATAAGAATATGCAACGCATGCAAGGATTGAGCTCCCTAAGACGATGTGATCAAGTTACCCAACCGAAAGCCCCTCTTAATAGTGCGGCTATCTATCCTATAATCCGGTCTCCCAACATCCACCTTGAGACCGGTAAAAGGAAAACCTAGCAAGGCCATACCTTTGCCTTGCGCATCCCTGATCTTGATGATAACTCTTCAAGCTTCACTCAAGCCGGAATGCCTCACTTGACCAATGTTGCTTCGTGAAGACTCACAAATGCTCCCCATACACTATGATGGGAAAGCTCCATTGATACACATCTTCACTAGTCCATTATCACCAAATGGATGGCAAGCTTCAAGTATGTGATTCACTTGAGATGCTCATCTTGAACTTGCCCAACTCAAACTTGTATCTTCACATACTCACATAAGATAGAGCATGGCTAATATTGAGTTCCACATAAGAACTCCATCTTCATTTCTTCTTATTGATCATGTCACATGTATATATCTTCATACCGATGATCTTGATGCCAATACACAAGGTATACCTTTATCTTCATGGCATCCATACTTGAATCCAACACATGGAGAGCAAGTAGTACCTATGGAATATTCCTTCATATAAACTAAATGAAAACATTAGTTCATAGGGGTTGTCATTGATTACCAAAACCACACATAGGGGCAATATACCCTTACAATCTCCCCCATTTTGGTAATTGATGACAACCACAATAAGAGGGTTTATATAATGAATATTAGAAACAAGTACGCAACTTATCCGAGAATAAGTTGTATACAAGAGGTTGTATTTGATATGGTCAAGTAACACAAAGCTACTAGCCCATATCAAAACCGGCTCTACTCACACAACTACAACAAATGCAAGAGATGTGAGTAGAACCAATATATATAGAGAAAACTCCCCCACAATGTATGCACGTGTGATGAACATGAATTCATTGCATATATTGTCAAGATTAACCTTTGGGATAGTTTCCACTATATATATACAACCATGCAAGACATATAAATATGGAATGCATGAGAGGCAAAACACTTAAGCACAAACCAAACTTAAGTATAAAACCATTCCCTTAAACCCTCTAAACTTCTCCCCATTGGCATCGATTGTCAAAATGGGTGAAAAATTTAGAAGGCCAATATAATGTGAGTTCCTCCCCAAAGTGTGCACTTCTCATAATTTGAGTGGAATCAAGTGCACATATCCAATGATGAATACTTGAAGGAAGTCAAACTATATTGAGGATCAAAGATTGCAAAAAGATAACATGGTGAAGTGAGCTTCAATAAATAAAGCAAGCAATCAAAGATCCAATTGGACAAACAAAGATATCATGATAAGAGAGATATAGTGCTCTAAATAAAATAAGAAAGCTCCCCAAGGTTTGTGCACAATTTATAATGTTTGCATTTGAATACAATATGCACAAACATGGAATCCTCACTCCCTATATATCATTTAGAACACAACTAAGATAAAGAGAATATGCTTATCAAGAACAACTTTAGTCCAACAATTACGAGATATGAGTGCAAGAAGGAAAACAAATAAATCAAGCACTCATAAATCTCCTTTACCAACACCACTAAGAAACAAAGGATAAAAGATGGTCGGCAAAGAACAAAGATATCAAGGTGATGGATTAACGCTCTCATGTATATAAGTTTCTAAAGTGGACATAGTGATCCATAAAGAAACATGCACACACAAGAGGTTAACAAAATAAATAAGATACGATATCCAAGATGAAGTCATAAAATATACCAAAGGATATTTGCTTAAAAGGCATATATAGCCTATGGCTCCAATTTTCACTAGTGGTATATGAATGAGCTTTAACTAAGAAAATCTCAAAAACATCACAACCAACAATAAGGGAAGTAAAGCTAGTTGGAATGTTTTGAGAAAGGCAACAAGTATCATAAATATGGATTTATTTCGCAATTTCATCAATATTGCACATAAGAGCTCTTTGAGGAATTGATATGCAATAAATTGCTAGAGGGCATATTTGAGATAGGTGAATCACAAACATAATATATATATATATATATATATATATATAGAGTGTGGATTTGCTATGTTTGTAAGTAGTTGAGGGTGTAATCGGAACCACTCATTCGCATTGAGATCCGCACTTTTTTATCTAAAAGGATCCACTTTGTTTGGTTTCTACACACCCATAATCCAAAGTAGCAAGGGGGACCGGCACCTTTCCTCTTACACATGTATCATTTTAGGCAACCTAGCCTGGCCTACTCTAGCCTATAGGATTCAGCTTTTCACATCTTTCGAGACATGTGACCACCTCTTTCGAGACATGTGACCACCTTTTTCGAATCATGTGATGGGTTCGAGCTAATTTATGTTAGGTTCCACCCCCCCGTGTCAGACCTCTTCTTCTCTCTCATAACCGTAACGAGAACTTCTCATTTAGTGCCTCATTTTCTTCCACCGTGTAAGATCTATGCATTGATTATGCCTATTTTTGGAGATGGTACTCTTTACTGCATTGGCATTATATTGACCATTGACCTTCCCTTTCTTACTGCTATTTTTGTTAATTATTACCGCTATCTTCCCTGCTTCCGTACATGGCATGCACTAATGCATTGTAGAGGCTAGCTTATGAAATTACTTCAAAGTATACACAACAAATACTAGATTACTAGCCACATCGCTTAAACAACAAACTGAAAAGAGAGAAATAGCCGTGAACAAGCGCATCTGGCAGAACAATGTTTACTCAATTAGAAAAATATTATCAGTATGCACCGATTACAAATAATATAGGTTAACCAGGACCGAGAGAAGGAGATGAGCCTGGGAGACACTGCCGCTGCTCGCTGCCCAGGAGCTAGGTGCAATATTATTTTTTGTTATTCCATCAACAAATTGAAACAATGATAAACTGTTAACAAGCCACAAACAAAGAAAAATCCCGGAACTAGCAAATGGAAATTAGAAAAAACAATGCTTTGCTTTCTTATCCAGACACGGTAATTATCCTCTCACCACCGTGGAATATACAATAGTTTTCTCACATGGCCTCGAGAAAGTAATCCATAAACAGCAGCGATGTTGAGCATCCATGCTGGCAAGGACTTCAAGTGGCAGGGCGGCAGAGCTCGCAGCCACAGTGCAGGTTTTTCAGGAGAAGGCTGCAGCTCTTGCATCCCATTTCATGCTCATGTTCACATGCTCGTGTCCTTTACCTTGGATGAATTCTGCAATCTGCATGCGAGAGAAAAATAAGATTCCATTTCCTTCTCATGTTCACATGCTCGTGTCCTTTACCTTGGAAGAATTCTGCATTCTACAATTCTCTCTCTTCTCCCTACTTATCTCCTGTTACCATCTACTCGAGTGACTACCAGCTCCTCCCTTAATCCCTCAGCGAATGAACAGATTTACACTGAAGAAAAATAGCTACAAATCAGGAAATCCATACAGAAAAACAAAAGCAATCATTAGCAGAAAACGGCAGATTTTTTTGGATATCTTGAAAACTACGAAATTACATATCGTAAAGAGCCACACTTGCACATAAAAGGTGCATCTTGTAAGTACCAAAAGGTTCAAACCACGCAAATCAAAAGTGCCAGATGTTTATATTGCTGGAGACAAGGCTAAGGCTTACACTTTTCAAAATGCTACTAGTGGGTAAAACATTCTTCATGATTTTTCACATAACTGTTCAGATCAGAATCAAGGCAAAAGTATCCAACTCGACACTTGATTTAATTGGGTTCTATCATCTGACATCGACCAACAAAATCTGATGGCGGTACTCAGGCTACAAGTGTAAACATGACACATAAAAAGACCTCCTTTAAAAATTGGCAGCAGCAACGAACAAGGGAGTTTGACTGGAATTTAGAATCAACTGAATTAAATCAATTCTACACAGACCTTGAGTGAGAAACAATTAAACTAAGGAAGAATAAAGAAGGAAAATCAGAAGGGAAAGGCGAGTTGCTGGTTCAAAACATTTAAAAACTATCTTTTGGAGCCAAAAGTTTTGGTGGCTCAAAACTATCTTTTTGGAGCCAAAAGTATTCTCTTCTAGCTAGAATAATATTTTTCAACATGTATTAGTTTTGAATGTTTTAGTAAACATTTAAAAACCACGAAGCAAAATATTCAATCAAAATCTAACGGAAAACCTTACACCACAAGCCTTACACCAGAGCCACACATGGACATATATAGAAGGTGTGTGTGTAACTACCAAAAGGTTCCACCCACCCAAATCAAAGGAGCCTTCAAATTGCCCAGGCAGAAAATAAAAGGTGCCACATATTTAAAAGAAAATCAATCGAGAACAGACTTAGGTGTTCATCTATCCTCCATTAAAAGAAAGATGATGCCCAATGTTTCAGTATCTCTTAAAAAATTAGAAAAAAATCAACAGTCTAACTCGGTGCTACTCTAAAACGGTGCCTACTCTAAATCACAAACGGTGCCCAGTCAACATTTGAATTAGAATGGAATGGCTCAATTATTACATAGAAAAGAACAAATCTAAAAATCGAAGCAGTGCCTTGTAGCAAACAAAAGGAGCATGTTCATGCTTCTGAACGATGCTCTGTGCATATGTAACTGTGCCCTCCAGAAGCTTTGCAGAAAAGGCAACTCATTGTCACTAAACATGTTCATTATGCCCCAATAATCTCATCTCTCTTCTCACAATATTGACAGAGGAAAAAAAAGCCCCATTGAATTTGGTAGCAGATCAAATTAAAAATGCGTCATGGAAAACAAAAGTGCGCTCCAAATAGAAACCGTATAAACAGCGCTTGTATAACCAATTTTTTTTTTCTCCAAATCAAAATCGGGGAACAAAAAGACTTAGGTATTTCCATACAATTTATAAAATAGCCAACCACCCAAACAAAGGGAGCTTGTTCAATGGCATTAACGGTGCTTGTATAACCAACTTTGTTTTTTCTACAAATCAAAATTCGGGAACAAAAGTAATTAGGTATTCGTATACAATTTATAAAAAGAGCCAAGCACCCAAACAAAAGGAGCCTGTTCATTGGCATGAACAGTGCTCGGTGCACATCTAATGAGTGCCCTCTTTGCGCGCTGGTGGGGAGATTTGGTGCATCGCCTTTGCGCGCAATAGCAATATGGTGGCTTGTTTACAAGATCCTCCTGTATATAAAACATAAAGAAAATAACAAGAGAAAATTCAACCAAGCAGGCAGACAATGCTTCATGATGCATATGTCAACTATGTATAAAACATTTGATAGTAACATTTCTGCAAAACTCATGTTCGATGGCAGCAGATCAAATTATAAAATCAATATGCGCCATGTCAAACAAAAGTGCCCTCCAAATAGAAACGGTATAAACGGTGCTTGTATTACCATTTTTATTTTTTTCTCCAGATCAAAATCTAGGAACAAAAGGATTTAGGTATTTGCATACAATTTATAAAAAAGAGCCAACCACCCAAATAAAAGGAGCCTGTTCAATGGCAGTATATAATTTATAAAGAGCCAACCACCCAAACAAAAGGAGCCTGTTCATTGGCTTCAACGGTGCTCGGCACATATCTAATGGGTGCCCTTTTTAAAGTGAAGAGTAAACTGAGACAAAACTTCCATTCTGTTGGGCTAGAAAAATGCCAGAGACTAGCAAATCCTGAATCAGGCTAGAAGCTGCCCGATATTGCTAAACCGATGTAGAATTTGCACTTAAAAACTCAAAATTAAAAAAGGGAGCCACACGTGAAAGGTGCATGTGCCAATAGAGCATGGGTCCTAGACGTGTTAAGGAAAGGTGCATGTGCCGCTGTATGGATATTAGTGAAAGAATTCATAGGTGTACAAAAGAAAGAACATAGATGATAGTGGAGGCGGGAATGCCGGATGGGGCCCTCGTAGAGCCGCGCGGCATCACCACCGCCGGGAGAAGGGCGACTATCGAAGGGGAGGCGGAGAAGGAGAAGCAGGGAGAACACGGTGGTGGTGAGGAGGATTGCGAGATCAAAAAGGGTGCCACGCTTGTTAAGGAAAGGTGCGGGTGCCAATACATCAATGGTTCTAGGCGAGAAGACAAATGGTTCTAGTTCAATTTTGAATAGTTTTGGTATTCGAGCATATATTCATTTGATCTGGTAGAAAACACAAGAAGCTTACCCAATTAATTTTTCTACTTGACCATTGAATTAATTTGCCACCACAACCAAAAATCAAAACAATAATACGAAAGAACAATAGAATTCAGGTTCAGCAACATATACTTGATCATTTCACATGCATGACACAAATTGGAAAATAGAAAAGGATCCCACTCACAATCTTTTGGTGCCTACTCATAAAAAATGCCATGTGTCCAGGAAGAAGAGCAAAAAATAAGGGCTTTTACACACACAAAAATTGGTTATAGCCTGGAACAAGAAGTTTTTTTTTTTTCATGTATATTATTTTAAATATGTCTGTCCAGACGAAAAAACAAATTTCAACTAGACAAAAAAATCGACTAACTTGATATACACTATGAAAGGCCATAGCAATATTTAATTTATTATACGGAGCTACACATCTATGAAAAAAGGTGCGTGTGTAACTTTCGAATGGTTCTAACGGCTCAGAGCAAAAGTGCCTTTGTTATTGAAGGAGTTCTCTTCCGCGGCATGCCTACCTTCCTATGCTTGAACTTCATTTCAGTTAAACTGGCACATGTGCCCAGATCTTGCAATAATGTTACTCATATATGCTAGCTGCTCAACTAATGTTGTCCCATTGACTAACGGTAGCCTCTAACGTGGTTAGGTTTAACCTCTCTAGAAGTGAATAATACAACTAGCAGCACAAATAAATGGATAATGACAGATAGAATGCTGATCATATAATTCCAGTTATTAAGAATCGAACCAACATGATCTTTGGCAAGAGATTTAGGAACAGCAAGCAATGGAAAGTAAGATCAACCATTCAACATAAAGCAAAATTCCATCAGAAAGTAGAGCAAGAAAAAAAAAGCTTAATTAATCACTAGAACGAGTGATGCCTTATGGTAAACAGAAAAGAGCATGTTCATTGGCATGAACAATGCTCGGTGCATATCTAACAGTGCCCTGTTCAAAGTACAGAGTGAATTGAGATGGAATTTCACTAGCACGCAAGATGTACAAGATGTCAAAAATTATCAAGTCAACCAGTAACTAGGAGGTGATGCAAGCTTACCCGAAAGGGCTTATGTCTCTAGAGAAATTCCTTACAAGAAGCTAGACTGGAGGACGTCCTAGTATACCAGTCACTTGCTACAGCCTTGTCATTGTCAGTGGCATCCATTGTCTTGCTATGTCCTAGTATACCATATTCACCCTTTACTTCAAAATCCCCTGCTGCCCCTGTGCTTTGATAGCCTCCATTGTCTTGCCTGCTGCACCAATCAAGAGACAGGTAAAAACACAGTCCCAGTTTAGAACCAAAAGCACAATTAGCACATGCCACGGAGATTAAACCAAAATTTGCACACGGATTAAATTCAAAGATGATGAAACAGTGTTGAATTTTGTTCTTGGAATCACAATTTCTCCTCACAGACATTACCACAAACAGCTGAGTACAAAAATCCTTGCTGTCAAATTCACATGAGTTCTTACTATTTCTCTAATCATGAGCGCATGGATTTCTCAATCGTTGGACAAAAAGCGTCAAAGAATCTTAATCATGAGCGCAGGGTCCTTCTAGTACAACCTCAAATTCTTAATTGTTGGACAGGTAGCACACAGAATCATATGTGGAAGCATCGGGATGTGCTCGTGTATACTGTCAGTGGCACTGGTTCATGCGAAAGCAGAGCCAACTCCTGCTTATCACCGTCTCCAAGCTGCTCCAACAGCGATTCGAGGCAGCAGCGGAGGACTCCAATCCAGCACCTAGGAACAAAACCGTGAGGATCTAGGCAGGGCGCCGCCGGCCAAGCGAGATGCATGGGAGGGAGGAGCGCGCTGGGATGGGACGGGTCGAGGCGGAGCTCGCCGGCGATGGACGAGTGGTGGTGGAGCACGCCGGCGAAGGATGGCTGGGGGCGGAGCTGGCCCAACAGGAATGGGGCGATGGATGGCTCGGTGGTTTCCTAAATCAGGGGAGTTTGGGATTTGGATCGAGAGGAGTTAGCCTCTTGACGGGATGGAAGGGCACCGACGCCGGATCTGGATGAGATGTACTCTGTACCTGGTTGTGCCGGTCAAGGGAAGGCGGGCGACGAATGGTAGGTCTCCATTGCGCCGCCACTCATGGGAGCCGATTTTCCCTTGCGTCGCAGCTCAGGGAACCTGCCACGAGGGTAAGTCCGCCCTTAGCGTATCCGCCATCGGAAGGAGGCCGCCAGCACCACCGTAGCCCTCCACCTCCCCATCCAACACCTTCTCCGCCGACTTCCCTTGGATCTTGATCGGTGGCTCGGCGACCACCTCTATAATCGAGAGGTGAGACTGTGAGAGAGTGCGGTTCGCCACAGAACGGGAACATGGGTAGAAACAACAGACTAAACGGTAGAAACGGAATCCATGACAAGAAGGCTAAACGGGAAACGAAGGTCTGGAACCTTTGGCAAAATTGGCACCGATGCAAGGCCCTCACGGGAGTGCACCTATAAACACCTCGAACAGTACACCATCGTAGGCGAGCAGGCCTATCACCTGGCCGGTGCAGTAGGGGGCCCAAGCCAACCCAAAGAGGTATTTTCAAACATCTTCACTAAAGAAGAAAAATAAAAGAGGGAAAGTGTTGACTGGTCAAAAATGGGAATCTCAAAGCAACACCAACCATGATGATTGCAACCACCGTGGAGACACAAAATAGAAAAGCTTTTCTATATATATATATATATATATATATATATATATATATATATATATATATATATATTCCTATCATATGCATCTTCTCAAATTACTCAAATGTACAATAAGAAGTTTTCTTTAAAAGGATTTTTCAAGAACCTCAATATTTTCGAAATAAAGAATTTCATGCCAAGATGCAACCTACAAGAGGTTGGATGCTATATGAGTATGCATGAATAAGATACTTGTTACCGAGATAGCAATGGCATGATGTAGTAGATAGGGATTCATCGATCATCCTAGTCTTGACTCCAATTCTCATATGGTGATAACACCTTCCTTATAGATGAGACAAGCCTCCATTGCATCTCCAATGTACCTAAAACATCATTCAAGTACATCTTGGCCCCCAAACTTATTGGGTCCAACATGGTTAGACAAACCACAATATATAGGACACACTCCATATAAATATGTGCATATTTAGATGAAATTTGTATTTCATGCACATCTTAGCCATTTAGGATTTGATGGAGTATACCCTATATAATGGATCAAACAAAGCAAGCATGCTACAAATATAAACAAATTACATATAAGCACACATAAAGACTTTAAAGATCCAAGAAAGATATACTTTGGACAAAACACCAAAAGAATCGAATAAGGCATAAAGGTGTCACCAAACAAATTTGTTGTCCAAAATATATCAAAGACGCAAATCACAAAAGATTTGTTCAACAAAGTTCAACAAATGAACTAAGAAGAAACCATTGAGCATAAAGGATGAAATAAAGCAAACATGCTCAAGGATTATCTCATTCAAGCAAATGAATCATGTAAGAAAGAATGAGATAGCAAACTCCCCAAAAGAGCAAGGTTCAAACAAAATAAACCAAACCCTATACACTTTTCACAATGGCACAATGTACCGTAAGGAAAAAGGTTTGTCTTCCAAAACAAACACTTGATATGAATCAAGAGAATTTATCAAAAGATTTTTCAAAGGGACAAGGAAGACACATGGGAGCTACAAAGATTTTTTGGAAATAAAATAAGGCAATAATAAACAATCCAAGGTGAAGATGATCCAAAAATTCAACCACATACAAGGTTATCAATTGTCAAAGACAATGAGTATATTGGAAATAATTTCCGGTGGAGTATTCACAATGTTAGTAAGGATCAACTTCACAATAAAAGGCATAGGATAAGTATATAGAATTGAGCACTATGCACGGATGAAGATTCTTGATAGCTTCAACTAGTCACACAATCACGCACGGCAATGATTAGAATAATTTGAAGCAAACGGTGTCCCAAATAAGATATAGAGATATGTGTTTGAGGAAAAACCGCACCAAGAATTTCATATTCAAACAAAAGCCCACAAGATGAGTAATAAAATATTTTTATTAGGAATGGAGCTTGTTTGAGCAAACATGCCACCTAGGAACAAGATAATTAAGAGCATCAACTCTAAGTGGTATAGCCTCATATGTTCACATTTTCTAGGCTTGTGATATGTACAAAATATATTACTCCCCCATAATGTGATAAAACATTTCTTCTAAATAAGAGGCAACTAAAATTCAACTAGAGATGATTAATGGATATTTAGAATTTGAATTTCTCATGAGTATGGCACACCACATAGTGACTAGATAATCTTGCAATATCAATACTAAGTGGTGGTACACATGTACACACATTTTAAGAAAGAGAGATGCACAATGCATATCACTCCCCCAAAATGGGATGTTCCATTAATCACTCAAAGAGAGCCAAATAAGATATCATCAAGATGCATTAGGCTCAAAACATTACACAAGTATATGATGAGTCAAACAAGCATACTTGAATACACAAGATAGGCAAGTAAGATACACATATACAAACACATATTTGATACAAAACCAAACATGCAAAGGGGCAAGTAACTTACAATAAACATGAAGAGTTGAAGTATAAGTTACCGCAAGGAGGAACATTGGATATAAGATATAGATGATGATCCATATGACTTGGCTTGGTCAAAATATAATATATGAAGATCCCTTAATTCTTCATGAAGTAGCCAAATCTCCAATGACCTCCACATGCACCTATTGATCACGTTTGAGCTTGTTGGTCCCCAACCAAGTTGGGTCCTAAGAGGTTAGTCACAATAGGCTTGGCAACCCAAATGGTCCTTTTCTTGAGACCACTTTGAGTTCCAACAAACTTGGCAAACACATTGCCATCCTTATCCTTCCCTAGAGAATAATCATCATCAACAATTATAGGGTTAGATAAGGTACCACTTAAACATGAAGCAAAAGTGCCCCTTCACACGGCATAAGTAGCAAGTGTTCCCCTTTCTCTTCTTTATTGATTTCTTCTCTTGGGGAACAACATCTTGATTCTTCTTGGGAAGTGGCCTATCTTCAACTTGAGGTCGAGCATGAGCTTGACCTTGACCTTGTGGACGTTTCCCTTGTTGTTTCTCACTCAAGTGCTTCTTCTTCAATGGGCATGATCTAACATGATGCCCTTCAACCTTGCACTTGAAGCAAACCAACTTGGCGGATCCTTGACTTTGTCTTGGCCCTTCTTCTTGTTGTTCTTGCTCTTGGACTTGTTCTTGTTATTGGAGTTGAATCCAAGTCCACTCTTGTCATT
Organism: Lolium multiflorum; assembly: GCA_030979885.1. Taxonomy (NCBI): domain Eukaryota; kingdom Viridiplantae; phylum Streptophyta; class Magnoliopsida; order Poales; family Poaceae; genus Lolium; species Lolium multiflorum. The sequence goes on along the minus strand of CM061753.1, from coordinate 44,966,915 downwards.
GGGGGATTGTTGCACACTTAGCATCTTGTCAAGTGTGGATTTCCCTTCATGACGCTTTTCCAAGTCTTTCTTCAAAGAAATGACTTGGGCCTCGAGCTCTTTTATTTCCTCTACATGGTTAGTAGAAATACAAGTACTAGAGGAAGTAGAAGCTTCATTGTTAGAGCAACAAGGCAAGGCAAGTAATCCAACACAAGGTGTATCACTAGTTTGACTAGATGGATTACAAGGACTAGCACATGGCAATATAGCATTTGTAGTAGAGATTGTGCTAATGTCCACATGAGGCTCACAAGATGTTACCTTAGTGATACTAGCCTCATGAGCTAACTTTAGCGCATCGTAGGAAGTTAGAAGATCCTCAAGAGAGTGTGAGAGCGTTTTATTGCTTTCTTCCAATTCCCTACAATTGCTAGTTAGCAACTCAAGTTGAGCCCTTAGCTCAACATTCTCCTTTAAGGTAGATGCTTCACAAGAATTAGAGTTAGTAGCACAAGCATCAACAATAGTTTTCTCATTTTTATGCATATAGGATTCAATTTTTTGTGTAAGCATAAAATTAGTATGCTTCTCATCTTTTAGCTCATGCTTGAGGAGAGTGAACCTCATTTCCCCATTTTCAACATGGGACTCCAACTCCACTATGGTTTTCCTATATTTACTCAAGGTATCCATAGAGTGTTCGAGATTAGCACGAGCTTCTTTATTACCATGAAGAGAAGCATATACCATTGCCATATTATGCACCAAGATATTATATTCTTCATCATTAGAGGAAGTGTTAGGAGTCAAAGTAGGAGATACCTTTGATCCATTTGCCATAAGGCACATGTGCATACCGGAGGATGAAGATGAAGAAATTCTTGAATCCTCATTTGAAAACATGTCTTGATCCATAGAGTGTTCGGTTTCCTCTACATTGTTAACAAGCAACTAGAGGAAATAGAGGCATTTTGATTATGGGAGCAAGACAAGGCAAGCATATCATCATGGGATTTATGTAAGCAATTTACACATGATATGCAAGGACTATCAACGCAAGCATGTAGATTATTTTCAATGCTAGATGTGTTTAAGTCCAAAGAGGAAGCATTGCAATGGGATAGAGATGAAGAATCATCACTATTGAGCACAATATCAACATTACAATTTTCCTCACCACTCACCATATCATTACCTTGTGTCTTGCAACACGTTGGTGAAGTGGAAGTAGATGATAACTCATCACGGCCGGACAAGCAACTTGGAGCTCTTCATGATGTGAAGAAGAAGAGAGCTCCGAGTCACCACCACCAAATGAGAAGTGGATCCACCAAACATTTCCTTAAGCTTGATCCACATCTCATGAGACGACTTTCGCTTTATATATATCAAGAACCTACGAAAATCGGGTCTCAAGGAGAATAAAAGCTCATTAGATACTTGAGCTTCAAGATGTAAGTTTTTCTCCTCTAAAGATAGATTTTGAGGATCCATCGGAGGAGAAAAACCTACATCTAGAAATTGCTCAATGTTTGGACACAAGGTCCGAAGTTTACAAAGCAAGCAATTTCGCCACAAATGATAATTTGTGCCAACAAAGATAATTGTGTCATTGTGCACTATACTAGCCATCTTTACTCTCTCAAGGCGGTGAAGCCTAAAACAAGGAGAGACCTTCCGATACCAATTGAAAGATCGAGATGTCGCCTAGAGGGGGTGAATAGGCAATTACAAACTCTTGCGGATTTGTCTTGTAAGAATGCGAATTAAACTATCGTTTAGTTTACAAGCACAAACCCTAAATATGCTAAGCTCAACTAAGTGTAACAATAGAAACTAGAGCTAAGCAAGATAGGCACAAGATATATGTAGCACAAGTGATAGCAAGATATATATATACTTCAAGCACGATGGCTATCACAAGAAAGAGAGTATAGAAATAGAGCATAACCGAGAACGAGGATGTATTCCCGTGTTCCCTTGCTTTGCAACAAGGTACGTCACGTTTGGAGGAGTGGAGGTCCCACGAAGGATTCCCGCCGCCACGAAGGCTCACCCTATTCTCCGAACCACACCCACGAAGGATAGTGGCCCTTTCCTTATGGTTAGCTTTTCCTCCGCTGGAGATGGCAAGCTCCACAACCACTTCACAAGCTCCACGAAGGAGAACAATCTTCTTGAAGAGATCACCGAGCACCAACCGCCAAGCCAACTAGGAGGTCGCCCTCCAAGAGTAACAAGCTCACGGTCTCTCACTCAACAAATCGTGGTGGAGAGCTCAACACTATGCAATGATGCAAAGCAAGAACAGGAGGTGTTCAAATCCTTCACACTCAAATCCCACCAAAGCAACGAATGCTAGGATGAGATTGGAGAGGAAGAACAAGGGGAAAGTCAACCAAAGACTCCAAGATCTAGATCCCAAGAGATTCCCTTCTTAGAGAGAAAACGGTTTGGTGGAAGTGTAGATCTAGATCCCCTCTCTCAAATCCTCAAATATGAGCAAGAATGGTTGGAGGATTCAAGGGGAAGAGCAAGTTCTTCAAATAGTAGCAATGGAGGAGAGAGAATGGGAAGAACTAACTTGCTCAAGGTGGAAGAAGGGCTATTTATAGTCTAGGGGAGAAATAACCGTTGGGGAAGAAGCAGGGTGTAAAACGCATAAAAACAGTGAAAAGACCCACCGCGACGCGAGGCAGTCGCCGAGCTGGGCCGGAGAGGCGGTGGCCTGCCCGGTCGGACCGCCCACCGACCGCGCCGCAGATGGCGCGGCGCCAAAGCACCCGCGCGCGGGAGCAGCAGCGTGGCATGGGCGCGGCGGCGGCGGCCGGTGGAGACCTGGGCCAGGGAGGCGGCCGGCCTGCTGTGCTGGGCGGCGGAAAGGCTCGCCGCGGGCGAGGCAGTGCCGGGCGCGGGGGCGGTGAGGGTTCGGCGGGGGCCCGGTTCGGCGAGGCAGGCGGGCCGGCAGGCTGCGACCGACCCGGCGCGGCCAGCCACGGGAATCCGCCGGATGGCACCGGTTCGAGCCGGTTTTCGGGTGGTGGCCGTGCCCGTCGGCTTGGCTCCTTCCTTTTTCTTTTCTTTCTTTTTCTTTCTTTTCTTTTTAATAACAATTGCTCCCGAACTCCGAATCGCATGAAACCAAATTTGTTTGGAAGATAACAACAAATGCTATCTAATAGAAAGTGAAAACCCAAGAATCTGTAGGAGGGGATTTTATCATGAATATAAAAGGTAGAACCTTATATCATGAATAACCGGTAAAATCACCCAACATCGAAAACGCAATAGAAGATGCATGTGAACTCCGTTTCGATGAACTTGGGCTTGTTGTAAAGCTAGCAACAAGCTCAAGAACCTCACACCGAGAAATACCAAGAAGCAATAAGAATATGCAACGCATGCAAGGATTGAGCTCCCTAAGACGATGTGATCAAGTTACCCAACCGAAAGCCCTCTTAATAGTGCGGCTATCTATCCTATAATCCGGTCTCCCAACATCCACCTTGAGACCGGTAAAGGGAAAACCTAGCAAGGCCATACCTTTGCCTTGCGCATCCCGCTTGATCTTGATGATAACTCTTCAAGCTTCACTCAAGCCGGAATGCCTCACTTGACCAATGTTGCTTCGTGAAGACTCACAAATGCTCCCCATACACTATGATGGGAAAGCTCCATTGATACACATCTTCACTAGTCCATTATCACCAAATGGATGGCAAGCTTCAAGTATGTGATTCACTTGAGATGCTCATCTTGAACTTGCCCAACTCAAACTTGTATCTTCACATACTCACATAAGATAGAGCATGGCTAATATTGAGTTCCACATAAGAACTCCATCTTCATTTCTTCTTATTGATCATGTCACATGTATATATCTTCATACGATGATCTTGATGCCAATACACAAGGTATACCTTTATCTTCATGGCATCCATACTTGAATCCAACACATGGAGAGCAAGTAGTACCTATGGAATATTCCTTCATATAAACTCAATGAAAACATTAGTTCATAGGGGTTGTCATTGATTACCAAAACCACACATAGGGGCAATATACCCTTACAAAAATGCTATCCCTTGGAAGAAGATTGATTCTCATTAATTCAGTACTCACCAATATGGTGTTGTATATGATATCCTTCTTCATATTGCCAAAAGGTGTATTACACAAGCTCGATTATTATAGATCGAGATTTTTTTGGCAAGGGGATAGTGAAAAAAAGAAATATCGACTGGTCAAATGGTCTATCGTATGCCGACCTAAAGATATGGGTGGGCTAGGAGTTCATGATCTTGAAGTCAAGAACTCAGCCTTATTAGGTAAGTGGCTTTTTAAGCTACTTACCGAAGATGGCGTATGGCAGACCATGCTTAGAAGAAAGTACATCGACGATAAAGCGCTATCCCAAATCCTTTGGAAACCGGGAGATTCGCATTTTTGGGCTGGCCTAATGGCAACGAAGAAATTTTTCTTCAGATATGGTACTTTCATTATTAAGGATGGATCGCAGATACGGTTTTGGGAGGATACATGGCTAGGGAATAGGCCTCTCTCTGAACAATATCCAGCGTTATATAGCATTGTGCGTCGCAAAAGTGATACCATTGCATTAGTAATGGCAACCTCACCTCCAACTGTGACGTTTAGACGAGATTTAATCGGTCCGAGACTTCATGCATGGAATGCCTTACTGTTGCGTTTGGAATCCATCCAGTTGTCTGAAGGGCAAGATGAATTTCGTTGGAACTTACAATCCAATGGAAAATTCTCTGTAAGTTCATTGTACAATGCCATTATCCAACCGGTAATACCAGTTGATAAAAACAAGAAGATTTGGAAGATGAAGATACCGCTCAAAATTAAGATTTTTGGCTGGTATTTGCGTCGAGGAGTAATCCTAAACAAAGATAATCTTGTCAAACGCAATTGGCATGGGAGTTCGCACTGTGTTTTCTGTCAACACGACGAGACGATTAAACACTTGTTCTTCCAGTGTCGCTTTGCCAGATCTATATGGTCATGCATCCAAGTAGCTTCTGATCTGTATCCCCCGACTAGTGTGGCCAACATCTTCGGTAATTGGCTTCATGGGATCGATCACAGATTTAGAACGTTTATTCGGGTGGGGGCGCTTGCCATTATATGGTCGCTATGGTGTGTAGAAATGACAAAGTCTTTAATGATAAGAATTGTTCTCTCTTGCAGGTTATCTACAGGTGTACCGCTACTCTCCGTTCCGTACCGCAAAGGTGGAGAACCGCGACCTGTTTACGGAGGTCTGTACACGGTTGGAGGACACGGCGAGGGATAGATTTTCCCTACATGGGTGACAGCATAATCTACGGATTGAGCCTCCGCCTTCACCTTAGATGTTTTTACATTCACATTTTTTAGCACTCCAGATTATTGAGACTATTTGAACGGCTGTGTGCATCTTAGCTATGCAGAGATCGGGTGTAATTGCTTATTACAAGTAATAAAGCGCTCATTATCAAAAAAAAAAAGTGTTTTCAGAGGTGTCTCCACAACCCAATCATACCATAACGTGGGTTTCTTGGCATTGAGCACACAATAGTTAGAGGCAAAATCAAACCAGCCTTTGATTATGTGTGAAGCTTTCCAAAATTGGGATCCACCTCCAGCGTCATACTAGAAAAAGCCTTCCTGTACTTGCGTCTCAGAATCTTACAACTTAGTTCAGGATCACCACTTTTCTAATTTAAATATAAATAAATATTTCTCACCCAACTCTCACTTGCCTCCCACTTAACCATGTTGTACTTTTTTTGTTTCCCCTGTTTGTCCTCGGAAATACAGAATCTAGTCATATTCATTCTACTCCTATAATACATACTGCCAGGTCGAAGATAAAACCCCATATCGGAGGTGAGGATGTTTTGCAAAAGATAGTCGATTGCTAAAATTATTTTCATACATTCCTTTTCATCTTCTTTGCCACAAAACTTAAATATAAGCCATTATTCTTTCATTTGAAATGCGGAATATGTTGGGGAAGTATGGTGGTCCTCAGAAATTTGAAACCATTCTAGTTTGACCACTAGTACAAAAAAACTTTTAAATAGATGCAAAACCATAATTGATTTAGTAAACGTTGAGTTAAATTTCAAGTTCAAATCCAATTCTTTTACAGAGAGTTGTGAAGGTAGAATACTTTGACATGCCTTATTTCAAATAGAATTCATGTTCAGCCGAACGAGATTAGTCACTAGAATAGAATCATATCTTTGATTGTCTCTAAAAAAATTTTTTGCTTCATTTTTTCGATGGTATAGATTTCTTTTTACAAGTCAGTGTTATAGATGGTCATTGCTACAGGACATCGTTATTTTCTGGCATTTGCTGAAACACACCGCTCGATTGTGTCTTTGCCAGGTACCATTACAATTTTGTGGCATATTTGCCACAACACACCACCTAACTAAAAACGGAAAGTTTTGCACTTTTGCCTAGGATGACTAGTTTTGAAGACAAAGGGCAAAACTTTCCATTTTTAGCCAGGTGGTGTGTTCTGGCAAATGTGTCATAGAATTATAATGGTACCTAGCAAAGACATAATCGGGTGGTGTGTTTCAGCAAATGCCCAAAAATAACGGTGTCCTGTGGTAAATTTTCCCTTGAGTTAATTCCAACATGCCTAAAGGGACCTTATTATACTAAAGCAAAAATATGTGAAAGAAAACAGAAAAGGAAGAGTACTTCGGTTTTCTTGATTGTCGATAGTGATATCAACTCCATTCCAATGAATAAGATTTAAAAAACATCTGAAAAAACAAACTATGCAAAATCTGATCAATTTTTTAGAATAAATTATGAACATGTAAAATACAAAATCAATATTAGTAGATATATGGTATGTCATGAAAATATTTTCATATTATATCGATATAATTTTAAATTTATTAACATTTGTCCTAAAACTTTGTCAAATTTACTTAGTTTATTTTTATTTTAAATATAGGCTTTACATTCATTAAAAGTGAGTACATTTTTAACAAATTTCGGACATGGGCCAGGGCGGGCCTCTTTATATCGGGCCCAAATACCAAATATGGGGCCAGCGGCCAGCCATTGAGTAGCCCTAAACCCAAATTCTGACATTCGGCCGCCGCTCGCCGCTCGCCTCTCGCCGCTGACCTTTTCCGCCCCGCTCACCGCCGCCGTGACGCCATGATTCGCCACCTCCGGACGCGCGTCCTTCCTCTCTTCCCCAGCTACCCGCCATCCCATGCCACCGCCGCCCACCTCATTCCTTTCCACTGCCTCCTCTCCACCACCGCATCCATCTTCCTCAAATCCTTCTCCGTCCAGAAATTCCTCGTCACAGACTGCGGCCTCACCCCAGAGCAAGCCCTCAAGGCTTCCAAAAGGCTCAACCGCCTCACTTCTCTCTCCAGGCCTCGGGCCAACGTGGCTTTCTTCTCGGCCAAGGGCGTCCCCCGCGCCGACATCGCCGCCGCTGTGGCCGCCGACCCGCTCATCCTGTCCGCCACCGTGGAGAGGGTCCTCGGCCCCCGCTTCGCCGAGCTCACCGACATCGGCCTCTCGCCTTCGCAGATCGCGACCGTCCTCTCCATCCGCCGCACGAGGGCTGTCCGCGGCAACATCCAGTTCTGGCTCCAAACCCTGGGCACCTACGACGAGGTGCTCCTTCTCGCCAAGTCAAACCGCGAGCTTCTCAGCGCCAGCATCGAGAAGGTGATCAAGCCGAACATCAACACCATCCAGGAGTGCGGGGTAAGTGCTTGCGAGATTGCCAGGGTAAGCATGTACTCCAGTCGGCTGTTCACGGTCAAACGGGAGATTCTCCTGGGCGCCATCGCGCAGGTGGAGGAGTTAGGTGCGGTGCGGGGCTCGAGGATGTTCCGACGCGCACTCGCCGCACTCTCCTTCATGAGCAAGAACGTCCTCGACGGGAAAGTGCAGCTGTTTCGGGAGCTGGGGTTTTCACAGGATGATATATTGATGATTGCCAAGAAGGCGCCGCCTGTCCTGGCAAAGTCTGACGAAAAGATACAGCAAGCTTTGGAGTTCTTGATGAAGAATATTGGTCTGCAGGCACCGTACATTGCCCAAAGGCCAGTGCTGATCATGTATAGCGTTAAGAAGCGGTTGATGCCCCGACAATCCTTGCTCAAGCTTCTCAGGGAGAAGGGATTACTGAATGTGGAGTGGGATTACTATACCACAGCCTCGATGGCTGAAAATAAGTTTGTAAAGAAGTTTGTGGATCCTTATAAGAATAGCGTTCCAGGCCTCGCTGATGATTATGCCTCTCGATGTCTTGGGAAAGCACCAGATGGAGATGCTTTGCCATAAGACTGAAACTGTGGTGTCCAAGAATCTGCTCATTTTGAGACTGTCTGAGGAGTTCTTTAGGTTGCAAGATTGAGTTCCTCATCAATGAGATCTGTTTGGAGCCCGAGCACACTGGATTTTGGCAGAAAAAAAACTGTGCTATTAGTTGCTCGTTCCCTGGCATCATGTCGTGAAGATCACTCTGGCAGTGGGATTGCTGAACAACTTTCGTTTTTGCGCGTTAGTTGCTCGTTCTGAGGAGACTATTAAATCAAAGTTCATTAACTGTCAAACGGACAGTGTCCCTGGGCTCGCTGATACACATTAGTATGATGCCCCCAAGTTCAATTTTGACATCTTAACATAAGATTTTATATCCTTGGTGTACTTGATGTTTAGATGGTAACTCTGCAGCTTCTGCCCATTAGCATCTGTCCATGTCACAAACACTCTTAGTTCTTAGTCTCAGCAATTGAAAAACTAGTGATCTGATTTTTCACAATCCATGTTTTTTTGGTTGAGAAAATGCTAAGTCATATGACAATTAATGATAGCCTGGATCTTCCTCAGTTGATCTCCGCTGCAAGATGCAACTTTGGAAGACCTTTCTTCTTCGAAGCGTTTGCCACTGCTTGTTGGGAGATTTGGAAGCATAGGAACTCTCTCATTTTTGATAATGTAACACCTTCCATTAGTGCTTGGTCCTTTTCTTTTAAAAGAGACATCTTCCTTCTTTCTTACAGAATGAAGGACGACCTGAAATCTCCCCTCTTGGCCTGGCTAGACGCTCTGTAGTTTGTTTGGGCTATGCCCTGGGCTAAGTCCTCCTTTTCTACATTCCTTTCTTCTTTCTTGTACATGTTTTCTCTTTTAATAAAATTTTAATGCTCACAGTTTATGTTCAGTTTTTGGGTATGTATGAAGGAACTGGATTCTCTTATTTTGGTTCCTTTTTGCTTGTCTCTCACTAGTCACTATTTATCCCTGCCACTCCGATCTAGGTTACGCTTAAGTTGAAATGTTGCTTTAGAGATTTGTCATTGTTATGGTGATTTCTTCAACTGCCCCTTTTCTCTCACTGTATTTCTGTTTGGACTTATGTTTACATAGCTGACTAGTCACTGCTGTTTTCGAGGCTTTGCCATCTGTCTTCAGCCAATGGACCACTTCCATCTCAACTGTTGTTTAATTGGTCCATTGCTCCATTGAGGCTTTTGACTAGTTTGATTTTACATAGTGGCCAAAGTCACTAAGCAGAAGGATTTTTTTAACCAAGCAATTCTGTTAGTTTTACTGTAACCAAAATTTCATGCTTGTTTATGAATATAATTTTGTGGCTCGAGGTATTCTTTGGAGGCTGGAGTCTGGGCACCAACTTGAGAGCTCCAGTAACAATTCTGTCTTACGAAGCTTACAGGAGAATGTCTACATAACAAAATTGATTATGTGCATAAGAAGAAATTCTTGCGATCGCGAAGTGACAAAACTTCCTCCATGCTACTAAAGTGATTCACTCCTAGTTTTGGCTTATTTTTCTCCGCTATAATAAGCATAGAAGATATGAAACTTCTATTGAATTAGTACAATGTAAGGTTGTTTTTGTTTTTGCAGACTTTGATGCATTATTCATTGATATTAGGTTGTTTGTAAATACGTTGGATCAACTTGAACCTAAGCAAATAGGGTGTACTCATTTGCTATTTGGTTAAATGCTTGCCATCAATAAAGTTGCTTCATCCAGCAGAAATAAATGTGGCATATATTTATGTGTTAGGAACTATTGCCATGAAGTTGCTTCATCTCATTGCATTTTATCGGCTTGTGTCGTTTAAATTTTGCCACATGCAGTCCTCTCTGCTAGTCAATTCTGATGGTTCTGATTTGCTATACCCGTATCATCAGCTTGCATGCCTTTGGCATGATTGCATGCCAGTTGTCATATGCTTAACTTTGTATAGAACTGGAGACCGGAGATATGACACTCACCCCCATCTAGCCGCTGATAGGGTCTAATTTGCCATACCGTGCATTTTGATTTGTGACATCTCACATAATATGTGGACTAACTTGTGAAGTTAACTAAAACTTCTGCATTTTATAAATCACATTCTCTTTATGTACGTGTATTATAAGGCTCGTGTTGTCATAAAATAGTAAATTGTTACTACCCCATTCCAAAAAAAACAAGGATATAAATTTAGTAAAAGTCAATACTTACTAATTTTGGCCATATATATATAGAAGAAAATATCAGCATCTATAATATTGGATAAATACAGTATGGAAATATATTTTATGGTGGATCTATCTATATTGATTTAGTATTGCAGATGTTATATTTATTTCCATAAATTTTGCCGAAGTTAGAAAACGTTGACTTTTGAATACGCCTTACTTTTTGGAACAGAGAGTATATGGAAAGCTTTTCATACTAACAAGCTTGTCTGTTTTGGTGTTTCCAAGCAATCATGTATGTATGACTGCAGACCCTAATCATATCTCCTGTGTCAGCTAACTATTGTTATTCAGCAAGCTTTTATGTTCTTATCGGAGTTAGTTCAGATTTCAGCTTTCTATGTATGTTTTTATCTGATCTCTCATTTATTTAGGGTTTCAGCTTTCGATTCAGTCGGGAAAGTCACAATAATTCGTACCTAAAAAGTTTGTGATTTTGTCCGATCTCTCATTTATGTATGAAGTTTCATAATCACGGTGGAATCTTGGACATATAAGGTCAAGATTACATCTGAAGGTATACTGAGCATGTACATCAGTACATGTCACTCCATAAAGTGCTCTTTTGAGATTTACTTTTGTGCATGTTCGACATGGAATTTTCTTGAACATGGAGCTGTAGTTTGTTCATAGTGCATCAACCATTGTGATCATTTTGTGAACTTTGTGCAACTCTTCTACATTTACGGTCAAATCAAAATTGATGATCAGAATTAGATGGCAAGTTAGGACATTAGCAACTGCATACTCACACATTCACACCATGATCAACTTAATTCAACACTTGATTGCAACATCAAAGCAGACCACTGGCACTCTAGTGGTTGCGCACTCAGGATGGGGGTGGGTGCCATAGACACCGCTAACATGCGGGAGTTCCATGGTACCAGTTTGATGCCAGGTTGATCATATTAGGATTTCAAGTATGGGTATGGTGCCCATCTGACTCTAGTGATGGCCTGATGGGCGCTCAAAGGATCTACTTGGTCGCACATTCTAGCTGTAAAACTATTCCTAGTTCCTTGCAAGCCTGGACAACTCATTTGCTTAACAAGACCGGTGCTGTTTGAATATATGGGCGATCTCTGGTCAATATCATTGGAGAGACTAGAACCGGAAAAGTATTGGAATGGTCCTATGTTCACACGGTGGAAATTGTTATCGTAAAGCCCACTTATGTAATACTCCCTTCTAATCAGTTTGATTTGCTACCTTTGCCTTTATTACATAATCATTTTTTTTCATCTGTCATAAACTCCAATGTCCTACATATATTTGCAGCTCGATTTTTTTGTGTAACTTGGGTGAAAATCTGGATCGGAGAAAGTAGCATTCGGTGTGAAAAGTCTCCGTCTTTTGTGCTTTTATTCGATCTCTAGGATGCATGTGGATGCTGGTTTTAGTGGAATCTAGGGCATTAAAGTCTTTTTTGAAACGAGGGCAAAAGCATTGCCCTTTTTGGCTAATTAAGATAGGAGTTTTACAACCGTAAACATAACCTTATTGCAACACACTCTACTCTCCGGGAATTAAGTTACTCATACGGTTGCCTCCCGCCAACACCCAAAGCCTCTACTCCCATTTAATTTTATCAAGGATGACCAAAGGAGGGGCATGCTTCTGCTTGAATACTAAAGCATTTCTTTCATTTCCTAAGAAGCAAGAAGAGTTATGGTGGCCTCATCCTTGAGTTTCGTCATGATGTTCCACCATAAGGTGGATGAAGTGACCAAGCCATTCTTTGATGAGACCCCTAAGCCTTATAGTGTAGCGGCAATTGACAAAAAAGTGATCCACCGACTTCATGGTGCGCATGCATAGAGGGCAAGCCCCACAATTCGCCCAGCCACGTTTCTCCAAACGGTCATCGGTCCAAAGCCTATTTTGGATGGCAAGCTAAACAAAGAACTTCATCTTAGGGGGCGACCAAATCTTTCAAACCGAAGAGCTAACGGGCGAAGAGGTTGCGCCAAAAAAATAAGACTTATAAGCGGATTTGGAGGAGTATTGGCCATCCTCGATGAGATTCCAAGAGATCTCATTCGGCATTCCAACATGAATGTTGGTGTCCCTAAGAAACATCCAAAGAGTGATGGCCGCAGGGTCACCATGTGACATCAAAGTTGGAAGCACAAGGATAAATCTAAATATGTATTGAGCATATGTATACGCCACTCCACGAAGTGCTCTTTTGAACTTAATTTTGTGCATGCTCTACATAAGATCTCCACGGTTGATGATCAATAATATATGTGCTAACAAAGCTACGCCCGTATGTTAACAACCGTGGGAAACTGCATAATCACACATTCACAACACCGACAACTTGCTTCAGCACTGGTGTGGTTAGCAATGTTGACACGGATCATTGGCGGTCATCGCTCAGAATGGGGATGCATCCCATTGACACCGCTAACACCCCGGAGCCCCATGGTAGATGGTACAATATCGGGATGGCAAGTAAGGACATGTTGCTGTCACAACCGACATGATGACTGTGCCAGGATCAGGTGAGCAGGGAGCTACCATCGACCCTGGCTGACAAGTGGGACACTATTATAAAGGTGGGGCTTCCTTGTCAGTGTGAGTATGGGTGAGTTGTTGAGTTGGAAAGCTATCGTGAGTTGTGGGCGTAATTATAAGCCCAGTGTCGTCTGTAATTGAACAATCAATTGAGAAATAGAAATCTGAATCCCCCGTCCTCTTCTCTGCTCCCTGCCCTCTTCTTCTGTATCCCTTTCCCCTTCAGATCCGGCGATCCGGCCGGCGTTACAGTGGTATCAGAGACTTGTCGATCCTCACCTCGTGGTGGTGGGTGTGCTACGCCTCGGCAGCGCTGTAATTCCCCTTCCCTTGGTCGAATTTCATCGTGGCGGCGAAGAAGCAGGGCGTGTGGGAGCGCGGTTTTGCTGACGTCAAGCAAACCATGGAGGATCTCGTCACCAAGCTCACCGATCGCCTTGACGCCATGAACTCGGAGTTCAAGGACTCCTTCCGGGACGTCATGGGCACGCTCAAGTCGCAGGACGATAAAATCGAAGTCCTACGCCAGAAGACCGAGCTGCTCGAGAACTCGTTGCAGAACGTTCGAGCAGATGCGGCGGGGAACAAGGGCTCCTTCCACACGGCGCCGACATCACCAACCGAGACCGTCGACAAGGGCGGCGGCATCCTTCCTCGCCCCTCTCGTCCCCCTCCTCCGGTATTACCGCATCTCAACATCCCTGTGTTTGTTGCTCAGGGACGGGAACAAAATTTGGAGGTTCAAAGTGGTGGGGAACGCCGTGGATGGGTTCCGAAGATGGATTTCCCTAAATTCAATGGATCTCGGCCATCAATTTGGGTCGATCAGTGCCTAGCCTTCTTCAGTCTGTATCAGGTGGCTGAACAACTTTGGGTGACGGCAGCAACAATCAACATGATTGATAACGCTGCCCTTTGGCTTCAGGCTTACAAGACAGAACATGCATTAGGCAGTTGGGATCAGTTTGTGACGGCAATTATGGCTGAATTTGATACAGATGAGCATGAGCGCATACTGTATGCACTGATTCATATCCGTCAAACAGGTTCTGTTGATGATTATTGGAGTGAATTTAGTGAACTCAAGTACCGCTTGCGTGTTCATGATCCAGCAGCGAGTGAGAAATCATTGGTACAACAATTTCTCCATGGTCTCCGAGATGACATACGTGCTGGTGTGGAATTACATGCTCCAGTTTCAGTTGCACAAGCTGCTGCACTTGCTCGCAAGCAGGAAGCTATCCTAGAACGTGCTCATCGTCCAGTGCCTCATGCTGCAATCCCACACCGCCTTCCAGCTCCAGCTCCTCGTCGAGATGGCCAGCCGCCACCGGCTCGTACCATTACAAGTGATAATTGGCGTGCTCGGCAGCTCAAAGAATATCGCCGCGCCAATAATTTGTGCTACGGTTGCGGCGACAAGTACACGCCAGGGCATGCCTGTGCACCTCGGCCACCTCCTGCACAGGGTGCAGCTCACATTCATGCTATGATTGGTGAAGATGGTGGAAACATCTTGTCTGATGAAACTCTGAATCAACTCCTAGCAGAAGAAACCGTGCCATCACCGGATTGCACTTTATCCTTGCATGCTATGTATGGTGATCGATCAGCTAACACAATTCGCCTTCGAGCAATGAGTGGTCCTCAGGCATTGTTAATGTTGGTTGACAGTGGATCCACACACAGTTTCCTCAGTACAGATATGGCAAAGCGTCTGGGGTGTGTCACTGTCAAGATCTCCCCAATACAGGTCAAAGTAGCAGGGGGAGGCCTATTGCAGTGTGACAAAATGGTCAGGAATTTTCAGTGGTCAATCAAAACTCATTCCTTCACAGCCGATCTGAGAGTGGTAGATCTGGGTGGTTATGATGCAGTCCTTGGAGTCGATTGGCTTGCACCTTTTGGTGATACTGTGTGCAATTGGCAAGCGCAGACAATGAATTTTCAGCATCATGGTAAGACTGTGTACTTGGAAGGCATCAAGGACACAACTCAGTGTGTTGCTACTGAAGCCTCTCCTGAACAATTATCAAATTGGTATTCTGGTAATGATATTTGGGCTACTGCTCTTGTTACTGCAACACAATCAGTGGAATCCAACACAGTACCTCCTGAAGTGAAAATTGTTCTGCAGCAGTATGACTCTGTTTTTGGTGAACCTACAGAGCTTCCTCCACATAGAACATATGACCACAATATTCCGTTGACTGCCGCAGCCCATCCGTTCAATCTACGCCCATATCGCTATACACCATTGCAAAAAGATGAAATTGAGCGTCAAGTGGCTGCAATGATCAAGGCAGGGATCATTGTTCCCAGTGCAAGTCCATTTGCATCACCGGTTCTTTTGGTGAAAAAGAAAGACGGGAGTTGGCGTTTTTGTGTGGATTACCGCAGACTCAATTCACTCACAGTTAAGAACAAATTTCCTCTTCCTGTGATCGACGAGCTTCTAGATGAACTTGCAGGCACTCGCTATTTCTCCAAACTGGATCTGCGAGCAGGCTATCACCAAATCCGCATGTGCCCAGATGATGAAGTTAAAACGGCCTTCAAAACTCACCACGGGCATTTTCATTTCCGTGTGATGCCATTCGGACTGACGAATGCGCCTGCGACATTTCAGTGTCTGATGAATTCAATTTTTGCTCCACAAATTCGCAAATATGTCCTGGTGTTTGTCGATGATATCTTGGTGTATAGCCGCTCACTTGAAGAGCATGTTCAACACTTAATCACAGTGTTTCAGACCTTGGCTCGCCATCAGCTGTTTGTCAAAAGATCAAAATGCTCGTTCGCGCAACAATCTATAGAATACCTCGGCCATATTATTTCTGCCCAGGGCGTGGCAACAGACCCAGCTAAAACAGCAGCAATGGTTCAGTGGCCACGACCAACTACAATCACTGAATTGCGTGGTTTCCTCGGTCTCACGGGTTATTACCGCAAATTTGTTCGCAATTATGGTCTTATGGCAAAACCATTGACCAGTTTACTGAAGAAGAAATCCTTTATCTGGACGGAGGCGGCCAGTACAGCTTTTGATCAACTCAAGACCGCCATGACGACTACACCTGTGCTAGCTCTTCCGGATTTCACCATCCCATTTGAAGTGGAGACAGATGCTTGTGATTATGGTATTGGCGCAGTTCTTATGCAGCAGGGCCATCCGGTGGCCTATCTCAGTAAAGCATTGGGTGAAGCTAATAAGAAACTCTCTATATACGAAAAAGAGTTTCTAGCTGTCATGTTAGCTGTGGATAAATGGCGGTCCTACCTGCAGCGTGGCCCGTTTGTGATCAAAACGGACCACCGTAGTTTGTGTCATCTCGAGGACCAGCAGCTGCACACTGATTTGCAGCGTCGTGCAATGACAAAGCTGGTTGGCTTGCAATTCAACTTCCAGTACAAAAAAGGAGCTGAGAACACAGCTGCTGATGCTCTGTCTCGCACCGGCCCTCTGTTTGCTACTTGTGCCATCTCAGAGTGTGCCCCACAATGGGTCCAGGAGGTGATTCACTCGTATGATCTCGATACTGAAGCTACTACCATGCGAGCTGAACTTGCCATCGCTCCTGATCCAGTGAAGGGGCTCAGTTTGGACAATGGCCTTATTAAACGACAAGGACAAGTCTGGGTGGGAGCAAATGCAGGCTTGCGCACAAAACTAATATATGCACTCCATGCAAGCGCTCTAGGTGGTCATTCGGGAATTCAAGCAACTTATCAAAGAATCAAAAGATCATTCTATTGGCCAGGTCTCAAGAAAGATGTGGAAAATCTAGTTAAACAGTGTGAAATCTGTCAGAGAGCAAAGCATGAGCTCCTTCCACCTGCAGGTAAATTACAACCCTTGCCCATACCTAAAGGTCCTTGGCAGGATATCTCTTTGGATTTTATTGAAGGCCTTCCTGGCTCTGATTCCTTCAATTGCATCTTGGTCATAGTGGACCGTTTCACAAAATATGCTCATTTCGTTCCTTTGAAACACCCATTCACCGCTCAATCAGTTGCAAACAAATTTTTGGACACAGTGGTTAAATTGCATGGCCCTCCCATGTCAATTGTTTCTGATCGTGACAAAGTGTTTACCAGTAATTTTTGGCAAGATTTGTTCAAGCTAATGCATACCGAGCTCAACATGTCCACTGCTTATCATCCTCAGTCTGATGGTCAGACTGAGCGGGTAAATCAAAGCTTGGAAATGTATCTTAGATGTTCAGTTCATGATCGTCCTAAGAAATGGGCAGCGTGGCTCCCTCTGGCAGAGTATTGGTATAATACCTCTCATCACTCTTCTCTTGGGTGCTCTCCCTTCCAAGCTCTCTATGGTTATGCTCCCAATGAGGCCTTAGTTCCTGTCACCACACCCGCTCCTACTACTGATGCTGCTCAATTGCTGGCTGATCGTCAACAACAAATGCTTCTTTTGCGTGTGAATTTGGAGAGAGCCCAGGCAAGAATGAAGCTATATGCAGATAAACATCGAACTGAACGCCAGTTCATGGTGGGGGAAAAAGTTTGGCTAAGGTTGCAGCCCTATGTTCAGAGTTCAGTGGCTAGTCGACCATTTCCAAAACTTGCTCACAAATTCTATGGTCCCTACCAGATCATAAGGCGTGTTGGTACGGTGGCTTATGAATTGAAACTGCCGGATGGGTGTCAGGTCCACCCCGTCTTCCATGTTTCACAACTCAAACCATTCGTTGCTGATTATACACCCGAGTTTGTGGCTGATGCACCAACGGAACCAGACTGGGATGCCATGATTGAGCCTGTTTCTATCTTAGAACGTCGCATGGTTCGCAAGGGCAATACTGCTGCTGTTCAGCTCAAGGTTTCTTGGACAGGCCTACCTGAAGCATCTGCGACCTGGGAGGATTATGCACTCATGAGGCAGCGCTTTCCGAATTGGGATGCTTGGGGACAAGCATCATCTTCAGGGGCGGCTACTGTCACAACCGACATGATGACTGTGCCAGGATCAGGTGAGCAGGGAGCTACCATCGACCCTGGCTGACAAGTGGGACACTATTATAAAGGTGGGGCTTCCTTGTCAGTGTGAGTATGGGTGAGTTGTTGAGTTGGAAAGCTATCGTGAGTTGTGGGCGTAATTATAAGCCCAGTGTCGTCTGTAATTGAACAATCAATTGAGAAATAGAAATCTGAATCCCCCGTCCTCTTCTCTGCTCCCTGCCCTCTTCTTCTGTATCCCTTTCCCCTTCAGATCCGGCGATCCGGCCGGCGTTACAGTTGCCCATCAGATTCCAGATGTCTATGCTGAAGAGAAGATATCACTTCCATACCGTGAACACCTTGATGTATGATGATTCCCGGTGCCTTCCAAGCTTACACAAATCGTGTACTTACAACATGATCTATACTCTCTGAAAATATGGGCGATCTTGTCACCATCGCTGGAGCAACTAGAAGGAAGAGATTTGGAATGGACCTAGCTATGCTTATGTGTTGGGCATTGTTGCCGTGGAAATGCTTCACTGCAATGTATTTTATCCGCTTGTGCTAGTGCTCGCTTCTTCATTTTCAGCACCTGTGGTACTATTTCTACTGTGTTTTGATCTTGTATCTTTGACTTTATTGTACAACTATATATTTTCATCTACCATATACTATGTAGGCTCACATGCATTTGATAAGTTTGCACGCTGGTTGTCATGTGCTAAATTTGGTAAAGATCTTGAGAGCAGCCGACTAATGATCACGACATTAGCACCCTCGTCTAACTGTTGGTAGGCCTGATCTCTGATTTGATTAGAGACGCTTCGAAGCTTTAGCTTCTGTCTTCCGACTAAAGCACTGCTTAACTATGAACCAATCCATGCTATCTCTTTTTATAGACAAGATTTGATTTTACTCCTAAAAGCTACTCCCTAACGTACAAGCTTTAATTGCAAAGGAAATAACTTGGTGGACATGGGTTTGTGGATCCTTTATGAAAAGAAAAATGGGTAAAAATACTAAATAAAAATTGGCATAAGTCATGCATGTAAAGAATATATGCATGTCAAGTTTGAGACTAAAATAAAAAATCATGTAACTTGTCTGAAAAATATCCAAGTAATAATAAAGCACTAGATTTTTACAGTTCAAAGAAATAAAAGTTCCATTTTTGTTTTTGTGTAGGCCATCTACAATCGTATTTTAAAAATGTAAAAGTAAGTATCAAGCTAATATTTATGTGCCGTGATTTATTTCAAATTTTCTTAAAAACTTTTGAATACCATTATTGAGATTCTTTGAGAAACAAGTCCACCTAGACCCATGTTCTTCGGGCTACCTATTTTTGGCCATCTCTATCTCTATTTTATTTTTATTTGTACCTCTAGCTTCATATAAATACATTACATTCTTATTTAATCTGATTAGGTAGATCCCCGTGTTACCATTCTGCATGATGCAGTTCACATTAATACTAATTTCAAACTTGAGCTGAGGTTTTACCAGGTTGTCTCAGCAATAACTTTGAACTTGAGCCGACTGTTGTGCATGGTAACAAAAAGATAGTCTCCAAGCATAGATTTTACCCCGTTGATTGGAGCTGGCATGCACTCCGGTTTGAAAATCCATTACTTCATTGGGCTATGTTGTTGTGAACTTGACGACTTTTTTTGATTTGGAGAAAATTGTACAGGATAACGATGGAATTGGGTTGATTTGATGGTCGTATAGCTCGGGAAAATATGGCTCGTTTTGGCATTTATACAGATAAAATAAGCACCTGCCTATTTTTCTTTTCGATCTTGCGCCAACATCGAATTTGGGCTTCCCGTAGCCGCGTAGGCATCTTCTTTCCCAGACGCGATCATCGTTTCTCTTTGCCACAAACAATCAACTACTTTGATTTTGACTCTTAGGTCAGTTTGGGTTCGATAATTTGGTTTCGAAGCACATTTTTTACCTATCTAATTTAGAATTTAATGGTTTATGCCGTGTGGCGGCAACTTAAGTTTTATCCCCCTTCTTTCTCTCTCTCATTGTTGATTTTGGCGTCAACAGCGGGAGTGGTCGTGGTGATGGCTGGTTTTTTTTTTTTTTGGCTTCCGTCCTCTAAATTTTAAGATGAGATATGTTAGGTATCTGCTATAGTAGCTCTAAGATTTTGCAGGGTTCGGCACTCACAGCATCTTCATTGTTGAAGCACATTTTGAATTTCCAGTTTTTTCAGTATAAACTTTAAACCCTAAAGCAGTTTTTCCACTTGTGTATGAAGAATCCAACACTTTTTGTTTGAAGTAAATGACAAAAGTACCCCCCTGAATCGGTAGTAAATTAACTAGCCAGTCTCGACCTAAACACACCGAACCGGCTCTACCCGTCATCAACCCTACCACAGATCCCGCCGACAGCCAGCATTCCGCCGCCGCCGCCGCCGCCATGCTCCGCCTCCAAAATCGGCTGTTCCCTCTCCTCCGCCACGACAGCGCCTCCCCTCTCCACGCCTCCACCCTCACTACCCTCCACCGCCACCTCTCCGCCGCCGCGTCCAGCTCCGACGGCTCCCCTTTTTCCGTCGAGGACTACCTCACCACCACCTGCGGCCTCACCCGCGCGCAAACCCTCAAGGCTTCCAGGTTCCTCTCCCACCTCAAGTCCCCCTCCAACCCCGACGCCGTCCGCGACTTCCTCTCGGACGTCGGCCTCTCCAGCTCCGACATCGCCTCCGTCGTCGCCGCCGACCCGCGGTTCCTCTGCTCCAGCGTGGACGAGACCCTCGCCCCCCGCGTCGCCAAGCTCCTCGACCTCGGGCTATCCCCTTCCAATATCGCGCGCCTCATCTTGATCGCCGCCCCCGCGGTTCGCTCCTGCGACGTCGCCAGCAGGCTCCAGTTCTGGATCCCACTGTTCGGCTCCTTCGACGACTTCATCCAGGCCGTCTCAGGGGGTGCTTTGGGAGGTGGTGCCCTCCTAAGGCGTGACATTGACATGGTGGTTAAGCCCAACGTTGAGCTACTTCTCAAGTGCGGCTTAACTGTTCGTGATCTCGCCAAGACTGGCCTCAGTGGGACGTGGGCGCTTGTCTGCAAACCAGACAAACTCAAGGAGCTGGTTGCACGCGCAGAGGAGCTCGGAGTGCAACGTGGCTCCGGCCAGTTCATGTATGCGCTCGCCACCGTCTCCTGCGTAAACCGAGAGAAGATTGCTGCAAGAATGGAGTTACTCAAGAAGACACTTGGCTGCTCTGATGGAGTGGTGCAAATTGCGATCGTCAGGCACCCAAGCATCTTAAGAGCATCCGAGGACAACCTGCGCAGCACCGTAGAGTTCCTCGTCACCAAGGTCGGTCTCGAGCCAGAGTACATCGTGCGCAGGCCTGCACTCATCAGTTACAGCCTGAATGCGAGGCTGGTGCCTCGGTATATTGTCATGAAGATACTGCAGGGCAAGGGGCTTCTTAGTTCTGACTATTGCTCAATCGTTGTTGCGAAGGAGACGTATTTCGTTTCAAGATTCATCGACCATTACAAGGAGAGTGTTCCTGAGCTCGCAGATGTGTATGCTGCAGCTCGTGCAGGGAAAATACCCTCTCACCTCCAACCTTGACAGGTTTCTACGGATATTGAAGGTTCATATAGTTTTCATGTTCACAGTCATCTACATAGCACTGCTGTTGTTTCTTGATGCTCTCTTGATTTAGTATTGTGACTCAAACAGGGCTGCTGCTGATTTTATTGGCTATACCATGACAAATTCCATTTGCTGCACTAATATGGAACAGTGGAAATTCTGATTTTGTTGCCCATTTCTTACAGTTTTATTGCCTGATACTAGTATCTATGAAGCGATTAAATTGGGGAAAGTTGTGGTAAAACACAATGATATTAGGTCTTGTACTTGCTGTGAGACGCTGAAAAGGATAGCCCTGACCATATATTGTGAATCTGTAGGTTGCTCGCTATATAACAGTACATTTGTTCTACTTGATACAAAATTTCTATTTTGAGGTACCAAAGGTGGAGAGGGGGGAAATAAATGCAATGTCCACTTTATTGTCTGATTTGGTCACACCAAACTGGCTTGATCTGGTCAGGATTCATGTTGATTTAGAGCTTTGTGAGAGGTGTAGGGTTTCACAGGCGCTTCCGGAGTTCTTGTCCATGATCCTCCAGTTTAGCGGCGATTCCTCCCAGCTGCAGTTCCAAGCCTACCTTGATGGATACTTCTCTGCTTGAAACACATAATAAACCAATTCTGGATGCCTACCAAGCCTACACAACTCTTTTACATATAACGTTACTCTTAATATATGGGTGATCTCCCGTCATCATCACTATATTAACTGTAGCAAAGAGGCTTGGAATGGACATATGTATATATGCTGGGCATTGTTGCCATGCAGTGCTTTAACGTTGCATTTATCATTGCTGTGGATTTGCTATCTTGGCCTTCATTACAAAACCTTTTTCTTCTTCTATGTCATAGAATCACATGCTTTTCATGCCATTCCGCACCGATTGCCATGTGCTAAACTTGGTAAATATATGGAGACCAGTGATATGTCACCCACTTCTGGTTTCTGTTTGCCAGTAAAGCTCATCCTTTACTGTTGGTAGCATATCATCAAGAATAAGACAAACTAGCTTTAGTACAGTGTAGAATCTCACCTACCATGTATTTTAAATTTTTAATTCTTGTTAGATTTTTACCCAGGATAGATGAATGACTCATACTATCCAATTTGCCTCGCCCCTCGCCTACAATAGTCGAAAATGTTCTTGCAACAAGAACCATACAAACACACCTCTTGTTCATGAATTTGGTACTTCCTTTTCTGTTTTGCCGAGTTTTTTTTATTCCTGCAATACTGGAATGCGCACTGACATTGGATTTTTTCTGGAGTCTTTTGTGTGTTGAATTTAAATTTGCACTAGAAAAACTAAAATGAATTACAAGTGGGATTTAGGTGGTATCCCCACTTGACACCCTAATAATTGGTGATTTGACTTGCTTAAGGAACTAACATTTCAGTCCATGTTTTTATTAAGGGGAGGCTCATATATTACTCCAAAAAAACAGTGTTCACAACAACAATAGCAGCGGGGAAAGGGGAAATCCACTTTGGCTCATAGGAGCATATGAACCTGTTAAGTGAAAATACATTTTGAAGTATCAAAAATTCCAGAATAAAATTTTGCATGTACATCTAGACATTTTATGTTCGTACACTAGTTTTCAGATTTTTTTTTGTTTTTTCTGTGTCTCCTGTAAAAAAGATAAATTTTGATGCTACAACACGACTACGTACATGACTTTTTTTTGTCTTTTTTTGTATATGCCACATAAAATGTTTTTCCACGAAAACTTATGTACAAACATAGAATGTTATGATGTACACCAAAAAAAATTATGTCAGAATTTTTAACATTTTAAAAAATATTTTTAAATTATTTTACATAATGGGTACAAATGCTGCTATGAGCCCCCCGGGAAAAGAGCCAACTCAACGATTACAGGTACCATTGCAGCTGGCAAGCTCATGTGCAGCAGTATTGAGCTTCTTGGTGTAAGACAACACAACAAAAGGAACCAGGGATCTCGCTAGGAGTATTTTTTATATCCTCGTATATGCCCCAGATGTTGGAGAGATTGGGTCCTTGGACATTCAGCGCGTTGACTGTAGTGCTGCAGTCTGAAGCTAGGTGTTACGTCCTTACGGTGTATTTCTCGGCGGATTTGGGACTAGGGTGGAGTCGAACTTGGAGAAAGGGAAAGAGGAAAAGCAAGAGGCAGGGGAGGATCAATTTCATTAAGATCTTAGCTGCCTTAGGGAGGCTTATTTTCGGCTTCTAGGATGGCTTCTTCCAGAGCTTCTCCCAGAAGCCCGTCTTCTAAACTTGTTTAAACTTTTAAATTAATATTCCCAATACCAAATTTAAGAGATGGCCTTCTAGGAGAAGCTGGGGGAGGGTAGCTTATGGCCTTCTAGGAGAAGCTGGGGGAGGGTAGCTTCTGGAAAAAGTCATTCAGAAACCGAAAAGAAGTAGGCTTTACAAGTGTTAATCCTCCTCTGCCCATCACATACGGCCCAAGGCCCACACACGCGACCACAGCCGGCCACTCTTAGAAATTCGATTTTTCTTTTAACAAAGGGCGCGTCCGAAACGCCAAATTTCATTCAGCTCACTTCCAGTTTACAGCATGGATTGTAATCCCTTGTAGATTCACCCAATACTATAGAATATTATCTTCACTAATTTTCACAAACACTCTAGTATCAAACAAAGCCTCAAGGCTTCCAAGCTCCTCTCACAGCTCAAGTCCCCCTTCAAATCCGACACCGTCCGCGACTTCCTCGCGGGCCTCGTCCTCTCCAGCTCTGACATTGTGGCCGTCGTGGCCGCCGACCCGCAGTGCCTCTGCTCCAATGTGAACGAGACCCTCGCCCCTGCATCGGCAAGCTCCGGGAGTTCGGGTTATCCACCTCCAGCATCCCCCCCCCGTGTGATCTCTCCCATTGTTTGGCTCATTCGACGAGTTCATCAAGGCTGTGTCAGGGGGGACGTTTACCTACTTCAGGGGTACGGTTAAGTGTTCGTGATCTCGGTGGGCCAGTCTTCGCGACGCTCTCCTGTGTAAACCAAGAGAAGCTTGCTGCAAGAATGGAGTTGCTTAAGACCCTTGGTTGTTCTGATGAGATGGTGCGAATTGCCATCGTCAAGCTCCCAGGCATCTCAAGAGCATCTGAGGGCAACCTGCGCAGCACCGTAGAGTTCCTCGTCAACAAGGTCGGTCTGATGTAGGCAGGCCAGCAATGATCCGTTACAGCCTGACAGTGAGGCTGGTGCCTCTCTACATTGTCATGAAGATACTGCACTGCAAGAGGTTTATTATTAGTTCTGACTATTGCTCAATTGTTGCTGCGAGCGAGTCGTATTTAGTTTCAAGATTCGTCGACCATTACAAGGAGTGTTCCTGAGCTCGCAGATGTGTATGCTGCAGCTCGTGCATGGAAAATACCCTCTCACCTCCAACCTTGATAGGTTTCTTGTTCATATACTTTTCATGTTCGTACTCATCTGCATAGCACTGCTGTTGTTTCTTGATCCTCTCTTGATTTAGTATTGTGACTGAAACAGGGCTGCTGCTGATTTTTTTTGGCCATACCATGACAAGTTCCATTTGCTGCACTATATGGAACAGTGGAAATTCTGATTTTGTCGCCCATTTCTTACAGTTTTGTTGCCTGATATCTATGAAGCAATTAAATTGGGGAAAGTTGTGGTAAAACACAATGATATTAGGTCTTGTACTTGCTGTGAGACGCTGAAAAGGATAGCCCTGGCTAAATGCTGTGTATCTATATGTTGCTTGCTATATAGCAGTACGTTGTTTACTGGATTCTGTTGAGATACTTTTTTTTCTTCTGATTTGGCCACACCAAACTTAGCTGATCTGCTAAGGATTCATGTTGAATTACAGCTTTGAGAGAGGTGTAGGCCGGGTTTCACAGGAGCTTCCAGTCTAGCCGCCTTTCCACAGAGATGCAGTTCTGAGCCTCCTTCACTAGATATTTCTTTTCTTGAACGCCAACGGAAACCAATCCCCGGTGCCTTCAAAGCCTACACAACTCATTTACATATAATGTGATCGTTACTCTCTGAATATATGTGTGATCTCAGTTCATAGCCACTACAGTAACTGTAGCTGAGAGGCTTGGAATGGGCATATGTTTATATGTTGGGCATTGTTGCCATGAAGTGCTATTCGATTCTAGCATATGCAGACTCTCTTCTTGTCAGTTAAAATTTGCTACCTTGGCCTTTAGTGTAGAACCATTTTCTTATCCTATGTCATAGACTCGCATGCTTTTCATACGATTGCACACTGACTGTCATGTGCTAAACTTGGTAAATGTAAGGGATGTCACTCACTTTTGATTTCCACTTGTCACAAAAGTTCTTAACTCTTGGTAGCACATAATCAAGCATAATACAAGCTCGAAAGTGCGTACATTTCATTGCAAATATACTTTGCGGTGGATTTATTTATCATGTTCACGATGGAAGATGTTCTGAACCTAAATAAAGAAGTAAACACTCCAAGCATATCATACATGACATCAGAATTGCATCAACCAAACTCAACTGTGGATCAGAACAAAGTAGTTGTTGGCTGTTTCCAGTGGCTACCAGGACTTGCTAAGGGTAAAGGAGAGTGATCAAAGCAGTAGTATATGCATTGGCATGTCCAAAAAACCAGGACCATGATTGAGATCAAGACCATGGTTGTCCGATAGAAATTGATAAACGCATTCAACATGGATGTTCTATGTATCTTTGTTTGTAAAATACTAGTACATCTTATGTGTCATTTCCTGTCAATTTTCAGAGAAACGAGCTAGTGTTCACTTGCTTCTTTCACAGAAGAGTAAATAGTACTTCTCAGTTTTTTAAAGAAACAGTCAGATCACACTTGCTATCATTGCTCATACAAACAAGTTAGGGATTGCTCTCAATTTTCAGAGAAGCATGCATTCACCAACTAACACATCAACTCATTACCCTCACTGCTAACATGGGAGATCCCCAACCAAAAGTATTGCAACAACTTCACAAAGTCTTTCACTAGTTCCGAGAGTAACGCCAACAAGCCAGTAATTATCACCAACTGGTGCAATTCATCTTCACCTACATCATATTTTCACTTCTTCATCAACTTCTCTTTTACTTCGTTTTGTCCTATCACTTCTTCATTTTCTGCAGCTACCATTTCTTCATCGCAAGCATCCACATATGACTTTGTCCGTGCCCAAGATTGTGGAGCCTTTCGGAAAAACCAAACAGCCAATATCAGTACAACTTAAGAATTGACCAGATTACAAGGAGAGGTATTTCATAAAATACCCTCTCACCGGCAACATTAACACATTTATGGGATGTTAAAGGTTCACATTTTTTTTAAACCAGGCAAAAGATTTGCCATTTTCATTAACAAAGAAGAAGTTAAGAGTTTTAGAACAAATGCCTAGTACATGTTTTTAGAACTTTATTGCTCAATTCTTTAGCACCTGCCAAGCATCAAGCCCCGTCTCGTCTTTGATCTTGGCAATGATAGCATTTGTGGTGTAATGGTGGTGGTGGAATACTCTAGGGTTGCGCTCCTTCCAAACTTCCCAAGAGATGAGCATAACCAAGGATGCCAAAGTTTTCCTATGTTGATCTCTTCCTAAGGCAATATTCGTCCACCACACATCGATGTTTGGCTCATTGGTCCACGACTCCAGGGGTCTATCATGAATACCACACCAACCAAGTATCCCTTTCCAAACCCGCAAGATAAAGCAACACTTGTTTATGAGGTGGTCCGCCGTTTCTTGTACCTGGTTGTATAGAGGATAATTTTTACAATTCTCCCAACCTCTACGGTGAAGCATATCCTCCGTCCACACTCTATTTCGCATAATCAATCAACCGAAGAATTTACACTTTGGAGACGCCTAAACTTTTCAAACCGTGGAGTTTAGGAAGGTTAAAACTAGGCCTTCGAATTGCATCTTGTAGGCCGATCTTGTAGGCCGAGGAGACGGAATATGAATAGTTGTGAACATGAAAATTATTCATATAGCACTACTGTTTTTTTAATCCTCTCTTGATTTTAGCATTGCGTCATTCTGCCGCCCATTTTTTTACATTTACAGTAGTATAAAAAGCAATTCAGTTCTAAATTCTGACGGTTGGCAAGGAAAAAAAAAACACGGAGTACTTGGTGGTGTCGGCCTAGCTACCGATCTTTTCATCAGAAAAGAAAAAAGGGAAAATTTGCTACAGGACACCGTTATTTTTTGGTGTTTGCCAAAACACACTGCTTGATTGTATCTTTACCAGGTAACATTACAATTTCGTGGCACATTTGCCAGAACACATCACCTAGCGAAAACGGAAAGTTTTGCACTTTTACCTGGGACGAGTGGTTTTGAACAAAAATGTATAACTTTCCGTTTTCGACCAGGTGGTGTGTTTTGGCAAATGTGTTACAGAATTATAATGGTACGTGGCAAAGTAACAATTGAGCGGTGTGTTTTGGCAAACGCCAGAAAATAACGGTATCAAAAAAAAAAATATTCTTCGAGTCGCCGCCGCCGCCGCCGCCATGCTCCGCCTCCAAACCCGGCTGCTCTCACTTCTGCGCAACGGCGGCGCTCCCCCTCTCCTCACCTGCACCAACACCTCCCTCCACCGCCACTTCTCCGCTACCGCATCCACCTCCCCTTTCGCCGCCGAGGACTACCTCGTCACCGCCTGCGGTCTCACCCGGGCGCAGGCACTCAAGGCATCCAAGGAACTCTCCCACCTCAGGTCCCCCTCCAAAAGCGACGCGGTCCTCTCCTTCCTCTCGGGCCTCGGCCTCTCCAGCTCCGACATCGCCGCCATCGTCTCCGCCGACCCCAAGTTCCTCTGCTCCAACGTGGACAAGATCCTCGCCCCCCGCGTCGCCAAGCTCCGCGACCTCGGCCTCTCGCGCGCACAGATCGCGCGCTTCGTTTCCATCGGCGCCCTCGCGCTCCGCACCTGCGACGTCGCCAGCAGGCTCCGGTTCTGGATCCCACTGTTCGGCTCCTTCGACAAGTTCATCCAGTCTGCCTCGGCGGGGGTTCTAGGAGGTGCTGCCATCCTAAGGCGTGACATTGACACAGTAGTCAAGCCCAACATTGCCCTGCTTCTGCGGTGCGGGTTAAGTGTTCATGATCTCGCCAAGACTGGCATCAGTGGGGTTTGGGTGATTGTGTCCAGCCCAGAGAAACTCATGGTGTTCATCGCACGCGCGGAGAAGCTCGGTGTACAGCGAGGCTCAGCGCAATTCAAGTATGCGCTCGCAACTGTGTCCAGCTTAAGCGAAGAAAAGATCGCTTCGAAAATGAAGTTGCTCAAGAAGGCCCTTGGCTGCTCTGATGACCTGCTGCAAACTGCCATCGCCAAGCACCCAAGCATCTTAAGAGCATCCGAGGACAACCTGCGCAGCACGGTAGAGTTCCTGATCACCGAGGTCGGTCTTGAGCCAGAGTACATCGTGCGCAGGACTTCGCTGATCGGTTACAGCCTCAACGGGAGGCTGAGGCCCAGGTATACTGTCATGAAGATACTACAGGACAAGGGACTTCTGAATTCTAAATTCAGCTCAATGATTGATGCGAGCGAGGGATACTTCATTTCAAGGTTTATCGACTATTACAAGGAGAGTGTTCCTGAGCTTGCAGATGTGTATGCAGCAGCTCGTGCCGGGAAAACACCCTCTCAACTCCAACCTTGAAGTTTTTCTAGGTGTGTTGAAGGTTCATTACATTGTTCACGGTAACAACTATGGCATAGCATTGTTATCTACCCTATCTCTATTTTAGCATTGTGACTGAAGGAGATCTGACACTAATTTTGTTAGCCATACTATGACAAGTTTCATCGGCTGAAACCTATGGAACAGTTGAAATTCTTCTTATTTTGTCGCTCATTTCTTACAATAGTATGAAGCAATTGAGTTTGGGAAAATTTGGTATAACACAATGAAATTGGGTATTGTATTTGCTGTTGGATGCTGAAAATGGATGGTCCTAGCCAAATGCTGTTAATCCTTATGCGTTGCTTGCTTTGTAGCATAGCACTACACTTGTTTTATTGGGCACAACACCAAAGGTGGCTAGGCAGGGAAATGAATGCAATGCCCTTGACTGTTTCTCTGATTTTGTTTGACACCAAACTTGACTGATCTGATCAGGGTTCGTCAGGAATTAGAGCTTTGAGTAAGCTATATGGGTGTCAAGTGTCAATTGAGCTTATGCAGTTCAGGTGTTCTACCGTCCACTTCAGCGGCAGTGCCACCAAGGCACCAAGGAGTTCGTAACCTCCTTGGCTGGATAACTCTATGTAGTTCCCTCTGGTCTTGAGGATGAATACTTATGTGCTAATCTTTTACATTGAGAAGTCTGTCAAGCCAAACCCTGTGCTGCATCTGACAATGCAAGCAAGTAGTTTTGAAAGTGTGGACCTGGTGTTATTCAGCCTGCTTCTGCCCGAGTCCAAACCAGAGAGAATCAGAGTGTAGCCACAACACATTAAGAACAGGGAGCACCATCGGGCATTGACATACATTTCCTGCATCTTGGAGGAAAAGATTGCTTAATCTGGAGGATTAAGTTACCTGAAGCTCCTAAGTGCCTCTAAGAAGCTGTGGTGCCCAGTGGATTTTCTTTTCACCTGAGTAAATCTTGAAGTCGAGCTGGAGTATATTGCACACAGGTTCATGGATTGCAGTTGATGTCTCGGTATGTTATCTTGAGTGCTGAATGTTTTAACCAAGGCTGTAACAACTATGGTGGTATATATCCACACATGTCAACATGCTAAAGTATGGCTCCTCTAATTTCTCGCAACCATTTTTTTATGAAGCAATGCCATGCGTGCGTTCCCCAGTTCTCATGGTTCCGTGCGTGTCATACCATACCATGGTGATGAGCTGATAATCCTTATATTCCAAATTTCGTATGCATCATCTTCTTTTTCCAAGTTGTAGCTAGTGGTAACTTGCATTGTATCGAGAGAAGTTACATTAGTTTCTCTCTTCTGGTTACTTTGATTGCCATTATATTGGCCCTGCCAGGATTCAGCGGTTCATGTTCAGTTAAAACATTTGCCTCCTGTTGTGAACTTGTGCATACCTGGCGTGCACCAGTGGTTCAAACAGGTAATGTCTCTGTATGACCCAATGCTCGCCCACAGCATTTTTCTTTTCATCGTAATAACTGATCGTCGGGCAGTTTCCATATCCTGCATATATCG
The DNA here is from genome assembly GCA_030979885.1 of Lolium multiflorum. Lineage (NCBI taxonomy): Eukaryota > Viridiplantae > Streptophyta > Magnoliopsida > Poales > Poaceae > Lolium > Lolium multiflorum. The sequence goes on along the minus strand of CM061753.1, from coordinate 44,936,061 downwards.
CAGGTAAAATTTTTTTTTGTAGCTAAAATATTCAGTAGTAAAGAGTCATGAATGTCTACTCGATACTTTCTTCAACATCGGATCCGTGGCGCAATGGTAGCGCGTCTGACTCCAGATCAGAAGGTTGCGTGTTCGATTCACGTCGGGTTCAAAACCCCGAACTATCAGATTCTTTTTTTCTTTTTTTCCGAACAGAATTCCTGCTGGATCGTGCTGAAGTTATGCCAGGCAGACAACTCGTGCCGAATTCCTGGCGCCCAACGATGCGGAATTGCGGATGGAGACCTGAAATTTGTGTGGTTACGCACCTAACGTAGGTAGAATCCCAAGCAAAACAAAAAATCTTCTCGATACCACTATCTGTAAGAGCATCTCCAGCCGTCTCTCCGACGAGACCCTTAGAACGCTTTTTTTTTTCATCTGGATGGGAAAAAGGCCCAATCACGCTCCCGGCTTCTCGTTTTCGTCCGGATTAGGCCTTTCATCCGGAGAGCCTGACCATCGCCCCCCGGGGCGCTCGACTCCGGACGAGAGAAAAGCGGGGACGGGCCCGCTCTGTCGGCGAGAGAACAGACGAACCCCACCACTTTGTCGACGCAAATCCCTTCTCCTCCCATTGCTTTGTCGCCGCGGCACCACCCGCCAATCGCCGCCGGTTGCCTCAACTCCGCCGTTCCTCCACCCAGAACCTATATTCCGCCGCCCGTCGTGCCTCTGCCTATTTTCGCCGCCGGGCAGCTCCCTCGTCGCTCCTCGTCGAAACACCCGGCGGTATTCGTCCAATTGCTCGGCCAGACATGGACTCCGACGAGGAGGAGGAGCAGATGTTCGCCGAGCTTCTTGAAGAAGAAACGGCAACCGCCGCCCAAGACGAGGAGCACCTGCTGATCCTAGCTTGCTTGTCCGTCTTGCACACCGAGTCGGCCATTGATCGCCGTGGTAGGTCGGCACCAGGTCGCCGGAAGTGCAAGCCGAGGCAGCGAATGGAGGGCTACTGCATGCTCTACGCCGACTACTTCAGCGACGATCCATTGCACGGTGAGGCTGTTTTTAGGCATCGTTTCAGGATGAGCCAGAAGCTCTTCCTGAAAATTGTGTATGGCAGGGTTTTCCGCCCTCCAAAAGTGCACGGTGGCTATGCGGATGCTGGCATATGGAGCTCCTGGTGATTCTACCGATGACTATCTTCGGATGGCGGAGTCCACCGCCCTTGATTGTTTCTACCGGTTCTGCAGGGGATAGCAGAGTTCGGGACATCTACTTGAGATCACCGACGTCGAAAACACTGCTAAGATCCTCGCTGTCAATGAAGCTCGAGGATTTCGGGATGCTTGGAAGCATTGACTGCATGTCTTGGAAATGGAAGAACTGTCCGTTTGCTGGCAGGAATGTACAAGGGTCACAAAATGGTTGCACTGTGATACTTGAGGCAGTGGCTACCCATGATCTCTGGATTTGGCACTCCTTCTTTGGTATGCCGGGATCCAACAACGACATCAACGTCTTGCAGTGCTCGTCGGTCTTCTCCAAGCTTGTTGAGGGCCATGCTCCCCCGGTTAACTTTGTGATCAATGACCGACAGTACAACAAGGGATACTATCTTGCAGACGATATCTATCCAAAGTGGCAACATTTGTAAAGACTATCTCAGGCATCGTCGTCCCAAAGGAGGTGGAGTTTGTCAAGCTACAAGAAGGTTGCCGAAAGGACGCCGAGCGTGCATTTGGTGTCCTCCAGCAGAGATTTGCTGTAGTCCGGTTCCCTGCTTTGATCTGATCCAAAGATCAGATGTGGGAGGTGATGAACTGTTGTGTGTGCTTACAGAACATGATTATCGAGGATGAGCGGAAGCATCCGGTTCCTCTGAGCAAACAAGCTGCACCATATGACAGAGAGGGTCCTCTTGCATAGCCTAACCACCAGGTGCCGTCATCGTGGGTTGCGTTCATCGCTACGCCTCAGGAGATTCGAGACTCCACAATGCATCAACAACTGCATGATGATCTGGTGGAGCACATATGGATGCTTCGAGGCAACACCAACTAGTTTCCATTTGATTTGTTTGAAAACTTGCCTTGTTTTGTTGAACTGTAACGTTTATTTGTAAATATAAGCCAAATGTTGGCAAAACTGGTCAAATTCGCCGAATTATGCAGGAAATTTGGCATCCAGGACGTATTTCTCTAAAAAAACGTGGAACCCGGGTGTCTACCGGCGAGACGGCTGGAACTTCGGCGCTCCCCGGGCCAAACTTTCGTCCAATCCGGCGCTAGATAGCGCCGGATTTCGGCCCGGGGAGCCCCAACGGCTGGAGATGCTCACCGTGCTCCAAATTTAATTCGCAAAACTGATATAGCGTGAGTCAATTAAAATTTAGAAGTATATCGAGCTTGGCAATGATGCTTTTCACCCTGAGTCAATACGGCAAAAATATCAATATCATATACTCTCCGCAAACCTTTTCTCTTTGCCATGAGACATATCTTATTTACGGTAGACACAACTCCCCCTCTCCTCCACTTCCAAACCCTAACCCCCCAAAAAAAACCTTCAACTGCCTTTGACCCAGTCCGTCGTCTTGGACGTACGGGCGTGGCTACCACAGATGGTGCGAGGGAGAGGAGACGTCACGCAGGTTGCGTGGCGGCGCGAGGTCGGCGGAGCTCGCCGGTTCATGGCAGGGAGGCGTTGAGGCGCGAAGCTCATTGGAAATGGGGGCGTGGTCTGAGGCTGCATCCTCGTTCGGGTTGAACGTGCATGCCTTCTCGGTCGTGCGGGGCGTTGGTGGACCACGATATGTTGACTATAATGGCGAGGTGATGAGGGGATTGCGGTGGCGTGAACGACAAGCACGATGGCCCCAATCCGGCGGGTAGGGCGGGAGGTGTGCGCCAACACGAATGAAAGTCTCTCTCATCTTTGATCTCTGTGCCGACGGCGGTGCCCGTGGGCTAGTTCCCATCCTTGGAGGCGTCGTTGAGTGTGAGCACTTCCCCACTCCCATTTCCGTTTGGTATTGAGTTCATACTGGACCTGTTGTTTGCATTGATTTGCACTGAACCTAGGTGGAAGCCTAGGTTCGGCGTGAAACCGCGCGATGGTGATGTTCTCGACGTCGTCACTCTGTTGAGAGCATCGCATTTGGAGACACGGCTTTGTAGGTGCCTTATCGCGTTCCTCCGGTGCTCGTTGTTGTCCAAACTAGATAGGCTCCTTTTCGACATCAAGGGTGCATGGTCCGTTGATACGTCCCCGACGTATCCATAATTTCTGTCGTTCCATGCTTGTTTTATGACAATACTTACATGTTTTGCTTGCACTTTATGATGATTTCATGCATTTTCCGAACTAACCTATTAACGAGATGCCACAGCCTCCTGTTTTCTGCTGTTTTTTGTTCCGAAAGGCTGTTCGGGCAATATTCTCGGAATTGGACGAAATCAACGCCAAACCTCCTATTTTTCCGAAGGCTCCGAACAGAAGAAGAGTCGGAGAGGCCGGGGCCACCACACCACATGGCGGCGCGGCCACCCCGCCGGCCTAGGGTGAGGCCCCTGCGCCGCCTCTTCGCCTATAAAATCCCTTTCGACCTAAAAACGCAGTACCAATTGACGAAACTCCAAAGACGGCCGCCATCGCGAAACTCCAATTCGGGGACAGAAGTCTTTCCGGCACCTGCCGGGGGGGGGAAGCCATCTCCATCAACGCCACCGCCTCCACCATGCTCCGTGAGTAGTTCCCCCATGGACTACGGGTCCTAGCAGTAGCTATGTCGGTATACTCTCCCCATGTACTTCAATACAATGGTCTCATGAGCTGCCTTACATGATTGAGATTCATCGATGTAATCGGTGTTGTGTTTGTTGGGATCCGATGGATGATACATTATGATTAGTCTATCTATAAAGTTTGTGAAGTTATTGTTGCTGCAATCTTGTTATTCTTAATGCTTGTCACTAGGGCCCGAGTGGCATGATCTTAGATTTGAGCTCTATAATTATTGCTTAGATTGTATCTACAAGTTGTATGCACATGTCACTGTCCGGAACCAATGGCCCCGAAGTGACAAATCGGGACAACCGGAGGGGATGGTAGTGATGTGAGGATCACATGTTTTCACGGTGTGTTAATGCTTTGCTCCGGTACTCTATTAAAAGGAGTACCTTAATATCCAGTAGTTTCCCTTGAGGCCCGGCTGCCACCGGCTGGTAGGACAAAAGATGTTGTGCAAGTTTCTCATTGCGAGCACGTACGACCATAATTGGAAAACATGCCTACATGATTAATGAATTGATGTTCTTTCTTAATGCTTTATCAATCCTATCAATTGCCCAACGTAATTTGTTCACCCAACACTTGTCACTTGTTATTGGAGAGTTACCACTAGTGTAGATAGCGGAACCCCGGTCCATCTCTCATCATAATATACTCGTTCTACATGTCATTGGAAGTAGTATCAACTATCTTCTCGTGCCATTGCTCTCATATTGCTATTATTGCTGCTGTGTTATTACACTATTGCTCTCATATTATGCTACTTTCACATCACCCCTATTGCTAGTGCTTTTCCAGGTGCAGCTGAATTGACAACTCGTTGTTGAGGCTTATAAGTATTCTTTACCTCCCCTTGTGTCGAATCAATAAATTTGGGTTATACTACCCTCGAAGACTGCCGCGATCCCCTATACTTGTGGGTTATCAAGACTATTTTCTGACGCCGTTGCCGGGTGAAAGGATCGTATGCCGCACCTAGAGGGGGGGGGGGTGAATAGGTGCTAACCAATTTTTAGTTCTTTTTCAATTTAGGCTTGACACAAATGGTAAATTCTCTAGATATGCAACTAAGTGAATTTACCTATATGACAAGGCTAACAACTAAGCAAGATATATCTAAGCAATATATAGATAGAGTGGGATAGAGGTAACCGAGAGTGGAGCACGCGATGACACGGAGATGATTCCCGTAGTTCCCTTCCTTTGCAAGAAGGTACGTCTACGTTTGGAGGAGTGTGGTTGCTACGAAAGCCAAACCAACAGCCACGAAGGCTTCACTCAGATCTCCGGTGAGCAACGCCACGAAGGCCTAGCCCACTACCACTAAGGGATTTCCTCGAGGCGGAAACCGGGCCTTTACAAGGTTCTTGGGGCACACATCCACAACCAAATTGGAGGCTCCCAAATCTGTTACAACACAACAAATCAACAAGCATACATCAACAACAATCACTAGGGATCCAAAGAGGAACACTAGCAAGGGGGCCCTCAAGCATAAGAGGGGGAAATGAAAAACGCTTCGGTGAGGATGTAGATCGGGGTCTTCTCCGTCGATTCTCCAAAGCACAAGGGATTTGGATGGTTGAGGAAGGAGATCCGATGGATTTGATGTTCTTGGTGGCTCAACAATGGTGTATCTCTTTTTAGAAGGGGAATGAGCAACCCTAGCTCAATGGAGAAGAAACCCTTAAAAAGGGGCCAGCTGATCGGGCCGTTGGAGAGCAGGGGAGGGGTGGCCGGTAGTACCGGCGAGTTTGGGCCGGTACTACCGGACTTAGCCGCGCGCGCGAGGCCAGCCGGGGGCGGCCACGTGGCCAGGAGGGCCCGGTCCGGGGGGGAGGCCGGAGCCTCCGGCCCGGGGTACCGGCCGTGGTACCGCCGGGTGCCCCAACCCCCCTGGAAACATCCAGTGCTGCTCGCCGCCCGCCCGGTACCATGGGCGGTACCAAGGCCGGAGCCTCCGGCCGCGGCCAGGCCGGCGGTACCGCCCAGGACCCCCGCTCCTTCTTCTCTCCTTTGCTTTTCTCTTTCTCTTCTCCTTCTCTTTTCTTTCTTTCTTCTTCTCTTTCCTTTTTCTTCCAATATCTTGTATACTCTTCACTCTTTAAGCATCTAGAGAATGTAATAACCTACAAATCTTATAAACCGAAATATTCATATATTATCATTGTCATCAACACCAAAACACATATAAAATGAGATATGATCTTTCAATCTCCCCCTTTTTGGTTTCTTGATGACAATATAAGATTTGCAAAAGATGAGAGTATTTGAGCAGAGAGAATATAAGATTTGCATAAAAGGCTCCCCCTAGACATGTGCATCTAATAGAATTAACATATGAATGATAGGCACATAATCTAGGATCAAACTACTCAAGAAAATATGAATCACCAACAAGTGCAAAGAAGCTTAGTAAGCAAATAAATTCATCACTTGTATAGAGGAGAGACAACCATATGTGAGTAAAGACAAGTGTTGAGTTTAGAGATCATACCACATGAAGTTCACTTAGTCTTTACCATAGATAGATAGATAGATAATGTCTCATACATAAATAGATAGCCCCTATGTCTCACACACAAAGATAAGGTGCATAAAACAAGATAAGTAGTTTTCAACAATAGATAACCATAAGTCACAAGCATAAAAAGTCAAAGAAAACGCAAGCTTGTGACTTCCCATGCAAATCCCGAACCTAATAGAACTCTTCTCCCCCTTTGACATCAAGATGCCAAAAAGGTTGAAGAGCGATGCTACCGTCCCTAGCCATCAAGGAAGTCCTCGGCAACATCGGAGTCGACATCATAGGAGGGACCATCCTCGCCATCAGACCACTGGCTATGAGCAGAAATCCACTGAGGCTTCGGAAGGATATTCTCTTCAGATCCTGGAGGAGACACTTCCACACCAAGCTTTGCCATGATGCTCTTCTGACGGCGTCGAGCTTTCTTCTCTGCCACATAGGCGTCATACATGCGCTCCTGAATATCCAGCTGGAGACAGAAGGTCTTCTTTACCTTGATCTTGAGTTTGGTGTACCAAGAGGGCTCGAGCATGGGATCATATGCGGAGTGAGCCGGAGGCCCCCCAAGGGCCATATGAGGAGTAAAACCATCAATGAGTCTAATGTGAGCAAACCGGCGATCAGCGCGAGGGTCTGCAGGACCTGCTGGAGGAGGTGCTGAGGCAGAAGGTGCTGCTGAGGCAGAAGGAGCTGCAGGGGCTGAGGTAGAAGCTAGGAGCTCATGATCTTTGATAAGAAGGTTCTTGCGTTTATGAACAGTGAGTGTGGAAAATGGTTCCAGAATGGCACCCTCAAACTTCTGACGCCACACCTCAGAAATAAGCTTCATGATGAAAGGACCAAAGGCAGGAGACCTCTTCTCAACCATACGCAGGAAAATCTGGTTCCACAGGCAATCCATGACATCCATCTTCACACCCTTGCCCTTGCGGAGATGAGTTTGAAGCATCAAGTCAATGACAAAAGAATGGATCTCATCAACATTACCCACTTTGACGGCAACAGTCTCACGGTAGATGCGAAGCATAATATCATAGACGGGTTGGAGACCGGAAGTGAATCCAAGCTTGCATCGACCGGGCATATAGAGCGGCTCAAGAACATCCTTGGTGCTAGCATTAGTCTGCCCATGAAACCTCCAACCACTATCAGTGTCATGTTCACAATCTTCCGGAATAGGATAGCCAAGAATCTGTCCAAATGTGCTCCAAGTGGTAGTGAGTACCACATCACGAGTCATCCAAGTGATGGAGCGAGCATCATCCTCATGAAAATAAACTGTGGCAAAGAACTGAGTCACAAGGTAAGGATCATAGTTGCATTGGAAAGTCATAATGGGAAGCAACCCAAACTCCTCGCAAATACCAAGAGCTTCATGAAAGTAGGCATCCTTCTTCAAATGGTCAATGTTGATATACCGTTGATCAACCACCTTCACCTTGTTGGGAGGATAGACTTCATTGAATATGCGTTCTTGCACCTCGGTGTAGAAGTGGCGGTTGTGGGTGCGAGAAGACCGAGGCCCCAAATAGGGATTAGCGGTGCGAATAGCCATGTATGCATGAAGGCGGACGCTGCCATAAGACTCAATAGCCTTCTTCCCTTTCCCAAAGAAGCACCACGCGCAGTAGTGGCACGGGGTAACACTTCATCTTGTTCAACAAAATCATCCTCAAGGGGCGGATCCCCTCTCCTCTTCCGACTAGAACCGGGAGCCATGGCGGAGGAGGGGTGGGGGAAGGCTCCCACGGAGCCGATCCGGCGGGAGATGGCCGGAGAGTGGCCGGGGGAGCAAGGAGCCGGCAGGGGCGGCCGGGCGGCTGAGCAGTTTGGAGAGGAGGGGCGATTGGGGAAGTGGAGATGGGGAGCCAGGGGCTCGACTCGCCCTCCCTTGGGGGCACCGGCCCGAGGCCGGCGGTAGTACCGGCCAGGCGGTACTACCGGCCTGGTCAGGCCCGGTCGCCCCCGCCCCTTGGTTTTTTTTTTTTTTTTGGCTGTTTTTGAACAAAATCCTCCCCCTTTTTTTTTTTTAGGCTGTTTTAAACAAAGGTCCCCCTTTTTTTTATATATATAAAGACACCCTCTTTAAAACAAACAATTTTGATATGCATTTTTTGAGACGAGCTTGTGCAAGATATAGAATGTTTTAGAGGTGAGAGAATGGCTTAGGATGGAGTATGGTAATATGAACTCAAGTTTGCAAGGAGCAAATCAATAGAAGCCAAACATTGAGCCAATTCCCAAAAAAACAAAAAATAGGCAAATGAAGTCCAATAAAGATCCAAATTACTCCAACTCTTCATAGAGAAGAGTGTGGTGGCCTAGGCCACCATATATGAGTGTTATGGCATGGCACCGCGAAGATATATCTTGGGCCCAAAAACCACTACTCATCATTGAAGCTCACATATCATCATATGATATAAAGAGAATGATTTCTTAATGTTGGCATTATGGGGGGAGGGATAGCTCAATAATTTAAACCGCACTCCCCTATTTCCATGCCCACATCTAAACCAAATAGAGTTTTGAGACGAAGGTGTGTTTGCAAGATGGTCAAGCTATACTCCTTGAATCGATGATATTTAGCTCATTCCTCAAATAAGTGAACCTTGCTTCATCAAGAGGCTTCGTGAATATATCGGCAAGTTGATCCTTGGTAGGAACATAGATAAGCTCAATATCACCACGGGCAACATGATCCCTAATGAAATGATTCCGGATCTCAATATGCTTCGTTCTTGAATGTTGCACCGGATTATAGGCAATCTTGATAGCACTTTCATTGTCACATAATAGAGGCACTTTGTCACAAATGACACCGTATTCCTTTAAAGTTTGCCTCATCCATAACAATTGAGTGCATCCACTTGCGGCGGCAACATATTCGGCTTCGGTGGAGAGAGATATGCAATTTTGCTTCTTAGAAGACCAACACACCAAGGACCTACCAAGGAATTGGCAAGCCCCGGAAGTTGATTTCCTATCATCCTTGTCACCCGCCCAATCCGCATCGGTATATCCATTGAGAATAAAACTTGAGCCTTTGGGGTACCAAATACCATATCTTGGGGTATCAACCAAATATCGAAAGATTCTTTTGAGAGCCATCATGTGGCTCTCCTTAGGAGAAGCTTGATACCTTGCACACACACCAACACTCAACACTATGTCCGGTCTAGATGCGCAAAGGTAAAGCAAGGATCCAATCATGGAGCGATATACCTTTTGATCCACTTCTTTACCATTGGGATCTAGTGCAAGATGACATTTGGTAACCATAGGAGTGGCCACACCCTTCAACTCGGTCATCTTGAACCTCTTGAGCATGTCTTGGAGATATTTTGCTTGGTTGATGAAGGTTCCTTCTCTCAATTGCTTGATCTCAAAACCAAGGAAAAACTTCATCTCTCCCATCATAGACATCTCAAACCTATCGGTCATAAGCTTTGAGAATTCATCATTGAAAGCTTTGTTAGTAGAGCCAAATATAATATCATCAACATATAATTGGCAAACGAAAAGCTCCCCATTGACCCTCTTAGTAAAAAGAGTGGGGTCGATTAGCCCAACATCAAACCCACGGTCTACCAACAATTCCTTAAGGTGCTCATACCAAGCTCTAGGAGCTTGTTTGAGACCATAAAGTGCTTTATCAAGCTTGTAGACATGGTTAGGAAAGTTGAGATCCTCGAACCCCGGGGGTTGCTTAACATAAACCTCTTCATGCAAAGGACCATTAAGAAAAGCACTTTTCACATCCATTTGTTGTAACTTAAAGTTATGATGCGATGCATAAGCAAGAAGGATACGGATGGACTCAAGGCGAGCCACGGGAGCATAGGTCTCTCCAAAGTCAATCCCTTCAACTTGAGAGAAACCTTGAGCCACCAATCTTGCCTTGTTCCTCACAATATTTCCAAACTCATCTTGCTTGTTCTTGAATATCCATTTAGTGCCTATAACATTGCGGCACTCCTTTGGCTTCTCTACTAAGGTCCACACTTTGTTGCGCTTGAAGTTGTTGAGTTCCTCATGCATAGCTTCCACCCAATCCGAATCTTCAAGGGCTTCAAACACTTTCTTGGGTTCCACTACGGAGATATAAGCATGATGATTGCTAAAGTTAGCCAATTGCCTTCTTGTGGAGACTTTTGCTCGAACATCACCGAGGACCTTATCATGAGTGTGTCCACGAATTTCAAGGGTCCTATCTCTTCTTGCTAAACGACGGGCCTCGATCTCCTCCTTGGTTCTTCTTGGCCTTGGAGGTGTCACTTGATCAACTTGATCATTTGGGTCCCCGTCTTGACCTTCAACTTGAGCAACTACAATCTCTTGTGGGTGCTCAACATCATGTGCTTGATCTTGGACATCATTTGGTGCGGAGCAAATATCAAATGGATACTCGTCGGAACCATCATGAATTCTTGGTTGATCATGACCTTGATCTTGTCCTTGATCTTGCACACTAGAGGAAGGGTTTTGTTCTTGTTCTTGGGTTGGTGCATCATTTGCTTCACTTGATGGGGTTTGTTGATGTTGAGAAGATGAGGGCTCCACCGTGGTAGAGCATAGTCCTTCCCGAGACGCCACACCGTGTCCCTCAATGGGGCGGAAAAATCCCACACCCATTCTTACTATGGCATCTTGAGGTATTTCATCACCTGCACAAACATCAACTTGCCCCACTTGGGAGCCATCATTTTCTTCGAACTTCACACTACAAGATTCAATGATAATCCCGGAGGATACATCAAAGATTCTATAAGTGTGAGATTCGGCACCGTAACCAACAAATATACCCTCCAAAGCTTTAGGAGCAAATTTAGACAAACGAACTCCTTTGATTTTGTAGAAACACTTACACCGAACACCTTGAAGTATGAGATATTAGGCTTGTTCCCGGTGAGTATTTCATATGGAGTCTTGTTCAAGCCCTTGCGGAGATAGAGCCGGTTGGAGGAGTGACATGCGGTGGAGATGGCTTCGGCCCAAAAGTTATAGCGGGATTTATACTCCGCCATCATAGACCTTGCCATATCCATAAGAGTCCGGTTCTTCCTCTCCGCAACACCATTTTGTTGAGGGGTGTAAGCAGCGGAATATTGATGACGAATCCCCTCATCACTAAGAAAATCATTGAGTGTATAGTTCTTGAACTCGGAGCCGTTGTCACTTCTTATTGCCATAATGAGGAGGTTGTGTTGGCGTTGCACCTCGGTAGCAAAGTCAATGAATATTTGTTGAGTCTCATCTTTCGTCTTGAGAAAGTAGACCCAAGTGTATCTTGAGTAATCATCAACAATCACCAAGCAATGTTTCTTCGCACCAAGACTTGCATGAGTAACGGGACCAAAGAGATCCACATGAAGGAGCTCCAAGATCCTCTTGGAAGAGATGATGGTCTTGCTTGGATGCGGAGAGTCATGCATTTTGCCTTCGACACAAGCCCTACAAACACGATCTTTGGCAAAAGACACATTTTCCATTAGTCCCACAATATGGTTCCCCTTGTGGAGACTTTGCAAAGTTCTCATGTTGACATGGGCTAGGCGGCGATGCCACAACCAACCCACGTCCGCCTTTCCGAATAGGCACATCGCACTTGACGTGGTGGTCCCCGAAAAGTCCACCACATACAAGTTGTGTTCGCGATACCCAACGAATGCGACTTTTAGAGTCTTGCTCCACAAGAGGACCACAATATCATTATCAATAAAGACGGCGAAACCCATCTTGCCAAGGGCGGAAACGGAAAGCAAATTGTAACCAAGGGTTTTGACAAGCATGACATCCACAAGAGTAATGTTGTGTGCAACCACAACCTTGCCAAAACCCAATACCTCGGATGTAGAATTATCGCCAAAGGAGACGGTGATATCATTTATGTTAGGCCTCAACTCCTTGACGAGGTTCTTGCCGCCGGTCATATGACTTGTACATCCACTATCAAGTACCCATTTTGAACCTCCGGCGGCATAGTCCTACATGAGATCAATTCTTGGATTTAGGTACCCATTTTTCAATGGGTCCTCTTTTGTTAGCAACAAGGGTCTTTGGGACCCAAATAGACCAAGCAACATAACCATCATAAGGACCAACATACTTAGCATAAACATCACCATAATAATCTTTAAAGAGAACATAGTGAGGATTATCTATTCCCGCACCATCATCATTAATGGTGTTGCCCTTTCGGGGTTCACCATTAGCTTTCTCATGTGCGGGCTTGGTCTTTTTCTTGTTTGCCTTTTTAGCCTTGGAATTAAAACCAAGTCCCTCCTTCCCATTGTTTGATCTTTGCTTACTCAAAAGATCATCCAACGAAAGTTTACTTTGGGGAGAGGAGGTCCTAGCAAGTTCATCTTTCAACCTAGCATTTTCCTCAATAACATTTGCATGATCACATGAAGGAGTAGAGGAGCTAGGCACATCATATGAGGCAAGCCTAATTTGAAGTTGCTCATAAGACTTGGATAAGAGAGTGTATTCACTCTTCAAAGCTTTGTGAGCTTTGTCTAGTTCATCTAGATCTTTCACAAGTTTCTCATGATCAACCTCAAATTGGGCCTTTTCCTTTTTAAGCACTTTAAACTTAGCCCTAGCAAGATCTCTAGCTTTAGTGAGCTTGTTAATTTTATCTTGAGGCTCTTCAAGAGTTTCTAGCCTCTCCTCAAGAGAAGCTATAGTTTCTTGACTTTCCTCAAGAGCATTTTTAAGAGCATGGATTTCAAGAGAGTCTTCTCTCTCTATTTGACCCTTTTTCTCAAGCATATCACTTTGTTGAGCTAAACGAACCATGAGGCTAGAAACATGCTTCTTAGTGTTACCTTGTAGGTTAAGAATGAAATCATCAAAATCTAGCATTTCTTGTTTCACTTTTAGACTAGCATCATCAACCCCTAGATCGCTAGATAAGTTAGGCATAGAGGGGTTAGGGGATGATACCTCGGAGGATTTAGCCATAAGGCAACTTTCTTCCTCCACATGAATGACCTCATTGGGGGATTCACTTGGTGATGAAGAGTTGGTGGAAAGGGAGGCAAGAGCGACCAATCCATTAGAGGTGGCATCTTCTTCATCATCAACATCATCATCTCCGGAGGTATACTCTTCTTGAGTTGATAGCACAATAGGTGTGTCCAAGGAGGACCTTGCCATGAAGCAATGTGCATTCTTGATTTGAGGGTTCTCATTGGGAGATTCAAAGAGAGATGAAGAGGGTGTGTTGGTGGTGGCGATGGCGGCCAATTCCTTTGAGCTTTCTTCATCTTCATCGCCACTAGAACTTTCAACTTCATCGGTAGAATATTCTTCCCTTGTTACTAGCACAACTCTTGAGGGCCTCTTGCCCTTCTTGGTCTTGTTGTTGTAGAACTTCTTGTTGGGTGGCTTTGAATATTTGCCCTTTGAGTCTTTGCTCTTGTCCTTGGGAATGAGCCTCCCATTGTGAAGCTCTCTATTCTCATAGGGGCATTCGGCAATGAAGTGGCGCTTGTCATCACAATTGTAGCATGATCTTGTCTTTGGACCAAAGCTAGTGAACCCATTTTTGTTGTTCCTCTTGATGTTGTCTTCCTTGGCCTTGGAGGGATCAACCCAAAAGGATTTTGCATGGAAGGCCATGTGATCATGGAAGTGGCATTGCAAATCTTCCGGATAAGTCATACTCCAAGATGCTCTATAAGATTCTTGAGGAACCACTTCTTCAACGGAGTTGACCACCAAGGCAAGGTTGGAACCTTTTGCCATCCCAATAGCACGATTGCGAGAATCATGAGAGGTTTCCTCAAGCACCTTGAGAGCTTGCAATTCGTGCACAACTTGTTGAGAGGTGAGAGAGGAATAGCATTCTCTTCCCACAAGAGTCTTGACATCAATGGGTACAAATGGCATCATGCATTCAATGTACTTCTCCTTGATCCAAGAATCATTGATGTGGGTGGCACCAACAGCCGGAAGGCATCGGCAACGGTGAGAAGTCTTCCATACATATCTTCATGATCTTCATCCGGTAGCCTCATGAACCCTTCGGCTTTATTCTTGAGAGCATTATACTTGTTCCTCCTTGTGCTCTCACTTCCAATGCAACTCGCGGTCAAACCCTCCCAAGCTTCCTTGGCGGTGGTGTAGTTCCGGACACGATGCAATTCCTTTGTCCCCACACTTGATTGAATCATGTGCAAGGCGGTGTTGTTGAGTTGACTCTCAATGGCTTCTCTTCTAGTCAAATTGTCGGGGTTGTATGGCTTGAAGCCCACCTTGATGATTCTCCATAATTCATTGGAGGCACTACAAACATGAGAGCGGAACTCAAATTGCCAAGTATCGAAATCCTCAATAGAAAACTTAGGTGGGTCGCCCCTAATGTTCAAATGAGGCATGGGAACCGGTATATCGGGTGATTGGAAAGGTGGAGGTACTCGATTGTAGCTCTCACTTTCACTAGTTCCCTTGGGAGATGCAATGGGGGATTTGATAGTGTTTAAGTTATCACCTTCCACGGGTTTGGTAGATGAGGGTAAGTCCGAAGCCTCTCCCTCATGTAACACACCCGTGTCTTTAACCTCTACACTAGGAGCCTTGGGAAGGGCCGGAGCCAAAAGCTCGGCAATCATCTTTTTCATGCTTTCCATTTGGGCTTCCACGGAGGACTTCAACGAATTGAAGTCTTCCACGGAGACCATCTTGGCGGCCCCTTCCGAGGACTCCTCGTCCGGCATACTCTTAGGCGGTTAAGCCCGAAATAAGAGCCGAGGCTCTGATACCAATTGAAAGGATCGTATGCCGCACCTAGAGGGGGTGAATAGGTGCTAACCAATTTTTAGTTCTTTTTCAATTTAGGCTTGACACAAATGGTAAATTCTCTAGATATGCAACTAAGTGAATTTACCTATATGACAAGGCTAACAACTAAGCAAGATATATCTAAGCAATATATAGATAGAGTGGGATAGAGGTAACCGAGAGTGGAGCACGCGATGACACGGAGATGATTCCCGTAGTTCCCTTCCTTTGCAAGAAGGTACGTCTACGTTTGGAGGAGTGTGGTACGAAAGCCAAACCAACAGCCACGAAGGCTTCACTCAGATCTCCTGTGAGCAACGCCACGAAGGCCTAGCCCACTTCCACTAAGGGATTTCCTCGAGGCGGAAACCGGGCCTTTACAAGGTTCTTGGGGCACACATCCACAACCAAATTGGAGGCTCCCAAATCTGTTACAACACAACAAATCAACAAGCATACATCAACAACAATCACTAGGGATCCAAAGAGGAACACTAGCAAGGGGGCCCTCAAGCATAAGAGGGGGAAATGAAAAACGCTTCGGTGAGGATGTAGATCGGGGTCTTCTCCGTCGATTCTCCAAAGCACAAGGGATTTGGATGGTTGAGGAAGGAGATCCGATGGATTTGATGTTCTTGGTGGCTCAACAATGGTGTATCTCTTTTTAGAAGGGGAATGAGCAACCCTAGCTCAATGGAGAAGAAACCCTTAAAAAGGGGCCAGCTGATCGGGCCGTTGGAGAGCAGGGGAGGGGTGGCCGGTAGTACCGGCGAGTTTGGGCCGGTACTACCGGACTTAGCCGCGCGCGCGAGGCCAGCCGGGGGCGGCCACGTGGCCAGGAGGGCCCGGTCCGGGGGGGGAGGCCGGAGCCTCCGGCCCGGGGTACCGTACCGCCGGGTGCCCCAACCCCCCTGGAAACATCCAGTGCTGCTCGCCGCCCGCCCGGTACCATGGGCGGTACCAAGGCCGGAGCCTCCGGCCGCGGCCAGGCCGGCGGTACCGCCCAGGACCCCCGCTCCTTCTTCTCTCCTTTGCTTTTCTCTTTCTCTTCTCCTTCTCTTTTCTTTCTTTCTTCTTCTCTTTCCTTTTTCTTCCAATATCTTGTATACTCTTCACTCTTTAAGCATCTAGAGAATGTAATAACCTACAAATCTTATAAACCGAAATATTCATATATTATCATTGTCATCAACACCAAAACACATATAAAATGAGATATGATCTTTCACCGGGGAGGCATAGCTCTACTCATAAGTTCACCTGGGGAGTACACTCTACCTCTCTCTCTGTTTTATTTTATTTTGTTTTGCTTAGTTTACTTTTGTCTAGTTTATTTGTGCTTAGTTTATTTCTGTCTAGTATTAGTTTGCGTAGTTTACTTTTGCTTAGTTTATTTTTGTCTTGTTTTACTTTTCCTATATACCAAAAAATCCATAAAAATTTGAAAAACCGAAAAATTAAAAACTGCTGTTATGGGAGAACCAACAACCTACTTGGAGCTTATGGAATGTTATAATTGTTATAGAGAATCAAGAACTGGTAAAATAATGAGTGCTATGATAGAAAAATTGAATACAATTGCTAGAATCTTGCTTAGACGCCATGATATAAACTGTTGCTCTCAACAGGATACTAAACATCTTAAATTTCAATGTGGCTTTAGTGAGGAATATTTTATTAAAAGCTATAATCGGAATTGCTATATTCATTTTGGGTTCGAAGAGGTAGAACAATTTGTCTTATTTATGGGAGCCTCCGAGATAGAATCCTTCATGGTTGAGAATTATGAAACTTGTGCTATTTGTAAGGACCTTAAAGATTATGTCTCTACTATCCTTAATTCTTGCATAGAATGCTACAATAGGAATCCTTATATCCTTGATTATAAAGAGAGACACATTAATGCACAAGAATGCGCTCACAATTTGCAGGAACTGGTGGAAGAAGAAATTGATGAACCTGAAAGCTCATTGGATGAAAAAGAGGAGGAAATTGAGGAACCTGAAAGCTCATTGGATGAAAAAGAAGAGGAGAGCGACGAACAAAAGGGGGAAGAATGGATTAGCTACCCATGCCAACCTTCTAATGAGAGTAACTCTTCATCTCTTACACTATCTGATTGTCCTCCATGCTTACCGGAAGAGGTTGAATGTTATGTTCCTGTGGATTCTCTTGAAATATTGCCTATGAGTAATACTTGTGAGAACAATTATGCTACTGTTATTTATGATAATCCATGCTACTTTGATAAATCTTATGATAATGCTTTGTTTGTGCCTGATGTCGAAATGCATGGTACTAAAGAATTTTGCTTAGCAAATGTTTATGATAAAGCTCTAGATGATGGTCCTATGTTACTTGATAATATTAATTGTACTACTAATGAAAATGGGATTGGAGAGTTCTTGACTTATTCTATGAGTCCCATATCTCTTGAGATTGATCAACTACCTTGTTATATTATTAATAAAAGTAAGTTTGAAAGTCTTTATTCCACTATTCTTGAACTTGATAAAAATTATGTGTTTGTGGATCATGAAAAGTATGCTGCATGTGATAGTTATATTGTTGAGTTTATTCATGAAGCTACTGAAAATTATTATGAGAGAGAAAAATATGGTTGTAGAAATTTGCATGGTAACAAAACACCTCTCTATATGCTTAAAATTTTGAAGTTACTCTTGTTTTATCTTCCTATGCTTACCACTTTGTTCTTCATGAATTTATTTGTGTACAAGATTCCTTTGCATAGGAAGCATGTTAGACTTAAATGTGTTTTGGATTTGCCTCTTGATGCTCTCTTTTGCTTCAAATACTATTTCTTGCGAGTGCATCATTAAAACTGCTGAGCTCATCTTAATGGCTATAAAGAAAGCAACTTCTTGGGAGATAACCCATGTGTTATTTTGCTACAGTACTTTATTTTATATTTGTGTCTTGGAAGTTGTTTACTACTGTAGCAACCTCTTCTTATCTTAGTTTTGTGTTTTGTTGTGCCAAGTGAAGCCTCTAATCGAAGGTTGATGCTAGATTTGGATTTCTGCGCAGAAACAGATTTCTATCTGTCACGAATCTGGGCTGTTTTCTCTGTAGGAAAATCAGAAAACTATGCCAATTTACGTGCGTGTTCCTCAGATATGTACGCAACTTTCATTAGTTTTGAGTTTTCTGATTTGAGCAACGGAAGTATTTTATTAAAATTCGTCTTTACTGTCTGTTCTGTTTTGGCAGATTCTGTCTCTGTTGCATTGTCTCTTGTGGACTTTAAGCGAGCTTTTCTAGACATAGAGAGCTGTAGCTAATGTTTTATTGAGTTCTTGCAATGTGCCACTACAGTACCAAGGTGGATTCAAATTTTTTGAGTACTAACCCCTCTAATGAAGTTTATGAGAAGTTTGTTGTGAAGGAAGTTTTCAAGGGTCAAGAGAGGAGGATGATATATGATCAAGAAGAGTGAAAAGTCAAAGCTTGGGGATGCCCCCGTGGTTCATCCCTGCATATTTCAAGAAGACTCAAGCGTCTAAGCTTGGGGATGCCCAAGGCATCCCCTTCTTCATCAACTTATCAGTTCCTCCCCTGAAACTATATTTTTATTCGGTCACATCATATGTGCTTTACTTGGAGCGTCTGTATGTTTTATTTTTGTTTGTGTTTGAATAAATTCGGATCCTAGCAATCCTTGTTTGGGAGAGAGACACGCTCCGCTTTTTCATATGAACACTTGTTCTTCGTTTTACTTTTAATGTTCAATGATAAAAGTTGGAAGCTATAGCACTTATTATTATTTGGTTGGGAAAAGAAAATGCCTCATATGTCTTGGATAATTTGACACTTGGCAATTGTTTTGAGCTCTCAAGTAGATCATGATTAAGTTTTTGCATGTGGTTTAAACCTATTAGTGGAGAACTACCATAAAGCTTGTTAAAATTGGTTTGCATAATTGATCTCTCTTAAGGTCTAGATATTTTCTGGTAAAGTGTTTGAGCAACAAGGAAGACAGTAGAGTATTATAATGCTTGCAATATGTTCTTATGTAAGTTTTGCTGTACCGGTTCATACTTGTGTTTGCTTCAAACAACCTTGCTGGCCTAAGCCCTTGTATCGAGAGGGAATACTTCTCATGCATCCAAAATCCTTGAGCCAACCACTATGCCATTTGTGTCCACCATACCTACCTACTATGTGGTATTTCCTGCCATTCCAAAGTAAATTGCTTGAGTGCTACCTTTAAAAATTCAAAATGCTTCTCAATTTGTGTTAATGTTTTATAGCTCACGAGGAAGTATGTGGTGTTTATCTTTCAATCTTGTTGGGCAACTTTCACCAATGGACTAGTGGCTTCATCCGCTTATCCAATAATTTTGCAAAAAGAGCTGGCAATGGGATTCCCAGTCCCAAATTAATTAACCAAAATAGACACTCCTCCATGGTATGTGATTGTTGGACGGCACCCGAAGGATTCGGTTAGCCATGGCTTGTGTAAGCAAAGGTTGGGAGGAGTGTCATCATAATAAAACTAAAATAAAAAGGCAATCCTTCATGGTATGAGATTGTTGGCAGGCACCCGAGGATTCGGTTAGCCATGGTTTGTGAAAGAAAGGTTGGAAGGAGTGCCACCCAAAAATAAAATAATTCATGGGAGCCGCTCTTTGAAGGTTTGTCTGGCGAGGGGGTTAGAGAGTGCCCACTACCATTCGTTGACAACAACAAACACCTCTCAAAACTTTACTTTTATGCTCTCTATATGTTTTCAAAACCAAAGCTCTAGCACAAATATAGCAATCAATGCTTCCCTCTGCGAAGGGCCATTCTTTTACTTTATGTTGAGTCGTATACCTACTTCCTTCCATCTTAGAAGCAAACACTTGTGTTAACTGTGCATTGATTCTTACATACTTGCATATTTGCATTCATCATATTACTTTGTGTTGACAATTATCCATGAGATATGCATGTTGAAAGTTGAAAGCAACCGCTGAAACTTATATCCTCCTTTGTGTTGTTTCGATGCCTTTACTTTGAATTTATTGCTTTATGAGTTAACTCTTGTGCAATCTTTTGATGCTTGTCTTGAAAGTACTATTCATGAAAAGTTTTGCTATATGTTATCTATTTGTTAGCAACTATAGATCATTGCCTTGAGTCACTTCATTCATTTCATATGCTTTGTAATAGTATGATCAAGGTTATGTAAGTAGCATGTCACTACAGAAATTATTCTTTTTATCGTTTACCTGCTCGGGACGAGCAGGAACTAAGCTTGGGGATGCTGATACGTCCCCGACGTATCCATAATTTCTGTCGTTCCATGCTTGTTTTATGACAATACTTACATGTTTTGCTTGCACTTTATGATGATTTCATGCATTTTGGAACTAACCTATTAACGAGATGCCACGCCAGTTCCTGTTTTCTGTTGTTTTTGTTCCGAAAGGCTGTTCGGGCAATATTCTCGAATTGGACGAAATCAACGCCAAACCTCCTATTTTTCCCGGAAGGCTCCAGAACAAGAAGAGTCGGAGAGGGGCAGGGGCCACCACACCACATGGCGGCGCGGGCCCACCCCGCGCCGCCTAGGGTGAGGCGCCCCAGTGCCCCCGCGCCGCCTCTTCGCCTATAAAATCCCTTTCGACCTAAAAACGGTACCAATTGACGAAACTCCGAAAAGTTACGTGGCGCCGCCGCCATCGCGAAACTCCAATTGGGGACAGAAGTCTGTTCCGGCACGGGACGGGGAAGTGCCCGGAAGCCATCTCCATCAACGCCACCGCCTCCACCATGCTCCGTGAGTAGTTCCCCCATGGACTACGGGTCCTAGCAGTAGCTATGTCGGTATACTCTCCCCATGTACTTCAATACAATGGTCTCATGAGCTGCCTTACATGATTGAGATTCATCTGATGTAATCGGTGTTGTGTTTGTTGGGATCCGATGGATGATACATTATGATTAGTCTATCTATAAAGTTTGTGAAGTTATTGTTGCTGCAATCTTGTTATTCTTAATGCTTGTCACTAGGGCCCGAGTGGCATGATCTTAGATTTGAGCTCTATAATTATTGCTTAGATTGTATCTACAAGTTGTATGCACATGTCACTGTCCGGAACCAATGGTCCCGAAGTGACAGAAATCGGGACAACCGGAGGGGATGGTAGTGATGTGAGGATCACATGTTTTCACGGTGTGTTAATGCTTTGCTCCGGTACTCTATTAAAAGGAGTACCTTAATATCCAGTAGTTTCCCTTGAGGCCCGGCTGCCACCGGCTGGTAGGACAAAAGATGTTGTGCAAGTTTCTCATTGCGAGCACGTACGACTATAATTGGAAAACATGCCTACATGATTAATGAATTGATGTTCTTTCTTAATACTTTATCAATCCTATCAATTGCCCAACTGTAATTTGTTCACCCAACACTTGTCACTTGTTATTGGAGAGTTACCACTAGTGTAGATAGCTGGGAACCCCGGTCCATCTCTCATCATAATATACTCGTTCTACATGTCATTGGAAATAGTATCAACTATCTTCTGGTGCCATTGCTCTCATATTGCTATTACTGCTGTGTTACTGTTACTATTGCTCTCATATTATGCTACTTTCACATCACCCCTTGCTAGTGCTTTTCCAGTGCAGCTGAATTGACAACTCAGTTGTTGAGGCTTATAAGTATTCTTTACCTCCCCTTGTATCGAATCAATAAATTTGGGTTATACTACCCTCGAAGACTGCCGCGATCCCCTATACTTGTGGGTTATCATCCATCGACAAGGGAAGTCCAGCTAGAGCTTTCGATATTCAAAGCCGATTAATCGCTACTCGGTGTTAGCTGATAAACTCATTTATCGCTTGATTAATTAGCCGATATGTGTAATAATCGCTAATCATCAGCCGACCGAGTTGACACGGATAAGCGATTTCCTCAACATTATTTACATCCAAATATCCAAGTACCATTCCATAGGTTTCCCCAAACCAAACTTAACTCTGTTTTTCTGTACATTTCTCTTATCTTCTTTTTATAAGAGGATTCAGTTGAGTGGGTTTATTTATTAAATAGAATGAAAATCTATCTAGAGAAAAGTTATTAACTATTTTAGCATGACCGTAAGAGCATCTCCAGCCATCTTCCCGACGAGGCCCCCGGTAGCCATTTTTTTCCATCCGGACGGTGTTATTCGGCCAGCTGCTGCCCCGGCAGCCATTTTTTCCATCCGGACGGTGTTATTCGGCCAGCTGCGCCCCCGACAGCCATTTTTTTTCCATCCGGACGGTGTTATTCGGCCAGCTGCGCCCCCCGGCTCCTCGTTTTCCCCCGGATTTAGCCTTTCATCCATCCGGAGAGCCCAGGCCATCCCCGGCTTTCCGAGGCCCGGTCGGGGACTCCGGACGAAACAAAAGCGAGTGAAACGTCGAGCGGGCCGGCGTTGTCGGCGACAGAACTGGTTGTTCCCTCCATTAATTTCATTTTCCCTCCAAAATGCACAGCATAGAACCATTTTCCCGCCGAATTTCGGAGGAGCTACCGCTATTCTCCCCCACAGTTGCAGCTCCTCCTCTTCCCTTCCACCACCATGCCGCCGAAGAAGCTCGCCGCTGATGGCGCGCCGAAGGCGAGGAAGCCGCGACCGCCGGGCTGGACAAACGCGGAGTGGCGGTAGATGTGGAGCGGCGGTGGAATGAAACTCGTGGCAGGGCGGAGAGGGAGAAGAAGTGTAACGCGAAGAGGGTGGCGGTGGCAGCGGACGAACATGCGAGGCTGATCTCCATTAACTTCGGCCAGGCGCGCGT
Source organism: Lolium multiflorum (assembly GCA_030979885.1). NCBI lineage: Eukaryota > Viridiplantae > Streptophyta > Magnoliopsida > Poales > Poaceae > Lolium > Lolium multiflorum. The sequence goes on along the minus strand of CM061753.1, from coordinate 44,913,179 downwards.
CGGGCAATTCCCCGGGCGGACGCGAGGGCGCACGTCGTCGGGAGGGACATGCGGTAGAAGGAGATGCTCGCCAACCAGGGCATCCGGATTGCCTTGCTCAAGGAAACCTCCGCGGCGAAGAAGAGGAACACCGATCTGGCATTCCTGATCTGCTGCAACGACGCCAACATGGACGAGGAGACGAGGTCTTGGTATGACGCCCATCGCCAAGAAATTCTCCGGCCCCCGTCGGCTGCTTCGTCCTCCGCTTCAACGTCAACTCCCGTCGCTGCGACAACTGCAGATGCCGATGCTTTGTTGCCCAATGCCGCGCCAGACGAGGCTCAAGACGGGACTGTAATCGTCTAGTTTCTGTTTCGATCGTCGGAATGTGGCTGATCTGATCGCCGGACTTTGGCGATTCTTTTGTAGCGGGAAGACGATTTTTTGAAACTATCGCCGCTGATGGGCGAATACCGGAGATGCAACTGGAAAATGTTGCCCCTCACGTTTTTTTACATCCAATCAAACCACGTTTGTTATATCTCGATTTTCGTCCGCACGCTTCAAACAGCTGAAGATGCTCTAAGATATTGGGCGTGCGTGGGCCGCTACGGTCAATGCCCCTGCTCCACTGACTGCCGGGGGCATCCACCGACCCACGTGATTGGAAACGTCCGCAGGCACCTTTTTATCTTCCGCTCGTCTCGGCCAGTTTCCGGTCTTCCCGCTCGCTGACACTGCCCCTCCCTCTCTCCCCCGGTCTCGGTTTCCATTTCCATTCCTCCCCTTCCCCCGCCTCCAGTCAAAATCCATTCTCCTCTCAGTAAACCCTCGCTCACGCCGCCGCCGCCGCCTCCTCACCTCTCCCCAGATCAATCTCCACCCCCGCCGCGTCCTCTTCCCGCTTCTACTCCGCCGCCTCCGTCCGTCGCCTCGAGATCTCCGGGATTCAGGTTCGAATCCGTTTCCCCGTTTCTCGCTGCCGTGTCCTGAAGTTCGAAGCGCTCGCCGTTCGCTCCGCTAGATAGTTTGAATCGACGAACCTCGCCGCCCGTTTCCACGGCCGGTTTGCTTGCCACCGCGCGCCGCGCGCGGGGGAGGTTTCACTAGGGTTTATCGCCTCGTGCTATCTGCCTAATCGGCGGGTTGGTTGGGATCTCGTAGGTTTTTTTTTTTCCGGTTCGTGATCTGAGACCTGCGGTAGCTTTGATATGATGCGCCCTTGGGCTGTGCGCGGATTGGTGGCCCGATGCTGTCGGACGGGTCGCTGTGCTGATCCGGACGTGTTTTCGGACAGCAAACGGTTTTGGGGAAGGATGATATGTGTTTTTTTTTTTCTTTTCCTTTTTGAGGAAGGATGAGATGTGGTTTATGTATGACCGTGCGTGCATTGCCCGTGCGATTCCTCTGGGGTTTCTCTCGCGTGAGATCTCTACCTGTAATAAAACGCATTTAAACCGCGCACATGCTTGGCACACTGCGGCATGGAGATTGGCCCATTACCAGCAGTACTTGGCTGGCTCAGCGACGCGCCGTGCAATGCAATGGCACTCTGCCATGCCAGATCGGTATGTTTGGTGCGCCGGTGTTTGGTCCTGTGATTTGGCATCGGATAACAACGCTGTGTTTGCATTTAGAGATTAATCAATCAGCTGCCGTTGCCGAGGCGAATGGTTCATTCATCCTCCTACGACAAGAATATTTGGGGGAGAAATTGCTAGTCGCTTCTGATTCCTTGTTCTTGGAATCAGAAGCGACTAGCAATTCCTTGTTCTTGAATACAGTACGCGAGCTTTTAACTTCACACAGCTCTGTCCTGTATTCACTTGCTCTGAAATCCAGTTTGTTCACGTCACTGAAAGTCTAAAAACACTCACTTGCATTACTCATTTCGAGTTGCTGATTGGTGGTAAGGAGTAACCCTGCCCTGTGAAAATGCGTTGGAGCTAAATAATTCCCCTCTGGACAGATTCAACTCGAATAACAGTTCATTTCTGTCATTTCTGCCAACATTCTATCGTTGCATAAAGTTTTTGTGATACCGTACTTCGCTGTGACACATGTCCTTCATATTCTCCTTTACTTGAATTTTTTTTATCCCAAGAGCATTCAGCAGCATTTTATTCTGCTTTTGTTGTTTGCATTCATTATTTCATTCCATTCCGTTCTTCCTTACTTGTTAATTGTTTCTCGTGTGCACATGCTTATTGCTGAAGACCGTTTTTTGCAGATTGGTAAGCTTTCCTTGCGCCATGGATGATGATGCGGCAAAACTTCCCGTCAGTGAAGAGTCCCCTAATCTTGGAGAAAAGGGTGAAGATGAAGGGGATTTGTTGAGGAAAACAGAAATATTGGATCTAAAAGAAGCAATAAATTCTCCCAGTGAGAATTCAAGCAATGATGCAGAAGGGCAGATCCATGGGAGAGATGATTCAGAAAAGGACCTTAATGAGCAGGTGGGTAAAAGCAGAAGCCCCGATGCCATGGAACCTATAGATTCAAACCAAACCGTGACAGAGATTCTTGAAGAAGAAAAATCTGAAGATCCAGTTTTTGATGGAACTGAGGTTCCTGAAATGGAAGGTTTGAGGCGTTCTTCCGATCAATCTGTGGAACTTGATTCAGAAGCTCAGCAAGGGTCTGTGATCAATGAAAGAGCTGCTGCAATCAGGGATTTTGTCAAGGAGAAGGGAGCCATTGCGTCAACATTTATACGCCGCCTATCTGGCAGAAAGGATGAGAATGATCTTCATGTTGAAGATGACAAGAATGATGTTTCAGAAAGTGGCAATAGTGAGAAGACTGTCTCAGATTCTGAAATGAAACCAAAAGAGGCTCAGAAGAAATCTGAGGAAAGAACATCATGGAATCCACTGAACTTCATTAAAATTGGAGGAGATAATTACACTTCTACAACTGGGGAAGCTGGGCATGGAAATGTGCCCGGTTCGGTAGAGCAACCAACTGCCAAAGGAAGGATTATCCTCTACACAAAACTGGGATGTGAAGATTGCAAAATGGTTCGGTTATTCCTGTATCAGCAAAGGCTCAAGTATGTTGAGATTAACATCGATATATTCCCTAGTAGAAAGTTGGAGTTGGAAAAGAATACTGGGTCAACCACAGTACCAAAAGTGTATTTCAATGACCTGCTGATTGGAGGCTTAACTGAATTGAAGAAAATGGAGGAGTCTGGCATACTTGATGAGAGAACCGGCGCCCTTTTCAAAGACGAGCCCTCATCTGCTGCTCCTTTGCCCCCCTTGCCTGGAGAAGATGATGAATCTGGATGCGGGAAGATGGATGAGTTAGCAACCATTGTCAGAAAAATGAGAGAGACGATTACTCCGAAGGATAGGTTTTATAAAATGAGAAGGTTTAGCAACTGCTTTCCTGGTAGTGAAGCTGTAGACTTTATATCAGAAGATCAGTATTTGGAGAGAGATGAGGTAAAATGTTTACTGCTAACTATTTTTTTATCCGTGCCATATATAGTACTTCCATATGGACTTTAAACAACATTAGTCTTGGTTTTGTCTGGCGTGCGAGGCTATGTTTAATTTACGAATAGATGACGAATTTTCATCATTTATAATTGATCTGTGGAAAGCATCTCATATTTAGGAAAGTACATATCTATTTTGTATGTTCCCTACTGTAAATATATGACACTGCTGTCACCTTCCTTACCATTTGGTGGATACATATTATCCATGTAGGCTGTCGAATTTGGAAGAAAGCTTGCAAGCAAACACTTCTTTCATCATGTTCTACAGTAAGCTTTGAAATAACCTCAATCTATTATTCTCATTTCTATCATCTACTAGTAGAAATATTTGGAGATTATTAATACATTGCTTGTGTTTGCAGTGAAAATGTCCTTGAAGATGGAAATCAGCTGTATCGTTTCCTAGATCATGATCCCATAATTATGACACAGTGCTACAACATCCCTAGGGGCATCATTGATGTTGCACCAAAACCCATAGTGGAAATCGCATCAAGGTTGAGAAAGTTGTCTTGTGCCATTTTTGAGGCTTATGTATCTGAAGATGGTAGACATGTTGACTACAGAAGCATCCAGGGTTGTGAGGAATTTAAAAGGTTAGCACCTGCACAGACTCAGTATAAGCAAGAGCCAAGTTACTGCATAATCTATGTATTAAGTATATACTAAAATAAATGACAATGTATTGCTTGTTCTGACTACTGGTGACGAACTTTTGGTCAATACAGGTCAAATTTATTATATAATTACTAGATTCTGATTTGCTGTTGCGTATATCTCTGTACATTTCACCTTGTAAATTATAAATTTATAAAAGCATGTTTGGTAATTAAACTTATAAGTGATAACTTGGTTGTTGTGTATTGACTACCCAAGTGTCATAGGTGATGGGTATACTTACAGTAAGCTCATATTTCTTGCACAGGTATATTAGAACAACTGAGGAGCTCCAGAGGGTGGAAATTAGTGACTTGGCACGTGAAGAAAAGCTTGCTTTCTTCATAAATCTGTACAATATGATGGCTGTCCATGCGATAGTGACATGTGGCCATCCTGCTGGGCCATTGGACAGGAAAAAGTTTTTTGGAGACTTTAAGTATGTCATTGGGGGATGTGCCTATTCTCTGTCAGCTATTGAAAATGGCATTCTACGTGGCAACCAAAGGCCACCGTATAACCTTGTGAAACCTTTCGGACAGAAAGACCAAAGATCCAAGGTGAATAAAGCAGTCCTGTCTGAAAAGGGGGAACATATATGTATCTGTTTACTAGAAATATGTGCTATCATGAATTCATGATAACAACTAGACTAGTGCTCTTTTTCTTAGCTTTTGTGATATATATTTGCATGCGACGATGTGTTCAGAAAGAGGTGTTTGAACAATTGAACTGTTAAATTTTCTTAGACTCTAGGGCATACAATCTGTCTGCAGTTTTTCCTAGAAAGGGCAGCCTAAAGGGAACATTCTTGGTATGTGTTAGTGGCTATAAAAATCACCGAACGTTAGTGCGGTGGATAGATAATCGCAACAAACTTTCTTGTCGTTTGCATGAAATAAACTCAACTTCATATCTTTTCCTTCTAGTTCAAACAATCACTTCTCATAAATGCTTATTGATATGATTCAATATCTGGTGCCCAGTGGTAGAGGCAAGTTCTTTGATCTGGGTGTACAGAGTTTGAAATTTAATTAATGTTCTACTAGTTAATTATACACTAAGTTTTCATCACCAATATACTCCCTATGTTTATAAATATAAGATGTTTTAGAAATTTCAAATTGAACTAGATACACACCATAATGAGTGAATCTACACACTAAAAATAGACGAATCTTCAAAACGCTAAAACATCTTATATTAGTGAACGGAGGGAGTATATTCTATTTCCATAAACAATGTCTTTGGCACATATGTACACCCATGTCCTTAGCTGGCTCTGTCCATGCTGGTGCCACATAGTATTGGTTTGGACATAGAAGGCTGCAAGCCAGTGAGTTTATCCAGCGTAGTGTCCACTTGTGGATGCTGGAAGTCTTCTACAGCAGATATTATAGAGCACTTATATAGCAGGCACAACGAGCCATACATAAACTTTTGTAGGAAGAGATGACTGAAACTTACCTAGTATGTAGGGCCCAAGGCTGTAGGTTGCGAATCTTGTGACCACTATCAGCTTCTGAAAATATGAGGCCCATTATATGTTTACTATATTATGTTTTAGTATTTCTAGAAAGTCAGGTTGTTGAGACATGAAAGTTTGTAGAAAGTTATACACGCAACAAACCGCTGCCAAGGAAAGGTAAGATGTCTATATATATTGGGTGCTAAATGCTCTGCACTGTAGTGCTTGTTTTAGCGCACGGGAACCCCGTAACTGTACCTACTTGCCAAATCAGCAACATAATGCACAACATTGTTAGCATGCTATAGCAGCGCTGCAATACTAGTACAACATTGTCTTTTAAACAACTTTTTTAGCTAATTAATTACCGTGTTCATAACTGTCACCAATTAGATTAAAATGCTAATATTGCAGCCTCACAAATTTTGACTGCCTTTTTTTTTCCTTGTTTGTAACGGCAGGTGGCCCTATCATACCCTGAACCTCTTGTTCACTTTGCTTTGGTATGTGGTACCAAATCTGGACCTGCACTTAGGTGTTACTCCCCAGGAAATATTGATAAAGAGTTGATGGAAGCCGCACGTGATTTCCTAAGGAATGGAGGACTGACAGTTGATCCTGAAGCAAAGGTTGCATCTGTAAGCAAGATTTTGCGATGGTAAGATGATAAGACAACTGCTGTTCTTGCTTTATCAAGAGGATCTTGGTTACCTTACTATTCTTCTTTATTTCTTTACATTACCAGAATTTGTAGTATAACTATTACAATAGTACAATATGTTTAATATTGCTATTCTTACTGGCGAATCTAGCACATTGACATGTTCAACAATACTGCTATATTAGAAAATAAAGTTTATTCTAGGTATAAGTCGCAACACTACAGCTGCCGCAAGGCCGCAACATAAGCTAGATAAGTTTTGTGAGCAGTAGCCCAATGGTTAGGGTTGTGGTGGCACACCCAGCAACCAAAGTTTGACTCCTGTCGGGATCAAATTTCTGGAACACTAAGGAGCACTTCTATAAAATATTCCACCAAGTGCTAGTCCTGGTTGGTCTCGTTTTTTTTATGTTAGGTGTTCTAACGGTTTTTTATTTTAGTTGAGACATAAAGTAGAATACCTGTCTGATGTGGGACCATATTTGTGCCTCATCATGACATAGTCCTCCACAATGTCTGCTCGGTTTTTGTTTACTTAAACCTGCCCTTGGTTAAATTAGATATTAATATATGATGAGTGATGCTCCAAAGAAGTGTGCCACCAGAGCTTGTAGCTCTTTGATGGTGCATTAAAACTCATACATGTGGCCCCGTAATTCGATTGCGCAGTTTTTAAGACTATCTGCACTATGCTATTGCTACAATTTGAACAGGAATATAAAAAAGATGCTGTTACTTTTTATAGATTGATATGGATTTGTGTGCTTTGGCATATTATAATTGACTATTGAAGAATAACTAAAGTATATGTACTGTATATGTGTTCAACTGGTAACGTTTTATGCAATTAGCAAGGTGCCCGTGCTTCGCCACAGAACCCACAGGAACAAGAATCTATGTTAGCTTAGATGAGTTTTATCAGTTGGCACGACACCACGCAGAAGGTTGTGGATTTGGGAGTCTGTTGCTACCATGTTTGTATATTTGCACTTCTCGTATCAATTCCAATCATTATAAGTACGTAGGATAATTTCGAGGCCATTATGGCATGTGCAGCTGGTTAGGCTGACCACATTTAGGATGCGATCACAAGAAATACAACTGGAACTGTGGAACACACAAATTAAGGGAATGCAGTTCCTATGTGACTAAAATGCATAACTATGTTACTACATTAGCAAATGATCATAAATATGATATACAGTTGGACTTGGACAAATAGTGAGCACTGAGCAAGTCCTGAAAATTAACTTGATTATTGTTAGTACCTGGTGTGCACTGTGATGAAGTTATATCATATCAATTTATAATGTAAACTCTTATGACAACATGGCCAATGCTTTGACAACTTAGCTAAAAAACTCACGCTCTAAATGATTTTCAGGTATAACACAGATTTTGGTAAGAACGAGACAGAAGTGCTGAAGCATGCTGCAAATTATCTTGAGCCTGCAGCGTCGGAGGAACTCTTGGAACTGCTTGCAAACACTCAACTGAAGGTCTCGTATCAACCATATGACTGGAGCCTGAACATTTAGCTGCTGCTAGGGTACTATTTATACAGATGTTCTTCTTATAGCTAGAATACCCAGTCTTATTTTTTGTTTGTGCGGAAACTACCCGTCCCCCAAAGATTTCTGGAAGGACGTCACTTGTGAATCTCCTTTTGCGTGAAGTCTGGGGCGCATATGGATATTGGCGTATCGTTTTTTTTAAAGAATATTATTACGTATTGTGGATTTGTGCCAAACTGGATGTGGCCACCAGTGGACCTTGTTCCGTTCATTTGACTGAAATGGGCACCCTTTTGCTGGTTATTGTTTCTTTATTGTTGAGTAGTTCTAGTTATTGCAGATGTGATGTTGCCTTTGGAATAGCTTCCTATCATACATCTGTTACTGTAGGTGTATTGTGTGCTGACGCTGCCTCCACTGCTGCAATGAGCTGCTGCTCTGATCCGAGTAGTGGCTAGCACGGGAGGAGCGGTCCTAGGAGGACGAACCAGGACCCTGCGGTGCCGGGTGACGACAGCGGGCGGAGGTGGAGCCAATGGTAGAACAACTAGGAGAGGGGCGCCTCCAACTGCAATCCATCATCCTTTGCCTGGTTCTTTTATATTCTGCAATTTCTCTCTCTAGAAGGGCTAGACCTTTAGTTTGGATTTTGTTTGCAGTTCAGAGCTGGGTGCTTTGGCATGTTCGTAACAAGTATACAATCGAATCAAAGTTTCCTAACCAGTGAACTGATTGTGTCTTGAAAACTGTCTTATTCCTGCCACAGTGGCGACCTCCCATAAGAAGTAAAGACCGCGCCAATTTGGAGCTAGTCTTGGAGATGGTAAAGAAACCGATTCAGGTGTTAGCTTTCTGTCTTAATCTTAGCTTGTTGAAAAGTGTTGTCTCGCACAGTTGTAAGTCTTGGTCTGTAATTGTACTGTTGACGTCTGTTACATCTGTGAACCTTTTGGGCTTTATTAATTTAAAATCGTGGCAGACAGATAACATCTTTTATAGTGTAGTGTATGCAGGCCAAAGCGAGACGTGACTGCCAAGTTACATGCAATATTGTCGGTTGGAGTAGTTTGTTACTTTGTTTGGGGTATTGGAAGTCTCCAACTCCTCCATTTTTATCGATCAATCACAGCTTGTCACGGTCTGATTTCGTCACAACGCAAGTGTAAATAAACAATCTTGACCGACTGGAACAAATTCCTCGTGCGTCAATGCGATGTTGCTGCGCACCCGCGCGCGTCTAATGCTTTGCCAGCACGGTTAGGAAAATGCTTCACATCGGGCGACCGATCCGCGGGGCAGCGATCGGTCCCTCCCACGCTGCGCGTTGCTGCTTTCTGGTCCACCACTCCTGCATGCGGGAATCTTTTTTTAGCCTACCACTTGCGCCTGATTCAGTCGTCGCCGCACTCAGCCATAGACTAGCAGTGCATGCATGTCTCCCCTGGCGCTGCTGCTAGCTAGCACTAGGAGCACTAGGAGACATAGTAGTATTTACTCAGAATGCTCAAGCAGCCTAGCGTCTGCTGCTAGCCTAGTGTGTGCTAATAAACAACCAGCAATTTAGCACCCTAGTGTGTGCTGCTAGCTAAATATTGTGATTTTTTTTGTTGTAATTATATATCTGGGAAAGAAAATTGTCAATTAGTTAGCTCAAATTTGTTAACTAGTATTGTTGTAAATATCTAAAAGTATTGTTAAAATTATTGTTGACTTTTGTTGTAAATAGCCAATGTTTTTGTAGGAATTGTTGTTGATAAAAAACCAGGGATTTAATTTTGTTGTAATCCTATCTGATTTTTGTTAAAATAGTTATTGATTTTTGTGGTGAATGAATGTTTTAATCAATTTTTGTTGCTTAACCACTTTGTGTAAATGCATATTATTTTTTGTTGTAAAGGTCTGTTACTTTTGTTGGAATTACCGGTGATTTTTGTTGAAAATACTTTACTGATTTGTTGTAAATACATTATTTTTTTGTAAATTTGCTGATAATTATTTGTTGTAATTTTAGGTACTTTTTTGTTGTGAATGAATTTGTACCCTAAAAAGTTGTTGCTTAACCACTTTTTAATTGATGCAAACTAGTTTTTGTTGTACTCTGTTTGTTATTTTTGTTGTCATCATCGTTGATTTTTGTAGTAAATCAGTCTGTCCTGCAAAAACTTGTGGTAAAACATTATTTACAACAAATACAATTATCCTGTGTACCAATTAGAAGTAGCCATTATGTGGCGCTAGCAGATACAAATTAAACATTATTTGGACATGCACAGGGGTGGGTTCCACAGCAAAAAGCATGCGGCAGCAGCCGTCTTCGTAGTGACATGCATGAAGTGGCAGACTCCACCATGGCCAGCAACAGCACACCACATGCAAGGTAGCAGCCTGGACAGCGAAAGCGACATCGCCTCCTCCTGACACTTGCAGTAGCAGAAAGCGACGTGAGAAGTGAGTGATTAATCTATGACCGTATGATGGTGATCGAACGGGCCGGAAAGCAACCGATTTTAGCAACGGGATCAGCCGACCGACGCCTAGCGCGTCCCGCACGGTTAACCCATCAGGCTATATCACCATCAGACAAGAAGTGAACAAAAGTCATGTTGCAATTGCTGCGCAGTTTCCACATACCTACATGTATTGCGGGCAGTTGCCAATATATAAAGGCCCTTCTTCATCTTTACTCCAGTGGATCCTCAGGTGCTGGTGAGAATGCAGAAGCCGAGCGTAGAGGAGCCCCTGCTGGTTTTAGCCAGCGGACCCGAACAAGGCAGTGAGAACAATGGCGCGGCGGCGGCAGCGGAGGCGAAGCGCCTACTGCGACTGGCGGGGCCGCTGGTGGCGAGCGGAATCCTCCGGTCCGTGGTACAGTTGGTGTCGGTGATGTTCGTGGGCCATCTCGGCGAGCTTCCCCTTGCCGGTGCCTCGCTCGCCACCTCCCTCGCCAACGTCACTGGCTTCAGCTTGCTCGTACGCATCTCTACAATTATATCATCACTAGTAGGAGTACAAGCTAGCAATGTTTGCATGATCGATGAAAATGGAGGTACGTGCAGTCTGGCATGGCGAGAGCGCTGGACACGGTGTGCGGGCAGGCGTTCGGCGCGCGGCAGTACCACCTCGTTGGCGTCTACGAGCAGCGGGCGATGCTGGTCCTAGCGCTGGCGTGCGTCCCGATCGCCGCGGTGTGGGCCAACGCCGCCCGGATCCTCGTCTTCCTCGGCCAGGACGCGTCCATCGCCGCCGGCGCCGGCGCCTATGCGCGGTGGCTCATCCCGTCCCTCGTCCCCTACGTGCCTGTCGTGTGCCATATCCGGTTCTTGCAGACACAGAGCATCGTGGTGCCGGTCATGGCCTGCTCCGCCGTCACGGCGCTCGCCCACGTCCTAGTGTGCTGGGTGCTGGTGCACAAGGCTGGGATGGGGAGCAAGGGCGCGGCGCTGAGCAACGCCGTCTCCTGCAGCATCAATCTGGCCATGCTGAGCCTGTACACGAGGTTTTCAGGAGCTTGCAAGAGAACGTGGACTGGGTTCTCCATGGAGGCCTTCAACTTCAAGGAGTTGCGCCAGTTCGCGGAGCTTGCCTTCCAGTCCGCAATGATGGTTTGGTGAGTCAAATCAAATTTCTTTCGTGGTCATAACGAGGTGAATATACATGATCGATTTAACTAATCGATGAAAAAAAAACGTCACATACATATGTGCAGCTTGGAATGGTGGTCGTTTGAACTGCTGGTGCTGCTCTCTGGTCTTCTGCCCAATCCTAGGCTTGAAACCTCAGTACTGTCGATATGGTAAAACTGTTAATCGACACCAATTTGCATGTACACCTCAGCTTGGAGTATGAATGTATGATTTGTATCATTGAATTGTGCAGTCTTAATACTGGCGCTCTCATGTTCAAGGTGCCAACTGGTCTCTGCACAGCCATAAGGTACTGTGAGATTCACTTCACATCCACAATTCCACAATAATGTGGAATTCTTTTGTCCCTCGATCTGTACACTCATCGGTCTCTTTTGTCTTTCTTGCAAATACAGTACACGCGTTTCCAATGAACTTGGTGCCGGTAAACCCGAGGCAGCAAAGCTGGCAACCAGAATAGTCCTTCTTATGGCCTTGTCTGAAGGTTTAGTGATCTCTATTACAATGATTCTGCTACGCAATTTTTGGGGTTACATGTATAGCAATGAGGAGGAAGTTGTCACATACATCGCCCGGATGATACCAGTTCTAGCCATATCCTACTTTATAGATGGAGTCCATACTTCTCTTTCAGGTAAGAGGATAGGTGAAATGCCCCTTGTTTCCAATATTGCCAGAAAGAACAATCTCTAACATGGTCGCAGGATATTTTGTTTATACATTTCAGGCGTGATAACTGGGTGTGGTGAGCAGAAGATTGGAGCACGCGTTAATCTTGCTGCGTTCTACTTGGCAGGCATCCCCTTGGCCGTGTTACTAGCATTTGTCATGCATCTGAATGGAATGGTATATAGCATTAACTTCTCATCTTTTCAATAACTATGAATAAGTATCGAAAACCAAAATTTTGTCATGCTTTCAATAGGGGCTTTGGCTCGGCATCGTTTCTGGCAGCCTCCTAAAGCTTATGTTGCTCATGTGGATCGTGCTCTCAATAAACTGGGAAAAGGAAGTAAGGACTTGCAGTTCTTATATCACCGGATATTTCCATTGGACAGTGACATCTAATACTTGTTTCTCTATTTTAATTCAGGCAAATAAGGCAAAAGACATGTTAATATCTTCCCTTCTAGTTGCATGAAGATAAAATCATGCGGTAAAATGACATTTTTGTGATGCGGCCAAGCATGCAGCCGACCCAACCTGATTGATACTAGACAATGCACGCTTCACTGCCTGCCTAGCGTTGTCGCACGCCTTGGCTGGAGCGATACATTTGTTAGCACTTTGATTTAGGTGTGGCACATGCTTAGTGCTTCGCCTTAATAGCACAAGTAGTCTCAAATACGTGGACGGTGGCGTGTTGTTATTTTGAAGTTAGTTGGAGGAAATAAAGAGAAGACCGGCATATGATGGTATAAGGGTCATTATATCGTGCTTCCTTGCTACGACTTCTCCATTTACTGAACTCAGTACCTGCTATTTAAATACTAGATAATTTGCATTACGGATTTACTACAAGCAATAACATTCCAAAGATTTAGACACCAAATGAAAAACAGGAAAATGCAAAGGCTCAAAGGATATGGACACGAAATTCTAGTTTCTTACCGAATATGAAAAAAAACTTTTGAAAAGATGGATTATGATGAAAAAGTGGCATATCCCAAGAAAAAGCATTGCACATAGTTTGTGAATACCAACGAAGCATAACTGATAAATAGTGACACGCTACTTTTTTTCGAGATTGAAACGACACACTAACATTTTTTTTTTCTCGAGAATACACCCTAAAAGGTGTATTAATATATAGAAGAAGGGGCAAAGAAGCCCGGCGACGCCGCAAGCGGCAAGTTCATGCTGCCAACATGGGGTGGCAGCTCCCCGACCCAAAGCTTACTCTCCTAACTGCCACCACAACTCCACCGGCTCCGGGAAGCCAAAGCTATCACTACGGAAGAGCCTAGCTAGACGCCACCTCCCATACTCTTCCCTGATCTTCGTCTTGATCGCCAGGACCGACGGCCTTGCCGAGTTGAAGACGACATCATTCCTGTGTGTCCAGATGGACCAGAAAACCAGGATCAACGAAGTCCACAAGTCTCGCTGCGAGGCCCCTTGTCCAGGTCTAGAGGTCCACCAGGAGACCAGGTCCTCGTCAGCCGCAGGTAGCCAACTAAGCTTACCCCACCGGCTCAAAGCCCAGGTCCAGACCTCTCGGGCCACGACGCAACCCAGAAGTAGGTGCTGAATCGTCTCTGGCTCCTGATCGCATAGGGGGCAAGAGGCCGGGGCGGGAAGGCCACGCCGCTGCAACCTATCAGCTGTCCAACATCTGTTCCTTGAGACGAGCCACGCGAAGAACTTGCAGGAGTAAGGGGCACGCGAGCGCCAGATCTGCGAGGCCGTCGGCGCCCCAACCCTGCCCGCAAAGAAGGCCCGATAGGCCGAGCTCACCGAGAACTTCCCATCGACAGACCAACGCCACACAAACTCATCCGAGCGCTCAGGCACCAGCCGTGCAGCGTCCACAACATGCCAGAGGAGGAAGAACTCTGCCACCGCGGCCTGCCCCAAGTCTGGGCCACAGTCGCGCAACCATTCACCGTCAAGGCCTTCCTTAACGGTGCGAGTACTGACCTTGCGGCTTGCCACCAAGGCTAGGAGGTTTGGCGCGAGGTCGGACCCGCGCCCCATTGAGCCATCTATCCTTCCAAAAGAGCGCACGCTCTCCGTCGCCCAAGATGACCGCTGTAGCAGACTCGAAGAGGGCTCTAGCCAAACGCGGAATCTGAAGGTTAAATTCCGCCCATGCTTTGGTCGAGTCTACCCTTTGCAGCCACGCCCAACGGGAGCGCAGGGCAAGGTTGAGGAGGCGCAGATTAGGGAGACCCAGCCCCCCAGCGCCTTGGGGGATGCGACCTGCTCCCAAGCCACCAGGCAGTGCCCACCTCTCACGTCAAGTCTGGCCTTCCACATGAAACCTCGACAGATCTTCGTCAACGCCTGCAAAGTCTTAGGCGGGATGTCAAGGGACATCATTGAATGCACCGGGATAGCTGAGAGGGTCGTCTGGACCAAGATGGTCCGCCTCCCACGCGTCAGCAGCTTGGCGCACCAGGGCTGAAGCTTGTTGGCCGCACTGTCCACCACGGGCTGCAGCTGGGCCGCAGTGGGTTTACGGAGTCCCAGCGGCAGCCCCAAGTACTTACATGGCCATGTCGCCACCTCACAATGTAGGATGTCATGAGCAAGGTCGATCTGCTGAGGGGAGCACCTGATGGGATGGACAGAACACTTGGCGAGGTTGGTGCGAAGGCCAGACGCCTCACCAAAGTCCTCCACAATGGCCGCGCAAGTGAGGAGATCCAACCGATCCGGCTTGAGGAAGGTGACCACGTCATCCGCGTACATAGATGTACGATGCCGGAGACCACGACACGCCAGGTGCGCAAGCAGCCCATCGGCCGCAGCCCTCTCAAACAGGAGGTGTAGCACGTCCATGACAGTGTCAAAGAGCAAAGGGGAGAGAGGGTCCCCTTGCCTCAGCCCACGCCTGTTGGAGATGAGGCAACCCGCCACTCCATTGACCAACACCCTCGTGGATGCCGTACCAAGAAGACCACAAACCATCGCAATCCAACTTGGGCCAAAACCGAGCTTGGCAAGGACCTCGAGGAGAAAGGCCCAGTCGACCGTGTCGAAAGCCTTGGTGATGTCGAGCTTGAACATAACGGCCGGGGTCTTGGTGGCATGCAAACGCTTAGCTGTGCATTGCACCAACTGGAAGTTATCATGAAGGCAACGCCCCCTGATGAAGGCACTCTGATGCGGGCCCACGATCTGTGGCATCTTCGGCGCGAGGCGGGAAGAGAGCACCTTAGCCACCAACTTGGCCACGCTATGGATGAGGCTAATGGGTCGGAAGTCCCGCACCTCAACCGCATCCGCATGCTTAGGGAGGAGGGAGATCAAAGCCTGATTTGCCATCTGAAGGCCACGGGCATCCCCCCTCCACAAGGTCTCGAAGGCCTCCATGACATCATGTTTGATGATATGCCAGCACACGGTGTAGAATCTACCGGTGAAGCCATCCGGTCCAGGGGCTTTGTCAGGCTCCTGAGACTTGATCACCGACCACACCTCCTCCTCAGAGAACGGCGCCTCTAGGTCCGACAAGTCATGTGTCCGCACATCGAGGAAGTCAAGGTCGAGGGAGAAACCACGCTCCGGAACAGAGCCCAATAGCTGCTCATAGAAGTCGTCAACAACTCGGGCCTTGTCATCTTGGTCGGCTACCAAGACCCCGTCGACCCGCAGGTGGGGAATGAAGTTCTTTCGGCGCCGATGGTTTGCGTGAAGGTGGAAAAAGCGCGTACAAGCATCACCTTCCTTGAGCCACGTGATCCTCGATCTCTGCCTGGCTATGGTGCGCTCCAGGGATGCCAAGCCCAACAGCTTCCGTTTGAGCAGCTTCCTCAAACCCCGCTCTCCCGTGGAAAGGGGTCTCGACTCCATCGCCACGTCCAAACGTAAGATAAGCTCGTTGGCAAGCAAGATTTGTCGCTTAACATTGCCAATGAACTTATCATTCCAGCTCATGAGGGCCTTAGAAGTAGCCGTGAGCTTGGCCGCCAACCTCTTGAAAGGATTGGCGATCACCGGCGTCGAGGCCCAAGCACCGGCCACCACCTCCATGAAACCATCGGCCTTAGGCCAGAAAGCCTCGAACCTAAATCTCCGCCTAGTCTTGAGCTGGGATGCCAGGTTGAGAAGTAGGGGGCAGTGGTCCGAAGTGGAAGAGCTCAAGGCTGAGAGAAAGGAGGAGGGGTACTCCGTCTCCCAATCCACCGTCGAGAAAACCCTGTCGAGGCGCTCCATCGTAGGGCGCTCACGCTCGCTAGACCACGTGTATCTCCGGCCATTTAGATAGAGCTCCTTGAGCTCCAGATCGGCAAGAAGCTTACGGAATTTTCCCATCATACGCCGATTGAGGTTGTTGTTGTTCTTATCCGCGGCGTCGACAATGAGATTAAAATCTCCGGCCACCACCCACGCACCTGGGTGCAAGTCGCGAATGTCCTTCAGTTCCTGCAAGAACTGACATTTGTCCCCATCCGCCTGAGGGCCATAAACCCCTGTGAACCACCAGCCGACCGATCCAGTCACCTCGGCCCTAGCCGTCACCACATTGGTGGAGATATGCGGGTTAGTGAAGGAGACCGCAGACGATTTCCACGCGAGGAGAATGCCTCCACACGTACCAGCCGCGGGAAGGAAGAAGAAACCGTCAAAATCCCTACCACAACAGCGGTCCACCACCGCACGAGTGACCAGTTGCAGCTTGGTCTCCTGAAAACACACCACGCTCGCACCCGAGAGCAAAACTAACTGATAGATGGCATCACAACGGGCAGGAGAGTTAAGCCCTCTTACGTTCCACACCAACAAAGAGAGGTAATCCGACATAGTCAAGGTTTTGAAAGAGAGAGATGGCTACAACACGGGAACGTCACACGAGCCACGCAAGACAGGGGCTACACCACGAGAATATCCTCATCGCCGGCAAGCAGCAAGGCAGACGGCACCCAGCCGAAGAGCGCCAGACAAGCAGATAGATCCTCATCTGTAAGTGGCTTCTTCTGGAAGTAGTCTAGGTAGGCTTGCAGCGTATCTTCACCAATGGTCTCACCCTCCCTGGCGATACCTAGCTGCAGCATCAACGCCTTCTGTTGCACCTTGATCGAAGACCCGGGCGCAAAGCGCCCCGCCACTCTAGTGCTACGACGGACCACCGAGGGCGACTGCCTCTTCTTCCTTGGCTTCCTCGGAGCCGGCCGAGGCAACAGCGGCTGCAACTTCTTGATCCTGCATCTCTTGCGGAAGGCCGCCAGTCCCATGCCCAAATCCGTAGAGGCAGAGGCATCCGGGGCGGTACAGGCCGGCTGCACGGTAGTCGGTGTCGCCGGCGCCCCCAAGGGAGTGGGAGGATCCACGTCAAGCGCCCTCCCGTCATCATCCAGCTGCGTATCCACAGCCACCAACGACGCCTGGTCAGCGCTCCTCCTCTCCCGGCCCGGCCGCTGCAGGTAGGGGTCCGGGGAGATCTCGACGGCGAACATGGACATCCCCTCAGAGTTAGTCTTGCCGGGAGGACCAACCTCAAAGTCCAGCGGAGTGTCCCACGAGACACTCGAGCAACGCGAGCCGGAGAGAGAACTAGCCACAGAGTCCCCATCCACATCAGACCAGAGCACGGGGCCAAAGCCCTCGCCGTTCCCCGCCGGCCTCATTTGGAGTGAAGGAGAGCTCCTAGCACCGGAGGCCTCCTGCGAATCCGCCACCACGCTGGAAGGGGAGCGCACCGGAGCCGGCGGAGAGGCTGGGGACGCGATGTCATCCACACTCCTAGAGGAGCTGACCAGCGGAACCACGGCGGATGGTTATATATATTTCCTCATTCTCGAAGAGGATGTATTAGACTTTTTTAATTTGAATATATCTAGACAATATGTAGTGAATAGATATATCCGAATTTAGAAAAATGTCCAACATCTTTTTCGTGATGGACGAAAAATTATTTATATCATTTTGGTGGTACGAGTTTTGGAAGAAGTGCATCTTATCAAAGAGCAATCTAAGAATTCAAAAATACTACATTCTTTAGTCCTTTTAGCATTTCTTGAGGCAAAATCTTCAATTAGTTTATTATAGAAAAGCTCTCCAAAATGGATCTACGATTCTAGGAAAATCGTGACGGAGTTAATCATTGTTGAAAGACGAATTAAATTGGTTGCACTCTGCGCGGGAAGAGAAAGAAAAGACAGTCCCTCCGTTTTTATTTACCATGCGTTTTTAGCTTTAGTTAATGTCACCCTCAAAAAAAAAAATCCTTAACCTTTGACCAAATTTATAGGAAACAAAATAAGCATTCATAAAATGAAACGCATATAATATGAAAGTATACTTTGTGACAAATCTAACAAAATAAATGTATATTATAAACTCATAGTATCATATAGAAGTATCATGCGTATGATCATACTACTACATGTTACTATCTTCACAATGCATGGTGTCATCTATTAGTATTCCCTCTCTCACAGTTTATTAGACGTACGCGTACTTCTAGGTTGCAAATTTAATCAAGTTAGCATTAGTTATATATTATAAAAATTATATCATTAGAAAGTTTAGATGTTCTATTTTCTAATAATATAATTTTGGCTGAATGTTTAATACCTGCCGTGTCGAGGTGTCTCACTGGGTAGTTGGTCGGATGAGATCATAGCTTCGGCTAATGTGTTGAGACAGACGGAGCTTGACCGTTTAACGGTTGCTTCAAATGGATCCACTGAGCCTGCTACTTCCGTTGTAGACGATGATGAAGATGATGACATCCTAGATGGTCATCTTCCCTCGACTATAATTGGGAGTGTTAAGAAGTCGATTTGGAACATTCAGAGCTTAGTTCAGTTTATGATCTAAATGCCTCTGCACGTGGTTCTCGATCTTCGGCTGGTAAAAATCTCGTAGATATGGCAAAATCTCTAAATCTAAAATAGTTTCTCCATGAATGGCATGTTTCGGAATAGCAGAGGTCTTGGTGACTTGGCTAAACATTCTCACATTGCCGATGGTTGTAGAGATTATGATTTGGATTTTATTGCTATATCGGAGACGGGTAGGCGAAATTTCACACAAAGTTTCCTCGACCGTTTGTCAGGCGGGATTAACTTTCAGTGGTTTTCTCGCCCACCCCGTGGTAGGTCTGGGGGCATTTTACTAGGCGTCCGCATAGACACTATGACTGTTCTAGCTAGTTCTGATGGAGAGTATCACATTAAACTCGATATTCAGAACAAAGCAGATGGGTTTATTTGGAGTCTGGTTGTTGTGTATGGTGCTGCCCAAGACGCCTTTAAGGCTGACTTTTTACGTGAGTTGGTAAATCTTGCAAAAGATAACCCATATCCGATTTTGATCGGAGGGGACTTCAATTTGCTAAGATTTCCTCACGAGAAAAGTAAAGGTCTTTTCGATGGACATTGTCCTTTCTTGTTTAATGCTGTCATTGATAGCTTGGACTTAAGAGAGGTGTTTATGTCAGGTCGACAGTTTACTTGGGCCAACAGCTTGCCTGAACCCACATACGAGAAACTAGATCGCGTGTTGATGGATACTGAATGGGAACATAAATACCTTATGGTGTCCGTCCGTGCACTAGAACGTATTGAAAAACTGTCTGACCATGCTCCCATCCTCTTAACCACTGGAAATCCCCGACCTGTTTGTAAACGGCCGTTCAAATTTGAGCTTGGCTGGTTACATCGAGACGGATTCCATGAGATGGTCAAGACGGTTTGGGAAAGACCAGTAAGGGGCAGTACTCCAATATTGAGATGGAATAATAAGTTGCGGGCAATGCGCAAACATCTCTCTGGTTGGGCTGCCCATATGGTTGGTATTCTTAAAAAAGAGAAGGCTCGCCTATCAAAAGCGATCGATGATCTAGAGGCCGTAGCGGAAGTGAGACCGTTGTCCACGCAAGAGATTGATCTCAAGAATCAATCCAATGCGCAGATGGCGAGTCTCCTCCGTGAAGAGGAACTCAAATGGTATCAACGATCCAAGCCCAATTCATTTTGGAAGGGGATTCGAATACTAGATATTTTCATGGCTTAGTCAATGGAAGACATCGGAAAAAACGAATTCACTCTCTTATCCAAGATGAAGGGGTGATTGAAGTCCATGAGCAACTCAAATCATATATCACTAATTATTATAAAGATCTGTTTGGTCCTCCAGAGGAAAGTACCTTTTCTCTTAATGAGGACTTGACGGATGATATACCCCAAGTTTCTACAGAGGAAAATGGCCTACTGACCGCACCTTATTCTGAGGAAGAGGTTCAGAAGGCAATTTTCCAAATGGAATGCAACAAAGCACCGGGTCCAGATGGTTTTCCAGCTGAATTTTATCAAACTTTCTGGGATACTATTAAATCAGATCTTCTAGATTTGTTCAGTGATCTACACACAGGACAACTAGAATTATTTCGTCTAAATTTTGGTGAAGTAATCGTGTTACCGAAAGTTAATGAGGCGGAAAGGATTCAACAATACAGACCTATTTTCCTCTTAAACGTCAGTTTCAAGATTTTCACGAAAGTGGCCACCATTAGACTTAATACGGTTGCGGACCATGTCGTTCAGCCGTCACAGACCGCTTTCATGCAAGGAAGGAACATCCTTGATGGTGTGGCGGTTTTGCATGAGACGGTACATGAGATGCATACTAAGAAATTAAATGGGGTCGTGTTAAAATTAGATTTCGAGAAGGCATACGATAAAGTCAAGTGGTCTTTCTTACAACAGACACTTAGGATGAAAGGTTTTTCTCCTGAGTGGCGTGCTCTAATTTATGATTTTGTGTATGGAGGTAGTGTGGCAATTCGGGTTAATGATGACACCGGACACTATTTCCAAACACGAAAAGGGTTACGTCAAGGAGATCCGTTATCACCGATGTTGTTTAACATTGTAGCGGACATGTTGGCGATACTCATAGAGCGGGCCAAGTCTGATGGTCAGATTGAAGGTGTGATCCCACATCTGGTTGATGGGGGCTTATCTATCCTTCAATATGCCGATGATACAATTCTATTTATGGATCATGATCTCGAAAAGGCTCGCAATCTGAAATTAATTTTGGCGGCTTTCGAGCAGTTGTCGGGATTGAAAATAAATTTCCATAAAAGTGAATTGTTCTGTTTCGGCGATGCCCAAAATGATATCACTCTATATACAGAGTTGTTTGGTTGTGGGCAAGACCAATTTCCTATTCGCTATTTGGGTATTCCGATACATTATCGGAGACTTACAATTGCTGAATGGAAAATTGTGGAAGAAAGATTACAAAAACGCCTTAGTAGTTGGAAAGGTAAATTGTTGTCCCTGGGAGGAAGATTGGTACTCATTAATTCGGTACTTACGAATATGGTACTGTACATGTTATCATTCTTTCTCCTACCGAAAGGAATTCTGCATAAACTCGATTATTATCGATCCAGATTCTTTTGGCAAGGGGACAGTGAGAAAAAGAAATACCGACTGGTTAAATGGAGTATAGTTTGTAGTCCCAAAGATCAAGGTGGGCTTGGAGTTCATGACCTGGAGGTCAAGAATTCAGCTCTGCTGGGTAAATGGCTTTTTAAGCTTCTTACCGAGGATGGGATTTGGCAAACTATTCTTCGGAGAAAGTATATGGGCTCGAAGACGTTATCCCAAGTGGTTTGGAAACCAGGGGATTCTCACTTCTGGGCTGGTCTCATGGCGACAAAAAATGTCTTCTTTCGCCATGGCACTTTCTCGATTAAGAATGGAGCACAGATACGTTTCTGGGAAGATGTTTGGTTAGACAATGCTCCCTTAAGTGAACAGTATCTTGCGTTGTATAGTATTGTTCGTCGCAAAAGTGATACCATTGCTTCTGTAATGGCTACCTCACCTCCGAATGTGACGTTCAGACGGGTTTTACTTGGGCAAAGGCTACAAGCATGGAACGATCTAATTCATCGCCTGGGTGATATTCACCTATCGCCTGAACCGGATGAATTTAGATGGAATCTTCGTGTAGATGGCACTTTCTCAGTCAAATCTTTATACGATGCAATTCTACATTCTGATATACCAGTTGATAATAATAAGAAAATCTGGAAGATGAAGATACCATTAAAAATATTTTTTTTTGGATGGTACCTTCGTCGAGGAGTTATTCTTACCAAGGATAATCTTGTCAAGCGGAATTGGCATGGAAGTTCGAGGTGTGTGTTCTGTCATCATGATGAAACCATTAGACATCTCTTTTTTCAGTGCCATTTTGCGAGATCTATATGGTCAGTCATCCAAGTAGCCTCTACCCTGTATCCCCCGACTAGTGTGGCCAATGTCTTTGGTAATTGGCTGCACGGTATCGATCCACGGTTTAAGTTGCTTCTTAGGGTGGGGGCGTGATGTCTACGGGTGCTTCTATTCTTGTAGACAGTGTTGGGCCTCCAAGAGCAGAGGTTTGTAGAACAGCAGCAAGTTTTCCTTAAGTGGATCACCCAAGGTTTATCGAACTCAGGAGGAAGAGGTCAAAGATATCCCTCTCAAGCAACCCTGCGATCACAATACAAGAAGTCTCTTGTGTCCCCAACACACCTAATACACTTGTTAGATGTATAGGCGCACTAGTTCGGCGAAGAGATAGTGAAATACAAGTAATATGGATGTATATGAGTGGTAATAGTAATCTGAATAAAATATGGCAGCGAGTAAACATGCAACAGAACAGTAACTAAGCGGTGTTTGCAGTATTGGAAACAAGGCCTAGGGATCATACTTTCACTAGTGGACACTCTCAACATTGATCGCATAATAAATAATAACTTCTCTCATTTGTGCTACATACACTCTTTGTTGGATGACAAACACCATTCATTGTGTTGGGCTACAAGAGCTCCCTCAAGCCGGAGTTAACAAGCGCCACAACATTCAGCATTCATATTTAAATAACCTTAGAGCATAATAGATCTTTGCAAAATAAACCGAGTACTAACATAGCATACACACTGTCACCATTACACTATGAAAGGGGGAATAGATCACATCAATACTATCATAGCGATAATCAACTCCATAACCTACAAGAGATTATGATCATAATCTACGACAAGAACCACACGATGCACACACTGTCACCGTTACACCATGCAGGAGGAATAGACTACTTTAATAACATCACATGAGTAGCACATAGACTAGTAGCGATACAAAGCTCATCATATGGATCTCAATCATGCAAAGCAATTCATGAGATCATTGTATTGGAGTACGAGAGAGAGATTAACCACATAGCTACGGTAGAGCCCTCAGCCCCAGGGAGAATTACTCCCTCCTCATCATGGAAGCAGCGATGGCGGTGAAGATGGTGGTGGAGATGGCTTCCGGGGCAATTCCCCGGCGGCGTGCCGGAACAGAGACTTCTGTCCCCCGAATCTTGATTTCGCGATGGCGGCGGCTCTGGAAGGTTTTCTCGGGTTTCGTCAATCGTCATAGGGTTTTCGTGACGGAGACCTTAAGTAGGCGGAAGGGGAGCCTCGGAGGGGGCCTGGTGGGCCCACACACTAAGGGGCGCGCCCACCCCTTGGCCGCGCCGCCCTAGCGTGTGGGGCCCCTGGCTCCTCTCCGGTACTTCTTCGATGCTCTGGAGGCTTCCGGTGAAAATAAGGTACAGGGCGTTGATTTCGTCCGATTCCGAGAATATTTCCTTACTAGGATTTCTGAAACCAAAAACAGCAGAAAACAGGAACTGGCACTTCGGCATCTTGTCAATAGGTTAGTTCCGGAAAACGCATCAAAACAATGTAAAGTGTGCATAAAACATGTAAGTATCATCATAAAAGTAGCATGGAACATAAGAAATTATAGATACGTTTGGGACGTATCAAACATCCCCAAGCTTAGTTCCTACTCGCCCTCGAGTAGGTAAACGATAAAAAAGATAATTTCTTAAGTGACATGCTATCATAATCTTGATCCATACTATTGTAAAGCATATGAGATGAATGAAGTGATTCAAAGCAATGGTAAATATAATGACTAAACAATTGAATCATATAGCAAAGACTTTTCACGAATAGTACTTTCAAGTCAAGCATCAATAAGACTTGCATAAGAGCTAACTCATAAGCAATAAATTCTTAGTAAAAAGCTTTGAAACAACACAAAGGAAGATATAAGTTTCAGCGGTTGCTTTCAACTTCAACATGTATATCTCATGGATAATTGTCAACACAAAGTAATATAACAAGTGCAATAGGTAAACATGTAAGAATCAATGCACACAGTTTACACAAGTGTTTGCTTCTAAGATAGAAAGAAGTAGGTAAACGACTCAACAATAAAGTAAAAGAATGGCCCTTCGCAGAGGGAAGCATTGATTGCTATATTTGTGCTAGAGCTTTTATTTTGAAAACATAAGAGAGCATAAAAAGTAAAGTTTTGAGGTGTTTTTGTTGTTGTCAACGAATGGTAGTGGGCACTCTAACCCCCTTGCCAGACAGGCTTTCAAAGAGCGGCTCCCATGAAATTTTATTTTTGGGTGGCACTCCTTCCAACCTTGCTTTCACAAACCATGGCTAACCGAATCCTCGGGTGCCTTACAACAATCTCATACCATGAAGGAGTGCCTTTTTATTTTAGTTTTATTTAGATGACACTCCTCCCCACCTTTGCTTTCTCAAGCCATGGCTAACCGAATCCTCGGGTGCCGACCAACAATCACATACCATGGAGGAGTGTCTATTTATAAATTTATGAAAGTTAATTAATTCGGGGCTGGGAACCCCATTGCCAGCTCTTTTTGCAAAATTATTGGATAAGCGGATGAAGCCACTAGTCCATTGGTGAAAGTTGCCCAACAAGATTGAAAGATAAACTCCACATACTTCCTCATGAGCTATAAAACATTGACACAAATAAGAGGTAATAACTTTTGAATTGTTTAAAGATAGCACTCAAGAAATTTACTTTGGAATGGCGGAGAAATACCATGTGGTAGGTAGGTATGGTGGACACAATTGGCATAGTTTTTGGCTCAAGGATTTGGATGCACGAGAAGAATCCTCTCAATACAAGGCTAGGCTAGCAAGGTTGTTTGAAGCAAACTCAAGTATAAAACGGTGCAGCAAGACTCACACATGAACATATTGTAAGTATTATAAGACTTTGCATCATCTCCTTGTTGTTCAAACACCTTAACCAGAAAATATCTAGACTTAGAGAGACCAATCATGCAAATCAAATTTTAACCAGCTCTGTGTAGTTCTTCATTAATAAGTGCAAGGTATATGATGCAAGAGCTTAAGCATGGTCTATATGAGCACAACAATTGCCAAGTATCAAATTATTCAAGACATTATACCATGTACCACATGAAGCATTTCCCGTTTCCAACCATATGACAATGAACGAAACAGTTTTCAACCTTCGCCATGAACATTAAAAGTAAAGCTAAGAACACATGTGTTCATATGCAACAGCGGAGCGTGTCTCTCTCCCACACAAGCATGAATTTATTCAAAGAATGCAAATAACAAAACAAAAATAAAAGCACACAGACGCTCCAAGTAAAGTACATAGGATGTGACCGAATAAAAATATAGTTTCAATAGAAGAAACCTGATAAGTTGATGAAGAAGGGGATGCCTTGGCATCCCCAAGCTTAGACGCTTGAGTCTTCTTGAAATATGCAGGGATGAACCACGGGGCATCCCCAAGCTTAGGCTTTTCACTCTTCTTGATCATATATCACCCTCTTCTCTTGACCCTTGAAAACTTCCTCCACACCAAACTTTAAGCAAACTCATTAGAGGGTTAGTGCACAATCAAAATTTCACATGTTCAGAGGTGACACAATCATTCTTAACACTTCTGGACATTGCACAAAATTTCTGAAAGTTAATGGAACAAAGAAACCCATTCAACATAGCAAAAGCGGCAATGCGAAATAAAAGATAGAATCTGTCAAAAACAGAACAGTCCGTAAAGACGAACCTAGAAGGGGCACTTAACTTGCTCAAACGGAAAAACTCAAAACTAATGAAAGTTGCGTACATGTCTGAGGATCACACACGTAAATTTGCAGATTTTTTTGATTTTTTTACAGAGACTTCTTCTCAAATTCGTGACAGACAGCAATGCTGTTTCTGCGCAGCAATCCAAATCTAGCATCAACTTTATCATAGAGACTTTACTTGGCACAAAAACATGATAATGAGAGGTTGCTACAGTAGTAAACAACTTCCAAGACTCAAATATAAAACAAAAGTGCTGTAGTAAAATAAACACATGGGTTATCTCCCAAGAAGTTCTTTCTTTATAGCCATTAAGATGGGCTCAGTAATTTTAATGATGCTCGCAAGAAACAAGAGTTGAAGCAAAAGAGAGCATCAAGAAGCAAATTCAAAGCACATTTAAACCTACCCCACTTCCTATGAAAAGGAATCTTATACACAAATAAATTCATGAAGAACAAAGTGACAAGCATAAGAAAATAAGACACGAGTAACTTCAAGATTCTCAACATAAAGAGGGGAAACTGAATATTATTAAGATGCATACAACCGTGTTTCCCTCTCTCATAATAACTTTTAGTAGCATCATTGATGAAATCCACAATATAACCATCACTTAAAACATTCTTATCATGGTTCATATGCATAAAGGTATCATTATTTTTGTCATAAGAAAAACTCTTCTCATTAATAGTAATTGGAGCAGGATCATTATTAAGAATTTGAACATGGTAAACAAGTTGCATACTAAGGGAATGGTTTTTGGCAAGCCCATCATAACTATGACAAGTTTCATAAGGATAATTGTAACATATGTCATATCCATCTCTATAGCGATTATCTAAACCAGAATATTTAATATCATCATTTTCACTAAAAGTAGAGGTCTCAAATATAGGATTTTCAAGCACAACATCCCCAAGTTTAGAGCTTTCAATATCGTCGTTTGAGGGGACATGAATAATGCTATCATCATTGCTTTCATAATCAGTACCAAAGAGATTTCCAATATCAAAGGTAGTGTGCTCATCCAAATCATGATCACTAATATGGGTGAAGGGCATAGAAACATCATCGTACTCAGATTCATTATCATAATAATCATTGGGAGCAACATACTTGCGGTTACCTATTGTTACCTCATACACGCGTGGATATGCTGTTACCTCTTTCTTCTTATTCCCCCTCTTCTTCTTCTTCTTCTTCTTTCCCTTCTTCTTCTTTTCCTTCTCCTCGTTTCCTTCTTTAGGAGGAAGAGGCTTGATGAGTGGCTTTATTTCCAGAAACAATAGAAGAAACCTTGGAGGATTCCTTCTTTTCATTAATAAGTTTGAAACACATAACGGTCCTATCATATTTTGGCAAAGTGTCATCTTCTAAAATATTTTGTATGTAAGTATTTGTATGGCAATTATTAATGCAATAAGAAAGACACCCATGCAGGACATCATCAATATCAAGATCCTTAATATCTAACAAAGAAATTTTTCTTGATAACTCTTCACACTTCAAAAATAAGGTAAGCTCATCATGCTGATTAGGAATAATTTCATCATCACAATACAAATTTGCAGCACTCATGGGGTTCGAATTATCATTGGAGGAGCATTGAAAATTAAAATGACCAACTCTATGGCAAAGTTCACAAATAAAAGGATAGAGGGCACACACTTTTTCTCCAAGATCATCTAGAGCCCTAGACCATTTTCTAGTTTTTTCATTCCTATGATGAATACAATATTCATTTTCAATTTGATTAATTCCACAAGGTCTATGTATTCCACAAAAATTAACATGCTTATAGGAAATGGCATTTTCAGAAGTTTGAACATGTTCATTGCAATCATTAATAACAGTTTCATCCTTCATGCAAGCGTCTTTAAAAGGTTCATGATACTTATCAAAATTCTTCCTAGGCAATTCAATGTGAGAAGCAAAAGCTTTATAAAAATTTGCAACAACTTGAGAGTCAAGACCATAGGTAGCACTCATATTTCGAAATTCATCAGTATTCATAAAAGTTTCAATGCATTCATAATCATAGTTTATACCTGATTCTTTACCTTTGTCGTTCTCCCAATCTTCAGCGTTCTTCTGAATCCGATTAAGAAGGTCCCATTTAAACTCTTCTTTATTGCGCCAGAACAAGTAGTATCCAACAAGGTTTTATCCTGAAAAGAAAGTCTTGCATAGAAATTATCAATGATAACATTACCAGGGAGCTCATGATTGGGGCATTTGAGCATTAAGGACTTCAATCTCTCCCATGCTTGGGCAATACTCTCTCCATCATGAGGCCAGAAATTATATATACGGTTTCGGTCTTTGTGAATTTCACTTGGAGGATAGAACTTGGAATAAAATAGAGGCACAATATCCTTCCAATCAAGAGAGCGCCCGTCCTTCAGCAGTTTATACCAATGCGCCGCTTCACCAGATAGCGACATAACAAATAATTTCTTCCTAACTTCATCCATTGAAATTCCTGCACACTTGAATAACCCGCATAATTCATGCAAAAACAATAAATGATCTTCAGGATGAACAGTTCCATCCCCTTCATAGCGGTTATCCATAACACGTTCAATAATTTTCATAGGTATTTTATACGAAATACTTTCAGTAGGTGGATTTAAAATATCACAAGCATCATTAGAGTTATCGCATATGGGAGATAAAGTATTATCAGAGCAAATTTTCTCCCCTAAAGATGGGAAGCTAAAAAGATCACAAAAACTTCCCCAAGCTTAGACTTCTCCATAGCATTAGCAGTAATTGCATTCATACTAATAACATTGCTACTAGCATGCAAATAAGGTTCCATAGGTTTTTTAATTTTTGTATCAAACAATTATAAATCAGGAAAAAGATTAAAAAGCTCACTAAATTTTTTGTTGTTTTCCATTATGCCTAACTAGTGAAAATAAAAACAAGAAACAAAAATATGGCAGCAAGTTTTCCATTATGCCTAAGCAGAGGTTTGTAGAACAGCAGCAAGTTTTCCCTTAAGTGGATCACCCAAGGTTTATCGAACTCAGGGAGGAAGAGGTCAAAGATATCCCTCTCAAGCAACCCTGCGATCACAATACAAGAAGTCTCTTGTGTCCCCAACACACCTAATACACTTGTCGATGTATAGGCGCACTAGTTCGGCGAAGAGATAGTGAAATACAAGTAATATGGATGTATATGAGTGGTAATAGTAATCTGAATAAAATATGGCAGCGAGTAAACATGCAACGTAACAGTAACTAAGCGGTGTTTGCAGTATTGGAAACAAGGCCTAGGGATCATACTTTCACTAGTGGACACTCTCAACATTGATCGCATAATAAATAATAACTTCTCTCATTTGTGCTACATACACTCTTTGTTGGATGACAAACACCATTCATTGTGTTGGGCTACAAGAGCTCCCTCAAGCCGGAGTTAACAAGCGCCACAACATTCAGCATTCATATTTAAATAACCTTAGAGCATAATAGATCTTTGCAAAATAAACCGAGTACTAACATAGCATACACACTGTCACCATTACACTATGAAAGGGGGAATAGATCACATCAATACTATCATAGCGATAATCAACTCCATAACCTACAAGAGATTATGATCATAATCTACGACAAGAACCACACGATGCACCTACTGTCACCGTTACACCATGCAGGAGGAATAGACTACTTTAATAACATCACATGAGTAGCACATAGACTAGTAGCGATACAAAGCTCATCATATGGATCTCAATCATGCAAAGCAATTCACGAGATCATTGTATTGGAGTACAGAGAGAGAGATTAACCACATAGCTACGGTAGAGCCCTCAGCCTGGGAGAATTACTCCCTCCTCATCATGGAAGCAACATGGCGGTGAAGATGGCGGTGGAGATGGCTTCCGGGCACTCCCCCGGCGGCGTGCCGAATAGAGACTTCTGTCCCCGAATCTTGATTTCGCGATGGCGGCGGCTCTGGAAGGTTTTCTCGGGTCAATCGTCATAGGGTTTTCGTGACGGAGACCTTAAGTAGGCGGGGAGCCTGGAGGGGGCCTGGTGGGCCCACACACTAAGGGGGCACGCCCACCCCTGGCCGCGCCGCCCGGCGTGTGGGCCCCCCCGGCTCCTCTCCGGTACTTCTTCGATGCTCCGGAGGCTTCCAACAAAATAAGGTACGTGCTGATTTCGTCCGATTCAGAATATTTCCTTACTAGGATTTCTGAAACCAAAAACAGCAGAAAACAGAACTGGCACTTCGGCATCTCGTCAATAGGTTAGTTCGGAAAACGCATCAAAACGATGTAAAGTGTGCATAAAACATGTAAGTATCATCATAAAAGTAGCATGGAACATAAGAAATTATAGATACGTTTGGGACGTATCGGCGCTAGCAGTTATCGGCGCTTTGGCTAAGTAGAAATGACAAGATTTTTAACGATAAAAATTGTTCTTTGTTGCAGGTCATCTACAGATGTACAGGTATTCTCCGTTCATGGTTACCTCTTCAGCGGGTGGAGAACAGAGACCTCTTTACGGAAGTCTGTACACGGTTGGAGGCTACGGCGAGGGATACTTTTTCCCTACATGGGTGGCAGCATAGTCTACGGATTGCAGCACCACCTTCGCCTTAGGCGTTGTACAATTCATCGTTTCGAGATGTATTACACCTTTTTCTTTTTTGACTTCAGACATTCGAACGGCTGTGTGCATCCTGGTTATGCAAAGGCTGGATGTAATTGCTTCCAAAAGTAATAAAGCATCCTTTATCAAAAAAAATTACATTATATAATTTAAATTATATATGTCGAATTGGTGACCTAGGGATACGGGGAAGACTAGTAAACTAAGACGGAGGGGGTATCATAGTTTCCTTATATTAATTGATTTGTAGAATTTTAACGCAAATATATGTACAAGATTTACTTGACATTAAGAGGCCATCTCCAGTCGCGTCCCCCAAAGCGTCCCCCAAAGGGATTTGGGGCGCGCACAAAAATGCCCACCCACGTCCCCAAAGCCCATTTTTATCCGGCGCGCCGATACGGTGTCCGCGCCTGAGCCCGTCCCCGTCCCAGAGGACGCTCCGGCACGCTGGACACAACGAGCGAGGCGAACCGACGCGGGCCCGACCCGGCGGCTCGGAAGCTAAAACCCGTCGCCTACCTTTGGTCAAGCGACGTTAATGGCGTCCTTGTTTTCCCTGCGACGCAGGGACGCGTCTCGTCGTGGAAGGCCGCGTGGCCGTCCACGCGGCGTTGTGTAACCACCCGCCGCCGCCGCTGCTTTAAGACGCCCGCAGCTTCGCCGTTTTAAACCTTCTCGCCGCCGCCGCCTCCCCTCCCGCATCTTCTCCTCCGCCGCTCCAAAATGTCGAGCTCTTCCTCCCGCAAGATCGCCGCGCGAACGGCTTCGGCGCGGCAGCCTCACCGTGGCGGAGGCGTGGCGCTTTACCACGCCCGTATCCGGGCCCCGCGACATGCGGCCGCCAAGCGCGGCGGCCGGAAGATGGTCGTGAACGGCATTGGCGTCCCGCCGCCGCCCGGCTCGGACCAATGGAGGACGCCATCAAGGCCCGGCGGGCTCAACTCACCGCCGAGGAGCGGTTGATCCAACGTGTGCGGTCGACGACAACGACGCTGGTGGACGACGTACTTCAAGGCGAAGTACGACGTCGAGATGAAAGACCGACAACCTCGTCGGCGGCCCCAACAACTGAACAAGGACGGCCGCGCCCGTTCTGGGCGTTCCGGCGCACCAGAACGTCATCCGCGGCATCCGCAACGGCGCTCCAAGGTTGGAGATGCCGCCGTCACCGCCGCCGTCTCCTCAATGGCAGCCGAGGAGGACGACGTACTCGTCCTCCTCAGGACCGGCGCGATCGACGCCGTCCTCGTCGTACCGGTCGGCGCCCTACACCGTCCCCAAAGGGAGGTCAAGGAGGAGCCGGCGACACCCGTCAACACGAGGCGTGGCGGCAGCGGCAGCGCAGCCGGCGTCGCCAAGAGGAGCGGCGGTGCCCTCCTCATCCCGGCCGAGGAAGGAGGAGCCGAGGAAACGTCGCAGGCGCCGGCCGGCGAGTACGGGCGCAGCGGCGGCTCATCGCCAGCACGACGACCCGAGGACCGCCTGGGGCGGGCGGCGTTCTTGGCGTCCATGAACGACAAGGACGCCCGGAGGGGCGACCTCGACGCGGCGATCGCCATGTCCATCCGCGACCCGGGCCGCTCGTGGACCTCACCGACGACGGCGAGGCAGGACCAAGCGGCTTGGTGCCGACGAGCCCGTCGAGGAGCGCGTCAAGCAGGTCGTCACCGACGCCATGTACAACTTCCAGCAGTACTAACGCCTCCGGCCGCCGCAAGTGGTTCTAGATTAGGTTTAGTTTAAATTTAGTCAAATTTCATTCGAATCTATGTAAGTTTGAACGAATCTTAATCGAATCTCGTTAAGTTTAAAATTTCCAAATTTTGTTTGGGGACGCGATGGGGAGCGACGTCCCCCAAACGCGGCACGAACGAAACACGTCCCCCAAACGCTCAATCCGGCACGGTTTGGGGGACGGTTTGGGGGACGCGACTGGAGATGCTCTAAAATTTTCTAGTAGTATATGCTATGATACGGTACTATCTATAATAGTTTTTAGTTAAAGTTTTAGTCAAAGTCAAACTTTTTGAAGTTGGCTATATACAAACAAATTAACATCTAAAATTTTAAATGCACGTAATGTAAAAATATATTTCATGATGGTTCTAAAATTTACATATAAATATTGGCACCTTTTCATATATAATTGGTCAAACTTTGAGAAGGTTGACTTCATCCAAATATTATAATATACTATTTTGGGATAGAGGGAGTACTATTTTAACATGATTTATGGGCCCTCCAAATTTGGAGGCCCTGTGCAGTCGAACCCTCTGCACATGTACGAGCCTGTTTCCAACCATGGTCTATTTGAAGAATCACATAAACCTAAATAAATAGCATCCTATTTAGTCCATTTTTTTCCCCAAAGTGACATTGCAGCTAGTAGTTCGTTGAGGCAACAAAAATGAACAGAGAAAGGTATATTCTTTTAGCATGTTTCAAATTCTAAAATTCATAAGAAGCTGAACATAGAACTTAACATTAAATCAATAATGCCCGCAACAAATATACGGCCAAAATATTGTTTCTGACCTAATTTGTATATACCATTATCTCAGATCATGCATAGATAGAGAGAAACCGTAACATGTTTCGGATTATCCCTCATGTAACCCTATCGCCCCCACATGGCGCCGCCGCGCCAGCACAATTGGTGGTGGCGGCGCCCCTCATCCTTCCCCTGGAGCACCTCCCCTCCCACTGCTGCCTCCATAGCCGTAGGCATGCAAGCAGTGGAGACAGATCAGGACTCAGATTACGTTTTCCTTTATTCTTCTAGGGCCCATTGTGCAAAAACTAAGAACTTGTTTGTAATTCCTACTTTCCTGGTAGTCATCTTTGTAATTGTGGCTACACCGTTTAATATACGCTTATAGGTCCCTCCCCTGTTAAAAAAATAGAAATGGAGAAAACGTCGACACCAAAAACACAGCGGAAAATTTTCATGGAGGTCTCTTTCACAGGGGAGTCGAGGTTTGCCCACTTTTTTAAAGCTGAAACCTGAAAGTATACCCACTTTCAGCCTTTTCCTAATTTAGAACTTCTTTAAACTGATCACCGAAGTAAACAAGAAAACTGGCTGTCCCTATCATCCCTGGAGTCGAGCAGACATTAGCCAGGCTGTCATAGTTCCTTGTTCATATGGCGGCTGGCCGACGTGACAGCCAAACCACAGCTAGGGTCGACAGCCCAGTCAGCGGTTGCGGCCAGCATGGTCTAGTACATGCTGACACTACAACTACTCTGAAGCCACGGCAGCCCACAGATGAAAAAGAAAGCAAGATATCCAACAAGGAGAGCGAACAAATGCAGGTCAAGCCCTAGAGAGTCATTTCTTTTCAAAAATAAAGGAAAATCATATTTACAAGTTTCATAAAATCTAAAACAAACACCTTCATCTGAAAATAACACCGTTGTATTCATATGTAGCCGATGATTCATCCTTAGTGTGCAAAATCACAAACAAAGTTCTTTGTATTCTAGGTTACACAAAAATGAGAACGTCTAACAAATTCCATAGTTTTGAAACAAGCACTATCTTCTATACTCAGATCCACACTTATGCCATTCTTGTGTAGCCTATAATACAAAGTATTTCACACTGAGATGAAGCATACTATATATCATCACTGTCTACATCAGGCTTTAAAAAAAGAAGTTTGAAATATGGTTTTCGAATTGTTGAAAATGAAGGGCTTTGTGGAGCTTGTCCTCCATTTCGAATTTCCGATCCAAAGGACACACGGACTAATCTTAATCGGTCCAACATATTACCTTTACAATTTTGGACAGAAATCACTTCCCTATTACAAATGACATATATATATATAGGTAGTAGCAACTGGGGGGAAATCAAGACAAATACTATACGGCTATATATGTAGTAGCAGAAAAAAGTGGCACTGCGTTTTTACGTCACTACACATGTCTACAACTTAACAACAGCAATCATCCTGCTCTCGACTCCTGCACACTCAGTACCCCTTACATGAATATGGAAGACCCCGCTGTAGAGAAAACTTTACTGTCAAGCAGGGATGACATATATGGAGCGTTAATTACCGTCTCTAGGCTTTCAAGAATGGCTTGCAAGAACCAATTGTTAGCATGAACTTGCAAATCGTTGTGAGCATGGCACCAATATACAGAATACACAATGCGGCTGAATCGGCGTCACAATATCGTGCATCCACATCTGTTCTGCTTGGGAGAATTAGAGAGATGCTTCTCTGAAAAATAGATAAATGAATAAATAAATAAGAGACATGTTGTAAGGATTTCGTAGAGGCCAAATCAGCATAAAATGAAACTGAAGTATGATACTACAATGAATTCGACAAATGCATGTATGCACATATTTATGATGCCACAAAGATTTCAACAAATCTATGTCCATCAGCATACTTCGAATTTGCACAATATAAAATGGTTGCACTAACAAGACATCAGATAGCAGCATCAATGCATACAGTATGCAACGACAACTCATCTTCCGACAACAAGAAAGGAAGTGTCGAAACTATAAGGTATAAGCTGCTAGTTAAATTCAATTATAAAGTTTCTGATGGACAGAACTCATTGATTAATCGATCAACTTAGCGAGGATAAAACGAAGTTAAGACCCAGAACTTCAATATGCAACGTAGAACAAAATACACACCTACAGTATGTACACTCTTAAGGTTTGTTACACGTTAGAATGAGGCAAAAAGGTTAACGATAACTTCTTCTGGAAGGTCATGGTCATTTTTTAGGAATTCACATACTACAGTTTCAACCCTTCAGACCCAAGACCAAGTGAGATCATCAAACATATAAAGAAATGGACTTTGAATAAATCAGAGGAAAGTCAAGCATTACCACTTTTGTCACTTTGGGGAGGGCGTACGACAACATGCATTGTGATCACACCTCCTGGAACTTCTCCTACCGGGACTCGGGACTCGCCAAGAGTTTTGTTGTTCTCCAGTATCCTTCCAGCATTGATGAGCTTCACATCATTGAGAGTTTTTGGAACAATGTCTTTATCTGTTAAAACAATATTAAAAACAGTTTAACACATAACTGATATCCCCCTGGAACACGTATTAAGCTTCTAGAAGACTGAAATAATCGACAACAATATTCAGATAATTAGAAGCAGTAGCAAAAGCTGGATATCATAACCCCTGGAAAAGAAAGGGCAAAATTATGTAAGTGCTAACTCGATGTTTCTCAACACATGGAAAACACTCCTTCAGTCCTTCTGAAGCATGGTAATCCACAACTTGTGCAGCACGTTACGACCTTATCCTCAAAGGATAGACTTGCATATGTTGGAAAAGAGATACTCCCTCCATCATATTGTAAATATAAGATGTTATTATAACCTATATATGAAGATGTTGTAATAATATCTTATATTAGGGGATGGAGGGAGTGCATCTCTGAGCTTCTCTATTGCGAACCTGTCACAACAATTCACCCATGTTTTCTTAGATACTAATCGAACATGTAAGAGGAACCTTCTATTGAGACAATATAGGAACACAGATCCAAGTTCATGAGGACTTAAACCCAGGTAGTACACCCCCCTCACCCCCAAGTGAACTAGGCTCACTTCCTATGAGTAATCCATGCAAGCAAATAAGAACTGGAGCTTCCTGCTGCCACTAACCTCCTTCCCCACCAATCAGATTTTGAGAAAACTTAACCAAAGATAAATTTCTACAAAGATAATTAGTGTTTTATCGCGTCCAATTAACAGTTAGTATATAGTACTTTTCGTGTGCCTACATTCCAGTCCAGTCTCATGCAAATGCTTAATTGCTGTCAAAACTTACAGTTACCGGCATACTTGCCTCTATAAAAGCACCAGCTGGTAGTTCAGAATTGGGCCTGGACCACTAAAATGAGGACAGTATCCAAGGACACCAACAGGATAAGAAGGCAGACAAACAGTCTCCTCCTCAGATGGTCCTGTCATCACATGTTTGAAGAAGAACTCATGCATGATAGATACATCGACCAAAATTCTTTTTTACTTTTAGAGCACTACTACTATCAAATACTGCACAACACAGGAGAAAAATATCTTCTATCCATCCCTTCAGGAAATGCAAGAAAGGCAAGAGCTTCTAAATATATACCGTTACCTAGTACCTGTCTAGGTAGTGCTAGAGGTAAGATGACTTCTAAAAGCATCAGTTACCTAACTAGCCAAAGAACAGAAGAATCACGCAATCCAGGGAACAACCTGATCTGTCGATGCGAAATCACAATGTTTATCGCAAAAGAACAAAGGTGCGTATAGCTCCCAGATCCAGACCAACCCATCTGCACAGGAATTCTTACCGGATCAAGAAACAGATAGAGGCAGGAGCGGCGAGACGACCGCGCAAGCAACCTCCCCGAAACATATGGCGTCAAAAGTGGAGGCGTGTACATATACGAGGCGGAAGGGAGAGAGGGGGTCGATCGGTCTCACCCTGCGGCCACCGGGAGAGGACGAACTCCTTGAGCGCGGTGACGGTGGTGGCGGGGTCGTACTTGTTGGGCCCGATGTCCGTGCCGTCGAACAGCC
Organism: Lolium multiflorum; assembly: GCA_030979885.1. Classification (NCBI taxonomy): domain Eukaryota; kingdom Viridiplantae; phylum Streptophyta; class Magnoliopsida; order Poales; family Poaceae; genus Lolium; species Lolium multiflorum. The sequence goes on along the minus strand of CM061753.1, from coordinate 44,875,920 downwards.
GAAACTTGACCTCGATCGGCTCTTTCCCGCCGGCCATCTTCCCGGCAGGCAGGGTCAAGGCGCAAGATCCCAACAACCGCAGCGGCGACCGGTGGCCGGCTCAGTCGACCACGGCCGGCGGAGGAATCGGAAAAACTGCCGAATTCGAGGCAACAAGGGCAAGAAACCGATGCGGATCCCACGAAGTATCCGCTTTCTCCTTTAGTTAAGCAAGAATTTAGAATTCTTTCGTGGGGAGCAAAGCGACGAGACGGGCGTCTCGAGGGGAGGAGAGGAGGGAGAGGAGGAGTGGGATTCCTCGGTGCTTTTAGCAGATACGTCCCCACAGAAAACTATATTTATCCTGGAACTGTAGTGGGAAAATAGCTGTCTTCTTGGTTCTTGCCTACCTGCTGGCTGCTGCTGACTGGTCGACGTTGAAGCGTGGGCCCGGTTGTGCTAGAACAAAATAATGTGTTATTGTGTTCGTCGTTGGCATACTACCTAGCCTTTGAGATTTATTCCAACAATTTAATAGTGGTTATTTTGTTCCGGTCTAATGAAAGGAACGAGTTGTTTAAATTATGATCGTACTCCACATATGATGGATAATATGTGAATAAATCTTAATGGTGAAACACATATCCGTAACACTGACGCGCTAATATGACGTTACCAAATGATTTAAATTTCACTCAAATGTGGAACCGCCGTTTAAGACATTAGGAAGGAACGCATGAAGAAACTCCATGCATGTGGATTTTTTTAAGTCATCCGAATTTTGATTCGTTTGACGCTTGCAAAATCTTTTCTAAAAAAATGACTGAAACACCGTTTATAGGCCAAAAGTCTAACGGACGACTAGCTTATTGGAAACACACATGTTGATGTATATGGTCCACTAAGCATAGTTGTCAACGAAAGATTCTTCTACTTAATAAAAAATTCCGACAATGAATAAGAAGATATATACAGATATATTTGGTTTAAAAGAAAGGAGTCTGAAAATGTTTGAATAGGTTCAAAGAAGTTGAACTAGAAGGTAGAAATCATCGTAACAAGAAATCCATATATCTATGATTGGAACATAGTAGAAATATTTGAGTACGGGTTTAGCGAACAACTAGGAGTTGCAAAATTTGTTCTACAGTTGTGGAGCACCATAGATATGATGGACTGTCCGAGAGACGTAATCCAAATCTTGTTGGATCAATGATGAAATTGAATACTACCAATATAATTTTGTGGATTATACTTTAGAGACTATCGCTTTACACTGAAAAGAGCGTCATCATAAATCTATTAAAATGACACCATCATAGTCATTTTTTAAATTTTGGTATGCGTAGCGTTATAAGTTTACAACCAAAATTGGATAAATATATTTGTAGGTTATCCCAAGGTTGAAACTGGGAAATCCTTCCACCAAATAACCAAAGGCAAATGTGTTTGTCATCCTTAGTGGCAGATTTTCGAGAAGGAGTTTCTCGCAAAAGGTTCAGTGGGAGGACCATGGAACTTAATATGATCATTGAACCTCGATAAGATAATAAAAGTAGCTCAACGTCGGAAATGGTTCCGAAGATGGCCACCATACTCATTGGTTCCCATGTCTACAAATTGTTGTAGCCTTGAAGATCGAAGTACCTATTGAACCTCGTAGATCTGGTTGACTTTGTGACCAAATAAATGATTTAGGGACAAAAATGATTGTTGCTGAAAAATGATAAACCGACTACATGCAAAGAATTTATGATGAGCCATGACTCCGTTAAATGGCTAAGTGTCATGAAATCCAAGATATTATCCATAACCAAGCTTGGAACTTGGCAGACCATCCAAAGGTATGAAGCCTTTTGAAAGTAAATGGATCTATAAATAGACATGGATGCGATATCCTTCATAGAGGCCCGACTTGTCGGAAGGCTGTTTACGACAGAGTTCAAAGAGTTGACTATGATAATATTAGATCTTCCAGGGCTATGCTTGTGGTCTATACGGATTATTTTAGTCATTACTACATATTTATTTTATGAGATATCATTCCTTAACAGAAGTATGTATTGAGGATGTATACAAGATACAATCGAGAGTGTTATTAATCTGTAAATCGCTATATAGGTATGCAAACTTCAATGAACCAAGTAAGCATCACGGAGTTGGAATCTTCACTAGATGAAATAGTCAAAGAGTTTTGATTTCATCAAGAAATGTGAAGATGCTTGCATTTGCAAGAAATTAAGTGAGAGCGCTGAGACACATTTATAATACATTATGTAGATGAGATATCGTGGATTAGAAATGGTGTATCTTCACTAGACATAATTAAAAGATTCACTGATATTTTTTTCATTGAAAGGAGCTAGACTAGAACCATATTAAGTATCAAAATTTATGAAGATAAATTAAGACACCTGATAAGGTTAAGTCAAAGTACATAAAATAAATATTGAAGTAGTTTAATATGGAAACATCAAGAAAGTGTTCTTGTCATGTGGAGTTTAGCAAGATTTGAGTGTGGTTGACGCTCAATGAGTAAAAATACATAACTGATTCTATATCATATGAATGCCACGATATGTACATAATCAGATGTCTTGTGCTCTAAAGTGTCACGAGCATATACGAGAGTGATTCATGTAATTATTATTGGACAACAGTAAGAATATTCCTGAGTGCTTTAGAAGAACTGAGGATATAGTGTTGTATGTGATAATGGCAAACAAATCGTTGTACGGTATTGCACTGATATTAGTTTGGTCTAAAAATAAATTTCAATCTCAATTAGGCTAAGTGTTCATTAAAAGGTAGAACAATGGGTTAGAAGAAGTCTATGCTAGATTTAGATGAGTTCTAAATATTGTGACGGATTCTGCAAACGAAGAATGGGTATATCATTATTTTGACAATTATTAAGGCGTTTGAGTTAAGGGGTTCTTTTTGAACTGGGTGTAGTTCCGATACTGTAAGAACTGTGAAGCTTTATTATGTATGACAATATTGGTAACATATTTCATACGGCGGAATTAAGGTTCCACCAGAAGACCAAACATATACAATGACGACTCAATTTTAAAAATGAGTGATGCGTGTAGCCGCAAATGAATTACAAAATACACACGTTTCTGAGCGTGTTAGGTCCATTTACTGAAACCTCTACCATGAGCGAAACATGATAAGCACCAGAAGGCCATGGTGTTAGATCTTTACAAATGTAAACTAGATTAATTATTGACTCTAGTGCAAGCGGGAGACTGTAAGAGATATGCCCGAGAGGCATTAATAAAGTGGTTATTATTATATCTTAGTGTTCATGATAAATATTTACATCCCATGCTATAATTTTATTAAGTGGAAACATTGATATAGGTGTGTTTTGTAAACAAACCAGAGTCCTTAGTAAGTCTCTCGTTTAACTAGTTTGTTGATTAGTTGGTGATCAAGGTTTCCTGGCCATGAACATTGGATGTTGTTAGTAACAAGATCATATCATTAGTAGAACGATTGATATGATGGACACACACCCATAGTAAGTATAGAAAGAAGATCAAGTCATTAAGTTTGTTTTGCTATAAGCTCTCAAATGCATAGTAACATAACCCTTTGACCATGTGAAAATGTTAATCGCCAACACCGGAGAAATACTTTGATGACATCAAACGCTACTTCGTAAATGGACGGTTATAAAGGTGGCATTGGGTATTCTGAAAGTATGAGTTGAAGCGCATGGATCAAGAGTGGGATTTTTCAAACCAAATGATGGAGAGATATACTCTGGGCTCTCTCGGTGAAATGGCATTCAATTAGCTCGCAAGCATGTGACTAGATCACAAGGGATGTCATGTCACAGAACGAGTAAAGAGTACTTATCAGTAACGAGATTGAACTAGGTATGGAGATACCGACAATCGAATCTCGGATAAGTAAAGTATCGTGAGGCGAAAGGAATTGGTAACGAATGTTTATTGTTCATTCGATCACTTAGTTCATTGTTGAATATGTAGGAGTCATTACGGATCTCCAGATCCCCCTGATGATAATTGATCGGAGAGAAGTCTCGGTCATATCTGCATATTCTCAAACCGTAGGGTGACACACTTAAGGTTTCGATGTTGCTAGAAGTAGTTTCGGGATTAAATAAAGTATTCAAAGAGTTACGGAATTGTTCCAAGAAGGTGATTAATGATTTATTAATTAATTGAATTAGTAAATATTAATATTTATTTAATTAGTACAAATAAATATGATGCTAAAATTTTGCTAATGGACCAATTAAGTTGCCCATGTAGACAGACTAGCTATCAAATAAAGGGCAAAGAAAAATACAAAAGGTGACTGGGCTGAGCCTGTAGGATAACGTAGCATAGAAAACAAAAATTTTCCTACGGCGAACACGCAATCCAAGCCAAGATGCAATCTAGAAGACGGTAGCAACGAGGGGATTATCGAGACTCACCCTTGAAGAGATTCCAAAGCCTACAAGATGAGGCTCTTGTTGCTGCGGTAGACGATCACTTGCCGCTTGCAAAAGCGCGTAGAAGATCTTGATCACGATCGGTTCCGCCACGAACGGGCAGCACCTCCGTACTCGGTCACACGTTCGGTTGTTGATGAAGACGACGTCCACCTCCCCGTTCCAGCGGGCAGCGGAAGTAGTAGCTCCTCTTGAATCCGACGCACGACGGCGTGGTGTCGGTGGCGGTGGAGAAATCCGGCGGAGCTTCGCTAAGCGTGCGGGATATGGTGGAGGAGCGGGGCGCTAGGGTTTGGGGAGAGGGGGTGGCCGGCCACTAAAGGGGGCGGCCAAGGTGGTGGCTTTGGTGTGGCCGGCCCCCTCCCCTATGCCCCTCATTATATAGGTGGAAGCCCCAAGTGTTGGACTACAAGTCTCCGAATAAGACCCGAACCCAAAACCTTCCATATGGTGGGAAACCTTCCCAAGCTAGGATTCCCACTAGAGGTGGGAATTCCACCTACCATATGGGGGGTGGCCGGCCCCTTATGGGGGAGTCCACTTGGGACTCCACCCCACTAGGGTTGGCCGGCCATGGAGGTGGAGTCCCATGTGGACTCCACCTTCCTTGGTGTGTTCTTCCGGACTTTTCTAGAACCTTCTAGAACCTTCCATAGAACCTTCCGAATCATTTTAATTCACATAAAATGACATCCTATATATGAATCTTATTCTCCGGACCATTCCGGAACTCCTCGTGATGTCCGGGATCTCATCCGGGACTCCGAACAAATATTCGAACTCCATTCCATATTCAAGTTCTACCATTTCAACATCCAACTTTAAGTGTGTCACCCTACGGTTCGCGAACTATGCGGACATGGTTGAGTACTCACTCCGACCAATAACCAATAGCGGGATCTGGAGATCCATAATGGCTCCCACATATTCAACGATGACTTTAGTGATCGAATGAACCATTCACATACGATACCAATTCCCTTTGTCACGCGATATTTTACTTGTCCGAGGTTTGATCATCGGTATCACACTATACCTTGTTCAACCTCGTCTCTTGACAAGTACTCTTTACTCGTACTGTGATATGTGGTCTCTTATGAACTTATTCATATGCTTGCAAGACATTAGACGACATTCCACCGAGAGGGCCCAGAGTATATCTATCCGTCATCGGGATGGACAAATCCCACTGTTGATCCATATGCCTCAACTCATACTTTCCGGATACTTAATCCCACCTTTATAACCACCCATTTACGCAGTGGCGTTTGATGTAATCAAAGTACCTTTCCGGTAAAAGTGATTTACATGATCTCATGGTCATAAGGACTAGGTAACTATGTAACGAAAGCTTATAGCAAATAACTTAATGACGTGATCTTATGCTACGCTTAATTGGGTGTGTCCATTACATCATTCATATAATGATATAATCTTGTTATTAATAACATCCAATGTTCATGATTATGAAACTAATCATCTATTAATCAACAAGCTAGTTAAGAGGCTTACTAGGGACTCTTTGTTGTTTACATATCACACATGTATCAATGTTTCGGTTAATACAATTATAGCATGGTATATAAACATTTATCATAAACATAAAGATATATAATAACCACTTTTATTATTGCCTCTTGGGCATATCTCCAACAGTCTCCCACTTGCACTAGAGTCAATAATCTAGATTACATTGTCAAGTACCTAACACCCATGGCATTCTGGTGTTGGTCATGCTTTGCCCTAGGGAGAGCTTTAGTCAACGGATCTGCTACATTCAGATCAGTGTGTACTTTGCAAATCTTTACTTCTCCATCTTCGATGTACTCGCGAATCGAATGATAACGCAGCTTGATATGCTTCAGCCTCTTGTGTGACCTTGGTTCTTGTGCATTGGCGATGGCACCCATGTTGTCACAGTAGATGACTAGTGGGTCCAATGCACTAGGAACCACACCGAGCTCTACAATGAACCTCTTCATCCATACCGCTTCTGATGAAGCCTCTGAAGCCGCTATGTACTCCGATTCTGTTGAGGATTTCGCCACCGTGCACTGCTTCGAGCTTGCCCAGCTTCGCAGCACCATTCAATATAAACACGTACCCATTGTGACTTAGAGTCATCAGGATCAGTGTTCCAACTTGCATCGGTGTAACTTGTTACAACGAGCTCTTGGTCACCTCCATAACAAAGAAACATATCCTTAGTTCTTTTCAAGTACTTCAGGATATTCTTGACCGCTGTCCAGTGTTCCATTCCTGGATCACTTTGATATCTGCTAGTCAAACTAACAACATGTGCTATATCCGGTCTTGTACATAGCATGGCATACATGATAGAGCCTACTGCCGAGGCATAGGGGATCCGACTCATCCTTTCTCTTTCTTCTGCCGTAGCCGGACCTTGAGTCTTACTCAAGACCTTGCCTGGTAACATAGGTAAGAATCCTTTCTTACTTTCGTCCATTCTAAACTTCTTTAGAATCTTGTCCAGGTATGTACTCTGTGATAGCCCTATTAGACGTCTTGATCTATCTCTATAAATCTTGATGCCTAATATATATGATGCTTCACCAAGGTCTTTCATCGAAAAACTATTATTCAAATAACCTTTTACACTGCTTAATAGTTCTATATCATTCCCAATCAATAATATGTCATCTACATATAATATCAGGAACGCTACAGAGCTCCCACTCACTTTCTTGTAAATACAGGCCTCTCCATGACACTGTATAAACCCGAAGTCTTTGATCACCTTATCAAATCGTCGGTTCCAACTTCTTGATGCTTGCTTCAGTCCATAGATTGAACGCTGAAGTTTGCATACTTTGTAAGCATTTTTAGGATCGACAAAACCTTTGGGTTATACCATATACAACTCTTCCTCAATGTCTCCATTAAGGAACGCCGTTTTGACATCCATCTGCCAAATCTCATAATCGAAAAATGCAGCTATTGCTAACAAAATCCTCACAGATTTTAGCTTCGCTACAGGTGAGAAAGTCTCATCGTAGTCAACACCTTGAATTTGTCGGAAACCCTTTGCGACAAGTCGAGCTTTATAGACAGTAATATTACCATCAGCATCTGTTTTTCTTGAAGATCCATTTATTCTCGACAGCCTTCGGCTATCAGGTAAGTCTACCAAAGTCCATACTTTGTTATCATACATGGATCCCATTTCGGATTTCATGGCTTCTTGCCATTTGTTGGAATCTGGGCTCATCATCGCTTCTTCATATGTCGCAGGGTCTTCATCATTGTTATCCACAATCATGACATTTAGACAAGGATCATACCAATCTGGAATGGCACGTTCCCTTGTCGATCTGCGAGGTTCAGTAGCTATCTCATTTGAAGTTTCATGATCATTATCATTAGCTTCCTCTGTTGCCGGTGTAGGCGGCACAGGAACATCTTCCGACTGCGCTACTCTGATCAACGAGTAGAGATTCTTCAATCTCATCGAGTTCTACTTTTCTTCCAGTCACTTCTTTAGTGAGAAATTCTTTCTCAAGAAAGGTTCCGTTCTTAGCAACAAAGATCTTGCCTTCGGATCTGTGATAGAAAGTGTACCCTATAGTTTCCTTAGGATATCCTATGAAGACGCATTTCTCCGCTTTGGGTTCTAGCTTGTCCGGTTGTAACTTTTTTACATAGGCTTCGCAACCCCAAACTTTTAGGAACGACAGCTTAGGTTTCTTATTAAACCATAATTCATACGGTGTCGTTTCAACGGATTTTGATGGTGCTCTATTTAAAGTGAATGCGGCTGTCTCTAATGCATAACTCCAAAATGATAAAGGTAAATCAGTAAGAGACATCATAGAACGAACCATATCTAAGAGAGTTTGATTACGACGTTCGGACACACCGTTTCGTTGTGGTGTTCCCGGCGGTGTCAATTGTGAAAGTATTCCGCATTTCTTTAAATGCATGCCAAACTCATAACTCAGATATTCACCTCCGCGATCAGATCGTAGAAATTTAATCTTCTTGTTACGTTGATTTTCTACTTCACTTTGGAATTCCTTAAACTTCTCGAAAGTTTCGGATTTATGTTTCATTAAATAGATATACCCATATCTACTCAAATCATCTGTGAAGGTTAGAACATAACGATAACCACCGCGCGATGCTACACTCATTGGTCCACACACATCTGTATGTATGATTTCCAATAAGTCAGTAGCTCGCTCCATCATACCCGAGAATGGAGTCTTAGTCATTTTTCCCATCAGACATGCTTCGCATCTATCAAGTGACTCAAAGTCAAGTGATTCAAGTAATCCATCGGTATGGAGTTTCTTCATGCGTTTCACTCCAATATGACCAAGACGACAGTGCCACATATAAGTAGAATTATCATTCAATTTAATTCGCTTAGCATCAATGTTATGTATATGTGTATCACTACTATCGAGATCTAACAGAAATAAGCCATTCTTTTCTGGTGCTCGACCATAAAAGATATTATTCATAAAAATAGAACAACCATTATTCTCAGACTTGAATGAATAACCGTCTTGCATTAAACAAGATCCAGATATAATGTTCATGCTCAACGCGGGTACAAAATAACAATTATTTAGGCTTAAAACTAATCCCGAAGGTAGATGTAGAGGAAGTGTGCCAACGATCACATCGACTTTGGATCCATTTCCAACGCGCATGGTCACTTCATCCTTTAGTAGTCTTCGTTTATTCTTTAGTTCCTGTTTCGAGTTACAAATATGAGCAACCGAACCAGTATCAAATACCCAGGTACTAGTACGAGAACCAGTAAGATAAACATCTATAACATGTATATCAGATATACCTTCTTTCTTCTTGACAAGGCCGCTCTTCAGATCCGCCAAATACTTGGAGCAATTACGCTTCCAGTGTCCCTTCTCCTTGCAGTAATAGCACTCAGCATCAGGCTTAGGGCCAGACTTAGGTTTCACAGGAGGCGTGGCAGCTTTCTTGCCACTCTTCTTGTTCTTGCCTTTAGACTTGCCCTGTTTCTTGAAGCTGGTGGTCTTGTTGACCATCAACACTTGGTGCTCTTTCTTAATTTCAATCTCAGCAGATTTTAGCATGGCAAAGAGTTCAGGTAACTCTTTGTTCATGTTCTGCATATTGTAATTCATCACAAAGTTCTTATAACTAGGTGGCAGTGATTGAAGGACACGATTAATCCCCAGTCTGTTAGGAATCACTATTCCCAAGTCACTGAGTTTCTTCGCATGCCCGGTCATGGCGAGCATGTGCTCACTAACGGAGCTGCCTTCTTCCATCATGCAGCTGAAGAAGTGTTTCGATGCTTCATAGCATTCCACGGCCGCATGAGTCTCAAAGATAGTCTTTAACTCATTGATTAACTCATGTGGATCGTGGTGCTCAAAACGTTTTTGAAGATCGGCTTCCAGACTGCACAGGATGGCACACTGAACTTGAGAGTACCGAGTTTTCCGAGTCGCGTAAACATTCTTTACTTCATCGGTTTCAGTTTCTGCAGGAGGGTCACCTAGCGGTGCATCAAGCACATATTGCAGGTTTCCGCCATTGAGGAAGATCCTCACATGACGGAACCAGTCGGTGAAGTTGCTACCGTTGCTCTTAAGCTTTTCTTTCTCTAGGAACTGGTTAAAATTGATTGAGGACGCCATATCTACAACATATTTGCAATAGTTTAGACTAATGTTTATGACAAATTGAGTTCAAATTTTAATTTAACAAAATTAAAAACTAGGTGAACTCCCACTCAAAACAATATCCCTCGCATTGTCTTAGTGATCACACGAACCAAATCCATCACACCTATGCCCGATCATCACGAGACAAGATGTAATTTCAATGGCGAACACTCAAAGTGTTCATCATATCAATCATATGATTCATGCTCTACCTTTCGGTATCATGTGTTCCGAGACCATGTCTGTACATGCTAGGCTCGTCAAGGCCACCTTAGTATCCGCATGTGCAAAACTGACTTGCACCCGTTGTATGCACTTGTTGATTCTATCACACCCGATCATCACGAGATGCTTCGAAACGACAAGTCTTGGCAACGGTGCTACTAAGGATGAACACTTTATTATCTTGAAATTTTAGTGAGAGGGATCATCTTATAATGCTACCGTCGCGATCTAAGCAAAATAAGATGCATAAAAGGATTAACATCACATGCAGTTCATATGTGATATGATATGGCCCTTTTGTCTTTGCGCCTTTGATCTTCATCTTCAAAGCACGGACATGATCTCCATCATCAATGGGCATGATCTCCATCATCGTCGGCGAAGCACCAAGGTCAATGGCGCCGTCTTCATGATCGTCCTCCATGTAGCAACTATTACAACTACTTTGAAATACTACTCAACATGAAATTTAAAGACAACCATAAGGCTCCTGCCGGTTGCCACAATACAATAATGATCATCTCATACATAGTCATCATCACATTATGGCCATATCACATCACCAAACCCTGCAAAAACAAGTTAGACGTTCTCTAATTTGGTTTGCATATTTTACGTGGTTTAGGGTTTTCGAGTAAGATCCAATCTACCTACGAACATGAACCACAACGGTGATACTAGTGTTGTCAATAGAAGAGTAAATTGAATCTTCACTATAGTAGGAGAGACAGACACCCGCAAAGCCACTTATGCAATACAAGTTGCATGTCAAGCGTGGAGCAAATCTCATGAACGCGGTCATGTAAAGTTAGCCCGAGCCGCTTCATCCCACTATGCCACAAAGATGCAAAGTACTCAACTAAAGATAACAAGAGCATCAACGCCCACAAACCATTGTGTTCTACTCGTGCAACCATCTATGCATAGACACGGCTCTGATACCACTGTAGGATAACGTAGCATAGAAAACAAAAATTTTCCTACGGCGAACACGCAATCCAAGCCAAGATGCAATCTAGAAGACGGTAGCAACGAGGGGATTATCGAGACTCACCCTTGAAGAGATTCCAAAGCCTACAAGATGAGGCTCTTGTTGCTGCGGTAGACGATCACTTGCCGCTTACAAAAGCGCGTAGAAGATCTTGATCACGATCGGTTCCGGCGCCACGAACGGGCAGCACCTCCGTACTCGGTCACACGTTCGGTTGTTGATGAAGACGACGTCCACCTCCCCGTTCCAGCGGGCAGCGGAAGTAGTAGCTCCTCTTGAATCCGACAGCACGACGGCGTGGTGTCGGTGGCGGTGGAGAAATCCGGCGGAGCTTCGCTAAGCGTGCGGGATATGGTGGAGGAGCGGGCGCTAGGGTTTGGGGAGAGGGGGTGCCGGCCACTAAAGGGGGCGGCCAAGGTGGTGGCTTTGGTGTGGCCGGCCTCCCCTATGCCCCTCATTATATAGGTGGAAGCCCCAAGTGTTGGACTACAAGTCTCCGAATAAGACCCGAACCCAAAACCTTCCATATGGTGGGAAACCTTCCCAAGCTAGGATTCCCACTAGAGGTGGGAATTCCACCTACCATATGGGGGGGTGGCCGGCCCCTTATGGGGGAGTCCACTTGGGACTCCACCCCACTAGGGTTGGCCGGCCATGGAGGTGGAGTCCCATGTGGACTCCACCTTCCTTGGTGTGTTCTTCCGGACTTTTCTAGAACCTTCTAGAACCTTCCATAGAACCTTCCGAATCATTTTAATTCACATAAAATGACATCCTATATATGAATCTTATTCTCCGGACCATTCCGGAACTCCTCGTGATGTCCGGGATCTCATCCGGGACTCCGAACAAATATTCGAACTCCATTCCATATTCAAGTTCTACCATTTCAACATCCAACTTTAAGTGTGTCACCCTACGGTTCGCGAACTATGCGGACATGGTTGAGTACTCACTCCGACCAATAACCAATAGCGGGATCTGGAGATCCATAATGGCTCCCACATATTCAACGATGACTTTAGTGATCGAATGAACCATTCACATACGATACCAATTCCCTTTGTCACGCGATATTTTACTTGTCCGAGGTTTGATCATCGGTATCACACTATACCTTGTTCAACCTCGTCTCCTGACAAGTACTCTTTACTCGTACCGTGATATGTGGTCTCTTATGAACTTATTCATATGCTTGCAAGACATTAGACGACATTCCACCGAGAGGGCCTGGAGTATATCTATCCGTCATCGGGATGGACAAATCCCACTGTTGATCCATATGCCTCAACTCATACTTTCCGGATACTTAATCCCACCTTTATAACCACCCATTTACGCAGTGGCGTTTGATGTAATCAAAGTACCTTTCCGGTATAAGTGATTTACATGATCTCATGGTCATAAGGACTAGGTAACTATGTAACGAAAGCTTATAGCAAATAACTTAATGACGTGATCTTATGCTACGCTTAATTGGGTGTGTCCATTACATCATTCATATAATGATATAATCTTGTTATTAATAACATCCAATGTTCATGATTATGAAACTAATCATCTATTAATCAACAAGCTAGTTAAGAGGCTTAATAGGGACTCTTTGTTGTTTACATATCACACATGTATCAATGTTTCGGTTAATACAATTATAGCATGGTATATAAACATTTATCATAAACATAAAGATATATAATAACCACTTTTATTATTGCCTCTTGGGCATATCTCCAACAGAGCCGGCCAACACTCACGCGAGCAGGCCAGCCTTGGCAAGCTCAAGCGTGGTAAGATTTGGGCTTGGCCATGTGCGCGACCACACCCAGGAGGCAGCATTGCTGCCTTGGCCGATTTGCCAATTGGCCGAGCCTTGACGCGTGCGCTTCCTTGCCCGATTGGATCAGCTTGGTTCGCACACCAGCCACCGCCTCATAGGAAAACTCTGAGATGAACCGGGCGGCACCTGCACTTGCCTTAACTCGTTCTCCCATTGGCTGAGTGAGAGGTGGGCCTGCAACTGCGATGCAATCTATACCTACTAATAAAGGAAGTAAGGTTTCTCCCCCAAATTTTCGTCCGTTTTTAATTACCCTTCTTTTGAGGTCATAATTACCACAACTGCCACCGCCTTAGTCCACTTGTTTATTTTCCGATCGATTAGATGCAAGCCAAGCGTTTTCTCGTAGCAAACATGTACAAGCCCAGGTGGCTTAGCTGCTAGCCAGCTCTTATGGGCCGTAAGCCAGGCAGATGGCCTTTTTTTCTTACCAGCCTGTTGGGAATCGAACTGTGTCCGTTCCAAATGTATAACCAATATATTTTGTGCTATCAATAGTCCCACCTTGCTTCTTTAGACTAAATTCGGCCAACTTATATACGTTCTCAAATGTCGTAATATCAGCAAGCAGCCTCAGAAATAGCAGCACGAGGATGAGGGTGCACCAAGGAAAGAGAACGATCATGTGGGACAAAGAAGACGAGGGAATCGGTGTGAGCTGAAAACCTGTCAAAGTTTCAGAGGTGTGGAATACAGAGCCTGCGATAAATGGGACCAAACAGTTTCAGAGGTTACAAGTCAAAATAAATCAAATTGTTGGGCACAATTTAGATTTACACGAAATAGAAAGGTCAATCTATTTTGGTACACAATTTAGGTTTTTAAATTTAATTATTTTATTTCATGGATCATGAACATCTGTACAACTTTAGAGCCTAAGATAAGAGCATATCCACCAGCGACACCAATAGCTATTTCGAGATTGGGTTTGTTCTTTTGGTTCACAACAGCGCGCCCAAAAATAACCGGCTTCTTTTCCAGCCCAATAAAATCATCGGCAACCCCGCGCTGCCCCAACCAACAGGGCATCGAACGGGCGCACCGGCACCTTGTGGCACGTCAGATTTCAGGGGCTGGACCGGCATATCAACGACTCCACGACTGGCTCCATCTTCAAATTTCACGCCTCGGATGCTCTGCTGTGGGTTCCCGTCTTTAGTGAGCCCGCCGGTTCCCCAGTCGGAGACGTTGTTGTAGATGCACACATCGACCACCTCCGCCCCTTCGATTTAGTGCGCCCTCTCCGCTCACCTTTGCGGCACTCGCCTCTAAACCACTTCCGCACTTCCCTCCTCCGCCACATTCGCCTCCAAACCATAGTGTCGCTTTGGCTCGCCACCACATATCATGCTAGGCTGGAATGGACTCACACCACGGCGGTGCCGCAGCCCGGCGATGAGCTCGAGCTGTCGGACTTTAACTTCTACGACTTCTCCAACGACTCCGAGTTTGACAAGTGAAATGAGGTGTTCATCGCGGACACGGATGCTGAGGTCAAAGAGGAGCGGGCGCAGTGGAGCGGGGAGGGGCAGTTCGAGGGTGACTCTATGCAGGTAGTGATTCTAGCCTCCTTCAACGCGCAACACGATCGGAGGATCCAGGAGCATGCTCGAGGAGACCAACGCCGCCAACTTCGAGCATGTCGTTCAGATATCGAGCGAGCGGGCGGCCGCGGAGGAGGTGGAGGTATGTCGCCTCCTAATGGTGGCCGAGTGGCAGAGGTTGCCTGAGGTCAACGCTCAGCACTAGACCGAGGCGGCCACCCACGAGGAAGCCAGGATCACCCAGAATGAGGAATCTTGCTGGTCGTGGGCGGCACGAAGGCCTAGCATCGCCTACATCGATGCTGCTATGCGTGAAGCAAAGGCGAATAGGCGGGTGCTGGAGGAGGAGAACCACGACGAGGCAGGCCCATCATGCTCATTGACGATGATGGCCGGAGTAGGAGGCGAAGGTGGTGATCGACGGCGACCGGAGTTGCGGCATCAACACTAGCTAGGCCTGCCTTAGAGCACGAGCCAGTGCCACGTGCGCGGGGCATGAATATGTAGAGGAAGACGACAGAGTGACACCGGGGTGGTAGACGTCGGGCGATGGAGTAGCGGTGTCATGTTTGAAATATTTATGTATGCACATGCGCCTATGCAAAGTATCTGGTCAAACACTATATTATATTCATAGAACCTCGATGATCTACAACTTCGCAGCAACGCGCGGGCATTGTACTAGTCTATACCTAATAATAAAAGCAAAAGGGTTTCTTGTTGGTCCGTCTGTTTTTACCCCTAAATTTCGATTAAATTACAGGGATTGCCACCGCTCAAGTGAATAACGGTTCGTTTAACACGAAAAAAGAGAGGGTTCTTTTAGCCCTGTCCCGTTCCTGTCTCCCTCTGGTTGCTCCATCCCCGACGGTCCCGACCTCCCGACCCAAGCAAGCGCCTCGCCCGCGACCAGCACGCCGCCCCGGCGACCCACCCCTAGCACGCTGCCGCAGAATCCCAACCCAGCGTGTTCCCCGCTTTCTGTCTACTAATTCGCGACGCCAGCTAATCGCCCAGATCTCCGCTCGTGCCGCCCGAGGATCCCCGCCACCACGCAGAACCCGGTGCTGGCCGAGATACCCAGCTGCCACCACGCTGAGTTTCAGACTGTCCGTCTCAGATCCATGCCTCCTCTGTTGTTAGAGAGACGCGGAGACCCCCATGGCTGCATCGCAAATTCCCCAATCTGAGCGGTTGGGAGCGGATCCTGCTGCAACCGCCATCAGGTCAACGGGCATCTGGCGTGAGGTCTCTGTTGTCATCGTCCGGCGAACGATCTGTGGCCGGCACGCCCGCACCGGCCCGTCATCGTGTAGCCACGCTATGGGCTCGAACGAGTGAGCGCTGCTCCGATCGGTGCAGCTATCTGAATTTCTTCTTATCTCAGCACATGCTAGCTTACAAAAAAAAAAATCGGATCTGCAGGTGCACATCTGCCAGCAGCTTTCAGTGTATTTTGTGTCAAACTTGTCTTGTTCGGTACTTACACTTCAGGATACGAAATCGATATATGTATCTAGGATTGCAAATTTTTTTTATCTGCATAGCTGGTCGAATCTGTGGATGTTTAAAAGCAGATTTTGGTAAGAGTAATGCCTGCAAATTGGTCGGATTATGATTGTTCATAAAGATGGTTATTACAGTATGAGATTGGATTGCAGGTATTATTGAATAACAAATAAAACATAAGTGGTTAATGTTCGTGCATAGAAGTGAAATTAGCATGTGAGTATTCTTTACGGAACAAAATATAGTAGCATTGCTCGATTGACTTTGCTTTGACCTCCTACATAATTCATTTTTTAGTATTCCGTATAAGGGTGTGAAGGAATTGTTAAGTGCAATGTTAATAAACATATTCATTTCTCTTTACCCGCAGCTAAAGACAACATATTTTAAATAGAATCTCTATCATGCCAATACCACACATTGTGAGGTTGACCTCTAGGACTTGATACCAAGTTTCATATTAATAGATGTTTTTATTCTGTAAAGGATCATGTTGAGTTATATACAAGTTATAATCAGTCATTTTAACCGCCTCCATAAAATTATCTTTTTAGAAGATTTGGGATAAAAGATGGAAGATTACAATTTGCTATTGAAGTTCACCTTAATGATTGTTTAATTTTTTTTTGTGCAAAATTAAAATACCAAATTGTGATTCTTGTATTTAGGTTTACATTTCGCTCACCGTAGCAACGCACGGGTATTTTCCTAGTTTTTTATAAGGGCAATCAACAATACATGGACGAATACAAAGGTGTATGATCCATCGGGAGAGAGAAAAAAATCACGGACAGCTTTCCCCAACTGATCTTCCTCTCACGCGGTCGGCGCAGGCGAGGTAGCACACGACGCAGAGGGATGAGCAGGGAGGTGCAGCGGTCTGCGAGGAGGTGCAGCGGCGACCGCCAGACGGCGGCGCCCCTCCTTGATGTTCTGTAGCGCCGCCTTTCGACCTACGTCGACGAGGAGCGGGGATGGCACTGGTGAAGAAGGTGGGAGGGCGCATGACGGCCGACGGCGCCGTGGAAGGTCCTTCGCGCCCCGCCACGAGCACCTGTCCAGGCCGGCCATCGTCGTCGTGCACCTGCTCCGGCCGCCTTGATTTGGGGCAGAGGAGCAGCTGCTGGCGCCTGGCGGCGGCGCGGCGCGCACGCGCAGGCGGACGCTTTGGTACTTGGTAGGGGGCCTCGAACCCTGCAAAGCTGCCACTGGTCTCCTCCGACACGGAAGCATGATGGATGGATGCTAGCCTGTTAGTCTCCTCCCTGAAACAGCTGGTGCTCTCCTACGGCGCCGAAGCAAGCTGGTGCTCTCCGTCAGGAGGCGGCCGACTAGCGCGTCGAGGCTGCCCCAGGCCTGGCCGATCGAG
This sequence comes from Lolium multiflorum, assembly GCA_030979885.1. Classification (NCBI taxonomy): domain Eukaryota; kingdom Viridiplantae; phylum Streptophyta; class Magnoliopsida; order Poales; family Poaceae; genus Lolium; species Lolium multiflorum. The sequence goes on along the minus strand of CM061753.1, from coordinate 44,858,311 downwards.
TGGGCACGGGTACGGAGCCGGCAGCGATGGGTGGCCCAAGAAGCGGCGACGCCTACTGGGAGCCCACGTTGGTGCTCGACAGCCGGCACAGCCCCAGCCCGAGCCTACGCGCGTCTCCCAGCATGCTCCTCGAAGGCGGCGCGGAGGCGGCCGACGAGCTCGTCGAGCGCGTCCAGAGATCCATGGGCGGGTGCGGTGACAGAGAGTTAGGTGGGATCGCCGGCTCATGCCAGCATTTAATTCCCCACGGGGTCCATGTGTACTATACCTACCAATTACTACTCAAATTAATACGAAAATATACCCTGCCACGAGGTTGGACCTTCCTAACGTGGACCAATAGAACTTGGAGTTTAGATGGGAGCAAATGCCGCCGGGTTCCATCTATTCACTCTCCTCATACGCCTATAAAAAGAGACACACAGGTTGTGTATGACTAGTTTTTCTGGCCTCCGTATCTCCTCAGTTTTACCTTCTTTTATCTAGTTTCTTCTACTCAAGGCAAACAGATGAAGCCCTGTCCGCAGGAACTTTCCACCACCACCACCACGCCATCATGTTGCTGATGGTTAAGAAATACGCCATTTTTCTCGCGTTTAAACTCTTAGCTAACTCAAGAAATTGATTAAGTTTACTTCTAAATTTTCTACTAATGACTAATTAATACAAATATGTGCAATCTCTTATATCTTTGAATTGTGTGCTAGAAATTACATCATAATGACAAATGAACCTCCAATTACTGAGGGAAATTGTGTCACAAGTGCAGCAAAATTGACCAGGCTCAAAGAGGCGGTTCCAGGGAGTTTAACGGGCATCGGTACGGGCAAGTCCTGCCCGTACCATGCGCCCATACTGGATGTTGCAGCCTGACGACCCACAAGTATAGGGGATCGCAACAGTCTTCGAGGGAAGTATTACCCAATTTATTGATTCGACACAAGGGAGACAAAGAATACTTGTAAGCCTTAACAGCGGAGTTGTCAATTCAGCTGCACCTGGAAACAGACTTGCTCGCAAGAGTTTATCAGTAGCAACAGTTTTATAGCAGTAGGAATAGTGAAATAACAGCAGCGGTGAAATAAAGACAGCAGTAGTGATTATAGTAAACAGCAGGATTAAAATACTGTAGGCACAGGGACGGATGAACGGGCGTTGCATGGATGAGAGAATTCATGTAACAATCATGGTAGGGCATTTGCAGGTAATAATAAAGCGGTATCCAAGTACTAATCAATCAATAGGCATGTGTTCCATATATAGTCGTACGTGCTCGCAATGAGAAACTTGCACAACATCTTTTGTCCTACCAACCGGTGGCAGCCGGGTCTCTAGGGAAACTACTGGAAATTAAGGTACTCCTTTTAATAGAGTACCGAGCAAAGCATTAACACTCCGTGAACACATGTGATCCTCACATCACCGCCTTCCCCTCCGGTTGTCCCAATTTCTGTCACTTTGGGGCCTCGGGTTCCGGACAACAACGTGTGTATACAACTTGCAGGTAAGATCATAAAACAATGCATATCATGATGAAACAATAACATGTTCAGATCTGAGATCATGGCACTCGGGCCCTAGTGACAAGCATTAAGCATAACAAGTTGCAACAATATCATAAAAGTAACATCTACGGATACTAGGCACCATGCCCTAACAATCTTGTGACTATTACATGATCAATCTCATCCAATCCCTACCATCCCCTTCAGCCTACAGCGGGGGAATTACTCACACATGGATGGGGGAAACATGGCTGGTCGATGGAGAGGCGTCGGTGGTGATGGCGGTGAAGATCCCCTCCAATTCCCCGTCCCGCGGAGTGCCAGAACGGAGTTTCCGGTCCCGATGCGGAGTTTCGCGATGGCGGCGGCGTGGATGGTCTCTGGAAATATGGTCGAACCCCCTGGCGTTTTTAGGTCGAAAGGCATATGTAGTCCAAAGGAGAGCGTCGGGGGGCCGAGGGCCCCACACAACAAGGCGGCGCGCCCCCTCCGGGCCGCGCCGGCCTAGTGCGTGGGGGCCTCGGGCCCCTCCCCGCGCCTTCTGGCTCCGTCAATATTCTAGGAAAATAGGACCTTTGCATAGATTCCGAGGATTTTCCTGAAAGTTGGATTTCTGCACAAAAACGAGACACGGAGTAATTCTGCTGAAAACAGCGTTAGTCCGTGTTAGTTGCATCCAAAATACACAAATTAGAGGCAAAACAATAGCAAAAGTGTTCGGGAAAGTAGATACGTTTTGGACGTATCAACTCCCCCCAAGCTTAGCTTATTGCTTGTCCTCAAGCAATTCAGTTAACAACTGAGTGCGATAAAAGAACTTTCATGAACACATTTGTTCATATGATGTAAATATTCTCATGATATGGCAAGTGCTTAAGCAATTCATAATAAGGTACATGCAAATAAAGTCATCTAGTAACTGTGTCAATCATAAAAGAGATACCAACAAACTAATAACAAGCATCATGAAACACTTCAATAAGCAGGATTGCAATGTTCATAGAAGGATATGATAAAGTGGTATCTCGCTTGCCTGTATTTGTAGCAAAACATAAATGCCCAGGCACCCCTGAAGTTCATAGAAAGACTAGAAGTAAAATTATCAAAGATAAAAGCATCAAAGTTATACCACAACTGATCATATTTTGGGACAAGCATATTATACTAAGAATGACAGTCATGCTCTCAAGAAAGTGCTCAAAGAAAGGATGGTGACTCAACATAAAAGTAAAAGATTGACCCTTCGCAGAGGGAAGCAGGGATTAACATGTGCTAGAGCTTTTCATTTTTCAAAGACAGAAGTAAAATTATTTTGAGAGGTGTTTGTTGTTGTCAACGAATGATAGTGGGTACTCTAACCACCTCGCCAACCAGACTCTCAAGAGCGGCTCCCATGAAGGACGTTATCTCTACCAGCAAGGTAGATCATCCCTCTTCTCTTTTGTTTACACATGTATTTTAGTTTCATTATGGATGACACTCCCCCAACCTTTGCTTACACAAGCCATGGCTAACCGAATCCTCGGGTGCCTTCCAACATTCACATACCATGGGGAAGTGTCTATTTGCAGGTTAAGTTGCTTACTGATGAATCAGAGCAAAACACGTGAAGAGAATTATTAATGAAGGTTGATTAATTGGGGCTGGGAACCCCGTTGCCAGCTCTTTTTGCAAAATTATTGGATAAGCGGATGTGCCACTAGTCCATTGGTGAAAGTCTGTCCGGAGTAAATGACAAGGTTGAAAGATAAAACACCACATATTTCCTCATGAGCTATAAAACATAAACACAAATTGAGAAGTAGTTTGAAAGTTTAAAGGTAGCACATGAGAATTTACTTGGAATGGTTTGAAATGCCATGCATAGGTATTTATGGTGGACACTTTGGAACAACTTGGTTTTCAGGTGTTTGGAAGCACGAGCAGCGTTCCCGCTCAGTACAAGTGGAGGCTAGCAATAGACTGGGAAGCGACAATCAAGAGAGCATTAACTATCATAATCATGCTTGCGACAAAATAAAATTAACGGAAGTGATATAAGAACTCTGAAGCAAAGTAGATCATCGAGGCTTAATTGACTTTTGTTCAGTCATATGCATGCGTGAGCATGTGCCAAGTCGATTCAAGTGAATTATTCAGAGGAGGATACCACAATGTCATACCGATCTATGAATAAAACAATGCAAGCGAATATTCATGACATGCTACTCATTATTAATAGATTGGAACTAATCATGAGAGATCATAAACTACTAGACTTTCATTAAATGACATATACCTCACATGAACCAACTAAGCATGCTCACATGGATGAGTATATGTACAAAAATGAAAACAAATAGAGTTCATACCAGCCTCTTACCACAGTCAAGTTGCCATAGATCGTCATTATTGCCTTTCACTTGTGCAGCTTGAATAATAATATGAAATGAAACCAAGCTCCAACCACCGGAGACCTCTGAACTCCCTAATGAACTTTACAAAACCAAAGAAGAACAACAAATATTTTTGGTGTTTTCGGGTTAGAAACAAGAACAAAAGGAAACAAGAAAACAAAGCAAAATCTTTTTGGGTTTTCTCATAGCAAACCAACGATAGCAAATAAAGTAAAATAAGAGCAAAGAACCAAATAAACAAATGGTGAAGAGAAACAACAGAAATATTTTTGGTCTTTTTGTGTTTTAGGAAAGAAACAAAGCGAAAACAAGAGAATGCAAACTAACAGAAACACAGAAAAGCAGGACGACAGAAATCTGCCAAAACCTGACAGCAGTACAGAAATCGAATTTAACAAAAATCTTCCATTGCTCAGTTCAAAAAGTGTTCAACTAATGAAAGTTAGATAACAATCTGGGGCACATGCTCAAAAGTTTTCAACTCAAAATAACGTTCTGGCTGTGCGTACGATTTTTTTTGGTAACAGCCCAGAATCTGTTTTTGGACAACACTTCCCCAAATATCATATCCCTCTCATTAGAAAACCGCTCTAAGAACTAAACAAGTATGTACAAGTATCCAGCAACCATAATATGCAAAGAATGAGTGATGCCGGTATACCTCCCCCAAGCTTAGGCTTTTGGCCTAAGTGGAGTTCATTCCCACGGTCCCCATGAAGTGGTGTCTCCGTAGTATGACGAAGAACGACCCGGTTCTAGGTATGTGCTGGAAGAAGCAACAGGGTACGTGACGGTGTAGTCGTAGGAGGGCTCAGCGTCCTCGGAGTCATGTTGCTGGTGGAAGCCTTGTATCTTCAGTTGCTCATCCACCTCCTCCTTAGAGCGCGACCATGGTTTCCTGCCAACACTGAACAAATCTGTTTGGGGCAAGAGGACTTCCCTCTCATCCCCGTCAGCAAATAACATTCTATAAACAATATTATCCATACTAGAGTCAGCTGTAACAAATTGGTGACTCTTCATAGCAGCAATATCTAACCTAACAGGTGGTATTTCTACATCAGTAGGATCAAGAGGAAGATCTAGACGTGCCAAAATACGCGATGCAATTATTCCCCCATAAATAGGCCCCTTGTTAGACAAACGGCGAGCAACAAGAGCACCAAGATGATAAGGTGTCTCTCCAGTGAGTGCAGCAATTAAGAAAGCAAGATGATAACTAGAAATATTACTAGTGTTCTCCCTACCAAGAATGCTAGTAGCAAGGTAATAAGCAAAATACTTAATGGCGGGGAGTTGAATGTTTCTTATCTTGCCACGCTGAATGGTGCGGCAATCGTCATTTGTAATTTCTCGATAGAGCTCCAGCAAAACCCTGGGGTTGTCCTCGATCTTCCTTGCTGTACCTGCAGGGGCAATATCCAATGCAGCACAAAAATCCTTCAACTTCATAGTAACAGGATTACCATAGATCTTGAATGCAACCGTCGGGTGGAAGTGCTTGTTGTTGAACTTGAAGCTCTTGATACGTCTCAAACGTATCTATAATTTCTTATGTTCCATGCTACTTTATTGATGATACCTACATGTTTTATACACATTATATGTCATATTTATGCGTTTTCCGGAACTAACCTATTGACGAGATGCCGAAGTGCCTCTTTGCCGTTTTTGGTTTCGAAATCCTAGTAACGAAATATTCTCGGAATTGGACGAAATCAACGCCCAGGTTCCTATTTTCACCGGAAGCTTCCAGAGCACCGCAGAAGGACCAGAGGGGGCCCATAGGCCCACCACACATGGCCCTGGCGCGGCCAAGGGGGGGCCCGTGCCCCCCTATTGTGTCGTCGCCCGTCGCCCTCCGACTCCGCCTCTTCGCCTATTTAAAGGTCCCCGACCTAAAACCTCGATACGAAAAAGCCACGGACGCGAAACCTTCCAGCCGCCGCCATCGCGAAGCCAAGATCCGGGGGACAGGAGTCTCTGTTCCGCACGCCGCCGGACGGGGAAGTGCCCCGGAAGGCTCCTCCATCGACACCACCGCCATCTTCATCACCGCTGCTGTCTCCCATGAGGAGGGAGTAGTTCTCCATCGAGGCTCGGGGCTGTACCGGTAGCTATGTGGTTCATCTCTCTCCTATGTAGTTCAATACAATAATCTCATGAGCTGCCTTACATGATTGAGATTCATATGATGATGCTTGTAATCTAGATGTCATTATGCTAGTCAAGTGGGTTTTACTTATGTGATCTCCGGAGACTCCTTGTCCCACGTGTGTAAAGGTGACAGTGTGTGCACCGTGTGGGTCTCTTAGGCTATATTTCACAGAATACTTATTCACTGTTATGAATGGCGTAGTGAAGTGCTTATTTATATCTCTTTATGATTGCAATGTGTTTTGTATCACAATTTATCTATGTGCTACTCTAGTGATGTTATTAAAGTAGTTTTATTCCTCCTGCACGGTGTAATGGTGACAGTGTGTGCATCCGTGTTAGTACTTGGCGTAGGCTATGATTATGATCTCTTGTAGATTATGAAGTTAATTATTGCTATGATGGTATTGATGTGATCTATTCCTCCTACATGGTGTGAAGGTGACAGTGTGCATGCTATGTTAGTACTTGGTTTAGTCGTTTCGATCTTTCATGCACTCTAAGGTTATTTAAATATGAACATTGAATTGTGGAGCTTGTTAACTCCGGCATTGAGGGTTCGTGTAATCCTACGCAATGTGTTCATCATCCAACAAGAGAGTGTAGAGTATGCATTTATCTATTCTGTTATGTGATCAAAGTTGAGAGTGTCCACTAGTGAAAGTCTAATCCCTAGGCCTTGTTCCTAAATATTGCTATCGCTGCTTGTTTACTGTTTTACTGAGTTACTACTGCTGTGTTACTACTGCTTGTTTACTTCCCGCAATATTACTACCATCAACTGCACGCCAGCAAGCTATTTTCTGGCGCCGTACTACTTCTCATACTTATTCATACCACCTGTATTTCACTATCTCTTCACCGAACTAGTGCACCTATTAGGTGTGTTGGGGACACAAGAGACTTCTTGCTTTGTGGTTGCAGGGTTGCATGAGAGGGATATCTTTGACCTCTTCCTCCCTGAGTTCGATAAACCTTGGGTGATCCACTTAACGGAAACTTGCTGCTGTTCTACAAACATCTGCTCTTGGAGGCCCAACATTGTCTACAAGAATAGAAGCACCCGTAGACATCAAGCACTTTTCTGGCGCCGTTGCCGGGGAGGAAAGGTAAAAGGTACTCACACTCCGGATCTCGGCTACTAAGCTATTTTCCGGCGCCGTTGTAAGTACTCGAAGCTATTTCCTTTAGACTCTGCAATTGCGACATTTGGTTTCTTGTTTACACTAGTTAGGCATAATGGAAAGTAACAATGAGCTTCTTATTCTATTTCCTGAGTTAAGACATGGATTGTTTGCTGCGAAAATTAAAAAACCTATGGAATCTTATTTGCATGCTAGTAGCAATGATATTAGTATGAACGCTTTGAACACCATTGTTGCTAATGATATGGAAAATTCTAAGCTTGGGGAAGCTGGTTTTGATGAGCATGATATTTTTAGTCCCCCAAGAATTGAGGAGAAAATTTTCTTTGATGATACTATGCCTCCTATATTTGATGATGAGAATAATAATGATAGCTACTTTGTTGAATTTGCTCCCACTACAACTAATAAAATTGATTATGCTTATGTGGAGAGTAATGATACTTTTATGCATGTGAATAAGAATGCTTTATGTGATACTTATATTGTTGAGTTTGTTCATGATGCCTCTGAAAATTATTATGAGAGAGGAAAATATGGTTGTAGAAATTTTCATGTTACTAAAACACCTCTCTATATGCTGAAATTTTTGAAGTTACTCGTGTTTTATCTTCCTATGCTTGTCACTTTGCTCTTCATGAATTTGTTTATTTACAAGATTTCTTTTCATAGGAAGCATGTTAGACTTAAAATTGTTTTGAATTTGCCTCTTGATGCTCTCTTTTGCTTCAACTACTATTTCTTGCGAGTGCATCATTAAAACTGCTGAGCCCATCTTAATGACTATAAAGAAAGAACTTCTTGGGAGATAACCCATGTGTTTTTTTTACTACAGTACTTTGTTTTATATTTGTGTCTTGGAAGTTGTTTACTACTGTAGCAACCTCTCCTTATCATGTTTTTGTGCCAAGTAAAGTCTCTATGGTAAAGTTGATGCTAGATTTGGATTGCTGCGCAGAAACAGCATTGCTGTCTGTCACGAATCTGGGCCTAATTCTCTGTAGGTAACTCAGAAAATTATACCAATTTACGTGAGTGATCCTCAGATATGTACGCAACTTTCATTAGTTTTGAGTTTTTCCGTTTGAGCAAGTCTGGTGCCATTTTAAAATTCGTCTTTACGAACTGTTCTGTTTTGACAGATTCTGCCTTTTATTTCGCATTGCCGCTTTTGCTTTGTTGAATGGGTTTCTTTGTTCCATTAACTTTCAGAAGTTTTGTGCAATGTCCAGAAGTGTTAAGAATGATTGTGTCACCTCTGAACATGTGAATTTTGATTATGCACTAACCCTCTAATGAGTTTGTTTGAAGTTTGGTGTGAAGGAAGTTTTCAATGGTCAAGAGAGGAGGATGATATACTACGATCAAGAAGAGTGAAAAGTCTAAGCTTGGGGATGCCCCGGTGGTTCATCCCTGCATATTTCAAGAAGACTCGAGCATCTAAGCTTGGGGATGCCCAAGGCATCCCCTTCTTCATCGACAAATTATCAGGTTCCTTCTCTTGAAACTATATTTTTATCCCATCACATCTTATGTACTTTACTTGGAGCGTCTGTATGTTTTTATTTTTGTTTTTGTTTGAATAAATGATTGTTTGGGAGAGAGACACGCTCCGCTGGTTCGTATGAACACATGTGTTCTTAGCTTTTAATTTTCATGGCGAAGGTTGAAACTGCTTCGTTAATTGTTATATGGTTGGAAACGGGAAATGCTACATGTAGTAATTGGTATAATGTCTTGAATAATGTGATACTTGGCAATTGTTGTGCTCATATAGATCTTGTTTAAGCTCTTGCATCATGTACCTTGTACCCATTAATGAATAATTACATAGAGCTTGTTAAAATTTGGTTTGCATGATTGGTCTCTCTAAGTCTAGATATTTTCTGGTTGAGGTGTTTGAACAACAAGGAGACGATGTAAAGTCTTATAATGCTTACAATATGTTTATATGTGAGTCTTGCTGCACCATTTCATACTTGAGTTTGCTTCAAATAACCTTGCTAGCCTAAACCTTGTATCGAGAGGGAATACTTCTCATGCATCCAAATACTTGAGCCAATATTCATGCCATTTGTGTCCACCATACCTACCTACTACATGGTATTTCTCCGCCATTCCAAAGTAAATTGCTTGAGTGCTACCTTTAAACCATTCAAAACTTATCACCTCTGATTTGTGTCAATGTTTTATAGCTCATGAGGAAGTATGTGGTGTTTATCTTTCAATCTTGTTGGGCAACTTTCACCAATGGACTAGTGGCTTCATCCACTTATCCAATAATTTTGCAAAAAGAGCTGGCAATGGGATTCCCAGTCCCAAATTAATTAATAAAAATAGACACTCCTCCATGGTATGTGATTGTTGGACGGCACCCGAAGGATTCGGTTAGCCATGGCTTGAGAAAGCAAAGGTGGGGAGGAGTGTCAACATAATAAAACTAAAATAAAAAGGCACTCCTTCATGGTATGAGATTGTTGGCAGGCACCCGAAGGATTCGGTTAGCCATGGTTTGTGAAAGCAAAGGTTGGAAGGAGTGCCACACAAAAATAAAAATAAAATGGGAGCCGCTCTTTGAAGGTTTGTCTGGCAAGGGGGTTAGAGTGCCCACTACCATTCGTTGACAACAACAAACACCTCTCAAAAATTTATTTTTATGCTCTCTTCATGTTTTCAAAATAAAAGCTCTAGCACAAATATAGCAATCGATGCTTTCCTCTTTGAAGGACCTTTCTTTTACTTTTATGTTGAGTCAGTTCACCTATTTCTCTCCACCTTAAGAAGCAAACACTTGTGTGAACTGTGCATTGATTCCTACATACTTGCATATTGCACTTATTATATTACTTTGCATTGACAACTATCCATGAGATATACATGTTATAAGTTGAAAGCAACCGCTGAAACTTAATCTTCCATTGTGTTGCTTCAATGCCTTTACTTTGATTTATTGCTTTATGAGTTAACTCTTATGCAAGACTTATTGATGCTTGTCTTGAAGTACTATTCATGAAAAGTCTTTGCTTTATGATTCATTTGTTTACTCATGTCATTATCATTGTTTTGATCGCTGCATTCATTACATATGTTTACAATATGATCAAGTTTATGACGGCATGTCACTTCAGAAATTATCTTTGTTATCGTTTTACCTGCTCGGGACGAGCAGAACTAAGCTTGGGGATGCTGATACGTCTCAAACGTATCTATAATTTCTTATGTTCCATGCTACTTTATTGATGATACCTACATGTTTTATACACATTATATGTCATATTTATGCGTTTTCCAGAACTAACCTATTGACGAGATGCCGAAGTGCCAGTTCCTGTTTTCGTTTCAGAAATCCTACTAACGAAATATTCTCGAATTGGACGAAATCAACGCCCAGTTCCTATTTTCCGGAAGCTTCTAGAGCACCCGAGAAGGACCAGAGGGGCCACAGGCCCACCACACATGGCCCGGCGCGGCCAAGGGGGGCCCGCGCCCCTATTGTGTCGTCGCCCCGTCCGACTCCGCCTCTTCGCCTATTTAAAGGTCCCTGACCTAAAACCACGATACGAAAAGCCACGGTACGCGAAACCTTCCAGAGCCGCCGCCATCGCGAAGCCAAGATCGGGGGACAGGAGTCTCTGTTCCGGCACGCCGCCGGACGGGGAAGTGCCCCGGAAGGCTCCTCCATCGACACCACCGCCATCTTCATCACCGCTGCTGTCTCCCATGAGGAGGGAGTAGTTCTCCATCGAGGCTCGGGGCTGTACCGGTAGCTATGTGGTTCATCTCTCTCCTATGTAGTTCAATACAATAATCTCATGAGCTGCCTTACATGATTGAGATTCATATGATGATGCTTGTAATCTAGATGTCATTATGCTAGTCAAGTGGGTTTTACTTATGTGATCTCCGGAGACTCCTTGTCCCACGTGTGTAAAGGTGACAGTGTGTGCACCGTGTGGGTCTCTTAGGCTATATTTCACAGAATACTTATTCACTGTTATGAATGGCGTAGTGAAGTGCTTATTTATATCTCTTTATGATTGCAATGTGTTTTGTATCACAATTTATCTATGTGCTACTCTAGTGATGTTATTAAAGTAGTTTTATTCCTCCTGCACGGTGTAATGGTGACAGTGTGTGCATCCGTGTTAGTACTTGGCGTAGGCTATGATTATGATCTCTTGTAGATTATGAAGTTAATTATTGCTATGATGGTATTGATGTGATCTATTCCTCCTACATGGTGTGAAGGTGACAGTGTGCATGCTATGTTAGTACTTGGTTTAGTCGTTTCGATCTTTCATGCATGATACGTCTCCAACGTATCGATAATTTCTTATGTTCCATGCTACTTTATTGATGATACCTACATGTTTTATGCACATTATATGTCATATTTATGCATTTTCTGGAACTAACCTATTAACAAGATGTCGAAGAGCCAGTTGCTGTTTTGGTTTCAGAAATCCTAGTAAGGAAATATTCTCGAATTGGACGAAATCTTCGCCCAGGGTCCTATTTTTGCACTGAGCTTCCAGAAGACCGAAGAGGGAAGGAAGTGGGGCCACGAGGCGCCGTCACCATAGGGCGCACGGCCCAGCCCTGGCCGCGCCGACCTATGGTGTGGGGCCCTCGTGTGGCCCCGCGTTGCCCTTCCGCCTACTTAAAGCCTCCGTCGCGAAAACCCCAGAGAGCCACGATACGAAAACCTTCCAGAGACGCGCCGCGAATCCCATCTCGGGGATTCAGGAGATCGCCTCCGCACTGCCGGAGAGGGGATTCATCTCCCGGAGGACTCTTCATCGCCATGATCGCCTCCGGAGTGATGAGTGAGTAGTTCACCCCTGGACCATGGGTCCATAGCAGTAGCTAGATGGTCGTCTTCTCCTGATGTGCTTCATTGTTAGATCTTGTGAGCTGCCTAACATGATCAAGATCATCTATCTGTAATACTATATGTTGTGTTTGTCGGGATCCGATGGATAGAGAATACTATGTTATGGTGATTATCAATCTATTGTTTATGTGTTGTTTATGATCTTGCATGCTCTCCGTTATTAGTAGAGGCTCTGGCCAAGTTTGTACTCTTAACTCCAAGAGGGAGTATTTATGCTCGATAGTGGGTTCATGCCTTCATTGACACCTGGGACAGTGACAGAAAGTTCTAAGGTTGTGATGTGTGTTGCCACTAGGGATAAAACATTGATTCTATGTCTAAGGATGTAGTTGTCGATTACATTACGCACCATACTTAATGCAATTGTCTGTTGCTTAGCAACTTAATACTGAATGGGGTTCGGATGATAACCCGAAGGTGGACTTTTTAGGCATAGATGCAGTTGGATGGCGGTCTATGTACTTTGTCGTAATGCCCAATTAAATCTCACTATATTTATCATATCATGTATATGCATTGTTATGCCTTTCTCTATTTGTCAATTGCCCGACTGTAATTTGTTCACCCAACATGCTTTTATCTTATGGGAGAGACACCTCTAGTGAACTGTGGACCCCGGTCCTATTCTTTACATAGCATACAATCTACTGCAATTGTGTTTTACTGTTTTCTTGCAAACAATCATCTTCCACTCGATACGTTTAATCCTTTGTTACAGCAAGCCGGTGAGATTGACAACCTCACTGTTTCGTTGGGGCAAAGTACTTTGGTTTTGTTGTGCAGATTCCACGTTGGCGCCGGAATCCCTGTTGTTGCGCCGCATCACATTTCGCCACCATCAACCTTCAACGTGCTTCTTGGCTCCTCCTGGTTCGATTCAACCTTGGTTTCTTTCTGAGGGAAAACTTGCCACTGTGCGCATCATACCTTCCTCTTGGGGTTCCCAACGGACGTGTACATCTACGCGCATCAAGCCTTTTTCTGGCGCCGTTGCCGGGGAGATCAAGACACGCTGCAAGGGGAGTCTCCACTTCTCAATCTCTTTACTTTGTTTTTGTCTTGCTTTATTTTATTTACTACTTTGTTTGCTGCACCTAAACAAAACACAAAAAAATTAGTTGCTAGTTTTACTTTATTTACTGTCTTGCTCTCTATATCGAAAACACAAAAAAATTAGTTACTTGCATTTATTTTATCTAGTTTGTTTTATTTACGTTGCTAAAATGAATACTCCTGAAAATACTAAGTTGTGTGACTTCACAAATGCAAATAATAATGATTTCCTATGCACACCTATTGCTCCACCTGCTACTACAGCAGAATTCTTTGAAATTAAACCTGCTTTACTAAATCTTGTCATGAGAGATCAATTTTCTGGTGTTAGTTCTGATGATGCTGCTGCCCATCTCAATAATTTTGTTGAACTTTGTGAAATGCAAAAGTATAAGGATGTAGATGGTGATATTATTAAATTGAAAGTGTTTCCTTTCTCATTAAGAGGAAGAGCTAAAGATTGGTTGCTATCTTTGCCTAAGAATAGTATTGATTCATGGACTAAATGCAAGGATGCTTTTATTGGTAGATATTATCCTCCCGCTAAAATTATATCTTTGAGAAGTAGCATAATGAATTTTAAGCAATTAGATACTGAACATGTTGCTCAAGCATGGGAGAGAATGAAAACTTTGGTAAAGAATTGCCCAACCCATGGACTGACTACTTGGATGATCATCCAAACCTTCTATGCAGGACTAAATTTTTCTTCGCGGAATTTATTGGATTCAGCTGCTGGAGGTACCTTTATGTCCATCACTTTGGGGGCGGCTACAAAACTTCTTGATGATATGATGATAAATTACTCTGAATGGCACACGGAAAGAGCTCCACAAGGTAAGAAGGTAAATTCTGTTGAAGAAACCTCTTCCTTGAGTGATAAGATTGATGTGATTATGTCTATGCTTGTGAATGGTAGATCTAATGTTGATCCAAATAATGTTCCTTTAGCTTCATTGGTTGCTCAAGAAGAAAATGTTGATGTGAATTTCATTAAAAACAATAATCACAACAAGAAAAGTTCTGATAGACAACGTCTCAAAATCGTCCGCTAAGGGGTATTTTTCGTCGCCTATGGGCCTAACCCGACGATATGGGTTCCGTTGTGGAAACTGCGTCAGGCAAAGTCCAACGACGATTTTTTCGGTCCGTCGCGCTTGGGCGCCCTTCCGCCACGGAAAATCGGACCGTTGCGGAAGTGTTTTCGGGAGCCCGTTGACTGCTGACGTCATGCAAACTGACACGTGGCAGACGCCGTTAACTGCCAGTTAACGGCGTTAACCGGCTGAAACCCCGTGGTAGATGGTAGGCCCACACGAGGCCTGCCACGTCTTAAGCGGGCCGGGCCAGATGACATAGTTTGACCGGTCAACTATATAGCTGGGCCGGTCCATTAGTTACGTGGGCCGGGCCTAACCTCTAAGGTTGACTGGTCAAAACTTAAATGGGCCGGCCCATTTAACATGTGGGGTCCACCTTACAGAACGGGCCGCCCAAGAAGCAAGTGGGCCGGCCAAAAACACAGGTGGGTCCCACTTTCCGTTAAAAGGCCGGCCCATTTAGTGTGTGGGGTCCACCGTATAGCAAGTGGGCCGCCCAACAAGCTAGTGGGCCGGGCCAAAACACAGTGGGTCCCACTTTCCAGCTTAAAGGGTCGGCCCATTTCGTTTGTGGGGTCCACCATAGCAAGTGGGCCGGCCCAACAAAATAGTGGGCCGGCCAAAAACACAGTGGGTCCCACTTTCCGTTAAAGGGCCGGCCCATTTAGTATGTGGGGTCCACCATATAGCAAGGGTGGCCCCAAGAAGATAGTGGGGTCCAAAAAACACGTGGGTCCCACTTTCCGTTAAAGGGCCGGCCCAATTAGTATGTGGGTCCACCATATAGCAGTGGGCCGCCCAACAAGATAGTGGGCCGCCAAAACACAGGTGGGTCCCACTTTCCTCTTAAAGGGCTCCCATTTAGTATGTGGGACCACCATATAGCAAGTGGGCCGGCCCAACACATGCCGGCCAAAACACATGTGGGTCCCACTTTCCTCTTAAAGGGCCGGCCCAACACGTGTGGGGTCCACCATATAGCAAGTGGGCCGGCCCAACAAGATAGTGGGTCGGGTCAAAACACAGGTGGGTCCCACTTTCCTCTTAAAGGCCGCCCATTTATTATGTGGGGTCCACCAAAAAGCAAATGGGCTGGCCCAAGAGTTGGTGGGGTCCACCTTAAAGCAAGTGGGCCCCCAATTAGTGTGTGGGGTCCACCGTAAATCAAATGGGCTGGCCCAAGAAGTAAGTGGGCCAGCCCGTTTAGTTGTTGTTATATGCCGGCATAATATGCGCTTTAGGATTTTGCGGGCAGGCACATATGTGATTTCGCTTAATTGGGCCGTTAAGGGATGGGAATTCGTGATTTAGATACTGAGAATATTTACGCAGCATTGATTTCTGTCGGATAGCCTCACTTACCACAAGCACCAAAGAAAAAATGCGCGAAAGAACTATAAAAACTAACTAAATATTACATCAGCTGCAAGGCATTGAAAAAAATATTACAGAACCCAGAGAAATTGAATGGTAATTAAACCTAGCAATACAATGAAGCGATCCGGCAATCTTTTAAGTTGTCCATGCAGCACCTATATCTGAAACAAAGACATTACAAGTTAAGACAGCAACAATGGAAAGGCAAAGACACTACAATATTGTTTGGCAAAGAATTTGGAACTCATCATTTCGTCGTTATAACAAGATCATTGTAATGTGCACAATAAGCAAACAAAGAGTGCATGCCGCATACCAACAGCCAATATAACAGAGCATGTTAGAATGAAACAACAGACTTACTACTGTCGAGTCCCATGCAAACCAACATGTTCAGGGAGTACAAAATTGGCATGAACAACATAGTAGCAGGCTATAAATTTTGTAACAACGACTGAGCAAGATGAAGTTATGATGGCTACATCTACAGAGCAGGGAATGTAAACCAAAAATAGAAGTTACGATGGCAAAAGCTAAAGAGGAGGGAATGTGAACCAACATGTGCCAAGTGCAATTACTTCATTTTGGCCGTGAACTAAATAATACTCCTGAACTTATAGTGAAGGGGATGCAAATCAAGATGTTTCGGGATATAAACTTGTAATGAGCAACACATGGAGGATAGTTAATGCTGGAGCTTAGGATGGACCAGATACAGAATATAGTGGGATCACCTGTGAACTTGTATAAGAGGGAATGCAAACCAATATGTTCAGCTTTCCATATGTGAGCGTCATGCCAAGTCAGAGAAACAAGTCAATAATGCAGCTTTTGAAGAACAAGATGGCACGCAAAATTATTATCTAGTAGTATGACAAGTTTATTTGTACTACAGGCTAGATAGCAGAGTGATAGCATGCCAAACTAAGTCCTTACTTTGTTAGCTTACAATGAACTAGATACAAAACAATGGCATCACCTGTAGTACAGGGAATGCAAGCCAACATGTTCATGGAGTAAAAAATTGGCACAAACAACATAGTAGCAGGCCATAATTTTTGTAACAACGACTGAGCAAGATAAAGTTATGATGGCTAGATCTACAGAGCAGGGAATGTAAACCAAATATAGAAGTTACGATGCCAAAAGCTATAGAGCAGGGAATGCGAACCAACATGTGCAATTACTTAAAATTGGCCATGAACTAAATAATAGCAGGATGTTACTATAATACCTACAGTATAATTTTTGTAACAACGACTGAGCAAGATAGAAGTTATGATGGCTACATCTACAGAGCAGGGAATGCAAACCAAAATGTTCAATCGCTTAAAGTTAGCAATGAAGTAGAAAATAGCAACGTGTTACGGTCATAGCTAGGAATGAACTAAAAGAGCTTCAGACAAACAAGCATCTGAACCCAGAACATGGCGCTAAAACAAGGGACTTACATTAGGAGAAGCACTCTGTGGTCACAGCAGATCTTCCTGGGGTTGATAGATCCGGTGATGAAGTACGCTACATGTGCTACTTGGGGTTGGAGAGACGGCCATTACACTTCATGGTTACTCATCTCATCTGCAAAAACGTAACGGCGCGTCGTTAGCACAAACAGGTTCCCCCAAGATTAAACAAGAACTTGCAGGCAAGCAATAGAAAAGCGACAGTAGAAGAGTTTAGATCATGGACGGCGCCGGTGAAGCAGATTCGGTTCATGCACATCGGTGTCGGTGAGCAAGATCCGATGCGGTGGACGATGCCGCAGCTGAAGCGACTGCGGTAGGCTGCTGGATGAGCATATGGTTTCGAGGTTCGGCGGGGATGATCCGGTCCGGTTGATGACGGCGTCGATGAAGCGGCTCCGGCAGGCAGCGGATGACGAGGATCGCGAGGGCTCGGGTAGGCCAGGGAAGTCCGGCGGGGATGTTCCGGTGCGGTGGTCGTGGAGGTGGTAGAGAGAGGGACTTGGGAAGTTCCGGTGGGTGGTCTGAGGGAAATGAATTTTTTTGGGAGGGTTTCCGGGCTAGGGAGGTGGTGATCCAAAAAATGACGGGCAGACCCCCCCACCAACCGACTTTCTGTCATCTCCACAAGGGTAGAATGGGAATTTGAAAGCGTGTGAATTTTTTGTATTTTGTGGGCGGGAAGTTTTGCCGCTATGAGATTTTGAATTTGGCTAAGGTCCAAGTATAATGATAAAAAATTGTGAGACCGTACTAGTACCTCTGTTCAAGGCCGAGTGCAAAATCAAATCATCATCACCTTGAATATCGGTTACTATCATCGTGTTCTATCTTCTTATCCCATTCAAAAACACGCCTGAAATATTTCTAGATTGGCGGGAGATTTTGCCGCCCGACTGAGATTTGATTTTGAATATGGCTATGGTCAAGTAATATAATATAATACTAATATAAAGACGGTACACCTGGTTAAGTACTAATTGCTCTGCTTCGGCAGTTAAGGCCAGCAGCCACATCAAGCCATCATCATTACAAACAAAATCAGTCAAATCTAGAAGCTAGTATAGGATAAATTCACAGCAGCATAATAAATCCAGAAAACTAATATAATACTACATAAACTGCATACAAGAGCCAAAAGCAGCCAATAACAATGTTAATGTTCACGACAAACTAATCTGAAAATAATACAAGACACAATGTATGGCCAACATGAAGATTAGGATACCCCAGGATGAACGAATATGTTCTTCATTCAGCATATATTTCTTCGTCACTCCATTGAAGGAAATTTTCATTGAACTCCTTTCGTCTGCAGTGTGCAGCCAATACATCCTCCAAACGGTATGGCCTTTGTTCATTTCTCATACCGTAGTTTCCTAATCTATTCACATGTATTGGCCACTCATCCCAGGCCTTTATATCATCAAAGTACTCTCTGATATAACCAAAATCTGTGTAGTAGATGCAGCCAGGTCGAAGTGTCGGGTGCACTCTGGTGTCGACGGAGATACACCGGATATAATGGACGAAGAAGGCACGACTGCCAATGTTATTGACGGCATGGAGAGAGCGGCTCTCAGTGTCCACACGGTACACCAATGGTTGACCTTCCTCCAAATGCTTGTTGTCCAACAACACAAGCAGCAGAGCACCATCCGACTCCACAAGGTAGAACTTGTTATTTCCAAGTTCTGGAAATGAAAATAGTGTATCCATTTTGACAGTGCTCGCACGCTGCTCCAACTGGACATTGTTGGTGCACACTAATTTTCCGAACTCAAAATTGTTCACAGCTATTGCATACAATTCACCATTGAACGGGGTAATGCAACGCAGACAATGGTGCTCGATCGAAAATCTTCCTTCTCCCCAATCTTCATCTATACCCTTAGTTGGAGTGCTCTCATCGACCCAAGCAATTTCCGCCGGGTAATCTTTGGAAACGAAGACCATAGTCGGGGACTTCATCACAGCGACTGACTTCAGAATAACGTTTGGCATATGCGCCTCAAACATAGTATTCAATGTCTTTGTGAGTGGGTTCAGAAGCCGTATCTTGTGCGGCTGGTTCTTCTGGGCAAGCACGATGACGCCACGGCAAAAGCCGACAAAGTAGTATCTAAAATATATTGATGAAGATAACATTCAGCACTAAGATGTTTACGATTGAAAATAAAAATAGATTAACTCTATAGATATGGAGGAATTTGAACCTTGCATGAACTTCCGTTAGATCGATGGTGACGTAGCGGGATGTGCGGAGGTGGAGGAAGGTGAAATCAGCAGCGCGTGGAAGGCCGTGGTCTAGCATGATCCATTCGTGCAGGTGCACGTCGGGCTCAGGTAAACCTGAGCGCCAATTTCTACAGACTTGCCTCATAGCAGAGTAGGTGTCAGCGTACTGCTCGTTCGCCAGTAAGCATTCGCCGATCTTGTGAAGTGGTCCATCAGCCGAGAGAGAGGCCCAGTTCACGGAGGCGACGGCCGCCGGCGCATTCTTCTTGTCCATCGCCGGCAGGGAGCGCGCGTGGGCGGTTGGTGTTTTTTCCTTCGATTTGGAGAAGTTGATGGGACGTGAGAGGCGTGGTTGCGTGCGTGAGTGAGAATGAGACTGTGTGCAGAGGGAGGGAGAGAGGGGGCTCTGGCAACGTGACGGTTGGTCTCGGCAGTTTCTCAAAAAAGCTAGACGTTTGGTCTCAACACGCGCACCGCCTAACCGCTGTGCACCGCGACACGCGTCCGTGGTACTGCACGTCTGCACCGTTACGTGTACTCAGTTAGCCTTACACTGGAAAAATATCTGCACTCAGTTTTCCCCTCGAGTACTAATACTGGCTAGTGCATTACCTCATAAAAAAAATACTGGCTAGTGCAATATACTCAGTTTTACCCTCAAGTGGCTGATCAACAGAGAGTCAACAAATGGGATTAAGCTATCTAATTGAGTAATTTCATGCGCAAAAAAAAATCATAGTGCCTCCTACTCATGGAGTCTTGTTAAGAAGAGGAGGTCTAATACGTGGAAAACAGAATAGCACACCACAGGTCCGAAATGATGGAAAGGGCTAGGCAATCCACTTATTATAGAACTCAACAAAAACCACATGGAACTATATTAAACTTATGCAGTAGCCAACGCAACCAAAAGTCAGAAGTGCAGGCTGAATCCCAAAGGCACAACACAAAAAGGAAACTTGCAACCTTATATAAAAGGGGCTATGCAACCCACTTATATACACATTAACAGCCATCCTCGTGTGTGACAAGAGAAATTCAACACTGGATTCGGAGGTAGGCACATGAAGCTTTACAAGGGCCAATGGGGCACCAACAATTTAAGGATGAATTGAACCACACCGTCAACAATTCAAACTCGAGACCTTGGCTCTAATACCATTTAAGTTCGAACGGATTGAAAAGGCTAGGCAACCAATTTCTAAAACATCCACAGGAACAACTACCAAGTTGATCCCAGCCGTAGATAAATGCATCCACCAACAAAATAGGAACAGTGCCTCAGTCTCAGTAAACATTTCACAATACCAAGGTACTCACATGTCAATGTCAGTGTTTTCATCTCCAATTATCTATGGCATTTTATTAGTCTTTTGAGAGATTATAACAAACTTGATTGGCCTCCTGCAGTAGGGCATCACATGCTTCTGATCTCGATCTCAACATGTCAACTTGGTTTCTTAACACATCTGCTGCAGCTCGTTCTATTTGGATTTGTTCCTCCAGAACTTGTGCAGAGAAAGACTTGGACTTGGACTTGGACTTGGACTGCAAAAACCCAGCATTTCGCAGGAAAGTGTTTTTGGTGATATCTTTATTTTTAAGTACCATGGTAAATGTCTCCATACATTCTTCTAGAGTTTTTTCCATACCATCTTTCCCGGGTTTTGCCATCTCCAATTTCATATTTGCCTGAAAAGTTTTGAGTCGTGTAAAAATAAAAGTTATTACAGAGAAACATGCAGACGGTAGATTTAATGTGTATGAACTACTTCTAATCCTACAAGTTGGTATGCCTGATTACACATCAAATGCATTTTCACAAAAACGCCTACAAGATCATATTGACATATTGCTCCTACAAATTGGCAAGTGTGTAGTTAAAAAATTTAAATCATAAAGAAGACTTACAATAACACTTTCTGCAAGTTCTCCTATCACATTATGTTTGTTCTTCTGGCATGCCTCGAACTGCTCTGCCAGAGTCATCTCTTTGTCTGGTTGCATGTTGTTTGCATGATCTACTTTCTGCATTTTTGTACAATCATATGGAGATCAAATAACGTGGTTGAAATGGAGGATGGAAATATAACATGCACACGGAGTTCTACACAATTTACGAGTAACATATGTAGCAGTACAGACCAGCGGGGCATTACTTTTTGCCAGAGATGCCCAACCAAGTGACGAGATCCTGTACGGCTTGGTAAACGTTGTTTCAAGCGGTTAGCCTGGTTCCTTTTAGACAACGTCTGCAAAAGGAGACTAGTGAGACACTGGCGCAAAATAAGTATTCGGAATTTAATCTGGTTTCACGGTCCTCATAAGCCATACCACATTCTTTGGATCAGACCAATGCTTGACAAGATCTCCCCACTGCTCGTCAGTCATACAGGGTGCAGGAGACTTTGTTCGAACATTGGCAGTAATCTGGCCAGTGAAGTATGTCGCCTTAAGCTTATAGCGGTGCTGGCGCAACAATTCTTTGAATATGGAAGCGATGACAAACTTTACATCCTCATTATCCTCATCGAATTCAAACCTTAACTGCTCACAACGGTGGAATGATTGGTGAGTTATATAGCATAGAAACAACAGTAAGCTACAAGAAATGGGACAGATCAATGTGGAATAATTTATCATTACCAGGAGAAGCATGACTTACGTGTAAATTATGCACTAAACTCTCGAACTGTGAAGGGGTGTCAACGTGCTGCTTCCACAATGGGAAGGTAGGAAGTTCATTCCTGATAAAATGGCCAACCTGTGATACAAGATATGAAGATTCATGCGGATGAAGTGGCCTTCTGCCACCTACAATAGATGTGATGCGAAATCTTGAACCCATTCCGGAAATCTTAGCTGCAAGTTTTTTTCCTACCGTTGGCCCCCTCGTTTTTATTGATCGTGGCGAACCTACCAAGTTAAGCATTACATCAAGCTATCATGGTATATAGATACATAAGGGAGCATTAAACTACAAGTCTTGAAAAAAGTATTACCTTTTTTGGCGTGGGTCTCATCATCGGGAGAGGAGTTGTCTTTCGCAGGACTAAGGGTCGGAGGGAGATCATCACCAGTTTGCTGGTGTTGTGGCAGCACTGTTTGGACATTTGAGGCTGTATCATCTGGGACTAGCATCATGTGTCCTTGGCCATTATTACCTACCACCACTCCTGATGGTGCCAATTCTTGGCTAGAATTTGCTGTGGAAACTGGTTCTGTTGGCAATTGTTGCTGAGAATCAGTATTGGCAACTGGTGGTTGTGGAATGTGTGGGCTGGTACATGCTGGGGCTACTTCTGTCTGATTCGATGGTTTGTGGTTTTTACGAGACCTTTTACTGTTATCATTCTTGGCCTGTTCGCCACCTCGTGTCAGTCTCTTGTTAGACCTTGTAATAGGAGGAGCAGCACGAGCATCAGGCTTAACTCTTTTTTTATTACGCACTGTCACCCATCCTCCGGTATCAGCCTGAGGTTCCTGTTGAGTGTTCTTCCTCCTATTCGTTCTTGAAAAGTTCTTTCCCGAATCTGCAGATGCCTGTCACACATAAATGATATTTCAATGTACAATATTATATGATGATGATATGCAGATGGAATGGAAAAACAGTCAGGCAACATATGCCAAAACATATATGAGGCGTTAACTAAGCAGGAAAAATTGTAGTAATGAGATTGAACATGGCATGGGTAACATATTTGGTAGGACTGGGATACAACAAATGGAAGTTGGGACAAATAATTCGATGACAGGACAGAGAAAACTCACCTTGTTGTGTTGCAGACGATAGTCGACCAGGGCATCTTCCTGAGTCAGCTCGCCATCACAATCAGCAGGATCAAATTCTGAATCAGAGGAATGTTCCGTATCCTTTGTGAGGGAGGTGGGTGGCGTTTTTGCACTAGACCTTGTAGAAGGATGTAGTGTTAGGCCCAACGAGGCTGCAACTCGGCTATTATGCAGAATAGTTTGCCTCCGTTGCTCTTCGTACTCATTCTCGAGTGGAAGACCTAACATGCATTGGCGAGAAATGCAGATGAGATTTATCATGGAACTGTGCATATAAGAACAAATTAATAGTAGCAGTGAGACTGCTCAAAAGGTGTAATGACAAACAAACTATGGCTCAAAAATAATTGATGTTCATATTGTCAAGCTTCATGCACTAGCCAACGCAACCGGAAGTCCGGACTGATGGAAAGGGCAAACAAATTATGGCTCAAAAATAATTTATGTTGGGCAACAAAGGGCAGCAGCAACAATTTTTAGGATAAGTATGATGTCAAGCTTCATGCAGTAGCCAACGCAACCAAAAGTCCGAACTGATGGAAAGGGCTAAGCAATCCACATATAGACTCAAACACATATAAGTGTCATTTTCATGCCAATGGTTAACCATATGGAATGGCGTGTGCTTAATATAATTGCCTAGGGTCTTCCAAATTCCAACAGATCGATCTATTGGATGAACTTGCTAGAGCATGCAATTCGAAATGGTATCAGACCTACAAGGTCCTGAGTTCAAATCCTAGCAAGTAGCAACGCAGTATTCAAAATAAATATTTGCAGCCTTCCTAAAAAAATATCTAATGATACATGCCTAAGGCTCGGTCTATTGAATGAGTGGTTTTATCACTTAGCACCACAAGTTGGGGATTTTTAATCACAAAACACCAACATTTGGGGAAATTATTTCACATAACACATTATTTGTCATTAGTCGGCTTGACAAGAGCATGACCCTACAGCGTGACACCAATTTACAGTACGTGAGCATGTTTGCTACAAACAAATGAATTTTGGTGTGAAATTTTGTAGACACTCTGTGGAAATGAGAATATGAGTCACACTTGTTACATATGCTACACACAAATGAATTACCATATGACAAATATCCACAAGAAATTATAACCACACAAGAACATGAGATTTGGGTAATATATTCTGTACCAGCATAAGGTTTTGATAATGTTTACCAATACAACTACCCTGGACATAAGATTTTATTTTGAACTGTCTGGACTTAAGATTTAACAACTAGTGTTGACAAACAGCTTTGTATTTGCGTTTAACAGCAAATACCACAAAATAAAGTCTAATTGTCTTTCTCCTGCGGTCACTCTTAAACTGACGGTGGCCGGAGGTCACTAATGGGCTATCAAACAGAGATCGTGTATTCTGCGAAACAATTACCCCAAATGTTAGTGTTTTGTGATACAAATTTCTAGGGTTGTGGTTCTGTGATAAAAAAAATCCTGAACTTCTGGTGTTAAGTGATAAAACCTCATTGGATGAACTGGCTAGAGCATGCAATTCCACATGGCGCACACAGAGTTGCAAATAGAAAAAAATACAGGCAGTTTAATACTATCAATAAATTGCTCTCCTAGCTTGACTGCTATCATAACCTTTGTAATACGTACTACCACCATCCCGAAGTTTTTATCAAAAATCATTAACATGCAAAATACAAATTTAATATCATTAAATAGATAACGAATATATTTTCGTACGGTATCTACAAAATATTATATTTCTTGATAGATTGTTCTGAAAGTTTGGTCAAACTTTACTTGGTTTGACTTTTATAAATAAGCCTTCAGGTTTGGGGTGGAGGTAGTAATGTACTATCCTCCGTCCTAAATTAGTTGTCTCAAGTTTGTTAAAATATGGATGCATCAAGACACTAAAACATGTCTAGATACATTCATATTTAAAAAAATTTGGGACAACTAATTTGGGACGTTCAAACCCCAAAAAAGTACCGCACAGAAGTGATATTTGGAAAAGAAATGCGTAACGAAAGCGGACATAAGCTCTGCCTCTCCATCAGCAGATGTAAGGTTACGATCAGCAGAGTTCCGAGATAAAAAAAATACAGGCAGTTTAATACTATCAACAAATTGCTCTGCTAGCTTGACTGCTATCATAACCTTTGTAAAATGCATACTTCAAACCCCCAAAACATATCACACAGAAGTGATTCTCGGAAAAGAAATGCATAACGAAAGCGGACATAA
Organism: Lolium multiflorum; assembly: GCA_030979885.1. Classification (NCBI taxonomy): domain Eukaryota; kingdom Viridiplantae; phylum Streptophyta; class Magnoliopsida; order Poales; family Poaceae; genus Lolium; species Lolium multiflorum. The sequence continues at coordinate 44,832,957 of CM061753.1, read as the reverse complement.
CCTCGATCTTCCTCTCGATCAGCAGATGTAAGGTTAAGATCTCATATAGCTACGCGGCAAACAACTATCTACACTGATCTAATATCAGCAAGAATGCATTGCAAGAAAGCAACGAAAACTAGTGTAAGAAATCAAATGCATATAACAAAAGCGGACATGTAAAGTATTCATCAACCTTCGTCTGAGGCCCGGGCGGATTTACTCTTTGGTTGGGGGTGGTCGACTTTGGGGCCGCGTTTTTTGCCCATCTCGATCTCCGGTGAGGTGGACTACAGAGTCGGGGAAGCAGATCCGGAGGAGATATGGCGCGGTGAACGTCGGCGTCGAGGAAGCTAATCCGGCTTGCTAGGCAGCAAGGGAGCCGGTAAAACGTGGTCGGTCACTACGGTGGCCGGTGAGAAGGCAGTGATGGTGAGGAGGGGCGGTGGGGCACGGCCGTCGTCGTGGGAGTGTGCCTGGTAGAAGCATGAGAAAGATGTGGTGTTCGAATTGTGCTCTACAGGGAAATATCCTCTGTGGACCGATGTTTATAGGCCGACGGGCAAACCGCAGGTTTTGGGGTAGCTTGAAAATGGGACGCGCCAACAATTTCGGCGCGTGTTTTGCGGCAGAGATGAAAGTCACCCATAAGAAACTTTCCTCATGGATGCTTGTTGCTTGGTCGTGTGGACAACATATATAGTGGGAGATGCCCATAGCTAGCTAGGCCATTCATATCAAACTCGAGTGATTATCACTAAGTTTACAATGAATATATTTCATGACACTTGATATTGGCCGGATAGTAGAAAATATATTTCATGACTATCGATCCCATATTAGTTAATTTATATTATTTCAATTGCTAAAATATTTTCATATTCTTTTAGAGTTCTAAAAAACACACTACACAAGGGATATCACTACCTTCTAGGTCCCGGTCATCAGATTTAGAGTAAAGTAGCTTAGCGACAGATTTAGACCTTTGTGCAACAAATACATGAGTTGGTGATATGTGCAAAAGAACAGGTTAAGTGAGTGTTTTGTGCAACAATGACAACAATAAGTGGAGTTTCGATCGTGCAAAGGATAAAAGGTGGAAGAGGGATCACACGGAAGGAGAAATTAAGAGAAAGGGAGAGCAGTGCCTCACGGGGCCGCTGTTATTTATGGTGAAAAGAAATGCTTCACTTTTTTCGGTGAGTGATGTTGACTGGCACACAGGGTTTCAGTTATGTAGACCTGCAGTGCAGGCTACGCGCCCGTCTAATATTCATTTTTTTCAGCGACAAAAGGGAGAGAGAGAGAGAGAGAGAGAGAGAGAGAGAGAGAGAGAGTCTTGACGACGAGTCTTTACTTGACAAAGAAGATTGCTGGGAGTTTGCCTACCTACCGCACGTGACTTGTGCTCACTGATGTGTGGGACCTACACGCATGGGACCACACGTAAGTGACCGACCTACTTTATTCTAGGGGTGCCCCTCAAGCTAATACATAATCTGCAACATGAAACTATATTCGCTTATAAAATCTGAACTTTGAAATCCAATTTAATTTAAGTCTATTATTGGTCATATCAACTATCAAGTCTAAAATTACATTCTGAAACTTGTTCAACGCTTTCTCATGAATTATTATGGTAGTTTTTTAAAATCAAATGCTAATTGATTGAGATAATAAAAAACATTTTTTTTTTGAGAAACACAGTACAAACGCAGATGCTCACATACACGCGTATACACTCATCCCTATGAACACACACACGCACACCCTACCCCTATGAGCACCTCCGGAAGACTGAGCCGGCGGATTGAATCTTGAAATTGACGAAGTCACCACAGGCGCCTCGCTGTCGACGGGAACGTCGCCTCCTATTTGTAAATAAAAATAAGAAGTCAATGTTGTGGTAAGTTAGGAGGTTCAAAGGGTAAACCAAATATAACGTTTTGTTCAATCTCATAGTTCATATTACCAAGTTTGATTATCCCTGGACAACATTGTTTGTTATAGTGTTCCCTAATTGGGCATGGTGGTGCATCTTGCCATTTCTAACAATGTTGATGACTAGACTTTTCAAGTTTTCGGTATAAAAAATCGTTTTTCATTTTCTAGATGATAAAATATGTTTTTTTGTGCATGGGGTAGAAAAGATATGGGTCAAAATGGCGCATCTACATTTTTTAAATAAATTACGCCATATTTTAATGACAAATCCCAAATTTACGGTTTTTAGTGCTTTCTAGCTAGTTTCGCACATTTAAATGACTTTATGCTGATTTATTCAAAGTAATTCAAATTTGAATTGTAGATATGTTATAACTTGGTCCTACAAGTCCCCATAAATAATTTTTATATACATATTACTTACTATATATAGAAACCAGCGATAGTACTGAAATATTCAACCCCTTTGCAGGATAATCATGTAAAACATTTTGACCTGGTTTTGAAATAAATAAATGAAACTGAAGAAAACCTGAAAAATGAAACCCTTCTACATGGAGTGTGCTTGTATGTGTTAGTTGACAGGGAAAATAAGAAACATGTGATAGGGTAGTGAAAAACAAAATGTCTTCACAAAGCGGACTATCGTGTATGAAGATTCATGGTTTGCAAGCCAAATGATATAGTTATGGCCATATTTGTGGCACAGTTTGTTACAATGTGCCCAAATTGGGCATGGTGGTGCATCTTGCCATTCCCAACAATGTTAATGACTAGACTTTTCAACTTTTCGGTATAAATTTTTTTTTCATTTTCTAGATGACAAAATATGTTTATTTTGTGAATGGTGTACATATAAGATACGGGTCAAACTGGCAACTCTACATTTTTTAGATAAATTACGCCATATTTTAGTGCCAATTCCCAACTTTTACGGTTTTAGTACTTTCAAGATAGTTTCGCACATTTAAACGACTTTATGCTGATTTACTGAAAGTAATTCCAATGTGAAATGTGGGGGTGTTATAACTTCGTCAAAGAAATCCCCCAAAAACATAGTTTAGGGTTGGGGGTAGATACGGAGTACATGATTTGTATGTTTTGAATATGTCTATACCTTGTTTATCAACCTGATTGTTAATTACTATATATATGACGTAAGAAGGCTATGTGCTTTGGGTTTTCATTTTTTTTGATTTTTTACGAATTTTTATGCTCATTTGAATCTTGGTCAAATCCTAGGTTTGACTAGGATTTAAACAAACTTAAAACATGAAAATGAAAAGGTAAGCCTGGATCCTTCCTAGTCACTCTAAAATTAAGCTTTTGGGAAGTTTTAGAAATTTCCATGTTTGAAACCCGAAACCACTTCTCTTCATGCTTGACTTCATAAGACAAAGTTAAGGGTTAGGGGTAGATACATGCCTTTTCTGTTTTGAATATGTCTAGACCTTGTTCATCAACTTGAATGCTTACTATATATATATATATATATGACATAAGAAGGCTATATATATATGTGCTTTGGTTTTTGGTTTTTGTTTTTTCTGAATGTTTATATATGCCCATTTGAATCTTGGTCAAATCCTAGGTTTGACCAAGATTTAAACAAGTTTAAAACATGAAAGTGAAAAGGTAAGCATGGATCCTTCCTAGCTAGTCATTCTAAAATGAAGCTTTTGGGGGGTTCTTGAAATCTCAATGTTTGAAACCCAAAACCACTTCTCTTCATGGTTGACTTCATAAGACATGCAGAGTTTAGGGTTAGGGGTAGATACATGATTTGTCGGGTTTGAATATGTCTAGACATGCTTGTTTATCAACTTGAATGCTTACTATATGACATAAGAAGGCTATATATGTGCTTTGGTTTTTCATTTTTCTAGTTTTTTGAATGTTATATGCCCATTTGAAGATTTTGGGTGGTTCTTGAAATTTTCATGTTTGAAACCAATACGACTTCTCTTCATGCTAGACTTCATAAGATCGACCGAGTTTATGGTTAGGGGCTAGATACATGATTTGTCTGGTTTGAACATGTCTAAACCTTGTTTACCAACTTGCAAGGCTTACTATATGACATAAGAAGACTATGTGCTTTTGTTTTTCATTCTTCTATTTTTTTATTTTATGCCCATTTGAATATTGGTCAAATCCTATGTTTGACCTGGATTTAAACAAGTATAAAATATGAAAACGAAAAGGTAAGCCTGGATCCTTCTTAGTCACTCTAAAATGAAGCGACTTTTGGGATGTTCTTGAAATTTTCATGTTTGAAACCCAAAACCACTTCTCTTCATGATTGCTTCATATATAAGACAGAGTTTAGGGTTAGGGGCAGATATATACATGATTTTCTAGTTTGAATATGTCTAGACCTTATTTATCAACTTGAATGCTTACTATATGACATAAGAATGCTATGTACGTGCTTTGGTTTATCATTCTTTTGGTTTTTTCCTGAATTTTTATGCCCATTTGAATCTTGGTCAAATCCTAGGTTTCACAAAGATTTAAACAAGTTTAAAATCTGAAAATTAAAAGGTAAGCATGGATCCTTCTTAGTCACTCTAAAATGAAGCTTTTGGGAGGTTTTTGAAATTTCCATGTTTGAAACCCAAAACCACTTCTCTTCATGCTTAATTGACTTCATAAGACAGAGTTTAGAGTGTTAGGGGTAGATACATGATTTGTCTAGTTTGAATACGTCTAGACCTTGTTTATCAACTTGAATTCTTACTATATGACATAAGAAGGCTATGTGCTTTGGTTTTTCATTTTTCTGATTTTTTTTGAATTTTATGCATGCCCATTTGAATCTTGGTCAAATACTAGCTAGGTTTGACCAAGATTTAAACAAGTTTAAAACATGAAAATGAAAAGGTAAGCCTCGATCCTTCTTAGTCACTCTAAAATGAAGCTTTTGGGGGGTTTTTGAAATTTGCATGTTTGAAACCCAAAACCACTTCTCTTCATGCCTTACTTCATAAGACGGAGTTTAGGGTCGTTAGGGAGTAGATACATGATTTGCCTGGTTTGAATATGTCTAGACCTTGTTTATCATCTTGAATGCTTACTATATGACAGAAGAAGACTATGTGCATTGGTATTTCATTTTTTTTTTGAATTTTCATGCCCATTTCAATCTTGGTGAAATCCTAGGTTTGAGCAAGATTTAAACAAATTTAACACGTGAAAACGAATAAGCATGGATCCTTCTTAGTCACTCCAAAATGTACCAATTGATAGATGTGTTAACTTTGCTTCATGGAAAAAATAATGTCATGTAAATGAGTTAACTTGGATTTCCTGCCGTTGAATCCATAGGAAACTTTGTTCTAATGCACTATAATAATCAACCGTGTTTTTACACCAACATTGCCAACAGGTCTGTCACTTACGTGTGGCGCCCATGCGTGAGGTCCCACACTTCAGTGAGCACAAGTCAAGTGCAGTAGGTACGCAAACTCCAAGCCATCTTCTTTGTCAAGAGAAGACGCATCAGGATGCGTTTTGGAAATCTGTGGGTCCTTCTGGATCCTTCGGTTGTCCCTCTCAAAAAAAAAAAAAAACAAATCTCTCTCATTCTCGGCCTCGCTCGACTCGCTCGCTCGCTCGCTCGCTCGCACCTCCTGCTCACTGACAAACCCTGCACAAAAGTCAACATCATCACCCGAAAAAGGGGAGACACCATAATGCTCTCCCTTCTTCTCTCCTTCCGAGTGATCCCTCTTCCTCCGAGTTTCACTCGACGGGCAAACACACATGTGCTGCATAGTAATAATAATAAAAAGGTAGAAAAATCAACCTACGAATCTATAATTAAATACGTTAAACTAGGGTTTTGCCCAGTACTACAGATCAAGTTCATAAAAAATCCAACTACGGGGTTCGAACAACCCCATTTCTAATCCAAGATTTTTTTCGACCTCATCCAAATGGCCTCAAACTATAGGGTTAATTAGCATCTAGTGCAGAATGTGTGAACATGTATGCACTATGTGTGCTATAACTTGTATGTCTTTCAAATTTGAACCAAATTTGAAATATATGAAATGGGGCTTTTGGCTTAAACGTTTGAAACCCAAAACGACTTCTCTTCATGCTAGGCATCATAAGACCGAGTTTAGGGTTAGGGGGTAGATACATGATTTGTCTGTTTTGAATATGTCTATACCTTGTTTATCTACTTGAATATGCTTACTATAGATATATATGACGTAAGAAGACTATGTGCTTTGGTTTTTTTTTATTTATTTTTCCAGAATTTTTATGCCCATTTGAATCTTGGTCAAATCCTAGGCTTGACCAATATTTAAACAAGCTTAAAACATGAAAATGAAAAGGTAAGCTTGGATCCTTCTTTGTCACTCTAAGATGAAGTTTTTGGGAGGTTTTCAAAATTTCCATGTCTGAAACCCAAAACACTTCTCTTCATGCTTGACTTCATAAGACAGCTAGTTTAGGGCTTTAGGGGGTAGATACATGATTTGTCTAGTTTGAATATGTCTAGACCTTGTTTATCAACTTCAATTCTTACTATATGACATAAGAAGACTATATGTGCTAGCTTTGGTTTTTGATTTTTTGATTTTTTTGAATGTTTATGCCCATTTGAATCTTGGTCAAATCCTAGGTTTGACCAAGATTTAAACAAGTCTATAACATGAAAATGAAAAGGTAAGCCTGGATCCTTCCTAGCTAGTCATTCTAAAATGAAGCTTTTGGGGGGTTCTTGAAATCTCAATGTTTGAAACCCAAAAACCACTTCTCTTCATGGTTGACTTCATAAGACATGCAGAGTTTAGGGTTAGGGGGTAGATACATGATTTGTCGGGTTTGAATATGTATAGACATGCTTGTTTATCAACTTGAATGCTTACTATATGACATAAGAAGGCTATATATGTGCTTTGGTTTTTCATTTTTCTAGTTTTTTGAATGTTATATGCCCATTTGAAGATTTTGGGTGGTTCTTGAAATTTTAATGTTTGAAACCAATACGACTTCTCTTCATGCTAGACTTCATAAGATCGACCGAGTTTATGGTTAGGGGCTAGATACATGATTTGTCTGGTTTGAACATGTCTAAACCTTGTTTACCAACTTGCAAGGCTTACTATATGACATAAGAAGACTATGTGCTTTTGTTTTTCATTCTTCTATTTTTTTTATTTTATGCCCATTTGAATCTTGGTCAAATCCTATGTTTGACCTGGATTTAAACAAGTATAAAATATGAAAACGAAAAGGTAAGCCTGGATCCTTCTTAGTCACTCTAAAATGAAGCGACTTTTGGGATGTTCTTGAAATTTTCATGTTTGAAACCCAAAACCACTTCTCTTCATGATTGCTTCATATATAAGACAGAGTTTAGGGTTAGGGGCAGATATATATATACATGATTTTCTAGTTTGAATATGTCTAGACCTTATTTATCAACTTGAATGCTTACTATATGACATAAGAATGCTATGTGCTTTGGTTTATCATTCTTTTGGTTTTTTCCTGAATTTTTATGCCCATTTGAATCTTGGTCAAATCCTAGGTTTCACAAAGATTTAAACAAGTTTAAAATCTGAAAATTAAAAGGTAAGCATGGATCCTTCTTAGTCACTCTAAAATGAAGCTTTTGGGAGGTTTTTGATATTTCCATGTTTGAAACCCAAAAACCACTTCTCTTCATGCTTGACTTCATAAGACAGAGTTTAGAGTGTTAGGGGTAGATACATGATTTGTCTAGTTTGAATATGTCTAGACCTTGTTTATCAACTTGAATTCTTACTATATGACATAAGAAGGCTATGTGCTTTGGTTTTTCATTTTTCTGGTTTTTTTGAATATTATGCCCATTTGAAGATTTTGGGAGGTTCTTGAAATTTTCATGTTTGAAACCAATACGACTTCTCTTCAGCTAGACTTCATAAGATCGATCGAGTTTATGGTTAGGGGGTAGATACATGATTTGTCTGGTTTGAACATGTCTAAACCTTGTTTATCAACTTGAAAGCTTACTATATATATGACATACGAAGACTATGTGCTTTTGTTTTTCATTCTTCTATTTTATTTTATTTTATGCCCATTTGAATCTTGGTCAAATCCTATGTTTGACCTGGATTTAAACAAGTATATAATATGAAAACGAAAAGGTAAGCATGGATCCTTCTTAGTCACTCTAAAATGAAGCGGCTTTTGGGATGTTCTTGAAATTTTTCATGTTTGAAACCCAAACCACTTCTCTTCATGATTGACTTCATATATAAGACAGAGTTTAAGGTTAGGGACAGATATATACATGATTTTCTAGTTTGAATATGTCTAGACCTTGTTAATCAACTTGAATGCTTACTGTATGACATAAGAATGCTATGTGCTTTGGTTTATCAATCTTTTGGTTTTTTCCTGAATTTTTATGCCCATTTGAATCTTGGTCAAATCCTAGGTTTCACAAAGATTTAAACAAGTTTAAAATCTGAAAATTAAAAGGTAAGCATGGATCCTTCTTAGTCACTCTAAAATGAAGCTTTTGGGAGGTTTTTGAAATTTCCATGTTTGAAACCCAAAACCACTTCTCTTCATGCTTAATTGACTTCATAAGACAGAGTTTAGAGTGTTAGGGGTAGATACATGATTTGTCTAGTTTGAATACGTCTAGACCTTGTTTATCAACTTGAATTCTTACTATATGACATAAGAAGGCTATGTGCTTTGGTTTTTCATTTTTCTGATTTTTTTTGAATTTTATGCCCATTTGAATCTTGGTCAAATACTAGCTAGGTTTGACCAAGATTTAAACAAGTTTAAAACATGAAAATGAAAAGGTAAGCCTCGATCCTTCTTAGTCACTCTAAAATGAAGCTTTTGGGGGGTTTTTGAAATTTGCATGTTTGAAACCCAAAACCACTTCTCTTCATGCCTTACTTCATAAGACGGAGTTTAGGGTCGTTAGGGAGTAGATACATGATTTGCCTGGTTTGAATATGTCTAGACCTTGTTTATCATCTTGAATGCTTACTATATGACAGAAGAAGACTATGTGCATTGGTATTTCATTTTTTTTTGAATTTTCATGCCCATTTCAATCTTGGTGAAATCCTAGGTTTGAGCAAGATTTAAACAAATTTAACACGTGAAAACGAATAAGCATGGATCCTTCTTAGTCACTCCAAAATGTACCAATTGATAGATGTGTTAACTTTGCTTCATGGAAAAAATAATGTCATGTAAATGAGTTAACTTGGATTTCCTGCCGTTGAATCCATAGGAAACTTTGTTCTAATGCACTATAATAATCAACCGTGTTTTTACACCAACATTGCCAACAGGTCTGTCACTTACGTGTGGCGCCCATGCGTGAGGTCCCACACTTCAGTGAGCACAAGTCAAGTGCAGGTACGCAAACTCCAAGCCATCTTCTTTGTCAAGAGAAGACGCATCAGGATGCGTTTTGGAAATCTGTGGGTCCTTCTGGATCCTTCGGTTGTCCCTCTCACAAAAAAAAAAAAACAAATCTCTCTCATTCTCGGCCTCGCTCGACTCGCTCGCTCGCGCACCTCCTGCTCACTGACAAACCCTGCACAAAAGTCAACATCATCACCCGAAAAAGGGGAGACACCATAATGCTCTCCCTTCTTCTCTCCTTCCGAGTGATCCCTCTTCCTCCGAGTTTCACTCGACGGGCAAACACACATGTGCTGCATAGTAATAATAATAAAAAGGTAGAAAAATCAACCTACGAATCTATAATTAAATACGTTAAACTAGGGTTTTGCCCAGTACTACAGATCAAGTTCATAAAAATCCAACTACGGGGTTCGAACAACCCCATTTCTAATCCAAGATTTTTTTCGACCTCATCCAAATGGCCTCAAACTATAGGGTTAATTAGCATCTAGTGCAGTATGTGTGAACATGTATGCACTATGTGTGCTATAACTTGTATGTCTTTCAAATTTGAACCAAATTTGAAATATATGAAATGGGGCTTTTGGGATGTTCTTGAAATTTTCATGTTTGAAACCCAAACCACTTCTCTTCATGATTGATTTCATATATAAGACAGAGTTTAAGGTTAGGGACAGATATATACATGATTTTCTAGTTTGAATATGTCTAGACCTTGTTAATCAACTTGAATGCTTACTGTATAACATAAGAATGCTATGTGCTTTGGTTTATCAATCTTTTGGTTTTTTCCTGAATTTTTATGCCCATTTGAATCTTGGTCAAATCCTAGGTTTCACAAAGATTTAAACAAGTTTAAAATCTGAAAATTAAAAGGTAAGCATGGATCCTTCTTAGTCACTCTAAAATGAAGCTTTTGGGAGGTTTTTGAAATTTCCATGTTTGAAACCCAAAACCACTTCTCTTCATGCTTAATTGACTTCATAAGACAGAGTTTAGAGTGTTAGGGGTAGATACATGATTTGTCTAGTTTGAATACGTCTAGACCTTGTTTATCAACTTGAATTCTTACTATATGACATAAGAAGGCTATGTGCTTTGGTTTTTCATTTTTCTGATTTTTTTGAATTTTATGCATGCCCATTTGAATCTTGGTCAAATACTAGCTAGGTTTGACCAAGATTTAAACAAGTTTAAAACATGAAAATGAAAAGGTAAGCCTCGATCCTTCTTAGTCACTCTAAAATGAAGCTTTTGGGGGGTTTTTGAAATTTGCATGTTTGAAACCCAAAACCACTTCTCTTCATGCCTTACTTCATAAGACGGAGTTTAGGGTCGTTAGGGAGTAGATACATGATTTGCCTGGTTTGAATATGTCTAGACCTTGTTTATCATCTTGAATGCTTACTATATGACAGAAGAAGACTATGTGCATTGGTATTTCATTTTTTTTTGAATTTTCATGCCCATTTCAATCTTGGTGAAATCCTAGGTTTGAGCAAGATTTAAACAAATTTAACACGTGAAAACGAATAAGCATGGATCCTTCTTAGTCACTCCAAAATGTACCAATTGATAGATGTGTTAACTTTGCTTCATGGAAAAAATAATGTCATGTAAATGAGTTAACTTGGATTTCCTGCCGTTGAATCCATAGGAAACTTTGTTCTAATGCACTATAATAATCAACCGTGTTTTTACACCAACATTGCCAACAGGTCTGTCACTTACGTGTGGCGCCCATGCGTGAGGTCCCACACTTCAGTGAGCACAAGTCAAGTGCAGTAGGTACGCAAACTCCAAGCCATCTTCTTTGTCAAGAGAAGACGCATCAGGATGCGTTTTGGAAATCTGTGGGTCCTTCTGGATCCTTCGGTTGTCCCTCTCACAAAAAAAAAACAAATCTCTCTCATTCTCGGCCTCGCTCGACTCGCTCGCTCGCTCGCACCTCCTGCTCACTGACAAACCCCGCACAAAAGTCAACATCATCACCCGAAAAAGGGGAGACACCATAATGCTCTCCCTTCTTCTCTCCTTCCGAGTGATCCCTCTTCCTCCGAGTTTCACTCGACGGGCAAACACACATGTGCTGCATAGTAATAATAATAAAAAGGTAGAAAAATCAACCTACGAATCTATAATTAAATACGTTAAACTAGGGTTTTGCCCAGTACTACAGATCAAGTTCATAAAAAATCCAACTACGGGGTTCGAACAACCCCATTTCTAATCCAAGATTTTTTCGACCTCATCCAAATGGCCTCAAACTATAGGGTTAATTAGCATCTAGTGCAGAATGTGTGAACATGTATGCACTATGTGTGCTATAACTTGTATGTCTTTCAAATTTGAACCAAATTTGAAATATATGAAATGGGGCTTTTGGCTTAAACGTTTGAAACCCAAAACGACTTCTCTTCATGCTAGGCATCATAAGACCGAGTTTAGGGTTAGGGGGTAGATACATGATTTGTCTGTTTTGAATATGTCTATACCTTGTTTATCTACTTGAATATGCTTACTATAGATATATATGACGTAAGAAGACTATGTGCTTTGGTTTTTTTTTATTTATTTTTCCAGAATTTTTATGCCCATTTGAATCTTGGTCAAATCCTAGGTTTGACCAAGATTTAAACAAGTCTATAACATGAAAATGAAAAGGTAAGCCTGGATCCTTCCTAGCTAGTCATTCTAAAATGAAGCTTTTGGGGGGGGTTCTTGAAATCTCAATGTTTGAAACCCAAAAACCACTTCTCTTCATGGTTGACTTCATAAGACATGCAGAGTTTAGGGTTAGGGGGTAGCTAGATACATGATTTGTCGGGTTTGAATATGTCTAGACATGCTTGTTTATCAACTTGAATGCTTACTATATGACATAAGAAGGATATATATGTGCTTTGGTTTTTCATTTTTCTAGTTTTTTGAATGTTATATGCCCATTTGAAGATTTTGGGTGGTTCTTGAAATTTTCATGTTTGAAACCAATACGACTTCTCTTCATGCTAGACTTCATAAGATCGACCGAGTTTATGGTTAGGGGCTAGATACATGATTTGTCTGGTTTGAACATGTCTAAACCTTGTTTACCAACTTGCAAGGCTTACTATATGACATAAGAAGACTATGTGCTTTTGTTTTTCATTCTTCTATTTTTTTTATTTTATGCCCATTTGAATCTTGGTCAAATCCTATGTTTGACCTGGATTTAAACAAGTATAAAATATGAAAACGAAAAGGTAAGCCTGGATCCTTCTTAGTCACTCTAAAATGAAGCGACTTTTGGGATGTTCTTGAAATTTTCATGTTTGAAACCCAAAACCACTTCTCTTCATGATTGCTTCATATATAAGACAGAGTTTAGGGTTAGGGGCAGATATATATATACATGATTTTCTAGTTTGAATATGTCTAGACCTTATTTATCAACTTGAATGCTTACTATATGACATAAGAATGCTATGTGCTTTGGTTTATCATTCTTTTGGTTTTTTCCTGAATTTTTATGCCCATTTGAATCTTGGTCAAATCCTAGGTTTCACAAAGATTTAAACAAGTTTAAAATCTGAAAATTAAAAGGTAAGCATGGATCCTTCTTAGTCACTCTAAAATGAAGCTTTTGGGAGGTTTTTGATATTTCCATGTTTGAAACCCAAAAACCACTTCTCTTCATGCTTGACTTCATAAGACAGAGTTTAGAGTGTTAGGGGTAGATACATGATTTGTCTAGTTTGAATATGTCTAGACCTTGTTTATCAACTTGAATTCTTACTATATGACATAAGAAGGCTATGTGCTTTGGTTTTTCATTTTTCTGGTTTTTTTGAATATTATGCCCATTTGAAGATTTTGGGAGGTTCTTGAAATTTTCATGTTTGAAACCAATACGACTTCTCTTCAGGCTAGACTTCATAAGATCGATCGAGTTTATGGTTAGGGGGTAGATACATGATTTGTCTGGTTTGAACATGTCTAAACCTTGTTTATCAACTTGAAAGCTTACTATATATATGACATACGAAGACTATGTGCTTTTGTTTTTCATTCTTCTATTTTATTTTATTTTATGCCCATTTGAATCTTGGTCAAATCCTATGTTTGACCTGGATTTAAACAAGTATATAATATGAAAACGAAAAGGTAAGCATGGATCCTTCTTAGTCACTCTAAAATGAAGCGGCTTTTGGGATGTTCTTGAAATTTTTCATGTTTGAAACCCAAACCACTTCTCTTCATGATTGACTTCATATATAAGACAGAGTTTAAGGTTAGGGACAGATATATACATGATTTTCTAGTTTGAATATGTCTAGACCTTGTTAATCAACTTGAATGCTTACTGTATGACATAAGAATGCTATGTGCTTTGGTTTATCAATCTTTTGGTTTTTTCCTGAATTTTTATGCCCATTTGAATCTTGGTCAAATCCTAGGTTTCACAAAGATTTAAACAAGTTTAAAATCTGAAAATTAAAAGGTAAGCATGGATCCTTCTTAGTCACTCTAAAATGAAGCTTTTGGGAGGTTTTTGAAATTTCCATGTTTGAAACCCAAAACCACTTCTCTTCATGCTTAATTGACTTCATAAGACAGAGTTTAGAGTGTTAGGGGTAGATACATGATTTGTCTAGTTTGAATACGTCTAGACCTTGTTTATCAACTTGAATTCTTACTATATGACATAAGAAGGCTATGTGCTTTGGTTTTTCATTTTTCTGTTTTTTTTTGAATTTTATGCATGCCCATTTGAATCTTGGTCAAATACTAGCTAGGTTTGACCAAGATTTAAACAAGTTTAAAACATGAAAATGAAAAGGTAAGCCTCGATCCTTCTTAGTCACTCTAAAATGAAGCTTTTGGGGGGTTTTTGAAATTTGCATGTTTGAAACCCAAAACCACTTCTCTTCATGCCTTACTTCATAAGACGGAGTTTAGGGTCGTTAGGGAGTAGATACATGATTTGCCTGGTTTGAATATGTCTAGACCTTGTTTATCATCTTGAATGCTTACTATATGACAGAAGAAGACTATGTGCATTGGTATTTCATTTTTTTTTTTGAATTTTCATGCCCATTTCAATCTTGGTGAAATCCTAGGTTTGAGCAAGATTTAAACAAATTTAACACGTGAAAACGAATAAGCATGGATCCTTCTTAGTCACTCCAAAATGTACCAATTGATAGATGTGTTAACTTTGCTTCATGGAAAAAATAATGTCATGTAAATGAGTTAACTTGGATTTCCTGCCGTTGAATCCATAGGAAACTTTGTTCTAATGCACTATAATAATCAACCGTGTTTTTACACCAACATTGCCAACAGGTCTGTCACTTACGTGTGGCGCCCATGCGTGAGGTCCCACACTTCAGTGAGCACAAGTCAAGTGCAGTAGGTACGCAAACTCCAAGCCATCTTCTTTGTCAAGAGAAGACGCATCAGGATGCGTTTTGGAAATCTGTGGGTCCTTCTGGATCCTTCGGTTGTCCCTCTCACAAAAAAAAAAAACAAATCTCTCTCATTCTCGGCCTCGCTCTCGCTCGCTCGCTCGCTCGCTCGCACCTCCTGCTCACTGACAAACCCTGCACAAAAGTCAACATCATCACCCGAAAAAGGGGAGACACCATAATGCTCTCCCTTCTTCTCTCCTTCCGAGTGATCCCTCTTCCTCCGAGTTTCACTCGACGGGCAAACACACATGTGCTGCATAGTAATAATAATAAAAAGGTAGAAAAATCAACCTACGAATCTATAATTAAATACGTTAAACTAGGGTTTTGCCCAGTACTACAGATCAAGTTCATAAAAAATCCAACTACGGGGTTCGAACAACCCCATTTCTAATCCAAGATTTTTTTCGACCTCATCCAAATGGCCTCAAACTATAGGGTTAATTAGCATCTAGTGCAGAATGTGTGAACATGTATGCACTATGTGTGCTATAACTTGTATGTCTTTCAAATTTGAACCAAATTTGAAATATATGAAATGGGGCTTTTGGATGTTCTTGAAATTTTCATGTTTGAAACCCAAACCACTTCTCTTCATGATTGATTTCATATATAAGACAGAGTTTAAGGTTAGGGACAGATATATACATGATTTTCTAGTTTGAATATGTCTAGACCTTGTTAATCAACTTGAATGCTTACTGTATAACATAAGAATGCTATGTGCTTTGGTTTATCAATCTTTTGGTTTTTTCCTGAATTTTTATGCCCATTTGAATCTTGGTCAAATCCTAGGTTTCACAAAGATTTAAACAAGTTTAAAATCTGAAAATTAAAAGGTAAGCATGGATCCTTCTTAGTCACTCTAAAATGAAGCTTTTGGGAGGTTTTTGAAATTTCCATGTTTGAAACCCAAAACCACTTCTCTTCATGCTTAATTGACTTCATAAGACAGAGTTTAGAGTGTTAGGAGTAGATACATGATTTGTCTAGTTTGAATACGTCTAGACCTTGTTTATCAACTTGAATTCTTACTATATGACATAAGAAGGCTATGTGCTTTGGTTTTTCATTTTTCTGATTTTTTTTGAATTTTATGCATGCCCATTTGAATCTTGGTCAAATAC
This sequence comes from Lolium multiflorum, assembly GCA_030979885.1. Taxonomy (NCBI): domain Eukaryota; kingdom Viridiplantae; phylum Streptophyta; class Magnoliopsida; order Poales; family Poaceae; genus Lolium; species Lolium multiflorum. Next base: position 44,817,050 of record CM061753.1, on the reverse strand, counting down.
TAGCTAGGTTTGACCAAGATTTAAACAAGTTTAAAACATGAAAATGAAAAGGTAAGCCTCGATCCTTCTTAGTCACTCTAAAATGAAGCTTTTGGGGGGTTTTTGAAATTTGCATGTTTGAAACCCAAAACCACTTCTCTTCATGCCTTACTTCATAAGACGGAGTTTAGGGTCGTTAGGGAGTAGATACATGATTTGCCTGGTTTGAATATGTCTAGACCTTGTTTATCATCTTGAATGCTTACTATATGACAGAAGAAGACTACGTGCATTGGTATTTCATTTTTTTTTGAATTTTCATGCCCATTTCAATCTTGGTGAAATCCTAGGTTTGAGCAAGATTTAAACAAATTTAACACGTGAAAACGAATAAGCATGGATCCTTCTTAGTCACTCCAAAATGTACCAATTGATAGATGTGTTAACTTTGCTTCATGGAAAAAATAATGTCATGTAAATGAGTTAACTTGGATTTCCTGCCGTTGAATCCATAGGAAACTTTGTTCTAATGCACTATAATAATCAACCGTGTTTTTACACCAACATTGCCAACAGGTCTGTCACTTACGTGTGGCGCCCATGCGTGAGGTCCCACACTTCAGTGAGCACAAGTCAAGTGCAGTAGGTACGCAAACTCCAAGCCATCTTCTTTGTCAAGAGAAGACGCATCAGGATGCGTTTTGGAAATCTGTGGGTCCTTCTGGATCCTTCGGTTGTCCCTCTCACAAAAAAAACAAATCTCTCTCATTCTCGGCCTCGCTCGACTCGCTCGCTCGCTCGCACCTCCTGCTCACTGACAAACCCTGCACAAAAGTCAACATCATCACCCGAAAAAGGGGAGACACCATAATGCTCTCCCTTCTTCTCTCCTTCCGAGTGATCCCTCTTCCTCCGAGTTTCACTCGACGGGCAAACACACATGTGCTGCATAGTAATAATAATAAAAAGGTAGAAAAATCAACCTACGAATCTATAATTAAATACGTTAAACTAGGGTTTTGCCCAGTACTACAGATCAAGTTCATAAAAAATCCAACTACGGGGTTCGAACAACCCCATTTCTAATCCAAGATTTTTTTCGACCTCATCCAAATGGCCTCAAACTATAGGGTTAATTAGCATCTAGTGCAGAATGTGTGAACATGTATGCACTATGTGTGCTATAACTTGTATGTCTTTCAAATTTGAACCAAATTTGAAATATATGAAATGGGGCTTTTGGCTTAAACGTTTGAAACCCAAAACGACTTCTCTTCATGCTAGGCATCATAAGACCGAGTTTAGGGTTAGGGGGTAGATACAGGATTTGTCTGTTTTGAACATGTCTATACCTTGTTTATCTACTTGAATATGCTTACTATAGATATATATGACGTAAGAAGACTATGTGCTTTGGTTTTTTTTATTTTTCCAGAATTTTTATGCCCATTTGAATCTTGGTCAAATCCTAGGCTTGACCAATATTTAAACAAGCTTAAAACATGAAAATGAAAAGGTAAGCTTGGATCCTTCTTTGTCACTCTAAGATGAAGTTTTTGGGAGGTTTTCAAAATTTCCATGTCTGAAACCCAAAAACACTTCTCTTCATGCTTGACTTCATAAGACAAAGCTAGTTTAGGGCTTTAGGGGGTAGATACATGATTTGTCTAGTTTGAATATGTCTAGACCTTGTTTATCAACTTCAATTCTTACTATATGACATAAGAAGACTATATGTGCTAGCTTTGGTTTTTGATTTTTTGATTTTTTTGAATGTTTATGCCCATTTGAATCTTGGTCAAATCCTAGGTTTGACCAAGATTTAAACAAGTCTATAACATGAAAATGAAAAGGTAAGCCTGGATCCTTCCTAGCTAGTCATTCTAAAATGAAGCTTTTGGGGGGGTTCTTGAAATCTCAATGTTTGAAACCCAAAACCACTTCTCTTCATGGTTGACTTCATAAGACATGCAGAGTTTAGGGTTAGGGGGTAGCTAGATACATGATTTGTCGGGTTTGAATATGTCTAGACATGCTTGTTTATCAACTTGAATGCTTACTATATGACATAAGAAGGATATATATGTGCTTTGGTTTTTCATTTTTCTAGTTTTTTGAATGTTATATGCCCATTTGAAGATTTTGGGTGGTTCTTGAAATTTTCATGTTTGAAACCAATACGACTTCTCTTCATGCTAGACTTCATAAGATCGACCGAGTTTATGGTTAGGGGCTAGATACATGATTTGTCTGGTTTGAACATGTCTAAACCTTGTTTACCAACTTGCAAGGCTTACTATATGACATAAGAAGACTATGTGCTTTTGTTTTTCATTCTTCTATTTTTTTTTATTTTATGCCCATTTGAATCTTGGTCAAATCCTATGTTTGACCTGGATTTAAACAAGTATAAAATATGAAAACGAAAAGGTAAGCCTGGATCCTTCTTAGTCACTCTAAAATGAAGCGACTTTTGGGATGTTCTTGAAATTTTCATGTTTGAAACCCAAACCACTTCTCTTCATGATTGCTTCATATATAAGACAGAGTTTAGGGTTAGGGGCAGATATATACATGATTTTCTAGTTTGAATATGTCTAGACCTTATTTATCAACTTGAATGCTTACTATATGACATAAGAATGCTATGTGCTTTGGTTTATCATTCTTTTGGTTTTTTCCTGAATTTTTATGCCCATTTGAATCTTGGTCAAATCCTAGGTTTCACAAAGATTTAAACAAGTTTAAAATCTGAAAATTAAAAGGTAAGCATGGATCCTTCTTAGTCACTCTAAAATGAAGCTTTTGGGAGGTTTTTGAAATTTCCATGTTTGAAACCCAAAACCACTTCTCTTCATGCTTGACTTCATAAGACAGAGTTTAGAGTGTTAGGGTAGATACATGATTTGTCTAGTTTGAATATGTCTAGACCTTGTTTATCAACTTGAATTCTTACTATATGACATAAGAAGGCTATGTGCTTTGGTTTTTCATTTTTCTGGTTTTTTTGAATATTATGCCCATTTGAAGATTTTGGGAGGTTCTTGAAATTTTCATGTTTGAAACCAATACGACTTCTCTTCATGCTAGACTTCATAAGATCGATCGAGTTTATGGTTAGGGGGTAGATACATGATTTGTCTGGTTTGAACATGTCTAAACCTTGTTTATCAACTTGAAAGCTTACTATATATATGACATACGAAGACTATGTGCTTTTGTTTTTCATTCTTCTATTTTATTTTATTTTATGCCCATTTGAATCTTGGTCAAATCCTATGTTTGACCTGGATTTAAACAAGTATATAATATGAAAACGAAAAGGTAAGCATGGATCCTTCTTAGTCACTCTAAAATGAAGCGGCTTTTGGGATGTTCTTGAAATTTTCATGTTTGAAACCCAAACCACTTCTCTTCATGATTGACTTCATATATAAGACAGAGTTTAAGGTTAGGGACAGATATATACATGATTTTCTAGTTTGAATATGTCTAGACCTTGTTAATCAACTTGAATGCTTACTGTATGACATAAGAATGCTATGTGCTTTGGTTTATCAATCTTTTGGTTTTTTCCTGAATTTTTATGCCCATTTGAATCTTGGTCAAATCCTAGGTTTCACAAAGATTTAAACAAGTTTAAAATCTAAAAATTAAAAGGTAAGCATGGATCCTTCTTAGTCACTCTAAAATGAAGCTTTTGGGAGGTTTTTGAAATTTCCATGTTTGAAACCCAAAACCACTTCTCTTCATGCTTAATTGACTTCATAAGACAGAGTTTAGAGTGTTAGGGGTAGATACATGATTTGTCTAGTTTGAATACGTCTAGACCTTGTTTATCAACTTGAATTCTTACTATATGACATAAGAAGGCTATGTGCTTTGGTTTTTCATTTTTCTGATTTTTTTTGAATTTTATGCATGCCCATTTGAATCTTGGTCAAATACTAGCTAGGTTTGACCAAGATTTAAACAAGTTTAAAACATGAAAATGAAAAGGTAAGCCTCGATCCTTCTTAGTCACTCTAAAATGAAGCTTTTGGGGGGTTTTTGAAATTTGCATGTTTGAAACCCAAAACCACTTCTCTTCATGCCTTACTTCATAAGACGGAGTTTAGGGTCGTTAGGGAGTAGATACATGATTTGCCTGGTTTGAATATGTCTAGACCTTGTTTATCATCTTGAATGCTTACTATATGACAGAAGAAGACTATGTGCATTGGTATTTCATTTTTTTTTGAATTTTCATGCCCATTTCAATCTTGGTGAAATCCTAGGTTTGAGCAAGATTTAAACAAATTTAACACGTGAAAACGAATAAGCATGGATCCTTCTTAGTCACTCCAAAATGTACCAATTGATAGATGTGTTAACTTTGCTTCATGGAAAAAATAATGTCATGTAAATGAGTTAACTTGGATTTCCTGCCGTTGAATCCATAGGAAACTTTGTTCTAATGCACTATAATAATCAACCGTGTTTTTACACCAACATTGCCAACAGGTCTGTCACTTACGTGTGGCGCCCATGCGTGAGGTCCCACACTTCAGTGAGCACAAGTCAAGTGCAGTAGGTACGCAAACTCCAAGCCATCTTCTTTGTCAAGAGAAGACGCATCAGGATGCGTTTTGGAAGTCTGTGGGTCCTTCTGGATCCTTCGGTTGTCCCTCTCACAAAAAAAAAAAAAACAAATCTCTCTCATTCTCGGCCTCGCTCGACTCGTCGCTCGCTCGCTCGCACCTCCTGCTCACTGACAAACCCTGCACAAAAGTCAACATCATCACCCGAAAAAGGGGAGACACCATAATGCTCTCCCTTCTTCTCTCCTTCCGAGTGATCCCTCTTCCTCCGAGTTTCACTCGACGGGCAAACACACATGTGCTGCATAGTAATAATAATAAAAAGGTAGAAAAATCAACCTACGAATCTATAATTAAATACGTTAAACTAGGGTTTTGCCCAGTACTACAGATCAAGTTCATAAAAAATCCAACTACGGGGTTCGAACAACCCCATTTCTAATCCAAGATTTTTTTCGACCTCATCCAAATGGCCTCAAACTATAGGGTTAATTAGCATCTAGTGCAGAATGTGTGAACATGTATGCACTATGTGTGCTATAACTTGTATGTCTTTCAAATTTGAACCAAATTTGAAATATATGAAATGGGGCTTTTGGCTTAAACGTTTGAAACCCAAAACGACTTCTCTTCATGCTAGGCATCATAAGACCGAGTTTAGGGTTAGGGGGTAGATACAGGATTTGTCTGTTTTGAACATGTCTATACCTTGTTTATCTACTTGAATATGCTTACTATAGATATATATGACGTAAGAAGACTATGTGCTTTGGTTTTTTTTTATTTTTCCAGAATTTTTATGCCCATTTGAATCTTGGTCAAATCCTAGGCTTGACCAATATTTAAACAAGCTTAAAACATGAAAATGAAAAGGTAAGCTTGGATCCTTCTTTGTCACTCTAAGATGAAGTTTTTGGGAGGTTTTCAAAATTTCCATGTCTGAAACCCAAAACCACTTCTCTTCATGCTTGACTTCATAAGACAAAGCTAGTTTAGGGCTTTAGGGTAGATACATGATTTGTCTAGTTTGAATATGTCTAGACCTTGTTTATCAACTTCAATTCTTACTATATGACATAAGAAGACTATATGTGCTAGCTTTGGTTTTTGATTTTTTTGAATGTTTATGCCCATTTGAATCTTGGTCAAATCCTAGGTTTGACCAAGATTTAAACAAGTCTATAACATGAAAATGAAAAGGTAAGCCTGGATCCTTCCTAGCTAGTCATTCTAAAATGAAGCTTTTGGGGGGTTCTTGAAATCTCAATGTTTGAAACCCAAAACCACTTCTCTTCATGGTTGACTTCATAAGACATGCAGAGTTTAGGGTTAGGGGGTAGATACATGATTTGTCGGGTTTGAATATGTCTAGACATGCTTGTTTATCAACTTGAATGCTTACTATATGACATAAGAAGGCTATATATGTGCTTTGGTTTTTCATTTTTCTAGTTTTTTGAATGTTATATGCCCATTTGAAGATTTTGGGTGGTTCTTGAAATTTTCATGTTTGAAACCAATACGACTTCTCTTCATGCTAGACTTCATAAGATCGACCGAGTTTATGGTTAGGGGCTAGATACATGATTTGTCTGGTTTGAACATGTCTAAACCTTGTTTACCAACTTGCAAGGCTTACTATATGACATAAGAAGACTATGTGCTTTTGTTTTTCATTCTTCTATTTTTTTTATTTTATGCCCATTTGAATCTTGGTCAAATCCTATGTTTGACCTGGATTTAAACAAGTATAAAATATGAAAACGAAAAGGTAAGCCTGGATCCTTCTTAGTCACTCTAAAATGAAGCGACTTTTGGGATGTTCTTGAAATTTTCATGTTTGAAACCCAAAACCACTTCTCTTCATGATTGCTTCATATATAAGACAGAGTTTAGGGTTAGGGGCAGATATATACATGATTTTCTAGTTTGAATATGTCTAGACCTTATTTATCAACTTGAATGCTTACTATATGACATAAGAATGCTATGTGCTTTGGTTTATCATTCTTTTGGTTTTTTCCTGAATTTTTATGCCCATTTGAATCTTGGTCAAATCCTAGGTTTCACAAAGATTTAAACAAGTTTAAAATCTGAAAATTAAAAGGTAAGCATGGATCCTTCTTAGTCACTCTAAAATGAAGCTTTTGGGAGGTTTTTGAAATTTCCATGTTTGAAACCCAAAACCACTTCTCTTCATGCTTGACTTCATAAGACAGAGTTTAGAGTGTTAGGGGTAGATACATGATTTGTCTAGTTTGAATATGTCTAGACCTTGTTTATCAACTTGAATTCTTACTATATGACATAAGAAGGCTATGTGCTTTGGTTTTTCATTTTTCTGGTTTTTTTGAATATTATGCCCATTTGAAGATTTTGGGAGGTTCTTGAAATTTTCATGTTTGAAACCAATACGACTTCTCTTCAGGCTAGACTTCATAAGATCGATCGAGTTTATGGTTAGGGGGTAGATACATGATTTGTCTGGTTTGAACATGTCTAAACCTTGTTTATCAACTTGAAAGCTTACTATATATATGACATACGAAGACTATGTGCTTTTGTTTTTCATTCTTCTATTTTATTTTATTTTATGCCCATTTGAATCTTGGTCAAATCCTATGTTTGACCTGGATTTAAACAAGTATATAATATGAAAACGAAAAGGTAAGCATGGATCCTTCTTAGTCACTCTAAAATGAAGCGGCTTTTGGGATGTTCTTGAAATTTTCATGTTTGAAACCCAAACCACTTCTCTTCATGATTGATTTCATATATAAGACAGAGTTTAAGGTTAGGGACAGATATATACATGATTTTCTAGTTTGAATATGTCTAGACCTTGTTAATCAACTTGAATGCTTACTGTATAACATAAGAATGCTATGTGCTTTGGTTTATCAATCTTTTGGTTTTTTCCTGAATTTTTATGCCCATTTGAATCTTGGTCAAATCCTAGTTTCACAAAGATTTAAACAAGTTTAAAATCTGAAAATTAAAAGGTAAGCATGGATCCTTCTTAGTCACTCTAAAATGAAGCTTTTGGGAGGTTTTTGAAATTTCCATGTTTGAAACCCAAAACCACTTCTCTTCATGCTTAATTGACTTCATAAGACAGAGTTTAGAGTGTTAGGGGTAGATACATGATTTGTCTAGTTTGAATACGTCTAGACCTTGTTTATCAACTTGAATTCTTACTATATGACATAAGAAGGCTATGTGCTTTGGTTTTTCATTTTTCTGATTTTTTTGAATTTTATGCATGCCCATTTGAATCTTGGTCAAATACTAGCTAGGTTTGACCAAGATTTAAACAAGTTTAAAACATGAAAATGAAAAGGTAAGCCTCGATCCTTCTTAGTCACTCTAAAATGAAGCTTTTGGGGGGTTTTTGAAATTTGCATGTTTGAAACCCAAAACCACTTCTCTTCATGCCTTACTTCATAAGACGGAGTTTAGGGTCGTTAGGGAGTAGATACATGATTTGCCTGGTTTGAATATGTCTAGACCTTGTTTATCATCTTGAATGCTTACTATATGACAGAAGAAGACTACGTGCATTGGTATTTCATTTTTTTTTGAATTTTCATGCCCATTTCAATCTTGGTGAAATCCTAGGTTTGAGCAAGATTTAAACAAATTTAACACGTGAAAACGAATAAGCATGGATCCTTCTTAGTCACTCCAAAATGTACCAATTGATAGATGTGTTAACTTTGCTTCATGGAAAAAATAATGTCATGTAAATGAGTTAACTTGGATTTCCTGCCGTTGAATCCATAGGAAACTTTGTTCTAATGCACTATAATAATCAACCGTGTTTTTACACCAACATTGCCAACAGGTCTGTCACTTACGTGTGGCGCCCATGCGTGAGGTCCCACACTTCAGTGAGCACAAGTCAAGTGCAGTAGGTACGCAAACTCCAAGCCATCTTCTTTGTCAAGAGAAGACGCATCAGGATGCGTTTTGGAAATCTGTGGGTCCTTCTGGATCCTTCGGTTGTCCCTCTCACAAAAAAAAAACAAATCTCTCTCATTCTCGGCCTCGACTCGCTCGCTCGCTCGCACCTCCTGCTCACTGACAAACCCTGCACAAAAGTCAACATCATCACCCGAAAAAGGGGAGACACCATAATGCTCTCCCTTCTTCTCTCCTTCCGAGTGATCCCTCTTCCTCCGAGTTTCACTCGACGGGCAAACACACATGTGCTGCATAGTAATAATAATAAAAAGGTAGAAAAATCAACCTACGAATCTATAATTAAATACGTTAAACTAGGGTTTTGCCCAGTACTACAGATCAAGTTCATAAAAAATCCAACTACGGGGTTCGAACAACCCCATTTCTAATCCAAGATTTTTTTCGACCTCATCCAAATGGCCTCAAACTATAGGGTTAATTAGCATCTAGTGCAGAATGTGTGAACATGTATGCACTATGTGTGCTATAACTTGTATGTCTTTCAAATTTGAACCAAATTTGAAATATATGAAATGGGGCTTTTGGCTTAAACGTTTGAAACCCAAAACGACTTCTCTTCATGCTAGGCATCATAAGACCGAGTTTAGGGTTAGGGGGTAGATACATGATTTGTCTGTTTTGAATATGTCTATACCTTGTTTATCTACTTGAATATGCTTACTATAGATATATATGACGTAAGAAGACTATGTGCTTTGGTTTTTATTTTTTTATTTTTCCAGAATTTTTATGCCCATTTGAATCTTGGTCAAATCCTAGGCTTGACCAATATTTAAACAAGCTTAAAACATGAAAATGAAAAGGTAAGCTTGGATCCTTCTTTGTCACTCTAAGATGAAGTTTTTGGGAGGTTTTCAAAATTTCCATGTCTGAAACCCAAAAACACTTCTCTTCATGCTTGACTTCATAAGACAAAGCTAGTTTAGGGCTTTAGGGGGTAGATACATGATTTGTCTAGTTTGAATATGTCTAGACCTTGTTTATCAACTTCAATTCTTACTATATGACATAAGAAGACTATATGTGCTAGCTTTGGTTTTTGATTTTTTGATTTTTTTGAATGTTTATGCCCATTTGAATCTTGGTCAAATCCTAGGTTTGACCAAGATTTAAACAAGTCTATAACATGAAAATGAAAAGGTAAGCCTGGATCCTTCCTAGCTAGTCATTCTAAAATGAAGCTTTTGGGGGGGTTCTTGAAATCTCAATGTTTGAAACCCAAAAACCACTTCTCTTCATGGTTGACTTCATAAGACATGCAGAGTTTAGGGTTAGGGGTAGATAGATACATGATTTGTCGGGTTTGAATATGTCTAGACATGCTTGTTTATCAACTTGAATGCTTACTATATGACATAAGAAGGATATATATGTGCTTTGGTTTTTCATTTTTCTAGTTTTTTGAATGTTATATGCCCATTTGAAGATTTTGGGTGGTTCTTGAAATTTTCATGTTTGAAACCAATACGACTTCTCTTCATGCTAGACTTCATAAGATCGACCGAGTTTATGGTTAGGGGCTAGATACATGATTTGTCTGGTTTGAACATGTCTAAACCTTGTTTACCAACTTGCAAGGCTTACTATATGACATAAGAAGACTATGTGCTTTTGTTTTTCATTCTTCTATTTTTTTTTATTTTATGCCCATTTGAATCTTGGTCAAATCCTATGTTTGACCTGGATTTAAACAAGTATAAAATATGAAAACGAAAAGGTAAGCCTGGATCCTTCTTAGTCACTCTAAAATGAAGCGACTTTTGGGATGTTCTTGAAATTTTCATGTTTGAAACCCAAAACCACTTCTCTTCATGATTGACTTCATATATAAGACAGAGTTTAGGGTTAGGGGCAGATATATACATGATTTTCTAGTTTGAATATGTCTAGACCTTATTTATCAACTTGAATGCTTACTATATGACATAAGAATGCTATGTGCTTTGGTTTATCATTCTTTTGGTTTTTTCCTAAATTTTTATGCCCATTTGAATCTTGGTCAAATCCTAGGTTTCACAAAGATTTAAACAAGTTTAAAATCTGAAAATTAAAAGGTAAGCATGGATCCTTCTTAGTCACTCTAAAATGAAGCTTTTGGGAGGTTTTTGAAATTTCCATGTTTGAAACCCAAAACCACTTCTCTTCATGCTTGACTTCATAAGACAGAGTTTAGAGTGTTAGGGGTAGATACATGATTTGTCTAGTTTGAATATGTCTAGACCTTGTTTATCAACTTGAATTCTTACTATATGACATAAGAAGGCTATGTGCTTTGGTTTTTCATTTTTCTGGTTTTTTTGAATATTATGCCCATTTGAAGATTTTGGGAGGTTCTTGAAATTTTCATGTTTGAAACCAATACGACTTCTCTTCAGGCTAGACTTCATAAGATCGATCGAGTTTATGGTTAGGGGGTAGATACATGATTTGTCTGGTTTGAACATGTCTAAACCTTGTTTATCAACTTGAAAGCTTACTATATGACATACGAAGACTAGCTATGTGCTTTTGTTTTTCATTCTTCTATTTTATTTTATTTTATGCCCATTTGAATCTTGGTCAAATCCTATGTTTGACCTGGATTTAAACAAGTATATAATATGAAAACGAAAAGGTAAGCATGGATCCTTCTTAGTCACTCTAAAATGAAGCGGCTTTTGGGATGTTCTTGAAATTTTCATGTTTGAAACCCAAACCACTTCTCTTCATGATTGACTTCATATATAAGACAGAGTTTAAGGTTAGGGACAGATATATACATGATTTTCTAGTTTGAATATGTCTAGACCTTGTTAATCAACTTGAATGCTTACTGTATGACATAAGAATGCTATGTGCTTTGGTTTATCAATCTTTTGGTTTTTTCCTGAATTTTTATGCCCATTTGAATCTTGGTCAAATCCTAGGTTTCACAAAGATTTAAACAAGTTTAAAATCTAAAAATTAAAAGGTAAGCATGGATCCTTCTTAGTCACTCTAAATGAAGCTTTTGGGAGGTTTTTGAAATTTCCATGTTTGAAACCCAAAACCACTTCTTTCATGCTTGACTTCATAAGACAGAGTTTAGGGGTTAGGGGTAGATACATGATTTGTCTAGTTTGAATATGTCTAGACCTTGTTTATCAACTTGAATTCTTACTATATGACATAAGAAGGCTATGTGCTTTGGTTTTTCATTTTTCTGGTTTTTTTGAATTTTATGCCCATTTGAAGATTTTGGGAGGTTCTTGAAATTTTCATGTTTTAAACCAATACGACTTCTCTTCATGCTAGACTTCATAAGATCGACCGAGTTTATGGTTAGGGGCTAGATACATGATTTGTCTGGTTTGAACATGTCTAAACCTTGTTTATCAACTTGAAAGCTTATTATATGACATACGAAGACTATGTGCTTTTGTTTTTCATTCTTCTATTTTTTTATTTTATGCCCATTTGAATCTTGGTCAAATCCTATGTTTGACCTGGATTTAAACAAGTATATAATATGAAAATGAAAAGGTAAGCCTGGATCCTTCTTAGTCACTCTAAAATGAAGCGGCTTTTGGGATGTTCTTGAAATTTTCATGTTTGAAACCCAAACCACTTCTCTTCATGATTGACTTCATATATAAGACAGAGTTTAAGGTTAGGGACAGATATATACATGATTTTCTAGTTTGAATATGTCTAGACCTTGTTAATCAACTTGAATGCTTACAGTATGACATAAGAATGCTATGTGCTTTGGTTTATCATTCTTTTGGCTTTTTCCTGAATTTTTATGCCCATTTGAATCTTGGTCAAATCCTAGGTTTCACAAAGATTTAAACAAGTTTAAAATCTAAAAATTAAAAGGTAAGCATGGATCCTTCTTAGTCACTCTAAAATGAAGCTTTTGGGAGGTTTTTGAAATTTCCATGTTTGAAACCCAAAACCACTTCTCTTCATGCTTGACTTCATAAGACAGAGTTTAGAGTGTTAGGGGTAGATACATGATTTTTCTAGTTTGAATATGTCTAGACCTTGTTTATCAACTTGAATTCTTACTATATGACATAAGAAGGCTATGTGCTTTGGTTTTTCATTTTTCTGTTTTTTTTTGAATTTTATGCCCATTTGAATCTTGGTCAAATACTAGCTAGGTTTAAAACATGAAATTTAGCCCCCAAAAATTGTACATATATGGATTCACTTTGAGATAATTCATGAAACTTTGGAAATGGCCATCTCGTGTCATGTTTCCCCACAAATGAGAATTGGATTAATTGGTGGCAGACAAGTAAACACACATTTATGTGCGACAACCCAAAATGCACATATTTTGCAAAGTTTTCATGCGTGCATGAAAAGTTGCAAATATATACATAAAATGGGCCATGATTCAAAAGTTTGACATGGTTCTTGTGTAGTAGTAGTACCAAAGCTCACACGTGGGAAGAAATTAAGATGGTCGAATTCCAACATATATGTTGCCACACTTTTTTGAAGGGCTCTTTTCTAAAACATTGGTATGGCATGTCTGCTATTTTCCCTAGCTATATAGAAAAATGATGAACAATCCATGATTTCCGATTGCCGTTTTTGAACCACCTTTGGCTTGATTTCAAATTTAGGTCAAAATCATGGGGGGGTAGGGGACAAGATCGTGTTTCTTTGGCTTGATTTGCAAGTTTTTTGGGGTCCCACAAATTTAGGGTAGCATCACAAGGTTTTTTTTCTAAATTTTTCGACACTTAGAATTCAAATATTATGAAGTGGTATCATGGTATCATGTAAGGGATGGTATCACTAGATATTTTCCCCCTATCCGGGAAGTGATGTTGACTGGCACGCAAGGTTTTTCAGTGCTGCAAACCTGCAGTGCGGCGATTTTGACAGAAATAACCCTTTTGGCAAAGAAAATTACGGACTGACCCTCTGAGCAATCTATTTCACTGGACTAACCTTTTTGTGTGGCTTTCTGTGTTTTTCTTCGCCAAAAGGATTACTTTTGTCAAAATCGCCCCCCTGCAGTGCAGGCTACGCGCCCGTCTAATATTCTTTTTTTTTCAATGACAAAAGGGGGGAGAGAGAGAGAGAGTCTTGACGACGTGTCTTCACTTGACAAAGAAGATTGTTGGAAGTTTGCCTACCTAAAGTGTGGGACCTGCACGCATATGGGACCCTGCAGCCCTCTGAGGGCAGTCCGTGTGAGACGCAAAATAGGGTTTTTAGTTTAGTAAGGCAAAAAAATTAAGCCTTGGAGGGCCGAGGCGGGGCGGCCGTCCGCCATTTTATACCTTTTACGCCCCCCACACCTCGTTTCATTTGTCATGTCTACCAAGGAAGAGCTCGGAGGAGAAGATGCAGTCCTAGCTTCTCGACCCCCTGGCGCCCCACGCATAAATACTACTACCAGAAGTACACTGTCTCTAACAATCCTGCCTGCGAAGGGAGATCTCGGAGGAGACGATGCGGGCTCAGCGTCCCCGCCGTTGATTGGCCAGGACACAAGGGTTACTACGCCTCTTTTAATTACCTTCGTTTTGCTGGTAATACTCGGACTTATATCTGTTATCTTCCGCAGGAGAGGGTCGATATCGCCGGAGAAGATGATGTGAGGCAGATGATCAAGCTCGCAGGAGAAGATGATGTAAAGGAGATGGTCAAGCTCGGAGCAGAAGATGATGTAAAGGAGATAGTCAATGTCGGAGAAGATGATGTAAAGGAGTTAGTCAATCTCGGAGAAGATGTGGTGGCATTGGACCAACCGCGGTCTTTGGGCGAGATCCCGGAGATTCACTTACCTCGTTTGCACTGGTAATGATATGCCTGATCTGTAACATTTTGAACATTTTTCGTCGGCTTACACATGAGCTATCTCGGCTTAGGGTCAACAAGGCCCCGGGAGCGGAACTTCCGCATCTCGGCGCGGAGAACTCCGAGTTACGCCAGAAGCGCCCTGGGGAATCGCACGCGCAGGCGCAGCACATCCGTTCGCAGGATCTCTCATCCTTCGACGTCAGGTTCCAGCGAGAGGTCGTAGAAGAAGATAAGTTGCCAGCTTCCCCGCCGTTCAAGAGGATGAAGGAGCTGAAGACGGAGGTTAATATTACTAGCTGACTTTGGGTTGCTGGTTTTTGGGTACTTCGAGTCACTGACATGTAGACACCACTTAAGTCTGTCCTACATGTTAGTGACCATATTCGTTAATCAGCCAATTTGTGCCCTTCGTTTGCCGGTAACGCTCGATATGTTTGTTGTTACCTTTGGCAGGATCACTCCCCTTGCTTATCTTGTCGGAGGATGAAGTTGGATCTTGCCAGCATGCGGGAGGAGAACAGAGAGTTAGGGATCAAGATATTTCGGTACAGGCAGGCGGTGTCTTTCCTAGAAGTGGATGAGATCACGGCCTGTGCTCGTAGGAGTTGTGACGAGGCCATTCATCTGGGAGAACGGATCAAAGCTCAGCTTGTCTCTTTGATGGAAGTCGCAGAACGCGTGATTTTCAATGCTAGAGAGGCGCGGGAACGACTTCTGGTGGCTGAAGATCTCGCATAGCAGTTTAATCATGTGCGCTTATTAGCTGCCTACTACTTTTGTAATTATTCACAATTATATATGTATCAATGGCTTGCCTTTTGTGTGATGGAGGAAATTGCACATACCACCACTTCTTGGTGCAGTTTTTGCACATAACACAATTTGAGATTCTTTTTACACAAATAACCAGATTTTGACGTAAACTTTTGCACAAAAAACAACCTTACTCCATGTTTTCTTTTGTCTTCTAAAGACAAGTAGGTGCTTCGAAAAATACCTCCGTTCCAATGCTTAAAGCTTTGTATATTTTTCTTGAAAAGTCAAACCAAGTAAAGTTCGACCAAACTCTTAGAAGAATCTATCAGCACATATAATATTTTGTAGACACCATATGAAAATATAATTTATTTTCTATCTAATAATGTTGATTTTGTATCTTGCATATTAATGCTTTTGGTAAAAACTTAGTCAAACTTAACATAGTTTGACTTTCTAAAAATCAATATAATCCTTAAGCTTTGGGAAGTGGTTCTAGACGTGGTCTAGACGTGTTTCTACATATTGCCTTCGCATTTGCTAAACGCATGGAGTTTCTTACGAAGTACAAAGTTTATTTTTCGAAATATTTTCGACTTTGTATTATTTTTATTCATTTTCCCCCTGGTTGTCATGTTTTCTGTCCGGCTTCCCCAGCCATGCGCGCGTGACACGAGTAGTGGGAGACATGGTGCCCAAAGGGATAGCTTTTATTAATGGTGGCGACGGTTCCCTAGGCCAATGCTGGCGATACGTCTCATCGTCGCTAGCTGTGCCTTCCCCATGCGGCCGTATTAATGCACACCACTGCTCCTTTGCGCCTCCGCGGCTGATCAAGTAAGTTTGATCATAAAAGATGATCACATAAGCTCGACGATTACCTATAACCTAAAAATTATCTTAATTTGTAAACGAAGACATAAAATAACTAGTTGTTTGATTAGGAAAGACAAAGGAAATTTCTATTGAGATTGAGTTCATTTCATAGTTGTTATAGACACATAGCAATATTACCGAGAGATAGGATTGTAGAGAAAGCAATCCATAGGTATTTTGGAGGGTTCTCAATCCTTTGAATCAAGCAAGCTCTATAGGAAAAATCCCTATGTGTAAAAATCCTACTCCGTACAAGATACCTTTAGAAATCCTTTGAACCAAACAAACTCGGATTCATATTAGTTGACTATAATATAGATATATCTAGACACATTTTAGTTCTAGATTCATCCATATCATTTGACAAGTAATATGAATCGGAGTGATTATATTAAATGGAGTACTAGTATATATTGTTCGAAAAAATTAAGTTATACTGTAATAAAGAAACCATTTCTGTGGTCAAACTGATTTGACGGGACAGTAACTGCACCAGGACGTAGTGGCGTGCTATCCTAGCCGAAGTTTTACTCGGCGCCTCGATGCAGCTGCTGAAGAATAAAAAAAGTCATATCCACTCCTACTCTTCATGTCCATCGTTTCCATCCTTGGCTCTCCACTTCCATCATCGTTCTCCACTCGCCAACCGCTGCTAGAAGTTTTTTCATCCTCTAGATCTCCCATTTGCATAGCTTTCTCTCCTCACCCCTCCGCAGAACCGCAGCACTCCTCCTTCCCGCTCGACTCTCCTACAAAACTCCAATCACACATACTTGCATCCGCCCTTTTAAATCCATCTCGTCTCCATGGCGGCATCGAACGACGACCAGCTGGATGGCGACTGGGGGAAGCTCCCCGCCGAGCTGTTCAATCTCATTGCCCAGAGTCTGGACGTTACAGTCGACGTCCGGCTGGCCGCATGCTCCAAAACGCTGTGCCGCCATGTCGCCGACAACATGAATCTACACCATTGGGATGGACCCTGCTTGCTGATGCCCGATTCTGCCCATTGGCACTATGATGATAGTAGTGCGCACCACACGGTGTACCACGTTGTGCCCCTCGACCATCCTCGGCGCACAGCCATCCTGCCGTTCATGGACAATAGATTCTGGGTTGGCATGAATGGCGACTGGATCGCCGGCGTGGACAGTGGTGGGAACTGGTTCCTCGCGAACATCTACACGCACCAAGAAATCTCCCTACCATCGTCGGAAACTTGCAACATTTTTCGGGAGGAATGGATTGGCTTCCCCGACTTGCCTCCTGAAAGGTACATGACGTATGGGCGTGCCATGTTTTTGTTGAAGATTGTAATTTGCGAAGTGCCCACAAAAGCTGGACATTACTCAGATTACAAGCTCATCGCTCTATTCAATTCTGGACTCGCTTACCTGGCTAATGGTAGCCAGGAGTGGAGGTTATTCTCTCTTGCTAGTTGGGGTGTAGATTACAGTGATGCCATCGAGCACAACGGCTTTATTGTTGCGGTGGATGGGTGGACCGGCACCACATATTGCTGGGATCAATCACAGGCTGGTAATTCTTCAATCCATATGATATACTTCGCAATAAATTTTAATATCAAGCCCATTCATGATATATTGTAACTGAAATAACTAATTGCTCACTAAGACTTTTTTTCACCTTTCAAATGACTGTGCACCATTAAATTATCCTAACCTGACTGAACCATTGCTACAAACGAATTACAGTAGTATATGCTGTGCACTAATCTGTCAACCCAAACCAGATTATTGCAGTATATGAATGCATTCCTGAATTAGTTACTGCATGCTCTTGTCAGAATATGAATAAGGAGCTTAGCCCTGGCCTCTTCATCAATTGATGCATGCAAACTTTCAATTTATTTCAATATTCGATGTACTCAAAGCATTACAATCATGGATCAGATAAGGTTGAGACATGTATCTACCATCAATGAATATGAGTGTAATTAACATACATCTCAAATGGGAACAATTTTATTTCTTCGAGATTTTATACAAGTATAATGACTGCATCCTCCATTTGATCCTACAAATGTGAAGTTGCAGCTACTGGTATTATTGTCTTCCCGAGCCATTCAAACACTATTTTTTGTTGTCTCCGTTTACAATGCAGATGCACACCTTGCCCCGCCATTCGTGATCCCATCACCGATGAAGGAACCATCTGGCAGATGGTTTTTAGCTCGATCAGCCGATGGCAAGCGCTTGATGATCATCCATGAAGATCGGTATATACGTAGCAATGATCACCTTGAGCCAGCAGAAGTTCTGCATCATGGTAATGGCCTTATCCTGCGGGAGTGTCCTGCCCCTGTCATACATGTTTTTGAGAAAGATCTATCCCTGATTGGACCCAATTGGAGTCGAGTTGACAGCCTTGGCACACACTCTCTGTTCATTGGACTGAATTATCCATTGAACCTGAAGATAAATGATGGCAATGCTCCTGATGGAACATTGACTCCATTCATGAGGTCAAATTGTGTGTACATCGCGTACTATGCATTTCGGGAACCAGCATTTAGTTGTATTTGTCGTTGTAACCTGCAGCAAGGGGAAAATGAGCTCATGGGAGTTATCACCCTTCCAGAAGATGGTTGGGGATTTCCCCGACAGGCGACAATGTGGTTTAAGCCTAGTCTGAAAAATATCCGCATGTTGATGCAACCCTAAACTGAGCCATGAATCTTTCTGGAGCAAATAATCTTTTTTGTACGATATGTTTGAACAATTTAGTAACCTGTTCTGTATCTTAAGATGCTCTTCCTTTTTTCTGAATCTTATATACCTGGACCCATTTCAGTGTGTCTGTTTACTCATTTTAGTGCGTATGTAAACCCACATTGAAGTAATCTAATCTTATAATTTAAAACGGATGGTGATGAACTCTGTATTTCCATCCTTCGTAAACCGTGCATGTCTGTTTATTTTTAGTTTCATTTCAGCAACTGTTATTAGTATATGCACACCTTTTTTTTAATGTTGAGAGGAGTATAAGGGCATTACAATGCTATATACTATATGGCGCTAATAGAGAACAAATGAATGTCAAAAGATTGTAAAATCCTCCAGGTACTCTCCTTGCAGCGCTAATTGCTGATGACAGACTGACTTCCTGTTGGTTCCGGTGCTTTAGCTAGGACAGGTGAAAAGAGTTTCACGCCCCTGCTTTCTTTTGCGTCGACGCTAGGACTACCGCTGGGATTAGCCTCTCCAACCGCCAAACGACGAGGAAATAATTCCTAGCGCCCTTGCAGTAGCGCCTGTGTTGGACATGCCCTAATGTTTTCCAGCTAAAAGATGCAATCTTTTAAGCACTTGGGTACGGTATTTCCCCACCAGCCTGGATGCAGGCCGCCAAACGCGTCTTAACCAAGGTTTAAAATAGCGTGCTAAATGAATTAGCGGCAGCCACCTTCAAACGATATGGACGCTATATCGTGGTAATAGTGTGGTATATTTTAAATAGCATTTTCAAAATAATACTAAATATAGCCTAAAAATAAATAATTTTACTAGAACGAATAGATATATATAGTCCAAAAGTGACTGAATCATACATACATAACCACATATAGAAATAGATCTCAAGTATATTAGAAGGCTAACATCAACATTTCACAAGGCAACAACATAGTATAAATTATTTATTAAAAAAATTAGCATTAGCGATATTATTTTCTGATTTAGAAGTGGAACCAACAGATTAGTTCATCACCACGAAAAAGTGAAAGCAACTTGCCTGAAAAAAATAGCGCGCTAACGATATGAAGTTTTAGGGCGATATAGCATGCTGTTTCGCAAATAGCGCCACAGCGAGCAAAATTACTAAGCGTGGACCCTCTAGATATGCTATAGCGTGCTATTAGCTTCATTGAGGCCCTGGTTTGACAAAGCAGCCTGAGTACGTATCTAAAAAAAATATCAGCCTGAGGACGCATGCTTGTAAAAAAGAGAGAGCAGACTACAATTACTTCAGTCCCGAACCCTCTCTCTCCCACCCATACTCCCACCCACTTCTCCTCTTTTACACTAATGACTGCCATGAACGGCTCGCCTCCTCCTTCCACCGGCAGCTGCTTCGCCGACACAGATGAACATCACCGATATTTCCTGAACTCAGCCGATTTGATCCACCGCATCCTCCAGCAGCTTGATGGACGTCCAGTCTCTTCTATCCAGATCGTGACTAGAGAAGGATCTACGAGTACATCCGTTTCTTACCCTTTGGCAGCGTCGGTTCCATCTCTCGCGGTACTTTCTTCTCCGCTGGAAGCACCATCTGGCTCGGCACTGATTTCCCTGGCGGCGGCACCAGCTTCTCCGGCTGCGCCGACCCCAACCCCCGCGGCACGGTCTTCTCCGGTGGCGGCACCACCAAAAGATGCTGTAAGTTGTCCTGAACTCACTAGGATGCAGGTGTAAGTAGTCAATGATAGTTGGGATCTTAAACAAGTTCTTTTTTCTTTAAAATTTAATGACGGGAAACCGTAGTATTCTTCTGCAAAAAAATTTTAATGACGGGAAACAGTAGATGTTAAGTACTAGTTCTGGCAAAAAAAGATGTTTAGTAATATTATCCATCACAGAGCAGGGTTTCGCAGTCTGAACATACAAATATATGCTCCATGTTACCTGTTTCAGAAAGTCTGAAAGCTTGCTCAGTACCTGTAAAATCAAATTGTCTTGCTGCTGCTAGATTTTGTGCAAACTAATTAAAGAGATAGCTAGATGCATTTTCTCCATGTATGCTACGTTCTGATTTATATGCTGTTGATTGATATATACCGTGCTTAACTAGATGCAGAAGCAAACTCGCTCCAACGTCAATGAGCAACTACGTCTTAGGACTGTCGATTGTACATGTCCTCTGCACCGCCCCGAGTTCAGAATTCAAAGAAATTCACTAGCCAAAAAGCCAAAGGTGACGGGCAGGCGTGATGCAGCATTTCAACGTTGTATATTAAAAGGGCGAGGGAAAGGCCGCCCTAAACGGGTTGGTCACTCGGCGGACCCTCCTCAGCCCTCGCGCTTCTATGTGCAACTGGACGGCAACGATGACATGTATATGTTGGTCATCCCCAGAGAATTCAAGCAATGTCTGAAAGGGATTCTTCCCAGGCCTATCAAGCTCAAGACCAGCGTAGGCTGCGCCTGGTATGTGCACATCGATGAGTACCAGGGTGAACTGGTCTTGAAGGATGGTTGGTTCGGGTTTGCAGAGGCGCATGAACTGCAGCTTGATGACCTTCTCGTCTTCGAGGTGAAAGACACTTCCTTGATGAATGTGTTGATCTACGACAGTAACACCTCCACCCAGAGGATAATCTTTTGTGCTGATCACCCTTAGTTGCATGCATGATCTGCAGTGTTTTTAGGAAGAGGGGATCAGAATAACCTCAATATTTTATTGAATTAACTAGATGCTGCTTTTGGACCTGGGTTACTCCCCTGCTGATGTTCAAGCTGAACTTGGTTTTTGTATTAAGCTGAACTGGGGATCAGATACACTGTGATGAGACTTTGTTAATTAGCTAATATAGTATATGTTAGACTTGTTTTATTTTATTTTAATTTACTGTGATATGCTGCGGTAGTTTCAATGTGCGGTCTGATGATTTGTATTATATGTAGGTACACGGAGCTCAATATTTTGAAATATTCATAGATTTGTAAGTGTAAATGTGATATATCCCAGATGTAGTCAATGCTATCTTGTACGAACTTGTAAAATCTCAGGGAAAAATACATTTTATTTTAGAAAGTGTAAAAGTGACCAATTTTTTGATCTGATTGTAGCAAACACAAGTGCAGATGGTCAAACCCCAAAAACTTCTCATATTCATTGTTACATGGTCGAGATATAAAGGTATTTCACGCACTGGTTTAATACTCAACTGCTTACATCCATGTTTGTTTGCAGTTTTTTTTGGACACCTCTTAATGCTCCCTCCGATCCATATTTTTTTTAGATACACAGTACAAACACAGACGCTCTCATATAGATGTATCTAGACACATATTAGTTGTAGAGACGTCCATTTTATCATCATGTAATGAGGATCAGATGGAGTATCGTTTTCATTTTACCAAAAGAAATGGATATATTACTGTATAGTACAACGTAGCCTGAAGCCCTGAGCTCTGAATGCAATTTCTGTGTGCACACTGAACGGATCATAACCCACACGACATGTCTCACTGGTCTGTAGGTCCGGACCCCACCAGATACTGATAAAGCCCAGTGACCCGCCGGGTGAAGTTTTGTGTGTGGATTCCTGCGTACCTGGCTTCGTTCCTCCTAGACACGCGCATTTTTTTTGACCGGGGGACACGCGCATTTATTCCCTTGCTGATTGCTGATGTATCATTCTCAGTTTCTCACAGCCCCCTCATGTTCAGAACTTCAGATCTCCCCAGATCCCTCGCCGTCCATCTCCCCTGAGTCCTCTCTCTACACCACCGGCGTCCACCACCGCTCGGACTACGCGGCTTGGACTCCGTCCTCTACGGATGCGGCGACGTCGCATCTAAAAACTCCACTAAGGCGGCGCGGCATCCCCGATTCTCTCGGTCCATGGCTGCAATGGCGGTATGTTTCCCCCGAATCACTAGCGTTGCCGGTCACATCTTTATTATATCTAAGCTGTATTGCCGGTTGCTTAGCATTGTTTGATATACAGTACTTCTCTCAGCCAGTGTATATATTAATCCTCTGGTAAAGACTCGGGTTACACATGCACCCATGCTAGCTATGTTGGGACTGGATCTAATGTGTGCAGTAATAATCGTTCAAATATGCTATTGGTCAATCCACGGCCGATGATCACATATGAGGACACCGAGCATGCATGTCTGGCTTGTGGACTCTTTAGGCCGACGCTGATTTTTTTTTTGTTTGCTTGGTCAATCTGTACTGGCGGATGATGAACTGCAGATGCATTATTCTGATGCTAGACATAGCCAGCAAGCATGCATGGCTCATGCTAGCTTGATTTCTATTCTCATAGCTACTATTTATATCGATTTGGCTTCTGCGATACAATGATACACTATGCTGAATAATTTGATGATACAAGGTTGTACATATCAGCCTAGCTAGATTCAGAAGCTTATTGTTCAGACTGTGTGTTTGATAAGAACAATGATCCGCTGAGTTTGCTAGGTGCCTTTTATTATGCATTTGCTTGGAATTACGGTCAGAAGCTAGAGGCATTATCTAATTGAGGCCTCTTTTTTGCAGTGTTCAAACAAGAAGCTCAAGCTTGGAGAGAGCTTATCATGGAAGGAGACATCTGTAGAGCCAGCCCCAGTGTGCAAGGTGTTTGGGCGCATCGATGAGGAGAATACCCCTGACAGCTTCTGCAAGGTACTATGTACATCGGAGTTAGAGGTGATTTCCATCCCCAGTCGTGTTCTACCCTGGTTTTACGGTGGGTGTCCAGAGTCCATCAACCTGAAGATGTCCACTGCATGCACCTGGATTGTGGACCTGAAGCAACAAGATGGCAATGTTTTAATGGACAAAGGATGGCCAGAGTTTGTCAAAGCACATGACTTGAAGGTAGGATACCTCCTGACCTTCAAGAAGCTTGACACCAAATCATTGCAGGTGCTCATATTTGGTTACAATTGCTGTGAGAAGGTTATATGGTGTTCAGGTTATCACCCATCGCTGGGGCAACAATATCAATCACAGCTGTATTAAGTTGTCTTACAAATGTTCTTTAGAGAGAGCTGGTCTATAATAGTATACTGCTCTCTTTAATGATGCATTGTGGTGAACATGATGGTACCATTACTGGATTGTGGTCACATGTGAGGGGGGATGTTGAAATGTATAATTGGATTGCCTAGCCCTTTCCATTAGTTCGGACTTTTGGTTGCGTTGGCTAGTGCATGAAGCTTGACAAACCTTATTTATGTGTACAGCTCTCTAGTTGTACTATTAATTATTATGTGCTTATGTTGGCTGGATTGTGATGAACATGAGATGTTTTGTTGTTTACGTAAAGAAAAAAACGTGATGTTTTTTTGAATCCTGCGCTGGATATGTTTTGCACAAACTAGTGAAGTGACCGCTGACAAAACATATTATGCGCAAATAGGCAACCCTCAGCAACGATCATGGGTTCAAGTGTCCAGGATCCAGTGCCTTGACATAAGCAAGGCACAGATGAACAGTACGGTGACTTGTAGATTTGGCCGTTGGATTGAAAATAGATAGCTAAGATCAAAGTACTGTAGCATGTAGCATATGTACTGTTCATGGTTCTAAAGCACATGCACTGTGGACGACGTACTGTAGCACATGTCCTGTACATTGGTTGGTACTGTAGCAGTTACTAGTTAATAGTCATCTGTCTAATTATTTTTTATCCAACGGTTGAAAGGGAGGGGCAAGGCATGGTACGGAGTACTATTTATGTGTGCCTCGCCTTCATCAAGGCACTCGATCTCATTCCGGGTTCAAGTATTACCCCATGTAGCACCACTTTTTTTTTGGGTTAGCCAGACAACCTTCCCAATAAAAAAAAGTACTACCTTCCCTGCATGGGCCAATTGTTTGTACTTTTGGGCTGCCGCCGGCCATGTACATGGTGATTGCTGTCAGCCTGCTTACTTCGCTGATAACATTCCAAAAACACTTAATGGGCCTCCGACTCATGCCATTGGGGCCCTTCCTAATTTAAACACGGATATCCTATGATTGGCCCTCTAGAAACCGAGATTCTACATATAAAGTTATTTTTATTTCGTATCAATTATGATTATGATTCTTTTTAAATGCGCATAGCCAGTATGCGCATCTACATGGGCTCTATATTTTGATATATTCATATAGTCGATTTCAAAATTGTCATTAATTATATAAAGTTCCAAGATTTATTCTATTAGTGTGCAAGATCTTAGAGTGTATTTGTAGTTTAAAAAAAATGACAAACCTCTTCATCAGATTGTTGTTAACAAGTGCAGTGTTGTGAACCCAAAATATATTACATACTCCCTCGTAGATCAAATTTGATCTAATTAAGTTGAACTAAAACCCGGATCAACAATTAGTATGGATTAGATGCATGGAGTACGAAAAACAAATGAATAGGCAATATTTCAATTTTTCCTTCAGTTGAGAATGCTAGAGCAGGACCCATTTGCCAGTAGCGTCCCTCAACATTTGAAGGTAAAAACAAACAGAAGGGATCGAAAAAAAAGCATCCTACATATCTCGGCTTAAAATATATCGAGAATTCACATATTTCTTGTACATAGAGGCTGACATCGGGGACCCATTGGCCAGCAGTGGAAAAAAAATCAAAGAGAGGAAACAATTATCGTACAGAGAAGCTGACATGTGGGACGCATTTTGCAGCAGCGTCCTCAACTTTAACAAAGGCGGCAGGGGATCGAAAGAAAAAGCAAAGTTGCCAGAAATCAGCGGTCAAAAATAAATCCAAGAAACGAAATGTTTATTGTTCCTAGAGGCTGACATATGGGACCCACGAGCGAGCAGCGTCCTCAACGTTTCAAAGGCGGCAGGGGATCGAAAAAAAGGCAAGTGACCATATATCAGGTGCCAAAAATAATCCAAGGAAAGAAATTTATTGTACATAGAGGATGACATATGGGTCCCGTTTTGCAGGAGCCGTCTCACCGTTTCCAAGGCGGCACGGGATCGAAAAAAAAGAAAGGAAAGGTTTATCGTTCAGAGAGGCTGAGATGTGGGACCCATGGGCCAGCAGCGTCCTCTTAGTTTCAAAGGCGGCAGGGGATAAAAAAAAGGCAAATAGCCAGTAATTAGGGTAAAAAAAATCAAACAAAGGAAACTTTGACTGTTCATAGAGGCTGACATGTGGGACCCATGAGCCAGCAGCGTCTCAACGTTTCAGAGGCGGCATGAGATCGAAAGAAAAAGGCAAATAGCCAGAAATTATGTGTCAATAATAAATCAAACAAAGGAAAGGTTTATTGTTCATAGAGGCTGACATGTGGGACCTCTGAGCCAGCAGCGTCCTCAACGTTTTAATGGCGGCACGAGATCGAACGATAAAATAAGCCAAAAATCATTTGGTAAACAAAATCCAAGAAAAGAAACATTTACCGTTCTGAGAGGATGACATGCGGGACCCATGAGGCAGCAGCATCCTCAACGATTCCAAGGCGGCAGGGGATCAAAAGAAAAAAGGAAATATCCAGAAATTAATTAGGGGTTCAAAATAAATCCATCAAAAGAACTTTTATTGTTCATAGAGGATGACATGTGGGACCGACGTGCCAACAGCATCCTCATCGTTTCAAAGGGGCAGGAGATCAAAAGAAAAAGGCAAATAGCCAGACATTAGGGGTCAAAAATAACTCCAAAAAAGGAAACTTTTATTGTTCGTAGAGGATGACATGCGGGACCCATGATTCAGCAGCTTACTCAACGTTTCAAAGGCGGCATGAGATCGAAAGAAAAACGCAAGTGACAAAATATCAGGAGCTAAAGATAATCAAGAAAAAAAGAAACTTTATTGTACATAGAGGATGACATGCGGGTCCCATTTAGCAGCAGCGGTCTCAACGTTTCAAATGCGGCTTGAGATCAAAAGAAAAAGAAAATAGCCAGAAATTAGGGGGTAAAAAAACTCCAAGAAAGGAAAGCTTTATCGTTCATACAGGCTGACATGTCGGACCTATGAGCCTGCAGCTTACTCAGCGTTCAAAGGCGGCAGGCCGGCAGGGATCAAAAGAAAAAGGAAATAGCCAAAAATCAGATGGTGAAAAAAATCCAAGAAAAGAAACTTTTATTGTACATAGAGGATGACATGCGGGTCCCATGAGCCAGGTTCCTCAACGTTTCAAACGTGGCATGAGATCGAAAGAAAAAGGAAAGTGACCAAATATCAAGAGCCAAAAATAATCCAAGAAAAGAAACTTTATGTTACATAGAGGATGACATGTGGGTCCCATTTTGCAGCAGCGGTCTCAACGTTTCCAAGGCGGCACAGGACCAAAAGAAAAATGAAGTAGCCAGAAATCAGGGGGTGAAAAAAATCCAAGAAAAGAAAGATTTCAATTGGGCTGTATCTGGACATCTGGGCCTTCGAACTATCCTGCTGGGCCTTTTGTCTCGTACAATTTCAGCCCACTCCAAAACAGGAAAGTTCGGATTTTTCTAAAAAAAACAGGAAAGTCCTATGCATCGCAAAAACAAAAAACAAGGACACTCAACATATAAGTTTGTTTATGTAAAAATAAAGATTTAATTTATCCGTTTGCAATAGCTCAGAGCGAAATAATCAAGATATCACATGTTTCTTGTACGGGAGGCTGACATCGGGGACCCATGAGCCAGCAGCGTCGTCAACGTTTCAAAGGCGGCAGGGGATCGAAAATAAAATAAAAAACCAAAAGTCAGTTGGTAACAAAATCCAAGAAAAGAAAACATTTATCATTCTGAGAGGATGACATGCGGGACCCATGAGGCAGCAGCATTCTCAAACGTTTCCAAGGCGGCAGGGGATCAAAAGAAAAATAAAGGAAATAGCCAGAAATTATTTAGGGGTCAAAAATAAATCCACCAAAGGAAACTTTTATTGTTCATAGAGGATGACATGTGGGACCGACCTGCCAACAGCGTCCTCATCGTTTCAACGGGGGCAGGGGATCAAAAGAAAAAGGCAAATAGCCAGAAATTAGGGGTCAAAAATAACTCCAATAAAGGAAACTTTTATTGTTCGTAGAGGATGACATGCGGGACCCATGAGCCAGCAGCTTACTCAACGTTTCAAAGGCGGCATGAGATCGAAAGAAAAAGGCATGACCAAATATCAGGAGCCAAAAATAATCCAAGATTTATTGTACATAGAGGATGACATGTGGGTCCCATTTTGCAGCAGCGGTCTCAATGTTTGTAATGCGGCTTGAGATCAAAAGAAAAAGAAAGTAGCTAGTAATTAGGGGGTGAAAAAAATCCAAGAAAAGAAACTTGATGGACATAGAGGATGACATGCGGGTCCCTTGAACCAACAGCTTACTCAACGTTTCAAACGTGGCATGAGATCGAAAGAAAAAGGCAAGTGACCAAATATGAGGTGCCAAAAAAACTCCAAGAAAAGAAAGTTGATTGCTCATAGAGGATGACATGCGGGTCCCATTTAGCTGCAGCGGTCTCACCGTTTGAGAGGCGGCAGGGATCGAAAGAAAAAGTCAAGTGACCAAATATGAGGTGCCAAAAATAATCCAAAAAAGAAAGTTTTATAGTACATAGAGGATGACATGTCCCATGAGTCAGCTTACCATACGTTTCCAAGGCGGCAGGATCAAAAGAAAAAGGAAATAGCCAAAAATCAGAGGGTGAAAAAAATAAAGAAAATAAACTTTTATAGTACATAGAGGATGACATGCGGGTCCCATGAGCCAGCAGGTTCCTCAACGTTTCAAACTTGGCATGAGATCGAAAGAAAAAGGCAAGTGACCAAATATGAGGAGCCAAAAATAATTCAAGAAAAGAAAGTTTTATAGTACATAGAGGATGACATGCGGGTCCCATTTAGCGCAGCAGGCGTTTGAGAGGCGGCAGGGGATCAAAAGAAAAAAGAAATTGCCAAAAATCAGATGGTGAAAAAAAACAAGAAAATGAACTTTTATAGTACATAGAGGATGACATGCGGGTCCCATGAGCCTGCAGGTTCCTCAACGTTTCAAACGTGGCATGAGATCGAAAGAAAAAGGCAAGTGAAAAAATATCAGGAGCCAAAAATAATTCAAGAAAAGAAAGTTTTATAGTACATAGAGGATGACATGCGGGTCCCATTTAGCAGCAGCGGTATCACCGTTTGAGAGGCAGCAGGGGATCGAAAGAAAAAGTCAAGTGACCAAATATGAGGTGCCAAAAAAATCCAAGAAAAGAAAGTTTTATAGTACATAGAGGATGACATGCGGGTCCCATTTAGCAGGTATCACTGTTTGAGAGGCAGCAGGTGATCGAAAGAAAAAGTCAAGTGACCAAATATGAGGTGCCAAAAATAATTCAAGAAAAGAAAGTTTTATAGTACATAGAGGATGACATGCGGTCCCATTTAGCAGAGCGGTATCACCGTTTGAGAGGCGGCAGGGGATCGAAAGAAAAAGGTAAGTGACCAAATATGAGGTGCCAAAAATAATCCAGGAAAAGAAAGTTTTATAGTACATAGAGGATGACATGCGGGTCCCGTTAGCAGCAGCGGTATCACCGTTTGAGAGGCGGCAGGGGATCGAAAGAAAAAGGCAAGTGACCAAATTTGAGGTGCCAAAAATAATCCATGAAAAGAAAGTTTTATAGTACATAGAGGATGACATGCGGGTCCCATTTAGCAGCAGCGGTATCACCGTTTGAGAGGCGGCAGGGGATCGAAAGAAAAAGGCAAGTGACCAAATTTGAGGTGCCAAAAATAATCCATGAAAAGAAAGTTTTATAGTACATAGAGGATGACATGCCCGGCAGCAGCAGCGGTATCACCGTTTGAGAGGCGGCAGGGGATCGAAAGAAAAAGGCAAGTGACCAAATTTGAGGTGCCAAAAAAACTCCAAGAAAAGAAAGTTGATTGCACATAGAGGATGACATGCGGGTCCCATTTAGCAACAGCGGTCTCAACGTTTCCAAGGCGGCAAGGGATCAAAAGAAAAAGGAAGTAGCCAGAAATCAGGGGTCAAAAAAATCCAAGAATAGAAAGAATTTTGGTTCATAGAGGATGACATGCGGGACCCATGATCCTGCATCGTAAACGGCTCGTTGAACGAGATGGCGCGATGTAGAAAAAAAACAATGCCAGAGAGGCTGCCATCTGGGCCCTACATCCCTCGGCGGTGCGGATTTGCGTTGACTCGGCCGGCGAACCCGAGATTTCGAGATGCACCACGTCCCGGGCCACCATACGCCACGTTTTGGCCGCTTTCGTCGGGCTAGGTGGCCTCAAAAACGAGAAAAAAAAAGTTTTGACATGCACCACGGAGGGACCAAAATCGTCGGCCATGGTACACCAGCAACCACGGCGCGACTTCAACTTCGTCGGCCATGGCAACTTTTCTTGTAGTGAATTTCAACAACAATGCTTATAGGAACAACTCTGGTAATAACTATAGGCCATATCCTTCTGCGAATGGTAATGGTTATGGTAATTCTTATGGGAATTCTTACAACAATAATAAGAGTGTACCCCCTGGTCTTGAAACCATGCTTAAAGAATTTATTAGTACACAAACTGCTTTTAACAAATCTGTTGAGGAAAAGCTTGATAAAATTGATATTATTGCTTCTAGAGTTGATAGACTTGCCTCCGATGTTAATCTTTTAAAATTGAAAGTTATGCCTAATAATGATATTGATAATAAGATTACTACTACAGCAAATGCCATCCAAGTTAGAATTAATGAGAATATAAGATTAATGGCTGAATTGCGTGCTAGGTGGGATAGAGAAGAAAATGAAAAACTAGCTAAAGAGAATAATGTAGCTAAAGTTTGGACTATTACCACCACTAGTAATGCTAATTCTTCACATGTTGCTGCACCTCCTACTATCAATGGTAAAATAATTGGTGTTGGCAATGTTTCTACTCCTAGTGCAAAGCGTACAAAACTGCCTGAAATTGCTAAAACTGCTGAAACTGCTTGTGATAAAACTGCTGAAATTTTTTCCAACCTTGGGAACAATGATCCCATTGCTGTAGCTCATAATGATTTAGATTTTGATGATTGTCACATCTCTGAAGTTATAAAGTTCTTACAAAAACTTGCTAGAAGTCCCAATGCTAGTGCTATAAATTTAGCCTTTACAAAACATATTACAAATGCTCTCATAAAAGCTAGAGAAGAGAAACTTAAACTTGAAACTTCTATTCCTAGAAAGTTAGAAGATGGTTGGGATCCCATCATTAAAATGAAATTCAATGACTTTGAATGTAATGCTTTATGTGATCTTGGTGCAAGTATTTCTGTTATGCCTAAAAAGATTTATGATATGCTTGACTTGCCACCATTGAAGAATTGTTATTTGGATGTTAATCTTGCCGATAATGTTAAAAAGAAACCTTTGGGGAGGATTGATAATGTGCGCATTACGGTTAACAATAACCTTGTCCCCGTTGATTTTGTTGTCTTGGATATCGAATGCAATGCATCTTGTCCTATTGTATTGGGAAGACCTTTTCTTCGAACCGTTGGTGCTGTTATTGATATGAGGGAAGGTAATATTAAATATCAATTTCCTCTCAAGAAAGGTATGGAACACTTCCCTAGAAAGAGAATGAAGTTGCCTTTTTATTCTATTATTAGAACAAGTTATGATGTTGATGCTTCTACTCTTGATAATACTTGATACACACTTTCTGCGCCTAGCTGAAAGGCGTTAAAGAAAAGCGCTTATGGGAGACAACCCATGTTTTTACTACAGTACTTTATTTTATATTTGAGTCTTGGAAGTTGTTTACTACTGTAGCAACCTCTCCTTATCATGTTTTTGTGCCAAGTAAAGTTTCTATGTCATAGTTGATGTTATATTTGGGATCGCTGCGCAGAAACAGCATTGCTGTCTGTCACGAATCTGGGCACAGTTCTCTGTAGAAAATTCGAAAACATCTGCCAATTTACGAGCGTGATCCTCAGATATGTACGCAACTTTCATTAGTTTTGAGTTTTTCCATTTGAGCAAGTCTGGTGCCAGTTTTAAATTCGTCTTTACGGACTGTTCTGTTTTTGACAGATTCTGCCTTTTATTTCGCATTGCCTCTTTTGCTATGTTGGATTCATTTCTTTGATCCATTAATGTCCAGTAGCTTTATGCAATGTCCAGAAGTGTAAAGAATGATTGTGCCACCTCTGAACATGTGAATTATTAATTGTGCACTAACCCTCTAATGAGTTTGCTTGAAGTTTGGTGTGAAGGAAGTTTTCAAGGGTCAAGAGAGGAGTATGATATACTATGATCAAGAGGAGTGAAAGCTCTAAGCTTGGGGATGCCCCGTGGTTCACCCCTGCATATTTTAAGAAGACTCAAGCGTCTAAGCTTGGGGATGCCCAAGGCATCCCCTTCTTCATCGACAACATCATCAGGTTCCTCCCCTGAAACTATATTTTTATTCAATCACATCTTGTGTTCTTTGCTTGGAGCGTCGGTTTGTTTTTGTTTTTGTTTTTGTTTGAATAAAATGGATCCTAGCATTCACTTTGTGGGAGAGAGACACGCTCCGCTGTTGCATATGGACAAATATGTCCTTAGGCTTTACTCATAATGTTCAAGGCGAAGTTTCTTCTTCGTTAAATTGTTATATGATTGGAATTGGAAAATGCTACATGTAGTAATTCTAAAATGTCTTGGATAATGTGATACTTGGAAATTGTTGTGCTCATGTTTAAGCTTTTGCATCATATGCTTTGCACCCATTAGTGAAGAAATACATAGAGCTTGCTAAAATTTGATTTGCATATTTGGTCTCTCTAAGGTCTAGATAATATCTAGTATTGAGTTTTGAACAACAAGGAAGACGGTGTAGAGTCTTATAATGTTTACAATATGTCTTTTATGTGAGTTTTGCTGCACCGGTTCATCCTTGAGTTTGCTTCAAATAACCTTGCTAGCCTAAACCTTGTATCGAGAGGGAATACTTCTCATGCATCCAAAATCCTTGAGCCAACTACTATGCCATTTGTGTCCACCATACCTACCTACTACATGGTATTTCTCCGCCATTCCAAAGTAAATTGCTTGAGTGCTACCTTTAAAATTCCATCATTCACCTTTGCAATATATAGCTCATGGGACAAAATAGCCTTAAAAACTATCGTAGTATTGAATATGTACTTATGCACTTTATCTTTTATTAAGTTGCTTGTTGTGCGATAACCATGCTTCTGGGGAACGCCATCAACTATTGTTGAATATCATGTGAGTTGCTATGCATGTCCGTCTTGTCTGAAGGATCTATCATTTTAGTGGTTGGAGCATGCAAAATTGTTAGAGAAGAACATTGGGCCGCTAACTAAAGCCATGAATCATGGTTGAAGTTTCAGTTTTGGACATATATCCTCAATCTCATATGAGAATAATAATCATTGCTACATGCTTATGCATTTAAGAGGAGTCCATTATTTGTTGTCCATGTTGTCCCGGTATGGATGTCTAAGTTGAGAATAATCAAAAGCGAGAAATCCAAAATGCGAGCATTCTCCTTAGACCTTTGTACAGGCGGCATGGAGGTACCCCTTTGTGACACTTGGTTGAAACATGGCATGCAAAGATCCGGTAGTCCAAGCTAAGTAGGACGAGGTGCGGACACTATTAGTATACTATGCATGAGGCTTGCAACTTGTAAGATATAATTTACATAACTCATATGCTTTATTACTACCGTTGACAAAATTGTTTCATTTTTTCAAAATAAAAGCTCTAGCACAAATACAGCAATCGATGCTTTCCTCTTGAAGGACCTTTCTTTTACTTTTATTGTTGAGTCAGTTTACCTATCTCCCTCCACCTTAAGAAGCAAACACTTGTGTGAACTGTGCATTGATTCCTACATACTTGCATATTGCACTTGTTATATTACTTTATGTTGACAATATCCATGAGATATACATGTTATAAGTTGAAAGCAACCGCTGAAACTTAATCTTCCTATGTGTTGCTTCAACACCTTTACTTTGATTTATTGCTTTATGAGTTAACTCTTATGCAAGACTTATTGATGCTTGTCTTGAAGTACTATTCATGAAAAGTCTTTGCTTTATGATTCATTGTTTACTCATGTCATTACCTTTGTTTTGATCGCTGCATTCATTACATATGTTTACAAATAGTATGATCAAGATTATGATGGCATGTCACTTCAGAAATTATCTTTGTTATCGTTTTACCTGCTCGGGACGAGCAACTTGGGATGCTGATACGTCTCCAACGTATCGATAATTTCTTATGTTCCATGCTACTTTATTGATGATACCTACATGTTTTATGCACATTATATGTCATATTTATGCATTTTCTGAACTAACCTATTAACAAGATGCCGAAGAGCCAGTTCTGTTGCTTTTGGTTTCAGAAATCCTAGTAAGGAAATATTCTCAATTGGACGAAATCTTCGCCCGGGTCCTATTTTTGCACGGAGCTTCCAAGACCGAAGAGGGAAGGAAGTGGGGCCACGAGGCGCCGTCACCAGGGCGGCGCGGCCCCCCCCGGCCGCGCGACCTATGGTGTGGGGCCCTCGTGTGGCCCCCGCGTTGCCCTTCCGCCTACTTAAAGCCTCCGTCGCAAAACCCCGACCGAGAGCCACGATACGGAAACCTTCCGAGACGCCGCCGCCGCGAATCCCATCTCGGGGATTCAGAGATCGCTCCGCACCCCGCCGGGAGAGGGGATTCATCTCCCGGAGGACTCTTCATCGCCATGATCGCCTCCGAAGCGATGAGTGAGTAGTTCACCCCTGGACCATGGGTCCATAGCAGTAGCTAGATGGTCGTCTTCTCCTCATGTGCTTCATTGTTAGATCTTGTGAGCTGCCTAACATGATCAAGATCATCTATCTAATACTATATGTTGTGTTTGTCGGGATCCGATGGATAGAGAATACTATGTTATGGTGATTATCAATCTATTGTTTACGTGTTGTTTATGATCTTGCATGCTCTCCGTTATTAGTAGAGGCTCTGGCCAAGTTTGTACTCTTAACTCCAAGAGGGAGTATTTATGCTCGATAGTGGGTTCATGCCTTCATTGACACCTGGGACAGTGACAGAAAGTTCTAAGGTTGTGATGTGCTGCCACTAGGGATAAAACATTGATTCTATGTCTAAGGATGTAGTTGTCGATTACATTACGCACCATACTTAATGCAATTGTCTGTTGCTTAGCAACTTAATACTGAATGGGGTTCGGATGATAACTGAAGGTGGACTTTTTAGGCATAGATGCAGTTGGATGGCGGTCTATGTACTTTGTCGTAATGCCCAATTAAATCTCACTATATTTATCATATCATGTATATGCATTGTTATGCCTTTCTCTATTTGTCAATTGCCCGACTGTAATTTGTTCACCCAACATGCTTTTATCTTATGGGAGAGACACCTCTAGTGAACTGTGGACCCCGGTCCTATTCTTTACATAGCATACAATCTACAATTGTGTTTTACCGTTTTCTTGCAAACAATCATCTTCCACTCGATACGTTTAATCCTTTGTTACAGCAAGCCGGTGAGATTGACAACCTCACTGTTTCGTTGGGGCAAAGTACTTTGGTTTTGTTGTGCAGATTCCACGTTGGCGCCGGAATCCCTGTTGTTGCGCCGCATCACATTTCGCCACCATCAACCTTCAACGTGCTTCTTGGCTCCTCCTGGTTCGATTCAACCTTGGTTTCTTTCTGAGGGAAAACTTGCCACTGTGCGCATCATACCTTCCTCTTGGGGTTCCCAACGGACGTGTACATACGCGCATCAATGCACTGTAAGGTTATTTAAATATGAACATTGAATTGTGGAGCTTGTTAACTCTGGCATTGAGGGTTCGTGTAATCCTACGCAATGTGTTCATCATCCAACAAGAGAGTGTAGAGTATGCATTTATCTATTCTGTTATGTGATCAAAGTTGAGAGTGTCCACTAGTGAAAGTCTAATCCCTAGGCCTTGTTCCTAAATATCGCTATCGCTGCTTGTTTACTGTTTTTGAGTTACTACTGCTGTGTTACTACTGCTTGTTTACTTCCCGCAATATTACTACCATCAACCGCACGCCAGCGAGCTATTTTCTGGCGCCGTACTACTTCTCATACTTATTCATACCACCTGTATTTCACTATCTCTTCGCCGAACTAGTGCACCTATTAGGTGTGTTGGGGACACAAGAGACTTCTTGCTTTGTGGTTGCAGGGTTGCATGAGAGGGATATCTTTGACCTCTTCCTCCCCGAGTTCGATAAACCTTGGGTGATCCACTTAAGGGAAACTTGCTGCTGTTCTACAAACCTCTGCTCTTGGAGGCCCAACACTGTCTACAAGAATAGAAGCACCCGTAGACATCAGCTCTCCACAAAGATTTTAGTAAGCATGTAGTATTGCTTCCTCTCATCCTCCATATAGGCGGTTAAACCCGCCTTTCTGACGAGAGTCAAGAAATCATCCAGCAACCCTGCATTGCTCAAAAAGTTATAACATGGAAAAGGTGAAGCATTAGGGGCTCCATTGTCCTCATCGAAGCTTGGTGCAATCACGTCTTCATTATAGGATCGTCTAATCCGAGTGGATGCCCTTGA
Source organism: Lolium multiflorum (assembly GCA_030979885.1). Lineage (NCBI taxonomy): Eukaryota > Viridiplantae > Streptophyta > Magnoliopsida > Poales > Poaceae > Lolium > Lolium multiflorum. Next base: position 44,780,816 of record CM061753.1, on the reverse strand, counting down.
GGGCCTCCCCGTGCTCGTCGTCTCTCCTTCGAACACCTCTCCAAAGTTGTAGTTGTTCATTTTCCTTTTCTAAATTTTTTCAACAATCATTATAAAATTTGATTTCAAGGTATATAATTGAGGAAAACTACTATAGGAACTTGCTAGAGTACTAAACATGCATAAAAACTAGTTTCTACCACTTAGAACAAGCATGCAAGCTCACTAAACATGTTACCTACAGCAGCAAAATATTCAATATATACTCAACCAAACAAAATTCTAATTGGATAATCAAAGGAGTCACATACCGGAGAGTAAATGTGCCAAATTTCAGACAGAAATCTGGGCTGAGCAAAGAGATCGAGAAATCTCGAGTTCTTGAGCAGAAACGCGAGTGAGAGAAAGTGAGTACGAGTTTTTTCGGGAGAGAGAAGAGAGGGGAGGAAGAAGTGAAAAAGTGGGGCAAGGAGGGGCCCACACACCAGGGTGGCGCGCCCTTGCTGGCCGCGCCGGCCTGTGGGGTGCCACCCTGGGGTGCCCCACTGTCATCCCCAGTGTGCTCCCAGGTTCCCCTTCGAAAAATAAGACAACCAGTATAATTTTTGTAAATTTTTTAGAACTTCGAAAAATGCACATTTCTGGGTGTTAATTATAGCGCAGGAAAATGATTTCCAAAATCTTAAACAACTAAAGCATATTGCAAAACAAAAAGTGCTACAGCAAGTAAAACAAGTGGAGGAAGAAAGAAAGAAAGAAAGAAATGTTGTTTAGCTCTCTTATGCATTAAAATATACTTGTTAACAAGGTTGATCAAGTCTTGCTACCAAATAAATTTTATATGACATAAGAAGAAATAAACCTCAAATCAATCATGTTACCTTATATTGAATTGATATAGATCCAATCACAAGAGTTTTATATTCTTCTTTAGGCTCATATATAGGACAATCAATGGATCCCACCTTGATAGTTTTCACATTACAAATTGTATTAACTCCATATACTTTATCAATCCTCTTGGGAAAATAGACAGTATATGTTCCTTGTCATCAACATTGAAAGTAACCTTGCCTTTATTGCAATCAATAACAGCCCCTGCAGTATTAAGAAAGGGTCTTCTAAGAATAATAGACATGTTATCATCTTCAGGCATTTCCAACACAACGAAATCAGTTAATATCAAGCAATGTTGAGTAACTTGAACAGGAACATTTTCACATACACCAACAGAATAGCAGTAGATTTATCAGCCATTTGCAAAGATATATCAGTTGGTATCAACTTATCTAAATCAAGTCTCTTGTAAAGAGAAAAAGGCATCACACTAACTCCTGCTCCCAAATCACATAGAGCAGTTCTAACATAATTATTCTTGATGGAACAAGGAATAGTCGGTATACCTGGGTCTCCCAGCTTCTTTGGAACCTTACCATTGAAGGAGTAATTAGCGAGCATAGTGGAAATCTCCTCATTGGGAATTTTCCTTTTGTTAGAGACAATATCTTTCATATACTTTGAATAAGGAGGCAATTTAATAGCATCAGTCAAAGGGATTTGCAAAAATAAAGGTTTCATCCAATCACAAAATTTATTATAATGTTCCTCCTCCTTTGATTTCAGTTTCTTAGCAGGAAAAGGCATTTGCTTTTGAACCCAAGGTTCTCTTTCATTACCATGTTTCTTTGTAATAAAATCTTCTTTAATGTACTTTTTATTTTTAGCATGCTTTTCAGGTTCTTTTTCAATTTCTTCTTTATCAGGAGTATCATTATTATCATTATCTTCATCATGTTCATTACCACTTTCAGTTTCAGCATCAAAAATAGAAATACTATTAGGATCATTAACAGGTTCAGAGGATTCTACAACAGCTTTATGTTTCTTCTTCTTTTTCTTAGAAGGACTATCAGTTTCTTTAGTTCGTTGAGAATCTTGTTCAATTCTTTTGGGGTGCCCTTCAGGATATAGAGGATCCTGGGTAGAAACACCGCCTCTAGTTGTTACTTCATAAGCATGTTTCTCTTCATGAGTATTTTTTAACAAGTCATTTTGCACTTTAGTAAGTTGATCAATTTGAGTTTGAATCATATTAAAATGTTTAACAAGCATCTTAACATTATTGGAGGTTCTCTCCACAATATCATGCAATTTACCAATAGCTTGAGAATTTTCCATTAGATGATTCTCTACTCTCATATTAAAATTATTTTGCTTAACAATATAATTATCAAATTCATCTAAACATTGATCAGGAGGTTTTGAATAAGGGATATCTCCTCTATCAAAGCGTTGAAGAGAATGTACCTCAATTGTGGATGAAGGGGGAATTATCTTACATAGGTCTTCTATTGGAGGCAAATTCTTCACATCTTCAGATTTAATACCTTTCTCCATAAGAGATTTCTTGGCTTCCCTCATATCTTCATCATTTAATTCAATCATACCCCTCTTCTTCAATATTGGTGTCGGAGTTGGTTCAGGTGTAGACCAATCATCATGATTTTTGCTTATTTTAGCCAATAATTCTTCAGCTTCGTCCGGAGTTCTCTTCCTGAAAACACAATCAGCACAACTATCCAGGTATGCCCTAGACTCAATGGTTAGTCCACTATAAAATATATCAAGTAAATCATGCTTTTCCAAATCATGTCCAGGCCGAGCTCTAATAAGAGAGCAAAACCTTGCCCAAGCTTCAGGCAATTTCTCTCCATCTTCTTGATCAAAACTATAAATTCTCTGCAGAGCCATATGTTGAGCACTAGCGGGAAAGTATTTCCGAAAGAAAACATCAAGCAAACAACTTGGACTATCAATAGAATCAGGAGGCAAATTATTATACCAAATCTTAGCATCATCCTTTAATGAGAATGGGAAAATCTTAGCAACAAAATAAGTACGCATCTTAACATCATCAGAAAACAAGCTACTTAAAGTAGAAAGCTCATTCATGTGCTCTACAGCACTTTCTTTTTCAGTACCACAAAAAGGTGTTTTCTCAACAATAGATATATGAGATAAATCAAGAGAAAAGTCATAATCTTTATCCTTAATGTTTATAGGAGATGTGGCAAATTTAGGATCAGGAGACAGTTTATATCTAACAGCATGTTGTGCAATAAGCTTTTTAAGGTTACTTGTACTAGTAGTAGCATTGCATTTATCAATAAAATCATCATCAAGTTCCACATAATCTTCATCAAGATCATCAATCTCAGGTGAATTAACAGGTGTAACAGTATTTTCATTAGGAGTTTCAGTATTTTCAATTTGTCTAGACCTAGCAATTGTAGCATCTAGAAAAGGACCTAATGAACCAGTATTATCAAGCACAGTAGAAGCATCATCAAAATTATCAGAGGAATTTTCAGATTCAGCAGAAATACCAACACGTGAAGTTTGTGGTGGTGAAACAAGTTGACTTATCACAGATGGTGAATCAAGAGCAGCGGAGGTACTCAGAGTTGTACCTTTTCTTGTAGTGGATGGTAATATGACGACTTTAGCATCGCGAGGTTTACCCATGATGGAGAATTTGCAGCGAACAATATCAATCCAAGTGAACTTGCAAATAAAGCTATGCTCCCCGGCAACGGCGCCAGAAAATAGTCTTGATGACCCACAAGTATAGGGGATCGCAACAGTCTTCGAGGGAAGTATTACCCAATTTATTGATTCGACACAAGGGGAGACAAAGAATACTTGTAAGCCTTAACAATGGAGTTGTCAATTCAGCTGCACCTGCAGACTAGCTCGCAAGAGTTTATCGTAGCAACAGCTTTATAGCAGAGGAATAGTGAAATAACAAGTGAAATAAAGACAGCAGTAGTGATTATAGTAAACAACAGGATTAAAATACTGTAGGCACAGAGACGGATGAACGGGCGTTGCATGGATGAGAGAATTCATGTAACAATCATGGTAGGGCATTTGCAGGTAATAATAAAGCGGTATCCAAGTACTAATCAATCAATAGGCATGTGTTCCATATATAGTCGTACGTGCTCGCAATGAGAAACTTGCACAACATCTTTTGTCCTACCAGCCGGTGGCAGGGGCCTCTAGGGAAACTACTGGAAATTAAGGTACTCCTTTTAATAGAGTACCGGAGCAAAGCATTAACACTCCGTGAACACATGTGATCCTCACATCACCGCCTTCCTCTCCGGTTGTCCCAATTTCTGTCACTTTGGGGCCTCGGGTTCCGGAAAGAACGTGTGTATACAACTTGCAGGTAAGATCATAAAACAATGCATATCATGATGAAACAATAACATGTTCAGATCTGAGATCATGGCACTCGGGCCCTAGTGACAAGCATTAAGCATAACAAGTTGCAACAATATCATAAAAGTAACATCTACGGATACTAGGCACCATGCCCTAACAATCTTGTGACTATTACATGATCAATCTCATCCAATCCCTACCATCCCCTTCAGCCTACAGCGGGGAATTACTCACACATGGATGGGGGAAACATGGTTGGTCGATGGAGAGGCGTCGGTGATGGCGGTGAAGATCCCCTCCAATTCCCCGTCCCGCGGAGTGCCGAACGGAGTTTCGGTCCCGAGGCGGAGTTTCGCGATGGCGGCGGCGTACTGGATGGTCTCCGGAAATATGGTCGAACCCCCTGGCGTTTTTAGGTCGAAAGGCATATGTAGTCCAAAGGAGAGCGTCGGGGGGCCGCCGAGGCGCCCACACAACAAGGCGGCGCGCCCCCCTCGGCCGCGCCGGCCTAGTGTGTGGGGGCCTCGGGCCCCCCCTGGCTCGCCCTTCTGGCTCAATATTCTGGGAAAATAGGACCTTTCGCATAGATTCCGAGGATTTTCCCGAAAGTTGGATTTCGCACAAAACGAGACACCAGAGTAATTCTGCTGAAAACAACGTTAGTCCGTGTTAGTTGCATCCAAAATACACAAATTAGAGGCAAAACAATAGCAAAAGTGTTCGGGAAAGTAGATACGTTTTGGACGTATCACAGCCTTCCCGAGATCAAACCCTATAAGTTCTTTGAAGGTCCTACGCCAAAGAGAGAGACATTCGTCGCCAAACAGAGTAGCCATACATCAGATCCATCTACATCACACCGAAGGAGATCCACCACCATAGTTCATACATTTCATCTCCGATCTCCTCCATAGCCATAGCCATCACCATTGTAATAGAGATCTGCTTTAGAATTAGCAACCATTGTTTCAATTCAAGTATTTACCACAATGATTTATATCTTTGTTATTGATCTTGATATTATGTGTGAGTAGTCCTCACGGGCTACGGGTTGGGGTGAATCCTCGCAGCATTTATGTGCATATAATCTTATAATATGTGTAAGGATTGAATAAGAGTTTTGCAATCTTGTATCCTTGTTTCTTTGCCTCGATTCGATGATCTGCAGGCACCCATGTCAATCGGATCGATCAATCAAAGAGGTGGGATGAGTGGATAACGGCGTGCTACCGCGAAACCTCAGTGACAGAAAAGGGAAAGTAACGGTACATGTTTAGTGATTCATTCGGGATCACGACTCAATCATCTAGCTTAATGCTTTGGTATATTTTCATATGCTTAATAACTGTTGTTACTCGCGGCTGTGGGAACAATGGTTGGACCAAGAGACTCTTGTCACCTCTGGCTTTAGGGGCAAGAGTATTTACGGATGTGGTGCTCACAAATCTCTTATCTCTATTTTATTTGTTACACATTTATGCTTCAATTATATATGTATGCATAGCTGCAGGAGAAACCTTAACCATTGCCTATTTTCCATCATTAAACACAACCCCTTTAAGAGTAAACTAGATAGGTCCGGTAAACATAAAATCCAATTAACTAGCATGTCTTGTAGACGTTCCTTTTACACTATTTTAGCAGTGCTTCCCAAGGTTCAGTTAAACCTAGGTCTACAAGGGAAAAAGCTTATCATGCTACAATCCATAATCTGGATTGAAGGTATCAACCCTTTTTCTGGCGTCGTTGCCGGGGAAGCAATTTCGCTATTCCGGTAAGGTTACTAGAGACCTTGTTAGTCAGTTTTATTTTTGTTTTAAGTTTTTATTTACCGATATTAATTCACCGTTTTATTCTCTATTTGAAAACCCAAAACAATTAGTTACTTGTTCTTTTACAATCATAGAAGAAAATATTAAAAAGATAATCACCATGGCACAAAAGAAGCTTGGAGAATATGCTATCCCTGATGATGATTTTATTCGTGCACCCATAAATCAGCCCACTGTTACGGCGGATAACTATGAAATTGATCCTAACCTTTTGAGTTTGGTTCCGTAGAACCAATTTGGAGGCTCAGCTGCTGAGGACTCAGGAATGTACTTGAATACATTTACTAAAATATGTGACATGATACGCATTAAAGATTTTGACCCCAAGGCGGTAAAATTAAGCTTGTTTCCTTTTTACTGAGAGGAAAAGCAAAAAACTGGTTGCTAGCTTTGCCTAAAGGCACTATTACTTCACGGGATGAATGTACTAATATGTTCATGACTAAGTTTTCTCCACCAGCAATGACTATGCAGTTGCGTTCTAACATTACATGTGTTAGACAAGAAGATCACGAGTCACTAGCGCTTGCATGGGAAAAGGATCAAAGAAGCCACCATGAACTGTCCAAGTCATGGAACGGATAACTGGTTAATTTTACAGTTATTTTATAATGCCCTTAACCCAATACCAAAGTCTGTGCTTGATATTGCAGTTCGAGGAACACTCATGAGCAAACCAGTTGAAAATGACAAGAAGACTTCTAGGTGTATATCGATTAAGTAAAACTCATATTCTCCCCTCAAAAAGAAAAAAGAAAAGTCATATTCTAAAATAGGTTTTTTAGACGCTTATTATAGTCAAATATTCATATGTAAATAAGAATGGCGTGTACATTAGTTTCACTGGATCAAGATATATACAGGGGCTTCGGTGGTGGAGGCACGAGGGAGACAAGGTTTGCCCGGCTCCGGTGATGGAGGGGCGAGGTCGGCGACACACCTTCGGCTCGCACTAGTGTCTAAAATCGTCACAAGGTTGTACAATAACCTACTTGTAATTTTCATTATTTTGAGTGCGGCTTTTTATACTGCTTTTGATTGTCAATAGATCGGTGTAAATTTTACAAAAAAAAAGCACAGATCACGAAAACAAACAAATATCTAGATACGGAAAATCCAATAGTAAGGTCTTTTGTTACTGGATCTAGCACTAGAGACAATGGCATGATTAACTAGTAAGATATTAATGTAATTAACGTTGATACCTGGTGGAGGAAAGTAAATAATGAAGATGACCACCAACTATATAGTTGGCAAAGAGTCTAACAAAGGTTCATCAGTCCTCATTAGACAATTTACGATGCACCATGCATGCTAGGCTTGCCATGCATGTTTGCCAAAGACACGGCGAATAGTACTAGAACATGAGTAGTGTTTTTAATAGACCAGGTTTTTGGTATCCGTTCTTTTTTTACCTTGGTGTCAATGGAGACGTCATTGTTTGCAACAAGTGATCTTTTGTTATTCGTTCGATGCCGAGATCTCCTTTCAAACGTTAACGGTGGTGTTGAAAGACTAAATTTCTGTAGGTATTGGTTTTTCATATCTTGCTTCACCACATTGATTTTGGATTATTATTTCTCATGGCATGGTTGCCGTGAGGAGGATTATCCTTGCAATATTTGATCCAACTACTAGGTCCACGGCATTCGTACTCTAGCTACTCATCAAAGTCGACCAGGATGTTTGATATTTTTCCTAGAATAATGGTGTTGATACTCATGGCACTGATATTTGTTGATTACTTTGTTGGGTGGGTTATGCACATAGCTTTAACATTGGGACTCAAAATTCTGACAGAATTTGTAGGTATTTATAGGTCTACGCTCTGGCATCTATATCATTTTTCTACGACTGAATTCAGTACAAAATTGCGTCTTGTTGGAAGAAGAAAGACTTTGAATGCCTAGAAAATTTCCTCGTTCTTTTTAACTATATTTTGTAATAGATGGAGAAAACTCATTTATCTCCACCATATATTATTGGATACTACAAATATATCATGATTGGACTGATTTTTAGAAAATCATAGTAAGAGGATTATAATATTTGGTACCTTTGAATATTTTGTTTAATTCGTACTTATAGGAATTTCCTGACCGTATAGCTAAGGTTGTTGTACACTATGCGAAAGTTTAAACATCAATGTTTTTTATTCAGTTGGGAGGTCTCGTTGGAGCAAGGTTTTATCCTACGTTAGGAGAGCTTTGATGGTGTTGAGCATGGATCATGGTGTAAGGGTATTTTATCCTTAACCGTTATTTTGGTTAACGATGACACCAGAGCAAAAATGTGAACTAATGTTACCTATAATTGTTTACACGGGTTTCAATTCGCAAGTGATGCATGATGGAATAAGGTGGTTGGAGAACCCCTCCCTATTTTCTATACAAGAAAAGTATTGGTGTTTTGCTTATATTCCTCTCTCTCTCTCTCTCTCTCTCTCTCTCTCTCTCTCTCTCTCTCTCTTTGTGTTTGAGTCAAATAGGAAACACCACACTACTAAGAGTGGTGGTCTCGATGAGCTCGATGGGGGTTGATAACGAAGCCATATATACAACCCACCACCAAATATATCCATCACACAAAGATAGAAGAGTTTGGTTCTAAATGAAAATCCATTTTGAAGATCCCGTGAGAATTGGCGTACCGTCCAGTCTAGCCGGGTTCACCTTCGGAATGACCCGTCCCAACCGGTTGGTGGGTTGAGCCTACCAAAACGCAATATAATGGTGTTCCGTTAAGCTTCCGGCTCTTGGTCCGGTTTCGTCCGGGATATTCGACGCAGACACTGGTTTCGTTCTGGCTTGCCGACTCAGTCGGTTGGCTAGGATCCAAACGGGCATGTGGACCATCCCGGCCGGCTGGTACGTCGGACCGTCGGCCACGCCAACTTCCGGCCAGAATGGCTCGCAGTGATTGATGTGGGCATACCTTATCATGTACTCACTATTACCATACCGAGTATGGGCCAACCGAAGGCCCATGAAGCCCATGACGCAATAAGAAATCGAAGCCCAAATTATGTCGTGCAAAACAAGTACAAACATACACAAGGATAGTTGAACATGTAACCAACCTGGAATCCTAAGACTTGGCCTCCGATATAAGGACAAGAGGGATCGACGGGGAGGACGATTCCACAATACGTGATCTAGAACGCACTATAGCCATTACGACAACCTTGTAACCCTAAACATCATCAATCAAGAGCAGACAAGCAACACGTAGGGTTTTCCCTCCAGGGGCCTGAAGTTGGGCAAATCATGTCATGTGTGTTGTGTTGTTTGCACACCGATGAATCCAACATCGTATCCTCTTCCCTAAAACCCAAATTCATAACTTATGGGCATTACCATGGTACCCCGTGATGGCTGCAAGTGCACAGATCAAGTGTAGCTAGTTTCAGAATAAGAGTATCGAACCACAAAAATATATTGGTACAGGTCTACACTTCCTCGAGCGACGTGCGTCCTCGACTTCTACATATGTGTGTCTAGGGCTAAGGGTTCTATGTCCATCTTCCCCTAACGAGGCAAATTTGTCGCCAGGGAGGCCCTAACCGAGGAAAACTGGCTGCTCAAATGTTTGAGATTAAAGGCTGGTGGACTTTGCGTCTTTCACGGTGTGTAGGTTGTTTTGTTATGCCCCTATTTCTTATGTTGTGCACACATAGACGATATGTTGCAACTGTTCTAGTCTCAAGGTGGTGTTTTCTATTTTGCAAATGTGTTTTTGTGTTGTTGCGAACTCTATTTATGAGTTACGCCGGTTTCCGTGTTGCATATGCCGTGACTATTCCGCCGTGTTGTTCCAATGATTGCATTTTTGTAGTATACCTTGACTTTTACTTTGGCTCCATTTGGGCTGCAACAATTTTCATGTGCCATGGGGACAATGTTTAGACCTCCCAATAAAATGTAATCTTGATGTAATCGCGAAATGCCGATTAAAAGGATCTTGATAATCACATTCAAAAAATTCTAAAACCAATTTCGCAAAAACGGAAGAAGATCAACTGTCCAAAAATAGATAATTACTCCCTACTAACTTTTTTGTCCAATAGCTCCAGCCTAGTACTCCCTCTGGTCCAATTAAACCGACGCGTCGTAGTAAAGCCTGCTAGCATGTTTGAGCTGGTCTCCGCGTAGATTTCCGCGTTAATTAGAAGAGTCCAGAGGTAGTATGTCTCATGGATAGCATATTTGGGTACTTTCTGGGCAACGTTCGGATGGATCACGTCCAGCTGTGAGCGAAATTAAACCTCGGCCCAGATAGATTGGGAAGGCAATAGCTATATTGCGCGCGCCATCCATAGCTTGTCTGTCGCACAGTGGATCTAGAACGCACTATAGCCATTACGACAACCTTGTAACCCTAAACATCATCAATCAAGAGCAGACAAGCAACACGTAGGGTTTTCCCTCCAGGGGCCTGAAGTTGGGCAAATCATGTCATGTGTGTTGTGTTGTTTGCACACCGATGAATCCACCATCGTAACTTCTTCCCTAAAACCCAAATTCATAACTTATGGGCATTACCGTGGTACCCCATGATGGTTGCAAGTGCACCGATCAACTGTAGCTAGTTTCAAAATAAGAGTATCGAACCACAGAGAGATATTGGTACAGGACTTCACTGCCTCGAGCGACGTGTGTCATCGACTTATGCATATGTGTGTCTAGGGCTAACGGTTCTATGTCCATCTTCCTTTGGTGGATCTGTGGTCAATAGATATGCCCCTAATGAGGTGAATTTGTCGTCAGCGAGGCCCTAACCGAGGAAAACTGATTGCTCAACTGTTTGGTATTAAAGGTTGGTGGACTCTGCGGCTTTCACGGTGTGTAGGTTGTTTTGTTATGGCGCTATTTCTTATGTTGTGCACACATAGACGATATGTTGCAACTGTTCTAGTCTCAAGGTGGTGTTTTCTATGTTGCAAATGTGTTTTTGTGTTGCTGTGAACTCTATTTATGAGTTGGCCGATTTCCGTCTTGCATATGCCGTGACTGTTCCGCCATGTTGTTCCAAGATTGCATGTTTGTAGTATACATTGACTTTTATTTTGGCTTCATTTGGGCTACAACAATTTTCATGTGCCATGGGGACAATGTTTAGACCTCCCCTTAAAACGTAATCTTGATGCAATCACGAAATGCCAATTAAAAGGATCTTGATAATCACATTTAAAAAATTCTAAAAACAATTTCGCAGAAATGGAAGAAGATCAACTGTCCAAAAATAAATAATTACTCCCTACCAACCTTTTGTCCCATAGCTCCAGCCTAGTACTCCCTCCGGTCCAATTAAATGGACGCGCCGTAGTAAAGGTTGCTAGCATGTTTGAGCTGGTTTCCGCGTCGATTTCCGTGTTGATTAAAAGAGTCCAGAGGTAGTATATCCCATGGATCGCAAATTTGGGTACTTTCTGGGCAACGTTCGGATGGATCACGTCCAGCTGTGAGCGAAATTAAACCTCGGCCCAGATAGATTGGGAAGGCTATATTGCGCGCGCCATCCTGAGCTTATCTGTCGCACAGTGGAAAATCCAGACAGATTTTTTTTTTGGAAGGAAAACATGAAACGGTTCGAGCACGGTATAAATAGAGACGTCATCCTCCTCGGCCCTGGCAGGGATTTCTTCTCGAAGAAGATCTCTCTTTCTGCCTTCCACGGCCGTTCGCCGCGAATCAGCCGCGTGCCATGCACCTCTCCGTCACCGCCGACCAATCCGAGAGCCGCCGCCTCGGCCTCCAAACCCTGGTATCCGGCGATGTCGACGCCCGGGGCAACCGCTACGTGGCAACGCGCACCATAGTCGCCTCGCGCCGCGCGGTCTGCCTCGGCGGCGAGCGCGATCCGGAGCCCTTTTCCGGGGAGGAGGAGGAGGAGGAAGGCGGAGGCGGAGATGTGGAGGAGGGCGGGTGCTGGGTGATGTACGGGTGGCGGCGCCGCCTCCGTCGCCTGCCGCCGCTGATCCCGTCGCTGCGTCGGGCGGGGAGCTCTCCGTGGGCGCTGACGCGGAAGCACACCGCCGACGGGCGGGTCGTGATCACGCGGGAGCCCGCCCCACAACGGGGCCGCGTCGTCGCCAGGCGCCTCGACGGCCGCCTCATCCTCGACCTCGTCGACAGCAGCCCCATGCCCCCGCCGCCACGGCAGCAGCTGCGTCCCTCGACGTCGATCGCGCAGGAAACCGACGTACCCGCCGGCGAAGCCGCGGAGGAAAAGAAGACGGCCATCTGCGCCGACATTGCGAGGGCTCGCGGCCGTGATGTGCCAGCCGCCGTGCGGGCAGCGTTGTCGTCCCCGGTGGGTTCGGCTTCGGCTTCGCCTGTCCCGGCGGTGGCGTGCTTCGAGGCCGTGATCCGCATGTCCCCGCTGCGCAAGATGCCTGTCAGCCTGCCCAGCATGGTGCATTGATTGAGATGACAACAGCCCCAAATCCGATGCGGAAAATTTTGCAGTCATAGGAGAATTTGTTTGGCCATGCGGCGATCGAAGAAGAAGAAATTTCGAAACAATTTATTTTATCTATCGTAGGTGAGAAAGAGATTCATATCGAGAGAGAGAACCAGTTGTTTTTTGAGTGTCTCGAGAGAAAAAAGATTATCCTGATTAGATACTCTTTGTCATTCTGGATTAATTATATGATAAAAGTTAGGGTTCTGTTGTTACTATTCGCCGCATATTGGAGAGATTGATATAGCGTATAGTGTTTCATTTACTATTCGCCGCGTCTCGCCAAACATGCATGGTGCATCGTGCACTGTCTCATGAGGACTAATGAACCTTTGCCAACTATATAATTGGTGATCCTCTTCCTGTCAAAAAAAAAATTTGGTGATCCTCTTCATTATTTTACTTTCCTGCACCAGGTATCAACGTTAATTACATTAATATCTTACTAGTTAATCACGTCATTGTCTCTAGTGCTGGATCCAGTAACAAAAGACCTTAGTATTAGATTTTCCATATCTGCATATTTGTTTGTTTTCGCGATATATGCATTTTTTTGCTGCGAAATTTACACCAATCTATTAATAATTATCAATATCAATATGACAAGTCGCCCTCAAAGTAATAAAAATTACAAGTAGGTTATTGTACCACCTAGCGACGACAATAGACACTAGTGTGACCTCACCCCTCCATCACCAGAGCCGGGCAAACCTTGTCGTCCTGGCCCTCCACCAACGAAGCCCCTCATATATCTTGATCCAATGAAATTATGTTTGAGCCGTTCTTATTCATACGAATATTTGACTATAATAAGTGTCTAAAAAAGATCTATATTAGAATATGAGTTTTCTTCTCTTTTTTTAAGGGGAGAATATGAGTTTTTCTTAACCGATATACACCTATATGACTTTATGCATGAGGGTCGTAGGCTTTTCGTTTTGACAAGATGAATGGTAGTAGGCTTTTGTGGGTTGGACTTGGACCAATCTAGGAAGATATTCAGGAACATATCATGTGAAAATGGATAGATTCTGCAAATCTGAAAATCGTGATCAGAACCGTTGGATCATGCACCGAGGGTTAGATTTTGCACCACCATCCCACCTTCATATGTATTGCAAAAGACCCCTTGAATCATCTCATCTTCTCATTCTCTCTTCCTCCCCTAGCAACCTACAGTTCTCTCTCCCCTCTAAAAAAATGCTAGCTCGAGTTACGTTGGTATCACCTACACCTAGCAGGCTAGCACCTCCCGATGTGGTTGTTGCCGCATTCGTTGTTGTTGTATCCATCCTCCATAGAGACCAACATCTTTCATGGAAAGGAGGTCTATTTCGCTGCACTTTTTTTTTCTAGATTTTGGATGTGAATCTTGCTCTTGGAGAAAAAGTCCATCTCAACGAAAACGTAGAGTTTTCTTGTTTCTCGAATGCAATTAATTCTAGTTTTCTTGTTTCTAGAATGCGATTAATTTCCGTGATCTTGCTGAAGTTCTTAGCTTCATGGGACTGTACATGCAAGTTCCATTGTTCCAGATTCAGTCCGATACAAGATTAGATTTTGTGTGTGTTCTTTTGGTGATGAACCTTGAGATGTTGCAATAGTGAACCGAAGCTCAACTATGTCATGGTTGTTCTCCAAACTGAAACTGCCAAAAGAAAGCGTGATTTTTTTCCTTCAAGATTCATGGTGCATGCATTAGTTGTTGTCCACAACACAATTCCAGCGATAACTGAACATATGTAGGCGCTAATTTTGCGAAATATACATTTACTCTAAACCTATGGTGGTGGGAGGTGGTGCAATCTCTGTCCGTTGGTACACAATCTAGTGGGTCAAATCTGAAAATTTCATATTTTCAGGAAGTAGCTCATTTTCACGTGATACGTCCACAAGAAGATATTCCTTGGAGTGAAACTTACAACTAAGATGGAACACCACCATGTTCTGAAAGAAAAGATATCGACTAGCGACTAAGCTGGATCACCACCACGGTTCCCTCAAAAAAGAAAAAGACAAAGGATCAGCACGAGATGCATGGATTTGTAGAAAGGAAAAAAAAAGGATCGGATGTAGTTCGGGGTATTGAACCCGACGTGAATCGAACACGCAACCTTCTGATCTGGAGTCAGACGCGCTACCATTGCGCCACGGATCCGATATGGTGACTGTTTAGTTTGAGCTTATTCATTGGTAAATAACTTGATGGCCACAAACGGTGCTTGTCGTAGGCCTCCATGGACCATGGGCCCCCAGCCGGTGCGTGCCCCTCTGTCCAAATACGGCCCACGGCAAATAATATATCATACGCTTCGTCCTACCCAGTGCAGTAGACGCAGGCAACCACGGGGCGGAAGATTCTATTCGCAGCAGTAGTTGCACGTTCCACGAGGTCGATGCGGTGGCCGCCGGCCGGTGCCGGAGCAGGGAGGACCCCACATCACATGGAGCCATGGAGGAAAAGAGCTAGAGGGCAGCAGCATTCTCCTCCAGGGGTACAGTTTGGCCACGTTTAACCAACAGACAGACATCCATATCCATCCATCGAGGATGATCTGGAACGGAACGGACGTGCCTCTCAGATTCAGCTCCAGCGCTTCTCGGAAAACAAAATTGAGCTCGGGCTCCAGCTTTGGCATTCAGCTCGACATCGACCGTTCGAATGAATCTTGTAGGCAATCGATCAGATGCGTGCGTCCGTGCAAGCAATGTCCAATGTCTGAATCCAAGATGTTACTTACTGCTCATCGGCCGCATCAGCCAGTTCGATCAAGTACCCGTCAGAGTTTGGTGCTTAATTCGTCACTGACTGTGACGCAATATCTTTTGCTGACTCGTTTCCTAGCTGTATCATCAGAATTGTAGAACAAGCCTCACTAGGTGTTAAGAAACGATAGCTTGGATGCCACCGTGTTTCCGCTTATATGTTTCACACGATTCTTAAAACAGCGTACACTCCGTAGGAGGAGACACGCTCGATTCTGGCAAGCCAAGCTCTTCTAGCGCTCGTGGGGGAAATTTACGCTAGCTTGTGCGAGCGAGAGATGGTGGGAGCTCGCGCGCGTCCGGGAAAATCATGCGGGAGGAATTCGCTCACCTCCCGCCGATACTCACCCCCTATTTACACCGCCGAGTCTCACCAGATAAACCCCCGCCATCATTTGCTCTCTTTCGAGCTCTCCGACCAAGGCAACTTCTCACCGACAAGCATGTAAGCGACTCCATCTTCTCCGGACGGTGTAGCCCTGCCGCGGGAGGCCATCTTCCTTGTACATCATGGTTCGACTTCATTTGCCTTGTCCGACTGTCAGATCCATGTGAGTAGCTTAGATATATTTTTCCAGGCTTGTTTGCTTAGATCTCGTGGTTGTTAGTTTATTCTAGAGTAGTTTCTTGATGTAGCAGTCGGGTAAAGGTAGATCTATTTCTTTTGCATGTGTTTGTCGCCAAGTATGATCTTCATTGTTGTGTAAGCCACATATAAGTGCGATAGTTGGTACGAACATTGCTTCTAAAATATGTATGTGCTCTCGTTGTATCAGCTTCAGACTTATACATGCTAGCTGGCAAAGAAGATTGTTACTAGTGTTCTTGCCTGCATGATGTTTGATGCGCTCTATGTTGTAATAGCTTGATACTATTCTTTCCTTCAAGTTGTTTGATGTGTGCTACGTTCTAAGATCATGTTACTGTTCTTGCCTGCTAGGTGTTTGATGTGTGCTATGTTCTAAGAATTTGTTAGTTGCGAGCTTATCATTTTCTTAGTAATATGGTGCTTTCCTTTGTGCTCTAGGACAAGTAAAACTCGCAAGATCTCTCGGCGTAGTCGGTGCTGCAGGTGGAGGCCGTCGTGCCGCTTCGGTACAGGCCAGTGCCTGATAAGTACTGCCCGGTGACGAAGAAAAACATCAAGACATGGCCACCTGCTCTGTCCACGTTTGTTCTAAATAGGGTGTGCGACCTCATCAAGAAATGGGTTATAGTGGTCCTTGGATTCAAAGTGAAGTACATCAAGGATGTTGCTGACTCCCTTCTCAAGTACTCTGGCCGTGTAGTTGCCCTGAAGCAGATCTACAACCATCTTACGCACTGGAGAGCATGGTGGGTTCATGTTTGCAGGGTCAAAAGGCTTGAGGAGGTTTGATGGGTGGAAGAAACAACATCAATCATGATGGACGATGATGCCTACTTTGCGCACATCATGGTTCGATCAATGCTCCTATTTTTGCTTCTGTGCACTCAATCATAAGCTATGAAATGTCAATTAACTAACTATCTTCTTGTTTGCAGACTCACCCGAATGACGGTGATCTTCTCAACAAGCCCATAGCAAACTTTGCTCATATGAAGACGATCTACGTCGGGTATGTTCCACAAGCACCCATCTCTCCCACGCGATCCACCGTGCTCTTTGCCACCTCATGGAGCACAAGGCACATGCCACCAGGTATCTTGCGATGAGCCAAAAGTACAGAATGTCCTGATTTAATGCCTTCTTGAAGAAGTATTACCTTTGAGGAGCCCAAGAATTTGGGTTCTTATTGTGGTACTAGTTCTGGTGGTGATGACGGTGATGAACATCCTGATGATGATGTATATTTTGGAAGTAGCTAGGTTTGATGAACACTGATGACACGTCTGTATATTTTGGTGGTACCTAGGTATGACGAGGAGGTGGGTACTAACCCCTCATTTAATGAACTTGTGTTGCATCACGAGCAGTTGTTCATGGACTCGTAGTGCAACAATTTAATCCACTGCTAGAACTATGTTTATGTTGATGTTTATGTGCTATATATCAACCTGACTAAAATGCTCATATGCCGAATGATACGTCTCCAACGTATCGATAATTTCTTATGTTCCATGCTACTTTATTGATGATACCTACATGTTTTATGCACATTATATGTCATATTTATGCATTTTCTGGAACTAACCTATTAACAAGATGCCGAAGAGCCATTTGCTGCTGTTTTTGGTTTCGTAAATCCTAGTAAGGAAATATTCTCGGAATTGGACGAAACTTTCGCCCAGGGTCCTATTTTTGCACGAAGCTTCCAAGACCGAAGAGATAACGAAGTGGGGCCACGAGGCAGCCAGAGCTAGGGCGGCGCGGCCCGGCCCGCCGCGGCCCTACCCCCCGGGCACCTCGTGTGGCCCCCGCGTTGACCTTCCGCCTACTTAAAGCCTCCGTCGCGAAACCCCCAAGACCGAGAGCCACGATACGGAAAACCAGACGCGCCGCCGCGAATCCCATCTCTGGGGATTCAGAGATCGCCTCCGCACCGAGAGGGGATTCATCTCCCGGAGGACTCTACACCGCCATGGTCGCTCCTCGAGTGATGAGTGAGTAGTTCACCCCTGGACCATGGGTCCATAGTAGCTAGATGGTCGTCTTCTCTTGTTGTGCTTCATTGTTGGATCTTGTGAGCTGCCTAACATGATCAAGATCATCTATCTGTAATACTATATGTTGTGTTTGTCGGGATCCGATGGATAGAGAGTACTATGATTATGGTGATTATCAATCTATTGTTTATGTGTTGTTTATGATCTTGCATGCTCTCCGTTATTAGTAGAGGCTCTGGCCAAGTTTGTACTTTTAACTCCAAGAGGGAGTATTTATGCTCGATAGTGGGTTCATGCCTCCATTGAACTGGGACAGTGAAAGTTCTAAGGTTGTGGATGTGCTGTTGCCCTAGGGATAAAACATTGATTCTATGTCTAAGGATGTAGTTGTCGATTACATTACGCACCATACTTAATGCAATTGTCTTTGCTTTGCAACTTAATACTGAATGGGGTTCGGATGATAACTCGAAGGTGGACTTTTTAGGCATAGATGCATTGGATGGCGGTCTATGTACTTTGTCGTAATGCCCAATTAAATCTCACTATATTTATCATATCATGTATATGCATTGTTATGCCTTTCTCTATTTGTCAATTGCCCGACTGTAATTTGTTCACCCAACATGCTTTTATCTTATGGGAGAGACACCTCTAGTGAACTGTGGACCCCGGTCCTATTCTTTACATAGCATACAATCTACTGCAATTGTGTTTACTATTTTCTTTGCAAACATCTTCCACTCGATACGTTTAATCCTTTGTTACAGCAAGTGAGATTGACAACCTCACTGCTTCGTTGGGGCAAAGTACTTTGGTTTTGTTGTGCAATTCCACGGCGCCGGAATCCCGTTGTTGCGCCGCATCACATTTCGCCACCATCAACCTTCAACGTGCTTCTTGGCTCCTACTGGTTCGATTAAACCTTGGTTTCTTTCTGAGGGAAAACTTGCTACGTGCGCATCATACCTTCCTCTTGGGGTTCCCAACGAACGTGTGAGTTACACGCCATCAAGCTCTTTTTCTGGCGCCGTTGCCGGAGATCAAGACACGCTGCAAGGGGAGTCTCCACTTCTCAATCTCTTTACTTTGTTTTTGTCTTGCTTTATTTTATTTACTACTTTGTTTGCTGCACTAAATCAAAATACAAAAAAATTAGTTGCTAGTTTTACTTTATTTACTGTCTTGCTCACTATATCGAAAACACAAAAAAATTAGTTACTTGCATTTACTTTATCTAGTTTGTTTTATTTACCGTTGCTAAAATGAATACCCCTGAAAATACTAAGTTGTGTGACTTCACAAATGCAAATAATAATGATTTCCTATGCACACCTATTGCTCCACCTGCTACTACAGCAGAATTCTTTGAAATTAAACCTGCTTTACTGAATTTGGTTATGAGAGATCAATTTTCTGGTGTTAGTTCTGATGATGTGCTGCCCATCTCAATAATTTTGTTGAACTTTGTGAAATGCAAAAGTATAAGGATGTAGATGGTGATATTATTAAATTGAAAGTGTTTCCTTTCTCATTAAGAGGAAGAGCTAAAGATTGGTTGTTATCTTTGCCTAAGAATAGTATTGATTCATGGACTAAATGCAAGGATGCTTTTATTGGTAGATATTATCCTCCCGCTAAAATTATATCTTTGAGAAGTAGCATAATGAATTTTAAACAATTAGATTCTGAACATGTTGCTCAAGCATGGGAGAGAATGAAAACTTTGGTAAAGAATTGCCCAACCCATGGATGACTACTTGGATGATCATCCAAACCTTTTATGCAGGACTAAATTTTTCTTCGAATTTATTGGATTCAGCTGGAGGTACCTTTATGTCTATCACATTGGGGCGGCTACAAAACTTCTTGATGATATGATGATAAATTACTCTGAATGGCACACGGAAAGAGCTCCACAAGGTAAGAAGGTAAATTCTGAAGAAACCTCTTCCTTGAGTGATAAGATTGATGTGATTATGTCTATGCTTGTGAATGGTAGATCTAATGTTGATCCAAATAATGTTCCTTTAGCTTCATTGGTTGCTCAAGAAGAAAATGTTGATGTGAATTTCATTAAAAATAATAATTTCAACAACAATGCTTATATGAACAACTCTGGTAATAACTATAGGCCATATCCTGCTAGTGGTAATGATTATGGTAATACTTATGGTAGATATGAGGAAAGGATGCTAGAAATTGAAAGATCCACTAAAAACTTTATGCAATCACAATATGAGCAAAATCAATTGTTTACTAAAACTATGAATGAACAATCTACCTTGTTGAAAAATATAGGAAATCAACTTGAAAATTTGAATAGGGAGATTTCTGGTCTGCAAACTAAAATTTCAAATGCTGAAACCCGAATCTCATACATGTCTGCATCACAATCTTCTTTAATTAATAAAATGGCTGCTAAACCTGATGATATTGATAATAAGATTACTACTACAGCAAATGCCATCCAAGTTAGAATTAATGAGAATATAAGATTAATGGCTGAATTGCGTGCTAGGTGGGATAGAGAAGAAAATGAAAAACTAGCTAAAGAGAATAATGTAGCTAAAGTTTGGACTATCACCACCATTAGTAATGATAATGATTCACATGCTATCAATGGTAAAATAATTGGTGTTGGCAATGTTTCTACTCCTAGTGCAAAGCGTACAAAACTGCCTGAAATTGCTAAAACTGCTGAAACTGCTTGTGATAAAACTGCTGAAATTTTTTCCAACCTTGGGAACAATGATCCCATTGTTGTAGCTCATAATGATTTAGATTTTGATGATTGTCACATCTCTGAAGTTATAAAGTTCTTACAAAAACTTGCTAAAAGTCCTAATGCTAGTGCTATAAATTTAGCCTTTACAAAACATATTACAAATGCTCTCATAAAAGCTAGAGAAGAGAAACTAAAACTTGAAACTTCTATTTCTAGAAAGTTAGAAGATGGTTGGGAGCCCATCATTAAAATGAAATTCAATGACTTTGAATGTAATGCTTTATGTGATCTTGGTGCAAGTATTTCTGTTATGCCTAAAAATATTTATGATATGCTTGACTTGCCACCATTGAAGAATTGTTATTTGGATGTTAATCTTGCCGATAATGTTAAAAAGAAACCTTTGGGGAGGATTGATAATGTGCATATTACGGTTAACAATAACCTTGTCCCCGTTGATTTTGTTGTCTTGAATATCGAATGCAATGCATCTTGTCCTATTGTGTTGGGAAGACCTTTTCTTCGAACCGTTATTGCTATGAGGGAAGGTAATATTAAATATCAATTTCCTCTCAAGAAAGGTATGGAACACTTCCCTAGAAAGAGAATGAAGTTGCCTTTTGATTCTATTATTAGAACAAGCTATGATGTTGATGCTTCTACTCTTGATGTTACTTGATTTACACTTTCTGCGCCTAGCTGAAAGGCGTTAAAGAAAAGCGCTTATGGGAGACAACCCATGTTTTTACCTACAGCAATTTTTTGTTTTATTGAGTCTTGGAAGTTGTTTACTACTGTAGCAACCTCTCCTTATCATGTTTTTGTACCAAGTAAAGTTTCTATGTCAAAGTTGATGTTATATTTGGGATCGCTGCGCAGAAACAGCATTGCTGTCTGTCACGAATCTGGGCACAGTTCTCTGTAGAAAATTCGAAAAAATCTGCCAATTTACGAGCGTGATCCTCAGATATGTACGCAACTTTCATTAGTTTTGAGTTTTTCCATTTGAGCAAGTCTGGTGCCAGCTTTAAATTCGTCTTTACGGACTGTTCGTTTTTGACAGATTCTGCCTTTTATTTCGCATTGCCTCTTTTGCTATGTTGGATTTATTTTTTTGATCCATTAATGTCCAGTAGCATTATGCAATGTCCAGAAGTGAAAATAATGATTGTATCACCTCTGAATGAGTGAATTATTAATTGTGCACTAACCCTCTAATGAGTTTGCTTGAAGTTTGGTGTGAAGGAAGTTTTCAAGGGTCAAGAGAGGAGAATGATATACTATGATCAAGAGGAGTGAAAGCTCTAAGCTTGGGGATGCCCCCGTGGTTCACCCCTGCATATTTTAAGAAGACTCAAGCGTCTAAGCTTGGGGATGCCCAAGGCATCCCCTTCTTCATCGACAACATCATCAGGTTCCTCCCCTGAAACTATATTTTTATTCAGCCACATCTTGTGTTCTTTACTTGGAGCGTCGGTTTGTTTTTGTTTTTGTTTTTGTTTGAATAAAATGGATCCTAGCATTCACTTTGTGGGAGAGAGACACGCTGCATATGGACACATGTGTCCTTAGGCTTTACTCATAATGTTCAAGGCGAAGTTTCTCTTCGTTAAATTGTTATATGGTTGGAATTGGAAAATGCTACATGTAGTAATTCTAAAATGTCTTGGATAATGTGATACTTGGCAATTGTTGTGCTCATGTTTAAGCTCTTGCATCATATGCTTTGCACCCATTAATGAAGAAATACATAGAGCTTGCTAAAATCTGATTTGCATATTTGGTCTCTCTAAGGTCTAGATAATATCTAGTATTGAGTTTTGAACAAAAAGGAAGACGGTGTAGAGTCTTATAATGTTTAGAATATGTCTTTTATGTAAGTTTTGCTGCACCTGTTCATCCTTGAGTTTGCTTCAAATAACCTTGCTAGCCTAAACCTTGTATCGAGAGGGAATACTTCTCATGCATCCAAAATCCTTGAGCCAACTACTATGCCATTTGTGTCCACCATACCTACCTACTACATGGTATTTCTCCGCCATTCCAAAGTAAATTGCTTGAGTGCTACCTTTAAAATTCCATCATTCACCTTTGCAATATATAGCTCATGGGACAAAATAGCCTTAAAAACTATCGTAGTATTGAATATGTACTTATGCACTTTATATTTTATTAAGTTGCTTGTTGTGCGATAACCATGCTTCTGGGGAACGCCATCAACTATTGTTGAATATCATGTGAGTTGCTATGCATGTCCGTCTTGTCTGAAGGATCTATCATTTTAGTGGTTGGAGCATGCAAAATTGTTAGAGAAGAACATTGGGCCGCTAACTAAAGCCATGAATCATGGTGGAAGTTTCAGTTTTGGACATATATCCTCAATCTCATATGAGAATAATAATCATTGCTACATGCTTATGCATTTAAGAGGAGTCCATTATCTGTTGTCCATGTTGTCCCGGTATGGATGTCTAAGTTGAGAATAATCAAAAGCGAGAAATCCAAAATGCGAGCATTCTCCTTAGACCTTTGTACAGGCGGCATGGAGGTACCCCTTTGTGACACTTGGTTGAAACATGACATGCAAAGATCCGGTAGTCCAAACTAAGTAGGACGAGGTGCGGCACTATTAGTATACTATGCATGAGGCTTGCAACTTGTAAGATATAATTTACATAACTCATATGCTTTATTACTACCGTTGACAAAATTGTTTCATGTTTTCAAAATAAAAGCTCTAGCACAAATACAGCAATCGATGATTTCCTCTTTGAAGGACCTTTCTTTTAGTTTTATTGTTGAGTCAATTTACCTATCTCCCTCCACCTTAAGAAGCAAACACTTGTGTGAACTGTGCATTGATTCCTACATACTTGCATATTGCACTTGTTATATTACTTTATGTTGACAATATCCATGAGATATACATGTTATAAGTTGAAAGCAACCGCTGAAACTTAATCTTCCTATGTGTTGCTTCAACACCTTTACTTTGATTTATTGCTTTATGAGTTAACTCTTATGCAAGACTTATTGATGCTTGTCTTGAAGTACTATTCATGAAAAGTCTTTGCTATATGATTCACTAGTTTACTCATGTCATTACTTTTGTTTTGATCGCTGCATTCATTACATATGTTTACAAATAGTATGATCAAGATTATGATGGCATGTCACTTCAGAAATTATCTTTGTTATCGTTTTACCTGCTCGGGACGAGCAGAACTAAGCTTGGGGATGCTGATACGTCTCCAACGTATCGATAATTTCTTATGTTCCATGCTACTTTATTGATGATACCTACATGTTTTATGCACATTATATGTCATATTTATGCATTTTCTGGAACTAACCTATTAACAAGATGCCGAAGAGATGTTTTCTGCTGTTTTTGGTTTCAGAAATCCTAGTAAGGAAATATTCTCGAATTGGACGAAACTTTCGCCCAGGGTCCTATTTTTGCACGAAGCTTCCGGAAGACCGAAGAGATAACGAAGTGGGGCCACGAGGCAGCCAGGAGCTAGGCGGCGCGGCCCAGGCCCCGGCCGCGCGGCCCACCCCCCGGGCACCTCGTGTGGCCCCCGCGTTGACCTTCCGCCTACTTAAAGCCTCCGTCGCGAAACCCCAAGTACCGAGAGCCACGATACGGAAAACCTTCCGAGACGCCGCCGCGAATCCCATCTCGGGATTCAGGAGATCGCCACCCTGCCGAGAGGGGATTCATCTCCCGGAGGACTCTACACCGCCATGGTCGCCTCCGAGTGATGAGTGAGTAGTTCACCCCTGGACCATGGGTCCATAGCAGTAGCTAGATGGTCGTCTTCTCCTTGTTGTGCTTCATTGTTGGATCTTGTGAGCTGCCTAACATGATCAAGATCATCTATCTGTAATACTATATGTTGTGTTTGTCGGATCCGATGGATAGAGAGTACTATGATTATGGTGATTATCAATCTATTGTTTATGTGTCGTTTATGATCTTGCATGCTCTCCATTATTAGTAGAGGCTCTGGCCAAGTTTGTACTTTTAACTCCAAGAGGGAGTATTTATGCTCGATAGTGGGTTCATGCCTCCATTGAATCTGGGACAGTGACAGAAAGTTCTAAGGTTGTGGATGTGCTGTTGCCACTAGGGATAAAACATTGATTCTATGTCTAAGGATGTAGTTGTCGATTACATTACGCACCATACTTAATGCAATTGTCTGTTGCTTTGCAACTTAATACTGAATGGGGTTCGGATGATAACCTGAAGGTGGACTTTTTAGGCATAGATGCGGTTGGATGGCGGTCTATGTACTTTGTCGTAATGCCCAATTAAATCTCACTATATTTATCATATCATGTATATGCATTGTTATGCCTTTCTCTATTTGTCAATTGCCCGACTGTAATTTGTTCACCCAACATGCTTTTATCTTATGGGAGAGACACCTCTAGTGAACTGTGGACCCGGTCCTATTCTTTACATAGCATACAATCTGCAATTTGTTTTCCTTTGCAAACATCTTCCACTCGATACGTTTAATCCTTTGTTACAGCAAGCCGTGAGATTGACAACCTCACTGCTTCGTTGGGGCAAAGTACTTTGGTTTTGTTGTGCAGATTCCACGTTGGCGCCGGAATCCCTGTTGTTGCGCCGCATCACATTTCGCCACCATCAACCTTCAACGTGCTTCTTGGCTCCTACTGGTTCGATTAAACCTTGGTTTCTTTCTGAGGGAAAACTTGCTACTGTGCGCATCATACCTTCCTCTTGGGGTTCCCAACGAACGTGTGAGTTACACGCCATCACCGAACACCTTTTGTGCAGTGTTGATAGCTTTGGTAAGCTCACCACCAAGTGGACGTGGTAACCATATGCGGGAAACGGGTCGTAACCAAACATAGGCCCACAACGCGAAACACAAAAAGGGCCAAACCAAACGACGGTCTGGGCTTCGCTAGGATGCTCAACACTACTTGTTGGCAACCAATCTACTTGCACAACATGATGTTTAGGTCGCATGACCTCCTATATCTTTCACGGAGCCAAGTTCCCCAAATGCACCAAAAATCTACTAGCAACCAAAATGACCCCAAGTATCAAATGCACAAGGGTTAGATTGCATGACTTGCTGAATGTTGTGGAAACTTGTAAGATTATTTTAATTTTAGTGAAAGGAAAGAGTGATCGGGTTTATCATGAAACCTTGCTCGAAAACCTTACAACAACCAAGCAAGAAAAAGGCTGCCCCCGCAGGAATCCACTAGCCTAAAACACCCCTGCACCACCAAATTTACGCAATCAACAACCAACGACCAACAAGAGCCATGAAAGGTGAGAAGAATCTCCTCTACAATCGTCCCTAAGTAGGAAACAATGTTGTCAACGCCACTGACCTCCTAGGGCAAAGTGAAAAACTTAAAGAGCCTCACAACATCACGCCACCGAACGCCGACCGAGGTTTAGGGCTGAAATCATTTTCGGATTTTGTCAATTTCTGGTACGCAGGATAAAGGAGAACATAAATTAATTAAAACGTGCAAGACCAAGGGGTAGTCAAGTGTGGGTATTTATTAAAATAAAAACTGGGGTTAGGGCTGAAAAAATGGACATGCCTCTACGTTAGGGCATCTCCAACCGGGCGACCCATCCTGTTGTGGGTATACTTCATGGGTGTACCATCGACAGTGCCTAGATCCGGCAAGCCCGGGTGGCCCACAGATGGTGATGAGGCATGTGGCCCATCGGGCGGCCCAGTTGCTGTTGATCATGAAGGAAGAAGTCCAGCCCAGGATCAGCAGGCGGATCCGTACCAACCTTAGGAGTAACCCGGATCCATGGAGGCCCATGAGGAATCCGGATCCAGTACGACATGTACGGAAGGCGGATCCGTGACGTGCACGACAAGATGTTGTACCGTAGTTAGGCTATATGTAATCCGGCTAGGACTCTCCATGTAAACCCTAGATCCGTGCGCCTTTATAAGCCGGATCCCGGGAGCCCTAGAGGCACAACCACAACTCATTGTAACAACGCGAAAGCGCCCAGATAATTCCAGAAAGCAGTAGGCCCTGTCATCGTGCGTGTTCCGGCTGGGTAACTCGCGTACCACCGTCCCGTGTGCACTCCGCCCTATGGCCCCTACTTCTTCCCCCTCGTGAGGATCCCTCCTCCGAGGTACCGTCGAAAACGACAGTTGGCGCCCACCGTGGGGCCGAGGCGTTTGGAGGCCGGAACAGGAGGGCTCCGCCATGGGAAGCTACGACGACTCGATCGCGTGGGCGTGTACTCTACGCCGGAATTTTCCGATCGTCCCCCGGACAATTTTGGATTCCGGCTAGGTCAAACCCCGTCAAGCTCTCCATCGTCCCAATCGGCGGCATCCACATCTTCATCGGGGAAACCGTCGATTCCGACGGAAACCCACTAAGTAACGCGACGCGACCGCCGCCGAGCAGGACGCGTCGCGAAGTTCCGATCGAGACGCAGGAGCCTCCTAAGGAAGATTCCGCCTTAGATCTGAAAAATTTTAAACCCACCCAATCCGCCCCGAGCAGGAAATAACGGTGGAAGACCAATGTGATCCGCCTGGGTCTCCCGGTGTTAGAGAAGCAAAGGTGTCACTTCGTACACTTCATAGCCCATACCGCAGAGCCGCCCCTCAAGAGGACGGAGCTGGTCCCGTGCAGGTTGAGGCGCCGGAAACGCTGCTCCGGATCAGCAAGAGGCTGTCGGAGAAAGCGGATCTCCGGTAGAAGAGTCGATTCTGGGAAACTTAAGCCCAATTTCCGG
Organism: Lolium multiflorum; assembly: GCA_030979885.1. Classification (NCBI taxonomy): domain Eukaryota; kingdom Viridiplantae; phylum Streptophyta; class Magnoliopsida; order Poales; family Poaceae; genus Lolium; species Lolium multiflorum. Next base: position 44,753,455 of record CM061753.1, on the reverse strand, counting down.
AGATACTCAATCCATGGACACTGAAGAGTTCGATCGTAAGGTGAAGGAATATGGATACGGTGCCCAGCCTGAAGTCGATTCCGCCCAGCCAAAGCAGGTCCTGGCGACCATTGCGGCGCTGGGAGAACACGGATCAGAAGCAGCAGACACCCAATCTGACCCCCAGCCATCTCGTAGGGGATCCCCGATGTCGCGGAGCGACCTCGCAGGGACCCTACCCCGGAGGACCACCTGTCAACTGAAGACATGATCGCACAAGCAGCCATGGATGCGGCTTATCCCTTGGATGTTCTTAACACACCCATCACTCCCGACGACGTTGAAGCTTTAGAAGCTAAAAGACTGGAGCTACTGGCCACAGCCAAAAAGATCAAGAACACTGCAGCCGCCATACTGGAGGAACGGAAAGACGCAGAAATTTTTGTGTCAGGTTACATCCAGCGTGAGAAGGAAGTGGACGAAGGATTGGTAAAGGTCAAGGAACTCCGAAAGCATTGGGAGGACAAGATCGTTGAAGCTCATCATGAGGTCGAAAAGCTCCGGCGTGACATGATAACTCCCCGCAGGATCACCTTCGCAACTCCAACGGGGCAGCAACCGCTTGCCACCCCGAAGGACAACATGACGAAAGCCGCGGAACTCCTGAAAAAGAAGGATGAGGAGATTGACATCGACTTCGTCCGAAAGCTCGTTGCTTCAGCAGTGCAGCAACAAAGCAAGGCAGATACTTCGCGCAGGTTGGCATCCAACCCGGATATTTGCGTATCCACCGCGCAGAAGGACGCCCCAGGAGATCAACACCGTGATGATGAATCGCGCACCGGTTCCACGGAACGCCGGAGAGAAGCAAGAGAGCACCCAAACCCGATCCCGGTTCCTTCGGATTCAACTCCGAGAGACCCAGCAAGGGGTAAGGGCCCAATGTACACTGGCAGAGACAAATACCGTGTTCCATCACCACCACCCCGAGCTTCGCGTCCTCCGCTACCCCCTCGACGCCGCAGTCCTGCCGGAATTCCCAGGCCCCATGGGCCAGGCGGAATCAGCATTCGCGACGCGATGCCGGCTCCTAGAGACAGGAACAGGGAGCGTACGCTGGAGCAACTCGCGGAACCAAAACCGCGAGCAGAGCCTCGTCGGAGTCAAGAACACGACCTTGAGCCTCGCAGAAGTCAAGGACGCGACCCGGAGCCCAGGAGGAGCCGGAATGAGGAGCGCGACCCGGAACCTCGCCGGAGCAGGAACGACCAGGGCAGCCAGCGCCACGACGAAGGCAGCCACAGGAGCCGGAGCCAGCACCGGGAGGACCGGGGAGAGTATGAAGGCGGAAGCAGGAGGTCGGATCGGCCCCCTCGCAGATCTCCCTCACCACCACCTAGCGGTGGCGACGGAGGTGGAGGCGGAGGTGGCGGCCGGAGATCTCGCTCTCGCTCAAAATCCCCCCGACACGGCTCGCGCGACGCACGGGAACGCCTCAACGAATACAGAACCGACTACATCGGACCAAAGTGCTTTGGCAGGATGATTCGAGAGGAACCAAAGCCAAGGAGCTCCCTCAAGCTACCCGGAAACTTGAAGCATTATGATGGCACCGAAAGGCCGGATACCTGGATTGAGGACTACTACAATGCCCTTTGGGAGGAACCCCTAATATCGCCTGCCGCATGCTCCAGTTGTATCTTGTAGGGCCAGCCCGGATCTGGCTCAGCGACCTCGAGAAGAACACCATCTTTTGTTGGTTTGACCTGAAAACAGCTTTCGAGAAACATTTTAGGGGCACCTACAAAAGACCTGCCACGGCAAGCGACTTGCAAGCCTGTATCCAGAAGAAGGGAGAATCCTCAAGAAACTTCCTTACACGGTGGTTGGCGTGCAGGAACGAGTGCGAAAACGTCGATCACACCACTGCCATGTACGCCTTCATCGGCGGACTGCAAAGAGGAGGACTGCTGCGGCACAAGCTCACTTGTTTAGCTAATGCAAATAAGTTAACTTTGGATGAGATGATCTCCATTGCCAGCGACCACACTGCCGCCGATGACGACGCAGGCGGTGATATCGCGGCCACAGCAATCCCCTTACACCAACAAAAGAAGAATCGTGATAACGGCAATAACAGCGGCCACAAACGCAAAAATCCTGATGACCAGAAGAGCGGCGGATCCGACTTGGTCGCCGTGGCGTTTCAACGCGGAGGTTCAGGAGGCGGAAGAGGACGCGGCCGTGGTGGCGGAGCTGGCAGGGGTCAGCCGCAGGGCTCTGAGGCTACAGCTGGCGGATCCCGCGCCCCGCAAACCTACGAAGAGTATAGGGACATGCCCTGCCTGGCCCACTTGGATCCGGTTACAGGGAAGTCCACACACACCAATCGCAACTGCAAGTGGGTCAACGATCTAAAGAACGACCCGGAGGCAGGATACAAGCGAGCCCGGAAGCACCGCCCTCGCGGCAAAGGAGGCAAGGGCAAGAACAAGGACAAGGATGAGGATAGTTCCGAGGCAATGGAAGAGGATGATAACTCGCCGGACCCCAAGTCAGGGACCGCAGGTAAATCCAACCCATTTGACAAAAAGAGCGTGGGGGCTTACCACACTTTCCTCGGAACCCCAACAGTACGTGCCACCAAGTCTGCTGCTGGATCCTGAACGCCATAGTTCCGGCCGTGCCGCAGTACGTCAGGTGGTCGGAAATCCCGTGCACATTTGACAGAGAGGATCACCCCGTCATTGTGCCAAAGGAGTGCTACGCCTTGGTTGTAAGTCCCCGCATAGACGGGTATGATTTCTCCAAGTGCCTCATGGATGGTGGAGCCAGCTTGAACATCATGTACCTGGAGACTCTGGAGCGGATGAACCTCACCAAGGAACAGCTCAAACACAGCACGACTGAGTTTCATGGCGTGGTTCCGGGTAAGAAGGCAAATTCCCTCGGCAGCATCACACTTCCCGTGGCCTTTGGCGATGTTCACAATTTCCGCGAAGAAAGGATCACATTTGAAGTTGTGCCCTTCAAGAGCTCCTATCACGTAATCTTCGGCAGGCCCACCTACCACAAGTTTCACGCAAGGGCGTGCTACATCTACAACAAACTCAAGATTCCGGGTCCTAAAGGTATGATTACCATATCCGGAGACTACAAAAAGGCTCATGAGTGCGAGTTGGGCGAAGCCGCCTTCGCAGAGTCTGTGATATCCGGAGAGGAGCTGAAAGGCTACAGAGCCGCGGTGGATCCGACTGAGATGCAGACCACCAAGAAGCAAATCTCAGAAGACAAGGCGTCCTTCAAGGCCGCGATAGAGACCAAAAAAGTCAGCTTCAAGGAAGGCGACGATAGCAAGCAAGTCTCAATCGGAGCCAATATGGACCCCAAATAGGAAAGCGCGCTCGTCGAGTTCCTCCGCGCTAACATGGATATCTTCGCATGGCAACCTTCTGACATGTCCGGAGTACCTAGGGAACTCGCCGAGCACTACCTCAATATAAATCCGGGGGCTAAACCGGTGAAGCAAGCTATGCGACGCTTTGGAGATAAGAAGCGCCGCGCCATAGGAATGGAATTAGCTAAGTTACTAGAGGCAGGTTTTGTAGTAGAAGTTATCCACACTGATTGGGTCGCAAATCCCGTCCTTGTACCCAAAAAGAACACCGTAATACTAAGAATGTGCATCGATTACTCTGGCTTGAACAAACATTGCCCGAAGGATCCGTTTCCCCGCGCATTGACCAAGTCATTGATTCGACGGCAGGGGCGGAACTTCTGTGTTTTCTTGATGCGTATTCCGGTTATCACAGATCCGGATGAAGGAGTCCGACCAAAAGGCGACCTCGTTCATCACCCCGTTTGGCACTTACTGCTATGTTACTATGCCCTTTGGCTTGAAAAATGCAGGTGCCACCTACCAACGTACGATGCAGCGGTGCTTGAAGGACCAGATCGGGGAACGTACACGCTTACGTCGACGACATCGCAGTCATGACTCGGAAAGGATCCGACTTGATTAGCGACCTCACGGAAACCTTTGAGAACCTCCATCGGTACAAGATGATGTTGAATCCGCTGAAGTGCGTCTTTGGCGTGCCAGCAGGAAAACTCCTTGGCTTCATTGTCTCTAACAGGGGCATTGAAGTGAACCCGGAGAAAATCAAGGCAATTTTGTGCATAAAGAGGCCAACTTGTCTCAAAGATGTGCAACGGCTTACTGGCTGCGTCGCAGCAATCAGCAGGTTCGTTAGCCGTCTTGGCGAGAAGGCACTTCCCCTGTACAAGCTGTTGAAGAAAACAGACAAGTTTGTCTGGGACGAGGCAGCAGATGCAGCACTACAAGGGTTGAAGGAGATACTTACCTCCCCACCTATCCTAGCAGCTCCAGGAGAGTCAGAGCCTATGCTCCTTTACCTGGCAGCCACCAACAGGGTCATCAGCCTCGTTATCGTGGTGGAAAGACAGGAAGAAGGTCACGAATATGGAGTCCAAAGGCCAGTTTACTATATTAGTGAAGTCCTCACGGAATCCAAACAGCGCTACCCCCACTTTCAGAAGTTAGCCTACGGAGTATTCCTGGGCAGCAGGAAGCTGAGACACTACTTCCAACATCCAGTAACGTGAGCAAAGCTCCGCTGTCAACAATTCTCAACAATGTGACGCAACAGGACGCACAGCAAAATGGGGCATTGAATTATCCGCCTTCGACATCACCTATAAAGCCAGGACCGCGGTCAAATCCCAGGTTTTGGCAGATTTCGTCGCAGATTGGACAGAGGCTGTCACACCCCAACTTTTGCAACCATGTTTAGTTGTCCTGAGTGCAAAAATTAGGGGGAACAAAAACTTTTTCTATAAACTAATTAGATGAATTGCCTTGATCTGTTTGTTATAATGAATTGCTTTGACCTGTTGGTAGATGTATTGTCTTGTTTTGCTTGTTGAGTTTTGTCTTGAACTAACCCAAAGAACAACACCTCTAGTGGTCAAACAAACAACTCACCAAAATAAAACACATATGTGACTTAGGAAAACTTGTTTTCCTTCTTACTACATCAAACCCTTCTCCTTATGGCAACAGGGTGTGCCTTCTCAAAATTCCTCTTTGTGGTATAATCTAGCTCAAACCATCCTTGATTCAAAACTTGGGATCATCTACCCATTTCTACATCCTTCTCTGTACCCTATCCAATGTTTAACCTCAAGATCACTTCCTTCACTTTTACCTCTTGTTTCCATTCAAGTTTAATCTTCACAAAACCAAGAGTGGGAATGATGGGTACATTTTGTAGCCACCATCTACTCTTGAGAACACTCCTCCCTAAATAAGCTAGCTTTCTTTCTCAGAAACTCTATTATTTTTCCTTCTCTAGTTTTGATCACAAAACTACTTCTAGTTTTATTAAAACTCTTCAAATGGTTTCTTCAAATAACAAGAGGGAATTGTGGATGGTATTTTATCATCTCATTTCCTTCTACCCAAAATACCTGTTTATAAAAGTATTTGATTTTATTCTTTCTCTTAATGCATGGTTATGGTGCATGTGCCATCCTTGCACCCTTTTTTGATAACACATGGGAAAAATCTATTTGGCATTATTATGCAACTAGACCTATTTTGTTCTAAATATCTTTGGCTCTCTTTCAAAAAGATTTCAAAGAAAAGTCCAATATGAACCCTACCATATGATTGATCAACTCTCAATATGGGAAATAACCTTTTCTTTCAAAGTAAAATTTGAATACCACCTTGTGTTCATCTACCACAACCCATTCCTCTATGGCATACCACCATCACCACCACCACCTTCCTCTCACATTGACTTTCTTTGTCAACCTTGTTACAAGCTTGCCATGCTTATTATCCTCACCACTCTTTCTTATGAGGACTTGGCTCAAGAGATGAGCCGGCCACACCCATGCAATATTGCATGTGGTCAAATCATCACTCTCTCTTTTTCATCTTGTGTGGAGTTGTTCAAGTCTAAAATCTTATGGAGGCCATCTCCAAGATGGCATGCACATGAAACCTTGTACATCACCATCACCATCACCATCATCTTCTTGGCACAAAGCCATCATGCAACAAATACCATCATGGTATATTTTACCATCACAATCTTCCTCCATCTCTATATCTCTCACATTGTTCATTTTTGTTGGCAAGAATGGAGCCGGCCAAATGGTGTATGCATGGCAATTTCGGCCAGCCATGCCTCTCCATTTTTCTTCCTCTACAAGACTTGCCTCCCACCTAACCCAATCACTAAATGGGCAGCCACCCACCTTAGCCAATCAAAAAAGGAGGCAGCCACCATCCTCCCTCTATTTAAAGAGCTTGGCCGGCCACCTCCTCTCCTTTGCCTCATTTCTTTTCACTCCCTACTCTTTCCTCCACTCCCTCACACTCTTCTCCTCCACTTCCCCACGAAAATGGTGCTCCCCTTGCTCCCATGGCCGGCCATGGCCATGGCAAGCCACCAAGATGAAGCTTCCCTCCTCCCTCAAGCTCCTCCTCACCATGAGAGCCTCCCTCTCCTTCTTCTCCCCAACCCTAGATGGTTTTCCCTCCTCTTCTTCTTCCTCCCTTGCTAAGATTGGATCTTGATGCAGGTGCATGTTGGTCCAAGCATGGAGAAGTTTGAGCTATCCTCAGATCTGAAGTTCTTGAGCAAAGTTCGTCCAAATCCCTGCAGTAATTTCTGCTATCTTCCTGTTTCAGATTCTGTACGATTTTGTAAAATCCGCCAAAACTCGTGTGCAGGGCCAAATCGAGTGATTCAAAGTTCCGCGGATAGGTATTGAAAAGATCTACAACTTGGCGTTGGTTTCATCCTCAAATTCGTTACAGATTTTCCACGGTAAATAAAGTTCTGTAAACATGCAGATTCACTGTTTGTTAAATAAGTTCCGTTTTACAAAACCTTTTTGAGAAAACTCAACTTTGGATGAAAGCCCTCTTCAATACCTTCATTTTGGCCATGGTTTCACTTCGATTGACCTCCTGAAACTGAAATGGTTCACAGATCAAGATCTGGTCAGATCTGACTTTGTCGAATTAAATCAGGAGCTTGGGGACGACTTTTTGAATGAAACCAATTGGGTAAGAACCAGCTTTTCAATACCTTCCAGATGCAACTGACCTCATATTTTTATGATTTACGTACGAGTTGTGGTGAATTAAACTTGTTCTGGGTGTTCTGCAGACATGGCTGTTAGCTTTTAAATCCCCAAAAATCCATTTTTGAACCTAATTGAGTGATTCCAATTCTGTAGGACTACTGATTGTTTTCTTAATCTTCTCAAACAAGTTTCAAACATTTATCTGTTTTGTAACTCCAGAGGTAAAGCAAATGGTATAGACATGCAGTAATCTTGTCAATCCATTTGTGAGAGTTTCAGAAACAATTTGAACCCAAATCCAATTGTGTGTGCATCTCTGGTTAAATATCTTTCAAATGCCAGTGGTCTCATATTTTTAGGATTTTTCTATGATTTATGGCTTACAGATCTTGTTTTCTGTACAGTCAGATTCAAAGAAATTCCTAAAATTGTAGGTTTAATATTTTGGGGTGATTCCAATTGGGTTAGTCTTGTATTAGTACTGGCCATCTAGGAAAAATAGTATTAGTCTATGTTCATGCATATTTGTTACTGTTAGTAATGTATATGTGTGACATGCATTGTTGAAGCAAAACTTTTCGGTTTATTTAGAACCCTTGACCAACTCTTTTTATTAGAAATGGGCAACCTTTGTTTTATGATTGCAAAACAAAACCTCTGAAATTTAACATTAGCTCTTTTGTTTTGCTTAAGTTTTCAAATGGTGGGGCATATCATTTGCTTCCTATTCTTGTGTAGTGTTTTGTAAGCTTTATAAGATAGGGAGAATGATTGCCCGCTCTTCCAAAAATGTTTCAAATTATAATGTAAATGTTTTTGATGCCAAACTAACGCACTTGTCATATTTATGATGTTATCTACCAGGGGATAATTGGTTTATACCATGGTGATACCGAGAGAGGCAATTGCTAAGTTATGATACTCTCATACCTTTACTAGGTAAATAAAATGGGTTCTCTTTTAGTTGCTTTGTAGTATCTATAAGTTCTTTGTATGTTAGCCCGTAGTAAGGTGGTTAGCTATTGCTTGTTTATTGTTGAATGTTGCATGCTTGTTATGATTGGTGCAATGTGATTGATTGTGTTCCTTTTATATTTTCCGACGATAGATGCGAACGATTCCGGAGAAGAAGAAGAAGTGGTTCGGACAAGGATTTTATTTATATTGACGGGATTCTTATATTGATGAAGTTGAAGAAGTCTAGGGACAAATAAGCCAAGGCAAGCCATCTTTTGATCTCTGATTTGGTGTCTAGTTGGACGTCATTTGTTGATATCCAAAGCACCTTGATTCTATGTGTGTTGATCTCTCTTTTATTGTCATCTATGTATGGTTGCTAGTGGGGTACTCCCTAGTGGTGATACTCCACTACTATCTTTGTTTTTTGGGATGCATGGAATTATGGCCATGCCATTCCACTTGGTTAGCTTGTATGCTCACTTGAGCATGCATCTTCTCGGGATAATAACTTACACCACACTCACCTTTTTTTTAAGTATAGAGGTATCAATGTCATGATCTTGGTATATTCTCAACTTGAGAGGAATATGCCTTTGTACCCTATGGGAAAGTATGTTGGATAGTGATACTCCACTATCTAAGTTGTATAATTAGCATCACAAATCTGAAAGTATATTCCTTCTTGTGTTGTCATAATACATGCTTACCTTAAGCAAGTATGATCCACTCCATTACCCCTTTTTACACCATCTATGGCGTGATGACTCTCATCTCGGCCGTAGTGAAATAGTTGTTCAACTCATGAAACTTTAGGTTGGGAACCCCTTGGAAAAATACCTTGTTGAAAAGAATCTTTGGAAAACCTTGGGTGAGTTGGACTTACCTAAGTGTGTGTTTATGAAAGAAAAGGATCTTGGCAAAGATGGTTGGAAAGAGAATCTTGTTTTATGAAAACATTGGCGTCTAAGTATTCACCCGTGACAATTAACCCGCGCAACCACAGCTACTCCAACGTGGGCACGGAGCTTAGCTTGACGTTTGTTCTTCTTAGCATGAGGCACCGCACAATTATACAAGGGTACGGTTACCCCCGAGTCCGGGTTGTCATGGTTGGGACAATAGTATAACGGGAGGCCTTTGGGGCTGACCCGTCCGGAAGACACTATGGGTCTCCTGGCTTGGCGGTGGAGCCACGCTCAAAGGGAGGTGAGCTGCCACGGTGCCGGGGAGGTACATACTCCATAGGGTAGGACCTCTTGCTAAGTCGAATGGGCGAAAGGCTATGTTCGGGTATCCGTCGTGGCATATGTTGTTATGCGGGGATGATGCCCACACGATAGGTATCCGGATAGAGGTGGGGAAAGTGTGCAAACTCTGCAGAGTAAAATCTATTCGAATAGCCGCGTCCGCGGTCATGGACGGTTGGAATGGCTGTTGCTTAGCCTGATGAGTTTTGGTTTACAAAATGGTTTGGCAAATGAAAGGAAAGAACTTGTTTTGAAGTACCGGAAGGGTACGGGAAAGGTTGTGTCGACCATATGGAGATGGTCGGGAAGGACAAATAAATTGGGTTACCCCATCCTAGTGTTTTATGTTGTGGAAATCTTTTGAAGTATCTTCTTCAACAAAGATATATAGATGTCATAGGGTATCTTTTGAAGTATCTTCTTTAACAAAGATATAGAGATGTCATAGAAATTTCTCATCACCCTCTTAGTGTCCCCTTCAACTGTGATGTGGGATGTTATAACCACAAGAGAAACTGATTCTCTTTCACATGCTATATCTACCAGAGAAACTATTCTTCCTCTCTTATCTTCTTTAGTTAGAATTGTTATCACCTTCTTGATGGTTTGCGAGTACAATTCAAATGTACTCACGACTTTGTCCCTGGCTATTTACTTGGCCAGACCTGGAGGACTTCGACAGATGAAGAAGGAGTTGGCGACGTCTATGCGAGCTAGGAAAGTCTTCCCAGTCAGTTGCCTGTAGGGTTAAGGCAGATGACTTGGGCTCTACGCTGCTGAAGTGATTCTGCTAGTTTGATGTTTAGATTAGGCCCTTCGAGGCTATCTTGTAAGGATGGGTCATGTGACCTTATTGTAATTTTCTTATTTCGTTTTGTAAAGGATGATGTAATTTGATATCGGTTATGTGTTCACGGCACACTGATCATGGGAACGTGAACTGTATACATAACAGGGTATTTCGAACAGCTAGTCCGGGGTCCCCACAGAGCTGGTATCAGAGCCATCCTGACTGTAGGAGACCTTAGTTAGCATGGACGTTTGTTGGGAAACAAATACTTGGGAAAAACTATTTACGAAACAAATTCTTTCTTTAGTCGGAAGCATAGCTTCTACTCCTCCTATTTCTTCGAAACTTCTAAATTCTTATCTCTCCGCTTTATAAAAAAGGGTTTGAAAATTCTTACTCTATTATCTCATCCACTTCAAACCTACATATTGGACGATGTCCCAACTCAGCCGGAGACTCAAACTCACAGATGGATAAATCCCTCAGGAAGACTCATATGTCTCCAACAACAGCTATTGAAGCTTGGAGGCCGACTTAGCGCGCACATAAAGGGATAAGTAGATCATGTCTTTGGTTGTCACCAAAGTCTGTCAAGGAGCTGACCTTGTTCCTCCATGGACTTGCACCTTTTCGCAGTCGTCTGGGATCAAGTCCTCAGTTCTTGACTAGTAATTTTTAGGCCAGACACGAGAAGATCTCAAACCTTGGGAGTACCTCAACAGCTACCCCTCTGAAGACCTCACGTCCCTAGGATGTTGAGACCAGAAGTTCTACGCAGTTTTCGCCTCCACTTCAACATCGACGACTCAACACCAGGCTGCTTCGCCACCAACTGCTACCAGGATCCAAGTTGAAGCCAATGTCGGCAAGATGAAGACGTCGGCATATGTGACCAGCCCAAACCTATAGGATGGATAGGACAAACTCAATCGCTTTGATTGAGCTACCCCCGCGTATTAGTCATCCATGGGTACTTGTGTTACCATGTCTGGTTTGATGATTGCTTGTAGTTCCCTAAGTGCGTTGTCTTGAGTGTTTTTATTTGTTTGTTGTGTGTTTGATTGTCTTGGTCTTTAGGTCCGAAAAACACTCTTGGTGTGACAAACCAGCGTAGGAAGCCCCTCTAAGACGTTTTCACAGTCATCTACCTCGCCGATAAAATGCTTACTGCTAGTTAATTGGATAAGTTAACGAAAGGCACTAACTCTAACCCGTTAGAAGTTGTTTTCTTTCAACAGTCGGAAAAACTAACCCAGACCCCTATCTTCGATAACTACTTTCAAGATCAGCTGAAGCATCTCTACTAATCCGAGAAGACAGAAGCCCCTACCTTCAAGAGTGACTGCACCTCTGCAAGAAGACATACTAACTTTGTCTAACCTTGGAGTATAATCGCGCTAACTTCGAGGATAACTTTTTGAGACTACCCTCTAACACACCGTCTAACAAGCTGAGAGGGCAATAGCGTCCAAGCCAAGCTACATCACATGGTTCATCTGGTCCTCATCAAGTGAAGCTCCTGAAGATACCTCAAGACTCAAGATTAGGTGTAGTTTACCCGCTCACTTCTTAACTGGTATAAGTCAGCATCGACCCTCAAGCTGAAGATTGTCTCCGATGACCTTTGATGATGCTTCATTTGGACAACAACCAGGCGCTTCTTCGACTTACTAACTTACCGCGCGTTATATGGATTAGTAAACACCGTGAGTGCCTCTTGAAGCTATGGACTACACATCACCCTCTGAAGATGTTCTACTCAAGACGAGAGATATCACTTCCTCGAAGCACCGACAAGACCCGTGCTAGAAGCTCTGAGTCTCTAGAACCCCCGTTGAACAATCTTAAGGGTGGAAGACTTCGTCTTCCACTAAAATTTTAAGCTAACTCTAAAAAGTTTTCGACTCTGTTAGGGCACCGTTGGATTGCACTACCTCCCCTAGAATCATGAACCCCGCTAGGATCCTTAAGAAAACTACAGATCCAACACCTGCTGGGAGTAGTCAACCTCTTCACGAAGCTTGCTCTCGGCCAGAATCTACCGTGTCTCTCAGAAGCTGAAGTTGCAACCCTCTCAACAACGGCACATCTACAGAAGAATGGAGTCTAACTTTAGTTAAACTTTGAAAACCCCTCTAGTCCTACGCTTTGTAATCTCGGGACGAGATTATTTTAAGGGTGGAAGATCTGTCACACCCCAACTTTTGCAACCATGTTTAGTTGTCCTGAGTGCAAAAATTAGGGGGAACAAAAACTTTTTCTATAAACTAATTAGATGAATTGCCTTGATCTGTTTGTTATAATGAATTGCTTTGACCTGTTGGTAGATGTATTGTCTTGTTTTGCTTGTTGAGTTTTGTCTTGAACTAACCCAAAGAACAACACCTCTAGTGGTCAAACAAACAACTCACCAAAATAAAACACATATGTGACTTAGGAAAACTTGTTTTCCTTCTTACTACATCAAACCCTTCTCCTTATGGCAACAGAGGTGTGCCTTCTCAAAATTCCTCTTTGTGGTATAATCTAGCTCAAACCATCCTTGATTCAAAACTTGGGATCATCTACCCATTTCTACATCCTTCTCTGTACCCTATCCAATGTTTAACCTCAAGATCACTTCCTTCACTTTTACCTCTTGTTTCCATTCAAGTTTAATCTTAAAAAAACCAAGAGTGGGAATGATGGGTACATTTTGTAGCCACCATCTACTCTTGAGAACACTCCTCCCTAAATAAGCTAGCTTTCTTTCTCAGAAACTCTATTATTTTTCCTTCTCTAGTTTTGATCACAAAACTACTTCTAGTTTTATTAAAACTCTTCAAATGGTTTTCTCAAATAACAAGAGGGAATTGTGGATGGTATTTTATCATCTCATTTCCTTCTACCCAAAATACCTGTTTATAAAAGTATTTGATTTTATTCTTTCTCTTAATGCATGGTTATGGTGCATGTGCCATCCTTGCACCCTTTTTTGATAACACATGGGAAAAATCTATTTGGCATTATTATGCAACTAGACCTATTTTGTTCTAAATATCTTTGGCTCTCTTTCAAAAAGATTTCAAAGAAAAGTCCAATATGAACCCTACCATATGATTGATCAACTCTCAATATGGGAAATAACCTTTTCTTTCAAAGTAAAATTTGAATACCACCTTGTGTTCATCTACCACAACCCATTCCTCTATGGCATACCACCATCACCACCACCACCTTCCTCTCACATTGAATTTTTTTGTCAACCTTGTTACAAGCTTGCCATGCTTATTATCCTCACCACTCTTTCATATGAGGACTTGGCTCAAGAGATGAGCCGGCCACACCCATGCAATATTGCATGTGGTCAAATCATCACTCTCTCTTTTTCATCTTGTGTTGAGTTGTTCAAGTCTAAAATCTCGTGGAAGCCATCTCCAAGATGGCATGCACATGAAACCTTGTACATCACCATCACCATCACCATCATCTTCTTGGCACAAAGCCATCATGCAACAAATACCATCATGGTATATTTTACCATCACAATCTTCCTCCATCTCTATATCTCTCACATTGTTCATTTTTGTTGGCAAGAATGGAGCCGGCCAAATGGTGTATGCATGGCAATTTCGGCCAGCCATGCCTCTCCATTTTTCTTCCTCTACAAGACTTGCCTCCCACCTAACCCAATCACTAAATGGGCAGCCACCCACCTTAGCCAATCAAAAAAGGAGGCAGCCACCATCCTCCCTCTATTTAAATGACTTGGCCGGCCACCTCCTCTCCTTTGCCTCATTTCTTTTCACTCCCTACTCTTTCCTCCACTCCCTCACACTCTTCTCCTCCACTTCCCCACGAAAATGGTGCTCCCCTTGCTCCCATGGCCGGCCATGGCCATGGCAAGCCACCAAGATGAAGCTTCCCTCCTCCCTCAAGCTCCTCCTCACCATGAGAGCCTCCCTCTCCTTCTTCTCCCCAACCCTAGATGGTTTTCCCTCCTCTTCTTCTTCCTCCCTTGCTAAGATTGGATCTTGATGCAGGTGCATGTTGGTCCAAGCATGGAGAAGTTTGAGCTATCCTCAGATCTGAAGTTCTTGAGCAAAGTTCGTCCAAATCCTGCAGTAATTTCTGCTATCTTCTTTTCAGATTCTGTACGATTTTGTAAAATCCGCCAAAACTCGTGTGCAGGGCCAAATCGAGTGATTCAAAGTTCCGCGGATAGGTATTGAAAAGATCTACAACTTGACGTTGGTTTCATCCTCAAATTCTTTACAGATTTTCCACGGTAAATAAAGTTCTGTAAACATGCAGATTTACTGTTTGTTAAATAAGTTCCGTTTTACAAAACCTTTTTGAGAAAACTCAACTTTGGATGAAAGCCCTCTTCAATACCTTCATTTTGGCCATGGTTTCACTTCGATTGACCTCCTGAAACTGAAATCACAGATCAAGATCTGGTCAGATCTGACTTTGTCGAATTAAATCAGGAGCTTGGGGACGACTTTTTGAATGAAACCAATTGGGTAAGAACCAGCTTTTCAATACCTTCCAGATGCAACTGACCTCATATTTTTATGATTTACGTACGAGTTGGTGAATTAAACTTGTTCTGGTGTTCTGCAGACATGGCTGTTAGCTTTTAAATCCCCAAAAATCCATTTTTGAACCTAATTGAGTGATTCCAATTCTGTAGGACTACTGATTGTTTTCTTAATCTTCTCAAACAAGTTTCAAACATTTATCTGTTTTGTAACTCCAGAGGTAAAGCAAATGGTATAGACATGCAGTAATCTTGTCAATCCATTTGTGAGAGTTTCAGAAACAATTTGAACCCAAATCCAATTGTGTGTGCATCTCTGGTTAAATATCTTTCAAATGCCAGTGGTCTCATATTTTTAGGATTTTTCTATGATTTATGGCTTACAGATCTTGTTTTCTGTACAGTCAGATTCAAAGAAATTCCTAAAATTCTAGGTTTAATATTTTGGGGTGATTCAAATTGGGTTAGTCTTGTATTAGTACTGGCCATCTAGGAAAAATAGTATTAGTCTATGTTCATGCATATTTGTTACTGTTAGTAATGTATATGTGTGACATGCATTGTTGAAGCAAAACTTTTCGGTTTATTTAGAACCCTTGACCAACTCTTTTTATTAGAAATGGGCAACCTTTGTTTTATGATTGCAAAACAAAACCTCTGAAATTTAACATTAGCTCTTTTGTTTTGCTTAAGTTTTCAAATGGTGGGGCATATCATTTGCTTCCTATTCTTGTGTAGTGTTTTGTAAGCTTTATAAGATAGGGAGAATGATTGCCCGCTCTTCCAAAAATGTTTCAAATTATAATGTAAATGTTTTTGATGCCAAACTAACGCACTTGTCATATTTATGATGTTATCTACCAGGGGATAATTGGTTTATACCATGGTGATACCGAGAGAGGCAATTGCTAAGTTATGATACTCTCATACCTTTACTAGGTAAATAAAATGGGTTCTCTTTTAGTTGCTTTGTAGTATCTATAAGTTCTTTGTATGTTAGCCCGTAGTAAGGTGGTTAGCTATTGCTTGTTTATTGTTGAATGTTGCATGCTTGTTATGATTGGTGCAATGTGATTGATTGTGTTCCTTTTATATTTTTCGATGATAGATGCGAACGATTCCGGAGAAGAAGAAGAAATGGTTCGGACAAGGATTTTATTTATATTGACGGGATTCTTATATTGATGAAGTTGAAGAAGTCTAGGGACAAATAAGCCAAGGCAAGCCATCTTTTGATCTCTGATTTGGTGTCTAGTTGGACGTCATTTGTTGATATCCAAAGCACCTTGATTCTATGTGTGTTGATCTCTCTTTTATTGTCATCTATGTATGGTTGCTAGTGGGGTACTCCCTAGTGGTGATACTCCACTACTATCTTTGTTTTTTGGGATGCATGGAATTATGGCCATGCCATTCCACTTGGTTAGCTTGTATGCTCACTTGAGCATGCATCTTCTCGGGATAATAACTTACACCACACTCACCTTTTTTTTAAGTATAGAGGTATCAATGTCATGATCTTGGTATATTCTCAACTTGAGAGGAATATGCCTTTGTACCCTATGGGAAAGTATGTTGGATAGTGATACTCCACTATCTAAGTTGTATAATTAGCATCACAAATCTGAAAGTATATTCCTTCTTGTGTTGTCATAATACATGCTTACCTTAAGCAAGTATGATCCACTCCATTACCCCTTTTTACACCATCTATGGCGTGATGACTCTCATCTCGGCCGTAGTGAAATAGTTGTTCAACTCATGAAACTTTAGGTTGGGAACCCCTTGGAAAAATACCTTGTTGAAAAGAATCTTTGGAAAACCTTGGGTGAGTTGGACTTACCTAAGTGTGTGTTTATGAAAGAAAAGGATCTTGGCAAAGATGGTTGGAAAGAGAATCTTGTTTTATGAAAACATTGGCGTCTAAGTATTCACCCGTGACAATTAACCCGCGCAACCACAGCTACTCCAACGTGGGCACGGAGCTTAGCTTGACGTTTGTTCTGCTTAGCATGAGGCACCGCACAATTATACAAGGGTACGGTTACCCCCGAGTCCGGGTTGTCATGGTTGGGACAATAGTATAACGGGAGGCCTTTGGGGCTGACCCGTCCGGAAGACACTATGGGTCTCCTGGCTTGGCGGTGGAGCCACGCTCAAAGGGAGGTGAGCTGCCACGGTGCCGGGGAGGTACATACTCCATAGGGTAGGACCTCTTGCTAAGTCGAATGGGCGAAAGGCTATGTTCGGGTATCCGTCGTGGCATATGTTGTTATGCGGGGATGATGCCCACACGATAGGTATCCGGATAGAGGTGGGGAAAGTGTGCAAACTCTGCAGAGTAAAATCTATTCGAATAGCCGCGTCCGCGGTCATGGACGGTTGGAATGGCTGTTGCTTAGCCTGATGAGTTTTGGTTTACAAAATGGTTTGGCAAATGAAAGGAAAGAACTTGTTTTGAAGTACCGGAAGGGTACGGGAAAGGTTGTGTCGACCATATGGAGATGGTCGGGAAGGACAAATAAATTGGGTTACCCCATCCTAGTGTTTTATGTTGTGGAAATCTTTTGAAGTATCTTCTTCAACAAAGATATATAGATGTCATAGGGTATCTTTTGAAGTATCTTCTTTAACAAAGATATAGAGATGTCATAGAAATGTCTTATCACCCTCTTAGTGTCCCCTTCAACTGTGATGTGGGATGCTATAACCACAAGAGAAACGATTCTCTTTCACATGCTATATCTACAAGAGAAACTATTCTTCCTCTCTTATCTTCTTTAGTTAGAATTGTTATCACCTTCTTGATGGTTTGCGAGTACAATTCAAATGTACTCACGGCTTTGTCCCTGGCTATTTACTTGGCCAGACTTGGAGGACTTTGACAGATGAAGAAGGAGTTGGCGACGTCTATGCGAGCTAGGAAAGTCTTCCCAGTCAGTTGCTGTAGGGTTAAGGCAGATGACTTGGGCTCTACGCTGCTGAAGTGATTCTGCTAGTTTGATGTTTAGATTAGGCCCTTCGAGGCTATCTTGTAAGGATGGGTCATGTGACCTTATTGTAATTTTCTTATTTCGTTTTGTAAAGGATGATGTAATTTGATATCAGTTCGGTTATGTGTTCACGGCACACTGATCATGGGAACGTGAACGTATACATAACAGTATTTCGACAGCTAGTGGGGTCCCCACAGAGGCCGGATGCGAGTCTGGAGCCGGAACCGAGACATGGGTTATGCACTTCGACGGATCCAAGCAGCATCAAGGCTCGGGAGCCGGAGTCACACCTGAAGTCCCCTACCGGAGAAGAACTGCTGTTCTGCAGATCACTTCGAAGCTACAAACAACATGGCAGGTACGAGGCTCTACTACACGGACTGCGCATCGCTAAGGAAATAGGGATCAAGCATATCATCTGTTGCGGAGATTCCGACCTGGTGGCACACAAGTAGCCGGAACCTGGAACGCCAGAAATTCCGTCATGGCGGCTTACAGAGACGAAGTTGACGAGATCGCCAAGTGCTTTCTAGGATACGAAGTCAATATGTCCGGAGAGACGACAACACAGCGGCAGACATGCTGTCCAAGCTCGGATCCGGAGGAAGCCAATTCCGCTGGAATTTTCCTGGAGCATCTCAGGATACCCTCGGTGATGGGCGCTAACCCGGAAAACCCAGAGGTGGCAGTATCTCCGGCCAAAGAGGTGATGGCTATCATTCCGGCTTGGACACAGCCTTTCCTGGACTACCTCATCGATCGAAGTTGCCGGAGGACGAGGTCCTCGCACGACAGATCATCAGACGAGCAAGATCCTACACAATAGTTGATGGACAGCTCTACAAACGAAGCGCACAGGGGTATTTCTCAAATGCGTCTCTAATCAAGATGGCATTGAAATCCTCGAGAGATCCACGCAGGGGATTGCGGGCATCATGCCGCCCGGTCACTCGTTGCAAAAGCTTTTCGGTTAGGTTTTTGCGGCTCACGCTAAAGAAGACGCCGACAAAATAGTCGAACCTGCCGAGGTTGCCGTACTACGCTACTCAACCAAACGCTCCAGCCAAGAGCTGAGGACCATACCTATCACCTGGCCATTTGCGGTCTGGGGCTTGATATGGTTGGTAAGTTAAAGATCATCTCCTGGTGGTTGCGAATACCTCTTGGTCGCTGTTGGACAAATTCAGCAAGTGGATAGAGGCAAAGCCGGTGAGAAAAGCCGACGGTGCTACGGCACTAAATTTGTCTGCAGCCTCGTAATGAGATTCGGCATCCCACACAGCATCATAACAGATAATGACACAAACTTCGCTCAGGGAGAATTAAAGGATTATTGTGAGACCATGGGAATTCGATTGGACCTTGCATGTGGCTCACCCACAATCCAATGGTCAAGTTGAAAGGGCTAACGGTCTAATATTATCGGGAATCAAGCCACGCCTTGAAGAACCGGTGCACGAGCCGAGCTTGGCTGTGCTGACGCTGTCTTGTGGGTTTGCGAACCACCTAACAGGTCAACAGGTTTACACCATTTTTCCTGGTATATGGATCCGAAGCCGTGATTCTCCTCATCATCCACGATTCACGCGAGTTTCCGCCTACAATGAAGAAACAGTGACGAGGCAGAGAACTATCTGTGGACTGATCGAAGAAGCTCGGAACTTAGCTGACCAGCGCCCGCCATCTACCGGCGAAAACTCCGACGTTATCACGGTCGTCGAGTACGGAATCGCTCCTTCATGGCAGGGAGACCTGGTCCTCCGCCTTCGGCAGGTGAAAGACCATAAGCTGCAATCTCCATGGGAAGGACCCTTCGTCGTTAGCAAAGTGCTTCACAACGGGTCATACTACCTTGTTGATTTCCGCGAGCTAAGAGACAGACCTGCCAATTGGCGCCGGAAACGCAAGCGTGAGGATCCGGACGACATCTACGACGAGACAGATCGTCCCTGGAACATTGCACAGCTACGTCCTTTCCACACTTAGCATATTTCTCCTGAGTTGCAAACTCTGTAATAGTTATATATGATCAATGAAATAAAGCTTATGGTTCACTCTTTGAGTCATTTACCTCCTTTACTTGTTCATTTTTTGATCATGTATATTTTCCGACTAAAACCGCAGAGCTGGATATTTCCGCCTAGGCGTGTATGAAAGTTGTGATTTTCGAAAATCGTCCATCAGGACGTAAGTTTAAGTTTTCTGATTAAATTGTTATCTGTTGCGAACTCGTGGATTCCTAGTAGCGATTTCCGGCACCTATGCTTGGGGCTTGTTTCCGCGTTATTGACGGATTACCATTGGGTTTCGTCGCCGCTGGCGAGCGTTTCCGGCTACGGTCTTCCGCTCGCGGAAGGTCAAGCGAGCAAGCCGGAAAACAACGATATCAGCACTTGCTTTCCGACATAAAACGAAACATGCAGAAATAATATTAACGGATAGCAGGATAAGTTGTTTCCGCCCATGCATAGTTGTTTCGTCCCTAGCTACTTAAAAATTTAAGTCTTATTACAAACCCACTGGGGCCAAAATGATGCAACTTGTTTCATTGTTTAAAACAGGAGATCTACTCGGAGTCCTCCTCCTCAGACTGCTGGTAGTTGGAGCCATCATCACTGTCACCAGATCCAGCTGCGGAGCCGTCACCAGAGCCCTCTCCGGAATGCTCGCTTGACCCGATCCTTCCCCAATACTCCGGCTCACCTGCTTCTTCCTCAATCGGAAAATCCTTCGGGCAGATCGTGCTTGTTATACCAGAACGAGTGATCCACTCGCCTGACGACAGCTGTTCATAGCCTTCGGTTTCCGCGAGGAGGGCACTCATGTCGGAACCCTTGGGGGCTCCGCGCGCAACAGTTGCCAGGTTGAGCGAGGGGAAGTGAGCCTTGCACGTGGCTAAGACTAGGGAGGCGACTCCGCGTGCTGAAGAACTCTGCCAGTCCTTGATGAACTCCGGTACCAGTCCCATAAGTTTGGTCATCGTATCGATGACTGTGGTTTTGGCCTTCTTCAGAGACAGAGCCATGGCGATTCCGCGACAGGCTCCAAATAACTTGTCAATTGATATACGCGCTTCATCGTATGCCTCCGTCCTCGTAAGGTTTGACTCTTTTGTCCATTCGAAGCCAAGGCTCGCTGTGGAAGAAGCAAGCAGTTCCGTTAGAGATAAAGTTTGCGAGATGGCCGGAGCAGAAACACGGAAAACGCTTACGGAAGATAAGTTTGTCAATGGCCTCCGCCTCCGCTTCCAGAGCTTTGTTCTTGGATATCACGGAAATCACGCGGCCCTGGCTTTTCTCCAGTTTGTCATTCAGCTCCGCCAAGTCGCGGGCATGTTTTTCGCGCAGCTCCTTCCTCGCTTGATGTTCCTGAGAGGCGGAGGTCTTCACAAAATCTTTGAGGGATTCATTTTCCGCCTCCAGCACCTGGACCCTAGCGGACAGCTCGTCCCATTTGGAGTGCTTGGCAGTTTCTTCTGTACGAAGACAGAATGGCACATATTATGCATCCGGAAAAGCTATATCAAAACCAACAGTAAAACTCGGATCTAGTACCTTGAAGGCGGGTCTCAAGCAGCTGGATAGCCTTCTGGCCATTTTCCGCGTTCTGGCGCAGCCCTTCGATCTCCGTGATCTGCTCCGGCATGTACGCGCAGGTCTTCGTGCAGTTTCCGCGTGGTCTGTGCAGAGGAGTTAGTCGGATATTTAAAATCTTGGGGGCTAGCGAGGAATTCAAAGTCTTGGTACAAAAATTTTAAATTTCCGCCTCAGGTACATTTTGGGAAAGCATCGGTTAATACATGTTACACGGAAATATATCACCCAATGCTTGGGGGCTAGTAGTATTACCTGCCGCACTTCCCTGTGCTTGGCGAAAAAATCCTTCAGGCTGACCTCCAGGTCGGCGAGTTCACGCACCTCCTCGTCCGGTTTACCCCACACTTTATTCAACATGGCGGAAACTTCCGCGTGACGTTGTGAAAGGGTGAGCTTCTGGAAGGACGGAGTTGGTTGGAGGTGAACTCGGGTCGCGTTGGTCACTTGGAGGAGCTTAACCTTTTGCTCCTGTTCCTCTTCAGTGGGCTCCGCGAACGCGGAGCTTCTGGCGGAGGAATCGGTGAGGAGGTCCCCTTGGCGGAGTCGCCATGATGAGCGGGGTCTTCAGGAAGATCATCAACGTTTATGATGTCCTTCGGATCCGGCTTAGAGGTGGATGAAGCTTTAGGCGGAACTCCAGCATCAGGAGTAATAGGAACGGGAGCCGGAGATGGTTTGGTTTTCCTAAGGGTCTTCGGGGCCTTGGGAGGCTGGCTTTCGGAGCTTCAGTAAGAAACATACAAGTATAAGAGCGAGCGTTGAATCAAAACTTGGGTCTCGGAAGTGAACGTTTACCCGGAGGGTTTGAAGAAGTGCTGGGAAGCAGATTGTCCTCTGTTGCTGGTGTTAATTAGCGAGAGGCGTTTCTTTTCCGCCTCCAACTTCCGGGTGGCCGCAGTGCTGGGCACTTCGCGGGCACGCTTTGCACGAGGGCTGGAAGGTGCCGGCTTCTTCCTCTTAGCGGGGCGGGAAGCCTCGGGAGCTTCCGCCTCCGATGCGGCTTCCGGGTCCATGTTGCTGCTGGATGGATGGGACTCGGAGGAGAGTTCCGAGTTCATTTTCCTCAAGCGCCTCGAGCTAGTACAAAGTTAAACACTTAGATGAAGAAAGTGAGAAAAACAGTAGACCAAAGTCAAAGCGACGTACCGCAGTTCCGGATCCATTTGTATGGATGTCTTTGTTACACACGTGAACATGGAGTTCACGTGAGATCTTGATGAGGACCCGGATCCTTTTGTCGAGGGCGTCGGCCGAAAGGTTGTCTTTGGTGGCGCGCATTGGATCGTCGCGCCCTGTGTACTCAAACATCAGGCGGTCCCTGTGTTGCAGCGGCTGGGCGGATCCGTTGGAACCGAGGAAAGGTTAAGTCCTTCCCCGTTAGCCCTCCTCCGTGAGCTTGCAGATCCGCCTAACAGCGCATGTCAGTGAGGCGAAGTCGGAGAAGTGGGGGCAGTGCGTCCATGACGGAAGCTCGACGGCGGGGCAGTTCTTAAAGGCAGGAAGTTTCTTTTCGCTCGCGGGGTGATGCGCGTAGATGTACACGTCCGTTGGGAACCCCAAGAGGAAGGTATGATGCGCACAGTGGCAAGTTTTCCCTCAGAAAGAAACCAAGGTTTAATCGAACCAGGAGGAGCCAAGAAGCACGTTGAAGGTTGATGGTCGCGAAATGTGATGCGGCGCAACACCAGATTCCGGCGCCAACTGGAACCTGCACAACACAACCAAAGTACTTTGCCCAACGAAACAAAGGTTGTCAATCTCACCGGCTTGCTTTGTAACAAAGGATTAAACGTATCGAGTGGAAGATGTTTGCAAAGAAAACGGTAAAACAAGTAAATTGTATGCTATGGAAAGAATAGGACCGGGGTCCACAGTTCACTAGAGGTGTCTCTCCCATAAGATAAAAGCATGTTGGGTGAACAAATTACAATCGGGCAATTGACAAATAGAGAAAGGCATAATAATGCATATACATGACATGATAAATATAGTGAGATTTAATTGGGCATTACGACAAAGTACATAGACCGCCATCCAATTGCATCTATGCCTAAAAAGTCCACCTTCAGGTTATCGTCCGAACCCCCTCCAGTATTAAAGCAACACACAATTGCATTAAGTATTGTGCGTAATGTAATCAATAACTACATCCTTAGACATAGCATCAATGTTTTATCCCTAGTGGCAACAACACATCACAACCTTAGAACTTTCTGTCACTGTCCCAGGTATCAATGAAGGCATGAACCCACTATCGAGCATAATTACTCCCTCTTGGAGTTAAGAGTAAAAACTTGGCCAGAGCCTCTACAATACGGAGAGCATGCAAGATCATAAACAACACATGAACAATAGATTGATAATCACCATAATCATAGTACTCTCTATCCATCGGATCCCGACAAACACAACATATAGAATTACATATAGATGATCTTGATCATGTTAGGCAGCTCACAAGATCTAACAATGAAGCACAACAAGGAGAAGACGACCATCTAGCTACTGTGGACCCATGGTCCAGGGTGAACTACTCACTCATCACTCGGGAGGCGATCATGGCGTATGAAGAGTCCTCGGGAGATGAATCCCCTCTCAGGGTGCCGGAGGCGGATCTCCGAATCCCCAGAGATGGGACGGCGGCGGCGGCGTCTCCGTAAGGTTTTCGTATCGTGGCTCTCGGTCTGGGGGTTTCGCGACGGAGGCTTTAAGTAGGCGGAAGGTCAACGCGGGGCCACACGAGGGGCAGGGCGGGCCGCGGCCAAGCCTAGGCCGCGCCGCCCTTACGGCCTCTCGTGGCCCCACTTCGTTAGGTCTTCGGTCTTACGGAAGCTTCGTGCAAAATAGGACCTGGGCGAAAGTTTCGTCAATTAAGAATATTTCTTTACTAGATTTCTGAAACCAAAACAGAAAAACAAGAACCGGCTCTTCAGATTGTTAAGGTTAGTTCGAGAAAATGCATAAATATAACATATAATGTGCATAAAACATGTAGGTATCATCAATAAAGTAGCATGGAACATAAGAAATTATCGATACGTTGGAGACGTATCAGCATCCCCAGCTTAGTTCTGCTCGTCCCGAGCAGGTAAAACGATAACAAAGATAATTTAAAGTGACATGCCATCATAATCTTGATCATACTATTTGTAAACGTATGTAATGAATGCAGCGATCAAAGCAATGGTAATGACATGAGTAAACAACTGAATCATATAGAAAAGACTTTTCATGAATAGTACTTCAAGACAAGCATCAATAAGTCTTGCATAAGAGTTAACTCGTAAAGCAATAAATCAAAGTAAAGGTGTTGAAGCAACACATAGAAGATTAAGTTTCAGCGGTTGCTTTCAACTTATACATGTATATCTCATGGATATTGTCAACATAAAGTAATATAACAAGTGCAATATGCAAGTATGTAGGAATCAATGCGTTCACACAAGTGTTTGCTTCTTAAGGTGGAAGGAGATGGAACCACCTCAACAATAAAAGTAAAAGAATGGTCCTTCGCGGAAAGCATCGATTGCTTGTATTTGTGCTAGAGCTTTATTTTGAAAACATGAAACAATTTTGTCAACGGTAGTAATAAAGCATATGAGTTATGTAAATTATATCTTACAAGTTGCAAGTCTCACGCATAGTATACTAATAGTGCCTCGCACCTGTCCTACTTAACTTGGACTACGGATCTTTGCATGCCATGTTTCAACCAAGTGTCACAAAGGGGTACCTCCATGCCGCCTTACAAAGGTCCAAGGAGAATGCTCGCATTCGGATTTCTCGCTTTTGATTATTCTCAACTTAGACATCCATACCGGGACAACATGGACAACTATAATGGACTCCTCTTAAATGCATAAGCATGTAGCAAAGTTATTATTCTCATATGAGATTGAGGATATATGTCCAAAACGAAACTTCCAC
Source organism: Lolium multiflorum (assembly GCA_030979885.1). NCBI lineage: Eukaryota > Viridiplantae > Streptophyta > Magnoliopsida > Poales > Poaceae > Lolium > Lolium multiflorum. Next base: position 44,728,313 of record CM061753.1, on the reverse strand, counting down.
CATGGTTCATGGCTTTAGTTAGCGGCCCAATGTTCTTCTCTAACAATTTTGCATGCTCCAACCACTAAAATGATAGACCTTTAGACAAGACGCATAGCGACTCACATAATATTCAACAATAGTTGATGGCGTTCCCCAGAAACATGGTTATCGCACAACAGCAACTTAATAAAATATAAAGTGCATAAGTACATATTCAATACTACGATAGTTTTGAAGGCTATTTTGTCCCATGAGCTATATATTGCAAAGGCGAATGATGGAATTTTAAAGTAGCACTCAAGCAATTTACTTTGGAATGGCGGGTAAATACCATGTAGTAGGTAGGTATGGTGGACACAAATGGCATAGTAGTTGGCTCAAGGATTTTGGATGCATGAGAAGTATTCCCTCTCGATACAAGGTTTAGGCTAGCAAGGTTATTTGAAGCAAACTCAAGGATGAACAAGTGCAGCAAGACTCACATAAAAGACATATTGTAAACATTATAAGACTCTACACTGTCTTCCTTGTTGTTCAAAACTCAATACTAGATATTATCTAGACCTTAGAGAAACCAAATATGCAAATCAAATTTTAGCAAGCTCTATGTATTTTTTCATTAATGGGTGCAAAGCATATGATGCAAGAGCTTAAACATGAGCACAACAATTGCCAAGTATCACATTATCCAAGACATTTTTAGAATTACTACATGTAGCATTTTCCAATTCCAACCATATAACAAATTAACGAAGAAGAAACTTCGCCTTGAACATTATGAGTAAAGCCTAAGGACACATGTGTCCATATGCAACAACGGAGCGTGTCTCTCTCCCACAAAGTGAATGCTAGGATCCATCTTATTCAAACAAAAACAAAAAACGAAACAAACCGACGCTCCAAGTAAAGAACACCAGATGTGACTGAATAAAAATATAGTTTCAGGGGAGGAACCTGATGATGTTGTCGATGAAGAAGGGGATGCCTTGGGCATAGAAACTTTACTTGGCACAAAAACATGATAAGGAGAGGTTGCTACAGTAGTAAACAACTTCCAAGACTCAACAAAACAAAAATTGCTGTAGGTAAAAACATGGGTTGTCTCCCATAAGCGCTTTTCTTAACGCCTTTCAGCGCAGAAAGTGCAAATCAAGTAACATCGAGAGTAGAAGCATCAACATCATAGCTTGTTCTAATAATAGAATCAAAAGGCAACTTCATTCTCTTTCTAGGGAAGTGTTCCATACCTTTCTTGAGAGGAAATTGATATTTAATATTACCTCCCTCATATCAATAACAGCACCAACGGTTCGAAGAAAAGGTCTTCCCAACACAATTGGACAAGATGCATTGCATTCGATATCCAAGACAACAAAATCAACGGGGACAAGGTTATTGTTAACCTAATATGCACATTATCAATCCTCCCCAAAGGTTTCTTTTTAACATTATCGGCGAGATTAACATCCAAATAACAATTCTTCAATGGTGGCAAGTCAAGCATGTCATAAATCTTTTTAGGCATAACAGAAATACTTGCACCAAGATCACATAAGGCATTACATTCAAAGTCATTGAATTTCATTTTAATGATGGGCTCCCAACCATCTTCTAACTTTCTAGGAATAGAAGTTTCAAGTTTTAGTTTCTCTTCTCTAGCTTTTATGAGAGCATTTGTAATATGTTTTGTAAAGGCTAAATTTATAGCACTAGCATTAGGACTTTTAGCAAGTTTTTGCAAGAACTTTATAACTTCAGAGATGTGGCAATCATCAAAATCTAAATCATTATGAGCTATAGCAATGGGATCATTATTCCCAAGGTTGGAAAAAATTTCAGCAGTTTTATCACAAGCAGTTTCAGCAGTTTTAGCAATTTCAGGCAGTTTTGTACGCTTTGCACTAGGAGTAGAAACATTGCCAACACCAATTATTTTACCATTGATAGTAGGAGGTGTAGCAACATGTGAGGAATTAGCATTACTAGTGGTGGTAATAGTCCAAACTTTAGCTACATTATTCTCTTTAGCTAGTTTTTCATTTTCTTCTCTATCCCACCTAGCACGCAACTCAGCCATTAATCTTATATTCTCATTAATTCTAACTTGGATGGCATTTGCTGTAGTAGTAATCTTATTATCAATATCATCAAGTTTAGCAGCCATTTTATTAATTAAAGAAGATTGTGATGCAGACATGTATGAGATTCGGGTTTCAGCATTTGAAATTTTAGTTTGCAGACCAGAAATCTCCCTATTCAAGTTTTCAAGTTGATTTCCTATATTTTTCAACAAGGTAGATTGTTCATTCATAGTTTTAGTAAACAATTGATTTTGCTCATATTGTGATTGCATAAAGTTTTTAGTGGATCTTTCAATTTCTAACATCCTTTCCTCATATCTACCATAAGTATTACCATAGTTGTTCCTATAAGCATTGTTGTTGAAATTATTATTTTTAATGAAATTCACATCAACATTTTCTTCTTGAGCAACCAATGAAGCTAAAGGAACATTATTTGGATCAACATTAGATCTACCATTCACAAGCATAGACATAATCACATCAATCTTATCACTCAAGGAAGAGGTTTCTTCAACAGAACTTACCTTCTTACCTTGTGGAGCTCTTTCCATGTGCCATTCAGAGTAATTTATCATCATATCATCAAGAAGTTTTGTAGCTCGCCCCCAATGTGATGGACATAAAGGTACCTCCGGCAGCTGAATCCAATAAATTCAGCGAAGAAAAATTTAGTCCTGCATAGAAGGTTTGGATGATCATCCAAGTAGTCAGTCCATGGGTTGGGCAATTCTTTACAAAGTTTTCATTCTCTCCCAAGCTTGAGCAACATGTTCGAGTATCTAATTGTTTAAAATTCATTATGCTACTTCTCAAAGAAATAATTTTAGCGGGAGGATAATATCTACCAATAAAAGCATCCTTGCATTTAGTCCATGAATCAATACTATTCTTAGGCAAAGATAGCAACCAATCTTTAGCTCTTCCTCTTAATGAGAAAGGAAACACTTTCAATTTAATAATATCACCATCTACATCTTTATACTTTTGCATTTCACAAAGTTCAACAAAATTATTGAGATGGGCAGCAGCATCATCGAACTAGCACCAGAAAATTGTTCTCTCATGACAGATTTAGTAAAGCAGGTTTAATTTCAAAGAATTCTTTGTAGTAGCAGGTGGAGCAATAGGTGTGCATAGGAAATCATTATTATTTGCATTTGTGAAGTCACACAACTTAGTATTTTCGGGGTTGGCCATTTTAGCAAATAAATAAAGCAAACTAGATAAAGTAAATGCGGTAACTAATTTTTTGTGTTTTTGATATGAGAGCAAGGCAGTAAATAAAGTAAAACTAGCAACTAATTTTTTTGTGTTTTGATTTAGTGCAGCAAACAAAGTAGTAAATAAAATAAAGCAAGACAAAAACAAAGTAAAGAGATTGAAAGTGGAGACTCCCTTGCGGCGTGTCTTGATCTCCGACAACGAGCGCCAGGAAAAAGAGCTTGATGGCGTGTAACTCACCGCGTCGTTAGGAACCCCAAGAGGAAGGTATGATGCGCACGGTGGCAAGTTTTCCCTCAGAAAGAAACCAAGGTTTAATCGAACCGAGGAGGAGCCAAGAAGCACGTTGAAGGTTGATGGTCGCGAAATGTGATGCGGCGCACACCGAGATTCCGGCGCCAACGTGGAACTGCAACACAACCAAAGTACTTTGCCCCAACGAAGCAGTGGGGTTGTCAATCTCACGGGCTTTTTGTAACCAAGGATTAAACGTATCGAGTGGAAGATGTTTGCAAAGAAAACAAAACAAGTAAATTGTATGCTATGGAAAGAATAGGACCGGGGTCCAGGTTCACTAAGAGGTGTCTCTCCCATAAGATAAAAGCATGTTGGGTGAACAAATTACAGTCGGGCAATTGACAAATAGAGAAAGGCATAATAATGCATATACATGACATGATAAATATAGTGAGATTTAATTGGGCATTACGACAAAGTACATAGACCGCCATCCAAGTGCATCTATGCCTAAAAAGTCCACCTTCGAGGTTATCGTCCGAACCCCTCCAGTATTAAGTTGCAAAGCAACAGACAATTGCATTAAGTATTGTGCGTAATGTAATCAATAACTACATCCTTAGACATAGCATCAATGTTTTATCCCTAGTGGCAACAGCACATCACAACCTTAGAACTTTTGGACGTCCCCGGTATCAATGAAGGCATGAACCCACTATCGAGCATAATTACTCCCTCTTGGAGTTAAGAGTAAAAACTTGGCCGAGCCTCTACTAGAAACGGAGAGCATGCAAGATCATAAACAACACATGAACAATAGATTGATAATCACCATAATCATAGTACTCTCTATCCATCGGATCCGACAAACACAACATATAGAATTACATATAGATGATCTTGATCATGTTAGGCAGCTCACAAGATCTAACAATGAAGCACAACAAGGAGAAGACGACCATCTAGCTCTGCTATGGACCCATGGTCCGGGGGTGAACTACTCACTCATCACTGGGAGCGATCATGGCGATGAAGAGTCCTCCGGAGATGAATCCCCTCTCCGGCGGGTGCCGGAGAATCTCAGTCCCCCGAGATGGGATTCGCGGCGGCGCGTCTCTGTAAGGTTTTCCGTATCGTGGCTCTCGGTCTTGGGGTTTCGCGACGGAGGCTTTAAGTAGGCGGAAGGTCAACGGGGGCCACACGAGAGGGGGCCGAGGCAGCGCGGCCAAGCCCTAGCCGCGCCGCCACCCCCTGGCTGCCTCGTGGCCCCACCCGTTAGGTCTTCGGTCTTGGAAGCTTCGTGCAAAAATAGGACCCTGGGCGAAAGTTTCGTCCAATTCCGAGAATATTTCTTTACTAGGATTTCTGAAACCAAAAACAGCAACAAATGGCTCTTCGGCATCTTGTTAATAGGTTAGTTCCAGAAAATGCATAAATATAACATATAATGTGCATAAAACATGTAGGTATCATCAATAAAGTAGCATGGAACATAAGAAATTATCGATACGTTGGAGACGTATCACGGGGTCGGAGACGTCCTTCAGATAGAAGAAGCCCGCGGACCAGTACCTCGCGGATTCGTGACGGTCGGTTGGAGGGTAGACGCGGCCCGGGCGGAGCATAAAGTGATGGATCCGCATGTGGCGAGTTCGCCAGACTGCCGGATCTTCTTGACAGAGAAAATGTTGAAACGAGAGAAATCTCGGGGGTTACCCGGAGATGGCCTTCGCAGAGGGCGACGTGGTTGCTAATGGCGAGCACGGGTTAGATTGTGAGGTTGGAGCCCATACGTCTTCGGAATCTCCAAGAAAAATTCGAAGGCGAGCTTGAAATCCGCGCTCCACCGGTGCTTTTGTCGGCCCCATCTCATCGTCCCTCGGGTCGGAGCAGGTTCATCGAGACTGACCTCCGGCTTAGGGCTGCGAAAGCCTTCCGATTCGAGGTTCTTTAACTCCATCTCGGTGGTGGTGCATGGCCACCATTTTCCTTTGGCCGAGTCTCGCAGGGCTTTCGTTTTCTTTGTGGCCTCGTCGCTTGGTGCTCGTCGACCCGCCCCGGAGGTTTCTCCGGGTGAGCAGAGGTCCCACCTCCTTGCCGGAATCCTTTGGAGGATCCGAGGTTGATTGGAATGAAGGGAGGAGGGGCGGAGGAGAGTGGGGTCGCCATAATGGGTTAGAGCGGAGGCGGGTTGCTGACGACATCGAGCAAAAATGTTTGGCGGAAACTTCTTTAGCCGGATCCCACATCGTCCTCTCCAAGTTCATCCCTACAAACTACGGCGCAAAAGTGGAGCTCGAAGGTTACTGTAATGGCGTACGGTGGTCGGAGTTGCGGTGGCTCGCCGGAGTTATGAACACGAAGAACACCACGGTGGCGGGTTCTCTCCGGTGATGCTCCGGTGGTTCGACGGGATTCCCACGGCGGAGGAGGAGCTCTCGGGCGGCGCTCGGCGAAGGAGAAGGGGGAATGAGGGTAAAGGGGTCGACGACCGATATTTATAGGCTGAAGGGATAAGATTCGTGTTCCGCATCCTGTGGTCGGAACGCAGCGTCGCACCGTTGGATGCGTGACACGTGTCTTGAACCCTAGGTAAAAATGGCTAAAGATAAGTTACCGCGGAAATCGCGCGAAAATGGCGCAGTTTGCGGAACCGTTTGAGTCTTTTAAGATTCGGGTAATCGCGTGAAAGTAAGTTGGCTTCCATTCGCGAGCAGGTAACCCGGAAATGTTCTTCGGAATGTCGATGGATGAAGTCCGCAGGATGGGAGCATTTCCACTGAAAGTTGAGAAAGAAGAAAATACAAAGTTGGAGTTCTTCAAGTTTCTCGCGTTACCAACGATGCCGGAAATTTACGGTAGAAGCATGGCGGCTGCGGGCGAAACTCGAGAACTCGAGACTCTTTTGTGGGTATACTTCATGGGTGTACCATCGACAGTGCCTAGATCCGGCAAGCCGGGTGGCGAGATGGTGATGAGGCATGGCCCATCGGGCGGCCTAGTTCTTGTTGATCATGAAGGAAGAAGTCCAGCCCAGGATCAGCAGGCCGGATCCGTACCAACCTTAGGAGTAACCGGATCCGGAGGCCCATGAGGAATCCGGATCGATCGACATGTACGGAAGAGGATCCGTGACGTGCACGACAAGATGTTGTACCGTAGTTAGGCTATCTGTAATCCGGCTAGGACTCTCCATGTAAACCCTAGATCCGTGCGCCTTTATAAGCCGGATCCTGGAGCCCTAGAGGCACAACCACAACTCATTGTAACAACGCGAAAGCGCCCCGGATAATTCCGGACAAGCGCGGTAGGCCTGTCATCGTGCGGGTGTTCGAAGCTGGGTAACTCGCGTACCACCGTCCGTGTGCACTCCCCTATGGCCCCTACTTCTTCTCCCCTCGTGAGGATCCCTCCTCCAGTGCAGTCGAAGAACGCAGCATCCCGCGCCCGCGCGTCGGATGGGTCCAAACGGACAAAAACCGGCCCAACGCGGCGCATAAAAGCGGACGCCGCGGCGTGGGAACGACGCAAACCCGGCCCAAATCTTGGCGGGTTTGCGTGGCATGACGCGAAAGGCTGGTCGCTCGCGTCGCCCCATGTCCGGCCCCGTGTCATAGGCATAGATAATATATTTCATTAAATAGGAGTCATTACATTTTTTAACTTCTACTCTATCCTAAATACGTACGGGGCCGGCGGCGTAGCCGGCACAACTCGCCGGCTCGCCGTCGGGGCGTGGATTTCACTCGACGCGGCTGTACGCGTGAGGATTCCACTCCCTCGGGCTGGGGCGCGGCGGCGGCGGCGGCGGCGCGGCCGCGGCGCGGGCGGCGGCATCGGCGGGGCCTTCATCCTCTCCTTTCCGCGCACCTCGGGCGCTCGCGCTCGCCTCTGCGGCGGGATCATCCGCCTCGCGACTCCGGCCTGCGGGCGGCGCGTTGCACGGCGGCGCGCGCCTCCCGGCCGGACGCGGCCGGCTGCAGGCCTCCTCGTTCTCCTGCCGCGGCGCATGCGCTCTGCCGGCGCTCCGCGCGTGAGCGTCCTCAGAGCGCGCCGCTCGGGCGAGGGCATCGGATGAGGTGACGGGCTGCTCGCGCTCGTTCTTCCGGCCGATGAGGTCGCCTAACGGCGGCGGCCGGCCGCCGGGTGGCCTCGTGCTCCTTGGTCACGCGCGTGAGGTCGGCGAGCGCTCGATGGCGGCGTTGATGTTCGCCGGCGCGAGGTCCTCCTCTTGGACGGGCTCCTCGGCGGCGGTCGCGCCTCCTCCGGCCTCGTACCGGCCGTCCGCGGTCTCGTGCCGACCTCGCGGCCGCCTCGCCATCTCGCGTCGCCGGCCTTCTTTGCCGCCGCCTCGGCGACGCGGAGCGCCTCGTCGTCGGCGACCCACCGCGAGTCGGCGCGCTCCTCCTCCTCCGTCCGCGGGAACCTCGCCGGGCGGCGAGGGCAGCCCACGTGGTCTGCAGGTGCGAGGCATGGCGCGGAGAAGGTGGAGGGGGAGAGGAAGGTGATGCGGCTGTTTGAGACCGCCGCCGTCTTTTATAGCCGGCGGCCTGGCGGGAAACTAGGGCGCCAATGGCGTTTTCGCGCGCGGGAACCTTGGTGCGCGCGGGAACTTTCCCGCGCGTTCCACCGCCCATGGCTGTCCGTCGAGGCACCGCCATGGCGCGGCCAAGGGAAGACGAACCACGTGGCGTCTCTTTGGGTCGCCGCGTGCGCAGCGTGCGACGACAAACGTGACGCTGCGCTGTCCGGTGTCCGTTAACAAACGACGCAGAGACGTGTGTCGTTTGGGTCGCCCGGTTGGAGATGCCCTTAGGTCCCCAAAGCAAGCACCCTTTATCCCAGCTTACTTAGTAGTACTCTGATAAAGTACTCGCGTGTGCTCTGACTAAATACGCCTCATACCGTTATACGGAGCACAAAAAAATAAAGGAAGAACAGAAAACAAGCGTTATCCAAATGCTGTGTATCTCGATTGGACTCCTTCCAAGTTCGACCTCCAATCCCAGCTCAGCCGACGCTGGGCCATGGGGGTCAAACACCCACCGACACAATGAACACGCCGCACACTCAATTTGTCCTCTATAATAATCGATCAATTTGTCCTCTAATAATAATCGATTCGTTCGTTAATTAAGCACGTAGTAGTATATGTAGCTAGGCATGCATGCACTGGCAGTTTATGCTGTTGCGCCGTCGCATTCGCCCGGAGAAACGAACGTCGCCACCCACCGCTCCGCCGTCGCCATCGCCGGCCCCGTCGATCGCAACAAGAGAGGAAAATCACGCCAAATCTTCGCCGTGAATTCTCATGTCATACAGTACATTTTTTCTTCCGTAGATTTGGCGCTGCTGTTGTTAAAGGCTTAGGCAATTGGCACTGCTTAATTCCCTAATTGATCAGAATCCTCCCGCCAATAATTGAGTGATCATCTTGCACATGGGCGCGCCGGTTGCCAGGTCAGATTTGCAAATTTTCTGCGGGGGGCCGCGTCGTCTTTTCGCTTTGTGTGTGGTGTGTGGTCCGCTACTGCACACAGTACCCTGCTGATTAGGCAATCCCAACATTTAAGCATTCATATGCAGAGCTAGCATGTACTAGTATGTATTTTCAAGGAACCATCAATCATGTCGATGAAGGTACCACTGAACATGCTAGATTCCTACGTACCATCCCCGGGACGGAAAGAACATGTTTCAGTTCCGCTAGGAAGAAAAGGCCGGTTTATTATGATGAAGCATAATAACCTTCTAATGGTACCAACATTTAGCAACGGAAAAAAGAAGTACACAGTTGACAGGTTACACTACTAGTTAGATTCAAAATAAGGACAAGGTTGGTGCAATGTGCGGTGGAATTTGTAAACTCTGGTTCAGCGTCTCGTTTATCTATATCTATCTATACCACTAGTACAAGGATATGAGTTATAGCTGCTCACCTCACACTTAATTTCAACAAATCCAACCAACATAAAATCCGACAGAATCGCCTTCACACCCATCTCTTTCTCCGCATCTGCCTTCCTTTTGTTGTTTCTTCTATCTACTCAGCAGCACATTTTAGTGTCTATTTGAAAAAATTAATAATGATCAGTAATAAAGTTTTAGTAGGAGCTATTTTTTTCGTCAGCCTTTCTCATTGCTTCAATCATCTATTTGGTGCTTAAAAATTCAGCACCAGTGACATGCAGTATAGCCAGCAATAGCAAATGCAACTCAAGTTATAGCTGCTCACCTCACACTTAATTTCAACAAATCCAACCAACATAAAATCCGACAGAATCGCCTTCACACCCATCTCTTTCTCCGCATCTGCCTTCCTTTTGTTGTTTCTTCTATCTACCCAGCAGCACAATTTAGTGTCTATTTAAAAAAATTAATAATGATCAGTAATAAAGTTTTAGCAGGAGCTATTTTTTCGTCAGCCTTTGTCATTGCTTCAATCATCTATTTGGTGCTTAAAAATTCAGCACCAGTGACATGCAGTATAGCCAGCAATAGCAAATGCAACTCAAGTTTATGGTAGTACAACACAAATGGACTGGAGCCGTGGTGGCGTAGTTAAATGGGTCAGCTTGTACAAATGTTTAGCTGACGCATAGATTAATCAACTTGTGCAAATGTTCTGCTGTCGAAAGAGACACAGATGAAAGCACCTCCACTAGTTTTACAGCTACGCATAAGTTGGCAGATACCTCTCCCAACCTGATTGATTTTGGCTCTGGAAGACAAAACATCTTCAGGTCCAGCCCATGCAGACTGGCACTAATCAACAAACACCTCCACCAGCTTGCTCCTCTCCCTGCTTACCAAACGATTTGTCTAATCTAAACCGCAAAAGCTTGAAATAAAATAATCAAAATCTTGCAGATGCACCCTTTAGGATCTGAACATCTTTCTCAATACCCTTTTAATTATTTTCTAGGGAAGTACTCTTTGTCACTACCTGTAAAATCTGCTTTGGTACATCTAGAGCAAAGAATAAAAATGGTGTAGGTAATCGAATATCTTATAATACCTATATTTCTCTGATTGTATGCGTGACATGAAAGATCATTTAAGAAATTGCAGTGGTTAGTCATCTTGTTGAACGTTTATTTCCTCCGATGGATGATCCAAATTGAGCTAAACAAAATTCGCACGGGGTGGCGGTCACCTAGTTCAAAGAGGCATGGAGCAGCCGCGTCCTGCCAAAAATCATAATCTTCCTTTGGCAACTGATTCGAGGCAAGCTTCCATGCGCCATGGTCCCTCGAATGGAAATTGTGCGCAGTGCGGCGATGTTGAGGACTGCAATCATATCTTCTTTGGGTGCTCTATAGCTAAGTTCATTTTGGCAGGGGTCAGGGAGATCTTGCGCTGTGACTAAAAATTGGCAGGGGCCGACCATTTCCTAGGGGCTTTCCGAGCAATAATGTATACTAGTTTGGTTTACTTTCATCGTGCAATGTTGGGCCATTTGGAATATTAGAAATAAGTTAACTATTGAAGACTTACTCATTGGCAAACCCGTCGATGTTCTTTTCAAAATGCTTATCTACATGCAACAATAGAGCATGCTAATGAGATCGAGAGATAGAGGCCTTCTGGATGCCGCGAGGGAGGAGATGAGACGTCTCCCCACCACCTTGACAACCTGAGCATTAGTTCCCTTAGTAAGCGTGTGCGGCTCACATGTGTCATGTGTTTGTTTGCTCTAAACCTTGTCGTGCAGACCGTGGAGTGTTTGTGTACTGTTGGGACTCGGGTGTTCCCGTGTGTGTTTAGACTTGTGGTTGTTGTTTTTTGAACAAGAAAGGTCCCGAAGGACGTAGAGCTGCATTAATTCCACGCGGTTACAAACCAAGTTACATAAAGGGCCTCTAAAAAACACGAAATAACAGAGTAGCCCTCATAGTTTGCAACCAGGACCCTAGAAAAGTAAGCAGAAACACGATCAGGTCCTTGATCTGCGCCGGAGAAAGGACTCCGCCATCGACCGCTTCCAACGCCGCTGGGGAGCAAGCCACTTGTGGCATCGAGAGCAGAAGTTGTCGGCGACGAGCCAGATAGCCTCCTTGTGGAGGTAGAGAACCTGGAGAAGGGACGCCTTTCGGCCATGAGATGCAGGGGCAGGGCGAAAACGCCGGCGTGAGTCCCCTGCTGAAGAGCTTCCCAGGCGAACCGCCGTATCAACGACGGCGGAAATGAAGCACACGCAGCTCCGAGGTTGACGTAGTTGTGGTACCGTCTCCAGTGCAGAGCAGCAGCACCCCCGCCGCTGTCCTCGCTCTCGCCTCCACGGCTGACCGAGAGGAACAACGTCAGTGCTCTGCGACTGCACCAGAAGCGGCATAGATAAGACCACCCCAAAGCAGTCGATGAAGAAATGGTGCGGCTGTGCTCCTCCTCGCCTCCACGGCCGGCCAGGAGCTCGTTCACACCGTTGCTCGCCAGCAGACGCGCTTTCCCCCCTCGCCTCCAAGGCCGGCCAGGGAAAGTCGCCTCCCGCCGCGGTCGCTCTGCAGAAGGTGGTTCACCGCCACTCCTTTATTGGACTGAGCGTCAGTCCTCCTCTCCACTCTCCCCTCCGACCACCGGATAAGAAGAGCAAGAAGGAAGAACCCTAAATCGGATGAGATCCAGGCGGCCAAATCTCCTCCTCCGCTCGAACTACCGGGCACCAGGCCCCCTACCGGCAAACTGCCACTACACCTAGCTAACCTATCTACTCCGGTACCTTCCCTCCGCCCATCTCGACCGGCGACGCCGGCGAGATTGGCCTCAGGTCGGCCCGACCCTCTGAGGAGAGCTCTCAGCTACTGTAGCTAGGAGAGAGAAAGAAAAAGGGGGAATACTTGTGGTTGTTGTGTGTTGTACTCTGCCATGTTGTGGCTTATTAATTAATTTATTAAAGCTTGATCTTAGCCTAATCTCTAAAAATAAAGTTAAACAATAGGGAGTTGTCATATGTTTTCTCTCTCCTCCTTTCTCCCTATGTTCATACGAAGTTATCTTTGAAAAGATATACTCCATCCTCCGTTTCTTTCTATAGTGCCTATTTTTTTTGGCACGGAAATTAGCGCGAGCCGTTTTTTTTTTGACACAAAATCCCCTAGCGATATCACAGACAAAATAGGAAACTGAAAACAGATATTAGAAATACATGACCATATCGTTTTCCAGATTTTGTGGACTTGACCTGATCGGTGGAAGAGGTTCTTTACAAAAAAAACATAGCTTTACTCTTATACTCTGAAATAAATGTGAAAAAACAATAGGCATTATAGAAAGGAACGGAGGGAGTACTATGTAGTAATATATTTTCTACAGTACAATTCTTGGATGTGCAGAAAAAATGATCCGTGTCTACAAATAGTAAACGTCCGGAGGGTGATCGTGCAAAAGCGGCAGTACAAAGTTCCAAATCAAGTTGCTCCCCACTGCCACTGTCGGCGGTCGTTGGGAAGCTCACTCTCTATATAAATTGCAGCCCCTTTTTAGCCCCCGATAATTAGCGCTAATTCCGCGCCAGGGCAGCAGCCAAGGGAAGAAGAAAAACGAGAGCGTAACAGACGCCTCGCATGCGTATCGGCAGCAGTGCCTCCCTCCCCACTGGATCTGCAGTGGCCGCGTAGCAGGAGGAGGACGAGTTCCACAGATTTTTCGCAAAATCTCAGCGCCGATTCCATGTCAGGTTTGGTTCTGCCTTCCTCCGCGGCGATCCTCCTTTGGTTTTTCTCCGTCTTGGTTTTGTCGGAGTTGGTTGGGGACGGTGCTAGTGTGCTTGCTTCAGTCCAGCTCGGAGAAGAGTGCGTGATCTCTTTGGTCGCGTGGGGAATTCGCGGGCCAATTAGCCTCGAATGCAGCGATTTCACGGGAGCTGGTTTAGGAAATGGGGGAGTGTGCGTGATCCGCCTGGCGGCAGTAGCTAAATCATCCACCGGTGGCTAGATCTGGGGTCGCGCATCGGTAGCTAGCTATGTCCGGCGCAGAATCTGGGCTTACCTCGGAAAGGAACACTACAATCCTCTTCACTGGATTGGCCATCCGTTGGATCTGACGCGGCTGTATTTTGCTTTCTGCCGGTTTCAGGTTGAGTGCTCGGGCATTCTGATCTGCTCAGCGCGAGGGGGTTACATACAGCTGAGAAGATGGCGGCGGCATTGGCGTGGAGGTTCAATGGGACGAATGGCAGCAGCCACGGCGGCGCAGATCTGGTAGGTGCCTCTCCTCTTGGATGCTGTGCTTCTGAGCTAGTGACAGACTGTGGCTGGCAGCCTGTCGCTTTCCGGGTCTTTCTTCAGTTGTAATCTTGCTCCTGTGCTTTAAAAAAAAGGAATTACCTGGGTCTGTATTGGGTTTGTATGCAGACATTAAATTAGTTAAATCAACGGTTAGATACAGTAGTTGGATACTCTTTGAAAGTGAGATCAGTACTCGGTCTACTTGGTACAGGTCCTCCCTCCCTATTGGTCGAATCGGAAACGTTAGAGTTCTAATTGACTTGTAGTCTTACAAGCCTTTCAACTAGGTCTACCAACACTTTGTGTGGACAATTGTTTTCAATATCTGTGTCTTGAGAATTAGGAGCTAGGAAGCTGTTACTTGCGTCCTCTCGTGCTCGCTTGCACATTCAGCCCATTTTCAGCATCACTTGTGTGAACATATAGGAAAGCTTTGCTGTGATGTATGCATGTAGCAATTTTGGATTAAACAAATTCGTGTAGAAATTAACTGGTTGAATGACTGGATTTTTGTTACTTCATCTTTGCATGGTCTTGAAATCTCAGGTTCATTTTTGTAATGGCCTATGTTTGATTTGACAATACAATGTTTTTTCATTGCCGCAATTTTCTCTACCTTTTTCTTGTCCCATCTTACCTTTTCACGTATGACAAAGTCATGTCAGGTAAGTAATTTGACAAACTATAATCTGGATAATCATTTTAGAACTTCGAAAGTAAATGGAGTCATGCCATAAAAAAAGTTCTGCTATGTTTTCATGTAATCAGAGGGAGTCCTGATAAGTGCTTGTTATGATACATAATGGTGTTGTGATCACTACACATTTTTACAGTGGTTTCATAGGCATATTTGTTTGTCATACTATCTATACTTCTTTTTGAACTGTCCGTAACCATGTGAGTTTCGTCAACAAGATACATATTCTTGAGACTTCTGTGCGTGAAGATACCTGTCATTTCTTACACATCGAGGATGACATTGTTTTCTATCTTGCTTTGACTTTGAAAAGAAAACATGGGATTTATCTGACATCATGATCATCGTTTTGAGCATGCGACCTATGTTTTGAAATCTTTGTGCCCACTGTTGCGATTTGGTGCACCGTTAAGTATTATGATGGCCATTAGATGTTCAAATGCAGTGCTTCATTTAAATCTAGTACTTATGGTGTTCAATGCTTTGTGGAATGAAATGCTATCAGTTCATGCAATGTTTAAAAAACTGCATGTTGGCATCTTTAATGCTAATCACTCCTGCTTGACTATTAACAGGAAAGGCACGGGGACAAAGTTCAAGATTCTGAGCCGCCAACTCCTGTCTCAGTCATGAGAATGGGCAAGTAAGTCGTTATTCTACTTCGTTGTTTGTACTTTGTAGTGCTAAATACTAGCATGATATTGATTGATGGAATGTGAATTTACAGCAACAGAAGTTCCACTATTCCTTCCTCATCTTTTTTGTTCATCTCTCTTTCGTATCTTTGAAGATATATGTCTGTTGCATTCCTGGATTTTTCTTCCATAACATCATTTAGTACAACAACTTTGAAGTCTTCAAAAGATGATCTAGGAATTACTGTTAATTGGGCAAACAAAACCTCAACCAAAATTTTATTGGGCAAGCAAAACTTCAACCAAATTTTTGGCTAGCCAAATCGTCAGTAGGACAACCTTGGGAAAATAGAAACACACCCTAGGTATTTGAAGCATGGAGCAGAGAGGCAAGTGCAACGTTACAATTGTAGTAATGCAAACTGAGCAGTACTAATAAGGGCCAGGTTGATAATACTCCAAGTAAATATGTTCTAGCATATTAACATATCACCTACTGGAGATTACTTGTTTCCAATTATTCTTGGAAATATGAAGTACACCTTAGTTAAGCTATCTTTTACTACCCCGGACCCAAAATATAACTCCTTTTAGCACTTTTACCAACCAAGCACTTCTAAATTTGACCATCTATAAGAAAACAATTATTAGCATTCAAAACGTCAAAATCGTGTCCCTAGATATCATGAAATATACTTTTATAGTTTATAATTACTTTTATGCGAGGCAATCTGTTTATACGGAAGTTGGTCAAAGTACCCCTTGAAAATAATTTATATTTTGTTTTTTCTGGTTAGTTAGGCTTCTTTGTCTTTTTCATAGCCTTTTCGCTTTTGTTCTTTTTGCCCTTTGCCCTGTGGGTTTGTACTTCATATCTTCTTGATACTATCTCTGTAATACAAGTGACATGCATTTTGATGCTTGTTCGAGATTTTATTTCTGGAAGACTGTCAATGTCCTAAAAGACTTATATTTTGGATTGGAGGCAGTATCATAGTTGTGAACTTCCGATAAACTAATATGCTCATCTAAGTTGTATTACATTGAAATTATTGAACGCTAACTAAGATTGTTACTGGTAATTGAAGGAACCGAGTCAATATGGAGGATGAGGAGACACTTTCAAGTGTTGCTCAATGTATCGAGCAGTTGCGGCAGAGCTCTTCGTCCTCTCAAGAAAAAGAAAGCTCATTGAAGCAGTTACTGGACCTTGTTCAAACACGCGATACTGCATTTGGAGCTGTTGTATCGCATTCACAGGCTGTTCCTACACTTGTTTCTCTCCTCAGGTCTGGCTCATCTGGAGTTAAGATGCTGTCTGCAACTGTTCTGGGGTCTCTTTGCAAGGAAGAGGAGCTAAGGGTGAAGGTTCTGCTTGGTGGTTGCATCCCTCCATTGCTTGCTCTTCTCAGGTCGAAGTCAGCTGAAAGTCAGACTGCAGCTGCCAAAACTATATATGCAGTTTCTCAAGGTGGGATAAGGGATCATGTTGGATCAAAGATATTTTCAACGGAAAATGTTGTTCCAGTACTGTGGGAGCAACTCAAAGTTAGCCTCAAGAATGAGAGTTTGGTGGATGGCCTGCTAACTGGAGCACTGAAGAACTTGTCAAAAAACACAGAGAAGTTTTGGTCAGCAACCGTGCAATGTGGTGGAGTTGATATACTTATAAAGCTGGTTGGTTCTGGACAGACAAAGACTCTAGCAAATGTGTGCAATCTTCTTGGGGCTTTGATGATGGAAGACTCATCAGTTTGTTCGAAAGTTTTATCAGGAGAAACAACAAAACAGCTCCTAAAGTTACTTGGTCCTGGTAATGAAACTTCAATTAGAGCAGAAGCTGCTGGTGCTCTCAAATCCCTTTCTGCACAGAGTAAAGAAGCTCGTCGTGAGATAGCTAGTTCTAATGGGATTCCTGCTCTTATAAATGCTACCATTGCTCCATCAAAAGAGTTCATGCAAGGAGAATCTGCCCAAGCACTGCAAGAAAATGCAATGTGTGCATTAGCAAATATTTCTGGTGGTTTATCTTATGTAATCTCAAGCCTTGGTGAAAGTCTTGAATCATGCTCTTCCCCTGCACAAATTGCTGACACTCTTGGTGCATTAGCCTCAGCATTAATGATATATGACACAAATGCAGAATCAATCAGTGCTTCAGACCCGCTAGTCATTGAGAAGACACTGATGAAACAGTTTAAGCCCAAGGCACCCTTCCTTGTACAGGAGCGTGTAATTGAAGCTTTAGCCAGTTTGTACAGCAACACAGTTCTCTGCAAGACACTTGCAGATTCTGATGCAAAACGCTTGCTTGTTGGTTTGATAACCATGGCAGGTACTGAGGTGCAAGATGACCTAATGACATCACTTTTTGCTCTCTGCAAGAAGGATTGTGATTTGTGGCAAGCTCTGCAAGGCCGTGAGGGTGTTCAGCTGTTGATTTCTTTACTTGGTCTATCCTCAGAACAGCAGCAGGAATGTGCCGTTGCTCTGCTCGCCCTTCTGTCAAAGGAGAATGATGAGTGCAAATGGGCTATCACTGCTGCTGGTGGCATACCTCCTCTTGTTCAAATATTAGAAACTGGTTCTCCCAAAGCTAAAGAAGATTCAGCAACCATCATTGGTAATTTGTGCAATCACAGTGAAGACATACGAGCATGTGTCGAAAGTGCCGATGCAGTTCCTGCTTTACTATGGCTTCTCAAGAACGGAAGTGACAATGGAAAGGAAATAGCATCCAAAACACTGAATCATCTCATCCACAAGTCAGATACTGGGACTATTAGTCAGTTATCTGCTCTGTTGACAAGTGAACAGCCTGAATCAAAAGTTTATGTTCTTGATGCTTTGAAAAGCTTGCTTTCTGTTGCACCACTGAATGATATTCTGCATGAAGGAAGTGCTGCAAATGATGCAGTTGAGACAATGATCAAAATTTTAAGCTCCCCTAAAGAAGAAACTCAGGCTAACTCAGCATCTGCTCTTGCTGGTCTATTCCATTGCCGCAAAGATTTGCGAGAAACACACATTGCATTGAAGACACTTATGTCAGTCATGAAACTGATTGACACACAGTCTGACAGAATACTAATGGAGGCCTCATGTTGCCTTGCTGCCATTTTTCTGTCAGTCAAACAAAATAAGGAGGTTGCTGCAGTTGGACGGGATGCATTAGCTCCACTAGTCTCACTTGCAAGTTCTACAGTCCTTGAAGTAGCAGAGCAAGCAACCCGAGCTTTGGCAAACCTTTTTCTTGATCGTGAATTGGCAGCTCAAGTATCTTTTGAAGAAATTATGTTCCCTTTAACGCGTGTTCTTAAGGAGGGATCTATTGACGGAAGAATTCATGGAGCAGCAGCAATAGCTCGCCTTTTGCTGTGCCGACCCGTTAACCAGCTTATCTCAGATACTGTAAACCGCTCTGGTGCCGTCCTTGCTCTAGCTGGTCTCTTGGAAGCTGCGAATGGTGATGCTTCCGCGACATCAGAAGTTCTCGATGCACTGGTGCTTTTATCAAGATCAAAGGTGTCAAGTGGGCGTACCAAGGCTCCCTGGGCAGCTCTTGCAGAAAATCCCCACACCATACTTCCCATTGTTTCTTGTGTAGCTGATTCAGTACCCTCCTTGCAAGATAAAGCCATAGAAGTACTGTCAAGGCTCTGTTTTGACCAACATGATGTTGTGGGTGGTTTGGTTTCTGAAATCCCAGGCTGCATATCATCAGTGGCACGCCGAATCATTGGTTCCAACATTCTGAAGGTTAAAGTTGGTGGATGTGCTCTTCTTGCTTGTGCAGCAAAAGAGCATTGTCAGAAGCAGATAGAGATCCTATGTGATTCAAGCCTGTACATTCAGCTAATCCATTCTCTAGTTGGTATGATCAATACAACAAACTTACCTTCTGAAAATGGGGATGGTGAAAGCATAGCAGACATTAAGATTTCCAGATGCTCTAAAGAAAATAACAATGATGCTGAAATGGTGTGCTCCACTGCTGTAATCTCGGGTAACATGATTCCACTCTGGCTTCTTGCTGTCTTTACTCGCCATGACAACAAAACAAGAGCAGAAATTCTAGAAGCTGGAGGGGTTGAAATGCTCAACGAGAAGATTTCTCAAAATGCATTCTTATATGTGGTATGTGAATGCTAGTTATTGGAATTTTCATTTTTCTTTGTATGTGTGCTAATTGCTGTCTGAATGTTAGTATCTCTTACACACTTGCAATTACCATCTAACTTCCGTTAATCTGCATATATATTCTGTTTATTATTTTGGGGTTTGAAACTTGTCTAATAGTTCTGGAGACCATGATATATCTTACTCTTGCACTGCCCTCAAATTCTTATCGGATAGAAGACCTATTTTGGTATTCATAAAGAAAGATACTGTATTTCCTTTGATGTCTCACATACTTTAAAATTCGGCATGCTTGTATGATTTTTGGCTGGATAACATGACAGCATTTTGAAAGTTTTCATGGTATTATTGCTTGTCTGTTAATAATTTGGCATTATTTTGGGCTGCAGCTGACCAGTTCGTTTCCCTAAATTCTTCCTTTTGATGAGGAAAGATCCACTGTGCAAATATCTACTTGAACTCAGATTTGTTATTTTCTTATGTATCCATAAAGCATTGTCTTTATTCTTACAGCATTCTAGTTTTTAATATCTTTTCAACTGGGACTGCTTATAATGTATGTTCATGCTTTTATCAGGGTGAAGAAGATAGTACCGCATGGGTCTGTGCATTACTTCTTGCATTGCTATTTCAAGAAAGAGAGATGAACCGGTCTAATTCAGCGTTGCATTCAATTCCTGTGCTCTCAAACTTGTTAAGGTCTGATGAGCCAGCATACAGGTACTTTGCCGCACAAGCTTTGGCAAGTCTGGTGAGCAATGGTAGCAGAGGAACGCTTCTGGCTGTTGCTAATTCTGGGGCTGCCACTGGACTTATATCATTGCTTGGATGTGCTGATGTTGATATAGCTGATCTTGTGGAGTTATCAGAGGAATTCATGTTGGTGCATAATCCTGATGAAGTTACGCTGGAGAAGCTATTCAGAGTTGATGATATCAGGGTTGGTTCAACTTCCAGAAAATCAATTCCTCTTCTTGTTGATCTACTTAAACCCATTCCAGAAAGACCTGGTGCTCCTTTCTTGGCATTGGGTCTTCTGACACAGTTGGCTGTTGATTGTGCCCCAAACATGCTCCTAATGGCTGAAGTTGGAATCCTAGAAGCACTTACCAAATACCTATCACTTAGTCCACAAGACACAACAGAAGAAGCTACAACTGAGTTGTTGGGCATTCTTTTTAGTATTGCAGAAATAAGGCAACATGAATCAGCACTTGGTGCTGTAAACCAGCTTGTGGCAGTCCTTCGTCTAGGAGGAAGAAATTCACGCTACAGTTCTGCAAAGGCATTAGAAAGCTTGTTTTGTGCTGACCATGTCAGGAACAGTGAGTCAGCTCGACAAGCTATTCAGCCGCTTGTAGAAGTGCTGAGTACTGGCATGGAGAGGGAGCAGCATGCAGCTATATCAGCACTTATTAGGTTGCTTTGTGACAACCCGTCAAGAGCACTTGCAGTTGCTGATGTTGAGATGAATGCAGTGGAAGTCCTGTGCCGGATTCTGTCCTCAGACTGCTCAGCTGAGTTGAAAGGTGATGCTGCTGAACTGTGCGGTGTCCTGTTTGCAAATACAAGGATCCGTTCTACAATGGCTGCAGCCCGTTGTGTGGAACCTTTGGTCAGTTTACTGGTTAGTGAAGCTAACCCGGCCCAGCTTTCTGTAGTTCGTGCACTGGATAAGCTTCTGGATGATGAGCAACTCGCCGAATTAGTGGCAGCGCATGGGGCAGTCATTCCCCTTGTTGGGCTTTTGTTTGGAAAAAATTTCATGCTTCATGAGGCAGTTGCCAGAGCTTTGGTAAAGATTGGAAAGGATAGGCCGGCTTGCAAATTGGAAATGGTTAAGGCTGGTGTAATTGAGAGCATTCTTGATATTCTTCATGATGCTCCAGATTTTCTTTGCGTTGCATTGGCAGAAATGCTTCGGATTTTGACAAACAATGCTAGCATAGCAAAGGGTCCATCTGCAGCCAAAGTAGTACAGCCTCTCTTCTCTCTGTTATCTAAGGCAGACACTGGTCCAGAGGGGCAGTATAGCACTTTGCAGGTTCTTGTCAATGTTTTGGAGCATCCTGAATGCCGTGCTGATTATAACTTGACACCCCGCCAAACAATTGAGCCAGTCATTACTTTACTGAATTCATCTCCACCAGCTGTGCAACAATTAGCAGCGGAGCTTCTGTCTCATCTTCTCCTGGAAGAACACCTCCAGAAGGATACAGTAGCAGAGCAATCCATCACTCCTCTTATTCAAATTCTCTCATCGGGTTTGCCAAATCTACAGCAGAGAGCTATAAAAGCTCTTGCTAACCTTGCATTAGCCTGGCCAAATACAATTGCAAAGGAGGGTGGTGTGTTTGAGTTGTCCAAGGTGTTGTTGCAAACTGATCCACCTTTGCCTCATGTTGTATGGGAATCTGCAGCAGCTGTCCTGTCTAGCATTTTGCAGTACAGTACTGAGTTTTTCCTTGAGGTTCCAGTTGCGGTTCTAGTGCAATTGCTTAGATCAGGGACTGAAAGTACTGTTGTGGGTGCACTAAATGCTCTGCTTGTATTGGAGAGTGATGATTCAACAAGTGCAGAAGCAATGGCTGAAAGTGGTGCCGTAGAAGCTCTGCTGGATCTCTTGAGGAGTCATCAGTGTGAGGAAGCTGCTGCCAGACTCATTGAGGCACTGCTGAACAATATAAGAATAAGGGAGGCCAAGGCTGCTAAAAATGCTATTGCACCTTTGTCCATGTACCTTCTGGATCCACAAACACAGTCTCAACAGGGAAGGTTGCTTGCTGCTCTTGCTCTTGGAGATCTTTTCCAGAATGAAGGTCTTGCTCGTTCGACGGATGCTGTTGCAGCATGCCGTGCTCTGGTCAATCTTCTTGAAGACCAGCCAACTGAAGAGATGAAAGTGGTGGCCATTTGTGCCTTGCAGAATCTAGTCATGTATAGCCGAGCAAATAAAAGAGCGGTTGCAGAATCTGGTGGCGTCCAGGTCTTGCTGGACCTTATCAGCTCAAGCAATCCTGACACTTCTGTTCAGGCAGCAATGTTTGTCAAACTTCTGTTCAATAATCACACTATCCAAGAATACGCCACAAGTGAAACTGTCAGAGTTATAACTGGTAAAACAATTAGCCTTTCTTTGTGCTTCGCTACCTGTTTTAGTGCTTTTCTACCCAAGATATTTTAGTGCTTTTCTACCCAAAAAATGTGGTTTATTTTTTTACCTGGCGTTCACTTTGTGTACCTGATAATGGTTTTCTGCATGCAGCTTCAATCGAGAAGGATATATGGGCATCTGGGAGTGCTAACGAGGAGTATCTTAAAGCGCTTAATGCTCTACTTAGCAACTTTCCTCGCTTGAGAGTCACTGAACCTGCTACAATATGCATTCCGCATCTTGTAACATCCCTTAAAACTGGTTCTGAAGCAACCCAAGAAGCAGCACTGGATTCACTTTATCTGCTCAGGCAAGCGTGGACTGCTTGCCCAGCTGAAGTATTTAAAGCTCAATCAGTTGCTGCATCAGAGGCAATTCCTCTACTTCAGTACTTGATACAGTCTGGCCCACCACGGTTTCAAGAAAAGGCAGAGCTTCTACTTCAGTGCTTGCCTGGGACACTTACAGTTACTATAAAGCGTGGTAACAATTTGAAACAGTCTGTGGGAAATGCTAGTGCATTCTGCAAGCTTACTCTTGGAAATAATCCTGCAAGGCTGACAAAGGTATGTATGTTTGTGCTTCTCATTTCAGAGATATAGGTCCATATCTCAATTTACTACTCCCACGCCCACAAGAAAAAAACATGCTATGTCTGCATTTTTAATATTGTATATTTTCTTAATTATTGGTTTTTATGAGTACTTATATGCCTTAGTATTAGCCAAGATAGTTCGACAGTTCATATCAAGCTTGGACATTGGTTTATGGGCTAATTATAGTCTTATGGATCCTACTACTTCTCTAGTTATCACGCCTCCCAAGTATTTATTTAAGCCTATGATGTTTCGAAGAGAGGTATTTCTTGGTAAAGCTTCTGTAGTTAGTTCAAATCAGAACTAAGTACTTAAACTTACCGAGGAACACCCTCCCTCCAAACAGGGCATAGGGTTTGAGGCCTATCAGGGGTTTGCTAGTAGTGTGGTACAGTGACCCTGATGTAAAGCGTACTCTACTTTAGCCTAGCAACAGTAGACTGCAGGGTCTGTATTTTTTTGCAACTTTGGGCAATATACCATTGAAATACATTGCATCAATCTCCAACATTAGTAGCCTGAGCATTATAAATTCGGAATTCCTAATCATAGTGGCTTTTCATTTGGTGCTTAACTTGAAGCATAAGGATTAGCTAGTTTATTTCCTTACTGACAATAACTGATGGCCATGATGTAGGTATATTTGACTTTTTTTCCTGTTTGTACTCATGCGTACATTGTAACAAAGTTAATTCGCATAACTGACACTCAATACTATGCACAGATTGTCTCAACTGGCGAGTCACCTGAATGGGACGAAGCCTTTGCATGGGCGTTTGACAGCCCTCCCAAAGGCCAGAAGCTTCACATCTCTTGCAAAAACAACAGCAAATTCGGAAAGGTACTGAAATGGGACACATGCCTTATATTTACTGCTCCATATTCTTTTGCTCTTTTGTGCCATTGTACTTGCATTCTCAAGCGCTCCAACTGTTTTGTTTGCAGAAATCATTTGGTAAGGTGACAATCCAGATCGACCGGGTTGTCATGCTGGGGTCAGTTGCCGGAGAGTACACCTTGCTACCGGAGAGCAAAAGCGGTGCAAATAGGAACCTGGAAATTGAATTCCAGTGGTCAAACAAATGATGACAGTATCTACAGAATTAGTTGCCCTCTGTAAGTTTAAAATATATAAAGTGAAGAGTTGGTTACATGTTTCATGCTCTGCTAAATGTTATATTTTTTGTGCATCTGTGTAAATAGTCGGCAGAGGAAGTCGTTGTTTTGTTGTACCTTTTTGTGCGATGTAAACAGATGAGATCAGATTTTTTCTGTATACTGATTGTAATGGACCGATTCATTATTTTTTACACGGGAGTTTTCTTAGTGAAGTGGGTGTCTGGTTGTGGGAATCAACCAAGTGGAACAAAAAGGATGGGTTCAATTGTTTTTTGTCACCCCAGTATTTCTGTGGACTGAACTGATAAATGTCAGTGGGCGAAACCTCTTAAGCGTTCAAAAGTTGTACGTTTTGATGCATTGGTAGAAGGTGAACGGAATACTAAAACTGGGAGTGAGCGCGTTGCGACGCGTCTACTATAATATAAATAAATGTAAAAGAATACATAAAATCCAAATAAAATGAAGTGCAATAATTTATACAATCCAAATAATATAGACTGAGACGCAGCTCCTTTGATCGTCCACAAGTGCTCTCTACCAGCCGGTGATAAACAATTTCGTCATGGATCTTTTTTGCATGGAGAGAAAATTAGCAAACTTCGTAGACAGCTGGTGATCGACAATGGCAAGAGGACCTTGGTGATCATATAGATGATCATCCCTTATCGTTAGATCTCTACGTTCACTTTCGATGGTCATGTTGTAATGATCATACAAGCATGCATAACCTTCAATTTGATTCTACGTGAGGATGGTATCAGGACAATCGCGAAAGATATTGGAGCACCCCTAATACCCTCTCACATCCTTTCTGCAAAACTCGTGCCGCGAAGCAAAGTGAGTTTTTTTTGACCTTGAGGCTTGGAGATTGTCTTCACAAATGTTGACCATTTGAGATATATATGGCATCGACTAGGCAGCACCCTTTGGTATGTTGGTGGCTGCTGATATCATAGTTGCACTTTGGAGCATGACCTTTGGCTAGTCTCGCAAAAACCGGTGAGAGTTGCCGCACGTTGATGTCACTGTGAGACCCCGCCATGCCAATGAAAGCGTGACAAATCCAGAGATCCTGATAAGTCACAGCTTCAAGCACCACACTGCAAATATCTGTGATGCCCTTTGCACAAACCTTACCAAGAAAATGATCAGTTCTTCCATAAGTAACGCATGCAATTGATTGTTCGAAGTGTCCATGGAAATCCCCTTTGTGCGTTTTGTGTCATGATACAATTTGTTTATGTTTCATTGGGTCCTCTCAGATAGTCAGGTCCACCCACTGCCACCACCTACCGCCCTGCAAAATCTATACATAGCTTCGATGATTGTGGACTCGACCATGCGAAGGTAGTCATAAGAATTGGAGCGGTTGTCCAACTTGGCCGCTTGCAATTGCAGAAGACGAGCAAGGATGGTCAAATGCTCTTCTTGATCCCTAGCGGCAACTTCTTCTCTTCAAGAGAAGCATGCATAATCTCATCGTCGCTAACCATAGCCTATGGACGAAACAACGGATAAAGTGAATCGACTGATCGTCGGCGGGAGCAACAAGATCTAGCAAAGAAGCCTAACTAGGCAAAGCGCCGCGCACCTTTCATGCAAACTACGGTTTGAGGTTGCCAGGAATCACGAGGTGCGGCGAGGAGGATAGCCGAGGCGGTAGGGCAGAGGCTGGGGTCGGTGTAGGCGGCGCTGAGCTATCCTTGTCGAGATGGGTGATAGCGGCGGCGGCTCCGTCGGTGCCAAATTGGCGGGGGTGGGAGAGGTCAGGTGGGCGATAGGCAATGTGGCAGAGGGGCAAATGTAGCCGGGTCGCTAACTGGTGGCACCCTCTTGTTGGTATCCAACATCGACTTCTTTCTGGCTCCCATGGCCACACGTGTCGGGCGGGGCTGGCCTAGAGACGTCGGATATTTTTTTAAACCATGCTAGATCCAAATAATTTTTAAAAACCGCGACTACGAGTAGGCGCTTTTTTTTTTGGTCAGAAGCTCCCAAAGATTTTGGGAAGGCCTTTAGGGGTTGCGAATGGATATGCCCTAAGAGCTTAATTCCATTCCATTCCCTTGACCAAAAAAATAAATTAAAAATACTTATTATGTTCTTCGTACCAAATCTTTCACTGGCTTCTTCTGATTGTCTAAGCGAATTTGACATCGGTCAGTTACCAGTTCACAGTGAAAAGGGTGAAGGTCAGCAGCACATCATGGTGGCCGCCAGGTGCCACGGAGCAGCTGGCCGAGACGATGAAATGCGTAGGCCACCGCCATTATTCATTCAGGCAGCCAGTCACCGGCAGTCCAGCACCGTCATCATCCATCAAACGAAGGGAGAAAGCAGGCCACCAAGCGGAAGCATCACGAGGCACCACATCGACCACCGGCATGTTTGAGTGACGACAACACCCCCAATGGCTGCTCCGCTGCGTGATTTCTTTTCCATCCAAGCAGGGGTATGATGCAGGCATCTTTCTATCTCTGAGCGATCCTTCTCCCCAAGTAGTGGAGTTCATGCATGGTGACACCATCGGATCACCACCACCCATCGGAGATTCGGAGGTGGAAGGTGATGCTCAGGTGGAGAGGTGAACTCATCTAGCTTTTGACCTGTAGTTCTCCAAAAAAAATAGCTTTGGACCTGTAGGTACACTGCTCATCGTCGTGCCTCAACGGTCCACGCAGTTACTATTGTTTTCTTCTGATGCTACCATGAGTTGAGCCAGCACCCAACTTCAGCATCTAACTAGACTTCTTTTATATCTAGCGGACCAAGGATCGATCAGTAGTAGCCTTCACGAACTATAAGTTGATGCATTAGAACTGATTTAGCTCTTACTCAGATCTCATGATTAACACAAAGCAAATATAATGGTTTGGATAATTTTTTAATTGCATTTTTATTTGCAACTGAAATGAGAAACTCAGTTGCAACCCAACTTCAAATCACATGCGCGAATAACGATGCAATCGAACGATGTAAAACTTGAGCACTAACTTAGTTCCCTGCTAGCCGAGAACTAGCGAAACCCATTTTTTGTTGTACAAATCATGAAAATTAGATATCGTAAGGTGTTGCGCTACTGGCAAGCCTAGGCGGGTGGAGGGATGGTAGAACCGCTGATGCGTTCATGGATCCTAGGCAATGGCCCTTGTCGATAGAATGCACATGAAAGTTGGTGACGAAACCCGGGTAACCGCTCGGGTCGCTGGATGGTAACTTCGCCGCTGCTTAGAGGACCACGTCGGAGGTTTCTCTGGCGTGTTTTCTTCTTCTCCGCTGGTGGGTCCGGGGTGTCTAATCATCGACGATCACTAACTCAAGTCGGTGGTGGAGGCTTTCCTTCGAACGCTTAATTAGGAGCTCGCCAACATGTTTTCAGAAAATACACATCTCATCCTAGGGCGGTTGGTCTCGAGGTATGACTCAAACCCTCTTTGAGGATCCGTGCAAACAAACAAAAAACTTCTTGCGCAAACAAACACCTTTTAAATCTTATTACTATAGATAAAGAGGAAGTTTTCTGACGTATCGAAAAAATAACACACATAGATATTTAGTTGAAGTTTACCAATGTGAAGTTTTGACAATGTTTTAGAAGATGAGAAAATAAAGTGTTGAAACTTGGTCCCGGTACGATGCCAGTTTGATGTAAGTTAGTGTACATTGCAAGGGTCCCTTTCTTGGTCGATATAGAAATGGAAATTTAGTAAAATCTTCAATCAGATGACATCATCAAAGTGTAATTTTGGTACGAACGCTATGCAAATCAAACAGGCCTAGAGTCGACCGAATCTCAACTTGATTTCTGCTCGACCCAGAACTAGCAAAACCATGAAAACAAAAATCGATTCATACCGACAAAACGCCACGATCTTTACACACGACTGAGAATGACTGAATGAGAACTCAGGGGAGCCGTCACGAGATAAGGGGTATACACCATTACACCAACAGCCTGTACGGAGTAACAATGAGAGTTGCGGTAACTTGTTGTGCACTAGGTTTCTCTTACTACCATGTTTTGGACGCATCTGGCATCGCCGTCGTTGGCAGCTCCAGGATCTTCTTTGGGTGGCATGCGATCGAATGATTGGTGATTAGCGAAGACGTCAATTTGTCGCGACGGCGACAGCTTGGCGTGTTCCCCGGCCAGCGCAGCCACCTGGAGGCACGGTGGCTCGCCGTACAGTTCGCTGGAGCTGGCTTGATCGCGGCTTGTGTTTGCAGCTTGCCGCACACGTACTGTTGCGCCGCACGCCGGACACGATCGAACAGGAAGGGGAAAAGGTTCTTCGATTCCTTTTCTCGATCTCGAGGTCGGCTAGCTAGGCTGTCTCTCCATCGCCTCCGGAAAACGAAGGCTCTCTGTTTGTGGCCGGTAAATAAACTCAGTAAAAGGAAAACCGATAAGCTGCTGCTGTGTGTGTAAAAGGAGTATTTGTCCAAAAATGTAAATTCATGTTGCAGAAACGAGAGATCACATTGTAATCATCAACTCCTAAAGTGGCAAAGTAAAATGGAATACACTAAGCACACCGATGTAATTCCGTGAATAATTCTCTTTTAAAGCAATAAAAAGGCCGTATGCATCTTATTGATGCAGAGGCTAGTGTTGACCTTCTTCGAAAAAACTAAGCACACCGATGTATGTTTATTGCCATTATGAGCATTGTTGCAGAGTCTGAGTGTAATTTGTATTTTCACGATATTAATATATCCCCTTTGTCGAAAAATTGTATCGACAACTTCTCCCACACCCACACCGCATCGGTTGAATTGCTGGTGATAAAGCAAGAGACATTAAAAACTAAAAATATAACAATTAAAATGATAATAAGGAAGATCGTGGTAAAAGCTAAAAGTGGAGATTGAGTCGAGCCTCGGATCTTGTTTCCAATAGATCGTGGCAGTCCATCAATGCAATGTGATTTCTTTTTTTGAACTTTCATCGCTAATGTCAGAATACTTTAGGGTTTTAGGTAAGTTCATAGTGAGGGCTTGACATCACGGAAAAAAACAAGGGCCAACACGATACTGAAGGGTGATTAAATTCGAAAGCACATAAATTTGGATCAAACAATGCTTGACATCATACAAAAAACAAGGAAATTTCAGCAAGATAGATATAGTTGGATGGTAATTTTCCTCCACTAAAAAGTGCAAGAGAACCCTTAGAAACAAACCTTAAGGATTCCAATTCTATGAACCAAACAACCAACACGGCAAAATTCCTTAAACCCCAATCCTCTACATATCTTCTTCAAAAAGTCTTTAAAACAAAAGAACCCTGAAACATGATCTAGAGCCTCTATATTTTAGATTTAAAGAAAAAAAAAGATTTCAGACGAGCCACTCTTTTAGTGTAAGTTCCGTGTGCACATAGCAAAAATGCTGGCGCCAAATAAAACAATGTTCCATTCATTCATAAACATTGAGGCCATAAATCAGGAAAAAGAAATGGTGAGGTTGAGAGGCTATGGCCCCCACATCCGTGAAGTCAGAATCGCATCAGTGACGAGGAGGGAGAGAGGAAAAGTATCCACAGATTCGGATGGACGGCCTAGATCCCACCATTCCTCCCACTGCCTCTTCCCTTCCCTTTAACTACTCCCTCCCCCAGCTGAGCCTCTGCCCACTCGCCATCTCCCACTCCCTCTCAGCTAGCTAGTCCTCTCCTCTCTGAATCCGTCCACTCCCATACCAAGAGGAGGAGGAGGAAGAGAGGCGACGGCGCCGAGGCCCGAGAGATCCTAGGCGCGATGACGTCGCTGGGGAAGAGGCACAGGACCAACAGCTCCATGCGGCGGACCACGAGCATGTCCGGGTTCGACGTGCCGGCGGAGGAGGCGGGGCGCCAGCCGACCCGGGCGGCCAGGGGAGCCTCGGCGGCGCCCACGATGGGGTGGAGCGCCGCCTCAGCCGCCATGCAGAGGCGCCACTCGGGGGACTTCAACGCCGTCATGGAGACGGCGGCGTTCTTGAAGGCCTGCGGGCTATGCTGCCGCCGTCTCGGCCCCGGCCGCGACACCTTCATTTACATGTAAGCAAAGGTCGGCCTTGAGCCTGCCGTAGCTTGATCCTACCTCTCTGAAATCTTTCGTAATCTTTTTGCTGTTCTGCGACGTAAAGGCCGAGCTTATTTCTGGAGCTGTTCTTCTTGATCAGATCAGACTTCTTTGGGATTGTGGGCTGATTAATCGTGTGTTTTTTTTTTTGGTGGTGTGAGCGACGTCTTTGTATGATCTGATGGTTCGACCTTGGGTTTTTTGTTGTTGTTGAAATGGACAATGATCTGATCTGGTTTCGCATCCTATTCTTGGCCTAATATTCGATTTAGCACGACCAGAAAATCAATTGCGAATAGGAAGTGGGAACAAACACAAGAATCGGTTGGTTTCGTTTGTGCATTTCCCCTCTGTTTTCAGGAGGGGAATGTGATGACAAAAAGAGTCCCAAACAATAAGTCGTCTCCCTTTCTTCCAGCTGTGCAAATATAGCATTCTGCAACAACCTCTCCCTGCATCATCATCCTCCCTCCAATAATACATGCTTAAAAGATTACTGATCCATGTTTCGGCTGTACTAGCAGCTCATTGATTGATCACCTACCTCAAGATTCCAATCATCACTTACTGACCTCTTGCTATTTCGTGTTGCATCGTGCAGGGGCGAAGTGGCCTTCTGCAGTCTCGAGTGCAGGCAGCAGCAGATGAACCTGGACGAGCTCAAGGATAAGAAATGCTTCCCGGCGGCCGGTACCGGTGGCTCCGACGGAACCAGCGGAACTGTAGCCGCCGCCTAGCATCGCCGGACCTAAGAAAATTAAGAAGTTTGTTGGCACTTTCTAGGGAACCAAATCCAGTACGTAGTTTCTGTCAACATGTGTGCATGATATATTCTATATGGGTGTATATTGATGGTTCAGGTTGTGAGCCAGAATGGGATGTAGAGATTGGAGCTTGGACTAGTGAAAGTACTGCACCTGTGCAGGCGTGTTGAGCAGAAGGGGGTATTTTGTATCCTGGTCCAAATTAGGTCATGGCATTTGGAGATCCTATTGTTAAAATTTTCTCCCAAGGAAGAACTCCAGTTCTCCAAGCTGTCTGAAAGTCTGCTGCTCTCTTGTTGTTGAGCTCTCAAAATATCTGTTGCAGTTTTTGTTCCGTAGGAAGAATCTTGAGGCATTTGACGCTTCCACAAAGTCTTCTAAACCACTCCAGCAAGAATTTCACCATTAATCTTAGCAATCAAGTGATCGACCACCCATCACATGGTGCTCAAAATATTCCTTTCTGTTTGATTGCGTGGTATACAGGTTGTAAGTGCACCATGACACTGACAAATAGGATCATGCTAACCGTTTAATATTGACCTTGAGTAAGCCACATGCTCTGCCAAATTTCGTGGCACTTGGTTGGTTAGATCAAGATCTGGCCATCGATCTGGTTTGCATGAATCAACATACTAGAATCTCTACCCGCAAAAAAAAAAACCCTACTCAGCTGGATTCTCACAGGTACACCTAGTGGCTTACTAAGTCTGGCCGTACTTGATCAGAACTCAGCTGCTAAATTAAGATGAGATCTATCTTAGTTTGCAGTTTTTGGTAAACTCTTAGACAGCTGATTAAAATATACAATCACTTAGGCAGAGTGCTCTTTCAAGCTCTGCAAAATTTCAAGATCTGATGCTTAGTGACAACGATAAAACGTATCCACCAGATCTCCTCGCCATCTAGTAATATCAGAACCTCACCTGGTTATGCTTCCGAAGGAGAAAAGGAGAAAAGACAAGTGACCTGCATGATACAAAGCAACAAAATGCTCTCTGTTTTAAAATTAGAAAAATACATCGTTGTCTTGCGAATATTTCGAATGGCAGATACTTCCTATCGTTCTCCAGTAGTGATGATGCTGACAACCAACAAAAATGAGAACCCCCATTCCAAGTGAAAACTAGGTGTGGTCACATGATTGCGCTGTGTCCGTTGATACGATCTACGGAGTAGGAAACTGAAAGGCATGCCGCACGGCGCACGTAGGGTGGAATTCTAGAACCTTGGTACATACTTTTTCGGGGATCTTGCAATTTGCACACTTTTCTTCTCACCTTTGCATATCACTAATATGTGGTGGTCATGTGGCAAAAAAGATTCTTTAGTCAGAAGGCTCGAAATCAGTTTAGTTTTAAATTAACGTAGCATCAGCCAGCTGGGAGTTACAACAAACTTACACATACTAGGGCTGCTAAAAATTAAAATATTTATGTGGTTTCTTAGTAACAAGGGCTTCTTACTAAGGATAACTTAGCTAAACGGGAAAGTGGAATGGGTATCAAAAATATTATTTTTGTGATTCAACCGTTAACCATTTGTTCATTGGCTGTCTCATTTGCAAAAATAATTTGGCGTATGATATACCTCTCTTATAACATTCCTCCACCTGCTAATATTACTAATATGTTTGGTAAATGGCTTAATGGAGTACCAAAGACTGATAAACAAAAGATTCGTATTGACGTTTCTGCGCTTTGTTGGTCAATATAGACAAGTCGGAACGATATTATATTTAACAAACACTCTGGAACTAATTTTTTTGCAGGTTATCCGGCGTGCTACTCATTGGATTCAACAATAGGTTTTCCTTCTCCCGCCGGAGCCGCGGGAGGATATGGTTACTGGATGCAACCGGATGCTAGTGGTTGCTCAGGACTTATTTTTCTAGGCTACTGGGTGGCGGCATCTTAATAGAATAGCAAATGGATAGCTTTTCTGTATGCCGTGTTTTCTTATGGTTGATACATGTATCTATCTTAGCTTTTTCTTGATTGTAATGGTGGAATTTTGGTGAACTAGTACTATATGTTAATAAAGCAAGCCGTGTGCATCTATTGATGCAGAGGCTGGGATAATGCTCCCTTATCTAAAAAAAAAACTAGGGCTGCTAGCTTTAAAACATTAAGCAAAACCAACAGAAAACTACACCTGAGTCGCCAAGCACAACTACACATAGACAACTTGATCCAAGTGGAGGAAGTCTTGTCTTGAGTTGCACGGGAGGGGCATCAAATTTGTCCAAACCAACAACCCTCCAGTGCACCAACACTGTTGCTCGGAGGGAATCCGAGAAAGGGCCAACAACCTAACATGATGTCAGAATCCAAAGGAGGTGAGGCCTTGCAACGATGCCTCCAAGAAGGTACACACCGCTAAAGTGTGTCATCATCGCCTATAGAGACCAAGGTCTTGCAAAGCTTTCGCCTAGACCCCAAACCACCAACCCTAGAGCCGGGTCTAATAGCTGGGTCTAATCATAGAACAAACATCCAACATCAACTAAAAACATTAGGAAGAAATCACATACATCAACTATGGCCTATCTTATGCACTAGGCAGGCCGTTTGTAACCAAAAGCGACATCAGCCAGGCTGATGGTGCAAGAGGACTGCGACAATGGAGCGAGATCAAAGGTGTGATTCACATGACGCAACAAGAAGATCTCACCCCACGCGAGGACACCGGGAGGGGCACAATGAAGCGGAGGGGCGGAACCCATCAATCTAGAAACAAAGGATCATCACCAAGACACCTTCAACAAGGGAATGACACCCGAAGGTGATGCCGCGATCGGCTATGTACAAAGCCATGTGAAGCTTTTGCCAAGACCCACCTAAAGAATCCGTCCGCTGCAAGGACACGGAGACGACAGAGCAAACACCGTTGCCGATCCGCCAACGAATCGTTGTGACCTTGCCCCAACTAGGATCACCCGAAAGATGCATGCCAGATGTGGGAAATCCATGCCATCCAGGCTAGACCGACCCCACCCAGATCCAGACGTCGGCACAACGACACTGGATCTTTCGGCACCACGGCGACCGCACCACCACCAATGCGATCAAGGCAACCGTATTACCCAACACGACCACAATAGTTAGAGAGAACCATTCACACCAAAAGGCGCAATGAGGCGACGGGGACCTTCACAGCGTGGTACCGACGCAACATGGCAACAACGAGCGGAACAGTTACAACTAGATCTACACGATAAACATCCTACTGTGTTAAGGGAGAAGAGAGAAGGGGAGAAGGAGGGTTGCAGCAAGCATGTCCGCCGTTAACGGGCAACCGAAGCAGCTGGTGGCGACGAGGAGGGGCAGGGCGGGGTGATATATGCGGCGTGGGGAGGGACGCTCCGCTGCCGCCCGAGAGCGACACGGGAATGAGAGTGACCTTTGCTAGATGGTTTTCGTTAGCCCAAATGCAACATGCTCCGGTTAATATGTTTTCTAAACTTACCTAAAATTATATATGTGGACTATTTTCATTTAAAAACTACCTCACATAAGTGATTACGTCCTATTAATATAAGGTTAATATAAGGCACACTCTTTTCAAGATTTAACTTTGACCAAAAAGTTTGGACAACTATATAGTTGTCATTGCGTGGCGGAGCAGCTGGAAGCTGGAAGTCAGGACGATGGCCCTAAAACTTTGAGAGTGTTGAAGCCTCTCACACTCAACACTCTAAAACCGGTTCTGCCGCTGGTCCATCTCCAGGGCGTGGATCTTCATAGCTCTTGCAAGTCCTGAAGTCGATGCCGTCATGGAAGATTTGTCGTGCGTAGCAACTGCCGAGCAGGCATAACTCAGCGTAGCACCTCTCACCTAGGCATGACTTGACATCTCTTCCTTCAGCCTCTGTCCACCGGTGTTGCTCCACAAACGATGCTCCAAGAGAGAAAACAACACCACAATGCTGCCATCGTCCATTCAGGAAGACCATACTAGGGTTTCCGCCGGAGCAGCACGAGAAGATCGATATTTTTTGCTCAACAATGCCTTCATCAAGGTAAAGTCGCGGAACGCCGCCATCGCCCGCCAATCGGCTCGGTTTTCACTGGCAACTATGTCTTCCAGACTCACAACAGGGACTAGATCTCGCGATTCGACAACCCAGCTTCTGGCCGACCAACTCTGGCGGAGGAGATGGACACCACCGCCATGCCCGGTGCAGCTGCTCCAGGGATCCTCATGATGCGGGAGAAGCCGAGGAGAGTCACCGCCGACGGAGCATCAACCGGAGCAGCAGCGTGAAAAAGCCCACCCAGACCCATCCGGGCCTAGAACCGGCCAAACCCGACAGTGCCGCCGCCTGCAGATCGATTCCTGGCTGCCGCCACCCCACACAGCTGTCGCAGAAGGAAGCCCCGTCGAACGCCGCTGCCACGCCCCCATACAACGGCCGAGGAAGAGCCGCCACCTCCGCCACGCCACCCTGTCTTCGTCCGGCAGCGCCTCGGGCGGCGGCGGGAGCGAAGAGCGCATGGGGAAGGGAGCGGGGAGGGGTGCCGGCGGTCGCCTTGGCGCGGCGCCACCGCGCGGGGCGAGATGTTAGGGTATATCACTATGTGATCCTATGATCAAGTTTCCAGCTGCACCGGATATAGAAATCCCATGTTGCCTCCGTCTCCGAATGGTTGCACCCAAACTTCATAACATCTGGTTGTTCCCATGTTTGAAGATAAGCCACATACAAATCTAGTGTACATCCAAGGGAATAACGTGCAAGAAAGAGTGTGGTTTTCGTTTGTTATAAAGAACATCATTTGGCACATGCCAAATATCCCAGACAATGGCACAAACTCCCACTTTAATCTGAATAAATATTATTTGGCAATATCGCTTAACCAATTCCTAAATGGATTTGTAACATTAGTAGGAGGAGAAAAATAAACGTCATATAGACAATGCACTAGATAATTTTCGCTAACGTGAATTCAAAGTATTGTATGGACTTGTCTTTATCACAAAAAACCACATGTCTTACTACCTTGCCAATTTCTTTTAGCAAGGTTATTTTGGGTTCAGATTATTTTCGATGAAGGAACCACACATAAAGACACTAATCTTTAAAGGAACTTTCATTTTTCAAATACATTTCTAGAGATATTTAGTATGATCTTCAAGAAGATCAAGATATATTGATTAGACAGAAAAATAAGTTAACTAGTAAGAATCCAAATAATGTATCCTTTTCATCCGACAGGTGCACATGCATCAATCGTTCAGCCAACTCAATCGATTGGTCCCACTTGTTGTGTGTTGAAGTTCTTCAAAATGTTTTATTTGGTGGCATATTAACCAAAGTGTTAGCCACTGAAACATGTTTTTGTTGGCTATGTTATACAGAGAGGAGTATTGCTAGAATAAAGAAAGATTCTCTAGCTAACTATCTTCCCAAAATCTAGTGTTCGTACCATTTCCAATTTTAAAAATTCCAAATCTTCTATAACTTTCGTTAAGCCTTTTCTAAAGAGGTGTGTCTAGCAGGTTTGCTGTCAGTTGTGACGGAGTTTAGAGTGCAAATACTTGTTACAAATTAATTATTGCTAGATGAAATTCTTCTTAAAACTGATTTAAAAAATGCTGAAGATAAAGTAAACAGGGGCTGCTTGCAACAAATCGTTGCGTATGAAAGAATTTGACCTAAAGTAGTGTCAATGGATCCACATTATGTTATTTGAGGGAGTGTAGGAATTATAGTGAAAGATAACATAGGTCATTATTTTCAGACACATAAAGGTCTTAGACAAGGTGATCATCTATTACCTATTTCGTTCAATGTTGTTGAGGACATGCTAGCGATTATCATGAATAGAGACAATAAGATCCCCAAGTAGATGGCCTCATTTCTCATCTAGTTGAGGGGTATCGGTCTCACGGTACGCTGATGATGCAGTAATTTTCATGAAACATGATTTAAAAAATCTTTAAACATGAAACTAATTTTATATATTTTTAAACAACTTTTGGGGCTTAAAATAAATTTTCCCAAGAGTGAAACTTTCTGTTTTGGTCTTGCTAAATAGGCCGAAGAACAATACAGACTTATACTCATACTCAGTTATGATTCATTAGGTATCTCGGAATCCTAGTTCATTATCGAAAACTAAAAAGTGGTGAATGTATACCAATAGAGGACAGGTCTAGAAGAAAGTTGAGTAGTTGGATTGAGAAAATGTTGTTTTGACCTCTTAATCCTCATTAATTTAGTTCAAACAAGTCTACCAATTTCATATATGTTTTCTTATCTCGAGATACCTAAAGGGGTATTTTTTTTCGATAAAGGGAATATATTAATATCAAAAGATACCAATTACACCCAGCCTCTGCAACAACGCACCACCCTAATGGCACTACGGATGCACACAGCCAAAATAGAAACGAAAACTAAGAAACAAAAGTCCCGCTAGAGTATCTCGCGCTAACAACAACAATACATCCACCACCAAGACAACACCTGAAATACAGACTCTCTAAAAATGATGCCTTCAAGAAGGGAAATGCTCTAACACCGTCGTCGCTCGATCAAAGATCTTAGGTTTTCACCCTGAAGATAGTCCCCGCTCTCAAAACAATGTCTCCAACAAAGTCATTGCGAGGCACAACCAGTTAAGGCCAGACCTTGGGTTTTCACCCTGAAAGGTAGGACTAACTTCACCTGTGTTGTCGCCCCCACTATCATACCACTGTTGCGAAGCCCGGAACACCAAGTAAGTCGCTCAACAACGCGGAGACTTGAACCTCCCTTAGCTAGTCCTCCCATCCGGCCTTCATGAAATTCTCTTCTTCCGACTTTCATCATGGATCCATAGTCACTTGATGTCAACACAGAAAAAGAACTTCGCGCCGCTCCCTCCAGAACCAAACGGCGAATAAAAGCATGGTGCGCGCGGCCGAATACCACCCGATCCACAAACTACGGGCAAAAGATGCGATGCGCCGGCGAGAGCCTTCGGAACTCAACACTACGGCTAGATGAAAAGGATCAGCATCCGGTAGGTCTTCATCTTCGCGGAAGAAAACCCTAGGACCACTACCTTCAAACCCGAAGCAGACGAACAGGCCCCCACGCCGCCATCCGCTGACCAACGATGATGAAGGAGAATTCGGTGGACGGCGGAAGCCGCAACCACACCATCTTTGCCCCGCACATCGCCGCCCCCTTCCTCGCGCCGCCAGCAGAAGCCGACCATGGATCTCGGCGGGCACAAGATCCAACAGCCGCCGCCACCACCATCCAACGCCGGAGGCCGTGGAGGAGGAGCCGCCGCCGCACATCCAAGGACACCGCCCTAGATGCGGAGCACGCCGAAGCCGGAGGTCGCTACCTGATGTCTACGTGTGCTTCTATTCTTGTAGACAGTGTTGGGCCTCCAAGAGCAGAGGTTTGTAGAACAGCGACAAGTTTCCCTTAAGTGAATCACCCAAGGTTTATCGAACTCGGGAGGTAGAGGTCAAAGATAGTCCTCTCAAGCAACCTGCAATTAAGATACAAGAAGTCTCTTGTGTCCCCAACACACCTAATACACTTGTCAGATGTATAGGTGCACTAGTTTGGCGAAGAGATAGTAAAACACAGGTGGTATAGATGGTTGTAAGTAACAATTGCAATCTGAAATAAAGATGGCAACAAGCAAACATGTAGTAGAACTTGTTGGAAACGGTGTTTCAATGCTTAGAAACAAAGCCTAGGGATCATACTTTCACTAGTGGACACTCTCAACAATGCAATCATAATTGAATATAAATATAAGCACTTCACTATGCTATTCTGAATTACTCTCTGGCTGGATAACAAACACTAATTCACCATGTAGGGATGCAAAAGCAAACCTTAAAGATGTATTCCCAAGTACTAATAAACACCCCACGTTGTCACTTTGAGCATTCATAGGAGGTACTAACACACCACAATTTCATAGAGACATCCAACTCAAATCATAACCCAGTGAACAAGTATTCTATGAAATATAGCCTAAGAGACCCACACGGTGCACACACTATCACCTTTACACACGCGGGACAAGGAGTCTCCGGAGATCACATAAGTAAAATCCAGTTGAATAACATAACTACATCTAGATTACAAAGCTCATCATATGGATCTCAATCATGCAAGGCAATTCATGAGATCATTGTATTGAGGTACATGAGAGAGATTAACCACATAGCTACCGGTAGAGCCCTTAGCCTCGAGGGAGAACTACTCCCTCCTCATGGGAGACAGCAGCGTTGATGGAGATGGCGGTGGTGTCGATGGAGATGCCTTCCGGGAAATTCCCCATCCCGGCTGCCGGAGCAGACTTCTGTCCCAGAATCTTGGCTTCGCGATGGCGGCGGCTCGGAACTTTTCTCGTATCGTGGCTTATGTTTTTAGGGTTTCGAGGCGGAGGCTTTATATAGGCGGAAGGGCAGCCTCGGGGGAGCCCTGGTGGGGCCACACCATAGGGGCGCCCCCGCGCCGCCTTGTGGGGTGGGGCCCCAGCTCCCCTCTGCCCCCTCTTCGGTGCTGGAAGCTTCCGGAAAAATAAATCTGGCGTTGATTTCGTCCAATTCCGAGAATATTTTCTTTGTAGGATTTCTGAAACCAAAAACAGCAGAAAACAGGAACGGCACTTCGGCATCTTGTTAATAGGTTAGTTAGGAAAATGCATAAAAACATCATAAAGTGTGAACAAAACATGTAGGTATTGTCATAAAACTAGCATGGAACATCGAAATTATAGATACGTTGGAGACGTATCAAGCATCCCCAAGCTTAGTTCCTACTCTCTCGAGTAGGTAACGATAACAACAATAATTTCTGAAGTGACATGCTACAATCATAATCTTGATCAACATTATTGTAAAGCATATGAGATGAATGGTGTGATTCAAAGCAATAGATTGCTAACAAAGAGATAATGACTAAACAACTGAATCATATAGCAAAACTTTTCATGAATAGTACTTTCAAGACAAGTATCAAAAAGACTTGCATAAGAGCTAACTCATAAAGCAATAGATTCAAAGTAGAAGGTTTCGAAGCAACACAAAGGATGATTAAGTTTCAGCAATTGGTTTCAACTTGTAACATGTATATCTCATGGATAATTGTCAACATAGAGTAATATAACAAGTGCAATAAGTAATCATGTAAGAATCAATGAACACAGTTAACACAAGTGTTTGCTTCTAAGATAGAAAGAAGTAGGTAAACTGACTCAACATAAAGTAAAATAATGGCCCTTCGCAGAGGGAAGCATGGATTACTATTTTTGTGCTAGAGCTTTTATTTTGAAAACATAGAAACAATTTTGTCAACGGTAGTAATAATTCATATGTGTTATGCATAATACTTCCTACAAGTTGCAAGCCTCATGCATAGAATACCAATAGTGTTTGCACCTTGTCCTAATTAGCTTGGATTTACATGGATTATCATTTCATAACATATGTTTCAACCAAGTGTCACAAAGGGGTACCTCTATGCCGCCTGTACAAAGGTCTAAGGAGATCAATCGCATTTGATTTCTCGTTTTAATAGATCTCAACTTAGGACATCCATACGGGACAACATAGAAAACAGATAATGGACTCCTCTTTAATGCATAAGCATTCAACAACAAATAATATTATCATAAGAGATTGAGGATGAATGTCCAAACTGAAAACTTCCACCATGATACATGGCTTTGGTTAGCGGCCCAATGTTCTTCTCTAACAATATGCATACTCAAACCATTTGATCATGATAAATCACCCTTACTTCAGACAAGATGAACATGCATAGCAACTCACATGATATTCAACAAAGGTGTAAAAAGTTGATGGCGTCCCCGAAACATGGTTACCGCTCAACAAGCAACTTATAAGAACTAAAACACATAGCTACATATTCATCACCACAATTGTTTTTAAGCTATTTTCCCATGAGCTATATATTGCAAAGATAAAGGAATGAAATTTTAAAGGTAGCACTCAAGTAATTTACTTTGGAATGGCAGAAAAATACAACATAGTAGGTAGATATGGTGGACACAAATGGCATGGGTTTTGGCTCAAGGTGTTTGGATGCACGAGAAGCATTTCCTCTCAGTACAAGGCTTTGGGCTAGCAAGGTTATTTGAAGCAAACACAAGTATAAACAGGTACAGCAAAACTTACATAAGAACATATTGCAAGCATTATAAGACTCTACAATGTCTTCCTTGTTGTTCAAACACTTTACCAGAAAATATCTAGACCTTAGAGAGACCAATCATGCAAACCAATTTTCAACAAGCTCTACGGTAGTTTTCCACTAATAGATTAAACTACATGATGCAAGAGCTTAAACATGATCTATGAGAGCTCAAAACAATTGCCAAGTATCAAATTATTCAAAACCATATGAAGCATTTTCTGATTCCAACAAAATAACAACAAGTAAAGCGATCAACTTTCGCCATTGAACATTAAAAGTAAAAACGAAGAACACTAGTGTTCATATGAAAAAGCGGAGCGTGTCTCTCTCCCACACAAGGATTGCTAGGATCCAATTTTATTCAAACCAAAATGAAAATAAAAGCAAACAGACGCTCCAAGTAAAGAACTTAAGATGTGACGAAATAAAAATATAGTTTCACTAGAAGTGACCTGATAAGTTGTCGATGAAGAAGGGGATGCCTTGGGCATCCCCAAGATTAGATGCTTGAGTCTTCTTAAAATATGCAGGGATGAAGCACCGGGGCATCCCTAAGCTTAGACCTTTCACTCTTCTTGATCATATTGTATCATCCTCTTCTCTTGACCCTTGAAAACTTCCTCCACACCAAACTTAAAGCAAACTCATTAGAGGGTTAGTGCATACTAAAAAATTCATATATTCAGAGGTGAAATAATCATTCTTAACACTTCTGGACATTGCACAAAGCTACTGAAAGTTAATGGAACAAAGAAATCCATTCAACATAGCAAAAGAGGCAATGCGAAATAAAAGGCAGAATCTGTCAAAACAGAACAGTCCGTAAAGACGAATTTTTGGAGGCACTTAACTTGCTCAGATGGAAAAACTCAAAACTAATGAAAGTTGCGTACATATCTGGGATCACGCACGTAAATTGGCAGATTTTTTTGACTCTTCTACAGAGAGATCTACGCAAATTCGTGACAGACAGCAAATCTGTTTCTGCGCAGAAATCCAAATCTAGTATCAACCTTTTATTAGAGACTTTACTTGGCACAACAATACATGAAAATAAAGATAAGGAGAGGTTGCTACAGTAGTAACAACTTCCAAGACTCAACAAAACAGTAGCAAAATAAACACATGGGTTATCTCCCAAGAAGTGCTTTCTTTATAGCCATTAAGATGGGCTCAGTAATTTTAATGATACTCTCGAAATAAGAGTTGAAGCAAAAGAGAGCATCAAGAAGCAAATTCAAAACACATTTAAGCCGAACCCACTTCCTATGAAAAGGAATCTTGTACACAAATAAATTAATGAAGAACAAAGTGGCAAGCATAGAAAAGCAACACAAGCGCAATTTCAAGATTCTCAACATAAAGAGGGGAAACTTAATATTATTAAGATGCATATAACCATGTTTCCCTCTCTCATAATAAATTTTAGTAGCATCATGAACAAACTCAACAATATAACTATCACATAAAGCATTCTTGTCATGAGCCACATGCATAAAATTATTACTCTCCATATAAGCATAATCATTACTATTAATTGTAGTGGGAGAAAATTCAATAAAATAGTTATCATTATTATTCTCATCACCATAATCATCATATTGTTGCCTGCCAAAGCCCACCGGCGAGCAGTGGTTAAGCAACACGAAGAGCCGGGAGGCTTCCAAGGCGGCAGCGGGCCCTGGTCCCTCGACGTCGTCCCGCAAATGCTCCGGCACACGACCTGGCGGCTGCAAGGGCGTGCCACCTGACCTATACCTGGTCGGGAAGGTGTGGATTGCTTCGATTAGTTCCTGCAGACACGTAAACATTAAATACGAGCCCTATCGGCTCTCGGGTTGCCCTGTGGATCGGCTCAAAGAGCCGATCGCCCCATGGTTCATGTTGGATTTTCAATGACATGGGGATCCTGCTTGATCACAACAAAGCTAAACCAATCTACGACAGTTTAGGGTTTTCACCGTATGATCGGAACATCCTACGCGTAGTTGAGCCTAATAGACACGAAAGATAACGGAAAACTAACCCTAAAAGAGGCCTAAAAACCAACATTACGTTAATTCCCGGAACATCCCTCTTAGGACTAGCAAACCATACCTAACGCACTACCGGATCGTTCAACCCGTTTGCAAGGCCTAACCATACGGATATTAAACTAATCCTTGATGAACAAGGAGCAACTATAACAGATCGGATCTACTAAGTAACGAACAAGCAAGATGCTGCCCTTACACCTAGGTAGGTGTAAGGGCAGCTAGATGTTGAGGGACGGCATAGCTAAGCAGATATATGCAAGAAAAGCATCTACGCAAGCCCCAAAACACCTATGGTAAATAGTGCTACTCGCCATCAACAACGCTTCAGTACGAGCAACACAAGGTAAACGAATAAACGTTGTGCTGCCTAGATCGCAAGATGCGATCTAGGCAGCATGATGCTTACCCGGGAGAAACCCTCGAAAGAAGGGGTGGCGATGCGCCTGATTTGTGTTTGTTGTGAACGTGATTGTCCTCCTTTTCCGATAACCCTAGATACATATTTATAGTCCAAGGGACTTTCTAATCTGGACGTGCACCTAACCGTGCACGAGTTAAACTCTATCTTTTAATCTAAACTAAGATACGATCTACTATATTACAGATACACGGGCAATTAAGCCCAAAATCTTTGTGCAAGGCCGCTTCAAAGATGCTCCATGTGTATATTCTTCAAGCCCATCTTCACTTACGGCCCATCTCCTGATTTGGCCAAAATCCGGTGATAACACATGCCCCCCTGGTTTTGGTAATGATAATTTCAAAACCACTGCTTTTTCCTTCAAGGGTCATGTCGTGGCGAGAGACCGTCGCATATTCTT
Source organism: Lolium multiflorum (assembly GCA_030979885.1). Taxonomy (NCBI): domain Eukaryota; kingdom Viridiplantae; phylum Streptophyta; class Magnoliopsida; order Poales; family Poaceae; genus Lolium; species Lolium multiflorum. The sequence goes on along the minus strand of CM061753.1, from coordinate 44,684,353 downwards.
CATCATGACGTCTTGCCTTCTCACCTTCTCTGCACGATTTGACAACTTTGGCACCACATCCTTGGAAACTGTCCGAGCATTAAATCTCCACTATGTCTTCTTTTATTTAACCGCGCAGTTCACCTCTTCTTCCCCCTGCTCCAAACCAGCCATCGGCCCAAAAACCCTCCTCTGACGCCATGTCTTCCTCTTCCTCCTCCCAATCCTCTTCCTCGAGCGGAGTAGAGCCAGAGGTCAACCAGATGGAGGCGTACAATAGGCGCGCTCCCAAACATTGGGACAAGCAAGAATTCGACTTCGACTTCATGCCAGAGGGCCGACCCGAGGACCTCGTCTGGTCGGATGGCGACATGCCCTTGACTGACGGGGAAGATGACCTCCGATTCCTGATCGACGGGGAACTGGAGGCGGAGAAGCGACGGCGCGACCCTCCGGGGTAAATTCACCTCCAAAGAAGAAGAAGAAGAAGAGGACGACGAGGACGAAGACATCTCCTCCGACACGAAGAAGGAACCAGAGGACGACACCTCCTCCGATGAACCGCCGCCAAAGCGCATCCGCGGCTGGGCCTGGTCCGATGATGAGGACGATGATGAAGAGGAAGAGGCTGAAAGGACACGGATGTCGCCTAGAGGGGGGGGGGTGAATAGGCGATTTAAAACTTTTACGAGATGGGCTTAACAAATGCGGAATAAAACTAGCGTTTACTTTGTCAAGCCCAAAGCCTATATACTATTGTTCACCTATGTGCACCAACAACTTATTCTAAGCAATACAAGCAACTATGTGATAGCAAGATATACAAACTTATGCTAAGCAATACAAGCAACTATGTGATAGCAAGATATATAACTTCAAGCACGATGGCTATCACAAGGTAAAGTGCATAAGTAAAGAGCTCGGGTATAGAGATAACCGAGGCACGCGGGAGACGATGATTTATCCCGGAGTTCACACTCTTGCGAGTGCTAATCTCCGGTGGAGAGGTGCGGTTGCTTAGTGCTCCCGAACGCCACAAGAGGCTCACCTTGAGGTGTGGTTGCTCGATGCACACCAACGCCACAAAGGCCTCACCCCAAGATGCGGTACTCACACCACAAACCGAACGCCACGAAGGCGCCTCACCTAAATCTCCGGTGACCCTCGCCACAAAGGCCTAGGTCACGGTTCCACTAAGGGATTTCCTTCGAGGCGGAAACCGGGCCTTACACAAAGCTTAATTGGAGGCTCCCAAGAAATCGCCACAAAGGCCTCAAATCCGTCTAGGGTTCCAAGAACCCAAGAGTAACAACTTTCTTGCTTTCACCTCCACGAATCACCGTGGAGAACTCAAACCGATGCACCAAATGCAATGGCAAGAACACCACAAAGATGCTCAAGTCCTTCTCTCTCAAATTCCAACAAAGCTACAAAAGCTATTGGGGGAATAAGAGAGGAAGAACAAAGGAATTCACAAAGAACACCAAGATCAAGATCTAGAGAGTTCCACTCACAAAGAGATGGATTTGATTGGTAGAAATATAGATCTAGATCTCCTCTTCCTTTTCCCTCAAATGGATTCAAGAATCATTGGAGGAGTAGAGGGATTGGGCAAGCTCTCAAGGTCAACAATGGTGGAGAGCAAAAGGAGGAAGAAGAAGTGGGGAGAAAGAGGAGGAAGAAGGCCTTAAATAGGGGTCTCAGATTTCTGCCCGTTGGGGCCAAAATCGCGACAGGCCGGCAGTGCCGGCCTTGTTCCACCGGCAGTGCCGGGGTGGCCGGCAGTGCTGGCCTTTTTCCACCGGCAGTGCCGGCCCGGCGGCAGTGCCGGGGTGTTCCCGGCGGCAGTTCCGGCCCCCCAGTTTTTGCCCAAACACCCGATACGAAAACCTTGATAACTTTTGCATCCGGACTCCGATTTCGATGATCCATGTGTGGTTTTGGTAATTAATGACAATCCCTATGGACTAATGTTTGCATTGAGTTATATTTGTAGGTGTTGTCCATAGGCAATGCTTGAACCATATGTTGGCTTCAAGGTTGCAATAAGAAGAAATTGATGAAGAATATCAAGTGTCAAGTATGTCTTGAAGATGAAGATGAAGTGAGCCCTCAAGTTACTTCAAGACATCAACATGATGAAGTGCAAGTTCAAGATGAGCCAAACTCGAAGAGATCATATGCTCCAAGCTTGCCATGAAGAAATGAAGTGCAAGTTCAAGATGAGCCATCTCTAAGAGATCATTTGCTTGAAGCTTGCCATCCTTATGTGAAGATGTGCCGAAGAAGAAGCTCTCCCATGGTGGATTATGGGGGAGCAATCCACAAGACTTCATCAAGCAAGCACAATCAAGAAAGGCGTTCCATCTTGTTGTGATCAAGATCGTCTTCATCGAGCTCAAGAGGAACGTGCAAGGTTAAGGTTTGCTCTTGATAGGGTTTCTTTCTTACCGGTCTCATGGTGTAGTTGGAGACCGGTTTATAGTTTAGTTGCCGTACTATCAAGAGGGCTCTCGAGTGAGTAACTCGATCGTATCGTTCGGAGAGAGCTCAAACCTTTGCATCCTTGCATCATATTTCTTGGTTGTTATTTGGATCTTATCCATGTGGTGATTTAGAGCTTGTGGTTATTTCCATAGCAAGCTCTAGTTCATCGAAAACGGATTCCGCATGAATCACTTGTTGCATTTTCGATATTGGAGTTTTTCTCGGTTTCTCGTATTGAGAGGTTTCACTCTAAAATACATAGAAAAACCTATCCCACTTGTTCTTAAGCTTTTCACTCTTTGTGGGGTAGCTCTTGTCATCTTCTTTACAACAAAATTGGTTTCACCTAAATCCGAGTTTCCTAACTCAAGTTGTTGCATTTTCCATATTGGAGGTTTTACCGGTTTGCTGTTTATAGATAGGTAAAACCTTTATTCATTTGTTTCTATCCTCCTTTGCTGGACTATGATGTTTCTATGCATATTGTTGTAGAGCTCGTTGTTGTGATTTCAACGAGCCCAAGATCATCGAAATCGGAGTCCGGATGCAAAAGTTATTAAGGTTTTCGTACCGGGTGTTGGGTGTAAACAGGGGGGCGGCAGTGCCGCTGGGAGGTCCGGTTTGCCGGTTTTGGCATAACGGGATATTTTGGCCCTGGGGGTCTTAAAGTTCCCCATCCGTTTGAGCTCGTTTTTGCCCCCATTGTTGACCTTCTTTGAGCTTGCTATCTCCCTCTCCCTCCCATGAATCTTGCATCTATTTGAGAGAAAGATAGAGGAGATCTAGATCTACATCTTCACCAATCAAATCCCTCTCTTTGTGAGGGGAATCCACTAGATCTAGATCTTGGAGAAATTTGGTGTTCCTCCTCTTATTTGTTCTTCCTCTCTTATTCCCCCAATAGCTTTTGTAGCTTTGTTGGAATTTGAGAGAGAAGGACTTGAGCATCTTTGTGGTGTTCTTGCCATTGCATTTGGTGCATCGGTTTGAGTTCTCCACGGTGATTCGTGGTGGTGAAAGCAAGAAGGTTGTTACTCTTGGGTTCTTGGAACCCTAGACGGTTTAGTGGCCTTTGTGGCATCTTAGTGGTGTTCTTGGGGACTCCAATTAAGTTGTGGAGAATCTTCAAGGGCAAGGCCTTTGTGGCATCTTTGTGGTGTTCTTGGGGACTCCAATTAAGTTGTGGAGAATCTTCAAGGGCAAGGCCTTTGTGGCATCTTAGTGGTGTTCTTGGGGACTCCAATTAAGTTGTGGAGAATCTTCAAGGGCAAGGCCTTTGTGGCAATTTATTGGGAGCCTCCAATTAAGTTGTGGAGATAGCCCCAAGCTTTGTGCGGGTTCGGTGACCTTCCTAAGGTCCCATAGTGGATCGAGGACATCCCTTTTGGTGGGAATTCTCGAGGAGAATACGGTGGCCCTCGTGCATTTGGAGTGACTTGTCCTCCACACCGCTCCAACGGAGAGTAGCACTCGCAAGAGTGTGAACTTCGGGCTACATCGTTGTCTCCGCGTCACTTCGGTTATTCCTATACCCGAGCTCTTTACTTATGCACTTTACCTTGTGATAGCCATCGTGCTTGAAGTTATATATATCTTGCTATCACATAAGTTGCTTGTCTTGCTTAGCATAAGTTGTTGGTGCACATAGGTGAATCATTGCTTAGAATAAGTTGTTGGTGCACATAGGTGAACCATAGTATATAGGCTTTGGGCTTGACAAAGTAAACGCTAGTTTTATTCCGCATTTGTTAAGCCCATCTCGTAAAAGTTTTAAATCGCCTATTCACCCCCCTCTAGGCGACATCCGTGTCCTTTCAATTGGTATCAGAGCAAGGTCTCTCATTCTTAGGCTTCACCGCCTTGAGAGTAAAGATGTCGGTTAGGGGATTAGATCACAATAACTTGTTTATATTTGATGGCACAAATTATGATCTATGGAAAATTTATGTGCTTAATATTTTGCGGGGTATTTCCCCGAACATGGAGCGATTTCTTGACATGGGTTTTTCTTCTCCTAAGGATCCCCAAAATTTATCTTATGAGGAGAAGAAAAACTCTTGTCTCGATGCTCTTGCTTCTCATGTGTTTTCCATTGTTGTGAGCAATGTAGTTACTTCTTCAATCATGCCTTTTGGGAGCGCTCATGAATTATGGACAAAGCTTCAAGACAAATATGATGTGTCCAATATTATTGAGGATGATTGTATTGCTTCCACTTCCGGCCGTGATGAGTTCTCATCTTCATCCACTTCACCAAAGTGTGGTAAGACACAAGGTAATGATATGGTGAGTGGTGATGAAAATTGCAATGTTGATATTGAGCTTACTATTGATGATTCTTCATCTCTATCTCATTGCAATGCTTCATCTTTGGACTTAAACACATCTAGCACTAGAAATGATTTACATGCTTGTGTTGATAGTCCTTGCATATCATGTGTAAGTTGCTTGAATAAATCTCATGATGATATGCTTGATTTGTCTTGTGGCCATGATAAAAATGCTTCTATTTCCTCTAGTTGTTGTGTGGCTAACAATGTAGAGGAAACCAAAGATTCTATTGGTCAAGACAAGATCTTGAAAGGAGCCTCAAGTAACTCCTCATCTTTATCTCACGGGTCTCATATATGCCTTATGGCCAAGAGTTCCACGGTATCTCCTACCGTGGAACCTAATATTCCTCGTGGTGATAAGGATGAGGATGAGTATGAAGAAGATGATTGGGTTGTCTCTCTACGCGATAAGGGTATGAGTGTTTTCAAGGTTATTTGCAAAGATAAAATTGCTTGCTCTCACTTCTTTGAAATCTTGACTACCGCTATTGAGAGCCAAAAACTTATTTGGATGCATGAGAACACCATTGATAAAAAGGGTGCTCTTGAACGAGAGTATGCCGATGATGTAGCATCTTTAAAGAATGAACTTGAAGAAGAACAAACCACCAAGGAAGCTCTTGAGGAGACCTTTGCTCTAGAATTGTCTAGAGAAAAGGAAAACCATGATAGAGCTCTTGAGATGGCAAATGAACTAAAGCTAAAAAATGATAAGCTTGTGTTTGTTAATGCTAAACTCCTTGAGGATTTTGAGCAACTCAAAAAGGGCTCAAGGGTCATTGAGAGTGCGCTCGCCAAACTCACCGAGTCGCATGAGCAACTTAAAGCTTCTTATCTAAAAAAGCATGCCAACTTGCCTTCTCCTATTACTACTAATAATGATGCTTGTGCTACTAACTCTACTTCTTGTGAAGCATCTATCTTGAAGGAGAATGTTGAGCTAAGGGCTCAACTTGATTTGCTAACTAGCAATTATGGGAAATTGGAAGAAAATCATGGAAAGCTTTCTAGCTCCCATGAGGATCTTCTAGCCTCTCATGATAGGCTAAAGTTAGCTCATGAGGCTATAATATCTAAGGCAACACCATGTGAGCCTCATGTGGGTACTAGCACTACTACTCAAAATGTTATATTGCCATGTGCTAGTCCTAGTAATTCATCCACTCATAATATTGCTAAATCTTGTGATGAATTATCTTCCTTGCCTTGTTGCTCTAACAATGAAGATTCTACTTCCTCTAGTACTTGTGTTGTTACTAACCATGTAGAGGAAATCAAAGAGCTCAAGGCCCAAGTCACTTCTTTGAAGAATGACTTGGTAAAGGGTCATGAAGGGAAATGCAAACTTGACACGATGTTGAGTATGCAACAATCCCCCAATGACAAGAGTGGACTTGGATTCAAATCCAACAACAAGAACAAGTCCAAGAACAACAACAAGAAGAAGGGCCAAGTACAAGTCAAAGACCCGGCCAAGATTGTTTGCTTCAAGTGCAATATTGAAGGGCACCATGTTAGATCTTGCCCTTTGAAGAAGAAGCAAAAAGGGAAGCGGCCTCAAGTTCAAACTCATATTCAACTTCAAGTTGAAGAAATACCACTTCCCAAGAAGAAACAAGCCAATGCTCCCATTGTGGAGAAACCTAGTGAGAAGAAGGAGAAGAAAAGAACTTGCTACATATGCCGTGAGAAGGGCCACATCTCCTCCTTGTGCACTATTGGTACCTCATCCAACTCTATCACCATTGATGATGTTTATTCTCTTCGTAAGGATGAGGGTGGCAATGTGTTTGCCAAATATGTTGGTGCTCAAAGTGGTGTCAAGAAAAGAACCATTTGGGTTGCCAAGCCTATTGTGACTAACCTCTTAGGACCCAACTTAGTTGGGGACCAACAATCCAAAATTTGATCAATAGGTACTTGTTGGAGGGCATTGGAGACTTGGCTACATCATGAAGAATTAAGGGATCTTCATCATTTATATTATCTCAAGCCAAGTCTTTTGGTTATCTTGCTTCTATCATGTATTCAATGTTCCTCCTTGCGGTAACATGTTCTCAACTCACTTATATTGAAAGTTACTCGCCCCTTTGCATGTGTTAGTTTTGTTCCTAGCATGTGTTTGTATATGTTGTGCTTCCTACTTGCTTTTCTTGAGAAATCAAGTCTATGTATGTTGGGTTGCACACCGTGTACTTGTGTTTGTGTTGGAGCCTCTTTGCATCTTGTTGTATCTTATATGGCTCTTATGAGAGATTAATGGACTATCCCGTTTTGGGGGAGTGATATTCCTTTGGGAATTTCATGATCCTAACAATGTGTGTACATGAGGAATATCACTTAGAATTGATATTGCAAGATTATCTAGTCTCTATGTGGTATGTCATCTTCATGAGAAATTCAAATTCCAATGTCCATTAATATCTCTAGTTGGATCTTATTTGCCTCTTGTGAAAATATATTATTTATCACATTATGGGGGAGTAATAAGCTTTGTGCATATTACAAGCCTAGGAAATGTGAACATTTGAGGTTGTGTCACATAGAATTGATATTGTAAATTATCTCTCATATGTGACATGTTTTCTCAAACAAGTTCCAATTTGCTTAAATGGCTTCATTGCTAATATCTTTGTGGATCTTATTTGTGAAAGTTTTTCTTGGCATGGTTTTTCACAATGTGTCCCTCAATACATTTTTGGAAAACCATATGCTTCAAGTCATACTATTAATTGCTTTGCATGTTGGTATGAATACTATTAATTGCTTTGCATGTTGGTATGAATACTATTAATTGCTTTGCATGTTGGTATGAATACTATTAATTGCTTTGCATGTTGGTATGAATACTATTAATTGCTTTGCATGTTGGTATGACTAATTGAAGCTATCAAGAAACTCTCTTTGCATGATGGTTAACTCTTATCTTTTACCATATGCTTTATTTGGTGTAAATATGATCTTACATATACTTACAAACTACCACCGGGAAATATTTCCTAATACCTCTTGTCCTAGGACAATTGGCAATCTATTATGAGGTAGAAATTTATTGATCATATTTACATTGGCTCTTGTGTTTAAATTGTCTTATTTATTGCCATGAATGTGTTGTGCTTTGACTCCCATGTGTCTTCCTTGCATCTTATGGATCTAATTTGTCTATTCAAACTTTCTTAGCATTTTAGTAGATATAGGTAGCGTGATGATCCTAGTTTTGTGCATTTTGTATTCATATGCAAAATCCTAGATAATGCACTAATCTTGGGGGAGCTCTCCTATATTTGTTAGAATGCTTAACATCTCTTGATCATTATCAAAAATTTGGTTTTGGGAGACATAAACTTTCTTTTTGGTACTTTGTGCCATCATAAAAGTGTTGAGGGTTTGGTTTGTTTGTTGGAACCTTGCTCTCTTGGGAGTTGGTTATCTCATTCCTTTGTGTTTAGGTTTAATTAGCTTCTTATAATGAGATAATTCTTTGGAGTCAATCTTGTGTTGATTTGATTCTTTGATATAATTTGGACAACCATTGTCTCTTGATTTATTTGGTGTCTTGTCCAAATTATATCTTTCTTTGGTTCTTGAAAGTATTGTGCATGCATCTTTAATATATGTCGATCTTATGGCATGTGTTACTTTCTTTGATCCAATATATAGGGTAAACTCCATCAAATCCTAATTTGGCTAAGATGTGCATGAAATTCAATTTCATATCTATATGCACATAGTATTGTGGAGTTTGTCCTATATGTTGTAGTGTGTCTAACTACTTTGGACCCAATTAGTTTGGGGACTTTTTGTACTTACCTTCGTGTTAGGTACAATGGATATGCATTGGATGCTTGTCTCACTCTTGGGGAGAAGTGGTGACTCAATGGTAACTTGAGGCAAGCTAGGATGGTCAACAAACACATATCTACTACATCCTCACCAATGCTATCTCGGTAACAAGTATCTTCTCATGCATATTTTTCTAGCATCCAACCATGTGGTTGCATCTTGGCATGAATCTCTTGATTTGCAAATGTTGTGCTTCTTGCTAAAGTCTTAACGAAACCTCTTTATTGCAAATGTGAGTAATTTGAGATGAGTACATATGTTGGGAAGTATATAAAATCATGCTCATGATTCACCCATCCCATCTATGCCTATCTAGCAATTTTATTGCATATCAATTCCTCAAGCCTCTCACATGTGCAATATCGATGAAAGTGCAAATTGAGTTATTTCTTTTAGTATCCTCGTTTGTGATACTTGTTGCCTTTCTCAATGCATCCCAACTATCTTCTATCCCTTGTTGATATTTGTGATGTATTTTAGATGTTTGTGGTTGAAGTTCATGAATGTACAATAAGATAAAATTGAGCCTTTGGCCATGCTATTAAGCAAAAATTCTTATTGGTATATTGCATGACTTCGTCTTGGATATCATGCTATATGTCTTGTGTGTCTATTTTGTGTGTGCATGTTTCTTTGTGGATAAATATCTTAGTGATTTTGTCCACTTAGAGAAACTTATACACATAAGAGATGATACATCTCCATTTGATATCTTATTTATTTGTTGCATGTTGATTGGTCATGCTAAGCAATATAATTCATTGAAGACTATGATGATGCTTTTTGCTCATCCATATAATAGTCTTATAATATGCTTTGTCATGCCTTTCACATATTTTCTTGGTTGAGCCTATTATTATGGTGCATGTTACTTGTTGCTCAATCATTTGTTTGTTGCAAGTGTTAAGCTTATTTTTCTATCTATGATCTATTGCAAATGTTTGTGTTTTAAATGGTAATGAGGAAGTGAGGATTCCATGTTATGCATATTGTATTCAAATGCAACATTTTAATTTATGCATGTACCTTGGGGAGCTTCCTCATTTGATTTAGAGCACTATCTTTTGGTGATCATTAGAGTTTGATTCACTTGGTATCTTTTGTTTTTGAATGATATTATGGGAGTGATGATTCCATGTTTGTGCACTTTATACTCCAATGCAAATTGTCTAGTTTTGTGCACAAACCTTGGGGAGCTTCCTCATATTATTTAGAGAAATCTTCTTGATCTTATCATAATATCTATCTTTCTTTTGGTATCTTCTTTGTGGTTCATTTGGTTGCTTGCTTCATTTGTTGAAGCTTCTTGAAGTTGTTATCTTTTTGCAATCTTTGATCCTATCTATAGTGTGATTCCTTCCGAATATTTGTCATTGGATATGTGCATTTGATTCCACTCAAATTATGAGAAATGCACACGCTATGGAGGAACTCTCACTATATTGGCCTTCTAAATTTTTCACCCATTTCGGCAATTGGTGCCAATGGGGGAGAAGTTTGGAGGGTTTAAGGGAATTTGGTTATGTCTTTGCTTTGTGCTTAAGCATGTGCCTTTATTGCATTGCATCTTGTTGCTTTGCATAGTTGAATATTTAGAGGAAACTCCACTAGGCTTTGAATGCCAATATATGCAATGAAAGTCAAGATCATTCACACATGCATATATTATGGGGGAGTTTGCTCTATATATTCAACTTGTTTGTTACTTAAATTCCTTATATAAACCCTCTCAAAGAGATTGTCATCAATTACCAAAATGGGGGAGATTGAAAGTGCATGGAGCCCCCATGTGTGGTTTTGGTAATTAATGACAATCCCTATGGACTAATGTTTGCATTGAGTTATATTTGTAGGTGTTGTCCATAGGCAATGCTTGAACCATATGTTGGCTTCAAGGTTGCAATAAGAAGAAATTGATGAAGAATATCAAGTGTCAAGTATGTCTTGAAGATGAAGATGAAGTGAGCCCTCAAGTTACTTCAAGACATCAACATGATGTAGTGCAAGTTCAAGATGAGCCAAACTCGAAGAGATCATATGCTCCAAGCTTGCCATGAAGAAATGAAGTGCAAGTTCAAGATGAGCCATCTCTAAGAGATCATTTGCTTGAAGCTTGCCATCCTTATGTGAAGATGTGCCGAAGAAGAAGCTCTCCCATGGTGGATTATGGGGGAGCAATCCACAAGACTTCATCAAGCAAGCACAATCAAGAAAGGCGTTCCATCTTGTTGTGATCAAGATCGTCTTCATCGAGCTCAAGAGGAACGTGCAAGGTTAAGGTTTGCTCTTGATAGGGTTTCTTTCTTACCGGTCTCATGGTGTAGTTGGAGACCGGTTTATAGTTTAGTTGCCGTACTATCAAGAGGGCTCTCGAGTGAGTAACTCGATCGTATCGTTCGGAGAGAGCTCAAACCTTTGCATCCTTGCATCATATTTCTTGGTTGTTATTTGGATCTTATCCATGTGGTGATTTAGAGCTTGTGGTTATTTCCATAGCAAGCTCTAGTTCATCGAAAACGGATTCCGCATGAATCACTTGTTGCATTTTCGATATTGGAGTTTTTCTCGGTTTCTCGTATTGAGAGGTTTCACTCTAAAATACATAGAAAAACCTATCCCACTTGTTCTTAAGCTTTTCACTCTTTGTGGGGTAGCTCTTGTCATCTTCTTTACAACAAAATTGGTTTCACCTAAATCCGAGTTTCCTAACTCAAGTTGTTGCATTTTCCATATTGGAGGTTTTACCGGTTTGCTGTTTATAGATAGGTAAAACCTTTATTCATTTGTTTCTATCCTCCTTTGCTGGACTATGATGTTTCTATGCATATTGTTGTAGAGCTCGTTGTTGTGATTTCAACGAGCCCAAGATCATCGAAATCGGAGTCCGGAAGCAAAAGTTATTAAGTTTTCGTACCGGGTGTTTGGGTGTAAACAGGGAGGCCGGCAGTGCCGCTGGGAGACCCGGCACTGCCGCCGGGACGAGTTTTGTGCATAACGGGCAGATTTCTCTTGCCCTATTTAAGGGGGTCTTCTTCCCCAAAGTTCCCCATCGTTTGAGCTCGTTTTTGCCCCCATTGTTGACCTTCTTTGAGCTTGCTATCTCCCTCTCCCTCCCATGAATCTTGCATCTATTTGAGAGAAAGATAGAGGAGATCTAGATCTACATCTTCACCAATCAAATCCCTCTCTTTGTGAGGGGAATCCACTAGATCTAGATCTTGGAGAAATTTGGTGTTCCTCCTCTTATTTGTTCTTCCTCTCTTATTCCCCCAATAGCTTTTGTAGCTTTGTTGGAATTTGAGAGAGAAGGACTTGAGCATCTTTGTGGTGTTCTTGCCATTGCATTTGGTGCATCGGTTTGAGTTCTCCACGGTGATTCGTGGTGGTGAAAGCAAGAAGGTTGTTACTCTTGGGTTCTTGGAACCCTAGACGGTTTAGTGGCCTTTGTGGCATCTTAGTGGTGTTCTTGGGGACTCCAATTAAGTTGTGGAGAATCTTCAAGGGCAAGGCCTTTGTGGCATCTTTGTGGTGTTCTTGGGGACTCCAATTAAGTTGTGGAGAATCTTCAAGGGCAAGGCCTTTGTGGCATCTTAGTGGTGTTCTTGGGGACTCCAATTAAGTTGTGGAGAATCTTCAAGGGCAAGGCCTTTGTGGCAATTTATTGGGAGCCTCCAATTAAGTTGTGGAGATAGCCCCAAGCTTTGTGCGGGTTCGGTGACCTTCCTAAGGTCCCATAGTGGATCGAGGACATCCCTTTTGGTGGGAATTCTCGAGGAGAATACGGTGGCCCTCGTGCATTTGGAGTGACTTGTCCTCCACACCGCTCCAACGGAGAGTAGCACTCGCAAGAGTGTGAACTTCGGGCTACATCGTTGTCTCCGCGTCACTTCGGTTATTCCTATACCCGAGCTCTTTACTTATGCACTTTACCTTGTGATAGCCATCGTGCTTGAAGTTATATATATCTTGCTATCACATAAGTTGCTTGTCTTGCTTAGCATAAGTTGTTGGTGCACATAGGTGAATCATTGCTTAGAATAAGTTGTTGGTGCACATAGGTGAACCATAGTATATAGGCTTTGGGCTTGACAAAGTAAACGCTAGTTTTATTCCGCATTTGTTAAGCCCATCTCGTAAAAGTTTTAAATCGCCTATTCACCCCCCTCTAGGCGACATCCGTGTCCTTTCAATTGGTATCAGAGCGAGGTCTCAGCAGGACGAGGACGTCGACAGTAGCAATGACGGCAGCTACCCCAGCGACGGCGAAGACGGCAACAGCCCTTAGAGTAGGGATTTACTAGCATAAGACTAGCAGTAGCAATCTGTTCCCCTTTTGTTGAGCAATCAGCTTCTCCTTGTAAGAAATCCCCTTTTTAATCAATGAAGATGAATAGATTCTTCCAATTCAATTTCCAATCATCGGATTTCAGACTTTGCCATTTTCTGATTGTCAAAGGTGGTCAACGCCTTAATGAGACGATGGCAACGCATCAGTCCTTCTGGATAAATTGCGAGACAGGTTAATTCAGTTATCCCTCAAATAATAACCTGCAACCCTTGTCCCAATTCCGATTCTAAAATCGGCAAACCTTAACCACTCCAAATCACCAGGGCAACCTTGCACAATCTTCCAGGCATCAAACCGAACCCAAGGAAGTATCAGGATGGTTCAGAACTTTCCTTATCAGGAGTCTGAAAATTTTGAAAATTCGGTCTCCTTCAGGTTAGACAACTTGCCGATGACGATAGCCCTTGGCAGTTTTACTCATGATCCGTCCCTGCTTCCTCCCAACTGGTACGCTTCCTCAAACAGGGTCATGAAACTGGTCATGGATCTTTAAGTCCACTGCCCCCCGAGCCTCAGCCAAGGCGAGGATAGAAGTGGACCAGCCAAATGGGCCACCCTTGGCTTCCAAGTTGTAGTGTAGAATCAGCCGATTCCAACAAAATTGGCTCGTCTTTTCTCTGATCTGCATGCTTGTACTGCCCTTGTTGTCTGTTAGGGCCGTGATCTCTCAGGCTTGCTGACGTGCCACTTGACCCTAAGTATCAAGCCGGCCTCTCCATAGCACGTGATGAACCAAGTCCAAGCTCCAATGCCTCCAAGCCCTGCTTTCTTTCCTCATTGAAACATTGGTCGAAAACTCTGTAGTTGGCTCATCAAAGAGGTTCTCAAGTCGATGTCCAAGCATCGGCTGTGCCGAAATTTTTTGTATTTTCGATTTTTTATTGGCCGATCGTTTCATGAATCGGCTTCCCCTGGGTACATACTTCGTGGCCTTGTACCTTCTCCGTGTGTATGCCCCCCGAGCCGAATCCTTCAAGTGATTGAAGATATCGGCTTTTCAGCCAATTCAAGCTTGTCTCACAAATCACCATGTTAAAAACATGGCAACTAGCAAATGTGGTGAGACTGATTTTAGCCGATTGCTGGAATCGGCTTCCCTTGCAGTTGTTGATCCGACTATTTGCTGATAAATGTTGGCCATGGCTTATCCCCAGGACCAATTTCGATCTCTTCTAGCCCATCAGCTGCTGTAAACCCATATCCCAGCTTTCCAACGCCTGCCAAATCAATGATGAACACCGGCAGAAGGTATGGTGAGGGTGATTTTGGCCGATCGCTAGAATCGGCCTCCTTTCCCATTGCAATGTTTACTGAGAGTTTACAACTTCCTGGTACTCTGATATAGCTACGTGGCTTACTTGAGGTGAAATCCTTGCTTTTTATTTTTTGGGGCCGATCGCAGGGATCGGCCTCGCCACGTACGTCCGTAGACTCGGATCTTGCTACTCTGTCAGGCCAGTGGATAAGACTAGCCTCACCCATTTTTTGTAGCTTCGATGCGCTCACAGTCGTCCAGATTGATTCCAGAGAGCGGCTCTTGGTCGTTTGCTTCCCAGATGTTCATGGCAGCCAAAGAGATATCGATCGAATCATCTGCATGAACAACCTCCACTTCATCTTCATCCCATTGTATGATGCACTGATGCATTGTGGATGGGATGCAGCAATTAGCATGGATCCAATCCCTTCCTAGCGAACAGCATAAGTGCTCTTGCTGTCGACGATGAAGAAGGACGTGGGGATGGTCTTTCGGCCGACAGTTAAGTCCACGTTCAGAACACCCTTGGCTTCTGACGGTTGGCCGTTGAAATCGCTTAGCGTGACGTTGGTCTTGATCAGATCTTCAGTAGAACGTCCCAAACGTCGTAACATGGAGTACGGCATTATGTTGACTGCTGCTCCCGTGTCAACCAGCATCTTGCTAATAGGCTGCCCATTGATATAACCCTTCAGGTATAGGGCCTTGAGATGCCTGTAGCTCTTTTCTTTTGGCTTCTCGAAGATAACTGGTCGTGGCCCGCAATCAAACTGCGCCACTGATACCTCTTCATCTCTCGGAGCACAAAACTCTGACGGGAGAACGAACACCATGTTTGTATCAGCCGATGTCCCTGCATCGGCTTTCGTCTGCTTGGGTCGCCACACTTTCTTTGGTGGGCGAGCCTCTGTCTCCAGCGTTTGCTGAATTTTCACGGCCAGATCGGGCCGTGCTTTCCTCAACGTGTACAGGTACTGCGCCTCGGCTTCTTCCAAGTTCCTTAGCCGCTGCACTCTGCGCTTTTGGGAGTGGCTGAGCCCATCAGGACACCACCTTGGTCGGTGATATCTATCTTCTTCTTCTGACTCGTCGAAGTCTTCATCTTGAGATGACTCAGCTCGTTTGTTCTGAGGTGGGAGAGGTCCTAGTCGCTCGAACATTTGTTCCCCTCCTCTTCTGTTTGCATTCTGGGCAGTTCTCGATTGTAGGCAATCGGCTCATTCCTGAGTCCCAGCAATGTTTGAAGAAAGGACAGTTCCAGTGCCTATCCACGTCCTCTCGCTCTCTTGACCTCCCTCTAGCGTGACGCCCATACCCTTCGTGTCGACGGTATTTCCTGTTGTCTGCATCAGACCGACGATATCTATCATCATCTTCGTCGTAGCGCCGACGTCGGTCGTACTGCTGCTCATACTTGTTGAGGAGATGTGCGGAGAGTGGTCGTTGATACCGGACGCTTATCACCTCTTTCTCAGTTAAATACCGTCTGTCATCAGGCTGGGGCCGGTCGCGTGGATCGGCCTCCTTCTTATCCTTGCCACGAGAGTGACTACTCTCTGGCTTATCATCTCCATGGCGATCTGCAAGCCCTGCCATATTGATACCAAACGAGAAACCTGGCTCGCGTCCTATGCACTGGCTGAGATCGACCATGTTGACTTCCGGAAACGGCTGCGTGTCAACTCTCATGGCAAACTGACCGAATAGCAATCGGCCTTGTTCTATCGCCATCTGAATCTGTCCGCGCAGACTTTGCAGTCGTTGGTGGTATGGGTGAACGTGTGATGCCACTTGCAGTATGGCTTGCCGTTCTCTCTTGTGGCGTGGGGATTTTGTGACCTTCGGGTAACTTCAGCTGTTTCTCCTTCAAAAAAAAAAATCTGCTCCGTTTTGCTCAAATCGAAGTCGAACCCCTTTGCAGGCCCTGGTTGTTTCACCCACTTGCAGGACACGGGTTTTGCCCCGAGTCACTCAGCTACGACGACCTCAGATCTCCTTCGAAATCTTCATCTTCGTCTGTCTCGATCAGGGCGACGCGCTTGTATTTGTCCTGGTACAATTCTGGATGGCGCTGTTCATATGCATCAACTTCTGAACCATGTGCGCCAGTGAACTGTACTCTGCTTGGAAGGTCAGATCTTTGAGCGGCGCTGATAATCCTGCTACCGCCAGCTCGACTGCTTCCTTCTCAGTTAGGCGAACCGAATAACATCGGTTCCTGACGGTCCTGAACCTCTGGATGTACTCAGATACCGTCTCTCCTCGTCTCTGCCGAACTTGGGTCAGATCGGCAAGGCTAGCTTCCGTGGTTTCTGAATGGTATTGTTCATGGAATTGCTCTTCCAGCTGCTTCCACGTCCGAACCGAGTTTGGTAGCAACGAGGTGTACCACCCAAAGGCTGGACCCGTGAGAGACTGCGAGAAGAACCTCACGCGTAGCTCATCCGAAGCTGAGACCATGCCCAACTGTGCCAAGTATCGGCTCACGTGCTCGATCGAGCTGGTTCCTTCTGATCCACTGAATTTTGTGAAGTCAGGGAGCCGATACTTAGGTGGCAGCGGGATCAGGTCGTAGTCGTTGGGATACGGCTTGGAATAGCCGATCATCCTCTTCTTCGGCAATATGCCGAACTTGTCTCTCATGATGGCGGTGATCTCATCCACCATAGGAGCTGCAGAAGCTGATCGTTCATGGCTTGTATTGGTGGCATATTTAGTTAGCCACGCCTGTTTCTCAGCATCCGCTCCAGAAC
Organism: Lolium multiflorum; assembly: GCA_030979885.1. NCBI lineage: Eukaryota > Viridiplantae > Streptophyta > Magnoliopsida > Poales > Poaceae > Lolium > Lolium multiflorum. The sequence continues at coordinate 44,667,352 of CM061753.1, read as the reverse complement.
TGCTTCCTGCTCCAGCGACTCCTCTGCCGTGGCAGTCCTTCCTGCTGTAACAGGGTCATCCAGTTGTTGCAGTCCGGCACGTATGTGCACACGTATCCATGTGGAACTTCCTTGGGCGGCTCATACAGGAATTGGTAGTCGCCTGGATCACCTCCCTCCTTGTAGATGACATACGCCGGTGAACCTTGTTGTGGGAGCTGCAAACGTGTGTTGCAGTGGTGGCCTTGTGTAGAGCGGTACCTCCCCTTGGTGAGTTCCTAGAGCAGGACCTGACGGAGAGTACTTGTGCTTCGTGACTTCTTGCACCACATTGAGCGCGACACGCTCCAGAGTATTCACCAGGCTCTCAGCATGCCGATGAAGAGAGTGAGCAACGGCATAATTGACTTCCTGTCGCAGGGCTCTGGTACGTTCGTCCGAAGGGAGAGATAGATCTAGTCCATCTAGCGCGCCTTCGGGTTGGAACCCTTTGAACTTGATCCCGTGCGAACGGGTTTTCTCGAAAGCGCCGATGAGATCGGCTTCCAGGATGACCTTGAGCTCATCATATCTCTTCTTATGCTCAGGAGGCAGATCCTCATACTTGACTGGTTCTCCCGCAATCTGAGGTGCAGATGACGACATGGTTGTTGCGGAAGATTGTCCCGATGTCCCACCGGGCGTGCCAGAATGTGTTGCCTGCCAAAGCCCACCGGCGAGCAGTGGTTAAGCAACACGAAGAGCCGGGAGGCTTCCAAGGCGGCAGCGGGCCCTGGTCCCTCGACGTCGTCCCGCAAATGCTCCGGCACACCTGCGGGCAAGGGCGTGCCACCTGACCTATACCTGGTCAGGAAGGTGTGGATTGCTTCGATTAGTTCCTGCATGGCAGACACGTAAACATTAAATACGAGCCCTATCGGCTCTCAGGTTGCCCTGTGGATCGGCTCAAAGAGCCGATCGCCCCATGGTTCATGTTGGATTTTCAATGACATGGGGATCCTGCTTGATCACAACAAAGCTAAACCAATCTACGACAGTTTAGGGTTTTCACCGTATGATCGGAACATCCTACGCGTAGTTGAGCCTAATAGACACGAAAGATAACGGAAAACTAACCCTAAAAGAAGCCTAAAAACCAACATTACGTTAATTCCCGGAACATCCCTCTTAGGACTAGCAAACCATGCCTAACGCACTACCGGATCGTTTAACCCGTTTGCAAGGCCTAACCATACGGATATTAAACTAATCCTTGATGAACAAGGAGCAACTATAACAGATCGGATCTACTAAGTAACGAACAAGCAAGATGCTGCCCTTACACCTAGGTAGGTGTAAGGGCAGCTAGATGTTGAGGGACAACATAGCTAAGCAGATATATGCAAGAAAAGCATCTACGCAAGCCCCAAAACACCTATGGTAAATAGTGCTACTCGCCATCAACAACGCTTCAGTACGAGCAACACAAGGTAAACGAATAAACGTTGTGCTGCCTAGATCGCAAGATGCGATCTAGGCAGCATGTGCTGGAGAAACCCTCGAAAGAAGGGGTGGCGATGCGCCTGATTTGTGTTTGTTGTGAACGTGATTGTCCTCCTTTTCCGATAACCCTAGATACATATTTATAGTCCAAGGGACTTTCTAATTGGACGTGCACCTAACCGTGCACGAGTTAAACTCTATCTTTTAATCTAAACTAAGATACGATCTACTATATTACAGATACACGGGCAATTAAGCCCAAACTCTTCGTGCAAGGCCGCTTCAAAGATGCTCCACGTGTATATTCTTCAAGCCCATCTTCACTTACGGCCCATCTCCTGATTTGGCCAAAATCCGGTGATAACACATATATAGGAGGCATATTGTAATTATAATTAATTTTCTCCTCAATAGTAGGTGGACTGAAAATATCATATTCATCATTGTAATCATCATAAATGGGAGGCAAAGTATCATCAAAGTAAATTTTCTCCTCCATGCTTGGGGGACTAAAAATATCATGCTCCTCAAAACCAGCTTCCCCAAGCTTAAATTCTTCCATAGCATTAGCAATAATGGTGTTCAAAGAGTTCATGCTAATAACATTGCTACAACTATTTTGTAAATAAAGTTCCATGGGTTTTTTTAATTTTCTCTTCAAACACATCATGTCCTAATTCAAGATAAAGTTCGTAAAGATCTCTAATTTTTTTGTTGTTTTCCATTAAGCCTAACTAGTGAAATAAAAACAAGAAACAAAAAGATAATTGCAGAATCTAAAGGAGATAGCTTCGAGCACTCACACACCGGCAACAGTGCTAGGAAATAGCTTAGTAGTCGGAGGATGTGAATACCTTTTACCTTACCTCCCGGCAACGGCGCGAGAAAATAGCTTGATATCTATGTGTGCTTCTATTCTTGTAGACAGTGTTGGGCCTCCAAGAGCAGAGGTTTGTAGAACAGCAACAAGTTTCCCTTAAGTGAATCACCCACGGTTTATCGAACTCGAGTAGAGGTCAAAGATAGTCCTCTCAAGCAACCCTGCAATTAGAAGTCTCTTGTGTCCCCAACACACCTAATACACTTGTCAGATGTATAGGTGCACTAGTTTGGCGAAGAGATAGTAAAACACAGGTGGTATAGATGGTTGTAAGTAACAATTGCAATCTGAAATAAAGATGGCAGCAAGCAAACATGTAGTAGAACTTGTTGGAAACGGTGTTTCAATGCTTAGAAACAAGGCCTAGGGATCATACTTTCACTAGTGGACACTCTCAACAATGCAATCATAATTGAATATAAATATAAGCACTTCACTATGCTATTCTGAATTACTCTCTGGCTGGATAACAAACACTAATTCACCATGTAGGGATGCAAAAGCAAACCTTAAAGATGTATTTCCAAGTACTAATAAACACCCCACGCTGTCACTTTGAGCATTCATAGGAGGTACTAACACACCACAATTTTATAGAGACATCCAACTCAAATCATAACCCAGTGAACAAGTATTCTGTGAAATATAGCCTAAGAGACCCACACGGTGCACACACTGTCACCTTTACACACGTGGGACAAGGAGTCTCCGGAGATCACATAAGTAAAATCCACTTGAATAACATAACTACATCTAGATTACAAAGCTCATCATATGGATCTCAATCATGCAAGGCAATTCATGAGATCATTGTATTGAGGTACATGAGAGAGAGATTAACCACATAGCTACCGGTACAGCCCGCCTCGAGGGAGAACTACTCCCTCCTCATCATGGGAGACAGCGGCGTTGATGGAGATGGCGGTGGTGTCGATGGAGATGCCTTCGGGGGCAATTCCCTCCGGCGGCGTGCCGAACAGAGACTTCTGTCCCCGAATCTTGGCTTCGCGATGGCGGCGGCTCCGGAACTTTTCTCGTATCGTGGCTTATGTTTTAGGGTTTTCGGAGGCTTTATATAGGCGGAAGAGGCAGCCTCGGAGGGCCCGGGGGGCCACCATAGGGGGGCGCCTTGGCCGCGCCGCCTTGTGGGTTGGGGCCCTGGCTCCCCTGCCCCTCTGGTGCTCGGAAGCTTCCGGGAAAAATAAGATACGGGCGTTGATTTCGTCCAATTCCGAGAATATTTTCTTTGTAGGATTTCTGAAACCAAAACAGCAGAAAAACATGGAACTGGCACTTCGGCATCTTGTTAATAGGTTAGTTCGAAAAATGCATAAAAACATCATAAAGTGTGAACAAAACATGTAGGTATTGTCATAAAACTAGCATGGAACATCAGAAATTATAGATACGTTGAGACGTATCGCCCACCGCCACCGCATCCCCGCCTCCAACAACCCCCCGGGCACTTTGGCGCCGGGGCCCGCCCCACCAGCCAGGCAGCGGCGGAGGGAGAGAAACGGAAGGAGAGGGCGGCGGAAGGAGAGGGAGATCGGCCCCCCGGCACCGCCTGGGGAGCGCCACGGGAGGGGTTCGCTTTCATGGGAGGCCCAAGTTCCTCTAAAGGGGTATGAAATAGATTAGACTTTTATAGCTTACATTTTTTTTGGGCAAAGTGATGGCCACAAAAGTGACTAACTTAGTGAAATCATTTCTCGATCAAAGCATCAAGAAGGGTTAGGTATAAGAATAAGGCAAAGTTTTTCCCTTCTTTTCTTTTGAAAATTGATCAAAAATTTTGAATAACTATATCTCAACTATGTTGCACAAAACTGGTATCCCTGGACTCGTATTGAGAACACTCTCTAAGGATGTCAAATATTTATCAAATAATCATCATACATTTAGACTAATTCTTGGGCACAGATAATTTTTTTGGAGAACACGTAAGAATGAAGCGAGTATATTGTATGTAAAAAACTATACCTACATGAGTGAATTACTTCATCACTTCTGAGTAGTCTTGGGAAAAGAGGACGATCCCCGGTTTCTACCACAACCATATAATATAATATTGTTCGGCAATGCAAAATAAAGTCAGACATTGATGCCGAGCAAATCGGCTGAAAAAATCGATGCCATCCGAAATGGACCGCCATGTCACATTTTCTCCATGTACGGATGTACATAAACCCGCATAAACATAAGTACTCCATCTAAGTACTCCATCATTCCTCTACCTTCCAAGAAATAAGGCGCTACTATTCAAGCTTTGACCATAAAAATTGAGCAATAAATATTATATTATATGTAATTAGTATCGTTGGATTTATATTGAAAAACACTTTCTAATGATGTTAATTTCATACAAATAATATTTATATATTTGAAGTAATTCTTAGTCAAACGAAAAGCACGTTGAAAGTGCATGGAGCCCCCATGTGTGGTTTTGGTAATTAATGACAATCCCTATGGACTAATGTTTGCATTGAGTTATATTTGTAGGTGTTGTCCATAGGCAATGCTTGAACCATATGTTGGCTTCAAGGTTGCAATAAGAAGAAATTGATGAAGAATATCAAGTGTCAAGTATGTCTTGAAGATGAAGATAAAGTGAGCCCTCAAGTTACTTCAAGACATCAACATGATGAAGTGCAAGTTCAAGATGAGCCAAACTCGAAGAGATCATATGCTCCAAGCTTGCCATGAAGAAATGAAGTGCAAGTTCAAGATGAGCCATCTCTAAGAGATCATTTGCTTGAATCTTGCCATCCATATGGTGATCATGGATATGTGAAGATGTGCCGAAGAAGAAGCTCTCCCATGGTGGATTATGGGGAGCAATCCACAGGACTTCATCAAGCAAGCACAATCAAGAAAGGCGTTCCATCTTGTTGTGATCAAGATCGTCTTCATCTGTAACAGCCCAGGGTAGCACCCCCTATTAGATTTGCTTGTGTTTTTATTTTGTGCATCATCATGGCATCATGCATGCATCACATCCATGTTTTAACAAAATAAAATTATTTTTATTAAACCCTATTTTATTGCTAAAACTATTCTCCTATTTTTTATTCCAAATAATAGCCCACCTTTCGCTGCTTATTTGCTTATATAAAATCTATTTGAAATGGCTTTAAAACAAAATAGAAAATAATAAAAACAAACTGTTTTAAATAATAATAATAAAAAGGCCAGAAGCAACCTACATCTACCACGATCGAAGCCCATCTCTTCTTTTCCTCTTTCTAACGATGCAGCCCACCAACAACCATCGCTGCTTCCTGTTGTCGTTGTCTTCTTCGTACGGCGCTGATCCCCACGCTCCACGTCGCCATGAAACATGATGGGACGGCTACCATGCGCCACTCCTCTTGTATAAATTCTCTGCGGCCTAGACCGAACCCTGACCTAGCGCCCATCCTTCCTCTCCGCCGCCGCTCCCTTCATTTTCTTCTTTCCTGCAAGCACACGCGCTCCGCGTCCGGCGGCAGCCGCTTGTCGCCGTCGGCCTCCTCAGCTGCTGCCCGCCGCGAAGAACGCCGGCGGCTCGACCCCGAACTCCGCGGGCACCTTGTTTCCCTCGTCTCTCCAAGCGCGCCACCGGCAGTTCCGGCCGGCCGTCCCTGATCATGCGCTGCTCCGACGTGACCCTCTGGACTTCGTCTTCCTCCGCGCCTTCAAGGTCTGCAGCGCGAGTCCTCGCCGCCACCACACCTTGCAGGCTCCGTCCGCCATCTCCGTCGCGCATCCTCTGCATCAAGGCTGCATGCTCACGGCAGCCTCCGCACGTCGCCGCCCTCTGGCCACCTCCGTCACGGACATCATCGACCGGCGCGACGGCCAGGTCCCCGTCTTCCGAAGCTCTGCACCACGTCGTCTCCGCGCGTCCCCAAGCTCGTCTCGTACGCAGGCTCATCGCGCCGACTGTCATCAGCTTCCTCGCGCGCATGCTCGACAGCAGCAGCACACGCGCTCGCTGCAGCCGGCGTCAATGTCCGTCACCGCGCCGTCTTGCACGTCGTCCTCGCAGCGCCTCTCGTCTCCAAGCCGAACAGCACGACAGCGACCAAGTTCGCCACCATCCGGCAGCAACCCATCCAAGCCACGCATCTGGTTCCGTCTCGTCACCGACCGGGCGTCCTTGTTTCTAACCGCTTCGCTCGGCTGCAGCTCGTCCCGGCTTTCTCCGTCCTCGCCTCAAGTTCGTCGTCCGCCGTCGGCCTCCGTTCATCAGTACGCTGCTATCTGGCAAGCGCCGCGCCGCGCTCCGTGCTTGCCTCTCCGTCCATGTCGTGGTGTGTTTGGACAAGCTTTGGCTTGGTTCAGTTCACGTGTTTCAACATCCTGAACACAATCATGTAGGCAGCGCAGTGGTAATCCTTTGTTTCCCATCTATTCTTTCTTTTGATTCTAAGCAGGAGACCCAGGTTCTAATCCCGCTGCATGCGAGCCCACCTTTTGTAGCTTATTTTATTTCTCTGCCTTGACAGCTGGGCCCCGCCGTGAGCCTCTATCTGTGCCACTTCAGCAACCTTTCCTGTCAGCGTCCAGTCAGCAACTCCTGGCCCATCCTTCAGCCTAAGGGCTTGTTCTCTCTGGGTGAGAAAAGTCCCACGTTTTCCTCTGTTTTCTGAAAATTGCTGCAAATGTGTAAATCTTGCAAAATTAATATCTCTACATCCCTAACTCGAAATAAAATGTTTTCTATATGAATTTTGATCAGAAAAATATGCTAAACATGAATATACCATCCATGCTTTCTGTTGCATCATGCATCATACAATTTCATGGTAGTTTGCATTATCACCTAATATGTAACATATGGAATATGTGGGATACTATATAAATGTTGTCCCGGTTCCATTTAAGTTTGATGTAGCTCACCCCTGCCATGTTTGCTATGCTAATCCACCCTTAAATTTGTCGCTAGAAAATGCAACTCCAACATAATTTGTTTGTTCGGTATTTCGATCCCGCTTAAATTGGATAAGTGCATCACATCATACATGCCATGTCATGCGTATCATCTTGATCATGCTGGATCTTCTTTATCCGTAGTAGTAAGACTTGCATACGTTGTGTGTTCCAGCATTTGCTTCTTCACGGATAGGATCACGAAGTGGTGTTGTGAGATCCGACAAGTTCTCCGGATGTTCCTCGACAAGCTTTAACAGGCAAGCATTTCCCTTATACTCCTGCCCCTGCAGAAGTCGCTCACCTATTTTATTTTGCCTTCTCCCTTATGCTATCCTTAAGTTGCGTTCTTGTCACGTGCCCCTTCCACTTGTTACCTCAAGCAGCCTATATTGCCTCCACCAACCACCTACAGCTATTGTTTGGTTACTGGGTCTGCCTTGCGAGTCGTAGTGCATGCTAGTGTTGTTTATATCATGTTACCGTTATTGCTATCTTATCGGATTATCTGTTGGGAGATCATGACACATGGTTTATGGATATATTTGTTGGAGATAATCATGCTTTACTTATTGTTAACAACTAAAATGATAAGCAGAGGCATCTGTGCGAAAGCATCGGAACTTTGACTCACTAATGTCCCCTAGGACCCGAGTTCACGTTATCGTTCGAGAGCGCTCTAACCACACGTGGGTATGCTTATGGGTCTCCCCTTGACCCTGCCGGAATCTACAGCTTTGTCCAGTGGCCACAACTAGTTTGCAGTGTTTACCATTTGTTGTTTGCGTGCATGCCAGCCTGTTACTTCTTTATTTTGGGAAGCCCAGTGAGCCTTGTATCCCTTGTTTCTGGTATGCACGTATAGGTTTGCGGCCTGAGCGTTTATCGCATGCTGAAGCGGGTCATTCGCCCCTGTGTGTGTTTTGACCCTCGGAAGCCGTGCACGCAATAGCTAGGTCCGCCTCGGAGTTCCGATCGGGCTCTGAAACGGGTTTAACTTAGTTAGGTGGCTTCCTGGACATTGTTGTCGTGAAGGAGAGTGCGAGTCGTGATATCCACCTGTCGCAAGTGGGTTGAGCGTGCGTGTGGCTACATTTGGGCACCCCTGCAGGGTTAAATCTTATCGATAAGCCGTGTCCGCGGTTATGGACGACTTGGAGCTGTATGACTCGACCATAGACAACTTACACCTGTTGTTTCAATACTAATAACTTGCATAGTAAGATAGAACAACTTAAATAATAACTGGTTAAAACTTGTCAACCGTGTGAGTGCCCTTGTAAGTACTTCCTTGCGAGGGGGGAACACATCGGCTGTGTTATGTTTGCAGAGTATAGAACTGTTAGTTATGCGCTCTCTCACCTTCTCTGTTTAGACGAATATTGTAGAGTGTCTCTATAGGTTTTTAGTGCTTGCGCGCTGCCGCTTAACCCCACCATATTGCCTATGACGTTCCTCTTGCGTCCTCTAAGTCCCCTGCGTGCCTCAAGTACAAAGGACGACTGGTTGACGAATGCTTATACGTCTTGAAGTCTTGTTAAGTACGAACCCGTACTTATTGCTTTCTACGGGACATAACCGGGCAGGTATGAAGAAACGATGTGATGAAGACGACGTTAGCAAGGTTACCCTCCCGGCTTGCACAGGCGGGGTTATGGACGCCAGGTTATCTTCAGGACTCTTAGTCCAATTTGTATCTTGTCCGTACTCGGATGTATTTGATCTTCTGTATGATTTGGATATTTGTATTGTATCTATTTGTATCTTGACTCGTTGGAGTCGTCGTTGTAATATATATGTTTCCTGTGGGCTCTATTGTAAACCTGTTGTAATGTTACTACTCGTGGTAATTCCTCTGGCATCACGTGTGCTTCGTCGCGCACGTCGTGTCAGAGGGCGTCTCCGAATCGATATCGTGCGGATTTCGGCGGATTCGCTGGGATCCTCACGGTACCGGTTTTGGGGCGTCACAAGTTGGTATCAGAGCATCAGGTTGACGGTACCCCACTAGTCCAGCCTTTAGGATAACCTTGCCAACGGTCGTTGAGTTTAGAGAGTCCAAACTATTTTCTAAAAATTCGTTGGATAGATCTGATTAGTTCTGAATTTTCTTCTTACCTCTATTCTTTCTCCTCTTACCTAGGCGAGTTTGAGTCTTCTCTCTTATCTGAGTTTTCCGAGTCTTAGGTTCCGACGCGGGTTGGACGATCTTTGCCCCCTCACCTATTAGGTCCGATCTTCGGAGGTCCCGACGAAAGCACATCACCAACAGCGGTACAACGACTTCTTGTTAGTGGTGTCGATCCAATCAACTTGGAGCAACAACTCTTGTTAGTGGTGTCGCGACGATCTACACGGTGCATGAAGACCCGATAGTTTAACCAACTCCCCCTTAGGTTGACGTGGAATCTCGGGGCGAGATTCCTTGTTAGTGGTGTCGATTGTAACGGCCCAGGGTAGCACCCCTATTAGATTTGCTTGTGTTTTTATTTTGTGCATCATCATGGCATCATGCATGCATCACATCCATGTTTTAACAAAATAAAATTATTTTTATTAAACCCTATTTTATTGCTAAAACTATTCTCCTATTTTTTATTCCAAATAATAGCCCACCTTTCGCTGCTTATTTGCTTATATAAAATCTATTTGAAATGGCTTTAAAACAAAATAGAAAATAATAAAAACAAACTGTTTTAAATAATAATAATAAAAAGGCCAGAAGCAACCTACATCTACCACGATCGAAGCCCATCTCTTCTTTTCCTCTTTCTAACGATGCAGCCCACCAACAACCATCGCTGCTTCCTGTTGTCGTTGTCTTCTTCGTACGGCGCTGATCCCCACGCTCCACGTCGCCATGAAACATGATGGGACGGCTACCATGCGCCACTCCTCTTGTATAAATTCTCTGCGGCCTAGACCGAACCCTGACCTAGCGCCCATCCTTCCTCTCCGCCGCCGCTCCCTTCATTTTCTTCTTTCCTGCAAGCACACGCGCTCCGCGTCCGGCGGCAGCCGCTTGTCGCCGTCGGCCTCCTCAGCTGCTGCCCGCCGCGAAGAACGCCGGCGGCTCGACCCCGAACTCCGCGGGCACCTTGTTTCCCTCGTCTCTCCAAGCGCGCCACCGGCAGTTCCGGCCGGCCGTCCCTGATCATGCGCTGCTCCGACGTGACCCTCTGGACTTCGTCTTCCTCCGCGCCTTCAAGGTCTGCAGCGCGAGTCCTCGCCGCCACCACACCTTGCAGGCTCCGTCCGCCATCTCCGTCGCGCATCCTCTGCATCAAGGCTGCATGCTCACGGCAGCCTCCGCACGTCGCCGCCCTCTGGCCACCTCCGTCACGGACATCATCGACCGGCGCGACGGCCAGGTCCCCGTCTTCCGAAGCTCTGCACCACGTCGTCTCCGCGCGTCCCCAAGCTCGTCTCGTACGCAGGCTCATCGCGCCGACTGTCATCAGCTTCCTCGCGCGCATGCTCGACAGCAGCAGCACACGCGCTCGCTGCAGCCGGCGTCAATGTCCGTCACCGCGCCGTCTTGCACGTCGTCCTCGCAGCGCCTCTCGTCTCCAAGCCGAACAGCACGACAGCGACCAAGTTCGCCACCATCCGGCAGCAACCCATCCAAGCCACGCATCTGGTTCCGTCTCGTCACCGACCGGGCGTCCTTGTTTCTAACCGCTTCGCTCGGCTGCAGCTCGTCCCGGCTTTCTCCGTCCTCGCCTCAAGTTCGTCGTCCGCCGTCGGCCTCCGTTCATCAGTACGCTGCTATCTGGCAAGCGCCGCGCCGCGCTCCGTGCTTGCCTCTCCGTCCATGTCGTGGTGTGTTTGGACAAGCTTTGGCTTGGTTCAGTTCACGTGTTTCAACATCCTGAACACAATCATGTAGGCAGCGCAGTGGTAATCCTTTGTTTCCCATCTATTCTTTCTTTTGATTCTAAGCAGGAGACCCAGGTTCTAATCCCGCTGCATGCGAGCCCACCTTTTGTAGCTTATTTTATTTCTCTGCCTTGACAGCTGGGCCCCGCCGTCAGCCTCTATCTGTGCCACTTCAGCAACCTTTCCTGTCAGCGTCCCGTCAGCAACTCCTGGCCCATCCTTCAGCCTAAGGGCTTGTTCTCTCTGGGTGAGAAAAGTCCCACGTTTTCCTCTGTTTTCTGAAAATTGCTGCAAATGTGTAAATCTTGCAAAATTAATATCTCTACATCCCTAACTCGAAATAAAATGTTTTCTATATGAATTTTGATCAGAAAAATATGCTAAACATGAATATACCATCCATGCTTTCTGTTCCATGATGCATCATACAATTTCATGGTAGTTTGCATTATCACCTAATATGTAACATATGGAATATGTGGGATACTATATAAATGTTGTCCCGGTTCCATTTAAGTTTGATGTAGCTCACCCCTGCCATGTTTGCTATGCTAATCCACCCTTAAATTTGTCGGTAGAAAATGCAACTCCAACATAATTTGTTTGTTCGGTATTTCGATCCCGCTTAAATTGGATAAGTGCATCACATCATACATGCCATGTCATGCGTATCATCTTGATCATGCTGGATCTTCTTTATCCGTAGTAGTAAGACTTGCATACGTTGTGTGTTCCAGCATTTGCTTCTTCACGGATAGGATCACGAAGTGGTGTTGTGAGATACGACAAGTTCTCCGGATGTTCCTTTAACAGGCAAGCATTTCCCTATACTCCTGCCCCTGCAGGAGTCGCTCACCTATTTTATTTTGCCTTCTCCCTTATGCTATCCTTAAGTTGCGTTCTTGTCACGTGCCCCTTCCACTTGTTACCTCAAGCAGCCTATATTGCCTCCACCAACCACCTACAGCTATTGTTTGGTTACTGGGTCTGCCTTGCGAGTCGTAGTGCATGCTAGTGTTGTTTATATCATGTTACCGTTATTGCTATCTTATCGGATTATCTGTTGGGAGATCATGACACATGGTTTATGGATATATTTGTTGGAGATAATCATGCTTTACTTATTGTTAACAACTAAAATGATAAGCAGAGGCATCTGTGAGCCCCTTTGCGAAAGCATCGGAACTTTGACTCACTAATGTCCCCTAGGACCCGAGTTCTTGTTATCTGTTCCGAGACTGAGCGCTCTAACTGGGTATGCTTATGGGTCTCCCCTTGACCACTGCCGGAATCTACAGCTTTGTCCAGTGGCCACAACTAGTTTGCAGTGTTTACCATTTGTTGTTTGCGTGCATGCCAGCCTGTTACTTCTTTATTTTGGGAAGCCCAGTGAGCCTTGTATCCCTTGTTTCTGGTATGCACGTATAGGTTTGCGGCCTGAGCGTTTATCGCATGCTGAAGCGGGTCATTCGCCCCTGTGTGTGTTTTGACCCTCGGAAGCCGTGCACGCAATAGCTAGGTCCGCTTCGGAGATTCGGCCGGACTTCGATACGGGTTAACTTAGTTAGGTGGCTTCCTGGACATTGTTGTCGTGAAGGAGAGTGCGAGTCGTGATATCCACCTGTCGCAAGTGGGTTGAGCGTGCGTGTGGCTACATTTGGGCACCCCTGCAGGGTTAAATCTTATCGATAAGCCGTGTCCGCGGTTATGGACGACTTGGAGCTGTATGACTCGACCATAGACAACTTACACCTGTTGTTTCAATACTAATAACTTGCATAGTAAGATAGAACAACTTAAATAATAACTGGTTAAAACTTGTCAACCGTGTGAGTGCCCTTGTAAGTACTTCCTTGCGAGGGGGAACACATCGGCTGTGTTATGTTTGCAGAGTATAGAACTTAGTTATGCGCTCTCTCACCTTCTCTGTTTAGACGAATATTGTAGAGTGTCTCTATAGGTTTTTAGTGCTTGCGTGCCGCTTAACCCCACCATATTGCCTATGACGTTCCTCTTGCGTCCTCTAAGTCCCCTGCGTGCCTCAAGTACAAAGGACGACTGGTTGACGAATGCTTATACGTCTTGAAGTCTTGTTAAGTACGAACCCGTACTTATTGCTGCTTCTACGGGACATAACCGGGCAGGTATGAAGAAACGATGTGATGAAGACGACGTTAGCAAGGTTACCCTCCGGCTTGGCCTGGGCAGGGTTATGGACGCCACTGGTTATCTTCAGGACTCTTAGTCCAATTTGTATCTTGTCCGTACTCGGATGTATTTGATCTTCTGTATGATTTGGATATTTGTATTGTATCTATTTGTATCTTGACTCGTTGGAGTCGTTGTTGTAATATATATTTTCTGTGGGCTCTATTGTAAACTGTTGTAATGTTACTACTCGTGGTAATTCCTCTGGCATCACGTGTGCTTCGTCGCGCACGTCGTGTCGGAGCGTCTCGAATCGATATCGTGCGGATTTCGAGTTATTGGGATCGTCACATGTGGGTTTGGGGCGTCACATCATCGAGCTCAAGAGGAACGTGCAAGGTTAAGGTTTGCTCTTGATAGGGTCTCTTTCTTACCGGTCTCATGGTGTAGTTGGAGACCGGTTTATAGTTTAGTTGTCGTACTATCAAGAGGCTCTCGAGTGAGTAACTCGATCGTATCGTTCGGAGAGAGCTCAAACCTTTGCATCCTTGCATCATATTTCTTGGTTGTTATTTGGATCTTATCCATGTGGTGATTTAGAGCTTGTGGTTATTTCCATAGCAAGCTCTAGTTCATCAAAAACGGATTCCGCATGAATCACTTGTTGCGATATTGGAGTTTTTCTCGGTTTCTCGTATTGAGAGGTTTCACTCTAAAATACATAGAAAAACCTATCCCACTTGTTCTTAAGCTTTTCACTCTTTGTGGGGTAGCTCTTGTCATCTTCTGAACAACAAAATTGGTTTCACCTAAATCCGAGTTTCCTAACTCAAGTTGTTGCATTTTCCATATTGGAGGTTTTACCGGTTTGCTATTTATAGATAGGTAAAACCTTTATTCATTTGTTTCTATCCTCCTTTTGGACTATGATGTTTCTATGCATATTGTTGTAGAGCTCGTTGTTGTGATTTCAACGAGCCCAAGATCATCGAAATCGGAGTCCGGATGCAAAAGTTATTAAGGTTTTCGTACGGGTGTTTGGGTGTAAACAGGGAGGCCGGCAGTGCCGCTGGAGCACTCCGGCACTTGCCGGGACGCGATTTTGACCATAACGGTCAGATATTTTGGCCCCTATTTAAGGGGGTCTTCTTCCCCAAAGTTCCTGGTCGTTTTGAGCTCGTTTTGCCCCCATTGTTGACCTTCTTTGAGCTTGCTATCTCCCTCTCCCTCCCATGAATCTTGCATCTATTTGAGAGAAAGATAGAGGAGATCTAGATCTACATCTTCACCAATCAAATCCCTCTCTTTGTGAGGGGAATCCACTAGATCTAGATCTTGGAGAAATTTGGTGTTCCTCCTCTTATTTGTTCTTCCTCTCTTATTCCCCCAATAGCTTTTGTAGCTTTGTTGGAATTTGAGAGAGAGGACTTGAGCATCTTTGTGGTGTTCTTGCCATTGCATTTGGTGCATCGGTTTGAGTTCTCCACGGTGATTCGTGGTGGTGAAAGCAAGAAGGTTGTTACTCTTGGGTTCTTGGAACCCTAGACGGTTTAGTGGCCTTTGTGGCATCTTAGTGGTGTTCTTGGGGACTCCAATTAAGTTGTGGAGAATCTTCAAGGGCAAGGCCTTTGTGGCATCTTTGTGGTGTTCTTGGGGACTCCAATTAAGTTGTGGAGAATCTTCAAGGGCAAGGCCTTTGTGGCATCTTAGTGGTGTTCTTGGGGACTCCAATTAAGTTGTGGAGAATCTTCAAGGGCAATGCCTTTGTGGCAATTTATTGGGAGCCTCCAATTAAGTTGTGGAGATAGCCCCAAGATTTGTGCGGGTTCGGTGACCTTCCTAAGGTCCCATAGTGGATCGAGGACATCCCTTTTGGTGGGAATTCTCGAGGAGAATACGGTGGCCCTCGTGCATTTGGAGTGACTTGTCCTCCACACCGCTCCAACGGAGAGTAGCACTCGCAAGAGTGTGAACTTCGGGCTACATCGTTGTCTCCGCGTCACTTCGGTTATTCCTATACCCGAGCTCTTTACTTATGCACTTTACCTTGTGATAGCCATCGTGCTTGAAGTTATATATATCTTGCTATCACATACTTGCTTGTATTGCTTAGCATAAGTTGTTGGTGCACATAGAGGAACCATTGCTTAGAATAAGTTGTTGGTGCACATAGGTGAACCATAGTATATAGGCTTTGGGCTTGACAAAGTAAACGCTAGTTTTATTCCGCATTTGTTAAGCCCATCTCGTAAAAGTTTTAAATCGCCTATTCACCCCCCCTCTAGGCGACATCCGTGTCCTTTCAATTGGTATCGAGCAAGGTCTCTCATTCTTAGGCTTCACCGCCTTGAGAGTAAAGATGTCGGTTAGGGGATTAGATCACAATAACTTGTTTATATTTGATGGCACAAATTATGATCTATGGAAAATTTATGTACTTAATATTTTGCGGGGTATTTCCCCGAACATGGAGCGATTTCTTGACATGGGTTTTTCTTCTCCTAAGGATCCCCAAAATTTATCTTATGAGGAGAAGAAAAACTCTTGTCTCGATGCTCTTGCTTCTCATGTGTTTTCCATTGTTGTGAGCAATGTAGTTACTTCTTCAATCATGCCTTTTGGGAGCGCTCATGAATTATGGACAAAGCTTCAAGACAAATATGATGTGTCCAATATTATTGAGGATGATTGTATTGCTTCCACTTCCGGCCGTGATGAGTTCTCATCTTCATCCACTTCACCAAAGTGTGGTAAGACACAAGGTAATGATATGGTGAGTGGTGATGAAAATTGCAATGTTGATATTGAGCTTACTATTGATGATTCTTCATCTCTATCTCATTGCAATGCTTCATCTTTGGACTTAAACACATCTATCACTAGAAATGATTTACATGCTTGTGTTGATAGTCCTTGCATATCATGTGTTTGTTTCTTGAATAAATCTCATGATGATATGCTTGATTTGTCTTGTGGCCATGATAAAAATGCTTCTATTTCCTCTAGTTGTTGTGTGGCTAACAATGTAGAGGAAACCAAAGATTCTATTGGTCAAGACAAGATCTTGAAAGGAGCCTCAAGTAACTCCTCATCTTTATCTCACGGGTCTCATATATGCCTTATGGCCAAGAGTTCCACGGTATCTCCTACCGTGGAACCTAATATTCCTCGTGGTGATAAGGATGAGGATGAGTATGAAGAAGAGGATTGGGTTGTCTCTCTACGCGATAAGGGTAAGAGTGTATTCAAGGTTCTTTGCAAAGATAAAATTGCTAGCTCTCACTTCTTTGAAATCTTGACTACCGCTATTGAGAGCCAAAAACTTATTTGGATGCATGAGAACACCATTGATAAAAAGGGTGCTCTTGAACGAGAGTATGCCAATGATGTAGCATCCTTAAAGAATGATCTTGAAGAAGAACAAGATACCGTAGCCTCTCTTGAGGAGCAACTTGAAACCCTTGAGGTGTCTCAAAATGAAATATTTTCTAAACTCACTAAGGAAAGAGACCATGCTAAAGCTCAATTAAAATTGCTTAAAAATGAAAAGTCCAAAGTTGGTGTTGTTCATGATAAACTTGTTAAGGATCTAGATGATCTAGACAAGGCCCACAAGGCCTTGGAGAGCGAACACTCTATCCTCACCAAGTCACATGAGCAACTCCAAGCTTCTTATTTAAAAGAGCATGCTATGTTACCCACTCTTCTTGATATGTCTTGTGATGATGCTTGTGGTACTAACTCTACTTCTTGTGAAGCATCTATCTTGAAGGAGAATGTTGAGCTAAGGGCTCAACTTGAATTGCTAACTTATGGGAAATTGGAAGAAAATCATGGAAAGCTTTGTAGCTCCCATGAGGATCTTCTAGCCTCCCATGATAGGCTAAAGTTAGCTCATGAGGCTATCATATCAAAGGCAACACCTTGTGAGCCTCATGTGGATATTAGCACTAGTACTCAAAATGCTATATTGCCATGTGCTAGTCCTAGTAATTCATCCACTCATAATATTGCTAAATCTTGTGATGAATTATCTTCCTTGCCTTATTGCTCTAACAATGAAGGTTCTACTTCCTCTAGTACTTGTGTTGTTACTAACCATGTAGAGGAAATCAAAGAGCTCAAGGCCCAAGTCACTTCTTTGAAGAACAACTTGGTAAAGAGTCATGAAGGGAAATGCAAACTTGACACGATGTTGAGTATGCAACAATCCCCCAATGACAAGAGTGGACTTGGATTCAAATCCAACAACAAGCAGAACAAGTCCAAGAACAACAAGAAGAAGAAGGGCCAAGTACAAGTCAAAGACCCGGCCAAGATTGTTTGCTTCAAGTGCAAGATTGAAGGGCACCATGTTAGATCTTGCCCTTTGAAGAAGAAGCAAAAAGGGAAGCGGCCTCAAGCTCAAACTCATATTCAACCTCAAGTTGAAGAAATGCCACTTTCCAAGAAGAAGCAAGCCAATGCTCCCATTGTGGAGAAATCTAGTGAGAAGAAGGAGAAGAAAAGAACTTGCTACATATGCCGTGAGAAGGGCCACATCTCCTCCTTTTGCACTATCGGTACCTCATCCAACTCTATCACCATTGATGATGTTTATTCTCTTCGTAAGGATGAGTGTGGCAATGTGTTTGCCAAATTTGTTGGTGCTCAAAGTGGTGTCAAGAAAAGAACCATTTGGGTTGCCAAGCCTATTTTGACTAACCTCTTAGGACCCAACTTAGTTGGGGACCAACAATCCAAAACTTGATCAATAGGTGCTTGTTGGAGGGCATTGGAGACTTGGCTACATCATGAAGAATTAAGGGATCTTCATCATTTATATTATCTCAAGCCAAGTCTTTTGGTTATCTTGCTTCTATCATATATCCAATGTTCCTCCTTGCGGTAACATGTGCTCAACTCATTTATATTGAAAGTTACTCGCCCCTTTGCATGTGTTAGTTTTGTTCCTAACATGTGTTTGTATATGTTGTGCTTCCTACTTGCTTTTCTTGAGAAATCAAGTCTATGTATGATGGATTGCACACCATGTATTTGTATTTGTGTTGGAGCCACTTTGCATCTTGTTGTATCTTATATGGCTCTTTTGAGCGATTAATGGACTATCCCATTTTGGAGGAGTGTTATTCCATTGGGAATTTCATGATCCTAACAATGTGTGTACATGAGGAATATCACTTAGAATTGATATTGCAAGATTATCTAGTCTCTATGTGGTATGTCATCTTCATGAGAAATTCAAATTCTAAATGTCCATTAATATCTCTAGTTGGATCTTATTTGCCTCTTGTGAAAATAAATTCCTTATCACATTATGGGGGAGTAATAAGCTTTGTGCATATTACAAGCCTAGAAAATGTGAACATTTGAGGTTGTGTCACATAGAATTGATATTGTAAATTATCTCTCATATGTGGCATGTTTGCTCAAACAAGTCCCAATTTGCTTAAATGACTTCATTGCTAATATCTTTGTGGATATTTTTTGTGAAAGTTTTTCTTGGCATGGTTTTTCACAACGTGTCCCTCAATACACTTTTGGGAAACCATGTGCTTCAAGTCATTCTATTAATTGCTTTGCATGTTGGCATGAATGCTATTAATTGCTTTGCATGTTGGTATGACTAATTGAAGCTATCAAGAAACTCTCTTTGCATAATGGTTAACTCTTATCTTTTACCATATGCTTTATTTGGTGTAAATATGATCTTACATTACTTACAAACTACCACCGGGAATTATTTCCTAATACCTATTGTCCTAGGACAATTGGCAATCTATTTTGAGGTAAAGATTTATTGATCATATTTACATTGGCTCTTGTGTTTAAATTGCCTTATTTATTGCCATGAATTTGTTGTGCTTTGACTCCCATGTGTCTTCCTTGCATCTTATGTGACTAATTTGTCTATTCAAACTTTCTTAGCACTTTTAGTAGATATAGGTAGCGTGATGATCCTAGTTTTGTGCATTTGTATTCTTATGCAAAATCCTAGATAATGCACTAATCTTGGGGGAGCTCTCCTCTATTTTTTATAATACGTAACATCTCTTGATCATTATCAAGAATTTGGTTTTGGGAGACATAAATTTTCTTTTTGGTACTTTGTGCCATCATAAAAAGTGTCGAGGGTTTGGTTTATTTGTTGGAACCTTGCTCTCTTGGGAGTTGGTTATCTCATTCCTTTGTGTTTAGGTTTAATTAGCTTCTTATAATGAGATAATTCTTTGGAATCAATCTTGTGTTGATTTGATTCTTTAATATAATTTGGACAACCATTGTCTCTTGATTTATTTGGTGTTTTGTCTAAATTATATCTTTCTTTGGTTCTTGAAAGTATTGTGCATGCATATTTAATATATGTCTATCTTATGGCATGTGTTACTTTCTTTGATCCAATATATAGGGTAAACTCCATCAAATCCTAATTTGGCTAAGATGTGCATGAAATTCAATTTCATATCTATATGCACATAGTATTGTGGAGTTTGTCCTATATGTTGTAGTGTGTCTAACTACTTCGGACCCAATTAGTTTGGGGACCATTTTGTACTTACCTTTGTGTTAGGTACAAGGAGATACATTGGATGCTTGTCTCACACTTAGGAAGAAGTGGTGACTCAATGGTAACTTGAGGCAAACTAGGATGGTCAACATACGCATATCTACTACATCCACACCAATGCTATCTCGGTAATAAGTATCTTCTCATGCATAATTTTCTAGCATCCAACCATGTGGTTGCATCTTGGCATGAATCTCTTGATTTGCAAATGTTGTGCTTCTTGCTAAAGTCTTAATGAAACCTCTTTATTGTGAATGTGAGTAATTTGAGATGAGTACATATGTTGGGAAGTATATAAAATCATGCTCATGATTCACCCATCCCATCTATGCCTATCTAGCAATTTTATTGCATATCAATTCCTCAAGCCTCTCACATGTGCAATATCGATGAAAGTGCAAATTTAGTTATTTCTTTTGGTATCCTCGTTTGTGATACTTGTTGCCTATCTCAATGCATCCCAACTATCTTCTATCCCTTGTTGATATTTGTGATGTATTTTAGATGTTTGTGGTTGAAGTTCATGAATGTACAATAAGATAAAATTGAGCCTTTGGCCATGCTATTAAGCAAAAATTCTTATTGGTATATTGCATGACTTCCTCTTGGATATCATGCTTTATTTATTATGTATCTATTTTGTGTGTGCATGTTTCTTTGTGGATAAATATCTTTGTGATATTGCTCAATTAGAGAAACTTATACACATAAGAGATGATACATCTCCATTTGATATCTTATTTATTTGTTGCGTGTTGATTGGTCATGCTAAGCAATATAATTTATTGAAGACTATGATGATGCTTTTTGCTCATCCTTGTAATAGTCTTATAATATGCTTTATCATGCCTTTCACATATCCTCTTGGTTGAGCCTTTTATTATGGTGCCTCCTACTTGTTGCTCAACCATTTGTTTGTTGCAAGTGTTAAGCTTAATTTTCTATCTATGATCTATTGCAAATGTTTGTGTTTTAAATGGTAATGAGGGAGTAAGGATTCCATGTTATGCATATTGTATTCAAATGCAACATTTTAATTTATGCATGTACCTTGGGGAGCTTCCTCATTCTATTTAAGGCACTATTTTGTGGTGATCATTAGAGTTTATTTCACTTGGTATCTTTTGTTTTGAATGATATTATGGGAGTGATGATTCCATGTTTGTGCACTTTATACTCCAATGCAAATTGTCTAGTTTTGTGCACAAACCTTGGGGAGCTTCCTCATATTATTTAGAGCAATTTTCTTGACCTTATCATAATATCTATCTTTGTTTTGGTATCTTCTTTGTGGTTCATTTGGTTGCTTGCTTCATTTGTTGAGGCTTCTTGAAGTTGTTATCTTTTTGCAATCTTTGATCCTATCTATAGTGTGATTCCTTCCGAATATTTTCATTGGATATGTGCATTTGATTCCACTCAAATTATGAGAAATGCACACGCTATGGAGGAACTCTCACTATATTGGCCTTCTAAATTTTTCACCCATTTCGGCAATTGGTGCCAATGGGGGAGAAGTTTGGAGGGTTTAAGGGAATTTGGTTATGTCTTTGCTTTGTGCTTAAGCATGTGCCTTTATTGCATTGCATCTTGTTGCTTTGCATAGTTGAATATTTAGAGGAAACTCCACTAGGCTTTGAATGCCAATATATGCAATGAAAGTCAAGATCATTCACACATGCATATATTATGGGGGAGTTTGCTCTATATATTCAACTTGTTTGTTACTTAAATTCCTTATATAAACCCTCTCAAAGAGATTGTCATCAATTACCAAAATGGGGGAGATTGAAAGTGCATGGAGCCCCCATGTGTGGTTTTGGTAATTAATGACAATCCCTATGGACTAATGTTTGCATTGAGTTATATTTGTAGGTGTTGTCCATAGGCAATGCTTGAACCATATGTTGGCTTCAAGGTTGCAATAAGAAGAAATTGATGAAGAATATCAAGTGTCAAGTATGTCTTGAAGATGAAGATAAAGTGAGCCCTCAAGTTACTTCAAGACATCAACATGATGAAGTGCAAGTTCAAGATGAGCCAAACTCGAAGAGATCATATGCTCCAAGCTTGCCATGAAGAAATGAAGTGCAAGTTCAAGATGAGCCATCTCTAAGAGATCATTTGCTTGAATCTTGCCATCCATATGGTGATCATGGATATGTGAAGATGTGCCGAAGAAGAAGCTCTCCCATGGTGGATTATGGGGGAGCAATCCACAGGACTTCATCAAGCAAGCACAATCAAGAAAGGCGTTCCATCTTGTTGTGATCAAGATCGTCTTCATCGAGCTCAAGAGGAACGTGCAAGGTTAAGGTTTGCTCTTGATAGGGTCTCTTTCTTACCGGTCTCATGGTGTAGTTGGAGACCGGTTTATAGTTTAGTTGCCGTACTATCAAGAGGGCTCTCGAGTGAGTAACTCGATCGTATCGTTCGGAGAGAGCTCAAACCTTTGCATCCTTGCATCATATTTCTTGGTTGTTATTTGGATCTTATCCATGTGGTGATTTAGAGCTTGTGGTTATTTCCATAGCAAGCTCTAGTTCATCGAAAACGGATTCCGCATGAATCACTTGTTGCGTTTTCGATATTGGAGTTTTTCTCGGTTTCTCGTATTGAGAGGTTTCACTCTAAAATACATAGAAAAACCTATCCCACTTGTTCTTAAGCTTTTCACTCTTTGTGGGGTAGCTCTTGTCATCTTCTGAACAAAAAAATTGGTTTCACCTAAATCCGAGTTTCCTAACTCAAGTTGTTGCATTTTCCATATTGGAGGTTTTACCGGTTTGCTATTTATAGATAGGTAAAACCTTTATTCATTTGTTTCTATCCTCCTTTGCTGGACTATGATGTTTCTATGCATATTGTTGTAGAGCTCGTTGTTGTGATTTCAACGAGCCCAAGATCATCGAAATCGGAGTCCGGATGCAAAAGTTATTAAGGTTTTCGTACCGGGTGTTTGGGTGTAAACAGGGAGGCCGGCAGTGCCGCTGGGAGCACTCCGGCACTGCCGCCGGGACGCGATTTTGACCATAACGGTCAGATATTTTGGCCCCTATTTAAGGGGGTCTTCTTCCCCAAAGTTCCTGGTCGTTTTGAGCTCGTTTTGCCCCCATTGTTGACCTTCTTTGAGCTTGCTATCTCCCTCTCCCTCCCATGAATCTTGCATCTATTTGAGAGAAAGATAGAGGAGATCTAGATCTACATCTTCACCAATCAAATCTCTCTCTTTGTGAGGGGAATCCACTAGATCTAGATCTTGGAGAAATTTGGTGTTCCTCCTCTTATTTGTTCTTCCTCTCTTATTCCCCCAATAGCTTTTGTAGCTTTGTTGGAATTTGAGAGAGAAGGACTTGAGCATCTTTGTGGTGTTCTTGCCATTGCATTTGGTGCATCGGTTTGAGTTCTCCACGGTGATTCGTGGTGGTGAAAGCAAGAAGGTTGTTACTCTTGGGTTCTTGGAACCCTAGACGGTTTAGTGGCCTTTGTGGCATCTTAGTGGTGTTCTTGGGGACTCCAATTAAGTTGTGGAGAATCTTCAAGGGCAAGGCCTTTGTGGCATCTTTGTGGTGTTCTTGGGGACTCCAATTAAGTTGTGGAGAATCTTCAAGGGCAAGGCCTTTGTGGCATCTTAGTGGTGTTCTTGGGGACTCCAATTAAGTTGTGGAGAATCTTCAAGGGCAAGGCCTTTGTGGCAATTTATTGGGAGCCTCCAATTAAGTTGTGGAGATAGCCCCAAGATTTGTGCGGGTTCGGTGACCTTCCTAAGGTCCCATAGTGGATCGAGGACATCCCTTTTGGTGGGAATTCTCGAGGAGAATACGGTGGCCCTCGTGCATTTGGAGTGACTTGTCCTCCACACCGCTCCAACGGAGAGTAGCACTCGCAAGAGTGTGAACTTCGGGCTACATCGTTGTCTCCGCGTCACTTCGGTTATTCCTATACCCGAGCTCTTTACTTATGCACTTTACCTTGTGATAGCCATCGTGCTTGAAGTTATATATATCTTGCTATCACATACTTGCTTGTATTGCTTAGCATAAGTTGTTGGTGCACATAGAGGAACCATTGCTTAGAATAAATTGTTGGTGCACATAGGTGAACCATAGTATATAGGCTTTGGGCTTGACAAAGTAAACGCTAGTTTTATTCCGCATTTTTTAAGCCCATCTCGTAAAAGTTTTAAATCGCCTATTCACCCCCCCTCTAGGCGACATCCGTGTCCTTTCACACGTAAAACGAGGGCGCCTTATTCCTTGAATCTTAGTTTGTAAGTCATAATTTTTGAATATCTTGGTCCAAGGTACTAGCTGATTGGGTCTCATTTTCTCTCTCTCTTATTGGTGCATGCAGCCATTTTCTCTCCCTCATTGGTGCATGCATTTTCTTTCTCTTCCTCATTGATGCATGCACAATCCCTTTCTCTCCCACATTAAATAAAATTATGCCTAAGAGGTGAGAGTTATGAGACAAATAGTTTTTGAGAATATGACTTAAAAATTAGGACGGAGGGAGTATAACTGACGGCAACATTTATCCAGATTCTAGACACGTTTTAGTGCGTAGGCACATATCTATCTGGACGGAAGATGAGTCAATTAATTTAGAGTATATGCGTGGATTGAGGGTTCTCCAATGGGGTGACGTATATCGTGACGTATATCGGAACACAAAAAGAGGCCGCGCGCATCCATTTTCATCATCTCGCGGACATGAAATAGTCGTTTTTAATCGCGCGTCCGTTTGTGTCTGGGTGTGCTCCCAGCCGGAAAACATATTTGTTTTTCAATAATATTTTTCATTGAAGTGAAAAGCATAATATACTACGAAATAAAGGAGAAACAAGCCATATGCTACTTGCCGCCCGACGGCCAGGCCCCGTCGTTGCCTCCCTCCCTCCTCACCAGCTTCTCCGACGCTCGCTGCTCCGTCTGCCGTGCGGCTGCTAGAGCTCGGTGAGCCGCCGTGTCCTCTAGCAGCAGCTGCCGCAGCGTCTTGTAGGATTCGACTAAAGCCCTCTGCTCCACCGCCTTCTCCTCCGGGTTAAGCCCGTCAGAGTCAGCGGACCATTCAAATTCGGAGGAGTTGTCCTCTGCGACCGTTGCCTCCCTGCGACCTTCCTACTCGGCGTCGAACGCCGCGTGGGCCGCCCGCTCCTCCTTTGCTTCCTGCTCCACGTCAGCCATGGACGCGATGATGTTGTCCATGCTTTCGTCCTCCTTCTCGTCGGAGCTCTCGATCGGGAGAGGTGGAGTCGCAGGTAGAGGTGTAGTAGCCTGGCCGCGCTCGGCGATGCTTATGGCAAAGGCGGAGTGCTGTGTGGAGGCGGCGCTACGGTGGAGGTTGTGCGACGGCTAGGATTTGTGTGGGAGGAGATGAGATGTGCGCGTCCCTCTTTATATACGCCGGAGGCAGCCGAGGGGTGTGGCACGCGTGGCATCAGCATAACTTCGTTGGCATAGGTGGGTGACAGCTTCTCGGTAGACGAGACATCGCCATTAACTAACGTGGCGCCGACTGTCGAAGCGACGGCTCGTCGCCAGCGCGGCTGAGAAGACGCATCGAGCCAGGGTCGCTGCCAGGCGAGAGCTCAACGAACGTCCGGCCAGACGCAAGCGGTCACTTGACGCGTGTGCGTCTGCGGAGACACATCCGAGGCCCATATTTTAGCCGCGTTTGCGTCTCCATGGATAAGCCAGTCACTATGCGTCGGACTACACTAGGCCTGGTCGTAGACGCATTTTTCGACAGTGCAGACGCCGCTCAGCGTCCGTTTACGTCCCTCTGTTAGATATGCCGTGATGAGCAGCCGTCCTAGACGTCGTCGACACCTCGTTGTTGCTTCCTCCGCCGAGAGTACGCAACGTCGTTCGTCAGCACGGTGTTGGCCGGTACGGCGCGCTACCCATTTCAGTGCCATCGTTTCGTACGTGCTAGACGCCAAGAAACCAAAGCCCTCTCCTCCGGGATTCACGTCACAGCCGATTCACCCCGTCCAATCGTCTCCTCCGGCTCCGGGATTCGCTTCCGAGCTCGTGGTTCGGGGCGAGTGCCGACGCCACATTTCGGGGTGTCTGCAGTCTACTCTTGCCGGCGGTCGCACTCTCACATGGCCGACCTGGTGAGCATGCATATGCTCTCTGCTTCTATGCATCATGTCCAGCCGTGAGCTCCACTGTTCGGATGTTCCGTTCCGTCAGACGACAAGAAAAGTACTAGTACGTACTCGTACCAGCCAGTGCACAGCAGTGGTGCACATCTCTCCTCGTCGTGACATGCATGTAAATCTCCCTTGCACGAACCAGGGAACTGTGCACTTTTCAGCTTCCGTCCCGTGTCGTAACAAAATCTTGCGGAGAGAAACGAAAGGTAGATACTTGATCGGTAGGCCACAAAGGGAATTGAATCTCTTATATACACGGTAATTTTAGTCCGATCCGTGTAAGAAACACAAGATCTAACCTTTCGTGTGAGGAAATAGGTGGCAGCACACCGCTAGAT
Source organism: Lolium multiflorum (assembly GCA_030979885.1). Lineage (NCBI taxonomy): Eukaryota > Viridiplantae > Streptophyta > Magnoliopsida > Poales > Poaceae > Lolium > Lolium multiflorum. The sequence continues at coordinate 44,641,001 of CM061753.1, read as the reverse complement.
CGTATCGATCGATGCTAATCGATCCATTGACAGCACTCCTTCTGTACCCGTCTGCCTATATAGGCACACTTTGAGGTTCTTTGCAGCGAGTTCTCATCTTCGTCCGTAGATACGATCGACGCGAACTCAGCTGCACTGCCAAAACATATTCCAAAAAGTTTGGTCGAGCTCTCACGATGTATATGTCTCAAATTTGTTTGGGTACCACCCGTCTCATGTTCTTTTGAAAGATACATTTTTACAAGATATTACTACTTTGATTTGATTAATCTACACTAATGTGGAGCACATGATTATGGGTGTGCCAGTGGGGCCTCTCGTATTGGCGGTGCAGCATGGCGGTGTGCGGCGGTCTGGCCCGTTTGGGTTGTAAGGGTTGCGGCTGCTGCGCCAGTGGCTCCCTTGCGGTTGGCTCGATCTCCTCCACCATGGTGTTGCTCGTCGCGTGGCGGGCATGGTTAGAATGGTCGGGTGCGTGGGGGCTCGGCTTGAATAAATTCGGTGGTCCTAGGGTTTTTCTTGCAACAAAATGAGGATCTGCATGATACATGTACTCCTTGATCTTTGCTGAGTGTCGTGTTCTGAAAGGCTCCGTTGGCGAACTCCCATGGACGCGTTATGCCTGGAGTTTGCTGGATCGGGTGAAATTCGGTCGTGTGGGCCTATGTTTTTTCCTGACCATTTGGTTCATGAGGGAGTAGCACGAAGATGTGCTATTTGTTGCCTTCATGGGACATATTTAGTTCTATGGTGAAGTGAGAAACACAAAATGTCATGAAAGTCGAGATTAGAGGATTTGTAATGGTGATTTGAGCCGTTGCATAGATACAAACTTGCTTGGAGTTTCGGAATTCGTAGCAGCGGTATGTAAGTGAGGACAACAACCCATGTAAAGTTTGAAAGTCTTACCTTTCAAGGTAAAAATTCAAGGTCTAGTTCTAATTGTCTTAAGAACGGAGTCTGTCTTTAGTTCAAACTATTTTCTTATTGAAAACGTTGCTTTCACACAACTTAGATTTCAGATGTTACCTTGGTGGTGGTTGTGTTCATAAGAGGACCGCAACAATGTAGCGGGATTTTTCTCTTTTTTTTTTAACCTTTTTTCTGGTATGTAATCCGGTATCATACTTAATAACTTGAATTCATAGAAACTTTAATTAAACTTGATAACATCATCCGAAATACAAACAAACATAGTTGGAATAAACTTAAATTAAAACTAAAATATAACATAAACTAAAACTAAAACTAACATACTAACATACTAAAAAAGAGAATCTAGAGAAAACCGAGCTTGAAGTCTTCGCGCGGATAATCATCGCCTTCGGCGCTGACGGCGATCTTGGACGCGTTGTTCACATATCTTCGTCGGTGTTGTCGTCCTAACACGGATCCAGCGGGCTCATGCTCTTGCATGTGAACCACGTCGGTGGCTCCATCTCAAATAAGTTGCAGCTTTAGATCTTGTGCTCGCGCTTGAAGACCTGGTCCCACTCACGCGACTAGGGTGGGTACTACGTCCGCAGCTCCAGCGCCATGTCCCGGCGGCGATAGGTATCGCTCCCCAGTGCGCCTGGCCTACGGGCATCAGTTCCATCGGAACCCTATTAGGGTTAAGGTGCCACCCGTCCAACATCTTGCCGTGTACGTGCGCCATAATCAGTTGCACATAAGCTCAAAGATGGGCCAGCGGTAGTGCGCACACTCTTCCTCGGCTGCCGCCTACTTGGCATGGTGGAAGCCCGTGTGACGCGAAGATTGTTCGCTATCGTTGATGCGGCATCTTCGCGGAGACGAGGCCCACGTTGGAGCCGTAACGACACGGTTGAAGCCTCACGAGCCGCAACCGCTCCTTCCGCCGCCGCATGAACTCCAATCGCTGTTATTCCCTCCACCAGAGCCGCTATTTCGACGATGCGACATGTTTAGCATGGAGCGTGATACGTCTCCAACGTATCTATAATTTCTTATGTTCCATGCTAGTTTTATGACAATACCTACATGTTTTATTCATACTTTATAATGTTTTTATGCATTTTCTGGGACTAACCTATTAACAAGATGTCACAGTGCCAGTTCCCGTTTTCTGCTGTTTTTGATTTCAGAAAATTTGTTTTACAAATATTCTCGGAATTGGACGAAACAAAAGCCCACGGCCCTATTTTCCACAGAGTGTTCCGGAAGACCGGGAGTCGAGGAGGCCAAGGGACCCACCCCATATGGCGGCGCGGGGCCCATGCCGCGCCGTGGCGTGGGGAGGGCCCCTGTCTCCGTTTGCCCCTTCGCCTATTTATTCCTTCGTCCTCGAAAACCCTAGCAAGGCCAAAATACCGGAACAGTTCCGGAGCCGCCGCCGTCAACCCTAACTCGAGGGTTCAAAAGATCTCTTCCGCCACCCTACCGGAGAGGGGAATCATCACCGGAGGGCTCTACATCACCATGCCCGCCTCCGGACTGATGCGTGAGTAGTTCATCCTTGGACTACGGGTCCATAGCAGTAGCTTGATGGTTTTATTCTCCTATTGTGCCATCATGTTTAGATCTTGTGAGCTGCCTATCATGATCAAGATCATCTATTTGTAATGCTACATGTTGTGTTTGTTGGGATCCGATGAATATGGAATACTATGTCAAGTTGATTATTGATCTATCATATATGTGTTGTTTATGATCTTGCATGCTCTCCGTTGCTAGTGGAGGCTCTGACCAAGTTGATACTTGTGACTCCAAGAGGGAGTATTCATGCTAGATAGTGGGTTCATGTCTCCATTGAATCTGGGGGAGTGACAAACCCTAAGGTTGTGGATGTCTTGTTGCCACTAGGGATAAAATATCAATGCTTTGTTTAAAGATATTTGTATTGTTTACATTACGCACAGTACTTAATGCAATTGTCTGTTGTTTGCAACTTAATACTGGAAGGAGTGCGGATGCTAACCCGAAGGTGGACTTTTTAGGCATAGATGCATGCTGGATGGCTGTCTATGTTCTTTGTCGTAATGCCCTAAGTAAATCTCATAGTAGTCATCATGATATGTATGTGCATTGTTATGCCCTCTCTATTTGTCAATTGTCCAACTGTAATTTGTTTACCCAACATGCTATTTATCTTATTGGAGAGACACCACTAGTGAACTGTGGACCCCGGTCCATTCTTTTACATCTGAAATACTGTTGCCTGCCAAAGCCCACCGGCGAGCAGTGGTTAAACAACACGAAGAGCCGGGAGGCTTCCAAGGCTGCAGGGGGCCTGGTCCCTCGACGTCGTCCCGCAAATGCTCCGGCACACGACCAGCGGTGCAAGGGCGTGCCACCTGACCTATACCTGGCCAGGAAGGTGTGGATTGCTTCGATTAGTTCCATAGCGAGACACGTAAACATTAAATACGAGCCCTATCGGCTCTCAGGTTGCCCTGTGGATCGGCTCAAAGAGCCGATCGCTCCATGGTTCATGTTGGATTTTCAATGACATGGGGATCCTGCTTGATCACGACAAAGCTAAACCAATCTACAACAGTTTAGGGTTTTCACCGTGTGATCGGAACATCCTACGCGTAGTTGAGCCTAATAGACACGAAAGATAACGGAAAGCTAACCCTAAAAGAGGCCTAAAAACCAACATAACGTTAATTCCCGGAACATCCCTCTTAGGACTAGCAAACCATACCTAACGCACTACCGGATCGTTCAACCCGCATAAGGCCTAACCATACGGATATTAAACTAATCCTTGATGAACAAGGAGCACCTATAACAGATCGGATCTACTAAGTAACGAACAAGCAGATGCTGCCCTTACACCTAGATAGGTGTAAGGGCAGCTAGATATTGAGGGACGGCATAGCTAAGTAGATATATGCAAGAAAGCATCTACGCAAGCCTCAAAACACCTATGGTAAATAGTGCTACTCGCCATCAATAACGCTTCAGACGAGCAACACAAGGTAACGAATAAACGTAATGCTGCCTAGATCGCAAGATGCGATCTAGGCAGCATGGTGCTTACCCGGGAGAAACCCTCGAAAGAAGGGTGGCGATGCGCCTGATTTGTGTTTGTTGTGAACGTGATTGTCCTCCTTTCCGATAACCCTAGATACATATTTATAGTCCAAGGGACTTTCTAATTTGGACGTGCACCTAACCGTGCACGAATTAAACTCTATCTTTTAATCTAAACTACAATGCGATCTACTAATATTACAGATACACGGGCAATCAAGCCCAAATTCCTCGCGCAAGGCCGCTTCAAAGACGCTCCACGTGTATATCCTTCAAGCCCATCTTCGCTTACGGCCCATCTCCTGATTTGGCCAAAATCCGGTGATAACACATGCCCCCTGGTTTTGGTAATGATAATTTCAAAACCACTCTTTTTCCTTCGAGGGGTCATGTCGTGGCGGAGCAGAACCGTCGCAGTATTTTCTCATCATGACGACTTGCCTTCCCAACTTCTCTGCACGATTTGACAGTTTGGCACCACGTCCTCGAAAACCTTAAGCATTAAATCTCTGCTATATCCCCTTTTATTTAGCCACTTCTGCAGTTCCCTTCTTCATCCCCTTCGCACTAGCACTCCAAAAGCCCTCCTCTGCCACCATGTCTTCTTCTTCTTCCTCCTCTGCTGCATCAAGCCTCTCCGTCCAATCCTCCTCCGAGAGCCGACGCGAGTGGGACCCGCAAAGGCCCACGCGGCCAACATCCGCCGCGCCATAGCGACGGGGACGAGTCGAGCCACGACTCCTCCGTCTGGTCCGAAGATGACCCGTCCTTGACGGACGGGGAGAGCGACCTCCGCTTCCTCGCCATTGGGGAATCGGAGGAGAGGGCGACGACGCTTCTCCTGACGGTTTCTCCTCCGAGGAGGTGAAGGAAGAAGAAGAGGAGGAGGACAACACCTCCTCCGAGCCGCCCCGCCAGCGCCGCCCTTGGCCGGGCAACCCAGTGACTTCGGCGGGCGACGAACGACGGCGCGCGGAGGACGAGGACAACGAGGGTCCTCCAGTGGTCGCGGCAGCGGCGACGACGAGCCCGCCGCGGCCACGATGGGCCAAGACGAGAGCGAGGCAAAATAATGGCCTAGATAGGATCCTAGAATAGGATCAGTAGGTAGGAGGGGCAATGCATCCCCCTAGGCCTTTCTTTTGAGAGCAATCAGCTCTTTTCGTGTAAGAAATCTGATTATCAATGAAGAAATTTCCCCAATTTGACTCTGCCGATTCCTTGCAAATTGATTTAGCCGATTCTCCCTTGTGTTGATCTTCAATGAGCCGATGGCAATGCACCAGTTTTTCATATTGAATTGCAAGACAGATCAATCTAGTCGCCTCCTCAGATGGTAACTTGCAATCCTTGAAATTCAGATCCGGACTTCCAATCGAAGGTCTAGCGACAGCCTTGAGACCCCTAGATCTTTGGACTTCAAAATCATCCATCGTGATGTTGTCCTGCGGCAAAACTCCTGGATTAATGCGGAAAGCTTCTTAGCCCGTCGCTGACAACCTTGATGTTGAAGGATACTAAAACAAGTGCCATTTGCTCAGAACTTCCCTTGTGATGTTCTGTTCCTTTGCAGCAACAAACTGGTCTAGAGCCTAATCAATGATGATGGCCCCTTCCTCAAACTCCTCTCGTCAACCCTAGTGGTCTTCTTCTGCAAGAGCTCGCCACCTTTCAGCATGGTTACGATGCAGAGACAGCCGATTTCCACACCATCGGCTCTTCAGAACAAAGAATCTTCGGGTTAGTGCCCCCCGAGCCTTAGTCAAGGCGAGAATATCAGTGAAACAGGTGGCTGCCAGGAAAACTTTGAAGGGCAAGAACCCTGTGCCGGCTCGAAAAAGGATATTGAAGATAACATCAGCGAGAACATGCAATCCAACCGACGAAACTCCAGCTTGGGCACCTCTGGGGACACCATCATATAAAACTAGCCAGATGTGTCACCATCGGCTTCCGAGAAGAGGTCAACCCTCCACTCCCATCAAACAAGATATGAAAGCTTATGCACTAGGAGTCGATGTACCACGAGGGTTCAGAAGGACCAGCAAATCCCTTCTCCGAACCAAGAAGCTTCTCATGCCACGGCTTTTTAACTCCTCCTGGCTCAATCCTTGTGATTCGCGCTTAGATCGTTCACCATAAGCCCGGCCAATCACGAGGCCCCGATCAAGTGGCAGCCTAAACTCAGATATCTAAAGTCGATAACCGAGCATCTATCTGTCGAATTTTTTGTATTTTCAATTTTTATATGGCCATTTATTTATGCATCGGCCCCCATACTTGAGCTGCTCTGCTGGTATTGACATCCACTCCAAGCTTCGTATCCTCGTGTCTCATCCATCTATGTGCCCCCGAGCCGATTCTGTCAAGTATTTGATGGTATCGGCTCTTGCATCTCGTTGGATCAATGCGAACATAGACAAAGCGTACGTCGAGGATAATTTTGGCCGGTTGCGGGATCGGCTCCCTTTTCATTGCGATTCTTCGTGAAGGTTTAGCACTTCTTGGTTTTCCACCGTAGCTACGTGACATGTCGGAGATAAGATCCTTTGCTTTTCATTTTTTGAGGGCCGATCGCAGGATCGGCCGCCACGACGTCCATGGCCTTGGACGTTGCTACTCCGTCGGGATTATGGACACCATGTTTGTATCGACGATGTCCCCGCATCGGCTTTTGTCTGCTTGGGTCGCCACACCTTCTTTGGTGGGCGAGCCTGTCTCCAGTTTGCTGAATTTTCACGCCGATCGGGTCGTGCCTTCCTCAACGTGTTGGTGGCGCCGGCTTCTTCCAAGTTCCAGCCGTGACTCGCGCTTTGGAGTGGCTGAGCCCATCAGACACCACCTTGGTGATATTCATCTTCTTCTTCTGACTCTCGAAGTCTTCATCTTGAGATGTCTCAGCTTTGTTCGAGGTGGGAGAGGTCCTAGTCGCTCGAACACCGAAACTTCATTTGTTCCCTCCCTCTTCTCGTTTGCATTCTGGGCAGTCTCGATTGTAGGCAATCGGCTCATTCCTGAGTCCCAGCAATGTTTGAAGAAAGGACAGCCCAGTGCCTATCCACGTCCTCTCGCTCTCTTGACCTCCCTCTAGCGTGACGCACATACCCTTCGTGTCGACGGTATTTCCCGTTATCCGCATCGATCGACGATATCTATCATCATCCTCGTCGTAGTGCCAACGTCGGTCGTACGCTGCTCATACTTGTTGAGGAGATGTGCGGAGAGTGGTCGTTGGTACCGTACGCTTATCACCTCTTTCTCGGTTAAATACCATCATATCGGGCCGGTCGCGTGGATCGGCCTCCTTCTTATCCTTGCCACGAGAGTGGCTACCGCTTATCACCTTCATAGCGATCCGCAAACCCCGCCATATTGATACCAAACGAGAAACCGGCTCGCCCTATGCACCGGCCGAGATCGACCATGTTGACTTCCGAAACGGCCGCGTGTCAACTCTCATGGCAAACTGACCGAATAGCAATCAGCCTTGCTCTATCGCCATCTGAATCTGTCCGCGAAGGACTTTGTAGTCGTTGGTGGCATGGGTGAACGTGTGATGCCACTTGCAGTATGGCTTGCCGTTCATCTCTTGTGGCGTGGGGATTTTGTGACCTTCGGGTAACTTCACTGCTTTCTCCTTCAGAAGCAAATCAAAAATCTGCTCCGTTTTGCTCAAATCGAAGTCGAACCCCTTTGCAGGCCCCGGTTGTTTCACCCACTTGCAGACACGGGTTTTGCCCCGAATCCACTCAGGCGACCTCCGATCTCCTTCGAAATCTTCATCTTCGTCTCTCCTGATGCGATGCGCTTGTATTTGTCCTGGTACAATTCTGATGGCGCCTGTTCATATGCGATCAACTTCGAACCATGTCGCGCTGAATCGATCGTTTGGAAGGTCGATCTTTGAGCGGCCCGATAATCGCTACCGCCACTGACGTTTCCTTTCCGCTAGGCGAACCGAATAACATCGGTTCGACGGTCCGAACTCGGATGTACTCGTATACTGCTTCTCCGTCTCCGCCGAACTTGGGTTAGATCGGCAAGGCTAGCTTCCGTGGCTTCGAATGGTATTGTTCATGGAATTGCTCTTCTAGCTGCTTCCACGTCGAACCGAGTTTGGTAGCAACGAGGTGTACCACCCAAAGGCTGGACCCGTGAGAGACTGCGAGAAGAACCTCACGCGTAGCTCATCCGGGAGACCATGCCCAATCGTGCAAGTATCGGCTCACGTGCTCGATCGAGCTGGTTCCTTCCGATCCACTAAATTTTGTGAAGTCGTGAGCCGATACTTAGGTGGGCGGATCGTCGTAGTCGTTGGGATACGGCTTGAATAGCCGATCATCCTCTTCTTCGGCAATATGCCGAACTTGTCTCTCATGATGGCGGTGATCTCATCCACCGTAGGAGCTGCAGAAGCCGATCGTTCATAACTTGTACCGGTGGCATGTTTAGTTAGCTACCACTTTTCAAGATTCGCTTGAATCGTTTTCCAAATACTCCCTGTGATGTTCCTTCCGTGTGAATCTGGTCATCCATTGTTGGCCCGCACGTATGTGCACACGTATCCATGTGGAACTTCCTTGGGGCTCATACAGAATTGGTAGTCGCCCGGATCACCTCCCTCCTTGTAGACGACATACGCCGTGAACCTTGTTGCCGTGAGCGCAAACGTGTGTTGCGCTGGTGGCCTTGTAGAGCGGTACCTCCCTTGGTGAGTTCCTGAGCAGGACTGACGGAGAGTACTTGTGCTTCGTGACTTCGCACCACATTGAGCGCGACACGCTCCAGAGTATTCTCAGGATGCCGATGAAGAGAGTGAGCAACGGCATAGTTGACTTCCAGTGGCTCTGTACGTTCATCCGAAGGGAGAGATAGATCTAGTCCATCTAGCGCCTTCGGGTTGGAACCCTTTGAACTTGATCCCGTGCGAACGGGTTTTCAAAGCGCCGATGAGATCTGCCTGTGATGACCTTGAGCTCGTCATTCTTCTTATGCTCAGGAGGCAGATCCTCATACTTGGGTTCTCCAATCTGAGGTGCAGATGACGACATGGTTGTTGCGGAAGATTGTCCCGATGTCCCACCGGCGTGCCAGAATGTGTTGCCTGCCAAAGCCCACCGGCGAGCAGTGGTTAGCAACACGAAGAGCCGGGAGGCTTCAAGGCGGCAGCGGGCCCTGGTCCCTCGACGCGTCCCGCAAATGCTCCGCACACGACCGTGCAAGGGCGTGCCACCGACCTATACCTGGCCAGGAAGGTGTGGATTGCTTCGATTAGTTCCTGCATGGCAGACACGAACATTAAATACGAGCCCTATCGGCTCAAAGGTTGTGGATCGGCTCAAAGAGCCGATCGCCCATGGTTCATGTTGGATTTTCAATGACATGGGGATCCTGCTTGATCACGACAAAGCTAAACCAATCTACAACAGCTTAGGGTTTTCACCTGTGATCGGAACATCCTACGCGTAGTTGAGCCTAATAGACACGAAAGATAACGAAAAGCTAACCCTAAAAGAGGCCTAAAAACCAACATAACGTTAATTCCCTGAACATCCCTCTTAGGACTAGCAAACCATACCTAACGCACTACCGGATCGTTCAACCCGTTTGCAAGGCCTAACCATACGGATATTAAACTAATCCTTGATGAACAAGGAGCACCTATAACAGATCGGATCTACTAAGTAACGAACAAGCAAGATGCTGCCCTTACACCTAGATAGGTGTAAGGGCAGCTAGATGTTGAGGGACGGCATAGCTAAGTAGATATATGCAAGAAAAGCATCTACGCAAGCCCCAAAACACCTATGGTAAATAGTGCTACTCGCCATCAACAACGCCAGGACGAGCAACACAAGGTAAACGAATAAACGTAATGCTGCCTAGATCGCAAAGATGCGATCTAGGCAGCATGGTGCTTACCCGGAGAAACCCTCGAAAGAAGGGGTGGCGATGCGCCTGATTTGTGTTTGTTGTGAACGTGATTGTCCTCCTTTTCCGATAACCCTAGATACATATTTATAGTCCAAGGACTTTCTAATTTGGACGTGCACCCAACCGTGCACGATTAAACTCTATCTTTTAATCTAAACTACAATGCGATCTACTAATATTACAGATACACGGGCAATCAAGCTCAAATTCCTCGCGCAAGGCCGCTTCAAAGACGCTCCACGTGTATATCCTTCAAGCCCATCTTCGCTTACGGCCCATCTCCTGATTTGGCCAAAATCCGGTGATAACAAATACAACCTACTACAATCATTGTTCTCTTTTGTTTTCTGCAAGCAAACATCATTTTCCACACCATACGTTTAATCCTTTGTTTTCAGCCGGTGAGATTGACAACCTCACTATTAAGTTGGGGCAAAGTAGTTTGATTGTGTTGTGCAGGTTCCACGTTGGCACCGGAATCCCTGTGCGCCGCACTACACTCCTTCACCAACAACCTTCACGTGATCTTCATCTCCTACTGTTTCGATAACCTTGGTTTCTACCGAGGGAAAACTCGCTGTACTCATCATACCTTTCTCTTGGGGTTCCCAACGGACGTGTGCTTTCACGTCACCAAATTACTTTTCTGGCGCCGTTGTCGGGAGATCAAGACACGCTGCAAGGGGAGTCTCTCACACCCAATCTCTTTACTTTGTTTATTGTCTTGCTTTATTTTATTTTCCGTCTTGTTTGTTTTCTTTATATCAAAAACACACAAAAAAAATTAGTTACTTGTTTACTTTTGTTATTTCGGTTTTTTTTACCATGTTTATTTTTATTGCTAAAATGAGTTGTCCTGAAGTTGAAGTTTGTTCGTTTAAGCAACAAGGGGGAGAAAGTTTTAAAGATGCTTGGTATAGAATTAGTGATGCTCATCATAGGTGCACTAAGAAACACTCCACTATTATCCTCCTTAGGAACTTTTATGTTGGTATCTCTAGCTGGAATAGGTATGTTCTTGATACTCTTTCGGGAGGTAATTTCCTAGGTACTCCCGCTTTAGAAGCTAGTTGCATCATTGAGAGTCTAGTTGGAATACCACCTGTTAATGAAGCTAAAATTGAAATCTCTCTTGAGGATGTCATGAAAAAGTTGGAGGCCATAGAGAAAATCTTCCAAGTGTTGAGACTAAATTGGGAATATTACTTGATAATACTGATAAACTTGATAAATCCCTAAGACGCCAAACATGTGCTATCCATGATAATCAAACCCATAAGATTGGTGAACTTGAAGAAGCTATGGGAACCTTCGGTTCAACTTTTTCTTCTCTTAAGTTTAAGGAGAAAGCTTATGTGGGTAAGGAGCAAAAGTTCATGTATGTCCCTGCTGGCGTGTAGTCAACACGTCCGTTGGGAACCCCAAGAGGAAGGTGTGATGCGCACACAAGTTTTACCCTCGTAAGAAACCAAGGTTATCGAACCGTAGGAGCCAAGAAGCACGTGAAGGTTGTTGGTGGAGGAATGTAGTGCGGCGCAACACAAGTGAAACCGGCGCCAACGTGGAACCCGCACAACACAATCAAAGTACTTTGCCCCAACGTAATGATGAGGTTGTCAATCTCACCTACTTGCTGAAAACAAAGGATTAAACGTATCGAGTGGAAGATGGTGTTTGTTTGCAAAGAACAAGAAAAGCAGAGAATGTATTCAGATGTAAAAGAATGGACCGGGTCCACAGCTCACTAGTGGTGTCTCTCCAATAAGATAACTAACATGCGGGTGAACAAATTACAGGTAAGCAATTGACAAATAAAGATTCAATACATATCAACGATGATTACTATGTGATTTAATCAGGGCATTACGACAAAGTACATAGACCGCTATCCAGCATGCATCTATGCCTAAATAATCCACCTTCAGGTTATCATCCGAACCCTTCCAGTATTAAGTTGTAGATAATTGCATTAAGTATGGTGCGTAATGTAATCAACACAAATATCCTTAGACAAAGCATCAATGTTTTATCCCTAATAGCAACACACATCCACAACCTTAGAACTTTCTGTCACTGTCCCAGATTAAATGGAGGCATGAACCCACTATCGAGCATAATTACTCCCTCTTGGAGTTACAAGTATCAACTTGGCCAGAGCCTCTACTAGCAACGGAGAGCATGCAAGAACATAAACAACACATATATGATAGATTGATAATCAACTTAACATAGTATACTATTCATCGGATCTCACCAAACACAACATGTAGCATTACAAATAGATGATCTTGATCATGTTAGGCATCTCACAAGATCTATAACAATGAAAGCACAAGCGGAGAAGACAACCATCTAGCTACCGCTATGGACCCATAGTCCAAGGATGAACTACTCACGATCAATCCGGAGGCGGGCATGATGATGTAGAGCCCTCCGTGATGATTCCCCTCTCCTACAGGGTGCCGAGGCGATCTCCTGAATCCCCGAGATGGGATTGCGGCGGCGTCTCGCAATGTTTTTCGATCGTGGCTCTCATGTGGGCTTTCGCGACGGAGGCTTTAAGTAGGCGGAAGGGTAGGTCAGGGCGTCACGAGGGGGCCACACCAGGGGCGCGGCGCGGCCCCGGGCCGCGCCGCCTGGTGTCCGGCCACCTCGTGCCCCACTTCGTCTCCTCTTCGGTCTTCTGAAGCTTGCAAAAATAGGACTCGGCGTTGATTTCGGTCCAATTCGAGAATATTTCACTAGGATTTCTGAAACCAAAAACAGCAGAAAACAGGAACCGGCACTTCGGCATCTTGTTAATAGGTTAGTGCCGAAAATGTAAAATAATGTAAAAGTATGTGTAAAACACTCAAGTATTGTAATAAAAGTAGCATGGAACATAAGAAATTATAGATACGTTTGAGACGTATCACCCTAAGATGCCAAAGCCAAAGAATCATTATGAGCTTAAAATTGATAAAACCCTTAGTACCACTATGGGAAATTTAGATAATGGAGCATCTAAAGTACCTTTTGAGACAAGTTGTGTTTTTAAGGAAAATTATGATGTTGATGCTTCTTCTCTTGATGTTACTTGATTTACACTTTCTACGCCTAGCTGAAAGGCGTTAAAGAAAAGCGCTTATGGGAGACAACCCATTATTTTATTTCTGCAATTTTTGTTTTATATTTGAGTCAAGGTGCTTGTTACTACTGTAGCAATACCTTTGTATCTTATTTTCTTGCATTGTTGTGCCAAGTAAAGTCTTTGATAGAAAGTTGATACTAGATTTGATTTCTGCAGAAACAGATTTTTAGTGTCACGAATTTGAGCTTTTCTCTCTGTAGAAAATCTAAAATGAAAAAAATCATGAGTAATCCTCAGATATACGCAACTTTCATTCAATCGAGCTTTTCCATCTGAGCATGTTAAGTGCCTCGAAAAAATTCTTCTTTACGGACCGTTTTGTGTGATTCTGCCTTTTATTTCGCATTGTCTCTTCTACTGTGTTTGAGTGGATTTCTTTGCTCAATTAAATTTCAGTAGCCTTGGGTAATGTCCAGAAGTGTTGGAAATGATTGTGTCCTTGGTGAACATGTGAATTTTTTATTATGCACCAACCCTCTAATGAGATTGCTTTGAGTTTGGTGTGAAGGAAGTTTTCAAGGATGAAGAGAGGAGGATGATATAATATGATCAAGAAGAGTGAAAAGTCTAAGCTTGGGATGCCCCGTGGTTCATCCCTGCATATTTCAAGAAGACTAAGCGTTGCTTGGGGATGGCCAAGGCATCCCCTTCTTCATCAAACTTATCGGTCACCTCTAGTGAAACTATATTTTAATTCCTCACATCTTATGTGCTTTACTTGGAGCGTGTGTGCTTTTATTCTCGTTTGTTATTTTAAGTTTTCTTAAATCGATCCTAACATGCTTGTGTGGGAGAGAGACATGCTTTTTCATTTGAACACTTGTGTTCTTCGTTTTATTTTTCATGTTCATGGCGAAAGCTGAACCGCAGACTTATTGTTATTTGGTTGGAAACAAAATGCTTCATGTGGTAATTGGTATATTGTCTTGAATAATTTGATACTTGGCAATTGTTTTGAGCTCTCAAGTAGATCATGTTTAAGCTCTTGCATCAAGTAGTTTAAACCTATTAGTGGAGAACTACCGTAGAGCTTGTTGAAATTTGGATTGCATGATTGGTCTCTCTAAGGTCTAGATATTTTCTGGTAAAAGTGTTTGAGCAACAAGGAAGACAAAGTAGAGTCTTATAATGCTTGCAATATGTTCTTATGTAAGTTTTGTTGTACCGGTTTATACTTATGTTTGCTTCAAACTACTTGCTAGCCAAAGCCTTGTACTGAGAGGGAATGCTTCTCGTGCATCCAAAACCTTGAGCCAAAACCTATGCCATTTGTGTCCACCATAACTACCTACTATGTGGTATTTTTCTGCCATTCCAAGTAAATACTTCATGTGCTACCTTTAAACAATTCAAAACTTTATTACTCCTTATTTGTGTCGATGTTTTATAGCTCATGAGGAAGTATGTGGTGTTTTATCTTTCAATCTTGTTGGGCAGACTTTCTCCAATGGACTAGTGGCATATACATCCGCTTATCCAATAATTTTGCAAAAAGAGCTGGCAACAGGGTGCCCAGCCCCAATTAATTAACTTTCATTAATAATTCTCTTCAAATGTTTTGCCCTGATTTATCAGTAAGCAACTTAATTTTGCAATAGACACTCCTCCATGGTATGTGAAAATGTTGGAAGGCACCCGAGGATTCGGTTAGCCATGGCTTGTTAAAGCAAAAGGTTGGGAGGAGTGTCATCTATAAATGAAACTAAAATACATGTGTAAACAAAAGAGAAGAGGAATGATCTACCTTGCTGGTAGAGATAACGTCCTTCATGGAAGCCGCTCTTTGAAAGTCTGTTTGACAAGGGGTTAGAGTGCCCACTACCATTCGTTGACAACAACAAACACCTCTCAAAACTTTATTTTTATGCTCTCTATATGATTTCAAAACTTGAAAAGCTCTAGCACATGATTTAATCCTTGCTTCGCTCTGCGAAGGGCCTTTCTTTTACTTTATGTTGAGTCAGTTTACTTACTTCTTTCTTTCTTAGAAGCAAACACTTGTGTCAACTGTGTGCATTGATTCTTACATGCTTGTTTATTGCACTTATTTTATTACTTTGTGTTGACAATTATCCATGAGATATGCACGTTGAAAGTTGAAAGTAATTGCTGAAACTTAAATCTTCCATTGTGTTGTTTCAAAACCTTGTATTAAGAATCTATTGCTTTATGAGTTAACTCTTATGCAAGACTTTTTGATGCTTGTATTGAAAGTACTATTCATGAAAAGTTTTTGCTATATGATTCAGTTGTTTAGTCATTATATTTTTGTTAGCAAACTATAAACCATTGCTTTGAGTCACCTCATTCATCTCATATGCGTTACAATAGTATTGATCAAGATTATGTTGGTAGCATGTTACTTCAGAAATTATTCTTTTTATCGTTTACCTACTCGAGGGCGAGTAGGAACTAAGCTTGGGGATGCTTGATATGTCTCCAACGTATCTATAATTTCTTATGTTTCATGCTAGTTTTATGACAATACCTACATGTTTTATTCATACTTTATAATGTTTTTATGCATTTTCGGGACTAACCTATTAACAAGATGCCAAGGCATTGTTTTCTCTGTTTTTGATTTCATAAAAGTTGTTTTACAAATATTCTCGGAATTGAACGAAACAAAAGCCCACGGCCCTATTTTCCACGGAGTGTTCCAAGACCGAAGAGGAGTCGAGGAAGGCCAGCAGGGGCCCACCCATATGGCGGCGGTGGGGCCCCACCGCCTCGCCGTGGCGTGGGGGGAGCCCCTGGCTCCCCGACGCTGCCCCTTCGCCTATTTATTCCTTCGTCCAAAACCCTAGCACCGAGAGCCAAAATACCATAGTTCCAGACGCCGCCGCCGTCAACCCTAACTCGGGGTTCAAGATCTCCTCCGGCACCGTCGAGAGGGGAATCATCACCGGAGGGCTCTACATCACCATGCCCGCTCCGAATCGATGCGTGAGTAGTTCATCCTTGAACTACGGGTCCATAGCAGTAGCTAGATGGTTGTCTTCTCCTATTGTGCCATCATGTTTAGATCTTGTGAGCTGCCTATCATGATCAAGATCATCTATTTGTAATGCTACATGTTGTGTTTGTTGGGATCTGATGAATATGGAATACTATGTCAAGTTGATTATTGATCTATCATATATGTGTTGTTTATGATCTTGCATGCTCTCCGTTGCTAGTAGAGGCTCAAGTTGATACTTGTGACTCCAAGAGGGAGTATTTATGCTAGATAGTGGGTTCATGTCTCCACCGAATGGGAGTGACAACAACCCCTAAGGTTGTGGATGTGTCGTTGCCACTAGGGATAAAACATCAATGCTTTGTCTAAGGATATTTGTATTGATTACATTACGCACGTACTTAATGCAATTGTCATTGTTTGCAACTTAATGGAAGGGGTGCGGATGCTAACCCGAAGGTGGACTTTTAGGCATAGATGCATGCCGGATGGCGGTCTATGTTCTTTGTCGTAATGCCCTAAGTAAATCTCATAGTAGTCATCATGATATGTATGTGCATTGTTATGCCCTCTCTA
The DNA here is from genome assembly GCA_030979885.1 of Lolium multiflorum. Taxonomy (NCBI): domain Eukaryota; kingdom Viridiplantae; phylum Streptophyta; class Magnoliopsida; order Poales; family Poaceae; genus Lolium; species Lolium multiflorum. Next base: position 44,624,403 of record CM061753.1, on the reverse strand, counting down.
TTTGTCAATTGCCCAACTGTAATTTGTTTACCCAACATGCTATTTATCTTATTGGAGAGACACCACTAGTGAACTGTGAATTCCGGTCCATTCTTTTACATCTGAAATACAACCTACTGCAATCATTGTTCTCTTTTGTTTTCTGCAAGCAAATATCATTTTCCACACCATATGTTTAATCCTTTGTTTTCAGCAAGCCGGTGAGATTGACAACCTCACCGTTAAGTTGGGGCAAAGTAGTTTGATTGTGTTGTGCAGTTCCACGTTGGCACCGGAATCCCTGTTGCGTTGCACTACACTCCTTCACCAACAACCTTCACGTGATCTTCATCTCCTACTGGTTCGATAACCTTGGTTTCTTACTGAGGGAAAACTCGCTGCTGTACTCATCATACCTTCCTCTTGGGGTTCCCAACGGACGTGTGCTTTATCGTCACAAGCAAGCAGCGATCCAATTTCGGAGGTGGGTGGCACACACGGTGGTGAGATGGTCGCTAGGGTATGCGAATGTGCGAGCAGAGCAAGGGATGAGAGGAAGGCGGAGAGGGAGACTGCTAGGCGGGCCAAGGAGCACAAGGGAAGGACCGCGGAGATGGCCCACCGGCCCCATTTCGATGCCAAATTGAGGCACAAAATGGGGGCGTCGACCTGTCCTCCCCCGCGGACAACAGATGTGGGCGCCAATAGGAGCCCTTTTGGCCTACTAGGCGTCCACGCGGACCATTTCGAACATATGTGATCATTTGGCGAGCCCCTTTGAAGTGCTCTTACATGTATCCTGGTATTTTACCCCCAAAACTAAAATGGTACTCCCACCATCCATAAAACATGTCGGAGGTTTGTCCAAATTCGATGTATCTATACACTAAAAGCGAATTTAGACAAACTTTCTACACTGACGGGTAGTAGTACGGAGAAATCGTTTTAATCTCTTAACTCCGAATCTTAAAAACAGCTGAAAAGTACATATATTCGCAAGATTTTTTCAATACACCTTTTTTAGAACGCAATCATGTCATGGACCGATCTATGAGCTAGTGATCGAGCTAGTTTACATCTGTTTGAAATATCCAGCTGGAGATGCTGATCGAGCTATTTCATATCATGTTGCGCCAGCTAGACCAATTAACCAGTAACCACATTTGCTTTCGGGCCTGTTCGTGTCGACAATGTTGACGCACAAGTGGTAGTACTTTGCAGATCGTTGGTACAGAGTATGCTTAATGTGGAGGGAGTACGAGAAAGGAGCTGAGATTCCAGAGCAAGTTGGTGTACTTTGCGCGCCACAGATCGATGCACGCACGCGATGCTACCCTCTCGCCAAGATAAACATATCGGTATTCCTTGCCACGCCACAGATCGATGCACGCACGCGATGCTACCCTCTCGAAACGTACATGATACCGCCATAATAGCAGAGAGATGCCAAGTACAGGCCCGATTTTGAGTAACAGTAAAATGAAACTAGCAGGACCTTTTTACGATGATTTGACATCCTTAGAGCAATTCCAATAGTGTAGCCAGCTGTTGGCTATAAGCCAAGTGCCACGTCATCTATAGCTAACTTAGAGTCAACATATACAATAGTGAGCTATAAAAGTGTAGTACTTTTAAATACATGGCCTACCTTTTAGTCTCATATATCGAGAAAGACGTCTTGAATTTATAAGATAAGAGCCCACTCCTCCTCTCTCTCCTCTAACTAAGCAAATTTATAATATTTTATCTCTTATAGCCAGCTGACTGTACCTTATTGTACTTGCTCTTAATCGTCCAAGCGGATGATCTAACGGTTAAAACGTGGTTATCATTTCTGAACTGGCTTTACTACCAATGTACGTAGCGTTAGACTAGTTTTTACAAACTTTTAAACGTATGGATCTCTGGTATCTAGTCCATTTTTATGTTCATCAGTGTGGTTATAGATTTGGTTCTTCTAATCTACGGTCCATTTCTAAGGAAAAATAGGATTATGGTCCTGAGAAAAAAAAAACCATACCCATTACACTCTAGGGCTTGCTTGTCATCCAACTTCGTCTTGGTTTGAAGGAAAGAGAAATATCCCCAACCTCTACATGAGAGATGTACACACCATTGTAATATCGATTATCCAACAATCCCAAACAACTTAGACATGGATGCCGAACGAATCATTAGAAAACCCGATGCCAACCAACATGGATTGTCACACGACATTTTCTCCACCGATGTACCATAAATCCAATGACGTGTGACCAAATAACTAAAAGTACAATACTTCTAGACAAAACCTTCAAGAAAGGTTTGTCACATGCGCACTAGGAGTCCAAGCAATGGTCGAACTTGGGATTCTCATCCATAAAGGCACTAGGAGACCAACCAATGGTCGAACTCGGGATTCTCATCCCTAAAGCCGAGTTTCAGGCCACCACCGGCCTTAAGTAAGGGGCACAACGCACGTGTATCAAAATTGCCCAGTTTAACAAAACATTCAGGTCTCCATGCGGAGTACGTACTTGTGGTGACTGCCACCGACAATATGTCAATGAGATGATGACTTCTTGTTATCTGGATCACGGCGTAGAGAAAGCTCAAGGCCCTCACATGCCGCATGAGAATACGCTAGAAGCATGTTGATGCGCTCTTCGTCCCATTCCCAAGACTTGGCGCACCTCCTTCGAGCGCCATCACCAAGAGAAGGAGGGACGCAGCGCTGACCATTCAGGAATGGATACTCAGATATAAGAACTTGTGAAGATACATAAGAGCATCTCCATGACGTAAAATAGGGCAGCTACAAAAAAATTAGGGCACCAAAGTTTGGGTTTTATGGAACCAAAACACTTTGATGATGCAATTTAGTCACACTGCTGTAACAGATGACGGAAAATAGGGCACCAGGCACACCAACATGTCAAATTTTAACTATGCAATATCACCACAAACATACCACAACAAATGAATTTTGAGCTTTGCAAGATCATCATACACATATGAAATTATACTTCAGATTCACATAGCATAGCATAGTTCAACACAAACACAAACAAAATCATAGTCCATACAAACACACAAAATCATAGAGAATGCATAGACACTCATGAATCATTATCTCCATTTCAATAATTTACATTTCCTTGTTGTTTCTCATCTTCATTAGTAACATGGGGCCTCCCGTGGCACCTCCTGTAAATCCTCGCATGGAACCACTGAATTCTCCAATTCTGCCTCCCATGGTACCCTCCCAGTGCACATATGCCACCTCCCATGCAAATTCCTGTGAATCCTCTCGTGATCCTCGCACGACACCCATGACACAACCCATGGGTCCCATCGTACCTCACATGCCACGCATGGCACACCATTAACCCTCCAGTGAATTCCTCCCTTTTTTTTGTTTCTTCACCAACAATTGGGAGCGACAAAGCTTGGCCTATGCGTTGCTTCTCATCAAGACAACTTGTGTCCATGAACATTTGCTTTTGTTCATTTTTTTATTGCTCGGAGACTTTCTTCGATGGCCACCTTCCTCTCCTACACCAATACCTTCCTATCATCGGTCACCACCTTGCGCTGCTCAGACCACGTTCAGTGTGTGGAGGTCAACCATCATACCGCCGTCCTCTCCTCCTTCTCTTTTATCTCCATAATCTTCGTATCCTCGGCCATCTCTTCTCTTTTCTAACGTTCATAACAGAATCCAATGACTTTTTATCTCATCATCTTATTCCTTCTTGCCTTTTTCCTTGGCGTACTTTCTTCCATCATGCCTTTTTGGTTTTAGCAATTGAGTTGGGAGTGGGACTTTTTTTTCCTTCATCACTTGATCTTTCTTCATCATCATCAACAATGGTTGCATTTCCCACCGAGCTCTTGGAGTTCCTCGTAAAAACTTCATGTAATCATGATTTTTCCATGTCTCATCATTTTCAACCTTTGCTAAACAATGATGGAAAGTGAACGTTTTGCCTTTATTTCCTTTCTTCCTTCTCCCCTTGTACAAATTTGATGCAATATTTAACTATGTATCACAATAGAGAAAACAATCGTTTGGGCTTGGTCATTTGTGGTACTTGGGTTCAAACACATACATGCGCCAAGAACGACACAATCCATTGATATTGTGGACTATCGGTGGAGAAGAGAGTGCCTTGATCGGTCATTGCCGGTAGTGTTGTGTGCACCGAGAAAGTTTCAGCGGGAAGGTTGCGGTCGTGGCTGCATGTATTTGTTTCCAGCAGCCATGGCATGCCCCAAATATGAGCAAGAGTGGCCAAAATATGGCGCTGCCCAAAATTTTTGGCATCACCAAATAGAGATAGTGCTTCTTTTGGAGCACGAATTTGGCCCCAAATGCCCTAAAAACAGCTTTTTGAGTATTATGCGTTTTTTTTATCATCTATTGGAGACGCTCTAGGTTGTAAAGATCAGTATATCAATTTCGAATATGAAAAATAGATCATGTATCCTGCTGTTTTACAAAAAAAAGTGTTTAGAATCCTAATAATTAGTGAAATTTTCAAAATCTGAATCTGGAAATAAAAAATACAGGTGGTTGAATGCATCTCTTCAGAAGGCAATCATGTCACGAACCGATCATATGAGTTAGTGATGTAGCAGGTGCATATTATATACATAGTGCCATGGTGGGCTTGGGTCGGCAATCAGTAACCACATTTGCTTTGGAACCTGCTCGATCGACCAAGTAAACTAGTGGCCGCCCAAGCACTTTGCAGATGCTTAATTAGATGGAGGGAGTACGAGAAAGCAGCTATGATTCAAGCAACCTGCGGTACTGATGGACGCACGCACGCGATGCTTCACTCTCGCCGGGATAAACAAATATCTGGGTGTGCCCTTGCACGGCACCGGGAGGCCAATCCAGGCCCGAAACGTACGTGATCACGCCATGATATCAGAGGGGCAAGGACAGAAATGCATGATTCTTAATTTTCACCCACTTTCAACCGTACGTGGCCCCGTGCATCACCTCCTAGGAAGACACAGCCATCTGCATTAGATTACTTACTATCCAGTCAAGCACTTTGATTAACTTAAGCATATATCTTCGTTGGCACACTGACATCACTGGTGGAGCTAGGGTTTGGTGGATGGTTTGCGTCGAGAGGGGCCTGTCCCCCGTGGTTCCACACCGGCCGGCGTCAGCGCTGCCGTCGATGAGGAGGCCGCTCCGTTTTAAATTGCTCGCCTACATACATGCCAGCACACGGACCTTGTTCAGTGTCGCTGTACTACGTGCACTAGTTTTCTGCAATCTAGGACAGGCAATGTCGACATTTTACTAATTTGGCCATACAAAAGTGTCAGTAGAGAGGACGAATATGTGTGTGCAGGGGTGATAGAGGGGTTCTCCGGTTACAGTGAGAGATTAGAGCATCTCCACTCGTCTCCCCGACGAGGCCATCGAGCGACGTTTTTTCCATCCGGACGGCGTAAATCGGCCCAGTCGCGCCCCCGGTTCCTCGTTTTCATCCGGATTTGGCCCTTCATCCATCCGGCGAGCCCACGCCATCCCCGATCCCCTGGGGCGCGCTCGGGGACTCCGGATGAAAGATTTTGGTGCGAAACGTCGTGTGGACCCGCGAAGTCGGCGACAGGAAAACCAAATCATGTCGATTTTCCCTCCAATTTGCTTGCATATCCCCATTCCCTCCAATTTGCTTGCATATCCCCATTCTCTCCCGCCGAATTTGTCCATTCTCCTCGTCTTCCAGTTCCACTTCCCGGCGGCGTCTTCTCGTCCACCACCGCTCTCCTCCTCGTCTTCTTCCACCGATCGCCGAAGGCGACGACGAGGAAGCCGCGGGTGAAGAAGGAGCGGCCGCCGGGCATGACGAACGCAGAGTGGGCGGCGGACAAGAAACGACGCGAGGTGGAAACAAGCGGCGGAGAGGGGAAAAGCCGCCAAGCCAGCCACGGCGGCCCAGACGAACAAGCGAGGAAGATCAGCATGGCCATAAGCGGCGGCGGCGCCATGTTCCACGGCCAATGGCCGACGCAAGGTACAAGCAGTTCCCCGTCGTCTTTCTCCCCTTCGTTCTACTCGCCGACGTCGAGTGCCATGTTCCAAGGGGGCACGCACATCCAACCGTCCAGGTTCACGCCATCGCCGCCCGAGTTCGCCGTCGGCAACGGGAACCAGTACGAGGGCACCTCCCCGGCCCTGCGACGAGGGCCGCTCCCGTTCGGTGCCGCGCCGAACGACGAGGAGATCCACGAGATGATCACCTCCGCTCCGCGCGCCGCGGCCCCGGGTTCTTCATGGCCGCGCGCCGCCGCGAGCCCGGGTTCTTCACGCAAGAGGAGGCGAGGGCGACGGCAGCTGTCGCGGCGCGCAACGAGTATGTGGAGGATGTGGCCGACGAAAGCCAAGCCATCGAAGAAGACGCCAAAGAAGAAGAAGAACAGGCAACTCAGGTCGAGGTCGCCGACGCCAACCTGTCGAAGGGGAAGAAGAAGAGGAAGAAGGACTCACCGCCTGCCGAACCGCGTATCAAATGGATGCCGAAGGAAGAGGAGTGCCTCGCCGAAGCTTGGATGACCGTGTCCATGAACGGCATAAACGGGGCCAATCAGTCGTTTGACACATATTGGCTTCGAGTGAAGTAGGCGTACGAGGAACGCAAACTCGTCGATCCCTACTTCAACAAGACGAACATGAACGTGTACCGAGGAGATAAGGCAATGGCCACCCATTGGGGGATCATGCACGCGTGCAACAAATGGCACGGGCATACAGGAGGAGATCGAAAAACTGCCGATCAGCGGCCACGACTTGGAGCAAAAGGTATGCTCCGTCGACCCTGACCCGTATCGCCGACGTACATCGTCGTGAGCTGACCCGTATCGCCGTGCTCTTTTTCCCCAGCTGCGCCGTGCTTTGGACATGTACACGGACGACACCGGCCTGCAGTTCAAGTTCCTCAACGTCTACGCCCGCCTCGAGCACTGCGAGAAGTGGAAGGAAACCCGCACGACCCTCTTGAAGAGCAAGACCGAGCAAGACAACCCCGACGTCCGGCGGTGGCGCGGCGGAAGGGCGCCTGAACTCGGCCAGAAGAAGCTCAAAGAGCTCAAAAAGACGGGCAATCCCGCCGACAGGATGCAGGGTCGATCGACAAGTGCTAGGCCGACTTGAGGTCGCACGCCGACGGGAGGAACGACAAGTTCGACGGCAGGTGGCGGAGATGATTGCCAACCAAAGCGTCCGGATCGCCTGTCAAGACGACGGCGGCGGCGAAGAAGAGGAACATGATTCGCTGATGGGCGGCGGCAACATGGAACTAATGGACGAGGAGACGAGGAATTGGTACCAGGGCCACCGCAGCGACATCCTCCGAGCCGCCTCGACAGTCCTTCGTCGCCTCCGCCGCTCCTACCTCGCTTCTCACCGTCTACCTGCGTCGGCGCTGACGCCCACGTCGCTGCTTCGCCATCGACTGCGCAGCCGCTTCAGCCACGGTGTGTGAGGAAACGGTCCGCCGGACACCACCGTGCCGCCGGGACTGCCGATGAGCCTGTTTCCACCGATCGCCGATCGGGCTGATCCTTTTGCTCCTTTTGCCGATCAACAGGCCGTACTTGTAGCGCGGGACGACGCTTTGTTTGAATTGAAACTATGTCCGCCGAACTCCGGTGGACGACTGAAATACGTCCTCCCCACGACTTAATTTCGTCCAATCCGGCGGTTGTTTCGTCCGGATTTCACCGTGGGGAGCGCCAACGAGTGGAGATGCTCTTAGAGCATCTCGAGTCGTCTCCTCCGGAGTCCCCAAACCGTGATGGATCTAGTGTTTGGGGGGACGTTATTTCTTCGCGCCGCGTTTGGGGAACATCTCTACCTAACCGCGCCCCTCAAACGCGCCAGCAAACTTGTTTTTACGCTAATTTTTTTTTTTTTGCATTTTCATTTTAATAGAGAGGAGGAACATTACACAAACTAATACATATAATTGGGAACATGGTTTTACACAAACTAATACATAGTTTGGAACATGGTTTCCACAAGCTAATACATAGTTAAAACATTGCAAAATGAGGAAACCTAACTAGTGTTGGTATCGCAGATTTCGTATATTCGCTGCCAAGAAAGAACGGTCTCCGGCACTCTCAGTCACCCAAACTGAAAAATCAAGCTGGTAATGATAGCCCTGTTGGTCCTATGCAGGGAAAACATACAGAAACCTCCGTGACCATTTTCGTTGCGAAGAAAGAACACTCGGCGTATTGAATTGTCATCCTCTTCGACGTCGCCGTGGTAGTGCCGGCGGCGGGACGTGTCGTCGAACACCTTCACGCTCACCTCTTCGCCGCCTTGGTAGCAGAAGTTGAGCACGCAACCGGCTTGGAGGTCGTGGAAGCGTCTGAACTTCTCCCAGGCGGTGTGGAGGTACATCTTGCCACGCCCGTCGAAGAGCACATCCACTGGCAGAAGGCACAGCCAGCCTCCCGCAGCTACAGCGCGACCGGCTCGTTGCCGGCAACAAACTCGGCGAACTTGTCCGGCATCCTCTGGATGTCGAGTTGGTCGCCATTGAGGACGACGATGAACTCGAACTCCCACTCCCCCTCGGAATACGACGACGTCGCAGGCAACCGTGACGGTGACGGTGAAGGCCTTGCTGCTTCAGCACGGCTGCGGCCACGGGTCACGACCTCGGCCTCGACCTCAACCTCGGCCTCTACCAGCCATGGAATGACCCTCGACTCTTGAGATGATGGCGGCTAGGTTGGGGAGAGAGGTGCTAGGATTTGTGTGTGAGGGGAGATGCGAGAGCGCCCCTCTTTATAGGCCGGGGGGAGGCGAGGATGTGCTCATTATTGCCGGCACGGAGAGCTAGGCGCGACGAGACGTGTCGCTGCGCCTCTGTGGAAACTGCACTGTTGCTGCACGCCAATAACTTCTGTCGCGAGGTAGGCAATGGTTGGGCGTCATTCGTGTGTCCATGAGACGTCGGGACCGCCACTCCCCGCCTCGCTTCTCGCTATGTCCAGCTTGTCCGGAGCGTCCTCTATGGAGTGGGGATGGGTTCGGGGCACCTGACACCGTACTGAGCCGCGCCGGGCGAAAGTAGGCTTTGGGGCGCGCGAATGGGGATGAAAATATGTCCGGCGCGCCCCAAAAACCTTTGGGAGACGCTTTGGGGGATGCGACTGGAGATTCTCTTATATTTCAGCTCAGACTCAAAGCCCCGTCATTGTCTTACGATTTTTAGGTTTTCAACCAGCTTGAATTTAGATGGACACAATTGAGATGGAGGATCAAATAAACCACACACAAATTCTTTCTTTTGAATTCTGTTGGACACAATTACAACAAAACTTGACTAAAAGTACTTTCACAAAAAAAACCTAGATAATTGTGTGTTCTAAAACAATCCAGAGCACACCACCAAGATATTTAAGAGGTCTTCTAAAAGAAGATATTCAAGAGTTACAAAGTGGCGACATGCTTATAATTAAACGTTTACTTTCATCTTCCACACTTCTATATCCTATGGATTTACTTATTTTTAGTTTAGACCTGTCATATTATAATATTTCCGCCAAATCTCATTTGTTATTGGGTAACAAATTTATGTCCCACCGTTTCTTAGCTTGTACTCCGTAATCAATATATGATTCCCTATCTTAATTCTATAGACGTTAATACTATGTATTTAAAATGTCCAACCATATATTAGTAAATATGTTTAGTATAAGAACACTTCAACATTTGATTCATTTATATTACTGTCTTTAGTGGATAGTGTGGTCTACAACTGGTGATATAAATGAGATGTTTGTCCACATGGATTTATTTTTCAGCAACCACCAAATCTCAAGTCCTTAAAGTCTTGAACAATAGATAGACATTGTTAGCATACTTCCTAGAGTGGGAAATTCTAATAAGTCTACTGATTGATAATCAAATAAGCTCACCGGCCTAGAATTAGACAAAATGAGATATAGAGAGTGAGACTATAATTCCACCTAACATAAGACTGATAAGCCTTTGGTAATAACTTAATGGGTCAATTTAGTCTTGAAAACATATTTTAAAATTTGACCTTATGTGTAATAACGTGGAACCAAGTACTCTATTTTCATCATTACACTTTTCATTATACTTATGCTTAATTACATGCCGTAAAGCTTATTTATATGTAGATGTCCTACTCATGGCACATCTAGAGGGTGGTGCGCCACGCCTACATAGTGATGGCTCACCGAGTTGAGGTGCGCCACGCCTACCCTTGACGCATGTGTGGAGGAGGTGCGTCACACCTATTGGCTGGCCTGAGAAGCATGTCCTCCACCCACCCTTAGTCGTGGCGCACTAGAAGGAAGTGCGTCTTCAAAATTCAAAATTTGAGGCCAGCATAGGTGTGGCGCACGGGCCTGGGTGCGCCACGGGTAAGCTTGCCAGGGTTTGGTCCCCCACATCGCCTTTTTAGTTTTCGAATAAATTATGAAAATGATAGAAAATTTAAAAAATAAAATCATTCGAGATGGCCATGTGTTATGTCATCTAGTTTTCAGAAAAAAATAAAAAAAAATATGAATTTCAGTTGAAATGGTGCCATCTTTTCGTTAACCGGATCCGGATTTTGCATACGACCTTCAATGAAAAAGTTTTTTATATGAAAATGTATCTACGAAAAAAAAGATAAATCCAATTTCAATGGCCAATGGCCATTTATCTATTTTTTAGAATCCTCAAAATAAAAAAAGGAAACATGACTTTTCAGAGCTTTTAGTTTTCGCGGCAAAAATTTAAAAACGTACCCGTGGAACACCAAGATGGTGGTGCCCCATGACTAACCTTGGCTCGCCTACCTACCCCACCACCTACCTCCATTCTATCCCCACATCCTTATGCTCCCCACCCAAGCATTCTTCTTCTTCTTCCTTTCTTCCTCCCTCCGTCTCCCTCTCTCACACGAGCTGCCTAGGCTTCCTTTGGCCATCGGTCTAGGGCTCCATCGCAGCCTCATCCTTCGGCGCAGCAGGCCCCTTCCTCGCCAGTCTCGGGCTACTCCTATATCCACCTCCACGGGCCCTTCCCGGCGACTATGACCTCGGCCTCCGCCTCCACGTGGCCTGCCCTGGCAACCTCGACCTCCACCTCTGCCTCCACGCGGCCGGCCCCGGCTCCACCTCGGCTTCCACGTGTTCTGCCCTCGGCCACCTCGACCTCCACCTTCATGCACGCGCCTGTCGACGGGGAAGCTCCATGGAGCAAAACAAAATGAGCAAAACATAACGAGAAAAAAAAGCGAAAAAGTCATAAAAATATGGCAAAAAGAATTATAATTTTAGAATTATACCCGTGGCACACCGGTTTTCCTTACCTGTGGCGCATCACCTGGTGCGCCACGGCTATCTGCAATACCCACGGCGCACCAAATAGTGTGCCGCGGCTATCTGTTAGAAGTGGCATGGAAGCAGTGGCTTCTGCCCCTGCCTAAACTGGTGGGCCACGCCTAGCCCTTTTTGTAGTAGTGAGTGATTATACACAATATAAAATAATTTCCAATATATTTTAATTTTTGCCATGAAATCGATAGCAGGTTACAAGTGTTGTTGTAAACATTCAAGGCCAGTCTCTTGCTATGCACTTACATTGAAGATACAACAAGTTTAGTGCAAAAAAGAGTTGTAGTCTTGTTTCATCAAGGAACTTTTAGTTGGGTTTGATATTGCATGGGTAAGACTAGCCACAATAGGAGTATCATAAGTAGTATCATGCATGGCATATTGGTAAAAATTTGATGTGGCGCATCAATTAATGAGGTGAGAGATGAAAGTGGTATCATAATATGATACCGTATCATAGCACGTAAAACTAGAAAATTTAATGGCAAACACATCATGTACTACACAAATTTGCATTGAGATTCTACAAAACATTAAATATGATGATACTATGATACTATCATATGATACTATGCATTGTGGGTGTAGTATCATAAACTAGTATCATATGCATGATACTAGTGTATGATACTTCCCTATATTGTGACAATATTAGTGACATATTTCTTTTTTTTTTTCGAGAGCACGCGCAAAACGTGCCTTATCTTTATAGAAGGAGAAAGCAAAACAATTTACAAGCACAGCACCATGGTGCTGCGGACACACACACACCACCCACCTCCGCCTAGGCCTACTCTCTCACTATACCTAGCCTCACTCCTCTTCTAGCTCTCTCCCACAAGAGGAAATCATCCCTAATCTGGGTAACCATTTGGTCCACCGTCTTCTGCTCCCTCACATTGCCGAAAGCCCTCGCATTCCGCTGCTTCCAGATCGTCCATGCCGTGCAGATGACCATGGAGTCAAAACGCTTCCTGTCGACCCTCCTCACTCGCTTGCGGGCCTCCGTCCAATGCCCCACACACTTCCTGTCTAACAAAACGCTGTTTGTTTGGGCTTCAACTTCTGCTTTTGCAGCTTTTGAAATCTAAAAGCAGCCAATTCAAACAAACAGCAAATATTAGAGAATCGCTTGTTAGAAACGCGGCAGCGAAATGAACTAGGAGCGCCGAAGCTGGTCAAGACCTGCTTCCCGAGCTTTCCCCACTTCCCGAATGGCAAAGGACCCGAATGCCCCACACACTTCAACATATTTACGGAAAAACTGCCACCGCGTGACCTGCCCTGGCAAAGCGACCCGGACAGACAGCCCCCTGCTCATTTTCCCCCTCCTATCTCGTTTCCATGGCAGCCTAGGGTTAGGGTTTCCCTCCCTGGCCGCCGTCGTTGTTCCCGGCCATCGTGGCCACCAGCAACCGCCGCCGCCGCCCCACCTCTCCTCCCTCGATCCATTCCCGTCCTCCTGAAGCGCGCCTCCATTCCCGTCCTCCGCAAGCTCGCGCCATACCCGTCGGCCGCCGGCAATTGGAGGCGTTCGAGGTACTGCCGGCCGCCGGCGATTGGAGGCGTTCGAGGTACCGCCGGCCGCCGGCGATTGGAGGTATTCGAGCCGTCCCTGTGAGCATCCCGGCGACGTACTGCTCCGACCTCCATCGCCCTGGTGCAGCAACCTCCTCCAGCTCGTCCCCATCGGCCGCCGGGCAGAGGTGTTCGTCGAGCTCGTCCGTCGCCGTTTCAACGGCGTCCGCCGCCTCGCCATCCCTCGTCCCCGGCCGTCCTCACCACCTGTAGTGTAGATCGTCCCTGTTGTGTTCCGGCCAGGGCCTGTCGTCGTGCTGAAGCGCCCCTCAGCTGTATGACAGTACGCATGTGTAAACGATGGATGTCTTGTTGTTGGATGTACGCATGGATTCAGTTTTGCTGTATCAGCAAGCCTGTTCGGTGAATCTGTTGGTGTACGCATTGCTGGATGTATGTAGTATATTTATTGGTGGTTAAAATTCAACAATATCTGGCAGTACCAAGTACCAACAATAAGGATATACTCCGTGGATGGATGTAAAGAAAAGATGTACAGTACCAACAATAAGGATAAAATTATTTTAGCAAAAAGGTTAAATGAGGTAATTTGGTTATTAAACATGGTAATTAAAATTAAAATTCTTGTAGTATAAACATCATAACACTTGTATTATCTTTGAATATATGTGATATTTTATACGAAGTATTTAATATAAACACGTCAAAATTAAAATTGAGGTAACTAACCCCGACAATTATGTAAAAAACAGTTAAAATTAGCTAATTCGTATCAATCAACACTTTAGACATTTCACCCTTCATATCAGCAATAGTAGCCATAAAAAGCTCTACTGCCAAACATCAAATCTCTACTTCTAACAGCTGCTTCTTACAGCTGCTTTTTCACAGCTCAACAGCTGCAGCTGCTTCTCAAAAGCTGCAGCCCAAACAAACAGACCCTAAGAGCATCTCCAGTCGCGTCCCCCAAACCGTCCCCCAAACCGCGCCGGATTGAGCGTTTGGGACGTGTTTGTTGTGCGCGTTGGGGGACGTCGTCTCCAACCGCCCCCAAACGCCGCCCCCAAACATTTAAAATAATTTTTTAACACATAACCATTAATCAAATGTAGCATATGAATAAAAATATTTGCGAGGATTGTTTTCAAATTAAATTATAACAAACAATAAAACAAGTAAACAAATATAATAAATAGGGCTAGATGCTACATCAAGGTGCCACAGTATTTCCTTTGATCCTCCACAAATGCTCAACGAGATCAGCTTGAAGTTGATCATGAACATTGCTGTCACGGATCTCTGCGTGCATAGCGAGAAAATCCGCAAAATCTGCAGGCAACTCATGATCAACCTCCGAGAGGGCCCTGACACTCATAGGGACCAACATGTGTCCTCGCATGATTCTTGCGGTCATCCTCGATGATCATGTTGTGCATGATCACACAAGCCTGCATCACCTCCCATATTTGGTCGTGAGACCAGCTTAGAGCAGGTACCGGACAATGGCAAAGTGCTTGAAGCACACCAATGCCCGCTCGACATCCTTCCTACAAGCCTCCTGTCGTGTAGCAAAGTGGAAATTCTTCAGACCAGATGGATTCGAGATTGTTTTGACAAAAGTGGCCCATTTTAGATATATACCATCGGCTAGATAATAGCCTTTGGTATATTGGTGGCCATTGATCTCATAGTTGCATGGTGGAGCATGCCCTTCCACTAGTCTGCTGAACACCGGAGACCGCTGCAACTCATTGATGTCATTGTGTGATCCCGCCATGCCAAAGAAAATGCAAATCCACAGTCATAATCTGCCACAGCTTCAAGCACCACACTGCAATATCCATGACGCCCTTTGTATATACCTTGCCAAGCAAACGGGCAGTTCTTCCATGCCCAGTGCATGCAATCGATGCTTCCAAGCATTCCAGGGAATCCTCTGGCAGCATTTTGTGCCATGATCCTTGCAGTCTCTTCCTCAGTTGGCCCTCTCTAGTAGTATTTGCCAAACTTTCCCACCACAGCTCGGCAAAACTTGTACATGCACTCAATGGCAGACTCACTCATGCGAAGGTAGTCGTCCTGTATATCGGCAGGTGCTCCGTATGCAAGCATCCTCATGGCGGCGGTGCACTTTTGAATGGACGAGAACCCGAGAACGCCTACAGCGTCGACCTTGAGCTTGAAGTAGGGGTCGAAATCTCGAACGCCGTGGAGGATATTCATGAACAGGCCCTTGCTCATCCTGTACCGGTGCCGAAAATTGTCGGCATGTGTTGCATCGTCGGCGAAGTAGTCGTTGTGCAGCATGGCATGCCCCTCCATCCTCTGCCGGGGCTTCGACTTCCTTCTTCCCGGCCTTGATCCTCCGTGGCGCGGCCTCATCCTCTTCTCCGCCTCAGCGTCAAGCATGTCTTGGAGGGACATGATGATCAGCAAATGCTCCCGCAGGTCGTCGTCGAAGGCTTGCTCGTCCTCCAGCAGCAGGCAAGCATCTCATCGTCGCTGTCCATGGCTAAAGCAAAATCAATGGTTAAAATTGCGCCGAGGCGACGACGCAACAAACAGCGGGCCAATCGCGCCTACTCGTAAGTCGTCGAGCACCTTCGTGCGCGGAGGTGGGATTTGACGCACGTTCGGGAGGCGACGCGGGCGGCGGCACGACCGGCGGGAGCCCCAGCCGCGTTGACGGTGCCGACTCTCAGCAGAGATCGACGCCCAAACAGCCGGGAAATCCAGCGGCGGCGCTGGGGTGGGAGGCGCGGGAAGGAAGCGACGAGAAAGAGGCGCGAACCAACGATTTATGCAAATAGTCGCCGACATGGGATCCCGCCGTCGTGTCCGGCGTCCCAGAGTCCGTGGGACGGGGACGGGCTCGGGGCGCCGGACACCGACGGGCCGCCGACAAAAATGGGCTTTGGGGGACGCGGCTGGAACGCATTTTGTCCGGCGCGCCCCAAATTCCTTTGGGGGACGCGACTGGAGATGCTCTAATACACAAAGCTCTTATCATGTCTTTTAAGTAACGGTAATAAGTTATTTTATCTTTAGTAAGAATATATAAGAATGAGAAATATTTTAAAAAAAGTATTGTGGCGCTTCTCCCAAGGCACAAAGTGACGTGCTTATATTTGTCTATCAGCGTGAAGTTGATAGTTTTTTGCAATATGAACATATATCTCATTGCATTCTCTGTTGCTAGTACAATACGGCGTTGGAAACTTTGTTGTTTCATGTATAACCATCACTGCCTATTTCGGTGGTGCTTTATTTGTGTGGTCATGGTGGTTAGAATTTAAGGGAACTGCAAGATAGTTGATGTCTATATTAAGATACGAAAGTTGTAATTACAAGAGATTTCAACCAGCCAATGTGGCATACACCTCCGCTCATGACCCACCTCGCCACTTCATTCCCTATAGTACCACTGTCGCCGGACTACCATTTCCTGTCGGCTACCACTCGGCAATGAACGACGTGTATCAACTCCATCACCAATTCACCACCCGGGCAGAGATCAACTTGTTCCGCAGATCCCGCTGTTTCGCTCTATATATTCTCTTGGAGCGAAGTGGATATTAATTACAGTTCGCGCAAAAAAAAGTGGATATTGCCGTTGATCATGTTGGAGGTTCACCGGCCTCCATGCACCGTGGTACTATCGTGTATATATGTGTCTGCATCTTACTGATCTGAGGAAGGAGACTTGTGAAGTCTCACAACGATCTTGTCTATAAAGGAAAATTTATTAACTTAATAATTCGAAAAAAATAGCAAATAACAGGATAGCTTTTTTTTACGTGCACAACACTTATTAGTACAAAGCAATTTCGTCTGCCGTCTACCCAACGGTACCATCTATCAATTATGCCGATTCAAGATCCCAGTCCTCGAACACAACCTGATCATCAATATAGTGGTATAAAACTTCTAAATCCGGTGGCTTCTAGTCCAAGGCATTTTCCTCGGATTACATTTTCTGAAAGAGAAGGCCAGCGCCTGGTGACGGGGAAAGGTACGGGTGAAACGTAGCTATACGTGATGGGGGACGAAATATTATGTGTTGGTTGTTGTTGCTTGCTCAAGGTCCCGGTCTTCCACTTGCAGCTTGCAAGTGGATGCATTAAGTATGATGTGTACGCCATTGCAATGGCTTACATGAATAATGTCTAATACTGTAGTAGAGATCTCAATCTAGTATGGTCTTCTTTGGTGATGCCGCCGATAATGTATTCATAAGTGTCATTTCTGTGCCAACTTCATAATTAAGAGTCATTTCTGTGCTTACTTGAAACATTTTTTGCCAACTTCATAAGAGCAATTTATGTGCCAAGCTGGCAAATCTAAGTTGTACATTATTCTGTTCTGTCTAAATGTTAGTATATGCTTAAATCTGGCCAAGACACACTAACTTCATGCATGTCCAATCAAATGTATTAGTCAATTTTAAAGCACACTCGTTGCCTCGGGTAAACTTTTGATGAAACAAATTTACACCAACCTTCTTGTGGATTTGGTCAATATGGATCCTCTACTGTCTGGGGTGTCACCCCTGGCCATATATGGCTAGTTTCTATGATGCTTAGCTCAGAGCTTTAATACCTGAAAAGGACATGATTCTAACTACCACCATTTTCAAAAAGGATGCTAACTACCAAAGGTTCTGTTTCTTTCTTTCCAGATATGGGCTGCCTTTTCTCGTGGTTCAAGGGGCAGGATATCGGCAGCTACACTGTGCCATCCTCCAACCAGAAATTTCCGTTGAAAGATACACGGTCGTATTATTTTCAATAGCAATGGCTTTACCCATTTCACTTATAATTCAGGGGAAAAACTTAGACGTGGTGTCTCGGTCTCCAACCGGCAACAACACATGACACATATACAGGGACTAAACTACACCATGAATTGTCCGCCACTATAGCTAAGAACCCTCGATTGCATGGCATTACCTAGGTGATACTATGGCACAGAGCCTTTTAAAGTTTTTTTCTATCAAGGTAACTCCAACAATTCTCCCCAAACCGCTCACATCTGCCCATCTAACAGGAGTGGAAAAAAATGAGACCCCAAACATACCCCCAAGCGGACATGTTCGCTTCTACAACAACCGTGGGCCAACTGGGCCCACATGTCAGTGAGATCAGCTCGTCCTTATCCACACGCCCGTTCCAACAACCACCACCCTCTCCCACTCCACTCTACCGGCACCCCACATCTCATCATGTCATGCACGCCGCCGCCTTTCCTTCTCCCGCCATTGTTTCTTCGTTGCTGTCAGTCGCGCTATCGGGTAGATCCAGTGATACCACACATGCCGATTTCAGTGTTAATGCCGATACAGGGCACCAGTCAAGAAGGCGCCTGACGGGTGCAGTTTCTCCTCCCATGTGCATCATACGGCTTACGTTGGTGGTTCTAGTCGGCCGACACCACTAGAATGAGTACGGGAGCTCCCACACCGGGATTGAGTTAAAGCACATTCTTTCATACATATATATGGATAATGAGTCTGGTTTGTATTTATTGGTATCCAGGTCTGTGGCCAATTAGTAGGCTTCGTATAGTTTATGTTGTGATACAAAATTACCTGATCGTATGACAAAAGCTCATCTGATTTTGGTACGACCCAACGATGGGCCGTAAAGATGCTTTGTAGCTGTGCAATCAAGGGATCTTATTTTGCATCGTACAAAGATGGGACAAATATGTCGTGAAGCACTGCTCACTTTGATATCAGGATCAATCAGTGGTGTGGATGCAAAGACATTGTAAACAATATTTAATTGTGGGATTATATATATTTCACAATTCTTGCATTGTAGTATTCTGATTTGTATGATCGAATTATGTGTTCCTTCCATCTATAAAAGAATGTCAGATTGTTGTTTAAATTCGGATGTATTTCACGATATATCCAAACTTAAATGAATCTTCGACATCTTTTTATGGACATAGATAATATGTTAACTTGGAAATTAATTTCGACCTCCACTACATTATGGATTAACTGTACAGTGCGAGTCATAAAGCTAGCCGTGCATTGCGTATCCGAGATCCAAGATAGCACGAGGTGCCAGTTTTGTACATCTGTACTGTGTACATGCATGTATGTACAGCTAGAAACAAATAATACTTGCACATGCTTCTATATACATCGATCTATCATCAGAGATACACATCCTTATGTTTTGCTGGTAAGATATACGTATCCTAGTTCAAGTGGATACTGTGTTGTAATTGTAAGTAATGACTAGCTAGTCAATGTGACAATGTCCATCTAGTAGATGCTGGTGAATTCAAAGCTCACAAACTCGGAGAATATTTTGGCGAGTGAGACAAGCATGAACTGGTATTTGTCTATTTGAGTTTAACCGTGTGCATCGTATATTCATTCGTATCCCACAATATCTGGCGGTCAATTTGCAGGTTTATTTCTGGGTTGCGTATCTCCAAGGACCTAAAAGATACGAGTAGCTCTGCACCTAGCCGGCTCTGACCATTTTGGATGAATAATTTTTTTTTTGGTCAACTTCTTTCCTTTTTGTTTTACAGCATGGTCAACTTGTTTGTGTAGGAAACCACGCGTGCAGTTGGTTGTTTCCTGGATTTGGAGCCTTAAAATTTTCCTTTGGCTGCTCCCAAATGTTAGTTAAATCAGTAGCTTGGGTACAACTGCATCCTATTGACCTTGTAAAAAATATTCTTGCTTGAATGCAAAAACATGTAAAAAATCAAACTGTAAAGCAAAAGTTTACCCCGTCGTATTGACCCTGTCAAATGTCAACTCTCTTGCCTACAAACCAAACTACATACAGTGAAACTGTAAAGGATACGGACTGTTAGAGATATATTTGGTATATGTATATTAGGTAGTCTAGGATTTGTAATCTCTACCTATCGTATCTCTAGGAGAGCTATCTTAGCCTCCAAGTCTGTACCAGTATATATACTCGCCCATGAGGCGCAATACAACATCCAACATATTTCGCATATCTCTCTCCCTCTCTATCATTCTACATGGTATCACAGCGGCACGCTCGAGCCGCCGCCCAAGCTTCCGCCGCGCCGCCCCGGGAGGTCGATCTACATGATCTACGGGGGCGCAACCCGTATGAGGGTTCGTTCGCCGATCCGTTGATCCGCTGCCTCGAGTTTTTTTTTCCAATCAGAATTGGTTTTCGTTTCGGTCGCTCGACCGACGTTTTTTGGTTTACCGATCATAGATCGGATTGAGTCGCCCATCGCCGTCGTTCACTTGTGCCTCTACTCCGACAACGGCATTGACCTGCACCGGCCATCAACCGCACGGCACAGCCGGATGTGCTGCACACGTGGCGCCCCTACGTGCGACGCAGCAGCTTCCGGCGGTTTCCATCGCGGCTCGTCTCCACCGTCATCGCCGGGACATCATCGACAACGTCGCCATCGGCTCCGATCGCGCGCCAACGCCATGGCGCGTATCGCGCCGCCGTCGGTCTGATCAACGACCCGCGCACGTCTACGCCAAGCACGTCCCGAGCACGCGCCTACCACCGATCGAGCATCGGGTGCCGCCGTCGCCTTCGGCCGCAGCGCCGCCACCTTTGGTCCATGCTACCGCCTCCGACGCGCTTCCGAGGCGTGTACGTCGCTGGTGGTCTCCCGCCGCTGCACCGACTCGCGCTCGGCACTACGCCGGCCCTCGGGCCGTGGCGTCGCGCACGCGTCACCTTCGCCGTCCCCGCGCATCGATGTCCGAGGCCACCACGGCGCCACCCTTCGGCGCGGTCGCCTCCGTCGCATGGTCTTCGTCACGCCGCCGGTCTTCCGCCTACTTGTACGCGCCGCGCTCCACCCCAGTCGCCGGAGCTCGCCAACCACTTCGTCGCGCCTCACCGACCACCGCAACGCTTCCGCGCTCCACCTCAGGTCGCCGGGCTCGCCAACCACTCCAGGTCGCGGGCTCGCCGATCACCGCAACGCCTGTCTAGGCGTCCAGCATGACCACCCCAGGTCACCGCTGGGTTAGCCGCCTTCTACGTTCGTACACTACAGCTTCGCCGCAGCGTCCTCGCCTCTTCCCCGACTACGCCACCTGCTTCTCTACCCGACAGCCGTCGAGACTCGCCTCTTCCCGACTACACCACCTGCTCTTCTACTCGACACCCGTCGTCGAGACCTCCTCTACTAGTCTACTCCGACATGGCGCACTTTGTAATGTTCCCTACCGCACGTCCAGTACTGGCAACACCGGTACGTGCCTTCGTCCCGACGCGTCCCCGAGCCCGGCAAGCTCGGTCCGGCGCCTCGTCCTCATCGGCCGACAACGTCTCTCCCCGGCATCAACTCTTCTACGATCGCTTCGACAGCACCGACTTCTTCTATGCATTCTCGGTTCGCAAAACCAGTATGCCTCGTCCGACGTGCGCCATGGTTCTGGCAAAACTAGGGCTGCACCTCGTCCTCGACGGCTCCGATCGCATCGACTTCGTATCGACACCCTCTCCACGGCCTCGACGCGTCTCTCTCCTCTCGCACTACGCGCTTGCGGCTTCATGTGCGGCTACCTCGACACCGGCACCGACCACGACATCGACCACGGCACCCTTCGCGCGGCTCCTCGACCAAGGCTACAGCACCCACGCTCTCGGCTACCTCGACATCGGCATAAAGGGCTACCACCTCGCCCGCGCCTCACCAGCTTCCTCTTCAAGCATCCGCGACGCAACTCCGTCCACGACGCTCCAACGGGGAGTGTCAGCCCGTTGGTTCCTACCTTCGCTTTCTCTCCGTCCCTCTGCGACGCATTGTTCACGTCACTACCGCTACGACTTCGGGGGAGTGTTAGAGATATATTTGTATATGTATATTAGGTAGTCTAGATTTGTAATCTCTACCTATCATATCTCTAGAGTCTACCTCCAAGTCACACCAAGATATATACTCGCCCATGAGGCGCAATACAACATCCAACATATTCCGCATATCTCTCTCCCTCTCTATCATTCTACACGGACGCCTATGTGCCTACAACTAAAAGACTTATAAAAACATGTAAAAAATGCTCCATTCGAATGTATGTGTTCAGTGACTTAAAATTGTATTGGCTCGAAGGCCAATAGCATAGGCCATTAATGTTGAGGTTGAATGCCAATATTCTTGTTTGAATGCTCATAGACAACATGCACGATGCTTTATCGGTAAATAACTTCTTGCCATAACCATGTGTGAGCATAAGTTAGGGGATACATTGTTTGTAGCTATCCTGTAGCCGTATATAGTGCTCTATGCGCGCAAACTCCTTTTTTGGCAACAACATTCACCAATCTATTAATAAGCATTAAAGCAACACATAGACTCAACACTCTTGGGTGACAACCTTTATTACTTTGGGCCGGCGGCATACATAAGCTCATTCTACATGCAACTGTGAGAATTCACAGTATTTGTGTTGTGTGTTGCTTATACAAGGCAAGTGTATACTCAGATGGGCTAAGTGCCAGGGCCCAAAATAGCCGGGCTAATGCATCTTCTACCGATAAATTTGCCCATTTCGTCAATTCTAAATCGTGAAATCACGTTACCATGAAAGCATGGAAGGATCCATCATCCCTTCGGCCTAGGCAGTCACACGGTCTTGCCGGGAGGCGGCGACATCCATGCTTGCACTGCAACTTCGTACAATAATTTTGTTCGGAACATGACACAATAAACATGTTTGCCTAGGCTTGGAGAAATTTCTAGGTCGGACTCTTCCTGAAAGACATGATTTCTAGTTAGTTAGATCCACTGTACCATTTGGTCGGTCAATCCCGAACGCGCCGGGATGTCCCCACGCTGCAGCTACGTGCACTTTCAATGTTCAATAATTTGCCTGGGGTGAGACGTAAAGGCAGTACTAATGGTATATGCGCCAAATACAGCTACTACCCCTGTGTCCACGAATAGATATATCTATACTCCTTTTAGTATAAAAAATACATCTGAATCTACATGAATCTCCGACACAATTTATGAACGGGTCCCGGACGGGCTGTTCTCCATCTGGGACATCCGTTCCCCCCTCCGGATTTCGGTCTCCGCCTGGCATATGGGAGTGGCGACAACTCTCTGGGCCATTTGGAAAAGCCGGAATGATCTTGTCTTCAACGGGAGACCCTTGACCCCGACCACCACGTTGCTCCGAGCTTGCGACGACCTTCTGCTTTGGCGGCATCGCCTACCGCCTACCGACCAAGCAGACTTAGATACGCTGCGGGCTTATATGCTGGCCAAAGCGTGATTTGTACTCTGTTCTCTCTCCCTCCCCCTGTATCTCTCTCCCTGTAATTATAGACCGACTGCTTGGCCATTCGAGATAATAAAACAAACGGTGGGGTTTTTCCCCCGTCAACCTCGAAAAAAAACGGGTGGTATATACTACTGTACATGCTTAATTGCTTATTGTCAAAGTTGCGGGGTCGATGAGCTAACCCACGGGCGAATGCTCTAATTTAGAAAGGATCAACTTGGGTCGACATCAGTTCATCGATTTGGGATTCTAGGAGTTCAATCCATTTCAGTATTCGAACTGGAGTACACATTGCCCGCCCTGCTTCAATTGCTCGTTGGGCAACGGCCACCAGAGTTCGCCCGTCGGATGTGTGCCTCGGACCGGACCAGGCCTACGTATAAACCTGCGACCGAGTCTGCTAACGGCACAATCCGGCAATCCGCAGCAAACCAACGGCAACAGAGACCGCCCAATCCCCGGTGTCTCAACGAGCCTAGCCTGGATGCTCATCGCCTGGAGACTCAGGTTAAGACCATCTCTAGCGGTAACCGAAAAAGTGGAAAAAAATCTCCCAAAAACATCTTTTAGGATGATTTTGCCGCTCGCGCAGAACAGAAACTGTAAAATACGAACTAAAAAAATTAAATTCTCACTGAAGAATTCATCAATGAACACATATAGATAGTTTGATGCCTCCGATTGAGCATCAAATTTTACATAATATATACTAAAAACCTAAATTAACTAATAGCCTTACCTGCGCAAACTAATTTTGACCAAAATGCAGCCCCGATGGCCTCTGCGTGCGGCGGTGCCTGTGGTGGCGGAGGAAGGCGTCGACGAGGAGGACGGCGTCGAGCTCCTACTCGGAGTCAAGCTCGACGGCGGACACGCTCCTCCCGGCGCGCCGCCTCATACTCCCTGACTTGGCGGATGGCGTCGGCCTCCTCCCAGCGCCAGCGAGCTCATGCATCCACCTCTGTGATGGCCGCCACCTGCGCGATGACGGCGTCCTCCTTGTCGGAGCTGTTGACGTAATCGTCGCGGAGAACGTTGGCTCCCGCGCGATGACGACGTCCTCCTCCTCGGAGCTGTCCTAGACGGGCGGGCGAGGGAACGACTCGACCCGCCGGAGGAGAACCCCTCGCCCCTGTTGTTCATGTATTTCGCGAGCTTGCATGGGGCGTGAGCCCCCAGTTCGTCCACCCACGGGTGCTGCGCTTGCGCGCGCCCTTCGAGCGGTTCAACTTCCGCCGTTCCGCCTCCGTGCGGAACACGGGGGGCCGTGGCGATGTGTCCCCGCCGCCCAAACCTGCGCCACCCCTAGCAGAGCTACCGCAGCTAGCCATGGGGTCGCGTATCTCGGGCGAAGCGGCGCTGGAGCGAGGCGGATTCCTCGTCGGAGAAGGTGGAGCGAGGCGTCGGAGCAGGCGGCATCGGCGGAGGGGAGTAGGGTTTGGAAACCGAACTCCCCCCGGCCCGTTTTAATACGGGGTGGCCATCGCATTTCTCGCGCCCCCGAACTGAGTTTACGGGTCAGGCCGCGAGTTCAGACTCCGTCCTGTGCCACTGTCGACCCGAACCCGTAAACTGCCAAAAAAATACAGTTTCGGCTGGTTCTTTAATATCTATTAGAGTTGCTCTAAGGGAGTAAGGGCTACTTCCTTCGGGCCCACTAGTCTCCGTGGCAGCTATTGGATTGATAAACATGCAAGCGAATATGATTTTGAACAAGGAGGAACCGCACTTAATTGAGCGGTGGGTTACAAATTAAAGCCGTCGCCGGGACATGACCACTTGGCAATGGGCTGACGTTGAGCGTCATGACGGAGTCCCTCAAGGGCCTCCTTGATGGCACGCTGTCATGGAGGTTGAAGAGACTACAGTGGACACGACACCACATAATGGAGTGGTCCCATCCACCATGGATAACTGAGGCAAAATTTGGCCTCGAGACTAAGGCTCTGTTTGTTTGGGCTTCTGCTTCTGCTTTTAGGGTCTAAAAGTGGAAGCCCAAACAAACAGGCAACTATTGAGAAGCGCTGCACAAAAGCGCTTTAGAAAATTACACTGCGCGAGACCCCCAGCTGGGAAGCAGCCCGAGAGGTGCTTCCCGCGATTCTGGCTACTTTCCGAGTTGGCAGTGACGAAACTGTCCTCAACACTTCGGATTATTAACCAAAAAACTGCCACTCAATATAAGAGAAATCAGGCCCGTGCAAATCTCAACCGAGCGACAGCCCCGAACACAATTCCCCTCTCCGTCCTCGATATGACGGGTTAGGGTTGCAACCGGCCGCCGCCAGAGCCTTCCCCGCCGCTGCCAGAGCCGTTCCCCGCCGCCGGCGCGCAAGACCTCCTCCGTCGCTCCGCTACCGTTCCCCTCCTGCTCCTCCCGTCCAGAATCGACCGGACGCAGTGGGCACAACTCGACCCCATCGGCCGCCGGAGACGGGAGCAGTTGAAGCCGCCGGAGATGGGAGCAGTTGATGCCGCCGCCTCTCCCTTCCTCGTCCGCCGCCATCCTCGCCAGAACTCCAACCGACCGCGCCTGCTCTCCTCCGACCGCAGTTCTCTGGACGCCGCCCCCGAGATGTTGCCCGTCGATTTGAAGCCGCCGCCTCTCCCTTCCTCGTCCGACGCGAGTCCTCCTCGCTCCTGACCAATTCAGGATCCCCCTGCCTCATTCTGTACCGGTGGATTCGGCCCAGGGCGCCACTGCAAGCTCACCGGGATCAAGTTCATTTCCGGCACCGGCAGCCCCACCATCTCTCCTTTTTTGATTTTTTTTTGATTTTCTGTACATTAGAATAGTGTATGACACATCTATATGGATATGCTACACATTTATTGGTGTATGTATATGGTATATTTACCCAAAATTCAACAATATTTGGTACCAACAATACCGATATCCTTCGTGGATGGATGTAAAGAAACGATCTATATCAATTCCAAACATTGTGTCTAGAAAACTTAAATCATTTGTAAAACAAATCCAAAGCTAAAAATAATTTCTAATCAAACACAACAAAATTATTTTGCTAATATTGTATTTAAAATTATTCTAGCAAAAAAAATTAATTGAGGTAATTTGGTTACAAACTTGTTGCTCTTTTGGGTTTATATGGAGAAGTCTTGTATATTTAATACGAACAAGTCTTCTAACATTAATTAAATCGATATAATTCAATCCTTAAGCATGGCAATTATGTTACAAACACTCAGAATTAGCTAATTCGTCTCAAATCGGCATTTATAGAAGTTCATCAGCATTTAGGGGCATTTCAGACATTTCATCCTTCTTACCAGCAACAGCAGCCATCCACAGCACTCCTACCAAACATCAAATCACTGCTTCTCACAGCTGCTTCCTACAGCTGCTTTTCCACAGCTCAACAGCTACAGCTGCTTTTCAAAAGCTGCAGCCCAAACAAACAGGGCCTAACTCCGATGATACCCGTAGTTCCTTGTGGTATAGATCAAAGTAGCGCATCTTCCCACTATCCTCTATCTCCACTTCCACAATGGCTGAAGAAGAAAAGCCAGCCCTCCGCCCCCATCGCGTCCACATAGCAGGAAGTCTTCAGATCAAGATCTGGGGGACAACCGAGTTTATTTGGATAGGACATCACACCTGCCTTCTCCGCTGCCTTCGGCTCTGTTGCCACGCAAAACTGCAGCGCAACAACACGATAACCGTCGTACTTTCGTGACGACGAACGGATGATTTCCAAGCAAATCAACAAAGATGCCTCAATTTCGGAGAGGAAAGACGACCGCTTTTCAGCGCAAAGCGGCAAAGATTTTGCT
The DNA here is from genome assembly GCA_030979885.1 of Lolium multiflorum. NCBI lineage: Eukaryota > Viridiplantae > Streptophyta > Magnoliopsida > Poales > Poaceae > Lolium > Lolium multiflorum. The sequence goes on along the minus strand of CM061753.1, from coordinate 44,597,441 downwards.
AAACCCTAGATGAACTAGAGCTCAACAGAGAAGAACTACGAAAGAAAAAAGTACGTAAAAGGTAGATGTGTTTTTGTTTGATAGATCGATTGTCCTTTTTTCCTCAATCGGCCGAAGCTTTATATAAGCTGCAGGTCTTTGCGTACAGGATATCAGATTAAACGTACACGAGTCGAACTCTAAAATCTAAACCGACAATACCTGTCTTTCCTTGTTCGGTTACCAACAAACTCAGTTTTCTAATCTAAAGTGCATATCTTGACTCTCCGTCCAAGGCCTATCTCAGCCCAGGCCGTATTCACGTATAAGCATTCCCTTTATGTAGCTTCATAATCCCAGGCACATGAAAAACATTGAGACTTATCCTAGGACGCCGCGTTTTAACTCATCATCTGAAACTGTCCAGGACTTGTCCTCCTCAGCCCAAGCAAAACTTCAGATATTTGTCCGTACAAATAGCCTGCTTCACTTAATCTGCTCCCGATGTATATTTGCACTGGAACATTAACAATCCTGCATTTTGAACTATACGGCAAGACCAAGTAAAATATGTCAACAACTATTCTAATCATAATCATTTGAACTAATTTGGCCTATACAATATTTAGTAGCCAAATTATGTACTCAACACATGCCCCCCTGTTTTTGGTACAATTGTATTTATCAAAAACACTATAACAACACAGTACCTTAGGGTGATATTGATTGCTTCACCATCCATATAATTTCTTAGGGCGATGTCCAGATATCACATCGGCCAAATTTTCTTAGGGCGATATATCATATATCATATCGGCCAAATTTTTCTTAGGGCGATACTTGTAAGAATGTATTGGCCATTATGTCTTCAAGCTTCTTGCCACATGCTAGGATAATATTTTTTCAAGTATCTTCCATTGAGAGCTTTTGGCAATTTCTCTCCCTGCAAAGATTGTACAAAATATGAATTTCCAGGAACAATCTGTACAATTCTATATGGACCTTCCCAACTCGGCGACCATTTGCCGAATTTTCTATCTTTAGTCCCAACTGGTAAAATCGTTTTCCATACTAAGTCTCCTATTTGAAACGATTTTTCTTTCACCTTTTTATTATAAGCCTTAGCTACTCTTAATTTTTCTTTTTCAATCTCTTGTAAGGCTTTTAGTCTCTCCTCTGAAACATCATCTATTCTATCCATCATCAGGTTAGTATAATCTACAGCCGACAAATCATTTTGTCTGGCCACTCTAAAAGCTTGCAAATTAATCTCTACAGGCAACACTGCCTCCTGTCCATACACTAGCTCAAATGGTGTTACTTTGAAGATTGAAGATGGATAGATTTTGTTTGCTGTTCATCTTTGTGTGGCTGTTTATTGTTACAGCCTTAGCTTCCATGTGATTGTAATAAGTACACTTTTTTGAACTTCGTTCTTTTAATAAAAGACATGGCTGTGTGCATCTATTGATGCAGAGGCCGGAGCGTTGCTCCCATATCGAAAAAAAATGGTGTTACTTGAGTTGCCCCATGCTTAGATATCCGATGAGCCCGAAAGCACTTCATGCCATTTTTTCGGATGCTCCTCGATTTTCTTCTTTATAAGCTTAATCAAAGTTTTATTGCTAGATTCGGCCTGTCCATTAGCTTGAGCATAATAAGGCGACGAATTTAACAACTTAATTCTAAATGATTCGGCAAATTCACGAAACTGATGAGACATAAAAGAAGAACCTTGATCAGTAGTTAAAGTTTGGGGAATACCGAATCTGTGAATAATATGCTCTAACACAAAACTAATCACCTCTTTATGAGTCATATTTCTCAAAGGAACAGCTTCAGTCCATTTAGTAAAATAATCTGTAGCCACTAGGACGAAGCGATGTCTTTTAGAAGAAGCAGGATGTATTTCACCAATGAAATCTAAGCCCCATCCTCTAAATGGCCACGGCTTAATGATAGGATTTAACATAGTCGCAGGTGCTAACTGTATATTCCCAAATTTTTGACATTCTTCACACCCCTTATAATATCGGAAACAATCTTCTAACAAAGTCGGCCAATAAAAACCTGCTCTCTTTAATAACCATCGCATCTTCTGAGCCGACTGATGTGTCCCGCATATTCCTTCATGCACTTCACCCATAGCTATTTTAGATTGATCAGAATCTAAGCACTTTAAAAATAACCCATCTATTGTTCGGCGATATAATTCATCATTTAACAAAGTATATTTCAATGCTTGTCGCCGAATTTTCCTGTCCCTTGTCTGACTTGGATCTTTTAAATAATTGATTAATGGAACTCTCCAATCTTCCTGTTCTAAGTTAGTTTCTAATTCGGCAACTTGTGTCCCATGTACCGAATTCCCACTATCCCCTACTACTTGTTGGTGGACTGAATTACGATCAGCTGTACCATGCACTAAATCATTTTTGTCTTGCACGACTAGTTGCTGAACGGAACAGGCTGCACCTTGTACCAAGCTATCATCGAGCAATGCCAACTTATTTTCTAATTCGGCTGTCTGTAGCTCATGTACCGAATTAACATTATCATGCAACACTTGCTGCTGGACCAAACCTGGATATGCCGACCCATGTACAGGAAAACCAGCTAACAAATCGGTCTCACTTTTGGCAGCCTCAAGCATCGGTCTCTCTAATATAAAAAATTTGCCTGTGCTAATACGATAACCTGATGCCCGTTGTGCTAAATAATTGGCTCTAGAATTTTCTTCCCTACGTATATGATGAATAGTAAATGTATCTAAAGATTTAACTATATCTAAACATCGGTCCAAATAACTATTCAATATTCCATCAAAACATTTATATTCGCCATTAATTTGTTGTACTACCTAAAGTGAATCTCCGTAAGCATCTATATCTTTTACACCCATATCTACCAGATTTTGCAAACCAAACAACAAAGCCTCATATTCAGTTTGGTTATTAGTACAAAAATATTCTAGACGGACCGATGTTTCATAGATAACATTGTTAGGTGAAACTAAAACATTACCGATGCCTTGCCCTTCTTTACAACCGATCCATCAAAATAAAGATTCCAAGGGCAAACGCTAACATAATTAATATCTTCTTCATCCTTAATCCTATGATCAACGATAAAATCGGCGATAACCTGACCTCTCATGGTACCCAGCGATTCATATATTAAATCATACTCTATTAGTGCATAAGCCCACTTTCCAATCCTACCACTAAGAATCGGTTTTTCTAACATATATTTAATCACATCGGCTTGGCAAGCCACCACACATGAACTAGAAAGTAGATATGGCCGAAACTTGGTACATGCATAAAATAAAGACAAGCATAACTTTTCAATAAACACGTACCGAGTCTCGGTGTCCAGCAAACGGCGACTTAGATATGCAATAATATACTCCTTCTCGCCATCTTCTTGCGCCAACACCGCGCCGATCACTGTATCTTGTGCAGCAATATATAATCTGAACGGCACACCAGACTTGGGCGCCCGCAGTACTGGAGGACTGGACAAGTATCTCTTTATATTATTAAAAGCCTCCCGCTGTTCTGCCCCCCAAGTAAATTCGGCTTCATGCTTTAGCCGAAGTAAAGGAACAAACGATTCAATTTTTCCTGCAAGGTTAGATATGAATCGTCTCAAGTAGTTAATTTTTCCTAACAAATTTTGCACATCCTTTTTACATGTCGGCTCCACCAACTTTTTAATTGACTCTACCTTTGTAGGATCAATCTCTATGCCTTGTTCATGAATAATAAAACCTAAAAACTTTCCAGCCGACACACCAAAAGCACATTTGAGTGGGTTCATTTTTAATCCATACCGACGCATCCTGTGAAAAGCTAAACGTAAATCGGCTAAATGATGATCAAACCCATCCGATTTAACTACTATATCATCAATATATACTTCTAATACAATGCCTAAAAGATCATGAAAAATCAAATTCATAGCACGTTGGTATGTAGCACCGGCATTTTTTAACCCAAATGTCATAACGACCCACTCAAATAAACTAACAAAACCAGGGCAGCGAAAAGCTGTCTTAGACATATCTTGTTCTGCCATAAATATTTGATTATAACCAGCGTTACCATCTAAAAAGCTAATTACTCTATGTCCCGAAGCATCATTAATAAGCATATCAGCAATAGGCATAGGATATTCATCTTTAGGAGTAGCCTTATTCAAATCTCTAAAATCTATGCAAATTCTAATCTTATCGGTATTTTTCTTTTCAACGGGAACAATATTAGAAATCCAATCTGCATATCTACATGGCCGAATAAACCCAGCTTTTATTAACCGATCAATCTCCTCTTTGATGCGGTCATATATATCAGAATTAAAGTTTCTTCGAGGTTGCTTATGCGGCCTAAAACCAGATTTAATAGGTAATCTATGCTCAACTAAATCCCTACTCAAACCGGGCATCTCGGTATAATTCCAAGCAAAGCAATCAACAAACTCTTTAAGTAATGCACATACCTTGCTTTTCTGATCGGCTTCCATATTAGCATTGATAAATGTCGGCCTTGGAATTCCTCCATCACCAATATCTATTTCTTGAAGTGGATCAGCCGATGAGAATCCTTGTCCAAGCTTCTCCATGTCATCAAAATCTTCAATAGTCTCATGCATATCGCTCTTTCCGGAACGATACTCTTCGGTGCGTTTTTGCAGCCACTTAATACTATCATCTTTACTCATCATTTATATAGATAAATCATTAAGCCGAGCTATGTTAGCCGGCTGTGCATTTATAGGTACAAAACCCTCCTTACCAACATTAATATAGTCATAGTCCGATAAATCTCTACCGGTCAAACAACGCATCTCACCATGTTGCCAATCAACCGGCGCCTCCGTCAATGCAATACAAGCTGAATTGTCTGCCTCAATCACCTCCACATCTTCATCAACCCACTGAATTAAGCACTGGTGTAAAGTGGAGGGGATGCAGCAATTTGCATGAATCCAATCGCGTCCCAAAAGAATATTATACCGGCCTTTGACATCAACCACAAAAAACGCAGTCGGCAATGTTTTGCTTCCGACCGTGAGCTCCATAGAAATAACACCCTTAGCCTCTGATAATTCTCCGGAGAAACCGCTAAGTCCCATATTGGTCTTCATTAACTCGCTCTCTTTTCGGTCCAGTTTACAAAACACCGAAAAAGGCATAATATTAACACTGGCACCACCATCAACAAGCATACGACCAATTGGCTTACCATCAATATGACCCCTGATGAATAATGGCTTCAGGTGCTGCTCGGGTCTCTCGGGCTTCTCAAATGTAGTATTTTGAGGACCGAGAACAAGTTCTGCAACCTCAGCCTCAGGTGCACGAAATTCAGCGGGAAATGCAAACACCATATTAACCTCCATATCTGTAGGTATATCCTCATCATTTTCTGAGCTCTCGCTACCACTTGTATCACCTCCAATTTGCCTTATGTCATTTATAATGCGCTCTTGCCATGACATCTCTGTCACCATGCCCATATCAGCAACAATGTCGCCTACATCAGTAGGTTTCTCATTTGTGCTTTCAGAATTTTTGTCAACAGGCATGTCATTGTTATTTTCTGAATTTGTATCATCAACGGTATCATCCGTATTTTGATTTTCCTCCGCCGCGAGGCGCTTCTCTCTCCAGGTCATCTTCGGAAACACCATTGGCCTTTCTCGGTTGAACATTTCATCGCGCTTCTTCTCAGCTATCTCTTCTCTGATCTCTAATGTCCGCAGTCGCTGCACCCGGCGTTTCTGAGTGTGTGAAAGTCCTGTCGGACACCAACGAGGTCCTGGTTTAGTTCCCGGCGCAACTGACATGATTTTGCTGCTTCTATAATTTCCCGGCCTATACTGACGTACATATGTTCTTGGAGCAAATGCTGTATCCTTGGCCGAAAAAACTTTGCGCTGCTCGGATGGACCGCTAATCTCAAAATTCCTGCACCCCCTCGCGTACTCATTAGTGGAAATAGCAGCTGACTTACTAGAAGTAGTACGTGCATGAGGCTTCTCTGAATGTGCATGTACATTAGATGCATTGTTGTTGGTGCAATAACGCTCAGATCCATCATGTGCAACACCATACTTTTGAACCAACTCTGACCACCGTTGATGTTGTTGTACACTACCATCACCGGGAGACATTTTCTCTGATATCCCTAAACTGCAGCTCTGCGTGACCACAGCCGATCCAGATTTCATACTTGCAAACACATTGGACGATGCACCGAGTGTATTTGTACCAGTATCTTTATCTTGAACAGAACCACAAGAGCCTTTATCAACGTCAGTTGTTTTTGGACTGGAAATCACCCCTTCAGCTGACTTAGGTTCACCAACTTTTGTAGCACGAGCTGCATCTAAATCATCTGAAATTTGTTTTGGGTTAGGCTCAGCACGCTTCACCCATATACGCTTGTGGTGACCCGCATAATTCCTGCCATCTCCACCGCGTCTCGGCGACTGGTTTCCTCGAACAACAACAACATCATTTGATCTAACACTTTGGTTGAACCGAGCTCTTTTCTCAGGCATATATGGTCTGAACTGAGGCCTCTCTGGAACCCAATCTGGCTGAAAATAACCTGGCCCTGTAGGATATGGTGCCCACGGACTGAAACCCCACGGAGGGTATTGAGGATACATAGGATATGAGCAGCCCCAATATGCCGGTGCCACTGGAAAATGAGGCTGCTGGCTATACTGATCTCCTCGCTAACGTTCATGCCCCCCGGGTCGAGTGGGAGACCTAGGACGCTTGTTACCTCCGAGCCGATTAAACACATTGTCGGCTTTACGTGTGTACTTTTCCAACAACATGCTAACTGTTGGCTTTGGCCTTGGAGGTTGTCTATTCGTTCCATTGACTTTCCACACACCCACTACTGGATTTTTCGGCTTAATCATCCTTGGAGGAGCATTATTATCAACCACGACATTTTTTCCTCTTGCGGACTCGGTCTGATCTGACCGAATAAGCACCTTCTTGTTCTGAAAATCAATGACATTTATAGGAAACGGATCAGTATCGAGCTTCATCTTAGAACTTTCTGTAAATATCAATCGTCCGTCATCAATGGCCGATTGCACCTGTCGCCGAAACACATTACAATCATTAGTAGCATGTGAAAAAGAATTATGCCACTTGCAATATGCCTTTCTACCCAATTTTTCTGCAGATGGTATTACATGACCTTCTCTCACTCTAATTTGATTTCCTTGCAACAACATATCAAATATTTTATCACACTTGCTAACATCAAAAGTATATTTAATTTCCTCCCTTCTAGCAGGTGTAGGTTTCAAAGAAGGACATGCAAAAGGTTTGGACTTAGATGTTTGCACCCATTCGGCTACACATATGTCAGCGTCATCCTCACTAGCCGAATCATCATCATAATCTAAGGCATTAACTGTATGGTTTTCCTTCTCCTTATTTCTATTATCTTTAAATCGGCTAAAATGCTTAACTTCCTTAGCTCGATTTTCCTGTGCCAAAGCCTTTTGCAAAACTTGACTAACATCTGAAAAGTGTTGTCCTTCTAGTTTATCCTTAATATGAGCGAGTAAACCCGAAAAAGCAAGATCAGCTAAATCTTTTTCGGCTATGTTCAAACTGAAACAACGATTTTTAACATCTCTAAACCTCCTTATATAATCCTGAGCAGGTTCATTATATTTTTGCTTAACCATTGTTAAATCTGAAAGTCTAAGTTCAGTTTCACCACTGTAAAAATACTCATGAAATTTTTGTTCCAATTGTATCCATGTTGAAATAGAATTAGGAGCAAGTGAAGTAAACCAAGTAAATGCAGTACCGGACAAAGATAAAGGAAATAATTTTACCCTAAAAACATCCGATGTACCAACCTCACTACATTGTGCTAAAAACTGTCCTATATGCTCAAAGGTAGATCTACCATCTTCCCCGGTAAATTTAACAAAGTCTAGGATTCGAAAACCACGAGGATATGGTGTCAAGTCGAAGTATTCAGGGTATGGTTTTTGATATGCACGTGCTCTACCCTTAGGCTCCAAACCAAATTCTCTAAGTATACTAGCAAGTTGATCTTTAAGATTATCAGTGGTATGCGAGGAACCAATTTGTGTGATAGGTGGAACATAAGTGTGTTGCGGTATCTCCGGCAATGGAACTCTACCATGTGTAGTTTGCTGCGGAGACCCAAAGTATGAATCTGGTACCGGCCCGTAAGGAATCCCGGTACCAATGGGTGGCAATGGTGATGTATTGTATGCCACTGTCTGATAACTAGGTTGCTGTAAATTTGAATTAAAGCCCACACTTCGGTTATCGCTGATGCAATTTGGTTGAACCGAAGTTGTAACAATAGGAGTAGCAACACTAGATACAAAATTATTGGCCGAACTGCTAGCATAATTTCGGCCACCCATATTACTATTTATAGGAAAAACATTAGCCGATGCACTGGTAGTATGAGTATGACTTATTAAATTATTAAGACCATTATTTTCCGGAGGCATCAGCTGTTTATCACGTTGTTCATCATTAATTTGCAGCACTATTGAACGAACATGACGAGGTAAACTAGTTTCAAAATCCCTATTAAACTGATCCTTAAAATCTGCAAGCGAACTAGCTACTGATTGAGCAAGCATACGTTGTGCATCTGTTATATGAGAGCCATATTTGCTAGCTACAGATACATCAACATGATGGGCAATTTGTTCGCTTACCTTACTGTCGAGCGCAGGTGATGGGCTTGGCGCCGTTACCTTCTTGACGACGACGCCGTTCCTTGTCTTCAAGAATCCACTCAGCCTCAACTTTAACGTCTCGGCCTTCTGTTCCTCGAGCTCCCGCTCGAGCTCCTGTCGCTCAGCTTCGGACAGGTCATCGAGCGTGACGGGGATGATGTTGTCCGAGCTGAGATTGCTTGTGTCCCCATCCATTGTGGGCTTCTTCTTCTTCTTTCCCAGCGGAGTCGCCAATTGTGTTGCCACGCAAAACTGCAGCGCAACAACACGATAACCGTCGTACTTTCGTGACAACGAACGGATGATTTCCAAGCAAATCAACAAAGATGCCTCAATTTCGGAGAGGAAAGACGACCGCTTTTCAGCGCAAAGCGGCAAAGATTTTGCTAAACCCTAGATGAACTAGAGCTCAACAGAGAAGAACTACGAAAGAAAAAAGTACGTAAAAGGTAGATGTGTTTTTGTTTGATAGATCGATTGTCCTTTTTTCCTCAATCGGCGGAAGCTTTATATAAGCTGCAGGTCTTTGCGTACAGGATATCAGATTAAACGTACACGAGTCGAACTCTAAAATCTAAACCGACAATACCTGTCTTTCCTTGTTCGGTTACCAACAAACTCAGTTTTCTAATCTAAAGTGCATATCTTGACTCTCCGTCCAAGGCCTATCTCAGCCCAGGCCGTATTCACGTATAAGCATTCCCTTTATGTAGCTTCATAATCCCAGGCACATGAAAAACATTGAGACTTATCCTAGGACGCCGCGTTTTAACTCATCATCTGAAACTGTCCAGGACTTGTCCTCCTCAGCCCAAGCAAAACTTCAGATATTTATCCGTACAAATAGCCTGCTTCACTTAATCTGCTCCCGATGTATATTTGCACTGGAACATTAACAATCCTGCATTTTGAACTATACGGCAAGACCAAGTAAAATATGTCAACAACTATTCTAATCATAATCATTTGAACTAATTTGGCCTATACAATATTTAGTAGCCAAATTATGTACTCAACAGGCTCCCACCTTTGAAGCGTTGCGAGCAAGAAGGAGGAGGAGCTGCAGCTGGAGAGCACCAAGAGCACCTGAGATCACGGTATGGAGCTGAAACTAACGTAAACAACAACTCTAGACCTAAAAGTACACCTACTATACAAGAGGAGGCTCCCTCTCCAACCACAACGCTGGCTATCGCTGGAGAAGGGAAGGGAAGGGGCCTGCCATCTGGGGGAGAACGAGAAAGGGGCGGTAAGAGCGAGAGCGGTGGCAAAAGTGGTGTGCTCAGGAATTGTGTAGTTGTGATCACGTGAAAAGTAGATAACGTGGAAGGCGAAATCATGTTACACATTCACTGCGTGCCCGATGGGCAGGGTCGTGGGTATGACAGAGCTTGATCCGACCAAACCCGACCCATAGCCTCAATGGATCTGGCATAATGTTTTTTTTTCCAATTTTGGAAAGGTTCTAAAACATTCTTATTCGGTTTTTCTGGTTTCTTCTGGGTTTTCGTTTAGTTCTATTTTCCTATTTTGTTATTATTTTTTAATTTTTTTGGGTGTTTCCTTCTCTATAGTAATTTAAACTTCAACATTTTTTAGTATAAATATTTTAAAATTTTGAACATTTTTTAAACTTGAACAATATTCAAACTTGGACCTTTTTAATTTGAACGAATTTACAATTTTAATATTTTCAGGTTTGAACAATTTTCATCTCGTTTGAACATTTTTAAAATTTGAATATTTTTGAGACCTTATCATGTTTTTCACATCTGTGCTCTTCCGGAAATCTGAACATTAATTCTTTTTATTTTCACCAATTAACGAAAAAACGGATAGAAGAAAACAAACCACAGGAAGAAAACACGGTTTGGCGAGAACGAACGAGGTTGGACAAGGAAGCTCTAACTAGACCAGCCCATCCGATATCGCTCTTCGGACGAATGCGCATACGTGCATGATATGAGTGCGGTATTGGAACTCCACCAGAGTAAATCCCAAACTTCAAGAGCAGGTATCCAGTAGCCAAAGCAGATTTAGGGATTAAAAAACGAACGCACAGACTAGATACAAGATGCGCTAAACAGAATTGCATATTTGAAAAAGATTAGCGCGGGAGATAGAAATGCATCGCATTCAACGGTTCATACATAAATTCGGCTACACTCATACAAAAGCTACTTGAATTGGGACACTGTTCGAGCTAATTTTAGTCGCCACGGTAACCTACTACCAAAATTCACTGTTCAAAAACTAGCCCGATTCAACGATTACTAGACCGATTAATCGCTACTAGAGGCGTGACTGTGTCGATTACCATTAATCTCTTGTGTTAATCCTTTAGCCCGATTAATCAGTCTGAAAGTCCGATTACTAGGTATTTTCCCGATTAACTACCACACTTGGTCAAAAAAGTTACAATATTTTCAATGCATATCGCTAATACAGGCGCTACCCCTCCCCAATAAAGTAGATTTTGCGAAGCTCCTGCTTGATTGCAGCCTCCAGTAGCTTCATTTACACTGTTGCCAAATAGTTTCTTGCCCTCCCGGACCAGTTACTTATAGTTGCCCAGACCTTAGATATAGAAGCTTGATCACCATGAGGAGTTCGTCCAGGAACTGGAGGACGCCTTCAATAGATTGGGTGGTTGAGGTGTAAGAGGGGTCGTACCCTAGGTAGGTGGTGGGAGAATATAAACTTCAGAGGTGAGAGGAGAAGAAGTGGAAGGAAGGAACACGGCTTTGGCTAGTGGATCCTGATTCGCTCCTGACCTTAAAGATTAGGTCATGGAGGAGAAGCGTACAAGTTTTTCTAGGATTTTAGGCTTTAGAGAAGTAAGGAGAGACATATAGAGGCTCATATACTATTATTTTTCTTATATAAATTATTTTAAGTGCTAATTTGTGTAGGTTGCACCGATTAATAGACGACCGATTAAATCAGTTAATCGTCCGAATTCCGATTAATCGCTACTCTCAAGTCGGCCGAACAGTTAACGATTACCGATTTCCTTAACATTGCCAAAATTTGGCTCCGAAATGATCACCGGAGCCTTGTGCTGTGGCGGCGGCGCTTCGGTGGCCTCCTCACTTGCCGTCGTTGCCGAGGTCGATGTAGATCTTCCCCTGCTCCTCCGCGACCAGCCGCCACTCTGATACGTCCAATTTGCATCACTATTTTGTATCATAATTTGCTGTTATTCATTGATATATTTCATATTGGGACACAATACTTATGTTATTTCATCTATTTTGCATGTTTCATCATCATTGGAGGATCAAGCACCGGAGCCAGGATTCTGCTGGAAAAAGCACCGTCAGAACGCAATATTTCGGAAGATCAATGTGGAAGGGAATTTCACGAAAATTCCTATTTTTCCAGATGACGGAGGGAGCCGGGGGAAGAGGGGCCAGTGGCCCAGACCATAGGCGGCGCGGCCCAGGCCCCGGCCGCGCCACCCTATGCTCGGGGGGCCCACGACCCTTTTCGCCTCCTTTTCTTCGCGTACTCCTTCGTCCCGAAAACCTAAGCCACGGAGGGATCCTCACGAGGGACAGCCGCCTCTGCGGGGCGGAGAACACCAGAGAAAGAGCTCTCCGGCGGGCAGGAATCCGGGAAATTCCCTCCCGGAGGGGAAATCGACGCCATCGCCATCGTCATCGAGCGGGACATCATCTCCATCATCATCATCATCATCTCCACCATCTACACCGCCATCACCACCGCTGCACCTCGTCACCGCTGTAGCAATTCGGGTTAAATCTTGATTGTTTGATAGGGGAAACTCTCCCGGTGTTATTCTATACTTGTTGTAGATGCTATTGAGTGAAACCATTGAACCAAGGTTTATGTTCAGATTGTTATTCATCATCATATCACCTCTGATTGTATTCCATATGATGTCTCGTGAGTAGTTCGTTTAGTTCTTGAGGACATGGGTGAAGTCTAAATGCTAGTAGTGAATTATGGTTGAGTAATATTCAATGTTATGATATTTAAGTTGTGGTGTCATTCTTCTAGTGGTGTCGTGTGAACGTCGACTACACGACACTTCACCATTTATGGGCCTAGGGAGTGCATCTTGTATTCGGTTGCTAATTGCGGGTTGCCGGAGTGACAAACCTAAGCCCCCGTTAGTATATCGATGCGGGAGGGATCGCAGGATCTCGAGTTTAAGGTGTGGTTAGATTTATCTTAATTACTTTCTTGTAGTTGCGGATGCTTGGGGTATAATCACAAGTATGTATTAGTCCTAGGAAGGGCGGTGCATTAGCATAGGTTCACCCACACAACACTTATCAAAACAATGAAGATTATTAAACCACATGAAGCGAAAGTACTAGGCTAAAATCCCCATGTGTCCTCAGGAACGTTTGGTCATTATAAGTAAACAAACCGGCTTGTCCTTTGTGCTAAAAGGATTGGGCCACTCGCTGCAATTATTTCTCTCGCATTTTATTTACTTGTACTTTATTTATCTGCAATATCAAAACCCCCGAATACTTGTCCGTGAGCATTTACAGTGAAACCTTCATCGAAACGCTTGTCAACACCTTCTGCCCGTTGGGTTCGACACTCTTATTTATCGAAAGTACTACGATACACCCCATACTTGTGGGTCATCAAGACTATTTTCTGCGCCGTTGCCGGGGAGTGAAGCTATTGGTAAGTGGAATTGGTAAGGAAATTTACTGTTTGTGCTGATTTTATTTCTGCCTGCTGCTATAAATCATTATGGAGAGATCTTCTCTTCAATTTCTATTTGGGAAATCTACTACTACTGCAACGGTAGTGGATGAAGCGCCAGTGAGGAAGTAGTACCATATAAAATACCTATGAAAATTATTGAACGTGTTATGGATAACCGCTATGAAGGGGATGGAACTGTCCATCCTGGTGATCATTTACTGTTTTTGCATGAATTATGCGGGTTATTCAAATGTGCAGGTATTTCTATGAATGAAGTTAGGAAGAAACTATTCACTATATCGCTGTCTGGTAAAGCGGCGCACTGGTATAAATTGCTGAAGAATGGTGATTCTATTGATTGGGAGGACATTGTGCCTTTATTTTACTCCAAATTTTATCCTCCAAGTGAAATTCACAAAGATCGGAACCGCATATATAATTTCTGGCCTCATGATGGAGAGAGTATCGCCCAAGCTTGGGGAGATTGAAGTCTTTAATGCTCAAATGCCCCATTCATGAGCTTCCTGGTAATGTTATTATTGATAATTTCTATGCAAGACTTTCTTTTCAAAACAAGACCTTGCTGGATACTTCTTCTGGATCATTTACACGCAAGAATGAAGAGTTTAAAAGGGACCTTCTTGATCGGATCCAAGAAAATACAAGGATGGGAGAATGACAAAGATAGAGAATCGGTATAATTTATGATTATAAATGCATTGAAGCTTTTATGGATACTGATAAATTTCGTAATATGAGTGCTACATATGGTCTTGATTCCCAAGTTGTTGCAAATCTTTATAGAGCTTTTGCCTCTCATTATGAACTGCCTAAGAAGAATTTTGATAAGTATCATGAACCGTATAAAGATAAAATTGATTCATCTAAACAAATGTGTAGTGGTTGAAACTGTTGATAATGTTATTCCTGCTTATATTGAAAACTCCTTTCCCGCTAAAATGAAGGAGTACTGTCATATCTAGTGCGGTTAATAAAAGTGAAAAGAAACCTAAAGAACCGAAGAACAAATTAAAATTGAACCTGCTGTTGCTATAGTTAAAGATCTTGTGAAAAATGTGGAGGATGGTCATATTATTTTGTGAAGATGCTTCTAATATTGTTTCACATCCTAATAAATCCAAACAAGTTAGTGTTCCTATGCTATCTGTTAGAATTGGTGATCATTGCTATTATGGTTTATGTGATATTGGTGCAAGTGCTATTCCTTATGAGCTTTATACGGAGATTATGCACGAAATTGGTTCTTGTGAACTTGAAGATATTGATGTGGTTATTCATCTGGCTAATAGAGAAACTATTTCTCCAATTGGTATTGTTCGAGATGTGGAAGTTCTATGTGGTAAGATTAAATACCCTGCTGACTTTTTGGTACTTGGTTCTGCTGCTAGTGATTATTGTCCTATCATTTTTGGTAGACCTTTTCTAAATACTTGTGGAGCTATTATAGATTGTAAGAAAGAGAAAATTTTGACTAGATTTGCTGGTGAACCTTATGAATTTAACTTTTCTAAATTTACCAAAACTCCTTATAAAACTGACTTGCCTAGTAATGATTTTAAAATGGAGCAGTGTGCATCTATTGTTCTTGTTCCTAATAATCCTTTGCAGCAATATTTGGAGAATAGTGAAAGTGAAGCTTTTAGGAAAGAAAGAGATGAGCTTGAGGAAATTTTTCGTCGCCAACCTATTCTCAAGCATGATTTACCGGTGGAAGATTTGGGTACAACACCGCCACCAAAGGAAGATCCTGTTTTTGATCTAAAGCCTTTACCTGATAATCTTAAATATGCTCATATTGATGATAAGAAAATATATCCTGTTATTATTAGTTCTAAGCTTTCAGAGATTGAGGAAGAAAGGTTATTGGAAATATTGAAGAAACACCGAGGAGCTATTGGCTATACTCTTGATGATTTGAAAGGATTTCTCCTTCTATTTGCCAACATGCTATTAATATGGAAGATGATGCAAAGCCTGTTGTTGAACATCAACGTCGTCTAATTCCGAAAATGAAGGAAGTGGTAAGAAACGAGGTATTAAAACTTCTTGAAGCTGGTATTATATATCCTATTGCTGATAGTAGATGGGTTAGTCCTGTGCATTGTGTTCCTAAGAAAGACTGTTGTGCCTAATGATAATGATGAGCTTATTCCTCAAAGAATAGTTGTAGGTTATAGAATGTGCATTGATTTTCGAAAAGTTAATAAAGTTACTAAGAAAGATCATTACCCTTTACCCTTTATTGATCAAATGTTAGAGAGGTTATCTAAAAATACTCATTTTTGCTTTCTTGATGGTTATTCTGGGTTTTCACAAATTGCTGTTAAAGCTAAAGATCAAGAGAAAACCACTTTTACTTGTCCTTATGGAACTTATGCTTATAGGCGTATGCCTTTTGGTTTATGTAATGCTCCTGCTACTTTTCAAAGATGCATGTCTGCTATTTTTCATGGTTTTTGTGAAAGTATTGTAGAGGTGTTCATGGATGATTTTTCTGTCTATGGGAATTCTTTTGATAATTGCCGAAACCTCGATAAAGTTTTGCAGAGATGTGAAGAAACTAACCTTGTTCTTAATTGGGAGAAATGCCACTTTATGGTTAATGAAGGAATTGTATTGGGACATAAAATTTCCGAGAGAGGTATTGAAGTTGATAGAGCTAAAGTTGAAGCAATTGAGAAGATGCCCTATCCGAGGGATGTTAAAGGTATTCGTAGTGTTCTTGGTCATGCTGGGTTTTATAGGAGATTTATTAAAGATTTCTCTAAAATTTCAAAGCCTCTTACTAATCTTCTTCAAAAAGATGTACCTTTTGTTTTTGATGATGATTGTAAGGAAGCTTTTGAAACTCTAAAGAAAGCCTTAACAACGACTCCTGTAGTTGAACCTCCTGATTGGAATTTGCCTTTTGAAATTATGTGTGATGCTAGTGATTTTGCTGTAGGCGCTGTCCTTGGACAGCGGGTAGATAAAAAATTAAATGTTATTCATTATGCTAGTAAGACTCTTGATGCTGCTCAAAGAAATTATGCTACAACTGAAAAGGAATTGTTAGAGTAGTCTTTGCTTGTGATAAGTTTAGACCTTATATTGTTGATTCAAAAGTTACAATTCATACTGATCATGCTGCAATTAGATACCTTATGACAAAGAAAGATGCTAAGCCAAGGCTTATTAGATGGGTACTTGTTGCAAGAATTTGATTTACATATTATAGATAGGAAAGGTGCTGATAATCCTGTTGATAATTTGTCTAGATTGGAAAATATTGCTTATGATCCTCCTGTTAATGATAGTTTTCCAAATGAACAATTGGCTGTAATAAAGGTGAGCTGCGAGAGAGCCCTTGGTATGCAGATTATGCTAACTTTATTGTTTCAAGTATTTGCCTCCAACCTTTTCAGAAGCAAAGGAGGAAATTCTTTTATGACTTGAGGCATTATTTTTGGGATGACCCACACTTATATAAAGAAGGAGTGGATGGTATTATGCGAAGATGTGTTCCTGAATATGAACAACAGGAGATATTGAATAAATGTCATGGTAGTGTTTATGGAGGACATCACGCTGGAGATAGAACCGCGCAGAAGGTTCTACAATCAGGTTTTTATTGGCCAACACTCTTCAAAGATGCAAGGAAATTTATCTTATCTTGTGATGAATGTCAAAGAGTTGGTAATATCTCTAGACGCAATGAGATGCCTATGAATTATACTCTTGTTATTGAACCATTCGATTGTTGGGGATTCGACTTCATGGGACCTTCCTTCTTGACTGTAACACTCATATACTTGTCGTTGTTGATTATGTTACTAAATGGGTAGAAGCTATACCTACAAAAAGTGCTGATGGTGAGACCTCTATAAAAATGCTTGTAGATATTATATTTCCTAGATTTGGAGTACCTAGATATATTATGACTGATGAGGTTCTCATTTCATTCATGGAGGTTTTAGAAAAACTCTTGCTAAGTATGGTATTAATCATAGAATTGCTTCATCATCCTCAAACTAGTGGTCAAGTAGAATTATCAAATAGAGAGATTAAAGCTATCTTGGGTAAGACTGTTAATAAATCTAGAAAGAATTGGCCTAGCAAATTGAAAGAAGCGTTATGGGCTTATAGAACTGCTTATAAAAACCCTATGGGAATGTCACCTTATAAAATGGTTTATGGAAAAGCTTGTCATTTACCTCTAGAACTAGAGCACAAAGCTTATTGGGCTGTTAGAGAATTAAATAAAGATCCTAAATTAGCCGGTAATAAGAGGTTGTTGCAATTAAGTTCTCTAGATGAATGGAGAAGTGAAGCTTATGAAAATGCTAAACTCTTTAAAGAAAAAGTTAAGAAATGGCATGATAGAAGGATCATCAAAAGAGAATTTAATGTTGGAGATCAAGTTCTATTGTATCGGTCTCGTCTCAGATTCTTTGCAGGGAAATTACTCTCGAAGTGGGAAGGACCATATGTTGTTGAGGAGGTGTATCGTTCAGGAGCAATTAAAATTAGCTCTCTCCAAGGCAATGCCACACAAGTGGTGAATGGACAAAGACTCAAGCATTATATCTCGGGTGATTCTTATAATGTTGATGTTGATATTATTCAAGTGGAAACACCGGAGGCTTTCATCAAAGGACAAATTGACAGTCCGCCAGAACTGGACTTTGAATAGGTAACAGGATAGGTAATAAAAAGTCCGCGTTTACCTTTCCGAACATTAGTTTTGCTGTTTTTGGAAAATATGAAAAATTACGGAATCGAAACGGAGTGGAAAAGCACGAGAGGGTGCCACCATAGGCCGGCGCGGCGACTGGGCCCGCGACCTATGGTCTGGCCGCCTCGTTGCCCCTTTCCACTCGTTTCGACTGGAACCTTCCTTTTGTTGTAAAAATATTTGCTATATAATTCCCCCTGGAGGTCCGTAATATCGTTTTCTCGTCGAGTTTTGTTTCGAGCTGTTTTCTGCCAGATTTGTTTTGATCTAGAAGCACCATGGTCTCCAACAACAAGGACAAGGAACCTTTGAAGGAAAATATTCAAGACCCGGAGTGAAGAAAGAAGATGCAAGAGAGGATGAAGAAGTGGAGGAAGCTCCGCAGGAACGCCAACAAGCCACCGTCGCAAGTATTGGCGTGATATCAAGTCCATCCAACATCAAGAGGAGTGCACGAATCGCCACCGGAGGAGCGGTTCCACGTCACTACTTGGCTCCAAGGACATCTTATCCGAGCCATTACAACCCTTACCGCAATCTAATCTACGAACTGAAAGGACCCCAAGGTAGTGTTGCCAAGTAATTGGGATATAAATCGTTCGACACTGCAGGAGAGAAGGAGCCTGAGGCTGAAGAGTGGGGAAATAACTCCAAGAGTTGGGACTCACCGTCGGACGACTCCTTAACCGCGTCGAGCACAATTCGTGAGATGATTCGCAATCTCATATACAGGATTGACGAGCTCCAAGAGCTTATTGAGAAGCTTGTCGAATTCATCACCACCATCGCCGAAGGAGTAATTCATCATCGGTATTGGCATCCCCTTGGTTTGTTCCAAGCTTGGGGAGTGCCGCGGTATCACATCACTACCTTTATCTTTTACTATCAAGTAGTGTCATATCATGAGTAGGGAAGTTATCATATGGAATAGTATGCAATGTGGAAGTATCTCTCTTAGTTAGTTATTTATGTATCCGTTGGTGTGAGTTATCGTTATGGAATATTAATGAGAAGTCTTATCATTTACTTTTTGCACACCTTATTTTAGTTTGCAATCTCCATTGTATGATTACTCTTGACATGAGTATTGATATCACTTTGGGAGCATCAAGTAAATCTATTTGGTTTTGGCAAACTTAGCATTGGTCAATAGCAACAACATCTTGATGTTTAATAGAAGAGAGAAATACATTAGATACATTATCTCTATGCTTAGTTAGTATTCTAAAGTTAAAATTGCTTGTGCTTATGAGAAAGATGCATGATTGTTTCTATCATATGTATATTTGTTTGTTTCCCTCAACCTTTATGCTTGCTATCAAACCTTGCTAGCCAAAGACCAGTATCGAGAGGGAATGCTTCTCATACATCCATAACCTTAGACCAAACCTATGCCATTTGTGTCCACCATACCTACCTACTACATGGTATTTTCTGCCATTCCAAGTAAATACTTCATGTGCTACCTTTAAATTATTCAAACTACTATTCCTTATTTGTGTCAATGTTTTATAGCTCATGAGGAAGTATGTGGTGTTTTATCTTTCAATCTTGTTGGGGACTTTCACCAATGGACTAGCACATCCGCTTATCCAATAATTTTGCAATAAGAGCTGGCAACGGTTCCCAGCCCCAATTAATAACTTTCATTAATAATTCTCTTCACATGTTTTGCTCGACTTATCAGTAAGCAACTTAATTTTGCAATAGACACTCCTCCATGGTATGTGAATGTTGGAAGGCACCCGAGGATTCGGTTAGCCATGGATTGAGAAAGCCAAGGTTGGGGGAGTGTCACCCATAATAAAACTAAAATACATGTGTAAACAAAAGAGAAGGGGATGATCTACCTGGTAGAGATGCCGTCCCTCATGGGAGCCGCTCTTTGAAGGTTCGTTTGGCAAGGGGTTAGAGTGCCCGCTACCATTCGTTGACAACAACAAACACCTCTCAAATCTTACTTTTATTCTCTTTATATGATTTCAAAACTTGAAAAGCTCTAGCACATGATTTAATCCTGCTTCTCGAAGGGCCTGTCTTTTACTTTTATGTTGAGTCAAGAAACCTATTTCCTCTATCTCAAGCAAGCAATTGAGTTGTTGTGAACCAATCATTTATGCTATGATTCAGTTCATCATGTCTTTTATACTTTCTTGTTTAGTACCAATTTTATCTGAATGAATATGACTTTGAAGTTATCAATGATTATGAAGAGATTGTTATGCTTAAATATGAAGGCTCAGCTATAAGATCCAATATGAAAGCTTTGCTTAGAAGTACAATCCGTTAGCAGTTCTCTGACCAAGAACAAAGTTTGCCATCACCAATTATGATTTCTTATGCACCTTTACTTGTGATTTCTCTTTACTTATTTCAAGATGAGTTATATGAGGAAGTTGTTTACTAGAATGTCTTGTGTAAATGAATATGATGCTTCTTGTCCGTATTTTATTTATCGACTCTTCACTCCATAAACATGTGGTCTTGTTTATCGAGCTCAGTTTCGCTTGGGGACAAGCGAGGTCTAAGCTTGGGGGAGTTGATACGTCCAATTTGCATCACTATTTTGTATCATAATTTGCTGTTATTCATTGATATATTTCATATTGGGACACAATACTTATGTTATTTCATCTATTTTGCATGTTTCATCATCATTGGAGGATCAAGCACCGGAGCCAGATTCTGGGAAAAAGCACCGTCAACGCAATATTTGAAGATCAATCGTGGAAGGGAATTTCACGAAAATTCCTATTTTTCCAGATGACGGAGGGAGCCGAAAAGGAGAGAGGGGCCATGGCCTGCACCATAGGCGGCGCGGCCCAGCCCCGCCGCGCCACCCTATGCTCGGGGGGCCCACGACCCTTTTCGCCTCTTTCTTCGCCTTCGTCCCGAAACCTAAGCCACGAGGGATCCTCACGAAGGGTTACGCCCGCGCGGGGCGGAGAACACCAGAGAGAAAGAGCTCTCCGGCGGCAGGAATCCGCCGGGGAAATTCCCTCCCGGAGGGGAAATCGACGCCATCGCCATCGTCATCGAGCGGGACATCATCTCCATCATCATCATCATCATCTCCACCATCTACACCGCCATCACCACCGCTGCACCTCGTCACCGCTGTAGCAATTCGGGTTAAATCTTGATTGTTTGATAGGGGAAACTCTCCCGGTGTTATTCTATACTTGTTGTAGATGCTATTGAGTGAAACCATTGAACCAAGGTTTATGTTCAGATTGTTATTCATCATCATATCACCTCTGATTGTATTCCATATGATGTCTCGTGAGTAGTTCGTTTAGTTCTTGAGGACATGGGTGAAGTCTAAATGCTAGTAGTGAATTATGGTTGAGTAATATTCAATGTTATGATATTTAAGTTGTGGTGTCATTCTTCTAGTGGTGTCGTGTGAACGTCGACTACACGACACTTCACCATTTATGGGCCTAGGGGAGTGCATCTTGTATTCGGTTGCTAATTGCGGGTTGCCGAGTGACAGAAACCTAAGCCCCGTTAGTATATCGATGGGAGGGATCGCAGGATCTCGAGTTTAAGGCCGGTTAGATTTATCTTAATTACTTTCTTGTAGTTGCGGATGCTTGCAAGGGGTATAATCACAAGTATGTATTAGTCCTAGGAAGGGCGGTGCATTAGCATAGGTTCACCCACACAACACTTATCAAAACAATGAAGATTATTAAACCACATGAAGCGAAAGTACTAGGCTAAAATCCCCATGTGTCCTCAGAACGTTTGGTCATTATAAGTAAACAAACCGGCTTGTCCTTTGTGCTAAAAGGATTGGGCCACTCGCTGCAATTATTTCTCTCGCATTTTATTTACTTGTACTTTATTTATCCGCAATATCAAAACCCCCGAATACTTGTCTGTGAGCATTTACAGTGAAACCTTCATCGAAACTGCTTGTCAACACCTTCTGCTCCTCGTTGGGTTCGACACTCTTATTTATCGAAAGTACTACGATACACCCCCTATACTTGTGGGTCATCACACTCCTCCGCCTTGTCCGCTTCGCGGCGGCTCGTCTGCGAGACGAGCCCGATGATGGTGTCGAGGTGGCGCTCGTCGACGAAGTCACCGGGCGCGAGGCTAGCTTCCTCGCTGAGCTTCGGGAGGAGCCACTCGAGCTTTATGTCATCGAGGTAGTCGTCGGGCGCGAACGCGGGCACTGGCGCGTCGTCGGGCTCCATCTTCACCACCAATGTCGGTGACGGCGGCTGGCGGGAGCTCGAGGACGACGAAGTGGCGGCGGAAGAGGAGGGGCCACGACGGCAGTATGCAGCAGACTCGCGCTTGGAGAACTCAGGCAACGGGGCGACGCCGTACCTGCTGAAGCGGTACGGACCCCGGATCCACGCCGCATTGGAGCAGACCTTCTCCGCCTCCGTCTTCTCGCATGCGGGCTAGCTCGAGGCCCCGCCGCGCTCGAGCCCGCTTCCGCCACGGCCAGTCTGGCCGCCCTCACGCCCGGACACCATGGCTTGCTGGCGGGAGGCGGGGAGGCGGAGGAGCAGCTAGATCTACGCGCGCGCGTGGTCGATTGATCGCCGGCGAGCAGTGGATTTCTCGTCGGCGGGACGCGGGGAGGTGGAAGAGCGGATGAGGTTTGGACCCATCGGCCTCTCCGACCACCATATATACTAGCTGTTGGGAGTTTTAGGTTGCGGCATGGATCCATTTTCCAGACCGGAACACCGATGCGGTCGGTGTCTACTAGAGATAGCTCTCACGGTAGCAAAACTAGGGCTCCTTTCCATAAACATTATATATATCTCTCCTTGCGGGCGTTATCACCGACTCGCATGCATGCGATTCGTGCGCATGGGCCAGCCCATTTAGTGTGCCCTCTTTTCTTCTTTTTCATGTTTTACTTTTTTGGTTATGTTTTTTTCTTCCTATTTTTCTTTTCTTTTTTTCACGTTTTCTTTATTATGTTCTTAATTCTTATATTGGTTTACTTGGTAAAACTAAATAGTTTTCAAATTATGAACATTTTAGAACATTGTACCATGTGTACACTTTTGAAATTTCACCCATTTCAAAATCCTAAACCATTATTAAAAAGGTACATTTTCAGATTTGAATATTTTCAAATCTTAACATTTTTACTGAGTGAATAATTTTAAAATCTTATTTTTTTCTAAATTGAAACCTTTCTAAGAAGAAATCATGGAAATTTTATATTCTGACACTTTGTAAACTACAAAGTTTTTTTCAAAATTCAAATATTTTAAACTTACAAAAGGTAAACAAAAAGGAAAAAAATAAATAGAAAAGAGAAACAAAGTATACATGTCAATGGGCCCAAAGAAACCAACCCAGCAGATTGCTGCTGCAGGTGAGGAATCTATTCTAACGCCCACTAGGAGTCACAGATAGGGCGGCCCGTATTTGAGGCATTGAAAGTACTGTATGGCCCGATGCCTCAAACAAACATGAGATGGGCCGAGCCCACCACCATCTCCATTGTCTTCCACCGAGCGCCTCCACCTTCTTCATCCTCGACGTTGCCTATGTTGCCCAGCGCCGCTGGATTAACCGCCTGCTCCCTTCGCCCCCGACTGTTGACACAGTAGCTCCACCTCGCCGCCCCAAATTGCTCGAGCAATCTTCTCTGCTGATTCGTCTACCCCATGTCCTCACTCTAACTCTTCCCTTTTCCATTTCTGGGGAGCACACCCCCATGCCCTACCCGTTAAAGCTTCGACAATGCCGCGAGCCACGTTGTTGCCGGCTCCGGTGATCAGGTACTCTCCTAGCCTCGTTGGCGATGTTGGGGCCAGCCGCATCGTTTCTTTCAGCACTCGCCGTCTATAAGTTCTCCTCCCTATGGCCGACCACCCTTACCTTACCCCTGCCTTCCTCTTTCTCCTACCGCCGTCGCTGCTAAGAGCATCTCTAGTAGACCCGTATATCCACCAAAACTGTAAAATAACCGTATGTTCGCGGTTTTTGTCAAAAAAAAAAGGGCAAACCTGTGGGATCGTACAGTGCGTGCATGCTCGGGATATCCGGATCTCGATATAATATTCATATCCTACTAGATGTTGGGAGTGTGTGTGCGCGCGAAGAATCTATGCGATATCACGAGGAGAATATCCTTTGGAACAAAAAAAA
This sequence comes from Lolium multiflorum, assembly GCA_030979885.1. NCBI lineage: Eukaryota > Viridiplantae > Streptophyta > Magnoliopsida > Poales > Poaceae > Lolium > Lolium multiflorum. The sequence continues at coordinate 44,573,131 of CM061753.1, read as the reverse complement.
GAAAGGTACGAATAGGTTGGCAGTTGGTGAAATGCATCTTCTATAGAATATGCCTGGAACTCAGTTCAGCTGACCAGCCCAGCTCACAGGACATACACGCAGGCAGACTGCACGGTGGTTCAAGTCCGAGTCAAAGAGCACATATTTAAGTTCAAGTTAAAATCCAAAAAACAGCTATAACAAAAAAAGTTCAAGATAAAATCCAAGATCAAAGACACATATTTTGGTGTTTTCTTAACTTATAGTCAAAGTCCAGTTACCAATAGCAAGTGTAACCAAACACCTGTAAGTTTTATTTGACTCTCAAGGCGCATATAGATCGATCATATCGGGACAAACAATCACAACAAAATACATCAAGATTTGGTAACATGGTTCAATGATCAACACCTACATTAGTGGAGGATGCTTAGCATGTGCCCCTCCCCTATGTACTAATCAACATAGTTCCATCGACGACAAGCTTGCCGAGGTCAATAACATCAGAGCTAACGTCACGCCGGTCCGAGAGCCCCTGCCACCCGGCTCCTCAAAGCAATATATCTTGTCTCTAACCTATAACTTGCGTCTGGTCTATTTTAGCTACCCCCAATGATTTTATATATAAAAGGCCTTGGTATCCTATTTCATAATTACAAGTCCAACTTTAGCATTTAAACTATGTTCGCCCTTGGTTTGGATGATCTTTGTGATTTGATGAACATTTTGTGTTGAAATTATTCAGGATTTATTTTCAGTAATTTGGCTAAAAGCCTAGAATGGATGTGAGAAGTAGGAGCTCTAACTCTCTAACTAAGGCTATCCTGTTTTGTGTATGCTGAAAAACAAAAAAATATCTGAGTACTAATACCTTCTCTACTGTAATCATAACCATTTTGGGTTGCGAGAATTTGATACTCTCTTCAACATTGGGATTCTAAGTTTTTCACACACGGTTCACGTGCTAATATTCCACCAACCCTAACACGGTCTTTGCCAGTTCGCACCTATTTTCTCCCTGGTCTCCCAATACAGCAATGCCCTTTCTTCCTCCTTCAAATAACGAACTGCCTCCCTCGATCCGCAGATTCAAACAAAACAAACCCACACACCTGCCGCAAGAACTCAAGAAGGGGCCCTGTCAAGAGCGCGACAGGCTTTCCTTCGATTTCCTTGTTGTTCTCGTCGTCGGTTTGTCCTCTCGCTCCCCGCCGCTCTAGATCTCTCCGACATTCCGTGGACTTAGTTTTGCCGACCTAAAAAGCGGGGCGGCTTCCACATTGGGTTCTTGAAGTCCCCTTCCTGGAGGTCCTGCTTCCTTCTTCCCAATGTAAGCATTCAAAACTCTTGGTTGAGGCCGGGGGTACTGTTGTTTCTGAAAGAAATGCAGGGGAAGCAGGGGTACGTTACTATGGTTTGGGTTGTACCGTCCGTGGGTACCTTTGCGTGGGTTATGATTTATGGCAGGAATCTAGTTCGGGGAATTTTTTTTCAAGAATTGCTCCCTCCAAAAACAAAATCTATAATTGCTCAATCTTAGCTCTAAATTTGGTACACGTGCGCTCAACTAAATGACTATTTTTTTTGTAATTGATGTATTAGAATGGCTGCGGCTACATCTCACCATACCATAGTGTCTATACAATCCCACCGGTGGAATGGCAAGAACTCTAGTATGGAAAAAAGAGCAGCCAATGTGCGTCTGGTTTCAGTTGCAAGTTGCAGCTCAGGAACCCGAAAATTGGGTTTGGTTTCTGCGTCGGGCTCAACATCTTCAGTCATCGACCCGGTTCGGCTACCCTCGAATGGCAAGGGTGACCACACCCCTAAGAAATCAAGTAATTTTCAAATGTTCATTAGAACGAACTCATTTTTCAGACATAAATGTACCTCTCTAAAGTTGTTATCCTTGTTTGGTTCTAGGCGAAAGTACCCTTATATTGATCCGGCATGGTGAATCGATGTGGAATGAGAAGAATCTGTTTACTGGCTGCGTCGATGTGCCTCTGACACCGACTGGTGTGGAGGAGGCCATCGAGGCAGGTAAGAGAATATGCAACATCCCAATCGATGTAATATTTACATCAGCAATGATTCGTTCTCAGATGACTGCAATGCTTGCCATGATGCAGCATCGGCGCAAGAAGGTTGTTTATCTTTTTCTTTGCTGGATGTAGCTTTTATATCCACTGTCTGGGGCAATTATGTTGAGGGGCCTGTTTATGTATTTGCAGGTTCCAATCATCACGCATAAGGAGAGTGAACAACCTCACAGTTGGAGTCAGATATACAGTGAAGATACAAGGGAACAATCTGTTCCTGTCATAACAGCTTGGCAATTGAACGAACGAATGTAAAGTTCTCCCCTGTTTTGCAGTTTGCTAGTTACTTGTAATGCACATAGCAGTTGACCGTCTTGTCTCTTATATTATCTCATGGAACTTTCTAGGTACGGTGAGTTGCAAGGTCTTAATAAGAAAGAAACTGCAGAACGGTTTGGTAAAGAACAAGTTCACGAATGGCGTCGTAGTTATGATATCCCTCCTCCAAACGGCGAGAGCCTAGCAATGTGCGCAGACAGAGCTGTCACTTATTTCAAAGACGAGGTAAGGATATGTCTGCAGTAATTGAAGGATTCATTATTAACATGGCAGAAACCTTTTTAAATTGGCTGCTACTAGGTAGTTCCTCTACTCCTTGCTGCTTATATGACAATATGGAAAATAAAAGGATAAAATAACTTATACAATATATGGCTCATATGTATCCAGTTCTATGCTGAGGACTATACTGCATTGTTATGTTATTTTATTAATTTAATTTATATTGTTAGACATGTGTTTTAGTTCTGACCTAACCTTGGACCAAAGAAGTTTAGTTCATGTTCAAGAAAAAAGTTTAGTTTATCAACTGTTCATCCAGTTCTTCTCTAACCCGTTTTTAAATTGGCTGTCTAATAGGTAGTTCCTCAACTCATAGCTGGAAAGCATGTGATGGTTGCTGCACATGCAAATTCACTTCGATCAATTATAATGCATCTCGACAAATTGACTTCTCAGGAGGTGACCTATTCTTGTATATATAATTCCTTGCCACTTTCCTTTTTGGTTTGTGTTTCTCCTTGTGTTGTGTTGAAAGTGGGAACTGAGACCCTCTTCTCTTCAGGTAATAAGCCTTGAGTTATCAACAGGCATTCCTATGCTTTATATATTCAAGGAAGGGGAGTTTATTAGACGAGGGAGTCCAGCAGGACCTTCTGAAGCAAGCGTTTATGCTTATACTAAGGTAAAGGTCTTTTCCATTTTCGAATCCCAAAGTTTTTGATAAAACAATTTATAAACCCACAGTATATCTTAAAACATACTGACTGACAACAATATAACTATCTTTATTGCTGCATCTGAATGTTCTCAAGTTCATTTTTGTACACAATTTCAACCCGACATGAAGTTGACCTTAAAATTGTTTAAAGTAAGTACTCAATGTAAAGCGTTGTGAAAGACAATATTGTAATTTTTTGAATTTCGAAAGAAAGACATACAAGCATTTGATTGTATTTAGACCTGCCTTTATGTTTGACGCTGTGCTCTGCCCAAGCACTCTTGCTTACATTGTTAGCCTTTATACGAGCTTCAGTTGTATTAATATTTCTTGTAGTAATTGCGAGTTGACATTAAGTTAACACTGGCTATTGATTATTGTTGCGCCTTCTAGTTTCCTGTTTTTCCTTGTTTCTCTATCTAGTATTTCTATTTCTATAAGTTGGTTTTGAAACTTGTTTCTCATATGCAGAACTTGGCGCAGTACAGACAGAAGCTTGATAGTATGGTTCAGTAAAAGGTCAGTAAGTTGTAAGAATGGTCGATCACGAAGGAATACTCCAGTATGCTGTCCCCTAAATTCTTGGTTTCTGTTTTTATGTATGTTCAGGTTTTGTACATTAGAAGTGGCAGGGATATTTGGCCAATATGCCATTGTTTTGCGGAGGTCAGGGAGATATTTTAGATCACAACCATTTCTTGGTGGGAGTTACAAGGGTAAAATCATCACCCAGGAACTTCCTTGTGTAACAATGGAAACTTGTACCCCGTATATTTAATTGAATGCATCCATTTTATAGAACAAGTGTAAATGTTCACGATCATGACCCAACATAATTTTGTTCTTTGGCAGTTGGACAGAGTTAGTCTGAAGGTGTCAAAATCATGCATTCCTTTTGCGTAGTGGTGACAATCAACAGATCTTTCTTGACAGTTGGGGACAACAGAGTTAGTCTGACGGTGTCAAAATCATAGATTCCTTTTGCATAGCGGTGACAATAAAGATTTGAACTGTATCAGCACCCCATTTACACTCTAGTATTCACACAATGTCCGACTTTACGCAAACTCAGAATTAGGAACTGATGAAGGATATGCCATACAATACCAGAACGAAGATGAACAGGAAGAGACCAAGGACAAAGGCCATCAAACATCTTTCCGACGATCTCGTCGCCGGAGTCTCCACCATCCCCGAGATCTCTTGTTCCGCCGCGATCTTCTCGATGTCACACATGACGTGATCGACGCTGCCGTCTTGTTGGTCCACCAGCGTCCCTAGATTTCTCAGCATGTCGTCGATATCGGTGATCGCGTGCTGTGCCTCCAGTATCCCCAGTTCCCTCTCGATGAGGATGGCTTCATGGTGTTCCATTCCAGTTGCCAGAAGCTGCTGCTGTGTTTCCACGGTCAATGCAGCGGCGGCGGCGTGAGCAGAGATAATCGGCCGCTCGACTGCGACGATGCGGTGCAGAACTTGCTGGAAATCCCTGAGGGCCGCCTCGAAATCCGTGGCCAGCTTCGACTTGGAGTCGGGGGCTATCCTTTCGGTGGCGTCGGCACTGACGTCGGCGGCTTGGTTAAGCTTCCGCGACGTGATTTTCGCCAGCCGCGCGGCCTCCGCTCGCGTCACGCGGAGGCGGCTGCGGAGGGCAGGCGTGTCCTTGGGCGTGCCGAGCGCGTCGCCGAGGTTCCGCAGCGTCGCCACCTTGGTGTTAATGTGGAACACGGCGTGCGCGATCACCTGCGGCAGCTGCAGCGGCGGCCGCCGCAGGGCGCCCGCCTCCAGATCCTGGAAGCTCATCGTTCTGTCTTGCTAGCAACGATTCTTTCCACGTACGCGTGTATTGTTCACAGCAGAAGCAGACACCGGTAGAGGATTGATCGGTAGTTGTTTCCTTAACTTAATTTCGCCTAGTTAGTGTTCAGCACCGATACAATCACGCAAGCAGAGGGTTCATGGTTTATTTAACGACGGTGGAGGAAGACGCCAGGCACTGTCTCCGAGTCGGACTTGAACCAAGCCGCGGTAAATAACACTATCCGACCCCACAAAAAAAACACACTATCCGGTAATATACTCCGATTCGAAACCATTAAGTGCTTACCCTGTACGTTTATCCGAGAGGCTGTACGCCTGTACGTCCTCCATCGTTGCCGTGAGAAGTCAGGTCCCGGCCGGCGTCCACTGTCTACCTCTTGATTCATGGCCACGTCTCCGATTGCAATTTTCGTTTTGTTCCGTTTTCTTCCCCAGGCGAGGAAGAAAACGGTGTCTTTGCACTAAGAGAGGTGTTTAAATCATAGGATTAGAGAATACTACATCCCTACTTTAATCTGCTTCGTAAGAGGTTTGCTTTTTATCGCAAAAAAAAAAGTAAGAGGTTTGCTTCATCACAAACCAAGGCACTACACTTAACCTCTCGAGGGAAAGCGTATGCTCTCTGCAGTTTGTATCTTCGGTTACTTTGGTTTTGTCGGTTAACCGAGTGTTAAAACCAAACTTACTAATTGATAAATTGGTTTATCACACTTACGCACCGAAATTAGTCTCGACCAATTCGGTTTCGCTGAATTCGATTTCGCTGAATTCGATTTCGGTGAATTCAGTTTTGGTGTTCGGTGTTTGCTTTTTTATGCCCACCCCTACTTCCCGTCCTACACTGTTGATGTGAGAAGACACGTCCCGGCGTCCACTGTCTCTGTGCTCCCTCTTGATTGATGGCCACGCCTTCCTGTCTCGATAGCAATTTTCTCGGTGTTCCATTTTCTACCCTAGGCCACAGAAGGAAACCAACGTCTTTACAGTAAGAAAGGTGTTACATCTATTAGAGAATATTATGAAAAACCATCATAATTGTGGCTACATTTTCAAAATACAACCACAAAACCCCACCAACTCTGCATAACAATTTTTTAAAATACATTGATTATCCATGTTAACGACGATTATGACAATTTGGTGGGTGTTGGGCAAGGTGTCCAAGGGTTTCACAAGAATGCGCGGTAACACGTTTAGTAACTTTTCTTGGGTGATTCTTCAGGGTTTGGCTACTCCTATAGTTTATGCTTTACTTTTATTTGCACTGTAAGAGGTTTTCTTCATCACTTTGTATCGATTCAGGGCGAAGACTGACAAGGCCTTTTTGCACCCAGGAGCATATGCTCCTTTTTTTGAAATGAATTTTATACGTATTACAATGTTTAAAAATTTCGACAAAAATGTCGCGCATACATCTTGATGTTATATATGTTTGCAAAGACGTTTCACGAAAAACCAATATTTTTCGTGTCACGTGGAAAAAAAGATAAAATTTGGTGCTAAAAATAATCTCCCCGCAAGACATTTCCTTGTCCTTTTTACACTGGACAGAAAAATATCCGTTTTATGCGAAAATTAGCATACACACACAAAATATCGACATATAGGTGTGGAACTTTTGTTCAGAATTTTTGATTTTTTAAAAATCCGGTAGCATGAGCATATGCACCCAAGATCGAAAGTGCATTTTCAGGCGAAAACATATTTCGAACATATTATGATTAATGAGTCCCCTATCACGTTATCACAACTATAGCGGTTTGGGCCGACAAATGTTAAACTATTTACAATTCTAGACCTTTTTATGATTTTCTTAGTTCTCCTTTTTCATGTCTAAGAAAATCCACCAATGCCTATCTAAAAAGAAGGGGAACCAACTAGCCTAACACGATCCGGCGATGATGAAGCGGCAGTCTGAACGCCTGAACGGGCCATAGCCCTGCACATATAGATTTATTCGTCTTTTTTTTTTTCATTGTCCCACTATGGGGCCATGTGGTTATTCTTGATTTTTTAACTTTTAAACATCATTTTCAAAAAAATGGAACTAAATGGCTCTATGAAGCCTCGCCTCCGTTTAGAGTTTTTGTATCGAGTAACCACGTCATTGACTTGGGGTGCGGCTAATTCTGTGTCGAATGAGAATTAATTTAGTTCGCATTCAGTTGATGTTATCGATTCACGACTGCAACTAATGACTAGTAATATGATTCGTGAAGGAAATTTAATAGGTACCGACATATATTTTAGTGGCAACCTCACTTTCATCTGGAAGAAAATCTTAGTTCAAACTCAACTTACAACTAATAATGCAAAGCAAATCCGACTTATAGAACTTGATCGAGTAGTAAGTTAAGTTTTAGCTAGCAAACCGAAAAATAAAACAATATCGCCACACTACCCACGCATAACCACCATGAAAAGAACTTTTGAACAGCTGTATGATAACGTACTAGTAATATTCAATCACAAAAAGAAGCATGAGCACCTAAAGATCTTCGCCAACCACAAAAGAATACGATCGTATCTCCTTGGGATCCTTAATCGTGCGGCACACATTTCACCTCTCTCCAGAGCACATATATGACAGTCCTCTTGGGATTTGATTGAGCACAAACAAAAATTTAAAAAATTCTTTGACCTATTAATAATCATCTATAGTAGTACAAATAACTTCAAAAGTAATGAAAATATAAATATGTCTTTCGACCACATAGCAACGACTACAAACACTAGCGTGAGTTCAAGGCGCACCGTCCGTCCTCGCCCTCCATCATCGGAGTCAGGCAAAATTTATCGTAGTAAAACTTGTTGTAGCAGAGAGACGGAAAGTCATCGTGGCAAAACCTGAAAGGACCAGAGAATCATAGCAGCAACCATCGCTAACAATGACAACAGTAGCTCGAAAGAGACTAACACGAAAACCAAACGGCTCCTAGGAGGTCCACTAGGTACCACTACTAGGAAAACTTGTTTTCCTTTTCGAATTTGCGAAATCTAAAATTCTCTAAACGCCCGGAAGGGGTTGAAAGCATATGTAAAATTTTATGTAGATACATTTTGATCAAAGCGGTCCCCAAAGGGTGTGGATTGAATGTTTAAGTTTGAATGAAAACGACTAGGATCATCTAAACGCTAGCCTACTGGCCGTCCGGCGGTGCGTTCGACGGCCCCGCCCCGTCGTCGCCACCCCGTCGCCGCTGCTCGTTCGGCCGTGCGCTGCTTCTTCCTCCGCAATGTGACGAGAAGACGTCCTTTTGCCGCGTCGTTGCCTCTCCTCTGTTGCTGCTCCGGTGCCTGCTGGAGGGAGAGGCTGGGTGTAATTGGTATTATTTTGATATTAATATATTTCTTAACCGAGAAAGGGTTCTATATATGAGCTCGATTTTCCGTATCGGGTATGGACTATTGAGCTATCATTGACTTGCTTTCTTAAAAATAGAAGGATACAATATGTGAACAACTCTATTTTTTTAACAACCAATAACACATATATTCATAATAACAAATAGTGTATCAATAATGTTCTAGTAATATAATATTTTATCACACGAGGAAGAATAAGCAACTGAAACAATGATCAAAGGTTACAATCACATGTGAAAGCAATAATTAGCACATGTTTGAGATCTGAACCAACCCCAAAAGAATACGATCGTATCCCTTGGGATCCTTAATCGTGCGGCACACATTTCACCCCTCCCGACAGCAGATATACACGTATCAATTGGTCAGCGGAGGCTCGAAACAGTTTGACCGTTGACGCCGGCGAGCCAACGTCCGGCCTCCTCCATGAGCAGCACAAAGCCCTGCCACTCGTGCAGCACAAGCTCGTCCAGGCCGCCCCTAATCATGACTGGGAAGAACATCCAGAACCCGGTAGCACCCACGAACGCCAGCGTGAGCGGCACCGCCACCACCCGCGGCGGGCGCCACCACCCGCCATGCCGCGCCCACCACCCCTCCGCCGCGGTGCACGCCCCATGCAGAACGAAGAACGCGGTCACATCGCCACTGGGTGGCTGCCACATCATGTAGTAGAAGATCACCTCGTGCATGAGCCCGGAGACGAGGAACGACACCAGGACGCCAGCCGCCACACCGAAGCGCGCGCGCACCGGACCGTACACCGACGGCCGGAGGATGGCAGGCACCATGAGGTTCCACCGCCTGCCCCAGAAATCTCCCAGCGACGACGCCAGGTACGGACGGTCCACCTGTGGCTCCATCTCCATCCCGAGCACGCCGTGGATCAGCGTGCGGACCGACGCCAGGACGAGCTCCAGGGACAAGCAGATGCATACGGTGTACATGAGGAGGACCTGCCACTGGTTCATCGCATGTTTGAACTGGAACGCGTAGACGATGAAGGGGATAACGGTGCCGGAGATGAGGATCTTGGCGAGGGCATATCGACTATGGGCCGAAGTGGGATCTTGCTTCTTTGCTTCGGAGGAGGTGGGCTGCTGGAACTTGACGGGCAGAGAGGCGGAGAAGACGAATTGGGGGAGTGAGAGGAATGGGTCCAGGGGACCGCGGCCAGCGGCGAGGAGGAGGAGCTTGAAGGTTCCGAGCCAGCAGAGGAAGAAGGCTGAGATGCCCCGGAACGTGGTGGTGGAGAAAGCGAAGGGGATCGCGTAGAAGAGCGCAACAACGGGCAGTAGCGCACCGAGGCGAGTCGCGCCTGGGCGAATGAATGCGGAGGCCACGCGGGCGTAGGACATAGCCGCCCAGACCGCCGCCGAGACCTTTAGGAGGCTCCCAAGCTCGCTGGCCATGAGCGCCGCCGCCATTTTGGTGGTGAGCGCAAAGAAATCACTGGCCTATTGCCCTCTCGAGCTGCGGATAATATACGTAGTATGTTGTTTGTGGGATGTGTGTTCCTACTTCCCTATGCCTCCGGCTCGGTTTAGGGAGAGGGGGAGAGAGCAGAGAAGGCTGCTCGGTGGAGAAAAAAAGAGGATGCACGGATTGCCGGAGAAAAAGGGAGATTTTATAATTTGCCACAATTTTCCCTTTTCTTTAAGATGACAGGTGGTGGTTTTGTGTGATAAATTATAAAATTTCCCGAGAAAAAGCTACTACTTTTTTCCGAACATAAAAACTGCTTCTTATTGACCGAGAAATGCACTTATACCCTGCACTTAAAAAAACACTACTATCTCTGTTCCAAAGAATAAGGCGCACACACATTTTAAGACGAACTTTGACTAAAAAAAGTAAACAAAAAAATATTGATTATATGTACGTAATTGGTATCATTGGATTCGTATTCAAACACACTTTCTAATAGTGCTATTTCTATATCAATATTTTATATATATTTGGAGTAAGTTTTTGTCAAAGAAAATAATACGAAAAACGAGATCGTCTTATTCATTGGAATGGGAGTAGTATCTCCTATTGTGTATAGATGATATGGTCTGACACATATGCAAGTATCTTCATCCTGCCAACACCTAACTCTATCTCTCCTCTCATCCCATGCTTTCATTGGATTCTAAAGTTTGTATATATCTTATCTTTAAATCAAATGTTCGATTATATTTTATGTGCCTTTTTTGAGTTCCAACGGACGAGGACTATGAAACAAAACCAGTTTTGAATGTATTGCGAGAAGTTTTAAAAATTTAATTTTGAAACATGGTGAAACTTGGTTAAACACAAAAAGTTCTATCAAGTTTCAATAAGTTCCAAACCAACAAAGAAACTTGATTTCATAAATTTCCATCAAGTTTCACCAAGACCCAAACCTCAAAATTTAAAATTTATGAAATTATATTCAATATAACTAGATGTGTATAATTTCCCATAAACACAAAAAAATTGGAAACCTGAATTTTGAAACATAATGAAACCTCATGATTGATTTTGAAACCCAATGTAACTAATTCAAATATGTTGATGCACAACAAACCATTTTTTGCTAGAAACACAATGAACTCTAATTCAATTGCCGTTTACTTACTAGTGATAAATCAGGGTTGAAGCACACTGAAACAATCTGTTTTCAGAAATATTTTTGCTAGGTTTCATTAAGTTCTCCGATGCTTCATCGGGTTTGGAAAGTTGATTTTTAAATATTGTCTAAATTTATTATACTGGTATTGTTTCGAAGCTCTGTTCACTAGTAACCCAAGTATTCAAATGGTGTTCCAATTAAACTAGTTTAATAGCTAACTAGTACTATAAAATGTGTAATGAGAGAGAATGGAGCTGACAGCTGCAAAAAATGGAAGAGAGAAGGTGGGCCATGCATGGGATCTTGTGCACACTACATTCATTGTGATCCAATAGAGAGAGCATACATGGAATTTCCTACTTTTTGAGAGATCATATCTTGGTTCTTCCTATGTGCATCAAGGTCAACACTATCTTTTTATCTCTTTTAACAAACTTTTTTTTATCGGTCAGACCAAACAACCTTTGAATTTGTGCAGTTCATAAAAAATAGGTTGGGATTTTATGTCATATATTGGTAGAACTTATTTAATTTTTAATTATATTATAATAATTGCACAGAAAAATTCGGAACTATTTTTTCCCACATTCTATTTGTAATGTTTCAGCAAACTTTCAAATCCATATGTGAAATAGTTTGAGATGTACCGAAAAGGAAAGCAAAAAACGCGAGCGTGATGTTATATTGCTCAGTACAACTTTTATTTTCTTATTCTTTATGCGGGAATACAAAGAAATATGCTTATTATAGCTTTTCTTTCGATAAAAAAATATTATATCGTAAAGATACTAATTACACTCAACCTCTGCAATAATAAAATATCCTAAAACATTGTGGATGCACACAACCATACTAAAAAAAAGAATAAGAAAAAACAAAAGATCCCACTACCGTGATCAAAACTTTTTAGTGCAACACAGACCACTACCATGACATCACCTGGAGTCTATTTCTGAAAAAGAGATGCCTCCAAGAAGAAAATAGTGCACAAGTGTCGTCGTCACCCGATCATAGATCTTACGTTTTCATCCCGAAGAAAGTCAATGCTCTCAAAACAATGTCTTGAACAAAGCCATTGCCAGACACAACCAATTAAAGCTATACCTGTAAACGGACACGTCTGTGGTGGTCCACCAACTGCTGCGTGTGGCCTTTTAAGCTGAACGGGATACTACAGCAGGCCCATTTACTCCCGCCAGGATTAGTGGGCGGCCGGTTGCCCGCGCGATCCCTATTCCCCGCTCAACGCGGAAGTTATCAGGCACTCCGCATACCCCGCGCTGTATGGGCCTGGCCCATTTCTTGTACTTGTTCGATGTTTCTATTCCTCGCGTGTCATGTGGATTCAGTTTCGTCAGCTTTTTTACTGTACACATGAACGTGAGCTAGAATTCCAGGACCAACACGGACCGAGATTCCTTTCTTAAGAAATGCTGGCCGGCTGGTTCGTGACACAAAATTTATATTTCCTCTTTCCTTTTTCATTTCATTTTATTCTTTACTTATTTCTTCTGCTCGGTTTTTTCTTATTCATGGCTTTTTATTTTGTACTTTTCAATAATTTTTATATAACAATTTTTTATTTTTATTTTTATTTTAACGAGTTTCACCTTTATTGGCTTTTCTATTTTTCGACCAACACATGATGTTTTTAAATTACGCGAACTTATTTTCTACATGTACAATACTTTTTTTACGTAAACATTTCTTTTCATTTTTTGGTTCCCTGATTGTTTTCCAAGGAGTTTAAAGACTGATCACTGGTCTGATCAATATACGTCCATGGATTGAAAACGGGGTTTAGGGGGGGTTAAAAGCGTACATTCACAGAAAAATGTTAAAGAGATGGACCAAACGGGGTTGGGGTTTTTTTTTGAACAAGGGTTGGGGGGTTCAAACTAACATTATTGTTCGAGTAGGAAACCGTTCTTTGTTTTTCATAAGATGTTCAAGGTGAAAACCGTTCTAGGTTGAAATTTTTCATAACTGTTCAACGTGCAAAACCGTTCAAGTAAATAAAATGTTCAAGATGCAAACCCGTTCACAAATTGAACCGTTCGAATTTTCAATAATGTTAAACTTGGAAAACCAATTGGAATTCATTGATGTTTGAGCTTTCAAAACTGAAATTTCCACAATTGTTCAAGATCCGAATATGATTTGCAAAATGTAACTGTTCAATTTTCATAAATGTTCAACGTGAAAAATCGTTCTATTTTTTTTCATAAATGTTTACGCTTAGAAAGTCGTTCAATTGACATATATGTTCAAGTTAGAAATTCGTTCAAGATTGAATTTCCGTTCAAGTATCATATTTGTTACTTGGTAGGAACCGTTCATGTTTTTCCACGAATATTCAAGGTGAAAACCGTTCAAGTAGAAAAAAATTCATAATTTTTCCAGGTGAAATAAGAAAAATGTTCAACGTAAAAAATCGTTCAATTTTCATAAATGTTTATGTTTGGAGAATCATTCAATCTACATATATGTTCAAGGTAGAGATTCGTTCAAAATGAAATTTCCGTTCAAGTAACAAATTTGTTCGAGGTGAAAAACGTTCATGTTTTCAAAAATGTTCAAGGTGAAAACCGTTTCAAGGATAATTTTTCATAATTGTTCTAGGTGCAAATCCGTTGAAATAAGAAAAACGTTCAACATGCAAAACAGTTCACATAGTGAACTGTTCGAAATTCATTTATGTTTCAAGATGGATAACCGTTCGTAACTCATAAATTTGTAAGGTGTGATACTATAATTTTCCAAAATTGTTCAATTCCCATATATGTATAAGGCAGAAATTCATTCAAAATGGAATTTCCGTTCAAGTAACAAATTTGTTCGACGTGGAAACCGTTCATGCTTTTTCAAAAGTAATAAAGGTGAAAACCGTTCAAGTATAAAAATATCATAATTATTCAGCATGCAAATTCGCTCAAGTAAGGGAAATTTTCAAGATGCAAACCTTTCAAAAACTAAACCATTCGAATTTCAATAATGTTTCAAAGTGGAAATTCATTAAAATTCCATAACTGTTCAAGATTCAAATATGATTTGCAAAATGTTTAAGGTGGAGAACTGTTCATAAATGTTTTATGGTTGGAGAACTGTTCGATTTCCATATATGTTCAAGGTAGAGATTCGTTCAAAATGAAATTCTGTTCAAGTAACAATTTTGTTCGAGGTAAAAACTGTTCATATTTTCGAAAATGTTCAAGGTGAAAACCGTTGAAGGAGAATATTTTTCATAATTGTTCAAGGTGCAAATCTGTTGAAATAATAAAAATGTTCAAGATGCAAAACTGTTCAAAAAATTTAACTGTTCGTATTTCAATAATGTTTCAAAGTGGAAAACCATTTAAAAAGTATTCAACATAGTTTTCTATGTGCAAGGCAGCAAATGAATTCAATGGATAATTTTTGGCACTAGTACTCTGATTTTCAAAGTGTTCATTTTCGCCAATTTCACTATGCAAAGTTGGTGAACGAAACACTGTTTCTTCAGGACCGTTCCCACAACTATGTTTCATACGACAATGTCTAATGAAGCTTTATGAAAGTTTTATCCCTCTATATTCTTTTTAAGCCTTAAAACTACTGTGACTTTCGTACTTTGATTTCGCACTGCTACTTAGTACTGAGAATTCCGCACTGCTTTTATACTGTTCTCGAAATTACACTGTGCGTAGCAAAATACATACAGGAATCGAAGCACTAAGAACTTGAACGTGCTTCCAGCCTTTTCATGGTTCAGCAATGCGCTAAATCAAAACTGGAAACGATGAAACTGTACGCTACGTGCAAATGCTTAAACGGGCCGAGCCCATTTATGCCGATTGTTCCAAATAAAGGTATGTGGAGCCGAGCGTACGCTCCGCTTAAAGCGGTCAATAGGCGCTCCCGCCAGCCTAATCGTGCGTTTAAGGCTGCCTCGCTTCTACTAGTGGTACTCGAGCCAATCGATGCTGCTCGCTTCTAGAGAGTGGATTTGGTGACCGGGTGTATACGTGAGCACGCGGTCTTTACCGTTGGATCTGCTTTAAGATACTAGCCTCACAAACAGAACCAAACGGCGTCAAACCTCCTTTTTCTAATCCCTCTCTCTTCTTCTTCCTTTTCCCACAAGCTAAAGAGTGCCCTCGTCTTTGACATCCCCTAGATCGAATCAGTGTCCCCGTCCTAGGCATCCCCTGGATCGAGAAGCTAGGTCCTTCCCCTATTTGTCGTGAGGACGCTCACGAGAAGCTAGGTGAGACAAGGCCGGAACCCGGCGGCGCTAGCTCCGGTCGAGGTGCGGCCGGACTCGACTCAAATCGAATCAGGGGAAGAGGAATTGAGCTGGGCATCTCGTTCGAGTTCGCCGCCGTCGCGTTCGACCCCTTCGCCGCTCATGGGCTTATCGGCGGCGGCCGACAAGGCCGTCGCCGTGCACGTCACGGTCGGCACAGACGCCTTGGCGCTAGTGCCAGCGTCTCTCCGTGTCATCAAGCAGCTCCGCCCGGCGGTTGTCGTGTGCGTCGACCACGGATGCGACCGCGCCGACCTGCCGCTCCCGAACCACGCCCTCAACGTCTTGCGGTCTTGCGCCTCACTTGTCGAATCGCTGGACACCGCCGGCTGATTATCGGCGGCGACAAGCTGCCTCCATGGCGGTCCATGCTTGCGTCCACTGGGTTCACGCCGCTGCAGCTCAGCAATGCGACGGAGGCGCAGGCCTAGTGCTAGTGTCCGTCTCTGCGTGGCAGTGCTGATCCTCTTGCTTGAGGATCCTGAGCAGAGAATCTCATTCGAGCAGCCTGGTACAGACGCTGTAGTAGAATCTAGAATGTTCATCTTGCCAAACTTGAATCTTTTCAAGTACTAGCCAATCTTGGTTTGTGATTTATATACTAGTAGCAATTTGAGGCATCAACAGATTGAAAATTGGAAATGCCGAAGATTGTTAACACCAAAGCTTCTACAAGCTTAATTGTTCATATTGTAATTCCGTGTGCTCACTGTGTACTATGCCAGTCATATTTCAGACTGATTGAAGTTAAGTTTTTCTGTCTCTCTTCTTTGTAATTAACTTTTTGCCAGTTGATGAAATCAGCAAGAAACTTCTAAGCAGAAAATGAGACAAATTTCATTACCTACAAAGTTCAGTTGTCCTGTTGTAATTTGTATACTTTTTTCTAGGGATGTTACTAGTAGCTTTCACTTGTCGGAATTGGAATTGGAATTGTCAAGCCTGTGAGTACTAAATCTAACAATCAGAGTATGCATCAATCAGCCTGCAACTATGGTATGTTGATTCCTGTAACAATCAGAGTATGCATCAATCACCATCACCGGCGCCCTGGTCCTGGCCGTCGAGGGCTTTGACCAGGCCTAGGCGTGCACGGTCCCGCGCCACCTGCAAGCCTTCAGTGCCGACGGCGCACCTCAAATTCCAGTCAATGGGAGCTCGAGGAGCGGCCATGGCGGCCCAAATCGAGTGAACGGAGATCCCTGGAGTGGCCGCGCTGCAGCTGTACGACGCCATCGCAGGCGAGGAACGAGAGCGGGGCATGGCGGGCATGGAAGAAAACCTGAAATTGGACCCAGGCCCCCAACTTTCGGAGGCCTCTCTTCAACAGCGAGGACTCTGGTACCTGGCGACCATGCGGGCTTGGTCCAGGGCAAGCGGTGGTGCGGGGGTCAGATGGGCTGCGGAGCAGCGGACTAGAGGAATGGCCAGGGAGGCGCGCCGCTCCGGATGGATGGGGCGAGTGGAGAAGAAGGTGGGCACTGGGCAGAGTACGGTATTCTGTCCAGTCCAGTTGGTCGGAGCATGTCCGCCTGGCCGCACCTCTCTGCTCGCGCGGCGCTGTCCGGCATGGCCGTCGGCGGCAACCGAGGTCCGGCTGTGAGAGGCGCTGAGATGCCGAGGACGCGGACGACGCTGGTAGCCCCGCAGTCGCACCCATCCATGGCCGAATCTGTTGGTCACGAGCGAGGAGATAACGTGGGATGTGGCAGTTTCTTGATCGGTCGTGGGCCACACGCGCACATGCTGCTGTCGCCTGGTAGCAAAGCACACGACAAGCGAAAAGTTAGATTGGTTTTCATCTCACGGACGAACTAACGTTCGTTGACACATGGCAGTCAGTCACCGCGTGCTCACGTATACACCCGGTTACCAGGCTTTTTTTGCTCGCTTCTATTAGTACTCCCGCCAGGATTAGAGGCCAGCCAGTTGCCGGCTAGCCTATTCGTGCGTTCAAGCCTATTGTTCCGTTCCTCTCTTCTTTCCTACTGCTATTTAGCATCAGCTTTTCAAATAGTACACACATCACATATAATGCTTCAGTTCAAACTCTCATAAATCATAGTCACTATCAAGGCAGACAAAAACCAAGCTCTCTTGTCCAGGAAGTATCAATCACTCTAAAAAGAGTCTCTAATAATACACACCCTTACAGGATCTCACATAAAAAGAGAAAAATCAATAATCCTCTCACATAGGAAAACAATGATCAGCTGGACAAGTATTGTCCCATGGAAAGAATAGAGTACCCCTAGAAGATTTCATTTGGACAGAAATAAACCGTGGAGTTCCAAAGTGGCTAAGCAGGTCTCTTCCTCGTGGAAAAAATGATTCTCTTCCACTGACAACTCATGTTTCAGTGTTTCACTAGCATCAGTAGGATAACTTCCATTCTTATGAAGGTGGCAAACTCTTGCTGCAAGAAAAAAAAAACAGATGAAAGTTAACGCCCACTTCTCATTGGTTTAATCAAAAGTTGTTGGACAAGACGCAAGGAGTAACTACATTTTTCATATTATGGAAAGGAAACAAGAAATTCCAGTGACTAGGTAAAATAAACATGGGACAACTCATGTAGCAAGTCATACTCTGACCACAAATTAAAGCATGTGAATAATTGTATCTTGATGGACATAATCAATTACCACTGCACTAAAAAAATATTCTGTATTGGTGATTCACAAACATGCTTCACAGAACCTGAAAATGTTCTTCCTGAGGCTGCCTACTGTATAAAAATAAGATGGGCTATGGACATTATGTTCAGGGCCGGCTCTATCTTTTACGTGGCCCTTGGGCGAGGCGACGAAAGAGGCCCCTAAAATACCCTTTTTACAATTGTCAAGATTATCCATGTTTTGAGATCATATATAGATAAAGGAGAATGATCTTGCTCACCACCATTCTGAGCATCCAGCGAAGGCTGCAAATCATCAATTTGTATCATCATCTTGTTCGGGATCATACTCTTGCCTTTGATTATTATCATGGACATCAACACTACTTGTTGCTAAAAGATATGTATTTAAAGCACCTTTTTGTGATTTAATAAATTGATTCACTCATATTTTTCATTTCTTTTCATCCCTTTTTGTAGCACCCGATTTATGTTTCTCTTTCGGAATTGTGATACCTAATATTATGAAGAAATTTATTACTTTCTCCGTACCACGAAAGTTGTCTACATTTGCCTAGATTCAAATGTATTTAGACGCTAAATACATTCAAATTTTGATGAACTTAAGATAATTTCCATGAGACAGAGGGGGTACATCTCTCACAATATTTACACAGGATGGTAGTAATTAAGTCAGGACCACAAAATTTCTGATCTGTAAACAAATAAGTCAGGAACACTGGCGATCTGGGAGCCTAGGAGTCCAAGCAACTGGGTGAGGGTGCGAGGCGGAGGCGCTCGAGTCTTGGACCAAGTCGATCGCTGGCCTCATTTCTTTCCGTCACGTTCGGCCATTCTCCTCCCTTGCTCGTTGCTTGACTGTGTCTGTTTCACTCCATAGCCTCATTTCTTTCCATAAATACATCGCGTTGGGCCTTTGCTCCTTTTCCAAATTCTTTTTCCAGCGGGAAGGTACAGAGGAGAGATGCGCTGATGGGGCACCTCCCAGGCGGTGGCCCATGGGCGCTGCCCATGTTCGCCTAGTGCCAGAACCGGCCCTGATTATGTTTACCCAGTAAGCTTTGTAAAATGCTTGCCTCATGTACAACACTGAGATGAACACTACTTGCTCCAGCTCAAATACACTTCAAAAGCAAATGCAGCAATATTTTACCTTCTTTGGAACTTTCAGGATGTGGTTAAAACAGCAGCTAAAAAAGATGATTACCACCACGTCTAATCCAATAAGACAGTATACCAATAAGAGTGTTATTGCTGTGTCAAAATGATTTACTACAGCCTATCTCGCTTTATGTACATACAACATAGTATACGAAAAAGATGCCTATTATGAATGTTCTTCATCTTAACACAAAATGGAACGAACTGATTTATAAAAGAGGTCATAATGAAACCATACATCTATGTATGAAAGAGACCACTTGCTATACAGATGTCTACTTGTTTACCTGGAACAATCACGAAACCACATGAGATTTGCTTTCTTCGCCAGAAGATTCTGCAACAATTATTATCAAAATAAGCCAGATGATACATATTAACCAAATATATTAGCATATTTACGAAATAGAGTAGACGCTAAAAGAAATGCTTACCACCACGCCTAATCCAATCCCCATAACACATCAATGCTTCAACACTTTCGGATCCAAGGCTAGTTCTGTAATCAGTTATAACTCTTCCGCACGTGCTAAACGCAGACTCAGAGGCAACGGTCGAAGCTGGTACAGCCAGTACATCACGGGAAATGTTGCCAAGTACTGGATACCTTGGAGAGTTCACATCCCACCATTTCAAAATGTCGAAATCAGGTGTACGGGGATGAAATTCTTCTTCTGGGTAGCGTTGCAGCTCGTTGCAGCTATTAGCTTTCTTAAGCTTAATATGTTCATCAAAATTTGAAAGGGCATCATCAGCCAAACTAGTTTCCTCGCCACTTTGCTCTTGTGACATGATATTGATATTGTCTTCAACTTTAGCTGCATATGCGAGAAACAAGGCAGCGATAGCTTCCTTTACTTCTAGGATATCTTTATCCGCACCAATTCCAAAGTATTTTTTCAATCGAAACTCGACAAGCTCCATTTTAAACATTGGGTCGAGAACCACTGGTATGCAATTTTTCAAATATGATTCCATGAAGTACTTATGAAACTTTTCTTGTTCATCTAATACAACTTTCACGCTCCAGATTTCGAGGAAATAGAGATTGGAGGTTGGGTAGTCTGAGCCTGAAATGATATTGGTTGCATGTCAGAATACTTTTAGAAGCCGACAAATATCTACAACCATCTGCCATTCCTGGTTTGAAGGACCAAATCTATAGCTTGGCTCTTGTTGTTGTAAGGTCTCAAAGACTTTTCTAAATGGTAATGTGGACTCGAGCATAAGGACCGTGGAGTTCCATCTTGTAGACACATCTAGTGAAGGTTGATGCTTGCATTTTATTCCATTTTGCAGAACCATCTTGTCAAATTGTTCTATTCTGTGTTGAGAACTCCTGAGGTACTTTACACTATTTTTGATGTTGGCCACAACAGAATCCATGGATTTCAATCCATCTTGCACTATCAAATTTAACACATGCGATGCACACCGAATGTGTAGAAGTTTTCCTTCGTGATGGATAAGCTTTCGATCAACAAGATTTTTCCTAAGATGCCCAATCATCTTGGTGTTTACTTCTGCATTATCTAGTGTGAAGCTACATATCTTACTCTTAATGTTCCAGTCACGAATGCTCTGCAACACCACGCTAAATATATTCCAAGCATCATGGGGTGTTTCAACTAGACAGAATCTTATGATTCGATGCTTAACATTCCAGTTATTATCAATCCAGTGACACGTGATACAGAGATACCCAAGTTTCTGGTTTGAGGTCCACATATCGCCAGTTAGTGATACTATATGATTGCAATTCTTGAAGAAAGTCTCATTGTAACTTCTATACTGATGGTAAGCTTCTACGCAATCATTTTGAATTGTTACTCTAGTGATTGGTTTAAACCAGCGATTTACTACTACACAAAATTTCCTAAAGCCAACATACTCGACGAATGAGAAAGGCAGACCATGCAAGACAACTAACTTGACAAGCTCACTCCTTGCGGTTTCTTGGTTAAATTTCCAAGCAGGGTCTATTTCATCAGAATTTTTTATTTGCTGCACCAACCCATCCATTGAACATTTGACCTCACATACCTTCAAATGTCTAGCAAGTTGACAAGTACCTGAGACCTTAGAGGCTGGAAATATATTATTGCAATAATTGCATTGGCCTTGCATTAGAAATCCATCAATATATATTGGCTCAGCCTCCTTCCAAATGATAGAGGTCAACTTGTGTGGTCTGCGCTTGGATCCTACAAGTATGAAAGTTTCAAATGTTAGGAAATGGACAGGAAATCATCATACTTGAATGCAACCATGTTACAACCATGTCATGCGTTGAACTTACCATGGGTAGGAGCAGGAAAGAGACGACCACGCACAGTGGCTAGAGTACCATGTCCAGGAATAGGCGAGAGGGCATGCAAACAAGCTGGAGTAGCATGTATAGAAATAGGCGAGAGAGCATCCAAAGACGGGGATTTCAAAGTCCCAGTTGAACTTGGAGACCTTGCATGCTGGTTTGGTGACCTTCCAGATGCTTGTGCTTTCTTTCTTGCAATCATATTCAACATAGGAGACCCCGAAATGATTGGAGGAAATTTTCTTCCTTTTGTTTTGGCCTTCAATTGGTTCATGACAACCTGCATTTAGAACAATATAACTATGATTGCAATCTCATGGCAGGAACTAGCAGAATAGAATTTCCATAAACTATAGTGAACTACATTAGCAATCTTAAGGTTAGTACCAGCAAGACCAAGAACTTACTTTTGAATCAATATTTCTGGCAACCTTTGCTGCTCTTGAGCTTTCACTTGCACGAGATAGTGACCTTTTGCCCCCATGGAAATCTTTGGACCGCTGCGGCTCCTCACAGGCCTCACCGGACTCCTGCAGTTAAGAATGGATTTTTTTAAAAAGAAACTTATTAGGATGTGGATATCACAAGGTTTCATTATGGAAAATGACTTGAAGGCCAATATGACTTAGGAAGGCCATTCAGATGAAAAAGTTTCAACTTCTAGGCAAATGAACCAACAATATCACAAAGTATTGATATGCACAGCAATGCAAAATCAGGAAAATAATACTGTTACATATCCCAAGACAAAGATACTGAAAACAATTGTTGGATCAGAAACAATTTGGAATTGCAGTTACATTTTTCGTACAGTAGCATTTCATCATGATTCAACTTTTTATTAACTATGATAACCCCCTTTTTTGCTTCTTATTAGTTTGTTTCCATGGACTGTGCCATACTGGCAGGCAAGTTGTTAGCCTGTCACCTGATGCAATATGTTTCATGCTTGTAATCAGAGAATGTTTGTTGCTAGTTTTTTATGTTCAGTACACAAATATTCTGATGACTCTGAAAAGCTATATTTAGAAATTTCATGTCAACACAAGTGATATTGTGCTATGACAATTAAAAGTAGTACACTGTCTTAGTTTTACACTTCTATTATCTATCAGCGCATACCCATCCTAAGAAACTTGAGCCTAAGAAACTTGTCTGGGTCAGAAACTTGAGCAGATTATGAACCAATATTTCCCACATATGCAATATTTCTCAATAATATCATGACAACAAAAGGATATGGCAAGCAGTTTCCTTTGAGAAGGACATGGGAAACAATTTCACAGTAATCAAATCACTTTTAGCTCCCCAAAATTTGTGGAACAATTTCACATGTATAACAAGATCACGACCTCATTGGCGAGTACCTGAACAATGGTGTCACGACTATTTCCCTTCACCACCTGCTTGACCTTCTTGTCATCCGGCTAATCAAGAAACAAGGTCAAGGTCACGGTCAAAATCGTAATCAACATCCAGATTGCGTGCTTCTAGGACGAGGATATCAAGGTCAAGATGAAAAATCGGATACCTTTTTCCGTCTCTTCTTCTCCCGAATATGGCTGCCATCCTTCTCCTTCTTCTGAACTGGACTAGTTCCCTTCTCCTCGAATACCTCATCGGACACCGGCTGCTCAACGCATGGGATGGAGGCGGCAGGATAAGAGGAGTTCACGGGAGGATCGGAGGGATGGAGCGGCGGCGGTGGATCTGTTCCTTGAGGGAATAGCAACAAGAGGGGAGGCGGTGGATCTATTCCTTGGTGGGGAGAGCGGAGGGATGGGGCGGCGCCCGCCTCCATCGCCATGGAGGGGGACAGGAGCGGCGCGGCGGCGGTAGCGGGGAGCCGTGAGTAGCCGCTACGATTTTTCTTTTCTGATTGGGTGTCTATTTAGCAAGTTGACTTGGCTTGGGCTAGCGGCGCCGTGGGCCGCCGTTTCAATTTACAAATATAATTAAAGCTAGATTTTGGATTTTTAGAAAAGACTCAGAAATCCTCCAGTGTTACCGCTCCCGCTTGCCAATGCCACTGCTACAAGTCAAGAAATACCAAGAAAAGTCCTCATCATCCCGAAGACTAATTTGGCCGTTCTTAGCAGACATGTAATTATTCTCACTATATTCTTTTGTACTCTATTATGCAGACTGAAGATCCTGGTATGTAAAAGAAAGGGCATCATAAATGTCGGGTTCATTGACCCAGATAAAGTACATATACTTACACTAACTAATATGCCCAAGGAGACGGAGGGAAACCTTCTAAGGTTTCTAAAGGATCAAAATTACTATGACCACATACTGTTTTCTTACAACTTCAAGTGACGATCTAACTCAATTGTGGCTATTCACTCACAAGTTTAATTGATGAGTTACTGACATATTTATATACGTGTGCAGCTTTCACTAGATTCTGCTAGACACATTCAAATTGGTAATGGAAGAGTTGGTGTCTACGACCCATTAATGAGAAACTTGGAAGACTTCCAAAGCATGCAAGACATGCTCCAAAGGTAATTTCAATCATTCTCTCGCGCTATGTCGGTGTCTTTCGATGATTTTCTGAGATATCAACTATAACTTAGCAATTCATTTTCCTTACCGGGCATGGTTTGGAAGCGGTTCAAGTCCGAGACTATCGGTATCTCTCATGAGAAGCTGACGTTTTGGAGTGTTCCGGTAAGTAGTACAAGATAGGGCCATGCATCTCTTTACTACTATTTTAAATACAATTATGATGCATGCTAGATTATTATTTGATTAAGTTATGTTCTCTTAAAATGCGACCAACAACCACTGCGGACACATCTATGTGGATATTTCGTTTGCGAGTTCATTCGCATGTTTACCTCTGAGCACAAAGATTTAAGATACAACGTAAGCAATACATTCATAACTTTATTTTATTACCGTCATTTTTATTATCATGATTGATATTCATATTGATCTCCTTTACTTATATAGTTCGAGGCCATGCGAGGGAGGTCCACACTAGAGGAACGCGCAACTGCTGTTGCAGAGGAGCTGGCGGGTTTTTTGAGGGAGGAAGCTATAGACGACAAAGAAAGATTTAGTTTAGCTAGGGGCCATTACTGATGTGGGGGCTTGCCGGTCTCGCGAATAATGGTGTCGGTCCTAGGGCTTTTCCTCCTATCAAGATGAAGACCTACCGGTCATTGATCTGGCTGCAGTGGCATGTTCCGGAAGGCTCCGCAGGCGTACTCCACCAGAGATTGCTCGATCGGGTGGGATTCGGTCGTGCACACCGTGTTTTTTCTCTGGCCGTTTGGTTTCAGAGGGAGCGCTTCGAAGCTCTGTTGGCTATCAATATCATGGGGCATGTTCTCGGTGTGTGGTGCTGGCGGGGAATGTCATGGAAGCCAAAATCTGAGGACTAGCAATGGTTGTTCGACTCCGGGCGGTGATGAGGAACATGCTTGGTGATTCGTGAATTTGAGCAGCGGCATGCTAGCGGGGACGAATACAGAGGAGAAGTTCATAATCTTACCTTTTACTATCCAAGGTCTGACCTTAATTGGTTGTGGGGGAGTGCTCCGGTGTCCCCCCCTACGTTGAATGGGTAAGAAGTCTAAATAACCCCAGATGTTTTATGTTTTAGACACAACGCTCCTCAAATTAAAACTAGCGTCTTCGTCCAGCTGAAAGCACGCCTATGTCGCGGCCGCGGCTGCCTTGTAGTGCGGACTAGCTACCGCCCTCGCCATGCACGCATGCATTGCCGCTCATTGCTACTGGTGTGGTGCTTGCTGTGCCCACGCCAAAGACTTAAGAGCATCTTCAGTCGTCGTTTCCCAAACCGTCTCCCAAAGAAATTTGGGGCGCCGGACAAAAAAACGTTCCCAGCCGCGTCAACCAAAGCCATTTTATATCCGGCGCGGTGCGATACGGTGTTCGGCGGCTCGAGTCCGTCCCCCCTCCCCCCCAAAGGGGACGCTCCGGACACGCCGGACACAACAAAAAGCGAGGCAAGGCGTGGCGGGACCGACACGTCAGCGGCACATTCAACTTTGGACCTAACTGTCGCCTACCTCGCGACGGAAGTTATTGGCGCGCAGTGACACACGATCGAAGCATCGCAGTTTTGCCTTAATGGCGACGGAGGGGCAGACGAGACGTCTCGTCGGTGCTGCGCAGCCTCCACGCGTCGCCGGCGTTAGCACGCCACCGCGCGTTCCCGCGTTTTCTTCCTTCGGCCTCTTCCCGCTTTTCTTCCCGACGCCGCTCCCCCCCCTCGGCTCAATAGCAGCCACCACAGCCGCCGACACCCCTTTCTCCGCCACAAGCACATCCCTCGTCGAACACCACGCAATGATGAACCGCCCCGCACCGGCTAGTTCCCTCCACCGCCGTCTCCTCTACCACCACCTCCACCATCGGATTCGCAGCGGCATCGATGCCGCCGAGGAAGAGTCGCGGCGGCGGGCGGAGCTTGGAGGCCGAGCGGCTGCACGGCGGGAGGCAATCAAGCGGGGAGCGTCAGAGCGGAGGCGACGACGTCAGCAGCGGAGACCTCGCAGTTAAGGAGAACGCGGTGTGGGAGGAGGTGGCGCTGGCGGACACCATTGCGGCGGTCGACGCCGCCATGGCGGAAGAGGCGCGGCAGCGCGGATGGAGGAGATGGCCAAGCGGTGGTGTGCGGAGCGGCGGCGCCAGCGCATGGAGCGGGAGGCGCAGTACCGTCAACGGCGGGAGGCGATCGAGCGGCGGCGGCAGGAGGCGATGGAGCGTGAGCAGCAGCAGGCGGCGGCAGGAGGCGATGGAGCGTAAGCAGCAGCAGGCGGCGGAGGAGCGTCAGCAGCGGGAGGCGGTGCTGGTGGCAACGGAGGCGGCCTGGGGGCGCGGCCGGATGCGTTGTCGGCGGAGGCCGACGCGTTGGCGGCGCAACTGGAGGCCCAAATGGAGGAGGAGGAGGAGGACGACGACGACGACTTCTAGTGGTCCGACGACGACGAGGCCGCGGATCAGCAACGAGTGCTCGTCGAGTCCTTCGTGTCGGAGAAGAATCTCCAGGATGACGCCCGTGCCCGCGAAGAGGCGCAGATTCGCCGCGCCGTCGAGCTCTCCCTCCAGGCGGCGCAACAGGGGAGGGCAAGCAACGACGCGCTGTTGGAGCAGCGGCGTTGTGCTCACCGGCCTACGCATGGAGAGGCGACGCACGCAACAGGAGCTGAGGCGGAGGGAAGGCGACAACGGGGCAGGGCCGTCGAACGCACCGCCGGGCGGTCCGTAGGCTAGGCTTTAGATGAAATCTAGTTGTTTTTGTTCAAACTTTGTAATATATAACCAAATTTAAATGAAAACCTTTATGTCCGTGCACTAATATTTATTTTGGGATTTGCGTTTGTGGGACGCGGCTGGGGAGCGACGTCCCCCAAACGCGGCACGAACAAAACACGTCCCCCAAACACTCAATCCGACGCCGTTTGAGGGACGGTTTGTGAAATGCGACGGGAGATGCTCTAAGAGCGGGCCGGCGGCAGCATGCCCGTGCAACTAGGCTTCTCTCACACTGCTATTGAAGCTATTTGCAGTGTCGCTATGTAATAATGCTCCAAATTGGTCGATGTGTAGTCATGCTCAAGATGGTAGCTAGAGCAGGGGCGTTGACGCCATGGGGAACAGCTGAGGAGTGCCATGGGAATGGCAGATGAGGACATGGAAACTGCCGCTTGAGGTTTGGAGCTACGTAGTCGGCCGCTGCTGGTGGCTGCATCGAGGCGGGCCTTCTTTCTTGGGGTTCTCGTGGACTTGTTACCATGGATGATGCAGTAAAGAAGCTCCATGACGTTACCTCGCTTGGTCACGTTAGAAAATTTCGCTGTTCAAAACTGCTAATCAAAGTCAGGGATGAATTACATTGTTTTGGAAAGTTGAGAGGCCAAGTATGTCGGTTATAATTTGAGGGATGTAGTGTCCAAAACATAAAAACATTTGGGGGTTATCTGGACTTTTTTTACCTTAGCCTACGAAGGGGTATCAGTAAATCCTGACCATTCATACCTACTAAAGTTTTGAGAGGGGGGGACACCGGAGCACTCCCCTTGGTTGTGCCTGTCAATGTCCTTGTTGAAGGCATTATTTTGAGAGTAAGGACTTTACTGGACTTCTGTTGTTGTCTCGGTGGCGTCAGTTCTGTTGCTCCAAAAAATAGATCACTTTTTCGTGTAACTTTTCTCTTTTTTTTTTGGTTGTGTGCATCTGTAATGCCGCTAGGGCAATACGTTGTTGTAGATGCTGAATATAATTGGTATCTTCGCGATATTAATATATGCTCTTTATCGGAAAAAATTACGGAGCTGCAGGAAAGAAATACGGAGTACCTTTAGGGCTGTTCGGTTGAAGAAAAGAAAATAGAAGAGGAGAAAAACAGGTGTCCGGTAGCTAGGCAGTTGAACGACGAGCGCAAAAAGCCCTGCATGCATGCCCGGCGGTTGCAGCCGCGATCACACAAGTCCCTCCCTACCACCCAGTTTTCCTCCCCGTTTCCCCCGCCGCTTCTCCACCTGATCCCCACGTTCAGAAGAAGAAACAAAAATTTTCCTCCTCCTCCACGACATCCTCTCGATCAAAGCGGCAGCAATGCCGGCCAAGCTATGATCGATGTCTCCTCGATCAGACACCAGATTACATAAACCGCGACGACAAGAGAAGTAAGTTCGTTCTTGATCTTTGCAATCTTGATTGCGTAATGCTTGGGGCTTGTCTGATTTGGCATTTCGTATTATTTCCAGCAGTGCATCATGTCCAACATCTTCGGCAAGAAAGGGAAGAGTTTCAGTGGTTCAGGTCAGAATCAATTCCCATTTAGATTCATTTCGCATTTCTGTTTGTTTCTTTTCTGTCAGCAAATTTTCTATCTGCACGACACAGTGAACATTCATTTTGGTTAATTACCGATACAAAATTGAGGAGTTCTTATGATCTTCTGTACACATTTTGGGCTCCAGATTCACCACATCGCAGCACCGCACGAGTACGGTTCAAGAGCGCGAGCCTGAATTGCGTCGACTCGCCCAAAAAGCAGAACGATGGCACCTGCAAATACAGGTGACCAAACCCACAGTTCTCCGTTAGTTGATCTGATCGCTGAATCTCCCTGTCGACAAACAGTTGTTTGTTCAGGATTGTGAAATTACGGTGATGATATATATCAATGTAACTGCAGGGTGTTCGTTGCTACGTGGAACGTGGGAGGGAAGACCCCAAACGATGGGCTTAACCTGCAGGACTTTCTGCAGGTGGACGAGTCCTCTGACATATACGTGTTAGGGTAATGGCGTGACACTTTGTTCACGATGATCACTGTTTAATGTGCAAATGCGAATGCAATGTACCATGACTTTGCCATATTCCAGACATGGCCTGGGTTTCTGATGCTACATGTGTAGGTTTCAGGAGATCGTTCCGCTGACCGCCGGCAACGTGCTGGTCCTGGAGGACAACGAGCCGGCGGCGAGGTGGCTGGCCCTCATCCACCAGGCACTGAACAATCCGCAAGAGCAGTCGGACAGCGACGAGCCGCCGCTTGCCGCGTCATCGGACCCTAGCACGGCCGACGCGGGCCGGCAGAACCGTCGGCGCGACTCCATGGCCACAAGGTCCTCAAGCGGCAACCTCTTCTTCCAGACGCCGTCGCTCAAGGTCCTCAGCAACAGCTACCGCGTCGACAGCGCGCTCGTCAAGACCTGCAACTGCTCCGCCGAGACATCTACCCAACGCCGCCGCGCTGCCGAGGCGCGCGACTCCGTCTACCGCGCCGAGACGCCCTCTACCAGCACTCCCACCGGCGAGGCCTCTTCGTCGACAGCCGCCAGCCCCTGGGACGAAGACTCCGGCGCCACCGCCGCTGCCACGCCGGCCCAGGGCGAGCCGACGGACGACGGCGGCGGGATGAGCTACTGCCTGATCGCGAGCAAGCAGATGGTGGGGCTATTCCTGTCGGTGTGGGTGAAGAGGGAGCTGGTGGAGCACGTCGGCCACCTCCGGGTGGACTGCGTTGGCAGGGGCATCATGCGGTGGCTGGGCAACAAGGGGTGCATCGCCATGAGCATGACGCTGCACCACACCAGCCTCTGCTTCGTGTGCAGCCACCTGGCCTCCGGCGAGAAGGAGGGCGACGAGGTCAGGCGGAACGCCGACGTCGCCGAGATCCTCAAGAGCGCGCACTTCCCCCGCGCCTGCAAGCCACCCTCCACTGCGCACCGCGTCCTCCCCGAGCGGATAATCGACCACGAGTACGCGCGCACGTTAATCTTTCTGTGGTTCAGTTTTTTCGCCCCAGTTTAACCTGACAAAGTAACAAACATTCTTGGATTGGTGTGAAATTCAAGCAGCAAGATGATATGGCTCGGCGACCTGAATTATCGAGTCTCGCTCAGCTACGACGAGACGAGAACGTTGCTGGAGGACAACGACTGGGACGCTCTGCTGTTGAAAGATCAGGTATGAGTCGATCTGTTCCTCATACTGTCTGAACTGCAATATTTCTTCAGACACAAAGAGCACACCAGATTGACATGGATTGGTACTTTGGTTGCAGCTGATGATCGAGCGGGAGGCAGGAAGGGTGTTCGTGGGATGGAAGGAGGGCAAGATCTGCTTCGCGCCGACGTACAAGTACACGCACAACTCCGACGCGTACGCCGGCGAGACGGTCAAGTCCAAGAAGAAACGGCGAACACCTGCATGGTATGGTACACACATTTCTGAAACTTGCGAGTGCTATGTAAAAGTTAAGTTACTGATGACTGCTTGCCAGCGTAGGTGCGACCGGATACTGTGGCACGGCGACGGCGTCGAGCAGCTGCAGTACCTGCGGGGCGAGTCGAGGTTCTCCGACCACCGGCCGGTCTGCGGCGTGTTCGCCGTCGAGGTGGATGCGGGCGTCGAGGCCGGCGGCAAGATGAGGACCTGCCACTCGCTCGCCGCGCGGATCGGCTGTGACAAGACGGCGTCGCCGCAGACGCACGGCAGCTCCGTTGAGCCATCGTCGTAGCTGCGTCCTGTAGTTGTATCCTGTATGTAGGGAGCTTAATTACTAAGGATCAGAGAAGATTGTAGCGACCAACCATTGAGACGGTGGGACTGCAGCTCCGTCAGTTGTTCTGTCAGGCTAATGTCTGGTACTAACTGTAGCGATCTGTCAGGCCAAACATGAAAAAAAAGGTTTACGCTCGTTGCCTTGGAAATGGAACATAGTATAGTCATCTCAGTTAAAAGTGTCAAGTTTTCGATTTTAGCCATGCAGTGTATTTTGATAAATGTGACATAGAAGTGTATTGGTTACCTTGCAAACGCACAATCAGTCGGTGTGTTTCAGCAAATAGCTGAAAATACAGTTGTCTTATAACAAATTTTGCCTAAAAGTAGACAGTAAAAACAATAAGATCATAAGAAACATAAGATTTTTGCACCATAAGAATTAGTATCTAAATGAGAAAAGAAACAAAACTTGTATAAGTGTGTGCATAATGTGTTTCCTATATTTTGTTCGAGAGTAGTATATAAAAGACTTTGTCTTTGACTCGGATATGTTCCGAGATACATGCTTATAGTTATAATTTGTTGGAGAGATCATCGTTGCTAATAATTAAACTTGCTAAGCGGAGGCATCGGTGGGTCATATGCCATGGTTTTATGACGGCTTAGACTGGGCGCTCTAACAACACGTGAGTATGTTTATTGGGCCCCCCTTCGATCACAGTCGGAATCTACAGCTTTGTCCAGTGATCACAACTAGTTCGTAATTCCTTTTATTTTTGCGTGCATGTCAGCTTGTTACTTCTTTACTTTGGGAGCTCACGTGTGCATTGTATCCATTGTTTCTAGTATGCATGTATAGGCGCGACATGAGCATTTATCGCCTACTGAAGCTGCCCATTCGTCCCAGTGTGTGTTTTGACCCTCGGGAGTCGCAAATTGCTAGGTTCGCTTTGAAGACTCGGCTGGACTTCGATACTGGTTTAACTTAGTTAGGTGGCTTCTTAGTTATTGTTGTGGTGAAGGAGAGTGTGTATCGTGATATCTTACCCTTGCCAGATGCGATTGATCGTGCGTGTGGGCATATTTGGGAAGTTAAATCTTTTCGAAAAGTCATGCCCACGGTAATGGACGATTTGGAGCTGTATAACTCGACCATAGACATCTTACACTTGTTTTAATCTTATCTTATATTTACTAATTAGAGGCACCGTAAAAGCCTCCACGTTAATTCACATTATCAAAATAATTAACACGGTCAGAGCTAAAATTTAGGATTAATCGAGAAGTTATGATTTATAATGTACCATACCAAATTACATAGGCACGTTAGGATAGATCGTGGGAAAAAAGTTACGTGGAACATGGCAAATAACCTGCCACGATTTTTATTTTTTTTTGCAAATACGAAAATCTGGAATCGAATTGTGCACGTTCAAAAGAAATAGAGCAATGTGACGGTTATGATTAGGACTCTTAATTTAAGTATACCATAAAAATAAGTTAGGTTGTTACACGTAAGTACTATACTAAAGGGTGACCCTAGCTGGTGGCCGTTCGCTTAAGACCTGCTCAGCGGTCACTTTCCAACAGCTTTTTTTGAATTAACCGTACGTAAGTTCGCTTTCTCTTTCTAGCAAAACAACAAAACTTGTATAACCCGTACGTGAGCAAACCTCTTTCTTCTCATTTCTACTCACGATTCGCATTAAAACTTTTCAAATTCGAAATTTTAAAATGTTTTATCTCGCAAACAGCAACTCCGATTTAAGATCCGTTTTCACAATCAAATCCGTCTCGACGAGATCTTCAAAACTAGCGTCCACGTTAATATGTTTCGACAACTTTTTTTTCTGGCTAAAAGTTATCAACCCTCTTTATTTGAATAATCAACCCCTCCGTACTTGAGTGATCAACGATAAATGTATAAAATTATCAACCACTAAATTTAATTTTATTTGAAATATTTTGACAATTTTTTTAGCTCGCATGTTATTAGCCGATATTTCCTTTTCTAACAATTGTTCAACGAAATTTGTTATTTATGAAAAATGTTGCATGCATTCCCTACGAGACAAAAAAAATGATGTCAGTGAAAATCTTTCTTAATTCTAAAATTCAAAATGTTTTATCTCTCAAATGACAACTTCAATTTAAGATACGTTTTCACTAATGAACTCGTCTCGACGAGATTTTCAAAACTAGCACCCATGTTAATATGTTTCGACAACTTTTTTTTCGGGCTAAAAGTTATCAATCCTGAAATACGTCATTTATCAACCGTAAATTTAAAAACTTATAGTGTCCAAAGCGTCCAAATTACCATATTGGTACAATACAAAAGTTTTTTTGCGTTAAAGTTCTAGGACTTTATTCATAATCAACCACTCATGCACTATCGGCTTGACAACACGTAGTGAGGAAGCTAGGGATCGAGTCCATCCAACAACTGGTGATCTCCTGTGTGCATGCTAGCTTCGCACACAGGTGAGTCAGCACATTGGCTTCCCTCTCTACATGTTGAATACAAAAGGATAAAAAAGACGAGGCTAGCCCTTTGACTTCAGATAAAATTGGCGCTACTATTGAGCGCGAAACAACGCTCGGGTCTCAGAGATTAACAATCTTTAAACAGTTCACTCCGATTACCATATTGGTACGATACAAAAGCTATGTGAAAATAAGGAATATGATAGTAGTAGATCGTATAACGATACATGCACATCCACGGTATTTTGCACCATTTAGTAAGTACTAGGAAACATGCCCGCGCGTTGCGGCGGACTCACTTTTACTGAATATTATTTTACCAAAACACAAATACCATCAAGAAAGAATATGTTTCTATTAATTTTCAGTAGTCTAACACCCTTCATATAAATCTCGATAACCCAACTTAATTGCTTTTTAGCTAGTCTTTCCTTATTTCATAAAATCTAAGTCAACGAACATTGTAATATAGGTAGTTTGCAGATGTCGACTGGGTCTTTTTTTCAATTCTATGTGTGTGCTAGTTGTGTTGAACATAGAAGAATCTACTGCTTTTTTTTTTAGAGAAAGCAAGAAGCTATCAGGTTTTTAGAAACAAGGATGCTACCTGAACGTGGGAAAATATTAACCGGTCTTTATCTAATTTTATTTTTATAGGAAATTTTGTACGTGAGTTGCAACGAAAAAACTTTATTAAAATGGCAGCGAAAAGAGAAAAGCATGAAAACATGAAAACAGGAAAGGATTGTGTGTGATTTACCGGGAAATACAGAGTGGCTCCCGGGTGCCACACACCCCTATACTTGGAAAAATAAAAAAATATATTAAAAAAAGTTTAAAAAAATTTAATTTTTTTTGGAAATCAAAGATGATCAGGTATTGTACCTGAAACAAAATATTTTCCTAGAAAATTACTTTTTTTGTATCCTGGGTAAAAAAAACAAACTCGAAATGCCCAGGACTATTCACTTTTTTTTTGTCATAATTTTGTCTTTTTTGCCCTGGTGTCCATGGGAATCATTTTGTGTCCAACCATTTTTTTTACGAGTACAAACTTGATCATCTTCTATTTCCAGGAAGATTCAATTTTTTTTTTAACTTATTTAAATTATTATAATTTTTTTGGTCTATGGGGGTGCGTTGCACCCAAGAGCCAAAAGTCCGCGTTAGTGATTTACCTCCTTACAATGTCCTAGGCGACAGTCCTTCGTGCGCTGCATCATGTACGACGATGTGACAGACATCATTGCAGTCCTAGAAACATTGTAATATGGACCACTCAAAGGTTTTACTTTCATCTTTCTTTTATTACATTTCAAATATAATAGCTTTCACTTTACAAAAATTAGATCCGTACCTCCCTTCTCGCAAGGTAAAGTTTTTTTTTTTGCGAATGGTCGCAAGGTAAAGTTAAAAACCTGTACACAGTAAAAGGGTGTGAGGTAACCAAATTGCACTTGAAATAAATGTCATAACAATCTATATTAGGCTTTCACCGATTCAGTCAGCAACACACAACAGGCAGTAGGGTGTGGTAACAATATTTTATTTTGAAAGAACACATGAAAACTTGGATGACCACTAAGCAGTAAGTACATTATTCGTTTTTCCATTGATTCAGATGGATAACATCTACCTTTCATGTTGTTCTTTTTTCTGCAAATTTAAGTGTTCCAATGAGTATAAAAATCAATCGATAGGGTTCACTTACTGAAATCAAAATCGGGAATTTACACGGACACTGTCAGATCAAGCTTGCAAAGTAGAGCTTAGAACTACAAGCCATTCTCTACAATTTGGTCCTGCAAAAGCAAATGAGTCAGGTCCTGCCAAATAGGATACGAAAAACATGTCAAAAATTCAGATTGCACGTAATTCAGTAC
This sequence comes from Lolium multiflorum, assembly GCA_030979885.1. Taxonomy (NCBI): domain Eukaryota; kingdom Viridiplantae; phylum Streptophyta; class Magnoliopsida; order Poales; family Poaceae; genus Lolium; species Lolium multiflorum. The sequence goes on along the minus strand of CM061753.1, from coordinate 44,538,280 downwards.
AAGCATTAACATTCACTACTCCAGGTCTTCTCCACGCAGAGTGCAGTCCAGGCGTTGCGGCCTATCTCCTCCCCTTGCATGTCCCCATCGGGTGATCTCCTTTCCTGCGCCAGCAATCATCCCATGCTCATGTCCCTATCTCTCCCATGCTGTCTCCGGTATCAGAAAAATCAGTAACAGTTCTCTCCCAAATTCAGTATCAAATCCACTGCCAAATCTACATGTACATCCCTCTCCTTGTCCACCACCGTCGTATCCGCCCTTCCTCTCTGTCCATCCCCACCGAAATCAGGTGGGGTATCTTCCCCCATCAATCACCAGCACGTCCTCTTCCACCCCATCATGCCCTCATCGACCGAGCCGCGGGTGCTCGGGGCGGCCGGAGCTGCGGGGTGGGGACGACATCAGCAGACGGCTATAGGACAGAAGAAGTGCTCGGGACGGCGGCGACTTGGTTGGGCAAGTCGGGGCAAGAGGGGCTCGGTGGCGGTGTTTCTGGCCGGTTCCACGGATGGATCTCATGTCGGATTTGATAGTTGCAACTCGAAGGGGTGACAAGCTGATGGCGGAGACAAATCCAGGGGGTGGCGGCGGCCAGCCGGCCACCATCAGCAGGGCATCCTTCTAGACCGCGCCACCAGCGTCATCATCGGCGAGACCGACATCGTCGGCGATAACGTCTCCATCCACAAGAGGCAACTGCTGGAGATTGGAAGGTCATTGCGTGTCTTGCCGCCCATAAGAGAAGACAGGGAGCGCAGCGACGGACCCAGTACGGTTTGGTTCAAGCCTCACGTGTACTGATCGCCCGTCGGAGGAGGAACAAAACGCTCCAGTGAACCGTTTTCTCAGCTTTGCGGTGGCAGCATCCGTAATTTTTACTGAAAGTTAGGGGCAAATCCAAACGGACGAAAAAACTGGGGAGAGAAACCTTATTTCCTTTATTAGTAGGTATACACAAACGTACAATCACAAGGTAAATACTATACTACGGAGCCCGATGGGAGCTCTTTCGTCGGACCTCTTCGTGGTCGTCGATTTGGATTCCCATCGTACGGTTCCGCTTCAGTTTTATTACACGCAAGCAATCACGGTTTGCTGAAAAAAAATCCCCAAATTGTTGGCACTTAATGTCTGCAGTTACTCACCGGCCACCCGTAACGCCTCCAGTAATTGCGTTTTGCGAGCGAACGCATCCCACTGCCGCTCCCCGCCGTCTGCCGCCGCTTCGCCGACCTCCTCGCGTACCACGCCTTCCTACAGCTTCGCCGCGCGCGCGGCCTGCTCCAGCCGTCCCTGCTCGCCCTCTCCGTCCCCGACCACGGCGGCGGCGCCTTCGCCCAGGCCTGCTCCACTTCCGCCCACGCCAGCCGCAGCAGGCCTAGGTCTCCGCGCAGCCGCTCCCGCCGGTCCTGCTGCACTGCGGCGGGTCCGTGACCCTCCCATCCTCGTCGAACTGCTCCCCTTCAGCAGCTACGCGACCTCGGAAGAAGGTAATGTCACCTACGCCTCTCATTTTTTAATTCTGGAACTTTTCAAGATCTTGCAGATTACCATATGGAAGCATGGATTCAATTGTTTCCAGTAGAATTGTTTTAGTAATGTGGGAGATTTTTACCTGATCATATGATGTATCTGCTAGTTTCTAGATATTTTACGCAGCAACAATAGTAATTTATATGTTTTCACCTACTGCTTGTTCATGATTCGTGTAAAGAGGATTATGCAGTGACGATGATGAAGTTGGTACAGTTTTTAACAATAGGCGGGAATCATTGTTACATTCTACATTTCAAACTATACTGCTTCTACGGTGATTATAAGATGCTTCTTCCAAACAGTGTGTTGTTTCTATATTTTTAATGCTTCCAAATTCTCGTCCGATCCACGTACCCAGAAGATTTTTCATGTTGTCATATATTTGAGTCACATATGATCTGAAATATATATGGTCTAATATAATCTTGCTACTACGTTGGGATTCAAATTGCTGCTTCATACAATGTAAGAATTGTATTACAAATGATCATTTTTTCTGAACTATTTTACATGTTTCCATGTACTGCTTGCATCTTTTTTTATGGTGTGTCAGATTTATGGTTCAAATTGACGGCAACCGTTGTATTTTACAAACTTCAAAGATGCATGCTACTACATAGAAGTTAGTATGTTTCATACAAACTTAATTGATGCTTCTAGTCTCCATATGAAAGTGTTTGCTTCCACATTGTTTTCAGCTTAGTTCTACCAATCTCACACACCAACATGCTTTTGACATTTTTTCCAGCAAAAAAAATCAATAATGACCAAGAATCCTGAACCAGATTGTATGCTCAAGAGTCGTTTTTCAGCGGCTCGGTTGAGGGACATAGTGCTTGGGCTTACAGATAATCGGAGAAACCTCATTATTGCTCGACGGTGGGGTGTTCTTCTGGATATTTGCGCATTCTCAGCTCCAAAGGGCTTGCTCGAATGGATTATTTTAAGGATTGATGCCGAGCTAGGTGAATTTAGAAATACTAAGAACAAAACAAGCATAGTATTCAACAAAGAAATGGTGGTTCAAACACTAGGCCTTCCTCGTGGAACTAGGCCGGTGGTGCTTGATGTCTACGTTCCCCCTCCTTTCCTGTAGACAGTGTTGGGCCTCCAAGTGCAGAGGTTTGTAGAACAGCAGCAAGTTTTCCCTTAAGTGGATCACCCAAGGTTTATCGAACTCAGGAGGAAGAGGTCAAAGATATCCCTCTCATGCAACCTGCAACCACAAAGCAAGAAGTCTCTTGTGTCCCCAACACACCAAATAGGTGCACTAGTTCGGCGAAGAGATAGTGAAATACGGTGGTATGAATATATATGAGCAGTAGCAACGGTGCAAAAAATAGCTTGCTGGCGTGTAGTTGATGGTGGTAGTATTGCCAGTAGTAACACAGTAAAACAGTAAACAAGCGTAGTAACTCAGCAGTATTTAGGAACAAGGCCTAGGGATTACACTTTCACTAGTGGACACTCTCAACATTGATCACATAACAGAATAGATAAATGCATACTCTACACTTTTGTTGGATGATGAACACATTGCGTAGATTACACGAACCCTCAATGCCGGAGTTAACAAGCTCCACAATAATGCTCATGTTTAGGTAACCTTAAGTGTAAGATAGATCAAAAGACTAAACCAAGTACTAGCATAGCATGCACCTGTCACCTTCATGCATATGTAGGAGGAATAGATCACATCAATATTATCATAGCAATAGTTAACTTCGCAATCTACAAGAGATCATGATCATAGCATAAACCAAGTACTAACACGGTGCACACTGTCACCTTTGCACATGCAGGAGGAATAAAACTACTTTAATAACACATCACTAGAGTAGCACATAGATAAATTGTGATACGATGCACATTGCAATCATAAAGAGATATAAATAAGCACTTCACTACGCTCTTCAACAGTGAATAAGTATTCGTGAAATATAGCCTAAGAGACCCACACGGTTACACACTGTCACCTTTACACACGTGGGACAAGGAGTCTCCGGAGATCACATAAGTAAAACCCACTTGACTAGCATAATGACATCTAGATTACAAGCATCATCATATGAATCTCAATCATGTAAGGCAGCTCATGAGATTATTGTATTGAACTACATAGGAGAGAGATGAGCCACATAGCTACCGGTACAGCGAGCCTCGATGGAGAACTACTCCTCCTCATGGGAGCAGCGGATGATGAAGATGGCGGTGGAGATGGCAGCGGTGTCGATGGAGAAGCCCAGGGGCACTTCCCCTCGGGTGCCGGAACGAGACTCTGTCCCGGATCTTGGCTTCGCGATGACGGCGGCTCGGAACTTTTCTCGTATCGTGGCTTCCGTAAGGGTTTCGATACGGGGGCTTTATATAGGCGAAGAGGCGGCGCGGGAGGGTCAAAGGCGACCACACCATAGGGTGGGCGCGGCCGGGCCTGGGCCGCGCCATGTCATGGGGCCCAGGCCCCCTCTGCGGCTCTCGGGTGTTGGATGGGGCAAAATAGGAACACTGGAGGTGATTTCGTCGATTCGAGAATATTTCGTTACTAGGATTTACGAAACCAAAAACAGCAGAAAACAGAGGCACTGCATCTTGTTAATAGGTTAGTTCAGAAAACGCATAAATATGACATAAAGTGTGCATAAAACATGTAGGTATCATCAATAAAGTAGCATGGAACATAAGAAATTATCGATACGTTGGAGACGTATCAGCATCCCCAAGCTTAGTTCTGTCGTCCCGAGCAGGTAAAACGATAACAAAGATAATTTCAAGTGACATGCCATCATAATCTTGATCATACTATTTGTACACATATGTAATGAATGCAGCGATCAAAAACAATGGTAATGACATGAGTAAACAAATGAATCATAAAGCAAAGACTTTTCATGAATAGTACTTCAAGACAAGCATCAATAAGTCTTGCATAAGAGTTAACTCGTAAAGAAATAAATCAAAGTAAAGGTGTTGAAGCAACACATAGGAAGATTAAGTTTCAGCGGTTGCTTTCAACTTATAACATGTATATCTCATGGATATTGTCAACATAAAGTAATATAACAAGTGCAATATGCAAGTATGTAGGAATCAATGCACAGTTCACACAAGTGTTTGCTTCTTAAGGTGGAAGGAGATAGGTAAACTGACTCAACAATAAAAGTAAAAGAATGGTCCTTCAAAGAGGAAAGCGATTGCTGTATTTGTGCTAGAGCTTTTATTTTGAAAACATGAAACAATTTTGTCAACGGTAGTAATAAAGCATATGAGTTATGAAAATTATATCTTACAAGTTGCAAGCCTCATGCATAGTATACTAATAGTGCCCGCACCTCGTCCTACTTAGCTTGGACTACCGGATCTTTGCATGCCATGTTTCAACCAAGTGTCACAAGGGGTACCTCCATGCCGCCTGTACAAGGTCTAAGGAGAAAGCTCGCATTTCGGATTTCTCGCTTTTGATTATTCTCAACTTAGACATCCATACCGGGACAACATGGACAACAGATAATGGACTCCTCTTAAATGCATAAGCATGTAGCAAAGTTATTATTCTCATATGAGATTGAGGATATATGTCCAAAACTGAAACTTCCACCATGATTCATGGCTTTAGTTAGCGACCCAATGTTCTTCTCTAACAATTTTTGCATGCTCCAACCACTAAAATGATAGACCTTCAGGACAAGACGGACATGCATAGCAACTCACATGATATTCAACAATAGTTGATGGCGTTCCCCAGAAGCATGGTTATCGCACAACAAGCAACTTAATAAAATATAAAGTGCATAAGTACATATTCAATACTACGATAGTTTTTAAGCTATTTTGTCCCATGAGCTATATATTGCAAAGGTGAATGATGGAATTTTAAAGGTAGCACTCAAGCAATTTACTTTGGAATGGCGGAGAAATACCATGTAGTAGGTAGGTATGGTGGACACAAATGGCATAGTAGTTGGCTCAAGGATTTTGGATGAATGTTCCCTCTCGATACAAGGCTTAGGCTAGCAAGGTTATTTGAAGCAAACTCAGGATGAACCGGTGCAGCAAAACTCACATATAAACATATTGTAAGCATTATAAGACTCTACACCGTCTTCCTTGTTGTTCAAAACTCAATACTAGATATTATCTAGACCTTAGAGAAACCAAATATGCAAATCAAATTTTAGCAAGCTCTATGTATTTCTTCATTAATAGGTGCAAAGTATATGATGCAAGAGCTTAAACATGAACACAACAATTGCCAAGTATCACATTACCCAAGACATTTTAGAATTACTACATGTAGCATTTTCCAATTCCAACCATATAACAATTTGAAGAAGAAACTTCGCCATGAATATTATGAGCTAAGAACACATGTGTTCATACGAACCAGCGGAGCGTGTCTCTCTCCCACACAAGGATGAACTTATTCAGAGAACTAAGATAACAAAACAAAAACAAAAATAAAAGCACACAGACGCTCCAAGTAAAATACATAGGATGTGACTGAATAAAAATATAGTTTCACTAGAAGAAACCTGATAGGTTGTCGATGAAGAAGGGGATGCCTTGGGCATCCCCAAGCTTAGATGCTTGAGTCTTCTTAAAATATGCAGGGATGAACCACCGGGCATCCCCAAGCTTAGACCTTTCACTCTTCTCGATCACATTATATCACCCTCTTCTATTGACCCTTGAAAACTTCTGCCACACCAAACTTCAAGCAAACTCATTAGAGGGTTAGTGCATAATCAAAATTCACATGTTCAGAGGTGACACAATCATTCTTAACACTTCTGGACATTGCACAAAACTTCTGAAAGTTAATGGAACAAAGAAACTCATTCAACTTAACAAAAGCGGCAATGCGAAATAAAAGGCAGAATCTGTCAAAACAGAACAGTCCGTAAAGACGATTTTAAGATGGCACCAGACTTGCTCAAATGGAAAAACTCAAAACTAATGAAAGTTGCGTACATATCTGAGGATCACGCTCGTAAATGGCAGATTTTTTCGATTTTCTACAGAGAACTGTGCCCAGATTCGTGACAGACAGCAATGCTGTTTCTGCGCAGCGATCCCAAATATAACATCAACTTTAGCATAGAAACTTTACTTGGCACAACAAAACACAAAACTAAGATAAGGAGAGGTTTCTACAGTAGTAAACAACTTCCAAAACACAAATATAAAACAAAGTACTGTAGCAAAATAACACATGGGTTATCTCCCAAGAAGTTCTTTTCTTTATAGCCATTAAGATGGGCTCAAAGTTTTAATGATGCACTCGCAAGAAATAGTATTTGAAGCAAAAGAGAGCATCAAGAGGCAAATTCAAAACACATTTAAGTCTAACATGCTTCCTATGAAAGAGAATCTTGTAAATAAACAAGTTCATGAAGAGCAAAGTAACAAGCATAGGAAGATAAAACAAGTGTAGCTTCAAAATTTCAGCACATAGAGAGGTGTTTTAGTAACATGAAAATTTCTACAACCATATTTTCCTCTCTCATAATAACTTTCAGTAGAATCATGAGCAAACTCAACAATATAACTATCACATAAAGCATTCTTATCATGAGTCTCATGCATAAAATAATTACTACTCCCAACATAAGCATAATCAATTTTATTAGTTGTAGTGGGAGCAAATTCAACAAAGTAGCTATCAAATATAGGAGGTATATTGTAATCATAATCAAATTTATCCTCCATAACAGGTGGTAACAAAAGACTACTATCATTATAATCATCATAAATAGGAGGCAAAGTATCATCAAAGTAAATTTTCTCCTCAATGCTTTGGGGACTAAAAATATCATGCTCATCAAAGCCGGTTTCCCCAAGCTTAGAATTTTCCATAGCATTAGCAACAATGGTGTTCAAAGAATTCATACTAATAACATTCCCATTATCATGCATATAAAGTTCCATGGGTTTTTTAATTCTCTCTTCAAACACATCATGTCCTAATTCAAGATAAAGTTCATAAAGATCTCTCATATTTTTGTTGTTTTCCATTATGCCTAACTAGTGTAAACAAAGAAACCAAATGTCGCAATTGCAGGTCTAAAGGAAATAGAAGTACTTACAACAATGGCGCCAAGCTTAGTAGCCGAGATCCGGAGTGTGAGTACCTTTTACCTTTCCTCCCGGCAACGGCGCCAAAATAGCTTGATGTCTATGTTCTCCCACCTGTAGCAGTGTTGGGCCTCCAAGTGCGAGGTTTGTAGAACGCCAGCAAGTTTTCCCTTAAGTGGATCACCCAAGGTTTATCGAACTCGGGGAGGAAGAGGTCAAAGATATCCCTCTCATGCAACCACTGCAACCACAAAGCAAGAAGTCTCTTGTGTCCCCAACACACCAAATAGGTGCACTAGTTCGGCGAAGAGATAGTGAAATACGGGTGGTATGAATATATATGAGCGGTAGCAACGGTGCCAGAGAATAGCTAATTGGCGTGTAGTTGATGGTGGTAGTATTGCAGCAGTAGTAACACGGTAAAACAGTAAACAAGCAGTAGTAACTCAGCGGTATTTAGGAACAAGGCCTAGGGATTACACTTTCACTAGTGGAGACTCTCAACATTGATCACAAACAGAATAGATAAATGCATACTCTACACTTTTGTTGGATGATGAACACATTGCGTAGGATTACACGAACCCTCAATGCGGAGTTAACAAGCTCCACAATAATGCTCATGTTTAGGTAACCTTAAGTGTAAGATAGATCAAAAGACTAAACCAAGTACTAGCATAGCATGCACACGTCACCTTCATGCATATGTAGGAGGAATAGATCACATCAATATTATCATAGCAATAAACTTAATCTACAAGAGATCATGATCATAGCATAAACCAAGTACTAACACGGTGCACGCACTGTCACCTTTGCACACATGCAGGGGGAATAAAACTACTTTAATAACACATCACTAGAGTAGCACATAGATAAATTGTGATACGATGCACATTGCAATCATAAAGAGATATAAATAAGCACTTCACTACGCTCTTCAACAGTGAATAAGTACTTCGTGAAATATAGCCTAAGAGACCCACACAGTGCACACACTGTCACCTTTACACACGTGGGACAAGGAGTCTCAGGAGAATCACATAAGTAAAACCCACTTGACTAGCATAATGACATCTAGATTACAAGCATCATCATATGAATCTCAATCATGTAAGGCAGCTCATGAGATTATTGTATTGAACTACATAGGAGAGAGATGAGCCACATAGCTACCGGTACAGCCCGAGCCTCGATGGAGAACTACTCCCTCCTCATGGGACGGCGGTGATGAAGATGGCGGTGGAGATGGCAGCGGTGTCGATGGAGAAGCCTTCGGGGGCACTTCCCCGTGGCGGGTGGCGGAACGGAGACTCTGTCCCCCGGATCTTGGCTTGCGATGACGGCGGCTCTGAACTTTTCTCGTATCGTGGCTTCCTCGTAAGGGTTTTCGATGCGGGGCTTTATATAGGCGAAGGCGGCGCGAGGGGGTCAAAGGGGCGACCACACCATAGGGTGGCGCGGCCAGGCCTGGGCCGCGCCACCATGTCATCCAGGCCACCGGGCCCCCTACGCGGCTCTCGGGTGTTACTGGATGCTTGGGCAAAATAGGAACACAGGAGGTGATTTCGTCGATCAGAATATTTCGTTACTAGGATTTTAAAGCAAAAACAGCGAAAAAACTGGCGCCCGGACATCTTGTTAATAGGTTAGTTCCAAAACGCATAAACACATAGTGTGCATAAAACATGTAGGTATCATCAATAAAGTAGCATGGAACATAAGAAATTATCGATACGTTGGAGACGTATCAGTGCTGACTGGTGAGAATGAAGAATCACCATACCGTGAATTCTACAAAATTGAATACAAAACGGCTGGAAGGAGGGCGCCAATACACCATGCTAAAAAGATGCTCGAAGATGAAGAATTGGATCCAGAAACATGGTTTAGGACATTCTTTATGGTCGTGATCGGTACATATTTCTTTCCCGGAACCAGCATTATGCTGCCTCTCGAATATCTTGGTAGCTTCGGTGACTCTACACTCATTTGTGAATATGATTGGGCGGAAAAGATATTCACACATACAATGTCAGAAATCAAGTCTTTCCAAGACAAGACGAGGAAGGCAGCAAAGGATGGAAACATGAAACCAGTTTGGGTTGGTGGTTGCTTACCATGGATCGCGGTAAAAACCTTTCCTATGTAGTTTTCATTATAACAATATACAATTTGTCTCAGATTTGGTTCCCTAATCCCAGCCTTGGTCAATCAAATTAAAATGCAGATTGTTTACATGGATCATTTGGACTTTCCCGTGTCAACTTTGTCGACACATTGGATTAACTACGCCGTCCCTAGAGCATCCCATGTTTCCGATGTTGACTTCAAGTTTGTTATGAAGCACGACAGAAGCAAGTTGACACTCATTCCCCATACATATGGTGCACGCCCAGTAAGTTTTTCCATATTTCAACACGTAATGCATTTTCCAATCGCATGGCACCATCTGTAATCATGTTTACACGATATTTTGTAGTTCCGTCCATTCCACGCCACCCCATACGCTACTGTGAATGCTATATTGGAAAATCAAGCACCACAACCACACATTTTACCTCCAGTGCCAAACTCCAACCATTTTGAACAGGTATGGATAAATGTACATTTTCATGTTTCAGCCATTATAAATATTTGTTTCTTTTGCACTAATATATGTTTCCACTATTTTCCTATACTTAATATGTATGTAATAGGATGCAACTCGGAATCCCATGACAGGAAACAGTAATTTTCCAGAGGTACATTGCACCTTAATTCTGCTGCCTCGTATCATTTTTTATCAATGCGTAACTCCAACAAGAATCTCTCCTACACTGTACAGGAGCTCCCGGATTACATTAGGACTATCTATGAGAAGCACACTAAATTATGGCTGAAAGATGTTGAAAGGCTAGCAACAAGGTTCACAAAACTTCATGGCAAGCGCATGGCCGAGTACGCTTCTGAAGTGTATGCAGCTTTCAGCAATAGGACAACACCAGCACATGGGTCCCCGACTAGATCAGCCACTCATATAATCGGAGCACATAGAGATGAAAATCCCGGACGAGTCAATGAAGATGTGGATAATTATGATCCTCTTTGCTCCAATTGACAAAGGATTAATTTGTCAATGCCTACAGATCATAGACTAGGGTTTTGCTAGAAGTAGAGGGCAAGTAGATCTGAAGTTTCATGAAAAGTATAAACGATTATGAAAACTAGGGTTATGTTGACGTAGATTCAATCCTTTCTTTGTCCCTCGACTCCCCCTTATATAGGAGCGACTGAGGGTTTCGTAACACAAGTTACAGAGTTCGGGAGGGTTTCGACCCGTAAAATTACAAATCTCTATCTTTCCTAATACAAACTATCTTTCCTTAACACTAAATGGGTTTCCAAGTCTTCTTATTCTTCGAGTCCTGAGCTTGATTAAACCCGGGTACCATCTTTGAGCCATTGGGGATGCCTATGTCGGTAGCCCCGAGATTTTCTTGAATCGAAGAATCGGGAAAATCTCCAATTTTACTCATTACATAATCTTTCGATATGCAAACACTATTTTGTACGGGGATAACGGTAGTTGGGGCTAGTTCATCGACGGATCAGGTACTAGTTAACTGCTCTAGTGGCAATCCGCAAAAACCTACTTCAAAATCACGTCCCTGGACATGATCTCGGGATCTGGTGTAAACTTCGACAAGTGCCGCTTAAGGTCTTACCATTCTGCCGAGTCCAGAGTCTTATTTATTCGGGTACCTAACGCGTCTGGAGATTTTTCTTCGTATCTGTTGATCGGAAATTAGTAGCAATCCGCCGTCGGAGACGGTGCCACCCGCTCGAACGGATCAGGGGTCTTACCTTGGGATTTTGCGGCATTCAGAGATTTATTCGTGAATTTTAGCGCTACCGAGAATATTTGTCAGTGCTTTAGTGTTGGAATAGCACATTTTCGAGTCATATTTGATGACTTATGTTGTCTTCCCGATGGGAGTATATGCAGAGTTATCTGTGGCTAACTCGAAATATAGTCACTTCTACTTCTTTAGATGAAAATTCATCGAGCACGTGACAGCGTTCCCGATGGGAGTAACCCGAGGCTACGGCCAAGACTTGTGCTTGGGTGTAGGCTCCACAATTAGTATCCTTTCATGCTATATTTATAATCCTTCTCGATATTTTTCTATTTATCGGGTGCGCGACCGCGCTCAGGTGGAGTAACCCGAGGCTATGAACAAATGCTTGCATTTGGTCATAGGCTCTCGTCAATTCTATCTTGTCATATTCGAAATTTTCTCTTTTCCAGTGGCCAGGCATTTGGGCAAAAACTTGTATTTGATCAAGGCTCAAAATAATCTTGCGTTGTCGATAAACTCTTTAAGCTTCATAGTCGAGCTTTCTTTTACCTTGATGCGTCGTGCGTGTGTACGATTTCTGTTTTGGTAATGTCTGATAACCGCTCTCTTTGCCTTGTGGGTCCTAGGTAACCATTATCTTGACCGTCGTTAGGCAGGGACTTCCTCCTCCGCTTTGGCAGTACCATAACTTCTCAATGTTAAAATCTGTTTTACCCCCGTATCCACGTGTTATCATCTGCCGTATACTTTTCCATCCAACAGTCCGCCTTCACCGCACCTCTACTAAGATCTCCTTCTTCTTCCCCGGCCTCATCGCGCCGTTCCCTGCTCCACTACTGCAGAAACTTCCTCCTGCTTCCCCACTCCTCAGAACTCATCTCTTCCCTGCGTTCCTCGCCATTGTTGATGCCACGCGTCGCTTGACCGGGCACACCACGCCGGAATCATCAATGGCTGCCGCAGATCTAGGGCGCGGAGTGGGAAAGGTCAAGATCACTAACAAGGACATCAATCTCACAGAAGAGCTGGGGATTAGCAAGAACCCAAGGCGGTGTGCTTCCCTGGTGAAGAGAGCTACCCATCCCCCCCAATGGGGTATCGGGTAAGTTTCGTCGATCATCTCGTCCGCGGTCTTTCCACGTCCCCATTCATCCTTTTCTTCGGGTTGCTTTTGTTTCCACAGTTCCAACTTCTTCGCACCTCCTAACGCCCAACTCAATCCTTCATATTTCCATCTTCATCACCTTCTGCGAGGCTTACCTCGGCATCGACCCTCAGCACAGGCATTACTTGGAGCGCATTTTTCTTACATCGCCGTAATGGCTCTCCCGATGTCGCCTATAATATGGCGGCGTTGTTATTTCGTTCGCTCCTCAGTTAATTACTTCGACGTCAAACTCACTGACTCCGTTCAAGGATGCCGCAAGAAGTGGTTGTATGTTCGGGAAGAGAGAACCATGGATATTTGAGGAACAATATCCCTCCTTTCGCCAGTGCGAAAATCCTTAACCGCCCGTTCTTGGGGCGGAAACTCTTAAGGAAGAAGAACTTGACGGAGGGCCTTGATGACTCGCATCCATGAGTTGCGGAGATACTTTCGTGGAAAAGAATTGGGGCATCAAATTCGGCGTATTTCCCTTAGAACTAGAGTGCGACCTCTTCGGGCTACGCAAAAACCCTCTCTGGAATTATGCGGGCGATGAAGACACAGATCGTTTGTCGTGGTCCCGGAAGTCAAGGATTTGGAGCGGCTTGTCGAAAATCTCCTCTCTCAACAAAAAGGATCCTATCCCTTCCTGTCGCGTAAAACCATGCAGCGCCACCAATGCGCTTCCTGAGGTAAACAAGCTTTACTTAATTTTATTTATTGTCTTGTTATTTTTTTTTGCTGTTACTCCTCTTTTGACGTCTTCCCTTATTTTTATATAGAACCATCCAAGTCTTGTTGCCTCCCCTTCTGAAAGGTGGAGGGGGGAAGCGAAGAAAGACGTTATCACCCAGCGATACTTGAAAGATGCCCCCTCTTTTGTAAATGAACCCTTGATTCGAAAATCTGCAGGGATCCGATGAAAAGGAGGGTGCCTCTGAAGCCATTGCATGTTCAATGAAATTTGTGAAACTGGCATCCAAAGAACAAAAGGAAGAGGAATGATATCGAAGATTCCGGCACCTCAAAGCCCGAAGAAGCTGTTCCTTCACGCCAGAAGGCAGCTTATGGTCCATATCTCGAGACCCTCATCGGTTCGTCCCTCCCTTCTCTCTTTTATTTCTCACTAGTTCTTTTCTCTATCTTGTTTTTATATTACGAGCATTTAATCGTATGTAGTGATGATAGAAGTAGTACCGGCCCCGATGTGGCGGCTCGGCAGGCACGTCACGCCTCTGGTCGCCTCGAGACGCCGATTGAAGAGAGGAAACTTCGCCTCCTCAACAAAATGTCGGCGCTGCTCCTCCTTTAAGCCCCCTTGTCCCTTCACCAAAAGGGGCAAGGATTGAAACAATCAGGAGCCTACTCTGATTGAGTAGCTCCTCTAGCCCTCTCTCTTGGATGATGTAAGTTCTTAGTTTGCTTGTCATTATCTATATTTTCTTCGTTTGCTTCTGCATGCTATCATTTTTTCTATACCGACATTTTCTTTTTTTGTCCTTCCTTGATAGCCTATGATCAAAGAGCTTCTTTGCATCGGTGCCCAATTCGTTGGGTACGGTGATTACGCCAGCAAGACTGAAGGTAGTGCTGTTGCTTCTTTTGCATACAGCCTTACTTCTTTGTTGTCGACGTTTTTATCTAGTCTTAACTTTCTTTGGGAAAAATTTGGCAGAAGCCAACGGCGTGCTAATACACTTGCTCAAAAAATTAGAGCAATGTGAAGGGCTAAGTAAGAAGGCCGAAGTCGGGTTACCGTTCAGAAAGCTAGGCGAGAAGGCCGCAAAGTCAAGGCCGATCTTTCTTTGGTGTCGAATCTTCGGAAAACGTACGCATGATGCGAGACTTCGTTAACGAACATAAACTGCACAATCCCGCTGCGTGAAGCGATCACTAAACGTCTAAGGACGCAAAATCGTCGCAGCTTTGTCAGTAAGTATCCGAACCACTTCATATCCTTTGGATTTTCCTTTTCTGCACTCATTTGTTGATCGGATTTTTTGTGCAGCGGATCGGGCCCAAAATTTAGACTTGGGAATCCCGGCAACAGTCCTCTTCTTGGCCTTGTTTTACGTTTCCTTGAATTTCATAGGACGACGCGTGAGGGCATTGATAAACCGGAGACGGTGTAGCAGCTCTTCCTATTGTTTCCAAGAAGAAAGAGGAACCCGCAACTTTCCTTGCTCTTTCCAAGTGCTTAATCCTCCCAAAGATCTTGGGCTGAAGATGCGCCATGAAAATAGAGGTTGCCGTTAGCTTCTTTGTGCCTTGATTTCTTTGGCTGATCAACGGAGTCCAGTGGCGGGCGATAGGCCTTACGGAGCGGATAGAACAAGCAAAATGGCGATCATTGATCAAGGCAGCAAAGCTAGATCTGAAGAAAATCCTGGCCTATCTAGGGATCAAACCAGCTTCGAACTCCTAACTCGTCAAAGGGCCGGAGGTCTAATTGAATGCCTTTATTTTGCTATATTTTGCTTTCTTTATTTCTTTTATTGTTGTTATTGTCGCCATTCTAGTCTTGGCGACAAATTCCCTGTCAATCCCTTTAGAGAACTTCTTTTGTAATGTCCGTGTCGGCTTTCTTCCTAGAAATCAATGAAATTCCTCTTGGTGCTATCATTGATCTTTCGGATTTTCTTTTCCGATTAATATTTAAATGGTGTTAACTTAACCTTGCTCTCACAGTCTGCACTGCGTCTTCCTTCTAAAAAATACTAGTCGATGATAATCTCTTTTGAAAGTTCTTCAAGCAAACCTTTGTCGGAGAAAATTTACAAGAACTTCGACAACAACTTCCAATCCATGAAGAAACAAACTGTGGCAGCAATGATGGAACAATCTCGGAAAACGTGCAACAGAGAAACTTGCTCTTCAACAAGCCAAAAAGGCTATGGTTGAGGATACTGCTTTATTGGAAGCAAAAGGAGCTACCACCCGAGAAAATAGCATGCTAGAGCTAATGTTGGAAGCTAGCCCGGATATGTTAGGTATGTATCTCAGCCTCACGATGCCTCCTCTATATTTTGCTGTGCCTTCTTCCAAGTTCTTGCCTTGTTGCCTAATAGGCTCGATTCTTGATGCTGCCGCAGATCGAAGAGTGAACGAGAGGAAAAATCTTCTCGTCAATCTTTTTCTCATGTTATAAAACACACAGGCGAACCAGACGGTATTCGGTTTCAAGATCGTGCTTGCCAAGTGCGCAAATTTCTCAATTTTTGTACGACAACATTAACCCTTGTTTTCAAGACTTTGTTTCCTAAAACTGAGATTCCTACAACTCTTCCTGAATTACTGGAGACATTCAGAGATGCTCCTCGTATTCCTTAATTTTGTGCAGCTCAATTGATGCCAGAGCAAGATTCGCCATGATTGTGATAAATATTTGTCATCTAAAATTAGACCCTGACGAAGATTGTCGGTGATTGCATGGCAAAAATCGCGGCGGAAGAATGATATTGACACAATCAATGCGATGGTGACTCCATGGCCGAGTCGATGATAGATGAGCTTCTTGGAATGGACTCGGAATTCTTCGTCAAGGGAGCTTATGCTGAGCATAAAACAACCGGAGGCTTGTCAATAGATAGTATTTTGGTTTGTTGAATTTGTTCCATATTGCAAAACCTTGTCAAAAAAATTTTTGTTGTATATTGCAAAGTGCTCTATATTGTTGGAGCCCCCGAGCCTTTTGGCTAGAATTTGTACTATTTTTTCCCTTTCGAAGATTTCTCCTTCTGTTGTAATAAGACATTTTGGTGGACTGCGAGCCCTCGAGTATCTTAGTGTCGGAGTTCTATATTTTTGTTGCAAGGTTCTTGGACCAAAGCAATGAGATGTGTATACTATATTTAAATTACTAGCTTCCGATTTATGTATTTGGCGAGGTATTATTGTACCAAGGCGAAATATTTCGGTAAGTCTATATTGTACGTATTTTGAGACTTGAAGGTGTGGAGCCCCCAAGTGTGTCGACGAATAAGAAGTATACCTCCACTATTTTTATTATATTGCAGCACCGCGAGGCTTCGCCTCATTAAAAGCCTTTCCGGGCCCACTCGGTGCCCCGAAAAAAGAAAAGAGTGCGTCTTCTGAAAACTCGCGGGCGTTTCGGTACATTGTATGTTTACAGAGGAACTATGTTTCGGCATCTAAGCGTAGAGCGCTGAAGCTGCGCCACGTTCAAGGATTTGGCTCGCTTAATCCCTGTCTTCTTATCATAAGTGCTGTGTGCTCCTCCTTAGATTATGCAACAGCGATGGGGTCCGAGCCATGGTGACTCTAGTTTTTCATGGCTTTTTGATTGAAATGTAAAACTAAATACGCTTAACTTGGAAGGATCTTCCGCATGATAAATAAGCGTAGTAGTTTTAGATCTGTTGGTATTTGGCGTTTCAGTGACGGACTTAAATCTCATTCCATCAAGTGCTCGACATCATCCTCCGAGCTTTCTCGGGATTTCTTGCATCATATTACGACTCTTGAAATCGTGCTCTATTTCTATCGCAGAGTGCCTTCGGCTCCATGGACCGAGAAAAAAACGGCGTCTCCTGCGTTGTCGTGTTGGTGTTGTTCGAATACTCCCTACCACACTTGGCAACTCCTCCGGCCAAGTATGCCGAGCTTTTCCAATGGTCCCAACAAACATGCCAGTGCAGGTGCAGATGATGCCATTAGCTTTCTCGCCTTGACTTGGTCTGTGGATGTGCGACGGACGCAAAACTCAATTTGATGCCTATTTCTGCGCACGCCTTGAACTCCTTGGATGTAAAATTACTGCCGTTGTCAGTGACAATGCTATGGGGAACTCCAAATCTAAAGACGATGCTTTTCCCGAACTTAATCGCTGACGCGCCGTCTACGTTAGATTTATCGGCTTTACTTCTATCCGCACAGCAGATTTGTAAGGCTGGAAGCAAACGCCTTTTCTCAGCCTCCCGGCGAAGCTTTGTGTGGATTTTCCTGTATCGGGGACCCCGTTGGGCAAGGGCCAAGGCAGGCAGGATTGGCATAAGTTCCTGCTGCCGGGGAGGAAGTGAGGTTTGGCGGCAAACCATGTGCGCGTACATGATTCTCACTATTTCCTTTCATCTTGATTGTGTGTTATGAATCCTGCTCCAAAACTTTGTGGCGATGGCTGAGCCTTCGTGGTGCCCGCATATTCATCGTACATCTTTAGGGATGGTTCTTCCTTCTTCCGGGTGTAACACATCTACGCAGCACGCACGAGATGTTTGATTGTACAACTCCCCTTTTACCACGGTAAAGGCTTTAGATCGTCTAATTATTCGCACTTGCTTCAGTGGGTCGTCGGGTATTGTTTTTCCTTAGGATGTATGATATATAGGCATGCATTCATGGAATTTGCACCATCATGATGCGCATAGATGTACTTCTTCTTCTGCTGGGTCTTTGGTGGTACTCGAAGTTTCTCTTTTCTCCTTCTTTATTTTCTGGCTTTGTTGATCTCTAGCTTATCTCTTCCCAAAACACGCTGGAGGAATCATGAGACACTTTGGGCCCGACGTTTGCAGGGTGTCGACCCATCGTTACTCGAGCTGTTTGATGTGGTTTACCTGCATCCGTAGACATTTTCTCCGACTCATTGTACCTCTTTTGTGTGCTATCATACTTTGGGTGTTGCATCACATTGGTTCATAACCTTCTGTGCCACCAGTTGTGAGTCGCCGAAGATTTCAATCGGGTTGCACCACAGCTTTCGCCATCTTCATCCCGTGTACGAGGGCCATTTTGCTTCGTTGTTAGACGCATTTGGAAACGTCATCATTAAGACACTTCAGCTTGTCGCCTTCGGGTGATACCAATATCACGCTGATGTACCTTCCAACCTTTTGGACACGTCGAAGTTCATGGTCCAAGTTCTCGATAAATCTGGAGGCCCCGTGTTTTGTAGCTCATCCACTCTTGCAATGAAATGCGGTAAAACCTGCGTTTATTGCCTTTCTTCCCACCTAATACGTGATGTCCAGGGGAAAGTTCTATTCCCCAAAAGGGGAGACACGACCAGTAACTCTGAGTTTGTTCAATACTCTTCCAGCAAGGGAGCTTCATGACCACTATTATCGGTCGCCGAAAAATGAGTATCGCAATTTTCTTCTGTCGTGAATGCTCCATACGCGTTTCGATATTGCGAGTCTGCTGTTTAAGCGCAGTGCTTCAGATGAAATATCTGGCCTCTCCAACTCCATGAAGCTTGCCTTCTTCTCTCTCGACTACTAGGGTTGTGCTGACCACAAGGTGTGGCTGCAATGTATAAGAGGAGAGTTCTTTCTCTTTAGCGCCACCAAGATTGGTGGTGTCGAAATTGTTCGCTTGAGGTTCTCGAAGGCCCTATGCTTCCTCGTTCCATTGAAATTTTCCCCTTG
This sequence comes from Lolium multiflorum, assembly GCA_030979885.1. NCBI lineage: Eukaryota > Viridiplantae > Streptophyta > Magnoliopsida > Poales > Poaceae > Lolium > Lolium multiflorum. The sequence continues at coordinate 44,519,294 of CM061753.1, read as the reverse complement.
TTTGATCAATGCGTAGAACGGCAATGCTTCTTTTTGCTTCCCGTGAATCACCTTAATCTTGCGACTCGCCGTTAATGTTTGTTCTTTCAACTTTGTGGCTTTCTCATAGTAACAATGGCCTGGATTTTTTGGGATTAGCTTCAATCCCCCTTGCTACTAAAAACCGAAAGTTCTCCTGCAGGAACTCAAAAGAGCACTTTGAGTTCAGCTTGAACAGAATTTGTCGAGAGTTGTCGAAGGTTTCCTTCAAATCTTCGATCGATACCCCTTCTTTGATGTTATTATGACATCGCCAATGTGAACTTGCACATTTTTTCCAATCTTGTTGCTAGGCATCTGCATCATCTTGATATGTTGCTCGCGTTTTTCAAACGAAGGGCATTGTTTTGTAGCAAAACCGCCGTAAGGTGTTATAGTATTTGTCTTGCTTCATCTTCTTTTAATCGGTCTGGTTATAACCGGAGTATGCATCCAAAAAGGCGTTCGTCCTGGTGAGTCGATGATTTGATCGATCCTTGCGAGGGAAAGTGATCCTTAGGACAATGTTTATTGAGACACGTGAGTCGACGCACATGCGAAGGACTATTGTGTGTTTCTTGGCACCATCTTGGGTTAGCTACCCATGGCTTATGTAGATATTTCTTTGATGAAACGCATCTTTGAGTCGATCTATTTCCGATAACATGGCTTTGCGGCTAGGTTCAACCGCGCAAAGGTTGCTTGATTGGTCTTGCGAGAGGATCTAGTTGAGGTGGTGCTCGGCAAGTTCACTCTCTGGCATGTCAGCTGGACACCATGCGAAGATTTTCCAGTGCTCACGGAGGAACTCGACGAGCGCGCTTTTCTATGCGATATCCATGTTTGTTGCGTGGATGTCGTTTTCTTTGGGTCTGTCGGGTGGATCTGTACCTCTTTTGAATCCTTGTTTGTGTTGAAAGTTGGCTCCTTCGAGGACCTCCCTACTTCGACAGACATCATAATCGCGAACAGCTTGCGCTGTACTTGCATCCGAAAGGTTCGATAGTCGATGAAAATCGCTTGTCGCATTTATCGGATAGCGAAGCTTCCCTTGATTGTAATAGGTCCCTTGGGTCCAGGCAACCTCCACAATAGATACGTATAATGTGGTACCGCCATAAACCTAGCGTATGCTGGTCGTTGATGACCCACAAGTATAGGGGATCGCAACAGTCTTCGAGGGAAGTATTGCAATTTATTGATTCGACACAAGAGACAAAGAATACTTGTAAGCCTTAACAATGGAGTTGTCAATTCAGCTGCACTGAAACGGACTTGCTCGCAAGAGTTTATCATAGTAACGATTTTATAACAGTAGGAATAGTGAAATAACGGCGGTGAAATAAAGACAACGAGTGGTGATTATAGTAAACAACGAGTTAAAATCACATGAGCACGAGGGGACGGATTGGCGTTGCATGGATGAGAGAAACTCATATAACAATCAAAGCAGGGGCATTTGCGAGATAATAATAAAACGGTATCCAGAGTACTAATCAATCAATAGGCATGTGTTCCATATATGGTCGTACGTGCTCGCAATGAGAAACTTTTCATCTTTTGTCCTACAGTAGGGTGGCGGGCGGAGCCTCTAGGGAAACTCACAAATTAAGGTGCTCCTTTTAATAAGAGGAGCAAGCATTAACTCCCAGTGAACACATGTGATCCTCACATCACTACCATCCCCTCCGGTTGTCCCGATTTCTGTCACTTCGGGGCCATTGGTTCCGGACGACATGTGTATACAACTTGCGGGTAAGATCATAAACAACGAATATCTTCATGAATCAATAACATGTTCAGATCTGAGATCATGGCACTCGGGCCCTAGTGACAAACATTAAGCATAACAAGTTGCAACAATATCATAAAAGTGACATCTACGGATACTAGGCACTATGCCCTAACAATCTTATGACTATTACATGACCAATCTCATCCAATCCCTACCATCCCCTTCAGCCTACGGCGGGGAATTACTCACACATGGATGGGGGAAACATGGCTGGTCGATGGAGGGCGTTGGCGGTGATGGCGGTGAAGATCTCCTCAATTCCCCGTCCCGGCGGAGTGCCGAACGGAGACTTCGGCTCCCGAGACGGAGTTTCGCGATGTGGCGGGCTCTTTGGATGGTTTCTCGCGACTTTGACTTTTCCGTGCGTTTTAGGTCGGGGAGCCGATAAGTAGTCCGAAGGAGCGTCGGAGGCCGACGAGGGGCCACACCATGGGGCCGCGCGGGCCCCCCCGCGCCGCCTTATGGTGTGGGGCCCTCGAGCCTCCACCTTACTTGTCCTTATGGCTCCGTCAGTAAAAATAGGACCTTCCGCATGAATTCCGAGGATTTTCCGAAGTTGGATTCTGCACAAAAAGAGCACCGAGCAATTGTTGAAGCAGCGTTAGACCGTGTTAGTTGCATCCAATACACAAATTAGAGCAAAACAATAGCAAAAGTGTTCGGGAAAGTAGATACGTTTTGGACGTATCAACTCCCCCAAGCTTAGCTTGTCCTCAAGCAATTCAGTTAACAACTGAGCGATAAAAGAACTTTCACGAACACATTTGCTCATATGATGTATATATTCTCATGCTATGGCTAATACTTAAGTAGTTCATAATGAAATATATGCAAATAAGATCATCCAACAGCTATGTCAATGGTATGTACCAACAATAATAATAAGCATCATGAATCATGTATATAAGCAGGATTGCAATGTTCATAAGAGAATATGATAAAGTGGTATCTCGCTTGCCCGTATTTGATCGGCAAAACATAAATGCCCAGGCACCTCTGGAGTTCATAGAAAGACTATTAGTAGTGATTGTCAAAGATAAAAGCATCAAAGTTATACTACAATCAATCATATTTTGAGACAAGCATATTATACTAAGAATGACAGTTGTGCTCTCAAGATAGTGCTCAAAGAAAGAATGGAGACACAACATAAAAGTAAAAGATTGACCCTTCAGAGGGAAGCAGGGATTAACATGCGCTAGAGCTTTTTATTTTTAAAAGGGAGTAAAATTATTTTGAGAAGTGCTTGTTGTTGTCAACGAATGGTAATGGGTACACTAACTACCTCATCAACCGGACTCCCAAGAGCGGCTCCCATGAATTATTTGCATGTTTATGTGCACTCCTTCCAACCTTTCTTACCCAAACCATGGCTAACCGAATCCTCGGGTGCCTGCCAACAATCACATACCATGAAGGAGTGCCTTTTTATTTAAGTTTTATTATGATGATGACACTCCCCCAACCTTTGCTTACACAAGCCATGGCTAACCGAACCTTCGGGTGCCGTCCAGCAATCACAAACCATGGAGGAGTGTCTATTTAAGTTAATTAATTTGGGACTGGGAATCCCATTGCTCTTTTTGCAAAATTATTGGATAAGCGGATGTGCCACTAGTCCATATGAGAGTCCGTCAAAAGTAAATGACAAGGTTGAAAGCTAAACACCACATACTTCCTCATGAGCTATGAAACATTAACACAAATTGAGAAGCATTTTGAGAGTTTTAAAGGTAGCGCATGAGAATTTACTTGGAATGGTTTGAAATGCCATGCATAGGTATTTATGGTGGACACTTTGGAACAACTTGGTTTCAGGTGTTTGGGAGCACGAGCGGCGTTCCCGCTCAGTACAAGTGAAGGCTAGCAAAAGACTAGGGAGCGACAAATCAAGAGAGCAGTAACTGTCATAATCGATCATGCTTCCGGCAAAATAAATTAACGGAGGCATAAAAGTGATACAATAACTCTGAAGCAATATAAATCATCGAGGCTTAATTGACTTTTTGTTCAGTCATATGCATGCGTGAGCATGTGCCAAGTCGATATAAATGAATTATTCGGAGGAGGATACCACAATGCCACACTTACTTATGAATAAAACAATGCAGCGAACATCCATGACATGCTACTCATATTAATAAATTGGAGCTAAACATGAGAGATCATGAACTACTAGACTTTCTCAAACAACATATACCTCACATGAACCAACTAAGCATGCTCACATGGATGAGTATATGTACAAAAATGAAAACAAATAGAGTTCATACCAGCCTCTCACCACAATCCAATTGTTGTAGATCGTCATTATTGCCTTTCACTTGTGTAACTTGGATAATATGAGGAAATGAAAACCACGCTCCAGCCACCGAAGACCATTGAACTCATGATGAACTTTACAAACCAAAGAAGAACAACAAATATTTTTGGTGTTTCGAATTAGAAACAAGAACAAAAGGAACAAGCAAACAAAGCAAAATCTTTTTGGTTTTCTTATGGCAAACTACCGATAGCAAACGAAGTAAAATAAGAGCAAGAACCAAATAAACAAATGGTGAAGAAACAACAGAAATATTTTGGTCTTTTTTGTGTTTTAGGAAAGAAACAAAGCGAAAACAAAAGAATGCAAACTAACGAAACACAGAAAAGCAGGATGTCAAATCTGCCAAATCCACGTGACGTACAGAAATCGAAATTAAAAAAATCTTCCATTGCTCAGACCAAAAAGTGTTCAACTAATGAAAGTTATATAACAACCTGGGGCACATGCTCAAAAATTGGCAACTCAAAATAACGTTCTGGCTGTGCGTACGAATTAATTTGGTAACAGCCCAGAATCTGTTTTTGGACAGCACTTCCCCAAATATCATCTCCTTCTCATTAGAAAACCCACTCTAAGAAACTAAACAAGTATGTACAAGTATCCAGCAACCATAATATGCAAAGAATGAGTGATGCCGGTATACACTCCCCCCAAGCTTAGGCTTTTGGCCTAAGTGGAGTTCATTCCCACGGTCCCCATGAAGTGGTGTCTCCGTGGTACGACGAAGAACGACCCGGTTCCGGGTATGTGCTGGAGAAACATCGGGGTATGTGACGGTGCAGTCGTAGGAGGGCTCGGCGTTCTCGGAGTCATGTGCTGGTGGAAGTCTTGTATCTTCATATATTCCTCCACCTCCCCCTTAGTGAGCGACCATGATTGCTGTCAATATTGAACAAACCCTGCTGGGGAAGAGGGATTTCCTTCTCATTCCCATCAGCAAACAACATTCTATAGACCATATTATCTATAGTGGAGTCAGTAGTAACAAAATGATGGCTCTTCATAGCAGCAATATCTAGTCTCCTAGGGGTTAATGGCACATCATTAGAATCGAGGGAGTCTTAAATGTGTTAAAATGCGTAGTGCAATAGTTCCTCCAAAAATAGGCCCCCTGCTAGACAGGGCGAGCAATAAGAGAACCAAGATGATAAAGTGTCTGTCCAGTAAGTGCAGCATTCAAGAAAGCAAGATGGTAGCTAGAGATATTGCTAGTATTTTCTCTACCCAAGAATGCTAGTAGCAATATAATATGCAAAATATTTAATGGCGGGAAGTTGAATGTTTCTTATCTTCCCGCGCTGAATGGTGCGGCAATCATCTTTGGTGATCCCTCGATAGAGCTCCAACAGGTCCCGGGGTTGTCATCAATCCTCCTTGCTGTACCTACAGGGGCAATATCCAATGCACGACAAAATTTCCAATTCCATAGTAACGGGATTATCATAGATCTTGAATGCAACTGTCGGCTCATATTGCGTGTTGTGGAACTTGGGCTCTCAACGAAAATTTTGGTGAGCCTGTAGTATTGCTCCCTTTCATCCCCCACGTAGGTGGCTAAGCACTGCCCTGTTGACAAGGGTGAAAGAAGTCATCCAATATCCCTGCATTTGTCAGAAAATCATAACATGGGAAGGATGAAGCATTAGGAGCCCCATTGTCCTCCTCGGGCGCGAAGCTAGGCGCGATGATATCCTCATTGTGGGATCGCCTAATCTGAGTGGACGCCCTCGAGGGCCTACCGGTGCTGGTTGTTCCTTTCTTGAACAATTCTCCAAAATTTGAATTTCTTCATCTTCCTCTTCTGAAATTTTCAACAACCATTATAAAATTTGATTTCAAGGTATATAATTGAGGGGAACTACTATAGGAACTTGCTAGAGTACTAAACATGCATCAAAACTAGTTTCTACCACTTAGAACAAGCATGCAAGCTCACTAAACATGTTATCTACAGCAGCAAAATATTCAAGATATACTCAACCAAACAAAATTCTAATTGGACAATCAAAGGAGTCACATACCAAGGAGTAAATGTGCCAAATTTCAGACAGAAATCTGGGCTGAGCAAGGAGATCGAAATCGCGAGTTCTTGAGCAAAAACGCGAGTGAGAGAACTTTTTGGGAGAGAGAAGATGCTTTGGGAGAAGAGATGAAGTAGTGGGGCAAGGAGGGCCCACACCACAAGGTGGCGCGCCCACCTCCTTGGCCGCGCCGGCCTGTGGTGTGCACTGTGGTGCCCACAGGTCATCCTCTGGTACTCCCAGGTGCCTCGTCGAAAAATAGGACCAACGGTGTAATTTTCGCGAATTTTTGAAAACTTTGAAAAATGCACATTTCTGGTATTAAATTAATTATTACTGCGCAGGAAAATGATTTCCAAATCTTAACAACTAAGGCATATTGCAAAACAAAAGGTGCTACAGCAAGTAAAACAAATGGAGGGAGAAAGAAAGAAAGAAATTTTGTTTAGCTCTCTTATGCATTAAAATATACTTGTTAACAAGGTTGATCAAGTCTTGCTACCAAATAAATTTTATATGACATAAGAAAAATAAACCTCAAATCAATCATGTTACCTTATATTGAATTGATATGGATCCAATCACAAGTTTGATATTCTTCTTTAGGCTCATATATAGGACAATCAATGGATCCCACTTTGATAGTTTTCACATTAAAAATTGTATTAACTCCACATACTTTATCAATCCTTTGGGAAAATAGACAGTGTGTTCCTTATCATCAATATTGAAAGTAACCATGCCTTTATTGCAATCAATAACAGCCCCTGCAGTATTAAGAAAGGGTCTTCCAAGAATAATGGACATATTATCATCTTGAGGCATTTCCAACACAACAAAATCAGTTAATATCAAGCAATGTTGAGTAACTTCAGGAACATTTTCACATACACCAACAGGAATAGCGGTAGATTTATCACATTTGCAAAGATATATCAGTTGGTATCAACTTATCTAAATCAAGTCTCTTATAAAGAGAAAAAGGCATTACACTAACTCCCACTCCCAAATCACATAGAGCAGTTCTAACATAATTATTCTTAATAGAACAAGGAATAGTAGGTATACCTGGGTCGCCCAACTTCTTTGGAACTTTGCCATTGAAAGAGTAATTAGCAAGCATAGTGGAAATTTCCTCATTGGGGATTTTCCTTTTGTTAGTAACAATATCTTTCATATACTTTGAATAAGGAGGCAATTTAATAGCATCATCAAAGGGATTTGCAAAAATAAAGGTTTCATCCAATCACAAAATTTATTATAATGTTCCTCCTCCTTTGATTTTAGTTTCTTAGCAGGAAAAGGCATTTGCTTTTGAACCCAAGGTTCTCTTTCATTACCATGTTTCTCGGTAATAAAATCTTCTTTAGTGTACTTTTTATTTTTAGCAGGCTTTTCAGGTTCTTTTTCAATTTCTTCTTTATCGAGTATCATCCTTATCATTATCTTTATCATGTTCATTACCACTTTCAGTTTCAGCATCGAAATAGAAATACTATTAGGATCATTAACAGGTTCAGAGGATTCTACAACATTCTTACGTTTCTTTTCTTTTTCTTAGATGGAGCACTAGTTTTAGTTAGTTGAGAATCTTGTTCAACTCTTTGGGATGCCCTTCAGGATATAGAGGATCCTGGTAGAAACACCACCTCTAGTTGTTACTTCATAAGCATGTTTTTCTTTAGAATTATTTCCCAACAAGTCATTTTGCACTTTAGTAATTTGATCAATTTGAGTTTGAACCATTTGAAAATGTTTAACAAGTATCTTAACATCATTGGAGGTTCTCTCCACAATACCATGCAATTCACTAATAGCTCGAGAATTTTCCATTAAATGATTCTCTACTCTCATATTAAAGTTTTCTTGCTTAACAATATAATTATCAAACTCATCTAAGCATTGAGCAGGAGGTTTTGAATACGGAATATCTTCGTTGAAGAGAGTGTACCTCAATCATGGATGAAGGGGAGTTATCTCACATAAATCTTCTATAGGAGGTAAATTCTTCACATCTTCAGGTTTAATACCCTTCTCTTTAAGAGACTTCTTGGCTTCCCTCATATCTTCATTATTTAATTTAATCATACCTCTCTTCTTCACTATCGGTGTGGGGTTGGTTCAGGTGTAGACCAATCATCATGATTCCGGCCTATTTTAGCCAATAATTCTTCATCGTCTGGAGTTCTTTTCCTGAAAACACAACCACAACTATCCAGGTATGCCCTAGACTCAATAGTTAGTCCACTATAAAATATATCAAGTAAATCATGCTTTTCCAAATCATGGTCGGGCTGAGCTCTAATAAGAGAGCAAAATCTCGCCCAAGCCTCAGGCAATTTCTCTCCATCTTCTGGTCAAAATTATAAATTCTCCGCGCAGCATGTTGAGCACTAGCAGAAAGTATTTCCGGAAGAAAACATCAAGCAATTCTTTTGGGATTTTAATAGAACCAGGAGGCAAATTATTATACCAAGTTTTAGCATCATCCTTTAATGAGAAAGGAAAATTTTAGCGACAAAATAAGTACGCATCTTGACATCATCAGAAAACAAGCCACTAAGAGTAGATAACTCAGTCATGTGTTCAACAACACTTTCTTTTTCAGTACCACAAAAGGGTGTTTTCTCAACAATAGCTATATGAGATAGATCAAGAGAAAAATCATAATCTTTATCCTTAATGTTTATAGGAGATGTGGCAAATTTAGGATCAGGAGACAGTTTATATCTAACAGCATGTTCTGCAAGCAACTTTTTAATTTTTCTTGCATCAGTAGTAGCATTGCATTTTTCAATAAAATCATCATCAAGCTCTACATAATCTTCATCAAGATCATCACTAGAATATTCAACAGACTCAGGTGAATTAACAGGTGTAGCAGCATTTTCATTAGGAGTTTCGATATTTTCAATTTGCCTAGACCTAGCAATTGTAGCATCTAGAAAAGATCCTAACGAACCATCATTATCAAGCACAGCAGAAGCATCATCACAATTATGAGAGGAATTTTCAGATTCAGCAGAAGTACCAGCATTTGAAGCTTGTGGTGGTGAAACAAGTTTACTTATCACAGATGGTGAATCAAGAGCAGCAGAGGTACTAAGAGTTGTACCTTTTCTTGTAGTGGATGGTAATATGGCGATCTTAGTATCACGAGGTTTACCCATAATGGAGACTTTGCAGCGAACAATATCAATCCAAGTGAACTTCCAAATAAAGCTATGCTCCCGGCAACGGCGCCAGAAAATAGTCTTGATGACCCACAAGAATAGGGGATCGCAGTCTTCGAGAAGTATTACCCAATTTATTGATTCGACACAAGGGGAGACAAAGAATACTTGTAAGCCTTAACAGCGAGTTGTCAATTCAGCTGCACCTGGAAACAGACTTGCTCGCAAGAGTTTATCGGTAACAGTTTTATAGCGATAGGAATAGTGAAATAACAGCAGGTGAAATAAAGACAGCAGTAGTGATTATAGTAAACAGCAGGATTAAAATACTGTAGGCACAGGGACGGATTAACGGCGTTCCATGGATGAGAGAAACTCATATAACAATCAAAGCAGGGGCATATGAAGATAATAATAAAAACGGTATCCAAGTACTAATCAATCAATAGGCATGTGTTCCATATATAGTCGTACGTGCTCGCAATGAGAAACTTGCACAACATCTTTTGTCCTACCAGTGGCAGCAGGCCTCTAGGGAAACTACTGAAATTAAGGTACTCCTTTTAATAGAGTACCGGAGCAAAGCATTAACACTCCGTGAACACATGTGATCCTCACATCACTACCATCCCCTCCGGTTGTCCCGATTTGTCACTTGGGGCCATTGGTTCCGGACAACGACATGTGTATACAACTTGCAAGTAAGATCATAAACAACGAATATCTTCATGAATCAATAACATGTTCAGATCTGAGATCATGGCACTCGGGCCCTAGTGACAAGCATTAAGCATAACAAGTTGCAACAATATCATAAAAGTGACATCTACGGATACCATGCCCTAACAATCTTATGACTATTACATGACCAATCTCATCCAATCCCTCCCCTTCATCCTACAGCGGGAATTACTCACACATGGATGGGGAAACATGGCTGGTCGATGGAGAGGCGTTGGCGGTGATGGCGGTGAAGATCTCCTCCAATTCCCCGTCTCGGCGGAGTGCCAGAACGGAGACTTCGGCTCCCGAGATGGAGTTTCGCGATGTGGCGGCTCTGGATGGTTTCTCGCGACTTCGACTTTTCCCGTGCGTTTTTAGGTCGAGGCCGATAAGTAGTCCGAAGGAGGGCGTCGGAGGCCGACCGAGGGCCACACCATAGGGCCCGCGGGCCCCCTAGGCCGCACCGCCTTATGGTGTGGGGCCCCGCCTCCACCTTACTTGTCCTTCTAGCTCCGTCAGTATTCTGGGAAAATAGGGCCTTCTGCATAAATTCCGAGGATTTTCCCGAAAGTTGGATTTCTGCACAAAACGAGACACCAGAGCAATTCAAAACAGCGTTAGTCCGTGTTAGTTGCATCCAAAATACACAAATTAGAGGCAAAACAATAGCAAAAGTGTTCGGGAAAGTAGATACGTTTTGGACGTATCGTCGTCCCAACAAAGCGTGATCTCGACGGGAAATCCACCACTTCGAACTCCAAATTCTCTATCCTGTAGTTTTCTCGGGTTCCAAACTGAACGTCGAGGTTGATCTTGCCCAATGGGTAACTTGGCTTCTCTGGTGTAATCCCGTGGAAATGTGTGTCAGTTGGTTTCAAGTTTGCCAGGGATATGTTCATCTTCCTCAATGTATCGCATACATAAGGTTTAAGCTGCCGCCATCTATGAAAACTCTCGACACGTCAAAACCAGCGATTACTGCGGGTAAGATGAGTGCTGATTGTCCTGGTCGAGGAACTTGCTGCGGATGGTCCGCGATTGTGAAGCCGATGTCTTGCCCCGACCAATTTAAATATTCGTTGGTGGAGGCATCTTCTCCATGAACACTTGTCGTGAGATTACCTTGCGCCCTGTTGGATGGCCTAGCTTTCTGAATCATTGAGCCCGCACCGTTGGAATTAGGATCAACATATGGAGGTGGGTGTGGTGCTGCCGCTATTCGAGCTGGTGCCGATTTTCGTCCGTGATTGCGGGAGGAGGTGGAAGGTGGATCTCGCTCCTTGGCCCTGGGGTTTCTGTTCATGGCTTGGGCATTTGCAATTCCTGCGGCTCGCAACATTGCTGAAAATTTCGCAGTCTTTCGGGTGTCCTGACTGCCTTTTTCCGTTGTTATCGAGATAAAAATGCATTTGACATGGACCGTTCATCATCTCTTCGGGTGACACGTAAGGTCTTTGAAACCTTGGTCCACTATTTTGCCCGTTGCCGCGAGAATCTCCTCTATTGTCGCCTTGTTGCTCATTACTCCTTTGATAGTCATCTCGACTATTTCCTCCAGGATTTCCCGAAAGCCAGCCGATATATGGCCGGGAGCATCGTTGTTGTAGAACTGGCGAGAAAATCGCCTTCTATTTTGATAGTTTCGACCACGATCCTCTTCTGGCGACTGTGTCGCTTGTTGTATATGCGTCTTCTCCATCTGCCCACTTATTGGCTATCTCCATGAGTGCTGATATGGTCTTAGGTTAGTTCTCCCTAAGTCCTCGACGAAGTCTCCTCGCCCTGCCACGCACATCTATTGCTCTCTCGTCGATATATCTTCTGCCGAGTTTTTTATAATGTTCCACCGCTGTATATATTTTCTCATCGACTCGTCATGTTTTTGTCGACAGGCCCTCAGCTCTTCCAATGACGCAGGTTTCTTGCAGGTGGATCGGATATTTCTTACGAAGATATCTTCAAAATTATCCCAGCTGTCGATGGAGCCTGGGGGGAGTTTCTTTATCCAAGATCTTGCGGCACCACTCAAGTGAACTTGGATACTTTGCATAGCTGTTGCTCTGGTTCCTCCTACCAGCTTCACCATCTCGAGGTAATCTACGAGCCAATCCTCGGGATCCTGGGCCGTCGAACTTCTTGAAATTCTCGGGTAACTTGAACCCTTTTGGAACTCGAGTCTTTCGAACTCTTCTCGTAAAGCACGGGAGTCCGCACATATCTTCGTCGGCAACTTCTGGTGAGTGCTGACGTTCTCTTCTTTCTTGTCGCGCTCTATCCACCCTTACTTAAACTGCTGTATCTCTTGCTCCACTTGTTCTCGGTGGATCTTGAACCGTTGTAGCGGGTCGTGGACTATTTTGCCTAGGATTTCCTTCGGGAGGCGTGGCTACAAACGCTGTTCCCATAACTCCTACTCCAGCAATTGCCGTATTGAATAATGGTTCTCTCGGGTCCCAGGGGGTGGACGCGAGGATGTAAGCTTGCGTTGCCATGTAACCTGCTTCTGGCGTTTTTGGGATGATATTTCCCCTTTCATCGATCGTCATGAAGGACATGTCAAGATTTTGAATTAGGTTTCCTCTCTCTTCTTCGGGTATATTTTGCAGCCGAGATCTCGATCTCCTTCGAGCCTCTCTATGGCTATCCGCCGAAGTTTCTGTTCGGCTGACTCTGCTGGCGCTCGGACGCGGAAGTGCCTCTTTTCTCCTATTCAAGGATGCTGTCTGTTTTTCCAACTCTCTACTTACTCGAGCAAGTCTATATTGATATGCTTGTAGTTCTTGCACAGTAGGTGGTGGTCATTGGTTCTGAACCATCCATGGCTCTTGCAGCCCTATCCCACGCTGCTTGCGGGAGTTGGACTTGTGCTCGAGTTGAAGTAGCATATTTAGTGCCTAAGCCTTTTCGAGATCAGCGGGATCGATGTAAGGATTTCCCAAATCATCGAAAGCCTCGACATTTCTGGTTATGATCGGCCTGCCTCTTCTATCGCCTAGATCGATGGTATTTTGCGTATTGATTTTTGTCGGGATTGGTGACACCATCATATAGAGTGGTGAAGACCTTTCCGATGGCAGCAGATTTGTCGATGAAGTTGAAGTGTCGACGCTGTCGGAATCGCTGCTTATAAAGGAGTCCGCACGACTCGAAGGATGTGTTGCTGAAGATCTTGGCGAGCTTTCCGCTTGCCTTGGTGTCGACGAAGTGTGGCGACGAAAACTCCCCGTCACTCGACGAAAGTTAGAATCGACCGCTGAAAATTCCGACGAGATCGGAACTTCGAGACGGTAGGATCCTTCCTTGTTGACGCCAAATCGGAATTCTCCGAACGTCATGATGATGGGCTCCTCCAGATAGGGCACATGCATCCACACGGGAGGGCGGGTGAGGAATAAAATCGACTAGATCAGTTTTTTCCTGGTTACCTCGATCCATCGCATTGCTCGCCACCGACAAAGTCGACGATCTTGAACGTGCCATCGAGATCAGCTCCTTGCAACCTCTAATTCCCACGGACGGCGCCAATTGACAAAGGATTAATTTGTCAATGCCTACAGATCGTAGACTAGGGTTTTGCTAGAAGTAGAGGGCAAGTAGATCTCGATGGTTTCAGCCGAAAAGTACTCGACGATTATGAAAACTAGGGTTATGTTGACAGTAGATTCGATCCTTTCTTTGTCCCTCGACTCCCCCTTATATAGGAGGCGGAGCCGGGGTTTCGTAGTACACAAGTTACAGAGTTCGGGAGGGTTTCGTACCCAACCCGTAAGATTACAAATCTCTATCTTTCCTAATACAAACTATCTTTCCTTAACACTAAATGGGTTTCCAAGTCTTCTTATTCTTCGAGTCCTGGGCTTTGATTAAACCCCGGGTACCATCTTTGGCAGGCCCATTGGGGATGCCTATGTCACCAATCAAACACCAAGTCCTCAATTTTGGGAGGAAGCCACTAGGATTGCAGCTGAGCTAGAGAAAAGTGCAGCCAAAAAATCACATATGAAGGAACCATCTGCTTCTACCCATGGGCGTACAGAAGGTCAAGAAATCACTGAAACAGCTGCACCACGTCACCCCGGTCATGACATTGAGTGTCCTTCTTTCGACCTTTTGCCAGGTGGTGAAACTTGGACCCAACATCTTGCAACCAACAATCAATCTACCCCTGGAGCCGTTGCCAACAGATCGACTACCACCGGAGGACCATCAAAGAACACATCAGGTACGGGTTGCTAACTACTATGCTATCCATGCCATAGGAACCATGCCATCCATGTCATCTTACTAATTTGTGTCCCATTCTTATTTACTAGGTTCTCCAAATGTTGAGACACATCCTACTGCTGATGGAAAAACTAGTGGTACTGAGCCAGCAACCGAACTACCACTTGATGGACAACATGTTGCTTCTGAAGCAATCAATGATGTTGCTTCTGAAGCAGTCAAAAATGTTGCTTCTGAATCACCAATTGTTGATGCTGGCCATGATTCGTCTCCATGCTTCCCAGATTCTAAGCAACCTCTAAGAAATGAAGGTGGCCAATATTCACCTTCAGGTCAGCACCACCCAACTATGTACTTCCTTTCACAAGTGCAAAATCGAGCTTCTACAAGCTATGCACATTGTTGTCGCAATAGAAAATAAATTCCAGAATATAATACATGACTCTACACATCATATTCTATATTGCCATTTTTCGAATTACAAGTTCCTTCATGAACCAATGCTTCCGCACATGTTAAATACCCCAATGCTTCTGTTCATTTTGTTAACTTTTGTAAAAAACAAACTTGGTTCTTTTTACCATACATTCCTCTCCATTCTTGTAGACGATGTTTTTCAAAACAACATGCTTACTTACGTGCTACTAGTTTGTTGTAATGCAAAACAGATGCTTCTAATCATGCTTGCTTCTTCATTTCAAATACTTTGCTGCAGTTATCTAACTAAATGCTTCCTTTGTACATGCAATATTCTACGGAATATACCAATTGCACTCACAGTTGCATGCACTATTGGCACCCAAACTCAAGACAAGAAAAACAGGAAAAAGAGAGCTTTCCTAGATCGTAATAATGATGCAAATCACAAGAAGCTCAAGAAGCTAAAGAATACTGATAAATCAAAGGAAGCATATCACACATATATTCTCCGAAGGTGCATAAGGAAGCCTGTTGACAACGAAGAGAGGTGCCTTGCTCCTTTTCATCCACATTACATATCATTTTTCTGGATTTTTAGTTTCAATAATATTTTTGATCGTGCATCATCAGGCCACCATTTGTCGATTTTGGAGGATATCATGTCACATATGAAGAATTCCGCGAAGCTCTCAAACCTCGTGGTAAAATTGACAAAAATGTCATGGAGCTTTTCATTAGACACTTCAACTTGGTGACCAACATCGCTACAACGAGCGAGCCTTTGTGCACAAAATTTGCATTCTCACAGTCCTTGACTGTAAGTTGATCCTTTGGTACTTCTATTATTTACTCCTTACTTCCAATGATATTTGACTCCATCGCCACTTTTTCTAGACCAAGCTCGGCGTCCGCGAGGATAAATTTGACCCCCAACCTTGCCTCAAAGAATTTCAGCAAGTTTACAAAGATCATCAACTCAAATCAAAGGATATGGTACCTTCTGCTCATTCTCAATCCCAAAATGTTTTGCGTTTCTAACTTTTTTTTAGCTTCATTATGCTTCTCAAACGAGCTTCATTCTTTTTGGTTTCCTCGTAGCTGTACTTTGTTATTGTGGACAATGAACATTGGGTCCTACTGTGCTTCAACCTTCTTCTCAAACAAGTCAATGTACTCGACTCTATGATTCCTATGAAGAAAGCAAGAGTCTATGATACAGCACATTTCCTAGTACGCATGATGGGCACTACATCGAATCATTTTTACAATTTGCTTCACACCGTACAATCCATACCAACCATGCTTCATACCGTTCAATACGTACTAACCATGCTTCTAAGCAATTACTAATATGCTACCATATACCAATTACGGGTTTCCTACCTTATATGATTACATGTTAAATATGCTTCCTGTGCAGCACCGCATTTCTTTGCTAAGGTCACTCTTTTTTTCCTCTTTGTAGGTCAACAACTTTATCACACTTGCAACCTTTGCCAACGCATTCCCTAAAACGAACTTCAGCCAGTTCGTTTGGAACAATCCTCAGGAACTACGGCAGCAGACCACCTTGTACAGACTTACACCCAAATAAAATTTTATTTTCTTACCATTCATTGCACTCACTCACATGTTCCAATGTTTCCATGACAAGATTTGACTGCGGAATATTTGTAATGCTATTCATGAAACAATGGGACGGCAAGATAATGAAGCCTTTCAACCAGGTTTGTCCCAAATTTCTACATTGCAAGGTGTTGAATATACATGTTTCGGCTGTTTGACATGCTTTAGTTCATACTCAGTAAGCAAGATGCCTTCATTTTAATCTGCTAATGCCATCAGGACAATACATCATTCTCCGTACCTATCAATTTAATGTTCAATTTTTATTGCAGGACATGATTGACCTTCGCATGGTGATAGCCTACATGATCCTCAAATCGGATTTGAACAAAGTTGATCCTACTTGGGTCCTCAAGAAGAAATAAATCTGAATGCTTCATGTCGGCTATTTCATGGAAGCACTTCAAGTTTACAAGCAATCGATGAATGATTTTTTGCTTTTTTCACTTATTCCCTGTTAAGACTATGATTCGTCTTTCACGACAATCAGCTACTTATGCCACCGAACTGTAATAATTTCATGACAACCTCTGAATGATGTCATACAGATTGTCGAACCGATCAGGAATATTCATGGCATGTACTCTTATTATTGTTTTGATTCGCAACATATCATTTATGTGCTTTCATGCATTATTCATCTGCTACCACTACATGTCGTCTGCTCGAAACATACAAAACAAACAAAACTATTTTCTACCCATAAGAATGCATTATATAATGTTGACGCTATACCCAGTAGTGCTTCCATTATACAAGTACATATTCTTATACAAAACTTGTTTACCAAACATTTTTTACTAGTTGAGATGTGTCATGGTCTGTAAAAGTGTATTTTTGCAACCACTATCCATTGTGTGCTCCTACAGTTTGAACAAAAAATGGCTAACTCGAAGCAACTATTATGTACTCTGGTACTGTAATCAGACTTTTTCCGAAACAAATATGTCTAGTTGAATCATGTCATGCTATTTTTTGATGCTCCGGGAATAATATGATGAATACAAGAGTTTACAACTGATGACACACTAGCCGGAGAACATCAAGTAGATGCGTTCATATGGAGTTTCAAACTGCCAGTTCCAATGCTTCTAATTGCCAAAACAATATTACATATTGAAATTAATCAAGCTTCTGGCACCACACTCACGTGTTTCATACATACGAATTATATAAACATTCCATTCGCGCACACCAGTATAATTAACATTCAACATTTTTGGGGACATAAAAATAGTTTGGGCAACAATCCATGGACAAATAAAATACTTTAAATGCTAACATAAATCTGGAATAACAAGCAGATTTTCACAAAGTGAGCTCTGTCTCACGCCGCAAACGTTCTTCACGTTCGGCATTTTCCTTCCTTTCGAGTGCATCATAAGGGCAATGCCTCCTGATGTGACCATCCTCCCGACACTTCGAGCATGCATACTTCTTCCTTTTAGTTGCATTTTTCTTTGCTTCCTCCTGTCGAATCTCAACCGCAGGCTTCCTCCTCTTTTCCTTCTCTGCCGGACGACCCTTTTTGGCAGACCGTGGCGGATTCTGCAAATTGTTGTTAGCTTCCTCTAGGTCATCAGCTGTTTCTCCTTCCATGAGGCCACCAGACAATCGGAAATTGTCTACTAAAGCGGTTAAATGTGTCACCCCACCTTCAACAATCTTGTATGATCCTGAGCCAAAACATGCTTTTGCTGCGAGCTTATTCATTATCTTGCATAGGGCGTTGTACCTCAATGTGTTTGTATCTGGGATTATGTCATAACCAGTAAACTCTCTATCACACCTAGCTTCAGAGAAAGTAGCAGCCACAGACCATCTATGAAGCAGGTACTTCTCAGGTATTTCTTGCACATTTGTATGCACCATTACCTTCAGGATGTGATGACACAACATCCCATTGACATTGAACCTGTTGCACGTGCACATGTAAGAATTCTCTTCTGGGTCAAAAATAACTTTCCAAATCTTTTTTGCTCTAGGATCATTCCTGTGAAGCTCATACTGCATCCCATCACCTACAATTGGGTATATGCTATAAGCTGTAGTCATCTCCATCAATTCCCTGAATTTTGCAAATGCAGCTCTTGTATAAAATATGGATGCTTGCTGCTAAATCTTGTAACTGCATTACAGAATAAAAATACTTATTTACGCTTCCTACTTAAACACTAATATTAATAAGAGAGCTCAATCTTCTCGAAGCGTAACATACCTGGACCATACGGCTGCTTCAGTGGCCTCCCCTAGGAAACCGGCATTGTCCTCTCGATCAAGCCTTGTTTCCTGAATGTACTCATATTGCTTCACAAATTGCCAAACCGAATCATGTGGATGCACAAGCTTCTTGAAAAAAGAGTTTAAACCTTCCGATCTCCCGGTTGTACCAGTGAAAGGAAAAAAATTCTTCTTGAAGTAGGCTGGAGCCCAAGTATCCCTACAACCCCACATTGTAATAAGGTGTTCATTATCTCCCAAACAATGCTTCGACACCATTATCTGCCACATATTCTCAAATTCTTCAATTGTATCTGATCCATATATACAATAAAAGAACTCCTTCTCGAAACCCTCCCGTGTACGGAATAGAGTTCCAAGTTTGTCCTTTGCAATACGAAGCACATGCCACAGGCAACAACGGTGCACTATCCCGGGAAACACGTCATCTATTGCCCCTGCAATTGCTTGGTCTTGATCCGTCATTATGCATGTTGGATGATCTTGACCCATAGCATCCATCCATTGTTCAAATACCCACCTAAATGTTTCCTTCTTCTCATCTGGGATCAAAGCACACCCGAGCATGATGGTTTGCATGTGGTTATTTATCCCAACAATTGGTGCAAAAGGCATGTCATATCTGTTCGTGCAAAATGTCGTGTCAAAAAATACACAATCTTTGAACTTCCTGTATACCTCACGGGTCCTTCCATCAACCCAAAAAAGAGCTCTCACTGCATTGTTCTCATCTACTTTCATAGCAAAGTAGAATTGGGGACTCTCTGCACGAAGCTTTTGAAAATACTCAATGGTTTTCGACATATCATTGTGAGAGACCTCATTTCTCAATTTAGTCTGTATGTTTGCAACATCTCTGTTAGTGTATGGCAACGTTCGTAGAGTTCCATGCAAATCGCCAAGTGTGGCCATGATGAGAGAGGTGTCGGCATTGCGATTATGCAACGTCTTGATCAACATGTAGTCTTCATATGGCACCTTACGATGCGATCGATAATACCTTGTCCACTCTTCTCTACTCATCATTGGATGTGTGTGTTCCTCAATGAAAATGGTTACTTCCCATTTCTCTTTTCGTAAACCAACTGACATTCTAGCCTTGCAATCATGCCTCTTTATCTTGTTTCTTTTCCTTTTTGCAATTTCGGTCTTACTGCCGAAATTATGAGTCTCGGATGTTGCTTCCGTAGCCTGCTCCATTGCATCAAACACCTCTGGATCTAATCCACCTTCTCCCCCGCTCTGCGAAACATTCGCCTTCCTTGCATGAGCACACTCAAAGTCTCTCCTTATTAAATGGTCACACCCTTTTTTTTGGCTCCTTTTAGAGCATCCAATCCTGCTGCCAAAACCTAGTTTCTCCGCATAACCATTGTAAAACATCTGCGCATCATCGACGGTGTTGAAAACCATTCCAACTTGTGGGCATAAAGGCCTCAAGCATTCCCCTTCATCTTCTACTGGGAGAGAAGAGTGATCTTCGTTTCCCATCTGAACATCCTGCAAATGGAAGCATACAACAAAGCTCAATTAGATTTAGCCTTTTGCATGAACATTCAAACTATGCTACTGCTTTTCATCAACATCCCAATGTGCTTCAGCATTACATAAATTTCAAAAACCTTCGAATATATCAAAATCAAATAAATACAGTATACCACTGAAAATTTGAAGCTTCTTATTATTCATCATGCTGCTTCTAGTAATTTATGAAACAATCCTTGATTGTTCTTAAGCTGACAGTACCACTAACTCATAGAATACAATTTAATCCTACAAAACAAGGAGAATGCTACTTATAATTCACTAAATATCCTCTCATAGAAACGTTGTTCAAAAGCTTTTAACATTTACGACTTCTGCTTCTGACTGTTTAATTAAAAGCATCGGGGAATATAAAACAATGCTTCAATGTGTTTTACAGTCATATTCTCATCTACCCTCACATATAAAACACACAGGTTCTGAAGCTGCTTGTATAGAATCGTTCAAATCCTATATTCCAGTATATCAATGAAATATCATAGCTTCATAACTTCATAAGTTTCATCAAGCAGCTTCTACTTTTTCCAAAAGAATGCTTCGTTATTTCAAATCTGACAGTAGCTCAAAATCAAATATTCTAGTACATATATCACAAAATTCTCAAAGATAGTCTCAAAGATACCACTGCATCATACAGTAGCTTCTACTTTCATCAAACAGAGCTTCCGTGTTCTAAAGGTTTTATCTAACACACAGAATGATTCAGACAATTAATATTATAAGCTTCGATGACTACAAAATAAAGCTTCCAGCACAACAAAACAAAGCTTCCGTACTACAGCATTTTACCCTATACAACACCAGCCACACGGATCCAACTAACCAAATACACAGGCTTCGAACGGACAGGGGGATCAAGCCACAACATGCATAAGAAATCATATGGATCAATCTAACTGTACCTCTCCACCTCCATGGTTGACAATAGGGGGATTCCCGACATCTTGAGTACTGACAGCGTTTCCATCTGTTGCAGCTGCACCCAACTTCTCCCTCAGTTGAGGATCGATCACGCATGAAGCACGCCGGAAAAGGGGATTTGTATATGGCGGATACTCGATGTTCTCCGTCAGGTGCGCCATCTTTTTTCTGCAAGGATGAGGCTAGAAGCAATTGACGGCAGCCTCTCTCTACCAGAAGTGCACGTACGTATACGTATCAGGAGGAGAGCGACATGAGCGGCTGCGCCATTTTTGCAGAGATGGAATCACGGCCGAATTAAATAAGGTAGCTACACATCAGTGCCTTATTACATGTGTGGGCCTATAGCTTCCAAACAAACGGTCTAGATCAAACAAATCGAACGGCAAAACATTGGTCCGACAGGAAGCAACAATCGGGATCCGATCGCTAGTGGTGGCCCAATCACAATGCTTTATTTTGTTGTTGTTTCAAATATTAATTTTCTTCATAACGCCATGGAGACCTTGTTTTCTGATGGAAGAAACCGGTGCAGGAGTATCAATGGATTTCTCATAGTCCTCAATAGATTTGAAGATATGATAGACGTTGCCCTTGGCAAACCCACCGTAGCCACCACTCTTGTATTCTAGCTGGCTCTCCACGCACGGTATCCTTTGGATAAACTCCAAAAGCAAGGTTGGCCTGCATATATAGAACGTTAATTTCATCTCATCAAATTGTAATCCTAGAAAAAATCTTTTTGCATGGTTTAAGCATGAAAAGTAGATAATTATTTCTGAGAGAAACAAGAAAAGTAGTGAAAGATTTGAGTCATCATGTACCTGTCTACCGCCGCTTTGGTAAAGACTTGGAGCACAACACCTCCGTGGTCATCCCTGTCGACCAGCACGCCCAGCTCCTGGCACTCCTTAATCTGCTCTTCGGATAGTACGTCACCGGCGAGCTGCCTTAGACCGTCATAGTAGCTTGGGGGCGGCGGTGGTAGGAGCTCAAAGCCGCCGAGGGAGGACCGCGCACGGATCTCCCTCAACGTGCCGAGCAGGTCGTCGCTAGCCATCGCTAGGTGCTGCACGCCAGGGCCGCCATGGTAGTCAAGGAAGGTCTGTACCTGGCTCCTGCGCTTGGTACCGCGCACCGGCTCGAGGAGCGTGAGCAGCACGGTGTCTGCGTTGTTGGCAAGCACCACGCCGTTCAGCGCGCTCTCTCCAGTGCCGACTTTGTGGCCGGTGAAGTTGGAGAATTCGTGGAACCCCGTGAACCCGGCGACGTAAGAGGCGAGGGAAGCCAGGTCCGGGACGGCGCCGGCGATGTGGTCGAATCGGGTGAGTCCGAAGTCCGGGGATCCCGAGCTGGCGACGTCCTCGAAACCAGGCAAGAAGGATACTTCGGTGCCGTCTGGGTAGCTGACGAAACGGAGGACGGTGTCGCCGAAGAGCTCGACCTCCGCCAAGACGAAGCCGTGGCTGAGTTCCGCAGGAGCGAAGGCCGGGCGAGCTCCAGCGTTGACGCTAGCCCAGAATGCCTCGGCGGCGTCGGCCACACGTACAGCGAGGGCGCGCACCGCGAGACCGTAATCGGAGGTGAAGCGGCGCGCGCCGTCAGCAGAGAAGGAGGGCACGGTCGCCGTGGCGGCGGCGGCGGCGGCGGCGGTGCAGTGCCGCGCGTATGGAGCGCTGAAGAGGAACGTGAGAGAGCCTTTGCGTGAGCGGAGCACGTGGGAGGCGTGCACAGAGTTCCCCGTGGTGATGACGGACTGCGCAGCGAGTGGTACGCCGAGGCCGAAGGAGAATCGTCCGGCAGCGGAGGCCGCGTCGGCGCACCAAAACTCGACGTGGTGGAAGTCTAGCACGTCGAAGCGGTCGGTGCTGGGGAAGCCGTCTCCCTCCGATCCGGCGACGGCAAAGGTGGCCGTGGGGTACACTGTGTTGGTCTTTCTGAGAGTCGGGATTGGTCGATGTACCGTGTTTGCATGTCGTGGGCGTAGGGTGCATCGGGTTCGTATGGTGCAGAGTTTGGAGCTGGGCCGATTGGCATGGACAACCAGTTGGGCGTGGCCAGTCGTCATGCTTGAGTTTGGGTTACAGACATACAGTTGAGCTGCATGCACTCTTGCTTATAAAGGGCTACTAGTAGAAACTAGGAGTCAGTTTGGTCGTTGTAGGTGCGTTTTCCGCATGCGTTGAGCTAAGTTGGCCTCTTTGGTGCCACACGGGCTTTTTTTTTTTTTTTTTTTTTGACGCAACAAAACAACACCCCTATGAACGCACGCACGCACACCCTACCCCTATGAGCACCTCCGAGGGGCTTTCGCGTATGTGGATCGCACGGTTCTTAAAATGATCCTTTACAGATCAAGCAGTGGCGTCACCTTGGTGTAGCTCTCCTTTCTGGAGGCCTTGCTTCTGAGATTTTGACGTTCTCTTGTTTCTCATTCTATGGTCACATGTGGCTGGTGTCTGCGCTTGGGTAGTCAGTTGGTCGGGATTCCATTGGTGTCCGCCGGTGGCACCCTCCGTTCTTCAATTGTTCAAGACGAAGACCTCAAGGTTTATCTTTGTTTGGTTTAGTCGTGCCCCTCCTGTTTTGGGTGTCGTTTTTTGCTCCGCCATGTGCTTGTGTTGTAAGCTGGTAACCCCAGCGTTTTTCGTGTGTGTGTCCGAGATGTGTTGCAATCCTGGCGGTTAAGGGCTTGTTAATTCAAAATCAGACCCTTTGAGCCTTCTTTTTTTTTTTTGAAAAAAGGCCCAAAAGTTGGCTCAGAAGGCACATCGATTTTAGCATTTCCAATGAGCCAAGATCTACCGAGTGCATGAGTGGAACTTTCCTGACTTCATGCGTGCACACATAATCCTCCTCCTCCAATTTATATACTGGTGCTTCGATTCGAGATGGGCTCTACATGGAAAAGATGTGTCTCGATGTTGCGAACCCGTTCCCACAACCAGTTTGAAGTTTCGTCGAGATTTTGAATGTCTATTTCATGTTTCCATTGGAGTTTTTTTGGTCAAATTTTTTCAAATTTGTGGGACCTGGTCGACCGTTTGAATTTTTTTTGGAGGAGTAAGTTCATCTTGATGTTTTACACAACTTCCATGTTCGTAGTTTTTTTTTTTTTGACATTGGTAGATGAGTGCATCTTCATCTTCCTAGTACACCGGACGGAGTTGTAGATCTACTCGTCTAGGAATGCCAAAATCAAAAACTTTAAACACAAAAGTTGTGTGAAACGGTGTGGTGAAAATACCCCTCGAAAAAAATTCAAACGGTCGTTTATATCCCACGAATTTGACAAAATTCGTCCAAATAAGTTTCGAAGGAAACATGAAATCATGTTTTAAAAACACGTGTTTAAAAATATTAACCAGCCATGTGAATGGAATCACAACGTCGAGATGCATCTTTTTAATGTACACTCGATCTCGAATCACACCATGATTGTGTAGATTAGAGTGGATTAGTATGAACTAGTTAATTAAACATACTCAAAATCTCATGCTACTACTGGTAACCAATACTTGTGCGTGTTTTTCTACCACGGTGCGTAAATGAGCTTCTTGGCATCTTAATTAGATGCAGAACATGAACTTGACCTAATAATCTATCATGGCTTCATCTCCGTGCATGCACGAAAAACTTACGAGCAACCAAGTTTGTCCTAGAAATAAGGGCCAAAATCTTGAGCGGATTTTCAGGACCGTGGCCCTGTTGGTGATTCATGTGCGCGAATTATTTCTTTAGCAGCTTCTAGTGCCTTTAAAAAGCCATTTTCTCTGTACGTACTGAAGAAGGACATCAGCCCATGTGCGGACTCAATTGCAATATCAATAAGTATATAATTTAATTATAGTTGCTTGCTTATTACATTAATATAAGATTGATGATTCCTCATGTTCCACAAGATAATAGTGTAGCAAAATAATTCAGCAAGATGTCTAGATCAACGATGCGGTGCGACACGCGACGGCGAGCATCCTGCGCGGAAACAGCCAAAGCGGAAACGGCGAAACCCTTCAACCGGGTTATTCTATTCCACTTCTAGATAGAGAAAAAAACTAAAGGAGAATACTTAATAATACGGCGAAACGAGCGAAATGATGTGCTGGGCCTGGACATACAAGCTGAGTCAACCAACTTAACAACTATTTGGGGGCCCCACGAATTTGGGCCAATCCTATGTGCCAACCAGGTCAGCGGTTACCGCGCGCCGAGAAAAATAGGAGAGAAAAAACGAAAAAGCAAAAAAATAAATAAAATAAAAGGAGGAGGAATGTTGGGCTGGCCCAACAACCCGCCTAGAGGTGTGCGGCTCGTGCCGATGAGGTCGGCATACACCCCCCAAATAAGAGCATCTCCACCGATCCTCCCCATAGCCCTCCCAATAGCACTTTGGAGATCCTAGAGAGAGAAACTGTCTACACCGGCGGTCCCGAAAATGCGCCGGCCATTTTTAGACCCCAATAAAAGCGCCGGTACGGTCGTAGCAATCTCCTCGCGAAGGGAGCTGATTGGGAGCGCCGACGTCCAATTTCTATTGAAAAGTTGCATCTGCCCCACTTGCATGTGACACAGCTCTCTAAAGATTCTCTTCTCTCCTACTTTTTCTGTCTCGACTTGCATGTGCATGCATGGTGCCGGCATCTCTATTGGGTTAATTGGTGTGTGATGCGGTCCCCAAATACTAAGTGCATGCAGCCGCCGCTCCCCATATTCTGCTGCCGGCGTGCATGCCGGCGCTTTTTTGGGGAGGACCGGTGGAGATGCTCTAAGGGCATCTCCAACGAGGCGACACATTTTGGACGCCCAAATTGTCCGCGGGCATCCGTTTGGGTCGCCTGACGGACGCGAAAATGACCGCGAGGCGCTAATTTTCCGTTTGCCACTTGGATACGTCTCAAACATCTATAATTCTCGATGTTCCATGCTAGTTTTATGACAATACCTACATGTTTTGTTCACACTTTATATCGTTTTGATGCATTTTCCGGAACTAACCTATAGACGAGATGCCGAAGTGCCGGTTCTGTTTCTGCTGTTTTTGGTTTCAGAAATCCTAGTAAGGAAATATTCCGAATTGGACGAAATCAAGGCCCATGATCTTATATTTCCACGAAGCTTCCGAACAGAAGAGGGACCAGAGGGGAGGCCCAGGGGCCCCACACGCCATGGCGGCGCGGCCAGAGGGGGGGCGCCAGCCTACTGTGTGGGCCCTCCAAAACCCTTCCGACTTCGCCTCTTCGCCTATTTAAGCCTCCCTGACCTAAAACCTCGACACAGAAAAGCCACGATACGAGAAAAGTTCCAGAGCCGCCGCCATCGCGAAGCCAAGATCTGGGGGACAGGAGTCTCTGTTCCGGCACGCCGCCGGACGGGGAAGTGCCCGGGCTTCTCCATCGACATCACCGCCATCTCCATCAACGATGCTGCTCCTATGATGAGGAGGAGTAGTTCTCCCTCGAGGCTAAGGGCTCGGTAGCTATGTGGTTAATCTCTCTCTGTACTCCAATACAATGATCTCATGAATTGCTTTGCATGATTGACATCCATATGATGAGCTTTGTATCACTACTAGTCTATGTGCTACTCATGTGATGTTATTAAAGTAGTCTATTCCTCCTGCATGGTGTAATGGTGACAGTGTGTGCACCGTGGTTCTTGTCGTAGGTTATGATCATAATCTCTTGTAGGTTATGGAGTTAATCATCATTATGATAGTATTGATGTGATCTATTCCCCTTTTCATAGTGTAATGTTGACAGTGTGTATGCTATGTTAGTTCTCGATTTATTTTGCAAAGATCTATTATGCTCTAAGGTTATTTAAATATGAATGCCGAATGTTGTGGCGCTTGTTAACTTCGGCTTGACGGAGCTCTTGTAGCCCTACACAATGAATGGTGTTTGTCATCCAACAAAAGAGTTTATGTAGCACAAATGAGAGAAGTTATTTATTTATTATGCGATCAATGTTGAGAGTGTCCACTAGTGAAAGTATGATCCCTAGGCATTGTTTCCAATACTGCAAACACCGCTTACTTACTGTTCTACTGCATGTTTACTCGCTGCCATATTTATTTCAGATTGTTATTACCACTCATATCCATCTATACCACCGTGTTTTACTATCTCTTCGCAACTAGTGCACCTATACATCTAACAAGTGTATTAGGTGTGTTTGGGACACAAGAGACTTCTTGTATCTTAATTGCAGGGTTGCTTGAGAGGACTATCTTTGACCTCTACCTCCCTGAGTTCGATAAACCTTGGGTGATCCACTTAAGGGAAACTTGCTGTTGTTCTACAAACCTCTGCTCTTGGAGGCCCAACACTGTCTACAGGAAAAGAAGCGTGAGTAGACATCACTTCTTCTTTCCCTTTTTGTTGAAGAACTCCTCAATTTCTACATCGGTTGTAAGTTATACTTAATGAACCTTTGAAAGAGCAAGTTAGAACGCGAAAACAAGTTTTATTGATTTAAACTAATTCTTGAATCGAAAAAGTTCAAACATATTGAACATACAAACTAGAGAACAAATTTAAAAACAAAGAAATTATAAGCTAATTCTTGGGCTTCTTGTTAGAAGGCCTTGCCTCATCGTCCTCACGGACGCGCCTCTTGCTTGTCACCTCCTCCTCGGAAGAGGAACTGCCGAACGACGCGTCCGTGGCGCTTGAGTTCCAGTCGGACGACTAGTTAGTGGCGTCGTCGTTGGTGAGCGGACGACGATGCGCCGCCTGCGCCCGCGCCCGGGCCCTTGCCTCCTTCCTTGCCGCCGACTTCTAGTCCGCCGCCTCCAGCGCCCTCAGCCGTGCGAACTTGGCGTCGGAGTCCTCCTCCTCCTCGTCGTCGTCGTCGCTGCCAACAACGCCTCCGTCCTCCTCCTCCTCCTCCTCCGTCGCCTCCCAACCGCCTCCGTCCTCCCGACCTCCCTGGCGTGGATCCGGGTCGGGCGTGCGTAGATGTTTCCCACAAATGTTGCCCCGGTGGCTTTCCCTCGCTCTCGAGTCCGACGGCAAGGACGCTCATGGCGCCTGGCTAGCCGGTGTTGGAGAAGAAGAAGAAGATTGGCAGGCGGTTCGCCGTGAATTACAACAGGCGCAGGAGTTATATTCTGCGGGGATTAATGGCGGCGCGTATAACGAAGAGGCATGCGGTTGCTCTTCCGCGGCGGTTCGGCGCTCCATTCCAGCGGTTGGCGGGTTGATCGACGCGGTTTCCACTCCGACGGTTGACATCGATGCGCTTGCTGTGCTTTAATTCGATGCCGATCGAGCCAGGGTCGCTGCCAGGCGGGCCCGTGGGGGAAGCAAGCGGACGCTAGGCGCGACCGCGCAGCTTTCGTGGAGACGCAAGCGTGCCGCATATTTGCGCCGCGTTTCCGTCGCTGCGGATGCCCGAATACGATGCGTCGCCCCGCGAAAGCAGGGTGCAGACGTATTTCCGGTCCGCGCAGCTTGGTTTGAGGTCGCCCCGTTGGAGATGGGACGAGTAGGTGCGCCCCACAAGGCGTCAGATAAAATATTTCTCGTGAGGGCATCTCCAGCGGCGCGACGCATTTCGGACGCCCAAAAGTGGTCGCCAGCGTCCGTTTGCGTCGCCCAGCGGACATATTTTGACCGCGCGTCCGTTTACGTCTGGTGTGCTCCCACCGGGACGACCCATTTTTGAATTGCAACATAGTTTGATCTTCAATTCGTTTGGTTTTCTACCACGAGCGATTGATTGCATATGAAAACCAAACATAGAAAGTAATACATAAAAACTATACAAGACCTAGACTACTTGCTTCCTGACGGGCCGGCACCGTCGTTGCGTCGCTCCGTGGCCTGCTTCTCCGCCGCCTCCCGCGCGGCCGCTATGGCTCGGTGCGCCGCCGCGTCCTCTTGCAGTGCCTGCTCCAGCCTCGCGTTGGCGGCCTCGTCCTTGAACGTCTCGAAAGACTCGACGAGGGCCCGCTGCTCCGCCGCATTCTCCTCCGGCGTGGGCGCATCAGGGTCATCGGATGACCATGAAATCTCCGAGTCATCAGAGTCGTCGGTGATACGTCTCCAACGTATCGATAATTTCTTATGTTCCATGCTACTTTATTGATGATACCTACATGTTTTATGCACATTATATGTCGTATTTACGCATTTTCTGGAACTAACCTATTAACAAGATGCCGAAGAGCCAGTTGTTGTTTTCTGCTGTTTTTGGTTTCAGAAATCCTAGTAAGGAAATATTCTCGAATTGGACGAAATCACCGCCCGTGGTCCTATTTTTGCACGAAGCTTCCAAGACCGAAGGGGAGTCGAAGTGGGGCCACGAGGTGGCCAGGTGACGGGCGGCGCGGCCCGGCCGCGCGGCCCCGTCCCCCCGGGCCCCTCGTGCCGCCTCTGACCTGCCCTTCCGCCTACAAATAGCCTCCGTCGAAACCCCGCATCGAGAGCCACGATACGAAACCTTCCAGACGCCGCCGCCGCGAATCCCATCTCTGGGGATTCAGATCCGGCACCCTGCCGGAGAGGGGATTCATCTCCGAGGACTCTACACCGCCATGGTCGCCTCCGGAGTGATGAGTGAGTAGTTCACCCCTGACTATGGGTCCATAGCAGTAGCTAGATGGTCGTCTTCTCCTAATTGTGTTTCATTGTTGGATCTTGTGAGCTGCCTAACATGATCAAGATCATCTATCTGTAATACTATATGTTGTGTTTGTCGGGATCCGATGGATAGAGAATACTATGTTATGGTGATTATCAATCTATTGTTTATGTGTTGTTTATGATCTTGCATGCTCTCCGTTATTAGTAGAGGCTCTGGCCAAGTTTTTGCTCTTAACTCCAAGAGGGAGTATTTATGCTCGATAGTGGGTTCATGCCTTCATTGACACCTGGGACAGTGACAAGTTCTAAGGTTGTGATGTGTTGTTGCCACTAGGGATAAAACATTGATTCTATGTCTAAGGATGTAGTTGTCGATTACATTACGCACCATACTTAATGCAATTGTCTGTTGCTTTGCAACTTAATACCGAATGGGGTTCGGATGATAACCTGAAGGTGGACTTTTTAGGCATAGATGCAGTTGGATGGCGGTCTATGTACTTTGTCGTAATGCCCGGATTAAATCTCACTATATTTATCATATCATGTATATGCATTGTTATGCCCTTCTCTATTTGTCAATTGCCCGACTGTAATTTGTTCACCCAACATGCTTTTATCTTATGGGAGAGACACTCTAGTGAACTGTGGACCCCGGTCCTATTCTTTACATAGCATACAATCTTGCAATACTTGTTTTACTGTTTTCTTGCAAACAATCATCTTCCACACAATACGGTTAATCCTTTGTTACAGCCGGTGAGATTGACAACCTCACTGTTTCGTTGGGGCAAAGTACTTGGGTTGTGTTGTGCAGGTTCCACGTTGGCGCCGGAATCCCCGTTGTTGCGCCGCATCACATTTTGCCACCATCAACCTTCAACGTGCTTCTTGGCTCCTCCTGGTTCGATAAACCTTGGTTTCTTTCTCGAGGGAAAACTTGCCGTGCGCATCATACCTTCCTCTTGGGGTTCCCAACGGACGTGTACATTTACGCGCATCAAGCCTGTTTTCTGGCGCCGTTGCCGGGAGATCAAGACACGCCGCAAGGGGAGTCTCCACTTCCCAATCTCTTTACTTTGTTTTTGTCTTGCTTTATTTTATTTACTACTTTGTTTGCTGCACCTAAACAAAACACACAAAAAATAGTTGCTAGTTTTACTTTATTTACGTCTTGCTCTCTATATCAAAAACACAAAAAAATTAGTTACTTGCATTTACTTTATCTAGTTTGTTTTATTTACCGTTGCTAAAATGAATACCCCTGAAAATACTAAGTTGTGTGACTTCACAAACGCAAATAATAATGATTTCCTATGCACACCTATTGCTCCACCTGCTACTACAGCAGAATTCTTTGAAATTAAACCTGCTTTACTGAACCTGATGAGAGACAATTTTCTGGTGTTAGTTCTGATGATGCTGCTGCCCATCTTAATAATTTTGTTGAACTATGTGAAATGCAAAAGTATAAGGATGTAGATGGTGATATTATTAAATTGAAAGTGTTTCCTTTCTCATTAAGAGGAAGAGCTAAAGATTGGTTGCTCTCTTTGCCTAAGAATAGTATTGATTCATGGACTAAATGTAAGGATGCTTTTATTGGTAGATATTATCCTCCCGCTAAAATTATATCTTTGAGAAGTAGCATAATGAATTTTAAGCAATTAGATACTGAACATGTTGCTCAAGCATGGGAGAGAATGAAAACTTTGGTAAAGAATTGCCCAACCCATGGACTGACTACTTGGATGATTATCCAAACCTTCTATGCAGGACTAAATTTTTCTTCGGGAATTTATTGGATTCAGCTGCTGGAGGTACCTTTATGTCCATCACTTTGGGGCGGCTACAAAGCTTCTTGATGATATGATGATAAATTACTCTGAATGGCACACGGAAAGAGCTCCACAAGGTAAGAAGGTAAATTCTGTTGAAGAAACCTCTTCCTTGAGTGATAAGATTGATGTGATTATGTCTATGCTTGTGAATGGTAGATCTAATGTTGATCCAAATAATGTTCCTTTAGCTTCATTGGTTGCTCAAGAAGAAAATATTGATGTGAATTTCATTAAAAACAATAATTTCAACAACAATGCTTATAGGAACAACTCTGGTAATAACTATAGGCCATATCCTTCTGCTAATGGTAATGGTTATGGTAATTCTTATGGGAATTCTTACAACAATAATAGGAGTGTACCCTCTGGTCTTGAAGCTATGCTTAAAGAATTTATTAGTACACAAACTGCTTTTAACAAATCTGTTGAGGAAAAGCTTGATAAAATTGATATTATTGCTTTTAGAGTTGATAGACTTGCCTCTGATGTTAATCTTTTAAAATTGAAAGTTATGCCTAATAATGATATTGATAATAAGATTACTACTACAGCAAATGCCATCCAAGTTAGAATTAATGAGAATATAAGATTAATGGCTGAATTGCGTGCTAGGTGGGATAGAGAAGAAAATGAAAAACTAGCTAAAGAGAATAATGTAGCTAAAGTTTGGACTATTACCACCATTAGTAATGATAATGATTCACATGTTGCTGCACCTCCTACTATCAATGGTAAAATAATTGGTGTTGGCAATGTTTCTACTCCTAGTGCAAAGCGTACAAAACTGCCTGAAATTGCTAAAACTGCTGAAACTGCTTGTGATAAAACTGCTGAAATTTTTTCCAACCTTGGGAACAATGATCCCATTGCTGTAGCTCATAATGATTTAGATTTTGATGATTGCCACATCTCTGAAGTTATAAAGTTCTTACAAAAACTTGCTAAAAGTCCTAATGCTAGTGCTATAAATTTAGCCTTTATAAAACATATTACAAATGCTCTCATAAAAACTAGAGAAGAGAAACTAAAACTTGAAACTTCTATTCCTAGAAAGTTAGAAGATGGTTGGGAGCCCATCATTAAAATGAAATTCAATGACTTTGAATGTAATGCTTTATGTGATTTTGGTGCAAGTATTTCTGTTATGCCTAAAAAGATTTATGATATGCTTGACTTGCCACCATTGAAGAATTGTTATTTGGATGTTAATCTTGCCGATAATGTTAAAAAGAAACCTTTGGGGAGGATTGATAATGTGCGCATTACGGTTAACAATAACCTTGTCCCCGTTGATTTTGTTGTCTTGGATATCGAATGCAATGCATCTTGTCCTATTGTGTTGGGAAGACCTTTTCTTCGAACCGTTGGTGCTGTTATTGATATGAGGGAAGGTAATATTAAATATCAATTTCCTCTCAAGAAAGGTATGGAACACTTCCCTAGAAAGAGAATGAAGTTGCCTTTTGATTCTATTATTAGAACAAGTTATGATGTTGATGCTTCTACTCTTGATGTTACTTGATTTGCACTTTCTGCGCCTAGCTGAAAGGCGTTAAAGAAAAGCGCTTATGGGAGACAACCCATGTTTTTACTACAGTACTTTGTTTTATATGTGAGTCTTGGAAGTTGTTTACTACTGTAGCAACCTCTCCTTATCATGTTTTTGTGCCAAGTAAAGTTTCTATGTCAAAGTTGATGTTATATTTGGGATCGCTGCGCAGAAACAGCATTACTGTCTGTCACGAATCTGGGCACAAGTCTCTGTAGAAAATTCTAAAAATCTGCCAATTTACGAGCGTGATCCTTAGATATGTACGCAACTTTCATTAGTTTTGAGTTTTTCCATTTGAGCAAGTCTGGTGCCACTTTAAAATTCGTCTTTACGAACTGTTCTGTTTTTGACAGATTCTGCCTTTTATTTCGCATTGCCATATTTGCTATATTGGATGAATTTCTTTGATCCATTAATGTCCAGTAGCTTTGTGCAATGTCCAGAAGTGTAAAGAATGTTTGTGTCACCTCTGAATGTGTGAATTATTAATTGTGCACTAACCCTCTAATGAGTTTGCTTGAAGTTTGGTGTGAAGGAAGTTTTCAAGGGTCAAGAGAGGAGAATGATATACTATGATCAAGAGGAGTGAAAGCTCTAAGCTTGGGGATACCCCCGTGGTTCATCCCTGCATATTTTAAGAAGACTCAAGCTTCTAAGCTTGGGGATGCCCAAGGCATCCCCTTCTTCATCGACAACATCATCAGGTTCCTCCGAAACTATATTTTTATTCAATCACATCTTGTGTTCTTTACTTGGAGCGTTTTGTTTTTGTTTGAATAAAATGGATCCTAGCATTCACTTTGTGGGAGAGAGACACGCTCCGCTGTTGCATATGGACAAATATGTCCTTAGGCTTTACTCATAATGTTCAAGGCGAAGTTTCTTCTTCGTTAAATTGTTATATGGTTGGAATTGGAAAATGCTACATGTAGTAATTCTAAAATGTCTTGGATAATGTGATACTTGGCAATTGTTGTGCTCATGTTTAAGCTCTTGCATCATATGCTTTGCACCCATTAATGAAGAAATACATAGAGTTTGCTAAAATTTGATTTGCATATTTGGTCTTGATGACCCACAAGTATAGGAGGTGTATCGTAGTATCTTCGATAAGTAAGAATGTCGATCCCAACGAGGAGCAGAAGGTGTTGGCAGCAGTTTCGATGAAGGATTCACTGTAAATGCTCACAAACAAGTATTCAAGGAGTTTTGATATAACAGATGAATAAAGTACGAGTAAGTAAAATGCGAGAGAAATAATTGCAGCGAGTGGCCCAATCCTTTTAGCACAAAGGACAAGCCGGTTTGTTTACTTATAATGACCAAACGTTCTTGAGGACACACGGGATTTTAGTCTAGTGCTTTCGCTTCATGTAGCTAAATAATCTTCATTGTTTTGATAAGTGTTGTGTGGGTGAACCTATGCTAATGCACCGCCCTTCCTAGGACTAATACATACTTGTGATTATACCCCTTGCAAGCATCCGCAACTACAAGAAAGTAATTAAGATAAATCTAACCACAGCCTTAAACTCTGAGATCCTGCGATCCCTCTTGCATCGATATACTAACGGGGGTCACGCCGGCAACCCCGCAATTAGCAACCGAATACAAGATGCACTCCCCTAGGCCCATAAATGGTGAAGTGTCGTGTAGTCGACGTTCACACGACACCACTAGAAGAATGACACCACAACTTAAATATCATAACATTGAATATTACTCAACCATAATTCACTACTAGCATTTAGACTTCACCCATGTCCTCAAGAACTAAACGAACTACTCACGAGACATCATATGGAATACAATCAGAGGTGATATGATGATGAATAACAATCTGAACATAAACCTTGGTTCAATGGTTTCACTCAATAGCATCTACAACAAGTAGAGAATAACACCGGGAGAGTTTCCCTATCAAACAATCAAGATCCAACCCAAATTGTTACAGCGGTGACGAGCAGCGGTGGTGATGGCGGTGTAGATGGTGGAGATGATGATGATGATGATGATGATGGAGATTATGTCCAGCTCGATGACGATGGCGATGCGTCGATTTCCCCCTCCGGAGGGAATTTCCGGATTCCTGCCCGCCGGAGAGCTCTTTCTCTCTGGTGTTCTTCGCCCGCGCAGGCGGCTGTAACTCTTCGTGAGGTCCTCCTTTGCTTAGGTTTTCGGGACGAAGGAGTACGCGAAGAAAGGGAGGCGAGAGGGGCTGTGGGGCCCCCACATCACAGGTGGCGCGGCCAGGCCATGGGCCGCGCCGGCCTGTGGTCTGGGCCCACCTTGGCTCCCCTCTTCTCCCCCTTCTGCTCCCTCCGTCATCTGGAAAATAGGAATTTACGTGAAATTTCCTTCCACAGTTGATCTTCCGAAATATTGCGTTCTGACGGTGCTTTTTCCAGCAAATCCTGGCTCCGGTGCTTGATCCTCCAATAATGATGAAACATGCAAAATAGATGAAATAACATAAGTATTGTGTCCCAATATGAAATATATCAATGAATAACATCAAATTATGATACAAAATAGTGATGCAAATTGGACGTATCAACTCCCCCCAAGCTTAGACCTCGCTTGTCCCCAAGCGAAACTGAGCTCGATAAACAAGACCACATGTTTATGGAGTGAAGAGTCGATAAATAAAATACGGACAAGAAGCATCATATTCATTCACACAAGACATTCTAGTAAACAACTTCCTCATATAACTCATCTTGAAATAAGTAAAGAGAAATCACAAGTAAAGGTGCATGAGAAATCATAGTTGGTGATGGCAAACTTTGTTCTTGGTCAGAGAACTACTAACGGATTGTACTTCTAAGCAAAGCTTTCATATAAGAATTTTATAGCTGGGCTTTCATATTCAAGCATAACAATCTCCTCATAATCATTGATAACTTTAAAGTCATATTCATTCAGATAAAATTGGTACTAAACAAGAAAGTATAAAAGACATGATCAACTGAATCATAGCATAAATGATTGGTTCACAACAACTCAATTGCTTGCTTGAGATAGAGAGAAATAGGTTTACCGACTCAACATAAAAGTAAAAGATAGGCCCTTCGCAGAGGGAAGCAGGGATTAAATCATGTGCTAGAGCTTTTCAAGTTTTGAAATCATATAAAGAGCATAAAAGTAAGATTTTGAGCGGTGTTTGTTGTTGTCAACGAATGGTAGCGGGCACTCTAACCCCCTTGCCAAACGAACCTTCCAAGAGCGGCTCCCATGAGGGACGGCATCTCTACCAGCTAGGTAGATCATCCCCTTCTCTTTTGTTTACACATGTATTTTAGTTTTATTAAGGATGACACTCCCCCAACCTTGGCTTTCTCTATCCATGGCTAACCGAATCCTCGGGTGCCTTCCAACATTCACATACCATGGAGGAGTGTCTATTGCAAAATTAAGTTGCTTACTGATAAATCAGAGCAAAACATGTGAAGAGAATTATTAATGAAAGTTATTAATTGAGGCTGGGAACCTCATTGCCAGCTCTTTTTGCAAAGTTATTGGATAAGCGCCGCTAGTCCATTGGTGAAAGTCCGCCCAACAAGATTGAAAGATAAAACACCACATACTTCCTCATGAGCTATAGAACATTGACACAAATAAGGAGTAGTAGTTTGAATAATTTAAAGGTAGCACATGAAGTATTTACTTGGAATGGCAGAAAATACCATGTAGTAGGTAGGTATGGTGGACACAAATGGCATAGGTTTGGTCTAAGGTTATGGATGTATGAGAAGCATTCCCTCTCGATACAGGTCTTTGGCTAGCAAGGTTTGATAGCAAGCATAAAGGTTGAGGGAAACAAACAAATATACATATGATAGAACAATCATGCATCTTTCCCATAAGCACAAGCAATTTTAACTTAAGAATACTAAGCTCATAAGCATAGAGATAATAGAGTAGTATATCTAAGTGTATTTCTCTCTTCTATTAAACATCAGGGTGTTGTTGCTATTGACCAATGCTAAGTTTGCCAAAACCAAATAGATTTACTTGATGCTCCCAAAGTGATATCAATACTCATGTCAAGAGTAATCATATAATGGAGATTGCAAACTAAAATAAGGTGTGCAAAAAGTGAATGATAAGACTTCTCATTAATATTCCATAACGATAACTCACACCAACGGATACATAGATAACCAACTAAGAGAGATACTTCCACATTGCATATTATTCCATATGATAACTTCCCTACTCATGATATGACACTACTTGATAGTAAAAGATAAAGGTAATGATGATGTGATACCGCGGCACTCCCCCAAGCTTGGAACAAACCAAGGGGATGCCAATACCGATGATGAATTACTCCTTCGGTGATGATGGTGAATCTTTGTCGTCAGACTTCCATGGAAGAGGCCCTCCATCAACAAAAGACATCTTGGTCTCCGGAAACCTGAAACTAGCAGCATGACTTATGCGCTTAAACCTGTTTTCATACTCACAGTTTTGATTATGAACATCATAGAGTTGAGCTTGGAGTTTGTTGGTGGTGTCGTGAAGTGAGAAGATATCGTCCCACAACTTTGCAGTCTCCTTCTTGTGTCCATCAATGAGTTCAGACACAATCTTGTGAAAGATATCCACTTCACGCTCAGCCATCTTCTTGTAGTTGAAAACCTCTTGTTCCAGTTTCTCCATCCTGTCTTCCAAACTCCCTTCTCCCTTAGGACCCTGGACATCTTTGATCTGCAACTCTCCATCCACGAGCAGCAACTCTTTGGGGTGCATCTTCAGCTCGTTCATGTACGGGTTGACGACGTCCTCAAAGAAGCTGTCCTTCTGAGTTCCCGACGAGGACATGGTGGATCTAGATCCGAAGCAGATCCTGGCAAAAAACAGCAAACAAAACACGACGAGAACGATATACGGACCTCCAGGGGTCCGGGGATTATATAGCAAATATTTTTACGACAAAAGGAAGGTTCCAGGCCGAAAACGAGTGGAAACGGACGCCGAGGGGCTGTCACCATAAGTCGGCGCGGCCAGGTGGGGCCCGCGCCGGCCGTGGTGACGGGCCCTCCGCGTCTTTTCCACTCCGTTTCGATTCCGTAATTTTTCATATTTTCCAAAAACAGCAGAAATAATGTTCGGAAAGGTAAACGCGGACTTTTATTACCTGTACTGTTACCTATTCAAAGTCGAGTTCTGGCGGACTGTCAATTTGTCCTTTGATGAAAGCTTCCGGTGTTTCCACTTGAATAATATCAACATCAACATTATAAGAATCACCCGAGATATAATGCTTGAGTCTTTGTCCATTCACCACTTGTGTGGCATTGCCTTGGAGAGAGCTAATTTTAATTGCTCCTGAACGATACACCTCCTCAACAACATATGGTCCTTCCCACTTCGAGAGTAATTTCCCTGCAAAGAATCTGAGACGAGACCGATACAATAGGACTTTATCCCCAATATTAAACTCTCTTTTGATAATCCTTCTATCATGCCATTTCTTAACTTTTTCTTTAAAGAGTTTAGCATTTTCATAAGCTTCACTTCTCCATTCATCTAGAGAACTTAATTGCAACAACCTCTTATTACCGGCTAGTTTCGGATCTTTATTTAGTTCTCTAACAGCCCAATAAGCTTTGTGCTCTAGTTCTAAAGGTAAATGACAAGCTTTTCCATAAACCATTTTATAAGGTGACATTCCCATAGGATTTTTATAAGCAGTTCTATAAGCCCATAGTGCTTCTTTCAATTTGCTAGCCCAATTCTTTCTAGATTTATTAACAGTCTTTCCCAAGATAGCTTTTATCTCTCTATTTGATAATTCTACTTGACCACTAGTTTGAGGGTGATAAGCAGAAGCAATTCTATGATTAATACCATACTTAGCAAGAGTTTTTCTAAAACCTCCATGAATAAAA
Organism: Lolium multiflorum; assembly: GCA_030979885.1. Lineage (NCBI taxonomy): Eukaryota > Viridiplantae > Streptophyta > Magnoliopsida > Poales > Poaceae > Lolium > Lolium multiflorum. The sequence goes on along the minus strand of CM061753.1, from coordinate 44,480,383 downwards.
TGAGAACCTCCATCAGTCATAATATATCTAGGTATTCCAAATCTAGGAAATATAACATCTACAAGCATTTTTATAGAGGTCTCACCATCAGCACTTTTTGTAGGTATAGCTTCTACCCATTTAGTAACATAATCAACAACGACAAGTATATGAGTGTTACCATCTGAAGAAGGGAAAGGACCCATGAAGTCGAATCCCCAACAATCGAATGGTTCAATAACAAGAGTATAATTCATAGGCATTTCATTGCGTCTAGAGATATTACCAACTCTTTGACATTCATCACAAGATAAGATAAACTTCCTTGCATCTTTGAAAAGTGTTGGCCAATAAAAACCTGATTGTAGAACCTTTTGCGCGGTTCTATCTCCAGCGTGATGTCCTCCATAAACACTACCATGACATTTATTCAATATCTCCTGTTGTTCATATTCAGGAACACATCTTCGCATAATACCATCTACTCCTTCTTTATATAAGTGTGGGTCATCCCAAAAATAATGCCTCAAGTCATAAAAGAATCTCCTCCTTTGCTGAGCTGAAAAGGTTGGAGGCAAATACTTCGAAACAATAAAGTTAGCATAATCAGCATACCAAGGGCTCTCTCGCGTGCTCACCTTTATTACAGCCAATTGTTCATTTGGAAAACTATCATTAACAGGAACAGGATCATAAGCAATATTTTCCAATCTAGACAAATTATCGGCAACAGGATTATCAGCACCTTTCCTATCTATAATATGTAAATCAAATTCTTGCAAAAGAAGTACCCATCTAATAAGCCTTGGCTTAGCATCTTTCTTTGTCATAAGGTATCTAATTGCAGCATGATCGGTATGAATTGTAACTTTTGAATCAACAATATAGGGTCTAAACTTGTCACAAGCAAAGACTACAGCTAACAATTCTTTTTCAGTTGTAGCATAATTTCTTTGAGCAGCATCAAGAGTCTTACTAGCATAATGAATAACATTTAATTTTTTATCTACCCGCTGTCCAAGAACAGCGCCTACAGCAAAATCACTAGCATCACACATAATTTCAAAAGGCAAATTCCAATCGGGAGGTTCGACTACAGGAGCAGTTGTTAAGGCTTTCTTTAGAGTTTCAAAAGCTTCCTTACAATCATCATCAAAAACAAAAGGTACATCTTTTTGAAGAAGATTAGTAAGAGGCTTTGAAATTTTAGAGAAATCTTTAATAAATCTCCTATAAAACCCAGCATGACCAAGAACACTACGAATACCTTTAACATCCCTCGGATAGGGCATCTTCTCAATTGCTTCAACTTTAGCTCTATCGACTTCAATACCTCTCTCGGAAATTTTATGTCCCAATACAATTCCTTCATTAACCATAAAGTGGCATTTCTCCCAATTAAGAACAAGGTTAGTTTCTTCACATCTCTGCAAAACTTTATCGAGGTTTCGCAAGCAATTATCAAAAGAATTCCCATAGACAGAAAAATCATCCATGAACACCTCTACAATACTTTCGCAAAAACCATGAAAAATAGCAGACATGCATCTTTGAAAAGTAGCAGGAGCATTACATAAACCAAAAGGCATACGCCTATAAGCATAAGTTCCATAAGGACAAGTAAACGTGGTTTTCTCTTGATCTTTAGCTTTAACAGCAATTTGTGAAAACCCAGAATAACCATCAAGAAAGCAAAAATGAGTATTTTTAGATAACCTTTCTAGCATTTGATCAATAAAGGGTAAAGGGTAATGATCTTTCTTAGTAACTTTATTAACTTTTCGAAAATCAATGCACATTCTATACCCTACAACTATTCTTTGAGGAATAAGCTCATCATTATCATTAGGCACAACAGTCATTCCTCCTTTCTTAGGAACACAATGCACAGGACTAACCCATCTACTATCAGCAATAGGATATATAATACCAGCTTCAAGAAGTTTTAATACCTCGTTCCTTACCACCTCTTTCATCTTCGGAATTAGACGACGTTGATGTTCAACAACAGGCTTTGCATCATCTTCCATATTGATAGCATGTTGGCAAATAGAAGGAGAAATCCCTTTCAAATCATCAAGGAGTATAGCCAATAGCTCCTCGGTGTTTCTTCAATATTTCCAATAACCTTTCTTCCTCAATCTCTGAAAGCTTAGAACTAATAATAACAGGATATATTTTCTTATCATCAATATGAGCATATCTAAGATTATCAGGTAAAGGCTTTAAATCAAAAACAGGATCTTCCTTTGGTGGCGGTGTTGTACCCAAATCTTCCACCGGTAAATCATGCTTGAGAATAGGTTGGCGAAGAAAAATTTCCTCAAGCTCATCTCTTTCTTTCCTAAAAGCTTCACTTTCACTATTCTCCAAATGTTGCTGCAAAGGATTATTAGGAACAAGAACAATAGATGCACACTGCTCCATTTTAAAATCATTACTAGGCAAGTCAGCTTTATAAGGAGTTTTGGTAAATTTAGAAAAGTTAAATTCATAAGGTTCACCAGCAAATCTAGTCAAAATTTTCTCTTTCTTACAATCTATAATAGCTCCACAAGTATTTAGAAAAGGTCTACCAAAAATGATAGGACAATGATCACTAGCAGCAGAACCAAGTACCAAAAAGTCAGCAGGATATTTAATCTTACCACATAAAACTTCCACATCTCGAACAATACCAATTGGAGAAATAGTTTCTCTATTAGCCAGCTGAATAACCACATCAATATCTTCAAGTTGACAAGAACCAATTTCGTGCATAATCTCCGTGTAAAGCTCATAAGGAATAGCACTAACACTTGCACCAATATCACATAAACCATAATAGCAATGATCACCAATTCTAACAGATAGCATAGGAACACTAACTTGTTTGGGTTTATTAGGATGTGAAACAATATTAGAAGCATCTTCACAGAAAATAATATGACCATCCTCCACATTTTCAGTCACAAGATCTTTAACTATTGCAACAGCAGGTTCAATTTTAATTTGTTCTTCAGGTTCTTTAGGTTTCTTTTCACTTTTATTAACCGTACTAGATATGACAGAGTACTCCTTCATTTTAGCAGAAGGAGTTTTTTCAATATAAGCTTCAGGAATAACATTATCAACAGTTTCAACCACTACACATTTGTTTACAGATGAATCAACTTTATCTTTATACGGTTCATGATACTTATCAAAATTCTTCTTAGGCAGTTCATAATGAGAGGCAAAAGCTTTATAAAGATTTGCAACAACTTGGGAATCAAGACCATATGTAGCACTCATATTACGAAATTTATCAGTATCCATAAAAGCTTCAATGCATTTATAATCATAAATTATACCTGATTCTCTATCTTTGTCGTTCTCCCATCCTTCAGTATTTTCTTGGATGCGATCAAGAAGGTCCCTTTAAACTCTTCTTTGTTGCGTGTAAATGATCCAGAACAAGAAGTATCCAGCAAGGTCTTGTCTTGAAAAGAAAGTCTTGCATAGAAATTATCAATAATAACATTACCAGGAAGCTCATGAATGGGGCATTTGAGCATTAAAGACTTCAATCTCCCCAAGCTTGGGCAATACTCTCTCCATCATGAGGCCAGAAATTATATATGCGGTTCCGATCTTTGTGAATTTCACTTGGAGGATAAAATTTGGAATAAAATAAAGGCACAATGTCCTCCCAATCAATAGAATCACCATTCTTCAACAATTTATACCAGTGCGCCGCTTTACCAGACAGCGATATAGTGAATAGTTTCTTTCTAACTTCATTCATAGAAATACCTGCACATTTGAATAACCCGCGTAATTCATGCAAAAACAATAAATGATCACCAGGATGGACAGTTCCATCCCCTTCATAGCGGTTATCCATAACACGTTCAATAATTTTCATAGGTATTTTATATGGTACTACTTCCTCACCGGGCGCTTCATCCACTACCGTTGCAGTAGTATTTCCCAAATAGAAATTGAAGAGAAGATCTCTCCATAATGACTTATAGCAACAGGCAGAAATAAAATCAGCACAAACAGTAAAGGTTTTCCTTACCAATTCCACTTACCAATAGCGCTTCACGGCAACGGCGCCAGAAAATAGTCTTGATGACCCACAATTATAGGGGGTGTATCGTAGTATCTTCGATAAGTAAGAATGTCGATCCCAACGAGGAGCAGAAGGTGTTGGCAGCAGTTTCGATGAAGGATTCACTGTAAATGCTCACAAACAAGTATTCAAGGAGTTTTGATATAACAGATGAATAAAGTACGAGTAAGTAAAATGCGAGAGAAATAATTGCAGCGAGTGGCCCAATCCTTTTAGGACAAAGGACAAGCCGGTTTGTTTACTTATAATGACCAAACGTTCTTGAGGACACACGGGATTTTAGTCTAGTGCTTTCGCTTCATGTAGCTAAATAATCTTCATTGTTTTGATAAGTGTTGTGTGGGTGAACCTATGCTAATGCACCGCCCTTCCTAGGACTAATACATACTTGTGATTATACCCCTTGCAAGCATCCGCAACTACAAGAAAGTAATTAAGATAAATCAAACTTAAACTCTGAGATCCTGCGATCCCTCTTGCATCGATATACTAACGGGGCTCAGGTTTCTGTCACTCCAGCCCCGCAATTAGCAACCGAATACAAGATGCACTCCCCTAGGCCCATAAATGGTGAAGTGTCGTGTAGTCGACGTTCACACGACACCACTAGAAGAATGACACCACAACTTAAATATCATAACATTGAATATTACTCAACCATAATTCACTACTAGCATTTAGACTTCACCCATGTCCTCAAGAACTAAATGAACTACTCACGAGACATCATATGGAATACAATCAGAGGTGATATGATGATGAATAACAATCTGAACATAAACCTTGGTTCAATGGTTTCACTCAATAGCATCTACAACAAGTAGAGAATAACACCGGGAGAGTTTCCCCTATCAAACAATCAAGATCCAACCCAAATTGTTACAGCGGTGACGAGGTGCAGCGGTGGTGATGAGAGGGTGGAGATGATGATGATGATGATGATGAGATGATGTCCACTCGATGACGATGGCGATGGCGTCGATTTCCCCTCCGGGGAGGGAATTTCCCCGCGGATTCCTGCCCGCCGGAGAGCTCTTTTCTCTCGGTGTTCTTCGCCCCGCAGAGCGGCGTAACTCTTCGTGAGGTCCTCCCTCGGCTTAGGTTTTCGGGACGAAGGAGTACGAAGAAAAGGAGGCGAGAGGGGCGTGGGGCCCCCACACCACAGGGTGGCGCGGCCATGGGCCGCGCCGGCCGTGGTCCTGGCCCACCTTGGCTCCCCTCTTCTCCCCCTGCTCCTCCGTCATCCGGAAAAATAGGAATTTACGTGAAATTTCCTTCCACAGCTGATCTTCCGAAATATTGCGTTCTGACGGTGCATTTTCCAGCAGAATCCCTCGGTGCTTGATCCTCCAATAATGATGAAACATGCAAAATAGATGAAATAACATAAGTATTGTGTCCCAATATGAAATATATCAATGAATAACAACAAATTATGATACAAAATAGTGATGCAAATTGGACGTATCGTCTCTCTAAGGTCTAGATAATTCTAGTATTGAGTTTTGAACAACAAGGAAGACGGTGTAGAGTCTTATAATGTTTACAATATGTCTTTTATGTGAGTTTTGCTGCACCGTTTCATCCTTGAGTTTGCTTCAAATAACCTTGCTAGCCTAAACCTTGTATCGAGAGGGAATACTTCTCATGCATCCAAAGTCCTTGAGCCAACCACTATGCCATTTGTGTCCACCATACCTACCTACTACATGGTATTTCTCCGCCATTCCAAAGTAAATTGCTTGAGTGCTACCTTTAAAATTCCATCATTTACCTTTGCAATATATAGCTCATGGGACAAAATAGCCTTAAAAACTATCGTAGTATTGAATATGTACTTATGCACTTTATCTTTTATTAAGTTGCTTGTTGTGCGATAACCATGCTTCTGGGGAACGCCATCAACTATTCCTTGTTGAATATCATGTGAGTTGCTATGCATGTCCGTCTTGTCTGAAGGATCTATCACCTTAATGATTGGAGCATGCAAATTGTTAGAGAAGAACATTGGGCCGCTAACTAAAGCCATGAATCATGGTTGAAGTTTCAGTTTTGGACATATATCCTCAATCTCATATGAGAATAATAATTATTGCTACATGCTTATGCATTAAAGAGGAGTCCATTATCTGTTGTCCATGTTGTCCCGTATGGATGTCTAAGTTGAGAATAATCAAAAGCGAGAAATCCAAAATGCGAGCTTTCTCCTTAGACCTTTGTACAGGCGGCAGAGGTACCCCTTGTGACACTTGGTTGAAACATGGCATTGCGAAGATCCGGTAGTCCAAGCTAGTAGGACAAGGTGCGGGCACTATTAGTACACTATGCATGAGGCTTGCAACTTGTAAGATATAATTTACATAACTCATATGCTTTATTACTACCGTTGACAAAATTGTTTCATGTTTTCAAAATAAAAGCTCTAGCACAAATACAAAAATCGATGCTTTCCTCTTTGAAGGACCTTTCTTTTACTTTTATTGTTGAGTCCTTTCCTATCTCCCTCACCTTAAGAAGCAAACACTTGTGTGAATCATTGATTCCTACATACTTGCATATTGCACTTGTTATATTACTTTATGTTGACAATATCCATGAGATATACATGTTATAAGTTGAAAGCAACCGCTGAAACTTAATCTTCCTTCGTGTTGCTTCAATACCTTTACTTTGATTTATTGCTTTATGAGTTAACTCTTATGCAAGACTTATTTATGCTTGTCTTGAAGTACTATTCATGAAAAGTCTTTGCTTTATGATTCAGTTGTTTACTAATGTCATTACCATTGTTTTGATCGCTGCATTCATTACATATGTTTACAAATAGTATGATCAAGATTATGATGGCATGTCACTTCAATTATCTTTGTTATCGTTTTACCTGCTCGACGAGCAGAACTAAGCTTGGGGATGCTGATACGTCTCCAACGATCGATAATTTCTTATGTTCCATGCTACTTTATTGATGATACCTACATGTTTTATGCACATTATATGTCGTATTTACGCATTTTGGAACTAACCTATTAACAAGATGCCGAAGAGCCGGTTGCTGTTTTTTTGGTTTCGAAATCCTAGTAAGGAAATATTCTCAATTGGACGAAATCACCGCCCAGGGTCCTATTTTTGCACGAAGCTTCCGAAGACCGAAGGGGAGTCGGTGGGGCCACGAGGTGGCCAGGTGACAGGCGCGCGGCCTGTGCCCGGCCGCGGCCTCGTCCCCGCCCCCTCGTGTCGCCTCTGACCTGCCCTTCCGCCTACAAATAGCCTCCGTCGCGAACCCCGCCGAGAGCCACGATACGGAAAACCTTCCAGAGACGCCGCCGCGAATCCCATCTCGGGATTCAGAGATCCGGCACCCTGCCGAGAGGGGATTCATCTCCTGAGGACTCTACACCGCCATGGTCGCCTCCGGAGTGATGAGTGAGTAGTTCACCGGACTATGGGTCCATAGCAGTAGCTAGATGGTCGTCTTCTCCTAATTGTGCTTCATTGTTGGATCTTGTGAGCTGCCTAACATGATCAAGATCATCTATCCGTAATACTATATGTTGTGTTTGTCGGGATCCGATGGATAGAGAATACTATGTTATGGTGATTATCAATCTATTGTTTATGTGTTGTTTATGATCTTGCATGCTCTCCGTTATTAGTAGAGGCTCTGGCCAAGTTTTTGCTCTTAACTCCAAGAGGGAGTATTTATGCTCGATAGTGGGTTCATGCCTTCATTGACACCGGGGACAGTGACAGAAAGTTGTGGATGTGTTGTTGCCACTAGGGATAAAACATTGATTCTATGTCTAAAGATGTAGTTGTCGATTACACTACGCACCATACTTAATGCAATTGTCTGTTGCTTTGCAACTTAATACTGAATGGGGTTCGGATGATAACCTGAAGGTGGACTTTTAGGCATATGCAGTTGGATGGCGGTCTATGTACTTTGTCGTAATGCCCGATTAAATCTCACTATATTTATCATATCATGTATATGCATTGTTATGCCCTTCTCTATTTGTCAATTGCCCGACTGTAATTTGTTCACCCAACATGCTTTTTATCTTATGGGAGAGACACCTCTAGTGAACTGTGGACCCCGGTCCTATTCTTTACATAGCATACAATCTACTGCAATACTTGTTTTACTGTTTTCTTGCAAACAATCATCTTCCACACAATACGGTTAATCCTTTGTTACAGCAAGCCATGAGATTGACAACCTCACTGTTTCGTTGGGGCAAAGTACTTGGGTTGTGTTGTGCAGTTCCACGTTGGCGCCGGAATCCCCGTTGTTGCGCCGCATCACATTTAGCCACCATCAACCTTCAACGTGCTTCTGGCTCCTCCGGTTCGATAAACCTTGGTTTCTTTCTGAGGGAAAACTTGCCACCGTGCGCATCATACCTTCCTCTTGGGGTTCCCAACGACGTGTACATTTACGCGCATCGTCAGGCTGTGGCGGCCACTACCAGCCCAAAGGCCGACAGACGCCCGCTCTCTCTCGCTTCTTCCTCCGCGAGCGATCCGCGGCCCCGACCGGCGGAGGAGGTCGGTGCATCATCGGAGTCGAACCCGTCACGGGAGCTCGAGGCCGGGGAGGTGGAGTGGGAGGTGAAGGTGGAGGAGGACCACGCACCGCCGCGTCCGCGCCATGGTGGATCTACCGTCGCGCACGGCAGCGGCGGCTAGGGTTTAGCGCAGGAGATGAGATGTCGCGCCCCCGTTTATATAGGTCGGAGGCAAGCCGCGCACGCGGCATCGCCATTACTACGCGCACGCGCGAGGCCCGCAGACCGCCGAAGCGACTCGCCGATCGGCGGAGAAGACGCATCGACAATGCGTCTCGCTGCCGCGCACGCTCGCGGAAGACGAGGCACGCCATTAACGCGGCCTGCAAAGGCTGCGCGCGCCGCCCGCAACTAATGCCGCGAAGACGGCGCGTGACGCCGCGCGGGCCCGTGCCAGACCAGCGGTCACTGCGCGTCCGCGGCCGCCGAGACGCAAACCCGACGCATATTTGGGCTGTTTGCTCTGCAGACGGCCACACTTTGCGTCGCGCACGGGAGCAGGGCCCGACGCATTTCAACGAAAACGATCACTCAGCGACCATTTGCGTCGCGCCGCTGGAGATGCCCTGACGCCTCTGCCAGGCTTCTTCTCTTTCTTCTTGCTTTGTCGGGCTAATTTTACCGCCGGTCAAATCTCATCTCACCGTCAGAAATAAAACAAGCAAACAGCCACGTCATGGCCGGCGACGACCAATCCGAGACCTCGCCCCCGCCCCCGCCCTCGGTCTCCCCCCAGTCTTCTCCCTCCACGCGTCGGCGATGGCGGCATGGCCGAACCCGTATCTGCCGCTCCTCCTCATCGCCGCCCTGCTCGCCTTCGAGGACTGGCTCTCCACGCCCTCCTGCTCCGGCGGCTCGCCCGCCCTCCACCCTGCCTCCGGCGACCTCAGGGCCATGTTGGTCGCCGACCTGATGCTCCTTGGTTCGGATGCTACATACGCCGACCGCTTCTTCCGATATCACCTCATGTCCAAGCTAATCACAGTAAGTTATCCTTGATCAGATTCAGATGCGAGCGACCCAAATTTTCCCGAGTTTTTTTTTTGTGTGTGTCTGCATGCTAAAGTTCCCATGTATACCACATCCACATGTACCTGTTATATAGGCTGAACGTGGGGAAATTGGAATTTTTCATAACTGTTCAAGTGATTCATGCCCTTTACTATTGTAGTGGCGCAGAGAGATAACTGATTGGGCCAATTTGGACTCGCAGAGCAATGTCATAGGCTAATTACTCTTCTTCATTTAGTAGGAATCAGCTGCTTATTTCACCTTATTATAGTAAGTTGTTCACTACACTGCAGTGCTCAAACTTTAGGAAGCTATTGTCCTTTTAGGTATGTATAAGACTGTTTATATTTTGTCATGGATGCTATTTTCACTTTTTCAGTCATATAATTTGCAATGTCATTTCATATACGAGGCAGATTATCAAAGTCTAACTTTTGGATGGGCACTACTGCTATACACACTTATGCTTATCACTCTCTCTATGGCGCAAAAGCTTAATTTGGTTTGTTATGCCTTTGCCAGAAATCTATTCAGACAACGAATCCAGATCTGATCATAGTCCTTGGGGACATCTCAGCAAAGGGTTCAGAGCAGAGCGAGAGCAAATGGGTAGCTGTTCTTGAACAGTTTGAGGGGATACTGGGGCAGTACTCTTCCCTTCCTATTCATATCGTGTTAGGTGATAAAGATGTGGGAGGATGTTTGAGTTTGGATGGTAAATTGGTGCACCGTATGGCCAATCATTTGCCAGGATTAGATTCAAGTGGTTGTGGTTCCTTTGAGATTAGTAATACCAGTTTTTTGTCTTTAAATGCGATTGCACTGCTCTGTGGTGACAACACGTTGCGGTTTGGCGTTGAGAAGGTTATGGAGATGGAAAGCCATCGTTTTCAAAGGAAAAGGTTAAACGGACCACAACATTATCCTCTGGGAAGTGAAAAACAACAAGATTCGGGTGCCCACAGTTGGAGACAAAACAGCATGACTTCGGGATCTGGTCCAATCATTTTACTCCATATTCCACTACATAAGTCCGATAAGTCTGATGGAGGAATCATCGGTGTCCCCAAATTTCCAGAGGGAGCTGTCTCAGATCATCCTCTGGTTTCCTTGAGTTCAAAAGAAAGGTAAAATTTAGATATTAGGTATCATGAGTTAAGGAACAATTTATTTCCCCTTTTTGGGAAATTCATAACTCATGTTCTATACCAATGCTATATCCTGTTTCCATCATTATGTAAGATTGGCATTTTGAAAAGCACATGATACATTCTGTGCATATTTAAACTTACCCCCTCCATTCACTATTGTAAGACTTTTTAGAACATGAGTGAACAGAGGAAGTATTTAACTATTACATGTGAACTTTTCCCACACGCTGAAACGCGTCTAAAAGGTCAAAATATCTAAAAGGTCTTACAGTAGTTAACGGAGGAAGTATGTAACTATTACATGTGAACTTTTCCCCTCCATTCATTCAGTGTCTTTTTTGTACTGCTTGCCTTCAATTTTGGAATAATAATTGTCTTGAATGTGCAATTTTGTGCCACTGTTGTGTGTGTTGCCCTGAGTATTGGGGTGATTATCATGTTGACTGTAATCTGATCCTGCAGTGGAGATGATGGCACAAGGCTGTATGATCAACTGCATACCCTCCCTGCAAATTCAACTCAGTATATTCTTCAGGCACTTAAACCAAGGTTAGTCCTCAGTATACCGCCGTAGTTTCTGAATGTATAGCTGTGAGTTGAATTACTTATAACTGCTAAAGGTGATTCTTTTGTTGCATTGTTCACCTGCTTCAATTTTTCAGTTACTTGTGGTAAATTACTATTCAAAAAAGGAGAATAATATTTTGTTCGATATGCTTGTTGAAACAAATCATATTGAGTTTCTTCCTCATAGGAATGCACGACTGCACATGAAGTCATACTATCATTTCTTGTTCCGCAGGATTATATTTAGTGCTCATGCTCATAGCTTCTCAGACTACACCCACGCTGATGGGACAAGGGAAGTAACAGTGCCTGCCATGACATGGAAGAAGAGTGGAGTGCCAGGTTTTGTCATCGCTACATTTGGACAGAAAGGGGCAGTATCTGTGAAGTGCTGCTCGCTAGCTCAGGAATGGTACATAGTGACAGGATATTCAGCATTTTTGTTCCTAACAGCTCTTGCAGTAAGATGGTCACATTGGATGTGAAATGGAAGTACTGAAATTATTTCAAGGTATGATTGGTCCTTTGTCTTTTCTTTAAACGTGTTTTACATATATTCATTTCTTGTATGATGGCTGTGTGTCTAGTATTACTGTAATAGGCCTCACCATTGCCTCTATTTGTTTTCAACAAATCCCAATATAACATAGTTTGAATGAAAAACCAAAGTTCAGGTCTATTGGAGTTTGATTAATCTTTTCAAAACATTTTTTTTCACAAGCACATACAGATCCTGACGCTGTACCTGTAAATTTTCAGAAGAATTTTTTTTATTCTGAAAAAAAGTGTGGATCTATAATGGAGGTATTATTTGCTATTTGTTGAAATTTTACAGAAATTAAGTTACTAGTTGTTGAAATTTTACAGGAATGTAGCTCACATCTGGGGCTCCTTACATAATTTCTTGGAACTTTGAAATACGATTCTTCATTTATTGAAAAATGATCGGGCCCTGAGACACCTGGGAGCAAACCACAGTACTCAGAGTCTGAACTCATATACTGAAGCTATTCTTAAGCCCATTCCACAGTTATACTCAGAGTATTTGACTGGGGCACTTCAGCAATCAGCTTCAAATCTTCTGTTGCTCAGCTCATGTGATTACAAGGTGCTACTACAATTCATTACCTTATTGGCTTTTATTCTTTGTATACAGCTGTACAAGTAGACCAGGACTGGTTGCTTGCTGCATGTACTTATTGTGGTTTCGTTATACCGACAACAATAGGGAGCTTGAGGCTTGAGCAGATACTTCAGAGTCAACCTCTTGTCATAGATCAGAGCCGCTTTAAGATTGATGGCGTACTTCAGGTCCTCATATGGGGTGACCTCCTAACCCTGAAAGCTGAATGAGGTGATTATGATACTTGTCGTAAGAAGAAGCTTACACAGTTGCCAAGTTTTTTTCGCTACCGCCTTTGATTAAAATACTAAAAGTACATAGTTTCCTGCATGCGTTTGCATTTTGTTGTTGTGAACAAAATATGCTAAGATGTAGATGAGTTTGCTTGAGATATGCATTGTTGGGTGACTTACATTCTCAAACTAGATCGATTAAAGCTGATTTGTGTCCTTATAGTGCTGCAATGTTGATTTATGGGGATTTATGGATTTGGTAGGATAGTTACTGCATGATGATTGGTTACCAGGTTTACTACTGTCTGCAGTAATTATTGACCGGGAATGTAACATTCACCAGGTTGTGCCTTGAAGACTGCCAGCTCGGTATTGAAAGTTAGTGTGTAGATTATAAATCGTTATTGTCTGCGATGGTGCTAATGCATGGTTGTCCAGACTCTGAAGAGCACCAAGCATCACGAGCAATGGCTTCTTGCTGGATACCCAATGCATTCCTCCGAGACTGGGACTGCCAAGTTGGACACCTCCTGATTTTACACTCTCCGTGAGGTTGTACAAGCATAACTGTCATTTGACTGCTCATCTTTAATGCAGCTTTTCATGTGAAGTTGGGAAGTAAGTATCGTGTAAATATTAAGCGGTTGTTAGCAATTACATTGAAACAGTGGAAAAAAAACCAAAACATAAGCATGCTACAAGCATTGCATCTACAGTGCTGCTAAGCTTAGCAATTTCTTCTTTGCTTGAGATAATTTAGGACTTGTAAGATTTCTTCCCTCCCAATTCTCCAACATGCACTCAAGGAATTTAAGTAGGCTGCCGAATTTCAAGGTATAACTGGTTATCCTTTTTGCCAGGGTGTCGGTGCCCTTGCATTGCCTGATAAATACACAGCATACAGGATTATCAATCAGGGATTCCTGATTTTTTATAAGGGAGATGTTTGGCGTTTTTGTTGTGCATGCTCCAAGGCTATGTTCATGTTAAGTGCCCAAGTTTTGCTGGTCAATTGGTCATTCTCGATATCACATCATATACATCTAAATATTGACCATATTAAGAGTTTTAAGAGTCATGTTTAAGTTTAGCGACTGTTGTTTCAACCGTGAGGAATATCCGCACGTGTATGATTCCATTTTCCTATTGTTCCAGAGCTACCTGGAAACTGCCCTCACATACTAAGGCTGGTGCCAATGGGGGCTGGAGGCGGGGCGGTACCGCCCGCCGCGGGACGAGAGGCAGGCGGGAGTGGGTCGGGAGGCGAGCGCGGGGCGGTGGCGCTGGCGCCGGGCGGTATCGCCCGCTCCCGCCCGGCTACCGCCCGCGTTGGGGGCGAGAGCGAGGCGAGAGAGGGGCGGTAGCGAGGCGGCAGCGTTGGCGGGGCGGGGCGAGAGAGGGGCGGGCGAGAGGGCGGGCGAGATGCGCTAGAGATTTCTTGGAAAAATACCAGCCCCTTTCAATTCATAATGAGACGGGACTAATTCTATTTTTATTCTATAGATTATTTCGCTTAGTACTATGTACAGAAGGGAGGAGCCGTATGAGATGAAAACCTCATGTACGGTTTTGCAACGGAGATTTTTTGAATAGAATGAACGACCGTAACGGATGTTGGCTCAATCCGAAGGAAATTATGCGGAAGCTTTGCAAAATTATTATGAAGCGAGAGCGGGCGGTAGTGTGTAACGGCTAGCTGAGGTGGCGCGATCTGATTCGTCCACCTCAGCTAGCCGTTGGGGTAGCCGTTGGTACTTCAAAAAATCCGAAAAAAATGCCAAAAAACCCTAAAATTTCATCCCCACCCCCTATAAATACCCCCATATGGTTTCACTCACTCCACACCCATTTCATCTCCTTCACTCTCTCAAACCTTCTCCACCATGTCCGGTTGGACTCCACCAGATTTGACCACGTTCACGGATCTGTTGGGGCCCGACGGGTCACCAATAGGCCTAGATGATCTCTCTCCGACACATCGTCGCACCAATGTCGGTTCTTCGCCGCATCCCCGAGTTTTATACCCCTCCGGCACACCTCCGGGGCCATATGGGCCATACGCTCCACCTCCGGCGCCATATGGTTCATACCCTCCGCCTCCGTATCCATACCCCCAACCACCTCCACATGCTCCACCTACAGGTAGCGGGAGTGGCACTGTACCTCCTTACCCGCCATATGGTTCATACCCTCCTCATCCGTATCCATACGCGCCATATGGTCCGTACCCCCCACCACCTCCTGAAGCCAGTGCTCCAAGCTTGGAGTCCGATGCCGCGGAAACAATCGTACCACCGCGTCAACCGCGTCCAAAGAGGCTGACTGGACAAAAGCAATGGAACAAAATGAAAGACCGATCAACCGCCGACATGGACGAAGCAGAAAAGCGCAAACATGCGAAGGCCATCAAGATGGTGGAAAAAGAGCTTGGTCTGGAAGAAGATGACGACGAGGAGGAGGAGCAGGAAGAAGAGGAAGAGGAGTAGAATTTTTATTTTTTATGTAATTTTTAATATTTATTATGCAATTTTATTAATTATTATGTAATCGGTAACATTTTAAGTTGAATAAAATAATTTTCTTGCATTATTTTGAATGTCTAAAATAAATCGAGTGAAATAACTTAATGTGAAAAAGAAATGGTGATGTGGAAGATAGAGAAGTGAGAGATGCCACTATAGCCCGTGCATTGGCACCGTGGGATGGGAGTGGGGTGAGAATGGGGTGAGAGTGATGAAAAAAGCTGATGTGGCGGTTGAGAGTGAGGTGAGACATTGACACCAGCCTAAGTGATAGGTGATGGGTCCTCTTCGTCTTGGTGAGTTGGTGGTTCACTTCACCCTCTGTACTGTGGAAAACCCTTCGCTATTGCAAAGTTCTTCACGCCTTTCACTGATCATGTATCATTAAGCTAGCTTGTTTGGCGATTTGTTCCTTTCTCCTCGTTCATTGAGAGCGCTTCAGGACGCAATGCAACAAGTTTCTATTGCTGCTTCTCTGGATCAATGCTGACGGCCTTGTCGAGTGTCTTCGGTGGCAAGATTCATTTTCGTTTGATCTGAGGAGACGAGAGCTTAATTAAAGTCAGTTTTTGCTCGTTTCAAAAAAAAAAAAGTCAGTTTTTGAAGTTGTCCTTACTTTGGAAACACGAATCTTGAACGATAAGCCATCGACGGCTGTGCTAGCCCATAGTGACGTCCAACCAGGTGGTCACATGCGCAAAGTTACTTCATGCAGATGTCATTTCTATTCTAAAAGGCTGCTGCTCTACCCGGCCAGCCAGGGCACCCAAAGGGGCAAAACAATCCTGATCGTCCCTTTGCCATGCCACAGTGTTTCTTGCCTCCCGCTTTTCACCATGGCCATCCGATGCTGTCAATTTTTTCCTCACATGTTCAGCTTCCCACCAAGTCTATGACGCTTGGGGCCAGCCACGTGCGGGGCCCGGTAGTTGGAGACCGGGACACTGCTCGTTTCACGTCGCTTTCTTCCCGTCCACATTGCGGTGAAACCCTAGATCGAGAGAAGCGTCCAATCACCTCCCGTCCTAGAGCCCCACGTCCCACTCGTCTCCTCTCCCCCGCGGTCGCGGTGAAAACTAGATCGAGCCGTCGTCGCCCATCTTGCCGGCGGCGACGTGGTTTCCGGTACTTGTGGATGGCGGAATTTTGAGGCGGCGTCGTGGAGGTTGCAGGCCGGCCATCTTCCGCGTCGCTCTCGTCTCCTCTGCTCCATCCCCACGTGAGGCCAGAGATGGCAGTCCCAGGAAGAGGAGACCACTGGCGCGCCGCCTCTCCTCCTGGATGGAGCGGAACAGGGGCATCCGCGGTCGTGCGTCGGAGGAGGTGCGGCAGGAGCGCGCACGGAGGTGAGCGGCGGCGATGCCTCGTCCTCTCCTCTTCCTCCGCCCTCGACGTCGTCTTCCGGCGCAGCGACGGAGAGAGCACACGAGCGGCGGCGGCGGCTGGATGCTCGTCTCTCTCCCAAGCACCTACGACCTCGCAGCGAGCGGACCGAGCCGGTCGGGACAACCAGCAGCGACGGCACATCGCGAGCCCCACGACGGCGCCCTGCAGGCTGATGTGGGGACCATGGACGCCTTCACCGTTGTGCTGCCCGGGAGAAGCCTCTGCAACCCCGTCGACGGTAGCGGCCGCCGAAATTGAAGGGGGCGGCGGCGGCTAGAAATGAACGTGGTGGCGGTGAGCAGAGTGGGAACGGGGCGGCGGCGCCTCCTCTCGGTGGCCCTGGGCGCTCAGGAGGAGCCCTCGATCTGAGGTAGGTTGCTGCCTCTTCTTTTCCTGTGCGCCGCTCCTCCTCTTCTCCCCACAAAAACAGCAAGCCAGGAAGGCTCCCCCGTGCTGTCCATGGCCTTTGCCAGGACAAATCATTTCCTTCTCCTTCCTCCCGCTTGAGCTCCAGTTTGATTCCATTATCTGAAACTAATTTCTGCTTTTCAGCTAGGAGAGACAAGAGCGGATAAGGTGAAGTTGTAGGAGTAGCTCGGATGGGGCGGGACTCAGCGTCGAAGCTTTCCTGGCTTCTTGCCGTTGTTGAACATCTAGCGATCCATTTGTGCGTCGTCGCGTCCCTGAGCTGCTCACGGTGAAATTTCTAGCGATCCGTGTGTGCGCCGTCGGCCGCGTCCCTGAGCTGCTCAGCGTGAAATATCCATGGGAGAATTCCCTGTGAAGGTAATGTTCAGCCTACACTCTACTGCTCTAGCGACAACCCACGTTCTTGTACTGTTTCTTCTGAAATAATGTCCTCAATCGTTTGGTTGGGCATGCTGTGGAGGTAGCTTTTAATTACACTCACTGGTACTCGCTCAAATGTCCTTTTGCGTCATTCTCATGTGTCCAAGAACACCTAGAAGGTAAATAAATATGAAACTATATTTACTCTGTACCAAGATACTTGAACCGAATCTGACATTTTTTCAATAATAAGCCACTTGAGGATAGATTATAGTACAAAGCCACTTGAAGGGATTTCTGTCATTTTTCCATTGCATTCCCCTTTCTTGTGTACTCATGAATTTTTTCCTTTTGTTATCTGTTGAACCTTTGGCTACTGATTAGGTTTACATTCAAGTGCAATGCTGTGAAGTGCTGTCTATTATCTGAAAATTGTGTCTTTTGTTATTTGTTGGACCTTTGGCTGCTGATTAGGTTTACATTCAATTGCAAATGCTGGGAAGTGCCATCTATTATCTGACTCTTAAGTATATGGATGTATTTCAATACATATAAAGATTTGTTTACACCTTTCTACAAGTTGCAATTTACAGGCGCAAACATGTTTGAGATTGATCACTATCAGCCTTCTCTAAACAAATAATTATGTGCCAGTGCTTAGCACATCACTCAAGAAAGTATTATCTCTTCGCTTAGTTTTATTAGTATATGTACCATGAACTTACATATACTTGGTGATATTCAGGAGTTCAACAAGAAATCAAATTCGATGTACACTATTCTAAGGAGTAGTCGACTTATGGGAAGTCAGAGAGCACCTTCCCTAAGGCGGTTCTGATGAGACTAAACTTCAACTGTTTCTTTGAGGTAAAGTGCCCTCTCCGTAGCGCTTTCTGGTGTGATTGTTGCTGCTCTCGGTTGATTACCATAGCTGCTTCTTTCTGCCAACTTTCAAGCACCTCTATGCCCCCTCCATGTCAGGCATGGCAAGGCACCAAGGTACATCACTACGTTTGCTCTCTATTTATATGTCTATAGATTTTCTTTGGTAGGAGGAAGAGCAGTGGTTTATAGGGAGAAAGGAACACCCACAGAAGCACAGAGCTGTGCCAGGGTAACACCACAAGTATTCAGAGAGGTTTAATTATGTCTATAATTAGGAAGATCAGTGGTTTATAGGGAGCAAGGAACACCCACAGAAGCAGATAGTTGTGCCAGGGTAACACCACAAGTATTCAGAGAGGTTTAATTATGTCTATAATTACTGTGCTGAAAGTCTAGGGAGTAGACACCTAGGATCAATGATCATTTAATATTGAAAACTTGTTGATTTTGGATATGCCAGGGTTTTCTCCTGATTACTTGTGGTGTTACCATCTCCATCCAGTTCTCACTGAAGAATAGTAGTAGCGTCTAGCTGAATATGCACTGCTCACTGACATGCCTAAAACTGTTGGGATATTAACTTGTTTGCTCTATTTAATTTAATGGCATATTAAACGTGGTGCAGCTTGTGGCCGGTGATGTTTTTTTATCAAATATAAATGTTTAGATTAATGTAATTCATCTGAATTAGTTGAGAGCTGTTAATGATGTTCGTATCTCACAAGACCATTGAAAAGGTAGCACCCTGTGTGTTTTAGGTACGATGGTGGCCAGATTGGGTTTGAGACAGAGGCAAGGCTGAATGGAGGTTTGAGGCCCTCCGGTTTGGCGGCAACATATGCCTATCATGGAGGAAGTGGTTGCAATATCTGTTTGAAAGATGCAGCAGCTGGTAAGCTTCCATATTTCTATGTTTCATCCCTCTCTAATTCTGACCACTCGAGTTCCTGTTGTTCAATGAATTGTCAATAAAAACCTGTTTGCTTGACCATGTATGAATCTTAAGGATTTCTATTTTTTTTTACCACTCTATTTTGAATTGCACAATATATAGCATGACACAGATCAACTTTTGGGTTATAAGTACTATGTATTGCGCCAAGTATTTTTGGAGGCAACAGATCAGGCATGCAGGCTTCCTTTTCTCGTGGTATGATTCAAACTGTCCAATAAATATGAGTAGTTGACTGAAATATGGTGCCTTTGTGATCATGTTAGATATTTTTTGTAGCTTCAGTACAATCCTTCATTTTATATTGTATTTTTTGCAAGTCAGGTTTGCATAGCTTGCTGGAACCATATAGAACTGTAAATTGATATAAATTTTGGTCATATTTATTATAACACTTAATTAGTCCTTGTTTCTAATTCCGTGACAAGTATGCGAATCTGTGTGACAGGTGGGTTGTTGATGAACGTCTGGGGCTGGTGTCTCTAATTCTTCTAAGTCCAGAATGACATAAGGTGGATGCATAATTAATCCTGAATCAGGCAAAAGGGAATCAGAGTATTCTTCTCCCCGGCATGGAAACCAAGATCACGCAATACCCTTTTTCGGGGGATTTTACTATTTGCCACATGGCCACGTACTAAAGGTGGCGTTTATTCAGATTCAGTCAAGTCAACCTATGACCTGACAGGCTGGCACGAGCCTCCCCTTCGTGTTCAAAAGTACTTCAGGTTCCAAACTTTTGTGTGCGAGGAGAAACACTGGCAGATGCTATCGGCTGTCAAACCTACAAGATGAAACCTTTGCCGTTTGGCACATGATTGCCTGAATATTGGGCACTGGCTCACTTCAGATGTGACGAAAGGTCTGAGCACTACTTTCTCATGTGTCCCTATGACTTGGCTGCTTGGGATGTGATTAAAGATTAGTAAGGTCTTCATTGTACATTTTAGCTCTTTTTTGAATATTCTGTGTTTGGTATAGGGTATTTGATAAGAACCTGCACTTTAATTCGAGTGTTTCAGTTTTAGAATGAGAGCAAGTACCAAGACCATCGCTCCTTCTTGTGTTTATGTTTACCCTACACATGGCACAATCAGGTTTCCAACAAGAGTATGCACGCCAATCACAAAAAAATAATGTTTTCATCATAATTACAAAAGACTATATAACTTAAGGTTACAAAATATGAGTCTTAGCGTGCAAATAAATATTATCGTAGATTAGGTGCTTACGGTTTCGATGTGTCGGGCTTTTTGCGCCGGGGCGCAACGGGTCATCTAGTGGAAACAAAAGAGACATGCAACCTTCACTGCTTGGATGGACTGGTTGAAGATCGAAATAAACTACTCCCGAATGTCGGAGGTTAGTACAAAGTTTAGTACAGCCTTGTACTATATCTCCGACACTCATTACGAATCGGAGGGAGTATATCCATTTATTCATTGAGTGAAATTAAATGAAAAAATAATCGATGGGTGTGTCAGGTTAAGAGCATCTCGAGCCACGTCCCCAAAGCGGCCTCAAACGGCACCGGATTTATCGTTTGGGGGATGTGTTTCCTTCGTGCCGTGCTTAGGGGACGTCGTTCCCCAGCCGCGCCCCCCAAACGCGCCCTCAAAACTTTAAAATACTGTATTTTATTTTAATAGATAGAAGAAAATATGTAGGTAACTTTGTACTAATATTGCTATACTAATATTCAAAGCGCTGCAACATAAACAAATTACATATAAAAACTTCGAAAAAACATAAACAAATTACATATAAAAATTTAAACTACTTCTTTGATGGCCCGTCTCGTCGTCCTTACGGTGGCGCTTCCTGCTCGTCACCTCTTCCGAAGAGTGTCGCCGTCAGAGGCTTCCCCTCGATGTCGGTGTCTGATGGAAGCCGAGAGAGGTCGCTCATTGTGAGAGAGGAGAGGTTTCGATGAATGGCGGCCGGTTGTAGATCGGAAAGCGCATACGTAGGGGTCTTATTGAGCGCGGATGAACGGCGGTGCAGATATCGAAGAGAGCGGTGGTTGCTCTTCCGCGGAGTTCGCGCTCAATTCCGGTGGTTCGCGCGTCGATCGACGCGGTTGCCAATGCGATGGTTCCACTTCCCGGCAACTGCACCGTCGCTACGTAGGCAGCGGTTGAGCGTCTGACCCGCTGACGCGTCAGGCCCGCGTCGCCTCGCCTCGCATTTCGTTGTGTCCGGCGTGCCCGGAGCATCCCCTGTGGAGCGGGGATGGTCTCGGGGAGCCAGACACCGTACCGGGCCGCGCCGGACGGAAAGGGCCTTTGGGGCGCGCGGCTGGGAACGAAAATCTTCAGCCGCGTCCCCCAAAGCGGCCCCCAAAGGGATTTGGGGCGCGCCGGATGAAATTTGGTTCCCAGTCGCGCGCCCCAAAGGCTCTTTCCATCCGGCGCGGCCCAATATGGTGTCCGGCACCCCGAGCCCATCCCCGGTCCACAGGGGATGCTCCGGGCACGCCGGACACAATGAGAAGCGAGACGAGGAGACGCGGGCCCAACGCGTCATCGACTCACGAACGGACGCTCAACCGTCGCCTACCTAGCGACGGTGCAGTTGCCGGAAGGGGAACCGTCGCAGTGGCAACCCCGTCTCGTCCACCTCAGCACACCGCCTTGATACGTCTCCAACGTATCTATAATTTCTTATGTTCCATGCTAGTTTTATGACAATACCTACATGTTTTGTTCACACTTTATGATGTTTTGATGCATTTTCCGCACTAACCTATTAACAAGATGCCGAAGCGCCAGTTCCTGTTTCTGCTGTTTTTGGTTTCACAAATCCTACACAGGAAATATTCTCGGAATTGGACGAAACAAAAGCCCACGGTCTTATTTTTCCATGGAGCTTCCAGAAGACCGAAGAGGAGACGAAGAGGGGCCACGAGGCGCCCTAACCATAGGGCGGCGCGGCCAAGGAGAGGCCCGCGCCACCCTATGGTGTGGGACCCTCGAGCCTCCTCCGACTCTACCCTTCCGCCTACTTAAACTCTCTGTCGCGAAAACCCTAGTACCGAGAGCCACGATACGGGAAAAGTTCCAGAGACGCCGCCACCGCCAATCCCATCTCGGGGGATTCGAGATCGCCTCCGGCACCCGCCGGAGAGGGGAATCATCACCGGAGGGCTCTACATCACCATGCCCGCCTCCGGACTGATGCGTGAGTAGTTCATCCTTGGACTATGTGTCCATAGCAGTAGCTAGATGGTTGTCTTCTCCTCTTGTGCTATCATGTTTAGATCTTGTGAGCTGCCTAACATGATCAAGATCATCTATTTGTAATGCTACATGTTGTGTTTGGTGGGATCCGATGAATATGGAATACTATGTCAAGTTGATTATTGATCTATCATATATGTGTTGTTTATGTTCTTGCATGCTTTCCGTTGCTAGTAGAGGCTCTGGCCAAGTTGATACTTGTAACTCCAAGAGGGAGTATTTATGCTCGATAGTGGGTTCATTCCTCCATTGAATCTGGGACAGTGACAGAAAGTTCTAAGGTTGTGGATGTGCGTTGCCACTAGGGATAAAACATCAATGCTTTGTCTAAGGATATTTGTGTTGATTACATTACGCACCATACTTAATGCAATTGTCTGTTGTTTGCAACTTAATACTGGAAGGGGTGCGGATGCTAACCCGAAGGTGGACTTTTTAGGCATAGATGCATGCTGGATGGCGGTCTATGTTCTTTGTCGTAATGCCCTGATTAAATCTCATAGTGATCATCATGATATGTATATGAATCTTTATTTGTCAATTGCCCACCTGTAATTTGTTCACCCAACATGCTATTTATCTTATTGGAGAGACACCACTAGTGAACTGTGGACCCCGGTCCATTCTTTTACATCTGAAATACAATCTACTGCAATCTCTGTTGTTCTTCGCAAACAAATATCATTCTCCACACCATACGTTTAATCCTTTGTTTTCAGCAAGCCGGTGAGATTGACAACCTCACTGTTACGTTGGGGCAAAGTATTTTGATTGTGTTGTGCAGGTTCCATGTTGGCGCCGGAATTACTGGTGTTGCGCCGCACTACACTCCTCCACCAAGAACCTTCACGTGGCCTTCATCTCCTACTGGTTCGATAAACCTTGGTTTCATACTGAGGGAAACTTGCTGCTATACGCATCACACCTTCCACTTGGGGTTCCCAACGGACGTGTGCTTCACGCGTTATCAAGCTAAATTTCTGGCGCCGTTGCCGGGGAGATCAAGACACGCTGCAAGGGGAGTCTCTCACATCCAATCTCTTTACTTTGTTTATTGTCTTGCTTTACTTTATTTTATTTTATGTCTTGTTTGATTTATATCAAAAACACAAAAAAATTAGTTGCTTTACTTTACTTTATTTTCTGTCTTATTTGCTTTATATCAAAAACACAAAAAAATTAGTTGCCTTACTTTATTTCATTTGTCTTGTTTGCTTTATATCAAAAACACAAAAAAAATTAGTTAATTGCATTTACTTCATCAAGTTTACTTTTATTTATTTCATCATGCTTCATCCTAAGTTTACTTTGAAAGATATATCGGTAGGTAGTGGGTCTATCATTGGAAAAGATAATATAGAAGAATTTTTCACTCATGTTAGTAAGACTGAAGATTTTGAAGATAGATCCTTGGTAGAACTTGCTCCTGATTATGAAATTGCTACTGCCTCTTTAGTGCACATGTTGGAAGCTAGATTTGTTAATCTTAATCCAATAATGCAACATATGTTTCTTACACTCGGTGATATGGAAGAAGGAGAAAAGAAATTTTTTGTTCTAGAAACCCTTTTTAGAGAATTTGGTGATGTAGCTAGAGAAGCTAGGAAAGTCTTTATTAGATATAAGATGCTAGGCTTGTGTACCAATTTTGCAAATATCCTTGAAAGAAGGGAAAAAGATAGGCTAAGATACACTAATAAAGCCAATTGTGAGGGGGAGATTAAAATACCAATACCTTATAAACTCATAGGAATGCATGAGGCATTAGAAAAGAATTTTGATTGGATTGTTCCTGAAAATTTATTTGAGGAGGATAGTAAGACTAAAGGTAATGAAAAAGGAGTTTCTTACATAGATAAGATACAATGCATAGTTGAGAAAACTCCAAACAATACTGTTGATGCTTCATCTCTTGATAATACTTGATTTGCACTTTCTGCGCCTAGCTGAAAGGCGTTAAAGAAAAGCACTTCTTGGGAGATAACCCATGGTTTTATTTTTACTACTGTTTTGTTGAGTCTTGGAAGTTGTTACTACTGTAGCAACCTCTCCTTATCATGCTTTTGTGCCAAGAAAAGTCTCTAATAGAAGGTT
This sequence comes from Lolium multiflorum, assembly GCA_030979885.1. Lineage (NCBI taxonomy): Eukaryota > Viridiplantae > Streptophyta > Magnoliopsida > Poales > Poaceae > Lolium > Lolium multiflorum. The sequence continues at coordinate 44,455,788 of CM061753.1, read as the reverse complement.
GATACTAGATTTGGATTCCTGCGCAGAAACAGATTTCCTGTCTGTCACGAATTCGCGCCCTTTTCTCTGTAGAAGAATCAAAAAAATCTGCCAATTTACGTGCGTGATCCTCAGATATGTACGCAACTTTCATTAGTTTTGAGTTTTTCCATCTGAGCAAGTTAAGTGCCTCAGAAAAATTCGTCTTTACGGACTGTTCTGTTTTGACAGATTATGCCTTTTTATTTCGCATTGCCTCTTTTGCTATGTTGAATGGATTTTTTTGTTCCATTAACTTTCAGTAGCCTTGGGTAATGTCCAGAAGTGTTAAGAATGATTATGTCACCTCTGAATATGTGAATTTTCGATTATGCACTAACCCTTTAATGGGTTTGCTTTAAGTTTGGTGTGGAGGAAGTTTTCAAGGGTCAAGAGAAGAGGATGATACAATATGATCAAGAAGAGTGAAAAGTCTAAGCTTGGGGATGCCCCCGTGGTTCATCCCTGCATATTTCAAGAAGACTCAAGCATCTAAGCTTGGGGATGCCCAAGGCATCCCCTTCTTCATCGACAACTTATCAGGTCACTTCTAGTGAAACTATATTTTTATTCCGTCACATCTTATGTTCTTTACTTGGAGCGTCTTTTTGTTTTTTTTTGTTTTTGTTTGAATAAATTTGGATCCCACAATCCTTGTATTGGAGACAGACACGCTCCGCTTTTTCATATTGAACACTTGTGTTCTTAGTTTTGCTTTAATGTTCATGGCGAAGGCTGAAAACTTCGTTGATTGCTATTTGGTTGGAATCAGAAAATGCTTCATATGGTCTTGAATAATTTGATACTTGGCAATTGTTTTGAGCTCTCATAGATCATGTTTAAGCTCTTGCATCATGTAGTTTAAATCTATTAGTGGAGAACTACCGTAGAGCTTGTTGAAATTTGGTTTGCATGATTGATCTCTCTAAGGTCTAGATTTTTCTGGTAAAAGTGTTTGAACAACAAGAAAGACAGTGTAGAGTCTTATAATGCTTGCAATATGTTCTTGTGTAAGTTTTGCTGTACCTGTTCATACTTGTGTTTGCTTCAAACAACCTTGCTAGCCTAAGCCTTGTACTGAGAGGAAATGCTTCTCGTGCATCCAAATACTTTGAGCCAAAACCCATGCCATTTGTGTCCACCATAACTACCTACTATGTGGTATTTTTCTGCCATTCCAAAGTAAATTACTTGAGTGCTACCTTTAAAATTTCATTCCTTTGTCTTTGCAATACATAGCTCATGGGAAAATTGTAACATCCCAAATTTCAATAAAATGAACAAGAGAGAAATTCAAGAACCCAAAAATTAGGGTTAACAAAAACTTTTTCTCATCATATAGGTTTATGCATGTAGATCACCTTATTAATTATTTTGAGTGTGCAATTGCCATGATGCTTGCTTATGTGTTCTCTCTCACTCTAAAACCCTAGCAATGATCACTTGATCATCCAAAGTCAAATAAAAAGAAAAGGGAAAAGAAATAATAAAAATCAATCTCACACACACATAAGGCTTAGGCCATTTTTACAAATCTTTGTTAGAGACCATTTTGGTTTGCACCATTAGGTGTAAATGGATACTAAACCTTTATTAACAACTTTGGAAACCCTCAAACAACTTTCAAATTAAAATTGAGATAAATATGAGCTCACATGTGATATGGTCATATGTGACATTTATAGTCTGGTACTCACTTTGAGCCCCTGTATTTTCACTTTTCACTTCTACACTTGGTCAACTCTTTTCACCTCATCCAAGACAACATCAAGCACTACAACTTTGCCCAAAACCACCACCCCAAATTATGTACCAATTTCAAATGAGAAGCATGCAAAGTTGGGACAAACTCACATATGTAAGATCATATGCAAAATGATTTTTTGCATTTCAATGCCACTTTGACCACCACCACCACCAATATACTCTATTTAATATATTATTACAACCCACCAAAAAGATTTGCAAAATTCGAAAATATTTTTCTTGCGGGCATTTTATCAAACACCTTTGGGGCAGAGATGGAAATCATGCCCATGCTGAGAAATTGGTTGGACCAAGTCCAAGCCTGAGCCCCTCTGCTGCCCTGGAGCCTCCTCTCACCTCACTGCACCATCCCCACCACTTGCCAAGCACTGGAGCTTGCTCATGTTGACCAGAGCATCCATGCCATGGCATGTCATGCCTCTCTCATGCTCTCTCTCACTCTGGTCAATTCCAGCATGCCACACCTTGTCAATCACCTCCCTCACACTCACCTGAGGCTGCCCAGTCCAAGCCACGACCCTCTCTCGCACAGCAACGGCCAGAACACGAGCGCCCAGACGCGCCCAGAGCACGCCCATGCCGCGCCAGAGCGCGCATGGCGCACACCCTGGACGCCCAGAGCGTGACGGTGCCCCGCGTCATCGCGTCACCTCGAGCCCGCCCCTCAGCACCAGTCGACGCGCGACGGCTCACTGGACCGCCTGGACATGGCCGATGGCCCGCGGGAACGCCGCAGACGACGTGAGTATCCGCGCCCTTCCGCCATGACCTGCAAGCTCCGGTCAAGATCGCCGCCGCTGTAGCCCCTCTTTTTCCTCACCGTCAAGCGCGTCAGCCTCGCCTGGACGTCGCCAACACAGCACGCCCATCACTTGCCCCTTGGAGCCCCTGGAACGACGACGCCGTCGACGACTGCCGCGCCACTCCACGGCCACCTCCCCCAGCTATAAAAGGGACACGCCTCCTCTCAATCCGAGCACACCATCTGCTTCCCCTCCTCACACCGCCTCTCCTCGACCTTTCCCCTCGCTCAATTAGCCACCACACCGTCCCAATTGCTAGCTCGCCGCCGCCGCCAGTAGCCGAAGCTCGCCGGAGAAGGAGACCTCCCCCGACGACGCAACTGCTTCCAGGCGCTTCCCCATCGTCGACAACGTCGCGGCGCACCCCGCCGGCGACCGCCGGAGCCCCCAGGCGCCCTCCGACCCCCTACTGCCGCCGTGCTCGCCGCTGCTTCTCGCCGTCGACGACGACAACGCCTGGCCGTTAGATCATCGCCTGATCCAACGCCTCTCCTCCCCCCGTACCGATTCGGTGAGTCCCCTTCGCTGACAGGTGGCCCCCACCTTGTCAGGCGGCCCGCTGCGCTGGGCGCAGAATTGGGCCAGCCCACCTCTCTCTCCCCTGTGCAGCCCAGTAGCTTTTCCCGCGCCAGCCCACGATTTGAATTCAAATTTGGAAAATAGGAAAATACTCTAATCTGAGGCAAACTTTGAAATTCAATAGGGACAAATCTACTCAGTCAAATTTTACAAACTTTATATATTTGGAAACCTTAGGAAATTATCTATACCATGCCACTGGATTGAACCCTAGATCTATTATAGAATTTAAATAAGAAAATAATCAAGGCAGGGACTTTTCTGCATTAGAATAATTATTAAAAATCAACCAAACCTGCTTTTAAGTTAATTCCAACTCCTATAATTCACATTTCACTTATACTAATTGTTTCTACAAAAATATGCCATGCTTACTGTGTATGATCATGGCCTAGTTGAATTAAAGGACTTTATGGCTATTTCTAGTCAAGGATATTGTCCCAAAATATTAATAAATCATATGGGAATATTTTCTTCCATTTAAATCTTGTCATTGCAATCCAATATGAGGTGAAGACTCTGGTCATAAAAATCTCATATGGTTTGTGGATGATATTAAATCATTACCATGTTAGCATTAAATGGTATGAGGTACTCCCCTCATTTAAATCATTTTCTTAAAATGCTAAGTGTGAAGAGGTTGACCTTGTTCAACCTAGGTCACATATTATGCATGAGAGAAATTAAATCTTAATAAGATAATGAGAGGAAGTTATATCTCTGAATAATTAAAAGCAATATGAGAGGAAATTATTTTCTTAAATAATAAAAAGAACACATTCACCAACTAAATAAGAATATGTGATGCTAGTTAAAGTGTGTAACTCATGAGTGTGCCTAGTTTAGTAAATTGTTTGGTATGATGATTGTGTACCCCGTATTCGTATTTTAGACGCTAGTACCGAGGAGTACCCGGAGGAGGAGGAGGTCTACTGTCAAGGAGAAGAAGACCACTTTGACCAGTTCCCAACCAAGGCAAGATAATACTCTTGCAAAGTGCTAGCTCATCCTGAGCCAAGCACCACCCATTTACTTTATATTATGAGCCTAGTTCCCAGTTTTATTTTTAAGTTTTACTTACTGTTATTTTGTACTATTGTTTCATAATTCAATAGGGTTAATGTTAGATTAGTACAAGAGTATCAAAGTTAGCCTAGAAGCAAAGCAAATTACTTAGCACCCCTCATCCTTAGATGCTAGTGCTAAATTAAACATGACTACTCTAGATGGGAACATGTGTGGTGAAATATTGAAATGACTTTTGAAGGTGAATATGACCAAGAGAAGATGGTGATTTTTGATTAAAAACTAGTATTGGTTTGGATGCGATACCTTTCCAATTATTGAGTACCCCCACAATACCTGATTATGGGTAAGGGCTTAACTAGAAGTTTATGTATCTTAGTATGAGTTCCCTCTGAACACACATCATAGGGGTTATGCCGAGGCTGCCTCCGTTGTTGAGAAATGATGTGAAGTGAATTGTACGGCCAAGCCCTGTGCAGTTCCCAGGTTGACAGTTGGTCTTCACCGGGAGGCCAAGCTCATGGGGAGAGGTGCTCATACTAGGGTTAGTAAATGAAAGGTTATGGTTGATGATCCGCGTACTGTGTTACGATGATTCGGGGAAATCCCGACGGATGGAATCAAATGTTGTGGCACAAGTGTGCAACCTCTGCAGAGTGTAAATCTATTCGAATAGCCGTGTCCACGGTTACGGACGGTTGGAAAGGCCATACAGTTTCCAGTATTAGAATTTGATCATGTTGATGATATGAATGGTGAATGGTGACTTGAATATATTGAAAACACAACAGAGTTGTGGGAATGACACTAATGTTCCCACTTGAGTTAGTTAGCACATGAATAAGTCTTTAGCAAACACTTGTGAACAAAAATTGGCTTTATGCAAATAAACTAGAGCTTAGTACCCCACTACTAGAAATGTTAGCACTTACACTAGTATTAGTTTGCGAGTACATAAAGTACTCACGGCTGTGTCCCTGGCTATTCAAATGGTCAGACTATGAAGAGGAGCAGCAGTACGAAGAGACGGTCAGGAAGTCTACAACAACTAGGAGTCTCTAACGTCAAGCGTTGGCCTGTGGACTATAGAGTCCTTGTATCTTACGCTTCCGCTATGAACTTGTGTTTGTTCGTTGATCAGTTCGTTGATCGTTAGATCAACTATTTGTGTAATATGGATCATGTGATTCCAGTTTGTAAGACTTTATGAGTTGTAATGAATGATGACTGTGATCCTTAACTATTATGCCTCGCAACAACAATATTCCTGGGATTGCGATGTATGACATAATAGGCATCCGGACTTAAAAATCCGGGTGTTGACAAGTTGGTATCAGAGCCATTGTTTGACCTTAGGAGACCCTAGTTTAGAATGGACGTTCGAAAAATTTAGTTTCTAAAACAAATTGAGTGAATACTTGGGAAAAACTTACTCATTCTCTTTTCTACCGGATCTTTTCAAAAATGATGACCATGCTCTTCCTTTTTAAATTCATCTAAAATATTGCCACACTTAGTCACATCTCTAACTTACTCAGCCATTTCACTTTCAGATGGAGCCCTACGTCCAGACGGAGACCTACGATCTGGAGAACGGAGGAAGTCTGGTGTTCGAGCGCGACTTGTACCTTGTGTCCGAGAGGCTCGAACGTCCACCTCCCCGGTTCCATGGAGTCCGGATCCACGACACCCCCACCGGGGAACAGCAGTGGATGATCACCGCTGACTTGAAGGGAAGTTCGGAGCCTCCCATCTCGGAGAGGATCCTTTTCTCCTTCAAGGCATGCAACTGGCCGGACGGGCTTGCTCACGCTCTTCAGGAGGGACTTGCTCGGGTGTGCGGACAGAACATCGCCGCACTCCGGGGAAGCCGCTTCGCCCACTTCGCAAGGCACGACACCATGGGAGAACCCATGGCACTCTCTTCGCACCCGGTGCTCAAGATCCATGTGCAGCATTTGGACTTCATGCTCCATGAGACCCGGAAGGAACTGGAACTGACGCGGGTTCACAACCACCGTGCCCAGATGACTTTGGCTCACCATGCCGAAGCTATCCGGATGCTCGCCAAGGACCGCAAGTTACTCCGCCTGCAGCGCGCCAAGAAGGATGCCACTATCCGCCGCCTTCGCGAGAAGATCCGCACCTTGGAGGTGACCGTCCGTACCCAGCAGGACCAGATCCAGGAGATGGAGGAGGATGGAGAGGACATTCAGGGAGGCGATGACTTCCTGAGTGATGACAACGACTTTGAGGATGATGAGTTCACTGATGAGGAGGACTACGAGTTTCTGGAAGCCGCGGAAGATGGGATCATTCCCATTGATGTGGATGAAGCTGATGAGTAGTAGCTGTACTAGCTTCACTATCGTAGGTGTGAGTGTATCCCGCACCATGTATCGTAGCTTGGAGAAGAAGGGTTCTTAAAACCCTTAGTGTGTTAGCTTGTAATCTGTGATGCTTGTTATGAATGAATGAATGTTTGTGTGTTATGAGCATCATCAAAAGTCTTTAAGTTTAAAATTTACCCAAAATAAGCCATAGAAAATTCCCTCTTATCTCATGATCTATCTACCTGTTCAGATGGCTAACCGCAACGCGAACTCAGATGCAATGATGCAACTGCTGCAGACCCGATGGCAGACAGGGAGACAGACCGAGCTGAACGTCAAGCCAGCCTCGCAGCACTGCAACAGTTAGCCAACAACAGCAGGGCCATGGACACCATGACCATCCAGGATCCAAACTCAAGAATTTCCAAAACACCAACCCACCTGTTTTCAGCAAGACTGAAGAGCCCTTAGATGCAGATGATTGGCTGCAAACAATGGAAAATAACCTGGAAGTAGCTGGAGTGGATGAGAATGAGAAAGTGCTGTTTGCCACGCACTACCTAGCAGGACCAGCAAGAGCTTGGTGGACTAGCGCCCGTGCATTAAATGCCGGACAGATGATGACTTGGGCTGACTTTAAGCTCAAGTTTAGCAAGTACCATGTACCACCAGGTTTGATCAAGAAGATGAGGGATGAATTCCGGGAACTGAAGCAAGGCCGGATGTCGGTGGTAGAATACCGCGACAGGTTCCTCACCCTGTCAAGGTACGCCCCCGATGAAACCGACACCAATGAGAAAAGGAAGGAGAGATTCCTGAACGGCCTGCATGACGAGATGCAGACAGTACTGGTCAACATTCCCTTTGCTGACCTTGAAGCCTTAGTGGATTCTTCCATCCAAATGGAAGGCAAGTTGCACCAGGCCAATGAAAACCGCAAGCGCCGCATGATGAATCAGAGTGGGCCCAGCAATGCCCCGAGATACCGCCCTAGCTCAAGCAGTGGTTTCGCCCCCAGAAACAACAAGCCCCAGAACCAAGTGTCGCGCCCGGAGCGGAGGAAACCCAAGGCCAGGAGGCCCCCACCACAACAAACAACCCCAACTCCTATGTGCACCACAACAGCAACTTCAACCGCGCTCCGCCGCGAGCCCCCAACCCCAACAACAACAACACCAACACTGCACCAAGAACCGGAAGCAATGCTATTCCGGTTGGAACCAAGGACAAGTCCACAATCACCTGCTATGAATGTGGAGTGGTGGGACACTTCTCCAATGAGTGCCCCAAACGGCTGGCCAAGCTCGCCCAACACCGCTGCACCTGCTCAGCAGCAACGCCGTGTCTCCACCGGCAAGAAGTTCGCCCCCAACAACCCGCACAACCGCGGAGGTCGCCTCTACCACATGAACGCCGAGGAAGCCCAGGAAGCCCAGATGTGGTGCTGGGTATGTTCTCTGTTAACTCAATACCAGCAAGAGTGTTGTTTGATTCCGGAGCATCACATTCATTTGTTACCGAAGATTTTGTGAGCACTAGTAAGATTCAACCAATCAGCTTGAAACATGTCATGATAGTTCAAATACCTGGGTCAACAACTAAAGCTAGAAAATTTTGCAAAGAAGTACCCATCAGAATTCAAGAAATAATGTTTTTTGCAAATTTAATTGTTCTGGGAACAAAAGGATTGGAGGTAGTACTAGGAATGGATTGGATGGCGAAACATCATGGATTGATAGACTGCGCCAAGAAGGCCATCACCATGACAAGTAGCACCGGAATAACAATAGAACATGTGTCTGAAAAACTCCCCAGAAATTTCACTTGCAACCAAGGAGTAGCCAAACCAACTCTGGATCAGATCAGGGTCGTTTGTCGATACGCTGATGTGTTTCCGGATGATCTACCCGGTATGCCCCCGGATCGGGATATCGAGTTTATCATCGAGTTAATTCCTGGAACAGGACCTATAGCCCAGAGAGCCTATAGCATGAACCCGGCAGAATTAATAGAGCTGAAGAAGCAACTGGATGATATGTTGCACAAAGGTCTGATTCGACCAAGTGCGTCGCCTTGGAGATCACCAGTTTTGTTTGTGGATAAGAAAGATGGTGCCAATCGGTTATGTACGGATTATCGTAAACTTAACGATGTCACCATCAAAAACAAATACCCCTTGCCAAAGATAGAAGATCTGTTTGACCAGCTAGCCGGTGCCACCGTATTCTCCAAGATTGACCTTAGGACTGGCTACCATCAACTAAAGATCCGTGCAACGGATATCCCAAAGACTGCCTTCACCACCAGATATGGACTGTATGAGTACAATGTCATGTCATTTGGATTAACCAATGCCCCCGCCTATTTCATGAACCTCATGAACAAGGTCTTCATGAACTTTTTGGATAAGTTTGTCGTTGTTTTCATCGATGACATTCTTATCTACTCCAAAACCGAAGAGGAACATGAACAACACTTGGAAATAATCCTAGAAACCCTGAGGCAGCACAAGTTATATGCCAAGTTCAGTAAGTGTGAGTTTTGGTTGAAGGAGGTAGGATTCCTGGGACATATATTGTCCGCAGGAGGAATTGCCGTAGATCCCGCCAAGATCAAGACTGTCACAGAATGGAAAGCCCCAACCACTCAGACCGAGGTCCGCGCATTTCTCGGATTAGCGCCGATTCGTTGAAGGATTTTCCAGCATAGCCCGACCCATGACTCAACTGCTGAAGAAGGACAAGAAGTTTGAATGGACTGCCAAATGTGAAGAAAGTTTCCAACAGCTCAAGAGCAGATTGACCACAGCCCCAATACTGATCATGCCGGATATCACCAAGCCATTTGATGTCTACTGTGATGCGTCCAAGATTGGTCTTGGATGTGTGTTGATGCAAGAAGGCAAAGTGATATCATACCTGTCCCGGCAACTGAAACAGCATGAGCAGAACTACCCAACCCATGATCTCGAACTCGCAGCCGTAGTGTTAGCCCTGAAAGTTTGGCGTCATTACCTCATGGGTAATCGATGCGAGATCTATTCGGATCACAAGAGCCTGAAATATATCTTCACCCAGAAAGAGCTGAACATGAGGCAACGCAGATGGTTAGAGCTAATCAAGGATTATGATATGGAAATCCACTATCACCCCGGCAAGGCCAATGTAGTAGCAGATGCCCTGAGTAGACTGCCTTGTCAGTTAAACTCCATGATAGCCAAGGAACAGCCTAGCCTACACCAAGAGTTTGAGCATTTCAGAATGGAGCTAGTTAGTGAAGGATACCTAGCCAGCATAGAACTGCAGCCCACTTTGATTGGACTGATCAAAGAAGCCCAGAAGGGAAATGCCAGCATTGACGGAATCAAGAGTCGATAGCTGCAGGAAAGGCACCAGGATTCACCATCGATGAAGAAGGAGTACTTTGGTACAACGGTCTGTGTGTACCGTCGATTCAGAATTGAAGCAAGTCATACTGAAGGAAGCTCACGACACCCTGTATTCCATTCATCCCGGAGGAACCAAGATGTACCAAGACCTGAAGGAACAATTCTGGTGGCACGGAATGAAGCGAGAGATAGGAAGTTATATCGCCAAGTGTGATATATGTCAGCGAGTCAAGGCAGAACATCAACGACCCGCAGGACTGTTGCAACCTTTACAGATTCCTGAGTGGAAATGGGATTCTGTCGGTATGGACTTTATCACAGGATTGCCCAAATCTAGCAGAGGAAATGACTCCATTTGGGTTGTCATTGATAGGTTGACCAAGGTTGCACACTTCATCCCTGTCAAGACCACATACCAAGGCCCAAAGTTAGCTGAGTTATACATCTCAAGGATAGTAGCCCTGCACGGAACCCCGAAGTCAATTGTGTCGATAGAGGATCACAGTTCACCTCAAGATTCTGGCAGAAAGTGCATGAAGGACTAGGAACCCGTCTGAACTTCAGCACAGCCTATCACCCGCAGACTGACGGACAGACCGAGAGAGTCAATCAGATATTAGAAGATATGTTGAGAGCCTGTGTACTGGAATATGGATCCAAGTGGGAAGACTGCTTGCCCTATGCAGAATTCTCGTACAACAACAGTTATCAAGCCAGCCTGCAAATGCCCCCTTTGAAGCCCTGTACGGGAGAAAATGCCGTACCCCTCTGAACTGGTCGAAGTCGGAGAAAGCCAAGTCTTTGGACCAGATGTTCTTCGAGAAGCCGAAGAGAAGGTGCACAAGATCCGTGAGTACCTCAAGACCGCACAATCCCGACAGAAGAGCTACGCCGACAAAAGACGCCGAGAGATGACCTTTGAGATTGGAGATTTTGTCTACCTCAAGGTGTCACCCCTCAAGGGAATGCAGAGATTCCAGCTGAAAGGAAAACTCGCACCCCGATATGTCGGACCATTCAAAGTTCTGAGTCGCCGAGGCGAAGTGTCTTATCAACTGGAACTACCTGAAGAAATGGCAGCCGTGCACAATGTGTTTCACATCTCACTGCTCCGGAAGTGCCTTGAAGTACCGGAGAAGACTGAAGTATTCAAGAATATAGATCATCGTTCGGTGGATATTAACACAGACTTGACATACCGCGAAGTACCTATTCGCATCCTGGAGGAAGCATACAGAACCACCCGCACCAGGAGTATCAAGTTCTTGAAGATTCAGTGGAGCAATCACACTGAAGACGAAGCCACTTGGGAACGCGAAGAAGACATGAAGAAAGAATACCCCGATCTCTTTAGTACCTAGTTTTCTCTCGATCTCGGGACGAGATCTTTTGTAAGGGGGAAGGGTTTGTAACATCCCAAATTTCAATAAAATGAACAAGAGAGAAATTCAAGAACCCAAAAATTAGGGTTAACAAAAACTTTTTCTCATCATATAGGTTTATGCATGTAGATCACCTTATTAATTATTTTGAGTGTGCAATTGCCATGATGCTTGCTTATGTGTTCTCTCTCACTCTAAAACCCTAGCAATGATCACTTGATCATCCAAAGTCAAATAAAAAGAAAAGGGAAAAGAAATAATAAAAATCAATCTCACACACACATAAGGCTTAGGCCATTTTTACAAATCTTTGTTAGAGACCATTTTGGTTTGCACCATTAGGTGTAAATGGATACTAAACCTTTATTAACAACTTTGGAAACCATCAAACAACTTTCAAATCAAAATTGAGATAAATATGAGCTCACATGTGATATGGTCATATGTGACATTTATAGTCTGGTACTCACTTTGAGCCCCTGTATTTTCACTTTTCACTTCTACACTTGGTCAACTCTTTTCACCTCATCCAAGACAACATCAAGCACTACAACTTTGCCCAAAACCACCACCCCAAATTATGTACCAATTTCAAATGAGAAGCATGCAAAGTTGGGACAAACTCACATATGTAAGATCATATGCAAAATGATTTTTTGCATTTCAATGCCATTTTGACCACCACCACCACCAATATACTCTATTTAATATATTATTACAACCCACCAAAAAGATTTGCAAAATTCGAAAATATTTTTCTTGCGGGCATTTTATCAAACACCTTTGGGGCAGAGATGGAAATCATGCCCATGCTGAGAAATTGGTTGGACCAAGTCCAAGCCTGAGCCCCTCTGCTGCCCTGGAGCCTCCTCTCACCTCACTGCACCATCCCCACCACTTGCCAAGCACTGGAGCTTGCTCATGTTGACCAGAGCATCCATGCCATGGCATGTCATGCCTCTCTCATGCTCTCTCTCACTCTGGTCAATTCCAGCATGCCACACCTTGTCAATCACCTCCCTCACACTCACCTGAGGCTGCCCAGTCCAAGCCACGACCCTCTCTCGCACAGCAACGGCCAGAACACGAGCGCCCAGACGCGCCCAGAGCACGCCCATGCCGCGCCAGAGCGCGCATGGCGCACACCCTGGACGCCCAGAGCGTGACGGTGCCCCGCGTCATCGCGTCACCTCGAGCCCGCCCCTCAGCACCAGTCGACGCGCGACGGCTCACTGGACCGCCTGGACATGGCCGATGGCCCGCGGGAACGCCGCAGACGACGTGAGCATCCGCGCCCTTCCGCCATGACCTGCAAGCTCCGGTCAAGATCGCCGCCGCTGTAGCCCCTCTTTTTCCTCACCGTCAAGCGCGTCAGCCTCGCCTGGACGTCGCCAACACAGCGCGCCCATCACTTGCCCCTTGGAGCCCCTGGAACGACGACGCCGTCGACGACTGCCGCGCCACTCCACGGCCACCTCCCCCAGCTATAAAAGGGGCACGCCTCCTCTCAATCCGAGCACACCATCTGCTTCCCCTCCTCACACCGCCTCTCCTCGACCTTTCCCCTCGCTCAATTAGCCACCACACCGTCCCAATTGCTAGCTCGCCGCCGCCGCCAGTAGCCGAAGCTCGCCGGAGAAGGAGACCTCCCCCGACGACGCAACTGCTTCCAGGCGCTTCCCCATCGTCGACAACGTCGCGGCGCACCCCGCCGGCGACCGCCGGAGCCCCCAGGCGCCCTCCGACCCCCTACTGCCGCCGTGCTCGCCGCTGCTTCTCGCCGTCGACGACGACAACGCCTGGCCGTTAGATCATCGCCTGATCCAACGCCTCTCCTCCCCCCGTACCGATTCGGTGAGTCCCCTTCGCTGACGGTGGCCCCCACCTTGTCAGGCGGCCCGCTGCGCTGGGCGCAGAATTGGGCCAGCCCACCTCTCTCTCCCCTGTGCAGCCCAGTAGCTTTTCCCGCGCCAGCCCACGATTTGAATTCAAATTTGGAAAATAGGAAAATACTCTAATCTGAGGCAAACTTTGAAATTCAATAGGGACAAATCTACTCAGTCAAATTTTACAAACTTTATATATTTGGAAACCTTAGGAAATTATCTATACCATGCCACTGGATTGAACCCTAGATCTATTATAGAATTTAAATAAGAAAATAATCAAGGCAGGGACTTTTCTGCATTAGAATAATTATTAAAAATCAACCAAACCTGCTTTTAAGTTAATTCCAACTCCTATAATTCACATTTCACTTATACTAATTGTTTCTACAAAAATATGCCATGCTTACTGTGTATGATCATGGCCTAGTTGAATTAAAGGACTTTATGGCTATTTCTAGTCAAGGATATTGTCCCAAAATATTAATAAATCATATGGGAATATTTTCTTCCATTTAAATCTTGTCATTGCAATCCAATATGAGGTGAAGACTCTGGTCATAAAAATCTCATATGGTTTGTGGATGATATTAAATCATTACCATGTTAGAATTAAATGGTATGAGGTACTCCCCTCATTTAAATCATTTTCTTAAAATGCTAAGTGTGAAGAGGTTGACCTTGTTCAACCTAGGTCACATATTATGCATGAGAGAAATTAAATCTTAATAAGATAATGAGAGGAAGTTATATCTCTGAATAATTAAAAGCAATATGAGAGGAAATTATTTTCTTAAATAATAAAAAGAACACATTCACCAACTAAATAAGAATATGTGATGCTAGTTAAAGTGTGTAACTCATGAGTGTGCCTAGTTTAGTAAATTGTTTGGTATGATGATTGTGTACCCCGTATTCGTATTTTAGACGCTAGTACCGAGGAGTACCAGGAGGAGGAGGAGGTCTACTGTCAAGGAGAAGAAGACCACTTTGACCAGTTTCCCAACCAAGGCAAGATAATACTCTTGCAAAGTGCTAGCTCATCCTGAGCCAAGCACCACCCATTTACTTTATATTATGAGCCTAATTCCCAGTTTTATTTTAAGTTTTACTTACTGTTATTTTGTACTATTGTTTCATAATTCAATAGGGTTAATGTTAGATTAGTACAAGAGTATCAAAGTTAGCCTAGAAGCAAAGCAAATTACTTAGCACCCCTCATCCTTAGATGCTAGTGCTAAATTAAACATGACTACTCTAGATGGGAACATGTGTGGTGAAATATTGAAATGACTTTTGAAGGTGAATATGACCAAGAGAAGATGGTGATTTTTGATTAAAAACTAGTATTGGTTTGGATGCGATACCTTTCCAATTATTGAGTACCCCCACAATACCTGATTATGGGTAAGGGCTTAACTAGAAGTTTATGTATCTTAGTATGAGTTCCCTCTGAACACACATCATAGGGGTTATGCCGAGGCTGCCTCCGTTGTTGAGAAATGATGTGAAGTGAATTGTACGGCCAAGCCCTGTGCAGTTCCCAGGTTGACAGTTGGTCTTCACTGGGAGGCCAAGCTCATGGGGAGAGGTGCTCATACTAGGGTTAGTAAATGAAAGGTTATGGTTGATGATCCGCGTACTGTGTTACGATGATTCGGGGAAATCCCGACGGATGGAATCAAATGTTGTGGCACAAGTGTGCAACCTCTGCAGAGTGTAAATCTATTCGAATAGCCGTGTCCACGGTTACGGACGGTTGGAAAGGCCATACAGTTTCCAGTATTAGAATTTGATCATGTTGATGATATGAATGGTGAATGGTGACTTGAATATATTGAAAACACAACAGAGTGGTGGGAATGACACTAATGTTCCCACTTGAGTTAGTTAGCACATGAATAAGTCTTTAGCAAATACTTGTGAACAAAAATTGGCTTTATGCAAATAAACTAGAGCTTAGTACCCCACTACTAGAAATGTTAGCACTTACACTAGTATTAGTTTGCGAGTACATAAAGTACTCACGGCTGTGTCCCTGGCTATTCAAATGGCCAGACTATGAAGAGGAGCAGCAAGACGAAGAGGACGGTCAGCAGGAAGTCTACAACAACTAGAGTCGCTAACGTCAAGCGTTGGCCTGTGGACTATAGAGTCCTTGTATCTTACGCTTCCGCTATGAACTTGTGTTTGTTCGTTGATCAGTTCGTTGATCGTTAGATCAACTATTTGTGTAATATGGATCATGTGATTCCAATTTGTAAGACTTTATGAGTTGTAATGAATGATGACTGTGATCCTTAACTATTATGCCTCGCAACAACAATATTCCTGGGATTGCGATGTATGACATAATAGGCATCCGGACTTAAAAATCTGGGTGTTGACAAAAATAGCTTAAAAACTATTGTTGTGATGAATATGTAGCTATGTGTCTTAGTTCTTATAAGTTGCTTGTTGAGCGGTAACCATGTTTCTGGGGACGCCATCAACTTTTTACACCTTTGTTGAATATCATGTGAGTTGCTATGCATGTTCGTCTTGTCTGAAGTAAGGGTGATTTATCATGATTAAATGGTTTGAGTATGCATATTGTTAGAGAAGAACATTGGGCCGCCAACCAAAGCCATGTATCATGGTGGAATTTTCAGTTTGGACATTAATCCTCAATCTCTTATGAGAATATTATCGTTGTTGAATGCTTAAGCATTAAAGAGGAGTCCATTATCTGTTTTCTATGTTGTCCCGGTATGGATGTCCTTAGTTGAGATCTATCAAAAACGAGAAATCAAATGCGATTTATCTCCTTGGACCTTTGTACAGGCGGCATAGAGGTACCCCTTTGTGACACTTGGTTGAAACATATGTTATGCAATGATAATCCATGTAAATCCAAGCTAATTAGGACAAGGTGCGGGCACTATTGGTATTCGATGCATGAGGCTTGCAACTTGTAGGAAGTTTTATGCATAACACATATGAATTATTACTACCGTTGACAAAATTGTTTCTATATTTTCAAAATAAAAGCTCTAGCACAAAAATAGTAATCCATGCTTCCTCTGCGAAGGGCCTTTCTTTTACTTTATGTTGAGTCAGTTTACCTACTCCTTTCTATCTTAGAAGCAAACACGTGTGTCAACTGTGTGCATTGATTCTTACATGTTTACTTATGGCACTTGTTATATTACTTTATGTTGACAATTATCCATGAGATATACATGTTACAAGTTGAAAGCAATTGCTGAAACTTAATCATCCTTTGTGTTGCTTCGAAACCTTCTACTTTGAATCTATTGCTTTATGAGTTAGCTCTTATGCAAGTCTTTTTTATACTTGTCTTGAAAGTACTATTCATGAAAAGTTTTTGCTATATGATTCAGTTGTTTAGTCATTATCTCTTTGTTAGCAATCTATTGCTTCGAATCACTCCATTCATCTCATATGCTTTACAATAATGTTGATCAAGATTATGATGGTAGCATGTCACTTCAGAAATTATTGTTTTTATCGTTTACCTACTCGAGGGCAAGTAGGAACTAAGCTTGGGGATGCTTGATACGTCTCCAACGTATCTATAATTTCTTATGTTCCATGCTAGTTTTATGACAATACCTACATGTTTTGTTCACACTTTATGATGTTTTGATGCATTTTCCGGCACTAACCTATTAACAAGATGCCGAAGCGCCGTTCCTGCTGTTTTGGTTTCAGAAATCCTACACAGGAAATATTCTCGGAATTGGACGAAACAAAAGCCCACGGTCTTATTTTCCACGGAGCTTCCAAGACCGAAGAGGAGACGGAGAGGGGCACGAAGCACCCTAACCATAGGGCGGCGCGCCAAGGAGGGGCCCGCGCCACCCTATGGTGTGGGGCCCTCGAGCCTCCTCCGACTCGCCCTTACTTAAACTCTCCGTCGCGAAACCCTAGTACCGAGTGCCACGATACGGAAAAAGTTCCAGAGACGCCACCGCCAATCCCATCTCGGGATTCAGAGATCGCCTCCGGCACCCTGCCGGAGAGGGGAATCATCAGAGGGCTCTACATCACCATGCCCGCCTCCGGACTGATGCGTGAGTAGTTCATCCTTGGACTATGGGTCCATAGCAGTAGCTAGATGGTTGTCTTCTCCTCTTGTGCTATCATGTTTAGATCTTGTGAGCTGCCTAACATGATCAAGATCATTGATACGTCCATTTTGCATCACTATTTTATATCATAATTTGCTGTTATTCATTGATATATTTCATATTTAGAGATGATACTTATGTTATTTCACCTATTTTGCATGTTTCATGATCATTGGAGAATTATTCACCGGAGTCAGGATTCTGCTGGAAAAAGCACCATCAGGACACCATATTTCTGAAGATCAACAATTGACGGAAGTTATACGAAAAATCCTATTTTTCCAGAAGAAGGGAGCCAAAAGGAGGCCGAGAGGGGCCACCATGGGCCCCCCATAGGCCGGCGCGGGCCCAGGCCTGGCCGCGCCGCCATGTGGGGAGGGGGCCCACAACCCCCTCTGGCCGCCTCTCCTTCGCGTACTTCTTCGTCCCGAAAACCTAAGCCCCTGGGAGTTACGGAGAATTGACAGAGCCGCCTTTGCGGGGCGGAGAAACACCGAGAGAGAAGAGCTCTCCGGCGGGCAGGAATCCGGGAAATTCCTCCCGAGGGAAATCTACGCCATCTCCATCATCATCGAGCTGGACATCATCTCCATCATCATTATCATCATCTCCATCATCTACACCGCCATCTCCACCGCTGTAACGATTTGGGTTGGATCTTGATTGTTTGATAGGGGAAACTCTCCCGGTGTTGATTACTACTTGTTATTGATGCTATTGAGTGAAACCATTGAGCCAAGGTTTATGTTCAGATTGTTATTCATCATTATATCACCTCTGATCATGTTCCATATGATGTCTCGTGAGTAGTTCATTTAGTTCTTGAGGACATGGGTGAAGTCTAAATGTTAGTAGTGAATTATTGTTGAGTAGTATTCAATGTTATGATATTTAAGTTGTGGTGTTACTCTTCTAGTGGTGTCATGTGAACATCGACTACATGATACTTCACCTTTATGGGCCTAGGGGAGTGCATCTTGTATTCGTTTGCTAATTGTGGGGTTGCCGGAGTGACAGCAACCTAAACCCCCGTTAGTATATCGGTGCAGGAGGGATAGCAGGATCTCAGAGTTTAAGGCTTTGGTTAGATTTATCTTAATTACTTTCTTGTATTTGCGGATGCTTGCAAGGGGTATAATCACAAGTATGTATTAGTCCTAGGAAGGGCGGTGCATTAGCATAGGTTCACCCACACAACACTTATCAAAACAATGAAGATTAATCAGCCGTATGAAGCGAAAGCACTAGACTAAAATCCCCGTGTGTCCTCAAGAACGTTTGGTCATTATAAGTAAACAAAACGGCTTGTCCTTTGTGCTAAAAAGATTGGGCCACTCGCTGCAATTATTTCTCTCGCATTTTATTTACTTGTACTTTATTTATCTGCTATATCAAAACCCCCTGAATACTTGTCTGTGAGCATTTACAGTGAATCCTTCATCGAAACTGCTTGTCAACACCTTCTGCTCCTCGTTGGGTTCGACACTCTTATTTATCGAAAGTACTACGATACACCCCCTATACTTGTGGGTCATCAATACTATTTTCTGGCGCTTGTGAAGCGCTATTGGTAAGTGGAATTGGTAAGGAAACTTTTACTGTACGTGCTGATTTTGTTTCTGCTTGCTACTATAAGTCATTATGGAGAGATCCTCTCTTGAATTTCTATTTGGGAAATCTACTACTACTGCAACGGTAGTGGATGAGGCGCCAGGTGAGGAAGTAATACCATATAAGATACCTATGAAAATTATTGAACGTGTTGTGGATAACCGCTATGAAGGGGATGGAACTGTTCATCCTGGAGATCATTTACTGTTTTTACATGAATTATGCGGGTTATTCAAATGTGCAGGTATTTCAATGGATGAAGTTAGGAAGAAATTATTTGTTATGTCGCTATCTGGTAAAGCGGCGCATTGGTATAAACTGCTGAAGGATGGGCGTTCTCTTGATTGGAAGGATATTGTGCCTCTATTTTACTCTAAATTTTATCCTCCAAGTGAAATTCACAAAGACCGCAACCGTATATATAATTTCTGGCCTCATGATGGAGAGATTATTGCCCAAGCGTGGGGAGATTGAAGTCTTTAATGCTCAAATGCCCCATTCATGAGCTTCCTGGTAATATTATTATTGATAATTTCTATGCAAGACTGTCTTTTCAAGATAAAACCTTGTTGGATACTGCTTGTTCTGATCATTCACGCGCAATAAAGAAGAGTTTAAATGGGACCTTCTTGATCGAATCCAAGAAAATACTAAGGATGGGAGAACAACAAAGGTAGAGTGTCAGGTATAAATTATAATTATGAATGCATTGAAACTTTTATGGATACTGATGAATATCGTAATATAAGTGCTACATATGGTCTTGACTCTCAAGTTGTTGCAAATATTTATAAAGCCTTTGCCTCTCATTTTGAATTGCCTAGGAAGAATTTTGATAAGTATCATGAACCATATAAAGATAAAGTTGATTCGCCTAAAGGCAAATGTGTTGAAATTAAAACTGTTGATCATGTTCTTCCTGAGGCTTATATTGAAAAAACTCCTTTCCCTGCTAAAATGAAGGAGTATTATGTTATAACTAGTGTAGTTAATAAAAGTGCAAAGAAACCCATAGAACCCGAAGAACAAATAAAAGTTGAACCTGCTGTTGCAATAGTTAAAGATCTTGTTACTGAAAATGTGGAAGATGGTCATATTATTTTTTGTGAAGATGCTTCTAATATTGTTTCGCATCCTAATAAGTCTATGAAAGCCAGTGTTCCTGTGCTCTCTGTTCGAATTGGTGATCATTGCTATTATGGTTTATGCGACATTGGTGCGAGTATTAGTGCCATTCCTTATGAGCTCTACACGGAAATTATGCATGAAATTGGTTCTTGTGAACTTGAAGATATTGATGTGGTTATTCGGCTAGCTAATAGAGAAACTATCTCTCCCATTGGTATTGTTCGAGATGTTGAAGTTCTATGTGGTAAGATTAAATATCCTGCTGACTTTTTGGTACTTGGTTCTGCTGCTAGTAAGTCTTGTCCTATTATTTTTGGTAGACCTTTTCTAAATACATGTGGAGCTATTATATATTGCAAGAAAGAGAAAATTGTTACTAAATTTGCTGGTGAATCTTATGAGTTTAACTTCTCTAAATTTGCCAAAACTCCTTATAAAGCTGATTTGCCTAATGATGATTTTAGAGTTGAACAGTGTGCATCTATTGCTCTTGCTCCTAGTAATCCTTTGCAGCAACATTTGGAGAATAGTGAGAGTGAAGTTTTTAGGGAAGAAAGGGATGAGCTTGATGAAATTTTCCTTCGTCAACCTATTCTTAAACATGACTTACCGGTTGAAGATTTAGGCGTAACACCACCACCAAAAGAAGATCCTGTATTTGATTTGAAACCATTACCTGATAATCTTAAGTATGCTTATATTGATGATAAGAAAACATATCCTGTTATTATTAGTGCTAAGCTTTCAGATATCGAGGAAGAAAGGTTATTGGAAATATTGAAGAAACATCGAGGAGCTATTGGCTACACTCTTGATGATTTGAAGGGGATTTCTCCCGCTATTTGCCAACATGCCATTAATATAGAAGATGGTGCAAAACCTGTTGTTGAACATCAGCGTCGTCTAATTCCCAAGATGAAGGATGTGGTAAGAAATGAGGTATTAAAACTTCTTGAAGCTGGTATTATATATCCTATTGCTGATAGTAGATGGGTTAGTCCTGTGCATTGTGTTCCTAAGAAAGGAGGTATAACTGTTGTTCCTAATGATAATGATGAGCTTATTCCTC
Source organism: Lolium multiflorum (assembly GCA_030979885.1). Classification (NCBI taxonomy): domain Eukaryota; kingdom Viridiplantae; phylum Streptophyta; class Magnoliopsida; order Poales; family Poaceae; genus Lolium; species Lolium multiflorum. Next base: position 44,434,665 of record CM061753.1, on the reverse strand, counting down.
AAAGAGTAGTTGTAGGGTATAGAATGTGCATTGATTTTCGAAAAGTTAATAAAGTAACTAAGAAAGATCATTACCCTTTACCTTTTATTGATCAAATGTTAGAAAGGTTGTCTAAAAATACTCATTTCTGTTTTCTTGATGGATATTCTGGGTTTTCACAAATTGCTGTTAGAGCTAAAGATCAAGAGAAAACCACTTTCACTTGTCCCTATGGAACTTACGCTTATAGGCGTATGCCTTTTGGTTTATGTAATGCTCCTGCTACTTTTCAAAGATGCATGTCTGCTATTTTTCATGGCTTTTGTGAAAAGATTGTTGAGGTATTCATGGATGATTTTTCTGTCTATGGGAATTCTTTTGATAATTGCTTGCGAAACCTTGATAAAGTTTTGCAGAGATGTGAAGAAACTAACCTTGTTCTTAATTGGGAGAAATGCCACTTTATGGTTAATGAAGGAATTGTATTGGGACATAAAATTTCCGAGAGAGGTATTGAAGTTGATAGAGCTAAAGTTGAAGCAATTGAGAAGATGCCCTATCCTAGGGATGTTAAAGGTATTCGTAGTATTCTTGGTCATGCTGGTTTTTATAGGAGGTTTATTAAAGATTTCTCTAAAATTTCAAAGCCTCTTACTAATCTTCTTCAAAAAGATGTACCTTTTTTTGATGATGATTGTAAGGAAGCCTTTGAAACTCTAAAGAAAGCCTTAACAACTGCTCCTATAGTTGAACCTCCTGATTGGAATTTACCTTTTGAAATTATGTGTGATGCTAGTGATTTTGCTGTAGGTGCTGTTCTTGGACAGCGAGTAGATAAAAAATTGAATGTTATTCATTATGCTAGTAAAACCCTAGATGCTGCTCAAAGAAATTATGCTACAACTGAGAAAGAGTTATTAGCCGTAGTTTTTGCATGTGACAAGTTTAGACCCTATATTGTTGATTCAAAAGTCACAATTCATACTGATCATGCTGCAATTAGGTACCTTATGGAAAAGAAAGATGCTAAGCCAAGGCTTATTAGATGGGTTCTTCTTTTGCAAGAATTTGATTTACATATTGTAGATAGGAAAGGTGCTGATAATCCTGTTGCTGATAATTTGTCTAGATTGGAAAATATTGCTTATGATCATGTTCCTGTTAATGATAGTTTTCCAAATGAACAATTGGCTGCAAATAAAGGTGAGCTCGCGAGAGAGCCCTTGGTATGCTGATTATGCTAACTTTATTGTTTCAAGTATTTGCCTCCAACCTTTTCAGCTCAGCAAAGGAGGAAATTATTTTATGATTTGAGGCATTATTTTTGGGATGACCCACACTTATATAAATAAGGAGTGGATGGTATTATGCGAAGATGTGTCCCAGAATATGAACAACAAGAGATATTGAGTAAATGCCATGGTAGTGTTTATGGAGGACATCACGCTGGAGATAGAACCGCACAAAAGGTTCTACAATCAGGTTTTTATTGGCCAACACTTTTCAAGGATGCAAGGAAGTTTATCTTATCTTGTGATGAATGTCAAAGAGTTGGTAATATCTCTAGACGCAATAAAATGCCTATGAATTATACTCTTGTTATTGAACCATTTGATTGTTGGGGATTCGACTTCATGGGTCCTTTCCCTTCTTCAGAAGGTAACACTCATATACTTGCGTTGATTATGTTACTAAATGGGTAGAAGCTATACCTACAAAAAGTGCTGATGGTGAGACCTCTATAAAAATGCTTGTAGATGTTATATTTCCTAGATTTGGAGTACCTAGATATATTATGATTGATGGAGGTTCTCATTTTATTCATAGTGGTTTTAGAAAAACTCTTGCCAAATATGGTATTAATCATAGAATTGCTTCAGCTTATCATCCTCAAACTAGTGGGCAAGTAGAATTATCGAATAGAGAAATTAAAGCTATTTTGGGAAAGACTGTTAATAAATCTAGAAAGAATTGGGCTAGTAAGTTAAAGGAAGCATTGTGGGCTTATAGAACTGCTTATAAAAATCCTATGGGAATGTCTCCTTATAAAATGGTTTATGGAAAAGCTTGTCATTTACCTTTAGAACTAGAGCACAAAGCTTATTGGGCTGTAAGAGAACTTAATAAAGATTTTAAACTTGCCGGTAAGAAGAGGTTGCTACAATTGAGTTCTTTAGATGAATGGAGAAGTGAAGCTTATGAAAATGCTAAACTTTTTAAGGAGAAAGTTAAGAAGTGGCATGATAGAAGAATTATTAAAAGAGAATTTAATGTTGGAGATAAAGTCCTATTGTATCGGTCTCGTCTCAGATTTTTTGCAGGGAAATTACTCTCGAAATGGGAAGGACCATATGTTATTGATGAGGTATATCGTTCAGGGGCAATAAAAATTAGCTCTTTGGAAGGTAACGCCACACAAGTAGTGAATGGACAAAGACTCAAGCATTATATTTCTGGAGATTCTTATAATGAAGATATTGATATTATTCAAGTGATAACTCCGGAAGCTTTCATCAAAGATCAAATTGATAGTTCTGCAGAGTCCGACTTTGAATAGGTAACAGTTTTAGTAATAAAAAGTCCGCGTTTAACTTTCCGAACAATATTTCTGCTGTTTTTGGAAAATATAAAAATTACGGGATCGAAACGGAGTGGAGGAGACGCGTGAGGGCCCGTCACCATAGGTCGGCGCGGGCCCCACCGGCCGCGCCGCCCTATGGTGACAGCCCCTCGGCGTCCCGTTTCCACTCGTTTTCGGCCTGGAACCTTCCTTTTGTCGTAAAAATATTTGCTATATAATCCCCGGATCTCCAGAGGTCCGTATATCGTTTTCTCGTCGTGTTTTGTTTCGAGCTGTTTTCTGCCAGATATGTTTTTGATCTAGAAGCACCATGGTCTCCAACAACAAAGACAAGGAACCTTGGGAAGAGGAGATGGATGAAGGGGTCAATAAGGGAGTGAAGAAGATAGCATCAGCAAAAAGAGAGCGGGAAGCTATGGAGAGTAAGCCAATCTTGGTGGGATCGGTTAACACTGGGCGTTCTTTTTCTCATAACTTGCAGGGACTTCTTCCGCCTGCTCTTAGCCTCGACTCTTTCCCTTGTGTGGAGGAAGCAATACGGGTTACCGATGAGTTTTGTGATCAATATCGTGCTCTAAGAAGGGAAGTGGAGATACTTCAGGAGGAGAACCAGCGACTTCGCAGAATGCTGGAATATTACTCGATCCCCATCACAAGGCCGCCACCGCCACATTCGGATAACAATGAATCTCTTCGAGTTTTAGTGCAGAACTGCCAAACTGAGAAGCTGAGGCTGAAGGAGATCCTTAAGAAGCGCGAGAAGAATCCATCACCATCACCGCCGAAGGAGTAATTCATCATCGGTATTGGCATCCCCTTGGTTTATTCCAAGCTTGGGGGAGTGCCGCGGTATCACATCATCACTATCTTTATCTTTTACTATCAAGTAGAGTCATATCATGAGTAGGGAAGTTATCATATAGAATAGGTTGCAGTGTGGAAGTATCTCTCTTAGTTGGTTATTGATACGTCTCCAACGTATCGATAATTTCTTATGTTCCATGCTACTTTATTGATGATACCTACATGTTTTATGCACATTATATGTCATATTTATGCATTTTCTGGAACTAACCTATTAACAAGATGCCGAAGAGCCAGTTGCTGTTTTCTGCTGTTTTTGGTTTCAGAAATCCTAGTAAAGAAATATTCTCGGAATTGGACGAAACTTTCGCCCAGGGTCCTATTTTTGCACGAAGCTTCCAAGACCGAAGACCTAACGAGTGGGGCCACGAGGTGGCCGAGGCTAGGCCGGCGCGGCCCAGGCCCCGGCCGCGCCGACCTGCCCCCTGGGCCCCGTGTGGCCCCTCGCGTTGACCTTCCGCCTACTTAAAGCTCCCGTCGCGAAACCCCCACGGAGAGCCACGATACGGAAAACCTTCAGAGACGCCGCCGCGAATCCCATCTCGGGGATTCCGGATCGCTCCGGCACCTGCCGGAGAGGGGATTCATCTCCGGAGGACTCTTCATCGCCATGATCGCCTCCGGAGTGATGAGTGAGTAGTTCACCCCTGGACCATGGGTCCATAGCAGTAGCTAGATGGTCGTCTTCTCCTTGTTGTGCTTCATTGTTGGATCTTGTGAGCTGCCTAACATGATCAAGATCATCTATATGTAATTCTATATGTTGTGTTTGTCGGGATCCGATGGATAGAGAGTACTATGATTATGGTGATTATCAATATATTGTTCATGTGTTGTTTATGATCTTGCATGCTCTCCGTTATTAGTAGAGGCTCTGGCCAAGTTTTTACTCTTAACTCCAAGAGGGAGTATTTATGCTCGATAGTGGGTTCATGCCTCCATTGAATCTGGGACAGTGACAGAAAGTTCTAAGGTTGTGGATGTCTGTTGCCACTAGGGATAAAACATTGATGCTATGTCTAAGGATGTAGTTATTGATTACATTACGCACAATACTTAATGCAATTGTCTGTTGCTTTGCAACTTAATACTGGAGGGGGTTCGGACGATAACCTGAAGGTGGACTTTTTAGGCATAGATGCAGTTGGATGGCGGTCTATGTTCTTTGTCGTAATGCCCGGATTAAATCTCACTATATTTACCATGTCATGTATATGCATTGTTATGCCTTTCTCTATTTGTCAATTGCCCGATTGTAATTTGTTCACCCAACATGCTTTTATCTTATGGGAGAGACACCTCTAGTGAGCTGTGGACCCCGGTCCTATTCTTTCCATAGCATACAATCTACTTGTTTTACTGTTTTCTTTGCAAACATCTTCCACTCGATACGTTTAATCCTTTGTTACAGCAAGCCGGTGAGATTGACAACCTCACTTCGTTGGGGCAAAGTACTTTGGTTGTGTTGTGCAGTTCCTAGTTGGCGCCGGAATCCCTGGTGTTGCGCCGCATCACATTTCGCGACCATCAACCTTCAACGTGCTTCTTGGCTCCTCCTGGTTCGATCAACCTTGGTTTCTTTCTGAGGGAAAACTTGCCACTGTGCGCATCATACCTTCCTCTTGGGGTTCCCAACGGACGTGTACATCTACGCGCATCAAGCATGTTTCTGGCGCCGTTGCCGGGGAGATCAAGACACGCTGCAAGGGGAGTCTCCACTTCTCAATCTCTTTACTTTGTTTTTGTCTTGCTTTATTTTATTTACTACTTTGTTTGCTGCACTAAATCAAAACACAAAAAAATTAGTTGCTAGCTTTACTTTATTTGCTATCTTGTTTGCCATATCAAAAACACAAAAAAAATAAGTTACTCGCATTTACTTTATCTAGTTTGCTTTATTTACTGTTGCTAAAATGGCCAACCTGAAAATACTAAGTTGTGTGACTTCACAAATGCAAATAATAATGATTTCCTATGCACACCTATTGCTCCACCTGCTACTACAGCAGAATTCTTTGAAATTAAACCTGCTTTACTAAATCTAGTCATGAGAGAACAATTTTCTGGTGCTAGTTCTGATGATGCTGCTGCCCATCTCAATAATTTTGTTGAACTTTGTGAAATGCAAAAGTATAAAGATGTAGATGGTGATATTATTAAATTGAAAGTGTTTCCTTTCTCATTAAGAGGAAGAGCTAAAGATTGGTTGCTATCTTTGCCTAAGAATAGCATTGATTCATGGACTAAATGCAAGGATGCTTTTATTAGTAGATATTATCCTCCCGCTAAAATTATTTCTTTGAGAAGTAGCATAATGAATTTTAAACAATTAGATACTGAACATGTTGCTCAAGCATGGGAGAGAATGAAAACTTTGGTAAAGAATTGCCCAACCCATGGACTGACTACTTGGATGATCATCCAAACCTTCTATGCAGGACTAAATTTTTCTTCGCGGAATTTATTGGATTCAGCTGCTGGAGGTACTTTTATGTCCATCACATTGGGGGCGGCTACAAAACTTCTTGATGATATGATGATAAATTACTCTGAATGGCACACGGAAAGAGCTCCACAAGGTAAGAAGGTAAATTCTGTTGAAGAAACCTCTTCCTTGAGTGATAAGATTGATGTGATTATGTCTATGCTTGTGAATGGTAGATCTAATGTTGATCCAAATAATGTTCCTTTAGCTTCATTGGTTGCTCAAGAAGAAAATGTTGATGTGAATTTCATTAAAAATAATAATTTCAACAACAATGCTTATAGGAACAACTCGGTAATAACTATAGGCCATATCCTTCTGCTAATGGTAATGGTTATGGTAATTCTTATGGGAATTCTTACAACAATAATAGAAGTGTACCCTCTGGTCTTGAAGCCATGCTTAAAGAATTTATTAGTACACAAACTGCTTTTAACAAATCTGTTGAGGAAAAGCTTGATAAAATTGATACTATCGCTTCTAGAGTTGATAGGCTTGCCTCTGATGTTAATCTTTTAAAGTTGAAAGTTATGCCTAATAATGATCTTGATAATAAGATTACTACTACAGCAAATGCCATCCAAGTTAGAATTAATGAGAATATAAGATTAATGGCTGATTGCGTGCTAGGTGGGATAGAGAAGAAAATGAAAAACTAGCTAAAGAGAATAATGTAGCTAAAGTTTGGACTATTACCACCACTAGTAATGCTAATTCTTCACATGTTGCTGCACCTCCTACTATCAATGGTAAAATAATTGGTGTTGGCAATGTTTCTACTCCTAGTGCAAAGCGTACAAAACTGCCTGAAATTGCTAAAACTGCTGAAACTGCTTGTGATAAAACTGCTGAAATTTTTTCCAACCTTGGGAACAATGATCCCATTGCTGTGGCTCATAATGATTTAGATTTTGATGATTGCCACATCTCTGAAGTTATAAAGTTCTTACAAAAACTTGCTAAAAGTCCTAATGCTAGTGCTATAAATTTAGCCTTTACAAAACATATTACAAATGCTCTCATAAAAGCTAGAGAAGAGAAACTAAAACTTGAAACTTCTATTCCTAGAAAGTTAGAAGATGGTTGGGAACCCATCATTAAAATGAAATTCAATGACTTTGAATGTAATGCCTTATGTGATCTTGGTGCAAGTATTTCTGTTATGCCTAAAAAGATTTATGATATGCTTGACTTGCCACCATTAAAGAATTGTTATTTGGATGTTAATCTCGCCGATAATGTTAAAAAGAAACCTTTGGGGAGGATTGATAATGTGCATATTACGGTTAACAATAACCTTGTCCCCGTTGATTTTGTTGTCTTGGATATTGAATGCAATGCATCTTGTCCTATTGTGTTGGGAAGACCTTTTCTTCGAACTGTTGGTGCTGTTATTGATATGAGGGAAGGTAATATTAAATATCAATTTCCTCTCAAGAAAGGTATGGAACACTTCCCTAGAAAGATAATGAAGTTGCCTTTTGATTCTATTATTAGAACAAGCTATGATGTTGATGCTTCTACTCTCGATGTTACTTGATTTGCACTTTCTGCGCCTAGCTTAAAGAAAAGCGCTTATGGGAGACAACCCATGTTTTTACCTACAGCAATTTTTTGTTTTATTGAGTCTTGTAAGTTGTTTACTACTGTAGCAACCTCTCCTTATCATGTTTTTGTGCCAAGTAAAGTTTCTATGTCAAAGTTGATGTTATATTTGGGATTGCTGCGCAGAAACAGCATTGCTGTCTGTCACGAATCTGGGCATAATTCTCTGTAGAAAATTCGAAAAAATCTGCCAATTTACGAGCGTGATCCTCAGATATGTACGCAACTTTCATTAGTTTTGAGTTTTTCCATTTGAGCAAGTCTGGTGCCATTTATAAATTCGTCTTTACGGACTGTTCTGTTTTTGACAGATTCTGCCTTTTATTTCGCATTGCCTCTTTTGCTATGTTGGATTTATTTCTTTGATCCATTAATGTCCAGTAGCATTATGTAATGTCCAGAAGTGAAAATAATGATTGTGTCACCTCTGAATGAGTGAATTATTAATGATGCACTAACCCTCTAATGAGTTTGCTTGAAGTTTGGTGTGAAGGAAGTTTTCAAGGGTCAAGAGAGGAGAATGATATACCAAGATCAAGAGGAGTGAAAGCTCTAAGCTTGGGGATGCCCCCGTGGTTCATCCCTGCATATTTTAAGAAGACTCAAGCGTCTAAGCTTGGGGATGCCCAAGGCATCCCCTTCTTCATCGACAACATCATCAGGTTCCTCCCCTGAAACTATATTTTTATTCAGTCACATCTGGTGTTCTTTACTTGGAGCGTCGGTTTGTTTTCGTTTTTGTTTTTGTTTGAATAAGATGGATCCTAGCATTCACTTTGTGGGAGAGAGACACGCTCCGCTGTTGCATATGGACACATGTGTCCTTAGGCTTTACTCATAATGTTCAAGGCGAAGTTTCTTCTTCGTTAATTTGTTATATGGTTGGAATTGGAAAATGCTACATGTAGTAATTCTAAAAATGTCTTGGATAATGTGATACTTGGCAATTGTTGTGCTCATGTTTAAGCTCTTGCATCATATGCTTTGCACCCATTAATGAAGAAATACATAGAGCTTGCTAAAATTTGATTTGCATATTTGGTTTCTCTAAGGTCTAGATAATATCTAGTATTGAGTTTTGAACAACAAGGAAGACAGTGTAGAGTCTTATAATGTTTACAATATGTCTTTTATGTGAGTCTTGCTGCACTTGTTCATCCTTGAGTTTGCTTCAAATAACCTTGCTAGCCTAAACCTTGTATCGAGAGGGAATACTTCTCATGCATCCAAAATCCTTGAGCCAACCACTATGCCATTTGTGTCCACCATACCTACCTACTACATGGTATTTACCCGCCATTCCAAAGTAAATTGCTTGAGTGCTACCTTTAAAATTCCATCATTCACCTTTGCAATATATAGCTCATGGGACAAAATAGCCTTAAAAACTATCGTAGTATTGAATATGTACTTATGCACTTTATATTTTATTAAGTTGCTTGTTGTGCGATAACCATGTTTCTGGGGAACGCCATCAACCATTGTTGAATATCATGTGAGTTGCTATGCATGTCCGTCTTGTCTGAAGGTCTATCATTTTAGTGGTTGGAGCATGCAAAATTGTTAGAGAAGAACATTGGGCCGCTAACTAAAGCCATGAATCATGGTGGAAGTTTCAGTTTTGGACATATATCCTCAATCTCATATGAGAATAATAACTTTGCTACATGCTTATGCATTAAAGAGGAGTCCATTATCTGTTGTCCATGTTGTCCCGGTATGGATGTCTAAGTTGAGAATAATCAAAAGCGAGAAATCCGAAATGCGAGCATTCTCCTTGGACCTTTGTACAGGCGGCATGGAGGTACCCCTTTGTGACACTTGGTTGAAACATGGCATGCAAAGATCCGGTAGTCCAAGTTAAGTAGGACGAGGTGCGGGCACTATTAGTATACTATGCGTGAGGCTTGCAACTTGTAAGATATAATTTTCATAACTCATATGCTTTATTACTACCGTTGACAAAATTGTTTCATGTTTTCAAAATAAAAGCTCTAGCACAAATATAGCAATCGATGCTTTCCTCTTTGAAGGACCATTCTTTTACTTTTATTGTTGAGTCAGTTTACCTATCTCCTTCCACCTTAAGAAGCAAACACTTGTGTGAACTGTGCATTGATTCCTACATACTTGCGTATTGCACTTGTTATATTACTTTATGTTGACAATATCCATGAGATATACATGTTACAAGTTGAAAGCAACCGCTGAAACTTAATCTTCTTATGTGTTGCTTCAACACCTTTACTTTGATTTATTGCTTTACGAGTTAACTCTTATGCAAGACTTATTGATGCTTGTCTTGAAGTACTATTCATGAAAAGTCTTTGCTATATGATTCAGTTGTTTACTCATGTCATTACCTTTGCTTTGATCGCTGCATTCATTACATATGTTTACAAATAGTATGATCAAGATTATGATGGCATGTCACTTCAGAAATTATCTTTGTTATCGTTTTACCTGCTCGGGACGAGCAGAACTAAGCTTGGGGATGCTGATACGTCTCCAACGTATCGATAATTTCTTATGTTCCATGCTACTTTATTGATGATACCTACATGTTTTATGCACATTATATGTCATATTTATGCATTTTGGAACTAACCTATTAACAAGATGCCGAAGAGCCGTTGCTGTTTTCTGTTTTTGGTTTCAGAAATCCTAGTAAAGAAATATTCTCGGAATTGGACGAAACTTTCGCCCGGGTCCTATTTTGCACGAAGCTTCCGGAAGACCGAAGACCTAACGAAGTGGGGCCACGAGGTGGCCAGAGGCTAGGCCGGCGCGGCCCAGGCCCTGCCGCGCCGACCTGCCCCCTGGGCCCCTCGTGTGGCCCCTCGCGTTGACCTTCCGCCTACTTAAAGCTCCCGTCGCGAAACCCCCGACGGAGAGCCACGATACGGAAAACCTTGAGACGCGCCGCCGCGAATCCCATCTCGGGGATTCGGAGATCGCCTCCGGCACCTGCCGGAGAGGGGATTCATCTCCCGAGGACTCTTCATCGCCATGATCGCCTCCGGAGTGATGAGTGAGTAGTTCACCCCTGGACCATGGGTCCATAGCAGTAGCTAGATGGTCGTCTTCTCCTTGTTGTGCTTCATTGTTGGATCTTGTGAGCTGCCTAACATGATCAAGATCATCTATATGTAATTCTATATGTTGTGTTTGTCGGGATCCGATGGATAGAGAGTACTATGATTATGGTGATTATCAATCTATTGTTCATGTGTTGTTTATGATCTTGCATGCTCTCCGTTATTAGTAGAGGCTCTGGCCAAGTTTTTACTCTTAACTCCAAGAGGGAGTATTTATGCTCGATAGTGGGTTCATGCCTCCATTGAATCTGGGACAGTGACAGAAAGTTCTAAGGTTGTGGATGTGCTGTTGCCACTAGGGATAAAACATTGATGCTATGTCTAAGGATGTAGTTATTGATTACATTACGCACAATACTTAATGCAATTGTCTGTTGCTTTGCAACTTAATACTGGAGGGGGTTCGGACGATAACCTGAAGGTGGACTTTTTAGGCATAGATGCAGTTGGATGGCGGTCTATGTTCTTTGTCGTAATGCCCGGATTAAATCTCACTATATTTACCATGTCATGTATATGCATTGTTATGCCTTTCTCTATTTGTCAATTGCCCGACTGTAATTTGTTCACCCAACATGCTTTTATCTTATGGGAGAGACACCTCTAGTGAACTGTGGACCCCGGTCCTATTCTTTCCATAGCATACAATCTACTTGTTTTATGTTTTCTTTGCAAACATCTTCCACTCGATACGTTTAATCCTTTGTTACAACAAGCCGGTGAGATTGACAACCTCACTGTTTCGTTGGGGCAAAGTACTTTGGTTGTGTTGTGCGGTTCCTTGGCGCCGGTGTTGCGCCGCATCACATTTCGCGACCATCAACCTTCAACGTGCTTCTTGGCTCCTCCTGGTTCGATCAACCTTGGTTTCTTTCTGAGGGAAAACTTGCCACTGTGCGCATCATACCTTCCTCTTGGGGTTCCCAACGGACGTGTACATCTACGCGCATCTATGTATCCGTTGGTGTGAGTTATCGTTATGGAATATTAATGAGAAGTCTTATCATTTACTTTTGCACACCTTATTTTAGTTTGCAATTTCTATTATATGATTACTCTTGACATTAGTATTGATATCACTTTGGGAGCATCAAGTAAATCTATTTGGTTTTGGCAAACTTAGCATTGGTCAATAGCAACAACACCTTGATGTTTGAATAGAGAAGGGAAATACATGTAGATATATTACTCTATTATCTTTATGCTAATGAGTTAGTATTCTGAAGTTAAAATTGCTTGTGCTTACGAGAAAGATGCATGATTGTTTCTATCACATGTATATTTGTTTGTTTCCCTCAACCTTTATGCTTGCTATCAAACCTTGCTAGCCAAAGACCTGTATCGAGAGGGAATGCTTCTCATACATCCATAACCTTAGACCAAACCCATGCCATTTGTGTCCACCATAACTACCTACTATGTGGTATTTTGCGCCACTCCAAGTAAATACTTCATGTGCTACCTTTAAATAATTCAAACTATATTACCCCTTATTTGTGTCAATGTTTTATAGCTCATGAGGAAGTATGTGGTGTTTTATCTTTCAATCTTGTTGGGCGGACTTTCACCAATGGACTAGTGGCACATCCGCTTATCCAATAACTTTGCAATAAGAGCTGGCAACGGGGTTCCCAGCCCCAATTAATAACCTTCATTAATAATTCTCTTCACATGTTTTGCCCTGATTTATCAGTAAGCAACTTAATTTTGCAATAGACACTCCTCCATGGTATGTGAATGTTGGAAGGCACCCGAGGATTCGGTTAGCCATGGCTTGTGAAAGCAAAGGTTGGGGGAGTGTCATCCATAATAAAACTAAAATACATGTGTAAACAAAAGAGAAGGGGGATGATCTACCTTGCTGGTAGAGATAACGTCCTCCATGGGAGCCGCTCTTGGAAGGTCTGTTTGTTAGAGTACCCACTACCATTCGTTGACAACAACAAACACCGCTCAAAATCTTACTTTTATGCTCTTTATATGATTTCAAAACTTGAAAAGCTCTAGCACATGATTTAATCCCTGCTTCCCTCTGCGAAGGGCCTATCTTTTACTTTTATGTTGAGTCAGTAAACCTATTTCCCTCTATCTTAAGCAAGCAATTGAGTTGTTGTGAACCAACCATTTATGCTATGATCTAGTTAATCATGTCTTTTATGCTTTCTTGTTTAGTACAAATTTTATCTGAATGAATATGACTTTGAGAGTTATCAATGATTATGAGGAGATTGCTATGATTAAGGATGAAAGCCCTGCCATATAAATGATTATTAGAAGATAAGTACAATATGTTAATAGTTCTCTGACCAAGAACAAAGTTTGCCATAACCGTTTATGATTTCCTATGCACCTCTATTTGTGATTTCTCTTTACTTATTTCAAGATGAGTTATATGAGGAGAATGTTTACTAGAATATCTTGTGTGAATCAATATGATGCTTCTTGTTCGTATTTTATTTATCGACTCTTCACTCCATAAACATGTGGTCTTGTTTATTGAGCTCAGTTTCGCTTGGGGACAAGCGAGGTCTAAGCTTGGGGGAGTTGATACGTCCATTTTGCATCACTATTTTATATCATAATTTGCGTTATTCATTGATATATTTCATATTTAGAGATGATACTTATGTTATTTCACCTATTTTGCATGTTTCATGATCATTGGAGAATTATTCACCGGAGTCAGGATTCTGCTGGAAAAAGCACCGCCAGGACACCATATTTCTGAAGATCAACAATTGACGGAAGTTATACGAAAAATCCTATTTTTCCAGAAGGCGAAGGGAGCCAAAAGGAGGGGCCGAGAGGGGCCACCATGGCCCCCCCATAGGCCGGCGCGGCCGGCCGCGCCGCCATGTGGGGAGGGGGCCCACAGCCCCCTCTGGCCGCCTCTCCTTCGCGTACTTCTTCGCCCCGAAAACCTAAGACACGGGGAGTTACGGAGAATTGACAGAGCCGCCTCGCGGGGCGGAGAAACACTAGAGAGAAAAGAGCTCCGCCGGGGAAATCCGCCTCCCGGAGGGGGAAATCGACGCCATCGCCATCATCATCGAGCTGGACATCATCTCCATCATCATTATCATCATCTCCATCATCTACACCGCCATCTCCACCGCTGCATCTCGTCACCGCTGTAACGATTTGGGTTGGATCTTGATTGTTTGATAGGGGAAACTCTCCCGGTGTTGATTACTACTTGTTATTGATGCTATTGAGTGAAACCATTGAGCCAAGGTTTATGTTCAGATTGTTATTCATCATTATATCACCTCTGATCATGTTCCATTTGATGTCTCGTGAGTAGTTCGTTTAGTTCTTGAGGACATGGGTGAAGTCTAAATGTTAGTAGCGAGTTATTGTTGAGTAGTATTCAATGTTATGATATTTAAGTTGTGGTGTTACTCTTCTAGTGGTGTCATGTGAACTTCGACTACATGATACTTCACCTTTATGGGCCTAGGGGAGTGCATCTTGTATTCGTTTGCTAATTGTGGGGTTGCCGGATTGACAGCAACCTAAACCCCCGTTAGTATATCGGTGCAGGAGGGATAGCAGGATCTCAGAGTTTAAGGTTGTGGTTAGATTTATCTTAATTACTTTCTTGTATTTGCGGATGCTTGCAAGGGGTATAATCACAAGTATGTATTAGTCCTAGGAAGGGCGGTGCATTAGCATAGGTTCACCCACACAACACTTATCAAAACAATGAAGATTAATCAGGCTGTATGAAGCGAAAGCACTAGACTAAAATCCCGTGTGTCCTCAAGAACGTTTGGTCATTATAAGTAAACAAACCGGCTTGTCCTTTGTGCTAAAAAGGATTGGGCCACTCGCTGCAATTATTTCTCTCGCATTTTAATTACTTGTACTTTATTTATCTGCTATATCAAAACCCCTGAATACTTGTCTGTGAGCATTTACAGTGAATCCTTCATCGAAACTGCTTGTCAACACCTTCTGCTCCTCGTTGGGTTCGACACTCTTATTTATCGAAAGTACTACGATACACCCCCTATACTTGTGGGTCATCAATCATCTATTTGTAATGCTACATGTTGTGTTTGGTGGGATCCGATGAATATGGAATACTATGTCAAGTTGATTATTGATCTATCATATATGTGTTGTTTATGTTCTTGCATGCTCTCCGTTGCTAGTAGAGGCTCTGGCCAAGTTGATACTTGTAACTCCAAGAGGGAGTATTTATGCTCGATAGACAGAAAGTTCTAAGGTTGTGGATGTGCTGTTGCCACTAGGGATAAAACATCAATGCTTTGTCTAAGGATATTTGTGTTGATTACATTACGCACCATACTTAATGCAATTGTCTGTTGTTTGCAACTTAATACTGGAAGGGGTGCGGATGCTAACCGAAGGTGGACTTTTTAGGCATAGATGCATGCTGGATGGCGGTCTATGTTCTTTGTCGTAATGCCCTGATTAAATCTCATAGTGATCATCATGATATGTATATGAATCTTTATTTGTCAATTGCCCACCTGTAATTTGTTCACCCAGCATGCTATTTATCTTATTGGAGAGACACCACTAGTGAACTGTGGACCCCGGTCCATTCTTTTACATCTGAAATACAATCTACTGCAATCTCTGTTCTCTGTTGTTCTTCGCAAACAAACATCATTCTCCACATCATACGTTTAATCCTTTGTTTTCAGCAAGCCGGTGAGATTGACAACCTCACTGTTACGTTGGGGCAAAGTATTTTGATTGTGTTGTGCAGGTTCCACGTTGGCGCCAGAATCACTGGTGTTGCGCCGCACTACACTTCTCCACCAACAACTTTCACGTGGCCTTCATCTCCTACTGATTCGATAAACCTTGGTTTCATACTGAGGGAAACTTGGCTATACGCATCACACCTTCCACTTGGTTCCCCGGACGTGTCCTTCAGCACACCGCCCCTCCGCCATGGACCGCCGGTCACAATCCGTGGACCGGGGTTGTTCACGCCTACTCCATGCCCGTGCCGCGCGCCCCCTACCCGGGCATCATGGGGCCGCGTCCAGCCACCCACCAGGCGTTCTACGCGGCGCCCCAGCCCGCCCCGGCCTACGCCGCCCCTCCGGGCGCGACCCCGTGGGATCCCGCGCTCCTGACCGCCCTCCAGAGCGCCCCCTCCGCTGGGGCGTATGGTGGCGGTGGCGACTGGTTCATGGACACCGGCGCCTCCGCGCATATGGCTGCGCACCCCGGTAACCTCTCATTTTCTACACCCGCTTCCACTTCCTCTCGCATCATCGTTGGCAACGGTCATGCTCTTCCCATTACTCACACCGGTTCCGTCTCTTTTCCTTCCACTTCCACTCCTCTCTCTCTACATAACGTTCTTGTTTCTCCTGACTTGATTAAAAATCTTGTTTCTGTTAAGTCTTTCTGCCGTGATAACCCTGTGACTGTGGAATTTGACGCTTTTGTTTTTTTTGTCAAGGATGGTCGTACTCGGATGCTCCTCCACCGATGTGACAGCCCCGGCGATCTCTACCCTGTTGGCTCGGCCTCCACCACCACCGGCCGCCCACTCGCCCTCTCCGCCGGTGTCGACCTTTGGCACGCCCGTCTTGGCCATCCTAGCTCCGCCGCTCTGCGTCAAATAATGCAAGGCTTCTCCTTTACTTGTAATAAAACGGATGCCCACTCTTGTGAAGCATGTCGTCTAGGCAAACATGTTCGCCTTCCTTTTAGTTCCTCCTCCACAGTCGCGTCTTTTCCGTTTCAACTTATTCATAGTGATGTTTGGACCTCGCCGGTTCCGAGTAATTCTGGTTATAATTATTATCTTGTGATTCTTGATGATTACTCGCACTTTGTATGGACTTTTCCCCTTCGTCGTAAATCCGATGTTGCCGCCACCCTCACCGCCTTCTTCGCCTTCGTCTCCACTCAGTTCGGTCGCCCCATCCACGCCTTACAAACCGACAACGGCAAAGAGTTCGACAACATCACCATTCGCTCACTTCTCGCCGCCCATGGCGCCGTCTTCCGCCTCACGTGTCCATACACTTCTCCACAGAACGTACCCTCAACGACTGCGTCCGCACCCTTCTGTTCCACGCCTCCATGCCCCCACGATTCTGGCCGGATGCCCTCGCCACGGCGACTCTCCTCGTCAACATCCGCCCGTGTCGTGTGCGTTGGTCCTACACGCCGCATCACCTCCTCTACGGTGCGCCGCCCGCCTATGATGACCTTCGCATCTTCGGCTGCCGGTGTTATCCTAACACTGCTGCCACCGCCGCGCATAAGCTTGCGCCGCGCTCTCTCCCTTGTGTGTTTCTCGGCTACCCCGCCAACACCAAGGGCTACCGCTGTTACGACCCGGTCTCACATCGTGTCCTCACTTCCCGGCACGTGTACTTTGACGAGTTGGTTTTCCGTTTCAGCAGGGACTCTTGGCGACACCTCCGACGACACCCCCGGCGCTGGCCCTCTCTTGCCGCGCGCCGACGACGGCCGGCGGCCCCTCTCGCCGCCCCGCCTGGTCTCTCGGCATCTCCGCCGCCCGCTCGGCGCGCGCGAGCGCCCGAGCGCTCCGCGCCCGATCGCCCGCGGCGTCTCCTTCGGCCGCCTCATCGGCCGTCTCATCGCCGCCTCACCGCCGTCGCGCGGCCCTAAGCCCATGCTCCCCGCGCACGTGCGGGCGTGGCGGCCGTCTACACGCTACCCACCGACCAGTACGTGCACGGCGTCTCCGTCCACCGCGTCGCCCGCCGCCGCGGCAACAACATCCTGCGCACGATGGCGTACCTCCCATGCCGACCCGCCCAAGACCGAACCGCCAGACGACGGTTGGCTCCGCTCGCCGGCGGTGCCAGCCGGAAGGTATCCGGCCTCCCGCCGGCGGCGCCCCCCACCACCGGCCCGGCCGGCGTCCGGTCAGCCGGCCCAACCGGCCTGCCGCCCGGTCCGACCGGCTCTGCCACCGGCCCGGCGACCGCTCCTCCTCGCTCCTTGCCCACCTCGGCTCGCGCCGCCTTGCGCGACCCGCATTGGCGCGCCGCCATGCAGGAGGAGTACGATGCGCTGCAGCGCAACCGGACCTGGGAGCTAGTTCCCCGGCCCCCTCGCGCCAACGTCATCACCGGCAAATGGGTCTTCAAGCACAAGCTCGGCTCCGACGGTACTCTCGAGCGCTACAAGGCGCGCTGGGTCGTGCGCGGCTTTCGGCAACGCGCTGGCGTCGACTTCACGGATACGTTTGCCCCGGTTGTCAAACCGGGCACGATCCGCACGGTGTTGCACCTTGCCGCCTCTCGCGCGTGGCCGGTGCATCAGATGGACGTCTCCAACGCCTTCCTTCATGGCCATTTGCAGGAGCAGGTGTACTGCCAGCAGCCCATCGGCTTCGTCGACACCGAGCGCCCCGATGACGTGTGCTTGCTCTCTCGGTCCTTGTATGGACTGAAGCAGGCGCCCCGCGCCTGGTACCAGCGCATCGCCGGCTTCCTGCATCAGCTTGGCTTCCGCTCCACGCGTTCCGATGCGTCGCTGTTCGTCTACCGGACCGGCAACGACATGGCCTACCTGCTGTTGTACGTCGACGACATCATCCTGACGGCCTCCACCGCTGGTCTTCTTCGACAGCTCACCGACAGTCTTCGCGCTGAGTTCGCGTTGAAGGACCTTGGCCCGCTCCACTACTTCCTCGGCATCGAGGTTGTCCGGCGTGCGGACGGGTTCTTCCTTCATCAGCGGAAGTATGCCCACGAGCTTCTCGAGCGTGCCGGGATGCTTAACTGCAACCCTGCACCTACTCCTGTCGACACGAAGGCCAAGCTCTCCGCCAGTGATGGGTCGCTGGCGTCCGACGCGCCGTTCTACCGCTCCATCGTCGGTGCTCTCCAGTACTTGACGTTGACGCGACCGGAGCTCCAGTACGCCGTGCAGCAGGTGTGCTTGCACATGCATGCTCCTCGGGATGCTCATTGGGCCGCGGTGAAGCGGATTCTACGCTACTGTGGTACCATGGGCTACGGCTTGTCGTTGCATGCTTCGCCCTCGACGTCGACCGACCTCGTCGCCTACTCGGACGCGGACTGGGCGGGATGCCCGGACACGCGGCGCTCCACCAGCGGCTACTGCGTCTACCTCGGCTCGTCGCTCGTCTCTTGGTCCTCCAAGAGGCAGCCCACCGTGTCTCGCTCCAGTGCTGAGGCCGAGTACCGCGCTGTGGCCGAGTGCACGTGGCTTCGTCAGCTTCTGTCCGAGCTCTCTTGTCCCGTTGACAAGGCTACGGTGGTCTTCTGCGACAACGTGTCGGCCGTCTACCTCTCCGCCAACCCCGTTCATCATCGGCGCACCAAGCACATTGAGTTGGACATCCACTTTGTTCGTGAGCAAGTTGCCCTCGGTCGCGTTCGAGTTCTTCACGTACCGACGTCTCAGCAATTTGCCGATATCATGACGAAGGGATTGCCATCCACGACTTTTCCTGAGTTGCGCTCCAGTCTATGTGTCGGTGCCGACCCTTCGACTGTGGGGGGGTGTTGAGTAACATATTGTATAGGTATAGGTCCCCGTGTTTGTCAGGGTTGTACCTGTAATTGTACATGTGTCCGCCTATATATATATGAGCAGCCGGCCCTATTGGTGTTGTGCAATCTCCAATATCTCTTCCACATGCACGACAAGGATTACTTAGCATAGCATAGGTCTAGTCGTATCTGATTGGCACTCCACCCCTATAACCCTAGATCTGGAGCCTGTATAAGCCAGATCCTAGGAGCTCTAAAGGCACGACACAACTGATTACAATCTTTTACTTGTTGCCTGATAATTTTAGACAAGCAGTAGTAAGACCTCGCCATCGTCATGAGGTTTCTGAAGCTGGGTAACTCGTGTGTCCTCGCCCCGGTGACACCTCGCCCCATGGCTTCCCCTCTCTCTTCCCTACGTGAGGCACCCCTCACCCAGGCCCGTTCATGAGGCAGGTCAGCCAGGGCGACCACCCTGGGCCCCCAACGCACAGAGGCCCCGCCCAATGTCTCATACCTAGCAGACTTGAACAGCCCAACAAGTCAAAAGGCCCAGGAACCTAAAGAAGCAAGTAACACTAGCGATCCAGTCGAACATGGAGGCACATGGCCTAGCTAGAGCCACTGTCAACCATGATGTTGGTCGCCATATCTGGCTAGCTCAGGCTCCAGATTTCTTTTGTATCCCTATGAACATTAATGTTGAATAAAAATGGCTGCTGTTTCCCTCAAAAAAAAAAAATGGCGATCCAGTCCACCTGATTCTTCTGGTCACTGCTAACTTGATGCTCACCCTCGATGCATCCTTTTATTGCCCCGAAATCAACGCCTCCGCAGCCGCAGTATTTTCTCTTAAAGCTTGGTGTGGTGCCAATAATGGAGAACGAGGCCCCAATGGAGACCAAATCGCTCTCTATTTGCAAATTTCTACAGGTACACTTAGGCACAATTGTTTCAGACCGTGAGATTCTCCTTGACGTTTTCTTTTTCTTTCTGCCATCATCCACAGATTACAATCTCGCTCATCCACTCATTGACACTCAAATTCTCAAATTTTGTAGACCATCATTGCTAGAGGGAGATTAATGATTTGGAGTTCAAGAGTTCAACATAGCCAATCGTTCAAATAAGGGATTAGAAAATTCGGAGATTCTCGACTATTCATCTGTTCAATGTAAGCGTCCTATACTTTTATTTGATTTCATTATCTAGCTCTTCATTGTAGTACCAAATTTCTGAATATTATTTGTTTTTCTTTTAGGAGCTTTTTATTAACATCGATCTCATGCCGTCAAGTTTGCCATGTTATTCTTTTCGTCTGGGTAAAATTGGCGTTTCTTAGCTATACCAACGACACTACTACTTTCAAGTTTATGTGGTAAAATGGTATATACAAAATATTAAGAACAAGCAAGTGCGTGCCCCTTTGCCCTATGTGAGAGCTCTCCACGATAGCCACGAGACACTCACGGAGTCACGGGCTGGGCGCTGGCCTCTCTTCATTGCAGCGATTGCTCAACGTGTCACAGCGTGACTGGCTAAGCTAAGAGAGAAAAAAAGAAAGATCAAAACAAGGTGAAAAAAGGTCCCGACCCAGCGAAACCCTATCCACATTGCTTCTCGCGTAGGACTGCTGCCGCTGCCGCCGCCGGCCCTGCCCTCCCCTCACACTTTGCGCCGACGGAATCACATCCCCGCCGCCACCACGCGCGCTTCTCCTCCCCCCAAGCGGTTGCGGTTTATGCTCCGGCTCCTCCTCTGCGCCGGCGCCAGGCGTTGTTTTCTTCCCCGTCGTGGCCGCCTCAGCTGCCGCCATGGTCGCAGCTGCTGCAGCAGGAGATCGGTGCGGGTCGACGGCGGATGGAAGAGCAGGGCCGCGCCTCAAGGTATACGACGCGCCGACGCCGACATCGCTGGCGTGGCGGAGATCTCGCTGCCGATCCAGGATGTGCCCTGGGCGCACTTCCACCACCTCCCAGTAAGTTTCTCCTCCCCTACCTGCCTATTCTTTTGCACTGTACTGCTGGCGGCGGCCCTCATGTGTGTTAGTTATCCATTCTCAAAGGTACGCGTTGGATGTGAACGTGGAGAGGGTGGAGGACATGGTGACGCACCAGCGGCTGCTCGAGGAGGCTCGATACCTGCTCGAGGAGGCTCGATACCTGCATCATCGGTAATGCGGTTTTTGGTAGAGCACATCTCCGCAAGTTGCACTGAACATGTTCCCCTACTTTGCATAGTAAGCAGCTGGATAAATTGAGCATAATGTTACTGCCCTACTTCTTTTTATAGATTGAAGTGATACTAAAGGATGGAGGCCAAGGGAGATTGTGATGTAGGATGGTTGCAAAATAAGAAGGTTTACAATGTGTTGCAGCAACAGTAGGCGAAACTATTTAGCAGCTGCCATTAGTGAGGTAATCATCATTATGCTCTTATCCCCCCCCTACAGATGAATACTGGATAAAGTTAACTTTGCCTTCTATTGTAACGCAAGTTTGTTAAAGAGGTCCTCTTCCAGCTGTAGACAAATATCTTTGGCGTGATGCAAGGATGGCCTCTATGCCTCACGACCTATCGCTTTCTTGGGTGAGTTCTTCCTTTCTTTTTCTTGTTTGGTAAATTTGATTTCATACATATATGTGATATCCATGGCCATTGTTGACTTCCCTATTTCTCTCTCATTTTGTTCTCTCTTCTGCTTATGAATGAAGGAAAATGGATTGAGATTGAGAAAGGAAACAAAGAGCTTGTCTCAAGAAAGGTATGGATTTAGGTGCAGTTTATGGACGCTTTAGAAATTTTGTAGGCTGCTAGCCATTTGACTGGTGTTTGGTTGATAAATTGTTAACTAATTGAGTAGATACTCACTATCTTAGTTTGGTGAAATTGATTTATATTTAATTTTTACATGGTTCTCTCTCATATTCTTAATTAACCTGGTGGTGGATAATGGCCTATTGGTATCTTGGTTTTATGCCTATGGGATATGGCAAGAGATGATGGTCTCATGGAGCATTGATTTTACTTGATGATGAGGTATTTCTTGCCTGTATACATTTGTAGCGAAGAAACATTTTTTCTGGTTATGATAATTATACATATCATGCATTCAGTTTTACTCCATGTTATCGTTTAATTTTGATTCTGCAGAAGATTTCAGTAGAACATTGCTCTGCTGTGCTTGCAACATCCTAATAGACATGTGGTTAGAACAGGGCAGCGCATATCGTCTCCCGGATTAGAACAGGCATGTGAGAATTCTTGTGCCTCTATTGTTTATTTCTCAATGTTGTTGTCATACTATGACAGACATGCAGTTTACTGATACCTTTGAAGAATTATTGAGGGATTATGCTATGTAGTAGCTAAGATGCAGCAGTCGAGGTAATAAATTTCAGGCTTTTGTATCATCCTCCCTGGCTTCCTCCTGAATAACCACCCAACCGATTTGGTTGTTCATTTCCATGACTGCACAACCTGTTTGCGATCCACATTGGCCCCTGTCAAAAAGTTTAAGGTCTTGGACAATGTATGTGGTTCTGAATATACACTTGGGAGTCCACACGTAATTAAATCATTTGGGAATGATGGGTTATACTTCCTCATTAAGCTTGCATAATGTTAGGATATGCATCCACAAGAAAGGACCATGAGCTCTAAGTAAAATCAACACTAAAATAGGCAGGTATTCCGAGAACTGATATACATGACTTATTTTTCCCTTTGTTGTAGATCTGCTCTTATTATTTTCCATATATTCTATTGATAATTTTGTCTACTAAAAAGGTGGGTACTCGTTAAGCATGTCGTGGCGGAGTGTGTTCGTTCTAAATTATGAATAACCATATAAAATGTGTGACTCCGTCAGTTATCATCATGACACATGCCTTGATCCTTCAAGATTTTCCATTTCTCTTTCCATGAGTGAATGCATTATAGAAATGGCACATTGATTGATTCATTTTCTAATGTAGTACCACATTTATACACAAGCAGAAATCCTTAATTTGGCACACGAGAAGGTTAAGAAGACCTGCAAATTACGAATACAGTACAGTTTTATATCCCAGTTAGTTGATCATGCTCTTTTCTGTTTTATTTGCTGATGCAACCTACGATAAGTTTAGTCAAGATATCTGTGGTCTCCTAGATTGCCGATGTGAGTTTGCTATTCAGAAATTTATATTTTTTGATACTAACAAAGAATCCAGTTGATGTGTCCATAGTTTTGTTTCTCTTAGCTAGGATCTAGATATGTAAAAATACAAATCTTTTACTTTTGAGCCTCCAGGTTCATAGACTGTATCTTTTCTACTGAGCATCTTGCTACATTATTTGTATTCAAGGCTTCGGTTATTCAAGGCTTCGGTTATACCTGGTTTCTTTCTGCACTAACATCACGTAGAAATTTATTTACTAGCACATTCAGTGTACCTATCTGGGTTGGTTAACCGTTGCACACACACGCAGTTTTTTCTTTTTCGCTTGACAGCTTTGTGATTCGGTACCGCTGTTCTGCTTACTGTCCGTTTATGTTTCACTTATAGAGAAACGCATTGCTAGCATTTCCAGATGTGTACTGGTTTGTTTTGCTTACCTTTTGTAAAATGGGTTGCTTTGCCTCGTGATATTCTGTGATGTGTTAATCATCATTTACCTTTTTGTTTCCCATTAGTGAAAATGATTGCTAGCATCTTTAGAAGGTACAATATGTTCAGGTTAGATTAGCTATGTTAGGTTAAGAAATCTCTCCATTATGCCGGCTTATCTTTCTGCAACCTTAACACTTCATATCCTTTTTATTTTTTCATTTCACTTTAGCCAGTGATTCATGGATCCTAAACATTCAGATTCAGGTACAATTTCTTCTTTCCAGTTGTTCTGTTTCACATTGTATCTTTCATGTACAATAGTTGGGCAGATTTTTTTTTTTTGGATCAAGGGTGGTGGTTAGTATGACACAAAAAAAAAGATGATCTATGGCATTCTAGACTAGGATACACAGATTTCCAGTTAGCATTGCCACTCAACTGAGCTTATATTGATAAAATTATGTGGCCCATTCTTTCATGGTAAACATAAAGAGGAAAGAGCTATGTTCACCTGCCAAATATGAAAGCTTGCACTGTTACTTCATCAGATGGCCAGTGCAGCAACTCTGAAGTATTCGTGATTGGTTGGGTTGTTCAGTTTCTCGAAGAATTTCAAAATTGTCACAAAACCTTCAGATTTTTTCTATAAAATCAAGCTAGCTATCCAATCATTTCGAGGTACAACCTTAAAAGGAGACATCTACGATTGATCGAGTTGTCCCTTCATTATTTGACAGTGAACATGCTCTCCCTTCTATCACTCTTTTATCAGTTGCAAGGTGCAAGTAATCCAGTTTAATGCAGGCATTACATCCTTCCATGCCGAGGGAGCAGATGACCACGGGAGGAAGTAAAAAAGGAAAAAATGGGAGTGCAGCTGGCAAGTTACATCCTTGGTTTTTTTTATGTATCGATGATGCATTGTATCAAGTCTTAACGTGTCCGATACCAATTTTCTTATTATACAATATATATTGGTCACAACTTGTCAACTTGCACATGAGCAGTGTGGATTTTTTTTATTACATTTTATACATTTTTACTCTGAAATATCTGTCATCTATCTCACATCTGGCTAGCCTCATGTGGTACCAAAATAATGAGGTATGTGCTCCTACACGGAGTCAATTAATTTGGGACAAAGGGAACATGTCTTTTTGATGCTCCTAGATACTGGATATGGATAATAAAATGCATTGGCCCGATATATTTTAGCATAAAACTAGATTTAATGGACATCAACTGTCTGGCTCAGGATTTCAAACTTGCAAGGATTTCAAACTTGCAACTGGACGGTACAAAATCTACTAGGAGCGAGATTAGTCCATGATTGGAGTGCCACTGTACGGTGAGGAGGCGCCCCATGGGGCGCCCCAGCCTCTAGTTTTCTATGAAATGAGAAAATAATAGGCAAGAAAAAAAGTTGATTGGATTCTAAAGTGGATGAGGCGACAATTTTTTCATGACTAATGCAAGTTTTAAGAATCGACATGTTTTTTCGTAAGTTATATACTCCCTCCGTTTCATAAAACTTGTCTTAGATTTATCTAAATATGGATATATCTACATACCAGATAATGTCTAGATACATCTAAAGTTTAACAAAAATCTAAAATAACTTCTAAAGAACAGAGTGAGTATAACGACTGTGGGCCCCTCGCTATGTTTCGCCCTAGGGCCCCCAAATGGTCAGGAACGGCCCTGTCCTCACCGGAGTACCGTCAATCACGCAGCGACAAATAAGTTAAACCTCGCATGAGTAGACCACTCGTTGCGCTTTGACTTTTCTGGCAGCTTGGTCCAGTTTGGTGGTTTGTGCTGCGAGTGGCGATGATGTTCGTGGATGGCGGCACGGCGAG
Organism: Lolium multiflorum; assembly: GCA_030979885.1. Taxonomy (NCBI): domain Eukaryota; kingdom Viridiplantae; phylum Streptophyta; class Magnoliopsida; order Poales; family Poaceae; genus Lolium; species Lolium multiflorum. The sequence continues at coordinate 44,409,107 of CM061753.1, read as the reverse complement.
GCGAGGCGAGTGCTCGGAGTCTTTATCCCCGGCGGTAACTTCCAATATCCATGCGTGCTCAGGGAGAGCGATGTACCTCCGACAGGTACGGTGCCCTCCGATCCGGGGCGAGAAAGCAGGGAGCTTTTTTTGGAGGTGGAAACGGATGGTGCTTGGGCTTTGCTTGGCCTCTGAAGGTTGACGATGGTGCGAGTTCCTCAATGGCGACCTTCTTCACCAGCCTCGACGCCTCTCTAGTCAGATCCCAAGACTGGACAATGGTCTCGAAGCTCAAGTTGTGTTCCATTCTTTTTTCTTGTTATGCTTGTAGCTTTCGGTTCCTGTTATTAATTTAAGCTCAAGACTGGTTCTCAGCATCTTGTATCAACTTGCCGGCAACGGTCTTATTAATTTAAGGCAGGGCTACGGCCTACTGTTTAAAATCCATTGAAAATTTTGCTTACACCCCCTTATTCCATATTAGCAGTCTCTGATTTAAAAGTTGTACTAAATATATGACAACTAATATGAAACGGAAGGAGTATATACTTTAGAAGCCAAATTTAGTAACACAGATAGAAACTGGAAATCATACCAATGAAGATTTCCCTAACAAAAACCCTCTCCGTCCATCATATTTAAACGAAAACTCCAACACTTATCATGAATCAGAGGGAGTAATTTAAAAGGAACACATTTCAGCACAAGAAACTATGAAGGATGCATACGCTAGTGAAAACACACGACGACATGCTCGGGAAGGCCATCCGCTACTTAGCTAGCCAACTTCCGAATTCTACATATGAGGAACCACCGGCCGGCAAATAAAGGTAAATAGCCCTGTGGCCCAAACTTATTCAACATGGGATTACACATAGGGGAGAACAAAGAACGCAAATGGCGACGACGACGACAACACGCGTACCATTGTGAAGCCATCCATTACAGACACCGCACAAAGTTTCGCCTACACTACCGCACAAAGTTTCGCCTACACTCGGTGGTTGGCCGATGGACAACCAGCGAATTCAGTGAGTTCAGGGCTGGTCCTTGCCAACAAGATCTACGGGAATGCCGCCAGGGCACTTCTCGATGTCGTCGGGGTTGCAGGCGGCGTCGGTAGCGCCAAGATCTACGTGAACCTCTCCCAGGTTTAGGGCAGCAACCTTGAGAGACACCCTGGCGCCAGCCGCAAGGGGCACGACGGGGCTTAGCTGCATCTGCACGATGACGCCAAACAGAACCAGGAACAGCACGGCGCTCCGAAGCCGAACCATGTCGGCCATCACAAACTGCTCAAGCTTTGGTGTTGCTGGCTGGTACGCCTGGACTAGCTAGGATGATTTACAGCTGATGTGCCTGTGGAGATTGATTTGCTGTCGTTGTTCTCGCAGCGGCGTTCAGGGTTGCTAGCTATATATATGCCGATCGAGGAGGAGTGGAGCTCCGGCGTGGTTGTTCTAGCCTTCTAGTGTACCATTAAGAAATTATCATTAGGTTTGCGTGGATACATTGTTTAATTAAAGTTTCTGAGTTTGCTTCAAATAACATGTGGCTTCTGCATCTGATCGTCTGATCGAGATCGTACATAGATAGCCGCGGCAGCGAGCGTTGACGCAGCTCCTGATCAGCTGGCATCCGATGCTTAGACGATGCACGTTTGTTGTATGCTTAGTTGGCGCTAACTCTTAACCACATGTCGCATGCAGTTAGTCAGAGCTCGGCCTCGTTTAATTACAGCATGCGTTGCTCGTTTACAATATAATACTCACCTTGCTACCGCTCCTGCCTTCCGCTGCTCGTTAGTCGAAACTTCACTTCACAGCCTCCGCACCACACTGATGCACACAGTTATTGAGCATGAGTACTCTTATTCTTAATCTTGAATAAACATTAAGCGGGTATCTCAAGATAAATCACTTACACCGTTTCGTTGCGCCTAGCTTTCATGTCCGTTCATCATCTGATTTGACTTTTTATATTTCTCTAGCCATATAATCTGTATACGATGGATAAAGACGATTACATAGCTGCAAAAAACATGACATCTAGTAAACTATTTCTATAAATTATGCCTATTTGGTATCTTCTGATATTAATATATTCTCTTTATCAAAAAAAAATTATGCCTACGATAGCAAAATCAACTTTTCTTGGGATGTATTTTCTCTTTTCGACAAAAGCGTACGCATCATCGATGAAAAGATCACAAGGTCAACATGGCTTCTAAGCAGGTCATCCTATCGGCCTTGTTGCTCATCGTCCTCGCCGTCGTCTCAATGGCTATGGAACCGGATTATGGCGAGTACTGTTGTGTGGGAAAGTTGATCCCTTACAATCCTTTCTCAGGTTGCCGAGAATATATCACGTGCAGGTGACTGGCGTCGGATCTCGGATCAGCTCAAGTAGTGGTGATGCCAGGAGCTGAGCCACCTGCTGCAAAGGTGCCGCCCGGTGCGATGCACTGAACATCTTGGTGCACAACATGATCAAAGAGGAGGGTGCTAGACTCGGCGGGATGAATATGGTGCTAGGTTACCATAGGGTGCTAGGTTAGAGCATCTCCACCGGCGCTCCCCATAGCGGCCCCGATAGCATTTTGGAGGGCGGGAGCGAAAATGGGCTCACACCGGCGTGCCCCAAATAGCGCCGACGCTTTTTCGACCCCAGTAGAAGCGCCGGCAACCCCGTGCCGGCCCCTTGGCGAAGGGCGCGAATCGGGCGCGCCGGCACCTCGCGAGGCGGAAATTTTTTGGCGTGGGAGCCACCTGTCGGCCACACATCCGAAAAGATGACGCCAGCAGGGAGTGGCGGGGCCGACGCGTCAGCGGCACATTCAATTTTAACATAACCGTCGCCCACCTCTCGACGAAAGTTATTGGCGCGCAGCGGCGGTGCAGTTTCCGCAGACGCGAGCCAACCGTCTCGTTGCGCCTAGCTCTCCGTGCCGGCGTTAATGAGCATCACCGCTCCCCACCTCCCTCCGGCCTATAAAAAGGGCGCTCTCGCATTTGTCCTCCCACACAAACCCTAGCGCCTCTCTCCCCAACCCTAGCCGCCACTGTTGGAGATATGCCCAAGAGGCAATAATAAAGTGGTTATTGATACGTCCATTTTGCATCACTATTTATATCATAATTTGCTGTTATTCATTGATATATTTCATATTTAGAGATGATACTTATGTTATTTCACCTATTTTGCATGTTTCATGATCATTGGAGAATTATTCACCGGAGTCAGGATTCTGCTGGAAAAAGCACCGTCAGGACACCATATTTCTGAAGATCAACAATTGACGGCAATTATACAAAAATTCCTATTTTTCCAGAAGACGAAGGGAGCCAAAAGGAGGAGCCGAGAGGGGCCACCATGGGCCCCCCATAGGCCGGCGCGGGCCCAGGCCTGGCCACGCCGCCTTGTGGGGAGGGGGCCCACAGCCCCTCTCGGCCGCCTCTCCTTCGCGTACTTCTTCGTCCCGAAACCCTAAGACCGAGAGGACGGAGAATTGACGAGCCGCCTCGTGGGGCGGAAAACACCCGAGAGAAAAGAGCTCTCCGGCGGGCAGGAATCCGCCTCCCGGAGGGGGAAATCGACGCCATCGCCATCGTCATCGACTGGGCATCATCGCCATCATCATCACCATCATCTCCATCATCTACACCGCCATCTCCACCGCTGCATCTCGTCACCGCTGTAACGATTTGGGTTGGATCTTGATTGTTTGATAGGGGAAACTCTCCCGGTGTTGATTACTACTTGTTATTGATGCTATTGAGTGAAACCATTGAGCCAAGGTTTATGTTCAGATTGTTATTCATCATCATATCACCTCTGATCATGTTCCATATGATGTCTCGTGAGTAGTTCGTTTAGTTCTTGAGGACATGGGTGAAGTCTAAATGTTAGTAGTGAATTATTGTTGAGTAATATTCAATGTTATGATATTTAAGTTGTGGTGTTACTCTTCTAGTGGTGTCATGTGAACGTCGACTACATGATACTTCACCTTTATGGTCCTAGGGGAGTACATCTTGTATTCGTTTGCTAATTGTGGGGTTGCCGGAGTGACAGAACCTAAACCCCCGTTAGTATATCGTGCAGGAGGGATAGCAGGATCTCGGAGTTTAAGGCTATGGTTAGATTTATCTTAATTACTTTCTTGTATTTGCGGATGCTTGCAAGGGGTATAATCACAAGTATGTATTAGTCCTAGGAAGGGCGGTGCATTAGCATAGGTTTACCCACACAACACTTATCAAAACAATGAAGATTAATCAGCGTATGAAGCGAAAGCACTAGACTAAAATCCCCGTGTGTCCTCAAGAACGTTTGGTCACTATAAGTAAACAAACCGGCTTGTCCTTTGTGCTAAAAAGGATTGGGCCACTCGCTGCAATTATTTCTCTCGCATTTTATTTACTTGTACTTTATTTATCTGCTATATCAAAACCCCCTGAAACTTGTCTGTGAGCATTTACAGTGAATCCTTCATCGAAACTGCTTGTCAACACCTTCTGCTCCTCGTTGGGTTCGACACTCTTATTTATCGAAAGTACTACGATACACCCCCTATACTTGTGGGTCATCAAGACTATTTTCTGGCGCCGTTGCCGGGGAGTGAAGCGCTATTGGTAAGTGGAATTGGTAAGGAAACTTTTACTGTACGTGCTGATTTTGTTTCTGCCTGCTGCTATAAGTCATTATGGAGAGATCCTCCCTTGAATTTCTATTTGGGAAATCTACTACTACTGCAACGGTAGTGGATGAGGCGCCAGGTGAGGAAGTAATACCATATAAAATACCTATGAAAATTATTGAACGTGTTGTGGATAACCGCTATGAAGGGGATGGAACTGTTCATCCTGGAGATCATTTACTGTTTTTACATGAATTATGCGGGTTATTCAAGTGTGCAGGTATTTCAATGGATGAAGTTAGGAAGAAATTATTTGTTATGTCGCTATCTGGTAAAGCGGCGCATTGGTATAAACTGCTGAAGGATGGGCGTTCTCTTGATTGGAAGGATATTGTGCCTCTATTTTATTCCAAATTCTATCCTCCAAGTGAAATTCACAAAGACCGCAACCGTATATATAATTTCTGGCCTCATGATGGAGAGAGTATTGCCCAAGCGTGGGGGAGATTGAAGTCTTTAATGCTCAAATGCCCCATTCATGAGCTTCCTGGTAATATTATCATTGATAATTTCTATGCAAGACTTTCTTTTCAAGATAAAACCTTGCTGGATACTTCTTGTTCTGGATCATTCACACGCAATAAAGAAGAGTTTAAATGGGACCTTCTTGATCGAATCCAAGAAAATACTGAAGGATGGGAGAATGACAAAGGTAGAGTGTCAGGTATAAATTATGATTATGAATGCATTGAAACTTTTATGGATACTGATGAATATCGTAATATAAGTGCTACATATGGTCTTGACTCTCAAGTTGTTGCAAATATTTATAAAGCCTTTGCCTCTCATTTTGAATTGCCTAGGAAGAATTTTGATAAGTATCATGAACCTTATAAAGATAAAGTTGATTCACCTAAAGGTAAATGTATTGAAATTAAAACTGTTGATCATGTTCTTCCTGAAGCTTATATTGAAAAAACTCCTTTCCCTGCTAAAATGAAGGAGTATTCTGTTATAACTAGTGTAGTTAATAAAAGTGCAAAGAAACCCATAGAACCTGAAGAACAAATAAAGGTTGAACCTGCTGTTGCAATAGTTAAAGATCTTGTGACTGAAAATGTGGAAGATGGTCATATTATTTTCTGTGAAGATGCTTCTAATATTGTTTCGCATCCTAATAAGTATAGGAAAGCCAGTGTTCCTGTGCTCTTGATGCGCATAGATGTACACGTCCGTTGGGAACCCTAAGAGGAAGGTGTGATGCGCACAGCAGCAAGTTTTCCTCAGTAAGAAACCAAGGTTATCGAACCAGTAGGAGCCAAGAAGCACGTGAAGGTTGTTGGTGGAGGAATGTAGTGCGGCGCAACACTAGTGAAACCGGCGCCAACGTGGAACTGCACAACACAATCAAAGTACTTTGCCCCAACGTAATAGTGAGGTTGTCAATCTCACCGGCTTGCTGAAAACAAAGGATTAAGCGTATCGAGTGGAAGATGGTGTTTGTTTGCAAAGAACAGTAAAAGCAGAGAATGTATTCAGATGTAAAAGAATGGACCGGGGTCCACAGTTCACTAGTGGTGTCTCTCCAATAAGATAACTAACATGTTGGGTGAACAAATTACAGTTGGGCAATTGACAAATAAAGATTCAATACATATCAACGATGATTACTATGTGATTTAATCGGGCATTACGACAAAGTACATAGACCGCTATCCAGCATGCATCTATGCCTAAATAATCCACCTTCAGGTTATCATCCGAACCCCTTCCAGTATTAAGTTGTAAACAACAGATAATTGCATTAAGTATGGTACGTAATGTAATCAACACAAATATCCTTAGATAAAGCATCAATGTTTTATCCCTAGTAGCAACAACACATCCACAACCTTAGAACTTTCTGTCACTGTCCCAGATTAAATGGAGGCATGAACCCACTATCACTACAAGAAAAGTTCTGATAGACAACGTCCCAAAATCGTCAACTAAGGGGCATTTTTCGTCGCCTATGGGCCTAACCCGACGATATGGGTTCCGTTGTGGAAACTGCGTCAGGCAAAGTCCAACGACGATTTTTTCGGTCCGTCGCGCTTGGGCGCCCTTCCGCCACGGAAAATCGGACCGTTGCGGAAGTGTTTTCGGGAGCCCGTTGACTGCCGACGTCATGCAAACGACACGTGGCAGACGCCGTTAACTGCGTTAACGGCGTTAACCGGCTGAAACCCCGTGGTAGATGGTAGGCCCACACGAGGCCTGCCACGTCTTAAGCGGGCCGAATGACATAGTTTGACCGGTCAACTATATAGCTGGGCCGGTCCATTAGTTACGTGGGCGGGCCTAACCTCTAATGTTGATTGGTCAAAAGTTAAATGGGCCGCCCCATTTAACATGTGGGGTCCACTCATAGAACCGGGCCGCCCCAAGAAGCAAGTGGGCGGCCAAAAACACAGTGGGTCCCACTTTCCTGTTAAAAGGCCGCCCATTTAGTGTGGGTCCACCGTATAGCAAGTGGGCGCCAACAAGCTAGTGGGCGGCCAAAACACAGTGGGGTCCCACTTTCGTTAAAGGCGCCCATTTAGTGTGTGGGGTCCACCATATAGCAAGTGGGCCCAACAAGCTAGTGGGTCGGCCAAAACACAGTGGGACCCATCTTCTGTTAAAGGGCCGGCCCATTTAGTATGTGGGGTCCACCATATAGCAAGTGGGGCCCACCAAGATAGTGGGCGCCAAAAACACATGTGGGTCCCACTTTCTGTTAATGGGCCGGCCCATTTGGTATGTGGGGCCCACCATATAGCAGTGGGCGCCCAACGAGATAGCGGGTCAAAACACAGGTGGGTCCCACATTCCTATTAATGGGCCGCCCAAGATAGTGGGTCGGCCAAAACACAGGGTCCCACCTTCCACTTAAAGGGCCGCCCATTTACCATGTGGGACCACCATAGAGCAAGCGGCGGCCCAACAAGATAGCGGGTCGCCCCAATAAGCACGTGGCCCCACTTTCTGTTAAAGGGCGGCCCATCTAGTGTGGTCCACAATAGCAAGTGGGCGAACAAGATATTGGCGGCCAAAAACACAGTGGGTCCCGCTTTCCTCTTAAAGGGCCGCCCATTTATTATGTGGGGTCCTCCAAAAGAAATGGGCTGGCCCAACTATTTAGTGGGCCGGCCCAGTAGTTGGTGGGGTCCACCTTTAAAGCAAGTGGGCCAGCCCAATTAGTGTGTGGGGTCCACCGTAAATCAAATGGGCTGGCCCAAGAAGTAAGTGGGCCAGCCCGTTTAGTTGGTTATATGCCGGCATAATATGCGCTTTAGGATTTTGCGGGCAGGCACATATGTGATTTCGTTTAATTGGGCCGTTTAAGGGATGGGAATTCGTGATTTAGATACTGAGAATATTTACGCAGCATTGATTTCTTCGGATAGCCTCACTTACCACAAGCACCAAAGAAAAAATGCGCGAAAGAACTATAAAAACTAACTAAATATTACATCAGCTGCAAGGCATTGAAAAAATATTACAGAACCCAGAGAAATTGAATGGTAATTAAACCTAGCAATACAATGAAGCGATCCGGCAATCTTTTAAGTTGTCCATGCAGCACCTATATCTGAAACAAAGACATTACAAGTTAAGATAGCAACAATGGAAAGGCAATGACACTACAATATTGTTTGGCAAAGAATTTGGAACTCATCATTTCGTCGTTATAACAAGATCATTGTAATGCGCACAATAAGCAAACAAAGAGTGCATGCCGCATACCAACAACCAATATAACAGAGCATGTTAGAATGAAACAGCAGACTTACTACTGTCGAGTCCCATGCAAACCAACATGTTCAGGGAGTACAAAATTGGCATGAACAACATAGTAGCAGGCTATAAATTTTGTAACAACGACTGAGCAAGATGAAGTTATGATGGCTACATCTACAGAGCAGGGAATGTAAACCAAAAATAGAAGTTACGATGGCAAAAGCTAAAGAGGAGGGAATGTGAACCAACATGTGCCAAGTGCAATTACTTCATTTTGGCCGTGAACTAAATAATACTCCTGAACTTATAGTGAAGGGGATGCAAATCAAGATGTTTCGGGATATAAACTTGTAATGAGCAACACATGGAGGATAGTTAATGCTGGAGCTTAGGATGGACCAGATACAGAATATAGTGGGATCACCTGTGAACTTGTATAAGAGGGAATGCAAACCAATATGTTCAGCTTTCCATATGTGAGCGTCATGCCAAGTCAGAGAAACAAGTCAATAATGCAGCTTTTGAAGAACAAGATGGCACGCAAAATTATTATCTAGTAGTATGACAAGTTTATTTGTACTACAGGCTAGATAGCAGAGTGATAGCATGCCAAACTAAGTCCTTACTTTGTTAGCTTACAATGAACTAGATACAAAACAATGGCATCACCTGTAGTACAGGGAATGCAAGCCAACATGTTCATGGAGTAAAAAATTGGCACAAACAACATAGTAGCAGGCCATAATTTTTGTAACAACGACTGAGCAAGATAAAGTTATGATGGCTAGATCTACAGAGCAGGGAATGTAAACCAAATATAGAAGTTACGATGCCAAAAGCTATAGAGCAGGGAATGCGAACCAACATGTGCAATTACTTAAAATTGGCCATGAACTAAATAATAGCAGGATGTTACTATAATACCTACAGTATAATTTTTGTAACAACGACTGAGCAAGATAGAAGTTATGATGGCTACATCTACAGAGCAGGGAATGCAAACCAAAATGTTCAATCGCTTAAAGTTAGCAATGAAGTAGAAAATAGCAAGGTGTTACGGTCATAGCTAGGAATGAACTAAAAGAGCTTCAGACAAACAAGCATCTGAACCCAGAACATGGCGCTAAAACAAGGGACTTACATTAGGAGAAGCACTCTGTGGGAGTCACAGCAGATCTTCCTGGGGTTGATAGATCCGGTGATGAAGTACGCTACATGTGCTACTTGGGGTTGGAGAGACGGCCATTACACTTCATGGTTACTCATCTCGTCTGCAAAAACGTAACGGCGCGTCGTTAGCACAAACAGGTTCCCCCAAGATTAAACAAGAACTTGCAGGCAAGCAATAGAAAAGCGACAGTAGAAGAGTTTAGATCATACACGGCGCCGGTGAAGCAGATCCGGTTCATGCACAGCGGTGTCGGTGAGCAAGATCCGATGCGGTGGACGACGGATCCGGCGAAGCGGCTCCGGTGGGGTGGACGATGCCGCAGCTGAAGCGACGCGGTAGACTGCTGGATGAGCATATGGTTTCGAGGTTCGGCGGGGATGATCCGGTCCGGTTGATGACGGCGTCGATGAAGCGGCTCCGGCAGGCAGCCGGATGACGAGGATCGCGAGGCCTCGGGTAGGCCAGGGAAGTCCGGCGGGGATGTTCCGGTGCGGTGGTCGTGGAGGTGGGAGAGAGAGGGACTTGGGAAGTTCCGGTGGGTGGTCTCAGAGGAGAGAGTGAGGGAAATGAATTTTTTTTCGGAGTTTCCGGAGCTAGGGAGGTGGTGATCGAAAAAAATGACGGGTAGACCCCCCACCAACCGACTTATACATGGACATTGTTGTCATCTTTACGAGGGTAGAATGGGAAGTTAGAAGCGTGTGAAATATTTGTATTTTTCGGGCGGGAAGTTTTGCCGCTGGAATGAGATTTCGAATTTGGCTACAATCCAAGTAATACAAAAATATGAGACCGTACTAGTACGGCCAAATGTCACATCAATTCATCATCACGTTGAAAATCGGTTACGACGATCATAATTATTGGCCGTTGGCACAACAGTTCTCCAACGCTTGATCCAACGGTCAAAGTTCCTTTTTTTAAGAGAACGGTCAAAATTCATTGGATTCGCTCGGGAACTGCGCGCGCCAAAACGAGTCAGACGAAGATGTTTCTAGAGTTCTCACGGACGCGTCTTGGCGATACATTGAATGCAAATCTTGCAAGGTCAAAAAAAATGCAAATCTTGCAGGATCGTATGTGGCTGCTATGAGCTGAAGTACTCCATGAAACCGTGAACATACATGTAGATGGGAATCCCATGTAGACGATCTGAAGAACGACCCGCTGCATCTTTCACAAATCCATCTACATGACATGATAAACTTTAATTAAGAAGCAGCCACGTAACAATTATTGCCCAAAATCTAACGGGTTCGACAATAAGCTGGTAATTCTCTATTATATATAAACACCAAAAAAATATAGCAAGTAAGAAAGGAGTGTCAATGCCACCAGGACTTACAAAAAAAGGGAATTAGCACTTCGTAATCTCTTTGTTTTTACACATACCTTCTGCTCAGGAATCCAGGGCCTAGGGTCACATCAAGTCATAATCAGAAACCAAAGTCGGTTCCCATGTTCTCCAATTCAAAACGCGTACAAAATATTTCAGTGTGTGAAATAATGTTGAGATTTTGAATTAGAGGGTTGTTAAGCTATTGATTATATGGAGTCGAAATTTGGTAGCATACATAAGTATCTCTGTTCACAACTCACCTGTACAGAAGCAGGAACAGCTGTTGTGTTGCAGCACAACACAAAGGAGAAGCCACTGTTCCGTTCATTGCACTCAATACAGCGATGAATGAACCAGACCAGTTGACAAGCTTCTAGACCAGTATGTAGAAAGATGGAAATCAATGGATCACAGAAAATCATCAGTGTCAAGCTTTAATGCACTAGCCAACGCGACCAAAAGTCCGAACTGATGGAAAGGGCTAGGCAATCCACTTTATACATCGCAACAAAAAGTCCAAACTGACAGAAAAGGCTAGACCGGGAGAAGAGAAGAGAAGGTTTGTGAAAGCGATGACTCGAACTTGAGACTATGGGCTCTGATACCACGTCAAGCTTCATCCACGAGCCAACGGAACCACAAGTCAGAACTGATGGAAAGGGCTAGGCAATCCACTTATAATATTAACAATCAGCAGGGTTCCGGTTCAAAAAAATCCACATCACAACAAGGAAACGACCACCAAGATCATAGCAATTGCAGATAAATGCACCTACGAAATATGCTCAGACTAAGGAACCATTTTACAAGACAAAGGTAATGACCTGTCACTGTCCCCGTTCATCTCCAATTATCTAGCAGATACTCTTCTTACTACTTACTAGCATTCCTAACCTGCTCCAGTAGGGCCTCCTTCTGTGCTGCTATCGTTCTAAAATTGTCGACTTCTAGTCTTAGCGCAGCTGATGCAGCTCGTTCTACTTGGAGTTGCTCCTTTAGAACTTGAGCATGCAAATACTTTGACTTGGACATGGACTTGCACTTCAGCAGTCCAGCATTCCGTAAGAAAGTGTTTTTGGCAATGCCTTTCTTTTTTATTGCCATAGAAAATGCCTTCACACATTCTTCATCGGTTTTTTCCAGACCGTTTTTACCGGTTTTTGCCATCTCTAATTTCATATCTTCCTGCAAAAAATTCAGTTCGTACACATGTGTAAACATGATAGTTACTACAGAGAAACTTGCTGATAGTAGATTTATCATGTGTATGACCTACTTTTATTCCTACAGTTTGGCATGTCTGATTCACATCACATGAATTTTAATAAACATATATAATATCATATTGACATGTACTTTACTACTCCTATAAGTTGGGATGTGAGTCGTCACAAAATTTCAATCTTTGAGAAGACTTACAAGAACACTCTGTGCGACTTCTCCAATCACTTCAAGTTTGTTCTTCTGGCATGCTTCAAAAATCTCTGGCAGAGTCATCTCTTTGTTTGGTTCCCTTTTACTTGCATTATGTAACATCTGCATTTTAGTACTACCATTTATAAATCGAATAACGTGGTTGAAATGGAGGATCATAATATAAGCTGCACACTGGTGTATATACTCTGCATGATCTTTTACTAAAATATTTCTAAATAGCAGTATAAAACAACATGTCCTTACTTTTTGCCGAATGTGCACTATAAGGTTACGAGATCCCGTACGGCTAGGTAAAAGTAGTTTACCGCGGTTTTCCTGATTCTGTTTAGCCAAATTCTGCAAAAAGGAGACTAGTGAGACACTGCTATAAATAAGAATCCAAGATGTGATCTGGTCTCAGTCTTACAAATCATACCATATTCTTTGGATCAGACCAGTGCTTCACAAGATCTCCCCACTGTTTGTCAGTCATTTGCTTAAAAGGAGATATAGTTGGAACACTCCCAGTAATCTTTCCAGTGAAGTATTTCTTCTTTAGCCTGCTGCGATACTGGCGCAGACAGTCTGAGAATAGACTGTTGAGAACATGCTTTACTTCCTCTTGGTCCTCATCGAACTCGAACCTTAACTGTTCACAACAATATAAACCGTTGGTGTGATATACATAGATCCAACAACAAGCTAGAAGGAACGGGACGTGCCAATGTGGTATACTAGTATGAGTAACATTACCAAGAGAAAGATGACTTACGTGTAACCTGTGCACTAATTTTTCAAAATGCGCAGAGGTGTCTACGTGCTCTTTCCATGTTGGGAAGATAGGAATTTCATTCCTGACGAAAATTCCTACATCCGATGCTAATTTACAAGATTCTTCTGGGTCCAGTGGCCTTCTGCCACCTACGATAGATGAAAGGCGAAATCTTGATTCCATCCCAGCAAGCTTAGCTACGAACATTTTCCCTACTGTTGGGCCCCTCGTTTTTCTTGATCGTGGTGCAACTACAAAGTTAAGCATTACATCAAGCTATCAAGGTAGGTATATATATATATATATATATATATATATATATATATCTATAAAGTATAACTTTATAACGGAGAATGAAACTATAAGCATTGGAAAATGTACCTTCTTCGGTGTGGGGCTCATCCTCAGGGGAGTTGTCTATGGCAGGACTAATATGGGTCAGTGGGAGATCATCAACAGTTTGTTGATGTTGTGCTAGCAGTGTTTGGCCAGTTGTGGTTGTGTCAGCTGGGACTGGTACAGTGTGTCCTTGGGCAGTATTTCCTACCACAGCTACTGCTGATCCCAATTGTGGCTGAGAAGTTGCCGTGGAAACTTGTTCTGCTGCCAATTGTTGTTGAGAAGTTGCTGTGGAAACTGGTTCTGCTGCCAATTGTGGCTGAGAAGTTGCTGTGGAAACTGGTTCTGCTGCCGATTGTCGCTGGTTGACTGGATTGGTAACAGGTGGCTGATTCAACCGCTTGGGGTGTTCACCACGTTTTTTTATTTCAGTACTCTTAGAATTTTCGTTATTTTCTTCAACTGGTGCCATGAATCGCTGAGACTGTCTAGTAGCAGAAGCAGGTTTCTTTTTTGGTTGCAGCTGTTCTATCACCAATTCAGGTGCCTGTTGAATGGTCTTCCTCTCATTGGTGGTTCCTGCGAAATTCTTACTTGAAGCTGCAGATTCCTAGCACACATAAACGATATTTCAGTCTACAGAAGTCCCATATATGATGATATGCAAATGGAATAGAATGAAGAACAGTAAAGGATGACGTGCATGCTGAAACATATATATGATGCATTAAGGAGACCTAGAGGTGGCATGTGAACATGTTTGGTGGGATTCAGGATACAAGTATACAACACATGGAAGTTGCAAAACAGATATCTCAAAGTAAAAACACAGAAATCACCTGGTGGGGTTGAGGAGAATGGTCAGGCAAGGCATCTTCCTGAGTCAGCTCTCCAAGAGGCTCAGCATGATCAAATTGTGAATCATAACATTGTTCTTTATCTTTGGGAAGGGGAAAGGGTTCTTCTCCGATTTTGTTCAGGTTTGCACTAGAGGCAATAGCGTTACACATGTTTGTGCCCACACGGCTTGCATATCTTATACATATATTCCGTATCCGTTTCTCTTTTAATTCATTCTTCTGTATTGCAATAATATCTAGCATGCATTACAAAAAAAATGCTAATGAGATGGCGGTGCAAGTAAGCAAAAAAATACTTTTCGAAATCACATGCATAACGAATGCGGCCATATCAACCTTCTTGGAAGTGGGCGCGTGTACGCTTTGGTTTCCTGCCGTCGACCATGGAAGCGCCCATCTCTCCAGTCCGGTGGACGGAAGGAGTCGGGGATTAAGATACGAGAACCCGGCGATGGTGACTGTCGCTGACAAGGCGGCGGTGGAAGTCGGCTACGGAGGAGCTCGTATGGTACAGTGGTCGTCGGTGGGGGTGGGGGAGGTGGAAGCTACTCCGGCTTGCTAAAAAGCAAGGGAGACGGCGGAACGTCGTCGGTCACTACGGTGGCCGATGAGAAGGCAGTAGTGCTGGTGTGGGAGTGGGACAGTGGGCCGGCGCCGGCGTGTGAGATGATCCGGTGGGTCATGCAGGGTGGAAGCGTGAGAGAGAGATGCGGGGTTCGGCGCCGCCGGTGATAGGTCTGAATTGAGCGGTCCGGGGGGATAAGATCGACACTGTACTTATTTCACATCGCTTTGAATTTTGGAAGCGGGGGGGGGGGGGATTTTGGGGCGAGTTGAAATTATTACTGGTTGCTGGAAAACTGTGGAACCTAGCCTACGAAATCCCAAGTCTGAAGCTGAGGGCCCTTTTGCTGTGGCTTTTTGGCTTTTGGATTTTGGAAGCCAAAAGAATATAATATTTGTTTTTGGCTTCCAAAATCCAAAAGCCAAAAAGGCAAAAAAAAAAGGCACAACAAAAGGGCCCTGAGTATGTTCGGGTTCAAGGGGATATGCTTGTTGGTTCTTGGGTGCATATGATCTCTTTATTTCGAAATTCATCTTCTATACATTTTGAAATGTCAAAAAAGAATAAAACGAAAAATGCATGTGTACTTCTTCGCTTGCTTTATACACATAAAATATTTCAATGGAAAAATCGAATAGTAATTTGGGCTATGTAAAAAAGAGTTACTCCGTAAAAAAATTGTGCTAACCATAAGGCTTTTTATGAGACATGTTTTCTCTCTTTTTTTACATCGACCATGAAAAAAACTTGTTTTTTTACATCAACCATGAAAAATACTTTTTTTACATCGACCATGAAAAATACTAGGAATTTGCTAAGAGCATCCACAACGTGTAGCCAAAAGTGGTTCCATATTTGATTTTTGGCTTTTTGAACTAGTTCCATACATTGTAGAGGTAGTTCCAAAACCAGAAAAACAGGGAACCGGAGCAAATAGGTGCTCCGATGCCAAATTTCACTTTTGGCATTTGGAACTAGTTCCCTACATTGTGAGAGTAGTTCCATATTGGCTTTATGAGTTGTTTTAGCTTGATGGCGGGACCCACGTTATAAATATTTGGAACCACTACATTGTGGAGCTATTGCTATATTTCACACCAAAGCCAAATTCACCATCGTATCAGATTTGGCAATAGCAACATTGTGGATAGCCTAAAGTTATATTTTCCATCTTGTACACAATTAAAAATATCTTTAAAACAAACAAATCTCTAATGTCTAGGTGTACCATCTCTACTAGTACTAGTATATATACACGTGCCTTGCACGTGAGGGCTCTTTTTTTTAGTGAAACAACTTCGACGCAATAAGAATTCGATCTTTTTTTTAACAAAGGAGGGGGGCCCAAGGGCTTGGATACCATTAAGTGCAACAGAGGGGTACATATTACAGATTGCAGTCAATAGTCACTTGGGTTGAAAGCCAATGCAAGCCCGCCTACATGATAGCAGGATTTTGTGAAGCTTTTTAACTTAATTGGTCAAACATGCGAAGCATGTGCCATTTACTTGTACAACTTTATCGGAAAAAAATACTTGTACAAGCTAGTTCCCCTAAGTACTACCAGCACATAAGTAAACAAAAGAACCAGGGACATCATCAACTGAAAACAACAATCTATTCATATAGCGGCTCTTGCATCACCCTTTGAAAATCATCTACCTGCAAAGATGAGTGCAGAGTTTCTGCTCGTGCTTTCACCTGTTCCAAGATCGTCCAGTTGATCTCATGGACATCTGCATCAGCCAAAGCGGTAACCAAGTTGCCAGCCACTAGCTTCTGCAGATCAGCAACAGCATGTAGGCCATCTTGAATTGTAGAATTCCATCCTCGGTTCATTTCTTTGTTCCGCCAAGTGGCCACATCCAAGTCCTTTTGAAGACGCCTAATCTTAGCTTCCCCAGTGCCACATCCTTCTGTTTTGTTCCTACAAACGTTTGCATCACTGGAACTCTGGACATCTGTGCTACAATGCTGCTTGGCAGGGACATGAGCAGTCACTTGCTTCTGCGATTTGCCATGCATAAAATCAATCAGCAGATTAAAAGGAAATATGTTGGTTGATTCATGTCACCACTTTCAGCAACCCATGAGTTTCTAAACCTTAAATGGAGTCTAAAACATTGCAATAAAAGGGTGGGTGCATCATTTGGATGCAGAGGCCGGGGCGACCCTATTTTCAAGAAAAAATTAGGAAATCTGAAATCTATATCTATATCTCTACCATCTATACCACTCCACTCCTGTTGACAGTTTGATCTCTTTCAGTACATTAGATTATGTCATGTTTAAAACACTATTATAAAATTACCTCCTTAATGTTGAGCTCAGGAGGATCCAGATGTGCTGATCCTAGGCGGCCACTCAAATGATTGCTTGCTAGAACAATAGGACCAAATCCCGCCTCCTTTCTACCAATGTCTGCATCACTGGCGCGCTCACTGTCTTTGTTAGGAACATGAGCAGTGGCTAGCTGCTGCAAATCAAAGTTCATCAAATCAATCAGCAAACAAGACATATGAAATTTGAGCAGTGCGGCTAAATACCTTCTTCAGCAGCTGCCCCACGGAATCGTCCTTTTGGCGGCACATCACACGTGTGAAAAATCTCGGCAACGACTTGGGGTGCGGTGATTTTGTCCCATTCCACAGTATGCCGAGCTTGGCTGCAATTATCATATTCTGCAAGATATTTTGCCTCCGAGATTCTTCGTAGGCATTCTCGAGGGGAATATCTAGCAGGCATTACAAAAAAAAACAGATGCTAATAACAAGCAGTGGAAGCAAGCAATAAACTAGTCTCGGAAATCAAATACGGAGTACATAACAAAAGCTGCCGGACAAAGTGTTCAACCTTGGTCGACTGGGGAGGTGGCGCGTTGGCCGTTCGGTTTGGTTCGGTGGATCATGGTGGCGCTTTGTGTACCGATCTCGCCGGCCGGTAAGATGAACCAGTGAGTCGGGGAAGCAGATCCGACGAAGCGGACGGAGTGTGGTTGACGGCGTCGCTGAGCTGGCTCCGGTGCGGTGGATGTCGGCTACGGATGGAGGACTGAGAGGGAGCGAGACGGACTAGGTGCGAGGTAGGGAGAGAGGCCCTTGCTTGTCCGTGGGTGGGGCTGGATATAGGGGAAATGAAAGCGAGGTAGGAAGATAGCATCCTGCTAATTTATGGTGCTGAACTAGAAAATCCCGCCAATATATGGTGCTGAATTGCGGGCGGCTCATAGCTTGTGCACAAATAAAATGGGAAAATCCAAAAAATGTAGTTCAACAAAAAAAAACTCTAGTAGGCAAAGTCGCTAGCTCGCCATGAGAAGATGCACTCCGCCAACAAAATGTCATGACAAGCTAGTTTGCTATGGATCTTGCATTAACCCTGCTCGATAAAATGGTGGGCAAAAAAAGACAAGCTAAATCAAAAATAATGGTGGTAGAAAGATGTAACTCTCAAATGTAAACTCTACTAAACAGGGCCAGCTCAAAAATATGCCTCATATTATTAGTACTTCCTCCGGTCCATATTAACTGCCACTAACATACATCGAGAAACAAAAAAGAGAAATCTGTCATGAATAGTTCCCGAATTCAAATCTGAGTTTCTCTGTAGACTATTCCCATCTGAGTTTCTCTTTTTTGTTTCTCGATGTATGTTTCGAATTTTGATCTGAAATTTTTAGGGGTTATCTTAATATGAGCTGTGAACGTGCATGATTTGTTTCAGATTTTTTTCGCAATGTTTAAATTTGGATTTAGGCCGCATGTCACCTCGCTACCGCTCGAGAAATGGAGCCCCTCTCCGCTGGGCTCCATAAAAGCTTCACTGTTCGTGTCAGACTGTTGAAGACACTGGCAAGTGCATGTCAGGGGGACAGAGAATAAATTTCGTCCACGCGTCGGCGCGTGCTGTCTACCCCAAACCCTAAACTCTGTCTTTATGAAGTCAAGCATGCATGAAGAGAAGTGGTTTTTGGTTTCAAACATGGAAATTTCAAAAACCCTCTCAAGAGCTACATTTTGGAGTGACTAATTTTTCATATTCATGATTTAAACTTGTTTAAATGGGCATAAAAATAGGCATAAAATTCAAAATAAATCAAAATAAATGAAAAACCAAGGCACATAGTCTTCTTATGTCATATAGTAAGCATTCAATTAAGTTGATAAACAAGGTCTAGACATATTCGAACCAGAAAAATCATGTATCTACCCCCTAACCCTAAACTCTGTCTTATGAAGTCAAGCATGAAGAGATGTGGTTTTTGGTTTCAAACATGGAAATTTCGAAAACCCTCCCAAGAGCTTCATTTTGGAGTGACTAAGAAGCATACATGCTTACTTTTTTATATTCATGTTTTAAACTTGTTCAAATCTTGGTCAAACCTAGGATTTGACCAAGATTCAAATGGGCATAAAAATTCAAAAAAATGAAGAAAAAAATGAAAAACCAAGGTCTTCTTATGTCATATAGTAAGCATTCAATTAAGTTGATAAACAAGGTCTAGACGTTTTAAACCTGAAAAATCATGTATCTACCCCCTAACCCTAAACTCTGTCTTATGAAGTCAAGCATGCATGGTGAAGAGAAGTGGTTTTTGGTTTCAAACATGGAAATTTTAAAAACCCTCCCAAGAGCTTCATTTTGGGGTGACTAAGAAGGATACATGATTACTTTGTCATATTCATGTCTTAAACTTGTTTAAGTCATGGTCAAACCTAGGATTTGACCAAGATTCAAATGGGCATAAGAATTCAAAAAAAACAAAGCACATAGTCTGTGTATGTCATATAGTAAGCATTCAAGTTGATAAACAAGGTCTAGACATATTCAAACCAGAAAAATCATGGAAATTTCAAAAACCTCCCACGAGCTTCATTTTGGAGTGACTAAGAAGGATCGATGCAGGTTACGTTTCATATTATTCATGTTTTAAACTTGTTTAAATCTTGGTCCAACCTAGGATTTGACCAAGATTCAACAAATGGGGATAAAAAAATGAAAACCCAATGCACATAGTCTTCTTATGTCATATAATAAGCATACAATTAAGTTGATAAACAAGGTCTAGACATATTCAAACCAAAAAAAACATGTATGTGGCTACCCCTAACCCTAAACTCTGTCTTATGAAGTCAAGCATGAAGAGATGTGGTTTTTGGTTTCAAACATGGAAATTTCAAAAACCCCTTCCAAGAGCTTCATTTTGGAGTGACTAAGAAGCATACATGCTTACCTTTTCATATATATTCATGTTTTAAACTTGTTCAAATCTTGGTCAAACCTAGGATTTGACAAAGATTCAAATGGGCATAAAAATTCAAATAAAATGAATACCAAGGTCTTCTTATGTCATATAGTATGTGCGCATTCACTTAAGTTGATAAACAAGGTCTAGACATATTAAACCTAAAAAATCATGCATGTATCTACCCCTAACCCTAAACTCTGTCTTATAAAGTCAAGCATGCATGGTGAAGATAAGTGGTTTTTGGTTTCAAACATGGAAATTTCAAAAACCCTCCTAATTAAGAGCTTCATTTTGGAGTGACTAAGAAGGATACATGCTTACTTTTACATATTCATGTTTTAAACTTGTTTAAGTCGTGGTCAAACCTAGGATTTGACCAAGATTTAAATGGGCATAAAAATTCAAAAACAAAATCAAAAACCAAAGCAAGTCTTTGCATGTCATATAGTAAGCATTCAAGTTGATAAACAAGGTCTAGACATATTCAAACCAGAAAATCATGTATATATCTACCCCTAACCCTAAACTCTATCTTTATGAAGTCAAGCATGCATGAAGAGAAGTGGTTTTAGGTTTCAAACATGGAAATTTCAAAAACCATCCCAAGAGCTACATTTTGGAGTGACTAAGAAGGATATATAGATGCTTAATTTTGCATATTCATGATTTAAACTTGTTCAAATCTTGGTCAAACCTATGATTTGACCAAGATTCAAATGGGCATTAAAAATAGAAAAATGAAAAACCAAAGCACATAATCTTCTTATGTCATATAGTAAGCATTAAAGTTGATAAACACAAGGTCTAGACATATTCAAACCATACAAATCATGTATCTACCCCTAACCCTAAACTTTGTCTTATGAAGTCAAGCATGAAGAGATGTGGTTTTTGGTTTCAAACATGGAAATTTCAAATACCCTTCCAAGAGCTTCATTTTGGAGTGACTAAGAAGCATACATGCTTACCTTTTCATATTCATGTTTTAAACTTGTTCAAATCTTGGTCAAACCTAGGATTTGACCAAGATTCAAATGGGCATAAAAATTCAAAAAAAATGAATACCAAGATCTTCTTATGTCATATAGTATGCGCGCAATCAATTAAGTTGATAAACAAGGTATAGACATATTAAACCTGAAAATCATGTATCTACCCCTAACCCTAAACTCTGTCTTATAAAGTCAAGCATGCATGGTGAAGATAAGTGGTTTTTGGTTTCAAACATGGAAATTTCAAAAACCCTCCTAATTAAGAGCTTCATTTTGGAGTGACTAAGAAGGATACATGCTTACTTTTCATATTCATGTTTTAAACTTGTTTAAATCTTGGTCAAACCTAGGAAAATCATAAATATATCTACCCCTAACCCTAAACTCTGTCTTATGAAGTCAATCATGAAGAGAAGTGGTTTTGGGTTTCCTACATGGAAATTTCAAAAACCTCCCAAAAACTTCATTTTAGAGTGACTAAGAACGATACATGCTTCCCTTTTCATTTTCATGTTTTAAACTTGTTTACATTATCTTGGTCAAATCTAGGATTTGACAAGATTCAAATGGGCATCAAAATAAAAAAATCAGAAAAATGAAAAACCAAAGCACATAGTTTTCTTATGTCATATAGTAAGCATTAAAGTTGACAAACAAGGTCTAGACATATTCAAACCAGACAAATCATGTATCTATACCCCCTAACCCCTAAACTATGTCTTATGAAGTCAAACATGAAGAGAAGTGGTTTTGGGTTTCAAACATGGAAATTTCAAAAACCTCCCAGAAGCTTCATTTTAGAGTGACTAAGATGGATACATGCTTCCCTTTTCATTTTCATGCTTTAAACTTGTTTAAATTATCTTGGTCAAATCTAGGATTTGACAAGATTCAAATGGGCATCAAAATAAAAAAATCAGAAAAATGAAAAACCAAAGCACATAGTTTTCTTATGTCATATAGTAAGCATTAAAGTTGACAAACAAGGTCTAGACATATAAGAAGACCTTTTTTTTGAACTTTTATACCCATTTGAATCTTGGTCAAATCCTTGGTTCCACCAAGATTTGAATAAGTTAAAAACATGAATATGAAAAAGTAAGCATGTATGCTTCTTAGTCACTTCAAAATGAAGCTCTTGGGAGGGTTTTTGAATTTCCATGTTCGAAACCAAAAACCACAAATCTTCATGCTTACTTCATGAAACATAGTTTATATTAGGGTTAGGGGTACATGCTTGATTTTTCTTGTTTGAATATGTCTAGACCTTGTTTATCAACTTAATTGAATGCCTACTATATAACATATATAAGAAGACCTTTTTTGTTTTTTTTAATTTTTATACCCATTTGAATCTTGGTCAAATCCTAGGTTTCACCAAGATTTGAATAAGTTTAAAACATGAATATGAAAAAGTAAGCATGCATGTATGCTTCTTAATTAATCACTTCGAAATGAAGCTCTTGGGAGGGTTTTTGAAATTTCCATGTTTGAAACCAAAAACCACATATCTTCATGCATGTGCTTGACTTCATGAGACAAAGTTTAGTGTTAGGGGGTAGATACATGATTTCTCTCGTTTGAATATGTCTAGACCTTGTTTATCAACTTAATTGAATGCTTACTATATGACATAAGAAGACTATGTGCCTTGATTTTTTTTAAAATTTTGTCCATTTGAATATTGGCCAAATCCTAGGTTTGACCATGATTTAAACAAGTTTAAAACATGAATATATATGAAAAATTAAGCGTGTATCATTCGTAGTCACTCCAAAATGAAGCTCTTGAGAGGGTTTTTGAAATTTCCATGTTTGAAACCAAATAACCACGTACTTCTCTTCATGCTTGACTTCATAAGACAGAGTTTGGGGTTAGGGTTAGCTTGATACATGAATTTTCTGGTTTGAATATGTCTAGACATTGTTTATCAACTTAATTGAATGCTTACTAGATGACATAAGATGACTATGTGCATTGGTTTTTCATTTTTTTTGAATTTTTATGCCCATTTGAATCTTGGTCAAATTCTAGGTTTGACCATGATTTAATCAAGTTTAAAACATGAATATGAAAAATTAAGCATCTATCCTTCTTAGTCACTCCAATATGTAGCTCTTGGGAGGGTTTTTGAAATTTCCATGCTTGAAAACCAAAAACCACTTTTCTTCATGCATGCTTGACTTCATAAGACATAGTTTAGGGTTAGGGGGTAGATACATGATTTTCCTACTAGTTTGAATATGTCTAGACCTTGTTTATCAATTTAATTGAATGCTTACTATATGACATGAGCAGACCTTGGTTTTAATTTTTTTATACCCATTTGAATCTTCGTCAAATCGTAGGTTTGTTGACCAAGATTTGAACAAGTTTAAAACATGAATATGAAAAAGTAAGCATGTATGCGTCTTAACTAGTCACTCCAAAATGAAGCTCTTGGGAGGGTTTTTGAAATTTCCATGTTTGAAACCAAAAACCACTTCTTCTCTTCATGCTTGACTTCATAAGTCAGGGTTAATTTAGGGATATATAGGGGGTAGATACATGATTTTTCTGGTTTGATATGTCTAGACCTTGTTTACCAACTTAATTGAATGCTTACTATATGACATAAGAAGACTACGTGACTTGTGCTCACTGAAGTGTGGGACCTCACGCATGGGAACCACACGTACGTAAGTGACAGACTTGTTGCTCTAATAACTCGGGTGATCATTATACTGTATTAGTACATAGTTTCCTATGGATCCTTCTTAGTCACTCCAAAATGAAGCTCTTTGAGAGGGTTTTTGAAATTTCCATGTTTGAAACCCAAAACAACTTCTCTTCATACTTGACTTCATAAGACAGAGTTTAGGGTTAGGGGTAGATACATGATTTGTCTGGTTTGAATACGTCTAGACCTTGTTTATCAACTTTAATGCTTACTATATGACATAAGAAGACTATGTGCTTTGGTTTTTCATTTTTCTGATTTTTTCTATTTTTGATGCCCATTTGAATCTTGGTCAGATCCTAGGTTTTACCAAGATTTAAACAAGTTTAAAACATGAAAATGAAAAGGGAAGCATTTATCCTTCTTAGTCACTCTAAATGAAGTTTTTGGGAGGTTTTTGAAATTTCCATGTTTGAAACCCAAAACCACTTCTCTTCATGCTTGACTTCATAAGACATAGTTTAGGGTTAGGGGTACATACATGATTTGTATGTTTTGAATATGTCTAGACCTTGTTTATCAACTTGAATGCTTACTATATGACATAAGAAAACTACGTATGTGCTTTGGTTTTTCATTTTTCTGTTTTTTTTTCAATTTTCCGCCCATTTGAATCTCTGTCAAATCCTAGGTTTGACCAAGATTTAAACAAGTTTAACACGTGAAAACGAAAAGGTAAGCATGGATCCTTCTTAGTCACTCCAAAATGTACCAATTGATAGATGTGTTAACTTTGCTTCATGGAAAAAATAATGTCATGTAAATGAGTTAACTTGGATTTCCTACCCTTGAATCCATAGGAAACTTTGTTCTAATGCACTATTATAATCAACCGAGTTTTTACACCAACAGGTCTGTCACTTACGTGTGGTGCCCACGCTTGAGGTCCCACACTTCAGTGAGCACAAGTCACGTGCAATAGGTACGCAAACTCCCAGCCATTTTCTTTGTCAAGAGAAGACGCATCAGGATGCGTATTGGAAGTCTGTGGGTCCTTCTGGATCCTTCGGTTGTCCCTCTCACAAAAAAAAACAAATCTCTCTCATTCTCGGCCTCGCTCGACTCGCTCGCTCGCTCGCTCGCACCTCCTGCTCACTGACAAACCCTGCACAAAAGTCAACATCATCACCCCAAAAAGGGGAGACACCATAATGCTCTCCCTTCTTCTCTCCTTCCGAGTGATCCCTCTTCCTCCGAGTTTCACTCGACGGGCAAACACATATGTGCTGCATAGTAATAATAAAAAGGTACTACAGAAAATTCGACCTACGAATCTATAATTAAATATAGGTTAAACTAGGGTTTTGCCCAGTACTACAGATCAAGGTTCAAAAAAATCCAACTACGGGGTTCGAACAACCCCATTTCTAATCAAAGATTTTTTTCGACGTCATCCAAATGGCCTCAAACTATAGCATGGGCGGATCCAGACTATAGCCAAGGGGGGCAGCCGCCCCCGCTCAATTTTCTGAAACCTTGTAATATGATATTTGCATCACTTATCATATGTTTGCCCCCTCTAAAAATTTATCCTAGGTCCGCCCCTAAACTGTAGGGTTAGCATCTAGTGCAGTATGTGTGAACATGTATGCACTATGTGTGCTATAACTTGTATGTCTTTCAAATTTGAACCAAATTTGAATAAGTGTAAAATATTTGAAATGGGGCTTTTGGCTTAAACGTTTGAAACCCAAAACGACTTCTCTTCATGCTAGACTTCATAAGTCAGGGTTAATTTAGGGATATATAGGGGGTAGATACATGATTTTTCTGGTTTGATATGTCTAGACCTTGTTTATCAACTTAATTGAATGCTTACTATATGACATAAGAAGACTACGTGACTTGTGCTCACTGAAGTGTGGGACCTCACGCATGGGAACCACACGTAAGTGACAAACTTGTTGCTCTAATAACTCGGGTGATCATTATACTGTATTAGTACATAGTTTCCTATGGATCCTTCTTAGTCACTCCAAAATGAAGCTCTTTGAGAGGGTTTTTGAAATTTCCATGTTTGAAACCCAAAACAACTTCTCTTCATGCTTGACTTCATAAGACAAAGTTTAGGGTTAGGGGTAGATACATGATTTTTCTGGTTTGAATATGTCTAGACCTTATTTATCAACTTAATTGAATGCTTACTATATAACATAAGAAGACCTTGTTTTTTTATTTTGTTTTTTAATTTTTATACGGATTTGAATCTTGGTCAAATCCTTGGTTTCACCAAGATTCAAATGGGCATAAAATAAAAAAATGAAAAAATGAAAAACCAAAGCGCACATAGTCTTCTTATATGTCATATAGTAAGCATTAAAGTTGGTAAACAAGGTCTAGACATATTCAAACTAGACAAATCATGTATCTACCCTAACCCTAAACTCTATCTTATGACGAAGTCAAGCATGAAGATTAAGTGGTTTTGGGTTTCAAACATGGAAATTTTGAAAACCTCCCAAAAACTTCATTTTAGGGTGACTAAGAAGGATACAGGCTTCCCTTTTCATTTTCATGTTCTATACTTGTTTAAATCTTGGTCAAACCTAGGATTTGACCATGATTCAAATGTGCATCAAAATTCCAAAAAAATCAGAAAAATGAAAAACCAAAGCACATAGTTTTCTTATGTCATATAGTAAGCATTAAAGTTGATAAACAAGGGTCTAGACATATTCAAACAAGAAAAATCATGTATCTACCCCCTAACCCTAAACTTTGTCTTATGTAGTCAAGCATGAAGAGAAGTGGTTTTGGGTTTCAAATATGGAAATTTCAAAAACCTATCAAAAGCTTCATTTTAGAGTGACTAAGAAGGATCCATGCTTGCCTTTTCATTTTCATATTTGAAACTTGTTTAAATCATTGTCAAACCTAGGATTTGACCAAGATTTAAATTGGCATAAAATTAAAAAATCGGAAAAATGAAAAACAAAAGCACATAGTCTTCTTATGTCACATATATATATATTAAGCATTCAAAAGTTGATAAACAAGGTCTAGCTAGACATATTCAAATAAGACAAATCATGTATCTACCCCTCTAACCCTAAACTCTGTCTTATGAAGTCAAGCATGAAGAGAAGTGGTTTTAGGTTTCAAACATGGAAATTTCAAAAACCTCCCAAAAACTTCATTTTAGAGTGACTAAGAAGGATACATGTTTCCCTTTTCATTTTCATGTTTTAAACTTGTTTAAATCTTGGTCAAACCTAGGATTTGACCAAGATACAAATAGGCACAAAAAATGAAAAACAAAAAGCACATAGTGTTCTTATGTCATATCGTAAGCATTCAAGTTGATAAACAAGGTCTAGATATATCCAAACCAGACAAATCATGTATATATGTACCCCGTGTCGATCTTATGAAGTCTAGCATGAAGAAAAGTCGTTTTGGCCGGGTTTCAAACATGGAAATTTCAAGAACATCCCAAAAGCTTCATTTTAGAGCGACTAAGAAGGATCCAGGCTTACCTTTCCATTTTCATGATTTAAACTTGTTTAAATCTTGGTCAAATCTTGCTCAAGCATGAAGATAAGTGGTTTTGGGTTTCAAACATGGAAATTTCAAAAACCTCCCGAAAACTTCATTTTAGGGTGACTAAGAAGGATACAGGCTTCCCTTTTCATTTTCATGTTCTATATATACTTGTTTAAATCTTGGTCAAACCTAGGATTTGACCAAGATTCAAATGTGCATCAAAATTCTAAAAAAATCAGAAAAATGAAAAACCAAAGCACATAGTCTTCTTATGTCATATAGTAAGCATTAAAGTTGATAAACATGGTCTAGACATATTCAAACCATACAAATCATGTATCTACCCCTAACCCCTAAACTATGTCTTATGAAGTCAAGCATGAAGAGAAGTGGTTTTGGGTTTCAAACATGGAAATTTCAAAAACTGCCCAAAAACTTCATTTTAGAGTGACTAAGAAGGACACATGCTTCCCTTTTCATTTTCATGTTTTAAACTTGTTTAAATCTTGGTCAAACCTAGGATTTGATGAACATGGTCTAGACATATTCAAACCAGACAAATCATGTATCTACCCCCTATCGACCCTAAACTTCGTCTTATGAAGTCAAGCATGAAGAGAAGTGGTTTTGGGTTTCAAACATGGAAATTTCAAAAACCTCCCAAAATTAAAGCTTCATTTTAGAGTGACTAGTTAAGAAGGATCCAGGCTTACCTTTTCATTTTCATGTTTTAAACTTGTTTAAATCTTGTTCAAACCTAGGATTTAACCAATATTCAAATGGGCATAAAATAAAAAATAAATAAAATAAAAAACCAAAGCACATAGTCTTCTTATGTCATATAGTAAGCATTCAAGTTGATAAACAAGGTCTAGACATATTCAAACCAGACAAATCATGTACCCCTAACCCTAAACTTTGTCTTAATTATATATGAAGTCAAGCATGAAGCAGAGAAGTGTGGTTTTGGGTTTCAAACATGGAAATTTCAAAAACCTCCCAAAAAGCTTCATTTTAATTAGACTGGCTGGTTAATTAAGAAGGATCCATGATTAATTACCTTTTCATTGTCATGTTTTAAACTTGTTTAAATCTTGGTCGAACCTAGGATTTGACCAAGATTCAAATGGGCATAAAAATTCAGAAAAAAATCGAAAGAATGAAAAACCAAAGCACATAGCCTTCTTATGTCATATAGTAAGCATTCAAGTTGATAAACATGGTCTAGACATATTCAAACCAGAAAAATCATGTATCTACCCCTAACCCTAAACTCTGTCTTATGAAGTCAAGCATGAAAAGAAGTACGGTGGTTTTGGGTTTCAAACATGGTAAATTCAAGAACCTCCCAAAAGCTTCATTTTAGAGTTACTAAGAGAAAGATCCAGACTTAATTACCTTATCATTTTCACATGTTAAACTTGTTTAAATCTTGCTCAACAAACCTAGGATTTTACCAAGATTCTCAAATGGGCATAAAAATCAAAAAATGAAATACCAATGCACATAGTCCTCTTATGTCATATAGCTAGTAAGCATTCAAGTTGATAAACAAGGTCTAGACATATTCAAACTAGCTAGACAAATCATGTATCTACCCCCTAATTAAAACCCCTAAACTCTGTCTTATGACGAAGTCAAGCATGAAGATAAGTGGTTTTAGGTTTCAAACATGGAAATTTCAAAAACCTCCCAAAATTCAGCTTCATTTTAGAGCGACTAAGAAGGATCGATGCTTTTACCTTTTCATTTCCATGTTTTAAACTTATTTAAATCTTGGTCAAACCTAGGATTTGACCAAGATTCAAATGGGCATAAAAATTATTCAGACAAAAAATCTAAAGAATGAAAAACCAAAGCACATAGCCTTCTTAATTATGTCATATAGTAAACACTCAAGTTGATAAACAAGGTCTAGACATATTCAAACCAGAAAAATCATGTGTATATCTACCCCTACCCCTAAACTCTGTCTTATGAAGTCAATCATGAAGAGAATTGGTTTTGGGTTTCAAACATGGAAATTTCAAGTACGTCCCAAAAGCTTCATATATTTTAGAGTGACTAATTAAGAAGGATCTTGGATTACGTTTTCATTTTCATGCTTGAAACTTGTTTAAATCTTGGTTGAACCTAGGATTTGACCAGAATCAAATGTGCATAAAATTCTTAAAAAAATAGAAAA
This sequence comes from Lolium multiflorum, assembly GCA_030979885.1. Taxonomy (NCBI): domain Eukaryota; kingdom Viridiplantae; phylum Streptophyta; class Magnoliopsida; order Poales; family Poaceae; genus Lolium; species Lolium multiflorum. The sequence continues at coordinate 44,379,638 of CM061753.1, read as the reverse complement.
ATGAAAAACAAAAGCACATGGTCTTCTTATGTCATATAGTAAGCATTCAAGTTGATAAACAAGGTTTAGACATATTCAAACCAGACAAATCATGTATCTACCCCTAACCCTAAACTCGGTCTTATGAAGTCTAGCATGAGGAGAAGTCGTTTTGGGTTTCAAACGTTTAAGCCAAAAGCCCCATTTCAAATATTTCAAACTTATTCAAATTTGGTTCAAATTTGAAAGACACACAAGTTATAGCACACATAGTGCATACATTCTCACACATACTGCACTAGATGCTAACCCGGCCTATAGTTTGAGGCCATTGGATGAGGTCGAAAAAAATCTTGGATTAGAAATGGGGTTGTTCGAACCCCGTAGTTGGATTTTTTGAACCTTGATCTGTAGTACTGGGCAAAACCCTAGTTTAACCTATTTAATTATAGATTCGTAGGTCGATTTTTCTACCTTTTTATTATTACTATGCAGCACATGTGTGTTTGCCCGTCGAGTGAAACTCGGAGGAAGAGGGATCACTCGGAAGGAGAGAAGAAGGGAGAGAATTATGGTGTCTCCCCTTTTTCGGGTGATGATGTTGACTTTTGTGCAGGGTTTGTCAGTGAGCAGGAGGTGCGAGCGAGCGAGCGAGGCCGAGAATGAGAGAGATTTTTTTTTTTAGAGGGACGACCGAAGGATCCAGAAGGACCCACAGACTTCCAATACGCATCCTGATGCGTCTTTCTCTTGACAAAGAAAATGGCTGGGAGTTTGCGTACCTATTGCACGTGACTTGTGCTCACTGAAGTGTGGGACCTCACGCATGGGCACCACACGTAAGTGACAGACCTGTTGGTGTAAAAACTCGGTTGATTATTATAGTGCATTAGAACAAAGTTTCCTATGGATTCAAGGGTAGGAAATCCAAGTTAACTCATTTACATGACATTATTTTTTCCATGAAGCAAAGTTAACGCACCTATCAATTGGTACATTTTGGAGTGACTAAGAAGGATCCAGGCTTACTTATTCGTTTTCACGTGTAAAACTTGTCTAAATCTTGGTCAAACAAAATTGGCAGAAAATTCAAAAAAAAACAGAAAAATGAAAAACCAAAGCACATAGTCTTCTTATGTCATGTAGCTAGTAAGCATTAAAGTTGATAAACAAGGTCTAGACATATTCAAACCATACTAATCATGTATCTACCCCCTAACCCCTAAACTCTATCTTATGACGAAGTCAAGCATGAAGATTAAGTGGTTTTGGGTTTCAAACATGGAAATTTTGAAAACCTCCCAAAAACTTCATTTTAGGGTGACTAAGAAGGATACAGGCTTCCCTTTTCATTTTCATGTTCTATACTTGTTTAAATCTTGGTCAAACCTAGGATTTGACCATGATTCAAATGTGCATCAAAATTCCAAAAAAATCAGAAAAATGAAAAACCAAAGCACATAGTTTTCTTATGTCATATAGTAAGCATTAAAGTTGATAAACAAGGGTCTAGACATATTCAAACAAGAAAAATCATGTATCTACCCCCTAACCCTAAACTTTGTCTTATGTAGTCAAGCATGAAGAGAAGTGGTTTTGGGTTTCAAATATGGAAATTTCAAAAACCTATCAAAAGCTTCATTTTAGAGTGACTAAGAAGGATCCATGCTTGCCTTTTCATTTTCATATTCGAAACTTGTTTAAATCATTGTCAAACCTAGGATTTGACCAAGATTTAAATTGGCATAAAATTAAAAAATCGGAAAAATGAAAAACAAAAGCACATAGTCTTCTTATGTCACATATATATATAGTAAGCATTCAAAAGTTGATAAACAAGGTCTAGCTAGACATATTCAAATAAGACAAATCATGTATCTACCCCTCTAACCCTAAACTCTGTCTTATGAAGTCAAGCATGAAGAGAAGTGGTTTTAGGTTTCAAACATGGAAATTTCAAAAACCTCCCAAAAACTTCATTTTAGAGTGACTAAGAAGGATACATGTTTCCCTTTTCATTTTCATGTTTTAAACTTGTTTAAATCTTGGTCAAACCTAGGATTTGACCAAGATACAAATAGGCACAAAAAATGAAAAACAAAAAGCACATAGTGTTCTTATGTCATATCGTAAGCATTCAAGTTGATAAACAAGGTCTAGATATATCCAAACCAGACAAATCATGTATATATGTACCCCGTGTCGATCTTATGAAGTCTAGCATGAAGAAAAGTCGTTTTGGCCGGGTTTCAAACATGGAAATTTCAAGAACATCCCAAAAGCTTCATTTTAGAGCGACTAAGAAGGATCCAGGCTTACCTTTCCATTTTCATGATTTAAACTTGTTTAAATCTTGGTCAAATCTTGCTCAAGCATGAAGATAAGTGGTTTTGGGTTTCAAACATGGAAATTTCAAAAACCTCCCGAAAACTTCATTTTAGGGTGACTAAGAAGGATACAGGCTTCCCTTTTCATTTTCATGTTCTATATATACTTGTTTAAATCTTGGTCAAACCTAGGATTTGACCAAGATTCAAATGTGCATCAAAATTCTAAAAAAAATCAGAAAAATGAAAAACCAAAGCACATAGTCTTCTTATGTCATATAGTAAGCATTAAAGTTGATAAACATGGTCTAGACATATTCAAACCATACAAATCATGTATCTACCCCTAACCCCTAAACTATGTCTTATGAAGTCAAGCATGAAGAGAAGTGGTTTTGGGTTTCAAACATGGAAATTTCAAAAACTGCCCAAAAACTTCATTTTAGAGTGACTAAGAAGGACACATGCTTCCCTTTTCATTTTCATGTTTTAAACTTGTTTAAATCTTGGTCAAACCTAGGATTTGATGAACATGGTCTAGACATATTCAAACCAGACAAATCATGTATCTACCCCCTATCGACCCTAAACTTCGTCTTATGAAGTCAAGCATGAAGAGAAGTGGTTTTGGGTTTCAAACATGGAAATTTCAAAAACCTCCCAAAATTAAAGCTTCATTTTAGAGTGACTAGTTAAGAAGGATCCAGGCTTACCTTTTCATTTTCATGTTTTAAACTTGTTTAAATCTTGTTCAAACCTAGGATTTAACCAATATTCAAATGGGCATAAAATAAAAAATAAATAAAATAAAAAACCAAAGCACATAGTCTTCTTATGTCATATAGTAAGCATTCAAGTTGATAAACAAGGTCTAGACATATTCAAACCAGACAAATCATGTACCCCTAACCCTAAACTTTGTCTTAATTATATATGAAGTCAAGCATGAAGCAGAGAAGTGTGGTTTTGGGTTTCAAACATGGAAATTTCAAAAACCTCCCAAAAAGCTTCATTTTAATTAGACTGGCTGGTTAATTAAGAAGGATCCATGATTAATTACCTTTTCATTGTCATGTTTTAAACTTGTTTAAATCTTGGTCGAACCTAGGATTTGACCAAGATTCAAATGGGCATAAAAATTCAGAAAAAATCGAAAGAATGAAAAACCAAAGCACATAGCCTTCTTATGTCATATAGTAAGCATTCAAGTTGATAAACATGGTCTAGACATATTCAAACCAGAAAAATCATGTATCTACCCCTAACCCTAAACTCTGTCTTATGAAGTCAAGCATGAAAAGAAGTACGGTGGTTTTGGGTTTCAAACATGGTAAATTCAAGAACCTCCCAAAAGCTTCATTTTAGAGTTACTAAGAGAAAGATCCAGACTTAATTACCTTATCATTTTCACATGTTAAACTTGTTTAAATCTTGCTCAACAAACCTAGGATTTTACCAAGATTCTCAAATGGGCATAAAAATCAAAAAATGAAATACCAATGCACATAGTCCTCTTATGTCATATAGCTAGTAAGCATTCAAGTTGATAAACAAGGTCTAGACATATTCAAACTAGCTAGACAAATCATGTATCTACCCCCTAATTAAAACCCCTAAACTCTGTCTTATGACGAAGTCAAGCATGAAGATAAGTGGTTTTAGGTTTCAAACATGGAAATTTCAAAAACCTCCCAAAATTCAGCTTCATTTTAGAGCGACTAAGAAGGATCGATGCTTTACCTTTTCATTTCCATGTTTTAAACTTATTTAAATCTTGGTCAAACCTAGGATTTGACCAAGATTCAAATGGGCATAAAAATTATTCAGACAAAAAATCTAAAGAATGAAAAACCAAAGCACATAGCCTTCTTAATTATGTCATATAGTAAACACTCAAGTTGATAAACAAGGTCTAGACATATTCAAACCAGAAAAATCATGTGTATATCTACCCCTACCCCTAAACTCTGTCTTATGAAGTCAATCATGAAGAGAATTGGTTTTGGGTTTCAAACATGGAAATTTCAAGTACGTCCCAAAAGCTTCATATATTTTAGAGTGACTAATTAAGAAGGATCTTGGATTACGTTTTCATTTTCATGCTTGAAACTTGTTTAAATCTTGGTTGAACCTAGGATTTGACCAGAATCAAATGTGCATAAAATTCTTAAAAAATAGAAAAATGAAAAACAAAAGCACATGGTCTTCTTATGTCATATAGTAAGCATTCAAGTTGATAAACAAGGTTTAGACATATTCAAACCAGACAAATCATGTATCTACCCCCTAACCCTAAACTCGGTCTTATGAAGTCTAGCATGAGGAGAAGTCGTTTTGGGTTTCAAACGTTTAAGCCAAAAGCCCCATTTCAAATATTTCAAACTTATTCAAATTTGGTTCAAATTTTAAAGACACACAAGTTATAGCACACATAGTGCATACATTCTCACACATACTGCACTAGATGCTAACCCGGCCTATAGTTTGAGGCCATTGGATGAGGTCGAAAAAAATCTTGGATTAGAAATGGGGTTGTTCGAACCCCGTAGTTGGATTTTTTGAACCTTGATCTGTAGTACTGGGCAAAACCCTAGTTTAACCTATTTAATTATAGATTCGTAGGTCGATTTTTCTACCTTTTTATTATTACTATGCAGCACATGTGTGTTTGCCCGTCGAGTGAAACTCGGAGGAAGAGGGATCACTCGGAAGGAGAGAAGAAGGGAGAGAATTATGGTGTCTCCCCTTTTTCGGGTGATGATGTTGACTTTTGTGCAGGGTTTGTCAGTGAGCAGGAGGTGCGAGCGAGCGAGCGAGCGAGGCCGAGAATGAGAGAGAGAGAGATTTTTTTTTTAGAGGGACGACCGAAGGATCCAGAAGGACCCACAGACTTCCAATACGCATCCTGATGCGTCTTTCTCTTGACAAAGAAAATGGCTGGGAGTTTGCGTACCTATTGCACGTGACTTGTGCTCACTGAAGTGTGGGACCTCACGCATGGGCACCACACGTAAGTGACAGACCTGTTGGTGTAAAAACTCGGTTGATTATTATAGTGCATTAGAACAAAGTTTCCTATGGATTCAAGGGTAGGAAATCCAAGTTAACTCATTTACATGACATTATTTTTTCCATGAAGCAAAGTTAACGCACCTATCAATTGGTACATTTTGGAGTGACTAAGAAGGATCCAGGCTTACTTATTCGTTTTCACGTGTAAAACTTGTCTAAATCTTGGTCAAACAAAATTGGCAGAAAATTCAAAAAAAAACAGAAAAATGAAAAACCAAAGCACATAGTCTTCTTATGTCATGTAGTAAGCATTAAAGTTGATAAACAAGGTCTAGACATATTCAAACCATACTAATCATGTATCTACCCCCTAACCCCTAAACTCTATCTTATGACGAAGTCAAGCATGAAGATTAAGTGGTTTTGGGTTTCAAACATGGAAATTTTGAAAACCTCCCAAAAACTTCATTTTAGGGTGACTAAGAAGGATACAGGCTTCCCTTTTCATTTTCATGTTCTATACTTGTTTAAATCTTGGTCAAACCTAGGATTTGACCATGATTCAAATGTGCATCAAAATTCCAAAAAAATCAGAAAAATGAAAAACCAAAGCACATAGTTTTCTTATGTCATATAGTAAGCATTAAAGTTGATAAACAAGGGTCTAGACATATTCAAACAAGAAAAATCATGTATCTACCCCCTAACCCTAAACTTTGTCTTATGTAGTCAAGCATGAAGAGAAGTGGTTTTGGGTTTCAAATATGGAAATTTCAAAAACCTATCAAAAGCTTCATTTTAGAGTGACTAAGAAGGATCCATGCTTGCCTTTTCATTTTCATATTCGAAACTTGTTTAAATCATTGTCAAACCTAGGATTTGACCAAGATTTAAATTGGCATAAAATTAAAAAATCGGAAAAATGAAAAACAAAAGCACATAGTCTTCTTATGTCACATATATATATAGTAAGCATTCAAAAGTTGATAAACAAGGTCTAGCTAGACATATTCAAATAAGACAAATCATGTATCTACCCCTCTAACCCTAAACTCTGTCTTATGAAGTCAAGCATGAAGAGAAGTGGTTTTAGGTTTCAAACATGGAAATTTCAAAAACCTCCCAAAAACTTCATTTTAGAGTGACTAAGAAGGATACATGTTTCCCTTTTCATTTTCATGTTTTAAACTTGTTTAAATCTTGGTCAAACCTAGGATTTGACCAAGATACAAATAGGCACAAAAAATGAAAAACAAAAAGCACATAGTGTTCTTATGTCATATCGTAAGCATTCAAGTTGATAAACAAGGTCTAGATATATCCAAACCAGACAAATCATGTATATATGTACCCCGTGTCGATCTTATGAAGTCTAGCATGAAGAAAAGTCGTTTTGGCCGGGTTTCAAACATGGAAATTTCAAGAACATCCCAAAAGCTTCATTTTAGAGCGACTAAGAAGGATCCAGGCTTACCTTTCCATTTTCATGATTTAAACTTGTTTAAATCTTGGTCAAATCTTGCTCAAGCATGAAGATAAGTGGTTTTGGGTTTCAAACATGGAAATTTCAAAAACCTCCCGAAAACTTCATTTTAGGGTGACTAAGAAGGATACAGGCTTCCCTTTTCATTTTCATGTTCTATATATACTTGTTTAAATCTTGGTCAAACCTAGGATTTGACCAAGATTCAAATGTGCATCAAAATTCTAAAAAAATCAGAAAAATGAAAAACCAAAGCACATAGTCTTCTTATGTCATATAGTAAGCATTAAAGTTGATAAACATGGTCTAGACATATTCAAACCATACAAATCATGTATCTACCCCCTAACCCCTAAACTATGTCTTATGAAGTCAAGCATGAAGAGAAGTGGTTTTGGGTTTCAAACATGGAAATTTCAAAAACTCCCAAAAACTTCATTTTAGAGTGACTAAGAAGGACACATGCTTCCCTTTTCATTTTCATGTTTTAAACTTGTTTAAATCTTGGTCAAACCTAGGATTTGATGAACATGGTCTAGACATATTCAAACCAGACAAATCATGTATCTACCCCCTATCGACCCTAAACTTCGTCTTATGAAGTCAAGCATGAAGAGAAGTGGTTTTGGGTTTCAAACATGGAAATTTCAAAAACCTCCCAAAATTAAAGCTTCATTTTAGAGTGACTAGTTAAGAAGGATCCAGGCTTACCTTTTCATTTTCATGTTTTAAACTTGTTTAAATCTTGTTCAAACCTAGGATTTAACCAATATTCAAATGGGCATAAAATAAAAAATAAATAAAATAAAAAACCAAAGCACATAGTCTTCTTATGTCATATAGTAAGCATTCAAGTTGATAAACAAGGTCTAGACATATTCAAACCAGACAAATCATGTACCCCTAACCCTAAACTTTGTCTTAATTATATATGAAGTCAAGCATGAAGCAGAGAAGTGTGGTTTTGGGTTTCAAACATGGAAATTTCAAAAACCTCCCAAAAAGCTTCATTTTAATTAGACTGGCTGGTTAATTAAGAAGGATCCATGATTAATTACCTTTTCATTGTCATGTTTTAAACTTGTTTAAATCTTGGTCGAACCTAGGATTTGACCAAGATTCAAATGGGCATAAAAATTCAGAAAAAAATCGAAAGAATGAAAAACCAAAGCACATAGCCTTCTTATGTCATATAGTAAGCATTCAAGTTGATAAACATGGTCTAGACATATTCAAACCAGAAAAATCATGTATCTACCCCTAACCCTAAACTCTGTCTTATGAAGTCAAGCATGAAAAGAAGTACGGTGGTTTTGGGTTTCAAACATGGTAAATTCAAGAACCTCCCAAAAGCTTCATTTTAGAGTTACTAAGAGAAAGATCCAGACTTAATTACCTTATCATTTTCACATGTTAAACTTGTTTAAATCTTGCTCAACAAACCTAGGATTTTACCAAGATTCTCAAATGGGCATAAAAATCAAAAAATGAAATACCAATGCACATAGTCCTCTTATGTCATATAGCTAGTAAGCATTCAAGTTGATAAACAAGGTCTAGACATATTCAAACTAGCTAGACAAATCATGTATCTACCCCCTAATTAAAACCCCTAAACTCTGTCTTATGACGAAGTCAAGCATGAAGATAAGTGGTTTTAGGTTTCAAACATGGAAATTTCAAAAACCTCCCAAAATTCAGCTTCATTTTAGAGCGACTAAGAAGGATCGATGCTTTTACCTTTTCATTTCCATGTTTTAAACTTATTTAAATCTTGGTCAAACCTAGGATTTGACCAAGATTCAAATGGGCATAAAAATTATTCAGACAAAAAATCTAAAGAATGAAAAACCAAAGCACATAGCCTTCTTAATTATGTCATATAGTAAACACTCAAGTTGATAAACAAGGTCTAGACATATTCAAACCAGAAAAATCATGTGTATATCTACCCCTACCCCTAAACTCTGTCTTATGAAGTCAATCATGAAGAGAATTGGTTTTGGGTTTCAAACATGGAAATTTCAAGTACGTCCCAAAAGCTTCATATATTTTAGAGTGACTAATTAAGAAGGATCTTGGATTACGTTTTCATTTTCATGCTTGAAACTTGTTTAAATCTTGGTTGAACCTAGGATTTGACCAGAATCAAATGTGCATAAAATTCTTAAAAAAATAGAAAAATGAAAAACAAAAGCACATGGTCTTCTTATGTCATATAGTAAGCATTCAAGTTGATAAACAAGGTTTAGACATATTCAAACCAGACAAATCATGTATCTACCCCTAACCCTAAACTCGGTCTTATGAAGTCTAGCATGAGGAGAAGTCGTTTTGGGTTTCAAACGTTTAAGCCAAAAGCCCCATTTCAAATATTTCAAACTTATTCAAATTTGGTTCAAATTTTAAAGACACACAAGTTATAGCACACATAGTGCATACATTCTCACACATACTGCACTAGATGCTAACCCGGCCTATAGTTTGAGGCCATTGGATGAGGTCGAAAAAAATCTTGGATTAGAAATGGGGTTGTTCGAACCCCGTAGTTGGATTTTTTGAACCTTGATCTGTAGTACTGGGCAAAACCCTAGTTTAACCTATTTAATTATAGATTCGTAGGTCGATTTTTCTACCTTTTTATTATTACTATGCAGCACATGTGTGTTTGCCCGTCGAGTGAAACTCGGAGGAAGAGGGATCACTCGGAAGGAGAGAAGAAGGGAGAGAATTATGGTGTCTCCCCTTTTTCGGGTGATGATGTTGACTTTTGTGCAGGGTTTGTCAGTGAGCAGGAGGTGCGAGCGAGCGAGCGAGCGAGTCGAGCGAGGCCGAGAATGAGAGAGATTTTTTTTTTTAGAGGGACGACCGAAGGATCCAGAAGGACCCACAGACTTCCAATACGCATCCTGATGCGTCTTTCTCTTGACAAAGAAAATGGCTGGGAGTTTGCGTACCTATTGCACGTGACTTGTGCTCACTGAAGTGTGGGACCTCACGCATGGGCACCACACGTAAGTGACAGACCTGTTGGTGTAAAAACTCGGTTGATTATTATAGTGCATTAGAACAAAGTTTCCTATGGATTCAAGGGTAGGAAATCCAAGTTAACTCATTTACATGACATTATTTTTTCCATGAAGCAAAGTTAACGCACCTATCAATTGGTACATTTTGGAGTGACTAAGAAGGATCCAGGCTTACTTATTCGTTTTCACGTGTAAAACTTGTCTAAATCTTGGTCAAACAAAATTGGCAGAAAATTCAAAAAAAAACAGAAAAATGAAAAACCAAAGCACATAGTCTTCTTATGTCATGTAGTAAGCATTAAAGTTGATAAACAAGGTCTAGACATATTCAAACCATACTAATCATGTATCTACCCCCTAACCCCTAAACTCTATCTTATGACGAAGTCAAGCATGAAGATTAAGTGGTTTTGGGTTTCAAACATGGAAATTTTGAAAACCTCCCAAAAACTTCATTTTAGGGTGACTAAGAAGGATACAGGCTTCCCTTTTCATTTTCATGTTCTATACTTGTTTAAATCTTGGTCAAACCTAGGATTTGACCATGATTCAAATGTGCATCAAAATTCCAAAAAAATCAGAAAAATGAAAAACCAAAGCACATAGTTTTCTTATGTCATATAGTAAGCATTAAAGTTGATAAACAAGGGTCTAGACATATTCAAACAAGAAAAATCATGTATCTACCCCCTAACCCTAAACTTTGTCTTATGTAGTCAAGCATGAAGAGAAGTGGTTTTGGGTTTCAAATATGGAAATTTCAAAAACCTATCAAAAGCTTCATTTTAGAGTGACTAAGAAGGATCCATGCTTGCCTTTTCATTTTCATATTCGAAACTTGTTTAAATCATTGTCAAACCTAGGATTTGACCAAGATTTAAATTGGCATAAAATTAAAAAATCGGAAAAATGAAAAACAAAAGCACATAGTCTTCTTATGTCACATATATATATAGTAAGCATTCAAAAGTTGATAAACAAGGTCTAGCTAGACATATTCAAATAAGACAAATCATGTATCTACCCCTCTAACCCTAAACTCTGTCTTATGAAGTCAAGCATGAAGAGAAGTGGTTTTAGGTTTCAAACATGGAAATTTCAAAAACCTCCCAAAAACTTCATTTTAGAGTGACTAAGAAGGATACATGTTTCCCTTTTCATTTTCATGTTTTAAACTTGTTTAAATCTTGGTCAAACCTAGGATTTGACCAAGATACAAATAGGCACAAAAAATGAAAAACAAAAAGCACATAGTGTTCTTATGTCATATCGTAAGCATTCAAGTTGATAAACAAGGTCTAGATATATCCAAACCAGACAAATCATGTATATATGTACCCCGTGTCGATCTTATGAAGTCTAGCATGAAGAAAAGTCGTTTTGGCCGGGTTTCAAACATGGAAATTTCAAGAACATCCCAAAAGCTTCATTTTAGAGCGACTAAGAAGGATCCAGGCTTACCTTTCCATTTTCATGATTTAAACTTGTTTAAATCTTGGTCAAATCTTGCTCAAGCATGAAGATAAGTGGTTTTGGGTTTCAAACATGGAAATTTCAAAAACCTCCCGAAAACTTCATTTTAGGGTGACTAAGAAGGATACAGGCTTCCCTTTTCATTTTCATGTTCTATATATACTTGTTTAAATCTTGGTCAAACCTAGGATTTGACCAAGATTCAAATGTGCATCAAAATTCTAAAAAAATCAGAAAAATGAAAAACCAAAGCACATAGTCTTCTTATGTCATATAGTAAGCATTAAAGTTGATAAACATGGTCTAGACATATTCAAACCATACAAATCATGTATCTACCCCTAACCCCTAAACTATGTCTTATGAAGTCAAGCATGAAGAGAAGTGGTTTTGGGTTTCAAACATGGAAATTTCAAAAACTGCCCAAAAACTTCATTTTAGAGTGACTAAGAAGGACACATGCTTCCCTTTTCATTTTCATGTTTTAAACTTGTTTAAATCTTGGTCAAACCTAGGATTTGATGAACATGGTCTAGACATATTCAAACCAGACAAATCATGTATCTACCCCCTATCGACCCTAAACTTCGTCTTATGAAGTCAAGCATGAAGAGAAGTGGTTTTGGGTTTCAAACATGGAAATTTCAAAAACCTCCCAAAATTAAAGCTTCATTTTAGAGTGACTAGTTAAGAAGGATCCAGGCTTACCTTTTCATTTTCATGTTTTAAACTTGTTTAAATCTTGTTCAAACCTAGGATTTAACCAATATTCAAATGGGCATAAAATAAAAAATAAATAAAATAAAAAACCAAAGCACATAGTCTTCTTATGTCATATAGTAAGCATTCAAGTTCATAAACAAGGTCTAGACATATTCAAACCAGACAAATCATGTACCCCTAACCCTAAACTTTGTCTTAATTATATATGAAGTCAAGCATGAAGCAGAGAAGTGTGGTTTTGGGTTTCAAACATGGAAATTTCAAAAACCTCCCAAAAAGCTTCATTTTAATTAGACTGGCTGGTTAATTAAGAAGGATCCATGATTAATTACCTTTTCATTGTCATGTTTTAAACTTGTTTAAATCTTGGTCGAACCTAGGATTTGACCAAGATTCAAATGGGCATAAAAATTCAGAAAAAAATCGAAAGAATGAAAAACCAAAGCACATAGCCTTCTTATGTCATATAGTAAGCATTCAAGTTGATAAACATGGTCTAGACATATTCAAACCAGAAAAATCATGTATCTACCCCTAACCCTAAACTCTGTCTTATGAAGTCAAGCATGAAAAGAAGTACGGTGGTTTTGGGTTTCAAACATGGTAAATTCAAGAACCTCCCAAAAGCTTCATTTTAGAGTTACTAAGAGAAAGATCCAGACTTAATTACCTTATCATTTTCACATGTTAAACTTGTTTAAATCTTGCTCAACAAACCTAGGATCTTTGACCAAGATTCAAATGGGCATAAAAATTATTCAGACAAAAAATCTAAAGAATGAAAAACCAAAGCACATAGCCTTCTTAATTATGTCATATAGTAAACACTCAAGTTGATAAACAAGGTCTAGACATATTCAAACCAGAAAAATCATGTGTATATCTACCCCTACCCCTAAACTCTGTCTTATGAAGTCAATCATGAAGAGAATTGGTTTTGGGTTTCAAACATGGAAATTTCAAGTACGTCCCAAAAGCTTCATATATTTTAGAGTGACTAATTAAGAAGGATGTTGGATTCCGTTTTCATTTTCATGCTTGAAACTTGTTTAAATCTTGGTTGAACCTAGGATTTGACCAGAATCAAATGTGCATAAAATTCTTAAAAAAATAGAAAAATGGAAAACAAAAGCACATGGTCTTCTTATGTCATATAGTAAGCATTCAAGTTGATAAACAAGGTTTATACATATTCAAACCAGACAAATCATGTATCTACCCCCTATCGACCCTAAACTCGGTCTTATGAAGTCTAGCATGAGGAGAAGTCGTTTTGGGTTTCAAACGTTTAAGCCAAAAGCCCCATTTCAAATATTTCAAACTTATTCAAATTTGGTTCAAATTTGAAAGACACACAAGTTATAGCACACATAGTGCATACATTCTCACACATACTGCACTAGATGCTAACCCGGCCTATAGTTTGAGGCCATTGGATGAGGTCGAAAAAATCTTGGATTAGAAATGGGGTTGTTCGAACCCCGTAGTTGGATTTTTTGAACCTTGATCTGTAGTACTGGGCAAAACCCTAGTTTAACCTATTTAATTATAGATTCGTAGGTCGATTTTTCTACCTTTTTATTATTACTATGCAGCACATGTGTGTTTGCCCGTCGAGTGAAACTCGGAGGAAGAGGGATCACTCGGAAGGAGAGAAGAAGGGAGAGAATTATGGTGTCTCCCCTTTTTCGGGTGATGATGTTGACTTTTGTGCAGGGTTTGTCAGTGAGCAGGAGGTGCGAGCGAGCGAGCGAGTCGAGCGAGGCCGAGAATGAGAGAGATTTTTTTTTTTGAGAGGGACGACCGAAGGATCCAGAAGGACCCACAGACTTCCAATACGCATCCTGATGCGTCTTTCTCTTGACAAAGAAAATGGCTGGGAGTTTGCGTACCTATTGCACGTGACTTGTGCTCACTGAAGTGTGGGACCTCACGCATGGGCACCACACGTAAGTGACAGACCTGTTGGTGTAAAAACTCGGTTGATTATTATAGTGCATTAGAACAAAGTTTCCTATGGATTCAAGGGTAGGAAATCCAAGTTAACTCATTTACATGACATTATTTTTTCCATGAAGCAAAGTTAACGCACCTATCAATTGGTACATTTTGGAGTGACTAAGAAGGATCCAGGCTTACTTATTCGTTTTCACGTGTAAAACTTGTCTAAATCTTGGTCAAACAAAATTGGCAGAAAATTCAAAAAAAAACAGAAAAATGAAAAACCAAAGCACATAGTCTTCTTATGTCATGTAGTAAGCATTAAAGTTGATAAACAAGGTCTAGACATATTCAAACCATACTAATCATGTATCTACCCGCTAACCCCTAAACTATGTCTTAAGAAGTCAAGAATGAAGAGAAGTGGTTTTGGGTTTCAAACATGGAAATTTCAAAAACCTCCCAAAAACTTCATTTTAGGGTGACTAAGAAGGATACAGGCTTCCATTTTCATTTCCATGTTCTATACTTGTTTAAATCTTGGTCAAACCTAGGATTTGACCAAGATTCAAATGTGCATCAAAATTCCAAAAAAAAGGTCTAGACATATTCAAACTAGCTAGACAAATCATGTATCTACCCCCTAAAACCCCTAAACTCTGTCTTATGACGAAGTCAAGCATGAAGATAAGTGGTTTTAGGTTTCAAACATGCATGGAAATTTCAAAAACCTTCCAAAAACTTCATTTTAGGGTGACTAATTAAGAAGGATACATGCTTCCCTTTTCATTTTCATGTTCTATATATACTTGTTTAAATCTTGGTCAAACCTAGCTAGGATTTGACCAAGATTCAAATGTGCATCAAAATTCCAAAAAATATCAGAAAAATGAAAAACCAAAGCACATAGTTTTCTTATGTCATATAGTAGCATTAAAGTTGATAAACAAGGTCTAGACATATTCAAACAAGAAAAATCATGTATCTACTCCCTAACCCTAAACTTTGTCTTATGTAGTCAAGCATGAAGAGAAGTGGTTTTGGGTTTCAAATATGGAAATTTCAAAAACCTACCAAAAGCTTCATTTTAGAGTGACTAAGAATGATCAATGCTTACCTTTTCATTTTCATATTTTAAACTTGTTAAAATCATTGTCAAACCAGGATTTGACCAAGATTTAAATGGGCATAAAATTTAAAAAATCAGAAAAATGAAAAACAAAAGCACATAGTCTTCTTATGTCACATATATATATAGTAAGAGCATTCAAAAGTTGACAAACAAGGTCTATACATATTCAAATAAGACAAATCATGTATCTACCCCTAACCCTAAACTCTGTCTTATGAAGTCAAGCATGAAGAGAAGTGGTTTTTGGTTTCAAACATGGAAATTTCAAAAACCTCCCAAAAGCTTCATTTTAGAGTGACTAAGAAGGATCCAGGCTTACCTTTTCATTTTCATGTTTTAAACTTGTTTAAATCTTGGTCAAACCTAGGATTTGACCAATATTAAAATGGGCATAAAATAAAAAAATAAAAAAAACCAAAGCACATAGTCTTCTTATGTCATATAGTAAGCATTCAAGTTCATAAACAAGGTCTAGACATATTCAAACCAGACAAATCATGTATCTACCCCCTATCGACCCTAAACTTCGTCTTATGAAGTCAAGCATGAAGAGAAGTGGTTTTGGGTTTCAAACATGGAAATTTCAAAAAACCAAAAGCTTCATTTTAGAGCGAGTAAGAAGGATCGATGCTTATCTTTTCATTTTCATGTTTTAAACTTATTTAAATCTTGGTCAAACCTAGGATTTGACCAAGATTCAAATGGGCATAAAAATTCAGACAAAAATCTAATTAAAGAATGAAAAACCAAAGCACGTACATAGCCTTCTTAATTATGTCATATAGTAAACATTCAAGTTGATAAACAAGGTCTAGACATATTCAAACCAGAAAAATCGTGTATCTACCCCTAACCCTAATTAAACTTTGTCTTATGAAGTCAAGCTTGAAGAAAAGTGGTTTTGAGTTTCAAGCATGCATGGAAATTTCGAGAACCTCCCAAAATAAAGCTTCATTTTAGAGTGACTACGAAGGATCCATGCTTACACCTTTTCATTTTCAAGTTTTAAACTTGTTTAAAACCTCGTCAAACCTGGGATTTGACCAAGATTCAAATGGGCATAAAATTCAAAAAAATAGATAAATGAAAAACCATAGCACATAGTCTTCTTATGTCATATAGTAAGCATTCAAGTGGATAAACAAGCTCTAGACATACTGAAACCAGACAAATCATGTATCTACCCCTATCCCTAAACTATGTCTTATGAAGTCTAGCATGAAAAGAAGTGGTTTTGGGTTTCAAACATGGAAATTTCAAAAAACCTCCCAAAAGCTTCATTTTGGATTGACTAAGGAGGATCCAGGCTTACTTTTTCATTTTCATATTTTAAACTTGTTTAAATCTAGGTCAAACCTAGGATTTGACCAAGATTCAAATGGACATAAAAAATCAACAGTTTACAACAGCACACAAAATAAACATGAAATTACATCTAAATCCCTAACTTTTACATGGAGGACCCCAGGCTGAAAGCAAGAAATGCGATCGGGTCTTGAATCTTGATGCGTCTTCTCTTGACAAAGAAGATTGCTGGGAGTTTGCGTACGTACATCACGTCACTTGTGCTCACTGAAGTGTGGGACATGACGCATGCATGGGCAACACACGTAAGTGACATGGATTCAAGGGTAGGGAAGCCAAGAGAAAAAAACGAGAATTTGGACAAAAATAACCCAATCTTGCTAGTATGTCGAAAGTTTGTTTTTCCCAATCTTTTCGACTTTGGGTTATTTCTGTCTATTTTGCCGAAAAAACGAGGACAGAGACTGGAAACGGTGATGCATCTAGCTTCAGAGTACGTCAGATTAAGACTTCATGAGCAACACTAGTCTGACGTAAGTACAGTGTATACAGACAAGACAGGGACTAGACATTGCTACCCACGTCCCTCTGCGCCCCTTCAAAGAAATCATACTCCGTACTAGAATCTCGAAACGTAGGAATTAGTCTGACACGATTTCTGATTGTTTAATTCATAGGATTGCAATTTTCAGAATTCATTGACAATACATTTTTATACAAAAACAAAAAATCCTTCATTGTGTAACCGTATGTTACTACTAGTATTTCTTTTGGTTTTCACACGCAATCAAATGTTATTGGATCCAAATACCGTTGTTTCTCAATCCTATATATTTGGAGATGATCATCACTCTCTAATCATACAATTTTCATATTCCCGCACTTTGAAAATCTTGCGAATAATCAAAGCAGCCAAAATCTATGGTGTGTATTGTATATGTTTATGCCATGCTTAGTTTCATCGAATATTGTTTGGTTGCATCGCGGGGAAACCGCGTGAATTTAGATTAATTGTTGCATGTTTGTTTGTGGTGTGACCAACTGCTTTTGCAACGAAACAACCCCCCCACCATGTACGCATTGTTTGGGTCGCATGCATGATGTGTACATAATGTTAAAATAGAAATAATGTAGGAATTGAATATGATTGCATGTTGAATTAATCCTATATGAGAGAAATCACACAAATTTGAATTGCATGTTCTTTGGTTGTAGTGCTACACAAAAAACACGTGAATTAGTATGAATTATCATGTATTCAAGAATCAAAGGAGCCACTGAGATTTGAATCCCACAAAATTTCTATGAATTTTCTTCGAACCAAACAAGCCCAACAAGATTCCAAAGGAATATAATACAACGAATCAAACAACTTCCGTTGTTGGAATATTTCCTTAGGACATCAATCCAATAGAAACTATATGATCCAGTTTCAGCGACAATCTGGTCGGTGTAGGCTCGAGGAGGCCAATTGTATATATATGTTTGGACCCGGTTGGTTGAGTGATCATGCTCGTGACATCCAGCATGAAAGGTAAAATTCGGGCAAGGCCAGCGTGACGCCACAATACTTTTGAAATATTCAAAAGCGCGTAATATTTGTGAAATTTTAATAATAGCTACTACTTATGTGAATTTTTTTCGTTCATACGCTTATTGGGGGGTAGGCTAACCCTAATGGCCTCCTCAAGATCCCTACCTCTACCAAGGTTTCCCGAGTTCATCCACCTCGATGGGTTCCTTGCCACTTTCGACCATGTTGTGGGCATCATTTCGGGTTCCCGTACCACGGCCAGTCCTTTTCAGGAGTCCCGAACCCGATGCCATAATATTTGTTTGAAAAAAATTCAAGACCGCACAATATTTGTTGAAATAAATGAATAAGCATTTTTAAATAGCTAAATAAAAGAAGTACGAATTTTGAAAAATTTATTTTTTCTAAAACATTAATTGGAGCATTGACATGTTGAACCCACTTGTCGATTTTGCTATCAACATGACTAACTAGCTGATTAGATAACCAAGTGGTGAAATTTGCAACATATTAGACCACCACATGGTGGAAACTGCAAAAAAAATGTCCAAGTGGTGGTTTGTGCAACATATAGAGCAGTAGAGTATATGGTAGTACAAGATGAAGAGGCCTCCAAGATGAATGTGCACTGCCGTGGGCCCGTGGTAATATATCATGATGATGGCAAAGGATCTTTTCTCTGCTGAAACTGTCCAGAGCTGATTTGATGAGACAAAATACAGCTCCACGGCGTGCAAGGACAGTATACAGTACATTAGCTTCTTCTCGGGTCACACGCCTTCACGCCAGGTGCAGTAGTGCAGCAGAGACCAGAGAGAGAAGGCACGCCCGTAGTACTCGTATTATTGATTTCAATTCAAATTGTTTTTTTTTGCCTGCTTCTCCGTCTTCTTCATCTCCATCTTCTCTGGCGACCCCGCCTACACCAGCAGCCCCTGCACCACCGCCGCCATGCCTTTTTCGGATCATCTCGAGCCACCTGTTTGATGGTACTAGTAGGAGTTGTTGACTTTTATCCATATCGCTCTACCAGCTGCCGCTCGCACTGTCCTCCAATACCTCATACCCAAACGCCAGCGTCCCACTACCACACCCCCACACCCACTTGACCGCATCCTTCCAATGGCGAGATCGATCAATGAGAGTGGCAGTTCTTGGGTGTTTCCTGATGGCCCCCTTGAAGAAATCGCATCCCGATGCGATGTCATCACCGCCGCGAGCCTCGTCGGTTCATGCAAGTTTTATCATGATTCAGCAACACAAAGTGTAGCTCTGCCTGCATCTCAGCCGTTTGGCATGCCCTGTGTTCTTCATACTCACCAAACTGAGGTACCGCCCGCGCACAATCCCTTCTACCGCGTCCACAAGTTCAAGCAGGAGGGTGCGCAGAAGGACAAGCAGCATGATGCAAAAGATCGCAAGGGTACCTTGTGCCAACTGACGCCGCTGGACAGGATCTCTTCCGATGCCGTGATTCCAGATGGTGGTACGGGCATGTGGGCAGGCGCGAATGGAGATTGGATCGCCCTTCTTGGCTTCCCCTGGAATTGGGAGCTTGTCAATGTGTACACTGGTCGCCGGATTCCTCTACCACCAATAAGTGAGTTTAAATCCACCCCGGATAAACTTGTGTTCGAGTCTAATGATCAACATCTTCAACTGCTGAAGATAGCTATTTGCCGAGTTCCAACAGCTGCTTCAAATTATACTAGTTTCTCTGTTCTTGCCATCTTCAACGCGGCAATTGCAGTCCTTCACTGTGCTTCTAGCAGATGGACAGTTCTTGACAACCAGTTCTTAGCGTACGGCTACTCCGATGCAATCATCCACAAGGGTATTGTATTTGCTGTAACTCAGACAGGCGAAGTTTATGCATGGAATCAACTTTCTTGGGGTAATTTTTCTCATCTCATATGATGTGTTTTCGCTATTACCTGCTAGTTTCAGATTTAGCTTTAGCCTTTTTCTTTTTGTTGTGCAGTTTTCGTGTCATGCCTGTACCTTTCCCCCTCTATATTCAATCAAAATCAGCAGCGATATGCCTTTGAGTCAAAATAAAGTACTCCCTCCGATCCAAATCAAATTGACTCAGCTTTGTCTAGCCAGTGCATCTAGCTAGACAAACTTGAGTCAATTAATTTGTGCATATCTAGCTAGACACATCCAGTTGAGTCAATTAATTTGGATCGGAGGCAGTATTTTAGCTACATCATTATTCATGTATGTAATGAACTAATCAAGTTTTGCTGAACTGACTTCAAGCTGTGCTTTCCTTTGCAAGGTCCTTTGTTGATCAGCACGGCACCTATTCCGCCAGAACTTGATGAACAAGGTCGGTACAATCTTGGCTCCTGGTGGTTAGCACGATCTCCTGATGGTTCTAGACTTTTTCTGGTCCATACCTGGGGCGTTACTGACGGGCGGGATTATACTGGACTGGTTCGGATTTTACCTGCTGCTGCTACCTCTGAGGGTCGTCATGGTCGCACTATTCGCGGGTATGGTAAGGGTTTACTTGGCTGCGAGGTGTACAGCATGGACACCAGTCAGTTGATGCCACCGAGGCCATGGAGGAGGATTATTTCCCTTGGATCATATTCTCTCTTCCTTGGAGTGAACTATCCGATTATCATTCCAGTAGAAGACGGGGCAGAACATGACCGTCCAAATATGGCGAGAAGCAACTCTGTTTACACATCGCACCATGCAGTAGGCCTTGCATATCCTCCTTCTCCAGAAATTTGCCGCTTCAGTTTGAATTCTGAAGACTGTACTGTTGGTTTCCAAACCAACATTAGATGGACATGGCGGCAGGTTCCGTTGTGGCTCATCCCAAGCTTCGCCAACGCCCGGCAATGGAACCTGCCTTCGCGTCACAGGTCCAGAAAGAAGGGCTGATGTACTTTATGTAATACTCGTGTTGTAATGCAAGATTTGTATCTGTTGAACTATTTCATTTGCATGTTTATCTCTACCTAGGCTACTCCCTTTCCGTAGTTGTGTTGTACTATCTGTTGAACTATTTCCTTTGCATGTTATCTCTACCTAGGCTACTCCTCCGTAGTTGTTAAATTGATGTAATGCTCCTACAATGCACGCTACACTGGGCGTGTGGCCTGTAATGTTATCAAACACCTTTTGTACTCGTTCTAGTAAGCATTTCACACTATAGCTCACATAATTAAAGTACTCCTACAACGTATTAGTTGAAAGATATCTCTCATAAGTAAGTACCCCTCTTTGAGCTTATGCGAAACATAAATGACTATTTTAGAAATATATACTCTCGACACAAGATTATATTAAAAACAATGGTACATAGTTCTATTAGAAAAAGAAAGTGTGAATAGTAGAATGATGGAGAAGTGTTTTTTGAGGTCTGTGCATAGCTAGTGTTCATGGTGCAAAAGCACTTAGACTAGTCACAATGGGAAGTATACTAGTCTATGATACAACACCTTCAATGCATAGTATCATGAATTAGTATCATGCAATGTTGCGAAAAACCAATTATTCATTTCTTTCCAAATAGACTAGCTTTGCGAGGATGACAAAACATTTCTTTATTGCCCTCTCGTATGAATCTCCTCCATACATCACCTCTCATACCGATTGAAAGCCATTCCAAATCGTTGGTTCAAGACCATGAATACCAAGCCAATTTTGTTAGCTAGTTGGACCACCCTCGGATTGAGAACCAACGGTTGAAAGAAAGGTGGGCGCCAACTCATATTTTTTTCTCGAGAGTCCGACACTTGATGTTGATTGCAAAGTTCACAAAGGCCAAAATTTTGACATCCTCTTTGTGCAAGTCTTGCCACCATCCAAACTCGGTTTTGAAGTACCAACCAAGAAAAAAAAAGCTTGCACTTTGGAGGACCCCATGGACCATGAAAATTTTGAAAAACTTCCAGTAAATCATGCATATTTCGATTTATATTTTGGTGAAGTTTCATTCGATTTGAATCATAGGTTTGTGAGCAAATATATATTTAGTTTAAACTAGTGCTCGAGTACGTAAGAATCTATTTAATCACAAGCTAGTCATCCGAATGGGATGAAATATTCATAGATTTTAAAACAAGGAATCTACATATTACTGGATTTTTTTTCAAAATTTTCTGAATAGTTTTTCTTTTTTAGCTTCGAAATAAGAGATAGTTTGGAACGTTGGATCTCAAATGGATGGTAGATGGTGGGACACAGTCACAATGTATCTTGGAAGCATCAAGTCACTGAAGCTCTGTCCGGTTTCCAAACCAAGCTAGGAAAGGCATTGAAAATGAAGTTCTGCTCTAAAACATTTCTCATTCCATTTTGGTGCTCGCGCGGTTGCATGCTGCCCACGTGTTAAGGTACGTGTCTCTGGCATGTAGAGAACTACGATTATTGGCGAAAAATATATCGAAATGGAAACTGTAAAAAAAAGCCCTCTCTGGTCAACCTGATGTGACGAGACATCACTGCACCAAACGTCGTCGCAAATTTATAGATGGGTGGCGTGCTAGTCTACCAACAGT
This sequence comes from Lolium multiflorum, assembly GCA_030979885.1. Classification (NCBI taxonomy): domain Eukaryota; kingdom Viridiplantae; phylum Streptophyta; class Magnoliopsida; order Poales; family Poaceae; genus Lolium; species Lolium multiflorum. The sequence goes on along the minus strand of CM061753.1, from coordinate 44,357,180 downwards.
CAAATCGGCGCCCAGTCGCAGCAGCAGCCTAGAGTACTACCTAGTTTTTGCCCCTTGCATGTCTATCATCTTCTTCTTCACCCCGTTACAAAAAAAAAACTTCTTCTTCACCCTCCCAGAATCACGCGCACGCGCAGGATCTCGATCCCCACCACGCCGCATCACTAGTACTACTCCGTATACCTTTCTCTCCTTACCCCGGCCGGCCGCGCGCCGCATCGTTCCTTCCATAGCGCTCGCCCTCTCCTCCGAAAACCCCAAGCGCAGTTGCATCCGCCATCCACCTAAATCCATCTTCACGTGATGGATTATTCTAGGCTTTGCCGGGGCGGCGGGGACGGCCACTTGGAGGCTCTCACCGGCGACAACATCAACCTCATCGCTGCGCATCTGGACGTTACCTACACCGTCCGACTTGCTGCATGTTCCAGGGAGCTCTACGACATGATCAGCAAGGATGAAGGTAAGATGCACCATTGGGATGAACCCTGCCTGCTGATGCCTCCGCCTGCTTATTGGTTCGATGAACACTGGGACGTGGCGAGAACATCTCGTCTGCATGATACCGTGTACGACCTGGTGCCCCTCGACCATCCTCGCCGTTCTGTCGCCCTGCCGTTCATGCACGACAGAAAATGGCTTGGCGCGAACGGTGACTGGATCGCCGCCGCCGATCATCATGAGTGGTGCCTCGTGAACGTCTACACCGAGCGACATATCCCCCTTCCATCCCTACCTGATTCGAAGATCGATCATAGTAGTTTTTCATATCAACCTGCATACTCTTTTAACTGGGGTCCAGCAATTGATTTGTTGAAGATTGTAATCTGCCAAGTGCCCACAAAAGGTGGGAGGTACGCAGATTACAAGCTCATCGCCTTGTTCGACAAAACGATTTTCTACCTTGAAGGGGGTGGCGACTGGAGAATGCTGGAGGCCCTTACACCTGCACCTGATTATCCAAATTACTGTGATGCCATTGAACTCCGTGGCCACGTTTTTGCGGTGGACGAAACTGACGGCTCCACGTACTTCTGGGACACCGCAAATGGTATTTTTTCAGTCCTTATGTTGCATTGCATGATACACTGCCTTAACCAATGAAGTTATTCATGAACTACCTTGTTTATATTTTACCTTTCTTATATGACTTAATGATCACACCCCCTTTTGCTGAATATGAATGAACCGTTGCTTGCAATGAATTAGTAGTACTAATTAGTCACCAACAAACATAGTATGCTCAGTATGTGATTGCATTCCTGAATTAGTAACTCTACGCCACTGCAGAATATGGGTGTAATTAACCAGTATCTCAAAAGATAACGTGGCACTATGAAGGCACCCTTTTTGATAACCTTTTACACCCATTGTTTCATATATAACTAATTGATTTTGCCTCCAAAAGGAGGACGGGAGACCCCCGCCATCTGCATCAGAGAGATGCATAAGGACTTTCATAAGTATATGACTTAACGATCACATCCTTTATCTGAATATGAATGAACCGTTGCTTGCAATGAATTAGTACTAGTCAGTCATCAGCAAACATAGTATACTCCGTATGTGAATGCATTCCTGAATTAGTAACTCTATGCAACTGCAGAATATGGATGTAATTAACAAGTATCTCAAATGTTAACGTAGAAACAGAAAAATAGAAGAAAATCGTTTGTAATTACATGCGTAGCTTATATTTTCTAGAGATCGGGGAAAAAGCCTTGATTGGATGTACCTACATGCAGATCAAACAGTTCTTTGTTTATATCGGTGAACAATCTGCAGAATGGTATAATTAATTTTGTTTTTGATACATTTTTTCTCCCATTTTCTTGAATAGATTTCAGTTTCCCACAATTATCTTTCATTAGTGATTGTGACGTCCCCTCATTCAAAATAACTCAGGTTATCTTTTTCCTAATTCAGTGATATTTAAGTTTGAGTAAGTTTACGATTAATATCTACAACCTCATATATATATAAGATTTAGCACCTGCAGGCCTAACAAAGTTAGCTGCCTCTAGTCCCCTGTATAGTTCTTTCTTTTTGCTTTCTCAGTTTTTCGTAGCCTTGCTACAACCCTGTATGCTCTAATATATAATGATGCACGACTAGGCATGTGTTCGAGAAAAGAAAATCTAAATATCTTTTGTAATATATGAACCTATATTGATGTTTTAGATGTTGGTAGTATAATTTTCGATAAACTTGAACAGACTTAAATCAGTTTAACTTAGCACAACCATATAGCGTACCTTTTTTAGAACGCGAAAATGAGGTAAACAAATACCATGTGTACCCTTTACTATCAATAGTAGAGAAGAGATTATGAACCTTCAACTCTAAAATGCAAATTCTTCTACTGAATGGATAGCTGCATCTGATACCTATTTTGCAAATGTTACCAGACTTGGGGTTAGCTATAAAGAGCATTTCTTTCTTGTCAAGCTTCATGCACTACCAACACAACCAAAAGTCCGAACTGATCGCAAGGGCGGCAATCCACTTATACAATTCAACACCCCCCGTCACATGTGATGGGAGACAAGTCAACATGTGGAAAGACTCAGAGGTATAGCTCAAGAGGCATATAAGTGGACTCCGAGGGGGCAACAACAATTTTAGGATAAATTGCGAAAGCCAGGACTCGAACTCGAGACCCTGGCTCTGACACCATGTCAAGCTTCATGGACTAGCCAACGCAACCAAAAGTCCGAACTGATGGAAAGGTCTAGGCAATCCACTTATACAGTTAAACATTTCTTACCCTTCGGGTGGTCACAGGGAAGCTCTCTAATAGATCACTTAAGACAAAGGGAATTAACTACAGCACAGGACTTAAACTTAAGATGATATATATTTGTCAAAATTTGAATGTATCTATATGCTTTCACTGTCTAGATACATCTGAATTTGGACAAATCTCAGACACTTTCGGTGGGACAGAGGTAGTATATAACTGTGTATACACTAACTAGTGTCTAGTTTTGGCGAAGTTTAGACTAGTTTCGTGGGATGGATGCAGTATAACTGATATATTGGACACTTGATTTGAACACATGAATGACCAATGTCCTTAGCTTACATAGTCGTATTTATACTGTGAGCATGAACGATGAACAATGCTGCTGTTTGAATATGGTTGCCAGTAACACCCTATTCGTCTCCATTTCTAATATTGCAGAAAACCTGATGCTCCCGTTTGTAATCCCGCCACCGGTGGTGGATGATCAGCAGTACGCATGGTTCCTCGCTCCATCTGCTGATGGCAAGCGATTGATGATCATCCTTACAGTAAACAAGATTGGGATTGCCAATGCTGAAGTACCTCCTGACATTCCCTATGCTGCTAATGGGCTTCAGCTACGGCAGTATCCTCCTGTTGCCACCTACGTCTTTGAGCTGGATCCCTTATCTACTGCACGTGCAGGGGACTTTCTTTGGAGGCAGGTTAACAGCCTCAGCGACCACTCTCTGTTCCTCGGACTCAATTACCCAATCATTGCCAACCTGAAGAAGCGTGAATCCAAAGCTCCTGATGGCACATTGGTTCCATTCATGAGGAAAAACTGCGTCTACACAGCATACCGGAATATTCGTTATAATCAATACCCTAAAATTTTGCGCTGCAACCTCCAGCCAGATGAAGGTGAGACTGTGGGAGTTATCAGCCTTCCCAAGGATGGTTGGGATAGTGTCCGACAAGCGGCTATGTGGTTTAAGCCTGCTTTAAACATTGCCCGTTCGGTGTTACCTTTAAAAAAACAGTGACACTTTTTTATTATGCTTGAAGTGTTGAGAAGTAGTACACTGTTTTTAGTATGTACTAGTTTGAATCAGTTTATTTGAACACTGCCCTGCTTTTGTATTTCGTGTTGCCTTCATATTATAACCCATGCATGGCTGTTTTAGGATTGACTTTATTTCAGCACTATAATTTTTTCGATAAAGGATGCTTTATTACTTTTGGAAAGCAATTACATCCAGCCTCTGCATAACCAGGATGCACACAGCTGTTCAAAGAGTCTGTAACCAACAATGTAAAGAAAAAAAACTAGGCGAAATACATATCGGAACGATGAATCATAAATCGCCTATGGTGTGGGTGGTGCTGCAATCCGTAGACTATGCTGCCACCCATGTAGGGAAAAAGTATCCCTCGCCGTTCAGCACTATAATTACAATGTGTGTACGTCCTTTATAATATAGCCACCTCTTGTTGATCATAGTCATGAGAGGACCATTCCTATTTTTTTCGCCGCTAAAGGGTAAAGTACATCCACTGGCACGGGGGTGTGTTGGGTTCCACCCCATCCCCAAACCGAACATGCATCAACTACGAGCAAGGAAGTAGATGTGCGACCTAGGTGACTGTGCGGACCCCACATGTGAACCAAAGAAAAAAACATGTCAATACGGAACTGATGTACATACGACAACTCCTATATGATATGCGTATGTACGATTGAGCATCTGGAGGTGTGCTGCCACCTGCTTCCTCACACGAAGGGTTGGATCTTGTGTTTCGTACACGGATCGGACTGAAATTGTCGTGTGCATAGCAAGGTTCATGTCAATAAGGCTGAGTTTGGCATCTAAGTCTAGGCAACAAATACTTTTGGGTTCCAACGGCCATCTACAAGGTATTTGCTATAGGCCTACTTGCTCCGGCTGTCGAAGCCCAATAACTACAAATGGGCCTTTCTGCTCATGCAATGTTGGCCCTTTTCTAAAGAACCACAGATCCTATGATTGGCAAAAAACAAAAACACGGAGATTCTACATAAAAGTTGTTTGTATTTATTTTGAATTATTGGGTTGCAATTTTTGAAACTGCTCATGGCCAATATGAAAATCCTTGATCGCTCCATACCCACATAGATCACGGTATTTTCAAAAATTCATAAAGTGGATTTGAAATTTAAAACATATCCTAATAATTCCATGATTTATTCTATTAACTTGCAAGATCTTGGAGCGAAAGAGCTTGTATTAGTCTGCGAAAATAATACTGATAAACCTGTCGTTAACAAGAAATGAAGGTTTATCGTTCAGAGAGGATGCCATGTGGGACCCATGAGACAGTAGCGTCCTCAACGTTTCAAAGAAAAAGGCAAGTAGCCCGAAAATAGGGGTAAAAAATAAATCCTACAAAGGAAACATTTATAGTTCATAGAGGCTGACATGTGGGACCGATCTGCCAGCTGCATCCTCATCATTTCGAAGTCGGCAGGGATCAGAAGAAAAAGGCAAATAGCCAGAAATTAGGGGTAAAAAATAAATCCAAAAAGGAAACTTTTATTCTTAATAGAGGATGACATGTGGGACCGACCTGCCAGCAGCGTCCTCATCGTTTCAAAGGCCGCAGGGGATCAAAAGAAAAAGGCAAATAGCCAGAAATTAGGGGTAAAAAATAAATCCAACAAAGGAAAGGTTTATTGTTCATAGAGGCTGACATGTGGGACCCATGAGCCAGCGGCGACCTCAATTTCAAAGGCGGCATATGATCGAAAAGAAAAAGGCAAGTTAGCAAAAATCAGTGGGTAAAAAAATCTAAGAAATGAAACTTTATTGTACAGTCCCAGTGTGTAAAAAAAGGCAAATAGCCAGAAATTAGGGGTAAAAAATAAATCCAACAAAGGAAAGGTTTGTTGTCCATAGAGGCTGACATGTGGGACCCATGAGCCAGCGGCGACCTCAATTTCAAAGGCGGCATATGATCGAAAAGAAAAAGGCAAGTTAGCAAAAATCAGGGGGTAAAAAAATCTAAGAAAAGAAACTTTATTGTACATAGAGGATGACATGCGGGTCCCATGAGCCAGCACCTTACTCAACGTTTCAGAGGCGGCATGAGATCAAAAGAAAAAGGAAACTGACCAAATATCAGGAGCAAAAAATAATCCAAGAAAAGTAACTTTTATTGTACATAGAGGATGACATATGGGTCCCACTTATACAAGCTCTTTCGCTCCAAGATCTTGCAAGTTGATTGTACATAGAGGATGACATGCGGGCCCCATGTGTCAGCAGCTTAATCAATGTTTCCAAGGCGGCAGGGGATCAAAAGAAAAAAGGAAATAGCCAAAAATAAGAGGGTGAAAAAAAATCCAAGAAAAGAAACTTTTATAGTATAGAGGATGACATGTGGGTCCCATGAGCCAGCTGCTTCCTCAACGTTTCAGAGGCTGCATGAGATCGAAAGAAAAAGGCAAGTGACCAAAAATAAGAGGGAAAAAAATCCAAGAAAAGAGACTTGATTGTACATAGAGGATGACATGCGGGTCCCATCAGTCAGCAGCTTACTCAACGTTTCCAAGGCGGCAGGGGATCAAAAGAAAATGGAAATAGCTAAAGATCAGAGGGTGAAAAAAATCCAAGAAAAGAAACTTTTATAGTACATAGAGGATGACATGCGGGTCCCATGAGCCAGCAGGTTCCGCAACATTTTCAAAGGCGGCATGAGATCGAAAGAAAAAGGCAAGTGACCAAAAATCAGAGGGTGAAAAATAATCGAAGAAAAGAAACTTTTATTGTACATAGAGGATGACATGCTGTCCCATTTTGCAGCAGAGGTCCCAACTTTTCAAATGCGGCTTGAGATCAAAAGAAAAAGAAAGTAGCCAGAAATTAGGGGATAAAAAAAACTCGAAGAAAAGAAAGTTGATTGTACATAGAGGATGACATGCGGGACCCACGAGTTAGCAGCTTACTCAACGTTTCCAAGCCGGCAGGGGATCAAAAGAAAAAGGAAATAGCCAAAAATCAGAGAGTGAAAAAAAACCCTAGAAAATAAACTTTTGTAGTACATAGAGGATGACATGCGGGTCCCATGAGCCAGCAGGTTCCTCAACGTTTCAAACGTGGCATGGGATCGAAAGAAAAAGGCAAGTGACCAAATATCAGGAGCCAAAAAAATCCAAGAAAAGAAACTTGATTGTACATAGAGGATGACGTGCGGGTCCCATTTTGCAGCAGCGGTCCCAACGTTTCAATTGCGGCTTGAGATCAAAAGAAAAAGAAAGTAGCCAGAAATTAGGGGGTCAAAAAAAACTCCAAGAAAGGAAAGCTTTATCGTTCATACAGGCTGACATGTGGGACCTATGAGCCAGCAGCTTACTCAACGTTTCAAAGGCGGCAGGGGATCAAAAGAAAAAGGAAATAGCCAAAAATCAGAGGGTGAAAAAAATCCAAGAAATCAAACTTTTATTGTACATAGAGGATGACATGCGGGTCCCATGAGCCAGCAGATTCCTCAACGTTTCAAACGTGGCATGAGATCGAAAGAAAAAGGAAAGTGACCAAATATCAGGAGCCAAAAATAATCCAAGAAAGGAAACTTTATTGTACATAGAGGATGACATACGGGTCCCATTTGCAGCAGCGGTCTCAACGTTTCCAAGGTGGCACAGGACCAAAAGAAAAATGAAGTAGCCAGAAATCAGGGGGTGAAAAAAATCCAAGAAAAGAAAGATTTCAATTGGGCTGCATCTGGACATCTGGGCCTTCGAACTATCCTTCTGGGCCTTTTGATTCGTACAATTTCAGCCCACTCCAGAACATGGAAGTTCGGATTTTTCTCAAAAAAAACAGGAATGTCCTATGCTTCGCAAAAACAAAAAACAAGGAGATTCAAGATATAAGTTGTAAAAATAAAGATTTAATTTATCCGTTTGCAATAGCTCAGAGCGAAATACACTGTTTATTGTCTGCAAAATAATCAAGATATCACATGTTTCTTGTACGGGGAGGCTGACATCAGGGACCCATGAGCCAGCAGCGTCGTTAACGTTTCAAAGGCAGTGGGTCGAAAATAAAAAAACAAAAAGTCAGTTGGTAAAAAAATCCAAGAAAAGAAAACATTTATCGTTCTGAGAGGATGACATGCGGGACCGATGAGGCAGCAGCATCCTCAACGTTTCCAAGGCGGCAGGGGATCAAAAGAAAAAAAAAGGAAATAGCCAGAAATTACTTAGGGGTCAAAAATAAATCCACCAAAGGAAACTTTTATTGTTCATAGAGGATGACATGTGGGACCGACCTGCCAACAGCGTCCTCATCGTTTCAAAGGGGCAGGGGATCAAAAGAAAAAGGCAAATAGCCAGAAATTAGGGGTCAAAAATAACTCCAATAAAGGAAACTTTTATTGTTCGTAGAGGATGACATGCGGGACCCATGAGCCAGCAGCTTACTCAACGTTTCAAAGGCGGCATGAGATCGAAAGAAAAAGGCAAGTGACCAAATATCAGGAGCCAAAAATAATCCAAGATTTATTGTACATAGAGGATGACATGTGGGTCCCATTTTGCAGCAGCGGTCTCAATGTTTGTAATGCGGCTTGAGATCAAAAGAAAAAGAAAGTAGCTAGTAATTAGGGGGTGACAAAAAATCCAAGAAAAGAAAGTTGATGGACATAGAGGATGACATGCGGGTCCCTTGAACCAACAGCTTACGTTTCAAAGGGGGCAGGGGATCAAAGAAAAAGGCAAATAGCCAGAAATTAGGGGTCAAAAATAACTCCAAGAAAGGAAACTTTTATTGTTCGTAGAGGATGACATGCGGGACCCATGAGCCAGCAGCTTACTCAACGTTTCAAAGGCGGCAGGGGATCGAAAGAAAAAGGCAAGTGACAAAATATCAGGAGCAAAAGATAATCCAAGAAAAGAAACTTTATTGTACATAGAGGATGACATGTGGGTCCCATTTTGCAGCAGCGGTCTCAATGTTTGTAATGCGGCTTGAGATCAAAAGAAAAAGAAAGTAGCTAGTAATTAGGGGGTGAAAAAAAATCCAAGAAAGGAAAGTTGATGGACATAGAGGATGACATGCGGGTCCCTTGAGCCAACAGCTTACTCAACGTTTCAAAGGGGGCAGGGGATCAAAAGAAAAAGGCAAGCCAAAAATCAGAGGGTGAAAAAAAATCCAACAAAGGAAACTTTTATAGCACATAGAGGATGACATGCGGGTCCCATGAGCCAGCAGGTTCCTCAACGTTTCAAACGTGGCATGAGATCGAAAGAAAAAGGCAAGTGCCCAAATATGAGGTGCCAAAAAAAACTCCAAGAAAAGAAAGTTGATTGCTCATAGAGGATGACATGCGGGTCCCATGAGCCAGCAGGTTCCTCAACGTTTCAAACTTGGCATGAGATCGAAAGAAAAAGGCAAGTGACCAAATATGAGGAGCCAAAAATAATTCAAGAAAAGAAAGTTTTATAGTACATAGAGGATGACATGCGGGTCCCATTTAGCAGCAGCGGTATCAGCGTTTGAGAGGTGGCAGGGGATCAAAAGAAAAAAAGAAATTGCCAAAAATCAGATGGTGAAAAAAAACCAAGAAAATGAACTTTTATAGTACATAGAGGATGACATGCGGGTCCCATGAGCCTGCAGGTTCCTCAACGTTTCAAACGTGGCATGAGATCGAAAGAAAAAGGCAAGTGAAAAAATATCAGGAGCCAAAAATAATTCAAGAAAAGAAAGTTTTATAGTACATAGAGGATGACATGCGGGTCCCATTTAGCAGCAGCGGTATCAGCGTTTGAGAGGTGGCAGGGGATCAAAAGAAAAAAGAAATTGCCAAAAATCAGATGGTGAAAAAAAACCAAGAAAAAGAACTTTTATAGTACATAGAGGATGACATGCGGGTCCCATGAGCCTGCAGGTTCCCCAACGTTTCAAACGTGGCATGAGATCGAAAGAAAAAGGCAAGTGAAAAAATATCAGGAGCCAAAAATAATTCAAGAAAAGAAAGTTTTATAGTACATAGAGGATGACATGCGGGTCCCATTTAGCAGCAGCGGTATCACCGTTTGAGAGGCGGCAGGGGATCGAAAGAAAAAGGCAAGTGAAAAAATATGAGGAGCCAAAAATAATTCAAGAAAAGAAAGTTTTATAGTACATAGAGGATGACATGCGGGTCCCATTTAGCAGCGGTATCAACGTTTGAGAGGCGGCAGGGGATCGAAAGAAAAAGGCAAGTGACCAAATATGAGGAGCCAAAAAATCCAAGAAAAGAAAGTTTTATAGTACATAGAGGATGACATGCGGGTCCCATTTAGCAGCAGCGGTATCACTGTTTGAGAGGCAGGTGATCGAAAGAAAAAGTCAAGTGACCAAATATGAGGTGCCAAAAAATCCAAGAAAAGAAAGTTTTATAGTACATAGAGGATGACATGCGGGTCCCATTTAGCAGCAGCGGTATCACTGTTTGAGAGGCAGCAGGTGATCGAAAGAAAAAGTCAAGTGACCAAATATGAGGTGCCAAAAAAATCCAAGAAAAGAAAGTTTTATAGTACATAGAGGATGACATGCGGGTCCCATTTAGCAGCAGCGGTATCACCGTTTGAGAGGCGGCAGGGGATCGAAAGAAAAAGGCAAGTGACCAAATTTGAGGTGCCAAAAATAATCCAGGAAAAGAAAGTTTTATAGTACATAGAGGATGACATGCGGGTCCCATTAGCAGCAGCGGTATCACCGTTTGAGAGGCGGCGGATCGAAAAAAAGGCAAGTGACCAAATTTGAGGTGCCAAAAAAACTCCAAGAAAAGAAAGTTGATTGCACATAGAGGATGACATGCGGGTCCCATTTAGCAGCAGCGGTCTCAACGTTTCCAAGGCGGCAAGGGATCAAAAGAAAAAGGAAGTAGCCAGAAATCAGGGGGTCAAAAAAATCCAAGAATAGAAAGAATTTTGGTTCATAGAGGATGACATGCGGGACCCATGATCCTGCATCGTAAACGGCTCGATCGGAGAACGTTGAACGAGATGGCGCGATGTAGAAAAAAAACAATGCCAGAGAGGCTGCCATCTGGGCCCTACATCCCTCGGCGGTGCGGATTTGCGTTGACTCGGCCGGCGAACCCGAGATTTCGAGATGCACCACGTCCCGGGCCACCATACGCCACGTTTTGGCCGCTTTCGTCGGGCTAGGTGGCCTCAAAAACGAGAAAAAAAAAGTTTTGACATGCACCACGGAGGGACCAAAATCGTCGGCCATGGTACACCAGCAACCACGGCGCGACTTCAACTTCGTCGGCCATGGCAACTTTTCCTTGTAGTGTATCGAGCATAATTACTCCCTCTTGGAATTACAAGTATCAACTTGGCCAGAGTCTCTACTAGCAACGGAGAGCATGCAAAAACATAAACAACACATATATGATAGATTGATAATCAACTTAACATAGTATTCTCTATTCATCGGATCCCGCCAAACACAACATGTAGCATTACAAATAGATGATCTTGATCATGTTAGGCAGCTCACAAGATCTAAACAATGATAGCACAAGCGGAGAAGACAACCATCTAGCTACTGCTATGGACCCATAGTCCAAGGATGAACTACTCACGCATCAATCCGGAGGCGGGCATGATGATGTAGAGCCCCTCCGGTGATGATTCCCCTCTCCGGCAGGGTGCCGGAGGCGATCTCCTGAATCCCCCGAGATGGGATTCGCGACGGCGGCGTATCTGGAAGGTTTTCCGTATCGTGTCTCTCGGTACAGGGGGTTTCGCGACAAAGGCTATTTGTAGGCGGAAGGGTAGGTCAGGGGGCGTCTCGAGGGGCCCACACACTAGGGCCGCGCCAGGGCCGGCCGCGCCGCGGTGTGTGGCCACCTCGTGGCCCCACTTCGTCTCCCTTTCGGTCTTCTGGAAGCTTCGTGCAAAAATAGGCCCCTGGGCGTTGATTTCGTCCAATTCCGAGAATATTTCCTTACTAGGATTTCTGAAACAAAAAACAGCAGAAAAACAACTGGCACTTCGGCATCTTGTTAATAGGTTAGTGCCGGAAAATGTATAATAATGTTGTAAAGTATGTATAAAACATTCAAGTATTGTAATAAAAGTAGCATGGAACATAAGAAATTATAGATACGTTTGCGACGTATCAAGCATCCCCAAGCTTAGTTCCTACTCGTCCTCGAGTAGGTAAACGATAACACAAATAATTTCTGAAGTGACATGCTACCAACATAATCTTGATCAACATTATTGTAAAGCATATGAGATGAATGGAGTGATCTGAACAAAAGATTGCTAACAAAGATAATGACTAAGCAAATGAATCATATAGCAAAACTTTTCATGAATAGTACTTTCAAGACAAGTATCAATAAGACTTGCATAAGAGCTAACTCATAAGCAATAAATTCTAAGTAGAATGCATTGAAGCAACACAAAGGATGATTAAGTTTCAGCGAATGCTTTCAACTTGTAACATGTATATCTCATGGATATTTGTCAACATAGAGTAATATAACAAGTGCAATAAGTAAACATGTAAGAATCAATGCACATAGTTAACACAAGTGTTTGCTTCTAAGATAGAAAGAAGTGGGTAAACTGACTCAACAATAAAGTAAAAGAATGGCCCTTCGCAGAGGGAAGCATGGATTACTATTTTTGTGCTAGAGCTTTTGTTTTGAAAACATAGAAACAATTTTGTCAACGGTAGTAATAATTCATATGTGCTATGCATAATACTTCCTACAAGTTGCATGTCTCATGCATAGAGTACTAATAGTGCTCGCACCTTGTCCTACTTAGCTCGGAAACACGGATTATCATCACATGACATATGCTTCAACCAAGTGTCACAAAGGGGTACCTCTATGCCGCCTGTACAAGTGTCTAAGGAGAAAGCACGCATTGGATTTCTCGCTTTTGATTATTCTCAATTTAGACATCCATACCGGGACAACATAGACAACAGATAATGGACTCCTCTTTTAATGCTTAAGCATTCAACAACAGTTAATATTCTCATAAGAGATTGAGGTTGTATGTCCAAACTGAAACTTCCACCATGATACATGGCTTTAGTTAGCGGCCCAATGTTCTTCTCTAACATATGCATACTCAAACCATTTGATCATGAAGTCCACTTACTTCAGACAAGACGAACATGCATAGCATCTCACATGATATCCAACAAAGATAAAGTTGATGGCGTCCCCAGAAAACATGGTTACCGCTCAACAAGCAACTTATAAGAATTAAGACACATAACTACATATTCATCACCACAATAGTTTTTAAGCTATTTTTCCCATGAGCTATATATTGTAAAGGTAAAGGAATGAAATTTTAAAGGTAGCACTCAAGTAATTTACTTTGGAATGGCAGAAAAATACCACATAGTAGGTAGATATGGTGGACACAAATGGCATGGGGTTTTGGCTCAAGATGTTTGGATGCACGAGAAGCATTTCCTCTCAGTACAAGGTTTGGGCTAGCAAGGTTGTTTGAAGCAAACACAAGTATGAACAGGTACAGCAAAACTCACACAAGAACATATTGCAAGCATTATAAGGCTCTACACTGTCTTCCTTGTTGTTCAAACACTTTACCCGAAAATATCTAGACTTAGAGAGACCAATCATGCAAACCAAATTAAACAAGCTCTACGGTAGTTCTTCATTAATAGATTAAACTACATGATGCAAGAGCTTAAACATGATCTATGAGAGCTCAAACAATTGCCAAATTGCCAAACCATATGCAGCATTTTCCAATTCCAACCAAATAGCAATCTAACGAAGCAATTAGCTTTCGCCATGAACATTAAAGCACAATTAAGAACACAAGTGTTCCATATGAAAAAGCGGAGCGTAATATCTCCAATATAAGAATGGTGGGATCCAACTTTATTCAAAACAAAACAAAAATAAAAACAAACCGACGCTCCAAGTAAAGAACATAAGAATGTGACGGAATAAAAATATAGTTTCACTAGAAGTGACCTGATAATGTTGTCGATGAAGAAGGGGATGCCTTGGGCATCCCCAAGATTAGATGCTTGAGTCTTCTTAAAATATGCAGGGATGAACCACCGGGGCATCCCCAAGCTTAGACCTTTCACTCTTCTTGATCATAGTATATCATCCTCTTCTCTTGACCCTTGAAAACTTCCTTCACACAAACTCCAAGCAAACTCATTAGAGGGTTAGTGCATAACCAAAAATTCACATATTCAGAGGTGACACAATCATTCTTAACACTTCTGGACATTTCACAAAGCTTCTGAAAGTTAATGGAACAAAGAAACTCATTCAACATAGCAAAAGCGGCAATGCGAAATAAAAGACAGAATCTGTCAAAAACAGAACAGTCCGTAAAGATGCATCTGGAAGGGGCACTTAACTTGCTCAAATGGAAAAACTCAAAACTAATGAAAGTTGCGTACATATCTGAGGATCATGCTCGTAAATTTGCAGATTTTTTCGATTTTTTTACAGAGACTTCTGCGAGAATTCGTGACAGACAGCAATGCTATTTCTGCGCAGCGATCCCAAATATAGCATCAACTTTAACATAAAAACTTTACTTGGCACAAAAACATGATAAGGAGAGGTTGCTACAGTAGTAAACAACTTCCAAGACTCAACAATACAGTAAATAAAATAAAACTTGGGTTATCTCCCAAGAAGTGCTTTCTTTAGCTAGGCGCAGAAAGTGCAAATCAAGTAACATCAAGAGATGGAGCATCAACATTCTTACCAGGGGTGTGGGAGTTTCCTCAACAATACATGTTATCTTATCTATGTAAGTTTCAGAGGCTCCCTTTTCATTACTCTTAGGCTTGCTATTCTCATCAAATAAATTTTCGGGAACAATCCAATCATAATTCTTTTCTAGTGCCTCGAACATTCCTACAAGCTTGCAGGGTATTGATGTCTTAATATCCCCTCCATCATTAACATTATTAGTGTACTTTATCCTATCAATGTCCATCTTCTCAAGGGTACTAGCAAAGTTGGTGTAAGAACCAAGCATTTTATATTTAGTAAAGACTTTTCTAGCCTCTCTTGCTACACCACCAAATTCTTTTAGAAGAGTTTCTAAGACAAAATCTTTCTTTTCTCCTTCCTCCATATCAGAGAGTGTAAGAAACATATGCTGAATTATAGGATTAAGATTAACAAATTTAATTTCCAACATGTGTACTAGAGAAGCAACAGCAATTTCATAAGTAGGAGCAAGTTCTACCAAGTGTCTATCTTCAAAATCTTCAGCTATACTAACATGAGTGAAAAAATCTTCTATATTATCTCTTCCAATTATAGACCCTCGGCCTACCGGTATGTCTTTTAGAGTGTACTTAGGAGGAAACATGATGAAATAAGCAAAAACTAAACAAATAAAGTAAAGACAAGTAACTAATTTTTTTGTGTTTTGATATAGAGAACAAGATAGTAAATAAAGTAAAGCTAGCAACTAATTTTTTTGTGTTTTGTTTAAGTGCAGCAAACAAAGTAGTAAATAAAATAAAGCAAGACAAAAACAAAGTAAAGAGATTGGAAGTGGAGACTCCCCTTGCAGCGTGTCTTGATCTCCCGGCAACGGCGCCAGAAAAGATGTACACGTCCGTTGGGAACCCCAAGAGGAAGGTGTGATGCGCACATCAGCAAGTTTTCCCTCAGTAAGAAACCAAGGTTATCGAACCAGTAGGAGCCAAGAAGCACGTGAAGGTTGTTGGTGGAGGAATGTAGTGCGGCGCAACACCAGTGAAACCGGCGCCAACGTGGAACCTGCACAACACAATCAAAGTACTTTGCCCCAACGTAATAGGTTGTCAATCTCACCGGCTTGCTGAAAACAAAGGATTAAGTGTATCGAGTGGAAGATGGTGTTTGTTTGCAAAGAACAGTAAAAGCAGTAGAATGTATTCAGATGTAAAAGAATGGACCGGGGTCCACAGTTCACTAGTGGTGTCTCTCCAATAAGATAACTAACATGCTGGGTGAACAAATTACAGGCGGGCAATTGACAAATAAAGATTCAATACATATCAACGATGATTACTATGTGATTTAATCAGGGCATTACGACAAAGTACATAGACCGCTATCCAGCATGCATCTATGCCTAAATAATCCACCTTCAGGTTATCATCCGAACCCCTTCCGGTATTAAGTTGTAAACAACAGATAATTGCATTAAGTATGGTGCGTAATGTAATCAACACAAATATCCTTAGATAAAGCATCAATGTTTTATCCCTAGTAGCAACAGCACATCCACAACCTTAGAACTTTCTGTCACTGTCCCAGATTAAATGGAGGCATGAACCCACTATCGAGCATAATTACTCCCTCTTGGAGTTACAAGTATCAACTTGGCCAGAGCCTCTACTAGCAACGGAGAGCATGCAAGAACATAAACAACACATATATGATAGATTGATAATCAACTTAACATAGTATTCTCTATTCATCGGATCCCGCCAAACACAACATGTAGCATTACAAATAGATGATCTTGATCATGTTAGGCAGCTCACAAGATCTAAACAATGATAGCACAAGCGGAGAAGACAACCATCTAGCTACTGCTATGGACCCATAGTCCAATGATGAACTACTCACGCATCAATCCGGAGGCGGGCATGATGATGTAGAGCCCCTCCGGTGATGATTCCCTCCGGCAGGGTGCGGAGGCAATCTCTGAATCCCCGAGATGGGATTCGCGACGGCGGCGTCTCGGAAGGTTTTCCTTATCGTGGCTCTCGGTGGGGGTTTCGCGACGAAGGCTATTTGTAGGCGGAAGGGTAGGTCGGGCGTCACGAGGGCCCACACACTGGGCCGCGCGACCAGGGCCTGGGCCGCGCCGCCTGGTGTGTGGCCACCTGGCCCCACTCGTCTCCCTTTCGGTCTTCTAAACTTCGTGCAAAAATAGGCCCCTGGGCGTTGATTTTGTCCAATTCGAGAATATTTCCTTACTAGGATTTCTGAAACCAAAACAGCAGAAAAACAAGCGCGACACTTCGGCATCTTGTTAATAGGTTAGTGCCGGAAAATGTATAATAATGCTGTAAAGTATGTATAAAACATTCAAGTATTGTAATAAAAGTAGCATGGAACATAAGAAATTATAGATACGTTTGAGACGTATCAGCTCTCTGTTCGAATTGGTGATCATTGCTATTATGGTTTATGTGATATTGGTGCAAGTATTAGTGCTATTCCTTATGAGCTCTACACGGAAATTATGCATGAAATTGGTTCTTGTGAACTTGAAGATATTGATGTGGTTATTCGGCTAGCTAATAGAGAAACTATCTCTCCCATTGGTATTGTTCGAGATGTTGAAGTTCTATGTGGTAAGATTAAATATCCTGCTGACTTTTTGGTACTTGGTTCTGCTGCTAGTAAGTCTTGTCCTATTATTTTTGGTAGACCTTTTCTAAATACATGTGGAGCTATTATAGATTGCAAGAAAGAGAAAATTGTTACTAAATTTGCTGGTGAATCTTATGAGTTTAACTTCTCTAAATTTGCCAAAACTCCTTATAAAGCTGATTTGCCTAATGATGATTTTAGAGTTGAACAGTGTGCATCTATTGCTCTTGCTCCTAGTAATCCTTTGCAGCAACATTTGGAGAATAGTGAGAGTGAAGTTTTTAGGGAAGAAAGGGATGAGCTTGATGAAATTTTCCTTCGTCAACCTATTCTTAAACATGACTTACCGGTTGAAGATTTAGGTGTAACACCACCACCAAAGGAAGATCCTGTATTTGATTTGAAACCATTACCTGATAATCTTAAGTATGCTTATATTGATGATAAGAAAACATATCCTGTTATTATTAGTGCTAAGCTTTCAGATATTGAGGAAGAAAGGTTATTGGAAATATTGAAGAAACACCGAGGAGCTATTGGCTACACTCTTGATGACTTGAAGGGGATTTCTCCCGCTATTTGCCAACATGCCATTAATATAGAAGATGGTGCAAAACCTGTTGTTGAACATCAGCGTCGTCTAATTCCTAAGATGAAGGATGTGGTAAGAAATGAGGTATTAAAACTTCTTGAAGCAGGTATTATATATCCTATTGCTGATAGTAGATGGGTTAGTCATGTGCATTGTGTTCCTAAGAAAGGAGGAATAACTGTTGTTCCTAATGATAATGATGAGCTCATTCCTCAAAGAGTAGTTGTAGGGTATAGAATGTGCATTGATTTTCGAAAAGTTAATAAAGTTACTAAGAAAGATCATTACCCTTTACCTTTTATTGATCAAATGTTAGAAAGGTTGTCTAAAAATACTCATTTCTGTTTTCTTGATGGATATTCTGGGTTTTCACAAATTGCTGTTAGAGCTAAAGATCAAGAGAAAACCACTTTCACTTGTCCCTATGGAACTTATGCTTATAGGCGTATGCCTTTTGGTTTATGTAATGCTCCTGCTACTTTTCAAAGATGCATGTCTGCTATTTTTCATGGTTTTTGTGAAAAGATTGTTGAGGTATTCATGGATGATTTTTCTGTCTATGGGAATTCTTTTGATAATTGCTTGCGAAACCTTGATAAAGTTTTGCAGAGATGTGAAGAAACTAACCTTGTTCTTAATTGGGAGAAATGCCACTTTATGGTTAATGAAGGAATTGTATTGGGACATAAAATTTCCGAGAGAGGTATTGAAGTTGATAGAGCTAAAGTTGAAGCAATTGAGAAGATGCCCTATCCTAGGGATGTTAAAGGTATTCGTAGTATTCTTGGTCATGCTGGTTTTTATAGGAGGTTTATTAAAGATTTCTCTAAAATTTCAAAGCCTCTTACTAATCTTCTTCAAAAAGATGTACCTTTTGTTTTTGATGATGATTGTAAGGAAGCCTTTGAAACTCTAAAGAAAGCCTTAACAACTGCTCCTATAGTTGAACCTCCTGATTGGAATTTACCTTTTGAAATTATGTGTGATGCTAGTGATTTTGCTGTAGGTGTTGTCCTTGGACAGCGAGTAGATAAAAAATTGAATGTTATTCATTATGCTAGTAAAACTCTAGACGCTGCTCAAAGAAATTATGCTACAACTGAGAAAGAGTTATTAGCCGTAGTTTTTGCATGTGACAAGTTTAGATCCTATATTGTTGATTCAAAAGTCACAATTCATACTGATCATGCTGCAATTAGGTACCTTATGGAAAAGAAAGATGCTAAGCCAAGGCTTATTAGATGGGTTCTTCTTTTGCAAGAATTTGATTTACATATTGTAGATAGGAAAGGTGCTGATAATCCTGTTGCTGATAATTTGTCTAGATTGGAAAATATTGCTTATGATCCTGTTCCTGTTAATGATAGTTTTCCAAATGAACAATTGGCTGCAATAAAGGTGAGCTCGCGAGAGAGCCCTTGGTATGCTGATTATGCTAACTTTATTGTTTCGAAGTATTTGCCTCCAACCTTTTCAGCTCAGCAAAGGAGGAAATTCTTTTATGATTTAAGGCATTATTTTTGGGATGACCCACACTTATATAAAGAAGGAGTGGATGGTATTATGCGAAGATGTGTCCTCGAATATGAACAACAAGAGATATTGAGTAAGTGTCATGGTAGTGTTTATGGAGGACATCACGCCGGAGATAGAACCGCACAAAAGGTTCTACAATCAGGTTTTTATTGGCCAACACTTTTCAAAGATGCAAGGAAGTTTATTTTATCTTGTGATGAATGTCAAAGAGTTGGTAATATCTCTAGACGCAATGAAATGCCTATGAATTATACTCTTGTTATTGAACCATTTGATTGTTGGGGATTCGACTTCATGGGTCCTTTCCCTTCTTCAGAAGGTAACACTCATATACTTGTCGCTGTTGATTATGTTACTAAATGGGTAGAAGCTATACCTACAAAAAGTGCTGATGGTGAGACCTCTATAAAAATGCTTGTAGATGTTATATTTCCTAGATTTGGAGTACCTAGATATATTATGACTGATGGAGGTTCTCATTTTATTCATGGTGGTTTTAGAAAAACTCTTGCCAAATATGGTATTAATCATAGAATTGCTTCAGCTTATCATCCTCAAACTAGTGGGCAAGTAGAATTATCGAATAGAGAAATTAAAGCTATTTTGGGAAAGACTGTTAATAAATCTAGAAAGAATTGGGCTAGTAAGTTAAAGGAAGCATTATGGGCTTATAGAACTGCTTATAAAAATCCTATGGGAATGTCTCCTTATAAAATGGTTTATGGAAAAGCTTGTCATTTACCTTTAGAACTAGAGCACAAAGCTTATTGGGTTGTAAGAGAACTTAATAAAGATTTTAAACTTGCCGGTAAGAAGAGGTTGCTACAATTGAGTTCTTTAGATGAATGGAGAAGTGAAGCTTATGAAAATGCTAAACTTTTTAAGGAGAAAGTTAAGAAGTGGCATGATAGAAGAATTATTAAAAGAGAATTTAATGTTGGAGATAAAGTCCTATTGTATCGGTCTCGTCTCAGATTTTTTGCAGGGAAATTACTCTCAAAATGGGAAGGACCATATGTTATTGATGAGGTATATCGTTCAGGGGCAATAAAAATTAGCTCTTTGGAAGGTAACGCCACACAAGTAGTGAATGGACAAAGACTCAAGCATTATATTTCTGGAGATTCTTATAATGAAGATATTGATGTTATTCAAGTGATAACTCCGGAAGCTTTCATCAAAGATCAAATTGACAGTTCTGCAGAGTCCGACTTTGAATAGGTAACAGTTTTAGTAATAAAAAGTCCGCGTTTAACTTTCCGAACAATATTTCTGCTGTTTTTGGAAAATATGAAAAATTACGGGATCGAAACGGAGTGGAGGAGACGCGCGAGGGCCCGTCACCATAGGCCGGCGCGGGCCCCACCCTGGCCGCGCCGCCCTATGGTGACAGCCCCTCGGCGTCCCGTTTCCACTCGTTTTCGGCCTGGAACCTTCCTTTTGTTGTAAAAATATTTGCTATATAATCCCCCGGATCTCCAGAGGTCCGTATATCGTTTTCTCGTCGTGTTTTGTTTCGAGCTGTTTTCTGCCAGGATCTGTTTTGATTTAGAAGCACCATGGTCTCCAACAACAAAGACAAGGGACCTTTGGAGGAAGATATTCAAGACCCTGAATTGAAGGAAGAAGTCGAGAGCGAAGATGAGGAAGAAGTGGAGGAAATTCCGCGAGTACACTGATACGTCCAAAACGTATCTACTTTCCCAAACACTTTTGCTATTGTTTTGCCTCTAATTTGTGTATTTTGGATACAACTAACACGGACTAACGCTGTTTTCAGCAGAATTACTCTGGTGTCTCGTTTTTGTGCAGAAATCCAACTTTCAGGAAAAACCTCGGGATTTTGACAGAAGGCTCTATTTTCCCAGATACGACGGAGCCGAAGGACAAATCAAGTGGAGGCCCGAGGGCCCCACACCATAAGCGGCGCGGCCTAGGGGGGCCGCGCGGCCTATGGTGTGGCCCCCTCGGCCGGCCTCCGACGCTCTCCTTCGGACTACTTATCGGGTTCGACCTAAAAACGCACGGGGAGAAGTAAGTCGCCAGAAACCCTCCAGAGAGCCGCCACATCGCGAAACTCCGTCTCGGGAGCCAGAAGTCTCCGTTCTGGCACTCCGCCGGGACGGGGAATTGGAGGAGATCTTCACCGCCATCACCGCCAACGCCTCTCCATCGACCAACCATGTTTCCCCCATCCATGTGTGAGTAATTCCCCCGCTGTAGGCTGAAGGGGATGGTAGGGATTGGATGAGATTGGTCATGTAATAGTCATAAGATTGTTAGGGCATAGTGCCTAGTATCCGTAGATGTCACTTTTATGATATTGTTGCAACTTGTTATGCTTAATGCTTGTCACTAGGGCCCGAGTGCCATGATCTCAGATCTGAACATGTTATTGATTCATGAAGATATTCGTTGTTTATGATCTTACCTGCAAGTTGTATACACATGTCGCTGTCCGGAACCAATGGCCCCGAAGTGACAGAAATCGGGACAACCGGAGGGGATGGTAGTGATGTGAGGATCACATGTGTTCATGGAGTGTTAATGCTTTGCTCCGGTACTCTATTAAAAGGAGTACCTTAATTTCCAGTAGTTTCCCTAGAGGCCCGGCTGCCACCGGCTGGTAGGACAAAAGATGTTGTGCAAGTTTCTCATTGCGAGCACGTACGACTATATATGGAACACATGCCTATTGATTGATTAGTACTTGGATACCGTTTTATTATTATCTGCAAATGCCCCTGCTTTGATTGTTATATGAGTTTCTCTCATCCATGCAACGCCCGTTAATCCGTCCCTGTGCCTACAGTATTTTAATCCTGCTGTTTACTATAATCACTACTGCTGTCTTTATTTCACCGCTGTTGTTATTTCACTATTCCTACTGCTATAAAACTGTTACTACTGATAAACTCTTGCGAGCAAGTCTGTTTCCAGGTGCAGCTGAATTGACAACTCCGCTGTTAAGGCTTACAAGTATTCTTTGTCTCCCCTTGTGTCGAATCAATAAATTGGGTAATACTTCCCTCGAAGACTGTTGCGATCCCCTATACTTGTGGGTCATCAAGACTATTTTCTGGCGCCGTTGCCGGGGAGCATAGCTTTATTTGGAAGTTCACTTGGATTGATATTGTTCGCTGCAAATTCTCCATCATGGGTAAACCTCGCGATACTAAGATCGCCATATTACCATCCACTACAAGAAAAGGTACAACTCTTAGTACCTCTGCTGCTCTTGATTCACCATCTGTGATAAGTAAACTTGTTTCACCACCACAAGCTTCAAATGCTGGTACTTCTGCTGAATCTGAAAATTCCTCTCATAATTGTGATGATGCTTCTGCTGTGCTTGATAATGATGGTTCGTTAGGATCTTTTCTAGATGCTACAATTGCTAAGTCTAGACAAATTGAAAATACTGAAACTCCTAATGAAAATGCTGCTACACCTGTTAATTCACCTGAGTCTGTTGAATATTCTAGTGATGATCTTGATGAAGATTATGTAGAGCTTGATGATGATTTTATTGAAAAATGCAATGCTACTACTGATGCAAGAAAAATTAAAAAGTTGCTTGCAGAACATGCTGTTAGATATAAATTATCTCCTGATCCTAAATTTGCCACATCTCCTATAAACATTAGGGATAAAGATTATGATTTTTCTCTTGATTTATCTCATATAGCTATTGTTGAGAAAACACCCTTTTGTGGTACTGAAAAAGAAAGTGCTGTTGAACACATGACTGAGTTATCTACTCTTAGTGGCTTGTTTTCTGATGATATTAAGATGCGTACTTATTTTGTCGCTAAATTTTTTCCTTTCTCATTAAAGGATGATGCTAAAACTTGGTATAATAATTTGCCTCCTGGTTCTATTAAAAGCCCAAAAGAATTGCTTGATGTTTTCTTCCGGAAATACTTTCCTGCTAGTGCTCAACATGCTGCTTTGCAGAGAATTTATAATTTTGACCAGGAAGATGGAGAGAAATTGCCTGAGGCTTGGGCGAGATTTTGCTCTCTTATTAGAGCTCAGCCTGACCATGATTTGGAAAAGCATGATTTACTTGATATATTTTATAGTGGACTAACCATTGAGTCTAGGGCATACCTGGATAGTTGTGCTGGTTGTGTTTTCAGGAAAAGAACTCCAGACGACGCTGAAGAATTATTGGCTAAAATAGGCCGGAATCATGATGATTGGTCTACACCTGAACCAACCCCGACACCGATATTGAAGAAGAGGGGTATGATTAAATTAAATGATGAAGATATGAGGGAAGCCAAGAAGTCTCTTAAAGAGAAGGGTATTAAACCTGAAGATGTGAAGAATTTACCTCCTATAGAAGATTTATGTGAGATAACTCCCCCTTCATCCATGATTGAGGTACACTCGCTTCAACGCTTTACTAGGGAAGATATTCCGTATTCAAAACCTCCTGCTCAATGCTTAGATGAGTTTGATAATTATATTGTTAAGCAAGAAAACTTTAATATGAGAGTAGAGAATCATTTAATGGAAAATTCTCGAGCTATTAGTGAATTGCATGGTATTGTGGAGAGAACCTCCAATGATGTTAAGATACTTGTTAAACATTTTCAAATGGTTCAAACTCAAATTGATCAACTTACTAAAGTGCAAAATGACTTGTTGGGAAATAATTCTAAAGAAAAACATGCTTATGAAGTAACAACTAGAGGTGGTGCTTCTACCCAGGATCCTCTATATCCTGAAGGGCATCCCAAAAGAGTTGAACAAGATTCTCAACTAACTAAAACTAGTGCTCCATCTAAGAAAAAGAAAAAGAAACATAAGAATATTGTAGAATCCTCTGAACCTGTTAATGATCCTAATAGTATTTCTATTTCTGATGCTGAAACTGAAAGTGGTAATGAACATGATAAAGATAATGATAAGGATGATACTCCTGATAAAGAAGAAATTGAAAAAGAACCTGAAAAGCATGCTAAAAATAAAAAGTACACTAAAGAAGATTTTATTACTGAGAAACATGGTAATGAAAGAGAACCTTGGGTTCAAAAGCAAATGCCTTTTCCTGCTAAGAAACTAAAATCAAAGGAGGAGGAACATTATAATAAATTTTGTGATTGGATGAAACCTTTATTTTTGCAAATCCCTTTGACTGATGCTATTAAATTGCCTCCTTATTCAAAGTATATGAAAGATATTGTTACTAACAAAAGGAAAATCCCCAATGAGGAAATTTCCACTATGCTCGCTAATTACTCCTTCAATGGTAAGATTCCAAAGAAGTTGGGCGACCCAGGTATACCGACTATTCCTTGTTCCATCAAGAATAATTATGTTAGAACTGCTCTATGTGATTTGGGAGCAGGTGTGAGTGTGATGCCTTTTTCTCTTTATAAGAGACTTGATTTAGATAAATTGATACCAACTGATATATCTTTGCAAATGGCTGATAAATCTACTGCTATTCCTGTTGGTTTATGTGAAAATGTTCCTGTTCAAGTTACTCAGCATTGCTTGATATTAACTGATTTTGTTGTGTTGGAAATGCCTGAAGATGATAATATGTCCATTATTCTTGGAAGACCCTTTCTTAATACTGCAGGGGCTGTTATTGATTGCAATAAAGGCATGGTTACTTTCAATGTTGATGATAAGGAACACACTGTCTATTTTCCCAAGAGGATTGATAAAGTATGTGGATGATTGTAATAATTAATTTAACACCCAGAAATGTGCATTTTTCGAAGTTCTCTAAAAATTACAAAAATTACACCGTTGGTCCTATTTTTCGACGAGGCACCTGGGAGTACCAGAGGATGACCTGTGGGGCACCAGAGGGTGCCACACCACAGGCCGGCGCGGCCAAGGAGGTGGGCGCGCCACCCTGTGGTGTGGGCCCCTCCTTGCCCCACTACTTCATCTCTTCCTCCCAGCATCTTCTCTCTCCCGAAAAAACTCGCACCAAGTTCCTCTCACTCGTGTTTCTGCTCAAGAACTCGCGATTTTTCGATCTCCTTGCTCAGCCCAGATTTCTGTTTGAAATTTGGCACATTTACTCCTTGGTATGTGACTCCTTTGATTGTCCAATTAGAATTTTGTTTGGTTGAGTATATCTTGAATATTTTGCTGCTGTAGATAACATGTTTAGTGAGCTTGCATGCTTGTTCTAAGAGGAAGAAACTAGTTTTGATGCATGTTTAGTACTCTAGCAAGTTCCTATAGTAGTTCCCTTCAATTATATACCTTGAAATCAAATTTTATAATGATTGTTGAAAAATTTCAGAAAATGGAAGGGAGTATGCACCAACTTAACCAACAAGAGTTGGAGGTACAGCAAGTCATGAGAGTTCATCGTGAAGAGGGAGTATACCCCTCTTATTACCCATGCACGGATTTTATGCGGAATGCAGGAATCCTGCAAGATGTTCAAACACTGATTTCCAATGCAGGGTTGGAAGGTTTTACTGTTGGTGAACCTCACCAATATGCTAAACTAACGGTGTCGGTTGTGCAGGATTTCGAATTTCACCGGTCTCAAACTAACCCCATGGTCCGGTACAAGATTTATAACAAAACTATCAACTTGCCTTTCAGTGATTTTTGTACAGCAATTAGAGTGCCGCGGTGGGGATCCTGCGAGAAGATCAGGGGAACACCGCGGGAGCTCTCGAATCTTTATACAATGATTTGTAATGGGAGGAGCTTCTCCAATGATAGTGGTAAGATTAGTAGCATTCAACAGCCAGCTATCCGCTACTTTGCTTATTTCGTTACAAAGTGCGTTCTTGCTAGAAAGACTGGAGGTAAATTATCTGTCCAAGATTTGGCTTTCTTAGCTGCTGCTTTGCAACAGGATAGGACTTATAATTTGGGTGCTTTAATAGCTTGTAGACTTGCTACTAACCGTGAGAAAGGAGGAATTTGTGGAGGTCTTATCGCCTCTCGCTTATTAGCTATGCATGGTGTAGGACCTCACCATTTAGATATTCCGCTTTCTATAGAGAAGCTTGATGTTGTTTCCATGATTAAACATGAGTTTATTTCAGATGCATCTAATTTGAACAACCTGCATTATAGGATAACTTTGTATAAGAAAAATTGGAGCATAACTAAGAAAATTGAAAAACTAGTACGATTGCCTGCACCTGCTTTGTTTAACCTTGATGCCAGGAACGGGTGGTCGATCACAGAAAATGAGCTAAACGCATACATAGAAAGGGAAAGCCGTCGTGCAAGGGAAGATGTGGAGGAGGCCGAGGAGCACCCCGACTCTTCATCCGATGCAGCGAGCTCCTCATATCAACATCATGGTCATGTGGAGCCTCCACGATATTCTTCTGCGCAGGGGCCTTATTATCACTCCATGTATGACCCACCGGCGTGGAACTCCGACCCTCGTTGGGAATGAACTCCACTTAGGCCAAAAGCCTAAGCTTGGGGGAGGTATACCGGCATCACTCATTCTTTGCATATTATGGTTGCTGGATACTTGTACATACTTGTTTAGTCTCTTAGAGTGGTTTTCTAATGAGAGGGAGATGATATTTGGGGAAGTGCTGTCCAAAAACAGATTCTGGGCTGTTACCAAAAAAATTCGTACGCACAGCCAGAACGTTATTTTGAGCTGCCAATTTTTGAGCATGTTCCCCAGGTTGTTATCTAACTTTCATTAGTTGAACACTTTTTGGTCTGAGCAATGGAAGATTTTTGTTAATTTCGATTTCTGTACTGCTGTCAGGATTTGGCAGATTTCTGTCATCCTGCTTTTCTGTGTTTCTGTTAGTTTGCATTCTTTTGTTTTCGCTTTGTTTCTTTCCTAAAACACAAAAAGACCAAAAATATTTCTGTTGTTTCTCTTCACCATTTGTTTATTTGGTTCTTTGCTCTTATTTTACTTCGTTTGCTATCGTTGGTTTGCTATGAGAAAACCCAAAAAGATTTTGCTTTGTTTGCTTGTTTCTTTTGTTCTTGTTTCCAATTCGAAAACACCAAAAATATTTGCTGTTCTTCTTTGGTTTGTAAAGTTCATCATGAGTTCAATGGTCTTCGGTGGCTGGAGCGTGGTTTTCATTTCATATTATCCAAGCTACACAAGTGAAAAGGCAATAATGACGATCTACGACAATCCTGTGGTGAGAGGCTGGTATGAACTCTATTTGTTTTCATTTTTGTACATATACTCATCCATGTGAGCATGCTTAGTTGGTTCATGTGAGGTATATGTTATTTGAGAAAGTCTAGTAGTTCATGATCTCTCATGTTTAGCTCCAATTTATTAATATGAGTAGCATGTCATGGATGTTTGCTTGCATTGTTTTATTCATAAGTAAGTATGGTATTGTGGTATCCTCCTCTGAATAATTCATTTATATCGACTTGGCACATGCTCACGCATGCATATGACTGAACAAAAAGTCAATTAAGCCTCGATGATTTATATTGCTTCAGAGTTATTGTATCACTTTTATGCCTCCGTTAATTTATTTTGCCGCAAGCATGATTATGACAGTTACTGCTCTCTTGATTTGTCGCTCCCTAGTCTTTTGCTAGCCTTCACTTGTACTGAGCGGGAACGCCGCTCGTGCTTCCAAACACCTGAAAACCAAGTTGTTCCAAAGTGTCCACCATAAATACCTATGCATGGCATTTCAAACCATTCCAAGTAAATTCTCATGTGCTACCTTTAAAACTTTCAAAATGCTTCTCAATTTGTGTTAATGTTTCATAGCTCATGAGGAAGTATGTGGTGTTTAGCTTTCAACCTTGTCATTTACTTTTGACGGACTCTCATATGGACTAGTGGCACATCCGCTTATCCAATAATTTTGCAAAAAGAGCTGGCAATGGGATTCCCAGTCCCAAATTAATTAACTTAAATAGACACTCCTCCATGGTTTGTGATTGTTGGACGGCACCCGAAGGATTCGGTTAGCCATGGCTTGTGTAAGCAAAGGTTGGGGGAGTGTCATCATCATAATAAAACTTAAATAAAAAGGCACTCCTTCATGGTATGTGATTGTTGGCAGGCACCCGAGGATTCGGTTAGCCATGGTTTGTGAAAGAAAGGTTGGAAGGAGTGCCACCCAAAAATAAATAAAATGGGAGCCGCTCTTGTGAGTCCGGTTGATGAGGTAGTTAGTGTACCCATTACCATTCGTTGACAACAACAAACACCTCTCAAAATAATTTTACTCCTGCTTTACAAATGAAAAGCTCTAGCGCATGTTAATCCCTGCTTCCCTCTGCGAAGGGTCAATCTTTTACTTTTATGTTGTGTCTCCATTCTTTCTTTGAGCACTATCTTGAGAGCACAACTGTCATTCTTAGTATAATATGCTTGTCTCAAAATATAATTGATTGTGGTATAACTTTGATGCTTTTATCTTTGACAATCACTACTTCTAGTCTTTCTATGAACTCAAGAGGTGCCTCGGCATTTATGTTTTGCCGATCAAATACGGGCAAGCGAGATACCACTTTATCATATTCTCTTATGAACATTGCAATCCTGCTTATATACATGATTCATGATGCTTATTATTAATTGTTGGTACCTCTCCATGATTGACATAGCTGTTGGATGATCTTATTTGCATGTGTCTCATTATGAACTGCTTAAGTATTAGCCATAGCATGAGAATATATACATCATATGAGCAAATGTGTTCGTGAAAGTTCTTTTATCGCTCAGTTGTTAACTGAATTGCTTGAGGACAAGCAATAAGCTAAGCTTGGGGGAGTTGATACGTCCAAAACGTATCTACTTTCCCAAACACTTTTGCTATTGTTTTGCCTCTAATTTGTGTATTTTGGATACAACTAACACGGACTAACGCTGTTTTCAGCAGAATTGCTCTGGTGTCTCGTTTTTGTGCAGCCAACTTTCAGGAAAAACCTCGGGATTTTGACAGAAGGCCCTATTTTCCCAGAATACTGACGGAGCCAGAAGGACAAATCAAGTGGAGGCCCGAGGGCCCCACACCATAAGGCGGCGCGGCCTAGGGGGGCCCGCGCGGCCCTATGGTGTGGCCCCCTCGGCCGGCCTCCGACGCTCTCCTTCGGACTACTTATCGGGTTCGACCTAAAAACGCACGGGGAGAAGTAAAAGTCGCCAGAAACCCTCCAGAGAGCCGCCACATCGCGAAACTCCGTCTCGGGAGCCAGAAGTCTCCGTTCGGCACTCCGCCGGGACGGGGAATTGGAGGAGATCTTCACCGCCATCACCGCCAACGCCTCTCCATCGACCAACCATGTTTCCCCCATCCATGTGTGAGTAATTCCCCCGCTGTAGGCTGAAGGGGATGGTAGGGATTGGATGAGATTGGTCATGTAATAGTCATAAGATTGTTAGGGCATAGTGCCTAGTATCCGTAGATGTCACTTTTATGATATTGTTGCAACTTGTTATGCTTAATGCTTGTCACTAGGGCCCGAGTGCCATGATCTCAGATCTGAACATGTTATTGATTCATGAAGATATTCGTTGTTTATGATCTTACCTGCAAGTTGTATACACATGTCGCTGTCCGGAACCAATGGCCCCGAAGTGACAGAAATCGGGACAACCGGAGGGGATGGTAGCGATGTGAGGATCACATGTGTTCATGGAGTGTTAATGCTTTGCTCCGGTACTCTATTAAAAGGAGTACCTTAATTTCCAGTAGTTTCCCTAGAGGCCCGGCTGCCACCGGCTGGTAGGACAAAAGATGTTGTGCAAGTTTCTCATTGCGAGCACGTACGACTATATATGGAACACATGCCTATTGATTGATTAGTACTTGGATACCGTTTTATTATTATCTGCAAATGCCCCTGCTTTGATTGTTATATGAGTTTCTCTCATCCATGCAACGCCCGTTAATCCGTCCCTGTGCCTACAGTATTTTAATCCTGCTGTTTACTATAATCACTACTGCTGTCTTTATTTCACCGCTGCTGTTATTTCACTATTCCTACTGCTATAAAACTGTTACTACTGATAAACTCTTGCGAGCAAGTCTGTTTCCAGGTGCAGCTGAATTGACAACTCCGCTGTTAAGGCTTACAAGTATTCTTTGTCTCCCCTTGTGTCGAATCAATAAATTGGGTAATACTTCCCTCGAAGACTGTTGCGATCCCCTATACTTGTGGGTCATCATACACCCGCGTGCCACCATTGCAAGCATTGGCGTGATATCAAATCCGTCCAACACCAAGACAAGTGCACGGATCGCTACCGGAGGAGCAGTTCCACGTCGCTTCTTAGCTCCAAGGACATCTTCTCCAGGCAATTACCACCCTTTCCGCAATCTAATCTACAATCGTCAAACTGAAAGGACCCCCAAGGTAGTGTTGCCAAGTGGTTGGGATATAGATCGTTCTAACATTGCAGGAGAGATGAAACCTGAAGCTGAAGGGTGGGGAAACAACTCTAAGAGCTGGGACTCGCCATCTGACATGCTTATGAGTGATACGTCTCCAACGTATCGATAATTTCTTATGTTCCATGCTACTTTATTGATGATACCTACATGTTTTATGCACATTATATGTCATATTTATGCATTTTCTGGAACTAACCTATTAACAAGATGCCGAAGAGCCATTCTGTTTTCTGCTGTTTTTGGTTTCAGAAATCCTAGTAAGGAAATATTCTCGGAATTGGACGAAATCTTCGCCCAGGGTCCTATTTTTGCACGAAGCTTCCAGAAGACCGAAGAGATAACGAAGTGGGGCCACGAAGCAGCCAGGGGATAGGGCAGCGCGGCCCAGGCCCTGCCGCGCGGCCTGCCCCTGGGCCTCGTGTGGCCCCCGCGTTGCCCTTCCGCCTACTTAAAGTCTCGTCACGAAACCCCCAGAGAG
Organism: Lolium multiflorum; assembly: GCA_030979885.1. Lineage (NCBI taxonomy): Eukaryota > Viridiplantae > Streptophyta > Magnoliopsida > Poales > Poaceae > Lolium > Lolium multiflorum. Next base: position 44,326,098 of record CM061753.1, on the reverse strand, counting down.
CCACGATACGGAAAACCTTCCGGAGACGCCGCCGCGAATCCCATCTCGGGGGATTCAGGAGATCGCCTCCGGCACCCTGCCGGAGAGGGGATTCATCTCCCGGAGGACTCTACACCGCCATGGTCGCCTCCGGAGTGATGAGTGAGTAGTTCACCCCTGGACCATGGGTCCATAGCAGTAGCTAGATGGTCGTCTTCTCCTTGTTGTGCTTCATTGTTGGATCTTGTGAGCTGCCTAACATGATCAAGATCATCTATATGTAATTCTATATGTTGTGTTTGTCGGGATCCGATGGATAGAGAATACTATGATTATGGTGATTATCAATCTATTGTTTATGTGTTGTTTATGATCTTGCATGCTCTCCGTTATTAGTAGAGGCTCTGGCCAAGTTTTTACTCTTAACTCCAAGAGGGAGTATTTATGCTCGATAGTGGGTTCATGCCTTCATTGACACCTGGGACAGTGACAGAAAGTTCTAAGGTTGTGATGTGCTGTTGCCACTAGGGATAAAACATTGATTCTATGTCTAAGGATGTAGTTGTCGATTACATTACGCACCATACTTAATGCAATTGTCTGTTGCTTAGCAACTTAATACTGAATGGGGTTCGGATGATAACCTGAAGGTGGACTTTTTAGGCATAGATGCAGTTGGATGGCGGTCTATGTACTTTGTCGTAATGCCCAATTAAATCTCACTATATTTATCATATCATGTATATGCATTGTTATGCCTTTCTCTATTTGTCAATTGCCCGACTGTAATTTGTTCACCCAACATGCTTTTATCTTATGGGAGAGACACCTCTAGTGAACTGTGGACCCCGGTCCTATTCTTTACATAGCATACAATCTACTGCAATTGTGTTTTACTGTTTTCTTTGCAAACATCTTCCACTCGATACGTTTAATCCTTTGTTACAGCAAGCCGGTGAGATTGACAACCTCACTGTTTCGTTGGGGCAAAGTACTTTGGTTGTGTTGTGCAGGTTCCACGTTGGCGCGGAATCCCTGGTGTTGCGCCGCATCACATTTCGCGACCATCAACCTTCAACGTGCTTCTTGGCTCCTACTGGTTCGATTAAACCTTGGTTTCATACTGAGGGAAACTTGCTTCTATACGCATCATACCTTCCACTTGGGGTTCCCAACGGACGTGTGCATCTACGCGTATCAAGCTAAATTTCTGGCGCCGTTGCCGGGGAGATCAAGACACGCTGCAAGGGGAGTCTCCACTTCTCAATCTCTTTACTTTGTTTTTGTCTTGCTTTATTTTATTTACTACTTTGTTTGCTGCACCTAAACAAAACACAAAAAAATTAGTTGCTAGTTTTACTTTATTTACTGTCTTGCTCTCTATATCAAAAATACAAAAAAATTAGTTACTTGTCTTTACTTTGTTTGCCTAGTTTACTTTTTGCTTATTGCATCATGTTTCCTTTTAATTTTACCACAAAAGACATACCGGTAGGACGTGGGTCTATAGTTGGGAGAAATAATATAGAAGAATTTTTCAATCATGTTAGTATTACTGAAGATTTTGAAGATAGACACTTGGTAGAACTTGCACCTACCTATGAAATTGCTGCTGCTGCTTTAGTTCGCATGTTGGAAACTAAATTTGTTAATCTCAATCCTATAATCCAACACATGTTTCTTACACTTGGTGATATGGAAGAAGGGGAAAAGAAAGATTTTGTTTTAGAAACCCTTCTTAGAGAATTTGGTGGTCTAGCAAGAGAGGCTAGAAAGGTTTTTGCTAAATTTAATATGCTAGGTTCTCATACCAATTTTATTGGTCTCCTTGAAAAAATGGACATGGATAGAATAAGGTACACTAATAACATTAATGATGGTGGGGAAATCAAAGCACCAATACCATGTAAACTCCTAGCTATGAATGATGCACTAGAAAATAACTATGCTTGGCTTGTTCCTGAAAATTTGTTCGATGAGAGTAGCAAGCCCAAGACTAATGAAAAGGGAGACGCTAAAACTTATATATCAAACATACTATGCTTGGTTGAGAAAACTCCCAACACCCCTGGTAATGATGTTGATGCTTCTACTCTCGATGTTACTTGATTTGCACTTTCTGCGCCTAGCTGAAAGGCGTTAAAGAAAAGCGCTTATGGGAGACAACCCATGTTTTTACTACAGCAATTTTTGTTTTGTTGAGTCTTGGAAGTTTTTACTACTGTAGCAACCTCTCCTTATCATGTTTTTGTGCCAAGTAAAGTTTCTATGTTAAAGTTGATGTTATATTTGGGATCGCTGCGCAGAAACAGCATTGCTGTCTGTCACGAATCTGGGCACAGTTCTCTGTAGAAAATTCGAAAAAATCTGCCAATTTACGAGCGTGATCCTCAGATATGTACGCAACTTTCATTAGTTTTGAGTTTTTCCATTTGAGCAAGTCTGGTGCCAGCTTTAAATTCGTCTTTACGGACTGTTCTGTTTTTGACAGATTCTGCCTTTTATTTCGCATTGCCTCTTTTGCTATGTTGGATTTATTTCTTTGATCCATTAATGTCCAGTAGCTTTATGCAATGTCCAGAAGTGTAAAGAATGATTGTGTCACCTCTGAATGTGTGAATTATTAATTGTGCACTAACCCTCTAATGAGTTTGCTTGAAGTTTGGTGTGAAGGAAGTTTTCAAGGGTCAAGAGAGGAGAATGATATACTATGATCAAGAGGAGTGAAAGCTCTAAGCTTGGGGATGCCCCGTGGTTCACCCCTGCATATTCTAAGAAGACTCAAGCGTCTAAGCTTGGGGATGCCCAAGGCATCCCCTTCTTCATCGACAACATCATCAGGTTCCTCCCCTGAAACTATATTTTTATTCAATCACATCTTGTGTTCTTTACTTGGAGCGTCGGTTTGTTTTTGTTTTTGTTTTTGTTTGAATAAAATGGATCCTAGCATTCACTTTGTGGGAGAGAGACACGCTCCGCTGTTGCATATGGACACATGTGTCCTTAGGCTTTACTCATAATGTTCATGGCGAAGTTTCTTCTTCGTTAAATTGTTATATGGTTGGAATTGGAAAATGCTACATGTAGTAATTCTAAAATGTCTTGGATAATGTGATACTTGGCAATTGTTGTGCTCATGTTTAAGCTCTTGCATCATATGCTTTGCACCCATTAATGAAGAAATACATAGAGCTTGCTAAAATCTGATTTGCATATTTGGTCTCTCTAAGGTCTAGATAATATCTAGTATTGAGTTTTGAACAACAAGGAAGACGGTGTAGAGTCTTATAATGTTTACAATATGTCTTTTATGTGAGTTTTGCTGCACCGGTTCATCCTTGAGTTTGCTTCAAATAACCTTGCTAGCCTAAACCTTGTATCGAGAGGGAATACTTCTCATGCATCCAAAATCCTTGAGCCAACTACTATGCCATTTGTGTCCACCATACCTACCTACTACATGGTATTTCTCCGCCATTCCAAAGTAAATTGCTTGAGTGCTACCTTTAAAATTCCATCATTCACCTTTGCAATATATAGCTCATGGGACAAAATAGCCTTAAAAACTATCGTAGTATTGAATATGTACTTATGCACTTTATATTTTATTAAGTTGCTTGTTGTGCGATAACCATGCTTCTGGGGAACGCCATCAACTATTGTTGAATATCATGTGAGTTGCTATGCATGTCCGTCTTGTCTGAAGGATCTATCATTTTAGTGGTTGGAGCATGCAAAATTGTTAGAGAAGAACATTGGGCCGCTAACTAAAGCCATGAATCATGGTGGAAGTTTCAGTTTTGGACATATATCCTCAATCTCATATGAGAATAATAATCATTGCTACATGCTTATGCATTTAAGAGGAGTCCATTATCTGTTGTCCATGTTGTCCCGGTATGGATGTCTAAGTTGAGAATAATCAAAAGCGAGAAATCCAAAATGCGAGCATTCTCCTTAGACCTTTGTACAGGCGGCATGGAGGTACCCCTTTGTGACACTTGGTTGAAACATGGCATGCAAAGATCCGGTAGTCCAAGCTAAGTAGGACGAGGTGCGGACACTATTAGTATACTATGCATGAGGCTTGCAACTTGTAAGATATAATTTACATAACTCATATGCTTTATTACTACCGTTGACAAAATTGTTTCATGTTTTCAAAATAAAAGCTCTAGCACAAATACAGCAATCGATGCTTTCCTCTTTGAAGGACCATTCTTTTACTTTTATTGTTGAGTCAGTTTACCTATCTCCTTCCACCTTAAGAAGCAAACACTTGTGTGAACTGTGCATTGATTCCTACATACTTGCATATTGCACTTGTTATACTACTTTATGTTGACAATATCCATGAGATATACATGTTATAAGTTGAAAGCAACCGCTGAAACTTAATCTTCCTTTGTGTTGCTTCAACACCTTTACTTTGATTTATTGCTTTATGAGTTAACTCTTATGCAAGACTTATTGATGCTTGTCTTGAAGTACTATTCATGAAAAGTCTTTGCTTTATGATTCAGTTGTTTACTCATGTCATTACCTTTGTTTTGATCGCTGCATTCATTACATATGTTTACAAATAGTATGATCAAGATTATGATGGCATGTCACTTCAGAAATTATCCTTGTTATCGTTTTACCTGCTCGGGACGAGCAGAACTAAGCTTGGGGATGCTGATACGTCTCCAACGTATCGATAATTTCTTATGTTCCATGCTACTTTATTGATGATACCTACATGTTTTATGCACATTATATGTCATATTTATGCATTTTCTGGAACTAACCTATTAACAAGATGCCGAAGAGCCAGTTTCTGCTGTTTTTGGTTTCAGAAATCCTAGTAAGGAAATATTCTCGGAATTGGACGAAATCTTCGCCCAGGGTCCTATTTTGCACGAAGCTTCCAGAAGACCGAAGAGATAACGAAGTGGGGCCACGAGGCAGCCAGGGGATAGGGCGGCGCGGCCCAGGCCCTGGCCGCGCCGGCCTGCCCCCTGGGCCCCCCGCGTTGCCCTTCCGCCTACTTAAAGTCTCCGTCGCGAAACCCCAGTCGAGAGCCACGATACGGAAAACCTTCCAGAGACGCCGCCGCCACGAATCCCATCTCGGGGGATTCAGGAGATCGCCTCCGGCACCCTGCCGGAGAGGGGATTCATCTCCCGGAGGACTCTACACCGCCATGGTCGCCTCCGGAGTGATGAGTGAGTAGTTCACCCCTGGACCATGGGTCCATAGCAGTAGCTAGATGGTCGTCTTCTCCTTGTTGTGCTTCATTGTTGGATCTTGTGAGCTGCCTAACATGATCAAGATCATCTATATGTAATTCTATATGTTGTGTTTGTCGGGATCCGATGGATAGAGAATACTATGATTATGGTGATTATCAATCTATTGTTTATGTGTTGTTTATGATCTTGCATGCTCTCCGTTATTAGTAGAGGCTCTGGCCAAGTTTTTACTCTTAACTCCAAGAGGGAGTATTTATGCTCGATAGTGGGTTCATGCCTTCATTGACACCTGGGACAGTGACAGAAAGTTCTAAGGTTGTGATGTGCTGTTGCCACTAGGGATAAAACATTGATTCTATGTCTAAGGATGTAGTTGTCGATTACATTACGCACCATACTTAATGCAATTGTCTGTTGCTTAGCAACTTAATACTGAATGGGGTTCGGATGATAACCTGAAGGTGGACTTTTTAGGCATAGATGCAGTTGGATGGCGGTCTATGTACTTTGTCGTAATGCCCAATTAAATCTCACTATATTTATCATATCATGTATATGCATTGTTATGCCTTTCTCTATTTGTCAATTGCCCGACTGTAATTTGTTCACCCAACATGCTTTTATCTTATGGGAGAGACACCTCTAGTGAACTGTGGACCCCGGTCCTATTCTTTACATAGCATACAATCTACTTGTGTTTACTGTTTTCTTTGCAAACATCTTCCACTCGATACGTTTAATCCTTTGTTACAGCAAGCCGGTGAGATTGACAACCTCACTGTTTCGTTGGGGCAAAGTACTTTGGTTGTGTTGTGCAGGTTCCACGTTGGCGCCGGAATCCCTGGTGTTGCGCCGCATCACATTTCGCGACCATCAACCTTCAACGTGCTTCTTGGCTCCTACTGGTTCGATAAACCTTGGTTTCATACTGAGGAAACTTGCTTCTATACGCATCAACCTTCCACTTGGGACTCCCATCTGACATGATTATGAGCCGCGTTGAGCACAACTCGGAGCTGATTCGCAACCTCACCTATGAGATTGAGGATTTAAAGGAACTTGTTAAGAAGCTTGTCGAGAAGAATCCATCACCATCATCACCGAAGGAGTAATTCATCATCGGTATTGGCATCCCCTTGGTTTGTTCCAAGCTTGGGGGAGTGCCGCGGTATCACATCATCACTATCTTTATCTTTTACTATCAAGTAGTGTCATATCATGAGTAGGGAAGTTATCATATAGAATAGTTTGCAGTGTGGAAGTATCTCTCTCTTAGTTGGTTATCTATGTATCCGTTGGTGTGAGTTATCGTTATGGAATATTAATGAGAAGTCTTATCATTTACTTTTTGCACACCTTATTTTAGTTTGCAATTTCTATTATATGATTACTCTTGACATTAGTATTGATATCACTTTGGGAGCATCAAGTAAATCTATTTGGTTTTGGCAAACTTAGCATTGGTCAATAGCAACAACACCTTGATGTTTAAATAGAAAAGGGAAATACATGTAGATATATTACTCTATTATCTTTATGCTAATGAGTTAGTATTCTGAAGTTAAAATTGCTTGTGCTTATGAGAAAGATGCATGATTGTTTCTATCACATGTATATTTGTTTGTTTCCCTCAACCTTTATGCTTGCTATCAAACCTTGCTAGCCAAAGACCTGTATTGAGAGGGAATACTTCTCATGCATCCATAACCTTAGACCAAACCCATGCCATTTGTGTCCACCATAACTACCTACTATGTGGTATTTTGCGCCACTCCAAGTAAATACTTCATGTGCTACTGATACGTCTCCGACGTATCGATAATTTCTTATGTTCCATGCTACTTTATTGATGATACCTACATGTTTTATACACATTATATGTCATTATTATGCATTTTCTGGAACTAACCTATTAACAAGATGCCGAAGTGCCAGTTCCTGTTTCTGCTGTTTTTGGTTTCAGAAATCCTAGTAACGAAATATTCTCGGAATTGGACGAAATCAACGCCCAGGTTCCTATTTTGCCCGGAAGCATCCAGAACACCCGAGCCGCCAGAGAGGGGCCACAGGGGGCCCACACATGGTGGTGGCGCGGCCAGGACCTGGGCCGCGCCCCTTGTTTGGCCGCCTCGTCAGCCCTCCGACTCCGCCTCTTCGCCTATTTAAAGGTCCCTGACCTAAAACACGATACGAATAAGCCACGGTACGCGAAACCTTCCAGAGCCGCCGCCATCGCGAAGCCAAGATCTGGGGGACATGAGTCTCTGTTCCGGCACGCCGCCGGGACGGGGAAGTGCCCCCGGAAGGCTTCTCCATCGACACCGCTGCCATCTCCACCGCCATCTTCATCAACGCTGCTGCTCCCATGAAGAGGGAGTAGTTCTCCATTGAGGCTCGGGGCTGTACCGGTAGCTATGTGGTTCATCTCTCTCCTATGTAGTTCAATACAATAATCTCATGAGCTGCCTTACATGATTGAGATTCATATGATGATGCTTGTAATCTAGATGTCATTATGCTAGTCAAGTGGGTTTTACTTATGTGATCTCCGGAGACTCCTTGTCCCACGTGTGTAAAGGTGACAGTGTGTGCACCGTGTGGGTCTCTTAGGCTATATTTCACAGAATACTTATTCACTGTTATGAATGGCGTAGTGAAGTGCTTATTCATATCTCTTTATGATTGCAATATGTTTTGTATCACAATTTATCTATGTGCTACTCTAGTGATGTTATTAAAGTAGTTTTATTCCTCCTGCACGGTGTAATGGTGACAGTGTGTGCATCCGTGTTAGTACTTGGCGTAGGCTATGATTATGATCTCTTGTAGATTATGAAGTTAACTATTGCTATGATAGTATTGATGTGATCTATTCCTCCTACATGGTGTGAAGGTGACAGTGTGCATGCTATGTTAGTACTTGGTTTAGTCGTGTCGATCTTTCATGCACTCTAAGGTTATTTAAATATGAACATTGAATTGTGGAGCTTGTTAACTCCGGCATTGAGGGTTCGTGTAATCCTACGCAATGTGTTCATCATCCAACAAGAGAGTGTAGAGTATGCATTTATCTATTCTGTTATGTGATCAAAGTTGAGAGTGTCCACTAGTGAAAGTCTAATCCCTAGGCCTTGTTCCTAAATACTGCTATCGCTGCTTGTTTACTGTTTTACTGCGTTACTACTGCTTGTTTACTTCCTACAATATTACTACCATCAACTGCACGCCAGTAAGCTATTTTCTGGCGCCGTACTACTGCTCATATTCATTCATACCACTTGTATTTCACTATCTCTTCGCCGAACTAGTGCACCTATTAGGTGTGTTGGGGACACAAGAGACTTCTTGCTTTGTGGTTGCAGGGTTGCATGAGAGGGATATCTTTGACCTCTTCCTCCCTGAGTTCGATAAACCTTGGGTGATCCACTTAAGGGAAAACTTGCTGCTGTTCTACAAACCTCTGCTCTTGGAGGCCCAACACTGTCTACAAGAATAGAAGCACCCGTAGACATCAAGCTATTTTCTGGCGCCGTTGCCGGGGAGGAAAGGTAAAAGGTACTCACACTCCGGATCTCGGCTACTAAGCTATTTTCCGGCGCCGTTGTAAGTACTCGAAGCTATTTCCTTTAGACTCTGCAATTGCGACATTTGGTTTCTTGTTTACACTAGTTAGGCATAATGGACAACAATGACCTTCTTATTCTATTTCCTGATTTAAGACATGGATGGTTTGATGCGAAAATTAAAAAACCCATGGAACATATTAATATGAATGCTTTGAACACTATTGTTGCTAATGCTATGGAAAATTCTAAGCTTGGGGAAGCTGGTTTTGATGAGCATGATATTTTTAGTCCCCCAAGCATTGAGGAGAAAATTTACTTTGATGATACTATGCCTCCTATATTTGATGATAAGAATAATAATGATAGCTACTTTGTTGAATTTGCTCCCACTACAACTAATAAAATTGATTATGCTTATGTGGAGAGTAATAATTTTATGCATGAGACTCATGATAAGAATGCTTTATGTGATAGTTATATTGTTGAGTTTGCTCATGATGCTACTGAAAGTTATTATGAGAGAGGAAAATATGGTTGTAAAAATTTTCATGTTACTAAAACACCTCTCTATGTGCTGAAATTTTTGAAGCTACACTTGTTTTATCTTCCTATGCTTGTTACTTTGCTCTTCATGAACTTGTTTATTTACAATATGTGAATTATTAATTGTGCACTAACCCTCTAATGAGTTTGCTTGAAGTTTGGTGTGAAGGAAGTTTTCAAGGGTCAAGAGAGGAGTATGATATACTATGATCAAGAGGAGTGAAAGCTCTAAGCTTGGGGATGCCCCCGTGGTTCATCCCTGCATATTTTAAGAAGACTCAAGCGTCTAAGCTTGGGGATGCCCAAGGCATCCCCTTCTTCATCGACAACATCATCAGGTTCCTCCCCTGAAACTATATTTTTATTCAGTCACATCTTGTGTTCTTTGCTTGGAGCGTCTGTATGTTTTTGTTTTTGTTTTTGTTTGAATAAAACGCTCCGCTCCGCGTTGAACACATGTGTTCTTAGCTTTTAATTTTCATGGCGAAGGTTGAAACTGCTTCGTTAATTGTTATATGGTTGGAAACGGGAAATGCTACATGTGGTAATTGGTAAAATGTCTTGGATAATGTGATACTTGGCAATTGTTGTGCTCATGTTTAAGCTCTTGCATCATATACTTTGCACCTATTAATGAAGAAATACATAGAGCTTGCTAAAATTTGGTTTGCATATTTGGTCTCTCTAAGGTCTAGATAATTTCTAGTATTGAGTTTTGAACAACAAGGAAGATGGTGTAGAGTCTTATAATGTTTACAATATGTCTTTTATGTGAGTTTTGCTGCACCGGTTCATCCTTGTGTTTGTTTCAAATAACCTTTCTAGCCTAAACCTTGTATCGAGAGGGAATACTTCTCATGCATCCAAAATCCTTGAGCCAATCACTATGCCATTTGTGTCCACCATACCTACCTACTACATGGTATTTTTCCGCCATTCCAAAGTAAATTGCTTGAGTGCTACCTTTAAACAATTCAAAAGTTATTACCTCTTATTTGTGTCAATGTTTTATAGCTCATGAGGAAGTATGTGGTGTTTATCTTTCAATCTTGTTGGGCAACTTTCACCAATGGACTAGTGGCTTCATCCGCTTATCCAATAATTTTGCAAAAAGAGCTGGCAATGGGATTCCCAGTCCCAAATTAATTAACAAAAATAGACACTCCTCCATGGTATGTGATTGTTGGACGGCACCCGAAGGATTCGGTTAGCCATGGCTTGAGAAAGCAAAGGTGGGGAGGAGTGTCATCATAATAAAACTAAAATAAAAAGGCACTCCTTCATGGTATGAGATTGTTGGCAGGCACCCGAGGATTCGGTTAGCCATGGTTTGTGAAAGAAAGGTTGGAAGGAGTGCCACCCAAAAATAAAATAAAATGGGAGCCGCTCTTTGAAGGTTTGTCTGGCAAGGGGGTTAGAGTACCCGATGACCCACAAGTATAGGGGATCGCAACAGTCTTCGAGGGAAGTATTACCCAATTTATTGATTCGACACAAGGGGAGACAAAGAATACTTGTAAGCCTTAACAGCGGAGTTGTCAATTCAGCTGCACCTGGAAACAGACTTGCTCGCAAGAGTTTATCAGTAGTAACAGTTTTATGGCAGTAGGAATAGTGAAATAACAGCAGTGGAATAAAGACAACAGTAGTGATTATAGTAAACAGCAGGATTAAAATACTGTAGGCACAGGGACGGATTTAACGGGCGTTGCATGGATGAGAGAAACTCATATAACAATCAAAGCAGGGGCATTTGCAGATAATAATAAAACGGTATCCAAGTACTAATCAATCAATAGGCATGTGTTCCATATATAGTCGTACGTGCTCGCAATGAGAAACTTGCACAACATCTTTTGTCCTACCAGCCGGTGGCAGCCGGGCCTCTAGGGAAACTACTGGAAATTAAGGTACTCCTTTTAATAGAGCACCGGAGCAAAGCATTAACACTCCGTGAACACATGTGATCCTCACATCACTACCATCCCCTCCGGTTGTCCCGATTTCTGTCACTTCGGGGCCATTGGTTCCGGACAGCGACATGTGTATACAACTTGCAGGTAAGATCATAAACAACGAATATCTTCATGAATCAATAACATGTTCAGATCTGAGATCATGGCACTCGGGCCCTAGTGACAAGCATTAAGCATAACAAGTTGCAACAATATCATAAAAGTGACATCTACGGATACTAGGCACTATGCCCTAACAATCTTATGACTATTACATGACCAATCTCATCCAATCCCTACCATCCCCTTCAGCCTACAGCGGGGGAATTACTCACACATGGATGGGGGAAACATGGCTGGTCGATGGAGAGGCGTTGGCGGTGATGGCGGTGAAGATCTCCTCCAATTCCCCGTCCCGGCGGAGTGCCAGAACGGAGACTTCTGGCTCCCGCGACGGAGTTTCGCGATGTGGCGGCTCTCTGGAGGGTTTCTGGCGACTTCGACTTCTCTCCGTGCGTTTTTAGGTCGAACCCGATAAGTAGTCCGAAGGGGGGCGTCGGAGGCCGGCCGAGGGGGCCACACCATAGGGCCGCGCGGGCCCCCCCTAGGCCGCGCCGCCTTATGGTGTGGGGCCCTCGGGCCTCCACCTCTCTTGCCCTTCTGGCTCCGTCAGTATTCTGGTAAAATAGGGCCTTCTGCATAAATTCCGAGGATTTTCCCGAAAGTTGGATTTCTGCACAAAAACGAGACACCAGAGCAGTTCTGCTGAAAACAACGTTAGTCCGTGTTAGTTGTATCCAAAATACACAAATTAGAGGCAAAACAATAGCAAAAGTGTTCGGGAAAGTAGATACGTTTTGGACGTATCAACTCCCCCAAGCTTAGCTTATTGCTTGTCCTCAAGCAATTCAGTTAACAACTGAGCGATAAAAGAACTTTCACGAACACATTTGCTCATATGATGTATATATTCTCATGCTATGGCTAATACTTAAGCAGTTCATAATGAGATACATGCAAATAAGATCATCCAACAGCTATGTCAATCATGGAGAGGTACCAACAATTAATAATAAGCACCATGAATCATGTATATAAGCAGGATTGCAATGTTCATAAGAGAATATGATAAAGTGGTATCTCGCTTGCCCGTATTTGATCGGCAAAACATAAATGCCGAGGCACCTCTTGAGTTCATAGAAAGACTAGAAGTAGTGATTGTCAAAGATAAAAGCATCAAAGTTATACCACAATCAATCATATTTTGAGACAAGCATATTATACTAAGAATGACAGTTGTGCTCTCAAGATAGTGCTCAAAGAAAGAATGGAGACACAACATAAAAGTAAAAGATTGACCCTTCGCAGAGGGAAGCAGGGATTAACATGCGCTAGAGCTTTTCATTTGTAAAGCAGGAGTAAAATTATTTTGAGAGGTGTTTGTTGTTGTCAACGAATGGTAATGGGTACACTAACTACCTCATCAACCGGACTCACAAGAGCGGCTCCCATTTTATTTATTTTTGGGTGGCACTCCTTCCAACCTTTCTTTCACAAACCATGGCTAACCGAATCCTCGGGTGCCTGCCAACAATCACATACCATGAAGGAGTGCCTTTTTATTTAAGTTTTATTATGATGATGACACTCCCCCCAACCTTTGCTTACACAAGCCATGGCTAACCGAATCCTTCGGGTGCCGTCCAACAATCACAAACCATGGAGGAGTGTCTATTTAAGTTAATTAATTTGGGACTGGGAATCCCATTGCCAGCTCTTTTTGCAAAATTATTGGATAAGCGGATGTGCCACTAGTCCATATGAGAATCCGTCAAAAGTAAATGACAAGGTTGAAAGCTAAACACCACATACTTCCTCATGAGCTATGAAACATTAACACAAATTGAGAAGCATTTTGAAAGTTTTAAAGGTAGCGCATGAGAATTTACTTGGAATGGTTTGAAATGCCATGCATAGGTATTTATGGTGGACACTTTGGAACAACTTGGTTTTCAGGTGTTTGGAAGCACGAGCGGCGTTCCCGCTCAGTACAAGTGAAGGCTAGCAAAAGACTAGGGAGCGACAAATCAAGAGAGCAGTAACTGTCATAATCATGCTTGCGGCAAAATAAATTAACGGAGGCATAAAAGTGATACAAGAACTCTGAAGCAATATAAATCATCGAGGCTTAATTGACTTTTGTTCAGTCATATGCATGCGTGAGCATGTGCCAAGTCGATATAAATGAATTATTCAGAGGAGGATACCACAATGCCATACTTACTTATGAATAAAACAATGCAAGCGAACATCCATGACATGCTACTCATATTAATAAATTGGAGCTAAACATGAGAGATCATGAACTACTAGACTTTCTCAAATAACATATACCTCACATGAACCAACTAAGCATGCTCATATGGATGAGTATATGTACAAAAATGAAAACAAATAGAGTTCATACCAGCCTCTCACCACAATCAGATTGTCGTAGATCGTCATTATTGCCTTTTCACTTGTGTAGCTTGGATAATATGAAATGAAAACCACGCTCCAGCCACCGAAGACCATTGAACTCATGATGAACTTTACAAACCAAAGAAGAACAGCAAATATTTTTGGTGTTTTCGAATTGGAAACAAGAACGAAAGAAAACAAGCAAACAAAGCAAAATCTTTTTGGGTTTTCTCATAGCAAACTAACGATAGCAAATAAAATAAACTAAGAGCAAAGAACCAAATAAACAAATGGTGAAGAGAAACAACAGAAATATTTTTGGTCTTTTTGTGTTTTAGGAAAGAAACAAAGCGAAAACAAAAGAATGCAAACTAACAGAAACACAGAAAAGCAGGATGACAGAAATCTGCCAAATCCTGACAGCAGTACAGAAATCGAAATTAACAAAAATCTTCCATTGCTCAGACCAAAAAGTGTTCAACTAATGAAAGTTAGATAACAACCTGGGGCACATGCTCAAAAATTGGCAACTCAAAATAACGTTCTGGCTGTGCGCACGAATTTTTTTGGTAACAGCCCAGAATCTGTTTTTGGACAGCACTTCCCCAAATATCATCTCCCTCTCATTAGAAAACCACTCTAGAGACTAAACAAGTATGTACAAGTATCCAGCAACCATAATATGCAAAGAATGAGTGATGCCGGTATACCTCCCCCCAAGCTTAGGCTTTTGGCCTAAGTGGAGTTCATTCCCACGGTCCCCATGAAGTGGTGTCTCCGTAGTACGACGAAGAACGACCCGGTTCCAGGTATGTGCTGGAGGAAACGTCGGGGTATGTGACGGTGCAGTCGTAGGAGGGCTCGGCGTTCTCGGAGTCATGTTGCTGGTGGAATTCTTGTATCTTCATATGTTCCTCCACCTCCTCCTTAGTGAGCGACCATGATTGCCTGTCAATATTGAACAAACCTGGCTGGGGAAGAGGGATTTCCTTCTCATTCCCATCAGCAAACAACATTCTATAGACCATATTATCTATAGTGGAGTCAGTAGTAACAAAATGATGGCTCTTCATAGCAGCAATATCTAGTCTCCTAGGGGTTAATGGCACATCATTAGAATCAAGAGGAATCTTTAGATGTGTTAAAATGCGCAGTGCAATAGTTCCTCCAAAAATAGGCCCCCTGCTAGACAGGCGGCGAGCAATAAGAGAACCAAGATGATAAGATGTCTCTCCAGTAAGTGCAGCATTCAAGAAAGCAAGATGGTAGCTAGAGATATTGCTAGTATTTTCTCTACCCAAAATGCTAGTAGCAATGTAATATGCAAAATATTTAATAGCGGGGAGTTGAATGTTTCTTATCTTCCCTCGCTGGATAGTGCGGCAATCATCCTCGGTGATCCCTCGGTAGAGCTCCAACAGGTCTCGGGGGTTGTCATCAATCCTCCTTGCTGTACCTACAGGGGCAATATCCAATGCACGACAAAATTCTTCCAATTCCATAGTAACAGGAATATCATAGATCTTGAATGCAACTGTCGGCTCATATTGCGTGTTGTGGAACTTGAAGCTCTCAACGAAAATTTTGGTGAGCATGTAGTATTGCTCCCTTTCATCTTCCACGTAGGTGGCTAAGCCTGCCCTGTTGACAAGGGTGAAGAAGTCATCCAATATCCCTGCATTTGTCAGAAAATCATAACATGGGAAGGATGAAGCATTAGGAGCCCCATTGTCCTCCTCGGGCGCGAAGCTAGGCGCGATGACATCCTCATTGTAGGATCGCCTAATCTGAGTGGATGCCCTCGAGGGCCTACCGGTGCTGGTTG
Source organism: Lolium multiflorum (assembly GCA_030979885.1). Classification (NCBI taxonomy): domain Eukaryota; kingdom Viridiplantae; phylum Streptophyta; class Magnoliopsida; order Poales; family Poaceae; genus Lolium; species Lolium multiflorum. Next base: position 44,310,536 of record CM061753.1, on the reverse strand, counting down.
TTCCTTTCTTGAACAATTCTCCAAATTTGAATTTCTTCATCTTCCTTTTCTGAAATTTTCAACAATCATTATAAAATTTGATTTCGAGGTATATAATTGAAGGGAACTACTATAGGAACTTGCTAGAGTACTAAACATGCATCAAAACTAGTTTCTTCCACTTAGAACAAGCATGCAAGCTCACTAAACATGTTATCTACAGCAGCAAAATATTCAAGATATACTCAACCAAATGAAATTCTAATTGGACAATCAAAGGAGTCACATACCAAGGAGTAAATGTGCCAAATTTCAAACAGAAATCTGGGCTGAGCAAGGAGATCGAAAAATCGCGAGTTCTTGAGCAGAAACACGAGTGAGAGGAACTTGGTACGAGTTTTTTCGGGAGAGAGAAGATGCTGGGAGGAAGAGATGATGTAGTGGGGCAAGGAGGGGCCCACACCACAGGGTGGCGCGCCCACCTCCTTGGCCGCGCCGGCCTGTGGTGTGGCACCCTCTGGTGCCCCACAGGTCATCCTCTGGTACTCCCAGGTGCCTCGTCGAAAAATAGGACCAACGGTGTAATTTTTGTAATTTTTAGAGAACTTCGAAAAATGCACATTTCTGGGTGTTAAATTAAATTAATTATTACTGCGCAGGAAAATGATTTCCAAAATCTTAAACAACTAAAGCATATTGCAAAACAAAAAGTGCTACAGCAAGTAAAATAAGTGGAGGGAGAAAGAAAGAAAGAAATGTTGTTTAGCTCTCTTATGTATTAAAATATACTTGTTAACAAGGTTGATCAAGTCTTGCTACCAAATAAATTTTATATGACATAAGAAGAAATAAACCTCAAATCAATCATGTTACCTTATATTGAATTGATATGGATCCAATCACAAGAGTTTGATATTCTTCTTTAGGCTCATATATAGGACAATCAATGGATCCCACTTTGATAGTTTTCACATTAAAAATTGTATTGACTCCACATACTTTATCAATCCTCTTGGGAAAATAGACAGTGTGTTCCTTATCATCAACATTGAAAGTAACCATGCCTTTATTGCAATCAATAACAGCCCCTGCAGTATTAAGAAAGGGTCTTCCAAGAATAATGGACATATTATCATCTTCAGGCATTTCCAACACAACAAAATCAGTTAATATCAAGCAATGCTGAGTAACTTGAACAAGAACATTTTCACATAAACCAACAGGAATAGCAGTAGATTTATCAGCCATTTGCAAAGATATATCAGTTGGTATCAATTTATCTAAATCAAGTCTCTTATAAAGAGAAAAAGGCATTACACTAACACCTGCTCCCAAATCACATAGAGCAGTTCTAACATAATTATTCTTGATGGAACAAGGAATAGTCGGTATACCTGGGTCTCCAAGCTTCTTTGGAATCTTACCATTGAAGGAGTAATTAGCGAGCATAGTGGAAATTTCCTCATTGGGGATTTTCCTTTTGTTAGTAACAATATCTTTCATATACTTTGAATAAGGAGGCAATTTAATAGCATCAGTCAAAGGGATTTGCAAAAATAAAGGTTTCATCCAATCACAAAATTTATTATAATGTTCCTCCTCCTTTGATTTTAGTTTCTTAGCAGGAAAAGGCATTTGCTTTTGAACCCAAGGTTCTCTTTCATTACCATGTTTCTCAGTAATAAAATCTTCTTTAGTGTACTTTTTATTTTTAGCAGGCTTTTCAGGTTCTTTTTCAATTTCTTCTTTATCAGGAGTATCATTCTTATCATTATCTTCCTCATGTTCATTACCACTTTCAGTTTCAGCATCAGAAATAGAAATACTATTAGGATCATTAACAGGTTCAGAGGATTCTACAACATTCTTATGTTTCTTTTTCTTTTTCTTAGATGGAGCACTAGTTTTAGTTAGTTGAGAATCTTGTTCAACTCTTTTGGGATGCCCTTCAGGATATAGAGGATCCTGGGTAGAAACACCACCTCTAGTTGTTACTTCATAAGCATGTTTTTCTTTAGAATTATTTCCCAACAAGTCATTTTGCACTTTAGTAAGTTGATCAATTTGAGTTTGAACCATTTGAAAATGTTTAACAAGTATCTTAACATCATTAGAGGTTCTCTCCACAATACCATGCAATTCACTAATAGCTCGAGAATTTTCCATTAAATGATTCTCTACTCTCATATTAAAGTTTTCTTGCTTAACAATATAATTATCAAATTCATCTAAGCATTGAGCAGGAGGTTTTGAATACGGAATATCTTCCCTAGTAAAGCGTTGAAGAGAGTGTACCTCAATCATGGATGAAGGGGGAGTTATCTCACATAAATCTTCTATAGGAGGTAAATTCTTCACATCTTCAGGTTTAATACCCTTCTCTTTAAGAGACTTCTTGGCTTCCCTCATATCTTCATCATTTAATTTAATCATACCCCTCTTCTTCACTATCGGTGTCGGGGTTGGTTCAGGTGTAGACCAATCATCATGATTCCGGCCTATTTTAGCCAATAATTCTTCAGCGTCGTCTGGAGTTCTTTTCCTGAAAACACAACCAGCACAACTATCCAGGTATGCCCTAGACTCAATAGTTAGTCCACTATAAAATATATCAAGTAAATCATGCTTTTCCAAATCATGGTCAGGCTGAGCTCTAATAAGAGAGCAAAATCTAGCCCAAGCCTCAGGCAATTTCTCTCCATCTTCCTGGTCAAAATTATAAATTCTCTGCAAAGCAGCATGTTGAGCACTAGCAGGAAAGTATTTCCGGAAGAAAACATCAAGCAATTCTTTTGGACTTTTAATAGAACCAGGAGGCAAATTATTATACCAAGTTTTAGCATCATCCTTTAATGAGAAAGGAAAAATTTTAGCGACAAAATAAGTACGCATCTTAATATCATCAGAAAACAAGCCACTAAGAGTAGATAACTCAGTCATGTGTTCAACAGCACTTTCTTTTTCAGTACCACAAAAGGGTGTTTTCTCAACAATAGCTATATGAGATAGATCAAGAGAAAATTCATAATCTTTATCCCTAATGTTTATAGGAGATGTGGCAAATTTAGGATCAGGAGATAGTTTATATCTAACAGCATGTTCTGCAAGCAACTTTTTAATTTTTCTTGCATCAGTAGTAGCATTGCATTTTTCAATAAAATCATCATCAAGCTCTACATAATCTTCATCAAGATCATCACTAGAATATTCAACAGACTCAGGTGAATTAACAGGTGTAGCAGCATTTTCATTAGGAGTTTCAGTATTTTCAATTTGTCTAGACTTAGCAATTGTAGCATCTAGAAAAGATCCTAACGAACCATCATTATCAAGCACAGCAGAAGCATCATCACAATTATGAGAGGAATTTTCAGATTCAGCAGAAGTACCAGCATTTGAAGCTTGTGGTGGTGAAACAAGTTTACTTATCACAGATGGTGAATCAAGAGCAGCAGAGGTACTAAGAGTTGTACCTTTTCTTGTAGTGGATGGTAATATGGCGATCTTAGTATCGCGAGGTTTACCCATGATGGAGAATTTGCAGCGAACAATATCAATCCAAGTGAACTTCCAAATAAAGCTATGCTCCCCGGCAACGGCGCCAGAAAATAGTCTTGATGACCCACAAGTATAGGGGATCGCAACAGTCTTCGAGGGAAGTATTACCCAATTTATTGATTCGACACAAGGGGAGACAAAGAATACTTGTAAGCCTTAACAGCGGAGTTGTCAATTCAGCTGCACCTGGAAACAGACTTGCTCGCAAGAGTTTATCAGTAGTAACAGTTTTATGGCAGTAGGAATAGTGAAATAACAGCAGCAGTGAAATAAAGACAGCAGTAGTGATTATAGTAAACAGCAGGATTAAAATACTGTAGGCACAGGGACGGATTTAACGGGCGTTGCATGGATGAGAGAAACTCATATAACAATCAAAGCAGGGGCATTTGCAGATAATAATAAAACGGTATCCAAGTACTAATCAATCAATAGGCATGTGTTCCATATATAGTCGTACGTGCTCGCAATGAGAAACTTGCACAACATCTTTTGTCCTACCAGCCGGTGGCAGCCGGGCCTCTAGGGAAACTACTGGAAATTAAGGTACTCCTTTTAATAGAGCACCGGAGCAAAGCATTAACACTCCGTGAACACATGTGATCCTCACATCACTACCATCCCCTCCGGTTGTCCCGATTTCTGTCACTTCGGGGCCATTGGTTCCGGACAGCGACATGTGTATACAACTTGCAGGTAAGATCATAAACAACGAATATCTTCATGAATCAATAACATGTTCAGATCTGAGATCATGGCACTCGGGCCCTAGTGACAAGCATTAAGCATAACAAGTTGCAACAATATCATAAAAGTGACATCTACGGATACTAGGCACTATGCCCTAACAATCTTATGACTATTACATGACCAATCTCATCCAATCCCTACCATCCCCTTCAGCCTACAGCGGGGGAATTACTCACACATGGATGGGGGAAACATGGCTGGTCGATGGAGAGGCGTTGGCGGTGATGGCGGTGAAGATCTCCTCCAATTCCCCGTCCCGGCGGAGTGCTAGAACGGAGACTTCTGGCTCCCGCGACGGAGTTTCGCGATGTGGCGGCTCTCTGGAGGGTTTCTGGCGACTTCGACTTCTCTCCGTGCGTTTTTAGGTCGAACCCGATAAGTAGTCCGAAGGGGGCGTCGGAGGCCGACCGAGGGGGCCACACCATAGGGCCGCGCGGGCCCCCCTAGGCCGCGCCGCCTTATGGTGTGGGGCCCTCGGGCCTCCACCTCTCTTGCCCTTCTGGCTCCGTCAGTATTCTGGTAAAATAGGGCCTTCTGCATAAATTCCGAGGATTTTCCCGAAAGTTGGATTTCTGCACAAAAACGAGACACCAGAGCAATTCTGCTGAAAACAGCGTTAGTCCGTGTTAGTTGTATCCAAAATACACAAATTAGAGGCAAAACAATAGCAAAAGTGTTCGGGAAAGTAGATACGTTTTGGACGTATCCCCTACCATTCGTTGACAACAACAAACATCTCTCAAAACTTTATTTTTATGTTCTCTTTATGTTTTCAAAATAAAAGCTCTAGCACAAATATAGCAATCGATGCTTCCCTCTGCGAAGGGCCATTCTTTTACTTTTATTGTTGAGTCAGTTCACCTATTTCTCTCCATCTCAAGAAGCAAACACTTGTGTGAACTGTGCATTGATTCCTACATACTTGCATATTGCACTTGTTATATTACTTTACATTGACAATATCCATGAGATATACATGTTATAAGTTGAAAGCAACCGCTTAATCTTCCTTTGTGTTGCTTCAATACCTCTACTTTGAATTATTGCTTTATGAGTTAACTTTTATGCAAGACTTATTGATGCCTGTCTTGAAAGTGCTATTCATGAAAAGTCATTGCTTTATGATTCAGTTGTTTACTCATGTCATTACCATTGTTTTGATCGCTGCATTCATTACATATGTTTACAATAGTATGATCAAGGTTATGATGGCATGTCACTTAAGAAATTATCATTGTTATCGTTTTACCTGCTCGGGACGAGCAGAACTAAGCTTGGGGATGCTGATACGTCTCCGACGTATCGATAATTTCTTATGTTCCATGCTACTTTATTGATGATACCTACATGTTTTATACACATTATATGTCATTATTATGCATTTTCTGGAACTAACCTATTAACAAGATACCGAAGTGCCAGTTCCTGTTTTCTGTGTTTGGTTTCAGAAATCCTAGTAACAAAATATTCTCGGAATTGGACGAAATCAACGCCCGGGTTCCTATTTTGCCCGGAAGCATCCAGAACACCCGAGAGCCGCCAGAGAGGGGCCACAGGGGGCCCACACATGGTGGTGGCGCGGCCAGGACCTGGGCCGCGCCCCCCTGTTGTTTGGCCACCTCGTCAGCCCTCCGACTCCGCCTCTTCGCCTATATAAAGGTCCCTGACCTAAAACACGATACGAATAAGCCACGGTATGCGAAACTTTCCAGGCCGCCGCCATCGCGAAGCCAAGATCTGGGGGACAGGAGTCTCTGTCCGGCGCCGCCGGGACGGGGAAGTGCCCCGGAAGGCTTCTCCATCGACACCTGCCATCTCCACCGCCATCTTCATCAACGCTGCTGCTCCCATGAAGAGGGAGTAGTTCTCCATTGAGGCTCGGGGCTGTACCGGTAGCTATGTGGTTCATCTCTCTCCTATGTAGTTCAATACAATAATCTCATGAGCTGCCTTACATGATTGAGATTCATATGATGATGCTTGTAATCTAGATGTCATTATGCTAGTCAAGTGGGTTTTACTTATGTGATCTCCGGAGACTCCTTGTCCCACGTGTGTAAAGGTGACAGTGTGTGCACCGTGTGGGTCTCTTAGGCTATATTTCACAGAATACTTATTCACTGTTATGAATGGCGTAGTGAAGTGCTTATTCATATCTCTTTATGATTGCAATATGTTTTGTATCACAATTTATCTATGTGCTACTCTAGTGATGTTATTAAAGTAGTTTTATTCCTCCTGCACGGTGTAATGGTGACAGTGTGTGCATCCGTGTTAGTACTTGGCGTAGGCTATGATTATGATCTCTTGTAGATTATGAAGTTAACTATTGCTATGATAGTATTGATGTGATCTATTCCTCCTACATGGTGTGAAGGTGACAGTGTGCATGCTATGTTAGTACTTGGTTTAGTCGTGTCGATCTTTCATGCACTCTAAGGTTATTTAAATATGAACATTGAATTGTGGAGCTTGTTAACTCCGGCATTGAGGGTTCGTGTAATCCTACGCAATGTGTTCATCATCCAACAAGAGTGTAGAGTATGCATTTATCTATTCTGTTATGTGATCAAAGTTGAGAGTGTCCACTAGTGAAAGTCTAATCCCTAGGCCTTGTTCCTAAATACTGCTATCGTTGCTTGTTTACTGCGTTACTACTGCTTGTTTACTTCCTACAATATTACTACCATCAACTGCACGCCAGCAAGCTATTTTCTGGCGCCGTACTACTGCTCATATTCATTCATACCACTTGTATTTCACTATCTCTTCGCCGAACTAGTGCACCTATTAGGTGTGTTGGGGACACAAGAGACTTCTTGCTTTGTGGTTGTAGGGTTGCATGAGAGGGATATCTTTGACCTCTTCCTCCCTGAGTTCGATAAACCTTGGGTGATCCACTTAAGGGAAAACTTGCTGCTGTTCTACAAACCTCTGCTCTTGGAGGCCCAACACTGTCTACAAGAATAGAAGCACCCGTAGACATCAAGCTATTTTGCGCCGTTGCCGGGGAGGAAAGGTAAAAGGTACTCACACTCCGGATCTCGGCTACTAAGCTATTTTCCGGCGCCGTTGTAAGTACTCGAAGCTATTTCCTTTAGACTCTGCAATTGCGACATTTGGTTTCTTGTTTACACTAGTTAGGCATAATGGACAACAATGACCTTCTTATTCTATTTCCTGATTTAAGACATGGATGGTTTGATGCGAAAATTAAAAAACCCATGGAACATATTAATATGAATGCTTTGAACACTATTGTTGCTAATGCTATGGAAAATTCTAAGCTTGGGGAAGCTGGTTTTGATGAGCATGATATTTTTAGTCCCCCAAGCATTGAGGAGAAAATTTACTTTGATGATACTATGCCTCCTATATTTGATGATAAGAATAATAATGATAGCTACTTTGTTGAATTTGCTCCCACTACAACTAATAAAATTGATTATGCTTATGTGGAGAGTAATAATTTTATGCATGAGACTCATGATAAGAATGCTTTATGTGATATTTATATTGTTGAGTTTGCTCATGATGCTGAAAGTTATTATGAGAGAGGAAAATATGGTTGTAAAAATTTTCATGTTACTAAAACACCTCTCTATGTGCTGAAATTTTTGAAGCTACACTTGTTTTATCTTCCTATGCTTGTTACTTTGCTCTTCATGAACTTGTTTATTTACAAGCATGTTAGACTTAAATGTGTTTTGAATTTGCCTCTTGATGCTCTCTTTTGCTTCAACTCTTATTTCTTGCGAGTGCATCATTAAAACTGCTGAGCCCATCTTAATGGCTATAAAGAAAGAACTTCTTGGGAGATAACCCATGTGTTTTTTTACTACAGTACTTTGTTTTATATTTGAGTCTTGGAAGTTGTTTACTACTGTAGCAACCTCTCCTTATCATGTTTTTGTGCCAAGTAAAGTTTCTATGTTAAAGTTGATGTTATATTTGGGATCGCTGCGCAGAAACAGCATTGCTGTCTGTCACGAATTCTGGCACAAGTTTCTCTAGAAAATTCGAAAAAATCTGCCAATTTACGAGCGTGATCCTCAGATATGTACGCAACTTTCATTAGTTTTGAGTTTTTCCATTTGAGCAAGTCTGGTGCCATTTTAAAATTCGTCTTTACGAACTGTTCTGTTTTTGACAGATTCTTCCTTTTATTTCGCATTGCCATATTTGCTATGTCGGATGAATTTCTTTGATCCATTAATGTCCAGTAGCTTTGTGCAATGTCCAGAAGTGTAAAGAATGTTTGTGTCACCTCTTAATATGTGAATTATTAATTGTGCACTAACCCTCTAATGAGTTTGCTTGAAGTTTGGTGTGAAGGAAGTTTTCAAGGGTCAAGAGAGGAGTATGATATACTATGATCAAGAGGAGTGAAAGCTCTAAGCTTGGGGATGCCCCGTGGTTCATCCCTGCATATTTTAAGAAGACTCAATCTAAGCTTAATGAAGGCATTTCGTCGGAGCCTACCACCAATAAGTCTAAATTAGTTACATAATTCCTTAACTACCTAGCTTGCAGAGAATAAAGTAGGCTTTGGCTGAGATACGTAAAGGAGGAATAGTAAACTATACTCCGAATGTGCTTTGAGCAGACAGATTGTAGGTTGCTAGGAAAGGTAAAGCTTCAGATTAAACTCGAAGATTTGATTCTCAAAAATCCTTCATTATTGATACTCTTTGATAGATATAGCGCAACCCAAATCAATTCCTAATTCTTATTTTACAAGTTATTAATAGGCTCCTTTCTTATTTTGAGTGCAAATACCTAACTATATACTAGAATCTATGTACAGCGATCTACCTTCACCTAGTATATATTTTTAAAGGCATGTAGAGAGACACGCTCCGCTGGTTCGTATGATGTGTTCTTAGCTTTAATTTTCATGGCGAAGGTTGAAACTGCTTCGTTAATTGTTATATGGTTGGAAACGGGAAATGCTACATGTGGTAATTGGTAAAATGTCCTGGATAATGTGATACTTGGAAATTGTTGTGCTCATGTTTAAGCTCTTGCATCATATACTTTGCACCTATTAATGAAGAAATACATAGAGCTTGCTAAAATTTGGTTTGCATATTTGGTCTCTCTAAGGTCTAGATAATTTCTAGTATTGAGTTTTGAACAACAAGGAAGATGGTGTAGAGTCTTATAATGTTTACAATATGTCTTTTATGTGAGTTTTGCTGCACCAGTTCATCCTTGTGTTTGTTTCAAATAACCTTGCTAGCCTAAACCTTGTATCGAGAGGGAATACTTCTCATGCATCCAAAATCCTTGAGCCAATCACTATGCCATTTGTGTCCACCATACCTACCTACTACATGGTATTTTTCCGCCATTCCAAAGTAAATTGCTTGAGTGCTACCTTTAAACAATTCAAAAGTTATTACCTCTTATTTGTGTCAATGTTTTATAGCTCATGAGGAAGTATGTGGTGTTTATCTTTCAATCTTGTTGGGCAACTTTCACCAATGGACTAGTGGCTTCATCCGCTTATCCAATAATTTTGCAAAAAGAGTTGGCAATGGGATTCCCAGTCCCAAATTAATTAACAAAAATAGACACTCCTCCATGGTATGTGATTGTTGGACGGCACCCGAAGGATTCGGTTAGCCATGGCTTGAGAAAGCAAAGGTGGGGAGGAGTGTCATCATAATAAAACTAAAATAAAAAGGCACTCCTTCATGGTATGAGATTGTTGGCAGGCACCCGAGGATTCGGTTAGCCATGGTTTGTGAAAGAAAGGTTGGAAGGAGTGCCACCCAAAAATAAAATAAAATGGGAGCCGCTCTTTGAAGGTTTGTCTGGCAAGGGGGTTAGAGTACCCTACCATTCGTTGACAACAACAAACATCTCTCAAAACTTTATTTTTATGTTCTCTTTATGTTTTCAAAATAAAAGCTCTAGCACAAATATAGCAATCGATGCTTCCCTCTGCGAAGGGCCATTCTTTTACTTTTATTGTTGAGTCAGTTCACCTATTGTAACATCCCAAGTTTCAACAATAATAAATCAAGAGAGAGCTTCAATTATTCAAAATTTACAACAAACAAAAACTTTTTCTATGCATATAGTGCCACATCTAGTTTTGTGCATTTGAGTGATTTCTTTTGTGCAATGGCCATGATGAGTGTTAGCATGCTTAACTATTATATGAACCCTAACCAAAATCACAAAACCCTAATTTGAAGGGAATTAGAGAAAATGGGAAAAACCCATATTTCACTTACATACACAATATGCAAAATTGCAAATACTCCACCAAGGCCATAATTGCTTGCCCCCTTGCTTCTAAAATACTTCAATATGATAAACTAACACAATTGCATCATTGGATCAAGAATCAAATACAAGGAAATCAAAAATATTACATACATATGATAATGGTCATTTGGACCAAAAATATTTTCTTCACCACTTTACCCCTCTGTATTTCTAAATTCCTAAACTAAACTTGGTCAAACAAAACCATGTCATCCAAGACCATGTCAAGGTGAGTAACTTTGATGTTGACCACCATGACTAAAGTTGACTAGGTTGACCAGAATAGAAGTGACAAGAAGGGATGCTGAAACAAAGTGAAGATTATGTCACTTTTGACATTTTGCAAAACAACTCTAAATTAAGTGCCACCACCACCAATACTTCACTTTAATTATATAAAAGAGATGCACCAAAAAGAATTTCAAAATTTAAATAAAAAGTTCATGCGGGCATTGTGTCGAACACTTGGCAGACATGAATTCAGAAATGTGTTACACACTATTGTCCACTGGTTTCTTCACTAAACCCCTTTTAACTTTGATCATTACACTCTCTTACAACCCCTGCTTCACCCTAGTACCTTCCCTGGTCGATTAAAGTTAGAGGAGGGAGAAGAAACCCTAAACTAATGCATGCCGTGGCTGCCGGCCACCTTTGGCCAAAATTCTCTGGCCTCCCTCTCACTTTCTCTCCATGTCTGCGAGCATCTCTGATGCATAAGGAACACGCCGGTACCACTCACTCGATCACCACTGCACGGCATCGCCCAGAACGCGCGTGTCCAAACCATGCCAGGACGCGCCAGCACGCGCGCTCACCGCGCACTGGACGCGCCAGACGTCGCGCGCTCGAGCGCGATCGTCCTCCTCCTGCATCCCTAGCAACGCGTCGAGTAGCCACTCCGCACCCTCTAGCCACTAGACATGCTCAAGCACGCGCAGAGGCCTGGTCACCATCGTCCTCGCCGGCGACGTACCGCGGGTACCGCCATGATTACTGCAAGAGCTCGAGTGATTCCGTCGTCCCCTCTCTGCGCCAGCTAGCCTCGAGCACCGCCAGGACGACGCCTACACGCTGCCGTCCTTCACTTGCCCTTTCGCTCGCCGGAAAGCCACGCCATGGCCGCGCCCTTGCAGCACCCCGCGGCACCCCTCGACACTATAAATAGAGGCACTCCCAGCACGCTATCTTCACACCACTCGACTCCCCTCTCACCACTGATCATCCTCACCACCTTAGCTCGTTCGATTACTGCCGGAGCGACCAATTTCAAGATCGGAGCCGCCGGGGGACGCAGCTCACCGTCGACGATTGGCGCCACCCCGAGCTTCGCCACTGCTACCAGCTTCCTCAGCACCCTCGACAACGTCGCCCCGCCACCAGTAGAGCACCGCGGGAGCCCTGGTATGCCCTCCGACCCCCTACTGACGCCGTGAGCTCGCCGGAATCCCGCCGGGGACGACGACGCTCACAAGCCGTCGATCACCTCTCAGATCCTACGGCCAATTTTAATCATACCGTTTCGCGCGTTAAGAGCCGCCGACAGGTGGTCCCCACCTCGTCAGGCAGCCCACTCGCACCCGTGGCTTGCTGGGCTGCGCAGTGATTCTAATTTCCGTTTCGGCCCGTTAGCGTTTCCCGCCCAAGCCCAAGATTCAAATATAGGTTTAACTTATTTTGAATTGTGCTGCAGATGGTTTAGTAAAAATTGAATAATTTGAAATCTGCCAAACCAAATTTAGCAAACTTTATATCATTGGAAAGCCCATGAAATTATCTAACCAATGCCACTGGTCCCATCCCCAAATTCGTAGTAGAATTTAAATGTTAAAAATAACAAGTCAGGGACTTTGGCAAATTGAAACTTAATTTAAAATTCAACCATAATTCATTTTGAGTTGATTCCAATTCTAATAAATCACAAATGATGTCCTCTAATTGATTATGCAATAATATAGATAGGTTATTTGCATGATCATGGACTAGATGAAATAAAATAGCTATGTAGTCAATTCTAGTGTTTTCACAACTTGAATTCAAATTTAATAATTAATATGAGAGATATCTTCTCATTTAAATCTTGATCCTAAGTAATACAACCAGAGGGAATGACTTAGAATAATGAACCTCTGATAGCTATTACTTAGAGATTTTAATTCATTTAAATAATAAATATTAAAACTATGTGAAGTATAGTACTTCAAATATTATACACTCACATATAATAGATATGAAATGTTGACCATGGGTCAACCTATATTTCATACCTGATTATTATATGAAGAGATTAAATCTTAATATAAGGTAATAAGAGGAACTAAATTTCTCTAAGGAGCTACATACCAAAGTAAGAAATAAATATAATAAGAGGAATTAATTTTAATAATAAGAAATCATACAATAACCCACCATGCCATGTTTGATTGATGATAAGATTAGTGTGAGAATTCTTTTAAGTGTTTCTAGTATAGTATGTGAGCTTGGTTTAGTATTTATACCTCGTATTCGTATATAGACGCTAGTAACGAGGAGTATCAAGAGGAGGAGGCCTACTCCCAAGGAGAAGAAGAGAACTTTGATCACTACTCAGCTCAAGGCAAGCTAACCCTTGCTAAACACAAGTGCTTAGCTCTACAAGAGCAAAGGCACCATCACATTTTACTTTTATGTATTACCTATCCCATGTTTTTACTTATTTTTACTTTGGCTTATTTATTTCAAAGTACTTTTGATTTATGATTCACTTGGTCTAGAGTAGAACAATACTTGGTTTAGATTAACACCACTCCAAGCTAGATAGCACCCCTCATATAGTTGCTATTGCTAATCAATTAAAAATTGACTACTCTAGATGGGAACATGTGACTTTGAAATGAGGTTTAAACCTTGGAATGATGGTTCATTCCATTGAATGACTTTGAAGGTGAATATGACCAAGAGAAGATGGTGATTTTTGATATAAACCTGATATGGGTTTGAATGCGATACCTTTCCAATTATACAAGTACCCCCACAATACCTGATTATGGGTAGGGCTTAACTAGAAACTTGTGTATTTTAGTATGGGTTCCCTCTAAACAAGCATCATAGGGGTTATGCCGAGGCTGCCTCCGTATATGAGAAATGATGTGAATATGAGGTGAATGTACGACCCAAGCCCTGTGCAGTTCCCGGGTTAACAGTTGGTTCTCACCGGGGGGCCAAGCTCATGGGGAGAGGTGCCTATACTAGGACATATAAGTGAAAGGTTATGGTTGATGATCCGCGTACTGAGTTACGATGATTCGAGGTTATCCTCGACGGATGTAATCAAAAGTTGTGGCACAAGAGTACAACCTCTGCAGAGTGTTAAACCTATTCAAATAGCCGTGTCCACGGTTATGAACGGTTGGAAAGGCCATACTATTTCCATTATCAGAATTTATGTTGAAATGATGATGGTGAATGATGATTTGACTTGGATCCCAAATGAATGGTGGGAATGACACTAATGTTCCCACTTAAGTTAGTCTATTAAATAATGGGGTTTACTAAATGTTTATCAAATGAAAACTTGGCTTTATGCAAATAAACCTAGAGCTTAGTACCCCTTACTACACTTAATATGTTTTACCTTAGTATTAGTTTGCGAGTACTTTAAAAGTACTCATGGCTTTGCCCTGGCTATTCAAATGCCAGACTTTGAAGAGGAGCAACAGTATCAGGATGACGGACAGCAGGACGTCTACGATAACTAGGATCGTCTTCTAACGTCAAGCGTTGCCTGTGGAATATGTAGTCCACTATTACTATGCTTCCGCTACTTATTTGTGATGAACAATCTATTTGTGTAATATTGGATCATGTGATCCCTTGTTGTAAGACCTTATGTGTTGTAATAAATGATGACTCTGAACGACTTACTATTATGTCTCGCAAAAACAATCTTCCTGGGATTGCGATGTATGATGTAATAGGGCATCCGGACTTAAAAATCCGGGTGTTGACAAGTTGGTATCAGAGCCATTGTTTGACCTTAGGAGACCCTAGTTAGGATGGACGTCCAACAAACTTAGTTTTTAATAAAATAGTTATGAAAATACCATCATACCCTTACCTTTGATCTTTTTCAAAATAACCAATTCATGTTGTTATTACCTAAAACTTTGAACACTTGCAATTATTAACTTGCTTATCACTCCCTCTACAGATGGAGCCTATCATCCCGACGGAGCCCTTCATCCAAACCCAAGTGTACGACTTGGCGAACGGTGGGGATCTGATCTTTGAAAGGGATCTGTTTGCTCTCACCGAGTTCCTCGGACGCTCGCCTCCCGTGTTTTACGGAGGCCAGGTCGCGGACCAAGCCAACGGCCAGCTCCAGTGGCTCATCATGGCTAACCTCCCTGGGAAGCCGGAGTCACCCATGTTCCGCCAGATTCAGTTCTCTCTCCGAGACAACACCTGGGTGGATGGACTCGCCCGTGCACTCCAGGAGGCTCTCGCTCGTCTGTGCGGGCAAAACTCGGTGGCTATTGAAGGGGAACGCTTTGCGCACTTCGCAAGGCACTCCTCTGTTGGGCTGCCCCTCAGCCTGCCATACCACCCCGTGCTGAGGCACCATGTGGATCACCTCGACTACATGTTGTTCGAGACTCGGTCTGCGCTGGATAACTCCCGCGCCGCCGCCAACCACACTCAGCAGCAGCTGAACCAGTATGCGGAGACCATCAAGGTCATCGCAAAGGAGCGCAGGACTCTTCGCCAGCTGGTTGCGAAGAGGGACTCCACCATCCACCGCCTCAAGACCAAGATCTCCGTCCTGAAGGAGACCATCTCCACTCAGGCGGAGCAGCTCCAGATCCTGGAAGGAGAAGGCGAGGGGGAAGACATCCAAGGGGATGGCTACTCCTACGTCAGCAACGACAACGACTACGAGCCGGAGGAAGAAGGAGACCAGGACTTCTACCAGCACCTGCCTGCCGGGATGGACACCACCTTCCCGCTCCGCATCGATGGATAGCTTCCATCCCTCTCTGAGCACCGCGTAGTATGATATGTATCGGTCCTTTGTATCCGCCCCATGTATCGTAGATTGTGAAAGGGTTCTTCAAACCCTCCGGATTGTTAGCTTGTAATAAGTGCTACCTTCATGACTATGTTTGTGTGTGTAATATTATCATCTTATGAATCAAGTTTTAAATAAATGTGATTTTACCCCCAAAATGAGCCATAGAAATTTCCCTCTCATCCTATGATCCCTATCTCTGTTCAGATGGCACTGATACGCGTAGATGCACACGTCCGTTGGGAACCCCAAGTGGAAGGTATGATGCGTATAGAAGCAAGTTTCCCTCAGTATGAAACCAAGGTTTAATCGAACCAAGAAGCACGTTGAAGGTTGATGGTCGCGAAATGTGATGCGGCGCAACACCAGGGATTCCGGCGCCAACGCGGAACCTGCACAACACAACCAAAGTACTTTGCCCCAACGAAACAGTGAGGTTGTCAATCTCACCGGCTTGCTGTAACAAAGGATTAAACGTATCGAGTGGAAGATGTTTGCAAAGAAAACAGTAAACACAATTGCAGTAGATTGTATGCTATGTAAAGAATAGGACCGGGGTCCACAGGTCACTAGAGGTGTCTCTCCCATAAGATAAAGCATGTTGGGTGAACAAATTACAGTCGGGCAATTGACAAATAGAGAAAGGCATAACAATGCATATACATGATATGATAAATATAGTGAGATTTAATTGGGCATTACGACAAAGTACATAGACCGCCATCCAACTGCATCTATGCCTAAAAAGTCCACCTTCAAGTTATCATCCGAACCCCATTCAGTATTAAGTTGCTAAGCAACAGACAATTGCATTAAGTATGGTGCGTAATGTAATCAACAACTACATCCTTAGACATAGCATCAATGTTTTAACAACACATCACAACCTTAGAACCTCTGTCACGATCCCAGATTCAATGAAGGCATGAACCCACTATCGAGCATAAATACCCCCTCTTGGAGTTAAGAGCAAAAACTTGGCCAGAGCCTCTACTAATAACGGAGAGCATGCAAGATCATAAACAACACATAAACAATAGATTGATAATCACCATAATCATAGTACTCTCTATCCATCCCGACAAACACAACATATAGAATTACATATAGATGATCTTGATCATGTTAGGCAGCTCACAAGATCCAACAATGAAGCACAACAAGGAGAAGACGACCATCTAGCTACTGCTATGGACCCATGGTCCAGGGGTGAACTACTCACTCATCACTCCGGAGGCGACCATGGCGGCGTAGAGTCCTCCGGGAGATGAATCCCCTCTCCGCAGGGTGCCGGAGGCGATCTCCTGAATCCCCGAGATGGGATTCGCGGCGGCGCGTCTCTGGAAGGTTTTCCGTATCGTGGCTCTCGTTTGGGGGTTTCGCGACGGAGGCTTTAAGTAGGCGGAAGGTCAACGCGGGGGCCACACGAGGGGCCCAGGGGGTAGGTCGGCGCGGCAGGGCTTGGGCGCGCGGCCTCCCCTCGGCTGCCTCGTGGCCCCACTTCGTTATCTCTTCGGTCTTCGGAAGCTTCGTGCAAAAATAGGACCCTGGGCGAAAGTTTCCCAATTCCGAGAATATTTCTTTACTAGGATTTCTGAAACCAAAAACAGAAAACAGCAACGGCTCTTCGGCATCTTGTTAATAGGTTAGTTCCAGAAAATGCATAAATATGACATATAATGTGCATAAAACATGTAGGTATCATCAATAAAGTAGCATGGAACATAAGAAATTATCGATACGTTGGAGACGTATCAGGCACCTCCAAATCGCAACGCAAATCAGGATGCGCTGGTGCAGATGCTGCAACTCATGATGGAGGACAGAGAGGCTGAACGCGCCGAAAGGCAGGCCAATATCACTGCTCTGCAACAGTTGGCACAGAACAACCAAGGCCACGGGAACCATGATCACCCGGGCTCCAAGCTGAAGAACTTTCAGAACACCAACCCACCGGTGTTTAGCAAGACGGAGGAACCCCTTGATGCTGACGATTGGCTCCAAACAATGGAGAACAATCTTGAGGTTGCCGGAGTGGAAGATAATGACAAGGTGCTGTTTGCCACCCACTATCTGGCAGGACCTGCACGTGCCTGGTGGACAAGTGCTCGCGCATTGAATGCGGGGCAATTAATGACTTGGGCAGATTTCAAGCTCAAGTTTAGTAAGTATCATGTGCCACCGGGTCTCATCAAGAAGATGCGGGATGAGTTCCGCGAGTTAAAGCAAGGCCGTCTAACCGTGGTAGAATACCGCGACAGGTTCCTCACCCTGTCAAGGTACGCCCCGGATGAGACTGACACCACCGAGAAGAGGAAGGAGAGGTTCCTGAATGGACTGCACGATGAGATGCAGACCGTGTTGGTCAACATCCCTTTTGCTGACCTCGAAGCCCTTGTTGACTCCGCCATCCAGATGGAGGGCAAGTTGAACCAAGCCAATGAAAACCGCAAGCGCCGCATGATGCACCAGAGTGGGCCCAGCAACACATCCAAGTTTCGCCCTAGCTCAAGCGGAGGATTTACCCCCAGAAACAACAGGCCACCGGCACAGATGTCGCGCCCCGGTTATCAGAACCGGAGTGGAGGAAACCCCAGGACGGGAGGACAACATCACAACAGCAACAACTTCGTCCACCACAACAACAACTTCAACCGCGCTCCGACAAGAGCCCCTGCCAACCCTAACACCAACACTGCTCCAAGGACTGGGAGCAACGCTATCCCTGTCGCCCCCAAGGACAAGTCCACCATCAACTGCTATGAGTGTGGCGTGGTGGGGCACTACTCCAAAGAGTGTCCCCAGAGACTCGCCAAGATGGCCGCCAACACCACTGGCCCTGCTCAGCAGCAACGCCGTGTCGCCAACAACAAGAAGTTCGCCCCCAACAACCCGAACAACCGCAGCGGCCGCCTCTTTCACATGAGTGCGGAAGAAGCTCAGGAAGCCCCAGATGTCGTGCTGGGTATGTTCTCTGTTAACTCAATACCTGCAAGAGTGCTGTTTGATTCTGGAGCATCGCATTCATTTGTTACGGAAGAGTTTGCATGCACTAGTAAGATTCAACCCATCAGTTTGAAGCATGTCATGGTAGTGCAAATACCTGGATCAACCACTAAAGCTAGAAAAATTTGCAAAGATGTTCCTATCAGAATTCATGAAATAGACTTTTATGCCAATCTGATTGTTCTGGGAACAAAAGGTTTGGAAGTAGTACTGGGTATGGACTGGATGTCCAAACATCATGGATTGATTGATTGTGCCAAGAAGGCCATCACCATGACTAGTAGCACCGGAGTGTTAGTAGAGCACATCTCAGAAAAACTGCCCAGAAAATTTACCTGCAACCAGAGTTTAACCAAACCCACCTTGGATCAAATCAGGGTCGTCTGTAGATACCCTGATGTGTTTCCAGATGACCTACCCGGTATGCCCCCGGATCGGGATATCGAGTTCATCATCGAGTTAATCCCCGGAACAGGACCTATAGCCCAGAGAGCTTACAGTATGAACCCGGCAGAATTAGTGGAACTAAAGAAACAACTGGATGATATGTTAGCCAAAGGTTTGATTAGACCAAGTGCATCACCATGGAGATCACCAGTATTGTTTGTGGACAAGAAGGATGGTGCGATCCGTTTATGTACGGATTACCGCAAGCTCAATGATGTCACCATCAAGAACAAGTATCCTTTGCCCAAAATAGAAGACCTGTTTGACCAGTTGACCGGTGCCACCGTGTTCTCTAAGATTGATCTTAGGACAGGTTACCATCAGCTAAATCCGTGCATCGGACATCCCCAAAACTGCCTTCACCACCAGATATGGATTGTATGAGTACAATGTCATGTCATTTGGATTGACCAACGCCCCCGCTTATTTCATGAATCTCATGAATAAGATCTTCATGAACTTCCTGGATAAGTTCGTCGTTGTCTTCATCGACGACATCCTTATCTATTCCAAAACCGAAGAAGAACATGAGCAACACTTGGAAATGGTCTTAGATACTCTTCGGGAACACCAGCTGTACGCCAAGTTCAGCAATGTGAGTTCTGGTTGAAGGAAGTAGGATTCCTGGGACACATCTTGTCAGCAGGAGGAATTGCCGTTGACCCCTCAAAAATAAAAACCGTGGCAGAATGGAAAGCCCCAACCACCCAGACTGAGGTCCGTGCTTTTCTCGGATTGGCGGGATATTACCGCCGATTCGTTGAAGGATTCTCAAGCATAGCCAGACCAATGACCCAATTGTTGAAGAAAGACAAGAAGTTCGAATGGACGAACAAGTGTGAAGAGAGTTTCCAACAGCTCAAGAGCAGACTGACTTCAGCCCCAATACTGATCATGCCGGACATCACCAAACCATTTGATGTGTATTGTGATGCCTCCAAGATTGGTCTTGGATGTGTGTTGATGCAAGAAGGCAAAGTGATCTCATACCTGTCAAGGCAACTAAAGCAGCATGAACAGAACTATCCGACCCATGACTTAGAGCTAGCAGCCGTCGTGTTAGCCTTGAAAGTATGGCGTCATTACCTCATGGGTAATCGATGCGAGATCTATTCGGATCACAAGAGCTTGAAGTATATCTTCACTCAGAAGGAGCTAAACATGAGGCAAAGGAGATGGTTAGAGTTAATCAAGGATTATGATATGGAAATCCACTATCACCCAGGCAAGGCCAATGTGGTAGCAGATGCTTTGAGTAGACTGCCGTGTCAATTAAACTCCATGATCGCCGAAGAGCAACCTAGCCTTCACCAAGAGTTTGAACAGTTTAGGATGGAACTAGTTAGTAAAGGTTTTCTCGCCAGCATTGAACTCCAACCCACCTTGATTAGTCAGATCAAGGAAGCTCAGAAGGAAAATGCTAGTATTGACGGAGTCAAAAGCCAAATAGCTGGGAAAGGCACCGGGATTCACCGTAGATGAAGAAGGTGTACTTTGGTACAACGGACGCTTGTGCGTGCCGTCAGATTCGGAGTTGAAACAAGTGATTCTAAAGGAAGCCCATGACACCTTGTATTCTATTCATCCCGGAGGTACCAAGATGTACCAGGACTTGAAGGAACAGTTCTGGTGGCATGGGATGAAGCGAGAAATCGGGAGTTACATCGCCAAGTGTGACATCTGTCAGAGAGTCAAGGCAGAACATCAACGACCCGCAGGACTGCTACAGCCCCTGCAGATTCCCGAATGGAAGTGGGATTCGGTAGGAATGGACTTCATCACCGGATTGCCCAAGTCTAGTAAAGGGAATGATTCTATCTGGGTAGTGGTCGACAGACTGACCAAGGTTGCCCATTTCATCCCCGTCAAAACCACCTACCAAGGACCAAGACTTGCAGAGTTGTATATCTCACGAATAGTCAGCCTGCACGGAACCCCAAAGTCAATAGTATCCGATAGAGGATCCCAATTCACCTCCAGATTTTGGCAGAAGGTACATGAAGGACTCGGAACTAGGCTGAACTTCAGCACACCTATCACCCGCAGACGGATGGACAGACTGAACGAGTCAACCAGATATTAGAAGATATGCTGAGAGCATGTGTGCTAGAGTATGGATCCAAGTGGGAAGACTGCTTGCCGTGCACAGAATTCTCGTACAACAACAGCTAGGCCAGTTTTGGCCCCCTTTGAAGCCCTGTACGGAAGGAAGTGCCGTACCCTCTGAATTGGTCGGAAGTTGGAGAGAGTCAAGTCTTTGGACCAGATATTCTCCGCGAAGCTGAAGAGAAGGTTCACAAGATCCGCGAGTACCTCAAGACCGCTCAATCAAGACAGAAGAGCTACGCCGACAAGAGACGCCGAGAGATGACCTTCGAGATCGGAGATTTCGTATATCTCAAAGTGTCCCCCCTTAAAGGAATGCAGAGATTCCAGCTTAAAGGAAAGCTTGCACCCCGTTATGTCGGACCTTTCAAAGTCCTGAGTCGCCGAGGGGAAGTGTCCTATCAGCTGGAGTTACCAGAAGAAATGTCAACGGTGCACAATGTGTTTCACATCTCGTTACTCCGGAAATGCTTAGAGGTACCTGAGAAGACCGAGGTGTTCAAGAACATCGACCATCGAACTGTGGATATCAACTCAGATCTGACATACCGCGAAGTACCTATTCGCATCCTGGAAGAAGCATTCAGAACCACTCGTACCAGGAGTATCAAGTTTCTGAAGATCCAATGGAGTAACCACACCGAAGAAGAAGCCACTTGGGAGAGAGAAGACTTTATGAAGACTGAGTACCCCAATCTCTTTAGTACCTAGTTTTCTTTAAGATCTCGGGACGAGATCTTTTGTAAGGGGGAAGGGTTTGTAACATCCCAAGTTTCAACAATAATAAATCAAGAGAGAGCTTCAATTATTCAAAATTTACAACAAACAAAAACTTTTTCTATGCATATAGTGCCACATATAGTTTTGTGCATTTGAGTGATTTCTTTTGTGCAATTGCCATGATGAGTGTTAGCATGCTTAACTATTGTTATATGAACCCTAACCAAAATCACAAAACCCTAATTTGAAGGGAATTAGAGAAAATGGGAAAAACCCATATTTCACTTACATACACAATATGCAAAATTGCAAATACTCCACCAAGGCCATAATTGCTTGCCCCTTGCTTCTAAAATACTTCAATATGATAAACTAACACAATTGCATCATTGGATCAAGAATCAAATACAAGGAAATCAAAAATATTACATACATATGATAATGGTCATTTGGACCAAAAATATTTTCTTCACCACTTTACCCCTCTGTATTTCTAAATTCCTAAACTAAACTTGGTCAAACAAAACCATGTCATCCAAGACCATGTCAAGGTGAGTAACTTTGATGTTGACCACCATGGCTAAAGTTGACTAGGTTGACCAGAATAGAAGTGACAAGAAGGGATGCTGAAACAAAGTGAAGATTATGTCACTTTTGACATTTTGCAAAACAACTCTAAATTAAGTGCCACCACCACCAATACTTCACTTTAATTATATAAAAGAGATGCACCAAAAAGAATTTCAAAATTTAAATAAAAAGTTCATGCGGGCATTGTGTCGAACACTTGGCAGACATGAATTCAGAAATGTGTTACACACTATTGTCCACTGGTTTCTTCACTAAACCCCTTTTAACTTTGATCATTACACTCTCTTACAACCCCTGCTTCACCCTAGTACCTTCCCTGGTCGATTAAAGTTAGAGGAGAGGGAGAAGAAACCCTAAACTAATGCATGCCGTGGCCATGCCGGCCACCTTTGGCCAAAATTCTCTCTGGCCTCCCTCTCACTTTCTCTCCATGTCTGCGAGCATCTCTGATGCATAAGGAACACGCCGGTACCACTCACTCGATCACCACTGCACGGCATCGCCCAGAACGCGCGTGTCCAAACCATGCCAGGGTGCGCCAGCACGCGCGCTCACCGCGCACTGGACGCGCCAGTACGTCGCGCGCTCGAGCGTGATCGTCCTCCTCCTGCATCCCTAGCAACGCGTCGAGTAGCCACTCCGCACCCTCTAGCAACTAGACATGCTCAAGCACACGCAGAGGCCTGGTCACCATCGTCCTCGCCGGCGACGTACCGCGGGTACCGCCATGATTACTGCAAGAGCTCGAGTGATTCCGTCGTCCCCTCTCTGCGCCAGCTAGCCCTCGAGCACCACTAGGACAACGCCTACACGCTGCCGTCCTTCACTTGCCCTTTCGCTCGCCGGAAACGCCACGCCATGGCCGCGCCCTTGCAGCACCCCGCGGCACCCCTCGACACTATAAATAGAGGCACTCCCAGCACGCTATCTTCACACCACTCGACTCCCCTCTCACCACTGATCATCCTCACCACCTTAGCTCGTTCGATTACTGCCGGAGCGACAATTTCAAGATCGGAGCCGCCGGGGAACGCAGCTCACCGTCGACGATTGGCGCCACCCCGAGCTTCGCCACTGCTACCCGCTTCCTCACCCTCGACAACGCCGCCCCGCCACCAGTAGAGCACCGCGGGAGCCCTGGTATGCCCTCCGACCCCCTACTGACGCCGTGAGCTCGCCGGAATCCCGCCGGGGACGACGACGCTCACAAGCCGTCGATCACCTCTCAGATCCTACGGCCAATTTTAATCATACCGTTTCGCGCGTTAAGAGCCGCCGACAGGTGGTCCCCACCTCGTCAGGCAGCCCACTCGCACCCGTGGCTTGCTGGGCTGCGCAGTGATTCTAATTTCGTTTCGGCCCAGTAGCGTTTCCCGCCCAAGCCCAAGATTCAAATATAGGTTTAAACTTATTTTGAATTGTGCTGCAGATGGTTTAGTAAAAATTGAATAATTTGAAATATGCCAAACCAAATTTAGCAAACTTTATATCATTGGAAAGCCCATGAAATTATCTAACCAATGCCACTGGTCCCATCCCCAAATTCGTAGTAGAATTTAAATGTTAAAAATAACAAGTCAGGGACTTTGGCAAATTGAAACTTAATTTAAAATTCAACCATAATTCATTTTGAGTTGATTCCAATTCTAATAAATCACAAATGATGTCCTCTAATTGATTATGCAATAATATAGATAGGTTATTTGCATGATCATGGACTAGATGAAATAAAATAGCTATGTAGTCAATTCTAGTGTTTTCACAACTTGAATTCAAATTTAATAATTAATATGAGAGATATCTTCTCATTTAAATCTTGATCCTAAGTAATACAACCAGAGGGAATGACTTAGAATAATGAACCTCTGATAGCTATTGCTTAGAGATTTTAATTCATTTAAATAATAAATATTAAAACTATGTGAAGTATAGTACTTCAAATATTATACACTCACATATAATAGATATGAAATGTTGACCATGGGTCAACCTATATTTCATACCTGATTATTATATGAAGAGATTAAATCTTAAAATAAGGTAATAAGAGGAACTAAATTTCTCTAAGGAGCTACATACCAAAGTAAGAAATAAATATAATAAGAGGAATTAATTTTAATAATAAGAAATCATACAATAACCCACCATGCCATGTTTGATTGATGATAAGATTAGTGTGAGAATTCTTTTAAGTGTTTCTAGTATAGTATGTGAGCTTGGTTTAGTATTTATACCTCATATTCGTATATAGACGCTAGTAACGAGGAGTATCAAGAGGAGGAGGCCTACTCCCAAGGAGAAGAAGAGAACTTTGATCACTACTCAGCTCAAGGCAAGCTAACCCTTGCTAAACACAAGTGCTTAGCTCTACAAGAGCAAAGGCACCATCACATTTTACTTTTATGTATTACCTATCCTATGTTTTTACTTATTTTCACTTTGGCTTATTTATTTCAAAGTACTTTTGATTTATGATTCACTTGGTCTAGAGTAGAACAATACTTGGTTTAGATTAACACCACTCCAAGCTAGATAGCACCCCTCATATAGTTGCTATTGCTAATCAATTAAAAATTGACTACTCTAGATGGGAACATGTGACTTTGAAATGAAGTTGAAACCTTGGAATGATGGTTCATTCCATTGAATGACTTTGAAGGTGAATATGACCAAGAGAAGATGGTGATTTTTGATATAAACCTGATATGGGTTTGAATGCGATACCTTTCCAATTATACAAGTACCCCCACAATACCTGATTATGGGTAGGGCTTAACTAGAAACTTGTGTATTTTAGTATGGGTTCCCTCTAAACAAGCATCATAGGGGTTATGCCGAGGCTGCCTCCGTATATGAGAAATGATGTGAATATGAGGTGAATGTACGACCCAAGCCCTGTGCAGTTCCCGGGTTAACAGTTGGTTCTCACCGGGGGGCCAAGCTCATGGGGAGAGGTGCCTATACTAGGACATATAAGTGAAAGGTTATGGTTGATGATCCGCGTATTGAGTTACGATGATTCGAGGTTATCCTCGTGTTATCACCAGAATTTGACCAAGCCAGAGGTGGGCCGCGATCAAGATGGACTTGAAGATATATGCGTAGAGAGATGTGTGAATCGGCCTTGTTTACCAAGTTTGGGCTAGCTAGCCCGTGTATCTTTATATAGTAGGTTACGTAGAGATTAGAGTTTGTCTCGTGCACGGTTTAGTGCACGCCCACATTAGAAAGTCCCTTGGACTATAAATATGTACCTAGGGTTTATGGAATAAACAACAACCAACGTTCAACACAAACCAATCTCGGCGCATCGCCAACCCCTTCGTCTCAAGGGTTTCTCCGGTAAGCACCATGCTGCCTAGATCGCATCTCGCGATCTAGGCAGCACGAGCCTGCCTAGTTGTTCATGCGTTGCTCGTGCTGAAGCCTTTTTGATGGCGAGCAACGTAGTTATCATAGATGTGTTAGGGTTAGCATTGTTCTTAGTATCATATGCTGTCGTAGTGCAACCCTTGCGCATCTAGCCGTCCTTGTACCTCATCATGGGTGCAGGGGCGGCACCCCGCTTGATCGTTATTTAGTAGATCTGATCCGTTACGATTGCTCCTTGATTTATCAAGGATTAGTTTAATATCTGCAATAGTTAGGCCTTACAAAGGGTTGGAGGATCCAGCGGCGTGTAGGGTGTAGTTTGCTGGCCCTAGACAGGATGTTCCGAGGATCAACCTCGTGTTGGTTTTTAGGCCTTGTCTAGGGTTGGCTTACAATCACCGTGCGCGAGCGCGAGGCCCAATCGTGAGTAGGATGATCCGATTATGCGGTGAAAACCCTAGATCGTCGTGGATCTCATATGCTTTATCTTGATCAAGCAGGACCACCATATATTCGGCCACCTTGGACGAATCATGGGTGGATCGGCTCCATGAGCCGATTCACAGGATAACCTGAGAGCCGATCGAGGCTCGTATTTAACGTGTACGTGTGTGCCCTGCAGGAAACTAAGCGAGGCATCATCCACACCTTCCTGACCAGGTATAGGTCAGGTGGCACGCCCTTGCAATTTGCATCGGCGCACGACCAGGAGGCTTTGCGGGCCGTCGCTCTGAGGGACTGGGGCCAGCCGCAGCCCTAGTTGTTCCCGGCTCTACGGTGTTGACCGTCACTGCCCGCCGGTGGGTTTCTGACGTCAACACATTCTGGCACGCCCGGTGGGACACATCTTCAACATCAACCACCTCGCCACCCACATCTGAGATGGCGGAAAGCACTCCGGTCAAGCACGAGGACCTGGCTGACAAGCTCAAGAAGAAGCATAACAAGGCCAAGGCGGTCCTCGGAACCGAACTCGTCGGCTCCTGTGGGAAGACCCGTTCGCACGGCATCAAGCTCAACGGAGGCACACGTCCGTTGCCTGGTGTCAACACGGTCGACCTCAGCCACTCCATAAGAGAACCAGGGTTCTCTTTCGATGCCAATATGGCGGGGTTCGTGATTCGCCATGACGCGGACAAAGCAGAGAGCAGCCACACTCGTGGCAAAGAGAAAGACGAGGCCGTTCCACGTGACCGGCCCCAGGACGACAATAAACGGTACCTGGCCGAGGAGGAGGTGAGAAACATACGGCGTCCACGCCCATTTCCGAGCATCTCCTCAGCAAATACGACCAGCCATACGACCGACGTCGCCGCTACGCGAGAAGGCGATCAAAGAGATCATCGGTCTGATGCAGACGGGAGGTATCGTCAGAACAACGGCCACAACGACGGGTACGATCGTCGCGCTAGAGGGGTCGAGGAGCGGACAACGTGGATAGGCACTGGGACTGCCCCTTCTTCAGACACTTGGGATTCCGGAATGAGCCGACTACCAACAATCGGCAATTGCCCAGAATGTAAACAAAAGGAGAAGGGTACAGCTAAGGTATCCGTGTTCGAGCGCCTGGGGCCTCTCCCGCCTTGGAGCAAGCATACTGAGTCCGTTCAGATGGAAGATCACGAGGAACTAGAGGACGGTGATGAAGAGGATAAGTATCATCGGCCAAGATGGTGTCCTGACGGGCTCAGCCGCTCCCAAAAACGAAGGGTTCAGCGACTACGTGCGTTGGAAGAAGCCGAAAGGTTATATCTGCACGCGCTGAGGAAGGCGCGGCCTGACCTGGCCGCCAAAATTCAGCGAACCCTGGATGAAGAAGGTCGGCCACAAAGAAAAGAGTGGCGCCCTAGGCAAAGGAAAGCCGATGATGAAACATCGGCTGGCACCAACATGGTCTTCATCCTTCCTGCGGAATTTAGCGCTCCAAGGTTATTTGAAGCACATGTGGCACATTGGACTGCGGCCCACGGCCGGTCATCTTCGAGAAGCGAGAAAGGAGTTACAGGCATCTGAAGGCCCTGTACTTACGAGGTTACATCAATGGGCAGCTTGTCAATAAGATGTTGGTGGACACCGGAGCGGCAGTCAACATTATGCCATACTCCATGCTACGGCGGTTGGGACGCTCCAGCTCGGATTTAATCAAAACCAATGTGACATTGAGCGATTTCAACGGCCAAGCATCTGACGCGCAAGGTGTTCTAAACGTGGATCTGACCGTAGGAAGGAAGACCATCCCTACGACGTTCTTTGTTGTCGACAGCAAAAGCACCTATGCTGTAATATTAGGGAGGGATTGGATCCACGCCAACTGTTGCATCCCATCCACGATGCACCAATGCCTAATACAGTGGGATGGAGATGAAGTGGAGGTCGTCCACGCCGATGATTCAGCCGAGATTTCAACAGCCGGCATGGGCATTTGGGAGGCATCAGGTCAAGAACCGCTCTCGGGCATCAATTTGGACGACTGCGAACGCATTGATGTGACAAAGAACGGGGTAAGGCTGGTTCTATCCACCGGACTGACCGTATAACGAGAACAACATCGATGGACAAATGTGTTGAGGCTGATCCTTGCGATCGGCCCCAAAAATTTGTGGAGGAACATTATAAAACCTTCACCGAGCAAGCAATGTGGAGGCCGATTCCAGCAATCGGCCAGAATTATACCCACCATCTATTTCGCCTGGGATTCTGACCCAGCAGGGACTACCTAAAGAGCCGATACCATCAATTCTCTTGACAGAATCGGCTCGGGGGGCATCTAGATGGATTAAATACATATGAGGCAAGCATTGGGGCCGGCGCACAAGTCGGCCGTAAAAAATTGAAAATTTTGAGCACATTTTGAGCACAGCCGATGCGCAGACATCGACTTAAGGATACGAAGAAGCCGATGCATGGCCATCGACTCAAGGAATACAACTGTTGCAAATGGAAGTCCAGGGCCACTTTTAGTTCATTAGAGCCACTAGTAGTTTGCAAGACGAAGGACCGCAGCCCCATCGTGAACAACTGATCGGGCTAGGATTATGAGACCAATCATTGCGGAACTCTCATCAGGGCAACGATCAGCCAATGATCAGGGCGACAATTTCAGCAACACTCTCGTCAAGCTCCCGCATTGAACCAGAGAAGCTCGGGGGGCAGCTTGCCCTGGAATATCCCTACCACGAGAAGCCGATTTCATTGAAATCGGTGGTTCTGGTATAACGGGGAAACCAATGCTGGCATCTGCTTGGTTCATCACTATTCTCACCTTGACTGGGGCTCGGGGCAGCTCGCCTGAAGGTTTTCGTTCGAGGAGCCAGTATTGTTGGAATCATCACAGTTTGGCTAAAGGTGGCGGGTTCTTGCGGAATAGAACCGCTAATTCAAAGAGATAGTCGTCATAATTGACAGGCTTTGGACAAGTTCGTTGCTGCAAAGAAAAGGGCGTCACAAGGAAAGGCGTAAGCGGTCAAGGTTTGCAGCAGTGGTCCTAAAATTCTCCTGAAGGCGTTGACTCTGGAGTCTTGCCGATTTAAGCTAACATTAAGACTTGGGGGCGACAGGCCTGGTAGATGTTCTATTAAGGAGCCGATTGGGGTACCATCGGCTGATCTTTCGTCGCAACCTTCTTCGCAAAATGATGAGCGCTCGCTTAAAGGGATCGTTGAAACCGGCGGGGGAATTTTAAGGGCTCTCCTGTAGATCCCACATCATCTACCGGAAAGAGAATCATCAGTTGAAGGATGAAAGGGCAAAGGTCGAAGGACCGATACGTTGCTATCGGCTCATTACGCATTGGCAAGGTCAATAGAAGAGGGAATCGGCTAAGATAAGCTAAAGGAATCGGCAAAATCAGATTGGGGAAAGTTCTTTATTAAGAGATTTCTTACATAGTAGAGCTGATTGCCCTCAAAAGGGAGTACTAAGGGGGTACATTGCCCCGTCTACTTCTACGGATCCTATGCTAAGGGCCCTATCTACGGGCCATTGCTGCCCTCGTCGTCGCCGTCATCGCCGCTGTCGGCGCTGCTCCCGGCCGGCTCGTCGTCGCTGCTCCAGCGGCCGCCGGCGGGACCTTCATTGTCCTCATCTTCTTCGTCGTCGTCGTCGTCGTCGCTGTCGAAGTCACTCAGATTCCCCGGCCAGGGGCAATGGCGCTTGGCCGGCGGCTCCTCGGGGAAGCTGTCGTCGTCGTCGTCCTCCTCTTCCTCCTCCTTCACCTCCTCGGAGGTGGCCCCATCCCAGGGGAAGCGATCATCCTCGCTTTCTTCCACCGCTTCCTTGTCGGCAAGGAAGCGGAGATCGCTCTCCCCATCGGTCAGGGACTTGTCGTCCTCTGACCAGATGGAAAAATCATGGCTGGGCTCATTCCCGGCCTCGATGGCGCGGCGAGTGTTGGCCGCATGGACCTCCGCTGGGTTCCACTCCGGCGTCGGCTCGCGGGAAGAGGAGTACTCGATGGGAGAGCCCGATGAGGCGGAGGAAGAAGAGGACATGGTGGCGCAGGAGGGCTTTTGGGGTGCTAATGCGAAGGAGATGCAGGAATAAACTGTGCGGAGTGGTTAAATAAAGGGGATATAGTGGAGGTTTAATGCCCAAGCAGTTTCCGAGGACGTGGTGCCAGAACCGTCAAATCGCGAGGACGTGGTGTCAGAACCGTCAAATCGTGCAGAGAAGGCGAGGGGGCTAGACGTCATCATGAAGTATACTGCGACAGTTCTGCTCTGCCACGACATGACCCTACGAGAGAAAAGCATAATGATTTTGGAAATGTCATTTCCAAAACCAGGGGGGCATGTGTTATCACCAGAATTTGACCAAGC
This sequence comes from Lolium multiflorum, assembly GCA_030979885.1. NCBI lineage: Eukaryota > Viridiplantae > Streptophyta > Magnoliopsida > Poales > Poaceae > Lolium > Lolium multiflorum. The sequence goes on along the minus strand of CM061753.1, from coordinate 44,279,864 downwards.
CAGAGGTGGGCCGCGATCAAGATGGACTTGAAGATATATGCGTAGAGAGATGTGTGAATCGGCCTTGTTTACCAAGTTTGGGCTAGCTAGCCCGTGTATCTTTATATAGTAGGTTACGTAGAGATTAGAGTTTGTCTCGTGCACGGTTTAGTGCACGCCCACATTAGAAAGTCCCTTGGACTATAAATATGTACCTAGGGTTTATGGAATAAACAACAACCAACGTTCAACACAAACCAATCTCGGCGCATCGCCAACCCCTTCGTCTCAAGGGTTTCTCCGGTAAGCACCATGCTGCCTAGATCGCATCTCGCGATCTAGGCAGCACGAGCCTGCCTAGTTGTTCATGCGTTGCTCGTACTGAAGCCTTTTTGATGGCGAGCAACGTAGTTATCATAGATGTGTTAGGGTTAGCATTGTTCTTAGTATCATATGCTGTCGTAGTGCAACCCTTGCGCATCTAGCCGTCCTTGTACCTCATCATGGGTGCAGGGGCGGCACCCCGCTTGATCGTTATTTAGTAGATCTGATCCGTTATGATTGCTCCTTGATTTATCAAGGATTAGTTTAATATCTGCAATAGTTAGGCCTTACAAAGGGTTGGAGGATCCAGCGGCGTGTAGGGTGTAGTTTGCTGGCCCTAGACAGGATGTTCCGAGGATCAACCTCGTGTTGGTTTTTAGGCCTTGTCTAGGGTTGGCTTACAATCACCGTGCGCGAGCGCGAGGCCCAATCGTGAGTAGGATGATCCGATTATGCGGTGAAAACCCTAGATCGTCGTGGATCTCATATGCTTTATCTTGATCAAGCAGGACCACCATATATTCGGCCACCTTGGACGAATCATGGGTGGATCGGCTCCATGAGCCGATTCACAGGATAACCTGAGAGCCGATCGAGGCTCGTATTTAACGTGTACGTGTGTGCCCTGCAGGAAACTAAGCGAGGCATCATCCACACCTTCCTGACCAGGTATAGGTCAGGTGGCACGCCCTTGCAATTTGCATCGGCGCGCGACCAGGAGGCTTTGCGGGCCGTCGCTCTGAGGGACCGGGGCCAGCCGCAGCCCTAGTTGTTCCCGGCTCTACGGTGTTGACCAGTCACTGCCCGCCGGTGGGTTTCTGACGTCAACACATTCTGGCACGCCCGGTGGGACACATCTTCAACATCAACCACCTCGCCACCCACATCTGAGATGGCGGAAAGTACTCCGGTCAAGCACGAGGACCTGGCTGACAAGCTCAAGAAGAAGCACAACAAGGCCAAGGCGGTCCTCGGAACCGAACTCGTCGGCTCCTGTGGGAAGGCCCGTTCGCACGGCATCAAGCTCAACGAAGCACACGTCCGTTGCCCGGTGTCAACACGGTCGACCTCAGCCACTCCATAAGGGAACCAGGGTTCTCTTTCGATGCCAATATGGCGGGGTTCGTGATTCGCCGTGATGCGGACAAAGCAGAGAGCAGCCACACTCGTGGCAAAGAAAAGACGAGGCCGTTCCACGTGACCGGCCCCAGGACGACAATAAACGGTACCTGGCCGAGGAGGAGGTGAGAAACATACGGCGTCCACGCCCATTTCCCGAGCATCTCCTCAGCAAATACGACCAGCCATACGACCAACGTCGCCGCTACGGCGAGGGCGATCAAAGAGATCATCGGTCTGATGCAGACGGGAGGTATCGTCGAACAACGGCCACAACGACGGTACGATCGTCGCGAGGGGTCCGAGGCCGGACAACGTGGATAGGCACTGGGACTGCCCCTTCTTCGACACTGCTGGGATTCCGGAATGAGCCGATTACCAACAATCGGCAATTGCCCGAATGTAAACAAAAGGAGAAGGGTACAGCTAAGGTATCCGTGTTCGAGCGCCTGGGGCCTCTCCCGCCTTGGAGCAAGCATACCGAGTCCGTTCAGATGGAAGATCACGAGGAACTAGAGGACGGTGATGAAGAGGATAAGTATCATCGGCCAAGATGGTGTCCTGACGGGCTCAGCCGCTCCCAAAAACGAAGGGTTCAGCGACTACGTGCGTTGGAAGAAGCCGAAAGGTTATATCTGCACGCGCTGAGGAAGGCGCGGCCTGACCTGGCCGCCAAAATTCAGCGAACCCTGGATGAAGAAGGTCGGCCACAAAGAAAAGAGTGGCGCCCTAGGCAAAGGAAAGCCGATGATGAAACATCGGCTGGCACAAACATGGTCTTCATCCTTCCTGCGGAATTTAGCGCTCCAAGGTTATTTGAAGCACCTGTGGCACAGTTGGACTGCGGCCCACGGCCGGTCATCTTCGAGAAGCCGCGAGAAAGGAGTTACAGGCATCTGAAGGCCCTGTACTTACGAGGTTACATCAATGGGCAGCTTGTCAATAAGATGTTGGTGGACACCGGAGCGGCAGTCAACATTATGCCATACTCCATGCTACGGCGGTTGGGACGCTCCAGCTCGGATTTAATCAAAACCAATGTGACATTGAGCGATTTCAACGGCCAAGCATCTGATGCGCAAGGTGTTCTAAACGTGGATCTGACCGTGGGAAGGAAAACTATCCCTACGACGTTCTTTGTTGTCGACAGCAAAAGCACCTATGCTGTAATATTAGGGAGGGATTGGATCCACGCCAACTGTTGCATCCCATCCACGATGCACCAATGCCTAATACAGTGGGATGGAGATGAAGTGGAGGTCGTCCACGCCGATGATTCAGCCGAGATTTCAACAGCCGGCATGGGCATTTGGGAGGCATCAGGTCAAGAACCGCTCTCGGGCATCAATTTGGACGACTGCGAACGCATTGATGTGACAAAGAACGGGGTAAGGCTGGTTCTATCCACCGGACTGACCGTATAACGAGAACAACATCGATGGACAAATGTGTTGAGGCTGATCCTTGCGATCGGCCCCAAAAATTTGTGGAGGAACATTATAAAACCTTCACCGAGCAAGCAATGTGGAGGCCGATTCCAGCAATCGGCCAGAATTATACCCACCATCTATTTCGCCTGGGATCGACATCTGACCCAGCAGGGACTACCTAAAGAGCCGATACCATCAATTCTCTTGACAGAATCGGCTCGGGGGCATCTAGATGGATTAAATACATATGAGGCAAGCATTGGGGCCGGGGCGGCGCACAAGTCGGCCGTAAAATTGAAAATTTTGAGCATTTTGAGCACAGCCGATGCGCAGACATCGACTTAAGGATACGAAGAAGCCGATGCATGGCCATCGACTCAAGGAATACAACTGTTGCAAATGGAAGTCCAGGGCCACTTTTAGTTCATTAGAGCCACTAGTAGTTTGCAAGACGGAGGACTGCAGCCCCATCGTGAACATGCTGATCGGGCTAGGATTATGAGTGACCAATCGGCTGCGGAACTCTCATCAGGGCAACGATCAGCCAATGATCAGGGCGACAATTTCAGCAACACTCTCGTCAAGAAGCTCCCGCATTGAACCAGAGAAGCTCGGGGGGCAGCTTGCCCTGGAATATCCCTACGAGAAGCCGATTTCATTGAAATCGGCTGGTTCTGCAGTATAACGGGGAAACCAATGCTGACGCATCTGCTTGGTTCATCACTATTCTCACCTTGACTGGGGCTCGGGGGGCAGCTCGCCCTGAAAGGTTTTCGTTCTGAGGAGCCAGTATTGTTGGAATCATCACAGTTTGGCTAAAGGTGGCGGGTTCTTGCGGAATAGAACCGCTAATTCAAAGAGATAGTCGTCATAATTGACAGGCTTTGGACAAGTTCGTTGCTGCAAAGAAAAGGGCGTCACAAGGAAAGGCGTAAGCGGTCAAGGTTTGCAGCAGTGGTCCTAAAATTCTCCTGAAGGCGTTGACTCTGGAGTCTTGCCGATTTAAGCTAACATTAAGACTTGGGGGGCGACAGGCCTGGTAGATGTTCTATTAAGGAGCCGATTGGGGTACCATCGGCTGATCTTTCGTCGCAACCTTCTTCGCAAAATGATGAGCGCTCGCTTAAAGGGATCGTTGAAGCCGGCAGGGGGAATTTTAAGGGCTCTCCTGTAGATCCCACATCATCTACCGGAAAGAGAATCATCAGTTGAAGGATGAAAGGGCAAAGGTCGAAGGACCGATACGTTGCTATCGGCTCATTATGCATCGGCAAGGTCAATAGAAGAGGGAATCGGCTAAGATAAGCTAAAGGAATCGGCAAAATCAGATTGGGGAAAGTTCTTTATTAAGAGATTTCTTACATAGTAGAGCTGATTGCCCTCAAAAGGGAATACTAAGGGGGTACATTGCCCCGTCTACTTCTACGGATCCTATGCTAAGGGCCCTATCTACGGGCCATTGCTGCCCTCGTCGTCGCCGTCATCGCCGCTGTCAGCGCTGCTCCCGGCCGGCTCGTCGTCGCTGCTCCAACGGCCGCCGGCGGGACCTTCATTGTCCTCATCTTCTTCTTCGTCGTCGTCGTCGTCGCTGTCGAAGTCACTCAGATTCCCCGGCCAGGGGCAATGGCGCTTGGCCGGCGGCTCCTCGGGGAAGCTGTCGTCGTCGTCCTCCTCCTCTTCCTCCTCCTTCACCTCCTCGGAGGTGGCCCCATCCCAGGAAAAGCGATCATCCTCGCTTTCTTCCACCGCTTCCTTGTCGGCAAGGAAGCGGAGATCGCTCTCCCCATCGGTCGGGACTTGTCGTCCTCTGACCAGATGGAAAAATCATGGCTGGGCTCATTCCCGGCCTCGATGGCGCGGCGAGTGTTGGCCGCATGGACCTCCGCTGGGTTCCACTCCGGCGTCGGCTCGCGGGAAGAGGAGTACTCGATGGGAGAGCCCGATGAGGCGGAGGAAGAAGAGGACATGGTGGCACAGGAGGGCTTTTGGGGTGCTAATGCGAAGGAGATGCAGGAATAAACTGTGCGGAGTGGTTAAATAAAGGGGATATAGTGGAGGTTTAATGCCCAAGCAGTTTCCGAGGACGTGGTGCCAGAACCGTCAAATCGCGAGGACGTGGTGTCAGAACCGTCAAATCGTGCAGAGAAGGCGAGGGGCAAGACGTCATCATGAAGTATACTGCGACAGTTCTGCTCTGCCACGACATGACCCTACGAGAGAAAAGCATAATGATTTTGGAAATGTCATTTCCAAAACCAGGGGGGCATGTGTTATCACCAGAATTTGACCAAGCCAGAGGTGGGCCGCGATCAAGATGGACTTGAAGATATATGCGTAGAGAGATGTGTGAATCGGCCTTGTTTACCAAGTTTGGGCTAGCTAGCCCGTGTATCTTTATATAGTAGGTTACGTAGAGATTAGAGTTTGTCTCGTGCACGGTTTAGTGCACGCCCACATTAGAAAGTCCCTTGGACTATAAATATGTACCTAGGGTTTATGGAATAAACAACAACCAACGTTCAACACAAACCAATCTCGGCGCATCGCCAACCCCTTCGTCTCAAGGGTTTCTCCGGTAAGCACCATGCTGCCTAGATCGCATCTCGCGATCTAGGCAGCACGAGCCTGCCTAGTTGTTCATGCGTTGCTCGTGCTGAAGCCTTTTTGATGGCGAGCAACGTAGTTATCATAGATGTGTTAGGGTTAGCATTGTTCTTAGTATCATATGCTGTCGTAGTGCAACCCTTGCGCATCTAGCCGTCCCTGTACCTCATCATGGGTGCAGGGGCGGCACCCCGCTTGATCGTTATTTAGTAGATCTGATCCGTTACGATTGCTCCTTGATTTATCAAGGATTAGTTTAATATCTGCAATAGTTAGGCCTTACAAAGGGTTGGAGGATCCAGCGGCGTGTAGGGTGTAGTTTGCTGGCCCTAGACAGGATGTTCCGAGGATCAACCTCGTGTTGGTTTTTAGGCCTTGTCTAGGGTTGGCTTACAATCACCGTGCGCGAGCGCGAGGCCCAATCGTGAGTAGGATGATCCGATTATGCGGTGAAAACCCTAGATCGTCGTGGATCTCATATGCTTTATCTTGATCAAGCAGGACCACCATATATTCGGCCACCTTGGACGAATCATGGGTGGATCGGCTCCATGAGCCGATTCACAGGATAACCTGAGAGCCGATCGAGGCTCGTATTTAACGTGTACGTGTGTGCCCTGCAGGAAACTAAGCGAGGCATCATCCACACCTTCCTGACCAGGTATAGGTCAGGTGGCACTTTGCATCGGCGCGGCCAAGGCTTTGGGGGAGGTGCTCATACTAGCCCCCTAGAGGCGTTGTTGACCGGTACGCCCGATGGTTCGAGGTTACCCTCGACGGATGTAATCAAAAGTTGTGGCACAAGAGTACAACCTCTGCAGAGTGTTAAACCTATTCGAATAGCCGTGTCCACGGTTATGAACGGTTGGAAAGGCCATACTATTTCCATTATCAGAATTTATGTTGAAATGATGATGGTGAATGATGATTTGACTTGGATCCCCAAATGAATGGTGGGAATGACACTAATGTTCCCACTTAAGTTAGTCTATTAAATAATGGGGGTTTACTAAACGTTTATCAAATGAAAACTTGGCTTTATGCAAATAAACCTAGAGCTTAGTACCCCTTACTACACTTAACATGTTTTACCTTAGTATTAGTTTGCGAGTACTTTAAAAGTACTCATGGCTTTGCCCTGGCTATTCAAATGCCAGACTTAGAAGAGGAGCAACAGTATCAGAATGATGGACAACAGGACGTCTACGATAACTAGGATCGTCTTCTCACGTCAAGCGTTGCCTGTGGAATATGTAGTCCACTATTACTATGCTTCCGCTACTTATTTGTGATGAACAATCTATTTGTGTAATATTGGATCATGTGATCCCTTGTTGTAAGACCTTATGTGTTGTAATAAATGATGACTCTGAACGACTTACTATTATGTCTCGCAAAAACAATCTTCCTGGGATTGCGATGTATGATGTAATAGGGCATCCGGACTTAAAAATCCGGGTGTTGACACCTATTTCTCTCCATCTCAAGAAGCAAACACTTGTGTGAACTGTGCATTGATTCCTACATACTTGCATATTGCACTTGTTATATTACTTTACATTGACAATATCCATGAGATATACATGTTATAAGTTGAAAGCAACCGCTGAAACTTAATCTTCCTTTGTGTTGCTTCAATACCTCTACTTTGAATTATTGATTTATGAGTTAACTTTTATGCAAGACTTATTGATGCCTGTCTTGAAAGTGCTATTCATGAAAAGTCATTGCTTTATGATTCAATTGTTTACTCATGTCATTACCATTGTTTTGATCGCTGCATTCATTACATATGTTTACAATAGTATGATCAAGGTTATGATGGCATGTCACTTAAGAAATTATCATTGTTATCGTTTTACCTGCTCGGGACGAGCAGAACTAAGCTTGGGGATGCTGATACGTCTCCGACGTATCGATAATTTCTTATGTTCCATGCTACTTTATTGATGATACCTACATGTTTTATACACATTATATGTCATTATTATGCATTTTCTGAACTAACCTATTAACAAGATGCCGAAGTGCCAGTTCTGTTTTCTGCTGTTTTTGGTTTCGAAATCCTAGTAACGAAATATTCTCGAATTGGACGAAATCAACGCCCAGGTTCCTATTTTGCCCGGAGGCATCCAGAACACCCGAGAGCCGCCAGAGAGGGGCCACAGGGGGCCCACACATGGTGGTGGCGCGGCCAGGGCTGGGCCGCGCCCCCCTGTTGTTTGGCCGCCTCGTCAGCCCTCCGACTCCGCCTCTTCGCCTATATAAAGGTCCCTGACCTAAAACACGATACGAATAAGCCACGGTACGCGAAACCTTCCAGAGCCGCCGCCATCGCGAAGCCAAGATCTGGGGGACAGGAGTCTCTGTTCCGGCACGCCGCCGGACGGGGAAGTGCCCCCGGAAGGCTTCTCCATCGACACCGCTGCCATCTCCACCGCCATCTTCATCAACGCTGCTGCTCCCATGAAGAGGGAGTAGTTCTCCATTGAGGCTCGGGGCTGTACCGGTAGCTATGTGGTTCATCTCTCTCCTATGTAGTTCAATACAATAATCTCATGAGCTGCCTTACATGATTGAGATTCATATGATGATGCTTCTAATCTAGATGTCATTATGCTAGTCAAGTGGGTTTTACTTATGTGATCTCCGGAGACTCCTTGTCCCACGTGTGTAAAGGTGACAGTGTGTGCACCGTGTGGGTCTCTTAGGCTATATTTCACAGAATACTTATTCACTGTTATGAATGGCGTAGTGAAGTGCTTATTCATATCTCTTTATGATTGCAATATGTTTTGTATCACAATTTATCTATGTGCTACTCTAGTGATGTTATTAAAGTAGTTTTATTCCTCCTGCACGGTGTAATGGTGACAGTGTGTGCATCCGTGTTAGTACTTGGCGTAGGCTATGATTATGATCTCTTGTAGATTATGAAGTTAACTATTGCTATGATAGTATTGATGTGATCTATTCCTCCTACATGGTGTGAAGGTGACAGTGTGCATGCTATGTTAGTACTTGGTTTAGTCGTGTCGATCTTTCATGCACTCTAAGGTTATTTAAATATGAACATTGAATTGTGGAGCTTGTTAACTCCGGCATTGAGGGTTCGTGTAATCCTACGCAATGTGTTCATCATCCAACAAGAGAGTGTAGAGTATGCATTTATCTATTCTGTTATGTGATCAAAGTTGAGAGTGTCCACTAGTGAAAGTCTAATCCCTAGGCCTTGTTCCTAAATATCGCTATCGTTGCTTGTTTACTTGTTTCTTGCGTTACTACGCTGCGTTACTACGCTTGTTTACTTCCTACAATATTACTACCATCAACTGCACGCCAGCAAGCTATTTTCTGGCGCCGTACTACTGCTCATATTTTCATTCATACCACTTGTATTTCACTATCTCTTCGCCGAACTAGTGCACCTATTAGGTGTGTTGGGGACACAAGAGACTTCTTGCTTTGTGGTTGCAGGGTTGCATGAGAGGGATATCTTTGACCTCTTCCTCCCTGAGTTTGATAAACCTTGGGTGATCCACTTAAGGGAAAACTTGCTGCTGTTCTACAAACCTCTGCTCTTGGAGGCCCAACACTGTCTACAAGAATAGAAGCACCCGTAGACATCAGCTACCTTTAAATAATTCAAACTATATTACTCCTTATTTGTGTCAATGTTTTATAGCTCATGAGGAAGTATGTGGTGTTTTATCTTTCAATCTTGTTGGGCGGACTTTCACCAATGGACTAGTGGCACATCCGCTTATCCAATAACTTTGCAATAAGAGCTGGCAACGGGGTTCCCAGCCCCAATTAATAACCTTCATTAATAATTCTCTTCACATGTTTTGCCCTGATTTATCAGTAAGCAACTTAATTTTGCAATAGACACTCCTCCATGGTATGTGAATGTTGGAAGGCACCCGAGGATTCGGTTAGCCATGGCTTGTGATAGCAAAGGTTGGGGGAGTGTCATCCTTAATAAAACTAAAATACATGTGTAAACAAAAGAGAAGGGGGATGATCTACCTTGCTGGTAGAGATAACGTCCTTCATGGGAGCCGCTCTTGAAAGTCTGTTTGGCAAGGGGGTTAGAGTACCCACTACCATTCGTTGACAACAACAAACACCGCTCAAAATCTTACTTTTATGCTCTTTATATGATTTCAAAACTTGAAAAGCTCTAGCACATGATTTAATCCCTGCTTCCCTCTGCGAAGGGCCTATCTTTTACTTTTATGTTGAGTCAGTAAACCTATTTCCTCTATCTTAAGCAAGCAATTGAGTTGTTGTGAACCAACCATTTATGCTATGATTTGGTTAATCATGTCTTTTATGCTTTCTTGTTTAGTACAAATTTTATCTGAATGAATATGACTTTCAAAGTTATCAATGATTATAAGGAGATTGTTATGATTGAGGATGAAAGCCTGGCTATATAAATTCTAATATGAAAGCTTTGTTTAGAAGATAAGTGCAATCCTTTAGTAGTTCTCTAACCAAGAACAAAGTTTGCCATAACCGTTTATGATTTCCTATGCACCTCTATTTGTGATTTCTCTTTACTTATTTCAAGATGAGTTATATGAAGAGAATGTTTACTAGAATATCTTGTGTGAATCAATATGATGCTTCTTGTCCGTATTTTATTTATCGACTCTTCACTCCATAAACATGTGGTCTTGTTTATTGAGCTCAGTTTCGCTTGGGGACAAGCGAGGTCTAAGCTTGGGGGAGTTGATACGTCCATTTTGCATCACTATTTATATCATAATTTGCTGTTATTCATTGATATATTTCATATTTAGAGATGATACTTATGTTATTTCACCTATTTTGCATGTTTCATGATCATTGGAGAATTATTCACCGGAGTCAGGATTCTGCTGGAAAAAGCACCGTCAGGACACCATATTTCGAAGATCAACAATTGACGGAAATTATACAAAAATTCCTATTTTTCCAGAACGAAGGGAGCCAAAAGGAGGAGCCGAGAGGGGCCACCATGGGCCCCCCATAGGCCGGCGCGGCCCAGGCCTGGCCGCGCCGCCTTGTGGGGAGGGGGCCCACAGCCCCCTCCGGCCCTCTCCTTCGCGTACTTCTTCGTCCCGAAACCTAAGACCCAGGGAGTGACGGAGAATTGACAGCCGCCTCTGCGGGGCGGAAAACACCAGAGAGAAAAGAGCTCTCCGGCGGGCAGGAATCCGCCGGGGAAATTCCCTCCCGGAGGGGGAAATCGACGCCATCGCCATCGTCATCGAGCTGGACATCATCGCCATCATCATCACCATCATCTCCATCATCTACGCCGCCATCTCCACCGCTGCATCTCGTCACCGCTGTAACGATTTGGGTTGGATCTTGATTGTTTGATAGGGGAAACTCTCCCGTGTTGATTACTACTTGTTATTGATGCTATTGAGTGAAACCATTGAGCCAAGGTTTATGTTGAGATTGTTATTCATCATCATATCACCTCTGATCATGTTCCATATGATGTCTCGTGAGTAGTTCGTTTAGTTCTTGAGGACATGGGTGAAGTCTAAATGTTAGTAGTGAATTATTATTGAGTAATATTCAATGTTATGATATTTAAGTTGTGGTGTTACTCTTCTAGTGGTGTCATGTGAACGTCGACTACATGATACTTCACCTTTATGGGCCTAGGGGAGTACATCTTGTATTCGTTTGCTAATTGTGGGGTTGCCGGAGTGACAGCAACCTAAACCCCAGTTTATCGGCAGGAGGGATAGCAGGATCTCAGAGTTTAAGGCTGTGGTTAGATTTATCTTAATTACTTTCTTGTATTTGCGGATGCTTGCAAGGGTATAATCACAAGTATGTATTAGTCCTAGGAAGGGCGGTGCATTAGCATAGGTTCACCCACACAACACTTATCAAAACAATGAAGATTAATCAGCTGTATGAAGCGAAAGCACTAGACTAAAATCCCCGTGTGTCCTCAAGAACGTTTGGTCACTATAAGTAAACAACCCGGCTTGTCCTTTGTGCTAAAAAGGATTGGGCCACTCGCTGCAATTATTTGTCTCGCATTTTATTTACTTGTAGTTTATTTATCTGCTATATCAAAACCCCCTGAAAACTTGTCTGTGAGCATTTACAGTGAATCCTTCATCGAAACTGCTTGTCAACACCTTCTGCTCCTCGTTGGGTTCGACACTCTTATTTATCGAAAGTACTACGATACACCCCCTATACTTGTGGGTCATCAGTTATTATCATATCTTTGTGTTTATGATAAATGTTTGCATACCATGCTATAATTGTATTAACTGAAACATTGATACATGTGTGTTATGTAAACAACAAGGAGTCCCTACTAAGCCTCTTGTATACCTAGCTTGTTGATTAATTGATGATCATGGTTTCGTGATCATGAACATTGGATGTTGTTAATAACAAGGTTATGTCATTGGATGAATGATATAATGGACACGCACCCAAATGAGCATAGCATAAGATCAAGTCATTAAGTTCAACTTGCTATAAGCTTTCAATACATAGTTACCTAGTCCTTCGACCATGAGATCATGTAAATCACTTACACCGGAAGGATGCTTTGATTACATCAAACGCCATTGCGTAAATGGGTGGTTATAAAGATGGGATTAAGTATTCGGAAAGTGTGAGTTGAGGCATATGGATCAAGAGTGGGATTTGTCCATACCGATGACTGATAGATATACTTGGGCCCTCTCGGTGGAATTTCGTCAATTAGCTTGCAAGCATGTGACTAGGTCACAAGAGATGACATACGGTACGAGTAAAGAGTACTTGTTGGAAACGAGGTTGAACTAGGTATGGAGATACCGATGATCGAACCTCGGACAAGTAAAGTATCGTGTGACAAAGGAAATCGGTATCGTATGTAAATGGTTCAATCGATCACTAAGTTCTCGCTGAATGTGTGGGAGCCATTATGGATCTCTAGATCCCGCTATTGGTTATTGCTCTGAGAGGAGTCTCGACCATGTCTGCATAGTTCACGAACCGTAGAGTGACGCGCTTAAGGTTCGATGTCGCATAAGTAGATTCAGAATATGAGATGGAGTCCGAAGTTTGTTCGGAGTCTCGGATGGGATCCAGGACATCACGAGGAGATCCGGAATGGTCCGGAGAATAAGATTCATACAAGGGAAGTTGTTCTAGGTTTCGGAAAAGTTCGGGATTTTTCCGGTGGAAGACCGGGAAGGTTCTAGAAGGTTCTGGAGGGTACCACCTTGGGGCCCACGACCTAGGGGGGCCAACTTGGGCCGAGGGGGTGCTGCCTTGCCCTAATGGGCCAGGCGCACCAAGCCCCAAGGGCCCAGGCTGACCACCCCTTAGGGTTTACCAAAACCCTAGGGGGGTCAACTTGGGGGCAAGTTTCCCCCTTTCCCTCCTTTGGCCGCCGGCCATAGGGCTTGGAGGAGGGGCCAAGGCAACCCTGGCCGCACCCCCCCCCCCTATCAACTTGGTTTTTGTTCATGTCCACGGTAGAAATTTTTGTTTTCCATGCAACGAACCCATCAGCCATCATCTCAAGAGACGACGCCATGGTTGGTAGAGGCAGAGGCCGAGGCCGAGGCCGAGGTCGCGGCCGTGGTCGTGGTTGTGTCCATGGCAGAGCTGCATGCTCGTCGTCGGCTGCGACCCAGTCGTCTTCGTCGTCGGACCTGCAGGAGGAGGAGGAGCGGGAAGTGCTGTTCGAGTTCGTCGTCGTCCTCAAGGGCGACCTACTCGGCATCCAGAGGCTGCCGGACAAGTTCGCCGACTTCGTCGCCGGCAACAAGCCGGCCTCGCTGCATCTGCGGGAGGCTGCTGCTACCGGTGTCCGGTGGACGTGCTCTTCGACGGGCGCGGCAAGATGTACCTCCACACCGGCTGAGAGAAGTTCGCGCACTACCACGACCTCGAAGCCGGCTGCGTGCTCACATTCTCCTACCTTGGCGAGGGGGATATGAGCGCCAAGGTGTTCGACGACACGCGCTGCCGCCGGCACTACCACGGCGACACCGATGAGGAGGATGATTGAGTGTTGTTTCTTCGCAGCGAAAATAGACACGCATGTTTTTGGATGTTCTTCCTCGAAAGGACAAAGAGGGCTATCATCACCAGCTGAATTTCCCAGTCTAGGTGGCTGGGAGTGCATGGGAGTGTTCTTTCTTGGTAGCGAACACACGAAACCTGTGATGCCAACACTAGTTAGATTTCCTCATTTTCCAATGTTTTAATTTGTGTCAACCATGGTTCAAACTATGTATTAGTTTGTGTAAACCATGTTCCAAACTATGTCTTAGTTTGTGTAAACCATGTTCCGAATTATGTATCAGTTTGTAGAAAGTTCCTCCTCTTTATTCGAATTTCTATGCTTTTATTTGAAATTTTAATTCAAATCATCTGTCGGGGCCGCCAATTTTGGGGCGCCGATGTGGGAACAACACCCCCAAATAGCGGATGCAGTGCCGGCACGCCCCATACGGCAGTGCCGGTGCCTCTGCCAGCAACTATTTGGGGCGCGCCGGTGGAGATGCTCTTAGAGCATCTCTAGCAAAGCCCGTATATCGCGGAACCGAAAACTACGAGTTCGGTCTCCCGAACTCTTGAAAATAGTTGGATTTTGTCACGGCCCAGAACAGAAACTGAACACGTGAACCGAAAAAGTTGAAATCAACTTCGCGGGAAAATGAAACTCGCGATTGAACTCGATTTGCTCCGATCAAGCTGAATTCGTCCATAATTTACAATAATCTAGGCAAAATACATGCTTGTTCGACCTACATTCGGTAATAAGGGCCCTAATTAGCCTAGATTAGTCCCCGGATGGATTATACTGTCACCGGGACACTTCCCGTCGGCGGCGGAGGGTTTTTGGTCGCCGGCTATTCCTAGGCGACGATGAGCGCCGTCACCTCGAAGGCCGCCGTCTCGGAGGTGCTCCCGCGGGCTAGAGGCGGCCCGTCGGCGTCGGCGTCGTCATTGCCGCGCGGGGGCAGCGCCGGCAGCGGCGGGCTGCACAAGCCGGCAGCGGGGGCGCCTCCGCTTCTCCTTCCTCAGCCGCATCCTCACGCCCTTGACGGCGCGCGATAAGTTCCAGCCACTTCCTACCCGCCCACTTCCATTTGTTGTCGGAGCGTGACCGCCTGGCGCGGTCCGCCTCTGCCCGTACACCCGGCGGACGCCGAGCTACTTTTCCGCCGCCGATTTGGCCACCTTCCCTACCTACGCGTTTTAAACGCCCCATTGCGGACGGAAGGGTGGTGGCCGAAGCAGCGGAGCGGCGTCAGCGGAGGCGGAATCGCTCGCCGGAGAGGAGGCTGCCGGCGGCGGCGGGAGTGAAAGCAGCGGAGGGGAGTAGGGTTTAGAAACCGAACTCCCCTCCGCGGCCCCTTTTAATACGGGGCGACCGCTCGATTTCTCGGGGTCCCAAACCTGTTTTACGGGCCAGGCCGCAAGTTCGGGCTCCGTTCTGGCCCATCTCCGAACCGAACCCCTATTCTCGCCGGAATTTTCAGTTTCAGTCGCGAGTTCGGGCTCTGCTAGAGATGGTCTTACCAACTTACCATAGGGAGAGGATCCATATCGTCATAGCGTCCGGCCTCACGGTGTTCAGGAAAAAAAATCTGCAGAATCAAGCTAGGCTGGTGACCGACTGCGTGCTATTCTGTTGTGGCATAAGTTAACTAGCTCAAGCTGGTGTGCTCAAATAATATGTTGAATGTTCTTGCATTTATCGATGGTGATGCATGGTTCAACGCTGATATGCACTAGGGCGAAAATTGCACTCCTTCATTCCACGCAGTAGTACGTATTTGCTTCAATCAATTAACCTGCTTCACATACTTCGTCACAAAATGGCGAAACAAAACTGATATGCACTAGGACGCCCTATCTTTTGACAATCCAATGAGCAATAACTATAGTTTTGTTGGAAGCACTCCAATCCTAAAAATCAATTTTGGATGGGCAATACTTGGGCGGCACCGATACCCCATTGACACATGCATAAATGTTTTCAATCTTGCATAACAATGTTAATTTTTTAATAAGTAAATAAATAAGGCATGAGCCATGGGTACTTTAGCTAATTGCTTTGTTATATAGCAACATCTATAGAGAAAAGGCAATGAAATCACTCTGCGTGTCATGTATGTTTTTCTTCAGAATGTGGCGTAAAGTGTAAACACCTTCGTTATCTAACACTTTCTAAAATTAGTGGAAACTTCTTTAACAATATTTATCATCTTGCTCTCCTTTTTATTACAAGAAAAAAGTGGACACACCAAGCTAAGCTGAAACATGTGTCGTTACTTATTTTCGGTTGCGAATTACTCCAAAATAGCAATGTCCAGAGATCAAAGTGTATGGTGCACGTCCCCTCTATTTTAACTAGTTTTGTCAGCTATATCTTTGTGACGTGAAAGCACAATAGCATCGGCCACTCAAGCTACGTTTTCATGTCCGTTCCTCAACTAATTTAATACTTTATATTTTTGTATATATAACCTATAAATGATGGATGAAAACAATTACATAGCTGCAGAAAACATGGCATCTAAGGTGGTCATCTTCACGGTGCTCCTCGCCTTCCTCATGTTATTGGCAACATCATGCATGGCAGATGATCATGGCACTGTGTCTAAGCCTAACTCACCCGGAGAATGGTGCTGGCCAGGGATGGGCTACCCGGTGTACCCGTTCCCACGATGCAGGGCGCTGGTCAAGCGCCAGTGCGCCGGCGCCCAGATCGCCGAGAGCCTCCGGGGGGATTGTTGTCGGCAGCTCGCCGCCGTCGACGATTGGTGCACATGCCCGGCGCTTGACTCGATGCGGATCGGCATGTACAAGGAGCTGGGTGTCGCCGACCCCGAGGGGATGACGGCCATGGAGTTGTTCCCGAGGTGCCAGAGGGAGGTGATGGACCGCGCCGTGGCGAGCCTCCCGGCGTTTTGCAAGCAGGACATCCCGGTCGGATCAGGTGGTGTCTGCTACTGGCTCTCGTACTATCAACCTCACTAGTGCTTTTGACTCGATGATGTGCTAGTGTGTGTGTGCATGCATGAATCATGTCATCACGCATGTTGTGTGTGGTGCATGGAAGATACATGCTGTTGAATAAAATCATCCATGGCGTTGAAACCGTTGTCATATGTAATGAGCATCAAACGCATCGGCGGTCTTCGGCTTCACCTTTGACAACATCCAATCAGTGAAATTGTTGCTTTAAGCAACTTCTCCAATAATAAAATGATTGCAATAAAAGAATGCTCAAGGAACTTTCAAATTTTTAACATACTTTAAATATTTCTCTTAAAACTTTCGACTACACACGACTGTGTGCTGAGCGGTTCCCAACCCTAACTTGTTTTATAAGTGCACAACCCAACAATATATTTGAATACTTGCATCGACCGATTCAATCAAAAGCCTAAATTCATTTAGAAGTTGCAACACAAAATTGCGCGCCCTAATTCAATGAAATAGTGTTTCGTTCCATTACTTCAATTACACACACTTCGTCACAAAATGGCAAAGCAAAACTGATATGCACTAGGGTGCCCTATCCCGATGAGCAATAACTTTAATTTTATGGAAGCATCGTCAACCTAATCACAAAAATCAATTTCGGATGTGCAATACTTCGGTGGCACCGATGTGACGATGTCCTCAATCTTGCATAAAAATGTTAAACTTGTAATAATCAAATAAAGAAGGCATACGGCATGTAGCTAACTACTTTGTTATATAGTCGTACATTCAGAGAAAAAGAAATAAAACTACTCTAGACGTCATGTATGTTTTTTCTCCAGAATATATGGTGTAAAGTGTTGATCGGGCGACGACGGTGTTAGAGCACTGTTCCCTTCTTGGAGGCGTCGTTTTTGGAGAGTCTGTATTTCAGGTGTTGTCTTGGTGGTGGATGTATTGCTGTTGTTAGGCCCGAGATACTGTAGCGGGACTTTGTTTCTTAGTTTCCTTTTTCTTTTTTTAGTTGTGTGCATCCGTAGTGCCATTAGGGTGGTGCATTGTTGCAGAGGCTGGGTGTAATTGGTATCTTTTGATATTAATATATTCCTTTTATCGAAAAAATATGGTATAAATATTAAAGTGTAAACACTTTCATTGTATAACACTTCCTAAAATTAACGGGAACTTCTTTAACAATATTTATGCGTATTGCTCTCCTTTTATTACAAGAGAAAAAGTGGATGCAACAAGCCAAGATGAAACATGCATTGTTACTTAATTTCTGGCGCGAATTACCCCAAAAATTCAATGTCCAGAGATGGAGTGTATGGTGCACGCCCTGCCCAGTTTAACAAGTTTTGTCAGCTATAGCTTTATGACCTGAAAGCACAATAAACAAAATAGTGATGCAAAATGGACGTATCAACTCCCCCAAGCTTAGACCTCGCTTGTCCCCAAGCGAAACTGAGCTCAATAAACAAGACCATATGTTTATGGAGTGAAGAGTCGATAAATAAAATACGGACAAGAAGCATCATATTAATTCACACAAGACATTCTAGTAAACACCCTCCTCATATAACTCAACTTGAAATAAGTAAAGAGAAATCACAAATAGAGGTGCATAGGAAATCATAAACGGTTATGGAAAACTTTGTTCTTGGTCAGAGAACTATTAATAGATTATGCTTATCTTCTGAGCAAAGCCTTTATATCAGAACTTTATGCCCAAGCTTACATCATTAATCATAACAATCTCCTCATAATCATTGATAACCTTCAAAGTCATATTTATTCAGATAAAATTTATACTAAACAAGGAAGAGTAAAAGGCACGATTAAATAGATCATAATATAAATGGTTGGATCACAACAACTCAATTGCTTGCATGAGATGGAGCGAAATAGGTTTACTGACTCAACATAAAAGTAAAAGATAGGCCCTTCGCAGAGGAAAGCAGAGATTAAATCATGTGCTAGAGCTTTTACGTTTTGAAATCATATAAAAAGCATAAAAGTAAGATTTTGAGAGGTGTTTGTTGTTGTCAACGAATGGTAGTGGGCACTATAACCCCCTTGCCAAACAGACCTTCCAAGAGCGGCTCCCATGAAGGACGTTATCTCTACCAGCAAGGTAGATCATCCCTCTTCTCTTTTGTTTACACATGTATTTTAGTTCTATTTATGGATGACACTCCCCCAACCTTTGCTTTCACAAGCCATGGCTAACCGAATCCTCGGGTGCCTTCCAACATTTCTCATACCATGGAGGAGTGTCTATTGCAAAATTAAGTTGCTTAGATAAATCAGGGCAAAACATGTGAAGAGAATTATTAATGAAAGTTATTAATTGGGGCTGGGAACCCGTTGCCAGCTCTTATTGCAAAATTATTGGATAAGCGGATGTGCCGCTAGTCCATTGGTGAAAATCCGCCCAACAAGATTGAGAGATAAAACACCACATACTTCCTCATGAGCTATAAAACATTGACACAATTAAGGAGTAATATAGTTTGAATTGTTTAAAGGTAGCACATGAAGTATTTACTTGGAGTGGCGCAAAATACCACATAGTAGGTAGTTATGATGGACACAAATGGCATGGGTTTGGTTTAAGGTTCTGGATGTATGAGAAGTATTCCCTCTCAGTACAGGTCTTTGGCTAGCAAGGTTGATTAGCAAGCATAAGAGTTGAAGGAAACAAACAAATATACATGTGATAGAAACAATCATGCATCTTCCTTGTAAGCACAAGCAATTTTAACTTCAGAATGCTAAACTCATTAGCTAACAAGAAAGAAAGATAATAAACTAATATATCTACATGTATTTCCTCTTTTATTTAAACTCAAAGTGTTGTTGCTATTGACCATTGCTAAGTTTGCCAAAACCAAATAGATTTATTTGATTCTCCCAAAGTGATATCAATTCTAATGTCAAGAGTAATCGTATAACAGAAATTGCAAACTAAAATAAGGTGTGCAAAAAGTAAATGATAAGACTTCTCATTAATATTCCATAACGATAACTCACACCAACGGATACATAGATAACCAACTAAGAGAGATACTTCCACACCGCAAACCATCTTATATGATAACTTCCCTACTCATGATATGACACTACTTGATAGTAAAAAGATAAAGATAGTGATGATGTGATACCGCGGCACTCCCCAAGCTTGGAACAAACCAAGGAGATGCCAATACCAGTGATGAATTACTCCTTCGGTGGTGATGGTGAACCCTTCTCGACAAGCTTCTTAACGAGCTCCTTTAGCTCATCAATCTCATAGGTGAGGTTGCGGATCAGCTCCGAGTTGTGCTCGACGCGGTTAATGCGTATATCAGATGGTGAATCCCAACTCTTAGAGTTATTTCACCACTCCTCAGCTTCAGGCTTCATCTTTCCTGTAGTGTTAGAACGATCCATATCCCAACCACTAGGCAATACTGCCTTGGGAGTCCTTTCAATTTGACGACTATAGATTAGAGTGCGGAAAGGGTTGTCAATGCCTGGAGGAGATGTCCTTGGAGCTAGGAAGCGACGTGGGACTCCTCCTCCGGTGCTGATCCGTGCGCTTTTCTTGGTGTTGGACGGATTTGCTACCACGCCAATGCTTGCGACGGTGGCGCGCGGGTATACTCGCGGAATTTCCTCCACTTCTCCTTCATCCTCGCTCTCGACTTCTTCCTTCAAATCGGGGTCTTGAATATCTTCCTCCAAAGGCCCCTTGTCTTTGTTGTTGGAGACCATGGTGCTTCTAGATCAAAAACAGATCCTGGCAGAAAACAGCTCGAAACAAAACACGACGAGAAAACGATATACGGACCTTGGGGATCCGGGGGATTATATAGCATATTTTCACGACAAAAGGAAGGTACCAGGCCGAAAACGAGTGGAAACGGGACGCCGAGGGCTGTCCCGATAGGGCGGCGCAGGCTGGCCCGCGCCGCCTATGGGGGCACGCCCTCGTGCGTCTCCTCCACTCCGTTTCGATCTCGTAATTTTTCATATTTTCCAAAAATAGCAGAAATATTGTTCGGAAAGTTAAACGCGGAATTTTTATTACTAAAACTGTTACCTATTCAAAGTCGAACTCTGCAGAACTGTCAATTTGGTTTTTGATGAAAGCTTCCGAGTCACCACTTGAATAACATCAATATCTTCATTATAAGAATCTCCAAATATAATGCTTGAGTCTTTGTCCATTCACCACTTGTGTAGCATCATCTTTTAACGAGGCAATTTTTATTGCTCCTGAACGATACACCTCCTCAATGACATATGGTCCTTCCCATTTTGAGAGTAATTTCCCTGCAAAAAATCTGAGACGAGACCGATACAATAGGACTTTATCTCCAACATTAAATTCTCTTTTAATAATTCTTCTATCATGCCATTTCTTAACGTTCTCCTTAAAAAGTTTAGCATTTTCATAGGCTTCACTTCTCCATTCATCTAAAGAACTCAATTGTAGCAACCTCTTCTTACCGGCAAGTTTAAAGTCTTTATTAAGTTCTCTTACAGCCCAATAAGCTTTATGCTCTAGTTTTAAAGGTAAATGACAAGCTTTTCCATAAACCAATTTATAAGGAGACATTCCCATAGGATTTTTATAAGCATTTCTATAAGCCCACAATGCTTCCTTTAACTTACTAGTCCAATTTTTTCTAGATTTATTAACAGTCTTTTGCAAGATAGATTTAATTTCTCTATTTGATAATTCTACTTGCCCACTAGTTTGAGGATGATAAGCTGAAGCAATTCTATGATTAATACCATATCTAGCAAGGGTTTTTATAAAACCACCATGAATAAAATGAGAACCTCCATCAGTCATAATATATCTAGGTACTCCAAATCTAGGAAAAATAACATCTAAAAGCATTTTTAAAGAGGTCTCACCATCAGCACTTTTTGTAGGTATGGCTTCTACCCATTTAGTAACATAATCAACAGCGACAAGTATATGAGTGTGTTACCTTCTGAAGAAGGGAAATGACCCATGAAGTCAAATCCCCAACAATCAAATGGTTCAATAACAAGAGTATAATTCATAGGCATTTCATTGCGTCTAGAGATATTACCAACTCTTTGACATTCATCACAAGATAAGATAAACTTCCTTGCATCTTTAAAAAGTGTTGGCCAATAAAAACCTGATTGTACAACCTTTTGTGCGGTTCTATCTCCGCGTGATGTCCTCCATAAACACTGCCATGACACTTACTCAATATCTCTTGTTGTTCATATTCTGGGACACATCTTCGCATAATACCATCCACTCCTTCTTTATATAAGTGTGGGTCATCCCAAGAGTAATGCCTCAAATCATAAAAGAATTTCCTCCTTTGCTGAGCTGAAAAGGTTGGAGGCAAGTATTTTGAAACAATAAAGTTAGCATAATCGTCATACCAAGGACTATCTCACGAGCTCACCTTTATTACAGCCAATTGTTCATTTGGAAAACTATCATTAACAGAAACAGGATCATAAGCAATATTTTCCAATCTAGACAAATTATCAGCAACAGGATTATCAACACATTTCCTATCTACAATATGTAAATCAAATTCTTGCAAAAGAAGCACCCATCTAATAAGCCTTGGCTTAGCATCTTTATTTTCCATAAGGTACCTAATTGCAGCATGATCAGTATGAACTGTGACTTTTGAATCAACAATATAGGATCTAAACTTGTCACATGCAAAAACTACGGCTAATAACTCTTTCTCAGTTGTAGCATAATTTCTTTGAGCAGCATCTAGAGTTTTACTAGCATAATGAATAACATTCAATTTTTTATCTACTCGCTGTCCAAGGACAGCACCTACAGAAAAATCACTAGCATCACACATAATTTCAAAAGGTAGATTCCAATCAGGAGGTTCAACTACATGAGCAGTTGTTAAGGCTTTCTTTAGAGTTTCAAAGGCTTCCTTACAATCATCATCAAAAATAAAAGGTACATCTTTTTGAAGAAGATTAGTAAGAGGCTTTGAAATTTTAGAGAAATCTTTAATAAATCTCCTATAAAAACCAGCATGACCAAGAATACTACGAATACTTTTAACATCCCTAGGATAGGGCATCTTCTCAATTGCTTCAACTTTAGCTCTATCAACTTCAATACCTCTCTAGAAATTTTATGTCCCAATACAATTCCTTCATTAACCATAAAGTGGCATTTCTCCCAATTAAGAACAAGGTTAGTTTCTTCACATCTCTGCAAAACTTTATCAAGGTTTCGCAAGCAATTATCAAAAGAATTCCCATATACAGAAAAATCATCCATGAAGACCTCAACAATCTTTTCACAAAAGCCATGAAAAATAGCAGACATGCATCTTTGAAAAGTAGCAGGAGCATTACATAAACCAAAAGGCATACGCCTATAAGCATAAGTTCCATAGGGACAAGTGAAAGTGGTTTTCTCTTGATCTTTAGCTCTAACAGCAATTTGTGAAAACCCAGAATAACCATCAAGAAAGCAAAATGAGTATTTTTAGACAACCTTTCTAACATTTGATCAATAAAAGGTAAAGGGTAATGATCTTTCTTAGTAACTTTATTAACTTTTCGATAATCAATGCACATTCTATACCCTACAACTACTCTTTGAGGAATGAGCTCATCATTATCATTAGGTACAACAGTTATTCCTCCTTTCTTAGGAACACAATGCACAGACTAACCCATCTACTATCAGCAATAGGATATATAATACCTGCTTCAAGAAGTTTTAATACCTCATTCCTTACCACATCCTTCATCTTAGGAATTAGACAACGCTGATGTTCAACAACAGTTTTGCATCATCTTCCATGTTGATGGCATGTTGGCAAATAGCGGGAGAAATCCCTTTCAAGTCATCAAGAGTGTAGCCAATAGCTCCTCGGTGTTTCTTCAATATTTCCAATAACCTTTCTTCTTCAAAATCTGAAAGCTTAGCACTAATAATAACAGGATATGTTTTCTTATCATCAATATAAGCATACTTAAGATTATCATGTAATGGTTTCAAATCAAATACATGATCTTCCTTTGGTGGTGGTGTTACACCTAGATATTCAACCGGTAAGTCATGCTTAAGAATAGGTTGACGAAGGAAAATTTCATCAAGCTCATCCCTTTCTCCCTAAAGACTTCACTCTCACTATCCTCCAAATGTTGCTGCAAAGGATTATTAGGAGAAAGAGCAATAGATGCACAATGTTCAACTCTAAAATCATCATTAGACAAATCAGCTTTATAAGGAGTTTTGGCAAATTTAGAGAAGTTAAACTCATAAGATTCACCAGCAAATTTAGTAATAGTTTTCTCTTTCTTGCAATCTATAACAGCTCCACAAGTATTTAGAAAAGGTCTACCAAAAATAATAGGATAAGACTTACTATCAGCAGAACCAAGTACCAAAAAGTCGCAGGATATTTAATCTTACCACATAGAACTTCCACATCTCGAACAATACCAATAGGAGAGATAGTTTCTCTATTAGCTAGCCGAATAACCACATCAATATCTTTAAGTTCACAAGAACCAATTTCATGCATGATTTCCGTGTAGAGCTCATAAGGAATGGCACTGATACTTGCACCAATGTCGCATAAACCATAATAGCAATGATCACCAATTCTAATAGAGAGCACAGGAACACTGGCTTTGCTAGACTTATTAGGATGCGAAACAATATTAGAAGCAACTTCACAAAAAATGATATGACTATCTTCTACATTTTCAGTAACAAGATCTTTAACTATTGCAACAGCAGGTTCAAACTTTATTTGCTCTTCAGGTTCTATAGGTTTCTTTGCACTTTTATTAACTACACTAGTTATAACAGAATACTCCTTCATTTTAGCAGGGAAAGGAGTTTTTTCAATACTAGAAAATACCCCGCGCGTTGCTGCGGAAAATGCATGTTAAAAAAATTAAGATCCATTAAGTATCAATTAGAGCAAATGTGATAATTTTATGTGTTTTGTATTACTTTAAGAAGTGTAAGATTAGGAAATATGTAAAAGAGAGCTGTGAGTCATTTGGGAAATTATTGATAGAAAGATATAGGGGCTCCTAATCATAACTAAAATATGCTATTTTCATGGCACGTTTTTTTCTAGTATATAAGTAAGAAGGGACGACAATTTTCACCACAAAACTCTTTTTAGTGTGAACATACTATAGTTCACGACCACACAACTGCAAGGTCTCCAATAATCACAAAGTCGATTACACATCCGGAAGGTATAAATCTGACAAAGTACTTCCTATGAATTGCGCATGGGAATCAAAAGGGCTGGAATGGAAAGAGCTAAAACAGCTGGATGACACTATAATGATAGTAGTTAACATAATCGGGGAAATGCACTTTGGCTCATAGGAGCATTTGCTCCCATTGTGTGAATCCACATTTTGAAGTGTCAAAAAAATTTAAACTAAATTTTTACATGTACATGTAGACACTTATGTTGGTACACAAATTTTCAAAAAAAGAAAACAATTTATGTGGCTCCTGTAAAAAAGACAAATTTTGATGCTGTAACACGACTACGTACATCGTATTTTTTTGTCTTTTTTGTACACACCACATAAAATATTGTTTTTCCACGAAAACTTGTGCACGAATATAGAATGTCACGATGCACACCAAAAAATTTATGTCAATTTTTTTGACATTTTTAAAATTAATTTTTAATTATTTTGTATAATGGGAGCATTTGCTCCTATGAGCCAAAACACCACCTCCACATAATCGACAACAGATTTTATCTATATGGATATAATTCACTCTATCTCTCAAACATTCATGCCCAAAAAATGCAAACAACAATCGGATACTCGTACCAAATATTTATGCGTCGTCTGACCATATACAGGAGAAACTCGTCTGACCATATACAGGAGAAACTCAAGCAAAAGTGGGCATTGACAATTAGAATAGAGTACATTCGCGATCTCGCCATCCATGCTAATGTTCACGCCTCTTCTTTGACCAATTATAGAAATTCTGTTAGCAGTATCACAACGATCCCATTATTGACTCCTTCTATAGCTGCATCATCCTGACTCCTGAGGGGATGCAAACAAAAATCATGTTAGCAGCTTGGCATACATTTCGAATGGACGTGACGATTTTTTGGACAGCTGCTTATTCCTAGCAAACTTGCAAACCACAAATGAATACTATTTAAACCGTAACATATGTTGTGGCCTCAAAGGGGGAATTGAAGAAAGGAATTAGGAGAACCTTGCAAGATTGACGCGCAGGTTAAGAAACATTTGCTTACCAAATCAGTGCATGCTCTGTGACATTAAAAAATGGAACTCGAATTGTTAGTTGAAAACTTGAAATTGTAAAACGGATGAAGGCAAAGGGGAAAAAGGTACGGCCACATGAAAATAAAAAAACCGCACCCTAGGCAGTACCTGCTGTGTCTTTCATCTCTGCTTCTTTTCCAATGCTTTATCTGCTTGCCTCTTGATAATAGGGAACAAAAAACAGCATCAATTTGGAGAATCTAGGTGAGTGGTACGGTACAGTGCAGCCATGAGCCATGATAGGGCGAGCAGATGGTGGTCGGGATGAACATTGGAATTGGGAGTCGGCTATATATGTGCGTAGAGATTGTAAGAGGAAGTGGAGGAGGCTGCAAGATGCCATGATTTAATGACACTCTATAAAGGGAAGTAATAGCAAAAGGAGGGAAGGGAAGGGACACTGCTCGAGATGTGTAGATGGACTATGAAAAATTATGAGAGTTACGGCAGAAGAAACGGAGCAGCAGTTCCGAAATCAATTCCAAGAAAACCGTACGGCCTGGGGTAGCAGCGGAAATCCGGAGACGCGACAACGTCCGTAGGCGGAGATGAACCTGGTAGATTGTAAAGTTGGAGTGAGGGATTTAGGGATTGTAGAAAAGGAAGGAGAAAGAATAATGGAGAGGGGTAGGTACCGGCGTTCGAGCAGCTGCCCGCTGCAGCGGCGGCGTAGGTTGGGCGGTTCGTTGTGGGGGCGGACAGCACCATCGCGGGCCTTTAAGTCGGCGGCGGCGGAAGAAATTTTTGGAGCAGTTTCTATTGCCTTGAAGACGGATTTATTGAGTTCAATGCTAGGAGATTGGCATGAGAGCAGAGCCGTTGCGATTTGCGAGCGGCGGCGATCGAAGAAGACGAACGGAGACGGCCGAGGCGGGGCGGTGGTGGGTGACGAAGATGAATCTAGGCGGCCGAGGCGGAGCGGTCGTGTATCGATGGGGACCGACCGAGTTCGCGAGGAGGACGAAGAGAATCGGCGTTCATGGGCCTGTGTCGGCCCATTGTGCGTCGCGTCGGCGCCTGGCCAGCACGGACATCTGGTCCACGCGCCTTGGGCCATCGGGCGTCTGCTCGTGTCGTTTGTCTGTCGCTACCGGGTCTGGGCTCTGGCGAGTACGTTGTAAATTTATTTTTATCAGGTGACGTGGCACACTGTGAGAGCAGGAAAATGGGGCCATCTATTAAGAAAGAGAAGATAAGCTTCAGGAAGAACATGATCAACAGTTTTAATTTCAATGCATTTACCTATAGGTGAATCAGTTTTATCTTTATAAGGTTCATGATACTTATCAAAATTCTTCCTAGGCAATTCAAAATGAGAGGCAAAAGCTTTATAAATATTTGCAACAACTTGAGAGTCAAGACCATAAGTAGCACTCATATTACGATCTTTATCAGTATCCATAAAAGTTTCAATGCATTCATAATCATAATTTATACCTGACACTCTACCTTTGTCATTCTCCCATCCTTCAGTATTTTCTTGGATTCGATCAAGAAGGTCCCATTTAAACTCTTCCTTATTGCGTGTGAATGATCTAGAACAAGTAGTATCCAGCAAGGTTTTATCTTGAAAAGAAAGTCTTGCATAGAAATTATCAATGATGATATTACCAGGAAGCTCATGAATGGGGCATTTGAGCATTAAAGACTTCATCTCCCCCATGCTTGGGCAATACTCTCTCCATCATGAGGCCAGAAATTATATATGCGGTTTCGGTCTTTGTGAATTTCACTTGGAGGATAGAATTTAGAATAAAATAGATGCACAATATCCTTCCAATCAAGAGAATGCCCATCCTTCAGCAGTTTATACCAATGCGACTGCTTTACCAGACAGCTACATAGCAAATAATTTCTTCCTAACTTCATCCATTGAAATACCTGCACACTTGAATAACCCGCATAATTCATGTAAAAACAGTAAATGATCTCCAGGATGAACAGTTCCATCCCCTTCATATCGGTTATCCACAACACGTTCAATAATTTTCATAGGTATTTTATACGGAATTACTTCCTCACCTTATCCACTACTGTTGCAGTAGTAGTAGATTTCCCAAATAGAAATTCTAGAGAGGATCTCTCCATAATGACTTATAGCAGAAAGAAACAAAATCAGCACGGTGTTTCCTTACCAATTCCACTTACCAATAGCGCTTCACCCCCGGCAACGGCGCCAGAAAATAGTCTTGATGACCCACAAGTGTAGGGGGTGTCGTAGTACTTTCAATAAATAAGAGTGTCGAACCCAACGAGGAGCAGGTGTTGACAAGTTTCGATGAAGGATTCACCGTAAATGCTCACACAAGTTTTCAGGGGGTTTTGATATAGCAGATGAATAAAGTACAAGTAAGTAAAATGCGAGAGTAATAATTGCAGCAAGTGGCCCAATCCTTTTTAGCACAAAGGACAAGCCGGTTTGTTTACTTACAATGGCCAAACATTCTTGAGGACACACGGGGATCTAGTCTAGTGCTTTCGCTTCATATAGTTGATTAATCTTCATTTTTTTGATAAGTGTTGTGTGGGTGAACCTATGCTAATGCACCACCCTTCCTAGGACTAATACATACTTGTGATTATACCCATTGCAAGCATCCACAAATACAAGAAAGTAATTAAGATAAATCTAACCACACTTAAACTCGAGATCCTGCTATCCCTCCTGCATCGATATACCAACGGGGGTTCAGGTTGTTGTCACTCCGGCAACCCCACAATTAGCAAACGAATATAAGATGTACTCCCCTAGGCCCATAAAGGTGAAGTATCATGTAGTCGATATTCACATGACACCACTAGAAAAATAACACCACAACTTAAATATCAAACCATTAAATATTACTCAACATAGTTCACTACTAACATTTAGACTTCACCCATGTCCTCAAGAACTAAACGAACTACTCACGAGACATCATATGGAACATAATCAGAGGTGATATAATGGTGAATAACAATCTGAACATAAACCTTGATTCAATGGTTTCACTCAATAGCATCAATAACAAGTAGTAATCAATACCAGGAGAGTTTCCCCAATGAAATACTCAAGATCCAACCCTAGATGTTACAGCGGAGATGAGGTGCAGCGGTGGAGATGGCGGTATCGATGGTGGAGATGATGATGATGATGATCCCAATGAAGTCCAGCTCGATGACGGTGACGATGGCGACGATTTCCCCCTCCGGGAGGGAATTTCCCGGCGGATTCCTGCCCGCGGAGAGCTCTTTTCTCTCTAGTGTTTCTCCGCCCCGCAGGCGGCTGTGTCTATTCTCGCTTATCCCCCGTGCCTTAGGTTTTCGGGTGATGAAGTACGCGAAGAGAGGAGGCCGAGGGGGGTGGGCCCTCCCACAAGGCGGCGCGGGGCCGGGCCCGCGCCGGCCTATGGGGCCCATGGCGGCCTCCTCGGCTCCTACTTCTGGCTCATTCTTCAAATAAGATCTTCGGTATAATTTCCGTCAATTGTTGATCTTCGAAATATGGTATCCTAACGGTGCTTTTTCCAGCAGAATTCGACTCGGTGAATAATTCTCCAATAATCGCGAAACATGCAAAATAAGTGAAATAACATAAGTATCATCTCTAAATATGAAATATATCAATGAATAATTGTAAATTATGATATAAAATAGTGATGCAAAATGGACGTATCAGTGACGTACCTTCTTGCGAAGGAAGGGAACACGGGAATACATCCTCGTCTCCGCGTGCCTCGGTTATTTCTATACCCGAGCTTACTTTCCTTGTGATAGCCATCGTGCTTGAAGTACATATATCTTGCTATCACTTGTGCTACATATATCTTGTGCCTATCTTGCTTAGCTCTAGTTGTTGTTGTTGCACTTAGGTGAGCCTAGCATATTTGGGGTTTGTGCTTGTAGAATAAACATAGTTTAATTCCGCATTTTTACAAGCCAAATTCGTAAGAGTTTTTTAACGCCTATTCAACCCCCCCTCTAGGCGACATCTCGTCCTTTTCACCAAGCCTTCCTCTTGGGCCTTAGGCGGGCACTGTCTTAGACTCTTAGACACACTCTTCTTGGGATCCAACCTGGCTGGGCCTCCATCTTGGTCCTTGGATGATGGGCCTCTTGGTAGACCTTCTGACCTCACCTCCCGTGAGCCACCTAGGTCCACCAGTATGTGGTCATGTTGTAGTTATACCCGGTTAATATTAAGGAGAAAATGTCTATGTGGCATAAGCTGGCGGAGAGTGGCCCATGGCGTACCAAAGATCTGTATTTCAGTTTGGCCTCGCCAAGTTCCAGACTTTGTTTGATGATTCACAAGTAAATTTTGTAAGAATTCTCTAAACGGAACAGATTTTGTAAGAAACAAGTTACCTACTTTCATCACCAGGGCTTGTACAACTCTAGACGCTTAAGAGATTAAAAATAATACACCTATCAAAAATAAAAATCAATCAAGACCTCCAACAGCGAACACAACTAATAGATGCGCGAAAAATAATTAGTTTCTGTTGTTCGAAAAAAAGTTCGCTGCTAGAAAAAGTGCATTGCCCGTCTCCTATTCTAGTTGTGGCAATGTGGCTCTCCCAATTCTAGGCAAGATCGCCGCCTCCACGGCCGTCAGCCTCCTCCGATAGACATGAGTATTAGGTTCATTGGGCCTCCGAGAGAACCGTCGGCGTCCTCCGGGCCGGTCAGAGACGGCTCCACTTTGCACAATATATGAGCTAGATGTATACATATACTTCCTCCATTTCATGTTATTTTTTATAGATTCAGATGCATCTTATGACAATGAAGTACTCTAGCTTCGCCAAAAACTCTACGGGCTTGTTTGTTTCAAAGGATTTGGAAAACATAGGAATAGGAAAAACGGAGGAATAGTATGTCATGGCATATGAAATCCTACATGAATGAAAAACGTAGGGATTAGTTGCAGACGTGGTTTGGTTGCACTACAGGAAAAACACA
This sequence comes from Lolium multiflorum, assembly GCA_030979885.1. NCBI lineage: Eukaryota > Viridiplantae > Streptophyta > Magnoliopsida > Poales > Poaceae > Lolium > Lolium multiflorum. The sequence continues at coordinate 44,249,175 of CM061753.1, read as the reverse complement.
TGAAATTTCTATAGAAATCAAGTACATGTTATAGTTGTCATAGACACATAGATAATTTTTCAAGAGGTCTAGCCTCTTGTTAGAATTTCTATAGGATTCTAGGAGTACAAGAAAGCTATCCATAATTTTTTTTGGAGAATCCATTCTTCGAATAATACGGCAACTATAGGAAAAATTAATATGGGCAACTATAGGAGGGAGTATGAATCAAACATGCCTACTTGTGTGAAGCAGAAGGAATTGTGCATCGCTTCGTCGTCGTGTGACAGCACGTCCGACAGAACATTGGGCTATCCCAACACTAGCCTTTAAAATACTGGAAAGTCAGAGCTGGAGCAGTTCCGTCACAGCCCCCGATCATTTCTGACTTCTGGAGGCCACACTCCTCCGATCACAGCCATTGGTCGGGCCCAGATCCTCTAACGTGGTGAAATGAAGTCAGAGAAGAGCAATTCCCTGACTTTCCTTCTTCAAAAACATATGATCCGAGTTTAAATTGATTTAAATTTACCTGTATACTACAAATCTATGGTACATACTAACATTCATTACTTGCCATAAAAATTATGAGGTAAAAAAATTAAGGTTACACATTTTATGCTACAGTAATTATCTACAGTAATCACCTGAAAAACACAATGCATAATACACACACAGTATCCTGACTTTTCTTCACAAATTTACACTAGCTTACTACTGTAGCTGGGTGACTTTGTTTCAGCACGTTAGAGGAGCTGGTTCCGCCATTGGTCGTACCACAGATCCGACGATTAAAGTAGCCCCCACCACGCAATCAATCGCACGAACAGACGCTGCCACGAACAAACAAACGAAACAAAATTCAGAGCCCGTGCAGAGCACCAATAGGGTTGTAGAACTGTACATAAGCCGTCGCTATTGGCAGGCACGATGCGTGGCGTGTATCTCCATTGTCAGATCGCGTATCAGGACGCCAGCTTGTTACGGCGCTAGAACGTAGGCACATCACATGGCGGCACGCACACGCGGGTGCAGTCGAGACGCGCACAAGCCCGATCTATTTATTTGACGATGACGACAGCTCGATCAATTTTTAAACTAATAAATCGTCGCAGTTTTTTCCTTCTAAAATGAGCAAATATGCACACTGAAACGTGTCGAACCATATATAGCTGTAATATACGGGAGCAAGGTATGTTGTTCTTAGCTGATGTGTGTGTTGTTCTGCCTCACCTGCGTTGTATCGCAAGGTATTGATGGCGTTGCCCTTGTGAGCCTAGTAGCAAGGCGCATATACGGGACAAGAGCTCGAGTTCACCGTCCTTGGTTGCCTCACGCCGAAATGGAGGGCGTTTCTTGCTTCGATGGGGACGGACGACAATTACACGAGGTGACTGTTGTGACATGTGGGAAAATGCAGACGGTGAGAATATCGATTTGGGGTTCTATTTCCGAAAAATATTTCCAGGGTTCGATTTAGACTTGGGGGCTAGTTAGTTTAGGGTACAAAATATCAATAATTATAAGTTCAGGCTATGATTCGTCCTACCTATAGGAGCGGAAATTCAATTCGGCTCCTGGGTGCGTACGCTCCTCTGCCAAAAACAAATCATATTTCAAAGTGTTGAAAAATTTTGATAAAAAATTCTACATGTATATATCTCCATAGTATATATGCATTCGTCAAGTTTCACGAAAAACCAATATTTTTTATAGACTATGTAAAAAAGAGAAAATTTATCTTGTAAATTTAGCACTAAATTTTGTCTTTTTTAAACACGTCACATGACAAGTTAATTTTTATGAAACGACTTTGCGAGCTCGTAGCACGTGAAGATGTACGTGCAAATTTTTAATTTCAACTTTTTTGAAATTCAAAATATGTGTAAGATGCATTTCAAAATAGAGGGAGCATATGCTCCATGTTCCAAAACACCACTTCCACGAAATATGTGTGGTGTACGGAGCCACGAGTATATTTTTTAGGTACGCTACGGGTATATTTTCAAAAAATAATTTAATAATTTATTTGCCCTTTTTGAATTAATCTTTTTTGCACAATTTTATGCTCCGTGGCGACGGCTCAGCGCTGGGGTGGCACGCCGTGTGGAGGCGGAGGTCGTCAGATCAGGGCAGGGCAGGGCACGTGGAGTCGGGGAGAGGAGGAGCCCTAGGTCGGTGGGGGACGGGACCCATGCAGCCGCCACACACAAGAGAGGAGGATTAGGCTGAGGTGTAGCCCTTGGCCGCCGGCGATCGCGCATGAGAAGGGATGAAGCCGAGGAGGATGAGGTGGGGACATGGCACGACCGTCGCGCAGGAGACGAGGCTGAGGTCTCTAAGAGCCCTAGGCCGGCTCGGGTAAGGTGAGAGAGATAGTGAGGAAGGGAGGGAGGAAGGAATAATAGACAGAGGAAAAAGAGAGCACAGGTGTGAGGATAAGAGATGGGTGGATAAGGATGCCTAGATGGAGATATGGTGGAGATAGTGGGGGCAGGTGACCGTTTCGGACTTGGCCGTGTCCCACCACAACATACGATACGCCAATGCTAAGTTTTGCCCATTTTATAGAGAAATCTAAACGAGCTAAAATAAACTATTTTTTCCTTTTAAATCGAGGATTCTAAAAAATCGGTAAATAGTCATACGTGTTGAATTCGGATGTAACTTTTCATGTAGATATTTTTTTCATATAAAAAAGTATTTTATCCGACGTCGTATGCAACGTGTAGATATTTTTTTCATATAAAAAAGTCTTTTATCCGACGTCGTATGCAAAACCGAGAGCGTTTTACCGAAACATGAGGTGTTTTTGCAAAATATGTTGTAATCCATGTTTGTTATTTTCCTAACAGCTAGGTTACCTGACATACCTACATCTCAAGAAAATTAAATTTAAAGTTTTTATAATTTTTTCTATTTTTTTCAAAACTGAAAAGCAATCCACGGGGGTAGGGGGAGACCAAACCTTGGCAAATTTACCCGTAGCGAATGGGATAACGTATGCTGTCCCCAAATTTCAAAATTTGAATTTCTTACTTAGCCGTGGCACACGGCTAAGTGCGGCCACCGATTATATAAATAAATACTATAATAAAGGCAAACAAATAAATAACAAATTTAGAAATAAATAAATATAAATAATTATTTTTTAGTCTAACCAGTTTCCATGGATTTGTATAGAACAATTATGCCACCTACACAAGTGCAGAGTTCCAAAATTATCAAATATTTCATTTTAGGATGTTTCATTTTGCTCAAAGTTTAATAAGGCTTGAAAACGGAGCGGACACTTTCCTTCTATTTCCCCAAAATGGAATCAAAGAGCAAAAAAGGGATACAATATTTTGTGAAAAACGAACTAAAATGGACTATTCTAACCGGAAATGGAAAATAGAAATGGTGGAGCCAGTTCCTATGGAAAAAGGAACAACATGAAACTTCCAGAAAAACAAATACGAAACCTTTCACAAAATATAACCCGGCCTGGCCTGAGAGGGAATAGCACTCTAAGTTGGTGATTTCCTTTGCTTAGCAGGTCAGGGAGTAAATGAAACAAGGTTGTAACACCCCGACCATCCCCTCGGCTGGGTATGTCTCTAAGATTTCTAGACTAGCCCTACAGAATAACACACGTCTTTCTTGCGCACTTTGTGCCCATTTGTGCGCACCCTGGCCATCCCCTCCCCCCTCTCGGCCGGGCCTGTTAGGCTGTTACCCCAGACAACTCTCTAGGATCTCTAGACCGGCTCCAGAGAGCAACACATGTCTTTTTTGCGCACTTTATCCTCATTCATGCGCACCCGGGATCAACTTCCTGCTTAGCCACCCATCTTCAAATCGCTCTTAGCCAAGCACAACTAACCTCGGAGTTCTCTGCGAATGAGCTTCCGAAGAAAAAGTTATAACTTGTTTGTATTGGTATCCTATCAATTCTATCGAGCCATGGGCCGGGATGTCACATAGGTACTACATCACACTTGCAGGCTGCAACCATGTATGTTTGTACTTTATGTTCAACTATCGTTTCTCCAAGTTGCGAGCTATTCATTGTCTTTCTTTTGGTGTACAAACTAAGATATTATACTGCTATATGTTTCGACAAATGTTTGTTTCAAATCATATCCGCTCCATATTTATCTCTGGTGATTTCCGCTTTGTACTTGTTTTCGCGGTTTCAATATCGTTTTTTTTTTCCTATTCCGTTTTCAATTTTGGTGAGACAGGCGGAAACAAAAAGATGAAGCATGTTCCCGTCCTTCTCCGTTCCGTTCTCAACCCTAAATTTGATTATATATGCAACTACTCTTTGCAGTGACTAGTATACCACAGCCACAACACAACAAACCCTAAAGCCTCCATATAATTTTCTTCTTGTATACTCACAGTTATTTGGCACGAGAATACGTGACACGGTTTATTATAACTAGTGTGACAGTCAGTATGAGCTGAATACGGCGTAGAATACAACCATGATGCTGATCAGACATCCCATGTCTAGTTGACATACATTTTATATTCATAGGTTGCATGTACTTGACCCCGAAGCACGAGCTAACAACCAAATGATCAGAGCTCCTCTGACTTGCCGAGAGCACCCTCTGCTCGTTGACAATACTATAATCACACTTATATCATGCTTCTAATCCTAGCTTCAACTTAATGATGGTACTCTACTTAGTGGCTCATGCCCTTTGAAAAATCCATTTCTACTCTACTTACTTGACTTAAAAGCGTTTAGTTTCACGGATTATGCGGGATATCATGTCAGACATTGTCGCCAGATCGGAATCATTTGCGTGCGCGCGGGTGGTAGTAAGTACCTAGTGGGGGACGAAAGAAAACCGAGCCTGGCACCAATTCTCTGTTCGCGCCGTGGAAAATCACCCGTATCCTGATCCGAATCATCTCATTCCTTTCTCCACCGTATAATACACTCGATCCTTGTTGCAAGTTGCGGCGGCTCGCAGTTCCCGAGCACTTGTACTGCTGATCGATCGCTTGATTGTCAGCTCTCACGGCTGCGGGTTCAGTTGACCTGAACTGAACCTGACCATGTTTTCGTTTGGTAGCAAATTGTCAACGGTGAACTTGTTTCGTTAGACGCACATGCCGCGGTACCATGATGATAGATGTGATTATGCTATGCCAATCGCTTAGCCAGAGCTCCGAGATCTGTGTAGTCAAAATCTGTATTTTCTGAATTTACTTGATGGGACATTAGAAAAGAATTTTCACAATTGGGTTTTCTGAACGACTTGGGTGCAGTCATCCCTCTAGGTGGAATCAATGGGCTGAGACCATAGTTTACAAAACCTCAGTAAAGTTTATAAATATTGGCACTTTGGCAGCACTTACACACCATATACATCTACTGCATCACGCAATTTCAATCGTAGTTTGACCACACAAAGCGAAACCAAAAGAAAACAGACAAATTATGCTCAGTATTACCCATGCCTGGAAGATAGGATTGGTTCGAGTTTATTAACGGCAGAATTTATGTTTTCTCTTTATGCGAGGGTCAAATTTGGATTATATTCTCTTGTACTCGTAAGATTTTCTTGACAAAGTAGAATGGCCTTGTGTCCCTGCAAGAAAATGACATTCTGTCCTTTGACAAAATATTTTGTATTTGTACCAAAATGGTTCCAAATACTATTTAAGGTATGGTATTACATACTCTCCCACCTTCACATTTATCATATATTCTAGTAAGTTTCAATATAACTTAATCATACAAAAAAATTCTCTGTACGTACTAATTAATGATGAAATTGAATATGTGTTCAACTATATATGTCCATGGTGGCAAGCGTTAACAAATTTATTATCCTATGAGTGCTTAACCATATCTTGGGCGCATTGTCCTGAGTATTGTGCATGTATTCTTCTTGGTACCAAATCATTGAGAATTCTTCTATTGATCAAGCGATTTGGGTGAGGATTTATATTATTAAATGAATGCGATCAAAGCATTATTGACAGTTTTTTTATTGGAGATAACATCAAGTTCTCAACAGATAACCTGTACAATGCCAGTTGACCTGTATAAGAAAACGTATTGAATGATTCTTGCAGTTGCACTATAAAGTTTGGGTTGTCGCTTGAGAAAACTGTCTATGTGCTAACTAACTATTTGGTACAAGATGAATAAAAACCAAACTAGCGATAGAGTTTATTTTATTCTTGTTGTAGAAAGGGCTAATTTGTTGTTGCTTAAAGAGAACTGTCCGTGTCCTAGTTATTTGGTACAAGATAATAAAAACCAAGCTTGCGATCGAGCTTATTATATTCATGTCTTATTGGAGAAAGGTTGTTTTCAAATGTCCACGTCAGCCATGATGTGAAGCTCAAAGAGCTCCAGGCCATCCATTTGGTCCCGACCTACGACATTGTACCTTGCGCAACAGGATTAGCTCAGCAGGGAAAATGGAGAAGGAAGGAAACAAAGAACTCTAATTTTTTAGAGACAGAAAAAACGTGTAGAGGGACACAAGCAGCTGCTGATTTTGGAATGCACCGGGATGACACATCTTCAGTTCTCCATCCTATCACCTTCATCTAAGAAGGTTTCTGCTTTGTGAGGATATCCTTGATTAACTATATTGCCATAATCATTCATCATTGATAAATAATATAGTGCAATAAAATTTTAGAATCTGTAGGCTTGTGCCGGTTTCATTGCCTATCTCGCAAAGAATTGTTTTGTTTTGGATGCCTCACTTATTATGTTTGCTTCATCCGTAATAGAGCACCGTAGTCATCCACTCCCACTTGACACATTTCTTGCCTGGAGGGCTCTGCTCGGATAGACTCTAGCCGCCACCGCTGCCGCCCACATCCTCACTTGCCCTACCTCCCGCTGTCGCTAGAGAAAGCCTGCAGGCAAAGCCCTGCCCGGGAGACGGCGTGTGGCGGGCCCTCGTCTCCTTGTCCCTTCGTGGTGGTGGTGGGGGGGGGGGGGGGCTTTGTATCAAGTGTTAAATTGAACTACCAGTCACGGGCCACTGGTACGTCGCCAGTGGTAAGAACCTAATAGCCGCGTAGCACCAGGCCACGCAACTAGTAAGCCCATTACATGTTGCGTGTTCTGCCCGCCCGCTGGTATTAACATAGTAGTCGCGTGCCCGGAGCACGTGCCCATTACTAGTCGCGTACGTGTTGTGTCCATTTTCCATTAATTATGTTCCTATAGCATTTCCCCTACTAGTGTGGTCCTAGATGGTGGACGTACAAGGCAGAGTTGCATCTTCGGGGGCAGTGGCCCTACCGCCCTGGAATGCAGTTGCGAGGGAAGCGGCCACAGTTGATCCAAAGGCATGGAAGTGGCGTGACCACCTCGGCATTTTATTTTGTTTTTGGAACACGATCGAGTTGCTCGGCATTTGACTCTCCCTCACGTCCGGTATGTCAACGTCATGTCACGCTCCTCGCTCGCGCGCCCACGCCGTGGCCACGACGGGATCCAGGCATTGCCTGCTTGCCCATGCAGGGAGATCGACCATCCAACACCCATGCGCATGGTGTGGAGCAACTGATCTATGCAATGTTTCGATCGGTTGCAATACATCAACCATCACCCTATCTACAAGACCTGCGCGCGCTCTGGACGCCGTACGTGCTTGTTCATGGCCACTGGACTGTGCGTGTGTGTGAGTTATTTGACTTAAATAACCCTTTCTCAAACTCTAAACTACTTGACCCTTCCTAAACCTTTAACACCTATGTTTACATTTAATCGTCTCGAAGTGGCTTCCCTGCTTGCATGTAGCATGTATGGTGTCCGACGTTTATTAAATCGAAATGGAGGTAGTATATACCGTATGGTAATATCGACCGGGTGGGCGTGTGACGATGACCATGGAGTGGATGTGGATGTGTGGCTCGCTTCCGCACCACAGGTTCCGTCAGACTCAGAAGGCAACAATCTACTCTCTCAGTTTGCTATTATAAGATGTTTAATTAAGCGATTAGCTAGCTAAAACATCTTATATTTGTAAAACAGAGGAAGTACATCCTAGCCAACGTGACTGCTACTGCTCTCTTCTCTCGTGCGACCAACACCGACATGCCCGGCACGTTTGATCGGGTCTCCGAATGCCGATCACTCCACATTTATTTCCCGCGTGATTTCGCTGTCCGAACTCGGGCCAACCCGTTGCTTTCCCTAGGGCTGGACTCTTCTTGGCTTGTCCGCCCCGATTGGATCGGTTTCTACTCTGAGTTTCCAGCGCCGACGTGGCGATTTTGACAAAAATTACTTTTTTGGCAAATAAAAGCACGAAATGACCCTCTGGTTAAACTATTTTATTGGACTAACCCTTTTGTGTGGCGTCCTCTGGAGCGGCGCCACACATGTCTGTGTGGTGCCCATGCGAACGGTGCCACAGATCTAGACCGACGTGACGCGGTCGACGCTGCGCGTCGTTTGCGAATGGCGCCACAGATCTAGACACCACACTTCGAATGTGTGGCGCCGCTCGGAAGGGCGCCACACATTCAGTTATGTGTGGCGCCCCGAGCCACCCCAGCCCAACCCAGTCCATCATCTCTGTTTCTTCTTCCGCTCAAGAACAGCAAGGCCCGGCCCCGGTGGCTCCTCTCTCTCCCCCACCAAATCCCTACCTAAATCTCTCCTATTTCTCCAGATCTGTCCTTACATTTTGGTCACAACCCATCCCTTGAGGCATTCTCCTCCGATCCCCTTGTTTTCATCCACTAATTTCATAGATTTTGTTAGATTTGGACATGAACCCTAGATGTGAAATCCTAGATGTTGTTGTTTATTTTTGTGGATTTGGAATTGCTTTAGACATGGAACACTAGATATGAAATCCTACATGTGATTGTTTATTTTTTCAACCCTTGTTCTCATGTATATGTGATGTATTGTGTGTGATGGCTTATATATATGGTGATAGAAATGCCTAGATATATTCTCATGTATGTGTTGAAGTCCATATTGTAATGTATGTATGTATGCCTCATATTTGTTAGGAAAACCCACTAGAACATATATGGTGATAGTATGGTAGTTCTTATTGTGTGTATTTGTGAAAGAAATGTAGGATGGTGTGGCTCCTAGATGATTACTATGACATGCAACACCAGGCCTATCATATCGCGGACCTAGGGAAGGTACTAATATTTTTTTTGTTAGCACCACTTGTTTTATTCCATTGGATATGGCATAATATTATGTGTCTGTATGTGCTTGTAGGTTCATGATCCCTTGAAGATTCGTTAACACGGTAGAATGCATGACATGCCGTATGACGAGCGGTGCACGGAGCACATCGAGCCTACCGGTCTTCTCCCGTTCATCTCGCTTGTAAGCCGGGGGCAGCCGAACATGAACGCCGCGGGAATCACCGCGCTTGCCGACCGGTGGAGGCCGGAGGCGCACACCTTCCACTTGAGGAACGGCGAGATGACCACTACTCTTCAGGATGTTTCCATGATCATTGGTCTTCCAATTCAAGGCGAGCCACTGTGTAGCGTCTGATGGGTGGCGCGAGCAGATGGAGAACCTTATTGGCATGGCTCCTCCGGAGCCACCAAATAAGTCCGATAGAGCTCCCGCGGGCGCAAATTACAAGTGGATCAAGGATAACTTTGCTCGATGCCCCGCTGGGGCCAACCGGGACATTGTCAGGACATACACCCGAGTGTATTTGTGGTATGTCATTTCCAGGACACTCTTTGCTGACGGTTGTGGGAAGTTGGCACATTGGTGTTGGCTCAAGGCGCTGACAGTGTTGGAGCATAATTGGAGTTGGGAATAATGGCACTTGCCTACCTGTACCGTCGGGTAATGATTTGCTATCTTTACTATTCTAGTATAGTAGTATGCTAGACAATGTACTAACCAAATATCGTATGCGCGTAGTTGAACGATGCTTGCCGCAGGACTGGTACTATGGGTATTGGTGGATGCATGCTCCTACTTTCCGTATGAAGCTGGGAACGCCTCATAGTTGGGCGGCCCATGGTTTACAATAAGAGGCCATGGCATCATTCCGTATGGAGCTAGGAACGCCTACAGTTGGGTTGTTTGTGCTTCAGCAAGCCATTGTATAGGTTTGCGAAGCGGTGCTCGGAGTAAGCGAGAGGCAACAATTGAAGGAGGTCAGACAACTCTTTGTTCTTACATGCCCGGTAGAAGTTTGCACAAAAATGCCTCATGCACCTGGTGGTGCACGGGAGCATGCCCGTGAATGTCAATCTCCACCGCTTTGAGAATTCCTTGATGATGATCCGAGATGACACTCACTTCCTTTGAAGGTGGTATGACCCTCGTTCTCAATATCTGGGAAAACCATTCCCAGTTATCATTGTTCTCACCAGTGCAAAAGCCAAATGTACTAAACGGTTGCTTGCATCATTTCCTATTGCCACCAATAGTGTGCCCTTGTACTGCCCGGTCAAGAAGTACCATCGACGGCGATGACCGGCCTACAATGTTCGAATGCCCTCGTGCATTGCTCGAACAACCAAAATGCACAGTGAAATACCCTCACTCTTTTACTGTCATGCAATGTCATTTTGGTACTAGAAGGCTCCACCACATGAACCATGCCCGGGTTAGTAGCGGCCATCGCTAACAACAACATGGGGACTCGGTTGTATGCTTCCTCCCAATCACCGTACAACCTCTTGAATGCGGCTTGTTTGGCCTTCCATGCCTTCCCATACTTGACGGTGCAGTCAAAGCGGGATTTCACCGTATCTTGCACGGACCTAATGCTCATGGTTGGAGGTGATGATATCTCAGCTGAGAGCTTGTATTAAATGAACTCGGATGTGAGTTGACGGTGGTCCGGCTGCGCATCCGTGCCATCAGGATTCCTCCCCCCCGCACATGTGCGCGGCTACACAACTTGTTATGTGCCAAGATGGCCCTTTTTTGAAAGGTCTTGCATGGACAACCCATGGGCACCTACTATCTTCACATTTTAGCGTGTACTGAATGTTCAAGTCCGAGTGAACAACGGTGTAAGGGCGACGATGCTTAATCGAGAACTCCTTCATCCATACCTTCAATTCCAAGAAGGTATCAAATGTGAGCCCTTTAAATATCACATTCGTCCTGGCGTCCACATCCCACTTGGAAATTGGCCTAGCTCCAAGAAGTAAACTATTGCCACCGTCAACCACGGCTCCATCCGCAAGACTAACATCACTGAACAATGGTATCCGAATATTCCGTCCAGATACCTTCTTGAAGATGTCGGCTCTTTCAGCTTCCTTAGCCGTCAAGCCACCCTCATCAACTTCTTCATCGGGACCATCATCATTCGAGTCTGAGGCATAACATCGGGAATAAGGAATGGAGTGGTCCATGTCCTCTTACGTCAAATATGCGTCCAAATCACCAACATTGTTGTAATTAATCACGAAACCATTATCACCATCGTCATGCTCATCATACTCCTTCTCCAACGGTGCATCTTGGATAATGGGAGATTCGGTGGCTTCTTCTTGGCTCATGGGTGGTGGACTCCTAGCATCAACGGGGGAGGAGCGCCGGTTAAGGTCAAGCTGGAAATGAGCATCAACCGTCTTGATTGCAAACAACTCCAGAACCTTGTCTTGTGATTCAGCCACCGTCTCCTTGTGAACGGACCAACGTTGCTCAAAGTTGCTACGCATTGTCTTCCAGCGGAGGTGCATTCCAAACCCCACATTATGTCTTCCCTCTAGCTCAACATCATCATTTCGCTCAATCCAATTCAAGTCAATCCTCGCTTGTGTTACCACCTCGGCAAAGCTAGGGCTACGGTCAAACACCAAGTCAACCTCTTCCGGGTCTGGCTCTATGTTTCCTTCAAGAAAGCATCCTTGTCCAGATGATGAACATGAACAATTCTTTCCATCCCTAGCATAATGTGAACAACATATACATACATGTGTTCAATAGTTAGCCATAGTCAAAACAAATCAAGCTATGGTTTCTACCCATACAACCTACCCCTAACACTTGTCCTACTTCAACAAACTCTAAGATTCCAAAAAAATTGACTTCACTTGCCAAATCAAGTTAGGGTTTCACATCTCGATCCAACGAAATCCATCAATTCATTGGATCAAAAAAAGGGAAACGGATGAGATTACCTTAAGGAACGGGTTGGGAACGAACTCCACGGACAGATTCAACAAAATCCACCAAGATTTGAGAGAGATTTGGGTGGGGGAGAGAGGTGGGGTGGCTGGTCGGAGGAGGAGGAAGAAGATATGAGCAGCAAGTGAGGTATGATCGGGCTGGGGCGACTCGGGCCGCCACACATAACAGAATGTGTGGCGCCCTTTCGAGCGGCGCCACACGTCCTGCCACGTCAACTGGTCCACGACGCACAGCGTCAACCGCGCCACGTTGGTCTGGATCTGTGATGCCGTTCGCATGGCCGCCACACAGACATGTGTGGCGCCGCTCCGAAGAGCGCCACACAAAAATATTAGTCCAGTAAAATAGTTTGGCCAGAGGGTCTATCTGTTCTTTTGTTCGTCAAAAGGGTTATTTCTGTCAAAATCGCCCGGCAGACGTGGCTAGAAAACAAATCACACCAAGCTAGCTAGTGTTCCCCGCGTGATCCTTTTGCCGGCAGACGTGTGAACTGCCTACGTGTCCGGTCGTTCGTTTTACAGTTAGCACGGCGTTGGACCTGCAGCTGGCCATAGAAATGGACGACGTGACGGCCATACTTGCTATCGAGTTCAATTCAGCTGATGGTACTGTCCAAAGCACCACTTTATTCCTTGAGGACCGTATCACCAAGAGACGCGCGCATGCTTGTCTTGGAAGGAAATTCTTTCTCGTTTCCCCTTTGTCTAGAAAGGGGATTCGAGATATGCGCATGGATTTAGTGCAAGAACATCCTGGTTAGATTACCATTTCTTTGGAGCAGTGGGTTATGTGGACGTGTAGCATCCAAGAAGGTCGCCCTTTCTCACAGAAAAAAAAAGAACAAGATGTGGTAGGGCCATCAAAGAAATGAAAAGGGAAGAAGAAACCCGAATTGGAAACTTGGAACTTAAGTGTGTGGAAAAAAGCAGAACAAGTTTTTTTTTGAAACATGTACAGTGAGTTTCCTCACTGCGTATATTTTTATTGCTTTTTTGTGGTATAATGTACAAAGCTAAAGCTAAAAGAAAACAGAGTGCTTGAGAACAGCACTTAAGGAAAGCAAAACTAGGCTAAGCTAAACTAGTCTAGACATCTAGAGATTACAGGAAATTCGTTACCCAGGCCCGAAGACCAATGTATGATTTCTTCTTAGCTTTATGAACTAGTAAGGCCAACTCTTCTTTGAACTTATGTCTGTAGCGATAGAGAATTGGAGTGATTCCTTTGAAGATAAAATCATTTCGGATAGCCCAAATTGACCAAGAAGTAAGCATGATGAGCTCCATGAAGCAGAACAAGTTCCCTGTGAAGATTCAACAAAAAAAGAAGTTCCGTGTAAGGATACCAAAATAAGTTTCAATAACTAACTCCCGGGGCGAAAGAATTCGCTTTGAAAATGAAAATAGCTCAACGTATGCACGATTTACTTAGCATGTCAAACTAATTAAAATCCATGGTGATGTCTCACTAGTAGTATTTGTAAATTCAGAAAACAAGTCACTAAAAACTAACACACGCCCCTACAAAAAAAATACACGCGAAGCATTTTTTTCTCCCCTAGGGTTCCGGCGAAGGCGACCAGGAGGCGTTCTCAGCTCTCCTCGGCTGCCACCACCGGTTCCCCAACCCTCTATCGCCCCTCTATGGTACTAGGTGGTGGGAGAGCCTCAGATCAGATGCCTGGTCCTCGTAGGGTCATCGAGTTCTTCGCCTCTGGAGTGTGGGCATCGATGGCGATGAGAATAGAGGTCCTTCATCCCGCCCCAGATCGATGTTATTCATAGAAGGAGCTTAGCCACTTACGGCTTCGAGAACTACCGAGTTTTGTGTCCCCCATCTCTGTTTGTTCGGAGTTGGGATTATCTCCCAACCCACCTGGGTACTACCTTATGTGGGACGACGATCTGCCAAGATGGTTGTTCTTGGCATCTTCTATTCTGCATCGACAGCTTTCGGACCGCCGGTTCTGCAAGCACGTAGGGTTTTTCTCGAGCTCTCTTCGACACGGGCTTCACTACGTCAGAAGCCCAAAGGCAACAACATCGAGCTTTGCCCACGGCGATCGATGGAGGAATGCACGAGAAGATGATGCTGAACTTTGCAAGGCCTCATGTTTCTTGTAACGGCTGCTTTCAAATAATGCATTGTCGTTGGGACTTTTTCGCAAAATAAAAAGTCAAAACAGAAGTTGATATCAATCTCAGAGCATTGATTCTACCAGCAAACGGCGGCTCATGCGGTGGGCATGGAGCCAGAGGGAAGCCAGAAGCCAGGTCAACTGGCCATGCCACGGGCGACACACGTGGCGCCACTCCTCCCGGTCCCGCGAGTCAGCGAAACCACCACCACATCCTTTTTCCCGGCGCGAGGTTTCCTCGTCCGCAGTTCACACGCCCGAGCTCCGGTCTCCGGCCTCCAGCCTCCGCCGCTATATAAAGGTCTGGCCGGAAGCCATTGCTCCCCAGGAGAGACGCCCCCCGCCCCCACAGCCACACCACATCACCCACCATCACCAAGCTCACACGCGCACAGCCACCTCAATTCCCCACCCACCACTTCCCCGGCGAGGATTAGCGATCTTTCCCCAAGCACACAAACACACACGACGGAGCATGCACCAGCGCCACCAAGCAGGCGACAACAGGTTTGTTCTCTGACCTCTCTTCTTCTTCTTCTTCGGGTCCTTTCTTGGTTTGCTATTAGATCAAGCAAGGAAGGATTCCTGGAGAAGTTCTTCGTTTGCTTTTCTTTTTCACATGCAAAGTTCTTCTTCCTCCTCTTTTTGTTCTTGCTAGGAAGAACAGAGATCCAGAGAACCTTTTTAATCCTCTGGATTGCTCCTGTTCCATCTTCTTTTTAGAATTTCTTGCGAGCCAGAAAGGGGCTGTTTTTACAGAGCCCCTTCAGGTTGCTTGCACAAAATCTCTCCTCCCTGTTCTTCGCTTTTATTGAAGAAACCAGGGGCTTAATTATCCCAAGATTCTTTCGATTTTTCTCTCTCTTTTTTTATTAGTTCGGATTCTGCACAAAAATTTCCTCTTTTTTTGTACTTCACAATGGCAGCCATAGATCTGTACAACACCAGCAACCAGTTCAGCTCCTCGTCATCGTCATCCTCCTCGGATCAGGAGCTCATGAAAGCGCTCGAACCTTTTATCAAGAGCGCTTCTTCCCCCACCACCTCCACCTCCGCCTCCTCCCCGTTTTCCTACTACAATTCCTCTCCGTCACTGCCCCAAGAATCATACTACTTCCCTGCTGCATCATCCTCCCCCTCTTACAGTTACACCACGCTTCAAGCTCCGTTTGCTTTCGCCGCCACCACCACCACATCCTTCTCGCAGCTCCCGCCTCTGCCGCCCGTTTCGCAGTACAACACCTCGTCGGCGGCGACGTACACGTCGTCTAATGACATGGTGGGGCTGACCAGCCTGGGCCAAGAACAGATCCATCAGATCCAGGCGCAGCTCTTCTTCCAGCACCAGCAGCAGAGGGGGCTGTCGCTGTCGGCGTCCCTGCTCGGCCCGCGGGCGCAGCCCATGAAGCAGGCCGGGACGCCGTCGACGGCAGCCGGGACGCACTACCGCGGCGTGCGGCAGCGTCACTGGGGCAAGTGGGTGGCGGAGATCCGCCTCCCCAAGAACCGGACGCGGCTGTGGCTCGGCACCTTCGACACCGCCCAGGACGCCGCGCTCGCCTACGACAAGGCGGCCTTCCGCCTCCGCGGCGACGCCGCGCGCCTCAACTTCCCCAACCTCCGCCGCGGCGGCGCGCACCTCGCCGGCCCGCTCCACTCCTCCGTCGACGCCAAGCTCGACTCCATCTGCAACAACATCGCCGCCGCGCCCTCCAAGCCGTCGTCAACAAAAACCGCCGCCACAGCAACCCCGGACTCGCCCAAGCACTCGACATCGACGTCGTCGACGGAGGGAGACGGGTCGGTCTTCTCCGCCGGCTCGACACCCCTCCCTCCGCCGTCGCAGCAGCCAGCCGCGCCGCCGCTACCCGAGATGGCCAACCTGGACTTCTCGGAGGCGCCGTGGGACGAGTCCGACGCCTTCCACCACCTCCACAAGTGCCCGTCGTGGGAGATCGACTGGGACGCCATCCTCTCGTGACCGATCGTAGCAAACGGAATGCTCCAGTGATTAATTGATTAAGCTGTGTAATTAGTGCTGCAGTGGCCGAGGCTCGATGGAATATTAGACATCGGCCGCCGCCCCTGCGGTTAGGGTTTAAGGAGTTCGTCTTCGTCGTCGTAGCACGGTAGCAGTCGTTAAGGAGGGTTTAAGCTTAAGTTTACTTAGCTACTTTGTCGTCATTAGTGACCTCCTGGGTGCTTTGCCCGTTGTTTTTTCTCGCGGCAAAGCCCAGTTGAGGGTGTAATGTGTAATGTAACTCTTCGTTACTACTACTACTGAAATTTAAATTTTTATCATACTAGCTCTTGTGAGTTTGTGATCTAATATTCTGCTATTTGTACAACTGTAGTAGATTAGATATTTTTGGATTATGTTTCATGGGGGCTTGTTTTTCAGTAACCTGTACAGCCTTCTGTTGTTCCTTTCTGCCCTGTGATCGTTGCTATGAAATCCAAATATTTCTCAGTACATAGTAATGAAGTCTCTGTATGAATCCCCAAATTAATAATTTCTCTGTATACTAAAGAGCACTTTTAAGGTACCGTGAAAACACTCATAGTAAATCAAAGGTTCCAAGTTTCTAAAGGTTGATTATATATACAGACATCGAAATCAAAATGGATAGAACAATACATTTTTACTATTTGTGAAGGGATTGGGTTATGTGAAAGTTGTGAGCTCCACCCGAGACGAACTCTAGGCCGGCATTCAAAGCTCACACATGACTACTATTTCGTTGAACGGATAAGGAATCATGTGAATAATTTTCATTCGTAGACTCAGCTGGAAGGTATTACTTCACAGGAGCTTCTTAAGCATTGATGCATCGGAATGCGATAAAAAGAACGAAGGAAATATTGGGGAGAAAGCATGCTGTGTCAAAAGTAGTATCCTTCTCTTGCAATTCAATCTTTACAAGAAAACAAGTTATTGTGTTCAAGTTAGAGCTGTGTGCATGAATACTTCACAGTCACTCAAGAACCCTGTAAAAAGGCTTATTTCCAGGTGCTTATATTCCAAGTTAGAAAAAATTCAGAAGCATCCTCTCCATGACTCCATCTGGATTGCTCTGCTGAGTGGCCTATCCCACGAAAGGGACATCAAGATCAAGATCGTATCATCCTTAATGAGAGGCAGAATAATTCTGAATAAAAAAACCATCCACTATATGCGTATGATGCGTGTAATGGATCTGCTTATACAAGTGGCCTTGTGGAGGTGTGAAACGTAAGGGGAAATAAGCGAGGAATGAATGTGTATATGAGCACTACTATATGCGGTGCGAGCATATGTTCTTGTTCTCCCTTGGCTGCTAAGATTTGTGCTCCTTGGCTTTTCACACTGGTTTCCTTTGAACAGTGGCAACTGCTGCTGTCATACTCCTTACTCTAAAATGCCAAGCACATTAGCTGGCTTTCTCATAAGATGTTTCTACATTTCAGGATGACTTGCAAACTAGTAGGATGCAAGTGGACAGAGATCAACAGGCACATCAGACAATTTGGTGGTTCAGTACTCTCTAAACTGGTACTCCACTTCTACTAGCTAGCACGCAAGTCATTATCATTTTGTTATGGAGAAATAGAAAACCGGCTTGGCACAAATATAATCTTTTTTAAATAAGGCAAAAGATTGCCATTTTCATTAATAGAGAAGAACATTTAGAAACGACAAATGCCTAGGACAAGCCATAGGACTTTTAGGGGAGCCTACTCTCTCGGAACTACATTGCCCAAAAATTTAACGCCGACTAAGGTATCTTACCTCGTCTTTGATCTTCTTGATAACAATGGTCACGGGGGAGGAGTGGTGGCAGAAAAATCTAGAGTTGAACTCCTTCCAAATCTCTTGAAAGACAAGTATGATCATAGAAGCCATAGCTTTTCTATCTGGAGAGCAATTTTTGTCCACCACTCATCAACACAAGGCTCATTTTCTCAGGACGCGACCGACATGTTGATTCCACACCAAGCAATGATCTCCTTCCATATCCAGGTGGTGAACCTACACTTGTATAGTAGGTGCGCCGCCGATTCTTGAACTTAGTTACATAGTGGACAATTTTTACAATTTTGCCATCCTCTTTTTTGAATTCTATCGGCCGTGCTTATTCTATTTTGCATCACCAACCAAGCAAACACTTTGCACTTCGGGGGAGCCCACACCTTCCAAACCGAGGCATTAATGGTTGCTAGAATAATCTCTTCAAATTGCATTTTGTAGGCCGAGGAAGAGGAATATTTTTCATCCTTTGTGAACTTCCAAAGGATGGAGTCGGGGACTTCATCATTGAGGTGAACATTAGCGAGCAACTCCCATAGGGTGGCGAATTCATGGATGTGGACCACGTCAAGGCCTAGTTGAAGATTTATTTGGTTGACCCAAAAATTAAGGTCAAGAGCCTTCTTAACCGTGCAATTATTTTGCTTTGATCAATCAAAAATCTTGGTAGCAATGTACATCTGTTGCATCCCTCCTAACCAAGATAAGTGCCAATACTTGGCCTTTACTCCATTTCCAACGGTGACCACAACGGCGGCAACGAAAATATTTCTATCTTGCTCATTGCATGGGTTCCCTAGGCCAATTCATTTTTTGGTGTCATCAACCCACTCAAGTCATAGCCATCTAAACCTTAGGGAGCTGGCAATTTTTTCTAGATGCAAAATTCCAAGCCCACCAAGCTTGGCAGGACGACACACTTTGTCCCAATTAACCTTGCACTTTCCATTAGTAACTTTGTCATAACCTGCCCACAAGCAGACTCGTAGAAACGCAATGATTCTTTTAATAACCTCTTTAGGTAAATCAATGGAGGTACTATGCTTGATAGCTTTGAGTGTGAGGCGGTGCGGACCAAAACTCTCCAGCCGGTCATATCGATATTTTTCTAATTTCCGAAGGAAAACTTGCCACCGACTTTATTTTCGAAGTGTTGAAGGTCCGCTCTCTTGAGATACTCAAAGGGAGTGCCAAATAGCAGATCGGGAAAGTGGCGCCGGTAGCCGGGAAGAATTGGAGAATGTCGTCAAGATCAATATCCTCGCATTGGATGAGCACCACAAGACTCATTTTTTTGGGCAATTTGTTCTTAAAACGGTCACGTTTCCAAAGTAAAGATATGATCTTGATGTTTGTAACATAGAAAGTAAAATGTTATCTCTAAGTTTCTAGAAAATAAGAAAACAATCATTACGAAAATGTATATTAGAAACTCAATTCAGCTCCCGGGTGCGTATGATCCCTCTACCATAAAAACATATTTTCAAGTGTTAAAAATTTTTGATAAAAAATTTACATGTACATCTCCATAATATATGTGTGTTCGTCAAGTTTCACGCAAACATGATATTTTTTATAGTCTACGTGAAAAAGTGAAAATTTTATCTTATGACAAGTCTTTGTTTTAGCACCGAATTTTGTCTTTTTTACACACGGCACACGGCAAGTCGATTTTTCATGAAACGATTTTGTGAGTACATGCAAAATTTGTGTTTTAATTTTTTTAACATTTTAAAATATATCTAACTGCATTGCAAAATATAAGGAGCATACGCTCCCATGTGCCAAAACATCGCTCTGATCTCTGTAGAAGATAAGTTTTATTTCCCCCGACCTCCCACCATGAAAGCACGCAGCAAACACTTGTGACAAAGCCAAAATAAGCACTGGTGGATGGTTGGATTTCAGATAGCTGCATTTGGATCGATGGGGATTTAGATCCAACATTTCAGAGATCTCCTTTCAACGAATCGCGCAGGAATATGTGACTCGGAGAGACAAACCCAGGACAGAACAGATGCTCGCTCCGGTTTGTAGCACTGCGGCTTCAGTCCAGAAAAACTTGTTACTTAATCTGCTCAGAAGATACGGGCGGATTTGATGGCAGGAAAAGGTCTCGTGTAGCATACGATTCCTTTTGGAGATCGGCAGGATCTGCATTTCAGCAGAGTTAAAGAACGGAAGAAAACGCCGAGCATATGTACGAGGTTTGGACTTTGGAGCACCTGTAAATTGCGAAGCTGCAGCTGAGCATGTGTATTGCCATAAGATCCATCAGGTTATTTGGACAATGCTGTCAGTAAAACTTAGAAATGCACCGTTTGTCCTAAAACTTCCAAACCGTCCAAAACAAAGCTTCAAGTTATGAAACCCTTCTCTTTGGCTGATCCACTAACTTCAGCAGTTTTCGTTCTTTTGGCATCAACGTGAAGCCTGTTCATCAGCATGGTTGTCACACAAATATGAGGTGCATTTCTGCTAGTAGTGGGAGCATGGGAAGAAATTGGTAAAAGAGAGATTATGGCAGGTTGGTCCAAGCTATTTATATGTTTTATTTCTTGTCGAATAAGAATTTCAGGGTAGCAATATGCTGTAATGCAAGAGTCTGACAGCACCAAAACAACAGCTACAGTCTGAAAGTGGACGATTTTGTAAGTTCGAAGTGAGTCTTATGCTGATTGTAAAGTTCCTAGACAAAAAGTAAACACAAAAATTGAGGAACCAAGAGTAAACTGTTTTCACTCGATTTATGTCCACAGCTTACTATGGGTCGAAGTCTCAAAGACAAGATAATGCATGGACTCCAGGAGAAGCGGGGAAAACCCTATATAGATCGTTCATGATGCGGGTGGTGACTTGGGCCGCGACCCGTTAGCCGGCAACAAAGCTCCATAGAGGTTCTACAGTTTCGGGGTTTTCGCCGTTTTGCGAGCATCCTAGAAGGCTTTCTGGTTTTCTTGCTGGTTTTCGATGGTTCATCGTTTTGTTGGTTTTCTTATGTGGCCTTCTTTTTTCTGTTTCTTTTATTTTTCTGTTATTTTTTATTGAAAAATCTACATGTAAAAAATACACTAACTTTTTACATGAATTTTAAAATTTAATCTTGAAAGTATGAATAATTATATATTTGAATATTAGATTTTTTTCAAACCTGGATGTCTTTCAATCTGAAATTTACTTTTGCTTAAAAACATAAAGTCTTTCGAACCTGATTTTTTAAAACCAAAATCTAAACACGTAAAGTTAGAAATAGAAAAAAAATTAGAGAAGAAGCTGCTACCTAGGTCGACCGGCCGAAGAGGAGGGCGGACAGAGATGCAGAGTGACCATTCGTCCGTGTCGGGTGAAAAAATATCGCTTTCGATATACACAGACCAGCTCGGACGTACCGCTCGTCGCATAACCCCAAATGCGGTAAGGGCCGGTAATGGCTATTTTATTTTCAATCATGTTTATTTTTTTTCCTTTCCCTTTTCCTTTTCTATTTCTATTTCAGTTTCTTTTCTATTTCCTTTTCTTCAAGATTCAAAAAAGTTAAAATTCAAAAATATTCAAATTTGAAAATTGTCTAGATTTTTAAAATATTCAAAATAAAAATGTACAGACTTAAAATGGTAAAAATAAAAATAAAGTTCAATCTCCAAAAGATTCTAGTTAGAAAAATGTTCAAAATTTAAAAGTAGCGAGAATTCAAAATATATGATTTTTGAGAAAATATTATTTAAAAAAACAAATTTTACAAATGTTCAGATTCGAAAAATATTAGACATAAAAGTAATCAGTTTTTGACCTAAAACGAAAAAAACAACAACGAAAGAAGAAGACAAAAAGTAAGTAAAGAAAAAGGTGAAAGCACCTTGGGCGAACACAAAACACCCGCCTAGTGGTGTGCGGCGTCGCAGAAGTGCCACACACTAGCACCTTCCTGGAAATAGGGGGAATCATATATGCCGCATCCCGCGTGCCGCACACCCTGGCGCACGGTATGGGCCGGCCCAATTAGGCGCTACATATTTCTTAGTTTACACATTTTTTATTCATGTTTATTCTTTTTATCTCTTTTTTGTACCCTTTTCTTTTTAGATTCAAAAATATTAAAATTTAAAAATATGTTTCAGTTCATAATTTTTCATATTTAAAGTTTGTTCACATTTTTTATTTTTAAAAATTTAAAAGATGTTCAATCTCAAAAAAATTCAAATAAAAAAAAGAGTTCATTTTGAAAAATCATTGTTAATAAAAAAATCAAACTTCAAAAAAATAAAAAATTTAAAATATACAGATATACAAAACTTCTAATTTTTATAAAATATTCAGATATTCAAAAAGGAAGTAAAAATGGAAAAATTAGAAATTGTTCAATTTTTTAAAAACTAGATATTTAAATATTCAATATTGAAAATGCTAAAATTTTGAAAATGCTTAGATTGAAAAAATATTTTTAGTTCGTAAAATATGTTTTTCTTAGGAAGTAGTTTTTTTTTCAAAAAAGAGAAGAAAAGAAACAACAAAAAAAGAAAAACCATATTAGCTGATGGTGCTGGGTGACCGCCCAGCTAGCCATCTCGAACGTGTGGGCGTTTCGGAAGCGCCGACTAGCTTCATGTACCGGAGCTCCCGGTAATAGTGGTGGTCCTATACCCCGCTCATGTGCGTGCGAGAATAATGCACGCTCCCAGTGGCTCGCCTTGCCCCTGTTGGGCCAGCCCAGCTACGTGGGAGTAAGTTTCTCAAGCAGTTTTTTCTTATTTTCTCTTAATTTTGTTTTCTTAAGAAATCTAGATTTAAACTCTTTCAAATTTTGTAAAATGTGCACATCTCAAAAAATAAAAAATGTTTAAGTTTGTAAAATATTCAAAGTTGGAAATTTTGCAAAGTACGAAAAATGTTTAAAATTTTAAAATATTCGAATTTTAAAATTGTTTGAATTTGAATTTTTTTAATTTAAAAATATGTAAATTTGAAAATTGCTAAAATTAATAATATTCAAATGAGAAAAAATGTTTAAAAGTAAAAATGTTCATATATACAAAATGTCCTTATTAAATATGTTCATAATTTTTAGTCAAAAAGTTAAAGAAATGTAAAAGGGAAAAACAAAAGATAACCATGAAAAAAAGATAAGAACCGAGAGAAACAAAACCGAAAGGTTCTCGAACTTTCATAAAACCGAAATAAGCACAACCATCATGTTAATGGGTCGCGACCCAGGTGGCCACCTTCCCGCACGCATGCTAGCGATAGATATATTTTGCCTAATAAGGTTTGGGAGGACGCGGCTATAGCCCGCTTATTAGTGTTCCCTTGTACCGAACGCATGTACGGTAATTCGAGATGGGATGGGCCCATTTTGTATTATGTACGCATTGAAGAACGTACGCACGCATGTATGTCCGTGTTCCATACTTTTCGACAGGAACGGACAGGGAACAGTTGAAAAAAAATCAAATTTGAAATTTTCTCAGATTCGGAATTTACTCAAATATGAAATTTGCTCAGATTTAAAATTTGCTTAGGTTTAAATTTGCTTACATTTGAAATTTTCATAGATTCATAGTTTGCTAGAATTTGAAATGTGCTTACTTTGAAATTTGCTTGAATTTAAAATTTGCTTAACTTTGAAATTTGCTCAAATTTAAAATTTGCTTGCTTTGAAATGGTGCTCGAATTTAAAAAATTTAAAGTTGAAACTTTTGTTTAGAAAAGTTGAGATTTTTCAAAGAAAAAAGATAAATGGAAAAACAGAAAAATAAAAAACTGATAGAAAATCGAAGGAACCAACAAAGAATCGAAAGAAAGATGACAAAAGAAAATACGTGAACCTGAAAGTTCTAGATACTTCCTCTTTTTTTTTTTTTTTTGAGACTAAGTTCTAGATACTTCCTAAGACCGCAAAAACTAAGACACACGGTGAATGGGCCGCGACCCAGCTAAGTTTCCCTAGCTTCCAGAGCATATTTGCCCCACACTACAACGATGAATAGGTTTTGGGGAGGTCTTGTCCGTCGACCTGGTCGGTGTGGACGGATCACCGCACACCCACCCTAGGTATGTTGGGCCGGCCCAGCTTGTTTTCCTTTTTTCCTTTCTCGTTTTCTATTTCCATTTTTTCTCTATTTTAAATCTGAACTGTTTCAAATTTGAAAAAAATTCAATTTTGCATTTTCAAATTTGAACAAATTTCAAAATTGAACGACTTTCAAATTTGAACAAATTTTAAAATCGAACGATTCTTGAATATGCACAAATTTCGAATTTGAACAATTTGAAAATTTGAACAATTTGAAAATTTTCGAATTTGCATAGTTTTGGACTTTGAACATTTTTCAAAATCTGACTATTTTTCAAATTTGATTTTTTTTTGAATTGAACCTTTTTTCTAACTTGAACATTTTTCCCAAAATTCATTTTTCTAAAATTTAATCAATTTAAAATCTGCATACTTGTTGAATTTTTTTTTTAAATTATTCTCTAAAATATACAGATTGCAACGTGCTAAATTGAATCTTAAAAGAAAACAGAAAAAAGAAACAGAAAATAAAAGAAAACATAAACAGAAAAAGAGAAAAAAAGAAACTAGCCAGCACCTAACTGGGTCGGCCCGTACCGCGCGAGGGAATGTGCGGCGTGCGGTATGCGCCGCCATGGTCGGTGTATAGGTAACGCCTAGGTTTTGTCGGTTTGGGAGATATCATTTGCTGCTTCGTGGGTAATATTTGGACCGTATTAGGGCTGGCCCAATATTGTTCGACAGCCCTCAAAAGAAGGGCCACTACGAGGGCAAAACCTATACACCGACCAGGTCGGTGGCTACCGGCCACCGCACACCCCCTGGTCGGGTATGGGCCAGGCCCATTTGTGGCTGTTTAGCCTCGTTTTTTCTTTTTCTTTGTATCTTTTCTGGTTTCTTTTTTCTGTTTTCTTTTCTTTTTTCTGTTTTCAGTTTTGTTTATTTTTTTTAGATTCGAAAATTTTGATTTTTAAAAATTATTCAAATTTAGAAAATGTTTAAATTAAAAAAAGTTCAAATTTGAAAACTGTTTAAATTTGAAAACCGTTCAAATTCAAAAACCGTTCAAATTTGAAAATTTGAAAATTGTTCAAATATGAAAATCGTTCAAATCGAAAAATCGTTCAAATTCGAAATTTGTTCATATTCAAAAAAACGTTCGATTTTGAAAATTATTCGAGTTAAAAAATTGTTCAAGTTTCGAATTTTGAAAAATATTCAAATCCAAAAAATGTTCAAATTTAAAAACTGTTTAAATTTAAAAATGTCAAATTTTATGAAAAACTTTTTCAAAAAAGTTTTTAAAAGTGTTAGATTTTAAAAACGAAAATATAAGAAAAAGAAGGAAGAAAAAGGAAAACAAAACTCACTTGATGCAATGGGCGCTACCACTAAATTCCGGATGTGCGGTGCCTTCCACCCACCGACCAGATCGGTGGCGAGGAGCTCCCACTACGAGCTGCAGGCAAATCCTATACACCGACCAGGTCGGCCGCTACCGCGCGCCG
The DNA here is from genome assembly GCA_030979885.1 of Lolium multiflorum. Taxonomy (NCBI): domain Eukaryota; kingdom Viridiplantae; phylum Streptophyta; class Magnoliopsida; order Poales; family Poaceae; genus Lolium; species Lolium multiflorum. The sequence goes on along the minus strand of CM061753.1, from coordinate 44,223,627 downwards.
CACACCCCCCGCGCGCGGTATGGGTCGGCCTGGTCGGCCCAGTTCGCCTATTTTTTCTGTTTTCTGTTTATTTTTATTTTATTTTCTTTTTTATGTTTCTTTTTTATTTCTTTTTCTTTTTTGTTTTGTCTCTTTTTATTTCTGTTCAAATTTGAAAATTATTTAAATTCAGAAAATTTTCAAAATTGAAAATTGTTCAGAATTCAAAAAAATTCAAATTTTAAAAACATTCAAATTTGAAAACCGTTCAAATACAAAAAATGTTCAAATTATAAAAGCGTTCAAATTTGAAATCCGTTCGAATTTGAGAATTGTTCAAATACAAAAATTGTTCAAATTATAAAAGCGTTCAAATTTGAAATCCGTTCAAATATATAAAGCGTTCAAATTTGGAAAAATGTTCAAATTCGGAAAATATTCATAACAAAAAAACGTTAGTTTTTGGAAAAAAAAAATTTACAATTTTTTTTAAAAATATTCAAATTTAAATTATGTCCATATCCAAAAATGTTTAAATTTTGAAAAAAAAAATCAAAATCTGAATATTTTTAAAATTTCGAAAATTTTGAATCTGAACAGATTTGAAATTTGTTCTCCGAAAATATTTTTTAAAGTTAGATATTAAAAAAGAAAAATATTAACAGAAAAGAAACAGCAAAAAAAGAAGAAAAAAAACGTACCTACTCTTAATGGGCCGCGGCCCAAGCCACCGACCTGATCGCGGGGGTGTGCGGCGCCCCGTACATGCCGACCAGGTCGGTGTACAGCGGGAGCTGCTTTACACCGACCTGGTCGGTGTATAGCAGCCACCGACCACCCCAGATCTTTGTTGGGCCGGCCCACGATTTGCTGATACTGTTTGCTGTGGATTCGGTGGACGGCCCAAGTTTGTTTTTCTTTTTTTCTCATTTTTCTCTGTTTTAAATCCGAACGATTTTCGAATTTGAACAAATTTCGAAAATTGAACGATTTTTCGAATTTGAACAAATTTCAAAAATTGAACGATTTTTCGAATTCGAACAAATTTTGAAATTAAACGATTTTCGGATTTGAACAAATTTCGAAAATTGAACGATTTTTCGAATTTGAACAAATTTTGAAATCGAACGATTTTCGAATTTAAACAAATTTTGAAAATTGAACGATTTTTGAATTTGAACAAATTTCGAAAATTGAACGATTTTCGAATTTGCACAATTTTCGAATTTGAACAATTTTCGAATTTGAACGATTTCCAGATTTGAACATTTTTTAAATTTGAACAAAATTAAGATTCAAACTTTTTAAATTTTTTAAATAAAATAAACAGAAAAGAAACAAAAACAAAAAAAAAAGAAAAGAAAAAAAAATAGAAAAGAAACAGAAAACAGAGAACAGAAAATAAACGTGAAATGGGCCGACCAGGCCGGCCCATACCCCGCGCGCGGGGGTGTGCGGCGCGGGGTAACGACCGACCTGGTCGGTGTATAGGAATTGCCGTGTACAGCAGCCCCCCGAGCTGCATGGATTGGGTAGGAAATACATCGTCGTGGCACGCTTGCCTTGAAACAGGCCTGCATAGGAAGGAAACAGGCTCGCATTTAGCAATTCGTGTGTCGAAAAAACTAAGTGGGCCAGGCCAGGGTGTATCGAGATTCGGTGCACCTCAATGTGGTTTTGACGGGCTAGTGTTGGCCCTGGGCCATTCCTTGAAGCAAACACGTACGGTTGTTTGTCTAAAAAAAAACCTATAACACGGATATTGCTGACTCCAACGGTCAAGAAGATCACGTTGGCAGTTCAAAAACAAAAAAGATCAAGTTGGTGAGATGTCAAAACAAAGGGAGTGGCTAGGGATCAGTTGACTGAGAATTTTTTACGTCTCAGTCGACGCTCTAGAAGCATGCAGCAAGCAGCATCAACCATTTCGCTGATGACGCGCATGAAGAGCAGCATATGCCCTATGTTTTGCTAGCTAGCTAGCTTCCTACCTGTTGAACAACATATCTTTCGTTCTTTTAATTTGGACGGAGCTAGCTAACAGTAGTTTCAATCCCACTTAGTCTCGTACTGGTATTTCACCAAAATTTAGACATTTTCAAAAATTTAATTGAAAAGTGCGAGTGATTTAAAATAGAAGAACAAGCAAAAAAACTAAAGACAAAAATATGGAAACAAAAAAATACTATTTACATATTTCTTGAGAAATGTGCAACTCATACCAAAATCCGTCGCTACTTTTACACATTGTAGGAGAAAAGTGCAACTAATAAGCACATTTCCGTAGAAAAGTGTAACTCGTCTCAATACACGGTTCCTAGTTGCACATTTCTCGAAAAAAATGCAACTCATATCGAAATCGGGTGGAGTTGCACATTTCTTGAGAAAAGTGCTACTAACATAGAATATAGTTGCTAGTTGCATATTTCTTGAGAAAAGTGCAACTCATACCAAAAATCGATCGCTAGTTTTACACATTGTTGGAGAAAAGTGCAACTAATATAAAAACTTCTAGTTGCACATTTCCGTAGAAAAGTGTAACTCGTACCAATACATAGTTCCTAGTTGCATATTTATTGAAAAAATTGCAACTCATATTGAAATCGGATGGAGTTACACATTTCTTGGGAAAAGTGCAACTTACATAGAATATAGATTGATAGTTGCACATATCTTGAGAAAAGTGCAACTCATACCAAAAATCGGTAGCTAGTTTTACACATTGTTGGAGAAAAGTTAAACTCATGTAAAAAAACTCGGAAATACTTTTGTACACCCACGCATGGGTGTGGGTGTTTCCATCACCGTCCATTTATTCCTTGAGATTCGTGCCCACCATGGTAGATGGAAAGATTCCTTTCTCTCTCCTCTTTTAAAGCACAATGGACGGTGACGGAAACACCCACACCCATGCGTGGGTGTACAAAATCCACTCTCAAAAAAACTTCTAGTTGCACATTTCTATAGAAAAGTGTAACTCCTATTAATAACTGGTTGCTAGTTGCATATTTCTCGAGAAGAAATGCAACTCATATTAAAATCAGATGGAGTTGCACATTTCTTTTTAAAGGTGCAACTCACATCAAATATATGATATAGTTGTACGTTTCTTGACAAAAGTGCAATCTATTTAAATGAAAAAATAGAAAATACTACCAACATAAATAAAAAAATAAAATACATATAAGGCATGGTTGCACATTTCTTGATGAGTTAGTTGCATATTTCTTTAAAGTTCAACCATGAAAATGAAACTAAATTATATACCGATAGTAGAAATAATTAAAAAGAAGGCAAAATAAAAAAATATCAGCACAAATGCAGACTAATTTGCTCTAACAAACCAGTGCATAAGCAATATAGAAGATTTCGTAGTGGACCACAGCGTGAAGAATCGGTTGGCTTGTTGGTTGTCAAAACACACGCTGCGATCTGCGGGACGGGGGTTCGACTCCCGCCCGCGTAAACTATTTTTCTGACTATTTAGGCAGTTTTTACGAATCTTAAAGAAAGATCCAACGGTTCTCAGTATCGACTGAGACATAGGTAAATCTCAGTTACCTGAGACTTAGCAAATCCGCAAAACAACCCATTAATGATCTGTGGCTGACAAACCTCCAGAGATATTCATTCACCACACGGCCAAATAATTTTACCTACGAGTGCGCTTAAGGCCACTACAAATATATGATCTCCTGCTGGAAGCTAACCATCGGTAAAATTAACAAGCTCACGGTAAACATTTATCATTTCCCTTGCGAGCTATGGCTGGCAAGTAACTTACAGCCGACTAGGGTAACATTTATGTCAGTTTTCCTTATTTTGATGTCAGTATTTGTCCTACGTCGATCCTCACATTTACATGTTGGATTGTTGGCTTTCCTTTTTTTTTTCTTGTCGGTATTTGTCCCATATGGGATATCATTCGTGTTCTCCAAACCGATTTATGGTTTGTCTCCATCAAGTAGTTGGTAATTTCAAAAGTTCAAAGATGCGCCACAAAGATTCCCTCGTTTTTCCATCTTCTACACTGATTTTAAAAGGTTTCTCAAAATGAAGGGCAGAGCAAGCTCACGACACCGTAGCCAAATACAACCTACAGCGTCGGTCAGTATGAGTATACTACGATAGGTGGTTGCCGGACCGTGCCCTATGAGTCATGGCCTAAGCTATATGGAGCAATCTATAACCGCGGGTGCATCGCATAAGCCGTGCATAATCTTCGAGAATGGGCTAGCTCTGCCAGCATTACGATTCTTATGACCTCATTGATATAAAGGAATACTGCAGAAAAACATATATACGAGTAGGAAAAGAATTGGTGACATTTCATCCGTTTGATTCAAAGGATTTGAGTATGAAAATGTACAACACTTTCAATATGGTTGAGGTTTCATCGGGGGAAAGCAATTTTTAGAATGCACCCAATCTTCTCTTTTATATCATATATGCATAAAACATTGATATATTGCAAACATCATGTGGTAGAGCAACATGTTAGGAAAAATAAAGCAAAGGCTCCACCAACACAATGAGGCCTTGTTTGGTACTAGTGTTTCAGTGGGGATTAGTGGGGATAATACTCTAGAGTATTGGGTGAATCACTGCTGTCACCCAATCCCCACAAAACCCCATCCCCAATCCACTAGGTAGGGGTAGAGTATTGGGATTGAAAAAATTACACTAAAATTTGGGAAAAAGTGGGGATAAGTGGGGATTAAACTCGCCCATACTCTGGCACCAAACATGCATTGGGGATGAGTGGGGATTTAAAGTTTGGAGCGGATTATCCCCGCTAATCCCCACTAAAACTCTAGTACCAAACAAGGCCTGAGTAGGACATGTCATACAAGATAAAAACATAGTTTTACCCATACAAATATCTAGTTTGTCATTGCAAGTCAAATCGCATTAATATGTTTTTCCTATTCAATGCTTTACTAATCATGCGAAACAAAGAGGCCCTTGATTTTTGAACTGTTTGGTTAGGGTTTGAGTCCTGTTAGACAATACCGGTAGACCTGCCTTAGCAGGCTAGATATTACCGTTGTACTTTTCTTTCTTGTGTCCAACGTGTATGGTGTAGTACACCACCATGATTGGCACCTTCCATGTACATGCCATTGATGGGGCTTTTCCATCCTATATAACATGTAACCAATCCCCCTAACGGGGCAGATTGTTTTGCCAAGTTAACATGGTATCAAGAGCCACTCTTCCACCTACGTCCAACTGATCCCCTCTCCACCGACCAGAAGAACATCAAGAAAAAATATCGCTGCTCCCTCCCTCCCATGGCGTCCTCCGCAGGACCTTCATTGGCGGCGGCCCTAGGGGCTCCTCCGCCGGAAAAACTAACCCGTGAGAATTTCTTGTTTTGGCAAGCACAAGTTCTCCCGGCGTTGCGAGGTGCGCAGGTCATGGAGCTACTCGATGGCTCCGATCCCGCACCCGCGAAAACCTTGGAGGTTGAGGATGAAGAAAAGAACAAGACCACGATCCCGAACCCATCATACGGGGTTTGGATCGCCCGAGATCAGCAAGTCATGAGTTTTTTGCTCAAAGGCTTCTCGCAAGACATCCTCGCCCATGTCCTCGGCCTCGAGCACGCCATGGACGTATGGCGCACCATCCACGCGCTGTTCAAGGTACAATCTCGGGCGCGTATAGGGATGCTGCGGGCAGCCCTCGTCAACACCAAAAAGCTCGACATGACCGCCACCACGTTTATCTCCAAAATGAAAGGGTATGCATCTGAACTTGCTGCTGCAGGTCGTGTGATCAGCGATGAGGAACTCAAAGAGTATCTTCTCGCTGGTCTTGATGGCGAATACAATCCCATTGTCGCCGCCGCCAACGCAAACCCCGCCACCTCCTTCACGGACGTCTGCAACCAGCTCTCTGCCTATGATTACCGGCAGCAAATGCTGTCCGAATCAGGGCAGGGGCGGGCACCTTCACGTCATCAGCAAACGCCGCCTCTCGCGGTGGCGGCCCTCGTCGAGGTGGCTACAACAACCATCACCAAGGGGGCGGCTACAATCAACATCACGCCGGTGGCTACAACCACCATTTCCGTGGGCGCCCTCCATGTCGACACGATGGCAACAACTATGGTCGCCGTCCGCCGCCCATGGGGGGCCGCGGTCGTGGCCGTGGGCGTGCGCCATCACGACATCAAGATCTTCCGTGCCAAATATGCGAGAAACCTGGCCACTCTGCAAGGGATTGCTGGTGGCGCTACACTGATGGTGATGATGATGATGACTCCCACACCAAGGACAAAAGTGCCCACATGATGTCCTATGGTGTTGACTGATACGTCTCCAACGTATCGATAATTTCTTATGTTCCATGCTACTTTATTGATGATACCTACATGTTTTATGCACATTTTATGTCATATTCGTGCATTTTCTGGAACTAACCTATTAACAAGATGCCGAAGCGTTCCTGTTTTATTGTTTTTGGTTTCGAAATCCTAGTAACGAAATATTCTCGGAATTGGACGAAATCAACGCCCAGGTTCCTATTTTGCCCGGAAGCATCCAGAACACCCGAGAGCCGCCAAGAGGGCCCTGTGGGCCCAGATGATAGGGTGGCGCGGCCAGGGCTGGCCCGCGCCACCCTATGGTGTGGTCGCCCCTTTGCCCCTCCGACGCTGCCCTTTCGCCTATATAAAGCACCTGCATCGAAAACCCTTAGGGAGAAAGCCACGGTACGTGAAACCTTCCAGAGCCGCCTCCATCGCGAAGCCAAGATCTGGGGACAGGAGTCTCTTTCGGCACCCTGCCGGACGGGGAAGTGCCCGGAAGGCTTCTCCATCGACACCGCTGCCATCTCCACCGCCATCTTCATCACCTTGCTCCATGAGGAGGGAGTAGTTCTCCATCGAGGCTCGGGGCTGTACCGGTAGCTATGTGGTTCATCTCTCTCCTATGTACTTCAATACAATAATCTCATGAGCTGCCTTACATGATTGAGATTCATATGAGTTTTGTATCACTATTCATCTATGTGCTACTCTAGTGATGTTATTAAAGTACTCTATTCCTCCTCCACGTGTGTAAAGGTGACAGTGTGTGCACCGTGTGAGTACTTGGCGTAGGCTATGATTGTGATCTCTTGTAGATTATGAAGTTAACTATTGCTATGATATATTGATGTGATCTATTCCTCCTACATATGCATGAAGGTGACAGTGTGCATGCTATGTTAGTACTTGGTTTAGTCTTTTGATCTATCTTACACTATAAGGTTACTAAAATATGAACATTAATTGTGGAGCTTGTTAACTCCGGCATTGAGGGTTCGTGTAATCCTACGCAATGTGTTCATCATCCAACAAAAGTGTAGAGTATGCATTTATCTATTCATATGTGATCAAAGTTGAGAGTGTCCACTAGTGAAAGTCTATTCCCTAGGCCTTGTTCCTAAATACTCTATCGCTGTTCTTGTTTTCTTGAATTACTATTTCTTGCGTTACTCTTGCTTGTTTACTTCCGCAATATTACTACCATCAAGCACGCCAAAAGCACTTTTAAAGCGCCGTACTCTGCTCATATTCATTCATACCGCTTGTATTTCACTATCTCTTCGCCGAACTAGTGCACCTATTAGGTGTGTTGGGGACACAAGAGACTTCTTGCTTTGTGGTTGCAGGGTTGCATGAGAGGGATATCTTTGACCTCTTCCTGCCTGAGTTCGATAAACCTTGGGTAATCCACTTAAGGGAAACTTGCTGTTGTTCTACAAACCTCTGCTCTTGGAGGCCCAACACTGTCTACAAGAATAGAAGCAGTAGACATCAAGCACTTTTAAGGCGCCGTCGGGGAGGAAAGGTAAAAGCACTCATACTTGGTTCAGGTAACTACTTTTCGCCATTGTGTGTGTGCTCGAAGCTATTTCCTTTAGACTCTGCAATTGTGACATTTGGTTTCTTGTTTACACTAGTTAGGCATAATGGACAACAAAGAGCTTTTTATTCTATTTCCTGATTTAAGACATGGATGGTTTGATGCAAAAATTAAAAAACCATGGAACATATTAATATGAATGCTTTGAACACTATTGTTGCTAATGCTATGGAAAATTCTAAGCTTGGGGAAGCTGGCTTTGATGAGCATGATATTTTTAGTCCCCCAAGCATTGAGGAGAAAATTTACTTTGATGATACTTTGTCTCCTATTTATGATGATTATAATGATAGTAGTCTTTTGTTACCACCTGTTATGGAGGATAAATTTGATTATGATTACAATATACCTCCTATATTTGATAGCTACTTTGTTGAATTTGCTCCCACTACAATTAATAAGAATGACTATGCTTATGTTGGGAGTAGTAATAATTTTATGCATGAGACTCATGATAAGAATGCTTTATGTGATAGTTATATTGTTGAGTTTGCTCATGATGCTACTGAAATTTATTATGAGAGAGGAAAATATCGTTGTAGAAATTTTCATGTTACTAAAACACCTCTCTATGTGCTGAAATTTTTGAAGCTACACTTGTTTTATCTTCCTATGCTTGTTACTTTGCTCTTCATGAACTTGTTTATTTACAATATTCCTATGCATAGGAAGCATGTTAGACTTAAATGTGTTTTCAATTTGCCTCTTGATGCTCTCTTTGCTTCAACTTCTATTTCTTGCGAGTGCATCATTAAAACTGCTGAGCCCATCTTAATGGCTATAAAGAAAGAACTTCTTGGGAGATAACCCATGTGTTTATTTTACTACAGCAATTTTTGTTTTGTTGTGTCTTGGAAGTTGTTTACTACTGTAGCAACCTCTCCTTATCATGTTTTTGTGCCAATTAAAGTTTCTATGTTAAAGTTGATGTTATATTTGGGATCGCTGCGCAGAAACAGCATTGCTGTCTGTCACGAATTCTGGCACAATTCTCTGTAGAAAATTCGAAAAAATCTGCCAATTTACAAGCGTGATCCTCAGATATGTACGCAACTTTCATTAGTTTTGAGTTTTCCATTTGAGCAAGTCTGGTGCCAGCTTTAAATTCGTCTTTACGACTGTTCTGTTTTTGACAGATTCTGCCTTTTATTTCGCATTGCCTCTTTTGCTATGTTGGATGAATTTCTTTGATCCATTAATGTCCAGTAGCTTTATGCAATGTCCAGAAGTGTAAGAATGATTGTGTCACCTCTGAACATGTGAATTTTTGATTATGCACTAACCCTCTAATGAGTTTGCTTGAAGTTTGGTGTGAAGGAAGTTTTCAAGGGTCAAGAGAGGAGTATGATATACTATGATCAAGAGGAGTGAAAGCTTGGGGAATGCCCCGTGGTTCATCCCTGCATATTTTAAGAAGACTCAAGCATCTAAGCTTGGGATGCCCAAGGCATCCCCTTCTTCATCGACAACATCATCAGTTTCCTCCCCTGAAACTATATTTTTATTCAGTCACATCTTATGTACTTTACTTGGAGCGTCTGTGTGTGCTTTTATTTTTGTTTTGTTATCTTAGTTCTCTGAATAAGTTCATCCTTGTGTGGGAGAGAGACACGTTCCGCTGGTTCGTATGAACACATGTGTTCTTAGCTCATAATATTCATGGCGAAGTTTCCTCTTCGTTAATTGTTATATGGTTGGAATTGGAAAATGCTACATGTAGTAATTCTAAAATGTCTTGGATAATGTGATACTTGGCAATTGTTGTGCTCATGTTTAAGCTCTTGCATCATATGCTTTGCACCCATTAATGAAGAAATACATAGAGCTTGCTAAAATTTGATTTGCATATTTGGTCTCTCTAAGGTCTAGATAATATCTAGTATTGAGTTTTGAACAACAAGGAAGACGGTGTAGAGTCTTATAATGTTTACAATATGTCTTTTATGTGAGTTTTGCTGCACTTGTTCATCCTTGAGTTTGCTTCAAATAACCTTGCTAGCCTAAACCTTGTATCGAGAGGGAATACTTCTCATGCATCCAAAATCGTTGAGCCAACTACTATGCCATTTGTGTCCACCATAACTACCTACTACATGGTATTTCTCCGCCATTCCAAAGTAAATTGCTTGAGTGCTACCTTTAAAATTCCATCATTCACCTTTGCAATATATAGCTCATGGGACAAAATAGCCTTAAAAACTATCGTAGTATTGAATATGTACTTATGCACTTTATCTTTTATTAAGTTGCTTGTTGTGCGATAACCATGCTTCGGGAACGCCATCAACTATTGTTGAATATCATGTGAGTTGCTATGCATGTCCGTCTTGTCGAAGGATCTATCATTTTAGTGGTTGGAGCATGCAAAATTGTTAGAGAAGAACATTGGGCCGCTAACTAAAGCCATGAATCATGGTTGAAGTTTCAGTTTTGGACATATATCCTCAATCTCATATGAGAATAATAATCATTGCTACATGCTTATGCATTTAAGAGGAGTCCATTATCTGTTGTCCATGTTGTCCCGGTATGGATGTCTAAGTTGAGAATAATCAAAAGCGAGAAATCCAAAATGCGAGCATTCTCCTTAGACCTTTGTACGGGCGGCATGGAGGTACCCCTTTGTGACACTTGGTTGAAACATGGCATGCAAAGATCCGGTAGTCCAAGCTAAGTAGGACGGGTGCGGGCACTATTAGTATACTATGCATGAGGCTTGCAACTTGTAAGATATAATTTACATAACTCATATGCTTTATTACTACCGTTGACAAATTGTTTCATGTTTTCAAAATAAAAGCTCTAGCACAAATACAGCAATCGATGCTTTCCTCTTTGAAGGACCATTCTTTTACTTTTATTGTTGAGTCAGTTTACCTATCTCCCTCCACCTTAAGACGCAAACACTTGTGTGAACTGTGCATTGATTCCTACATACTTGCATATTGCACTTGTTATATTACTTTATGTTGACAATATCCATGAGTTATACATGTTATAAGTTGAAAGCAACCGCTGAAACTTAATCTTCCTATGTGTTGCTTCAACACCTTTACTTTGATTTATTGTTTTATGAGTTAACTCTTATGCAAGACTTATTGATGCTTGTCTTGAAGTACTACTCATGAAAAGTCTTTGCTTTATGATTCACTTGTTTACTCATGTCATTACCATTGTTTTGATCGCTGCATTCATTACATATGTTTACAAATAGTATGATCAAGATTATGATGGCATGTCACTTGAAATTGTCTTTGTTATCGTTTTACCTGCTCGGGACGAGCAGAACTAAGCAGGATGCTGATACGTCTCCAACGTATCGATAATTTCTTATGTTCCATGCTACTTTATTGATGATACCTACATGTTTTATGCACATTTTATGTCATATTCGTGCATTTTCTGGAACTAACCTATTAACAAGATGCCGAAGTGCCAGTTCCGTTTTGCTGTTTTTGGTTTCGAAATCCTAGTAACGAAATATTCTCGGAATTGGACGAAATCAACGCCCGGGTTCCTATTTTGCCCGGAAGCATCCGGAACACCCGAGAGCCGCGGAGGGGGCCCTGTGGGCCCGGATGATAGGGTGGCGCGGCCGGGGCCCGCCCGCCCCCTATGGTGTGGTCGCCCCTTTGCCCCTCCACGCCCTTTCGCCTATATAAAGCCCCCGCATCGAAAACCCTTAGGGAGAAAGCCACGGTACGCGAAACCTTCCAGAGCCGCCTCCATCGCGAAGCCAAGATGCGGGGACAGGAGTCTCTGTTCGGCACCTGCCGGACGAAGTGCCCCAAGGCTTCTCCATCGACACCGCCATCTCCACCGCCATCTTCATCACCGCTGCTGCTCCCATGAGGAGGGAGTAGTTCTCCATCGAGCTCGGGGCTGTACCGGTAGCTATGTGGTTCATCTCTCTCCTATGTACTTCAATACAATAATCTCATGAGCTGCCTTACATGATTGAGATTCATATGAGTTTTGTATCACTATTCATCTATGTGCTACTCTAGTGATGTTATTAAAGTACTCTATTCCTCCTCCACGTGTGTAAAGGTGACAGTGTGTGCACCGTGTGAGTACTTGGTAGTAGCTATGATTGTGATCTCTTGTAGATTATGAAGTTAACTATTGCTATGATATATTGATGTGATCTATTCCTCCTACATATGCATGAAGGTGACAGTGTGCATGCTATGTTAGTACTTGGTTTAGTCTTTTGATCTATCTTACACTATAAGGTTACTAAAATATGAACATTAATTGTGGAGCTTGTTAACTCCGGCATTGAGGGTTCGTGTAATCCTACGCAATGTGTTCATCATCCAACAAAAGTGTAGAGTATGCATTTATCTATTCTGTTATGTGATCAAAGTTGATAGTGTCCACTAGTGAAAGTCTATTCCTAGGCCTTGTTCCTAAATATCGCTATCGCTGCTTGTTCTTGTTTTACTGAATTACTACGCTGCGTTACTACTGCTTGTTTACTTCCCGCAATATTACTACCATCAAGCCACGCCAAGCACTTTTCGCGCCGTACTGCTCATATTCATTCATACCGCTTGTATTTCACTATCTCTTCGCCGAACTAGTGCACCTATTAGGTGTGTTGGGGACACAAGAGACTTCTTGCTTTTGCAGGGTTGCATGAGAGGGATATCTTTGACCTCTTCCTCCCTGAGTTCGATAAACCTTGGGTAATCCACTTAAGGGAAACTTGCTGCTGTTCTACAAACCTCTGCTCTTGGAGGCCCAACACTGTCTACAAGAATAGAAGCACCCGTAGACATCATTGACACAAACTGGTATATGGACACCGGTGCCACGGATCACATCACCGGCGAATTGAACAAGCTCTCCACCCGTGAACAATACAAGGGGCATGATCAAGTCCACAATGCTAGTGGTCAAGGTATGGCAATTAAACATGTTGGTCTTTCGATTTTGCATACCCCTCATAGCTCTCTTCATCTTCGAAATATTCTACATGTTCCTAGTGCCACCAAAAACTTATTATCCGCTCATAAAATTGCCTTAGACAACAATTCCTTTGTCGAAATTCACCCATTCTTCTTTTTGATTAAGGACCAAGCCACGAAGCACATCCTGTTTAAAGGGCCATGTCATGATGGTCTATATCCTCTAGTACCAACCTCCACGGGAACTGGCAAGCATGCTTTCGTCACTCACAAGCCATCTTCGTCCACATGGCATCGTCGACTAGGACACCCATCTTCGTTCGTTGTTCAACAAATTCTTAGGAAAAATAATCTTCCATACTCGCATGAAATAAATCCATATGTGTGTGATCCATGTCAACAAGCAAAAAGTCATCAATTACCATATCCAATCTCCACTAGTGTTTCCGCATTTCCTTTGGAAGAAGTGTTTAGTGATGTATGGGGTCCGGCACCTCCTTCTGTTGGAAAACATTCATATTATGTAAGCTTTATTGATGATTTTAGCAAATTTACTTGGATATATTTGCTCAAAAAGCGATCCGATGTTTATCAAGTCTTCCTTAATTTCCAACAGTTTGTTGAACGCAAATTCGGTCGCAAAATAATCACTATGCAAACTGATTGGGGAGGTGAATATGAAAAACTCCATTCATTTTTTCAAAAAGTTGGTATCACACACCATGTCTCATGCCCACATGCTCACCAACAAAATGGTTCCGCGGAACGCAAACATCGTCACATCGTTGAAGTTGGTCTCTCCTTACTAGCCAACGCCTCTATGCCTCTCAAATTTTGGGATGAGGCCTTCTTAACAGCTACATTTCTTATCAATTTACTTCCTACCAAAGTTCTCAATTTTCAAACACCAACCGAAAAACTTCTCAATATCAAACCAACTTATGACTCTCTTCGCATTTTTGGATGCGCTTGTTGGCCAAATCTCCGTCCCTATAACAAACGGAAGCTATCTTTTCGCTCCAAACGATGTGTTTTTCTTGGCTATAGCCCTCTCCACAAAGGCGTAAAATGTCTTGACACGTCCACCGGACGTGTCTATATCTCCCGCGATGTGGTGTTCGACGAAAATATTTTTCCTTTTGCTTCACTTCATCCCAACGCAGGTTCCCGTCTTCGTGAAGAAATCCTTCTTCTCCCAAAAGAATTATCAACAATCCCACCTAGCTTTGAGGGAATGCCTAATCATGATCACATGCATGCTGTACCGCTCATTGACCATTTGCAGGTACTTGAAACCAGTGGCGCTGCTACACCACAAAACAGTACTGGTACTTCCAGAGAAGAAATCAGCAACACCAGTGAAGAAAATGCTCAAAATGGAGGACATTCCGTCTCGGAAGAAAGCACCAACAACAACACTGATCCCGGAAATGATTCTCCTGGCAGCCAATCATCCTCGGATCAGGAGCCCTCAAAATCCGCGTCGCCAGGATCTGCAGGCCGCACGACCGCCGAGTCTCCGTCTGCATCTGCGCAGGCCTCGCTGCGTGGCCAGGAAGGGGCCACGTCTCCCGCCGAGACGCGTGCGTCGACCGCGCCCTCCGTGTCCGCGCGGACCACATCTCCGCAACGGTCCCATGGCGGGCCCCCGCAGCAGCCCGTGATTGGTGCGGGATCCAGCGCGGTCAGCTCCCCGGGATCTTCTGCATCGCCTTCCTCAACGCCAACGGCCACACACAGCGACCCCGGATCATCTGCGCCGGATTCTCCTGCTACACCGGGATCCACACCCAGCAGCACTGGTTCCTCTGGATCCTCTGCGGACTCGGATCATGTACAACCTCCCGCGGCTGAACCTCGCACACGACTACAAAAAGGTATCCGCAATCCAAAAATTTACACTGATGGTACAGTTCGCTATGGCATGCTTACCTCTACAGGAGAACCCCACACTACCTCCGAGGCACTTCATGATGACAAGTGGCGGCATGCTATGCAAGAAGAATATGATGCCTTACTTCAAAACAAAACATGGCACCTTGTTCCTCCTACTCCGAACAAAAATTTAATTGACTGCAAGTGGGTCTACCGCATCAAGAAAAATGTTGATGGCACCATCGACAGGTATAAAGCAAGGTTAGTCGCAAAAGGTTTCAAACAAAGATATGGTATTGATTATGAGGATACTTTTAGTCCAGTTGTGAAAGCAGCTACTATTAGACTTGTTCTAGCACTTTCAGTTTCCAGGGGATGGAGCCTCCGATAGTTGGACGTTAAGAACGCGTTTCTTCATGGCGTTCTGGAAGAGGAAGTTTACATGAAACAACCACCTGGGTTTGAAAATCCAAACGCTCCGCATCATATCTGCAAACTGGATAAAGCCCTCTACGGTCTCAAGCAGGCTCCCCGTGCCTGGTACTCCAAATTAAGCTCCAAGCTCCTTGCTCTCGGATTTAGAACATCCAAAGCCGACACATCCCTCTTCATCTATCATAAGTCAGGTATCACTATGTTTTTATTAATTTATGTTGATGATATTATTGTTGCAAGCTCATCTACACAGGCTACTTCGGCCCTGCTTCGTGACTTGGGTGAAAATTTTGCTCTCAAGGACCTTGGAGACTTGCATTTCTTCCTAGGCATTGAAGTCAAGAAGACATCGTACGGACTATTGCTAACTCAAGAAAAATATGCACAAGACCTCCTTGCTCGTGTTGGCATGCTCAAATGCACATCCACCCCTACACCACTATCCAGCTCTGAGAAACTGGCATTGCATGATGGGACACCTCTTGGCTCTGAAGATAGTACACACTATCGGAGTATTGTTGGTGCATTACAATATCTAACCCTGACTCGTCCTGATCTAGCTTTTTCAGTTAACAAAATTTGTCAATTCCTTCATGCCCCAACTACAGCTCATTGGACAGCAGCTAAGTGTATCCTCCGATATGTTCATGGTGCACTAAAGGTCGGCCTAACTTTTCAGAAGTCCTCATCTACTCTTCTTAGTGGTTTTTCAGATGCAGACTGGGCGGGATGTCTTGATGATAGGCGCTCCACTGGCGGATTTGCTATATTCTTCGGTCCTAACCTTATTTCATGGAGTGCCCGCAAACAAGCCACTGTCTCACGCTCTAGCACTGAAGCGGAATACAAAGCACTTGCAGATGCTACAGCTGAATTAATATGGGTTGAGGCCTTGCTCAAAGAACTTGGTGTTTCCCTCAAACAAAAACCTTGTTTGTGGTGCGACAATCTTGGCGCCACATATTTATCCGCAAATCCAGTATTTCATGCCCGCACAAAGCATATTGAGATTGATTTTCACTTTGTTCGAGAAAGGGTCGCCAGAAAATTACTTGCTACTCGGTTCGTGTCAAGCAAAGATCAAATCGCTGATGGTTTTACCAAGGCATTGCCGGTCAAGCTCCTTGAAGAATTCCAACGTAATGTCAACCTTTCCATAGCTTCCAAGGCTTAGATTAAGGGGGGGTGTTAGACAATACCGTTAGACCTGCCTTAGCAGGCTAGACATTACCGTTGTACTTTCCTTTCTTGTGTCCAACGTGTATGGTGTAGTACACCACCATGATTGGCACCTTCCATGTACATGCCATTGATGGGGCTTTTCCATCCTATATAAAATGTAACCAATCCCCCTAACGGGGCAGATTGTTTTGCCAAGTTAACAAGTCCTACTTACAAAAGTGTGGTAGTTGTTCACTGAAGATGCAATAATATCCTCCCGTTTTGCTCCTGTCCTGGCGGTCCTGGCGGCGCATCTAGGGTCACCGGAGGGCGTGTGAAGGTGTGTCTCTGGTGGATCGCAGACGCGATGGTGTGTCTCTGGTGGATCTCATACGATTCGCTTCGCTAGAGCGCGTGCAAATGTGTGTCTCCGGTGCATCTCGATGGATTTGAAGAACGTTACTTCTGATCTATGCTTCTTTTCATCATCTGGGTGGTTGTTGCTCTCGTTGGTTGGTCTTTGGGCCTTAGGGCATCTCCAATGAGATGACGCAAACAGAGGCTAAGCGACCGTTTGCATTCGCGTGGTCAAAAAATGCTCCTGCACCCTATTCCAGTGGGGCAGCCGGCGGCGCATAGGACCGGGGCGTCCGCGCAGACGCAAACATGGCCCAAATATACGGCATGTTTGCTTCTCTGCGGACGCTACGCGGTCGCGCCAAGTGACCGTGTCGGTTGCATCCGGGCCCGCTAGGCAGTGACTAGGTAAGCAAAATATTTCCTTATTATTATTGATTGACCAAAAGGGCCATCTTTACGGAGATGGTTAGTCGAGTTAACCTTAAACTACAACAGTCATACCTACTCTCCGTCGTGTGGCACACCACGGCCAGAGTTACTCGCACTCGCGCAACCTACTACTAGCTGCCAAAGGGGCCGGCGCCATCGTCTAAGCGCGACCGCCTGACGCACTCCTTGCGCCGTGCACGCCGCCGATCGAACTCCTCGCCCTGCCGCCTGCGGCGTTCGAGACCTCGGCCAGAGAGGAGTCCCAGTGGACACTCTTTCGCCACCGCCTCCGCCGCCACCATGTCGCCACCGCTTCTTCCGTGGTGGCGATGGCGTTCGCCAGCTCGCGGTTCTCTCTTAGTCGACCCGCGCGGGCTCGGGTCCCATCCGCGCAACCGAATCCAGGTCGAAACATAGGTACGCCCGACTCATGGCGAGCGCATGGCTGCAAGTTTCCTCCTCCGCTGCCCGAGCATGACGGAGATCAGCGCCCCCAGGTAGGCTCTCGAATGACGCGAGCAGAGCCCGCTGCTCGCCACCGAACTGGAAGTGGTTGTCCTCATCATCGTCGGTGATGTCGGGAATGACGGTGTCCGCGGGTGGGGCCGTCGGCAACGAAGGAGCCGCCGCCATCTTTGTCCGCGCCTCCGCGAACTCCGCCCTAGCCTCGGCGAGCTTGGCCCGGAGTTCCGCCCTGGCGTCGGCGATTTCCACCATGGCCGCCGCCCACCGCTGACGCTCTAGCGCGCGCCCTACCGCCTCCACCTCCCGGTCCAGCTGCTCGGCCTGAAGGGCGTTGGCGACGGGCTGCTCCTCCTCGAACGCCTCCATCAAGCGGAGCTCGGCGAGGTCTGACCATCCGGGTGGACTTCGCGACACATCTGAACAAATTGATTCCAGTTAAGGTTGTGCTCGGCCACGGATGTATGTTATGGTTTATGTTGAGTTGTGCCTGTCACCCGGCCGGCGTCCACCATATATAGCCACGGCCGGGCGGAAAACGGCGTTCGCGCGTAGGTCGTTTCCCGCGCGCGCGAAACGTAATCACCGGTGGCAAACCTCGACGGGACGGTAGACAGTCATTAACGACTTTGACAGTATCAGTGCTAAAAAAATACGTCCGCACCGCTAGGATGCTCCCGACAGAAATGGTCATCGCGGGCCATATGGTGTCCGTAGGCTAATGCAAATAGACACATGCGGTTAATTTGTACGTCCGAAATATTGAAGATGCGCTTACACTTTGACACATAGCAAGCATACGATAACACGACACGTAGCAGGGTATATATGGCCGCACAAATGAAGCACGCGTGCAGCTCGGCTGCTCAGGTAGGCGTTGCGCGCATGTGAAGCTGACACAGCCAACATCTTGTAGCGTGTACTGTCTCCCATCCGGCCAGAATATTCCAGCTCGCCTCTCCCCGGCCGAGGAGAATCTTGGTCAATGCGCGGCGAGATTCCTGTCCATGGTGATGGTGTAGACAAATAAGGCAAATTTTGGACGTAGTAGTGGCGCAAGAAAGAGCAGGCCATCTGCTACAGACTAGAGAGAGCCATGCAACGAACGGCGGCCATGTTATAAAAGGACTTTGGCGACGTGACAGAACCATTTGGATCCACGTGAAGCGCCTTATCCTGGTAGCGGTATTGCTCCTCCTAGGGTCGCGTTTATGATCCGCGACTGAGTTGAGCGTACGCACGCCAGAGAGGAGTCCAATACTTGCTTGCTAGAGCGATGGGTCTTATCGTCTTGGTATCAATGATCCAAGCCCATGTGGAAGATAGTGTATATATATACATGTCACAAGTATGACTCGATCACATCCATGTCGACAACTGTACGGCGCCCCAGAGAGCTATTGGACGCGACAGAAGGATATTTGTGCTCGGCTGATCGCGGTCTAGTAACGTGTTCGGCGCCACTAAGACATTTTAGAGCATGTCATGATATACTCATGAGTTGAGCAATAGATTATCAAGATCTTGAGTGTTTTCAATGCAAGAGAAGAATTTAAAATATAGCTCTAAGCAAATATCATG
Source organism: Lolium multiflorum (assembly GCA_030979885.1). Classification (NCBI taxonomy): domain Eukaryota; kingdom Viridiplantae; phylum Streptophyta; class Magnoliopsida; order Poales; family Poaceae; genus Lolium; species Lolium multiflorum. The sequence goes on along the minus strand of CM061753.1, from coordinate 44,204,516 downwards.
ATAGATTCGTGAGTTGAGCTATGGTTGGCAAGATTTAGAGAATCGTAATCAAATGAAGAATTCTGTACGTACCTCAAGATATTATGATAGAGCATGGAGACATACAACGTTGACCAAGACAAAGAGCGAAGATTTGATTTAAGTTGGTCAGCACACGAATCATAAAAAATATACACATGGACCATGTGATCTTGTGGTATGATAAGCATTGTCAATTATGTTTTGTGAACTAACCCATCATATTTATATCTTTATGTTGTCTACGTGGATTATATATCTTTTCATGGGCATGCATCAAAAGTAAGATCTTATATAGCCCACAAACATTTATCTTCTAAAGGTTGAGAAGGGCAAGTTAAAGTTGAGCATCTTGGATAATTGCGCTCGACCGACACAATCCAATAACGCGTCGGTGCCACCAGGCCGTCCCCAACCGAGAGGACGCGTTGCGAACGCACCAGACACAAGCGACAATAAGTAGGTATCAATATGAGGGCTTCCCTTATTATTGGCAGTGATGAGCTATATTTTTATTTATCTTTCTCTTGCTGTTTTATTTTCCCACCATGTTGCTACCCTTTCTTGCCCATCCCACACTGTTGTCGCTGATGCATCCCGTTCTCCATCGTCGTCATGCCGCCAAAGGCGTTGAAGGGGCCAAATGGACCCTTCGCAAGGCCGCACAAGCAGCCGGCACCGGAGATGAATCCTGGAGTGAGTCGGAGGCCATCCTTATCTGGTGCAGGTAGTCCACGACAGTATGCCAGGTGTGGCGCATCAAGTCTAGGATGAACATGGTTGCAACCATGATAGGTGCGACCAGATAAGAATGGTGGCCACCGCAGCCACAAGTGGAAGTACTTAGAAGATAAATGTTTGTCTTTGATGCTTGGAAGACGATGAGTATTGATTCCATCATCGGTGCCAATCAAACAAGTCTCGAGCCCTAAGTGGAAGTCAGATAAGTGATCATCTTGGCGATGTATTGATGTGTCTCATCTTGATTTAGTTCGATGGTGCACTACAAATGTTTAGAACGGGCAATGACGGAAAGTGCTTCACCTTGATGATGGCTTCACAACTTAAAAAGTGCGAGAAATTGAGGCTCACACGCATATAACTAAAGAAAGCCGCCACATGCGTCATTGATTTAAATTTCCCCTTGGCAACCTCGGCGGGCTGCGCCTGACAATAAGAAGGCCACGACAAAACTCATTAGGACGGCATCATCAGAGAGGGTGCAAGACTAGGCTCATAAGTTGAAGGCCGAGATCTCCTCCAACTCGGTCATTCGAGCTAAGAGGGCGGATAGAAGGTGGGCCCATGTTTGAGAAGCAAGACAAGAAGATCGGGCGAGAGTTGTGGTGAAGAAGCGAAATAATATTGACCGCTGGCACGTCGAACATGTGTGAGCAGGTGAAGGGGGTGCATATGTTCTTCTCTCATGCCATCTTGCAAGAAATGAGCATTCGCAGGGCGGCGACAACGTAGATAGCTGTGACTACGAGCGAGCACGCAACAACGGCGTTAGAGGAGCAGGAGATGAGGAACGAGATGCTGCCAACGACGGATCCAACATCTTCAATTAGATTCCCTTGCTATGTGGTGTTGCAATATCGTGGCCAGACCAAGGGGCATTTTGAGGCGGAAACTTTGAATTCATGGCCAACATTATTCATGTTTCGATATTTTCATAATTTCCTGTAAACTGTCAGTCAAAAGTCTATTTAGAGATGCCGAATGGGAGCACGATTCGATAGAGGACGTTGTTTGTAGGATGTGGCTGAAAATGCTAGCGGGGTCTGCAGGATGCGAAGTAGAGATGGCGAGAGACAGAGCTCTTACCGGGAATCTGTAGGGAGACGATGGGTAAAAACAAGCAACAATCTTTTCATTTTTTGCAGGTTATCCATATGGTGTCGCATTGGGTTCAGTTGTGGGCTCTACTGTCACCGGAGGGACAGCGGGATGCTATGGCTACTGGATGCACACGGCTCCAGATGGTCGCTCAGGATATCTTGTGCCAGGCTGGTTGGCGGCACAATAGACGGTTACATTGATGAGTAGTTCAGCTTATCCGTGTTTTTTTCTCGCTGGTTGATTCTTGTATCAACTCTGGACGATGATTGAGATGTTCTATAATTATGTACTCATAACTATTATTAATAAAAGGCCGTGTGCATCATCATGATGCAGAAGCCGGGGTCTTATTCCCCATTTCGAAAAAAAACCTACGAGTTAATGACGGTCGCCGGCCGGCTGCCGTAAAGATGGCTGCTCCTGAATGTATGCACTATGCAGGCAGGTAGCTGCCGCCGGCGTTTGCCAACCGAGGCGGGAGGTTGGGGCCCGGTGGGGCCTTCCGGCCAGAGGGGACGTCTGCCCCGAATTGTCAATCACGCAGCACATCCAGTACGTAAAAGGCATATGCTCCGGTCTGATCCCAGCCTCGCCGGCCCACCGCCGCCGACCGGCCAGTGACCAACTGACCGGACTGCAGTCAGCGATGGGTCGTGTCTATTTCCTCCATCTGGCTCTGCTGTTTGACGAGTCAAAATGAATATCACCCGTCCCGACCAGTCTGGCCGTGGCAGAGCAATATGCAACAGAGCAATATCGATCGATCCAGCCATCGACACAGGGCCGGCAGGATGGGAGTTCCCCAAGTATAGCAGCTAGCTGGCCGGCGCTAGCATTTCTGGTTATGAGTCTACTGCAATTTGTACTTGTAGTTAGTTTGCCGTGGTGGTTATTGCCCTATTTCCATACATAGCCTAGCCACGACGAATATATAGGATCAACACCACTGGCCACACTGGTACGACTTGAGTCTTATCATGTTGAAAGAAAGAAAAGAGTCAAGTCGTAAGATGAAGATTTTCCGCTCACTTTTGTATCACTACGAATCTTAAGTTTGCTTGTATGTGTTGACACCACGATTTAGAATTTCAGTTATGGAAAATATTTCCGCAAGGGCTGAAGTGAATTTCAGTGATTTCGGTTTTCATTTCGGTTGATTTTTTTTCTCACAAGGTTCATCTAAATACTCCAAAATTTCAAAACGTTTTTAATTAATGTGTAGTACTGAAATGTCTGAATTTTTTTTTACCAGAAGTAATTGTTTTGAGGTATACTGATGAAATCAGTGAAATTTAGTAAATTTTGATGAAATCTTACTGAAAATATTTTCATGGTCAACACTTCGCTATATAGGTTGCTTCTTAGTTGTCTTGAAAATAACAAAATCGTATATGGTAGACCTCACTTGTCGACTTACAACTTGGCCAAGCGTATGTCGGATGCAAGGTCGTCTATCCCCCGGGTGCATGAAATGAATATACTTCATTCGTCCCAACATATAATGCAACTTAAATTTGGTTGGTCAACAACATATATATAACTTTGATTATAGATATATATATCAAATTCCCCCATTTCGAAAAAAAGATATATATATATATCAAATAAAAGAGATGTGCAAGATAACAATACCAATTATAGATTTGAAATCGTATAATTTTATATATATTGGTGGTTAAAGTTGTGTATCAAATACCGTGTGTAAAAAGTGTCTTATATTTCCAGCTCAGCGACCGTGGCCGCTCTTCCAGTCCACCGCCCAATGTACTCCTCACATATCTATTTTAGGGGTGTTACATACATTCCACAACTCAACGCATCAAATAAGTTAAATTTCCAGACGTTGGAAAGAAAGAGAAACTAGTTTTTAGAAGATTCTTTCCACCATAGTTCCTCGATACCATTTTCTCCTCTAAATAGGCTTTCGTCCCCGTTTTATAAATAAGCCACAACGGTTGAAACAATATAAGATGATGAGAAAACCATCATAGAAAGCAGATCAAGGTACCAAAAAAGTACAAGAAAACCAAAACCAGCTAGTGAAAACACAGGAACGAGACCAAGGGGAACTGGAGATCCACAACGACACCCTCAAGACGGTAACGACGCAAGGCGCCTCCCTCGTCGAGACCTAGACAGTCAAGGGTTTTCACTCGGAGCCCTATGAGGAAAAGAAGGTACACATAACGACGGGTTCCGCCGTCAGCTTGGGATGGCTGAGAGGGTGGAATGGGACAACCTTTGCAGGGAGGTTCACGCCCTTTTCCCCTCCACCCAGGAGGACATTGTCGCCTGGTCCCTGGAGCCCTCTGGTCGCTTCACGACCAACTCGACCTACCTCCACCTGTCGCGTGGGGCGACTACTACCTGCTTCAAGGAAGTTTGGCGCACTCGTGTTCCACCCAGGATCAAAGTCTTTCTCTGGCAACTGATCCGTAACAGACTTCCTTCCTCGGCTCAGGTGGCCAAAAGGCGCGGACCTTCGGATGGTCTATGCTCGCTTTGCCACGAACCTGAGGACTGCAACCACATCTTCTTCCTATGTCCTATGGCTAGATTCATGTGGGCCGGAGTCAGGGAGCTTCTCCGGTGCGACTGGAACCCTGCAGGGGCAGGGGATTTCATCGCGTTGGCCAATGGTCTTTCGGGCCCCTTGCGTAGGCTAGTTTGGTTCACTTTTGCGGCCCAATGCTGGACCCTTTGGAACATTAGAAACAAACTAACTATCGAGGGAAAATTGATTGGCAACCCAGCTGATGCTTTCTATCATATGCTTCTTCACATGCAGCACTGGAGGGTTCTGGTCAGACCGACGGACCTGGCACTGGTGGACACGGCGGTGGGCGACGTCCGGAGGCTATACTCGCGGACTAGAGGCGGCAGGACTCCATGATGATGATCGTATCCGCTGCAGCGCTTCTTTGCTCCGTAGCTATTTGCCTCTTCTTAGGACCCAGGGGGGTTGGCTATCTTCATGTTTCTTAGGACTTATATTGTGTGGAACTGGATGTTGTTTGACTTGTATCTGTGGTTGCCGTGTTGGCTTTATCTATAAAGCTGGGCTTAGGCCTTCTCTTTAAAAAAAAAAAAGAGTTACGAAAAACCCACATGCGTCGACACCATTTTTTTATAAGCCTACTTATATAAGCCCAAAAGAATTCGCGCTAAAGCTAGCTAGATATTACCACAACTTTGATTTTCTTTTGGCTATGTTGTTTGCACATGTAATTTCAGTCCAGATCGGTAAGTTAGCATGTTGTAGCAGTTATATATCATCCGCAGACTAGTGGTCTGGTCCATGCTATGGCAAGGTCATGAGCCCATGAGCCCATCTGCCCATGCATGATCAATTCGATCTCTCGAAACTTTCAACTTATCTCGACCAACAACCACACGAACTGCAGGAGTACTCCAATCTGAGCACGACAACCAATGCTTGGCATCCATAATACATGAACTTTGTCCTGCATTGCCCTACGTGCAGATGCCAAACCTACATGCTACAGTCTGCCTACCGCTTTCTCTGCATGTGTGGTTGCGACAAGTGTCTTATTTGCGCAGGCCTGCATGTAGCTAGGTCAGAATCAGAGCTTGTACGTACACTATTAGTAGGATTTAAGTCGATCGTCTCGCACATGGCCTATAGTCATGCACGTTCTTGAGAAATACATTTACCATATGCCTCATTATTTTGTCCATCCTTTGGATTTCCTGGTCAGGTCTCCTTTAAAACTCTATTTTTCTTAAGAACTTTGCACTTTGCCGAAATATTTCCAAGACAACTAAGAAGCAACCTTTAAAACTATATTTTATGGAGTAAAGATGGGCAAGATAGGCAAGAGGCCGGTTCACCCTGTGGAAGAAGGGAGCCTTTTAAAGGTCCCCCAATTTCTAGCCGTTGGGCATTTCGGGGGCTGGAAATTCAGGAGTAAGTGACTGGAAGTTCCAACTTCAAACCAATAAGCCGAAACTTTGGACCGCAAGTTGGAGGAACTTCCACCCACTGGAACTTTCAGGGTTGACCCAAGAACTTACACATTAAAAGAATACTCAACAAAAAGAAAGCGGGGGATATCTCTAAACCGGTGGTTTGTGTAGGGCGATTGATTTCACTGATATCTTCCATTATGCAACCCCCTTGATCGTACGGTTTCCTACAACTCAAGTTTTAAAAAAATGTCTGAGACCATCTTCTTCTTTTCACTATTGAGGGGTCGAGCACCGTCCGCCTTTCATCAAATGTATCTACATATTTTAGCACACGGTGATATCAAGTTAATTTTGTCATTGGACAACTAAAGCCACTTACAGAAGGAAATGCCCTTTCACCACTAAAGACTTATATGTTCCAAGTTCCAACACCATCCACAATAAGCAATATAAGGTTTTAAGTTCTGTCGTTTAATGAGGGCTACTTAAATTTAACAGGATGTGCAAACAAATAGTATTGTATGTCGATGGTTCAAAATGATTATGGTAATACCTTGAGCTCATAGGTTGTTTTATGTATGTAGATTCCTAGGTCTTTAAAGTAAAATAATGTGCCCAGCAATCAAGTGGCAACAAATGGATTAAGAAGTGCATTATCCTCGATCATAGACAGCTAGACCTTGTACATATGCTTTCCGACCTGTGTGCCCAAATATGGAGAGATCGCATCTATCCTGGCTAGCTAGCTACTACCTAGTATTGAATTATTGGTTTCAGATCCAACTATAACCTGTTCAATATATATGTTGATAATTTTTTTTTTTGACTTATACTGCAACATGCATGGACTGGGACGGCAGGGATTCAGGGGAAACCATGCAGGGAATTAACTATAGAACATTTCCAAGGAAAGATGGAATATACTCTAGCATGAGATTCTTCAGAGTAATATGAAGTATGTAGTTGCTTTTGTCACGGTGTCACGAGTGTAGTTCAGTACTGGTGGAGTATAGTGCAGTTCCTCAGAGAATCAGACTAACAAATGATTCGACTGCAACACGGCATTTAAGGTTTCACAACTAATTACGGACTAAAGAGAGGACAGGAGTTGATCATTGGGCCCAAGGGGGATCTGTTGTTGTTAATCATACTGTACAATTGCTAAGCTGTTCCCTTTGCAAGCAGCAACCTACTCGAGCATCAGATTCCTCAAGAGTAATATGGAGTAGCATCCTAGCTAGCTAACGAGTAATAATGAAAGGAGAATCCAATAATATAATGAAGTTCATTGCTGGTCCGGGCAGCAACGTCGTGTCGACGTCGCATTCTTTTTTGAAGGTGCTGCTTTGGTACTTCGTGATCCAGGGTGCTTGGAGCGTGGTGGGATAATTTCGAAGGACGCAACGAATGCGGGTCACCATTGTCTCATCGATGTATTGTGGCTTCCTTTGTATCTTTTTTCTGATTTGCTGGACATGTTTGTGTTGTTGCCCCCAACATTTTCTTTGTTACAAACTCTCGTATCGTCTGGTTGCTTTATTTATGAAGTACACCGAAAGCCGATATCAAGAAGGAGGTTGTAGACATGAGTATATATAGTTGAACTATGTACAGCAACCAGTCAGTTCTCTTATATAAATCAAAACTTGAGTTCCTTAGTTTGTTCATGTCTCATTTATCTTTTAAAACAAGATCAAGAAAACTTAACTTATGTATAGAAGCAAAACATATACTAGGTACATATGGAAAGCATCTTGGCTGGGTAATGCCTGATGAAAACCCTAAACCCTAAAATCCGTCGGAGACAACATCCCTAGCGCTGTTTTGGCCAATATATCCCCTGTCTGTTTCAAACCTTGGGGAATGTTCATTATTCTAGTACTGCAAAGTGAATCAATTGAATTATCTGACAGGAAAATGAAAGAATGTTATATATGAAATGAGGTTGACAAAAAATAGCTCTTCTAAACAGATTATCCTCTTAATTTGAGGCTAAATGACATCGTTTAGGTGTGAGAGAAATGAATTAACTGTGTCACCTTATGGTGTTAGTTACATGTGTTACCACCCGATTTTGGCCAAATCAGGAGATGGGCCGTAAGTGAAGATGGGCTTGAAGGACGTACACGTGGAGCATCTTCGAAGCGGCCTTGCGCTGAGAGTTTGGGCTAAGTTGCCCATGTATCTGTAACATATTAGATCGCATTGTAATTTAGAATTAAGAGATAGAGTCTGGCCCGTGCACGGTTAGGTGCACGCCTCAATTAGAAAGTCCCTTGGACTATAAATATGTATCTAGGGTTATCGGAAAAGGAGGACAATCATCGTTCAACCAACACAAATCAGGCGCATCGCCACCCCTTTCTTCGAGGGTTTCTCCCGGGTAAGCACCATGCTGCTAGATCGCATCTAGCGATCTAGGCGATATACGTTATTCGTTAACCTTGTCTGCTCGTCTGAAGCCTTGTTGATGGCGAGCGGTTTATTTATCCTTAGGTGTTTAGGGGCTAGCATTGATGCTTTCACGTGCATATCTGCGTGGCAATGCCGTCCCTCGACACCTAGCTGCCCTACGTCGATCCAGAAGGGCAGCATCTTGCTTGTTCGTTACTTAGTAGATCCGATCCGTTATAGTTGCTCCTTGCTCGCAAGGATTAGTTTAATATAGTTAGGCCTTATGCTGGGGTCGGATGATCCGGTGGTGCGTTAGGCGTTGTTTACCGTCCCTGCGAGGGATGTTCCGGGATCAACGTTATGTTGGTTTTAGGCCTCTCGTAGGGGTAGTTTGCATCGTCTCTCGTAGCTGCTAGGCCCGATCGCACGTAGGACGTTCCGATTATGCAGTGAAAACCCTAAACGTGGGATCGTTTTAGCTTTGTCTGATCAAGCAGGATCCCCATGCCATTGTAAATCCAACGTGAAACATGGGGCGATCGGCTCCTTGAGCCGATCCACGAAACCTGAGAGCCGATAGGGCTCGTATTTAATGTTTACGTGTCGCCATGCAGAACAATCGAAGCACTAACACCTTCCGATCGGGTATAGGTCGGTGGCACGCCCTAGCAACCGCGGACGTTGGCGAGAAGATTTGCGGGACGACGCGAGGTGCCGGGGATCCACTAGCGGCCCCGGAGCTTCCCGGCTCTTCGTGTTGCTTAACCAACGCCCATCGGGGGTTTTGGAGGGTAACACATTCGGCACGCCCGGTGGGACATCCACGTCGACATCCACGTCAACATCCACGTCGACATCCACGTCAACATCGGCATCCGAGATGGCGGAGGAACATATCACATACGAGGATCTTCCTCCCGATCATAAGAAGAAGTACGATGAGCTGAAGGCCATCGTTGAAGCGAACTCATCGGCTCCTTCGAGAAGACCCGTTCGCACGGTATCGGGTTCAAAGGATTCACGCCACAAGGCGCCCTTGACGGGGTAGATCGGCTCCCCGGATGAACGTACCAGAGCCCTGCGACAGGAGGTCAACTACATGGTGGCCCATTCACTGCATCGGCACTCTGAGAGCCTGGTGCAAGAAATCATGGAGTGCCGATACTCCCCTTCAGGACCTGTTCTAGGGACTCACCAGGGAGAGATGCAACTCCACACCAGGCCACCTCTGCCGTACGCAATGGCGGCTCCACAACAACAAGGCTCACCGGCATCGTCGTCTACAAAGTTGGGGGTGACCCGGGCGACTATCAGTTCTTGCATGACCCGCCCAAGGAAATCCCACACGGATACGTGTGCACGTATGTGCCGGACTGCAACAATGGACGCAGGCGATCCAGGCTCCACCGGGAGGGATTGCCGGAGCAGGAGCAATTGTTCCGACAGGAAGAACGGCTAGACGCGGGGAGTTTAGGAGCGAAGCTGAGAAACAAGCGTGGTTAGCCAAGTATACCACCGCACCGGTCCGGAAAGCTCAGCCACTACCTCCACCGCAGATCAGATCGGCGCAGTCTGAGAGATCAGTTCGGCATCTTGCCGAAGAAGAAGATAATCGGCTATTCCAAGCCGTACCCCAATGAGTTCGACCTGATCCCACTACCGCCTAAGTACCGGCCGGACTTCAACAAATTCAGTGGGTCGGAAGGGTCAAGCTCCATCGAGCACGTGAGCCGATACCTGGCCCACCGGGCATGGTTTCGGTATCGGATCAGCTACGGGTGAGGTTCTTCTCGCAGTCCCTCACCGGTCCGGCGTTTGGGTGGTACACCTCGTTGCCGCCAAATTCGGTGCAATCATGGAAGCTGGAGGAACTTCCACACCCAATACCATTCGAAAGCAGACTGGTATTGCCGAACTAGCAGTTCGGCGAAGCGAGGAAGGCAGTCTCGAGTACATCCAACGTTTCTCTGTCAAGAACCGTGCTATTCGGCTCACCTAAGCGAGAAAGAGGCGGTCGAGCTAGCCGTGGCAGGCCTTGCGGCGTTCAAGGACCTGACGTTCCGGGTTGAGTACAACTCGTTGGCGCACCTGGTCAAGACTGGCCTTATATGAACAGCGCCATCCAGAACTGTACCAGGACAAGTTCAAAACGCGCGATAACCCAATGCGATGAGGATGAAGATCCTGCGGAAGATCGGAAGTTGCGAGTAGCCGAGTGGACTCGGACGCCGGTACCTGTGTCCTGCAAATGGGTGAACCCAGGGCCTCCAAGAGGGTTGAACTTTGACGTGACCAAGACTGAACGGATCTTCGATCGCTCGAAAGATAAACAAGTTGAAGCTACCCGAAGGCCACAAGATCCCTACGGCGTAGGAGATGAACAAAAGGCCATACCGCAAATGGCATCATACGTTCACGCACGCCAACGACCGCAAAGTATTGCGCGCACAAATTCAGATGGCGATAGAATCAGGGCGATTAACTTTCGGACGGTTGCCATGAAGGTAGACATGCGTCCGTTTCGGACGTCAACATGGTGGACCTAAGCCACTCCATAAGAGAGCCAGGGTTCTCTTTCGATGTCAATATGGCAGGGGTTTGTGATCCGCCATGGCGTGGACAAAGCGAGAGAGCAGCCACTCTCGTGGCAAAGATAAAGAGGAGGCCGTTCCACGTGACCGGCCCCAAGACGACGATAGACGGTACCTAACCGAGGAGGTGAGAAGCATACGGTATCAACGCCCATTATCCGTGCATCTCCTCAACAAATATGAGCAGCAGTACGACGTCGCCGCTACGACGACGACGATGGAGGATATCGTCGGTCGATGCAGACAGGGGTATCGTCGAACGACGGTACGAACGTCACGCGGAGAGAGGTCAAGGGAGCAAGACAACGTGGATAAGCCTGGAACTGTCCCTTCTTCAAACATTGCTGGGACTCGGAATGAGCCGATTGCCAACAATCGAGAAGCGCGAAATGCACGCGGCGAGAGAAGAGCAGACGGAGTTTCGGTGTTCGAGCGCCTAGGGCCTCTCCCACATCATAACAAACTGAGTCCTCTCAAGAAGAAGACTTTGAGGAGTCGGATGGAGAAGATAGGTATCACGACCAAGGTGGTGCCCGATGGACTCACAATTCTCGAAGCGTAGGGTGCAACGGCGAAACCTGGAAGAAGCCGAGGCACGCACCTGCACATTGAGAAGAGCACGGCCCGATATGGCCGTGAAAATTCAGCAAATAGTGGAGACGAAGCGCGCCAAAAGTATGGCGCCCAAAACAGCCGATGCACGAGCATCGGGATGCGATGCAGACATCGGATACAAACATGATATCCGTGACCCGGACGGAGTAGCAAGTCCAAGACATTGGACATACGTGGCAAGGCCGATCCCGAGATCGGCCCTCAAAAAATGAAAAGCAGAGGATCTCATCTCCAACATGCCACGTAGCTATAGTGGAAATCCGAGAAGTTGCAAATCATCGCCAAAGCCTTGCAACGGAAAAGGAGGCCGATTCCCGCAATCGGCCAAAATTATCATCGCATCCTTTTGTCTGTGTTCAGCATTGATCTAACAGATGCCGAAGAGCCGATGCCATCAATTACTTGACAGAATCGGCTCGGGGGCACATAGATGGACGAGATACGAGGATACGGAGCTGGGAGCGGACGTCAAATATCCAGCAGAGCAGCTCAATTATGGGGGCCGATACATAAGCAAGTCGGCCGCAAAAAATGGAAAATCCAAAAATTTTGAGTGCAGCCGATGCGTAGACATCGACCTAAGGATTCAACGCCGAGGCACGGCCATCCCTTCAAGGAGTTCCAACTCCTTGCAAGACTTCAAGCTCAGCACCGGCCGAACATGCGACGGGGTAAGGGTGAGCCCGAAGGAGCATGTCTCTTCCGAGAACAGGAGGACAGATGATGAAGCAATCGCTAGGGTTACGACCAAAATGGGGGAGAGCATCGGAAAACATCCTCACCGGGAGCTGCATCAGCCTGCCAAAGATGAGCCAATATGATCACAAGGCGCAGACTTGAACGGAAGAAGCTCGGGGGCAGTTTGCCCTGGGATCCTTCGCTATAGGAAGCCGATTTTTCGAATCGGCTGGCCCGCATCACAGCTTGTCGAGAGATGGTGCGATGTCGCCAACAATATCGACATACAAGTCAATTGAGTGACAAGCCCAGGCTCTATTGTAGGCACTGCCTAAAACCAGATTGCACCAGGGTTGGCTGGTAAGAGTCATGACCCTGTTTGAGGTGTCTCATGGGGCAAAGCCGACGCATGGCCATCGACTCAAGGGATACGGTGGTTACAAGCGGAAGCCTTATGGAGCAGTCATCACCAGATCGGCAGGTGCCACCGCAAGCCTACGGATCAGGTTAGGATCATGAGAATGGCGATGATCATCCGATGATCTCCTGGGCTGGACCATTCTCACCGAGAAGCGCATCAGTTTGCCCAAGATGATGAACCAATCAAAGCAGCAAGGCGCAGAATGGAGCTGGGAGGGGTTGAAAGGCCACTACATTGAGGTTTCTTGATTCAAGGGAGCTGCGGATCCTTCCAAAACCTTCCCGTGGCTCCTTGAGCGTAAGCGTTCTGGCCCTGTTTTAATGAAAAGCTGGAGTAGCTCGGGGGGCAGCTCGCTCTGAAACATCAATGATCTGGAGAGCCGATTTTGTGGGATTCAGCTAACACAACACTACAGTTGGGAAGCCAATGATGGCCCACTCGGCTGGTCCACTTTTATTCTCGCCTTGACCAGGCTCGGGGGCAGCTCGCCCTTAAGGTTCCTTTTTCTATGGAGCCGATTTGGTTGAAATCGGCTTGCTCCGCATCACAACTCGTTGAGAGATGGTGAATTATTGCAGAAGGGAACTGCTGGAGTTGATGGGAGGAATTTGGAGAGGAAGCAACGATTGTTGATGGGCTCTGGACCAGTTGTGACTGAAAAGAAAGGAAGCATCACAAGGACAGTTATGGGCGAATAGTGCCTGTTCCGCAAAAGTGTTAGCTTCAGTAGCGGAATTGTGCTAACGACGGTCCTAAGATCTCCTGAAGGCAAAGAGGATCTGGAAGACGAGGATGCTACTAGAGTCCAACATTCCGGTCAGTTGGGTCTACATTTCCAGGATCTGGGGTTCGCACGATTGTGGCTCGACCGGGAGTTGGAGGTCCGGATGGATCTACCTCGAATTTGTCATGAGAGTCCGATGCACTGCCATCGGCTCATTGAGCACTGACCAGATTGACAGTCGGCAAGCTCAGTACGAAGGGCAATCGGCTAAATTATCATGAAGAAGGTCGGCAAAATCAAGATTGGGGAAATTCTTCATTGATAAACTAGATTTCTTACATAAAGAGCTGATTGCTCTCAAAAGGAGGTCCACATTGCCCGTCTACTACTGCTGGCCCTAGGCTAAGATCCTATCTAGGGGCCGTTGCTGCCCTCGTCGTCGTCGTCATCATCGCCGTCGTCGGCGCTCTCCGCCGGCTCGTCATCGCTGCTGTAGCGACCACCGGCAGACCCTCGTTGCCCTCGTCCTCCTCGTCGGCATCGTCGTCATTCTGTCGGTCGCGAGGTTCCGGGCGGGCGTGGCGCTTGGCCGGCTCGTCGGAGGAGCTGTCATCTTCTTCCTCCTCCTCCTTCTCCTCGCCTCCTCGGAGGAGGGGCCCGTCCGGGGAAGGTGGTCGTCGTCGCTTTCCTCCACCGCTTCCTCATTGGCGAGGGCGGAGGTCGCTCTCCCCGTCGGTCGTGGACTGTCGTCCTCTGACCAGATGGAGAAGTTGTGGCTCGGATCGTCCCCGGCCTCGATGGCGCGGTGTTGGCCGCATGGGCCTCCACCAGGTCCCACCGGGGGGAGGCGCGGATCCGATGAAGAGGAAGAAGAGGAAGACATGGCAGCGGAGGAGGTTTTTGGAAGTGCTGATGCAGAGAAGCGAAGAGAAGAACTGTTCGATGTGGCCGAATAAAAGGGGGAATATATGGTTTAATGCCTAAGCAGTTCCCGAGGACGTGGTGCCGAAACCGTCAAGTCAGAGAAGGTGAGGAGGCAAGACGTCATCATGAAGAAAATGCGACGGTTCTGCCACGACATGACCCTTCGAAGGAGACAGATGGTTTTGCAATTACCATTATCAAAACCAGGGGGCATGTGTTACCACCCGATTTTGGCCAAATCAGGAGATGGGCCGTAAGTGAAGATGGGCTTGAAGGACGTACACGTGGAGCATCTTCGAAGCGCCTTGCGCTGAGAGTTTGGGCTAAGTTGCCCATGTATGTAACATATTAGATTGCATTGTAATTTAGAATTAAGAGATAGAGTCTGTGCACGGTTAGGTGCACGCCTCAATTAGAAAGTCCCTTGGACTATAAATATGTATCTAGGGTTATCGGAAAGGAGGACAATCATCGTTCAACCAACACAAATCAGGCGCATCGCCACCCCTTTCTTCGAGGGTTTCTCCCGGGTAAGCACCATGCTGCCTAGATCGTATCTAGCGATCTAGGCAGTATACGTTTATTCGTTAACCTTGTACTGCTCGTGCTGAAGCCTTGTTGATGGCGAGCAGTTATATATCCTTAGGTGTTTAGGGGCTAGCATTGATGCTTTCACGTGCATATCTGCGTGGCAATGCCGTCTCGACACCTAGCTGCCCTTACGTCGATCCGGACGTAAGGGCAGCATCTTGCTTGTTCGTTACTTAGTAGATCCGATCCGTTATAGTTGCTCCTTGCTCCGGATTAGTTTAATATCTGCATAGTTAGGCCTTATGGGGTCGGATGATCCGGTGGTGCGTTAGGCGTTGTTTACCGTCCCTGCGAGGGATGTTCCGGGGATCAACGTTATGTTGGTTTTTAGGCCTCTCGTAGGGGTAGTTTGCATCGTCTCTCGTAGCTGCTAGGCCCGATCGCACGTAGGACGTTCCGATTATGCGGTGAAAACCCTAAACCGTCGTGGATCGTTTTAGCTTTGTCCGATCAGCGGGATCCCCATGCCATTGTAAATCCAACGTGAAACATGGGGCGATCGGCTCCTTGAGCCGATCCATAAACCTGAGAGCCGATAGGGCTCGTATTTAATGTTTACGTGTCTGCATGCAGGAACAATCGAAGCACTAACACCTTCCTGATCGGGTCTAGGTCAGGTGGCACGCCTAGCAACCGCCGGGACGTTGGCCGAAGATTTGCGGGACGACGCGAGGTGCCAGGGATCCACTAAGCGGCCCTGGGAGCTTCCCGGCTCTTCGTGTTGCTTAACCAACGCCCGTCGGGGGGTTTTGGAGGGTAACAACATGGCTTTAGCATATTAGTTGCAAATAATAAATATAATTAAATTATTTTCAGTAACTTGGAGAAATTTATATCTGTCTCATGGATGACTGAAATATTATCTCAACATATTACATACTCTATCCTTCACAAAATATGTTGCCTGTAAATTTTGGTCAAAGTAAAACTTTGGAAAGTTTAACCAACTATATAAAAAATACTATCAACATTTATTAAATTACTATCATTATTCAATATATTTTCATATTGTATACACCTAGTGTGAGTGTTGATATTTTTTCTATATGTTTAGTCAAACTGTACAAAGTTTAATTTTAAACAAAACATTAGCGAAACAAAATTTGAAAACGAGGGGAACTTTAGTTAGAGCATCTCTAACAAGCCCCCTAAATCACGTCGGACCTGTATTATTCCAGAATGATACGTGCTGTGGGCAAAAACGACCATTCAGCAGGGCCCGTATATGGCTCGGCCCATAACGGGATTTTACAGGGCCGTCCAGACAGCCCACCTCAACATGTACAACTACAGGCTACGGGTGCGAATGGAGGTCCAAACCTTCACTCGCAACCCTAGCTCTGCTGCGCGCCGCCCACTCCTCCATCGATCAATTAGACGCCCACGCCGCAACCCTAGCCCTCCCTAGCCACCATGAGCAGCTCAAGCTCCTGAAGCGGACGGGGGGTGGTCGCGCGGGAGGAGGAGACCGCCGTAGCCGGGCGGAGGCGGCGTGGCGGGCGAATTTCACCCGCTCCGTCGGAGCGAAGCGCAGGGCGGCGCAGAAGTGGTCGAACTGGGAGCACCCAGCGACGGCGTCCCTGCACGTATTCTCGTCCGACGGCGAGTACTACGAGGCGATGCCTCCGATGCCGAAGATGCCGGCGGACTTCTACAGCGAGTTTGCTTGGGAGGAGGAGGAGGAGCGCCACCGCGCCCTGCTCGCGGGTGAGGGAAGCTCGAGAGGAGGAGGAGCCCGCCACAACCTCTTCTTCGGGGACGAGGGCAGCTCGGGAGGAGGAGGAGGAGGAGCCTGCCGCGACCTTGTCTTCGCGCTTAACGACGAGGAGGAGGCCGCCGCCCTTGCGCAGGCCATAGCGGAGTCAGAGGCCAAGCTGGCGGCGGTAGATCTAGGTAACCCTAGATTAGTTATTTTTTAGTTTAAAAGTTGCGATCCAATGTATGATCGTGCAATATTTTGTATGATGTATGATGATGAACAAGTATCTAGTGCAAGAATTTCTCCCACGTCTTTAGGTTTTAAAAATACAGGTCTGCTTACAGGTCCTGATAATTGCGAAGTGAAAATCGCAGCAAAAATGAGAATACATGACCTGTATTGGCTCAATACGGGTCGAGCGAATATAGGCCTATTAGACATGCTCTTACTGTGGAAGAATAGGCAAAAAAAAAGAGGACTCCTACATGCAAAGAAAAAAGTGTGTGACTAATTCTCAGTCTAAGTTGACATCATCAATTGTTAGTTGCAACCTGTGTTGCAACTCACAATTAACACAAATCACGAAAATAAATCTAACGATCCAGAGGCAATTTTCTAGTTGCAATATAAGAATTTCAGTTGCAACCTTAATTAATTGGAACTGAAAAGTCTTAGTTGCAACTCAAGGGCACAAATCACAGTATAAATCTGATGATTTAGGACTCGACTAAAACTAAATTACCTCTTAATTAGTGTTAAGATTCATGCACTAGCCACTTGAACCAAAAGTCCGAACTGATGGAAAGGGCTAGGCAATCTACTTATACACTTCACAACACCCCCACTCGCGTGTGACGGGAGAAGAGAAAGTCAACACGTGAAAGAAGAAGAGCACACCAAAACAGGGCATCAGCGGTGGCTAAAGAGGGGGGCAACAACAATTTTTAGGCTTAATTGCGAAAATCATGTGAAAGCCAGGATTTGAACTTGAGACCTGGGCTCTGATACCATGTTAAGATTCATGCACTAGCCACTTGAACCAAAAGTCCGAACTGATGGAAAAGGCTAGGCAATCTACTTATACACTTCACAACAATTAGAACTAACAAATCCACAAAACGAAAAGTATCCCATCTCAGGCATGTGATAGCCAACCACGCTTAGGAGTTGGGTGTAGACATGCCCTGCATATGATGTAACCTCCACGTAGTGTTTACCGTCGGCACGCACGCACACACATCATCTCATGTGATCTCGAACTTGTGGTTTTATCTTTTTAAGGTATTTTTAAGGTATATGCATCTGGGAGTCGAATTGAGTTTCTGCTAAGTTTATGCAAACTAACATTCCTTGTTTCCTAATTTGGTCGACGTCTCGACGACGACGATGCCCCGGCAGAAGCCAGCTAGCCATCAAAATCACCACATCGGTTGCTTAAATCTGAAGTGGGCGTTAAACTGTTAATCGATCTCGTCGATCGCCGTCCGCTACATGTAAATGGCGGTGTAAACGCGGCGAAAGTTTCCTTTCCCGGAGCAGATATATATATATATCCTATTAACTCCACTCTAGCTGAACTAGTGACACAGGCATCCGTCGCAAATTCAGGCTTAATTAAGTAACTAGTACAAATGCCCGTGCGTTGCCACGGGTCCGCAAATTTTATTTCTCAATACACATATGTAATCATAACTGACAAGAAAGATAAGTATAATAAAATAAAAAGCAAAGCAAGAAAAGAAAAGAAAAAGAAAAAGAAATTAAAAAAAATGGCCGAGCCAGGCCGGAAGCTTGAGATGGATGCGTATGGACGATTAAGATTTAATTGGCTTGCTTAGTTTGCTTTTTAGTAAGTAGTTGAGATAAGTTTAGTTACTTAACTGTCAACACTACCGCCACGTAGCCTCTAGCATCGCCTTGTCGCGCTGCCAGGCCATCATCCGCCGCTCCATCACCGCGCGGTCTCCCGGCGCGCGCGACAACACCCCTCCGCGCGAAGGGATTTCATAGGTGTACGACGCACGCTTTGGACAGGCAGCACTCAAGAAATCACCCTCGTTGAAATAGTGTGATTTTAAAACTCGTGCACATAGGGAGTCAGGCTCAGTCACCATCCTCCATCCTTGCTTGGCGAGAAACGCTTGATTAAAGCATTTGTAGTCACGGAAACCCAAGCCCCCTCATTGTTTTCCTTTGCACATGCGATCCCAACCTATCCAATGGACCTTGCGTTTTCCTTCTGTATTTTTTGATAACATAAAGCAGCTCATGGTATGGGCGGGGACTGCTTGGAGAAAATATTTTACAAGAGTCTCCTTACCGGCCTTGGACATGCCTTGACCCTTTATACCCTTCACTTTTCCCCATGAACGCTCCCGAAGATGTTTGAAACACCTCCCCTTTGAGCGACCGACAACCGTGGGCAGTCCCATGTATCGTTCGGAGAGGGCTTCGCACTCAATACCAACTGCCCGCTTGAGGTTATTTTTCCTCTCCACGGGGCATCCATTGCCAAAGAAAATGGAGGACTTCTGAAGGTTGACACGCTGCCCCAAACTAATCTCGTGGTCATGCAAAATGTTCTTCAAAGTTTCCATGCTTCGGGAAGAGGCCTCCAAAGTGTTCTTCAAAGTTTCCACGCTGTCCAGACAGGTATAGTTGGGAGTGGGACACAGCCCAAAGTGTTTGTCTGGTAAAAAATATCCGAAGTATATGACACCACCACGAAAGCCTGTGGCTGTAATATCATTCTTTTATTGCAAAATCCAGAGCTAACTCTATCCCATTTTTTAAAGCAGTATACATTCAGCTGCAGGAGTCTCACACCCCATATGACATGGACAAGATTCAAACTGCTGATAAGCTTGTCACAGATGACCTCACGAGGCTTTCATAACTCTAAGCATACTTACAGAGAGAAAAAAAATCCTAAACCAATAGCAGCATCACCATAAGATTCAAGCTTGTTTTCTAAAATACATGAGCAGAAGAACTTGTTCAAGACATCTGAGATCATGGTAAAGAAGTTCCAGTCGTTGATCCAGAATATAGATACCTAGATTATTCATTTACAGCAGCAAATTGATGAGGCCAAACATCGAAAATCGAAGCTGGAGAAGAAACTGAAACAAATGGGCATGGGATAGTCTTTCAAATCATTTTGAAAAACGTCGAAATTAGTTATCCATTTACTAACTGCATCTTTAAGAGCATCTTTCAAATCATTGTGGAATCTCAGTTCATACAGAACACCCATCGTGCAGAAAAACTATCTTTCCTATTGTGCTGGAAAGTCTGTACAGTGGTGTTTTCATTGCTTACTGAAAAATTATATTCACAACCATTTACTATATAAGAAGGGTAAAGAAGTGCAGACCAATTCAACGTAACCTCATTTTGTTCTCATTTTTCTTCTGTGAGAAAATGCCGGCCTGAAGCAATTAGAAAAAAAAACTATTAACATGGAATAGAAGAAGCAGAAACTAACATAGCCATCAACCACACAAGACTTCTATGAAACTACAAATAACACAAGAACTAAATCGAAGGACAGTCCAGAACAGGGAAGGGAGGAGACACACCTGGTTGCAGGGGACGCGAAACTTCTTGAGCCGCATTTTGCGAGAAGCAATAGCCAGAAAGTTTATCCTCGGTCAATTGATGAAAATATGAATCAGAACTTTGGACAGTATGATTGGTTTAGGATATTCATCAACAACATATATCTTCTTTAAAGCAGTATACATTCAGCTGCAGGAGTCTCACACCCCATATGACCTGGACAAGATTCAAACTGCTGATAAGTACAACGGTGTGACATCAAACTTCACATGCATAGATAAAGCTTGCAAATTATAGTGCAGAGATCCAAATTGCATAAGATAAACCCAAGTTCTAGCACAGAAATCTTGTAGAACGGCACATATAAATACAATTAAGAGGGTAGTTTTGTATGCCTACTTAAATAAGAGTCTTATGTTTTTCTCATAAGCTCCTGCTGGTGTAAAAAGGATAATGAGGTGAACTTCCACATTTCTGGCACATAAAATTTATCTGGGACATTAATGGATATAGTAAAATGCCTGTGTTACAATGTTGTTTTTATGAAGCTCATCATTCTCGCTTGCAATCTAATAGGTGACAGGCAGATTCAACGAAATACATACCATGCTTTTCTGCGCTCTAGGCCTAGATATCCAAACATACCATGATTTTTTGCACTCTAGGCCCAGAAAGGCCCTCACTTCTTCATTGCTTTATGGTCCAGGGATTTCATTATACTCGCAAAAAAAGCACCTATAATTTGGGTTTTCTAAGATCCTCTACCTTGGAATCATGAGATCCCAGAAATGTTGTTTCTACCTTGGAACTGCAGTAACCAAATTCAAAGAATATCAAAACATAATTTTTCATAAAGTACCACACCAATAAAGTGCAGTACACGTGGTTCACAAATTTGACAGACATTAAAGAACTGACATATCGATGAGTAAATTCAAGGTACATGTATCCACGAGCAAATGCCGTACCAAGTATGATTCCTCTGATCATACGGATGGGATGATAATTATCGAAGGCGTAATCGATGAGTAAATTCAAGATACCTGTCTCCACGAGAAAATGCCGTACCAAGTATGATACATTTGATCATACGGCTGGAATGATAGTTATCGAAGGCGTAATCCATTTCATCTGTTATCATGTTATCAGGCCTGTTGCACCATAAGAAATTGTGTCATCAAGTATATGTATCATGTAAGAGATGCCCTCCAGAAATTTCCATGGATACAAGTCATGCAATACAATTTGTAATTATGTAGCAGCAGGATTTAAAGTATGTCCAGGTAGACGATCCTTTTTAGTGCTTGTCTCTGAAGCTCATCAGTTAACTTGGAAGCCACAGGTTCTGCACATCGGGAAAACACCTTCCGAAGAATGAAATGACAAATAATATGTGCAAGGAAAATGCCCACGCGCCAGCAACACCCCAGCCTAACTCAGATTCATGACAGTTTCAGTACAAACCACAACAAAAAAAAGAGCCGCAAATCCATAGGGGTCAACTGTCTCCAATAGAACTAACATGCAAATATGGTTCAAAATCGCAGGGAAATCGCGCAATACGACCAACGCCATCTCGCCATGACTCTGCCGCTGTTCCACCGACCTCGTCGGAACCCCGCCGTCTCACCATGTATTCGCCGCTGTTTCATTGTTATGACCGCTTCGCTGTAATCTCGTTCCGCCGAATTCGCCAGAACTCTTTGTGGTTTCTAAATAATTATTTAGTGTAGATTTTCAGAGAACCTTCTATAAGATCAGAGTTTTGAGAAGAGTAGTATAATTAATATCCCATCTAATGTAATTGGTAGTGACTTTATATGAATGCATATGCTGGTTAGGTTGAGAGTCAACCAAAATTAGGGAAACAAATGAGCATGAAAATTGAGTAGCATGTATCATACTTGGGATATCTACTTATGAAGGAATAAATATCTACGTACTTGGAAGCTTTCAAAGTAAGAGTTACCTTAAAGCTTCTGAATATGAGCGTCAGTGGTCTTGAAGATACCCCCATATGTGCTTTTGAATAATGAGCATGAAAAAGAGAACAACATGCAGTGAAATCTCCGTTAATTGAATAACGCAAAATCAGCCGAAAAGTCTCTTTGGCACATGAGCTCCAGTGATCCCAGTATTTAAAAAACATATTTCTGTAATTCCAAAAAATCTGAATTAAATGGCTACATATTTATAAACATTCCAAAGGTATGCTGTAAATTTCAGATGAAAATATGTTGTATTTTGAGCCATACGAAAAAGACAAATTTCTGACAAAAATTTAAAGTTTCCATCCCTATAAATTTGTTATTTTTCCTGAGCTCAAAATACAAGACAATTTCTACCAAAAATTTGTACGAGTATTCAGAACATGTGTATGTATTTGTGGAACAAAATTTATGATCTTTTGAAACACATAAATATAATTTTAAAATATTACAAAAGTCAGGAGCACTGACACCTGGGTGCAACAAATCTGCTCTCAAAATCAGCAATTTAACAACACACGTGATATGACAAAAGTATTGTATTCACAAAAGACAATGGATGATCATGTGATATACAAAGCTGGATATCTATGAACGAACATGCCTTGTACAAAGCAGGCTGGCTACCGGGCCCATTATTGATTGATATGATATTGGATGAGTAATTCCCATCAAGGACCTGCTGCTAGCTCGCAGCTGTCGGACCTCGTGCCATTAAATCCGTAGCTCAGGTGTGGCTCTGGCCTCTGGGATGAACTTCTCCTCTGCATTTTACAAATTGACATCATAAACTATGGTTCTTTCCGTGGCTTAAGGAAACAAACAACCACATTGTAGAAGATTGAAAATGTGTCGATTCTTATTACCTGCGGCACTGAATACTCGCAGGCTACCTATCAAGAGCGATAAACCAATGTTCATTGATGTGCAAATGATGAGTCAGTGAATCAAACATGAACTGAAGAAATATATGTCTGAAAAAAATCAATACAATGTATAAGCATGGTACAGACGGAAGAACACACGTACCAATCACCTGGAACTGAACCACCGCAATAAGAAGCAGTAGGGAGGATCTGCACAAAGGAGCCTGCTCTTCTTGAAGAGCTTGCTCCTCAGTCCTCACCGCCGGCACATGCACCTTCTTCAAAATCTAGCCGGCCAAAGGACCCGGAAGGTGTCGAGGACTCAATCTTGGAGGGCTTGCAAAATCAGGCCCAGACTGCTGCGCCGCCTCCGCGTCGTCGATAACCGCCGCCATGGCAACCGGTTGATCCCCACCGCCGCCGAACGTCGGGCGAGGTCTCCGCCGATGCCGGCGATCGCGGAGGTACGAAGATGGGAAATTTCAAGAGAGGGTGTACGATCTCGGGCAGCTATGCCCAAATCCATGCCTCTAGTCGCGCTTCCATGCTGCTGTTTGGCTTACGATCTGCGGAGGGCAGCGGGTCTCCCTGTGTCCGAGTGCGGATCCGGATGCGCTGTGTGAGTCGCGTCGGATCGTGCAGGATTGAAGCGGCTGCGCCGGGGAGACTCGCGCGACGGCGTCGGGCAAGCTCGTGCAGCGCGGCGTCTCGGGTCATGGAGCAGGGGGAGGAGGATCACGAGCTCAGGAGGGTTTCGGGTGCTGTGTTCATGTTCCATCACGACAACGTAGCTGGGCTTCGGCCCAGTTGAGGCCGTGCGGAAAAGAGACGCTCGACGAAGCGTACCACGAAGCCTACGACGAAACGTATTGTGATGGCAGAATAAGGAACCACTTTAGTCTTTTTAAGTAGTAGAGATAGCGGACGGAGGTAGCTATGCCCCTGCTGCTGATCGACCGACAAGCACAAGGAGATGGTAGCTTTATTTTCTGAGGAATGACCTTGAGAACCGTCCACATAAAATAGTAGTTGAGCTCCGTCCAATATAAACCTGAAGATTCATATATGAGCTCCGTCCACATAACTAAAATAACATCATGGTCCACTGACAGTCATGACGAGTCGACCATGCATCCAATAATTAGCTCCACAAAAATTAAACAAAACTACATTTGCCAATCAGGCGAGCCAATTTACATGGTCCCACGTGTCTGGGCTAGCTCTTATATGATTGGCAAGTGATTTAACTTGAAAAAAATAAGACATTTACATAAACTTGTCAAATGTGTTATGAATTCATACTTCGCACTGCATTTTACGGTACAATGTTGTCTAGTAGTATTGATTCATATCCACTCTTGATTGCAGTGGTATTTTTTGCAATTAGTTTTGGTAGTTTTTAGAGGCAATTTCTTTCAGCTATAATTGCACAACATTTAATTTGATTTGATGCATGTATATCTCCGGAAGGGTATTCCAATCATACTTATGCATGCATGTGGCTTGATCAAGCTTCATACTTCTATTTACTCTAATTCATGGAATTTGTTTGAGTTGAGAGCGGGTGTGTATTACTAGATAGAGCGGTAATGATTTTTAGAACTTTTTATAAGATGTTATTGTAATATGTCATTATAACTATTAAATCATATATCAAATAAGAGTTGTCGAAAGTCTCGACGATTTTGACTACCCACGTCTCACCGTTTTAAGTTGTTTAGCTCTACCAAAGTGAAGATTAACTCTTCTTTGCAATGGGGATTCAAACCCCAAAGTAATTTGCTTTTAAGGTGATAAATTTGTCTGTCTTGGCCTTGTTCTTTGTCCTAAGAAAATTAACAATAAATGATGCATGCGAGGTAATTCAAATCTCATGTTCCCTTCATGAAGATTAATTAAGACTTTAACGGTTCTCAAGGACAACCTACAAGATTGATAGGCGCCACAGGGTATTCAGGCATATCAACTATGAATCAATAAGCGAACAACAATCTTTAATTTGAACAACTATGTTTTCTTTAATTCTCACGGCTTATTTGTAGGTGGAAACAGCTAAGTGCAACTTAAATTCAATTGTCATGAAAGAACCAAGATTAAACACTACGGGAGAATTCCTCGTTGCCGTGCGACCGATCGCACGGCAAAGAGCCTATTTTGCACGGCAATGGCTTTGCCGTGCGTCGACGCACGGCAACGTCTGCACGGCATATATTGCGACGGCAAAGACGACATTGCCGTGCGCATGAATAACATGCACGGCAAAGGCCTTTGCCGTGCGCGCGTTACGTTGCCGTGTGGCAGCCACTTTGCCGTGCGAGTCGTCGTTGTCGTGCGTGCGCCTCGTTGCCGTGCGCGGCGTCGTTGCCGTGCGTGCGCCTCGTTGCCGTGCGTGCTCCTCGTTGCCGTGCGCCCCACTCTGCCGGGCTTGCTCCCTTTGCCGTGCGGCAACACCCCAGCCCGCACGGCAAAGCCTCCTCCAGGCACACCCAGCAACATGCCAGGAGCACAGGCTGGCGACGCGTGGCGCCTTTGCCGTGCGCATGCACACGGCAAAGTGACCAAAAGTCCTTTGCCGTGTGCATACGCACGGCAAAGGCCCCTGGTTTTTTTCCTTTTTTCTGTTTTTCTTTAATCCCTGCATTTCAAAATTGCATTTCACATATATATAACTTATACAACATATATATTCACCATAGCATCACCAAACACATCAAAAACACCACAAATACATCGAGCACACATAGTTCATGCATAACAAAGTGCAATGTCCATTATTACAATCCATAACAAGTGCGAACAATGCATTACAACGACGACGAGTGCACGAAGACCATGCCATCAACCTTGTCCTCCTCCGCTTCCGCCGGCCTCATCGTCATTGCCTTGTGACATATAATCTATAAGCATGTTGATGGAATAAATATTTGCATTTGCATATTGAACACTTGAACAAGTAGCGGGTTGGGCACCAGAGGACTCACCGCGGTTCATGCTCCGGATGATGTTCAAGTTGTTGACGGTGATAGGTGTCCCCGGGGTCTGAGTGGGCGGTGGCGGCATCCACGGCGTGGTGTAAGGTGGAGGAGCAGCAATACTCCCCGGTGGACTAGATAGAACCGTCTGGCTCATCAGCCAGCTCATCTGTGCCGCCGCGCTTGCATCATCTGCTGCTGCTGTTGCATCCGCTGCATCATCTGTATCTGCCGCTGCTGGTACTCCAGAATCTGCTGCTCCATGTGCGCCCTTGCTCCTCGGCCGCCTGCTCCTTCGCTGCCATCTCCTCCTACGTTGTGTTGCCGCGATGTCATTAACATTTCAATGGAAAGCATGTAAAGGAAATGTAGAGGCTCGAGGAAGAACATACCCGTAACCGCTCGACAGCTAGATCCGAAGCCCGTGGCCGGGGCTCTACCTCAGGCTGGCCGCTACGACCACGACGGATCGCGGAGAGAGGGAACCTTCGCTGGGTCGACCACCCGTCACCTAACCATAGGCGGCCATGCTTCAAGCCTTCTCCCGCAAGCACCGCGACCTCGGGGTCAAAGTCCTCGGCCTCGGGTTGGCCTCCTCGCCGTACTTCTGCTTGAACTTGGAGACATACGACGTGCACTGGGTCTCGCCTTGCGGGTTAAGCCACACGGACCCCGTCTCAGGATCAGGCGTCTTCCTTTGCTTCATCTTCTTTAGCACGGCAAAGACGTTAGGCTTCGCTCCTGTCCTGACTTCCTGCAAAAGAGAACATGTAATCAAGTGAAGTG
The DNA here is from genome assembly GCA_030979885.1 of Lolium multiflorum. Classification (NCBI taxonomy): domain Eukaryota; kingdom Viridiplantae; phylum Streptophyta; class Magnoliopsida; order Poales; family Poaceae; genus Lolium; species Lolium multiflorum. The sequence goes on along the minus strand of CM061753.1, from coordinate 44,177,916 downwards.
GCACACCCTTGCGGAGTTAACAAATATATAACATGAATTCAAAGAATGAAGGAACCATTAATTTGCTCACCTCGTTCTGCAGGTGAAGAGAGAGGGGATGCTGCCTTGGATATGCGATCCACCTCGCATCTCTGCCCGCTTCTTCTTGCCCTCCTCGTGCTTCTTGAGGTACTGGGGGCATGTCCACCACATGACCATCGCAAGAAAGCACCTATCGTCCTTGCCGACTGAGGAGGGTTCTACATGCACAAGATAAACCCATTATGGTAAAATAAACTACATGGCGCTAAAGCAAATCAATAAATAAATGCAATACCTGCATGTACTGCCACGCTCGCCGGAGTGTCCCCTGTGGACGAAGCGGTCGGCGTGCCAGTCGGACGAATACGTGCCTCGTAGTGCATGCCCTCCCTTGCAAGCTGGTGTAGGACATCATCGCACGCACGCTCCTTGCCCTCGGCCCTCTTGAAGTATTTCTGCAACCATGCACATAGGTAAAACAAGGGGCATTAGTGCAATTATTGTGAACCAAGGAGAGTGTATGAATGGTAAGAAGTCAAAAGTCACGTACCCAGAATTTGGCAACAACCAAATCCGCCGCGGTGCCGCGGCCCATAGGATCTTCCGTAGTGCGCCCACCTCCAAGCTACGTCGCAGCCACCAGTAGGGAAATTGACTATCCCAGGGAAATACCATCTAAGTAGGCCCCCAAGGATGTTCGAGTACCCACGTGGCGGTCTCTGCGACGGGTCTTCATACTTGAACGAGCTGCACCATGAAGACAACATCAATATGTATGTGATAATAATTTTGATAATGACAAAATTGCGATAACGAAATGCCAAAAATTAACATGTACCTCCTTCCATAGGGCACTAGAACAACGTGCCTGTACGCCTTCAGCGAGGGGAGCTGTGTTATCCCACGCCGATATGGCTTCCTATCACGTGGCCTCAGCCTCTCCACAGCTGGAACGTACTGGTAATCCGGCGGCTCTTCCCAATCTAGGCTTTGATCAGGATCGAACACTAAGTTCCCCGCCCACCCTCATCCTCCGAGAGGTCCTCCTCGTCCCTCCTCCTCCTCCTCCCCACCCACCTCCTCCTCCTCCTGGTCCTCCCCACCCCTCCTCCGGTCCTCCCCACCCACCTCCTCCTCCTGGTCCTCCCCACCCCCGTGGTGCTCCAGTCCTCCCCCCGTCATCATCATCGGCTGCGGGAGGGGGCTAGGACTAGGAGTGAGTACCCGCGTCGCATTCTTCCTACGCGCATTGTGGTAGCGAGGGAGGGGGATAGGAGGGGGTAGGTCGGCCCCGCCTCGAAGTCCCTACACCTACCAAGTCCTTGAGCTTCTTTTTAGACCGCCGCCCCTTTTTTTGGCGGCATGCTTCAATCACCTGCAAACACAAATGAAGAGAGTGGTTTATTAGTACGCAATATTGTAAAGAGATAAATATTAGTGAAAGCAACAGAAATATAAGTAGATGAACATTAATGAAAGCAACAATAATGCAAAAGGATGAACATTAATTAGTGGAAGCAACAAATAGCAAGCATAGAGTTCTCTATTACACGGAGTTATTACAAATAACCTAGCTAGACAATCTCTATTACACGGAGTTATTACAAATAACCTAGCTAGCCTCACAATTACTACTACATAGATCAGTAGCCTGTGTCGCCGTCCGTGATTGGACCGCATGTCTCATCATCGTCATCAGGCTCGGCGAACCAATAATCATCAATGAAACCGGAGGTGGTCCATGCATCGAGGTCAATCCCTGCTCTGAACGCCTCGAGCAAACTCAGGTCTTCCGGGGCACAAACATCCTCAGCTTCATCTTCTGCATTGTCCCCATCCATGCCCGCATCTTCTTGTTCATCGTCTACGACCATGTCATCGATAGTCGGCAAGGCGATTGTGAAATGCCCGGGGAGCCCTTCTTCCTGATAGAACTCGACACTCTTTCTGAGGGGTCTACGCGGCGTAATCGTCCTTGTTTGGCGGGGCGGCCTATTGCGTGAAGGCACCGTCATCACAACATCCCATCCATGTAGACGTTTTTCGGCACGCGTACGGGAGATAGAATACTTGAAAGGCCTGGGTAGCCAAGATGTACACATCCTCTCCCTTATAAACAGAGTTCCTTTCAACTTCGACCAACCCAATTTCAGGATCCCGTCTCACCCGACGTGGGTCAAACCAATGACATTTGAAGACGACGGGATTTAGCCCTTTCTGAAACCCGTAATTCACTGAGCAATTTGGTCGAATAGTAGAAGTTTTGCGGCAAGAGGTGCCCTTTCGGCAGAAGGCTGCCTACGATGACCAGAAGTTCATCGAACCCATCTCTGCACAAGTTCCTATGGCACTTCAAGGCCATAAGGCGGCGATGGCATCTAGTTGGGTAACCTCTGTATTTTCATGTAGGGGTTTCTGCGAAGCAAACAGAGCCTCATAGTACTCCTTTGTGTTTTCCTCCGGGTCCTCACTTGTCTCCGCATCCTGAGGTGTCTCCACCTCTACATGAGAGCTTTCAGGCACATTACCATTAGCCAAGTTTTCTAAGCACCTATCAAAACCAGTGTCATATTCCCCCTAGGTTGAATCTGCCGCACCTCCTTCCTAGCACGTTTCTTTGCCTTTTCTCCATGGTAAGTCCAAATCCTGTAGGACGGTGTGAACCCAAACTTGATCAGGTGCATACTCATAGTTTCCTTGTCCTGCCTTTCGGTTAGCGCACTTACTACAAGGGCACCAAACACTTATAGGTCTGCTAGGGATGGCAAACGCCCTATCCACAAACTGCTCGGTCTTTTCTCCCCATTCATCACTATAGTTCCACTGACTGATTCTGCCATCGTACATCCAGCCACGATTATCCATCCTCTAATCAACAACAAAACAGACGAACATAGCATTTATATATCAAATAGGAAATAAATGCATCATATATTTATTTATTTTACGCGTGCATCAACCTGAAACTCTACTAGGTGGGCTCCTAGCAGCCGCCGGATCCGTAGATTGAGTACGTTCTCCCAGCTCTACCCCGATCCGGGAGAATTTCGGACCTCCCCGCTGCTCTCCCGATACACGTCTCGGCAAAAAGCCGAGAGGTGTGCATCCGGAGAACAACGGGGAGCGCTACCGAAATCCTGTCTCGGATCGGGGGGACTCGCGCATCCGCCGGCTGTCCCGATAAATGCCGTAAGAGTTACGGTTCATAATATGCGAGACCACTAATGCATATTTATCCGCGTAACCCTTACGGTCGGGAAGAGACGCCTAGGTATCGCGACAAACTTGGTGATCTAGACAAAAAGAAAACCTAGGTACAAGAGAGGCGAACGGATTCTCACCCTTGAAGCGTGATCGACAGCCGGCGAAGAAGATCAATGACCCTCTAAGAGAATCGCCAAAGAAGATCCGGAACGCCCGTCAAACACCCCCGCGATGCCGCCCCTCGTGTCCACCTCGAAGCATCGCCTGCATAGCAAGGAATTAAATTTGTCATGCAAATTTATACACTAAATGCATCTAAAATCACCGCGACGCCCCCCCCCCCCCCCCCCGCGTTGTCGCCCCCTTGTCCACCTCAAACCATCATCTAAACTTACACACAAAATGTATCTAAATCATCTAAAATCCTATACTACACTAAAATCATCAAAATGTTACTCCCTCCGTTCCGTATTATTCGACGCGGAGCTCACATATATGTGCGTACATATTGTATTGTGCGGGCATCAATCCAGCGTCAATTATATAGGAACCGAGGTAGTACCTTTTACATGCAGGGGCGGGTGGTGGCGGCCGGAGCAGCAGCTGGTGGCGGCCGGAGCAGAAGGCGGCAGCAGCAGTTCGTGGCGGGTTGGCGGGTCGACGGGGGAGGAGGCGTGGGCAGTAGCAGTGGCGGCGGCTCAGCGGGGGAGGAGGTAGGCGCAGCTGCAACAGCCGGGGGAGAGGAGTGGGCGGCGGCGACTGCGTGCGAGGGGGGCGGCGGCGACGGGCAGCAGCAGCCTCCTGCGCCGGTGCACGGGCAGAAGCAGCTGCAGCAGCCGGGGGAGGGGAGGGGGCGCCGGTGACTGCGTGCGAGGGGACGGGAGGGGAGGTGAGTCCGGCGGCGGCGTGGGGCGAGTCCGGCGGCGGTGGGGGTGGAGAAGAGAAAGGGTGGAGCTCGACCCGTTCTGTGTGGAGGAGAGAAAGGGTGGGGCTCGACCTGTGCCCTTATCCCTTTCTTTGCCGTGCGGGGCTTTCTTTGCCGTGCGGCAAAGGTCGTTGCCGTGCGGCCACAGCCATTGCCGTGCGCCTCCGCACGGCAGAGAGCTTTGCCGTGCGGCGAGTCTTTGCCGTGCGCAATGGGGGCTTTGCCGTGCGGCATGATTCTTTGCCGTGCGCCTGCGCACGGCAACGCGATTTTTTTTATTTTTACCATTTAATTTATAAGGGTGCTATGATGATTTTGTACCCTTTAGTGATGACATTGATATAAGGGATTTGAGGCTAGATAGTATGCTTTGGTTCACTCAAAACCATTGTAGGAGGTTACATAGAATACAACTACTAACTATAGCTTGTACAATTATTGTATATTGTATTTTCACGAGGGTCTGATCCTTGAGAGAAAGCCGTAAATAAGACTTGATCGTGAAGAGAAGGAGGAAAATGTGTACCATGCTATGAAATGAATGAATGCATGCTCAAATTAGCAGAGCAAGAATAAATGCTATGCAAATATCTTTACCTTGACCCTCCTCAGCAGATCGTATCCTGTCATGCCAGGCATGCAGTAGTCAGTGACTACACGTGCTGACACACCGGAGCTGCAGAACCATGCATCATAAAACCTAACCCTAACCCTAAACCCTAAACCTATACCTAACCATAAATACTTACCCTTTAACCTAAACCCTAGCCCTAGCCCCTAAACCCTAGCCCTAACCCTACACCTAACCCTAACCAGTAGATCAGGCACACCGTCGATCGTGTGATAATGGCTCTAGCTGCGGGTATATGTGCCAAAGGGTCCCAATCTTGGTTCTCCATGTGTATATGTACTAAACAAACCTAAAAGAACGAAAAGTTACATTGGTGCACCCTCGCGCGGAGAAATCTAGGGGGGTAGACCCGCCGGGGCACGTTCGCTCTTTTGGGGGAAGGAGGGGAGAACGACCGCCGGACCGGAACCCCACCAAACCTTGCATGTGGACCTATGATATGTGTCAAAGTGTGGTGCAAGGTCTAACACTGCAAAAGTAGCTCCCCTAAACCCTAGACCCTAGCCCTAACCCTACACCTAACCCTAACCAGTAGATCAGGCACACCCTCGATCATGTGATAATGGCTCGAGCTGCGGGTATGTATGTGCCAAAGGGTCCCAATCTTGGTTCTCCATGTGTATATGTCCTAAACAAACCTAAAAGAATGAAAAGTTACATTGGTGCACCCTCGCGCGGAGAAATCTAGGGGTAGACCCGCCGGGGCACACGTTCCGTTGTTTTGGGGGAAGGAGGGGAGAACGACCGCACCGGAACCCCACCAAACCTTGCATGTGGACCTATGATATGTGTCAAAGTGTGGTGGCTCCCCGGTGTGACCTTCCTCACATTTGGGCGATAACACTTAGCAGATTTTCCAAAGCGCGTATTAATTGCTCTGAAACCCTGATATATGTGGGGGATGAACATGGAGAGTAATTTTGTATTGCACATTGTCTTAAGTAACACTAATAAATATTCATCAAAAAGTGAAACTAATAAAATAATAAATATAAGTATGAGATGAAATAAAATAGAAAGAAAAACAAATAAAATGAAGTACAGCGCACGGCAAAGAAGGTGTCACACGGCAAAGGCTCCTTTGCCGTGCATCTTATCTGGCCTCACGGCAAAGAGAAGCCCACGGCAACGTCCCAGTCCTTTGCCGTGCAATGTTTCTTTGCCGTGCGTCCTTATTTTTCCTTTGCCGTCATTATTTCTTTGCCGTGAGCGTTTGAGGGACTTTGCCGTGCGAGTGGACGTTGCCGTGCGGCACGCGTGAGTTTGCCGTGCTCTGTATCTTTGCCGTGCGCCAGCCTGTAACTTTGCCGTGCACATATTCTTTGCCGTGCGTACCGCTTGCGTCGCACGGCAAAGATATCTTTGCCGTGCGGTGGCGCACGGCAATGATATGCTGCACGGCAGCGCCTGATTTTCCCGTAGTGAAACCTATCAAATATAGATTTTGAAATTGTAGAAATATTAGCACCTAGACCACAAAGTGCAGCTATTTTCAGACCATGTAAATACCGCCTTTTGCCCTTTTTCTGGGCTAAATCACACCGTATGGAACCTCCCAACGGTTTCTCGGTAAAAAAAGATCATAAAGTGCAGCAATTTCATTATCCTAGTTTGATCTTAACAGTTGGCTCAAATATGTCATCGAACTTTGAAGGTAGTTTTACAGAAAATTTCGTGTATTCATTCTCAAGCTCATGTACCTTCTCAGAAACTTGATTAATAAAGATTTGGTACGCAGCTTCATTACCTCTTTTAATGTCGGAGTTCTTCAAAGTGCTCATCTTTACGAGGTCTTCAACCGTACTGTAGTCGGGTGAGGGAGCGTTACCATAGTTTAACTTTTCTATTTCATCCCGATCCGACTGCTTCTTACCATCTTCAGATCTTGAACAGGGTTGGGCTATGGTTTTTCTGCAAATTGGGCGAGAGTTAGTGTTTGGCTTTCAGCAATTTTACCAAGTTGGGCCTCTACAGTTTTGATTCTCTCTTGCAGCTCATGTATATCACCTTTCATAACAACCAATTGTTTAAATAGTTTTCCTATTACGGCTTCATGGTTCTCCCTCATTTTGATTACCAAACTATTTTGCTCAGTCGGAGCTTGCATGAAAGACTTAGAGAATCTTCTAGTGATTGACGATTACTATTGCCATTTCCTCCACTATAATTACTATATGCTCCTGCAGGATTAGGATACGGTTTTTGGAAATTGCAATTATAACCTTTATTCATCCATGTAGGGTAAGAGTTGTTGCACTTGAAGCTTTGAACATGTAATTAGATTTATTCCCGAAATAAAATCTACATCCTCAATCTTAACATCGCGGGATGGCTTTACCTTCATTACCTTTTATCATACAAATGATCTTATCTATATTTGCGGTTAAGACTTCATTCTTCTCCTCGATCGGTGACTGAGTTCACCTTTCTTGAAGCGGATCACACCACGTGCCACGTGGGCAGTTATCTTGCTTATCATTGAGAAGCTTTGTAGTGACGCCAATCTCCTTCCCCATGAAGGTTTCTCCTGCTGCAGTGTCCAACATAGACTTAGACATAGGACTTTGGATAGTTTTTTACTGACTCCTTCATCCTTTCCCATGCAAGCGCTAGTGGCTCGTGGTCTTCCTGTCTAAAGCATGTAATATTAGAACGAAGTTCCATGGTTTTTGCAAGTGCAAAAAACTTGGTCATGAACATGTCGCAACAGTTCTCCCAAGAAGTAATAGTTCTTGTAGGAAGAAAAATAACCATTCTTTAGCCTTCCCTATAAGTGAAAAAGAAAAAGGCGCAACTTAACATCATTTGGATTAACATATTTAATGCAGAGCATATCACATATATCAGTAAAAGTATTTAAATGCATGACTGCATCCTTAACAGCTGAACCTCCAAATTGGTTTTGTTGGACCAATGTTGAAAAATGAGGTTTGTTTTCATAATTATCAGCATCTACTACGGGTTGAGTGATGGGCGCGCGCAAATAATCATCACTAGGAGTTGTAAAATCCCAAAGGTTTTGCACTGACATGCATGCTACCAATTTTTAATGGGTTTTCAAACACTAATAAACGAAAAATAAACTAAGAACAAAATGTCAATAAATATTTTTGGCTTTTTTCAGAACAGTAAGAAAACTATAAACTAAAAGAGTAATTAAACTAACAAAATAAATCTTTAATGACCTCACCAATTGCTTCCCCGACAATGGTGCAAGAAAAATGGTTGCTACATTTGATCTGTATTGCACGATTGTAGTATTCAAGATTTAGCCCTAAAGACCCTAGGTTGTCGAATCCACGGAAAGATCAATTTTGGTGTAAGATAATTCAAGCGAGACTTCTAGTATTTGTTTAATTCTTGTCTCGGGCCAACATTTTTTGATTGGAAATAGGCCTAGGCTTGATGTTTCCTCCTACAATGATGCGTTAGTAGATGGGATTTAGAATCACACATGTATAATATCATCGTCAAGGTAAAATATGCAACATTGATGTCTGCAGTGTGTCCTAATGTTTACCAAGATTCCACATGTCGTGGTTTTCACGGATCAATTGTCCACCCCTGATTTCTTCATTTTGCCGCGTGGAGCGTGGTATTGATAAACCAAACAATAGCCTTAAGTTTTGTGACATCACTATTACTTCCTAGATGCTAGCGACACAATGGACCCATGAATACTATCACATGTGCATATATAGTGTTGAATCATGCAACTTAACTCTACTCAAACCTTAATACATTTTCCAGTCTCGTTTGTTTGGGTGCATGTCAAACCTTTGAGATCGAGTTAAAAAGTTCTAAGACATGTAATGGATCTCTACTCTCATATTGCACAATATCCTATAAGAAGTTAGATGCACATATTGTTGCGAGGGTTAGGCCTCAACCCATAGCCCATGTGGGCTACACACATAATTGGATGAATAATAGTAAACATTGTATAAAAATCTCAAAGAGATGAATGTTGAGTTTTACAATGTCGTCAATCGAAAATCAAATATAAATTACAAGTAGATGGAAAGAGGATCAAGATAGTGAAGGTGTTGATAAAGCGTTGAAGTTGATGGCGGTGACTTCGAGGCTTTGGTGTAGATGATATTGTTGCCTGGCGAGCAGTGGTTAAGCAACACGAAGAGCCGGGAGGCTTCCAAGACTGGGGGGGCCCGGTCCCTCGACGTCGTCCCGCAAATGTTCCACACACGTCCTAGCGGTTGCAGGGCGTGCCACCTGACCTATACCTGGTCGGGAAGGTGTTGGATTGCTTCGATTAGTTTCAGACACGTAAACATTAAATACGAGCCCGATCGGCTCGGTTGCCCTGTGGATCGGCTCAAAGAGCCGATCGCCCCATGGTTCACGTTGGGTTAACGATGACACGGGGCTCCTGCTTGATCAATATAAAGTTAATCTAATCTACGACAGTTTAGGGTTTTAACCGCATGATCGGAACATCCTACGCGTAGTTGAGCCTAATAGACACGAAAGATAATGGAAAGCTAACCCTAAAAGAGGCCTAAAAACCAACGTTAAGTTAATTCCCGGAACATCCCTCTCAGGACTAACGAACCATACCTTACGTACTACCAGATCGTTCAACCCGTTTGCAAGGCCTAACCATACAGATATTAAAACAATCCTTGAAGAATCAAGGAGCAACTATAACAGATTGGATCTACTAAATAACGAACAAGCAAGGTGCTGCCCTTACACCTAGGTAGGTATAAGGGCAGCTAGATATCGTGGGGCAGCATAGCTAAGCAAGCATGTATAAGAAAAGCATCCATGCAAGCCCCAAAACACCTATGATAAATAGTGCTACTCGCCATCAACAACGCTTCAGCACGAGCAACACAAGGTAACGAATAAACGCGTCTTCTAGATCGCAAGATGCGATCTAGGCAGCATGATGCTTACCCGGAAGAAACCCTCGAAAGTAGGGGTGGCGATGCGCCTGATTTGTGTTTGTTGTGAACGTGATTGTCCTCCTTTTCCGATAACCCTAGATACATATTTATAGTCCAAGGGACTTTCTAATTCGAGCGTGCACCTAACCGTGCACGGGTTAAACTCTATCTTTTAATTCTAAACTAAAATGTAATCTACTATATTTACAGATACACGGCAATCTAGCCCAAACTCTTCGCGCAAGGCCGCTTCAAAGACGCTCCACGCGTACATCTTTCAAGCCCATCTTCACTTACGGCCCATCTCCTGATTTGGCCAAAATCCGGTGATAACACATGCCCCCATGGTTTTGGCAATGATAATTTCAAAACCACTCTGTTTTTCCTTCGAAGGGTCATGTCGTGGCAGAGCAGCACCGTCGCAGTACTCTTCATCATGATGCCTTGCCTTCTCAACTTCTCTGCACGATTTGACAGTTTTGACACCACATCCTCGAAAACTGCTTGAGCATTAAATCTCCGCTATATCCCCTTTTATTTAGCCACATCTTGCAGTTCCCTTCTTCATCCCCTTCGCATTAGCACTCCAAAAGCCATCCTCTGCCACCATGTCTTCTTCTTCTTCCTCCTCCTCTTCGTCGGGTCTTTCCTACGTGTCCTCTCCCCTTCGAGAGTCGACACCAGAGTGGGGTACGCAGGCGGCGTACGACATCCTCGCCCCAACGGCGTGGGACAATGAAGACCACGAATCCTCCGTCTGGTCCGAGGATGACAAATCCTTGACCGACGGGAGAGTGACCTCGCTTCCTCGCCGACGGGGAAACGGAGGAGGAGAGCGATGACGATCGCTTCTCTGGGCCGACTTCACCTCATCAGGGAGGAGGAGGAAGAGGATGAGGAGGACGACACCTCCTCCGACGAGCCACCGGCCAAGCGCTTGTCCCTGGCCGGGAAACCTAGCGACTCGACAGCGGCCCGACGAGGAGAGACGAGGACAACGATGGCCCGCCGGCGGTCGCGGCGGCTGATGGCGGGCCGGAGCCAACGTGGCGACGACGACGGCAGCGACGACATAGCTAGGCTCCTTAGTATAGGATCAGTAGTAGTAGATGGGGCAATGTGTCCCCTCACTCTCCCTTTTGAGAGCAATCAGCTCTTCTATGTAAGAAATCCCATTATTAATGAAGAACTCCCTTTGATTTTGCATGAAGAACTTCCTTTGATTTTGCCGATTTCCTTTATGCTAATTTAGCCGATTTCCCCTCATACTTTGCCGATTGTTAACTTGGTCAATGCTCAATGAGCCGATGGCAACGCATCAGTCCTTCACGATAAATTGCAAGACAGGTCAACTCAGTTATCCCCTCAAACGGTAACTTGCAACCCTTGCTTAAATTCAGATCCCAAATTTCCAATCGAGACGGTCCAGCCGCGGCGAATTCCAGATTTTGGACTCCAAAACACCGAGCATAATGTTCGATTTAACGGCAAAACTCTGAGTTAATGCCTTCGGGAGAGCTCTAGGACCGTTGCTGAAACAACTTGATGCTGAAGCTGATACTTCGAGAACAAGATGGCCCAGAGCTATCAATGATGATGGCTCCCTCTTCAAATTCCTCCCACCAGCTCCGGTGGTTCTCTTAAGAACTCACCACCTTTCAAAAAGATTGTGATGCGAGCCAGCCGATTTTAACAAAATCGGCTCCCAAGAGCAAAGGATCTTCGGGGCCCTGCCCCGAGCCTCAGTCAGGGCGAGAACAGCAGCGAGAAAGGTGGCTGCCAGGAAAACTTTGAAGAGCAATCATCCTTCTAGGCTTTAATACCATGTTAATCCTGCTCTTGTAGACCTCTACTGAAGATAATACCAGCGAGGAGACGCAGTCCAGCCGACGAAGCCCAAGCTCGGGCACCTCTGAGGACACCACCACGTAAAACCAGCCAGATGTGCCACCATCGGCTTCCAAGAAAGGTCAGCCCCTCCACACATGTGATGAACCAAGTCCCAACGTCATCGCTGCCCAACTCCAACGCCTCAAAGCTCTACTTTCTTCACCCACTGAAACATTGATCGAAACTATGAGGAGGTGAAGAACATCCTTGAGAAAGCCCCACGTCCCGTGACGCTGCAGTTGAAGCTCCGGCCAGTCGTGACGTTGCCTGCTCAAGTGGCAGTTCAAACTCTGTAATTCTAGAGTCGATGGTTGTGCATCGGCTTTTTATTCTTAAGTCGATGTCCAAGCATCGGCTATGCTTAAAAATTTTCTATTTGCGATTTTTTTATTAGCCGATCGATTTCATGAATCGGCTCCTCCTGGGTGGCCTCGTACCTTCTCTGTGTGTATGCCCCAGCCAATCCTTCAAGTGATTGAAGATATCGGCTTTCCAACTAACTATAAGCCTGTCACACCACTCACCATGCTAAATAGCACAGCGACTAGCAAGTGTGGTGAGAATGATTTTGGCCGATTGCTGGAATCGGCCTCCCTTGCAGTTGTGACTCTTCTAGTTCATCAGATGATGTAAACCCATACCCCAGCTTCTCATCGCCTACTAAATCAATGCTGAACACATGCAGAAGGCATGTTGAGGCTAATTTTGGCCGATTGCTAGAATCGGCCTCCTTTTCCATTGCAATGTTTAATGAGGGTTTACAACTTCTTGTTTCTCTGCTATGGCTACGTGACATGCTTGAGGTGAGATCCTTGCTTTTTATTTTTTGGGCCGATCGCAGGGATCGGCCTTGCCACGTACGTCCATAGACTCGGATCTTGCTACTCTGTCAGCCGGTGGATAAGACCAGCCTCACCCCGTTTTTGAAGCTTCGATGCGCTCACAGCCGTCAGTTGATTCCGAGAGCGGCTCTTGGTCGTTGCTTCCCGAGATGTTCATGGCGGCCAAAGAGATTTCGATCGAATCATCTGCACAACCTCCACTTCATCTCCATTCCATTGTATGATGCACTGATGCATTGTGGATGGAATGCAACGATTAGCGTGGATCCAATCCCTTCCTAGCGGACAGCGTAAGTGTTTTTGCTGTCGACGATGAAGAATGACGTAGGGATGGTTTTTACCGACGATTAAGTCCACGTTCAGAACACCTTTGGCCTCGACGCTTGGCCGTTGAAATCGCTTAGTGTGACGTTGGTCTTGATCAGATCTTCATTGGAACGTCCCAAACGTCGCAACATGGAGTACGGCATTATATTGACTGGCGCTCCCGTGTCAACCACATCTTGCCGATAGGCTGCCCATTGATATAACCTTTCGGTATAGGGCTTTCAATGCCTGTAGCTCCTCTCTCGTGGCTTCTCAAAGATAACTGGTCGTGGACCGCAATCAAACTGTGCACTGACACTTCCTCATCTCTTGGAGCACAAAACTCGATGGAAGGATGAACACCATGTTTGTATCATGCCTCTGCATCGGCTTTTGCTTGGGTCGCCACACTTTCTTTGGTGGGCGAGTCTCCATCTCCAATGTTTGCTGAATTTTCACGGCCAGATCGGGCCGTGCTTTCCTCAACATGTACAGGTACTGCGCCTCGGCTTCCTCCAATTACGTAGCCGGCGCACTCTGCGCTTTTGGGAGTGGTGAGTCCATCGGGGCACCACCTTGGTCGGTGATATCTATCTTCTTCCTCGACTCCTCGAAGTCTTCATCTTGAGATGACTCAGCTCGTTTTTTCGAGGTGGGAGGGTCTAGACGCTGAACAACGAAACTTCATTTGTTCCCTTCCTCTTTGTTTAGGGCAATTCTCGATTGTAGGCAATCGGCTCATTCCCGAGTCCCAGCGGTGTTTGAAGAAAGGACAGTTCCAATGCCTATCCATGTCCTCTTGCTCTCTTGATCTCCCTCTAGCGTGACGCTCATACCCTTCGTATCGACGGATTCCGGGGCAATTCCCCGTCCCGGCGACGTGCCGGAACAGGGACTTCTGTCCCCCGAACTTGACTTCGCGATGGCGGCGGCTGCGTAACTTTTCTCGTCCCGTGGCTTATGTTTTTAAGGTTTTCGAGGCGGAGAGATTATATAGGCGAAGAGGCGGCCTCGGAGGAGACAGGGGGTGGCCCCCCCATAGGATGGCACGCCCAGGGGCCAGGCCGCGCCGCCCTGTGGGGTGGGGCCCCCAGGGCTCCCCTCTGGTCCCTCTCTGGCTCTCTGGAAGCTTCGTGGAAAAATAAGATCTTGGGCGTTGATTTCGTCCAATTCCGAATATTTCCTTTGTAGGATTTCTGAAACCAAAACCAGCAGAAAACAGGAACTGGCACTTCGGCATCTTGTTAATAGGTTAGTTCTGGAAAATGCATAATAATGATGTAAAGTTTGTATAAAACATGTGAGTATTGTCATAAAAGTAGCATGGAATATAAGAAATTATAGATACGTTGGAGACGTATCAAGCATCCCCAAGCTTAGTTCCTACTCGCCCTCGAGTAGGTAAACGATAACAACAATAATTTCTGAAGTGACATGCTACCAACATAATCTTGATCAACATTATTGTAAAGCATATGAGATGAATGGAGTGATCTGAAGCAATAGATTGCTAACAAAGAGATAATGACTAAACAACTGAATCATATAGCAAAACTTTTCATGAATAGTACTTTCAAGACAAGTATCAACAAGACTTGCATAAGAGCTAACTCATAAAGCAATAGATTCAAAGTAGAAGGCATTGAAGCAACACAAAGGATGATTAAGTTTCAGCAATTGCTTTCAACTTGTAACATGTATATCTCATGGATAATTGTCAACATAAAGTAATATAACAAGTGCAATAAGTAAACATGTAAGAATCAATGCACACAGTTAACACAAGTGTTTGCTTCTAAGATAGAAAGAAGTAGGTAAACTGACTCAACATAAAGTAAAAGAATGGCCCTTAGCAGAGGGAAGCATGGACTACTATTTTTGTGCTAGAGCTTTTATTTTGGAAACATACAAACAATTATGTCAACGGTAGTAATAATTCATATGTGTTATGCATAATACTTCCTACAAGTTGCAAGCCTCATGCATAGAATACCAATAGTGCTCGCACCTTGTCCTAATTAGCTTGGATTTACATGGATTATCATTGCATAACATATGTTTCAACCAAGTGTCACAAATGGGTACCTCTATGCCGCCTGTACAAAGGTACAAGGAGTTAAACCACATTTGATTTCTCGTTTTTGATAGATCTCAACTAAGGACATCCATACCGGGACAACATAGAAAACAAATAATGGACTTCTCTTTAATGCTTAAGCATTCAACAACAGATAATATTCTCATAAGAGATTGAGGATTAATGTCCAAACTGAAAACTTCCACCATGATACATGGCTTCGGTTAGCGGCCCAATGTTCTTATCTAACATATGCATACTCAAACCATTTGATCATGATAAATTACCCTTACTTAAGACAAGAAGAACATGCATAGCAACTCACATGATATTCAACAAAGGTATAAAAAGTTGATGGCGTCCCCAGAAACATGGTTACCGCTCAACAAGCAACTTATAAGAACTAAGATACATAGCTACATATTCATCACCACAATAGTTTTTAAGCTATTTTCCCATGAGCTATATATTGCAAAGACAAAGGAATGAAATTTTAAAGGTAGCACTCAAGTAATTTACTTTGGAATGGCAGAAAAATACCACATATAGGTAGATATGGTGGACACAAATGGCATGGGTTTTGGCTCAAGGTGTTTGGATGCACGAGAAGCATTTCCTCTCAGTACAAGGCTTGGGCTAGCAAGGTTGCTTGAAGCAAACACAAGTATGAAAAGGTACAGCAAAACTTACACAAGAACATATTGCAAGCATTATAAGACTCTACTGTCTTCCTTGTTGTTCAAACACTTTTACAGAAAATATCTAGACCTTAGAGAGACCAATCATGCAAACCAAATTTCAACAAGCTCTACGGTAGTTCTCCACTAATAGATTTAAACTACATGATGCAAGAGCTTAAACATGATCTATGAGAGCTCAAAACAATTGCCAAGTATCAAATTATTCAAGACCATATGAAGCATTTTCTGATTCCAACCAAATAGCAATCAACGAAGCAATTTTCAGCCTTCGCCATGAACATTAAAGCATAACTAAGAACACAAGTGTTCAAATGAAAAAGCGGAGCGTAATATCTCCAATACAAGGATTGTGGGATCCAACTTTATTCAAACCAAAACAAAAATAAAAGCAAACAGACGCTCCAAGTAAAGAACATAAGATGTGATGGAATAAAAATATAGTTTCACTAGAAGTGACCTGATAAGTTGTCGATGAAAAAGGGGATGCCTTGGGCATCCCCAAGCTTAGATGCTTGAGTCTTCTTGAAATATGCAGGGATGAACCACGGGGGCATCCCCAAGCTTAGACTTTTCACTCTTCTTGATCATATTGTATCATCCTCTTCTCTTGACCCTTGAAAACTTCCTCCGCACCAAACTTAAAGCAAACTCATTAGAGGGTTAGTGCATAATCAAAAATTCACATATTCAGAGGTGACATAATCATTCTTAACACTTCTGGACATTGCACAAAGCTACTGAAAGTTAATGGAAGAAAGAAATCCATTCAACATAGCAAAAGAGGCAATGCGAAATAAAAAGGCAGAATCTGTCAAAAAACAGTCCGTAAAGACGAATTTTTCTGAGGCACTTAACTTGCTTAGATGGAAAAACTCAAAACTAATAAAAGTTGCGTACATATCTGAGGATCACGCACGTAAATTGGCAGATTTGTTTTATTTTTCTTTAGAGAGATCTACCAAATTCGTGACAGACATCAATTCTGTTTCTGCGCAGTAATCCAAATCTAGCATCAACTTTACCATAGAGACTTTACTTGGCACAAAAACATGATAAGAAGAGGTTGCTACAGTAGTAACAACTTCCAATACTCAACAATACAGTAGTAAAATAAACACATGGGTTATCTCCAAAGAAGTGCTTTCTTTATAGCCATTAAGATGGGCTCAACAATTTTAATAATGCTCACATAAAGATGAGAGTTGAAGCAAAGAGAGCATCAAAAAGCAAGTTCAAAACACATTTAAGTCTAAACCACTTCCTATGCATAGGAATCTTGTACACAAATAAATTCATGAAGAACAAAGTGACAAGCACAGTAAGATAAAACAAGGGTAACTTCAAAATTTTCAGCATATAGAGAGGAAACTTAATAGTATTAAGATGCATATAACCATGTTTCCCTCTCTCATAATAACTTTCAGTAGCATCATGAACAAACTCAACAATATAACTATCACATGAAACATTCTTATCATGAGCTACATGCATAAAATTATTACTCTGCACATAAGCATAGTCATTACTATTAATTGTAGTGGGAGAAAATTCAATAAAATAGCTATCATTATTCTCATCACCATAATCATCATATATAGGAGGCATATTGTAATCATAATTAACTTTCTCCTCAATAGTAGGTGGACTGAAAATATCATATTCATCATTGTAAACATCATATATAGGAGGTAAAGTATCATCAAAGTAAATTTTCTCCTCCATGCTTGGGGACTAAAAATATCACAACCAGCTTCCCCAAGCTTAAATTCTTCCATAGCATTAGCAATAATAGTGTTCAAAGAGTTCATGCTAATAACATTGCTACAACTATTTTGCAAACAAAGTTCCATGGGTTTTTTAATTTTCTCTTCAAACACATCATATCCTAATTCAAGATAAATACTATAAAGTTCTCTAATTTTTTTGTTGTTTTTCATTAAGCCTAAATAGTGAAAATAAAAACAAGAAACAAAAAGATATAATTGCAGAATCTAAAGGAGATACCTTCGAGCACTCACACACCGGCAACAGTGCTAGGAAATAGCTTAGTAGTCGGAGGATGTGAATACACCTTACCTCCCCGACAAAGGCGCCCGAAAATAGCTTGATGTCTACGTGTGCTTCTATTCTTGTAGACAGTGTTGTGCCTCCAAGAGTAGAGGTTTGTAGAACAGCAGCAAGTTTTCCTTAAGTGAATCACCCAAGGTTTATCGAACTCGGAGGTAGAGGTCAAAGATAGTCCTCTCAAGCAACCCTGCAATTAAGATACAAGAAGTCTCTTGTGTCCCCAACACACCTAATACACTTGTCAGATGTATAGGCGCACTAGTTCGGCGAAGAGATAGTAAAACACAGGTGATATAGATGGTAGTAAACAGTAATTGCGATATGAAGTAAATATTGCAGCAAGCGAACATGTAGCAGAACTTGTTGGAAACGGTGTTTCAATGCTTAGAAACAAGGCCTAGGGATCATACTTTCACTAGTGGACACTCTCAACAATGCAATCATAATTGAATATAAATATAAGCACTTCACTATGCTACTTTGAATTACTCTCTGGCTGGATAACGAACACTAATTCACCGTGTAGGGATGCAAAAGCAAACCTTAAAGATGTATTCCCAAGTACTAATAAACACCCCACGCTGTCACTTTGGGCATTCATAGGAGGTACTAACACACCACAATTTCATAGAGACATCCAACTCAAATCATAACCCGGTGAACAAGTATTCTGTGAAATATAGCCTAAGAGACCCACACGGTGCACACACTGTCACCTTTACACACGTGGGACAAGGAGTCTCCGGAGATCACATAAGTAAAATCCACTTGAATAGCATAACTACATCTAGATTACAAAGCTCATCATATGAATCTCAATCATGTAAGGCAGCTCATGAGATCATTGTATTGAAGTACATGAGAGAGAGATTAACCACATAGCTACCGGTAGAGCCCTCAACCTCGGGGAGAACTACTCCCTCCTCATGGGAGACGACAACGACGATGAAGATGGCGGTGGTGTCGATGGAGATGGATTCGGGGGCAATTCCCCGTCCGGCGGCGTGCCGAAACAGAGACTTCTGTCCCCGAACTTGACTTCGCGATGGCGGCGGCTGCGTAACTTTTCTCGTCCCGTGGCTTATGTTTTTAGGGTTCTCGAGGCGGAGAGATTATATAGGCGAAGAGGCGGCCTCGGAGGAGCTAGGGGGTGGCCCCCCATAGGCTGGCGCGCCCAGGGGCCAGGCCGCGCCGCCCTATGGGGTGGGGCCCCCAGGGCTCCCCTCTGGTCCCTCTCTGGCTCTCTGGAAGCTTCGTGGAAAAATAAGATCTTGGACATTGATTTCGTCCAATTCCGAGAATATTTCCTTTGTAGGATTTCTGAAACCAAAAATAGCAGAAAACATGAACTGGTACTTCGGCATCTTGTTAATAGGTTAGTTCCGGAAAATGCATAATAATGATGTAAAGTATGTATAAAACATGTGAGTATTGTCATAAAAGTAGCATGGAACATAAGAAATTATAGATACATTGGAGACGTATCAAAGCCCATCTCGTAAAAGTTTTAAACCGCCTACTCACCCCCCCCCCCTCTAGGCAACATCTGTGTCCTTTGAACTAGCTTCAACGAGACATGAAATTGTGGCACACTCGTCTTCCCAAGGACAACACATTGCCAACAAGTATCGACGATGCCAAGAAAATAGTTTGCCCACTCCACCTACCGCACGTTAAGTACCACGCATGCATCAATGATTGTGCACTTTATCGGGATGAGTACAAGTATAGAACCACATGTCCGGTGTGCGGCCAAGGACGGTACAAGAGAGGGAACAAGAAAATTCCTCGAAAAGTTGTGTGGTACTTTCCTATCACTCACCGACTGCAACAGTATTTCATAGACCCTAAGGAATCAAAGCTCATGCACTGGCACGCGGAAAGGGAGAAGCCCGCAGATGATCCAGAGAAGGGCAAGATCCTGACACACCCTGCAGACGCTAGCCAGTGGAATGCGTTGGACACTGATTACGCTGATCAGTTCGGGCGCGAACCGAGGAACATTCGTCTGGGCATGAGCACCGATGGACTCAATCCCTTTGGAAACCAGAGTACCACGCATAGCTCCTGGCCCGTGTTTGTATGGCCATACAACCTCCCCCTGGCTGTGCACAAAGTAGCGGTACTTACAGATGAGTATTCTTATTCAAGGGCCGAAACAACCGGCTATCGACATGCTTCTATATCTCGGTCTGTTGATAGGCTGTCATGCGGGAGGCGAGGCAGCGGCAGCGCGAGCTCGAACATCGCCTCATCATCGCCGAGCGGGACGAGCGGCATGCGCCTCAAGTGGGCGCGGCGCTTCCTGAAGGACATGGCCGCGGAGGTCGCCTTCTACGCCAAGAAGGAAGAGCAGAAGGCGGCGAAGAAGCGAGATCGGGGGGCGAGGAGGGACAAGAAGGAGGCCAAGAAGGAGGAGAAGGCCGCGAGGAAGAAGGAGGAGAAGAAGAATGGCGCCGGTCCGTCGACCATCACCGTCGACTCTTCCTCCTCGGAGTTCGAGTGGCCGTCGACTCCGGTGTCGTCCACAACACCGAACTCCTCCGTCTTCGACCGGAGTCCGATTAGTTTTAGTGTAGTCTAGTTTTAAATTGGGTTGTAGCAAACATTGGTTGAACTATTCAATATTTTATATTTTTAGATTTTGTTTGATCTATTAGATGTGTACTTGTGTGAAAATGTTGTTTTGGGGGCTGCATTTTAGCGCATCTACAAAAGAACCTTTTCAGCGCTGCATTTTAGCGTGGCGATTTACACCACCCGGTGGAGCCCTCGCCAGCTCCGCGCGCTGCATCCGCATAGAAAGCCGATTATACAACGCATCTATACTTAGGGCATGTATATTGGTTTAGACGGATGGTGTCTGTAGTACTAGTCCATGTCATCTATAGACAATGATATAGTCAGTGTATACAATAGTCTGTCTGTAATTTGTCTATTTTTAGCCATAGCTATATGTGAGTATAAATTATAGACACCCTTCATACAACAACAAAAATGGTGTCTGTAAGCTGTTCACTCCTTCTCTCTCTTCATTCTCTTTCCTCCACATCACAAAAATCACCTATAACTACCTCTTAGAGACAGCTGACTCATCACCATTGTACATGCCCTTAGGGCATGTACATTGGTTTAGACGGATGCTATCTGTAGTTGTTATCACCAGAATTTGACCGAGTCAGAGGTGGGCCGCGATCAAGATGGACGTGAAGATTGTACATGGAAGAAATACGTGAATCGGCCTTTTATACCAAGTTGGGCTAAACTGCCCATGTATCTATAACATATTAGATCGCATCTTAGTTTAGAAGTTAGAGTTTTACCCGTGCACGGTTTGGTGTCGCCCGCATTAGAAAGTCCCCCGGACTATAAATATGTATCTAGGGTTTATGAAATAAACAACAACCAACGTTCAACACAAACCAATCTCGGCGCATCGCCAACCCCTTCGTCTCGAGGGTTTCTCCGGTAAGCACCATGCTGCCTAGATCGCATCTCGCGATCTAGGCAGCACCGCTACGTTGTTCATGCGTTGCTCGTCTGAAGCCTTTTGATGGCGAGCAACGTAGTTATCATAGATGTGTTAGGGTTAGCATTGTTCTTAGTATCATATGTGTCGTAGTGCAACCCTTGCGCATCTAGCCGTCCTACCTCATCATGGGTGCAGGGCGGCACCGCTGATCGTTATTTAGTAGATCTGACCCGTTCGATTGCTCCTTGATTCATCAAGGATTAGTTTAATATCTGCAATAGTTAGGCCTTACAAAGGGTTGGAGGATCCAGCGGCACGTAGGGTGTAGTTCGCCCCTAGACAGGATGTTCCGAGGATCAACCTAGTGTTGGTTTTTAGGCCTTGTCTAGGGTTGGCTTACGATCACCGTGCGTGGCGCGAGGCCCAATCGTGAGTAGGATGATCCGATTATGCGGTGAAAACCCCAAATCGTCGTGGATCTCATATGCTTTATCTTGATCAAGCGGGACCACCATATATTCGGCCACCTTGGACGAATCATGGGTGGATCGGCTCCATGAGCCGATTCACGGGATAACGAGAGCCGATCGAGGCTCGTATTTAACGTGTACGTGTGTGCCCTGCAGAAACTAAGCGAGGCATCATCCACACCTTCGACCAGGTATAGGTCAGGTGGCACGCCCTGCAATTTGCATCGGCGCGCGACCGGGAGGCTTTGCGGGCCGTCGCTCGAGGGCTGGGGCCAGCCGCAGCCCTAGTTGTTCCCGCTCTACGGTGTTGACCATCCTTGCCCGCCGGTGGGTTCGACGTCAACACATTCGGCACGCCGGTGGGACAGTCCTCAACATCAACCACATCGCCGTCTACATCGGAGATGGCGGAAGACTCCGGTCACCTACGAAGAGCTCAATGGCGAGCTCAAGAAGAAGTATGACGAGGTCAAAGCCTTCCTGGCCGACCTCATCGGCTCTTCCACAGGACCCGCTCCCATGGCATCGATGGAAGGGGTTCTCACCGAAGCGCGCTTGATGGAGTGGACCTATCCACCCCGTCAGAAGCACCAGGTCGCTGCGTCGGAGATCAACTTCATGGTGGCTCATTCCACCGCCATTCTGAGAGCCTGGTGAATACGTTGGAGCGCGTCGCTGCGCGTGATCCGAGGATCATGAGCCATCGGTACTCTCGTCAGGACCAGCTCTAGGGACTCACCAAGGAGAGGTGCCACTCCAGTCCGTCCACCGCCTGCTTCGCGTTGGCGCGCCGAAGGCCGAACTCATCGGCCTACGTCGTCTACAAGATTGGTGGTGACCCCGGTGACTACCAATTTCTACATGACGCGCCCAAGGAGATCCCGCACGGATACGCATGCGCATACGTGCCGACTGCAGCTGGGGCACTCTCGAACCAGGTTGCAACCGGGGAGCGGAGGAACGTCGGAGGCAGACAGAAGACGTGGCTAGCTAAATACGCCACCCGACCAAACTCGGGCCCAGCTCCTGCTTGGCTCGAACCGGAAAAACAAGCATGGCGGTTAAGTACGCCACCCGGCGAATCTTCAAGGTTCGGCACCTTCAGCCATCACCGGATCAGATTTGTACGATTCGAAAGATCAGTTCGGCATGATGCCGAAAAGGAAGACGGTCGGCTATACCAAGCCGTACCCCAACGAGTACGAATTGATCCCGCTACCACCCAAATATCGGCTCCCGGACTTCACAAAGTTCAGCGGATCGGATGGTTCCAGCTCCATCGAGCATGTGAGCCGATATTTGGCACAGCTGGGCATGATCTCAGCGTCGGACGACTGCGTGAGGTACTTCTCACAGTCCCTCACAGATCGGCTTTCGGGTACACATCGCCACCGAACTCGGTCCAGACTTGGAAGCGCTTGGAGGAACGGTTCCATGAGCAATACCAGGCTTCCGAGGCTGGCATTGCCGATTTGGCGCAAATGACGAGCGTGGGGAAACGATGTGAGATACATCCAGCTTCAGGACCGTTAGGAACCGATGCTATTCGGTTCACGTAAGCGAAAAAGAAGCGAGTTGGCGGTGGTGGGTCTATCATCATCGATCAAGGACGTGGCCTCCCAAGCGGACTACCCTTCATTAGCACACATGGTGCGGCTGTCAGCGTATGAACGGCGTCACGGATGTCTACCGGGACAAATTCAAGCGCGTGGTTACCATGGTTGACGCAGGCGAAGATGAGGGTGCTACGGGAGAACAAGAGGTCGCAGTGGCTGAGTGGACTCGAGCGGCAGGCCCAGTAACCTGCAAATGGGTGAAGCCACCAGGGCCTCCAAGAGGGTTCGACTTCGACGTGACGAAAACCGAGCAGATCTTCGATCTCTTACTCGCGGAGAAGCACATAAAGATACCCGGCCACAAGGTCCCTACGATGCAAGAGCTGAACGGAAAGCCATACTGCAAGTGGCATAACACGTTCACCCACACCACCAACGACTGCAGGGTGTGGCGTCGGCAGATCCAAATGGCAATAGAAAATGGGCGACTAATTTTTAACCAGTACGCCATGAAGGTCGACACACACCCCTTCCCCGCATCAACATGGTAGAGCTTGGACACCACTCTGAGAAGGGCGGGGATGAGGGCAGCTGCTCTCGAGCAAAGACACAGAGGAGGCCGCTCCATGCGATCGGCTCCGTCAAGATGGCAAGCGCTACGTCACGAGAGGGAGAAGTGAGGAACATAAGATATCAACGACCCTCTCGATCACCTCCTCAACAAGTATGTGAGTCGGTATGACCAGCCGGCGACACGGCGACGATGATGAAAGAGATCGTCTGGCCAGGAACGACAGAAGGCATCGTCGGCATAATCTCGATGAGGAGCGGCAGGCGCGCGCCGGAGCAAGACGACACGGGCAGGCATTGGGACTGCCTTCTTCATTCTGCTGGGATTCGGGAATGAGCCGATTACCAACAATTGGCAACGCCCAATGCAACCAGAAAAGAAGGAGGCAGCCAACGTGTCGTGTTCGAGCGCTTAGGGCCTCTCCCACCACAAAACAGACGTGATGAGACCCCTCGGTTGGAAGATCTCGAGGATTCGGAAGACGAGGGGAAGACGACGAGACAGTACCACCGTCCAAGGTGGTGCCGATGGTCTCAGCCATTCACAAAGCGCGAGGGTTCGGCGATTGCGCGATGAGGAGAAAGGTTATACTTGCATACGCGAGGAAGGCACGACCTGATCTGGCTGCAAAGTCCGAGAGGACCCGGATGAGGAGGGAATGCCGCAAAGAAAAGAGTGGCGCCCCAAGCAAAGGAAAGCCGATGATGAAACATCGGTGGCACAAACATGGTGCTCGTTCGTCCGAAGTGTAGAGCTCCACGATTACACGATGCACCCGAGGTGGACAACAGCAAGCGCACCAACGTGATAAAATCGGAGATTGGGCTGGTTTTATCCACAGGCCTGGTAGATGTTCTATTGAGGAGCCGATTGGGGTACCATCGGCTGATCTTTCGTCGCAACCTTCTTCGCAAAATGATGAGCGCTCGCTGAAAGGGATCGCTGAAACCGGTGAAATTTTAAGGGCTCTCCGGAGATCCCACAGTATCTACCGAAGAGAATCATCAGTTGAAGGATGGAAGGGAAAGGTCGAAGGACCGATGCGTTGCTATCGGCTCGTTACGCATTGGCAAAGGGGACGAATCGGCTAAGATAAGCTAAAAGGAATCTGCAAAATCAGATTGGGGAAAGTTCTTTATTGAGAGATTTCTTACATAGAAGAGCTGATTGCCCTCAAAAGGGAGTACTAAGGGGTACATTGCCCCGTCTACTTCTACGGATCCTATGCTAAGGGCCCTATCTACGGGCCATTGCTGCCCTCTGCCGCGTCATCGCCGCCCTGGGCTGCTCCGCCTCGTCGTGCTCTCCAGGCGGCCACCGGCGGGACCTTCATTGTCCTCATCTTCCTCGTCGTCGTCGTCGTCGCCGTTTCTTCACTCAGATTCCGGCCGGGGCAATGGCGCTTGGCCGGCGGCTCGTCGGGAAGCGTCGTCGTCCTCCTCCTCTTCCTCCTCCTTCACCTCCTCGGAGGTGGCCCCATCCCAGGGGAAGCGATCATCCTCGCTTTCTTCCACCTTCCCGTCGGCGAGAAGCGGAGATCGCTCTCCCCATCGGTCGGGGACTTGTCGTCCTCGACCGGATGGAAAAATCATGGCTGGGCTCATTCCCGGCCTCGATGGCGCGGCGAGTGTTGGCCGCGTGGACCTCCGCTGGGTTCCACTGGCGTCGGCTCGCGGGAAGAGGAGGACTCGATGGGAAAGCCCGATGAGGCGGAGGAAGAAGAGGACATGGTGGCGCGGGAGGGCTTTTGGAGTGCTAATGCGAAGGAGATGCAGGAATAAACTGTGCGGAGTGGTTAAATAAAAGGGATATAGTGGAAGTTTAATGCCGCAGTTTCGAGGACGTGGTGCAGAACCGTCAAATCGCGAGGACGTGGTGCCAGAACCGTCAAATCGCGCAGAGAAGCGAGGAGGCAAGACGTCATCATGAAGCATACTGCGACAGGTTATGCCACGACATGACCCGACGAAAGAAAGCGTAATGATTTTGGAAATGTCATTTCCAAAACCAGGGGGCATGTGTTATCACCAAATTTGACCGAGTCGAGAGGTGGGCGCGATCAAGATGGACGTGAAGATTGTACATGGAAGAAATACGTGAATCGGCCTTTTATACCAAGTTGGGCTAAACTGCCCATGTATCTATAACATATTAGATCGCATCTTAGTTTACAAGTTAGAGTTTTACCCGTGCACGTTTGGTGTACGCCGCATTAGAAAGTCCCGGACTATAAATATGTATCTAGGGTTTATGAAATAAACAACAACCAACGTTCAACACAAACCAATCTCGGCGCATCGCCAACCCCTTCGTCTCGAGGGTTTCTCCGGTAAGCACCATGCTGCCTAGATCGCATCTCGCGATCTAGGCAGCACGAGCCTGCCTACGTTGTTCATGCGTTGCTCGTCTGAAGCCTTTTGATGGCGAGCAACGTAGTTATCATAGATGTGTTAGGGTTAGCATTGTTCTTAGTATCATATGTCGTAGTGCAACCCTTGCGCATCTAGCCGTCCTTGTACCTCATCATGGGTGCGGGGACCCACCCCGATCATTATTTAGTAGATCTGACCCGTTACGATTGCTCCTTGATTCATCAAGGATTAGTTTAATATCTGCAATAGTTAGGCCTTACAAAGGGTTGGAGGATCCAGCGCACGTAGGGTGTAGTTCGCCCTAGACAGGATGTTCCGAGGATCAACCTAGTGTTGGTTTTAGGCCTTGTCTAGGGTTGGCTTACGATCACCGTGCGTGAGCGCGAGGCCCAATCGTGAGTAGGATGATCCGATTATGCGGTGAAAACCCCAAATCGTCGTGGATCTCATATGCTTTATCTTGATCAAGCAGGACCACCATATATTCGGCCACCTTGGACGAATCATGGGTGGATCCGCTCCATGAGCCGATTCACAGGATAACCTGAGAGCCGATCGAGGCTCGTATTTAACGTGTACGTGTGTGCCCTGCGAAACTAAGCGAGGCATCATCCACACCTTCGACCAGGTATAGGTCAGGTGCCACGCCACAATTTGCATCGGCGCGCGACAGGAGGCTTTGCGGGCGTCGCTCGAGGGAGGGGCGCCGCAGCCCTAGTTGTTCCGGCTCTACGGTGTTGACCGATCACTTGCCGCCGGTGGGTTTTCGACGTCAATAGTACTACTACATGTCATCATGAGTGATATAGACAGTGTATCAATAATTTGTCTAAGTTATCTATTTTTAGTCATAGCTATATGTGAGTATAAGTTAAAGACACCCTTCAACAGCAACAACTGGTGTCATAAGCTGTGTAAGAAGCCTACAGACTGTCTGTAACTTTACAGACAGCCTCCTTCTCTCTCCTCATTATCTTTCATCCACATCATCAAAATCACCTGTAACTACCTCTTACAGACAGCTGAGTCATCAGCATTGTACATGCCCTTACATACCACCGTCGAGACTGATCGAACGGTTAGGCTCCGTGCCATCTGGCTGCTACAGTATCAGTATGGTTCCAATCACACTTTGCCGCAAATCAAAAAAAAAAATCACACTTTGCCGCTCCTCCTTTATAAGTACCGACATTTCGCCATTGGCTTCCTCGCCCAAGAAAACCGCTCCGGTCCCCTCGTAAACTAGTCGCCACTAGCCCACTACCACTGGCCACCACTCTCACGCGGCGAGGAGTGTCATAACACACTTGTGCCATGGCGAATCAGGAAGTGGTGTTCCCACCGGACATGGGTGGAATCGCGGCCGCCGCGGCCATGCCGGGCTCCTCCGGCCGTGCGCTCTTCGCGTGCCGCGGCGCCGCATCGACGTCGCTGCGGAGCGCGTACCGTGGAGCCCCCGCCGTTGAAGACCACTACCGCGCCCGACCGCCGCCGGCACCCTGCACCACCAGCTGGGTCGTCGACGCCATCCGGGGGTCCTCCCCTGCCCGCTCCCCCGCCGTCGATGAGTATGCCGCGTGGACGGTGAGTTCGCCTGCTTCCTCTGTGTCGTGCTGCATGCCCCGGGCAACTGCTGTTGTTGTGTGCACTTAGTGATCGACGACTGACGAGTGACGACACGCGTGTGCATGCAGAGGCGACACCCGTCGGCGCTGGGCAGCTTCGAGCAGATCGCGGCGGCGGCCGAGGGGAAGCAGGTGGTCGTGTTCATGGACTACGACGGCACGCTCTCCCCCATCGTCGCCGACCCCGACAAGGCCTTCATGACCGGCGAGGTGAGTGAAACACTAAGAGAGCATAGTGACCATGAGATAGCATTCTGTGCTAGGCTGCTTGAAGTTACTGCGATGTTCTCTTTACGTTGAACGGTCTGCTTATGCAGATGAGGGCGGCGGTGCGCGAAGTGGCGGAGCACTTCCCGGCGGCGATCGTCACTGGCCGGTGCGTCGAAAAGGTGTACAGCTTCGTCGGCCTCCCGGAGCTCTACTACGCGGGCAGCCACGGCATGGACATCAAGGGCCCAACCTCCAACGTACGCCACTATATATATCTCCTCCTCATCTCTTTGCCCATCACTTTCCTATCATTTTTGCTTGATTCCTTTTGCTACTCCTGGTTTCTAGGAGGAAACAACAACGGCGGCGCTGCTGCAGCCTGCTCTCGAGTTCCTCCCGGTCATCGCCGAGGTACACCCAACAAGAACTCTCGTTCAAGCTCGTGTGGTCAGTTAGTTGAGCCATGAGGAACTTGCCTGCAGTGCCAAAGATTAATCTTTTTCCCTCGTGTCAGGCTTATGAGGCTCTTGTGGAGAGGACCAAGGGCACGCCGGGGGCGAGGGTGGAGAACAACAAGTTCTGCCTCTCCGTGCACTTCCGATGCGTAGATGAACAGGTAAGAAAGAGTTGTTAATCCACGAATCAAAATAAAACCTCAGCAGTACTCCAAGTCAAACAAGAAGGTTTTAAGCTTATCAAATCCTAGTGTGCATCGATCGTCGATCTCAACTGGTCCCTTCCTGCAGAGCTGGAGTCCATTGGCCGAGCAAGTCAAGGTCGTGCTTCGGGACTACCCCGACCTCAAGCTCACCGAAGGCAGAAAGGTGACTGAATAATTGATTGGTCGTGACCACGGCCTCGATCATGGAGTTAATCAGTGCTTAATTAATCAATTAACCATGTGGATAACTGATGTACTGCAGGTTTTAGAGGTCCGGCCGTCCATCATGTGGGACAAGGGCAAGGCCGTGGAGTTCTTGCTCCAATCGCTCGGTAAGTGCCGCGCGCGCTGAGTCCTCCTCTTCGATCATGGCTAGCTTTCACCGTGTCACTTCAAGCAAGAATCTTGTCGAATAATTGGTGTTTGTATGTTTGCTGTTCCCTCTCTAGGATTCGACGGACGCAGCGACGTCCTGCCGGTGTACCTCGGGGACGACCGGACAGACGAGGATGCTTTCAAGGTATACTACGAACCTGGTGACTTCATTTTTAAAATTTCCAGTTTTAAAATTAACTCAGGAGTACTAATTCTACTAAATTAATTTGGTGTCAATTAGGTGCTGGGAAGGAGTGGTCATGGTCTAGGCATTCTTGTCTCCAAGTTCCCCAGAGCGACCGACGCATCGTACTCACTTCAGGACCCTACTGAGGTATACATGCATGCATAGTTCCATAGTTGTATACTACTAGCATCTTAAATAAAATGATAGCATGATACACCACACTGCATCATACAGTCACTGGTGGAACGCAGCGATTTTACAGGCGCCGGTAGGTACAGCAGTGATGATGTCATGCTGATGTCACCTATATGTTGATCTAGTTTATGAAAATTTGTGAAATTTGTATGAAACTTGTGAAACATGTCTGAAACTTGTGAAAAATTATTTACTGTTCAAAGTATGTTTCACAAAGTTTTACATATGTTGCTCACGTGTTTATGAAACTTGTGAAACATTTTCTACTATTTAAATTTGTTTCAATTATGTTTCAGTTTTGTAAAAAAGGGACAAATAGTCTCACCAATCTCAAAGCATAATCTGTGGTAGATGGCACTCCTACACATACAGTTGCCTTTAAAAACGAGTTTTCGGTCACCGGTGATCGTGATACGTGAGAGAGACTAGTTAAGCAAACCTGTATAGATTAAGATCCATATCTTTGTTTTCTTCCCAGGTCATGGAGTTCCTGCTCCGATTGGTGAACTGGAAGCGCCAGCCACCGTCGGCGGCGCCGCGCTCAAGGGTGTAGCGACCTGATGCTGCTGGCTCTTGTTAATTCCGCAAGAAGTTCGAGCATGTTTATTTAGTTATAAGTTGGTTAGTTAAGTAACCGTGTACTGCCCTCTCCCTGTAATAATCCTCCTATGCCCACTAGATTTGTACTTTTCCTACTGTTGCATGGGTTTGGGAGGATTTGCATCTGCAAATTAATTTCTGCCTCTCACCACCATGGACGATCAACAAAGTTCATCGATCCCTTGTATGATATCAGATCAGACCCGGCCATTCCAGCAAAATGTAACATATGTAAGAATTTTAATGGCGAATAAATTGTTTGTTAACTGATCAAAGAGCACATGCTACTTTTCTTTCCTCCCTAGTGTATACTCTTACAGCCTGCCAGATACAGCCTGATTAAGCAACTAGGGTAGGGCGTATCGGCTGCTCCTCACATGCAGGAGGAAGCACAGGGTGAAGCTGCCACACTCAGTCCCAGCAAACACGGCCCTTGTTTCATCAAAACCAGATTGACTTAGGAAGTAAGCAACTGGATGTGATACCTTTTCAGGTTATTTTGTACTTTGGGTAAGTTTATTAAGACGGTAGTGTAATGCCGACCAGATCTGACATCTAAGCACACATGCATATTCTAACTAACCAGCCCCATTGATTCCATTGGATGAGATGTATACTTCCAAAGTTTCCTTTTTTATTTATTTTTAACCCAGAAGGGTCCTGAAGGACCCAATGCTGCATTAATACTGATCGGCAGTGGTACAAATGACAAAAAGGACCTTCAAGAAAAGTAAAGCTGCAGCTAAATCCACCTCTTTTACAAATAAGATCCTACACCAAAGATGGGAAAAGCAATCAAGTCCATCACCACCGAGCTCGCGGTGAAGCTTCTAGTCGTGGCCAGCCACTTTGTCGCCGGGGACGAGAAAACTTGGGACAAAGACACCGAAGAATGACGCGCTGCTGGAGTAGAAGAATCTCCCCTTTGGCACACCGGCTGGGAGGTTGTGGTTGAGCTGACGCTGGCACAAGATCTGAAGACCTCCCGCAGACGGCATAGCTTGGAGCGGACGCCATTCGGCCATATGAGTCGTTGGCAGGACGGCAGTAGAACGTCTAAGAGCCACCGAGGATGCGCTTCCGGAGTGTGCATGAGCTGAGCTTCTCCGCCTTGCAGATGACCACAAAGCTTCACCTCACCCATCACCTCCACTATCACCTCGATGGGAAGAAGAGAGAGAGAGAGAGAGAGAGAGAGAGAGAGAGAGAGAGAGAGAGAGGAAATAGCACCATGAAAATCTGCTCGGCAACAGACTGCGAGCTTATTGGGGAAGGAGCTTCGGCCAGACTTGATCTCCGCCTCCGCCCTCCATGGACATTGAATGGGGAACCAAGTCCTCCGTGTCTGAGCGCCGCTCGCCGGCGCCGATGACGAGCTCCAGATTGGCATCACGCCATACGCCACCTAGGCAAACACCAAGCAAAACCTAACCCTACACCTAAACCTACAACTACTATGTACATCATGTGCTATGCATCCGTCTCCACGCCGAACGGCAGCACGGTCGGAGAGAGGAGCAGGGAGCGAGGGATTCTCTGGCGACTCTCAACGGGAGCGGAGGTGGGAGAGAGGAAGGGGAGGGGAAAGAGCTTCCAAAGTTTCCTTGATCTAATCATCATCCATGTTTGATCTAATCATCATATCCTGGGATGTCCGTTCGTGGGGATGGCGATGATCCAGTGTAGCAACACTATGGCTGGTGGGGGGGGGGGGGGCTGCAGTACAGTTGTTGGAGGCCACGGCGACGCGCACGCATGGTAAGACGCGTTACAAACCATCATCGTGGACCAAAGGCGGCAATGTTGTGGCCCGAAGGAGCGATGTTGCGGCAGCCCGATGGTCGATAGGTGGTAGGCCTGTTCATTGGGAAGTGCTTGGCGTAGACATGCGCCGGATCGGTTTATCAGAAGGTGCGCTGATCGGAATTGAGCATTTTTTGTTTTGCCTTGGTATGCTACATTTTTCCAGGAAAATCAACTTTATTTCCAGCATAACTAGATCCATGCATTCATGCCACGACAATGAGATGTACGTGCCAAAATACGTATTGGATAGAGATTGAATGGCACTAATCCCTCCGTCTCGGTTTAACAGGCACGCACGTAATTTAAGAAATTGTTTTGACCATTATTTTAGTCAATAAAATATGAAATATATGTCACAAAAATTATCTCATTGGAAAGCTTTTTTTGCATACAAACCTAATAATATAGATTTGTAAACATAAAATTTATATTTTATTGACCAAATCAATGGAAGTTTGTTTTAAACTTCAGGCGTGTCTGTTAAACTGGAGGGAGTAGTAGTAGTAGTACACAACAGGCAATAGCGTTGGAGTGATAATTAGTAGGTTTAGAATGAATGGAATGCTAATTAGTCTGATGATATCAAGCTAGGTTTCTCCCTATGGTGTATGAAATTGGACCAAACTATCTTCTTATTATATTCTTTTCTTCTTCATGTCCAGTGGTAGTGAGCGTGTAGGCGCTTGAGATAAAGCGACCGTGGTTGCGTAGCGCTGCAAAGGAGATGCTCATAAGTTGTGATTGGAGGGGGGAAGAGGGGGCGACGAGACCTTCAGAAGGATTTATAATTTGGAGTGGAGAGATAATTCCCTGTCATCGTGAAATAACACACATCCCTTTTCCCCGTATTAGAGATTGGCTTGTGAGGGGTGGCGGGCCATCAAATGAATAGGTTTGTCCATGGGCTGCATATGCATAGCACGCGTCAGAGGGTGTTGGAAGTGACACTTGTGGACAACGTGGGTCAACACCAACTAGATCATGGAGGGTATATACGAAGGGTCTTAGGTTAAAACAAAGGTGAGAGAGAATGATTCAACAAAATTGAATGATTGAGGGGAGCTAGATCCCAAACAGCACGTTGGTGCTAGGGTTCGTACCATGGGGCCTTAAGCTTTCCTAGTTTTCCCCCTACGATAATTTTGTGTTGGGAACTTCGTCTTCAAAAGTTTGGAATGCCATATTTTTCTAAATTAATTGATTTCTAGAAAGTTCTTCAAACATGAAATACAAAAAGAGGGGTTTCTTGCATTCCAAAGTTAAATACCAAAATAATGAGAATTTCTGGAGAATTCTTATATCATTAAAAACATTCGAAGAAATATAATAATTCTTGCAAATAATAGTGTTTTCGTAAAAGAAACATCAAAATGCATCAGGTGCAAATCTTGTCTACAAAACCTAAACCGAATCTTGAGTAATGTAACAAAGGCACCTTTGACAACATGGTTGTAAATTACCCCCAATCGAATATCTACACCAAGTCAACATAAAGAGCACCATATTGGTCACCATCGTCATCACCCACAACAACACCTATCTTCATCTACGACGGTCTCCATATGCATATAGTGAAGATCGAAGCATGTAATCACTTTCTACTTGATATCATGTGCTTATCTGGTGGACTATTTGTATGTTTGGGTTGTAGACCATATCATTATGCCCCTGCACATGGCTAAATTTGTGATTGGAGACTAGTCCATTAAGTTCCCTGGACAGCTGAGAACCCTAGTTGATGGTTTCATCCAAATTGCAGTAAGCACTGGTTTGTTTCTATTTTTTCTGGTTGTCTAATGGCGATGTGCAAACATCGACTTTGTATTAATTTACCATTTATGAACTTAAAGTAAAATTTTGTTGTATAAGTTGAGGAGAGGATGTCGGAGTCAAAAGAAATTGTTTCCAAGATCTTTAGTTTACAACATAGGGGGCAAGTGGAGTCTCCTAGAACGTTAATGCTATGGTTGGGCTTCTCCTTGATTGTTTCTAGTAGATAGTTGGTTACTATCTTCATTCCGTCAAAGACTGCTTATAAATTTGATCAAAAGTCTAACCATGTAAATTTTGACGAAGTTTGTAGAAAAAGTTATCGGTAATCATAATACTATATAAATATAATATGAAAATACAATTAATGATGTATCTAATAATATTTATTCGACGTTGTAGAGGTTGGAAATTGTTTCTAAAATATGGTCAAACTTTACCTTGTTTGACTTCTGACAATATTTATGCGTCTCTTTTACGAAATTGGGGAAGTTATTTAATAATAAGTAGTAATATATTTCTCATGAGCATATAAAACCAAACAAAAAACCTTAACATGAAACAACAAGTATGAATTTATTAACAAGGGACTATCACCTATAACCATGCACACATATCAGTTACCATTTTCATCATCACTCATTTAACACTTGAGATTATTTATTTTGATATTTAGAGCCATGGCCAGTCTTCAGTTAATGGTCATAATTACTATGCGAGTTTACTGATTACATGTCTCTATCTTCTTAAGCGCAAGTTAGATGTTTGGCATATTTTTCTCACATTTCAAATGCACGTTGAAGGACTACTTGGCCACAAGATGGTGGTGAATATCACAACCTCAACACATTTTTTAACAAGCTTGGGTATGTTCAACGGTGGGACCAACTGACAACTTTGTATATGTTGAACACCATAGGCTTCTCTCTTCCTCCATCCCTACCACTTATTTGGTACGGATGTTGTTTTGATCAATGTGCTCTTGGTTCATAGTAGAGCTTCTTACATATCAATGCACTTTGTGAGAGGGTGGGTATGAGGATATTTATACCGTACTATTTTACATACTCATCAAATTTGCTTCTACTAAATGTATTTTAGCCTGATATCCATACATTCGTTAGGTCTTTTTTGAATATAACGATCAATATTGTTGATGTATTCTATATTACGTATGCTAAGATATATATTGTGTATGCGATGTTAACATTTCCATTACATACACATTTTCTTGTGATGCAATAATGATATTTTGTTAATTCATGGTTTGGATCTAAAAAAATTCTTTTTAACAAAGGGTTCCACCAAAACTAGGAGAACAAAATACTCACATTTATCCACAAAATTTATTCCCTTAGTACAAATTTAATTTTTTATATGTGACACATGTTTTGTTACGAAAAGCTAATAGTTGTGCACAATTTTTTATCCAAAGGAACCGAAGAGAATATATTCCAACCATAAAAAATAGCAATGCTAAAAAATTTACGACATCCTTAGGCATCTCATACACCCTGTATGCTTAGGTTATTTAGATCTATTCATCAAAGTTAGATAACCGTGCACTGTAGAAACCTCTTGGGGGTATTTGGAAGACACATATGCACTCAATAGCTCTATTAAGTTCTACATAATTATACCGAAATGGAAGTGAATGCATGGAAAACAATTTAATTGATGAGCGGAAGTGCAACAATGTGCATTAGTCTCATGTACGGTCATTCTACATCGATCGATGCAATGTGCATGGTACTATTTTTGTTGAGCGATATCACCTCTTAGTTGTTGGACACTTTTAAAAGAATATTTTGTAATTGATTGTGTAAATCATTTTGATGTCCAAAACATGTAGAACATCAGCTATAACTAAACACAATTATCATGGTCCTAGAGAATATCTCATACTCCCTCCTTGCCATAATATGGTGAGCATTGGTTTTGATAGCTCCATTTTATATATTGCTTTTCAAGGTGTTTTTATTAAGTTTTAATTTGGTTTCAACGGTTTTCGCTTTCTAACAAACAAGATTTTATCAAAAATAGAGAAACCTTATGTATTCGTGTAAATTTCATAAATTAAGCACGTTTGGAAGGATATAAATGCATTAAGTGAAGATTTAAAGGAAATCATACAACTTCTTAATTTGAGGAATCATATGTGTCTTCCAAATATCAATGAGTTTTGAAAGGTGTTTTTATTAAGTTTTAATTTGGTTTCAACGGTTTTTGCTTTCTAACTAACAAGATTTTATCGAAAACAGAGAAACCTTATGTATTTAGGTTAATTTCACAAATAAAGCACCTTTGGAAGGATATAAATGCATAAAGTGAAGATTTAAAGTAAATCATACAACTTCCTAATTAAGGATGGTAATGGGTAGGGTATGGGCAGGGTAGAGCAATGCCATACCCATACCCGTATAGTCAATGGTTTTACAATCTTCTACCCATACTCGTATCCATGGGTATAAAACTTTACCCATACCCATACCCATAGGGTGGGTTGGTCAAATTGTACATAAGTCACTCGCAATTTTGAATTCATCGATAACAAATTTGATTAAAAAGTGAATTATGTCAACTCAATAACAGGTAGTTGAATACATAACAATTAACAAAATATAATAATCACATTCTCATATTCTAACTCATAGGTCAACAAAAGTAGACGTGTCACATAAGAAATTTACAATAAACAGGCAGGGTATGTGCATACCTACGAGTACGAGGCTATATCTGTGCCCTACCCATGACTTAATGGGTAGTGTATGGGTACTACCCATGGGTATAAAAGTGTATCCATATCCTGCCTACGCGGGTACGATACCCACGGGTACCCATACCCGTGGGTTAAATTTCGACCTTATTCCTAATTTGAGGAATCATATGTGTCTTCCAACATGCTGTGCCATAATTCCATTTCACAATCTTGTGACCATTATTCATATTATTTCCTATGAGTTTGATTGTCTATGTTTCACGAAATGCATGTTGTTTAATGAAGGATCTAGACAGCATGATCCTAAAATGTGCATAGCTAGGAACTTGTTGTCTAGCGACTCCTTGATCTCAGTCATAGTTGAGATCATGGTATCTGAGAGAAGCAAAAAAAAAAAAATCAGAGGATGACGAGGAACCACAAACCTTAATGTGCTGCCTTTCTTTCAAGAAAAAAATTCGAAAGCGCGTAAATGTGGTCAAATATCGTTTTACCTTTTTTCATGAATTTTTATTTTTTAATTACGGTTTAGTCCAGTAGTCACTTAGCCCCCTTTGTATAGTACAAGACGTTTCATGATGAATATGTAGGCATGCGACTGCCCTGTGATAAAATCCGAGGCCTTCCCATATGGAGAAGTTTTGTTCACAGCCTATATAGCAGCTATAGTTAATGATTGCTCAGATCAAGTATTTGGATAAGGATATGTAGCTGTTGCTTCATCGGACGTGGTGTAGCGATATTTACTTAACCAAGATGAACCAGGGATATATAGCTGTCTCCCCTGGGAAATTATTCTTCAGTTTAATCAGGCACCCCATCCAGGGATTATAACGTGACTGTGTTTGTCCTGCATCACTTATCTCTACATGTTTAGCACCGAGAGACAATGCTTAAACAGGTGCACGCTTCTTTTATCACTGATCATGTGCCAACTGTTTGATTCTCTAGAGGCCATGTATAATCTTGGCATAGTCGTACTGTGTTTTCATGTAGTGCCAACTAAAAGATTCCTCTCATTCCAGAAATACGAGAAAACAAAAAAAGATTCCACTGCCTGAGTGAGGTAGCTGACTATGAGAGAGGTATGAGTGCCAATCACACGCTAATATGCAGCGTCTGGTCCATGAGGATCATGGAGGTATCAGTGTGTAAACTGTGGATGATTGAGGTTGAGGGGGCAGTGTACTGTTCTTTTTTACTTGTATGCGTGCATGGCTCCAAAATGTATGAATTGGGCCCATCGTTTGGATCTAAACCCCTTGTCGACTATCTCCCCCTGCCAACCTGAAACAACACTCCAAGGATCCATCCTCCACTTGCTGCAGCTGTCATAATGTTTGCAGATTGCATGTGTAATCTCTCTTTTGTCTTTTTACCTAGATTGGAATGTGGCCAATAATTTCTTTTGCTTCACAGTATCATCTTTCATTATTACTCACTCGCATGTATTCTATGTCTAATCTACATTTCTATAATTCTACACAGTGGAAGTGTAGCGCTAGCGAATAAACAATGTGAGCAATTTCCTTTCCTCTGAGCCATTTGCATATTCTCTTTACCCTGATAAAATAGACGATTAAATTATGCGAGATAGGAAGTCGTATTAAGGATTACTGACTGAAATTCCTTTTTAGGTGATACCCAACGGTGATTCAACTAAACCGGTCAATGGAGCGATGGTGTCGGTCGATTTGCCAGCTTGTCGAATGCACCTTAGCCCACACACTATAATCCTCTTTGTGTGACTCCCAATTTCTGTTTTGCCCCGCGCAGATTAAAAACACATCCAAACCAAACCAACCAGCACGCTAGGAATGCGCTGAACCTTCCCCCGTTGGCCATCGTAGTCCAGCCATTATTGTTGCCTTGGCACGGTGAAGCAGAGGTCCACGACCTCGCCAACATGCCCGTTGGCAGCAATAATGATGCATGATCCCTGCTCCGTTCCGCAAAGAAGATTATCCACCATGCCCAAAGCGGGGAAACAATAGACCAAGGGGGACGGGTCTAGGGTAGCCGGATCTAGTGACAACGAGGCTCCGGTGAGGCGTATTGGTTGGCGACAAGCCCGATCTGGCCAGGCCAATTCGTTGTCGATAAGCCCGGTCTAGTGAGGTTCGTGCTTCAAAATACATTTTAGTGGCTTTGGAATTTTCGATGTTGCATCTGTTCTTTCAACATGCTGAAACCTTTTCTTTTTGTTGCAAACATACAAACAATATAATTCGATGGCTCTTGGTTCTGTTGAAATTTTGCGGTGCTACAGTCGGTTACTTCTGTGTGTTCTCAAAATGTCTCGACGTTTTGGGTTGATTTTAACACAGTGTGAAAGAAAACATTGTGACCGTGTTGCACAATGCTGTGGGTGTGCTACAATGATCCGACTGTCTGAATCTCACACTTGACTCCTAGCGCTGGTCCAGTTGGCCAT
The DNA here is from genome assembly GCA_030979885.1 of Lolium multiflorum. Lineage (NCBI taxonomy): Eukaryota > Viridiplantae > Streptophyta > Magnoliopsida > Poales > Poaceae > Lolium > Lolium multiflorum. The sequence continues at coordinate 44,139,322 of CM061753.1, read as the reverse complement.
ATCCAAATTGGTTTGGGCCTGGAAGGAACTCTTTCATTTCGTCAGACAAGCCCATATCTGTCTGAGAGGCCAACTCAGGTGTACAATCGTTTGATTTGTGAACATCAAGCCCAACCAAACACGTTTAGCTACTCAGGAAAAAAGAAACGCGCGGCACGAAACGGATACCGCCCTGACAAACGAAAAATGGCTTTGGCACCAAGCTCCATGGAGCTCGCGTGCCAAATTGATGCACTGGATGGACGGTGGCTTATGTACACGCCTGTCTATCTGAATCCGATCGGCCGAGCTCAAAAATCTCATGGATGGACGGTGGCTCCTGAGCTAAAACATCTGATCAGTGGACAACGAGGTGAACCAGCTCAACTTTCTGGTCCGAGACCAGACCGGTGGCAACGCACGCTTGCGTCGGCGAGTGTCGCCAACAGACAACAGCCGATCATTCACGCTGTTAAGCACGGACGGCCATCGTAGCCTTGTGCAGTGGTTCTGCAACTGCAGCTCGTGGAGGTGGCTGACAGACAACTCAACCTCTAACATGTGTTCAGTATTTTGACCCAAGGACAGCTAAGTGCAAAGGTATCATCATTCAACATAAAGCACATCTCCATTTTATTATCACTATCATGCAAGGTGCAGCAAACCAGTACAACAGAACAATCTCACAACCAGCGCGACCACGGCCTAGCACAGCAAGCTCATCCTTAGATCGACATAATAAAGGGCAACACGATTGGGTACAGATGCAAGACTCACTCCTTCCCAAGAAGGGCAAGGAGCATGCCCTCGTAGTCTCCGGAGGTGTCTCCGGCGACAGCCTTCTCCAGGGGGACGCTGTTCCTCTTCTGGTACACCTCTTTTATCAGTTTCAGGTCCACCTCGGCCCGGGTAGTGATGATCCTAGTGAGCGAGTTCTCATCTGTTCCGTTCCCTGCAATAGCCAACCTGACGACCTTCTCGAAGTACCTATCAGGGCAAGTGAAGCACCGGATCACAGCCCGCAGAGTTTTAAGGAACTCGTCTTTGGGATCAGCCTTGAGATCCTGTAAATAGCAGAGATTGTTAGAAAGTAGCTCCTCAGTGGACGAAGCCTAGAACTAGCTGGTTAAGGCATATCATGCCCAATTTATGGACTTGCGCTAAATATCATCAACTCTAAGAAAAAAATTCATGTAAGAAGAAGAATACTATTTACAGATGATTCGAATTGTCCATGGTTGTAAAACGTAGAGTTTGCAAAGTAGTGAACGTTTGTAAAGAAGCTCTAAATCTGATACTAATGTGTATCCACAATGTGATCAGTTATAGGAACTCAAAAAAAATGACTAGGAAAATATCCAGATATAACACAATCCAGACAAGCACATGAAAATTTATCTACTTCAGCTGGGTACTAACTGAAGAATAGGGTTGAGCTTGGATACACAATGTGTATTACATATGCTCGTATCAGGCAGAGCTGATAAATACTAATTGTTGAATATTTTTTCCTTAGAAGTTGAATAATGCAGTGGCATTAGGACAGATGATGAGTCATGCGCTATGTTGTAGCTTATTCATTGCATGACTGAATTTAACTTTTTTTTGCGGGTGACTGAATTTGACTTAGCAGACTGAAATGCAGACCAAAGGTTAACATATAAGCTGATGACATCCTATCAGATATTTAACAGAAACAGCAAAAGGAAAAAAAAAACTCTGTATGCACCTTATTGATTGGGTGACCAAATGAGTCATTGTAATTGTTGAATGTTGCAAGCAGCTGAGCTTTGCTGCGAGTGGTGAGGATCCTGATGATCTCATCATCAGTGTAAGCCTTATGCTCGATCTTGTCCTGCAGTATTTTGGCTTCTGAATGTGCCAACCTTGTGTTGACCTCTGGCCCTTCATAGCGGTACGCGCTTACAAGTGGCACCAAAAGCTGAAATGGAGAAACAAAGAAAAATCCAGGTCTCCGTTAGCCAATATTAACGACGTCTGCATTGCTATTTCATTAGATAGACTGAAATCAAGGTAGTGCGAATGGAATGGAACAATTGTGTCATGTTGTAAATTAGAATATCCTAACAACGTGCATGCACGTCATAGCTTGTTTCAATACCTGTAACACATCAAAATCAGACAATGACCTGGGACGGAGTAACTAAAGACAACATCGCATTCTATTTTGATTGGAATTTAGAATGAAGTATCCGAGACTTCATTTTGTAAATTTAAATTTCACAAGTCAACATCTTGCAACATCGAAGAAACAATTACACCTTTGAAAAGAAAACAACAGAGTAATTTAGACAATAACTTTTCCTGAAATATTCATGAGAAACCCAATACCTTGTAATCATACTAGTGAATATTTATATACATGAACGTTATTGTCATTTTTTTTAGATTGTGGAGCAAAGCCAACATCCTGATATCACAATTCGGAAGAAAATTGACAGAAACAGAGTACCAAAAATAGTTTCTGCTTACAGCCATCGATTCATTTATCAAATTCAGAACACAACCAGCCAGGAGCCCATTGTCACATATGCAAGGTCAATCCTAAGGCTCCCATAGATAAAGGTTTATTTCGCAGTCCATTTTGTCATTCACGAAGTCAGAAGCTAGCATATGGCAAAAAAAAAAAACAATTGTAATAACGCACAAACAGGTACAGCAGACCTGGGAACCGTCGTGCAGAAGAGAGGAATGCAGTATACCTTGCGGAACCATGCAAAAAAAAAAAAAAGTATACCTTGCGGAAGTCGCCGGTGACGTGGGCGGCGACGTCCTCCTCGAGCGATCGCTTGAAGCGGTCGTGGTATGCCTGCCTGACGGCGAAGAGCTGGGCGGAGCCGCGCGCGCAGGCGATCTCGACGAGCACGGGGCTCCCGGGCTGCCACTTGGTGGCCCCCTCGTTGGCCAGCACCGCGTCCCGCTCCGCGGGGTCCAGCGTCCACAGGATCACGGCCCTCTGGAAACGGTCGATCAGAGATCTGGAAACGGTCGGGGTCTGTTTGCGGCAGAGGAAAAGGTAGTGAGACGGATACCTCGAAGTCGCCGGAGATCTCGTCGGTGATGCTGCGCAGGAGCTCCTGGCCGTAGGTGTCGGCGTAGTGCCTGCGGATGGCGCGGCGCTGCGCGGCGTCGCGGTGGCCGAGGATGGAGATGATGAGCGCCTCGTTGGTGCCCCACCCTGTAGAAACAGAGCACATCACATCGATCGCACGGAGAAATGGGGGGGACGAGGAGGATGGGATCGGCGTGCTGGAGTGAGGCAGCGTACGGTACCTTCGAAGGCCTTGCGGAGCTGCTCGCAGTCGTCGGCGACGGCCGGGACGGAGGCGGGGACGGTGAGCGTGGCCATGGGCGCTTTGGCTGGCTGCCGGGATCGGACGCGATGGGATGCGGGATCTCGAGATGTGCTGCGGGGATTGCGCGTTTCTGTAGGGGAGCAGGGGGGCTATTATAACGGAAGCGATCGGGGTTTAAGGACAGCGATAGTATGTGAGTGCCCCCCATGTAAGTAATTAGTGGGGGAGCAGTCCTGGATCACCTGTATCTCTGTATGGACGCGTGATACACGTTTGGCCCTGGCCGGCCTCCTGTGGTATGGAAAGACCTCGAGTCTTAAGCGTTAAGTCTGCAGGGATGTCATAGTTAATGGAAGAGCATATGTAATGCCTGCAATTGTTATAGTCCAGCTAACATTATCATGTTGGTCTAAGAAAACGAGCTAACAGCTCATCTTGACATTAGAGACGACCTAAAATAAGCTAGCAGCCACAGGTCATACCGAGAGTGAGAGTCGGAGCGGAAACGATGGTGACAGGCGCGTCACTTTCTTGTTGGAGACGTCGCCTTGGAGTTCCTACCCCTCACGGTGTGACGAGCTCAGTGGCGGTTCAGCGAGATGGCTATGTGGTTCTGAGAGACGGATGCCGGGGCGGTGGGCCTCAATCTCCCATGCATCTCCGGTACTATGAAGCATGATTGTGGACTAGTGTGGTTGGTTCATCTGGGGTTAATGTGAACGTTGATCTGATCTAGTTGTTGCGTCAGGATAGCGGTCGTGCGACGTTCATGGTACACGGATAGCATCCTGGGTTGCGAGTTGCGACGGGCGGTTTGGTCGTGTGGCCTTGTGTCTCGTGCACGGCTTCGAATTCTAGTGGTGTATATCTGCCTATCTGGTGATAACCTCGGGAGCCAGTGTTGTGTGCCTCTTGTTGCGTCCCGTTTGTACGGTTTTTCGGCCCGGTTTTCTTGTAAACAAGGCAATGCATGACTTTTTTACATGACCCCCTTTAATCTGGTCAACTATCTGCATACACTCTTTGCAACAGATATCGACTGCCTTAAATAAAAATAAAAATAGTAAAATTGAGAAACCGAGTGTAGTTGTCAAGGTCTTAGTGAAGGCATTTGTTTATAGACTGGTTCCTCCACTTTTGGACCGTAATCAATTGGACTTTGGAGACATGGGTGTTCTGTACATCTGGTCGTGGCCACTAATAATTATGTCACTCTCTCAAAGTCTCAGGTGGTACCATCATAACGATGGGCCAAGTCTACCCGGAGTGCCAAGTGGCAGAACATCACCCTATCAAAAAAACAAAACATCGCCACGGGGACTCTCTGCCTGGGCAGTCGCCAGTCGCCGCAACGAGTCTTGACCGACCGAGCGAGCTTTTCTTCCTTCCACTTTCAGGTTGGCCTCGACACGCACACACGCCTGGCGCTTGCCCCACCAGTCAGCGCCCTCCCCGTCGCATGGTGGCCGCGAGACAATCGCCGCCAGTGTCCTGCTCGCCCCCACATCCACGCTTCCACTCCGGCATGAACCAACCGCTCTCGATCCTAGCAACGAGGCGGCCTGAAAAGAGGTCGGGATGGCCCCTAGGCTCTGGGCAGAACATGGGTGCGGGCCCTGGTGTCGCGGAGATGGGGTACCTACCATCGCTGGGCGGCACACCTCGTGTTCGACCTCGCCACCGTCATCCTCAACCCCTTCTCCGAGCGGGAGCCCTCCTCCCACCTCCCTGTGAGAACCCCACCTCCATATGTACTTCTGTTGGTCGAGACACCCAATGCTTGGACATTTCCTAATATATGGATCCCTTCCCTCCCTCCCTCATCGCTCCTGTGAGCGACGGGGAGGGAACCCTACCCGCCCTCACCTCCGGTCCCCCACACCTCTTCCCCTCCCCCTACTCACCGCTGCCGAACGGCGTCGCCGAGGAAAGCATGTGCGCTGGCGGCGGTGACGCCCTCCTTCCCCCTCGCGCAGAGAAGTGGCGCGGGTCGTGGCGGTGTGCCCGGTGAGGAGCGCGGCGACACGGTCGGTTGTGGGAAGGGTTTAAGGAAAGCGATCAGTGGTGGGGTTGGGGTGTGGGTGCCATGTAAGTAGTGAGGGGGCAGTGATGATCTGATCTCGATTACATGTATCCCTTTAGTGTATGGACGCGTGATACACGTTTGGCCCTGGCCGACCTCCTTTGTTCTGGAAGATCTCAAGTCTTAAGTCGCTAAGTCTGTAGGGATGTCATAGTTAATGGAAATGTGTAATGCTTTTAGTTGATGCAGTTGATACTGTACAGCTAACATTATCGTGTTGGTCCCAGAAAATAATCTAACAACATAACATATCTTTACATAAAAGACGATCTAAAATAATTAAGCCTAACAGGTCACACCGAGAGTGAGAATCGGAGCAGGCGATAACGGACGTGTCACTTCCTTATTGGAGATGTCGCCTTGGAATTTCTAGCCCTCGTGGTGTGACGAGCTCGTGGCAGTTTAGCGAGATGGCTATGTGGTTGTGAGAGGCGGATGCCGAGGTGGCAGCCTCAGGCGGTGGGCCTCGATCTCCCATGCAACGGTGGTACTATGAGGTATGGTCGTGGCCTAATGTTGTTTGCGTGGCAAATTAGAGTTGTGCGGGGCAACGAGTTGGTTGACCCGGTTGGTTCATCTTGGATTAATGAAGGTTGATCTGATCTAGTTGTTGTGTCAGCGTGGCGGTCGTGCGATGTTCATGGTATGCGGATAGCATCCTGGGTTGCGAGTTGCGACGGGCAGCTAGATCGTGTGGCCTTGTGTCTCGTGTGTGGCTCCGATTTCTAGTGGTGTATATGTGATGACAATCCTGGGAGCCAGTTTTGTGTGCCTCTTGTTGCGTCCCGTTTGTATGGTTTTCGGCACGGTATTTCTTGTAACCAAGGCAATGCATGCCTTTTTACATGATTTCCCTTGTAATCTAGATCAACTATCTACTCTTTGCAACAGATATCGACTGCCTTAAATTAAATAAAAATACTAAGAGTGAGAAACCGAGTAGTGAAGGCAAGTTGTGGAGGGGCAGACGTTGTGGCTGCGCGGGCAGCACGGTGGTCGGACCCGGCCTGCGGCCTTGGCTCTCGGCTCCGTGCCCGCCATGGTGTTGGTCGGCGGGGGTGATACCGATGGCTGCGGATCCAGTCTGGCCGGTGAGTCCTCTGCGCCCCTCCTTCCGACAACTCACATTGGTGGCCTTCTTCGGTTTTGGGGGTGACGGCGGATGACTCATCGACGGATGTGCAGTCGGTGGAGGCTTCCTCTTCCCCCGATGAGATCGACCGGCGGGCGGAGGTGAGGGGCCTGCCGTTCTGCCTAATAAAGGTGGTTTTCCTAGGGTTTCTCTCGCCCCAAGTGAAGATCGGTCGAAAGCTTCTCCCCACCGGGCTGGCTGGATTGTCGTGTTCCGGAATGTCCTGCCAGAGAAATTCGTTGTGCAATCAATGCCTGAAAATTGTTGAATTGGGTGCTTCGGTCGGGCGCACTCATGTTTTTTATCTGAACATTTGGTTTCAGGGGGAGCGCTTCGAAACTCTGCTGGCTGCTAATATCATGGAGCTCGTTTTATTTCCATGGTGCTGGCGGAGAAGGTCATAAAATCCGAGATCGGTGGAAGAGCAATGGTGGTCGGATCTTGGTGGTGAGGTGGAATTGGCTTGGAGCTTCGTGACTTCAAACATGGACTTGTATGTGGGAGCGATTGCACAGGAGAAGTTCAGAGTTCTATCTTTCAGGGTGAAAATCCAAGTTCCTTGTTGAAGGCATTGTTTTGAGAGGGAAGACTTTCTTCAGGATGAAAACCTAAGATCTATGATCGGGCGACGACATCGTTTGTGCACTGTTTCCTTCTTGGAGGTGTCGCTTATGGAGAACCTGATCTTCTGGTGTTGTCTTAGAGGTGTCAGTGTTGCTTTTCAAGTTTTAGATCTCTAGAGAGGGACTTTTATTTTATGTAATTATTCTTTCTTTTTTTGATTGTGTGCATCCTTTATGTTATTAGGGCATGATGTTGTAAGCTGGGTGTAATTGGTATCTCCGCAATATTAATAAATGCTCTTTATCGGAAAAGTGTTGTAGACTAGGTTCTTCTTCTTTTGGACCGTAATCAATTGGACTTTGGAGACATGGATGATGTGTACATCTGGTCGCGGCCACTAATAATTGTGTCACTCTCTAATAATTTTGTCACTCTCTCTCAAAGTCTCAAGTGGTCACCACGTTTTGCCGTGGGCCTCTCTCCCTGGGCCGTCGCCAGTCGCCGCTCCCGAGTCTTGACCGAATGAGCGAGCCTTTCTTCCTTCTACTCCTAGTCCGGCCTCGGCACGCACACCCGCGCGGCGCATGCCCCACCAATCAGCACCCTCCCTATCGTGTGGCAGCCGCGAGTCAATCGCCATCGGTGGCCAAAGCCGCCAAACTAGTCGGGCACCTTGCGTGTCCTGCTCACCCAAAATCCACGATTTCGCTCCGACACGAACCAATCGCTCTCGATCCCAGCAACGAGGCGTCCTGAAAAGAGGTCGCATGCCCCTAGGCTCCTGATAGAAGAAGGGCGTAGGCCCTGGTGTCGCGGAGATGGGATACCTGCCATCGATGGGTGGCGCACCTCGTGTCCAGCCTCGCCACCATCATCCTCAACCCCTTCTCCAAGAGGGAGCCCTCTTGCACTTCTGTAGGTCGAGATGCCCAATGCTTGGACATTTCCTAACATCTGGACCCCTTCCCTCCCCTCCCTCCATAGTCGCTCCCGTGGGCGACGGGGAGGGAACCCTGCCCGCCCTCACCTTCGGTCCCCCACACCTCTTCCCCTCTCCCTCCTTGCCGTCGTCGGACGACGTCGCTACGAAAAGCTTGAGCGTTGGCGGCGGCAGGGCCCTCCTTCCCCCTCGCGCGGAGAAATGGCGCGGGCCATGGCAGCCGTTGAGGGCGGCATGCTTGGCGAGGGGTGCGGCGGCGTGGTCGGCTGTGGGAGGGGCTTAAGCAAAGCGATTGGCGATGGGGTTGGGGCGTGGGTGCCATGTAATTAGTGGGGGGGGGGGGGCAGTGACAATCTGATCTGGATTACCTGTATCTCTGTAGTGTATGGACGTGTGATACACGTTTGGCCCTGGCCGACCTCATGTGTTATGGAAAGACCTCGAGTCTTAAGTCTGCAGGGATGTCATAGTTAATGTAAATATATGTAATGCCTGCAATTGATATTGAACAGCTAAGACTTTCATGTTGGTCCCAAAAAATGAGTTAACAACTCATCTTGACATGAAAGACCATCTAAAATAAGCTAGCAGCCTAACAGGTCACACCAAGACTGAGAACCAGAGCGCGCGGTAACGGACGCGTCACTTCCTTGTTGGAGACGTCGCCTTGGAGGTTCTAGCCCTTACGGTCTTACGAGCTCGCGGCGTTTCAGTGAGATGGCTATGTGGTTGTGAGAGGCGGATGCCAGGGCGGTGGGCCTTGATCTTCCATGTAACGACGGTACTATGGGGCATGATCGTGGCCTAGTGTGGTTTGTGTGGCAAATTAGAGCTGTGCGGGGCAGCGAGTTCGTTGATCCAATTGGTTCGTCTTGGGTTAATGCGAAGGTTGACTGATCTTGTTGTTGCGTTGGGGTGGCGGTCGTGTGACGTCCATGGTATGCGGATAGCCTCGTGGGTTGCGAGTTGCGACGGGCAGCTAGATGGTGTGGCCTTGTGTCTCGTGTGCAGCTTCAATTTCTAGTGGTGTATATCTGGTGACAACTCCCGGAGTTGGTGGTGTGTGCCTCTTGTTGCGTCCGGTTTATACGTTTTTTTTGGCATGGTCTTGTAAACAAGGCAATGCATGAATTTTTTTCTACATTACTTCCCTTATAATCTGGGTCAACTATCTTTTTTTAGAACACAGTACAAACGTAGATACTCACCTCTATGAACGTATACACACACCCTACCTCCTATGAGCACCTTCAAAAGACTAAGCCGACAAATTGGATCTTGAAATTGACGAAGTTACCACAGGCGCCTCGATATCGACGGGAACATCGCCTCCCACTAAATAAATATTCCGCCTTTACGAGACACGTATATGCCAAACCTGGGATTTGAACTTTGTTAGCGGGGATACAACCACCCTCCTAACCACCCAACCTCACGTTAGTTCATATCTGGATCAACTGTCTCCATACACTCTTTGCAACAGATATCGACTGCCTTAAATTAAAACAAAAATATTAAGAGTGAGAAACCGAGTGTAGTTGTCAAGGTTTCAGTGGAGGCATTGTTTGTAGACTGGTGGTTCCTCCTCTTTTAGACCGTAATCAATTGGACTTTGGAAACATGGGTGATGTGTACATAAATGGTCGCGGCCGCTAACAATTCTGTCACTCTCTTAAAAGTCTCAACGGGTAGCCATTGTAACGATGGGCCAAGTCTGCCCGGAGTGCCAAGTGGCAGAACATCACCCTATCAAAAAACAATGCATCACCATGTTATGTCGTGGGCCTCTCTCCTTGGGCCCGTCACCGGTCGCCGCGCTGGAGTCTTGACTAACCGAGCGAGCCTTTCTTTCTTTCCACTCCCAGGCCAGCCTCGGCACACACACCCGCACGGCGCTTGCCCCACAAGTCAGTGCCCTCCTTGTCGCGTGGTAGCTGCGAGACAATTGCCGCTGGTGGTCAAAGCCGCCAAACCAGCAGGGCGCCTCGCGCGTCCTGCTCGCCCCCACATCCATGCTTTCGCTCTGGCATGAACCAATCACTCTCGATGCTAGTAATGAGGATGCCTGAAAAGAGGTCGCATGTCCCCTAGGCTCCGGGCTGAACAAGGGTGCGGGCCTTGGTGTCGCGGAGATGGGGTACCTGCCATCACTGGGCGGCGCACCTCGCGTCCGACCTCGCCATCGTCATCCTCAACTCCATCTCCGCGCGGGAGCCCTCCTCCCACTTCCTTATGACAACCCCACCTCCCTTTGCACTTCTTTATGTTGAGACACCCAATGCTTGGACATTTCCTAACATCTGGACCCCTCCCCTCCCCTTCCTCACCTCCGGTCCCCCACACCTCTTCCCCTCCCCCTCCTCGCCGCCACCGAGGAAAGCCTGGCGGTTGGCAACGGTGAGGCCCTCCTTCCCCCTCGCGCAGAGAAACGGAGCGGCTGTGGCGGCCGTCGAGGGCGGTGTGCTTGGCGAGGGGCGCGGCGGCACGGTCGATTGTGGGAGGGGTTTAAGGAAAGCGATCGGCGGTGGGGTTGGGGCGTGGGTGCCATGTAATTAGTAGGGAAGCAGTGACCATCTGATCTCTATTACATGTATCCCTGTAGTGTGTGGACGCATGATACACGTTTGGACCTGGCCGGCCTCTTGTGTTATGGAAAGACCTCGAGTCTTAAGTGCTAAGTCTGCAGGGATGTCATAGTTAATGGAAATATATATAATGCCTGCAATTGATATACAGCTAATATTTTCATGGTTTCAAGAAATGAGCTAACAACTGATCTTGACATAAAAGTCCATCTAAAATAAGCTAACAGCCTAACAGGTTTTTCTTTTTTTTTTTTTGAGGGAAACAGCAGCCATTTTTATTCAACATTAATGTTCATAGGGATACAAAAGAAATCTGGAGCCTGAGCTAGCCAGATATGGCGACCAACATCATGGTTGACAGTGGCTCTAGCTAGGCCATGTGCCTCCATGTTCGACGACCTCCCTTCATGCACAAAGGAGATAGCATTGAAGTGGAGCGATCTACATTTTATTTCACTAATCACACTACTGAAACTACCCATATAGTTTCCTTCCAAACTGTTAATGACTTCGGCACAGTCTGAAGCTACTCGTACGTGGGTCAGATCAAGGTCCAGCGCGAGAGCAAGGGCCTCACGGCAGGCCATTGCCTCCAGGATGGCTGGGTCGTTTATTCCCTCCACGACCACCGCTGATGCACCAAGAAAATCGCCATTCGCCGATCGACAGATCGCCGCCACAACTCCTACTTTCTCCGTCTTCCGTACCGCAGCATCAACATTGATTTTCACCATGCCTTGCGGTGGAGGGATCCAACTTTCAGTCGGTACAGTCCGATTAGCTTGCGGATTGGCTTTCTTTGTGCATGACGATGCTACCTCCAAATCTCGCATCATTGACTCAACAAAAGCATGCGTTGATAAAGGGCTCTGATAAATCTCCTCATGGATTGCCTTCCTCCTCGCATACCACACAGCCCAAAGGGTGACAAAGCACCTGGTCAGCTCCGGGTGGTTCAAAGAATCTATCATTGAAAACAACCACTGTTTTGCTTCAGGCTCGACCGTCCCTTCCATATGTTCAGTGATAGCTTCCGGCGCCAAAGCCCAGATGCATCTACTCATTCGGCATTCAATCAGAGAGTGTCGCCAAGAGTCCACTTCCCCACACAGGGTACAAGAACTATCAGGTGACATGTTACGTCGATGTCGAACATCACCTGTAGGTATAGACTGTTTGGCAAGTCGCCAGAGGAACACTTTGATCTTAGATGGTACTTGAATTTTCCAAAGGCTCGACCATTGCTTCTCCTCCGCCGCATGATCTGATGTCGTTGCCCTTCCATCGAGCCAAGCCTCACGTCTACTCCTGACATTTACCAACATTCGGTAAGCCGACCGAACGGAGAAAATCCCCGTGCGCTCATGCTTCCAGGCCCAAAAATCCTCCATCCTCAATGTAGAAACTGGAATCGATAAAATCGCTTCAACATCCATCGGCAGAAAGAACTCTTTTAATTTTTGCACATTCCAGCACGCAGCTATGCTGTCCATGAACTCCGCCACAAGAGTTGGTGGATCTCTCTTCAAACAGGTAATCGGGCGCATCATTGTATCACGCGGAATCCAATTATCGTTCCACGCATTTGTTTTCTCACCAGTACCGATGCCCCTAATGAGTCCCTGCTTCATCACCTCTCTCCCTTCTATGATCGACCTCCAAATCTGAGAGGGGTGTGATCCTTCTTGTGCATCAAGGAAATCACAATCAGGATAATACCTCGCCTTGAGGATCTTGGCGCTTAACGTATCTGGACTCTGCAGAATGCGCCAAGCCTGCCTGGCTAGTAGGGATAAGTTGAAGAGTTCAATATCTCTAAAACCTAAACCCCCAGCATATTTGGGTGTACACATCTCCTCCCACGACACCCAACACGTTTTCCTCTTCCCGTTTCGGCAGCCCCACCAGAAATTTGATGGTCATTTGTTGGCGACGTCGTCCTGGAGTTTTTTGGGCTCGCGGTGTGATGGGCTCGCGGCGTTTCGGGTAGATGGCTATGTGGTCGTGAGAGGAGGACGTCGGGCGGTGGGCCTCGATCTCCCATGCACTACATGGGAATGTATGTTTTTTAACTGGACTTCTAATCTGGGTCAACTATCCGCACATACTTCAAACCAAGTGTAATTGCCGACGTCTTAGGGAAGGCATGTGCTTGTAGAACGGTTCCTCCTGTTTTGGACCGTAATCGTTTGGACTTTGGAGACATGGATATGGATGATGTCATGATGTCATGATGGGTACAGCGTGCTCACGAAATGGAGGACTGGCGGCCACTCTGTGAAGCGGTAGCCATCGTAACGATGAGCCGAGGCTCCCCAGAGTGCCAAGTGGCAGAACAGCAACACGTTTCCTCTCGCAACTCCGTCGCCACTCGACGCGCCCGAGCGAGCCATTGCTTCCTCTCCCCGGCCCCACCAGTCAGCGCCCACCCTGCAGCGTGAGCGTGGCGACCGCCGCAGGCGGCTCAAACCGGCAGGCACGCTCCTTCGACGGCACGAGCCAATCGCTCTCGATGCCAGCTACGAGGCGGCCTGAACTGAAGAGGTCGCCTGCTTGGCCCCTAGGCTCCGGCCAGCACAGGGGCGCGCGCGTCGCGGAGATGGGGTACTTGCCGTCGCTGGGCGGCAAGGCGCACCTGGTCTCCGACCTCGCCACCGTCATCCTCAATCCCGTCTCCGAGCGGGAGCCCTCCTCCCACATCCCTGTGAGAACCCACTCCCTCTGCCGTCGAGACACCCAATGCTTGCTTGTTCATCGCCATTTCTTCGTGCATCGTTCGTAATTTGCTTAATTGGCCAATTCCTAGGGTTCAGGGATTGCGATTGGCAATGATATCTCTATGTTTTTTTCGACTAGGCTGTGCCCGAATCTCTCGGTTTAGGGCCCCCCTTCTCTGTTGCTCATGCTGCTAATTCAAGTTAATGGCACACACTCAGTACTAGCGGTGTGATTGCTGATATCCGGATGCTTTAGGGCATAAACTGTGGAGCTTCGATTTGGAGTAGAGCTGTAAAACTAAAATAAAGCTGAACATTTGATATTTCGGTAACTTGTTTAGGAGCAATGTTGTATGCCCCACGAGGTGAAAACACAAAGTCTATCATTCTGTTGGCCATGCTTGGGTTACAACCTTAATGTTCCCATTTATCTTGTAGGAGGCCCACTGAAGGCCAGGAAAATCTATATAATGATGAAGATGGTGAAATTCCTAATGGCCCTGACACGTCTTCGTTCAGAGCATTTCTGATGTCATTTATGTCCACATCAAACTCCAGCCATGATTCGATGGAGACCATACCTGAGCAGAATCTGAATATGGACTAACCAACGTTAACACCTGTTGGTAGGGGAAACAAAGAAAGGAGGTTTCTTAGTAGAGGCAAGCATTCCTTATCAACAAGGCAGCTAGACTTGGTGGTTTCAGGCAAAAACCAAGCCACGTGGTTTATAGTGAAATAGCAAGTCAGGCATGGTCAGTTTTGTCCGGTTTGGATCTCAAGGGATCGAAGGAGTCTGCTTCAAACCATAAGTTGCCAGCTATGTCTGAACCATCGATGCTTTTCTGAGAAAGGATGCGAGATGTTCTTTTATCAATCTCTTCCTGTTCTTGTTCAAGGAAGGAACTGGATGTTGGTTTACACAGGTTATCTCTTGCATCCAAATTTGTCCTGATTATTAGCATTTTGGCAGCTCGTTGATTCTTGGATGTCTACTTTCATAATTTTGCAGTACCTGGAGGCATATGATATCTCTATCTACTTTGTATAGAAGGAGCATTCTTTCTGCTGGTGATTCACTTTTGGTATAACTTTCACTTTCCATACCCCTGTGTGCAATATAATATCGTCTGAATATAGTATATAATGCTACATGCTTGTGAAGTGGCACTGCCAACTTTACTGCATGTACCAAGCAGGTTTGTGTAACTCTTTCATCCACCCAATTAATTGTGCATTCCCTTGCGTTTCTGTTAGACTTCTCACGGCATGTGAACCACTTAATTTTGTTGGTGCCTGTTACATTTTCCCCACAATGGCAGCAAAGTTGCTTTGGTTGCATCTGGAACTTTCCAGCATGCTCTATCTGAACCTGCATCATGCATGTTCTTAATTTAGCTAATTTTGGTGATATTGTTACATTGTTGTTTGGATTGAATGCCTCTATAAAATTACCGTTGATACGTCCACATATTATGTGTAACGTAGGAGACATGCCTATTTTCCAATGGGGGCGGGTTATTTGGAAGCTTAAAATGTGAAAACATTGTATAGTCTGGCTGCAAGTTAGCTCTCAGTCTGGTTCCCATTTCGTGTGAGAATGATGGAGCTAAGTAAGTAAAGTTACTGCATGAATCACTGAAAGCTTTGCCTTTCACAGAGCACCCCATTCATTTGAACATAAGAAAGATGATTTGATTAGATTTCATTTCTAGCTTCTGACTTGCTAAGCAAACAATTGCACTCTTCGGTGCCATTTGGTTTGGTCCTTAGGCACTGCAATTCTGGGGATTTTGGCTATATAGTTTTTAAAAATTGTTTTGGTTACAATTTTCTCCTTTGATATTTGTACAATTTATGTTCTCAGGTCAACTAACTAAATTGTGTTGTGGCAGATAGTTGGGGATTAAAAGAGAGCAGTTTTGGGGGGTTTGGTAGAAGCCCCTTTGCATCCGATCATGCAAAGGAAGTATCAAGTTTTACTTTCACACATATTCGGATTGTGTTTCTTGGATGCATACTTTACCAGTTTACCTAGCATGATTACACTGATTGTCGTTTACACTATCTTTCAGGGTACCAACAACTGCTTGTGTTCACCAATGCAGCCGGTCATCCTGTTATATATCGTTCAACAGGCATTTTATTTCTATTTCCTTACATGATTTGCGCAAGAACATGCAAAAGTGGAAACACACCTTCTGCATGTAGTTTGCCAAAACGTACTAGTATATATTATTGAACAGAGGTAGTATTTTCAATCTTTTTAACAACCTTATGTGCTAGTAGCACTCCACTGACTCCCTGATACACACCATCAGATGTGCCTTTACAGAAAGATCAGAAGATTAATATCTTCTTCTAATTTCGGGATCGTATTGCAATTGATGTTTCTGTAGAGAAAGTGTTGTAGTAACGTTATTCCCTTATTGCTGGGATCGTATTTCTAGAAGTGAATATCAGTTGTCATGCTCCTATGTTTCTTGCTTCTTTAGGATTATAATACTGGTAAATTTCCAAATGCAGGGGCTAATAACTATTTCACGTTTTGCTCCCCGGAGTATTTGGCAATGGGAGGTGGTGGTCAGTGGTCACTTTGCACTTTATCTCGATGAAGACCTGTAATCTCTATGCTCTCTCGTACCTCTCAATTCAATAGTAAAGAGCGGGATCTGGATATCCGTAATAACTCCCACACATTTATATCCGTAGTAACTCCCACACATTTAACGATGAATCTTGTGATCGTGTGAACCATAAACATCGTAACCAATTCCTTTTGTCTCGTGATACTTTACTTGTCCAAGATTCAATTGTCGGTATCAACCATACCTAGTTCGATCTCATTACCCGACAAGTACACTTTACTCATTTCGTGATATCACATCCTTGTGACCTAGTCACGTGCTTGCAAGCGGTGGTGACGTGTTTGCAAGCGGTGACGATGCGATATCACCAAGAGGGCCCACCACCAGAGTATATCTTTTCGTTATTTGGATGGATAAATCTCACTCTTGATCCATAATCCTCAACTAATACTTTCAGTGTACCCAACACCACCTTTATAGTCACCCTGTTACGGTGTGACATTTGATGTCATTAAAGCACTCCTCCGGTACCGCTGATTGACATGATCTCATGGTTTAATAATTAGAGGTACTTCACATGTGTTTGATACAACAATGTAAACTTAATGACTTGATCATGTTGATATACTTACTTGGTTGTGTTCACCACATCATTCTCCTAATGACGTGATCCTATTATTAACAACATCAATGTTCATGATCATGAAACCGTAATCATTAATTAATCAACGAGCTAGTTAAATGAGAGGCTCTACTAGGAACTTTTGTTTGTTTTTGAGACAAACGTGTATTAACGTTTATAGTTAATACAATTCTAGCATAAGAATTTAAATTTTATCATAAACATAGAATAAGGTAATAACCACTTTATTATTGCCTCTCACACATATTTCTTTCACTCTGCTCCTCTACTAGCTAGCGCTAGAGCTCCTTTGCCATCGTGCTAGCCACCGTTCAGATGATCTCACCATGGCTTGAACCTCGGATCCTCCTAGAGAGGATGCCATGCGGGCGATCGGTGTGCCAGCTACCGCCTGATGCTCTTAGAGGTTCTTGCTAGCGCATCGGTGTTCCCGGTGGAGCTCCAGCACCACCCAATGGGAATTCAAGTCCTCGAGCGTTCCCCTTCGATCGCACCTAGCATCGACACGAGCCCCAGCTCTCCTCGCCAGATCTTCCATCTCATCCATGCACTCTCTTCGTCTCACCCGACCCTCTCCTCTACTAGTAGTCTATCAAAGCTAGAGTTCCTCCATAGGTGCCCGCCATCGTCCTAGCCACCCTAGACCCCCTACTTTCCCACGGAGCAGAATTCCTCCTTGGTTTCACTTCGCAACCCACGGCAGGCTCCTCCCAATCAAAGAGGAGGCCTCGCGGAGGCCTACTGCCACCCGCAGCTCCTGGCGCCTAGGTGTTCCCGGTGGAGCCCCCACGCCACCCCATTGGTTACTTAGGGCAGCTCCAGCAGCTCGACGCATTTCGGTCACCAAAAGTGATCATCTGCGTTCGTCTTGGTCAGGCCGTTGACATGGAAATCATTTGAAAAGGCCCGTGTGACCTTCTGCGTCTGGTGTGTCTCCAGCGGCCCCACGCAATTTTTTTTGGAGTGTCAAGCTCTTTTAATGGCGATTAATGTCTCGTCGAGCCATGCCGCCACCGATTACCGGTTCCCGCACATGGCCACTGTTCCGCGCATGCGGGAAACCGAACGATGGTTCCTACCTTGCCGTGGCTATATAATGGGTTGGTGCCACGACAACGGAAAACCCTACCTACAATCGCGATGGCCGACCACGAAAGCAGTTGGAACCGCGTTATCACCATGACTTGCTCCCGCTATCCGGAATATCCGGACAGAGCGCATCTCGGGGCGTTGGTTCCGTTCGAGGTGGAGCAAACTGCCGCCTGCGCCCGCGAGGAGGTGATCTACTGCCCTAGCGGAAGTGCATGGGGGACGCGGCGGAGGCGGCGACGCACGTGGCCATCGCGTTGGAGAGCGAGCGGGCATCCCTCGAGTTGGTGCATCGCCAACCTCCGTCGGCGAGCAACGCCGACATCCAGGCGGCGAATGCCAGGCTCACCGAGGGCAGCTTCGGGACTCTTAGGAAGCCATGCGCGTCCTGGGGCCCTAACCCGCGGATGCCGTCTATCTCCACGACGACGACGAGGCCATCGGCATGGAAGACGAGCAACGGGCACACTGCTCGTGTCGTTCGAGAGTGTATATGGCAGGACAGCGATCGTTGTCACGCCCTGGCGACGGAGGAGAAAGCGCGCTCGCCATGAGGCGGGCGTACGAGATGTCGCCCCTAGCGGTGGTTTACCACGCGGCGGGCGAGGAGGTGGTGGCGGCGAGACGACGAGAGCAGCCACAGGGGAGTCAGGAGAAACATGAGCGGGAGGAGGCTGCCGCGGCTATGGCCTCTGCGGCGGCCTTGGTGGCGAGGGACATGGCCCGCTACCAAGCCAACAGGGATGAGGCCAGAGCGGCGGAGGAAGCGGTGGCTAGAGCCCGCTGGGACGATGCTCTAGCCGAGGGGCAGACACGCTGCCATTCGCCATCGGGAGGCCTACACCGCCCGTCGTGGGAGGAGTTCCGACAACATCGGGCCATCGGGGCACGCTGGTGGCCTGTAGGCCATGCGACTACGAGTAACCCCGACCATAGTAGGCCTCGTGACGGCAAGTAGATAGGACCGTCGTAGTTAAGGTTAGCTCGTCTAACCATCTCTGTAAAGATGATCATTTTGACCAATCAATATTAGTGAAAAGCCTTTAGCTTAGCTGAGTCACTGCTCGGCGGGCCCAGATACCAGCCAGGTGGACGCATAAGCTGACCGCACCGCGTCCGCGCAAACGCACTCATGGAGCTAATTTGGGCCGCGTTTGTGTCCTGACGGACAGTCAGGTCAGTTTGGGTCGGGTCGCTGGGTTTTGGGCGGACCCATTTTTTGACTGCGCGGTCGCACGCCCGTCGGCCCTCTAAAATGCCCTCGAATCAATCCTACAAATCAAATAAGCACTCCTAGGAAAATTTTCTATAGAATTTAATTCTATAAATTTGCTATGCAAATCTTTGAACTAAACAGGCAGGTTGCAATTTTCAGATTTATCGTTTGTTTCCTGCCAGCTAGCTCCTGCACACAATTTCATGCACATGGGCACATAGCTAATGGCTTCGTCATGGGAACAGGCTGAATAACGCTGCCCTCACGCATCGCTCGTCACGTCCTTCCTATATGCTGCCTGATTCGCAAAACAGAAAATACACGGCACCGAAAGTCCCAAACCACTGCCCTCATCCGGATGACGATAGATACATTTACCTGCCACGCGATCCCGGAAACCAGCGCACCTTGGGCCGCGCGACGCCACGCCATGGCGGAAGATCCATCCATCGACACGCGCCGTCGCGACGGTGGACATGCGAGGCGGTGCCGTTCCCGGGCGGGGGAGGCCGGAAAGCTGGCGGGCGGCTTACCGGGAAGGGAAGGAGGAAGATGGGGCGGCGTGGTTATATATAGCGGCGGCTCGACAGGTCTTTCCATAGGCTTCGCCGTGTTTCCAATCCTCCAATTCACACTCTCACACTGATCGGACGAGCCGGACCTGCTCGTATCTTCAGATCTGCTGCGCCTGAGGTGAGCTTCTCTCTTCCATTTTTTTTTCTTTCCGGTGGGAAATTGGGTTGCTTCCGGGCTCCGCCGCCGCTAGGATGCTCATCGCCGTCTATTTTGTGAGTCTGACTTACAAATTCTTGCGTGTTCATACCATTTCTCAACACACTGAGCGTTGGTTCATTATCCAATTAAAAGTTGAGGAGTACCACTTTTTTTTTTTACAACTCCTGAATAATTTGGTTGCCTTAGTATTTGTCATGGGACTAGGAAATAGCAACCCCAAGCACATATTGAGCACTTCTTGTGTTCGTGTTGCACTTCTAGAGAGTAAAAACTGAGAATAACAGAGAAATAATATGGAAATCTGAGGAACTTAAGAACGTCGCTCATACATGCAAGCAAATATTTGTTAGGCTTTGATATTTTACCTCGCATAATGTTACTCATATGTTTCCTTTTTTTTTCTCAATAGAAAATGGCGATGAGGGTGAATCCTCCATACGGAAGGCGAAACAAAGGGAAGCACTACTACACCATGTGGCAGACCATGTTCGAGATCGACACCAAGTACCTGCCCATCAAGCCTATCGGGAGAGGAGCCTACGGGGTAGTTTGCTCTTCGGTAGACCAGGAGACCAACGAGAAGGTCGCGATCAAAAAGATAAACAATGTCTTCGGCAATCGCACGGACGCACTGAGGATGCTACGTGAGCTAAAGCTACTTCGGCACTTAAGTCACGAGAACGTTATTTGTTTGAAGGATATAATGATGCCCATACGTAGGAAGAGCTTCAAGGATGTGTATCTGGTCTCCGAACTCATGGACACAGATCTGCATCAGATTATCAATTCGTCTCAGCTGCTTTCCAACGATCATTGCCTATATTTCCTTTTTCAGGTAACCATCCGCTCTGTTTTTTTTTTCGTTCTTACCGCCTGTCCAATTGCTCTGTTCATCATTCTGTCATAAGTTAGTCTATTTGTAACTCAGGCCCTGACGGGAAGTCATGGTTATGGCTTGCTAGGCGTAGCAGTGTTTTTCCTTCTCATACAAATCAAAGTAGGTCTCATAAATTCGCAGGCTTCAACTAAGCTATGCCTAATACCTAACTGGACATGCATTCCATGCCTCATGCCTAAGTGTTGTTGTTTTAGTCGATTTATTTTAATCTTGGATTGCTTCAGAAAAGGTTCTTGTGTGGTGATAGAGTGATGTTTTTGTAGTCCTCTATACCAATCTGCATTAGTTCATGGTCTATCTCAAGTTGTTAACTTCCAACCAGTTAAGTTGCCAAAAGAATGATCTGCACCGGCTAACTTCGGTGTGTCTAGTACGTAGGAGGCTTTTATAGCCACACCCAAATAGTGTTTGTGCTTAGAATTTTAATTCTTAGAAGAAGATTAATACACATCAGATTTACACAGGGTAGTTGCATGAACATATATAACTTAATCCTGCGAATTAATTGTAAAGGAACATTATTTACCTGCTTGACTTATCTTACAATATTTTTTGTTTGTAACTGTAGTGTTTTCGTATTTTGTGTTGATTGTTTTACAGCTTCACTCATACTTGTCGACCGATTAATAATCTAAGATGCCACCTTTTGTTGACTGCAGCTGCTCCAAGGGCTGAAGTGCATTCATTCAGCAGGGATACTCCATAGAGACCTGAAACCAGAGAACCTTCTGGTTAACGCGAACAGTGATCTGAAGATCTGTGACTTTGGTCTGGCTCGCACAAATAACACTGAAGGTCAACTTATGACTGAATATGTTGTCACTCGCCCATATAGAGCTCCTGAGCTGCTGCTCGGCTTGGACAGCTATGGTACCTCCATAGATGTCTGGTCTGTTGGCTGCATATTTGCTGAGCTACTTGGCCGGAAGCCGATCTTTCGAGGAACGGGGAGCCTAGATCAGCTTAAGCACATAGTCAATGTTCTTGGCAGCGTGGGTGATGCTGACCTTGAGTTCATTGACAACACAAACACCCGTGAGTACATTGAATCCATTCCATACACTCCTGGCATTCCCCTCGCCCGTATGTACCCGCAAGCACATCCCCTTGCCATTGATTTACTGCAGAAGATGCTTGTCTTCGATCCTTCAAAAAGGATTAGTGTCACTGAGGCTCTAGAGCACCCCTACATGTCTGCGTTGTATGATCCAAGCGCAAACCCTCCTGCTGAGGTGCCCATCGATCTCGGTATAGATGAAAACCTCAGCGTAGAGATGATACGAGAAATGTTGTGGCAGGAGATGCTCCAGAACCGCCCGAGGACGTCAAAATCGGGGAGAATGTGACAATCAGGAGATGCTCCATGGGTTGTAATCTTGCATGCACAGTATTTATGCAAATATACACTCTCCATACGACCATGCGTGTAAGCTTATGTGCTTGACAGTTAAAGATGCTATGACATTGGGACTACAAACATGGAAACGGAAGTTAGAAGAAAAATCTATTTATTCCAACACAAAGAGTATGCTTGCAACTTCAAAAGTATAATGTAGTTGCCAGGTGCCAGAGCAACAGAAAAGGATTTCGTGGTTATGTATAGTTTTGTGTCATTGGACTGACTGAATTCTTAGTGACTACTTACAGTTGAAAGCTATTTATCTGATGGGCTTTGTCATGATCTGTCTATTTTTCATTCTCGGTTCTACCAGACACGGAAGTTAGGTGTAATGTAGTAGTTCATACCTATGATTAGACTTGATGTATATGCATATGACCTTTTTCTCTTGTAAGCATATCTGCCCTCTCTTAATTGTTTTTTCCTTACTTGCCCTTTGATATGATATAAAGTATTGACGAATCTGCTGCGCTCTTAATAAGCGGAGTAATTGGTGGTTGCAAATTAGATATTTGGCATGCTTTATGTTAGGTTGCTAGTTGCTACATCTTTAAAAACATGTTTACCAGTCAATGTCTTCGAGGAAAAGGGGCCGGGGTAAACTTTTACCTGCTCTAATGCGAGGACATGCAGACGCTGCGGAAAGAAAAAAACACTAGCAATGTTTCAGGGAAGCTGATGACAGTGACAGTTAAATATTACTAGTGCGACAGCATATTTTTCACCTAGTTGGTTGGCCTCTTTCTGTAGTTCTTACCTGTTTTCAGTCACCAACATGACAGAATTTAGTGAACGCCCTTACTACCTTACACCTTAAACATCTTCTACATGCTAGTACTTTCAGTTTTGTTTACTGCACTATCTGTAAAAGCATCTAAGTGGTGTCTTCCATTCTAGATCAACAAACAGTACTTAAGGAAAAGCATTTACAACTTGCATAAATTCAACCAGGCAAGCTTTTCTTGATGTTCTGAAATACGATAGATTTTTTTTTCGATAAACGAGCATAGCCTCAGCCTCTGCATCAATAGATGCACACGGCTTGCTTTATTAAAAATAAAGTATCAAGTCACGATAAATTCATCATCACTTATTACAATCATGAAAAAGCTAAGATCGATATATGAATCAACCACCTGAAAATATGATAATCAAAAAAGCTATGCATTTGCTATTCTATTAAGATGCCGCCACCCAGACTGTGGGCGGTATTTATTTTACTTGTGTTGTCACTCGTGCTATATTGTCCCACCATGCATTGTATCAAAATTCAGAACGAACTATTTTGTAGCAACTAGGACAAGCAGTACTGCAGCAACTAAGATAGTGGCAGAGGGAAGAAAGCAAAGCAACCTTATGTCCTTAGAGCAACTCCAAACGAGGCACTATATCTCGGCGCGCATCGACTTTGCGGCGCGCTTCATCTGCATATAGCGTGTGTCGCTCGCTTTTTCTCTACCGGAAGCGCTAAACGGCGGCACGCTAACCTAGAAAAAAAAAACCTCCCCCAGCAGGCGCGTTAAAATGCAGCGCCACAAAAACAATTTTGCAAAGAAATGGCACAAAACAAGATCAAGAAAATAGGATAAACACTAGTTTAGATAGAACAGAAAATAAAGATGGTTCATATTACAAAATAGTGCATATGAGTTCGACGACCACATGGCATCCCAACGGGGGTCGTCCTCGGCGATGGTCGTCAGACCGGCCATCTACGCGTTAATGAAGGCCCGTCTCGCCGCCTTGTCGGCCCTCCTTGCGGTCAGCGTATTTCTTCTTCTCGGCGGCGACGCCCTCGGGGAAGCGGGCCGCCCATTCGAGCCGCGTGGGCTCGTCCCGCACGGCGATGAGAAGATGGTGCTCCAGTTTTTGCTGGCGGCGCTGCTGCACCTGCGTGACGAGACGCGGCGACGACGCGGCATCCTTGGCCTACTGCCGTGTCCAGACATCGTGGATTTTCATCATCGAGCGCGGGCGCCACATATCAAACCAACTGTCTGACCACTTGTGCCCTGTTTTGTTACCGCACGCCTCGTCCCTATTACTGTTGAAATATTGGGCCACATTTAGTGGCCCATACTAAATTTCAGATTTCACTATAAATCTCAAATCCCACTTAGCGGCAGCCATGTGAGTTTGAGCTCAAGTTGGTGGCAGCTCACTAGGGAGTGGCAAGAGGTGGAAAGTTTAGTCCCACATGGAAAGTTGGGAGGAAGTTAGACCACCTTATAAGGTGGGTTGTTCCACCACTAGTAAGTGAGTAAGAATAGGAGTGGTACACGCGCGCTCCTCCTCGCTCGCTCGTCTCGACACGACGCGCGTTGCGATCGTGGTGAGTGGACTGAGCCTCGATCTGAGACTTTCATTTCTTTTTGCAGTTCAGGAAAACGAACCGAGTCCTAGACAGACGCGTCACAGTTAGTCGGTTTGGGTCGCTCGACGTGGGCGTGGCCCACGTTGTCTAGGGTTTCCGAGCCTATACAATCTCTTGCCCGACTACCACAGAAATATACGAGTTAGGGTTTCCACCTCTCTGCTTGCACCGCCATCGTAGTCTGCTCCATCCCGCCCGCCGGCGTGCATCGGCGAACGGAGAGCAGGTCTCCGGAACCGCTCGCCTTTGCGATCCTGTACGGGAGAGGACGAATTAGGTTTTGGGGAGCGCTCTGTGCGCTCAAGCTCTTCATCACGGGTCGTCTTCCGCCCAAGTCGGGCGGTGCTGCCGTCGTCTTCAACGCCGTCTACGACCGTCGTTAACAACGTTGTCATCAACAACGTTCTGCGGCGTCATCGCTACACGCCACGCCACCTCCACGGATCGTACGTGCGACATATCTTGATCTGTTTAGCGATGGATGTTGTACCATTTGCCATGCTACTATTCATGTTGATTAATGCATCTAGTATGTTAGAGTTTCACATGGTAGTAGTTACCGTTGTCATGTTTAATATTCTAAAATTAATCATAAAAATTGTGCCTAATTATCCCAACTTAAAGAGATTCTTACTCCCCGGCCCCACCAGTCAGCGTGGCGGCCGCGAGACAATCGCCGCCGGTGGCCAAACAAGCCGGGGCGCCTCGCGTGTCCTGCTCGCCCCCAAATCCACGCTTCCGCTCCGGCACCGGCACCGGCACGCACGCTCCCTCGACGGGCACGAACCAATCGCTCTCGATCCCAGCAACGAGGCGGCCTGAACTGAAGAGGTCGACTGCCTGGCCCCTAGGCTCCGGCCAGCACAGGGGCGCGCGCGTCGCGGAGATGGGGTACCTGCCGTCGCTGGGCGGCAAGGCGGCGGACCTGGTCTCCAACCTCGCCACCGTCATCCTCAACCCCGTCTCCGAGCGGGAGCCCTCCTCCCACCTCCCTGTGAGTCGACAACCCCCACTCTCTCTGTACTTCCTTAGGTTTCGCCTTGGGAGACCACGCCCAATGCGTGTTCGTCTCCATTTCTTCGCGTGTCCTTCGTAATTTGCTTAATCGGCCAATTCCTAGGGTTTAAGGATTGCGAGTGGCCATGATATCTCTTATGTTTTTTTTTTTCGACTGCGCTGCGCCCAAATTCTCTGGGTTTAGGGCCCCCTAGCTGCTTTGCTGCTAATAGACGTAATGGCAGACACTCAGTACCACCGGTGTGATTGTTGATATCTGGATGCTTTAGGGCATAAACTGTGGAGCTTCAATTTCGAGTAAAATAGGGTAATATTGGACGATTAGCCAGCCAGCAGATAGGTTCGACAAGCCAATTCTGCATATTGCAATTCCCCTAAGTATTTGGACACTGGAGAATCCGGAGAACAAACTTACCCAGTTTAAGGTGCTGTGATGTTTAGTTTGGTCCCAATTTAAGGCAAAGTTTCAAGTGCAAAAGTTTATTTAAAATGCTCCAACCTTCATTTTGTGAGTTGGAGATTGTATGCTCTCACCTCCTGCGTGAGCGCCTCCTCCGAACCAGGATCTAACGCTTGCGCACACTCACACCTCTAATAACCATACCAGTGTATGGTAGTTTTCTGAAAGAAAAGAAACTGAAAGAACCTGTCAATTTTGAGAACTTGTTTAGGAGCAATTGGCAGCTAGAATTGCACGCACTCTCTACCATTTTATTGACCATGCTTGGGCTAAAAGCTTAAAGTTCCTATCTACCTTGTAGGAGGCCACTGAAGGGCAGGAAAATCTATATGATGATGAAGACGGTGAAATTCCTAATGGCCCTGACACATCTTCGTTCAAAGCGTTTCTGATGTCGTTTATGTCCGCATCAACCTCTAGCGATGATTCGATGGAGATCATACCTGAGCAGAATCTGGACATGGAATACCCAACATTAACACCTGTTTGTACGGGAAACAAGGAAAGGAAGGGGTTGCTTAGTAGAGGCAAGCATTCCATCGGAAAGATTATCAACAAGGCAGGAAGAATTGGTCGCTTCAGACAAAAACCCAGCCACGTCATTGATAGTGAAATAGCAAGTCGGACATGGTCAGTTTCGTCCGGTTTGGATCTCAAGGGATCAAAGGAGTCTGCTTCAAACCATAAGCTGCCAGCTATGTCTGAACCATCCATGCTTTTGTCAGAAACGATGCGGAATGATCTTTATCCATCTCTTCCTCTTCTTGTTCAAGGAAAGAACTGGATGTTGGTTTACAGGTTATCTCTAGAATCTGAATATGTCCTGGTTACTCTTGTTTTGGTTACACCAGCTGTCAATTGTTTGATGTTCGTAATTGTGCAGTACCTGGAGGCATGGGATTTCTCTATCTACCCTGTACAGAAGGAGCATGCTTTGCGCTGGTGATTCACTTCTGGTATGCTACATACTGTTGCTTCTGTATAACTTTCACTGTTCACATCTTTACGTGCAATGCAATATCAGCTGAATATAGTATGAACTGATACGTTCTTGTCAAGTAGCACCGCTAACTTTACTGCATGTAGTAAGATGTCAAGTGGGATTCCGCCAAAGTCCCACTTGTAATTCATTTTGTCAATTCTAGTTCAAATTTTGGAGCCAAATTTTGTACTCGTACTAGAAATCACAAAATGAACTATAAGTGAGATTTTGGCGGGAACCCGCTTGCATCTCTAGAATGTAGCATGTTTTTGTAACAATCTCATTCACCCATTTAATATCACATTTCTGAGCAATTCTATTACTCGCTCTTATCCAAATTACTTGGCGTAGATATTACTGAAAACTTTGCCTTCCACAAAGCAATTTATTTGTTCAAGGTCTGATTTCTTTATTCTGTGCCATTTGATTTGGTCCTTAGACACTGAACTTCTGAGGTTTTTAGCCATAGAAGCTGCTGTATACATATTAAAGGTACCGTTATGTCTTAGTTAGGACTAATGTTTCTCTTGGTTTTTGTACAATTTAGTTCCTCATGTCCACTTCTTAATTTGTGCTGTCACAGATAATTGGGGATAAGAAGGGAGCAGTTTTTGGTGGTTTGGTAGAGGCCCCTTTGCGACCTATCATGCAAAGGAAGTATCAGGTTTTACTTCCACACATATTCTGATGGTGTTTCTTGGATGTATTTTACCTTACAGCATCACAGTGATCTTTGTTTACACCGTCTTTCAGGGGACCAAAAACTGCTTCGTGTTCACCAATGTAGCTGGCCATCCTGTTATATATCGTTCAACAGGTATTTTTGCATAACTTTGACAGGGTTTCCCATTGCATAAGAACATGGAAAACTGGAAATATACGTTCTCCTGTGTTAGTTTACATCTTTGTAACGAGCATATGTGCTATTAACAGTTAGCACTAGGGTGACTCCCTCGTACTGCAAACCATCAGATTTATCTTGACATAAGATTGATCTGATCAATATCTTTTCCTAAGTTGCCATAGATCCTGTTGTAATTGATATTTCTGTAGACTTCATTATCTTATTGTTGGGACCACTGGTATTTCTAGAAGTGAATATTAGTTGTCGTGCTACTATTTTGCTTCCTTCCTTTGGGTTAATGTTAAATTTCCATTGCAGGTGCTAATAAGTATTTCACGTTTTGCTCCCCTGAGTATTTGGCAATGGGTGGTGGTGGTCACTTCGCGCTTTATCTCGATGAAGACCTGTAATCTACTAATCTCTGTCCTTCTCTCCCACCTTTTGCCACACATAATTTCTGTTATTTGACATGTTTATGTTGGTATGCCAACTTCTGCACGAGCATGTGTCTTTACACCTTCCTTTCCAAGTATTTTTCAGCTTAACACCTTGATGCAACTGACATGTTCACTTTTGCTGTTTGTTGATCTTTCCAGTCTGAATGGTTCAAGTTCCACCTCTGAAACGTTTAACAACCCATGCCTATCACTTTCCCAGGAATTTGAAGTCAAACATGTAGAGGTAAATGATCTGTGATGTTCATATCAGTTAATTCGCAGCATCTGTATTTTGTCGTGATGGAAATTGAGACTAATCACGTTTCCGATGCAGTTGTGGGGCTTTGTCAATGCTTCTGTGTACGATGAGATGCTCACGGTCTGCCGTACTGAGAAACCTGGAATCTGGAATCTGTGACTGTTCACAACTTTCTAAGCTGTTGACAATGATAGCTGTACAGTTTTGCAAGTATATAGGCTTGTTAGAGTTTGGCTGGAAGCGGAAGTAAAAGGTCTGGAGGAAACGGGTTTGCTTATGGATTCATGGATATGAAACAGGACAGGTCTGGGACTTGACTGGAGCAACTTCCTGCTCATGTTTGTATATATTGTAGAATAGTCAAATTCTCCTGCTGAGCACTTAGAGATGTACCCAATAGATATCCACCATCTTTCTCTTACTTATACTGCTAAAATAGGTTTATCTTATACTCCTGAAGTAAGAAATACTGAGTGATTATTAGTTCCCTATATTGCATTAGAAGTATGGAATATGAAATGCACAGTTGGTCAATTAGTTTTTTGGAACAATAATAAGAAATATACTACTCCCTTCGATCCATAATACGGAGTAAGTGTCAAAACTAAAACCATGACACTTACTATATATTGGAAGGATTATATTGTTGTGGAGTATTTTATCATATGGACCTTGATTTGCAATGCTCAATGCTCTGTGTGCCTCCACTTGAGCTCTGCGAAGGGAAAGGGAAGATGGCAGTCCAGAAAAGAGAGATACTCTCTGTTTGTGGCCTTGCCGGGAGTGACCTCCATCAGAACACATGGCAAGCTGATATCGTGCTTGGTCGAAAGGGCACCTAACATCCTGTGGGGTTACCTATGCCTATTTTTGGAATAGTAGAAACTTTGGATGATTCAATTCCATCACTCCTATGTTACTTTCCTCATAAGCCATCCAAAGCTTCGCTTAGAACAAGAATCTATTCACTCCAGCATAAAGGATATACTTGCAACTTCACAGTATAATGCAGTTGCCAGGTGCCAGAGCAACAGGAAAAGCTTTTCTGTTTATGTATAGTTTTGAATTTTGTTCATTAGCAAGCCGTTACCACATAATTTTCTGTATCATGTGGATTGACTGAATGCCTAGTGACCACTTACAGCTGAAAGCTATTTATCTCCTTCGCAAAAAAAAAGAGCTATTTATCTGATGGGTTTTGTCATGATCTGTCTATTTTTCTATCTCAGTTGTACCAGACACGCAAGTTAGGTGTGGTGTAGTAGTTGATACCTATGATTAGACATCCATTTTTATCAGTGGCATAGGAAACGTATTGCTCTGTCCAATATATAGTGATGTAAATGCATATGACTTCTTTCTCTTGTAAGTATATCTTCGCTCTCATAATTGTATATTTTCTTTCCTTGTCTTTGCTATCAAATAAAGTATTGATGTGTCTGCCAGAAACTCAATAATATTGCACACATTAAAGCACTATTGCAGGTGGAGTAATTGGTGGTTGCAAATTAGAAATGTGACATGCTTTAAGATTTGGGATTCTCTCTTTTTGAGAAAGCATATAAACACACATCTTAGTATCGATGTTAGGTTGCTACCCCTTTAAAAATCATGTTTGCCAGTCAAATGTCTTGGAGGAAAAGGGGGCAAACTTTTACCTGCTGTAAGGCAAGGACATGCTGACCCGGAAGGAAAAAAAACACTGGCAATGCTTCAGGGAAGCCAATGATTATGATAGTCAAATATTACTAGTGACAGCAGCATGTTTTTCAGCTAGCTGTTTAGGTTCTTTCCGCAATTCTTACCTGTTTTCAGTCATGACATGACTGGATTTAGTCAACCCCTCTTGCTACCTAACACATCAAATTTCTTCTACATTATAGTATTTTCAATTTTATTTGTTGTACTATCTGTAAAAGCATACAGGTGGTTTCTTCCATTCTAGAGCAACAAACAGTACTTCAGGAAAGCATTTAGAACTTGCGAAAATTGCAACTAAGGAAGCTTTTTAATTTTAGTTCTGGCATACGATAGATGGCCTGTGAGCAGTATTTGTTTTGGGTGTGCTGTCACTCATGCTATTGCTATATATATCGTTACACCTTGAATCAAAATTCAAGAGGGCCTACTTTGGAGCAACTAGGACAAAACAGTATTGCAGGAACCAAGATATATTGGCAGAAAGAAAAAAGCAAAACAACCTGAGCAACCTTATATGTTACATGTTCACATATACATCATTGCATCCCATACTCGTAGGCTTATCTGCTGATTCTTTATGAGTCTACAAGCACATATAAACATCTACAGAGACTATGTAAAAAGGTGGTAAAATGATAAGCCTAAATTCCAAAAATGCAAGCCAAAGACTAGTATACAATTCAAACTAGGAATTCAGGTAACATCAGGAAAATTCTTTCAGGAGCTCTTCATCAAGTAGTAATTCTGACCAACTGGGCAACGGACTACTGACGCCATTGTAATTTGAGATGCAGATGGAATTACACATCTTCGAAACGGCCATGTCAGTGAGTGGTGGAAGGGAGTTTTCAGAGAGAAACAGCCTTTTCTGGCTACTGTTCTGTCCCTCACAGCTATGCTGCTCAACGTTGGTAATTGAATTCGGGTCGATGTTGCCAATTGTGTGATCAACGGTAATGCTAGGCATTTGGTTCTGATGCTTCTGCCCTGCTAAGTCTATGCCACAAATACCCTCAAGTACACTTGGTGAAAGCGTCTGTTGAGGGCTGATCTGCTCCAGGTCTGTAGTGAGAGTGTTGAGGCTGCTGCTGGTAGTGGGGCTGGTGGCTATGGACGCTGCAGAGTGAAGCAGTGAGTGCATGTACTGGAAGTTAGCAGCCTGGACTGCTTCGGTCTGCAGCCTGGCAGTGTGATCCCATGGTTGATGCTCGACGAACTGACGAAGGTTGGTAAGTGCGATGAGCTGCGGGAGAACAGCAAAGAAGTCTGTTCTCGGACGGTGGGTCATGGGATCGATCCCCATCTTGATGAGCTTCTTTCTGAGGTGAGTGTTCCAGAAGTTCTTTATCTCATTGTCTGTCCGTCCAGGGAGATGCTTGGCAATAGCTGACCACCTGGTTTGGTTACATGTTAGACATCACATAACTCATGTGAGATTTGTGCAATGGAAAGTACGTGCAATTAGTACTTGTTGCCGAGGATGGTATGTAGTTGTAGGATGGTTTGTTCTTCCTCCTGGGAGAACTTCCCTCTCTTGATGTCTGGCTTCAGGTAGTTGGTCCATCTTAGCCGGCAGCTCTTGCCACACCGGTTCAAGTCTGCAACACAAATATAGTGGACAGCATTCTTAAAAAAGTAAATGTGCATGAGGCAGAGAAACAGAGGAGGAGATTTATGAGTACCAGCAAGTTGAGGCAACGCCCTCCAGCTTCCATGGCCATGCTTCTGGATGTAGCTCATGAGCTTCTCGTCTTCTTCAGTAGTCCAGGGGCCCTTCTTGAGGCCATTCTCACCACTAGAAGGTGGCCTCCCCATTGATGGATAAGAACAGGATAGGTCGATGCCGGCAGGATGGGGAAGACGATCTGGCTCCCCTTCACCGCTTCACGCCTTTTCCTGTCTTTCCAGATGGCTGCTCACCTGAACATACCTTCCTATATATAATGGCTTGCTGACCCCTGTCTCCTAGAGGAACAGCACCATGCTAGGCCTAATTATCAAAATGAAATAGACTGATATGCCCTTAGCATTTTTGAGTTCACTTTCTGATAGATAGCTTGTTGCTGGTGCATGCAGTTGCATGTGCATGGTCCTGAGCTAGGGTCCTGTCTCTGTCCATACTATAAAATGTGTGTAGCACTTAGTTCTGTTGACTTGAGTAAGCTGAGCATTTGGGCAATCACCATGACCTCAATGTGATGGCGACAAATCTCACCCGCTTCTATTTCCCTACTTTTGTCCTGCGTTCCTAGTTGTTTTATGCGTGTAATTTTGTGCTTGGTTCTGTTAGATATAGATATTAAACAAGTGTTTCACGAGATAGTTTGCTTTTGAATGTCACCAAATTGAATAATTAGTGGTCTAGATCTTTTTATTTTCATCGGAGGCTGTACGGTTTCATGGAATGGAAGGTAACCGGATGATAGAGCTTCACCTCAGTATGCTTTGACTAGAAAATTTGCATTTGTTGCACTTGTATGCTTACGCTGTATTTCCTTACTGAAATTGCAGAGGATAGGGAGCACATCAAGGTGTATGAAACTCTGAACGAAACAAGTGAAGGATCTATGTTCAAGGCACAGATTCAAGAAACTTCGTGGCTGGTAGCTACTAATCTGGCATGGCTGCCTATAATGCTGAATAATGCATTCAGGTTATTCAGTAAAGGTATATACATCAGAGTAACAGCAGTGCATATAATTGGACAAACAGCTGAACAAGGTTACCTGGACAACACCAAATTCTGAAATATGGTGAAGACCAGATCATGTCACATGTTCATTCTGAGTTCCAACAAGTGCGCGGAAATAAAAGAACTCTGTCAGCCTTGAACTTGAGTTTAAACAAATGGGAGCTTGATCGGCTCCAGGAGACAAAATGAGGGCAGTGGGAAAGCGCGTAATATGAGAATTCACTTTCTTGTGCCTTATTCCTAACTACCAACTCCAGGTATTGTTTTTGTCTGGTTTCACGTAGCATGCGGTATCTATCATTCCACGTGCTTTGCCAGGTGTGGATTCAGATTTTACATTTCTGAAATCCATCCATGCACGCAACGTGAGAAGATAGCAGCCAAGGCATTCTCGTCACCTTGTCAGTCTTGCTGATGTCCCGTTCCTGGGGTGTATAAACAAATGGAGAATCAAGTATGCTGTATGCCGACCACTGGAGAGAAGCATAATGCTTAAGGCCGCCAATGTTTGACACATATTTACCGAGAAATATAGGCCACCACAAGTCATCGTGTGTTCAAATGCTTTCTGGTCATATATTCATGTTGTTGTTTTGTTTTCTGATGATCCTTGACTCCTGGACTAAATCATTTTCCTGACTAGATTCTTATTTGTAGTCTAGTCCTTTCTAAAACTTTTACAGATTGGTACAAAGCTTAAAGACAAACTGTGCCTGTAAACTTTATACTTCATTACGAACTTAGGACTGCTCTGGTATGAGGTTCATATTCAAGACAAATTGAAGGCTTCAGTTAAAGTTACTGTCTGGTTTGCTTAGTCCAATTTGTTCTATGTGTGTACTTGTAGAGTTAGATCATTATTTTCTGTTCAGGTTTCATCTTTTTAATAGCGAATCCCACTGTTGTAGCAAAGTTGATTGCTTCTGTCGTCCTCGATGATCACATTAGTCATGATATTAAACAATCCTACGTTCTTTATTAAGGCACTCCTTGGTAGTTCACTTTTGGTGTAGTTGTGTTTGTACCATCACTATGACCACCTTTTTCCTTGGGGTGAATTACAGAAGGACATTGTTGTTTTTCCCTTGTCAGTGTGTAATAACAATGTGAACTAACATGTGGAACAGTCAAGCCACAAAGGCAAATCGTGCCTATCGTCTCAGAGCACATTGGAAGGTAAATTCCACCCTTCTTAAAAGCTTGTACTAGAAGATAAATATTCTACAAATTCATGCGTTAGCGCTCCACCAGTTTTAACCTCTCACCAGCTAGTTTTCTCTTCTAGGTTCCATTGCTGATACAGAATCTGCCAAGATCTTTCCTGATGTCTTCTTCCTGACAAATATAAAAACCAAGTGAATAGTACTCGCTTTTTATATATATATATTTTGCCGTACTGTTCTGTGTAAGGCGCTGTCTTCTGATTTCAGGGACCTTCCACCCCAGAAGAACAGGTGACCTACTGATGTGTTTGTGTACCAAAGCCAGGATCTTATCCATTTCCGAGTTTACCATGTGTGACTGCAAATGACGGTACGGGGTCAAAAGACAGGGTTAGATGATTGGCACAGGAATATATGACACATTTAATGACATAATACCAGGAAAATTATTGTATACTTCAGCGTGATTATGCTTGATACCATTTGACTGAATTGTTCCGGGGGTACATCTTTCATTGCATCATTATAAGGTCAAACATCATATATGTTGGCAGGGCAGGTGTGTGAATGTGCAATTTAGCTATATCCTATGGTCAAGGCCTAAGAGTCGCAAGTTATACTATACTACCTCCGTTTTAAGGAATAAGGCGCCCTCGTTTTACGTGCTTTTTGTTTGACCAAGAATTACTTCAGATAGATAAATATTATTTGTATGAAATTAGTATCATTAAATTTTTTTTTCAATATGAATCTAAATTACATATAATATAATCAAGATTTTGTTGCTCAATTTTTGTGGTCAAAGTTCGTCTTGGAATACGCGTGCGCCTTATTCCTTGAAACGGAGGTAGTATATAAAAGCTGACCTCTTTTGCTTCATCCTCATTCATTTGGTTACTGTTGATGCACATGAACAGTGACATATGAAAATTGCTACATAAACACTACTTGGAAAAAACACCACTTCTAAAATTTCTCACACTATTTTTCCAAGAATCCGAAGGTAATTTCTCACAGTAGGTCCTCGGTTTTTGTAACAATTTGTTGCGCTAACAATATTTAAAGACTCTGATGGTACTTTCACGCAGTAGATCGTCGGTTGAAATAGTTATCTTTCGTAATAATTTGTCGTGTTAACAATATAGCAGTTATTTTCTGCAAGGCGGTAACTACCTATAATTTCCCAAAAATAATTTCTCGGTGCAATCCTTGAACGTCAATAGTAATTTTCCAGTTTCAACTATAAAATAGATTGTTGATTACCTAATATTTAATTATTTGAGGGGGCATATTCCAACGACGCTAATTTCTCAACTCTGCAGCAATGTGGTAATTTCAGTCTCAAGTTTAGCTTGGGCCATAATTTTTCGCGAGGCAGCAACTACCTATATTTTTCTAGAAGCAATTTCTCAGTAGACATCTTGAACATTGCCGATGTCAACTATGAAACACGGTGATTAACTACCTACTATTAATTATTTAAAGACGTATATTTTTCTGCCGGTCATTTTTCAACAACGCACAAGGGTAGTAACTTTTACACGAACCTTCAACCTCAACCGTGGTTCTGGACAATAATTACCTGCCGATATTTCTTTAGTAATGCATAATTGTTCAACGGCGGTTCAAAAAAAAATCCAACATCCGCTTCCTCTTTTATTCGGGGAAAAATAATGGTATGTTCTTCTACGGTAACATCGAAAAAAATATACTTACTCCACCATCCATCACATTTTCACGTGGGATGACCTTCTTCTATGGTAATTTTAGAAAGATAGATTTACCGCATCAATGTTGCCTCTTTCGGTTGGAGAAATACTACCATTTCCTTTTGTAGCAACACCAAAAACAAAATCACTCCACCATATGCCGCCTATTTCAACGGTACTTCTGCGGTACTTTAGCAACCTAGATATTGTTTTATTTCTATTTTATCCAACAAGCTAGAAACAAAAGCACTACACCATCCGCCCCCTATTTCACAGGCACTTCCGCGGTACTTCAGCAATCCAGATATTGTATTATTTATACAAAATTGCATCCAACGATCTTGATACCAAGGGCGCGGTCGAGTTTTAGAAGTTTCTTCAATTTTTTGACAAGAAATCCCGCACTCTTAAACCTAAAAAATGCTGTTTTTTGAAAAAGAATCTGGACAACATGGGCGCTGCGTGCGCCGCAAATTTCCTAGTACATATATTATGGTGGAGGAGGCCTGTGCCTGAATATTCAAGATCAGCACAAAATGATGGCAGCAATGACACCAGCCTTTGACATGTGTGCAGGAGAACAGAAGTTAGTACAGGCAAGTGGGCAGCAGTAGCACCTGGAGGCTGGAGGAATCCAATTAGTTTAGGTGCTATCTGCTTCCAATGAG
This sequence comes from Lolium multiflorum, assembly GCA_030979885.1. Lineage (NCBI taxonomy): Eukaryota > Viridiplantae > Streptophyta > Magnoliopsida > Poales > Poaceae > Lolium > Lolium multiflorum. Next base: position 44,103,131 of record CM061753.1, on the reverse strand, counting down.
AAACGTCATACTTCATCGACTTTGTGGCTCTTTGCAGTCCAGGAGATGCAACCTCCGTCAACCTATCTCCTTTGTTAAATCTCCTTTGTAGCTTGTAAACTCTAAAAAAATGTTTGAATAAATGAGCCAGCCAAAAAATAAAATCTTCCCAAATACAAGTGTTTTGTTTGGCTTGCCATCAATAATAGTGGAGAGACTCTAGCATCAAGGTTGGCTACAACCAGCTTGACACAGGAAGGACGGACGATCATATCTAACAAAACCAATAAAAGGCCATCACAGTCCTAGTCATGATGTCTTACAGGAGTTTAGAAAAAAAACAATGTCAGGCCTTTCCAAACTTTCAGCACCAATACATACAACACATTGTTCCAATCAAGATCAAAGGATGAGACAAGTATTTGGCTCATAAACAGTAAAAAAGAAAGCAAACTTCCATTTAAAAAAAACATTTGTTTATGACCACTTCCATACTTGTGAAGCATATATCTGCTAAAAAACCTCAACTGGTTCACATATAAAATGAACCTAAGATGCAAGTTGTGGCAGCCAGAGAAAGATCATATTCTACCACTACAACTCACAACACCACATTGCTTGAGAATTAAAAAGCTATAATATCAAACACAGCCGCAAGCCAACATTCACACCACATTACTTGGGAATTATAAAGCTAATATCAAACACAGCCGCAAGCCAACATTCACATATCTTCATAGGACCAAAAGAAACCTCTCAAATTATGCATGCTTGCAGAGTAGATTAAACTGGACGTCACAAGTAGGTGGATGGAAATAAGGATGGGGCATCATCATAGGCAAAATTTACAAGAGTCGCTAGTTCCCAACGATAAGTCCAAATATGACTACTACTACTCTACTAGGATAATAAGTGAAGTTCATATTTTGAACTTTAACTGACACCCTAAAAGCTGAATATAGTTCAGTATCCATTTTCAAATTCATTGTCCAGCTGCTTCATGTAGATTGGATACAACTAAAGCACCTGAAAAACATGTGGTAAATGAGAAACCAAGGTTAGCCAATATTAGTAGTATGTATGATGGGAACTACGAGAGTGGAAAGAAACAAGAGTGTTTGTTAGAAGAACTAGGAGTGGTGGAGATCATTGACAAATGTTAAGCAAGCACCTGAACATTGTATAGAAAGTTACAACTAGTAACCTAAAGACTTCTCCTCAGACATGACACATTCATGGTCACATATCAAGACTCTCAAGTCAATAAAACTAGAATATAGAACGATTTAGTTCAACAGATGTTATTCTATCATACTTTTATACTCCCAAAGCAACAAGGTGTTTCTTAGACTAGTACAGTTTCTATAATCAGCTAAGAGTGTGCCTTCCTTACAGAACTGTGAAAACAAATTTTACACACAGAAAACAGAACTACAGATCTACATGCAAAGATAGAGCACACAGTCCAAATGCCTATATCGGGCAAGGCTGAGACAAACTGAATCATGCATAGATTCAGTTAACAGAAAAGGAAAAACGTCCAGCTGTTCTTTTTTCAAGTTCACAACTAACTGCAGCGCAGGACATAGTTAAGGTGGACTATATTGTATTAAAATATAACTTTCGCAATTATTCCAGACACAGAGCAAACATATGCTTGCTAATAAACTTTTCAAATACTGAACTCAATGGTTCGACCAAAGCTGACAACTATACGTACCTGCACTCAGTGCATATCTGAATCTCACGCCTTCAATTTCTTGGAGGCCTTCGATTTCTTGGAGTAGGAACTTTGCCTGATGATATAAATCTGCATATATCGCAGAGGCTGCACTGTTAGCAGCGACACACATGATTGTTTCCAGCTGTCAGTACTTTTATGAATACTTCATATTCATGGACAACCAAAGGAATAGGCTACGAGGAAACATTTATTTACAAGTACAATTCAATCTGCTTAATATGAATAATTCCATAGGAATATTCCCATCGACAAACAGGTCCAATCTTTCATTCTGTTTAAAAATTCAGACGGTCTTTGCAAGTTATTGCCTGTAACTGGAACAGTGGCTATGCTCAACAATTTGATTCTACAACATAGAGAACCTAAGTAGTCAGATGCTCAACCAACTTCACGTCACTAAGATGTTTTTGAACCATAAGACAGACACATTTGGAACATACGATCGCACAAATCATGTGAAATGGCACATCCATTCTAACTGGATGGAATGTTTCCTTCATAAACTCTGCTCCAATAAAAAGAAGGAGATGCAGTAGGTAGGAGAAGCTCACTTTGAATGTGGTGCGGTGAATGAGCTCGAAGACGAGGCAGTCCCCGTCGACCAGTTCGTGGTCAATGGAGAACTTCCTCCAGCCGGCGCTGAGGCCCCTCTTGAGCGCGAGGTAGAGCGATTCGACCTCGTCATCCACCTCGTCCACCAGAGTGAGGAACTCGTCACGCTTGGGGAGGTACTTCCGGCAGAAGTCCGTGGGCAGACCCTGCCAAATCGAACACCGCAATATTAATTACCTGCAGGCTGTGGGTTTCATCCGAGGAGTGCACAACATGGATCGTGGATGCTTAATTACCAGCCAGAATCCGCCGGAGACGTGGGACTGCGTCAGGGGCTTGACGAAGGAGGGGTAGTCGGAGCCGAGCTTCTCCTGCAGCTCCTCGCCCTTGCCGGTGGCGTACTCCCTGGCCTCGTCGGACGCGTAGACCCGGTTGGCGAGGTCCTTGCGCGTGCTGGTCGTCCTCCTCCCCCTGGGCTTCTTCCTGCCGTCCAGGACCGAGTACACCTCCTGCGCGCAAGATGCAGGATTGGGTCAGTCACAATAGAATGCAGGAAGTCCTGAGATCTGGAAAGGTTGTTAGCGGTGTGGCGACGAGGACCTCGTAGCGGTAGTTTGGTTTGTCCGGGTTGCTGGCGTTGCGGTCGGACCGGCGGACCGCCACCGGCGCGTCGTCGCGCGGCGCCGCCCTCTTGCGCTTCACGGACTTGACCTGCGGGACGCCGACGAAACGAGGCGGGTCAGAGAAAGGAAAACAAACCGGACGGAATCGAGTCGGCGGGGGAAGGCGGGTGGATCTGACCGGCGATGGCTTGGGGATGGCGTCCTTGACGGCGGCGGAGAGGTGGTGCAGGCGCAGCTCGTCCATCTTGCGCTGGTTCGCCTCCATGATGCGGCGGCGCTGCTCCTCGTACGCGCTGGCTCCGGTCATCTCGTCGCCGATTGTTCCTTCTCTCTCTCCCGGATTTCTCTCTCGGTGTTGAGGGGAGAATGGGGGGATTGCAGGAGTGGCGAGTGGGGAAAGCTGCGGCGGCGGCGGCGGCCAATAAATCGGGGTGGTGGGCGGGAAGGGGAGGTGGCTGCCAGGACCCGGTCCATGGACCGGCTGCCTCTGGACCGGCTGTACGACGGGTGTGGTGCATGGACCGGGTTCTTGGGGTGCGCCAGGCCAAGGGCCGCGAGATTCAAACGTTCGAAATCGCTTGCCTCTTTTTCACAGAGGGAGGGGCACACGTGATCTACAGTGGGGCCCACAAGGCAGTGACGCAAGTCATGCGTGGTGGTGATTTATTGCTTTATTTACGGGCGAGCTGAGTTTGGCAGGAGTTGGTAGTAATTGGAGAAAGGAATCATGTAATTTTGGCAATTCATTATTTTGATTCATTAGCAAGGCCAAGATTGGATTGTTTTTCGTTAATTACGGAACGGGAATCGAGCGGTGACATTTACTATGCCGTTGCCTTGCGCCGTTGCGCGGACCCATCGTGATCCGTGGGCCCTAGTTCCTCACGATCAGACGTGCAGCTTCCACTTGTGCGTTTTCCACTTGCGTCCTGTCGCCTGGTTAGGCTGGTGCCAATCAAGGTTTAAAATAGCGCGATATTTCTCCGCTAATACCACGCAATAGCATATTTGGAAGGTCTACGCTAAATTTTAGTAATTTTGCTTGCTATGTCGCTATTTGTGAAATAACATGATATATCGTGTTAAAACTTCATAGCGTTAGCGCGCTATTTTTTCAATCTAAGTTGCTTTCACTTTTTCGTGGTGATGAACTACAATATGTTGGTTCCTTTTCTAGATTAGAATTTGATATCGCTAATGCTGATGATTCTTATAAAGAATTTATATTATGTTGTTGCCTTGTGGAATACTGATGTTAGCCTTCTAAAAAATTAGAGATCTATTTGTTGTATGTGGTTATGTATGTATGATTCAGTCATTTTTTGGACTAAATATCCAACCTTTTTAGCGAAATGCTTTATTTTTAGACTATATTTAATATATTTTTTAAACGCTATTTGAAATATAGCACGAAATTAGCACGGTATAGCGTCCATAGCGTTTGATGGAGGCCAACGCTATTTCATTTAGCACGCTATTTTAAACCTTGGTGCCAATGCATCACCACACTATAGCCTCGCCACGTCAGTTCTCACCCCCACTCTCACCCCACTCTCACACGGTGCTATAGTGCCATCTCTCACTTCCTCTCTCCTCTCTATCGCCTCCCTACCGCCCCCACTAGCACCGCTATCGCCCCTCTCTCACCTCGCTGTCGCCCCCAACGCGGGCGGTAGCCGGGCGGCAGCGGGCGGTAGCGCCCGGCGCCAGCCCCAGCGCCCCGCGCTAGCGTCCCGCCCCACTCCCGCCCCACTCCCGCCCCAAACCAGGCGCTAGCGCCTCCACTCCCGCCCCCATTGGCACCAGCCTTATACGGCCTCTTCCTGCTGCAGACTTCCCGTGGTTTATAATTTATAATTTATAAGAAAAAATTACCCAATTAGCTACGTATACATAAATAAAATTAATGTGTATATAATACTAGGACAAATGTTCGTGTGTTGTAACGGGATAAAATCAACACCGTACAGGAGCCAAAAGCAAGTTCACATTGGCACAACTGAGACGTGTCGCAAAAATCAGTTAGCACCCGTACCTCCACAACGCGCTCTGTGGTTATGTGCGCCACTACTACATGCTTTTGCTTTGGCATCTCCCTTCTCTCAACATTGATACATTGTAAAATAGAAGTATTGCGGTGAAATATTATTATGACATACTACAAGATTAATGTATTTTTCTCAAGTGTCTCGCACGAACTGCATTGGCTAGTATATAACTATTTTATTCACATAAAAAATTAACCCTAAATTTCTTATGTTCTAGAAACAGAAGGGTGGAGTAATTTAAGGGTCGTCAAAATAGCAACATTAAGGTTTACGGTGAATTTTGTAAGCAAGACCAGTTTCATCAACTCATGTATTTTTTATCATTATTATATGATATAGCATCTCTAGGATGCACGCAATGTCCTTCATTTCCCGTGAAACTAATCAATTAGTTCGTAATTAACCCAACACAACTGTGAAATTAACACTGCATTCTTACTGTGCTATTGTCCGCCATCCCACCCCACTTGCATCTCTAAGCATCTCTTCGGCCTAGTAAGAAGCTTAGACAAATGGCATCACATAAAGCTTCTAACCTAATCTCCCCGCAAAGGTTAGTCGATATACTATAAACCAGGAGCAAAGTAAAACAAAAAAAAAGTAAGGTGCACACCGGACGCAATCCATGGGCACTCAAGGTTGGCCCGGTGCCACGCCCGGCGTGACCGGCCCTCCCACCAGGCTGCCCGGAAACTCTCAGATTTGCTCCCAAACGGTCATATTTATTTTGGTATAAAAGGGGCTTCTTCCCCAACGGTTTTCTAGTGTTCTTGAGCACGTGTTTTACCACCATTGTTGAACCTCTTGAGTTTGCTTCCTCTCCCTTCCCTCCTATGATTCTTGCATATTCTTGGGGGGATCTGAAAGAGGAGATCTAGATCTACAACCTCCTCCAATCCATTCCTCCTCTAAGTGAGAGAAACTCTTGGGATCTAGATCTTGGAGTCATTTGTTGATTTCATCAATTGTTCTTCCTCTCTAATTCCATCCTAGCATTCCTTGTTTTGGTGGGATTTGAGTGTGAATGATTTGAACACCTTTGGTGTTCTTGCTTTGCATCATTGCATAGTGTTGAGCTCTCCACCACGATTAGCAAACGAATACAAGATGCATTCCCCTAGGCCCATAAAGGTGAAGTGTCATGTAGTCGACGTTCACATGACACCACTAGAAGAATAACACCACAACTTAAATATCAAACCATTAAATATTACTCAACATAGTTCACTACTAACATTTAGACTTTACCCATGTCCTCAAGAACTAAACGAACTACTCACAAGACATCATATGGGACATGATCAGAGGTGATATGATGATGGATAACAATCTGAACATAAACCTTGATTCAACGGTTTCACTCAATAGCATCAATAACAAGGAGTAATCAACACCGGGAGAGTTTCCCCTATGAAATACTCAAGATTCAACCCTAGATGTTATAGCGGAGACGAGGTGCAGCGGTGGAGATGACGGTGTCGGTGGCGGAAATGATGATGATGATGATCCCAATGAAGTCCAGCTCGATGATGGTGACGATGGCGACGATTTCCCCCTCGGGAATTTCCCCGATTTCGCGGAGAGCTCTTTTCTCTCTGGTGTTTTCCGCCTCGAGGAGGCGGCGGTGACTATCCTCGATGTTTCCCCGCACCTTAGGGTTTCCGGGAGATGAAGTACGCAAAGTGCGATGGCCGAGGGGGGTGGGCCCTCCCCACGTGGGGCCCGGCATTGGTAGTCGCGCCGGCCCATGGGGAGGGCCCATGGCGGCCCTCCTCGGCCTCCCTTTTGGCTGGCTCGTCCTCTGGAAAAATAGGAGCTTCGGTATATTTTCCGTCAATTGTTGATCTTTAGAAATATTGTATCCTGACGGTGCTTTTTCAGTTCGACTCCGGTGAGTGATTCTCCAATAATCATGAAACATGCAAAATAGGTGAAATAACATAAGTATCATCTCTAAATATGAAATATGTCAATGAATAACATAAATTATGATATAAAATAGTGATGCAAAATGGACGTATCAACTCCCCCAAGCTTAGACCTCGCTCCCCAAGCGAAACTGAACTCAGTAAACAAGACCACATGTTTATGGAGTGAAGAGTCGATAATAAAATACGGACAAGAAGCATCACATTTATTAATTCACACAAGACATTCTAATAAACAACTTCCTCATATAACTCAACTTGAAATAAGTAAAGGGAAATCACAAATAAAGGTGCATAGGAAATCATAATTGGTGATGGCAAACTTCATTCTTGGTCAAAGAACAATTAACAGATTGTACTTATCTTTCGAGCAGAGTCTTTATATTAGAGCTTATACGGCAGAACTTATATGCTCAATCATAACAATCTCCTCATAAACATTGATAACCTTCAAAGTCATATTCATTCAGGATAAAATTTGTACTACACAAGGAAGAATAAAAGACATGATTAAATAGGTCACAATATAAATGGTTGGATCACAACAACTCAATTGCTTGCTTGAGAGGGAAGGAAATAGGTTTACTGACTCAACATAAAAGTAAAAGATAGGCCCTTCGCAGAGGGAAGGATTAAATCATGTGCTAGAGCTTTTTAAGTTTTGAAATCATAAAGAGAGCATAAAAATAAAGTTTTGAGAGGTGTTTGTTGTTGTCAATGAATGGTAGTGGGCTGTCAACACCCGGGTTTTTAAGTCCAGATGCCTATTATGCCATTCCTCGCAATCCCAGGAATATTGTTTTTGCGAGACATAATAGATTGATATCACAACACATCATTCATTACAACACATAATCGTCTTACAAATAAAGGATCACATGATCCGTCTCATTACAATAATAGAAGTTCTAGTGATCCATTACATAACACATAGCGGAGCGAAATAGCGTAGTAGTAGTCCATCTATTCCACAGCAACTTGTCGGGGAGTGATCCTAGTTGTCGTAGACGTCCTGTCCTTCCGGGTTCTGGTACTCGTCTTCATAGTCGGCCATTTGAATAGCCAGGGACACAGCCATGAGTACTTTAAAGTACTCGCAAACTAATACTAAGGTAAAATACTATCAACTATAGTAAGGGGGTTCTAAGCTCTAGTTTCATTTGCATAAAGCCAGTTTTATTTCATAAGCAATTTGAATAATCAAAGCCTCTTCATTTAACTAACTCAAGTGGGAACATTAGTGTCATTCCCACAACTCAGTTGTGATTCAAAGTCAAAATCACCTTTCAATTCAAATCACAAGTCACCATTCATATTTTTGGAAAAAGTTCTGATGACGGAACAGTATGGCCTTTCCAACTGTCCATAACCCGGACGCGGCTATTCGAATAGGTTAAACTCTGCAGAGGTTGTACACTTGTGCCACAACAATTGCAATAGTTCGTCGGGTAACTGGCCCTGATTTATCGTACGCAGTACGCGAACTACCAATCCTAACCTTTCATTTACATACTCTAGTATAGGCACCTCTCCCCATGAGCTTGGCCTCCGGGTGAAAACAAACCGTCAACCCGGAGGCACAGGCTTGGGTAGTACATTCACCTCATTTCACGTCATTTCACATTCAATGGAGGCAGCCTCGGCATAACCCCTATGACGCTTGTTCAGAGGGAACCCATACTAAAATACATTAGTTTCCAGCTAAACCTTACCTAGATTCAGGTATTGTGGGGGTACTTGTAAAATTGGAATGGTATCGCATCCGAATCCAACCATCAGTTTTGGTAAAATTCACCAAGTCATTCACCAGTCATATTCACCTTCAAAAATCTTTCAATAGAATGATTCCTCATTCCAAGGTTTTCAAAATCATTTCAATTCACAAGTTTCCAAACTAGAGTAGTCACTTTTAATCTTTAGCACTAGCAACTAGTTATGAGGGGTGCTAAGTAGCTTGTAGCTTTCTAGGCTAAGTGTGATGCTCTTGTACTACTCCATAACTAAACCAAGTGAATCATAAATCAAAAAGTAACTTTGATAAATAAAATCAAATAAAGCTTGTAAGGTAAAAACTTGGGATAGGATCATAAGGTAAAATGTAATGGTGCCTTGCTCTTGTAGAGCTTTGCACTAATCTATCTGGCATTGGTAATACAACCAAAATAGCTTGCATTAGTCTAGCTTGCATTGGTAATAGCTTGCCTTGATTGGTGATGTGATCAAAGTTCTCTTGCTCTTCCTCTTGGTAGAAAACCTCTTCCTCTTGATAGCCTCCGGTACTAGCGTCTATAAACGAATACGAGGATACAATCACCAAACAACACTTAAGTAAACTTAATTAGCCTTATTGGCTCACACCAATGATCTAGCATCACTACTTAACATTTATTCCCAAATTATGCTAGGGTTTCTTTATTTAATATTAGGAGAATAATTTCCTCTCATTGAAAATTGGAATTAGGGTTTCTCTTTGGTTTGGAGAAATAATTTCCTCTCATTGAATCTTCTTAAGATTTAATCCTCTCAAATAACCAGGGATGATCACATGTTGACCAAGGTCAACACTTCACACTTATTATTTGAGAAAAGTGATTTAAATGAGATTCATCATCTCATGTGATTTAAATAACCATTGCAATTCAAATACTATTTTGATTTAAATTCCACAAGTGAGAAAGTATGAGCCTATGCAGTAGAGGTCCTCACATTACTTCATATCACTTGAGAAAATGGTTTAAATGAGGTGCTACACCTCATAGATTTAAATTCCTAAAATTTGAAATAGTTTAAATGGACTAGTATTGACTACATAGCCAATATTTTGCTTCTAGCCCAAGATCATGTACAGAACCTATATCATATTTTTACATAGTAAATTAGAGTTGGTGAAATGTGAATTATTGCAATTGGATTCACTTAAAAATTCAAATTGGTTGATTTTTAAGATTTATTTGAATATTGAAAAGTATCTGACTTGTTAATTTTGCTAATAAAATTCTACACAAGATATGGGGTTGAATCCAGTGGGGTTAGCTAGATAATTTCATAGGCTTTCCAACAAAATAAGGTTTGTCCAATATGGTTCAGTAGATTTGAAATTATTTGATTTCTAGCAATGCATCTGTAAGCAAAATATCACTGAAAAGATTTAAACCTAATTTGAATTTAAAAGCGGCGGGAAACTAACTGGGCCGAAACGTTTAAATCTCAGAAGTGCCAGCCCAACTAATGACGCGGGCCTATTGACAAACGGTCCCACGCGTCAGTGACTCGATTCGACCGAAACGGTACCTGGCAACGTGCGCCGTTGGATTAGAAGTAGATCGTGCGGTTGGCAGTCGTCGTCGTCGACGGGGAGAAGACCTTGCTGCGACGGCGAGGTAGGGGGTCGGCGGCGTGACGGAGCTCCGGCGAGGGGCGGCGCGGACGCTAGACGACGTTGTCGACGACGAGGAACCTCCTGGTAGCCGTGGGAGGAGCGGAGGTGGCCTAATTTGACGGCGGTGATGAGCTACTGTGGCAGTGGTCGGCGGTGCAATTGGAGCTCTCTGTGGCGTAATCAGCGGGGAGAAGAGGTGGAGGAGGTCGAGGAGAGGGAGGGGAGCAGGCATGGTGTGGAGGAGGAAGTGCGGGAGCTGCTCCTTTTATAGTCGCGCGAGAGCTGTGAGAGGCCGTGGAGGGTCGTCGGCGGCAATGGCGCTCCAGGGCGCGAAGGGGCAAGATAGGGGGCGCAGGAGGTAGGCGACGGCTAGGGATTGCTCAACGTGTAGCTGGCTCAGAGAGAGGAGGAGGGGACAGCTCGTATCGCGTCCATGTCTGCGGAGGTACTGGCGGCTAAATCGTTGATGATGGCGACGGCGACGGTTCCTCTGCGAGCTATCGAGGATGTCTAGGAGGTAGAGGAGATGATGGCGAAGCTTGTTGCAGAGGGAGGGCTGCAGGGGAGGACGAGAGCGACTGGACGAGCGACGCTCTGGCGCGTCCAGGACGTGCCCGTGCGCGCTCACCGCGTGCATGGCATGATTTCTGGCATGTCTGGGTGTGCGTTATGTGGCCAGTGCCAGCCTCTCCTGAGCAAGGGCCGTGCATGACGATCATCAGGGGTGCCAGGGGATTCTCCAGGACAAGAAGAAAAGGTGGGGAGAGGATCAGAGAGAGATTGGGCATGGGTGATGGTATGAGCACGGCATGGTGAGGTGGTGATCATTTCTCTCCTTCACCAGTGGTTGCAAAGGCATGGCTTGACCCAGAGGAGGTACAAGGACCACAATGATCACAAATGGAAAGGGGTTGAGGCTAAAATCTGATGGATATTAGGGTGTGTGTCATTTTGCAAATCATGCCTGCCAAGTGTTTGTGAAAATGGCCGCATGAAATTTTTATTGGAATTTTGGAAATCTTTTTGGTGGAACTCATTTATATAATTAATTGGATAGAATGGTGGTGGTGGTGTTCATTTTGGTGAAGATTTGTGAGTTTTCAAAATTGGGGTCATCTTCACTTTGTTTCAAAGTCCTCTCTTGTCAATTCTATTCTGGTCAACCTGGTCAAAGTTAGCACTAGTGGTCAACATAAAAGTTGTTCACCTTGACATGGTCTTGGATGACATGGCAAGAGTTGGTCAAGGTTGGTTGAAGAAAAGTCAAAACCAGGGGGTAAAGTGGTGAAGATTTTATAAAGTGGCCATATGACCATTATCATATGTAAGTTGAATTTGAATTCATTTTTTATTTGAATTGGGTTTCTTTGATTCAAATGGGTGTGTTATTGATGTATAAGTGTTTTACAAACAATGGCACAAGCCAAAGTGGCCTTGATTGAAGATTTGCAAAATTGGCTAAATGTGTATGTGAGTGAAAATGGGATTTTCTCACTATTTGATTTCTCTCTTTTTGATTTGATTTTTCTTGACTCTAATGTGATTATTATTAGTTTAGAAACATTTCCAAACCATTGAAACCATCCCAAAAGGTCTAGATCAAAGATTTGCAAAATTGGCCATTACACATAAGAGGTGATGTGTCAATTTTTCTTAATCTTGTAAATTGTTCCCCTTGCTTTACTTGGGCAAGGTTGAGGGTCAATTTAGTGTTATATTAGGTTTAGATATGGTTTCACACCATTTGGTCAAGTTTTAAAGGCATAGAACAAGAATTGGGTATTATGGCTATGTGTCACATATGCCTCTATGCATATGGTGCTTTTGAGTTTTAATTTGACTTGGCTTGACCCAATTAGTGTTGTTGAGTGTTGAAATGGTATATAGGAGTGATCCAACCATTCACAACAAGTCTTAGGGTCAAGATCCTTAAATTCACAAATTTGCTATTTTACTCTCATATGCCTCTATGGCATTTTTAGTTTCTTTCTATTTTCTTTTGTTTCACATTGGATTTGGTTTGATAAGCACTAGGTAAGGTGTATGAAGTTTTTTCTAACCTCTAAACAAAGTAGAAGGGCTTAGGGTAAAGATTTATAAATATAGCCATAGGCACATATACCTTTTTCTTATTTAATTTCCTTTTATTTTATTTTAACTTGTGTGGTGAAAAGAGAGGTGAGGTTTAGGGTTTAAGATTATCTCAAAATACTTTAACAAGCAATCATGGCAATAACACAAGAAGTAAGCAAGATCAGCATGTATCAAACTTAATTTAATAAAAGTTTTTGTTGGTTCCAAAATTTGGAACTAGGGAAATTCATTTGTTTTGTTTTGAAATTTTTGGGATGTTACAAACCCTTCCCCTTAAACAAATCTCGTCCGAGATTTTAAGAAAAGTTAGGTTCCTAAGAGAGATTGAGCATTTTGATTAACAGGAAGACATACTTGGCATGGTCTGGGGTGCTTCCTGCTTCAATGGCATTCATGTGGTAGAGGCGGCCGTTGTTGTTGTTCGGTTCCTTCTTCCGGCGCTGTTGCTGAGCAGGTGCAGCAGTATTGGCGGCAATCTTGGCCAGCTTCTTGGGGCACTCGTTGGAGTAGTGACCCACAACTCCACATTCATAGTAGTTGATTGTCGCCTTGTCCTTGGGGGTGACGGGGGTAGCATTGCTTCCAGTCCTTGGGGCAGTATTGGTGTTGCTGTTGTTTCCATTGTTGTTGTTGTTGTTGTGGTTGTTGTTGTTGTTGCCTCCGGGCTTCGGGGGTCCTCCGTTGTTGTTGGTGTAGTTGGGGCGATAACTCTGAGCAGGGGGCTTGTTGTGTCTTGGGGTGAATCCTCCGGAGGAGTTGTTGCGGTACTTCTGGGTATGGTGGGGTCCATTCTGGTTCATCATTAAGCGGTTCTCGTTGGCGATGCAGCTTTCCTTCCATGTATGGCTGAGTCTACAAGGGCTTCCAAGTCGAGAATGTTCACCAACACGGTTGCATCTCGTCGTGCAGTCCGTTCATAAATCTTTCCTTTCTCTTCTCATTGGTGTCGTCTCATCCGGGCGTACCTTGACAGAGTGAGAAACTGTCGCGGTATTCCACCATGGACATCCTTCCTTGAGTTCACGGAACTCGTCTCTCATCTTCTTGATCAGTCCTTGGGGCACATGGTATTTGCTAAACTTCAGCTTGAAGTCTTCCCAGTCATCATTTGTCCCATTCATTGCGGCACTTGTCCACCAGCTCACAGAGTCCCAGGTAGTGGGTGGCAAAGATGCTTCTGCGGCTTCAACTCCCGCAACTTCGAGGTTGTTCTCCATGGTGGAGCCAATCATCACATCGAGGGCTCTTCGGTCTTGTTGAACATCTGGGTTGGTGTTCTGTTCTTCAGCTTTGATCCAGGGTGATCGTGGTTTCCATGGCCTTGATTGTTCTGAGCTATCCATTGCAGTGCGGCAATGTTGGCTTGGCGTTCGGCTCTTTCAACTTCTCGTCTGCCATCATCGTCTGCAGCGGTTGCATCATGGCCTCTGGGTGGTGTTGCGGGTTGGTGGGGCCATCTGAACATTGAGGTAGATGATAAGATAAGAGGGAAATTTCTATGGTTTGTTTTGTTAAAGTTTAAAAAGTTCATAACTTGAAAATTTGAGTAGTGTTGCGGGGGTAAAAACCAACGACACTTTTTCATTCATACCAAGCATCATACATTACAAACCTAATACACCGTTGGTTTGCAGAACCATTCATTCGTTCTACGATACACGGGGATCCTGATACAACTCACACATACGAAAGTGCTTTAAATGATACTACTCTTCAGGGGGGGATTCTTCATCTTCACGGGTAATGTGCTTGGCGAAAGGCGAGGGCGTTGTCCAACTCCTTGCGGGTCTTGTACATCATGTAGTCGAGGTAGGCAACATAGTGGTTCATCTCCGGGTGCGGGGGCATGATTATCGGTCTTCCCATGGGGTCATGTCCGGGGTAGTAAATGAAGCGGGTATCCTCAAGCTTGTTGATATTATGTCCACACAGACGGGCAATTGCTTCTTGCATTGCTCTGACTAGTCCTTCCTTCCAAGTGCTTCCCGTTACAGAAAACCAGATGGTTTCCCAAGTTGGGGATCCAAGCTTTCCTCTCAGATCTGTAGTGACTTCCCACCGAGGTTGTCCTCCCGATGGATTGTTGAGGGGTATTCCGAAGAATTCGGGATACGGGCGTCCTAAATAATCCACCAGTTGTTTCAAATCCTTCTCGAACATGAGGTTTCCTCCGTGGCCAAGCTGATAGGACTTGCATGTGTACTCCATCTGTGAAGAATTATGATGAGTAAGTTAGAGAAGTGTGTCAAAATTTTATGTAGTAGTATAAGAACAATAGAGCATAACTTTCTTATTTTGAAGAAGATCTCAAGGATAAGAGTGAGAATAGGTTTTCATAAATAATCACTTCATTTGTTTCAAAAACTAAGTTTTTCAGACGTCCATTCTAACTAGGGTCTCCTAAGGTCAACAATGGCTCTGATACCAACTTGTCAACACCCGGGTTTTTAAGTCTAGATGCCTAATATGCCATTCCTCGCAATCCCAGGAATATTGTTTTTGCGAGACATAATAGATTGATATCACAACACATCATTCATTACAACACATAATCGTCTTACAAATAAAGGATCACATGATCCAGTCTCATTACAACAATAGAAGTTCTAGTGATCCATTACATAACACATAGCGGAAGCGAAATAGCGTAGTAGTAGTCCATCTATTCCACAGCAACTGTTGACGTCGGAGTGATCCTAGTTGTCGTACGTCTGCTGTCCTTCTTGGGTTCTGTACGTCTTCATAGTGGCCATTTGAATAGCCAGGGACACAGCCATGAGTACTTTAAAGTACTCGCAAACTAATACTAAGGTAAAATACTATCAACTATAGTAAGGGGTTCTAAGCTCTAGTTTCATTTGCATAAAGCCAGTTTTATTTCATAAGCAATTTGAATAATCAAAGCCTCTTCATTTAACTAACTCAAGTGGGAACATTAGTGTCATTCCTACAACTCAGTTGTGATTCAAAGTCAAAATCACCTTTCAATTCAAATCACAAGTCACCATTCATATTTTTACAAAAAGTTCTGATGACGGAACAGTATGGCCTTTCCAACTGTCCATAACCGCGGACGCGGCTATTCGAATAGGTTAAACTCTGCAGAGGTTGTACACTTGTGCCACAACAATTGCAATAGTTCGTCAGGGGTAACTGGCCCTGATTTATCGTACGCAGTACGCGAACTACCAATCCTAACCTTTCATTTACATACTCTAGTATAGGCACCTCTCCCCATGAGCTTGGCCTCCTGGTGAAAACAAACCGTCAACTGGGAACTGCAGGGCTTGGGTAGTACATTCACCTCATTTCACGTCATTTCATATTCAATGGAGGCAGCCTCGGCATAACCCCTATGACGCTTGTTCAGAGGGAACCCATACTAAAATACATAAGTTTCCAGCTAAACCCAGATTCAGGTATTGTGGGGGTACTTGTAAAATTGGAATGGTATCGCATCCGAACCCAACCATCAGTTTTGGTAAAATTCACCAAGTCATTCACCAGTCATATTCACCTTCAAAAATCTTTCAATAGAATGATTCCTCATTCCAAGGTTTTCAAAATCATTTCAATTCATAAGTTCCCAAACTAGAGTAGTCACTTTTAATCTTTAGCACTAGCAACTAGTTATGAGGGGTGCTAAGTAGCTTGTAGCTTTCTAGGCTAAGTGTGATGCTCTTGTACTAATCCATAACTAAACCAAGTGAATCATAAATCAAAAAGTAACTTTGATAAATAAAATCAAATAAAGCTTGTAAGGTAAAAACTTGGGATAGGATCATAAGGTAAAATGTAATGGTGCCTTGCTCTTGTAGAGCTTTGCACTAATCTATCTGGCATTGGTAATAGCTTGCAACCAAAATAGCTTGCATTAGTCTAGCTTGCATTGGTAATAGCTTGCCTTGATTGGTGATGTGATCAAAGTTCTCTTGCTCTTCCTCTTGGTAGAAAACCTCTTCCTCTTGATAGCCTCCGGTACTAGCGTCTATAAACGAATACGAGGATACAATCACCAAACAACACTTAAGTAAACTTAATTAGCCTTATTGGCTCACACCAATGATCTAGCATCACTACTTAACATTTATTCCCAAATTATGCTAGGGTTTCTTTATTTAATATTAGGAGAATAATTTCCTCTCATTGAAAATTGGAATTAGGGTTTCTCTTTGGTTTGGAGAAATAATTTCCTCTCATTGAATCTTCTTAAGATTTAATCCTCTCAAATAACCAGGGATGATCACATGTTGACCAAGGTCAACACTTCACACTTATTATTTGAGAAAAGTGATTTAAATGAGATTCATCATCTCATGTGATTTAAATAACCATTGCAATTTAAATGCTATTTTGATTTAAATTCCACAAGTGAGCAAGTATGAGCCTATGCAGTAGAGTCCTCACATTACTTCATATCACTTGAGAAAATGGTTTAAATGAGGTGCTACACCTCATAGATTTAAATTCCTAAAATTTGAAATAGTTTAAATGGACTAGTATTGACTACATAGCCAATATTTTGCTTCTAGCCCAAGATCATGTACATAACCTATATCATATTTTTACATAGTAAATTAGAGTTGGTGAAATGGGAATTATTGAAATTGGATTCACTTAAAAATTCAAATTGGTTGATTTTTAAGATTTATTTGAATACTGAAAAGTATCTGACTTGTTAATTTTGCTAATCAAATTCTACACAAGATATGGGGTTGAATCCAGTGGGGTTAGCTAGATAATTTCATAGGCTTTCCAACAACATAAGGTTTGTCCAAAATGGTTCAGTAGATTTGAAATTATTTGATTTCTAGCAATGCATCTGTAAGCAAAATATCACTAAAAAGATTTAAACCTAATTTGAATTTAAACGCGGCGGGAAACTAATTGGGCCGAAACGTTTAAATCTCAGAAGTGCCAGCCCAACTAACGATGCGGGCCTGCTGACAAACGGTCCCACGCGTTAGTGACTCGATTCGACCGAAACGGTACTTGGCAACGTGCGCCGTTGGATTAGAAGTAGATCGTGCGGTTGGCAGTCGTCGTCGTCGACGGGGAGAAGACCTTGCTGCGACGGCGAGGTAGGGGGTCGGCGGCGTGACGGAGCTCCGGCGAGGGGCGGCGCGGACGCTAGACGATGTTGTTGACGACGAGGAACCTCCTGGTAGCCGTGGGAGGAGCGGAGGTGGCCTAATTTGACGGCGGTGATGAGCTACTGTGGCGGTGGTCGGTGGTGCAATTGGAGCTCTCTGTGGCGTAATCAGCGGGGAGAAGAGGTGGAGGAGGTCGAGGAGAGGGAGGGGAGCAGGGATGGTGTGGAGGAGGAAGTGCGGGAGCTGCTCCTTTTATAGTCGCGCGAGAGCTGTGAGAGGCCGTGGAGGGTCGTCGGCGGCAATGGCGCTCCAGGGCGCGAAGGGGCAAGATAGGGGCGCAGGAGGTAGGCGATGGCTAGGGATTGCTCAACGTGTAGCTGGCTCAGAGAGAGGAGGAGGGGACAGCTCGTATCGCGTCCATGTCTGCGGCGGTACTGGCGGCTAAATCGTTGATGATGGCGACGGTGACGGTTCCTCCGCGAGCTATCGAGGATGTCTAGGAGGTAGAGGAGATGATGGCGAAGCTTGTTGCAGAGGGAGGGCTGCAGGGGAGGACGAGCGACGCTCTGGCGCGTCCAGGATGTGCCCGTGCGCGCTCACCGCGTGCATGGCATGATTTCTGGCGTGTCTGGGCGTGCGTTATGTGGCCAGTGCTAGCCTCTCCTGAGCAAGGGCCGTGCACGACGATCATCAGGGGTGCCAGGGGATTCTCCAGGACAAGAAGAAAAGGTGAGCAGAGGATCAGAGAGAGATTGGGCATGGGTGATGGTATGAGCACGGCATGGTGAGGTGGTGATCATTTCTCTCCTTCACCAGTGGTTGCAAAGGCATGGCTTGACCCAGAGGAGGTACAAGGACCACAATGATCACAAATGGAAAGGGGTTGAGGCTAAAATCTGATGGATATTAGGGTGTGTGTCATTTTGCAAATCATGCCTGCCAAGTGTTTGTGAAAATGGCCTCATGAAACTTGTATTGGAATTTTGGAAATATTTTTGGTGGAACTAATTTATATAATTAATGTGATAGAATGGTGGTGGTGGTGTTCATTTTGGTGAAGATTTGTGAGTTTTCAAAATTGGGGTCATCTTCACTTTGTTTCAAAGTCCTCTCTTGTCAATTCTATTCTGGTCAACCTGGTCAAAGTTAGCACTAGCGGCGTGTTGGTTAGCAGCACCTGCAGGGGGTTTTCCGAAAAAGCGTCAAAGGCAGGGACCGCGGGTTGAGGATCTGGGGAACAAAAGGGCCTGGACGCAAACCATCCAGATCCAGATCTGGGGGATGTTTTCTCACCTAGGGGGGATCAAGCCGCTGCGGCTGACAAGGAGGACCCACGGCCACGTGGCGGATGAGCTGGTGGAGCATCCGTGCATGCACGCAGGGTGTTTGATGCCGTGCGCGGCGCGGGGAACGGCGGAGACCGCGCAGGGCGTTGCGCGTGCGGGCGCAACAGGGCGCCCCAAGAAACGAGGCCGGCGCGTTGGACGCGTCTCGCCGGCGCGGACCAAGAGGAGGTGGTGCCGCCCACTGGAGGTCACCGGAGTGGCGCCGTCGGCGAGGATCTACAGAGAAGGCGTCGGCATCAACAGCTGTAGGGAGAAAACGGAAGCAACGGGGGAGGGGTAGATGTCCAGGAGGGGGGCGAGCTCACCAGGAAGACGTTGGTGTGGTCGGGGTCGACGGAGGTGAACCACGGCGGCCAGAATTGACGAAGAAGCTGCCGGACTTCAGAGAAGGGAGCGGCGATTTGGCACCGATTGAGCGCTCCCTGGATCAATTCCTTAAAGGAGGAGGTAGAGGACGTAGAGGCAGTGCTGAAGGTGGTCTCGGAACGGCCGTAGATGGACGGAGTCGACGGTGGCGATGAACAGCGGCGGCGGTGCTCTCCGACATGCTCACAGAGAAGAAAAAGAAGAGAGGGGAAAGCAGAGGTGGCGACGGCTTGAGGAGGGAAAGAGGCTAGGGTTTGGGGCCTCCCCGGCTCGAAGGGATAAGAGGGAGGAGGGAGTGGTTTGCGCTGGGCGGGGAGGACCACTGCCTCACGTCGAGCTCGTGCTTGCGGGGAAGACGGCAAGCAGGAGCGTCTCCGCTCGAACCGGTATGTGCCACTGGGCTGGGCTGATCGGGCTGGAGGAGATGGCCTACTGCGGCTGGGCTGCCTGGGTAGAGAAGAAAAGAGGCCAAGGGGGAGAGAGATTGGGCCACCGGGGTAGAGGGTCCAGGGAGGTTAGGTTTAGGGGTTTTCTTTTTTTATTTTATTTTGAAAACTCTTTCTCTTTTCTTTTCCAAACTGTTTTAAAATAGTTCTACCAAATTTGGATTTTGAATGTAAAGGTGGAGGGAGAGAAAACAAAATAGTTTAGCTTTATAAAATAATTTTATTTAGTAAAACATGGATGATATGATGCATATGCCATGATTATGCAAAAATAAAAATAACAAATAAATCTAATAGGGGTATTTTTCTGGGTCGCTACATCTCACTAGATTATATTCTATCATCTTGCAATAAGGTCTTAGATATCACATATATCTCATACCTCGCTTATTTCTGAAAACAAAATTTCTAGCTCCACACTTTTCAAACGGATTTGAATTTCAATTTTTACGGAGACAAGATGATTTTAGGTACTAATTGAAACCATCGCTCTTTGAATCAGCAATGTGAGGTTTACTAAAAGTTTGCAATAGGACTTAATTATTTCTTGATTCTTTAACAATACAGTACCAGTCCGTAAAGTTACTTATCAGACTTAACAGTATTTCTATCTCAATTACAAGACTAGCGCATGGTAGATAACGGATGCCAATTCTAAAAATTGAATTCAAAATACTATTCAGACTATGTTCATGATAATTAGTTCATGTTTTAATCTAATTACTAATGAACTCCCACTTAATACAACATCCCTCATAGTTGTTTAGTGGCACACGATCCATATCCACTACACCAAAATCGATCATCACGTGAGATGATGTAGCTTCAATGGTGAACATCAAAATGTTGATTATATCATCCATATGACTCGTGTTCAACCTTTCGGTTTCCTGTGTTCCGAGACCATGTCTGTACATGCTAGGCTCGTCAAGCAAACCCAAGTAATTCCGCGTGTGAAACATGGCTTGCACCCATTGTATGTGAACGTAGAATCTATCACATCCGATCATCACGAGATGCTTCAAAACGACGAACTTTAGCAACGGTGCATACGAGAGGAGAACACTGTATTATCTTGATATTAATGTGAGGGATCATCTTATAATGCTACCGTCGCGATCTAAGCAAGATAAGATGCATAAAGGATTAACATCACATGCAATTCATAATCTGTGATATGATATGGCCTTTCTTCTTGTGCTTTTGATCTCCATCTCCAAAGCACACAAGCATGATCTTCATCATCACCAGCATTGCACCAAGGTACATGGCGCCGCTTCATGGTTGTCCACCATCCATAGCAACTATTATAACTACTAACTCATAGTAATGGAATAAAGCTATTACTAGTTGCAGCCCTCGATGTGCGCGAGCACATTCTCGAGGGTGCGGCCCGACGCGCTCCACCAGTAGCGGCGACCGATGGCGTTGTTGCGTGCTGGAGGAGGTGGAGGACCGTCGTACGCCACGAGTTGTCGTTCGTACTTGCGAGGGAAGAACTCGTTCCAGGCGGCGTAGTTGTCGTGGAAGTATCGCTCCTCGGCACGCTGCTCTTCGCTGAGGGTGACGAGCACGACGCCGATCTTGGCGTCGAGCACGTCGCCTCCCACCGGAGGCGGCGGGATCGGGACGCCCCCCACGCTCAGGCGCCATCCTGCGGGCGCGCAGAAGTCTGGCGGCGCCGGGTAGCCCGCCATGTGCAGCAGTCGCGCCTCCCATTGGTGCAGCGACCGTCGGCCGAAGCCGTTTTTCGCCGCGCCGTCGCCGTAGCCCGCCATTGCTCGCTCGAGGAGGATTGGGGAGAAAAGACTGGGCAGGGGAGAGAAGGGAGACAGCGGTGGTGAATGCCGCCATACGCGGTAGTTCTGCGATAAATAGAGGAGCCCCACGTGAATTCGAGCCTTCAGCCGTCAGACGCTTAGAGAGAATAAAAAATTAGCGTCATTTTGAAAAGTCACTAATATATATTGCTATATAGGGGTGTAAATGATCAGATCGGGTCGAATTTTGCTCGTATAGTATCCTTTATCATATATTTTCTTGGATTCAGATTGAAACAGATATTGATCGGTTTTAGATTCGAATGCGGATATACCAGACTGCAGATTCAAATCGAAAATGGGGTGCACTCCGAACGGAAACAAAAAGTGCTCAAATATATGCTCTCATCGGTAGCTAGTTATAGTTCTTGCAAATCTTGAGAGATCGACACAATGTGCTAAACAACAAGCATTGATAGAAATTTAGAGTTAAACATGCTCGCCAAATGAATTTGATAAATCAATACCTACTAACCTTGAAGATTGGCCTTGGTTTTGACTAAAAAAATGGATTATCCGCTTCATAACCTTCAGATCATCTTAATTAAATTTTGGATAATTCATATCTGCATGCTATTTGCTACTCCCTCCGGTCTCTTTTAATTGACTCGGATTTAGTACAACTTTATACTAAATTTGAATCAATTAAAAAGGACCGAAGGGAGTATACCGTATCATCCTAATTAAATTCAGATAATTCATATCTGCATGCTATTTTCTATACCATATTCAGAGCACCACTTCAAAATCGGATATCCTTATCCACCGGATTCTTTAAAATCAGATATGGATAGCTTGAAACGGATTCAACACCGAGTTCGGTTCGAAAATTATCCTATCCGTTTACACCCCTATGCTACATGATGAGACACCCAGACTTGGTGACTTAAGTCCATATGGAGGGTCGTCAATTAATTTGGACTTGAGGGAATAGCAAATTCATAGAAAAAATACTTCAGAACGAAAAATACCTGACGGTATACTTGATTTAAGTCCAAAATATACTTCCTAGGAAAATTAATTGAATCCGTTTACACGGCCGACACACGTGGCACCAATCCTCCCGGTCCCACAATTCAGCGTCCCCGGTTTCAGCCTCTATATAAGCCCGGGCCGGAACCCCTGCAGCCGCACCACACCACATCACCCATCATCACCGAAGCACACACACACGCACGCACACAGCCCTCGATTCCCCGGCGAGCCACGACCCTCGATCCACTTCCCCAAGCAAGACGACGGAGCGTGCACCCACGCTACCACACGGCGACAGAAGGTTTGTGACTCCTGGGGAGTGCTTTCGCTTGGTCTTTCGTTTTCTTTTTCACATGCAAAGTTCGCGTCTTCTTCCTCTCCCTTTTTCATCCTCTGGATTACTCCTGGTTCTATATCTTTTTATTAGACTTTCTTTTCTCTTTTTTTTCCGAGCGCTGTTTTTACACTGCACAACATCTCTCACTGTTCTACGCTTTTATTGGAGAAAACATTCATCTTTTTCTTCTTCAGTCAATGGCAGGCGGAAACGAGTTCAGCTCATCCTCGGATCATGAGCTCATGAAGGCGGTCGAGCCTTTTATCATGGGCTCTTCATCATCATCGCCCGGTGCCTCTTACTGTCTTACAGCATGGACCAAGAACAGGCGTACCAGCAGTACCAGAGGGAACTATCGATGTCGGCGTCGCTATTCGGCCCGCTGAAGCATGCCGGGAAGCAGAAGAACTACCGTGGCGTGCGGCAGCGCCATTGGGGCAAGTGGGTGGCGGAGATGGGGGGGCAGCTGCCCCCCCCCCCCCCTCCATTTTCATTTACCTTGTAATATGTTAAGCTAATAACTGATTTGCCCCCACTTAGAAATATTATTTGCAGCAATTATTATATTTTTGCCCCCTCTCAAAAATTGTCCTGAATTCGGAGGCTGGTGCACCGCTGTGTGCCACCTCAGTCCGACATATCCAATCAGGCGCGCTTAGTCAGACACTTAGAGAGAATAAAAAAATTAGCGTCATTTTGAAAAGTCACTAATATATATTGCTATATAGGGGTGTAAATGATCAGATCGGGTCGAATTTTGCTCGTATAGTATCCTTTATCATATATTTTCTTGGATTCAGATTGAAACAGATATTGATCGGTTTTAGATTCGAATGCGGATATACCAGACTGCAGATTCAAATCGAAAATGGGGTGCACTCCGAACGGAAACAAAAAGTACTCAAATATATGCTCTCATCGGTAGCTAGTTATAGTTCTTGCAAATCTTGAGAGATCGACACAAAGTGCTAAACAACAAGCATTGATAGAAATTTAGAGTTAAACATGCTCGCCAAATGAATTTAATAAATCAATACCTACTAACCTTGAAGATTGGCCTTGGTTTTGACTAAAAAAATGGATTATCCGCTTCATAACCTTCAGATCATCTTAATTAAATTTCGGATAATTCATATCTGCATGCTATTTGCTACTCCCTCCGGCCTCTTTTAATTGATTCGGATTTTGTACAACTTTATACTAAATTTGAATCAATTAAAAAGGACCGAAGGGAGTATACCGTATCATCCTAATTAAATTCAGATAATTCATATCTGCATGCTATTTTCTATACCATATTCAGAGCACCACTTCAAAATCGGATATCCTTATCCACCGGATTCTTTAAAATCAGATATGGATAGCTTGAAACAGATTCAACACCGAGTTCGGTTCGAAAATTATCCTATCCGTTTACACCCCTATGCTACATGATGAGACACCCAGACTTGGTGACTTAAGTCCATATGGAGGGTCGTCAATTAATTTGGACTTGAGGGAATAGCAAATTCATAGAAAAAATACTTCAGAACGAAAAATACCTGACGGTATACTTGATTTAAGTCCAAAATATACTTCCTAGGAAAATTAATTGAATCCGTTTACACGGCCGACACACGTGGCACCAATCCTCCCGGTCCCACAATTCAGCGTCCCCGGTTTCAGCCTCTATATAAGCCCGGGCCGGAACCCCTGCAGCCGCACCACACCACATCACCCATCATCACCGAAGCACACACACACGCACGCACACAGCCCTCGATTCCCCGGCGAGCCACGACCCTCGATCCACTTCCCCAAGCAAGACGACGGAGCGTGCACCCACGCTACCACACGGCGACAGAAGGTTTGTGACTCCTGGGGAGTTCTTTCGCTTGGTCTTTCGTTTTCTTTTTCACATGCAAAGTTCGCGTCTTCTTCCTCTCCCTTTTTCATCCTCTGGATTACTCCTGGTTCTATATCTTTTTATTGGACTTTCTTTTCTCTTTTTTTTCCGAGCGCTGTTTTTACACTGCACAACATCTCTCACTGTTCTACGCTTTTATTGGAGAAAACATTCATCTTTTTCTTCTTCAGTCAATGGCAGGCGGAAACGAGTTCAGCTCATCCTCGGATCATGAGCTCATGAAGGCGGTCGAGCCTTTTATCATGGGCTCTTCATCATCATCATCGCCCGGTGCCTCTTACTGTCTTACAGCATGGACCAAGAACAGGCGTACCAGCAGTACCAGAGGGAACTATCGATGTCGGCGTCGCTATTCGGCCCGCTGAAGCATGCCGGGAAGCAGAAGAACTACCGTGGCGTGCGGCAGCGCCATTGGGGCAAGTGGGTGGCGGAGATCCGCCTCCCCAAGGACAAGGACCACCGCCGGCTGTGGCTCGGCACGTTCAACACCGCCGAGGATGCGGCGCTCGCCTACGACAAGGCGGCGTTCCGCCTCCGCGGGGACGCCGCGCACCTGAATTTCCCCAGCCTCCGCGGCGGCGCGCACCTCACCGGCCCGCTCCACCCCTCCGTAGAGGAAAAGCTCAACTCCATCGCCGCCGCGAAGCCGTCGTCAGAAACCGATCCCCTCCCTCCGCCGTCGCAGAACCAGCAACATCCCGCCGCGCCGCAGCTAAGCGAGATGGCCAACCTCAACTTGGCCTTCTCGGACTCGGAGGAGTCCGACGCCTTCTGGGATACCATCCTCTCTTGATCGATCATAGAGAAAGCTACGGTGATTAATTCGTCATTGACCTCGTGAATGCTTTGTCAATTGTTTTTTTTTTCTCGTGGCAAGGCCAATTGAAATAACTCGTCCTTACTACTAGGAGTACTGAAATTGAGTTTTATTACTATCTCTCGTCAGTTTGTGATCCAATAATATGCTGATTCCCATTGTTTTTAATAATATGCTATTTGTACAACTTTTTTTTTAGAGACAAAGCTATTTGTACAACTGTGTATCCTACATGGCACATCTGTGAAAAGGTCGTGGATTGAACTCAGCCCAATCCAGTTCGGTACAGGGGCCAAGCCGAAAAAATCGGCTTATTTAGTTATTACGTTTGGTCAGCTCTCGTCAGCTAGATGGGGCAAGCACAAAGTTTTTCTTGCCTTTTAATTTTTTGAGCCACAACCCTTTTGTCGATTGTTTTCCAATTTTCTGAACTGGCCCACATGTTAGATGTTTGGTCCCACTTGCAAGACCGTACCATCGGTCAGAGGTGAAGCAAACTGCAGTCATTACCTCAACTGATTGTTTCAGATTCAGACGTATACACAGAGGGCACCAACCTGTTCGCCTATAAGTCAGTACCAACATGATGCTGTTTCAAATACTTCCACCTTTTCTTGTTTGATGCCTTCAAACTATGCCAATGTTGGGCTAATGGTGAAATCATTAGTGAAGTGCATGCCTAACCACCCGCTGGATGCTCAAGCTACCTACTATATAGAACTTGTGCAACTGAACTTGTGCTATATTCATGTTGCGTTCCACAACCAAACAATGTAAATTAATTCGATTCACTCACTTGCCTAAACCAAACAATGTAAATTAATGTGACATACCACCGTAATCCCATACCGATACCATTTTTTCGATAAAGATACCGATACCATTTACTGGGAGTGGCAAACATATATACATATTGTTGCATCAGATATAATATTATGTACTACTAGAATAGTGGGTAGTCCTCAGGCTTCTTAAGGACTATCCTCTCCTGTTCGATTTCTATAACATGTCAAGACAAATAGAGACATGGGGAACACTGCTTATCCCTTTACATAATTATTATAGTCTTCCTAACACAGCAACTGTGATTGAGTACCAAGGCACACAACGATCCATGATTCAAAGCCAGAGTATGTCACCTTAGCTAGCATATGGCTGTGAATGCTCATGACTCTTTGACTAGCCGCATCAAATATTATGGTGTCAAGACAAACAAAGACATTTTTTTTTCCGAAATGGGGTATTCCCCGGCCTCTGCATCGGTTGATGCACACAGCCTTTTTATTAAAACATTCTAGTTTCAAGTTTACAACTCATGGATCAGCGAGGGTCGATACAAAAATCAACCATCGGAAAAATAAAAAAGTACGAAGCAAACTAAGCATCATGTAATCTCTTAACATGCCGCCAAGTAGCCCGGTTGAAAATATCCTGGGCAACCAAACGAAGGCGGTTGCATCCAGAAACCATGCATTCCCGCTGATCCTCCGGAAGCAAGAAACGCCAAAGTTGGATCCAGTGGACCATAGTGTGGATAACCTGCAAAAAATTGGTAGAGTCTTTTTTGTTAAAAACCAAATCATTCCTGCAATTCCAAATTGACCAGCATAAAGCCGAAACACCAATGCGAATTCTAGCTTTATCATCTTTGTCAACTCCATTAAGCCAATTTCCAAACATATTTGTTATATTGGATGGAGGTGGAATATTATATGCAGCAAAAAGAACCCGCCAAATAAGTTTAGCGAAGGTACAAGAAATAAACAAATGTTCAACGGATTCCTCTGTATCACAAAAAGAACATTTCGTATTTCCATTCCAATTCCTCTTTGCTAAATTATCACGGGTTAACAAGACTTTCTTACTAAGGAACCACATAAAGATTTTTATTTTTAGTGGGATTTTTATTTTCCAAAGATATTTGCGGAGATATCTTGTGTGACCATTTAACATATCGTTATACATCGATTTAACCGCGAATTTTCCTATGGAAGTTAGACCCCAAACAAATTTATCAGTATCATCATTTAAATTTATCCTCATTAAACGTTGACAGAGGTGAGTCCACTGATCCCATTTATCCCCAATGAGTCTTCTCCGAAAACCAATATTTAAAGGAGTTGACCCCATAACCGTTGCCACAGTATCATGTTTCCTATGGACAATATTATATAGCTGCGGGTACTGGGTTGCAAGTGCCTCATCACCAAGCCAAATATCCTCCCAAAAACGCACGCCTTCTCCAGAACCTATTACAAATTTACCTCTACTGAAGAAATCCCCTTTTATTTTTCATTAGTCCCTTCCAGAAAGGTGAATCAGTCGATTTACTTTCAACTTCAGCGAGAGTTTTTTGTGAAAGGTATTTATTTCTAAGCAGTTGTTGCCACAATCCCTCTTCAGTAAGTAGTTTATAAAGCCATTTACTAAGAAGGCATGAATTTTTAATCTCTAAAACTTCAATACCCAAACCACCTTGGTCTTTAGGTCTACAAATTAAGTTCCACTTGGTTAACCTATATTTCTTCTTATTTTCCTCACATTGCCAAAAGAAGCGTGATCGGAAAAAATCTAACCTTTTCCGTACCCCTTTAGGTAACTGAAAAAAAGGATAGCATAAACATAGGTAAACTAGTAAGAACAGAATTGATCAGAACAAGGCGATCCCCGTAGGACAACAACTTTCCAGCCCAACAACCTAATTTGTTTTCAAACCTACTTTCCACTGGATTCCATTCAGAATTTTTTAATTTTCTATAATGGATTGGAATACCCAAATATCTAAAGGGTAGAGACCCAGATTCACAGCCAAATAACTGTTTATATTGGTCCTCTTCCTCTTTAGCCTTACCAAAACAGAAAATCTCACTTTTGTGGAAATTAATTTTTAATCCTGACAATTCTTCAAAAAAGCGCAAAATCAGTTTCATATTAATAGCCTTTTCCAAGTCATGTTCCATGAAAAGTATCGTGTCATCAGCATATTGCAAAATGGATATTCCACCATCAACTAGATGAGGAATGAGACCTCCTATCTGACCATCCTCTTTCGCCCTTGCTATTAAGATGGCTAGCATATCTGCAATGATGTTAAATAACATTGGGGATAGTGGATCACCCTGTCGAAGTCCCTTTCTAGTTTGGAAATAGTGACCAATATCATCGTTGACCCTGATCCCTACACTTCCTCCCCTCACAAATTGTTCGACATAGTGACACCAACTAGGGTGAAAACCTTTCATACGCATGACTTGTTGCAGAAAAGGCCACTTAACCTTATCATATGCCTTCTCAAAATTAATTTTAAAAATCACACCATCCATTTTCTTCCTATGAAGTTCATGAATGGTTTCATGTAAGACAACTACTCCCTCAAGAATATGTCGTCCTGGCATAAAAGCCGACTGGGTAGAACCAATAACAGTTTCGGCAACTGCATTAGCTCTAATTGTGGCCACTTTCGTGAAAATTTTAAAACTAACATTAAGAAGGCAGATAGGTCTATATTGTTGGATCTGAACCGCATTCTCCTTTTTTGGTAACAGAGTAATAGCACCAAAATTCAATTTGAACAACTGTAACTCTCCTGAATGCAGTTGATAGAACATTGGCATTAAATCACCCTTGATAACTTCCCAGAAAGTTTGATAAAACTCAGCTGGGAAGCCATCAGGACCTGGAGATTTATTTAGCTCCATTTGAAAAATCGCATCCTTAACTTCCTTCTCTGTGAATTCAGCAACAAGGATATCATTTTCCTCCTGGGCTAATTGCGGTATATCTTGCACATACTCCTCATTCAGAGAGAGAGTAGACGAAGATGGTTCTCCAAACAACTTCTTGTAGTATTCAGAAATATATAGTTTTAAATTTTCATCACCCACTATGGTTCCTTCTTCTTGTTCTAGCTGGAAAATCTTCTTTTTGCGATGTTTTCCGTTAGCAATAAGATGGAAATACTTAGTGTTATTCCCCCCTTCTTGAACATGTTTCACCTTAGCCCTTTGTACCCACTTTAGTTCTTCATCTCTACGGAGGTTAGCTAAATCATCATGTGCCTTTCTCAAAATTGCTCTCTCATTATTGTCTAGAGGAATTGACTCTGCTTTCAAATCCAATTCATCTATTAATAATAGCAATCTATCTTTTTCTTTCTTATATTGTCCACTTAAACACTTAGCCCAACCCCTCAAAAAACGCCTTAGGTGCCTGATTTTGTATTGCCATTTAGCAATAGGAGAGTTGCCACGAGTTTCAGCCTCCCATTCTGATTTCACTATGTCATAGAAGTTTTCATGTCTCAGCCATGAAGTTTCAAAAGAGAAGTGAGCTTTGTTGCCAATATGAGCAAAATTACCCAAATCAAGCAACAGAGGTGCATGATCAGAACCAGACCTAGTCAAGGCTCTAACCGTAACTAAAGGAAATTTTTGTTCCCATTCTACCGTTGTGAGAATACGATCAAGCTTCTCATATGTTGGACATTCTCTCCTATTAGCCCATGTGAATTGCCTACCCGAAAGAGCTATCTCTCTCAGGTTTAGACTTTCAATTATGGCATTAAAGACGAAAGGCCAATGAGGTTTGAAATTATCATTATTCTTCTCCTCTTTTCTTCTTAAAATATTAAAATCTCCCCCAATTAGAGATGGAGTACTCCCAGAATCACCCATTCTGGCCAGTTCTGCAAGGAATTCTGCTTTCTGAGCATCTTGAGCAGCACCATAGACTGGCACTAATACCCATTCAAACCCATCATGTTTGCACCTAACATGTAGTTTGACACAGAAATCTCCAGTTTCAACTGTACCAACTTGGAGTGACACATTATTAATCCCAACAAGAATCCCTCCTGACCTCCCATGAGGTGGAAGGCAAAACCAAAAGAAGTCGAAACCATTTGCCAAATTTTTAAGAAAAGGTAAGGCAAAGTTTGATCTCCCCGTCTCCAATAAAGCAATAAAATCCAACTTTTCCTCTCTTATCTGTTCTTTGACAAACATGTGCTTCGCCATATCCCCAAACCCATCAGAATTCCAGAATAAACCTTTGATAGACGACATATTAATCTACACTTTTATTTTTAAATCTAGCACTTCTACGTACTCCTGATAAATCGAATTCCCTCTTCTTTCTAGATTTTTTTAACTTAATGATAGGCATAAGCAGGTCATCCTGCTCTAAACAGTCTTGCTCCTCCTCTATTGTCAAGTCTCCAGTAAGACTTGAGAATTCGGAGATAAGCAAACTATCATGTCCTTCTTCCTTATTTAAATGAGTATTAACATTTTTCGTTAGGATCACTAAGCTTTGGTTAACATCGACTTCTTTGATAGATTGAACTGCTTTTAAAACTTCATGTTTATTTTTGCCCAACGAAATACCTAAACGACTTGCCTTAGCTAAAATATCTTCATCAGATAACGAAGAAAGAGAAGCTTTATGGTTGTCAATACCTGAAGAAGTCGGGTTGAGTCTCTGGCTAAGATTCTGCATGGCTCTTTCCATTTGTGTTGCATCCGCATTTGGCTGAGCTCGAATCCTATCACTCGTCCGCATAGACAAAGCTGGAGGTGCAATACCCCCGAAAGAAGCGACATCATGAACCAAAGGACTCTTCCTAATGCTTCCATGTTGCTCTTTCACTGGGGTTACTATTGTACCTGAGAAATGTCGCGTTAACACTGTAGGTGACAAGAAATTTTGCGTCTCAATAACCACATTAATACCTGGAGGTTTCATAGCAGCAACAGGAGTATTCGCAGCATTCATAGGCGTAGAAGATCCAAAAACAGCAGCAGTAGATCCCAAAGCTGTGACATCAGGGCTGTCCGCAGCGGGCCCCACCTCAGACTGCTGTCTCCCCAAGGCCTGAGCCGCCCTCACGGCGTCAGACATAGGGAACACTGATTATCACTTTACATAATCTATGGTCACAATGATGCATTTTCGTGATGTAAGTAATTCAAGTGGTAATCAGAAACACCATGTGAGCAACCAATTGTATGTTCCATTAAGCATAGAAACATAGCTATTACAATTCCGAGTACCCAAACCTGCTACCCGGACTGTGGAATTTCGAGCACCAACTAATCGGAACTCGAGAAGCAGGAAAAGTCAGAGATCATCCGGATACCTTGCTCACCTTGGCGACGGTGAAGTGGCTGGAAACGGTGACCGCATCGGAGGGAGGAGCGGACACGACGGTGGTGGTGGAGACGTCGTCATCTATGAGAGAGACCGCTCCCAGGCTCGGTTGCAGCGACGAGCGGGGGCGGCCTGGCCGCGATCTGCGCGTCCATGTGGAGGAAGATGTTCGCCCGGGGAGACGACGTGGAAGCAGGCGACGTGGCCCTCCAGTAGCTGCTCGTACAGCAGGTGGGCCGCGAAGGTCGTTTTCTCCCTCTCCTCGCTGCCATGGCTCACGCTCGGGGAGTACCTAGGGTTTGGCGACGAGGTCACGGCCGCCGCGGCACGAGGCCGTGGTCGGGGTCGCAGGTGAGAAGAGGAGTGGCGAGGGAGGAGAGGGACGGTGCTGGACTGTTCCAGGTCACCGGTGCTAGAGGAGATGGACCGCGGCGACGCTAGGGTTTCGAGACGCGGAGGACTTCCTCCATGGCTCGAGCGAGGTTCGAGCTCTCTCTTTTTTTCTTTGAGCAGAGCCAAACATTTAGCTGCAAGCGGGAGTGGGCCGTCCGCGGCGCCGCAAATTTGGGCCCATTTAGCTACACATGCGAGTTTCCACGGAATTGCAAGAAAATGGAGCGGCGTGTGCGGGCCGGCCCGCATACGCATCGACTACTCCTTCAACCTAGTGATATGATAGGGTCTTCTCCTTCGCCTCCGTCACGGGAGCGCCACTAGCCGCCATGGCCGATCTTCCTCCTCCGGTTCCGGGTCCGGGTCTGGGGCCCTCTCCCTCTCCCTCTACTCCTCCACCGCCTCTAGTTCTCAACTCCTTAGTCGGTTCCACGCCTCCTCCCTCGATTGTGTGCCTCCATTCAATAGCCACGAAGTCCGGTGACGAGCAGACGCAGGCTAAACACAGGTGCGCACGTGATACGCGTACAACACGCGTCCGTTGGGAACCCCAAGAGGAAGGTGTGATGCGTACAGCGGTAAGTTTTCCCTCAGTATGAAACCAAGGTTTATCGAACCGTGGGAGCCAAGAAGAACGTTGAAGGTTGATGGCGGCGGGATGTAGTGCGGCGCAACACCAGATTCCGGCGCCAACGTGGAACCTGCACAACACAACCAAAGTACTTTGCCCCAACGAAACAGTGAGGTTGTCAATCTCACCGGCTTGCTGTAACAAAGGATTAGATGTATAGTGTGGATGATGATTGTTTGCGAGAACAGTAGAACAGTATTGCGTAGATTGTATTTCGGTATAAAGAATTGGACCGGGTCCACGGTTCACTAGAGGTGTCTCTCCCATAAGATAAACAGCATGTTGGGTGAACAAATTACAGTTGGGCAATTGACAAATAAAGAGGGCATGACCATGCACATACATATTATGATGAGTATTGTGAGATTTAATTGGGCATTACGACAAAGTACATAGACCGCTATCCACATGCATCTATGCCTAAAAAGTCCACCTTCAGGTTATCATCCGAACCCCCTCCAGATTAAGTTGCTAACAACAGACAATTGCATTAAGTATTGCGCGTAATGTAATCAGTGACTATATCCTCGAACATAGCACTAATGTTTTATCCCTAGTGGCAACAACACATCCATAATCTTAGAGATTTCTGTCACTTCCCCAGATTCACGGAGACATGAACCCACTATCGAGCATAAATACTCCCTCTTGGAGTTACAAGCATCTACTTGGCCAGAGCATCTACTAGTAACCGAGAGCATGCAAGATCATAAACAACACATAGACATAACTTTGATAATCAACAAAACAAGTATTCTCTATTCATCGGATCCCAACAAACGCAACATATAGAATTACAGATAGATGATCTTGATCATGTTAGGCAGCTCACAAGATCCGACAATTAAGCACAATGGGGAGAAGACAACCATCTAGCTACTGCTATGGACCCATAGTCCAGGGGGAGACTACTCACACATCACTCCGGAGGCGACCATGGCGGCGTAGAGTCCTCCGGGAGATGATTCCCCTCTCCGGCAGGGTGCCGGATCTCCTGAATCCCCGAGATGGGATTGGCGGCGGCGTCTCTGGAAGGTTTCCGTATCGTGGCTCTCGGTGCGGGGTTTCGCGACGGAGGCTTTAAGTAGGCGGAAGGGCCGGTCAGGGGGGCACGAGGGGCCACACCATAGGGCCACGCGGCCGGGCGGGGCCGCGCCGCCCTAGGGTGTCGCCACCACGTGGCCCCACTTCTCCTCTTCGGTCTTGGAAGCTTCGTGGCAAAATAGGACCCGGGCGTTGATTTCGTCCAATTCGAGAATATTTCGTTACTAGGATTTCGAAACCAAAAACAAAGGGCACTTGGCATCTTGTTAATAGGTTAGTTCCGGAAAATGCACGAATATGACATAAAGTGTGCATAAAACATGTAGATATCATCAATAATGTGGCATGGAACATAAGAAATTATCGATACGTCGGAGCGTATCAGCATCCCCAAGCTTAGTTCTGCTCATCCCGAGCAGGTAAACGATAACAAAGATAATTTCTGAGTGACATGCCATCATAACCTTGATCATACTATTTGTAAAGCATATGTAGTGAATGCAGCGATCAAAACAATGTATATGACATGAGTAAACAAGTGAATCATAAAGCAAAGACTTTTCATGAATAGTACTTCAAGACAAGCATCAATAAGTCTTGCATAAGAGTTAACTCATAAAGCAATAATTCAAAGTAAAAGCATTGAGCAACACAAAGGAAGATTAAGTTTCAGCGGTTGCTTTCAACTTGTAACATGTATATCTCATGGATATTGTCAACATAGAGTAATATAATAAGTGCAATATGCAAGTATGTAGGAATCAATGCACAGTTCACACAAGTGTTTGCTTCTTGAGGTGGAGAGAAATAGGTGAACTGACTCAACAATGAAAGTAAAAGAATGGTCCCCCATAGAGGAAAAGCATCGATTGCTATATTTGTGCTAGAGCTTTGATTTTGAAAACATGAAACAATTTTGTCAACGGTAGTAATAAAGCATATGTATCATGTAAATCATATCTTATAAGTTGCAAGCCTCATGCATAGTATACTAATAGTGCCCGCACCTTGTCCTAATTAGCTTGGACTACCGGATCATCACAATGCACATGTTTTAACCAACTGTCACAAAGGGGTACCTCTATGCCGCTGTACAAAGGTCTAAGGAGAAAGCTCGCATTAGATTTCTCGCTTTGATTATTCTCAACTTAGACATCCATAGGGACAACATAGACAACAGATAATGGACTCCTCTTTTATGCATAAGCATGTAACAACAATTAATAATTTTCTCATATGAGATTGAGGATATATGTCCAAAACTGAAACTTCCACCATGGATCATGGCTTTAGTTAGCGGCCCAATGTTCTTCTCTAACAATATGCATGCTTAACCATAAGGTGGTAGATCTCTCTTACTTCGACAAGACGAACATGCATAGCAACTCACATGAAATTCAACAAAGAGTAGTTGATGGCGTCCCTGAACATGGTTATCGCACAACAAGCAACTTAATAAGAGATAAAGTGCATAAGTACATATTCAATACCACAATAGTTTTTAAGCTATTTGTCCCATAAGCTATATATTGCAAAGGTGAATGATGGAATTTTAAAGGTAGCACTCAAGCAATTTACTTTGGAATGGCGAGAAATACCATGTAGTAGGTAGGTATGGTGGACACAAATGGCATAGTGGTTGGCTCAAGTATTTTGGATGCATGAGAGGTATTCCCTCTCGATACAAGGTTTAGGCTAGCAAGGCTTATTTGAAACAAACACAAGGATGAACCGGTGCAGCAAAACTCACATAAAAGACATATTGTAAACATTATAAGACTCTACACCGTCTTCCTTGTTGTTCAAACTCAATACTAGACATTATCTAGATCTTAGAGAGACCAAATATGCAAACCAAATTTTAGCATGCTCTATGTATTTCTTCATTAATGGGTGCAAAGTATATGATGCAAGAGCTTAAACATGAGCACAACAATTGCCAAGTATCACATTATCCAAGACATTATAGCAATTTACTACATGTATCATTTTCCAATTCCAACCATATAACAATTTAACGAAGAAGAAACTTCGCCATGAATACTATGAGTAGAGCCTAAGGACATACTTGTCCATATGCTACAGCGGAGCGTGTCTCTCTCCATAAAGTGAATGCTAGGATACATTTTATTCAAACAAAACAAAAACAAAAACAAATGACGCTCCAAGCAAAGCACATAAGATGTAATGGAATAAAAATATAGTTTCAGGGGAGGAACCGATAATGTTGTCGATGAAGAAGGGGATGCCTTGGGCATCCCCAAGCTTAGACGCTTGAGTCTTCTTGATATATGCAGGGGTGAACCACCGGGCATCCCCAAGCTTAGAGCTTTCACTCTCCTTGATCATGTTGTATCATCTCCCTCTCTTGATCCTTGAAAACTTCCTCCACACCAAACTTAGAACAACTCATTAGAGGGTTAGTGCACAATCAAAATATACATGTTCAGAGGTGACATAATCATTCTTAACACTTCTGGACATTGCATAAAGCTACTGGACATTAATGGATCAAAGAAATTCATCCAACATAGCAAAAGAGGCAATGCGAAATAAAAGGCAGAATCTGTCAAAACAGAACATTTCGTATTGACGAATTTTATCGAGGCACCAGAATTGCTCAAATGAAAATGCTCAAATTGAATGAAAGTTGCGTACATATCTGAGGATCACCCACGTAAATTGGCATAATTTTCTGAGTTACCTACAGAGAAAACAGCCCAGATTCGTGACAGCAAAGAAATCTATTTCT
Source organism: Lolium multiflorum (assembly GCA_030979885.1). Lineage (NCBI taxonomy): Eukaryota > Viridiplantae > Streptophyta > Magnoliopsida > Poales > Poaceae > Lolium > Lolium multiflorum. The sequence continues at coordinate 44,066,711 of CM061753.1, read as the reverse complement.
GCGCAGTAATCCAAATCTAGTATGAACTTTTCTATCAACGACTTTACTTGGCACAACAAAACACTAAACTAAGATAAGGAGAGGTTGCTACAGTAGTAAACAACTTCCAAGACACAAAATAAAAACAAAGTACTGTAGTAAAATAACACATGGGTTATCTCCCAAGAAGTTCTTTCTTTATAGCCATTAAGATGGGCTCAGCAGTTTTGATGATGCACTCGCAAGAAATAGTATTTGAAGCAAAAGAGAGCTTCAAGAGGCAAATTCAAAACACATTTAAGTCTAACATGCTTCCTATGAAGAGGAATCTTGTAAATAAACAAGTTCAAGAAGCATAATGCAACAAGCGTAGAAAGATAAAACAAGTGTAGCTTCAAAAATTTCAGCACATAGAGAGATGTTTTAGTAACATGAAAATTTCTACAACCATATTTTCCTCTCTCATAATAACTTTCAGTAGCATCATGAGCAAACTCAACAATATAACTATCACATAAAACATTCTTATCATGAGTCTCATGCATAAAATTATTACTCTCCACATAAGCATAATCAATTTTATTAGTTGTAGTGGGAGTAAATTCAACAAAGTGGCTATCATCATATATAGGAGGCATATTGTAATCATAAAAGAAAATTTCCTCCTCAATGCTTGGGGGACTAAAAAGATCATGCTCATCAAAGCCAGCTTCCCCAAGCTTAGAATTTTCCATAGCATTAGCAACAATGGTGCTCAAAGCATTCATAGTAATAACATTCCCATTAGCATGCATATAAAGTTCCATGGGTTTTTTAATTCTCTCTTCAAACACATCATGTCCTAATTCAAGATAAAGTTCATAAAGATCTCTCATATTTTTGTTGTTTTCCATTATGCTTAACTAGTGAAATAAAAACATGCATGATATTAAGTAAAGTAAAACAAGTAACTATTTTTTTTGTGTTTTTGATATAGCAAACAAGATAGCAAATAAAGTAAAACTAGCAACTAATTTTTTTGTATTTTGATTTAGTGCAGCAAACAAAGTAGTAAATAAAACTAAGCAAGACAAAAACAAAGTAAAGAGATTGGGAAGTGGAGACTCCCCTTGCAGCGTGTCTTGATCTCCGCAACGGCGCCAGAAAAGAGCTTGATACGCGTACAACACGCGTCCGTTGGGAACCCCAAGAGGAAGGTGTGATGCGTACAACGGCAAGTTTTCCCTCAGTATGAAACCAAGGTTTATCGAACCAGTAGGAGCCAAGAAGCACGTTGAAGGTTGATGGCGGCGGGATGTAGTGCGGCGCAACACCAGGGATTCGGCGCCAACGTGGAACCTGCACAACACAACCAAAGTACTTTGCCCCAACGAAACAGTGAGGTTGTCAATCTCACCGGCTTGCTGTAACAAAGGATTAGATGTATAGTGTGGCTGATGATTGTTTGCAGAAAACAGTAGAACAGTATTGCAGTAGATTGTATTTCAGTATAAAGAATTGGACCGGGGTCCACAGTTCACTAGAGGTGTCTCTCCCATAAGATAAACAGCATGTTGGGTGAACAAATTACAGTTGGGCAATTGACAAATAAAGAGGGCATGACCATGCACATACATATTATGATGAGTATTGTGAGATTTAATTGGGCATTACGACAAAGTACATAGACCGCTATCCATGCATCTATGCCTAAAAAGTCCACCTTCAGGTTATCATCCGAACCCCTCCGGTATTAAGTTGCTAACAATGGACAATTGCATTAAGTATTGCGCGTAATGTAATCGGTGACTATATCCTCGAACATAGCACTAATGTTTTATCCCTAGTGGCAACAGCACATCCATAATCTTAGAGATTTGTCACTTCCCCAGATTCACGGAGACATGAACCCACTATCGAGCATAAATACTCCCTCTTGGAGTTACAAGCATCTACTTGGCCAGAGCATCTACTAGTAACCGAGAGCATGCAAGATCATAAACAACACATAGACATAACTTTGATAATCAACAAAACAAGTATTCTCTATTCATCGGATCCCAACAAACGCAACATATAGAATTACAGATAGATGATCTTGATCATGTTAGGCAGCTCACAAGATCCGACAATTAAGCACAATGGGGAGAAGACAACCATCTAGCTACGCTATGGACCCATAGTCCAGGGGTAGACTACTCACACATCACTCCGGAGGCGACCATGGCGGCGTAGAGTCCTCCGGGAGATGATTCCCCTCTCGGCAGGGTGCCGGCGATCTCCTGAATCCCCGAGATGGGATTGGCGACGGCGGCGTCTCGGAAGGTTTTCCATCGTGGCTCTGCTGGGGGTTTCGCGACGGAGGCTTTAAGTAGGCGGAAGGGCAGGTCGGGAGGCGGCACGAGGCCCACACCATAGGGCCGCGCGGCCAGGCAGGGGGCGCCGCCTAGGGTGTCGCCACCTCGTGGCCCCCGTCTCCTCTTCGGTCTTCGAAGCTTCGTGGCAAAATAGGACCCTGGCGTTGATTTCGTCCAATTCCGAGAATATTTCGTTACTAGGATTTCTGAAACCAAAAACAGACAACTGGCACTTCGGCATCTTGTTAATAGGTTAGTTCCAATGCACGAATATGACATAAAGTGTGCATAAAACATGTAGATATCATCAATAATGTGGCATGGAACATAAGAAATTATCGATACGTCGGAGACGTATCAGCACGCACGGCGGCGGTGATCCCCACATGCGCACAGACGCCGGCGGCGGGAAGCGGCCGCAGCGCAAGAATCCCAACGGGAGCTCCCTCGTCACCACCATCATCAAGGTAGCGAAATCAGCTCTGTTGTGCCGTTTCTACATCTTGTTGGGATTGAATTCACCGCTGAGATTTCATCTAAAAATTGCGGACTTTTTCTGTAGTTCATCTCAATCTAGACTTGTGCTGAAGAAATATAGTTGAGATTTTTTTTTTTGATCTGGAACACCATGATTCCATTAACCAGGCATAGCAAACTCGCTAGCCAACACATCGTTTACAAATTCTGGGACAGACTCTGCCCACAGCACACGAGCGTCCTGCCGAGCGGCACCAAAAGCTGCCAGCTCGTGTGCTACCTTATTACAAGATCGAGGAGCGAAAACAACTTCAGCAGACACAAAGTTCAATGAAAGAAACGACCTTAGATCACGGAAGATAATTCCTTCAGGGGCTAAATCCATCTCAGTACTGGCGAGAGCTTTCACCAGGATCAGGGAGTCCGATTCCAAAATAATAGTGCTCATTCCCCACTGTGCTGCTGCCATCATTGCTTCGCCAACAGCTACTGCGCATGAATAGCACTTGTAATATGGCCAACACGTCCTGCTCCTGAACCCCTGGCATCTCCTTGTGCATCTCGGGCGATGAAACCCCACCCTCCACTGCCTGTAGAAGCATCGAAAGCACCATCACAATTTAGTTTAATCATATCGCCTGTCGGCCCCTGCCACTTTGCCTGATGTGTGCTCTGCACATTCCTTTTCTCCTGTATCCTTCTCTGCAAGGATTTGTATAGTTGAGATTTAGAAACAAAGTTAACTGCGCCTGTGTGAGAGATTAGACAGATAATAACTGTCAAGTTGGATGAGTAAGTGGGAGAACCGTCCGGTACAGTAAGCATGTCAACGCTTGTTTTTCTGCTGGTTTTGCAGCACGCATTTGAATTAGATGGCGTGATAGTACCCACCAAACCAACGTAAATAAAATTAGTAAAGATTGATAAGATAGAATCTGCATGTGCCAATGCTATTTTATCTGTAGTATCATTTGATGTTGTTGTATGTAGCATTTGCTTTGGTACCAGTGTGATTCAGAACATGACTGGAGGTCATTCATGTTTTCTTTATTGGTCCAGATTTAAAGAAACTCTGCACTGCAGGAACATATGATACATATTGGGCTTGAAAGAATAACTAGGCTTGATTCTATTAGGCTGTTTGTCGTGCTCTTGTTTTGATCTATTTAGTCATGAGGTCTTGAATTGTGTTCTGTTGAATTTTTATAAATAGATGTTTCAGAATGCTTCAGATCTTAATTTCTTGAAATGATATGAGACACTCCAAGTTATGTAGCACATGAAACTGAAATCTTATATTCTTGATGTTCATTGGTGGAAAGCAAAATCTGAGATATATCCCGTGCTCTCTAAAATTGCCCGTGACGTATTGGCTATCACTGCCTCAACTGTGCCTTCTGAGTCGGCTTTTAGCACCGGCGGACGCGTCACCAGCGATTATAGGAGCAGCCTTGCGCCCACTACCGTTGAGGGTTTGATGTGTCTACAGGATTGGTTTAAGACAGCATGTATGTATTTTTTCCCTTAAGTTTATTTTTCCTTTGGCTCATGTAATATTTTCTTGTGGCTAATAAAATTACTCTTACACTTTCAGACGCTAGGAAGAATGAGTAGGAATTTGTTTGGATCTTTCCTTGCATCATACCAGGTACCTTGAGTTGCTCTATCTCTATTCCCTCTCTGTTGTTTCTAGAGAAATAGCTCTTGTCTGTCCTTAGGGCCTGTATTGGCAACCATGTTGTGTATTGGCAACCAGAGCTCGTAGTACAAGTGAAGTGAGGCTATTTCTAAGGTTGCATTTCCTGAGCTCTAATTGGCCTTGCAAAGCTTAGCATGGTTGAATTGAAGCTTATCATTTCAGTATACCATCCTGTCGTGCTCAAATCTTTCTTTTAGTTTTCTATCTGGGCTAGGCATTTTAAATACACTGAACTTTTTTCTTTGTGCTGAATGTTTGACCTGATTACTGCATTGAAGGTGGTTTAGTTATGTTCAGTTTGAGATACTCTCTGTTTATAGTTTGATGTGACATACACCTTTTGAGAACTTAAGTTATGTAGCACTTTCTTGAAATGATATGAGACACTCCATGTTTATAAATAGATGTTTCAGAATGCTTCAGATCTTAATTTCTTGAAATGATATTAGACACTCCAAGTTATGTAGCACATGAAACCGAAACCTTCTATTCTTGATGCTTTGTTCAGGGCTGTGATAAAGCAAGCATCAGCACTTGCACTTTCTGTCCTAGCTACCATCGACTAGTACTGAAGCTGCACTTGCCGTCAGTTCATACTTGTACAGATTGTTGCATGATAGTGGATAGATTTAATGACAAGTTGCAGTCAGCGATTCATCTATTTCCACTTCTGTTGGTGCGGTATCCTGATTTAATGACACAGCGCTCCAGTTCTGGCTCCAGCGATTCATCTTTCAAGGAATGGACAACCCTGGAAGGAGAAGAAAAAGACTTTATTGACCGCATCTATAAAATTGAATGGGACCTTGGACATGTATGCTTTCACCATGGTTTGATAGACTTTTCTTTTGTTGCTCACATAGGAGTGGATTCAACTGTTTTGATCAAGATATATACAATGCAGGAGTACAAAGGTCTCAACTTTGTTGAGATCATCAACTAGTGGGGGCAACTAGCTAGTTCAGATTATCAAGTAAACTTGTTCAGGTTAAACTTGTTCTAGTGGAAGGTTCTACAATAAACTTGTTCAGATTATCAAGTAGTTTGGATTATCACCTAGTTTGGCTTTCAAGTTCTATGTGATGGTTTGTAGGAATTTAAGTGTTTGAATTATTTGTTTTTATTACCAGATGTTTATGTCTGTTGTTTCTGTAGTTTCGATATAATTTGTTGTTTTTAGTAGGCAATCATATTATTTCATAACTCAGCACTTGAATTTGTTGTTGTTTCCGTCTACAGAATTTGTTGCTTCTCTAGACAAAATTTGACTTGATCATTTCATAGGCACTGATAGGCACTGATTGGGGCACTTGTCAAACTGCCCCAATAGGTGTATACCAATTGGGGCACTTGTCAAACTGCCCCAGTAGGTGTATACCAATTGGGGCGCTTCTCCAAACTGCCCTAATAGGTATATACCAACTAGGGCACTTCTCTAAAGTGCTCCAATAGATGTATAACAATTGGGGCACTTCTCGAAACTGCCCCAATAGGTATATAGCAATTGGGGCACTTCTCCATGCTGCCTCAATAGGTAGGCATTAGAGGCATTTTAGACAAAGTCTCTAAAGGAAGGTATTTATGGGCAAAGTGCCCCTAAATCGCTACCGTGTAGTAGTGTTCTCTGGGTTTCCTTGTTGTCTATGTAGATATATAAACGAAAAGATTACAAGAGTTTTTAGGTCTGTGCTTATGATTCTTCTTGCTCCGAGCGTATGCTCATTTATGGATCACAAGGAGTCATGTCCTACTCCTGTTTTTAACCAGTGAAAAAGAAGAACAAAGGCTATGAGCTAATAAAAGTGTGTAAGAACTATTTGTTCTAAATCAGACGATGATGTACGAAATATAAGAACATACACATAGATAAAGACGGTGTGCGACAGAAAATGACTTGACACCCAGAGCAACCGCACGGCTTTATCCCATGTTGCGCCATTTTGCACCACTATTTCTCTGGGGAACTATTATTTTTTCATCAAGACATGACACATCCCGTTAACGTTTTGGGTAGGAAGTAACACGCGTATGTAGATATGAGAATGAATATATATAAAGATGAGGCATCACAAAAGTTGTTATTTATGTATTTATCCATACCCACTAGGTACAGTGAAGCTCACGCTGCCGAGAAAATATTTGATTTCGCTCTAAAACCTGTAGACCAAACGATAAACTGAAACCCAGTGCCCGTCGCTTTCATAGAGGTGCCGGGCCTTAGTGTCATTGTCGAGGCCAAGTGAAATGGTAGATAGGGGATGTCGTGGGGAACCCCACCTTTGAGACCTGAATAGGGTAATTGTTGGACCTCATTTGTTTGCAACCGACTCCAATGAACGGATTAGGGGGCTTGTTTATGGCCCTTATTGGAGATGCTCACCTCCAACATGTTTCTTACACCTTTTTCTTTATAACAATGGCATGCAATTCTTAATTAACTTACATTTTCTCTTGTATTGTTATTAGATGATGCATGTATCTCAAAAAAAAAAAAAATATTAGATGATGCATGGTTTAGGAATAAATTACCAAAAGAGTGGGATATTTTTATGGGCATAGTGTATTGTGAGAAAGAAAAATTGTTTGGCCATTTAATTGCCAACAATTTTTTTTATCATGCTTGTGAGAATTCTGATTTGTGAACATATGTTAAAGAAAACCTATTGGGCATCATGATAATATTGATTGGTTTTGATGAAAATACCGACGATCCATGCGTGGGTAATATCCACACTTGACATTTTTGTTCTACATGCTTACAGGTGGAACGAATGAAAAATGGACTCGGTTAGAATTGGGGCTCATTTGATTCATATGATTTGTAAAAGAATTATGTAGGATTTGGATCCTATGGGAAATATTCCTATACAAGTTGTTTTATTCATAGGAACACATCCTATAGGAACTAATCCTATAAGAATCATGTAGTGTAAATCCTATAGGAAAAAAGCATTAGGTCATACATCATGAAAAAAATCCTTTGCTACAATCAAACACACTACATCTTCCCATAGAATTCACATAGGCATGACATCTCAATCCTATGTTTTTCCTATTCATATGTTTTTCTTATCCTATGAATCAAAGGAATCTTATGCTAGGAAAGGGAATGAGATAAAAGAAAGTGTCATGTGGTTTATTGTTGATGAGGTCAAAAGTTCAATTCTAGACATAGGACTGGACGAGAAGGAGATCATCAAGAGTAGATCATCAATATCTCCCTGATATGCTCAAAATGGAGGTGCCGTCCTAGCGGAGAGGGAAAACCGGATCGATGTTATTTTTGTCGATGCCAACTTTCTCGTCATGCAGGATGTGCTTACTTTTTTTGCAACTACTGAAGATGCGTGTTCAGACGGCCAATAGCGCAATAAACATCTACAAGCTTCCAATTGACTTTGTCATCCATATAAACTAGGCAGTTCTACATTGCGATGCGCTTTCAAAATATACATTACAACGGTAAGGTGCGTGATCTCATATCAATCTTGCACTTTTAGCTATGAAAAGAAAAGAGAGAAAAATTAGAAGTGAACTCACATCATCTCATGCGAGAATCAGACTCTAAGAATGCTCCTAGGTAAAAAACATGAAATAAAAGGAAAGATAAAAGAAATGAAAAAACACTAATCTAATAGATTTCCGGCTTTTATAAGAGTAGAAAATACACTTTATAAGGATATAGATGACCTAGAGATGGTTTACCGGCCTGCTCTAAATAGCAACAACCTTACGGCTTCGTTTGGTTGTAGAGGGAACGATCCACGAGCGGATCTAACCCTGAGAGTAATTGGGTGAACCCCAATCATCACCCAAATCCCCACTAACCTCTCCATGTGCTAATCCCCTCAAGTTGCTGCCATTCGGTTAATCCCTGCACAAATCCACGATCTCCTCCGATAGTGCTTCTTCTTCTCCAACGAAATCAACCCAAGAGAGAGAGAGAGAGAGAGCTTGAGTGTCTTGTCACCGATGCCAGCTTCTCCGGTGTGAGGGTGCAGGGGAGATGGACATCACTGAGGCTAGGGTTTCCGCTGAGCTCCATGGGGCCGGCGAGGTACACGACGACCCATCACTGGAGAAGAACGGCACCCATCTCCTACCGGCTGGTTCCGTCGCCGAGGTCCATGATGACCCATCGCCGTCCTTCCATGGTTCCACCTCTGGCCCGCGCTAGAAAGAAAATCGGGAAAGAGAGATCGAGAGCGCGAAGACTATTAGGGATTCTTTCCATGAGTGAGGTCAAGAGTTTTCTTACCCCGGTGGAACAAGGTGGTTTGCGGGGGTATTGGGCGGGGTGGAATCCCGAAAGGTTTTAACCGAGCACTTCATGATAGTGTGCCGGGATTAAACGCTGGCGGTGTTGACCCCGGTTGACCCATGGGGATTTAGCTCGGATCCCGGCCGGGTTGGGGTGAAACGAACAAGGCCTACATATGTTGGGGTAAGAAAACGTTTGTCATTGTCAGCCTGCTCGCTCTGACTTTGGAGTCCTCTGCCACATGATACGCGAGCCTTCCATGTGCAGACGTGCAGTGGATTCACATTTTGACATCCACACACCTTGGTGCATCTAGACTACTTGTGAGGGGGCGTTTTCTTACCTGAAAGCTGAGTTTTGGATCTTGACCGCATACAGAGTGGTTGCTTTTAGAGCATTCTTATGGACATCTCGACGACTTCAGTTGGCCAGGTCTTGTGAAGTACAATAGTCGTCCCACACACTGCAAAGTAAGACATGTGCATTGTGCAATAATACAAGGTGCGAAGTGAATTTTACTATGTTTAAAGACGACTCACTCTTAGCTACGGCCATCGGTCAACTCATTCATTTTGCAAAAAAACTGATCAAGGGCAGTTGCATACTTATATTTCAAGCTCCACAGCCATGTCCTCCGTCAAGGAACCTGTTGGAGTTTCTCTTAGCTACGGCCATCGGTCCAATCAATGGAGGTTCAGCCTCGAGAAGAGGCTACCCCCAAGGAAACAATCTGTCCAGTGGAGGTTCAGCAGCCTGGAGGAGAGCCTACTACCCCCAAGATAACAAACACAAAAGAGATCACGAGCAACGAGCTCGTGTTGAAGCTCTGCAAGTACCTCCTACTGCTGGCCTCGCTAGTGGCCACGGTGACGTATGCCGTGGGTTTCAACCCGCCGGGACAGAAGCACTTTCAAATGGGTAAGACAGAAGCACTTTCTCCGCAACTCAGAACTACAAGAGACATCCAATTTCGAGATTATATAGTCAATTTTTTTTATTTTTTTCCAAATCTATGCAAAATCAGTGTAATCGAGCAAAATAATAATAGAAGAAACTTGAGTTGGGCTTTCTCAGTGCAATCGGTTCAGCAAATTAGATCCATCAGTGTTTAATAGTCCCTCGTCGTGGTGTAACAACAGATGTCAACAGATGATATATGATGGCTTAAGTTGCATCAAAAACAGAAAAAGAAAAAGAAAAAGAAAATAGAAAATAGAGGCCGCATAAAGGGTACGCCGAGGGGCCGCGTTACTTGCGCTCACGGAGGCGTGTCTGTTCCTAAGAGAGTGCTCTAGGTGGCGATTATGGCGATTTGCCGGTGACTGGCATATGCCGTTCTAATCTCCCCCAATTTCTTCTCAAGTTAATCTGAATCTTTCCGTAGATCTGATTCGGTCGTTCCTCTCCATAGATTAATCCCCTTTTCTACCTTAATCTTCTCCATTCTCCTAATCTCCCAAGAAATTACCCCCCCAAACTCCAACAAATAAGTGGGAAGTCCGCTACGAAGTCTGTCGATCTGCTTTGTCAGCGGCGACCTCACTCCGCCGTTGCCGGATCTCCTCTCCCCACTATTCTCTTGGGTTCTCCTCCACGCCGCCGTTGCCGGATTTCTGCTCTCCACATCCTTCTTGGTTCTTCCTTAGTTCCCCCATATCTTGAGGAGCAACCCTGTGTGCTTGAAAGTTGAAACTCCTTTGTTTCTCTACGCGTTGGTTTCCTTCATTCTTTCATCCACGCTCTTCTCAGATTACGGGCTGTTGTCTTGCTGAGACAGTGTTGGAAGAAACTTTCTTCTATTCCAGCAATATTTCCCCCTGAATCATGAACCTCTTAAGTCTAAACTGTCGCGGTTGTGGGGGCTATGCAACAATTCAGGAAATGCGTCAGCTCGTGGATATGTACAAACCTAAGCTGGTTTTTCTCTCTGAGACAAAGATGTGTGCCAGACGTGCTGAGAGATTGCGATGGAAGCTCGGGTTTGAGAATGCCTTTGGTGTGGATTGTTCTAATACTAGAGGTGGTGGTCTAGTGATGTACTGGACAAATGAGCTCAATGTACGATTAAAAGGTTACAGCAAGTCGTGCATTGATGTGTGGATTAGCGATGACTCGGGAGGCGATGATTGGAGATTTACGGGTTTTTATGGTGAACCGAAGCGACATCTAAGAAATGAGTCATGGAAGCTACTAAAGTTTCTTCGACACTCATCCAACCTGCCTTGGATATGTGCAGGAGATTTCAATGAAGTGCTCACAGGAGAAGAATATTTTGGAAAAAATGAGCGCGAGGAGTGGCAGATTGCTGGATTCAGAGAAGCAACAGAATATTGCAATTTTACTGATCTCGGGTATTCGGGTTTGCCATATACTTGGGATAATCGACAAGAGGGTGACAATAATGTGAAGGTAAGGCTGGATAGGGCCCTTGTGGATGAAAAGTTCTTGGATCATTTTGGGGCAAGTTCGGCCACTCATATTCAGCTCGCCGAATCTGACCATTGCGCATTATTAATTAAAATTGGGGGCTCTGTTCCTCCTGGACCTGGAGAGGGGCGGTATCAATTCAAGTATGAAAACATGTGGCGTCGAGACCCATCATATTTTCAACTGGTTAACTCATCTTGGGTCTCCACGGGACAGAATATGCAAGATATTGGAAATGCTTTAGAGAATATGCAGATGGCACTACGCAACTGGAGTTATAACTCATTTGGTTCAGTGCGCGGTGAACTGAAGTGGTTGAGGGCTAGACTTGAGAAGATACGGGGTAGAAGCCTATACTCAGGACCAACGAGGGAAGAAAGAGATGTACTGAAACGCATGTCATAATTGCTAGCTCGAGAGGAGGTCATGATGAGACAGCGGTCAAGAGTGCAGTGGCTGAAAGACGGCGATCGAAACACGTCTTTCTTTCAAGCTAAATGTAAGCAACGCAAAAGGCAAAATTTTATTCAGTCTTTAAGGGGAGAGGATGGTGTTATTTTCCATGAACAAAAGGAGATACAGTTAATGGCTATGAACTATTTTTCTACCCTATTCACTGCCCAAGAAGACCTTCAGCCAGACGAGGTTGTCCAACACGTACCTCGCAAAATTTCAGATGAAATGAATAAAACATTGTGCAGCCCATTTATGGAGAATGAAGTAGAGCAAGCCCTCTTCATGATGAAACCCAACAAATCTCCGGGCCCCGATGGTTTTACAGCTGGATTTTTTCAAACTCACTAGAGTATTTTGAAGAAGGATATATGTGCAGCTGTGATAAACTTCTTGAACGGAGGAATTTTTCCCGAGGAAATGAATTCAACTATTCTTGTGCTGATTCCAAAGGTGAAGCACCCTCAGTTAATTTCAGAATACAGACCTATTTCATTATGCAATGTGATATATAAACTTTGTTCCAAAGTACTTGCAAATCGCCTTCGAATTATTTTGAATGAGATCATATCTGCTGAGCAAAGTGCTTTCATACCCGGACGACTTATTACGGACAATGTGCTTATCGCATATGAATGCATACACTACCTGAGGAAAAAGAGAGGAAAGTCAGGAGCTTGTGCCATTAAACTGGATATGGCCAAGGCGTATGACCGGGTAGAATGGTCTTACCTACGATCCATAATGAACAAGATGGGTTTTGATGCTCGATGGATTAATGTCGTCATGAGATGTGTGGAATCAGTGTCATTCTCGGTTAGGGTGAATGGGCAATTGTCAGAAAGATTTAAACCTTCAAGAGGTCTTCGACAAGGTGATCCCATATCACCATATCTCTTTCTACTTTGTACGGAAGGGTTATCAAGTTTACTCAAGCATTCAGGCCCTCAATTCCTATGCAAAGGTGTTCGGGTAGGCATTCACACACCATGGATCTCACACTTGTTGTTTGCTGACGACTGCCTTGTTTTCACGCAAGCTTCCCAACAAGGAGCAGAACATTTGCAAATAATTATGGAGAAATATCATAAAGGTTCAGGACAGTTGGTCAACAAAAACAAATCGGCAATATTTTTTAGTTCAAATTGTGTAGATGAAGTTAAATCATCTGTTAGGAAAATATTGGGGATTGATAAAAAGGCTTTGGAAGAAAGGTACTTGGGGCTCCCTACAGCTCTCGGTCGGAATACGACAACGGCGTTTGAAAAGATTACTACACAGGTGAAAAACCTTGTTGGAGGTGTTTGTGAAAAGAATCTCAGTATGGCTGGCAGGGAAGTTCTCGTGAAATCAAATGCTCAAGCAATTCCCACTTACTCGATGAGTTCTTTTCTCCTTTCTAAGAATACCTGCAAGAAAATTACATCGGCCATGGCTAAATATTGGTGGGGTGGTGATGGTGAAAAACGCAAAATGCATTGGAAAAAATGGGAGGACATTGCAGTACCAAAGAGTGAAGGAGGAATGGGTTTTCGGGATATGCGACTTTTTAACATTGCAATGCTAGGCAAGCAAGGATGGCGGCTTCTTACCAACCCAGACTCTCTTTGTGCTCGTGTATTAAGGGGTAAATATTATCACGACAAAGAGTTCATGAAGGCAACAAAGAAAAAGAACATGTCTCACACTTGGAGAGCTATTCTTGTGGGGAGGCAAGCTCTCGGGCTAGGTATGATCAAAAGAATTGGTAATGGTACTTCTACAGATGTCTGGAAGGATAAATGGATACCCGGAGTTCCAGGATTTAGGGCCACTTCTTTTCGGCTTCTTCAGCGGCTTCTGGAAGAAGCTTCTCCCCACCAGCTTCTCCCAGAAGCCCGAACCTCAAATATGTTCTGGCTTATAATCTTATTTAGCCTAAACTAGAATATAAGCCAGAATTTTTTTAGGGTCCGGGCTTCTGGGAGAAGCTGGTGGGGAGAAGCTTCTCCCAGAAGCCACCTGAGAAGCCCAAAAGAAGTGGCCCTTAAACCATTATGCAAAGGACAAAATGCTACGGCAAGGATAGTCTCTGACCTGATGACAAATGATGGCGGGAACCAAAATGCCTTGCGGGAAAATCTGCTGCCACTTGATGCTGAAGCAGTTACTCGAATCCCATTGGGGAAACTTGAGGATGATCAATGGGCCTGGGCGCCAGAGCGTAATGGGGTTTATACTGTTAAATCAGCTTATAATTTGTTGTCTCGGGAGGCACAAAATAAGAAAGATAAGACTGAATCATCCAATGCAGTCCAAGGTGATCCATGGAAATCAATATGGAAATTACATGTTCCACCAAAGATTAAATCATTTTGGTGGCGTATAGTCCATGATTTTATACCGGTTCGGAACAATTTGAAAAAACGTCATGTTGAAAAGTGGAGTCAATGCACTGACTGTGGAGCTGATAAGGAAACAACTTATCATGCTTTGTTGGAGTGCCCTTTTGCTCGTTGTTTTTGGGAAGATATAAAAAAATTGACAGGTATTAAACTACCCCATCTACACCCTGTAACATGGGCAAGAGATATTCTGGATGCTGCAATATGCCCTTCTGATCATACTAATGTAATCTTGTGTGGAATGTGGGCTATTTGGTGTGAGAGAAAAAAACGACGGCATGGCGAGGAACCTAGAACCTGGAGAGCTGCCTGTAGATGGGCGATTGATACTGCTCTTGATATGGCACAAGAGGCAAAGCCAAAGGCAGAGGTAAATACAGGGGTACATTAAACATACAGGATCAACGGGCTGCATTATTAGAGATTCAAATGGAAGGGCACTTGGAGCAAGAGCTCGGTGGTACAGGGCACTGGAAGATGCATTACATGCAGAGGCTTTAGCGGTAAGAGACGGTGGTGCTTTCTGCGGTCGCTAGCGTACTTGCAATTTAAGGATGGAGACAGACTCTCAAATGCTAGTGAACTTGTGGAAAAAAAGGAAAAATCACAGGGCAGAGATCATACCGATTCTCCACGAGATAGAGGAAATTAGTAAAGTTTTTAGCTCTTTTGAAATCTCCTACGTTCCTAGGAATGCTAATTTGGCAGCGCATTATTGTGCCAAGGAAGCATCACCGTGTAATCCAGAATGTATGTGGATTGGCCGAGAGCCAACATCTGTAGAATCGGTGATACAGCTAGAATGTAATCCTACTTGAAATTTAATAAAGTCTCTGGTTCTCAAAAAAAAAAAAGACCTCCCCGGCCCTCAGCTGGGTCCAGAACGCGGCCTGCTCAACCTTAATCCGCCTCTCCGCCGTTCCTCGCCGGCTCAGCCGTTGCTTCGGTAACGCGCCGCCGCGCCGCCTTCTCCTCTGCCGTTCCGCCCCCATCTCCGAACGACCCCGCAGGCCGCAGTCCTCCACTTTCTCTCCTTCTGCCCTGCCCTTCGCCCCGGGATCCGGTCTCCTACCGGCCGCGCCGCCGAGGAACGCTGCTGGTCGATCCCGGCCGCTCGCTGCTCGCCAGTGACTTCCTCGACGCTCGCCGACTCGCAGCCGACCTGACCTGCTGCTCCCAGGCCTTGCCTGCACAAGGTAATTTCTAAAAGTGTGTGATTGAGGGGATCACTGTACTTGATCGTTAGGAATCGAGCTCAAATTTGACATGAGGTTTTTCTAGGGATAGTTAGAAGTGCATAAATTTTGGCCGGAGGTTTTGCGCCGATGACCACACTGCCCCACTGGAACCGCCTGATCCAGCTCGCCGCCGCGACCGGGGCCTACACCCAGTGCCTCGGGCACTACGCGGCCCTCCTCGCCGCGGGCCTCCGCGGCGGCGACGCCTCCACCTTCCCTTCCCTCGCCAAGTCCTGCGCGGCGCTCCGCCTGCCCCGCCTCGGCCGCTCCCTCCACGCGCACGCCCTACTCGCCGGCGCCGCCTCCGACGTCTTCGTCCGCACCTCGCTATACAACCTTCCAAATGGTCTGGCAGGATACACCGGCCGGCAAGCTCGCCGGCGAGCCCATCATCCGGGACACCCACTACCGCCGGCAGCAGCGTTCGGCTACTCCAACGCTGCAGCGTTCGGCTCTTCGCTCGTGGTCGTCGTTCTTATGCTCCTCCTCGACTTCCTTTACATGAACAAGTACACCTGGCTCATCTACAAACCGCTGCGGTTCGTCTTGCTGCTGGACCTGCTCAGCCTCATGGTGGCATACGCTGCCGGGACTTGCAGGGATAGGTTCACGATCCTCTGCTCCGCGCTGCTGGTAGCCGTCTTCTTCGTCTTCCTCATGTTTCAGATGTATCGGGCCTCCACTACAGACAAGAAGACCATCCAGAACGTGCCGGACGTGGAGAATGGCAGCGCGCACGACGAGGAGAAAGAGAGGCGGCTCCGCAAGCACAAGATCCTGATGGTGCTGGCGACGTTCTCGGTCAGTGTCACCTACATCGCCGGGCTGAGCACGCCGGGTGGTTTCTGGGACACCACCGATGGCCGCCACGGCGCCACCACCCAGGAGACTCTATCCTCAGGGACCGCCACAACATACGCTCGTGTTCTTCCTAGGGAACACCATGGCGTTCGCCGCGTCACTGCAAATCATCGTTGTGCTTCTGGACAGGAAGCTTGTCTTGAAACTCAGGAAGGCGTACATGTTCATCACCGTGGCGTTGGTTGGTCTCGTCATCGCGTACGTCGCCGGCAGCTGTAGGCAGACCGACACTACGGTGTATCTGGTCATCCTGGTTGCGGCTTGCACAGCTTTCCAAATGGCCCTCTTCATTCTTCACCATCGGTCCAAGAAGAAGAATCTGACACCAAAGGTCGCCATACAATCAGGTGTAGCTGTGGGAAAGCTTCAAGGCCTTAGTGATGTTGCCAGAAGAACCAAAAAGAGTACTGATGACAGGTAGATACAGACTTCCTTCTTTGCAAATCATTGGCACACAAACATTCACTGAACTGTGTTTCTTCCCTTCTCTGAAATTAGGACTGTCCGGGACGAGCAGAAGAAGAAATGGACACTAAGAGGTGCCATACAATCAGTTCTAGCTGAAGGAAAACTGGAACGTCTTCGCGCTGTCATTGACAGGAGAACAAAAAGGGGTGCTGATGACAGGTACATGCAGGCTTCTTCCTCTGCAAATCATTGGCACACAAAAGTTCCAGTTTGTAACTGAATTGTGTTTCTTTCTTCCTCTGAAATTAGGACCGTCCGGGATGCAGTGGACAAGGCTCGCTCCCTTGTTCTACTGCTCGCTACTCTTGCAGCGACCATCACGTACCAAGCAGGACTGAACCCGCCGGGTGGCCTTTGGCTGGACAACGGCGATGGGTACATGGCCGGCGACCCGATCCTCCTCACGACAAACGCTAGGCGGTACAGGACCTTCTTCTACTGCAACTCGATTGCCTTCGCAACCTCTTTGGTCGCCGTCGTCGTGGTCCAGATTAAGCTTCTGCTCTCATACCACGTGCTGGAGGTAGCCATGGTGCTCGACTTGTTTGGTCTGATCGGTGCATACGCTGCCGGAAGCTGCCGGGACATCAGCACCTCCATTTATGTCTTGGGCCTGGCAGGTGCCGTCCTGGTCTACGCACTGATACATGTTGTCCTGTTCACCCTGGGAGAAAAGGACACCGACAGCCGCACGGAAGAGGATGATGAGCTGGTGGAGAAGACGCGCAAGCGGTTACTCCTCTTCGCAATCTTGGCAGCAACCATCACCTACCAAGCCGGGTTGACTCCTCCGGGTGGCTTCCGGCTCCAAGACGACGAGTCTGGCCACCACGCCGGCGACCCAGTGCTATTGGACAACTTCCCGCGGCGCTACCATGCCTTCTTCTACACCAACTCGGTGAGCTTCATGCTGTCCATCGTGCTTATCATCCTCCTCGTCAACCCGCATG
Organism: Lolium multiflorum; assembly: GCA_030979885.1. NCBI lineage: Eukaryota > Viridiplantae > Streptophyta > Magnoliopsida > Poales > Poaceae > Lolium > Lolium multiflorum. Next base: position 44,049,178 of record CM061753.1, on the reverse strand, counting down.
TGTACAGGCCAGCCATACGAACGAACCCACGCGCTGTCCGTTTGCACGGGGGTGGGCTGGGCCTGCTCGCCCTCAAGACATCCATCTACATCTTCCTATTGGTGGGTGTGGTTCTCTTCTTTGTAGTCGTACACTCGTACTTCTCACAGGATTTCTGGTGAAGAAGGGCGGCAACACAGAAACAATAAACAAGGAGACGAAGAAAACAAAGAAGACGGAGGATAAGAGGACAAGGCATGCCAAGCGCAAGTACCTGATGCTGTTAGGCATCCTGGTGGCCAGTGTCACCTACCAGGCCGGCCTAACCCCGCCGGGTGGAACTTGGCAGAGCAACGGTGTCGGGCACGAGGCAGGCGATCCGGTGATGCACGATAATAGAAGAGCCCGGTACCTCGCATTTTTCTACAGCAACTCCGCTTCATTTGCCGCCTCCGTTGTCGTCATCATCCTCCTGCTTCCCAAGTCGCTGCAGAAAGACAATGAGAGTTTGTGGCTCGGGGCGATGAACACGATGATTGTGCTGGATTTGCTCGGCCTCTTGGGGGCCTATGCTGCTGGAACCGGCAGGGGATGGAAGACATCTGTATATGTCCTCGCGCTGGTCATTGCCGTGCTTTTCTACATTGCAGTCCATGTAATTGTATCGTTATTCATCGACTTCAGACGGCAGGAGAATGATACTCAGCCCCTGACGCTCGACAGTAGCAGGGAAAATGGCGAGCAGCAGGCAAATGGTCCATATCATGATGCGCTAGCTGCAGCTTAGTTTGCGTGGTGTGAAGCTACCGTATGCACTCCTATTTCTGTTCACGATTTCAAGATCTGTAGCACAGTTGATGTAATTAATTGCCGTACATATTGCGCATTAACAAATTTATGGTGTGTTAATCTTACTTTTTGTTTCTTGATTTTATAGCATAAATAATCGTGACCAAGTATGTTTTTTTTCCTTGAATATGTTTTTTTTCCTTTGGAGAAAATAATCTTCTTTCTAGAAGGACAATGGCCTCTCACATATGCGTCTTTAATGAACTCTCTCATCCATCCATATACTCATATCTCATATGAGTATGTATTGACATGGGCACATTGCTTGCTTTAATTAATTGTTGAAACATACATATTAATTGAGCACTTCTAACATTGTACACCTTTTTTGAGTTGATTTAGCATTTTTTGGCAACTGTTTGGACTTCTCGTAATTTTAAAAACTTAAAAATCATATTAATATTTGGAAAAATTTGGGCTCCAAACCCAGCGAGGCTCACCTTGGGAACAAGAAACTTCAAATAAGTTGACTATACATGTTGACATGATTTTACATGTTATTTATGCATAGTGGAATTTTCTAACTATTTCAGAGTTGATTTGGTATTTTTTTGCATAGTTAATATCATTTTCTTTGTTGACTTTTAAAAGAAAATCTTACTTATCGTGTTTCAAACACATCAAAGATGTTTTTTATTATGCTTTAAATTGTATTGTTTTTCTGGAATTTGCTTGATTTTTATTTAAAGGATAACAAAATCAAGCAATTCCAGAAAGATCTCATATTTTCTGAATTGGAGGAAATCAACCATGCATAGTTAGGAAATACAAACCTGTGAAGACTTTTTGATGCTCAACTCGATGTCTAGCAATTTCGTGGAGATGCAAACAAAGCAACCACCATCATGGCATCACAGCTCCATTGGCTCCACAATGGCACCTCCGAGTCACATGGGTCAAACGGGCCACCTCCAGCTTACGAGCGTCTGTTTAGTAAAAACCTTTTTTTTTTAATTTTCGTTGCTAATACTCCACTTTCCTAACAATAAATTTCAAGAGAGAACTGTGAGTGGTTTATTCCTTGGAAACAGGTTGATTTGTAAGCTGTCAGCGAATAAAACAAGTTTCAATACGAAGGATATGCTGTTGCATTTGGTGGACTCATGCTAGTTCACCATGTCAAGCATCAATTACCCTTGCTTCAAGAATTCTCAGAATTTTAACCACTATTCGCAGGGTCTCGCTCTATGCGGATGACGTGGTGATCTTCTGCCACCCGGATGAGGCAAATCTGCACGCAGTTCGTGCCATCCTCGAGGTCTTTGGTGAATCCTCCGGATTACGCACCAACTTTGCAAAATGCTCGGTATCCCCGATTGCCTGCTCGGAGGAAGTAGCCGCTGGTGCGGCGGCTACTATAGAGTGCCAGTTGGCACCCTACCCCATCAAGTACTTGGGCATATGAAAGGATTGTATGCCGCACCTAGAGGGGGGTGAATAGGTGCTAACCAATTTTTAGTTCTTTTTCAATTTAGGCTTGACACAAAGTTAAATTCTCTAGATATGAAACTAAGTGAATTTACCTATATGACAAGACAATCAACTAAGCAAGATATAGCTAAGCAATATAAGAGATAGAATAGGATAGAGGTAACCGAGAGTGGAGCACGCGATGACACGGAGATGATTCCCGTAGTTCCTTCCTTTGCAAGAAGGTACGCTACGTTTGGAGGAGTGTGGTTGCTACGAAAGCCAAACCAACAGCCACGAAGGCTTCACTCAGATCTCTGGTGAGCAACGCCACGAAGGCCTAGCCCACTTCCACTAAGGGATTTCCTTGAGGCGGAAACCAGGCCTTTACAAGGTTCTTGGGGCACACATCCACAGCTGAATTGGAGGCTCCCAAATCTGTAACAATACAACAATCAACAACAACACATCAACACAAATCAACTAGGGAACCAAATAGGAACACTAGCATGAGATCCCTCAAACAAATGAGGAAATGAAAACGCTTGAGGATGTAGATCGGTGTCTTCTCCTTCGAATCTCCAAAGATCAAGAGCTTTGGTTGGGGGAGGAAGGAAATCTTGCAAATCTTGTGTTTCTTGAGGTGGCTCTAATGGAGGTGAAGCTTGGCAGATTTCTTGTGCAATGATTGAGCAAAGGAGGGAAGAAGAAGAAGAGGGGTATAAATACCCCTCCCCAAAATCCAGCCGTTGGGGCTTCCGGGGCCCCGGATATTCCGGCCTAAGTAAGGGCCGGATAATCCGCCCGGATAATCCGGCCTCAACACGGAGAATGTCCGGCCAAATATCCGGCCTCCATCCAGACTTGCTTTTCTTCAGGTCCTTAGCCATTTTCGAGGGGCCGGATATTTAAATGTCCGGCCCGGATAATCCGGCCCTGGGACAAAACCGGGACAATATCCGGGCAAATGTTCGGCCCCTATCCAGAAGCATACTGAGCCACAAATCCTCAAGTCCTTAGTCAAAAACTGGGGGCCGGATGTTTTGGAAATATCCAGCCCGGATTATCCGGCTTGATGATCTTTTTGCTGCTTGTTTTTGACAAAACTGACCACATCCAACACACATATAAATGTATCTATATAATCCCTGTACCACTTAGACAAACATAAGTGTATCACATACATTGACATCAAACACACAAAACATAATATGAGAGATGTTCTTTCAATCTCCCCTTGTTGGTTGACATAATATGCATTTGCAGAATCACTATAGAGACAAGCATGATGGAAAAACATAGAGGCACTCCCCCTACATGTGTGCATATAAGTAATTTGCATTTGAATACAAATACACAACACATAGGAGCGAGGTGCCTCAACACAAGAGGTATCCAACATGAGCTCTAACAAGAGACATAGACATATATGAAGTTGAGATAGGATGCTAGAAATCATACCCATGTGTAGATATATGATACGGAGATATAGCATCACACATAATATAATAGCCTTGATCTCAACATATAGAAATCCGAAAACCATAACAATGTCTCACACCACATAGCACATAGTTTTAAACGGAACACAAACAAACCAAATAGTTCAAATAAGAGAGAACACAAGCAATAGAAGAATGATAAACGCATATGCTTGTGCCCAAACCATGCAAATCCCCGAGATAAGTCCTAATAGAATACTTCTCCCCTTTGGCATCGAGACGCCAAAAAGGGGACAAGCGCGAAGCTACTCGCCCCATGGGGATCACTCGGAGGCATCTTCGTCATCGGACTGAAACGCCGCTTCCTCATCTTCATCTTCAGTGTCAGGGCATCCGGAGAGCGGCGAGTGAGGTTGGACCTTTCAATGCAATCATCAAGATCACTCCACGGAACCTGTGCGAATGCCACCCACGTAACCTGGGTGAACTGGAGGCTGAGGTGGGGGTCCTTGCTCACTGAGCTTGTGCGAATAACCGCCTTAGTATGCTTAATCTCAGAACGCTCTCGACTGGCCGCATAGTTCTCCTTATGGATCTCAGTGTTCATGCAAAGGATGTGACGCTGAAACCAACTAAGCCTGCTCACTTGTTTCTTCATAGCCGGGAGGTCAGGATGGCGAGCAGGAGAAAAACCACTAGAACGAGCATCACCCATGAAGGAGTCAGGTGCAGGTGCAGAAGACTGGCTTAAGCTTGTAAGCCTTCTTGACAGTGTGCTTCAACAATGGGTACCCGCTCAAGTCTTCACCATCCAAGGCCACAAAGTTGTTGATGAGGAGCTGGATATATGGTGCATAAGGTATGGTGGTTCGGGAGACCATGGCATCATGAATCTCATTGAAGATGAAGTCCATGACATCAATAGTGTAGTTACGTTCCTCATTAACATCACGAGCACACCTAAAGCTGAGGTGCATAAGATCCACAAGGGTTCTCCGGAGTGCATCATTGTTACCACCACTTGGAGAAATGGTGGCCCGAAAGAACCTGAGTAACTGACCATAGATGGGAAGCAGCCCCTTGGAAGAACCAACTTTTCCAGCTGAGGTATAGAGATCAAACAACACACTCTTATCTGTCCTCTGTGGTCCATGGAGGCGATGACCTCCTCCTGCAGGAACTCCAAGAATACCAGCAAATCGGCGCAAGGTGGCCCTACAGTGAGTGGAGCCAGTCATCCATTCCATAGTGCGATCCTCATCTTTCTGGATGGCCAAAGTGGCAAAGAATTGCTTCACCAACTCTGGACTATAGTCACATTGAATCTTCATGATATCCTTCAAGCCCATCCTGCCAGCTACCCAGATTGCATCTTCAAAATGATTGTTGACTGCCAGAAGGTCCACATAGATAGCTCATGGGTCTCAGATTCTTCATGGGCTCATAAATGTCCTTGTAGATGAACTCCTGCTCCATGGACCAGTATTTCCTGCCCTCTGTCTCTTCATCCCTTGGGAGGTCTTCATACCAGTTCTTCATGTTATGATGAGTAGTGTGAGATTTAATTGGGCATTACGACAAAGTACATAGACCGCTATCTTGCAAAAAGTCCACCTTCAGTTATCATCCCCCTTCCTTCAGTTAAGTTGAGACAATTGCATTAAGTATGGTGCGTAATGTAATCAACAAATACATCCTTAGACATAGCATTGATGTTTTATCCCTAGTGGCAACAACACATCCACAACCTTAGAACTTTCTCGTCCCATATTTAATGGAGGCATGAACCCACTATCGAGCATAAATACTCCCTCTTGGAGTTACAAGTAACGACTTGGCAGAGCCTCTACCAATAACGGAGAGCATGCAAGATCTTAAACAACACATAGATGATAGATTGATAATCAACATAACATAGCATTCAATATTCATCGGATCCCAACAAACGCAACATGTAGCATTACAGATAGATGATCTCGATCATGTTAGGCAGCTCACAAGATCCGACAATGATAGCACAATGAGGAGAAGACGACCATCTAGCTACTGCTATGGACCCATAGTCCAGGGGTGAACTACTCACACATCACTCCGGGGCGACCATGGCGGTGAAGAGTCCTCCGGGAGATGATTCCCCTCTCCGGCAGGGTGGCGATCTCCTGAATCCCGAGATGGGATTGGCGGCGGCGGCGTCTCTGGAAGGTTTTCCGTATCGTGGCTCTCGGTACTAGAGTTATTCTCGACGAAGGCTTATGTAGGCGGAAGGGTAGGTCAGGGGGCGCCACGAGGGCCCCACACACTAGGGCCGCACGGGCCCCCCTTGGGCCGCGTCGCCCTAGCGTGGTGGCGCCTCGTTGCCCCACTTCGTTTCCCTTTCGGACTTCTGGAAGCTTCGTGGAAAAATAAGCCCCTGGGCGTTGTTTTCGTCCAATTCTGAGAATATCCTTACTAGGATTTGAAACAAAAACAGCAGAAAACAAATGGCTCTTCGGCATCTTGTTAATAGGTTAGTGCCGGAAAATGCATAAATATGACATAAAGTATGTATAAAACATGTAGGTATTGTCATAAAACAAGCATGGAACATAAGAAATTATCGATACGTTGGAGACGTATCATAGGTAAACGATAAAAAGAATAATTTCTGTAGTGACATGCTACTTACATAATCTTGATCATACTATTGTAAAGCATATGAGATGAATGAAGTGACTCAAGGCAATGATCTATAGTTGCTAACAAATAGATAACATATAGCAAAACTTTTCATGAATAGTACTTTCAAGACAAGCATCAAAAGGTCTTGCATAAGAGTTGACTCATAAAGCAATAAATTCAAAGTAAAGGCATCGAAGCAACACAAAGGAAGATACAAGTTTCAGCAGTTGCTTTCAACTTTCAACATGTATATCTCATGGATAATTGTCAACACAAAGTAATATGATGAATGCAAATAAGCTGGTATGTAAGAATCAATGCACAGTTGACACAAGTGTTTGCTTCTAAGATGGAGGGAAGTAGGTAAACTGACTCAACATAAAAGTAAAATAAAGGCCCTTCGTAGAGGGAAGCAGGGATAAATCATGTGCTAGAGCTTTTCAAGTTTTGAAAACATATAGAGAGCATAAAAGTAAAGTTTTGAGAGGTGTTTGTTGTTGTCAACGAATGGTAGTGGGCACTTCTAACCCCCTTGCCAAACAGACTTTCAAAGAGTGGCTCCCATGAAGGACGTTATTTCTACCACCAAGGTAGATCATCCCTCTTCTCTTTTGTTTACACATGTACTTTAGTTTGGTTTATTTTTATTTTTGGGTGACACTCCTTCCAACCTTTGCTTTCACAAACCATGGCTAACCGAATCCTCGGGTGCCTTCCAACAATTACATACCATGAAGGAGTGTCTATTTATTTTAGTTTTATTTAGAGATGACACTCCTCCCCACCTTTGCTTTCTCAAGCCATGGCTAACCGAATCCTCGGGTGCCTTCCAACATTTCACATACCATGGAGGAGTGTCTATTTGCAAAATTAAGTTGCTTACTGATGAATCAGAGAAAAACATGTGAAGAGAATTATTAATGAAAGTTAATTAATTGGGGCTGGGAACCCCGTTGCCAGCTCTTTTTGCGAAATTGGTGAAAGTCTGCCCAACAAGATTGAAAGATAAAACACCACATACTTCCTCATGAGCTATAAAACATTGACACAAATAAGAGATGATAAATTTTGAATTGTTTAAAGGTAGCACATGAAGTATTTACTTGGAATGGCATGAAATACCACATAGTAGGTAGGTGTGGTGGATACACATGGCATAGGTTTTGGCTCAAGGTTTTGGATGCACGAGAAGCATTCCCTCTCATACAAGGCTTTGGCTAGCAAGGTTATTTGAAGCAAACACAAGTATGAACCGTACAGCAAAACTCACATAAGAACATATTGCAAGCATTATAAGACTCTACACTGTCTTCCTTGTTGCTCAAACACTTTTACCGAGAAAATATCTAGACCTTAGAGAGACCAATCATGCAAACCAATTTCAACAAGCTCTACGGTAGTTCTCCACTAATAGGTTTAAACTACACGGTGCATGAGCTTAATCATGATCTACTTGAGAGCTCAAAACAATTGCCAAGTATCAAATTATTCAATACATTATACCAATTACCACATGTAGCATTTTCTGTTTCCAACCATATAACAATTAACGAAGCAGTTTCAACCTTCGCCATGAACATTAAAAGTAAAGCTAAGAACACATGTGTTCACATGAACGAGCGGAGCGTGTCTCTCTCCCACACAAGCATGGATTTATTCAGAGAATGAAAATAACAAAAACGAAAATAAAAGCACACAGATGCTCCAAGTAAAGTACATAAGATGCGACGGAATAAAAATATAGTTTCACTAGAGGTGACCTGATAAGTTGTCGATGAAGAAGGGGATGCCTTGGGCATCCCAAGCTTAGACGCTTGACTCTTCTTGAAATATGCAGGGATGAACCACGGGGCATCCCCAAGCTTAGACTTTTCACTCTTCTTAATCATATATCATCCTCCTCTCTTGACCCTTGAAAACTTCCTCCACACCAAACTCGAAATAAACTCATTAGAGGGTTAGTGCATAATCAAAAAATCACATGTTCAGAGGTGACACAATCATTCTTAACACTTGTGGACATTTCCCAAAGCTACTGAAAGTTAATGGAACAAAGAAATCCATCCAACACAGCAAAAGAGGCAATGCGAAATAAAAGGCAGAATCTGTCAAAATAGAACAGTCCGTAAAGACAAATTTTTCTGGGGCACTAAACTTGCTCAGATGAGAAAACTCAAAACTAATGAAAGTTGCGTACATATCTGAGGATCTCTCACTTAAATTGGCAGATTTTTATGAGTTACCTACAGAGAACCTGCCCAAATTCGTGACAGCAAGAAATCTGTTTCTGCGCAGAAATCCAAATCTTGTATCAACCTTCTATCAGAGACTTCACTTGGCACAACAATGCAATAAAATAAAGATAAGGAGAGGTTGCTACAGTAGTAACAACTTCCAAGACACAACAAAACAGTAGCAAAATAAACACATGGGTTATCTCCCAATAAGTGCTTTCTTTATAGCCATTAAGATGGGCTCAGTAGTTTTAATGATGCACTCGCAAGAAATAAGAGTTGAAGCAAAAGAGAGCATCAAAAAGCAAATTCAAAATAAATTTAAGCCTAACCCACTTCCTATGAAAAGGAATCTTGTAAATAAACAAATTCATGAAGAACAAAGTGACAAGCATAGGAAGGCAACACAAGAGTCAACTTCAAGATTTTCAACATATAGAGATGCATATAACCATGTTTCCCTCTGTCATAATAACTTTCAGTAGCATCATTGATGAAATCCACAATATACCCATCACCTAAAACATTCTTATCATGGTTCATATGCATAAAAGTATCATTAATTTTGGCATAAGAAGAGTTCTTCTCATTAATAGTAATTGGAGCAAGATTATTATCAAGAATTTGAACATGGTAAACAAGTTGCATACTAAGGGAATTGTTTTTGGCAATCCAATCATAACTATGACAAGTTTCATAAGGATAGTTATAACCTATATCATAGCATTCTTTATAATAATCATCAAAGATTGGAGGCATAGTGTCATTATAAGAAATAGAATAGTTATCTTTCACAGTATGTTCATCTGTGACCATACCATCATTGTAACTAGAAGGAGATGTATCAAACATATAATGATCAGTAGCAAAAGAATTTTCAAACACCTCATCCCCAAGATTAGAGCTTTCTATATCATTATGGGAGGAAGCATGGATAGTACTGATACTATGGCAATTATTAACATCATCATTTTCAGAATTAGTTTCCCAGAGATTTTCAATATCAAAAGTAGTGTGCTATTTCAAATCATGATCACTAATGTAGGTAAAGGGCATAGGAAGATCATTGTACTCATATTCATTATCATAATAATCATCAGGAGCAACATACTTATGGTAACCTATCGTTATCTCATACACGCGGGGATATGTTGTTACCTCTTTCTTTTTATTCCCCTTCTTCTTCTTCTTCTTCTTCTTCTTCTTCTTATTCTTCTTCTTCTTCTTCTTCTTCTTCTTCGTTCCCTTCTTCTTCTCATTCTCCTCGTTCCCTTCTTTAGGAGGGAGAGGCTTGATGGGAGGCTCCTCCACATAACCTGATTTATTTCAAAACAATAGAAGAAACTTGGGAGGATTCCTCCTTTTCATTAATAAGTTCAAAACACACAGCGGTCCTATCATATTTTGGCAAAGTGTCATCTTCTAAAATATTTTGTATGTATACATTTGTATGGAAATTATTAATGCAATAAGAAAGACACCCATGCAGGACATCATCAATATCAAGATCACTCATATGTAACAAAGAGATTTTTCTTGATAACTCTTCACACCACAAAAATAAAGTAAGTTCATCATGCTGATTAGGAGTAATTTCATCATCACAATACAAATTTGCAGCACTCATGGGGTTCGAATTATCATTGGAGGAGCATTGAAAATTAAAATGACCCACTCTATGGCAAAGTTCACAAATTAAAGGATAGATGGCACAAACTTTTTTACCAAGATCATCTAGAGCCCTAGACCACTTTCTAGTTTTTTCATTAATATGATGGATACAATATTCATCTTCGATTTGATTAATTCCACAAGGTCTATGCATTCCACAAAAATTAACATGCTTATAGGAAATAGCATTCTTAGGAGTTTGAGCATGTTTATTGCAATCATTAACAACAATTTCATCCTTCATGCAAGCATCTTTAAAAGGTTCATGATACTTATCAAAATTCTTCTTAGGCAATTCAAAATGAGAGGCAAAAGCTCTATAAAGATTTGCAACAACTTGAGAGTCAAGACCATAAGTAGCACTCATATTTGAATTTTATCAGTATCCATAAAAGTTTCAATGCATTCATAATCATAATTTATACCTGACTCTTTACCTTTGTCGTTCTCCCAATCTTCAGCGATCTCCTCAATCCGATCAAGAAGATCCCACCTAGCTTCAACCTCCTTGCATGTGAAAGATCCCTCCAAACAGGCATCTACATAGTCCTTGTGGTGTCCTGAAAGCCTTGCATAAAAATTATTAATAATAAAATTACGGGGGAGCTCATAAATGGGACATTTGAGCATTAGTGACTTCAATCTCCCCCATGCTTGGGAAATACTCTCTCCATCACGAGGATAAAAGTTATAAATGTAATTTTTATCAGTATGCACTTCATGAGGAGGATAAAATTTAGAATAAAAGAGAGGTACAATTTCCTCCCAACCAAGAGAATGACTATTCTTCAGCAATTTATACCAATGCGCCGCTTTACCAGACAGCGAAATAGAGAATAGTTCTTCCTCACTTCATGCATAGAGATACCTGCACACTTGAATAACCCGCATAATTCATGCAAAAACAGTAAATGATCTCCAGGATGGACAGTCCCATCCCCTTCATAGCGGTTATCCATAACACGTTCAATAATTTTCATGGGTATGTTGAAAGCAGTACTTGCAGTAGGTGGATTTAAAATATCACAAGCATCATTAGAGTTATCGCATATGGGAGATAAAGTATTATCAGAGCAAATTTTCTCCATGCTTGCTGCGCGTGGTCGACGTATTGTCTTTCCGTTCAACACGCGTCCGTTGGGAACCCCAAGAGGAAGGTGTGATGCGTACGCGAAGTTTTCGATGAAAACCAAGGTTTATCGAACCGAGGAGTCAAGAAGCACGTTGAAGGTTGATGGCGGCGAGATGTAGTGCGGCACAACACCGGGATTTCGCGCCAACGTGGAACCCACAACACAACCAAAGTACTTTGCCCCAACGAAACAGTGAGGTTGTCAATCTCACCGGCTTGCTGTAACAAAGGATTAGATGTATAGTGTGGATGATGATTGTTTGCTGAAAACAATAGAACAAGTATTGCAGTAGATTGTATTCAATTAAAAGAATGGACCGGGATCCATAGTTCAGTAGAGGTGTCTCTCCCATAAGATAAATAGCATGTTGGGTGAACAAATTACAGTTGGGCAATTGACAAATAGAGAGGGCATGACCATGCACATACATGATATGATGAGTATAGTGAGATTTAATTGGGCATTACGACAAAGTACATAGACCGCTATCCATCATGCATCTATGCCTAAAAAGTCCACCTTCAGGTTATCATCCGAACCCCTTCCAGTATTAAGTTGCAAACAACAGACAATTGCATTAAGTATGGTGCGTAATGTAATCAATAACTACATCCTCGGACATAGCATCAATGTTTTATCCCTAGTGGCAACAGCATCCACAACCTTAGAACTTTCTGTCACTGTCCCGATTTAATGGAGGCATGAACCCACTATCGAGCATAATTACTCCCTCTTGGAGTTAAGAGTAAAAACTTGGCCAGAGCCTCTACTAATAACGGAGAGCATGCAAGATCATAAACAACACATAAATATAAATTGATAATCAACATAACATAGTATTCTCTATTCATCGGATCCCAACAAACACAACATGTAGCATTACAGATAGATGATCTTGATCATGTTAGGCAGCTCACAAGACCGACAATGAAGCATAATTAGGAGAAGACGACCATCTAGCTCTGCTATGGACCCATAGTCCAGGGGTGAACTACTCACTCATCACTCCGGAGGCGACCATGGCGGTGAAGAGTCCTCCGGGAGATGATTCCCTCTCCGGCGGGTGCCGGAGGCGATCTCCTGAATCCCCAAGATGGGATTGGCGGCGGCGACGTCTCTGGAAGGTTTCCGTATCGTGGCTCTCGGTGCGGGGTTTCGCGACGAAGACTATGTAGGCGGAAGGGCAGGTCGAGGGAGCCGCAGGGCCCACACATTGGGGCGCGCGGCCCCCTTGGGCCGCGCCGCCCTCGTGGCGGCGCCCGTGGCCCCACTTCGTCTCCTCTTCGGTCTTGGAAGCTTCGTGGCAAAATAGGCCCCAGGGCGTTGATTTCCAATTCCGAGAATATTTCCTTACTAGGATTTCTGAAACCAAAAATAGTAGAAAACAGCAACTGGCTCTTCGGCATCTCGTTAATAGGTTAGTTCTAGAAAATGCATAAATATGACATAAAGTATGCATAAAACATGTAGGTATCATCAATCATGTGGCATGGAACATAAGAAATTATCGATACATCGGAGACGTATCAGCATCCCCAAGCTTAGTTCTGTCGTCCCGAGCAGGTAAACGATAACAAAGATAATTTCCGGAGTGACATGCCATCATAACCTCGATCATACTATTGTAAGCATATGTAATGAATGCAGCGATCAAAACAATGGTAATGACATGAGTAAACAAATGAATCATGTAGCAAAGACTTTTCATGAATAGTACTTTCAAGACAAGCATCAATAAGTCTTGCATAAGAGTTAACTCATAAAGCAATAAATCAAAGTAAAGGTATTGAAGCAACACAAAGGAAGATTGAGTTTCAGCGGTTGCTTTCAACTTATAACATGTATATCTCATGGATATTGTCAATGCAAAGTAATATAACAAGTGCAATATGCAAGTATGTAGGAATCAATGCAGTTCACACAAGTGTTTGCTTCTTGAGGTGGAGAGAAATAGGTGAACTGACTCAACATAAAAGTAATAGAAAGGCCCTTCGCAGAGGGAAGCATTGATTGCTATATTTGTGCTAGAGCTTTGGTTTTGAAAACAAGAAACAATTTTGTCAACGGTAGTAATAAAGCATATGTATCATGTAAATTATATCTTACAAGTTGCAAGCCTCATGCATAGTATACTAATAGTGCCCGCACCTTGTCCTAATTAGCTCGTATTATCGGGATTGTCATTGCAATACACATTTTTTAACCAAGTGTCACAAAGGGGTACCTCTATGCCGCCTGTACAAAGGTCTAAGGAGAAAGCTCGCATTGGATTTCTCGCTTTTGATTATTCTCAACTTAGACATCCATACCGGGACAACATAGACAGATAATGGACTCCTCTTTAATGCATAAGCATGTAGCAACAATTAATTTTCTCATATGAGATTGAGGATACATGTCCAAACTGAAACTTCCACCATGATTCATGGCTTTAGTTAGCGGCCCAATGTTCTTCTCTAACAGTATGCATGCTCTAACCATTAAATAAGTGGTAAATCTCCCTTACTTCAGACAAGACGGACATGCATAGCAACTCACATGATATTCAACAAAGAGTAGTTGATGGCGTCCCCGGAACATGGTTATCGCACAACAAGCAACTTAATAAGAGATAAAGTGCATAAGTACATATTCAATACCACAATAGTTTTTAGGCTATTTGTCCCATGACCTATATATTGTAAAGGTAGAGGATAGAAATTTAAAGGTAGCACTCAAGCAATTTACTTTGGAATGGCGGAGAAATACCATGTAGTAGGTAGGTATGGTGGACACAAATGGCATAGTGGTTGGCTCAAGGATTTTGGATGCATGAGAAGTATTCCCTCTCGATACAAGGTTTAGGCTAGCAAGGTTGTTTGAAACAAACACAAGGATGAACAGGTGCAGAAAAACTCACATAAAAGACATATTGTAAACATTATAAGACTCTACACCGTCTTCCTTGTTGTTCAAACTCAATACTAGAAATTATCTAGACTTTTACCAATTACTACATGTAGCACATCCACAACCTTAGAACTTTCTGTCACTGTCCCAGATTTAATGGAGGCATGAACCCACTATCGAGCATAATTACTCCCTCTTGGAGTTAAGAGTAAAAACTTGGCCAGAGCCTCTACTAATAACGGAGAGCATGCAACATCATAAACAACACATAAATATAAATTGATAATCAACATAACATAGTATTCTCTATTCATCGGATCCCAACAAACACAACATGTAGCATTACAGATAGATGATCTTGATCATGTTAGGCAGCTCACAAGACCCGACAATGAAGCATAATTAGGAGAAGACGACCATCTAGCTACTGCTATGGACCCATAGTCCGGGGGTGAACTACTCACTCATCACTCCGGAGGCGACCATGGCGGTGAAGAGTCCTCGGGAGATGATTCCCTCTCCGGCAGGTTGGAGGCGATCTCCGAATCCCCGAGATGGGATTGGTGGCGCGGTGTCTCGGAAGGTTTTCCGTATCGTGGCTCTCGGTACTGGGGGTTTCGCGACGAAGACTATATGTAGGCGGAAGGGCAGGTCAGGGAGCCACACGGGGGCCCCACACACTAGGGCCGCGTCGCCCTACTGTGGCGGCGCCCCGTGGCCCCACTTCGTCTCCTCTTCGGTCTTCTGGAAGCTTCGTGGCAAAATAGGCCCCTGGGCGTTGATTTCGTCCAATTCCGAGAATATTTCCTTACTAGGATTTCGAAACCAAAAACAGTAGAAAACAACAACTGGCTCTTCGGCATCTCGTTAATAGGTTAGTTCCAGAAAATGCATAAATATGACATAAAGTATGCATAAAACATGTAGGTATCATCAATAATGTGGCATGGAACATAAGAAATTATCGATACGTCGGAGACGTATCACTCCCCTAAAGATGGGAAGCTAAAAAGATCATAAAAACTAGCTTCCCCAAGCTTAGACTTCTCCATAGCATTAGCAGTAATTGCGTTCATACTAATAACATTGCTACTAGCATGCAAATAAGGTTCCATAGGTTTTTTAATTTTCGCATCAAATAATTCATGTCTTAACTCAGGGAATACATTAAAAAGCTCACTAATTTTTTTGTTGTTTTCCATTATGCCTAACTAGTGATAAACAAGAAACAAAAAGATGCAATTGCAGGATCTAAAGGAAATAGCTTCGAGCACTCACACACTGGCAACAATGCTAGGAAATAGCTTAGTAGTCGGAGGATGTGAATACCTTTTACCTTACCTCCCGGCAACGCGCAGAAAATATCTTGATGTCTACTCACACTTCTTTCCCGTAGACGGTGTTGGGCCTCCAAGATCGAGAGGTTTGTAGAACAGCAGCAAGTTTCCTTAAGTGAATCACCCAAGGTTTATCGAACTCAGGGAGGAAGAGGTCAAAGATATCCCTCTCAAGCAACCCTGCAATCAAGAAGTCTCTTGTGTCCCCAACACACCTAATACACTTGCCAGATGTATAGGTGCACTAGTTCGGCGAAGAGATAGTGAAATACAAGTAATATGGATGAATATGAGTGGTAATAGCAATCTGAAATAAATATGGCAGCGAGTAAACATGCAACAGAACAGTAAATAAACGGAGATTCGATGCTTAGAAACAAGGCCTAGGGATCATACTTTCACTAGTGGACACTCTCAACATTGATCATACCATTCATTGTGTAGGGCTACAAGAGCACCTCAATGCCGGAGTTAACAAGCTTCACAACATTCGATGTTCGTATTTAAATAACCTTAGAGTGCATGATAGACCATTGCAATTATACCGAGTACTAACATAGCATACACACTGTTGTCGTCGTGGTGAACGAGCAGATGCCATGGGATGGCTTAAGTTGGGGCCGAATGGGCGCTAGAGGATTCGGGGGAGGGTTTTTGATTAGATGGGATGAACTTCCGGATGGTTTCCTCAAGAACTCAGCCAAAGGCAAAGGTAGAAGAAGAAACACACAAGGAAGAACTCTGCTCTAGATCTTTCTCTTCATTGATCTCAACAGGATACAGGTTTGTGCATACATGGTTTCTCTAGTGATTGATCATCCCGTGTACGGGTGTGCCCCCTCTCCTTATATAGGGGAGAGGGTGGCTTACAGAGGAAGAAACCCTAATGGCATCTTTGACTAGACAAAGTACTTTACAAAGTTACTTTAATCATAGATGACGCCGTGGTCTCCTTTAATCAGGGAGGCTGACTTCTCAGCTTCTTTCAGCGTCATCTTCCTCTTTGGCGCAGGCTTCGTTTAAAGTTACTTTGCTTAGCTCATCTTTGTCCTCTAGCTCAAGAGAATCTTTGACCAGTCTTGCCGACGTGCTACAGTTACTTCTTCCGCCCGTGTCTTCTTTCTGGTTCCGGTATACCCCTCTTGGGGATACCGGCTTAGCTTACTCAGCCAAACACTTAACTTTGTGCTCCGGTATAAACATTAAACCGGTATCTTGATGGCTCAAACCATCCGGTTTGGCATGCATACCGGGGTCATCCCCCAACATTAGTCCCCGAAGCTGGTATAGTCTGGTGGATTCTATCCAACAGACCATGCCAGGTTCCCATATCTTAAGGTACCGGTTTAATCTTTCCGGTGGTTAGTTTAGATCCCGGCATCTTGGGCGGACTCACGTCTTCTCTTTTTGCAAGGTATTTTCCGGTATCTTAGACATTAAACCTCTCCTCGGCGAAGTCGAGAATTTCTCGGGTACTGTGCCTGTCAGTGACATGCGCACTGTATCTGTCGCGCCAGTGTCAGGGGTCACTTCCCTTCTGCTTCTGCGCCAGCAGTTATGGCGCCACACTGGATCTTTACTACTGTTCTGGATCCGTGCGGCTTCCCTGTGGCTCTCTATTTTCCGCGCGTGTATCCTCACGCCACGTGGCGGCCCACGAAGCGAACCGTCGCGGCCCAGCGGTTTCCAGCCCACTATCTCTTCTTCCTATATAAGGGGAAACCGCTCCTTCTTCCTCCTTTCTTCGCATTCTCAACTCCCTCGCGCGCACAGTGCTCCTAGCCCTCTTGCGCCTTCGCCGCTTCCGTTCGTCGCCAGAGCTCTGCCGTCTGGCAAACTTCCGCCACTGCTCCGCCGAGCCTCGCCAAGCTTCGCTGCGCGGAGATTCCTCGCAGTGCATCTGTTGCGGCCGCACCATTCGTGCTCCGTCGACCTCTTCTCCGCTTCCTCGTCGCCGGCCTTCCTCAGCAAGTGCAAGTTCGCCGGGCCACCGACAACCTTTTCCCTCAGCATCTCCGCCGCTTCAGGTTAGGTTTGATTCGCGCTTACCTCTCTTTTCTTTGCTTTCTAGATCTTGGGCCGGTAGGATATTTACTCCCTATTTTCTTTTGCTTTTTCTCTTACTCGTAGATCTTCGCGCAAGGGTAGATCTTGGGGAATCTGTTTTTCCGGGTAGATTCGCATGTCTAGCGAAGAGTCTCTTTCCGTGTCATCCTCTAGTAGTCATCAGAGCGAAGCTTCCGACGGGCTAACCGCTGATCTTGCCCGGATGGAAACCGACACCGGCAATGATCAAGGGGCCGGCAACTCTAGCCAAGCCCCCGGAGTAGGTCTATCCGGTATCACACGCGGAGCCTGGAAAGGCTCCGACGTCACACAACACGAGATTGACTGGCTCTACCGGTCTAGAAGGGTACCGGAAGGAGTGTCCTGCCGGCTTCCCCGCGACGAGATCGAACCGGTACCCAAACCCGGTGAGTTCGTCATGTTTCTTGCTCACTTTGAGCGTGGCTTCGGCCTTCCTGCTTCTGACTTCTTTCGCCAAATTCTGGATTTTTACCAACTCCAGCCTCATCACCTTCCCGGCAACGCTGTTTTTTACCTTTCTTGTTATGCCACCTTCATGGAGGCCTACATCGGCATTCGTCCCACTCGTGAGACTTTTCCTCACTTTTTCTCTCTTTGGATTAACTCCGTTCAGGGCAAGGATATTCCTAAGCCCAAACCCCCCGTTCAATGCGGGTCTTGTATCATCGGCTCCCACCAAGGGAGCCCCTTCTTTAAATTCTATGGTCTCGAGTCATGCCGGTTATGGAAAGGGACCTTCTTCCACGTGAAGAATGACGGCGCCGCAGATCTCATCAACCTGCCGGCCTTTAATCCGGCGCCGCCCACCAAGGTCAACTGGAGCTACTTTCCTGGGACGAATCACATTGAAACGAACCGGGTAGTACGCTTCATGGAGAAGCTAAGTAAAGAGACCAACATCTGCTCTGACGACATCATCCGCGCCTTCATCTCACGCCGGGTGCTTCCTCTTAAGCGCCGGCTCATAAAATGAGCGAGATGTACGGTCCTGGCGATCCTACCAAGATCACCGGCCTCCCTCTAAGCAAGGAGGACATAGTCCTCAAGGCTAGGCAGATCTGCCAGACTGCCATGCCGGATGACTGGGAGTGGGGCTTCCTGCCTCTTAGCTCCACTAACCCTCCAACCAAAGAAGTAAGAGACTGTGCAACCTGGGTTGTTGTTCCGGTAACTTTTACGTTGTGGCTAATTGATTCTCCATTTGTTTTCAGGCCAAAGACCGCTTCCCTCGCATCGAAGCAGATCGGCGAGGCCCTTGCCGGAAGCGCCCTCTTGACCAGGTGGACCCAGATCCTTACATTCACTGGACTGACCTCAAGATGGGCCGGACCCACACCTCGCGCCCCGGTAACTTCTCGTCTGAAGCTCCCGGTTCCAGCGACGATCTCACTGTGCTTGAGGTAGCTTTCTTTGCTGGTCTCTCATGCTTTACTGTTATTCCTCCTCTGTAGATGCTCCCTCAGCTAGCACCCAACCACAGGTCCATGAGCATGCGGCTCCTTTGCAGGCCGAGGCCGGCCCCGAGTTCCTGGATAAGCTCGTGCCCCAGGGCCAGAAGAACAAGGCTCCGGCGCCTGACGCCGGCTCAAGCCAAGCTCCTCCCGCCAAACGCTTCCGGACGGAAGCCTTTGCGGGGAAGGTAGCAGGCAAGAGGCGCTACAAGGGAAAGATGATGCCGGTCTCTTCTGGGTAAGCTTTTGTTCCTCTGTTTGCTTTGTTTTTCACATTCTTCCTTTTGGTTGCTTTTTCCGATCTTTTCTCCTTTTCTTGTTCAGCCCTGCGCTTACGCTCTCTAAGAGCGCCAGCGGCACGAAGCCGGAAGGCCCTGAGGGAACCGCAAGGGCCTCAACTCCTCCTCCTCAGTCAAGCCCGGTGCCAACTGGTACCGGCAACCCTTATGCCTCCCCTCTAGGAGGCACCTCAAGTGCGGGGCGCGCGGCCCCTACACTTCCTGAACACCGCGTGGAGGAGGACCTCATCTCCCCTCCAGAAAAACAAGATATCGGCGCCAGCAACATCGGCGCCGATGAAGAAGCTGCCGGGAGGGCGGAACCTCTGGTTCCTCCCGTCCCTAAGAGAAAGAAGAAGAAGAAGACCAAGGAGTCTTCCCCCTCCAAGCCGATGCCGGACCCTTCCGCGCCGGCAAGCTCCACACTGGGCCAGGACGCTCCTGACGCCCGCTCGCCACGCAGGACTTCGTCCGCGCCTCCGCCGGAAGCTCCTTCTGCTGAGCCCACTGGAACCACACCAACGCCGCCGCTAGAAGTCCTTAAAATCACCAAGTTCCTCAAGCCGGAGGCTCTCAAGGGGAAGGCCACGGCTTCCGGCACTTCATCCGCCGGCCCACGGTCCTTGGTGCTGCACGCCGGCCCCGCCGCCGTCGCGGCTGGAGAAAAGCCTTCCGGCATCCTGGGCCGGATCACCGAGCTGAAGCGCGAAGGCCGCGAGCTTGGGCTGCTTCCCTACGCTGAGAAGTGGAACACTGCGGATGTATCCGCAGCTACACGCGGCCTGGGGAAGGACCGGCTTCCGGCGCCCGACCCCGCTGGCCCTCGGTGCACTGAAGAGCATTACATCCGGCTGCGCCGCGCGGTGAAAGAGCTGGACAGCGCGTGATATGATGCCACCAACAACATGGTGGTAAGTTTCACCAAATTCTTTTCAAGTTTTCAATTCATGCCGGTTTCTTTTTTCTGGATCTTGTCTATCTTCCCAGTCCCCGAGTTTCGTGTTGAGAGCGTAGCTCTTAGCGCGAAACTTAGGTAGAAACTTGAAAAACCGGCATAGCCAGTCCCCGAATTTCGGGTTAAGAACATAGCTCTTAGCGGGAAAGTTAGGTAGAAACTCAAAAAACCGGCATAGACGGTCCCCGAGCTTCGGGTTAAGAACGCAGGTCTTAGCGCGAAGCTTAGTTAACACTCTTTCTTGAACAGAGCACGGCCTTCGCCCGGAAGCACCTCTTTGAGGAGCTTCTCTGGGAGCACCGGGACCTTGCTGAAGCGCACAACAAGTGCCAAGGTAAGCTTCTGTGCCTCCGGCATCTTTTTTACCGGAAAATTTCCTTCTTAGTACTGATAACTTTCTGCTTAACAGCTATCCCGGAAGCTTCCATCGAAGCCCTCAAGACTCAGCTCACCGCACTCCAAGGTACCGCTTCTTCTTTTCCGGTTAACTTGCTTCCTCTTCATTTTACCAGCTGCAACTTTGTTAACAGTTTCTTTCCGGGCTCTAGGTGAAAAAGAGCAGCTCATCCGGGAGCACCGCGAGGCTCTGGACGCCCAGGAGACCTACTCCAAGGAGCTGAAGGAACAACTAATCCAGCTCGGGCTCGAGCACAATAAGGCGATGAAGGCCGCCCAAGCCGCTGCTGAGGATAAGCTGAATGAAGCTCTGGAGGATGCCAACAACTCCACCGTGGTGCTGCAGGCAGAGCTAGAGGAGGGAGACAAGGCGCGGAAAGCAGCCGAGGATCATGCCGCCCGCTTGGAAGGAGAGCAGAAGGAGTATGACCTTTTGGTCATGCAGACCGACGGGCTCGCCCTCCGTAAGTTTCTCTTTTTTTCTTTTTCGGCTTCTGCTTATAAGCATATCTCTTCCGGTAGCATGTGCTTATCTTTTTTCCTTTGTCTTGTAGGGCTCTTTCCGGATTCCCAGGCATACGCGCAGAAGAAGGTAGCAGATCGCCGGATCGCACAAGCGTACAAGAATCTGGATGCGCCCTGGGACCCTTATGACCATTTGGTCGCGCTGTCTGCCCGGGTCTCCCACATGCGCGCGGTGGATCGGAACCTTGCCGATCTGCCCGAGGTGGCGATCCACCTCTTCAAGGTACTGTGGCCTGATCAGGAGGTGCCGGCCAACCTAACGCTTACCTCTGAGTGCTTGAAGGGTGCTAGCCGGTGAATCCGCGAGTGGCAATGCTCAGCGGCTCGTGCCGGAGCGGATGCGGCGCTACGCGTCGCCTGCTCCTGGTACCCGGACTTGGACCTGGACGCCCTCATTGGCGTGCGCGAGAATGCTCCGACTGATATGGATCCGGTCCTCACCGCGAAGCGGCAGGATCGAGCCTACCGGATTGCAGAGTACGCCTCGGTCCGCACCTTCATCCCCCCTCCTCCCGACGTCAGAGATCTTCTATCCAGGATCTCGGCTCCTGCTGCCCATCGTATTTGGCGGCGTCGGTAGGGGTGGGTTTGAACTTCTTGGGTGGCATCGCCTCCCGAATTTTGTAGCTTAGACAATCGGCTCCCCTAAGCTCGCCGTCGTTCTCCTGGGTCTCGTCCGAAGAATCGCTATTGAATTCCTCTCTGGCGGCGCGTCGCCGCCTTGCTTTGTCGATCCTGCTCTGAGTAATTTCATCCCGAGCGTCTCTTGCGTGGTGCTTTGAGCCGCTGGCATGCAACGTGGTTTTTTCCTTTCGTGGAACTAGATTATCTCCTAATATCGCGAGACTTTCTAGGGCACCGCGGTGAGCCTGAGCCATGGATCCTTCAGGACGCTGGTTAATGAGGTATGCCGCAAGGTTGGCTGTTGCTCCCGCAATGGTTTTTGGCCGTGGCATGCCCGCGGTGTCCGTAGTCATAAAGGACTTGGTCAAGTTTGACGTTATCTCCCTTGCATCATCTTCCGAAAGCCTAGACATTCTTGATCGATGTTTGCCTCCTCCGTGGGTACTTCGAGAGGCACTTCCCTGAGCCCTTCGTCGCTCGCTGGATCGATCTGCCGCAGATAGGCGTCTCTCGAGGGTGGCTTGTTCCTTAGATAGGCGCTCCCGATTTTTCTCCAATATGGAGCGGTAAGCATTGAGAGTGCCAATCGTGGTTCCCGCCGGAAGTGGTGTGTTGTTAAGCACGGCTGCCTTGGCTGCTGCCCACTCCTCCTCTGCGATGGTGTGGTCGCTGTTGTTCTTGCTGGCGCTGTTCTCAAAACTAGCACAGTGGCCCTCGCAAATGCAAGGGCTTCCTCTTGTTTTTTTTTATGTTGATAATCTCATTCTATAGTACATCTCATCTTTCCGTTGTGTCTTTTATTGCGTGAATTATAGATTCTGATGCATTAACATAATGATATTATGTATTTTCAGTCAATATAATCAATCTTGAGTTTCTAACCAGGCAATAAGCATAAATAATTTCAAGGGCTTGTAAGAATTTTTATTTTATTATGTTAATTTCCATCCTTTTAGTTTACCATGTCCAAATGAATCATTTCTGAAGTGTCCTAAATGCCCCTTTGAATCTAGAATCCCTCCTCGAATCTCCTCCGTGTCCTTTCCCTTTTCTGGTGACGAACATATCCCAATAAATGTATGGTCCCCTTCACATTCAAAAACTTATATGATTATGCAAGCCAAGGGAGGCACACATCTATCTTCTTGTGTGTAGCATAGTTATGTTAGGTTAATTAGTATTTTAGTCATAAGAATGTCCTAATGGTTGACATGGTGCCATATGGAATCAAGGCCAATTGGCTCCACTGAGGTTTTGATTTTCTCCTATGGATCAACTTTTATCACACGGTAATCGATAGAGCCACCGACTTCTATGGCTGGACTTTTTTATGAGTAGTTTGACAATTCTTTGAATTTGCTATTCTATATTACAAGCACCGTATCCCTTGCCAACGTATATACAATGATCATATGGTCCTACCTTTTGAAGTAAATCTATCATATGTATTTTAATCTTTGAGCTTAATTTAACTTTTGGAGATATTCATATATGTGTGTATTACATAAAAATAACTTTTTAGAGCCTATTCATAATTGTTCTGGACTTTTTCTCGTTAGATTCGAGGGTTTGATAAAATTGGCAGTAGGAATTGCAAGCCATGTATTCCTGGCAACCGCATCTCCAACAATTTTAGGGTCCAACATTTTAGTTTCCTTGTTGCATATGATTATTCAAAATTTTGAGGTAGATTTCAAAATTTGGCATGTCATTGTTTTTAATATTTTACATATTCATTGATATTCATATGTACGTAGGAATCATTATAATTTAGAGCCTATTTATAGTTTTCTTCATACCATGTGATAATAATAAAGTATCTCCCTAGTCCGTATTGGCAAATTTGGTAGTCCAGCTGGGAGTAGTGTATCTACAGCCACCGTATATCTTGCTATCATATGATTCTACTATGTGAAGTCAAGTCTAATCTGTTTTTTCATAACTTGGGAGCTTAATTTAAATTTAGTATCCGGTATTTTATGATTATCTTTACTACTCCCTCTGTTCCATTCTATAGTGCCTATAGTTTTTTGGCACGGAAATTAGCGCAAGAGTATTTTTTACACAAGACCTCTATCTAAACGATTTGAGATCAACCTAAAATTTGGGAAATCGATATCTTCCTAACTTACCATAACAAATTTGGGAGCTGAACGATTTGGAAGCTGAACGGGAGGGGGTAATTGAAAAAAAGCTAAGCTACAACCTTATATTCTGAAACAAATGCCAAAAATCTATAGGCACTATAGAAAGGAACGGAGGGAGTATTAAATTGCAATAGGTGACTGCCTGGTGTCACATCTGGGCCAGTTTTATTTTAGGCCCAAAAAGAGATTAAATTAGGGACACGCAAAGAAAAGTTTTTTCGCGAGGCCCAGCTCAAGCCAAACCATGATCATCCGATACTCTATAGTCATCCAATCTCCTAGAGACCTAGACGTAGTCGTTCAGAACTCTGGTCGACTTGCAAAATATATGCATGTACAAGGTGGATATGTTGTTGCCAACGTCGTACCTGCGCCGCGCGCGGAACCCTCCTGTGTCCCGATTTTATGGTGAAAGTGTCAAACTCGATCAAGGATGGCTTCACCAGGCCAGCCGGTGATACTTGCACGCATGTTTAGACCTCAGACTCAAAAAATTCTCCCGCCTCATCTACCAGCGGCCCCAGACGACCAGCCGAGTGGTGAGAACATATACTATGTTCCTGGCCATGCAAGTTAGATTCAACGCACTTTACTTTACTTTTATCTAGCTTGTTTGATATGACAATGCATGGGCAAAAAGGGAGTTTTATTCAGTGATTAAAATTTTGTTCCAGGTGTCAGACTAAATTAAAATTATGAGTCGGGATGTTTTTTTCATGGACTACAAAATGGAATAATTATGTCAAAAAATGGAATAGCTTATTTTGGAATTGCTTAACAACGATGCAAAAATTGATTTTTGTAGCCTACATGCACGGATCCATCCTTCATGGAGGTTTGAATGCATTATTTT
Source organism: Lolium multiflorum (assembly GCA_030979885.1). Lineage (NCBI taxonomy): Eukaryota > Viridiplantae > Streptophyta > Magnoliopsida > Poales > Poaceae > Lolium > Lolium multiflorum. The sequence continues at coordinate 44,024,259 of CM061753.1, read as the reverse complement.
CTTCCGTATGTAGAAGACTCTGATTGATTCAAAAATATTTTTAGCACCCCAGTTTTAACTTTTTGTCTTTTCTCTACTATATAGATTTATTCTCCGTTCCTCGCATTTTTAAATATGTACAAACACACGCGTATCAAAATCGTTCTATGCTTTATATACATATAGTGTCTTATTGCGCGACGTGAAAGTTTCAATGTTGCCCCTCTCCCCCAACCCCGCCGGCCCCCAGAAGAAACCGATACCTCCCCCTCCCCCGCGTCGACCTCTCCTCCCTGCTTCGCCGCCGCCGGAGGGTGCCGGCAAAGCCGCGCACACCATGGGGATGGTGGCGGCGGGGCGGTTTCTTCCCCTCTCGTGTCTCCTGGCGAGAGGGAGCTCATCGGGCGCAGAACAGGGCAGAGCGCGCTGGGGGCCGGCGGCGCCGCGAGCGGTCGTGGTAGCGCGCGGTCGGGGCGCGGCGGTGGTGCAGCGGAGCGGGCGAGGCGGGGCATGGCGGCACTCGCATGGGCCCAGATGGGCTCCTACGGGCCTGCACGGGATTGCCCCAAGTCGCGCTGGCTTGGCCTATGGATGTCGGGGCTGAGGCGGTGCCCTCCTTCCCGGTCTTCACCGGCGAGGCTGCATGGGCGGGAGCGGTGCTGGATGGCGGGGCGGTGGCCCTGTGCGTGTATTCTGGGTGGCTTGCCGGCCGATTTGGCTGCGAGGGTGGCATGGCGGCTAGACCGGGGAGCTTACGCTGCTGCGGCCGACGGCTCGGTCTTGGACCCCGGTGTTGGCGTCCATCGAAGCTCCCTCTCTGTGGTGGTTGGCGGCGCCCGCGGAGCTCTTCTCGATGAGCTTGGTCGGCAGTAATGGTGCGACTCGGCTCTTCAACCCCGTGCAGTGCGGGTGGTGGCAGCGGAGCTCGCGGAGCTCCTTGGTATGGTTGTGGTGGCAGTGGTGGCTTATGTGAGGCGGTGGCGCCACTTCTGCACATGAGGTGTGTCTGCGGACTGACAACGTTTTTCGACCTTTGTCTCGCTGTCCGGCCGAATGAGAGCGTGGTGGTTCGTTTGCTCCATGCAAAAGCCTGACCGTGCGGCGTTTGTGGATGTCGTTGTCCTTCTTGGGGGGGGGGGGGGGTCGTGGAGCTCTCAGACCGTCGCTGCCTCGGGTTAACGTCATCGGGCAAAAGACTAGATCCCGCGGGATCGGACGACGGCGTAGATTCTTCATCGTGTCCCCTCTTGAGGGCGTCGTCTTGAAGTTGGTGACCCCCTTCGCGCACTGTGGCGGACTGGACAAACAGGGCTTCTGGGTTGGCAGGAGGTCAACCGGAGGTGCGGGTGTTTTGGGTGGAGTCTTGTGAGGCAACGACGATGGTGGTGGCCATGGTTTGGTTGCGGTGTCCGAATGTCTTCGTGGTGATCTCATCTTGATGGGAAGTCGAAGCTGCCCTTGGGCGGTGTACGGTGACCTTTGATGGGTGGTCCGGTGAAGGTCCTATTTGGCGCTTGTCTTGCACATCTCCTCTCCAAGGCTCGTCTTCAGAATCGAAGCTGCCGGTCTCTCCTCGAAGAGCCATCTGTTTGGCATAGGACGACTTGAGCTTCTTCTGTAGCTTTTGTAGGTAGCTAGAATGGCTAGGTGTGGCCCTTGTGGCGGCCTCGTGTGTGTTGCTGTGGGTGTGCTTTGGCACTGTTTTTGTTGGTTTTCGCTTAGTTTTCTCCTAAAAATAGATGAGTGATGTCTACGTTCCCCCTCCTTTCCTGTAGACAGTGTTGGGCCTCCAAGAGCAGAGGTTTGTAGAACAGCAGCAAGTTTTCCTTAAGTGGATACCCAAGGTTTATCGAACTCAGGAGGAAGAGGTCAAAGATATCCCTCTCATGCAACCCCGCAACCACAAAGCAAGAAGTCTCTTGTGTCCCCAACACAAATAGGTGCACTAGTTCGGCGAAGAGATAGTGAAATACGGTGGTATGAATAAGTATGAGCAGTAGCAACGGTGCGGAAAATAGCTTGCTGGCATGTAGTTGATGGTGGTAGTATTGCACAGTAGTAACACAGTAAAACAAGTAAACAAGCGTAGTAACGCAGGTAGTAAACAAGTAGCGATAGCAGTATTTAAGAACAAGGCCTAGGGATTACACTTTCACTAGTGGACACTCTCAACATTGATCACATAACGAATAGATAAATGCATACTCTACACTTTTGTTGGATGATGAACACATTGCGTAGGATTACACGAACCCTCAATGCCGGAGTTAACAAGCTCCACAATAATGCTCATGTTTAAGTAACCTTATAGTGTAAGATAGATCAAAGGACTAAACCAAGTACTAACATAGCATGCACACTGTCACCTTCATGCATATGTAGGAGGAATAGATCACATCAATATTATCATAGCAATAGTTAACTTCGCAATCTACAAGAGATCATGATCATAGCATAAACCAAGTACTAACACGGTGCACACACTGTCACCTTTACACACGTGCAGGAGGAATAGAACTACTTTAATAACTTTGCTAGAGTAGCACATAGATAATAGTGATACAAAACTCATATGAATCTCAATCATGTAAAGCAGCTCATGAGATCATTGTATTGAGGTACATGGGAGAGAGATGAACCACATAGCTACAGCGAAGCCCTCAGCCTCAGGGTGAATTACTCCTCCTCATCATGGGGGCAGCGATGGCGGTGAAGATGGCGGAAGACGGCGGGGAGATGGCTCCAGGGCATTCCCGGCAGGTGCCGGAACGATTTGTCCCCGAATTGGAGTTTCGTGATGGCGGCGGCGCCCTGGAGTCTTTCTGGAGTTTCGTCTCGCCTGCGTTTTTAGAAAGGGCGGCGAAGAGGCGGCGCTGGCCCACGCCATACACCCAGGCATGCGCCGGCGCCATGTGGTGTGGTGGCCCCGGCCCCTCTCTCTCTTCTTCGGTGTTCTGGACGCTTCGGGAAAAATAGGAGGTTTGGCGTTGATTTCATCCAATTCGAGAATATTGCCCGAACAGCCTTTCTGGAACCAAAAACAGCGACAGAGGCCTGCTGTGGCATCTTGTTAATAGGTTAGTTCCGGAAAATGCATGAAAATGATATAAAGTGTGAACAAAACATGTTGGTATTGTCATAAAACAAGCATGGAACATCGGAAATTATAGATACGTTGGAGACGTATCAGCATCCCCAAGCTTAGTTCCTACTCGTCCTCGAGTAGGTAAACGATAAAAGATAATTTCTGAGGTGACATGCTACCAACATAATCTTAATCATACCATTGTAAAGCATATGAGATGAATGCAGCGATTCGAAACAATGTAAATGCAATGAGTAAACAAGTGAATCATATAGCAAAGACTTTTCATGAATAGTACTTTCGAGACAAGCATCAATAAGTCTTGCATAAGAGTTACTCATAAAGCAATAAATTCATAGTAGAGACATTGAAGCAACACAATGGAAGATTAAGTTTCAGCGGTTGCTTTCAACTTGTAACATGTATGTCTCATGGATAGTTGTCAATGCAAAGCAATATAACAAATGCAATAAGCAAGTATATAAGAATCAATGCACAGTTCACACAAATGTTTGCTTCTTGAGGTGGAGAAAGATAGGTGAACTGACTCAACAATAAAAGTAAAAGAATGGTCCTTCAAAGAGGAAAGCATCGATTGCTATATTTGTGCTAGAGCTTTTATTTTGAAAACATGAAACAATTTTGTCAACGGTAGTAATAAAGCATATGTATCATGTAAATTATATCTTACAAGTTGCAAGCCTCATGCATATATACTAATAGTGCCCGCACCTTGTCCTAATTAGCTTGGACTACCGGATCATCACAATGCACATGTTTTAACCAAGTGTCACAAAGGGGTACCTCTATGCCGCCTGTACAAAGGTCTAAGGAGAAAGCTCGCATTGGATTTCTCGCTATTGATTATTCTTCAACTTAGACATCCATACCGGGACAACATAGACAACAGATAATGGACTCCTCTTTTATGCATAAGCATGTAACAACAATTAATAATTTTCTCATATGAGATTGAGGATATATGTCCAAAACTGAAACTTCCACCATGGATCATGGCTTTAGTTAGCGGCCCAATGTTCTTCTCTAACAATATGCATGCTTAACCATAAGGTGGTAGATCTCTCTTACTTCAGACAAGACGGACATAGCAACTCACATGAAATTCAACAATGAATAGTTGATGGCGTCCCAGGAACATGGTTATCGCACAACAAGCAACTTAATAAGAGATAAAGTGCATAATTACATATTCAATACCACAATAGTTTTTAAGCTATTTGTCCCATGAGCTATATATTGCAAAGGTGAATGATGAAATTTTAAAGGTAGCACTCAAGCAATTTACTTTGGAATGGCGGAAAATACCATGTAGTAGGTAGGTATGGTGGACACAAATGGCATAGTGTTGTTTGGCTCAAGGATTTGGATGCATGAGAAGTATTCCCTCTCGATACAAGGTTTAGGCTAGCAAGGTTGTTTGAAGCAAACACAAGCACGAACTAGTACAGCAAAACTCACATAAAAGACATATTACAAGCATTATAAAACTATACATCGTCTTCCTTGTTGTTCAAACATCTTACTAGAAAATATCTAGACTCTAGAGAAACCACTCATGCAAACCCAAATTTTAACAAGCTCTATGTATTTCCTCACTAATGGGTGCAAGGTATATGATGCAAGAGCTTAAACAAGAGCACAACAATTGCCAAGTATCACATTATTCAAGACATCACACCAATTTCTACATGTAGCATTTTCCAATTCCAACCATATAATAATTTAACGAAGCAGTTTCAACCTTCGCCATGAATATTATGAGCTAAGAACACATGTGTTCATACGAACCAGCGGAGCGTGTCTCTCTCCCACACAAGCATTTATTCAAACACAAACAAAAACAAAAGCATACAGACGCTCCAAGTAAAGCACATAAGATGTGACCGAATAAAAATATAGTTTCAAGAGAAGGAACCTGATAATTTGTCGATGAAGAAGGGGATGCCTTGGGCATCCCCAAGCTTAGACGCTTGAGTCTTCTTGAAATATGCAGGGATGAACCAGGGGCATCCCCAAGCTTAGAGCTTTCACTCTTCTTGATCATAGTATATCATCCTCCTTTCTTGACCCTTGAAAACTTCCTCCACACCAAACTCGAAACAACTCATTAGAGGGTTAGTGCACAATAAAAATTAACATATTCAGAGGTGACACAATCATTCTTAACACTTCTGGACATTGCATAATGCTACTGGACATTAGTGGATCAAAGAAATTCATCCAACATAGCAAAAGAGGCAATGCGAAATAAAAGGCAGAATCTGTCAAAACAGAACAGTTCGTATTGACGAATTTTAAAATGGCACCAGACTTGCTCAAATGAAAATGCCCAAATTGAATGAAAGTTGCGTACATATCTGAGGATCATGCACGTAAATTGGCTTAATTTTCTGAGCTACATACAGGGAGGTGGACCCAGATTCATGACAGCAAAGAAATCTGGAACTGCGCAGTAATCCAAATCTAGTACTTACTTTTCTATCAACGGCTTTACTTGGCACAACAAAACACAAAACTAAGATAAGGAGAGGTTGCTACAGTAGTAAACAACTTCCAAGATACAAATATAAAACAAAGTACTGTAGCAAAATAACACATGGGTTATCTCCCAAGAAGTTCTTTCTTTATAGCCATTAAGATGGGCTCAGTAGTTTTAATGATGCACTCGCAAGAAATAGTATTTGAAGCAAAAGAGAGCATCAAGAGGCAAATACAAAACACATTTAAGTCTAACATGCTTCCTATGCATAGGAATCTTGTAAATAAACAAGTTCATGAAGAGCAAAGTGACAAGCATAGGAAGATAAAACAAGTATAGCTTCAAAAATTTCAGCACATAGAGAGGTGTTTTAGTAACATGAAAAATTTTACAACCATATTTTCCTCTCTCATAATAACTTTCAGTAGCAACATGAGCAAACTCAACAATATAACTATCACGTAAAGCATTCTTATCATGAGTCTCATGCATAAAATTATTACTACTCCCAACATAAGCATAATCAATTTTATTAGTAATAGCGGGAGCAAATTCAACAAAGTAGCTATCAAATATAGGAGGCATATTGTAATCATAATCAAATTCATCCTCCATAACAGGTGGTACCAAAAGACTACTATCATTATAATCATCATAAATAGGAGGCAAAGTATTATCAAAGAAAATTTTCTCCTCAATTCTTGGTGGACTAAAAAGATCATGCTCATCAAAACCAGCTTCCCCAAGCTTAGAATTTTCCATATCATTAGCAACAATGGTATTCAAAGTATTCATGCTAACATGTTCCATGGGTTTTTAATTTTCGCATTAAACCATTCATGTCTTGACTCGGGAAATAGTACAAAGAGCTCACAGATGTTTTCCATTATGCCTTACTAGTGTAAAACAAGAAACAAAAAGATGCAATTGCAGGATCTAAAGGAAATAGCTTCGAGCACAAACACAATGGCGCCAGAAAAGTACTTTACCTGGAACCGAAGTATGAGTGCCTTTTACCTTTCCTCCCGGCAACGGCGCCGGAAAAGTGCTTGATGTCTACGTTCCCCCTCCTTTGTAGACAGTGTTGGGCCTCCAAGAGCGAGGTTTGTAGAACAGCAGCAAGTTTTCCCTTAAGTGGATACCCAAGGTTTATCGAACTCGGGGAGGAAGAGGTCAAAGATATCCCTCTCATGCAACCCGCAACCACAAAGCAAGAAGTCTCTTGTGTCCCCAACACACCAAATAGGTGCACTAGTTCGGCGAAGAGATAGTGAAATACAGGTGGTATGAATAAGTATGAGCAGTAGCAACGGTGCCAGAAAATAGCTTGCAGGCGTGTAGTTGATGGTGGTAGTATTGCAGCAGTAGTAACACAGTAAACAGAAACAAGCGTGTAACGCAGCAGTAGTAAACAAGTAGCGATAGCATATTTAAGAACAAGGCCTAGGGATTACACTTTCACTAGTGGACACTCTCAACATTGATCACATAACAGAATAGATAAATGCATACTCTACACTTTTGTTGGATGATGAACACATTGCGTAGGATTACACGAACCCTCAATGCCGGAGTTAACAAGCTCCACAATAGTGCTCATGTTTAAGTAACCTTATAGTGTAAGATAGATCAAAGGACTAAACCAAGTACTAACATAGCATGCACACTGTCACCTTCATGCATATGTAGGAGGAATAGATCACATCAATATTATCATAGCAATAGTTAACTTCGCAATCTACAAGAGATCATGATCATAGCATAAACCAAGTACTAACACGGTGCACACACTGTCACCTTTACACACGTGCAGGAGGAATAGAACTACTTTAATAACTTTGCTAGAGTAGCACATAGATAATAGTGATACAAAACTCATATGAATCTCAATCATGTAAAGCAGCTCATGAGATCATTGTATTGAGGTACATGGGAGAGAGATGAACCACATAGCTACAGCGGAAGCCCTCAGCCTCGGGGTGAATTACTCCCTCCTCATCATGGGGGCAGCGATGGCGGTGAAGATGGCGGTGAAGACGGCGGTGGAGATGGCTCGGGGGCAATTCCCCGTCCGGCAGGTGCCGGAACAGTTCTGTCCCCCGAATTGGAGTTTCGTGATGGCGGCGGCGCCCTGGAGTCTTTCTGAGTTTCGTCAATTGGTCCTGCGTTTTTAGGTCGAAAGGGCTTTTATAGGCGAAGAGGCGGCGCGGGGCACTGGGGCGCCACACCCTAGGCCGCGCGGCCTAGGCCTGGCCCGCGCCGCCATGTGGTGTGGTGGCCCCCGGCCCCTCTCCGACTCTTCTTCGGTGTTCGGACCGGGAAAAATAGGAGGTTTGGCGTTGATTTCAACCAATTCCGAGAATATTGCCCGAACAGCCTTTCCGGAACCAAAACAGTGACAGGAGCTGGCACTGTGGCATCTTGTTAATAGGTTAGTTCCGGAAAATGCATGAAAATGATATAAAGTGTGAACAAAACATGTTGGTATTGTCATAAAACAAGCATGGAACATCGGAAATTATAGATACGTTGGAGACGTATCAATGAGGCAAAACTTTTGCCTCCGTTTCAAAAAGAAGTTTCAATGTTGCCCTGATTTATGTGACTACTATCTTTTCTTTATAATTCCATATAATTAATTGTTTATGTGCATCTTAGGTTTACACATGCAACGTGTACACCGACAAAAGAAAATAACAACCGTAGCAACGCACGGGCATTCAACTAGTTTAATATATTAGTTCATATTTGTATATGTTTGTACGGATAAATGAATTTATTTTATAATATTTTAGTATTTTTCTTGGTTCATTTCTTTGTAGTTTGACGAATTCGATAAATTTGTTGGTATGTCTTGCGAGCAGTATGCCCTTAGACACTATACCTCCGGGAATCTTGGTCCTACTCTTGCCACATATGAAATTGGGGGCCCTCGCAAATGCGAGGGCATCAGCTATAGTTTATTTCTATATAAAACTTTTTCTTTAGTATGTTAATATTGATTGGAAATATTAATGCTTTCAGCTATGTAGTTGAAGTTCAGAGTTGAGACCGTGAGCTAGTTGGTAGTTTTTATGTGGTGATAGATAGGTACGCGAAGACAAATCTTCATATTGCTAAAAATTTAGGGTTTTCTTGATCAATTATCCTATGATGTTTATACCATTGGGATGGAACATATTCTTTTTCACTATATAAGGTAGAACAAAACAATTATATCCTCATTAGTATGTAGGTTCAATGAAAGAGTAAGAATTTAATTCTACTTGATACATCTTTCTACATGTTGTTTCCATCATATTTTGTAGGTTTTTGTGAAATGCATAACGGTTAGACATGTTAATCTACAATATATAACTTTGACCATATTTATGTTAAATAAATAAATAAGGTAATAGATTTTATCTCAAATGCCCCAACACTTACGATGGATCGGAGGGAGTAATATATTTTACATATTAATAATAATAGCATCTCATTTTTTCTAATGGATGCAATGTAATGTTAAACTATGTTTTAATCCGTAAATGTTAGACATACTATTCAATCTAGTCATTTTGCGCTCTCGCTCACTTGTATTTGCGGGTTTATGTAATATGACTACAACATCATGCAAGGGATAGTTTTCGCATCTTATTCGGTCTCAATTTTGCTACACGACGTATGGCGAGGAGTGTGTCTTTGGCATGGATGTCTGTCTCATGACTTAGGTCCTAGTCTCCAAAGTCTTTGCCTCATATGCATTTTAATAACTTGTATGGTTATTTTTTCGTTTACAAATTATGTGTATAAACTTTGTATTTTTGGATTTTTTAGATATTGTATTCGGTTATAATTGTATATACTATATATAAACAAATAAGTCTTTTGGAGCCTCTTTTTGTTTTGGATTTTTTTTACATAATCACATGTAGTTCGTAAATATTTACATTTCACCCGTGGGCGTGTGTAAGTTAAAACCGAATCACATCGTGTAGTACGTATGTAAATGTAATACTCACATCTGCGCGTATTAGTTAAAATCTGATTACAAAATTATTTAGAGAATTTTAATCCATCATCTATCTGTTTTGGGGTTGGACTCTCGTGTATATGGACAATTTTTTAGATTTTTTTCTCAATGAACGATCAGCTTTCTTTGGGGTAAACAACTCCCGTCTAGTATTGCACAAACCGCAATTTTTTAGATATATTTTTTCCACTGAACGATCAGCTTTCAAGTTAGCTTTGTTCCAATAGGAATAAACCTTGTTAGGCACTAAAATATGTGGCTGTATTTTTCTTGCACATCATACATAGGATCGCATGGCCGCTAAAAGAAAATGCAATGGGATCGGCCAGCCCGGCCGATTCTCACGTGGAAGGTGCGGTTCAGCTAAGGGCGTCTGGAAGGATAAATTTTATTGGTTACATCATTTAGGTAGTTTTTTCCTCCGTATAGGTAACAAACTCTGTTTCATTTTTTTTTTCCTTTTACGGACTCGATCGGTGGCTATGTGCAAGCATTAGCTGTGTCAAAACTATGTCCGGCACGTTAGCTGTCAAGATTAACCATTACGTAACCAACTTTTTTTCGAAAAATCCTAGCAACGTGGCGTCTCTATTTTACATACGTATTTTGCTTTTAGTATATAATAGATAGACTAGCTCGCCTGCTGGAACGAGGGGTGCGATCTCCGTCTCCCCTGTTAGCAACATAAAGTTGGAGGGGCGCCACTCTTCGGGTGTTTCCTTGGGTGATGCTGTCGATGCTGTCCTCTCCCGATGAATAGTAGGCATTGCAGATAAACGGCGTGTCGCTCGACCCTAGCCCGTGCCTGGTGTCGCAGTTCATGCAGTAGTACGGGGTTAGCTCCGAGGACGCGAGATCATCGGATCCGACCGACATGGAGGATGCCGAACGGGGAGTCGAAGGCGCGGATGGACTCGACGGGCTTGTCAGGCCAGCCGAAAGGTTGAGTGACGATGATGCGCTTGGACTCGTCGATCTGGAGATTGGAGATTCCAACAGCCGAAGAATTCCTTCTGAGTTGACGTTGTAGTGGACGCTCCCGAAGGTCATCTCCATGTTGCCTTGTAGACCGGAGAAAGTCGAGCGAGACGAATCGCTATGTGGGGTGAACTCGTAGGAGCCGAAACGAATCGGGCTTCCCAGACGAGGCGATGACGGTGTTGATTAAGCTGTCGATGACATGACGGGTTCAGCCGATGTCCGATCTTGTGCCGACAGGTTTCCCACAGACGGCGCCAATTGTCGGTACTCCTCGGCAATGCCCTCCGATAGGGGCTTAGGGTTGATTGATGGAATCCTGCAGCTGACACGAGACATCGGTTCACGGACAAGCGGGAGAGCAATTTACCCAGGTTCGGGGCCCTCGATGAGGTAAAACCCTTACGTCCTGCCTGTCTGTTCTTGATTATGATGATAATGGGTTACAATGGGGTGCCGAATAGTTCGGCTGAGATCTCGTCGAGATGGCTATTGCTAAGGTGACCTAGCTCTAAGCTTTTGATGGCTGAGATTGCTAAGATTGATCGTGTCCCTCGGCAGCCCCTCTCCTGGCCTTTATATAGGAGGCCAGGTCTCAAGAGTCCTAAGTACGACTAGGTTTACGTAGTTTTAGATTCGATCTTTCCTTGTTCGACCGCTTCCTTGTCTTGCCGTCAAGGAACCTTCTGTGCACCGTCCTAGTGGCCCATCTCGCCTTCAGGTGTCTTCATGGGCCTCCAATTAGTCAATACAGGGTAGGGCGATGTCGATTACCCGAAGGGTAGTGCCCACGTCAACCGGAGGGCGCCGGTGGTGAGAAACTGCAATCGGACGGAGACGGACACCGACGAGGAGGAGAACTAGAGAGGGAGGAGGAGTGGGAGGAGGTCTGGGGGATGCAGGAAGTTACCAGGAGGGTGGAGGTGTGCTCAGATAGGGAGGAAGAGGTCGGACGGCGTCGCCATGATCGAAGGAGCGGTCGCCGGTGGTGAAGAAGAAGTGGATGCCAACAACGATTCACGGGTTCTAACGTGGGCATTACCCTTCGGGTAATCGACATTGCCCTATCCTGTATTGATTAGTTGGAGGCCCAGGAAGACACCTGGAGGCAAGATGGGCCACCTGGGCGGCGCTTTTCGGTCCGTCGCGCTTGGGTGCCCTTCCGCCACGGAAAATCGGACCGTTGCAAAAGTGTTTCCGGGAGCCCGTTGACTGCTGACGTCATGCAACCGCCACGTGCGACGCCGTTAATCGCGGTAACGGCGTTAACCGATGAAACCCCGTGGTAGATGGTAGGCCCACACGAGGCCTGCCACGTCTTAAGCGGCGGCCCATTAAGTTTATGGGCCGGGCCAGCTGACTTAGTTTGACCGGTCAACTATATAGCTGGGCTGGTCCATTAGTTACGTGGGCCGGCCTAACCTCTAAGGTTGACGGTCAAAACATTAATGGGCCGGCCCACTAAGCATGTGGGCCGGCCGAATGCACTCGTTGACGGTCAACAGGCAAAAGGGCCGGCCCACAAAACATGTGGGACCCACTTTCATGTTATCGGGCCGGCCCATTTACCATGTGAGGTCCACCTTAAAGCAAGTGGGCCGCCCAAGAAATTATTGGGCGGCCAATTAGCATGTGGGCCCCACTTTCCTATCTGGCCGGCCCATTTAGTACGTGGGGTCCACATTAGATCGAATGGGCCCCACAAGCCGCTGGACGGGGCAAAAGCACGGTGGGTCCTTTCCGTTAATGGGCCACCCATTTAGTATGTGGGGTCCACCATATAGCAAGTGGGTGGCCCAACAAGATAGTGGGTCGGGCCAAAAACACGTGGGTCCCACTTTCCGGTTAAAGGCCGACCCATTGAGTATGTGGGTTCCACCATATAGCAAGGGTGGCCCAACACGCCAGCGGGTCGGGCCAAAATCACGTGGGTCCCTCTTTCCTCTAAAGGCCGGCCCATTTAGTATGTGAGGTCCACCATGTAGCAAGTGGGCCGGCCCAACAAGATAGTGGGCCGGGCCAAAAGCAAAGGTGGGTCCCACTTTCCTGTTAAAGGGCCAGCCCATTTAGTATGTGGGGTCCACCATGCAGCAAGTGGGCCGGCCCAGCAAGATAGTGGGCCGGGCCAAAAGCAGAGGTGGGTCCCACTTTCCTATTAAAGGGTCGGCCCACCTTAAAGCAAGTGGGCCGGCCCAATTAGAGTGTGGGGTCCACCGTAAATCAAGTGGGCTGGCCCAATAAGTAAGTGGGTCAGCCGTTTGTCTGTTTATGTCGACATAATAGGCGCTTTAGGATTTTGCGGGCACATATGTGATTTTGTTAATTGGGCCGTTTAAGGGATGGGAATTCGTGTTTTAGATACTGAGAATATTTACGCAGCAATGATTTCTGTCGGATAGCCTCACTTACCACAAGCAACAAAGAAAAAAATGCGCGAAAGAACTATAAAAACTAACTAAATATTACATCAGCTGCACGGCTTTGAAAAAATATTACAGAACCCAGAGAAATTAAATGGTAATTAAACCTAGCAATACAATGAAGCGATCCGGCAATCTTTTAAGTTGTCCATGCAACACATATATCTGAAACAAAGACATTACAAGTTAAGACAACAACAATAGAAAGGCAAAGACACTACAATATTGTTTGCCAAAGAATTTGGAACTCATCATTTCGTCGTTATAACAAGATCATTGTAATGCGCACAATAAGCAAACAAAGAGTGCATGCCGCATACCAACAGCCAATATAACAGAGCATGTTAGAATGAAACAGCAGACTTACTACTGTCGAGTCCCATGCAAACCAACATGTTCAGGGATTACAAAATTGGCATGAACAACATAGTATGTAGCACCCTACCTTTAAATAAAGGCAAGACACCTGTGTATAGTGCTATTCCCGGGATCACTGATAGCACACACATTACAAAATATAGTAATCATTGCAATAGTATCAAATTACTACATCGTTGATCCAGAGGGTACAATAAAACCTTACAAATTGCATAGTCACATGGACTAGCTCGAATAAACACAACGGAAAGTAAATCAGCAATGAGCCTTCATCATCTTCATGTGCCACAGGCAGTCATGTTGGAATGTAGACTCGAGATCCTACCACGTACTTCTCCTCAGAAAATCCTGCACGTTTGAATATGCAGCCCCACGAATGGAGGTCAGTACAATGATGTACTGGCAAATGACACTTATATAGTGGCTGTTTTGGGCATGACTATCTACATGATATTTGGCAAGTGGAGTTTAGGCAAATTTGCATAAAGCCAATTTTATCCTATATTTTATTTAAAACAAAACATTTTATAATTCTTGAAAAGATTTTTACAAAAAGGCACAAAGTCAAGATGACTCCCAGGTCACCACCACATACCATGGTTTTCACTTCCAGGTACGTAGCCCTGGGGCCACTCAACTAGGATAAACCTCAGGTCACCACCACATACCATGGTTTTCACTGCCATGTATGTAGCCCTGGGAAAACCCCGTCCTATGTTTCTACGCAAAATTTTAATCATTCAGAAAGGTGATGAGATTATTCCGTACTTCCTTGTCTAGAGACTCAAATTGTCCATAACCGGGGACACGGCTAAGATCTTAGTTTTTAACTCTGCAGAGGTTGTGCACTTTCACCTTACGACCCATTCTACCCAGAGAGAAGAATGAGACGAGACCTTTCAGAAGGAGAGAGCAACCATACCCGCAAGACCCGTTCCCACCTATAATTCTGCTACCAGCCAATGTCTTGCAACAAGTTGAACCCTCGCAACTTACTTAATCCCGGTAGAGCCCATAATACCATAAGGCTGCACTGGAAGTACACTAAACACGGAAGACATAGCAATCTCTTTGTTCCTGGGTGGCAAACCACAAGTGCACTCACCCCCCAGGTCACCACCACATACCATGGTTTTCACTGCCAGGTATGTAGCCCCAGGTAGCCACTCAACATAATCCAAAGCCACACCAATTCCACCCAGGTGTTTCATTAAGGTTATTAACTTTCAATTTTTCAAACAACACTTTAACCAACAAATGAAACAAAGCATTGGCATCATTTTTAAATCACTTCTGACAATCCTAGCAAGTTGTGTTTAAGGGGTGGCTACACACTACTAGGATCTAAGCATAGCATAATACTTTTCTTTTGAAAACAAAATCCCTACCATGCATACTAATTGAAAACACTAATGCATAATTATAAAATAGGTAGGATTTGAGTGTCACTTGCCTTTTTGGTAGTCGAAGCGCGTTCACTTCTCTTAATCAAAATACGTGCCTCTCCGTACGAACTATAATATAAAATATAGCACAACATAAACACACCATTCAACAACAACAACAAAATCAAACAACATTCGATATGAACAATCATAGACATGCATGCATGCTATGCACCAAATTATTTCACAAGAGAGGTAGTGTGTATGTGTTGCATTATGTGTTCTCTGATATGTGAAATGTTAATAAAATATTCTGGACATTAAATTTGATTGAGAAAAACCATTAATCGAGTATCTACTTAACATATACAACCTTAATAATTAGCTACTGCAAGCATTATGTGTTTTAAAAATATGAATTAGACCTCCCTGGATAGGTTACAGTAATACAAGGTTAGAGCAATTGGAATTATTCAAAAACGATTTATAGAATTTGAATTATCCTCGAATTACTGATTCGGATAGATTTTACTAAAGCAAGTTTGTGCACATATCAAAGTTGTATAACTCCTATACTAAGTTGAAGTACATGATCTGAGGATTCCAAAAAGTACAAATTTGTTAAATTTGGACAAGTAGATTATTTGATATAATTTTTATAGTGAAAAAGGATTAATTAAATCATTTGAATTATGATTCGAAAACTAATCCATAACATATACAGTATTCTTGCATATTTGGACTCTACATGTTATAAGCTTTCCAACGATATAAAGTTTGCAAATTTTGGACCTCTGGATGATTTTATAATGAATTTCTAAGTTGGACACATAATCTGATATTTAAAATTTACATTTAAAATGAGTTTGACCGAGTTTGACTGAGACGCTGACTGTACTGGTGACTGTAGAGTTGACCGCTGACTGTACTGCTGACTGTACCGCTGACCGTACTGCTGACTGCAGTTTGACTTTGACCAGACTGAGTTGACTATGCTGATGTCATGATGATGTCATAAAGTTGACAGAAAAATTTGCTCAGATGGAAAAACTTTCTACATCAAAGTTGTATAGAATTAATAGATCTATCTAACGCATAAATTACTTTTCACAACGGATTAATGTGTTTGACAAGATCTGGGTTATACCTTATAAGATCTGAATCTTGTAACACGATTTTCTCCTTGCTCGGTGAACGAAACAAGGTGAAACTTGCGGCAATGGAAAGATCTTGACGAGAGGAACAACTTCCATGTTGAAGTCTGTAACATCCCTGGTTTTGCTAAACCTATTTAGGGTTTGATTGTGCATCATGAGCATCATAATTTTCCTAAGAAAATGCATTGAAATGAATATTTGAAAAACCTAATGTTGGCTTGAATCTCCCCCTCTTTCAATTTCTCAAAGTGTTTCAAACTAAAATACTTTGCCTTTGTGCTTTGTTAAGAAGTACATTTGTTATTTTGAAATTTGCAGAAAGTTTGAAGTTTCAAACCTATTTCAAAATGCAAAAAGAGTATGGAAAACAAAATAGAAAACAGATTTCGGAAAAAGAGAAGAGAACTTCTCTCACCTAGTTGGGCCGCAGCCCAACTCTCTCTCTCCTCCTTTCCCTGCGCAGCCCAGCAGGCCAACCCACCAGCAGCCCATCTCAGCCCACCCCGACCCCCAGGGGGTTATGTGCAAAATTCCAAAGTCATCCCCTACCTCCGTTCCAGGAAGCTGCTCGGTGGCAGCACCTGCGAGCCCGGCCGCGCGTCGAGATGCACGCCGCCGCTCGCCGGCGCCTACAAGTACCCCTCCCGGCCGCCGATGAAACCCTAGCCCCGCCACTCTCGCTTTCTTCCTCTCTCTGGCCCTCTCTTGCGCCAGCAACCCTAACCCTAGCTCCGGCCAACACTCGTCCCCGCCGATGCAGGCCTCCCCGTGCCATGCCGCCTAGCCCAGGAGCTCCGCCGTCACCTCCTCGTTCTCCCCGTGTGCGGAATCGAGCCGCGGCGCTCGGAATCGGCCCCGCTGCATTCTTCTTCTCCGCAGACGGTCGCCGGCCACCGGCTCAACGCCGCCGCTACGGGCCTCCTCCGCCCTCACCGGCAAGCTCTCGAGCTCCGCGGTGAGCTCTTCGACCCGCCCATGCTCTCGGCCGCCTCTCTACCCCTCTGTAGCGCCCCCTCCACGTTCGCCGGCGCTGCTCGTCGTGCGGCGCTTCCGATCGTCTCCGACGTATCGATAATTTCTTATGTTCCATGCCACATTATTGATGTTATCTACATGTTTTATGCACACTTTATGTCATATTCGTGCATTTTGGAACTAACCTATTAACAAGATGCCGAAGTGCCGCTTTTCTGCTGTTTTTGGTTTCAAAATCCTAGTAAGGAAATATTCTCGGAATTGGACGAAATCAAAGGCCAGGGGCCTATTTTTCCACGAAGCTTCCGAAGTCCGAAGACGAGACGAAGAGGGCCACGGGGTGGCCACCCTAGGCGGCGCCCCACCCCCGGCCGCGCCGCCTATGGTGTGGGCCCCCGTGCTCCCGACTTGCCTTCCGCCACTTAAAGCCTCCGTGACGAAACCCCCGACCGAGAGCCACGATACGGAAAACCTTCCAGAGACGCCTGATACGTCTCCGACGTATCGATAATTTCTTATGTTCCATGCCACATTATTGATGTTGTCTACATGTTTTATGCACACTTTATGTCATATTCGTGCATTTTCTGGAACTAACCTATTAACAAGATGCCGAAGTGCCAGTTCTGTTTTGTGTTTTTGGTTTGAAATCCTAGTAACGAAATATTCTCGGAATCGGACGAAATCCAAGTTCCTATTTTCACCGGAAGCATCCGTAACACCCGGAAGGACCGGAGGCACTGGGCCCCGGACCATAGGCGGCGGCGAGGCCCCGGCCGCGCCGCCCTGGTGTCGTCGCCCTTCGACCCTCCCGCCGCCTCTTCGCCTATATAAAGCCCCGGATCGAAAACCCGAGACGTTCGACGAAACCACGAAACCTTCCGCCGCCGCCATCGCGAGGCCAAGATCGGGGACATGAGTCTCGTTCCGGCACGCTGCCGGGCGGGAAGTGCCCCGGAAGGCTCCTCCATCGACACCGCTACCATCTCCACCATCCATCTTCACACCTGCTGCTCCATGAGGAGGAGTAGTTCTCCATCGAGGCTCGGGGCCGGTAGCTATGTGGTTCATCTCTCCCATGTACCTCAATACAATAATCTCATGAGCTGCTTTACATAATTGAGATTCATATGAGTTTGTATCACAATTTATCTATGTGCTACTCTAGCAATGTTATTAAAGTAGTTTTATTCCTCCTGCACGTGTGTAAAGGTGACAGTGTGTGCACCGTGTTAGTACTTGGTTTATGCTATGATCATGATCTCTTGTAGATTGCGAAGTTAACTATTGCTATGATAATATTGATGTGATCTATTCCTCCTACATATGCATGAAGGTGACAGTGTGCATGCTATGTTAGTACTTGGTTTAGTCTATTGATCTATCTTACACTATAAGGTTACTTAAACATGAGCATAATTGTGGAGCTTGTTAACTCCGGCATTGAGGGTTCGTGTAATCCTACGCAATGTGTTCATCATCGAACAAAAGTGTAGAGTATGCATTTATCTATTTTGTTATGTGATCAATGTTGAGAGTGTCCACTAGTGAAAGTGTAATCCCTAGGCCTTGTTCCTAAATACCGTTACTGCTTGTTTCTGTTTTTCTGCGTTACTACTGCTGCAATACTACCACCATCAACTACACGCCAGCAAGCTATTTTCTGGCACCGTTGCTACTGCTCATACTTATTTATACCACCGTATTTCACAATCTCTTCGCCGAACTAGTGCACCTATTAGGTGTGTTGGGGACACAAGAGACTTCTTGCTTTGTGGTTGCAGGGTTGCATGAGAGGGATATCTTTGACCTCTTCCTCCCCGAGTTCGATAAACCTTGGGTGATCCACTTAAGGGAAAACTTGCTGTTCTACAAACCTCTACTCTTGGAGGCCCAACACTGTCTACAGGAAAGGAGGGGAACGTAGACATCAAGCTATTTTCTGGCGCCGTTGCCGGGGAGGAAAGGTAAAAGGCACTCATACTCCGATTCCAGTAACAGTACTTTTCTGGCGCCATTGTGTTTGTGCTCGAAGCTATTTCCTTTAGATCCTGCAATTGCATCTTTTTGTTTCTTGTTTACACTAGTAAGGCATAATGGACAACATCTGTGAGCTTTTTATTCTATTTCCTGAGTCAAGACATGAATGGTTTAATGCGAAAATTAAAAAACCCATGGAATCTTATTTGCATGCTAGTAGCAATGATATTAGTATGAACGCTTTGAACACCATTGTTGCTAATGATATGGAAAATTCTAAGCTTGGGGAAGCTGGCTTTGATGAGCATGATATTTTTAGTCCCCCAAGCATTGAGGAGAAAATTTTCTTTGATGATACTTTGCCTCCTATTTATGATGATTATAATGATAGTAGTCTTTTGTTACCACCTGTTATGGAGGATAAATTTGATTATGATTACAATATGCCTCCTATATTTGATGATGAGAATAATAATGATAGCTACTTTGTTGAATTTGCTCCTACTACAATTAATAAGAATAACTATGCTTATGTGGAGAGTAATACTTCTATGCATATGAACCATGATAAGAATGTTTTAAGTGATGGGTATATTGTGGATTTCATCAATGATGCTACTGAAAGTTATTATGAGAGAGGGAAATATGGTTATATGCATCTTAATAATATTAAGTTTCCCCTCTTTATGTTGAGAATCTTGAAGTTACTCGTGTTTTATCCTCTTATGCTTGTCACTTTGTTCTTCATGAATTCATTTGTGTACAAGATTCCTCTTCATAGGAAGCATGTTAGACTTAAATTTGTTTTGAATTTGCCTCTTGAAGCTCTCTTTTGCTTCAAATACTATTTCCGCGAATGGATTATTAAAACTGCTGAGCCCATCTTAATGGCTATAAAGAAAGAACTTCTTGGGAGATAACCCATGTGTTATTTTGCTACAGTACTTTGTTTTATATTTGTATCTTGGAAGTTGTTTACTACTGTAGCAACCTCTCCTTATCTTAGTTTTGTGTTTTGTTGTGCCAAGTAAAGCCGTTGATAGAAAAGTAAGTACTAGATTTGGATTACTGCGCAGTTCCAGATTTCTTTGCTGTCATGAATCTGGGTCTACCTCCCTGTAGGTAGCTCAGAAAATTAAGCCAATTTACGTGCATGATCCTCAGATATGTACGCAACTTTCATTCAATTTGAGCATTTTCATTTGAGCAAGTCTGGTGCCATTTTAAAATTCGTCAATACGAACTGTTCTGTTTTGACAGATTCTGCCTTTTATTTCGCATTGCCTCTTTTGCTATGTTGGATGAATTTCTTTGATCCACTAATGTCCAGTAGCATTATGCAATGTCCAGAAGTGTTAAGAATGATTGTGTCACCTCTGAACATGTGAGTTTTTGATTATGCACTAACCCTCTAATGAGTTTGTTTCGAGTTTGGTGTGAAGGAAGTTTTCAAGGGTCAAGAGAGGAGGATGATATACCATGATCAAGGAGAGTGAAAGCTCTAAGCTTGGGGATGCCCCGGTGGTTCCCCCCTGCATATATCAAGAAGACTCAAGCGTCTAAGCTTGGGGATGCCCAAGGCATCCCTTCTTCATCGACAAATTATCAGGTTCCTTCTCTTGAAACTATATTTTTATTCGGTCACATCTTATGTGCTTTACTTGGAGCGTCTGTATGCTTTTGTTTTTGTTTGTGTTTGAATAAATGCTTGTGTGGGAGAGAGACACTCCGCTGGTTCGTATGAACACATGTGTTCTTAGCTCATAATATTCATGGCGAAGGTTGAAACTTTCGTTAAATTATTATATGGTTGGAATTGGAAAATGCTACATGTAGAAATTGGTGTGATGTCTTAAATAATGTGATACTTGGCAATTGTTGTGCTCTTGTTTAAGCTCTTGCATCATATACCTTGCACCCATTAGTGAGGAAATACATAGAGCTTGTTAAAATTTGGGTTTGCATGAGTGGTTTCGCTAGAGTCTAGATATTTTCTAGTAAGATGTTTGAACAACAAGGAAGACGATGTATAGTTTTATAATGCTTGTAATATGTCTTTTATGTGAGTTTTGCTGTACTAGTTCGTGCTTGTGTTTGCTTCAAACAACCTTGCTAGCCTAAACCTTGTATCGAGAGGGAATACTTCTCATGCATCCAAATCCTTGAGCCAAACAACACTATGCCATTTGTGTCCACCATACCTACCTACTACATGGTATTTTCCGCCATTCCAAAGTAAATTGCTTGAGTGCTACCTTTAAAATTCCATCATTCACCTTTGCAATATATAGCTCATGGGACAAATAGCTTAAAAACTATTGTGGTATTGAATATGTAATTATGCACTTTATCTCTTATTAAGTTGCTTGTTGTGCGATAACCATGTTCACTGGGGACGCCATCAACTACAAGAAATATGCTGACTGGTGACCCACCCTATTGGTCGTAGAAAAGGTCTTAGTAGTCCTTTCATGACCTTTTCTTGACCAAAAACAGTAGGTCACATACCGAGGGTCAGTAATTGCAAGTCACGACCTTTTTTTCTAATTGGTCATGGACTTCTACGACCAAAACAGAAGGTCATGGGCCTATGACCAACTATTTTGGTCAAAGTCTATCTGCCCTGTCCACGTCAGCCAATCCTACGTGGCAGCAGATTCAGCCCGGTCCAATTCAGCATTCTAAATGGGCCGAGCCCAATTACTCAGCCTAGTGAGTTGTGTTTTCCAGGTCCATATGAGCTAGTTTTTTTCAATTTTTCCTGGGCCGCAGCCTTTTTCCCTTTGGGCCTTGGCCTTTTTACAGTCCAACTGTTTTTTCAGATCTTGGCCTTTTTTACAACCAGTTTTGTTTTTTAGATTTATATAAAATGTTTTTAAGAATTTATCCATTACAACTTTCACAGCCCATTTACTTGACCAGTATTTGGGCCGAGGCCTATTTAACCACTTCCAGCATTTGGGCCATGGCCAAGATTCACATAAAGATTTGAACTCAGAATTTAGAATTTTATCAAATACCACAATAAACTCAACAATAACATAAGACATACTTCAGCTTCTCACACATTCACATTATCACTTCCATCTTACTTTCATATCACAGGTTCAAAATTCTCACAGGTTCACATTATCACTTTCATCTCACAGGTTCACATTATCACATTCATCTCACAGATTCAAAATTCTCACAGGTTCAGAACCAACACAGAAGTTGAACAAAAAAGAGAGCCAACACAGAAGTTGAACAAATAGTTCTGTGAACTAGTCCACCGATGGCAAACTTGTTCACAGAACTAAGCATCACATATGGCAGCTCAAGCCTAGTTACCAATAGCCCTAGCTCCAAAAAGAGCTATGAAGTGATTAAATTTCTCTTCCTGCTCCTGTGTCTTCTTCAGCAGCAGCTCATACTGCGCGTCGCGGGCAGCTTGTGCGGCATCAG
The DNA here is from genome assembly GCA_030979885.1 of Lolium multiflorum. NCBI lineage: Eukaryota > Viridiplantae > Streptophyta > Magnoliopsida > Poales > Poaceae > Lolium > Lolium multiflorum. Next base: position 44,001,966 of record CM061753.1, on the reverse strand, counting down.
ATTCTTCCGATTTCTTCTTCAAAGCAGCAACCTCTTCTCGCATAGCTTCACCTTGCATTTCAGACCTTGCCAACTTGTCCTTGAGGTCACGAACATGGGCAGACATGGCAGTAGACTTGGTGGCGGATGACCTTGACTCCAGCCCGACATTCACCAAGAATGTGCTTGCAGGGCATTTCTCCTTCAGCACTTGGCCAACAACTTGGACATCCGACATGGGATGTTGACCTTCAGGTACTGGCTGATTCATCCTCCTCTCCATCTCAGCCTTCATGAACAGATATTAGATGCAATAGTATGAATCAAACAAGCCACAATTACATGACCATCAGTAATTAAGAAAACCAAACCAAGCGCCCAAGTTAAACTAGAAAGGCACATGTTTCAATCAAGTGTTTACAAAAACAGTGTATTAAAGAAGCTGACACAAACAGCAAGTATCCCTGAGCATTGCCAACAATCTTTAAGGCAGAAGTACATGACCAGCATTTGAAATGACTTACAATAGCAATCTTGGCTGTTTCTGAAAACCCATTCTTTGTGCTGTTTTGTGTGGCCTTGAACAAGTCAAGCGCACTCAGCTCCTCACCATTGCGCTCCTCCTTCTGAAATGTTATTGAACAAGAGTCAAACGGCAAGATTTCGAGAGAAAAGATACTTGGGCCTAATAAAGAGAAAATATGCATTGTCCTTACAGTGGCATAGATATGTGCTGCATAGGACCTAGAACCAGTTTTCTGCTGAAATTTCACCTTCAATCTATTCGCCTTGTTCGATTCACAGGTTTTCTACAAAAAGAAGACTGTTACCATGGGATAGCACTAAAAAACACATGCCACAGATATACATCAAGGAAGACTAGATGATCACTTAGATGTGAACAAAAGCTGAGAGCATGTACATGCAAACAGCATCAGATACATCAAGGACTGCATGCAATGAGACCAAGGGCAACATACCTTGTGTCGCTCTGTTGACCACAACTTCAGCAGCTCCTGCCATTGATCATCCGGCAAGCCTTCCACGGGAGACTTGATGCTGAGCTCACCAGGTGCAGCGTTGTCGAAGAAGTCCTTTTTGATCTGGTGCCGCCTATTCTTTGATATTTTCTGCAGCTTCTCGGTGCACGCTTTTTTGATGGCCGGCGATTTGGTGTCCATATCAAAATTTCCCTACAAAGAAAGAAAACAATGAACGGGCATGATTAGCAGTCATATGAAAGTTGTAACAGGAAGAAAGAAAAACAATTAAGAAAAGAAGAAATTAACTTACTGCAACTTTGCCAATGTAGTCCTTAATTAGGTTGGGTGTCTTTTTGTAGTCCTTGAAGTGGGGAAGAACTGGTGTGTGGGTTCTTGCGTTGTATCCACACTCCGAAGCAAACATTGCCGCCTGCAAAGGCTTCTCAGGCCCGTTCATCCCTTCAGCAATTTCAATGGTCACCTTGCTACCCATTGACTTTGTCATCCTTTCCAGCCCTTTGCCTTTTCTTATACGCTTGACAGCCACAATCGCATCGTCTGAATAGGACACAAACTTTGATTAGTACCTAACATTTCACATTCTTTCTCAAACAGAATGAATACAAGCAACCAAACATGGAAACATGTTGCTAACAGTAGCATTTAATCGAACAGAAGCAAATGCAAGTGTACAAGAAAACAATCGAAGATGAACTTACCTTCATCACCAGTAGCCTGCTCAGTTTCTTCAGGAAAGGTGTTCCTGTCCACGAAAGGTGCAACAGGGCTTTGCTCCATTCCGACATGGCTGGGCTCCATGCGGACAGGGCTGAGCTCCATCCATTCCAACATGGCTGGGCTCCATGCGGACAGAGCTGAGCTCCATTCCGACATGGCTGGGCTCCATGCGGACAGCGCTTCCTTCCTCCTCCTCATTGTCTTCATGGATGGCTGCAGCAACCGCCTTGGCTTTCTGTCTAGTGACTCTAGCAGGAGCAGGTGTCTCCAGTTCTAGCAGTCTCTTTGACCCTCCTGGAGGTACCGCAAAGATCCTTCCTGGGCCCATTTGACTAGATGTATCTTCTGGACTCTTCCTACTCTTGTTCTTCTTCCTAACAGCTGACTTCTTTTTCCTCTTAGTAACCTTCAGGGCCTCGTACAAACAGCAGGGACAACAACATTAGATCACAAGTAATAAAATTTTGTAAGAACAGTATGAAGGGAAAAAAACAAGGAAAAAGATAGCAAACAAGTGACCCTAGCCATCCAAACAAGATAAGAGTTTTGCACCTTAACAGTCTTCTCCACTATATTGTCATCGACTTCTTCGTCAATGACTTCCTCATCTCTAGGATCGTAGTCTGAGCTTTCAGCTTGTGTTATGGCAGATGCAGAGGAGGCAGCAGTAGTTGCACTACCTTCTTTACCACCAGCCTTCCTAAACATTGATACTAACGCAGGGAGACCAAGGGATTGGAACATGCTGTTGTTCCTCATCATTGTCCTAGCCCTAGCCTTCTCGATTTCGGTTAGAGGTTCCTCTTTACATGAATAAAAAAACAGATAACCATTAGATGAATGGTTGAAATGCATAGGGGGCAAGACAACACAATCAGCCAAGGTATTTAAATCAGCTTTTAGTATCATTTAATTATAGTGGATTAACAGGCAGATTTCTATACTGAAAATAAAAACTTAGTGAACAAATTAAAAGCTAACAAGTATTCAGCATGTGTTGAGGCTATACAAAAGCAAGTAAGACAACTCCCAGGTAAGAAACATGGCAGATAAGCAAAACAAGCTATACTAAGCACATAGACAAAAAGATAACTTGCAGCAATGCACGAGGAACAATTTGCATACCTGCGGGCTGCTTCTTCCTCGTGTTCCTTGTCATTGCTGATCTCCAAGTGGTTGGACTGGCTCCTGCAATAAATATGTGGTCAGATAGCAGTAGCACAATGCACTGAAAGAGCACAACATGTGAACATATACACTTAATGGACTCAGCAAATACTGCATTACCACCTCTGACCATATACACATGTATTAGTGCCAACTTCACAGCTAAACAATATAAATGAAAAAAGAACAAGATCAATTTCTAGTTAGACACTTATACATGTACTTAAGCAAGATAATGCACTCTAAAAGTCTCAACTAATTGTAAGACACATAGGGCAACCAAATAGATGCTCAGTAGTTACTGGTTAGACAAGAGAAACATGCAGTAAGATTTAAGCAGCATATACCTCAGATGAACTAATTGGATTGGATGATTGTGCCCATACTTTTCAGTTCTATTATGCATCCTACGAGTACCAACATATAAATAACTATCCAAACAATTGATGGCCGGGATTGCAGTCACACACAGATCACAACAGCGAGGTTAAACCAAAAAAATACAACTACCAATCCGCTTGCTTTGGTTTCGGGCTGGGGTGACGGATTGAGGGTGGGGTGGAAGGGCGAGTGGCGGAAGGGATAGACTTTTGGCAGGGGCAGCACAAAACCCTAACCATGGCAGCACAAAACCCTAACCCTAGCATGGAAGAAGAGGAGATGAGGCGATCTGGGGCAGCACAAAACCCTAACCCTAGCATGGAAGAAGAGGAGATGTGGAGATCAACTCGCCTGTGCTCGTCGTCGGCGTCGCAGCTACCTGCCTGTGGTCGTCGTCGGCGTCGCAGCTACCCGCCCGTCGTCGCTCGCCTTCGCCGTCGTCCTCCCGTGGCCGTCTCCTCGTCGCTCGCCTTCGCCGTCAGTGGAGTGGATGGGGAATTGGGCGGATGGGGAATTGGGGGCGGAGTGGATGGGATGGCGCGGAGTGGATGGGGAATTGGGCGGATGGGGAATTGGGCGGATGGGGAATTGGGGGCGGAGTGGATGGGATGGCACGGAGTGGATTGGGAATTGGATGGCGCGGGGATCCAGGAGGAATGTCCAAAACGCCTCTGTCTTTTTCTCTTTTGGTGTGGCATTTTGGTCTTTTTTCCTTTTTCTCTTTTTGTCTGAAATTTTTTGGGGAGGGAGGCGGGAGACGAAGGCGGGAGGGGAAGGCGGGAGATTTTTGGCTCAGGGAAATTTCAGTAGAGTGTTTGCAACTTAGGAAAATTTTAGAAGGATTCAAAATAATTTTGATATTTTCTGTTGCATGGTTTGTCGGATTGACCCCAAATTTTGCACATGTGTGCCCCTTGTCGTGGAGTACAAATGTCGTCTCACGAACTTTTCGACTTTACCATATTAAAAAGCCATTTTCTATTTTCTAAGCATCAGAAAGGCGGCGGTTTATGAAGGAGCTACCCATAACATGTCGCGGAAATGGGCCAACACATTTTATTTAAATAATAGGACCTATTTTATGTAGAACTAAGCAACTGTTGAGAACTCCAACCTTTTTAGGCACTCCCGGCAAAAAAGGCAAATCCCCGCCGATTCAGCAGGAAAACCGAGACAGTTGAACTGGAGGTGCTTCATTTGTTGCTCATTATTTTTGGTAAAAATTATTTTTAGGTTCAAAACATGTGATTTCATCGGAGATACACTTTTAGTTTTGATAGGTTCCAACCCTAGCTAAGACGGCAGCGCCGGCCGTTTCGACCACATTTTGAAAACGGCATAAGTAATTCAAAAAAATCGAAAAATGGTAAAACCTTCGCGTGGCGTCATTGTATGTGACCTAGTTTCTATTAAAAATTATAAACCTGAAGAAATGCAAGTATTTGGAAAAGGTGTTCTCAAAATGAGCTATCGTCTATGAAGTTTCATGGCTTTCGAGGCAAATGACCAAGGTTACGGCCGCAATTGTTGGGTGGTTTGTCGGATTGACCCCAAATTTTGCACATGTGTGCCCCTTGTCGTGGAGTACAAATGTCGTCTCACGAACTTTTCGACTTTACCATATTAAAAAGCCATTTTCTATTTTCTAAGCATCAGAAAGGCGGCGGTTTATGAAGGAGCTACCCATAACATGTCGCGGAAATGGGCCAACACATTTTATTTAAATAATAGGACCTATTTTATGTAGAACTAAGCAACTGTTGAGAACTCCAACCTTTTTAGGCACTCCCGGCAAAAAAGGCAAATCCCCGCCGATTCAGCAGGAAAACCGAGACAGTTGAACTGGAGGTGCTTCATTTGTTGCTCATTATTTTTGGTAAAAATTATTTTTAGGTTCAAAACATGTGATTTCATCGGAGATACACTTTTAGTTTTGATAGGTTCCAACCCTAGCTAAGACGGCAGCGCCGGCCGTTTCGACCACATTTTGAAAACGGCATAAGTAATTCAAAAAAATCGAAAAATGGTAAAACCTTCGCGTGGCGTCATTGTATGTGACCTAGTTTCTATTAAAAATTATAAACCTGAAGAAATGCAAGTATTTGGAAAAGGTGTTCTCAAAATGAGCTATCGTCTATGAAGTTTCATGGCTTTCGAGGCAAATGACCAAGGTTACGGCCGCAATTGTTGGGTGGTTTGTCGGATTGACCCCAAATTTTGCACATGTGTGCCCCTTGTCGTGGAGTACAAATGTCGTCTCACGAACTTTTCGACTTTACCATATTAAAAAGCCATTTTCTATTTTCTAAGCATCAGAAAGGCGGCGGTTTATGAAGGAGCTACCCATAACATGTCGCGGAAATGGGCCAACACATTTTATTTAAATAATAGGACCTATTTTATGTAGAACTAAGCAACTGTTGAGAACTCCAACCTTTTTAGGCACTCCCGGCAAAAAAGGCAAATCCCCGCCGATTCAGCAGGAAAACCGAGACAGTTGAACTGGAGGTGCTTCATTTGTTGCTCATTATTTTTGGTAAAAATTATTTTTAGGTTCAAAACATGTGATTTCATCGGAGATACACTTTTAGTTTTGATAGGTTCCAACCCTAGCTAAGACGGCAGCGCCGGCCGTTTCGACCACATTTTGAAAACGGCATAAGTAATTCAAAAAAAATCGAAAAATGGTAAAACCTTCGCGTGGCGTCATTGTATGTGACCTAGTTTCTATTAAAAATTATAAACCTGAAGAAATGCAAGTATTTGGAAAAGGTGTTCTCAAAATGAGCTATCGTCTATGAAGTTTCATGGCTTTCGAGGCAAATGACCAAGGTTACGGCCGCAATTGTTGGGTGGTTTGTCGGATTGACCCCAAATTTTGCACATGTGTGCCCCTTGTCGTGGAGTACAAATGTCGTCTCACGAACTTTTCGACTTTACCATATTAAAAAGCCATTTTCTATTTTCTAAGCATCAGAAAGGCGGCGGTTTATGAAGGAGCTACCCATAACATGTCGCGGAAATGGGCCAACACATTTTATTTAAATAATAGGACCTATTTTATGTAGAACTAAGCAACTGTTGAGAACTCCAACCTTTTTAGGCACTCCCGGCAAAAAAGGCAAATCCCCGCCGATTCAGCAGGAAAACCGAGACAGTTGAACTGGAGGTGCTTCATTTGTTGCTCATTATTTTTGGTAAAAATTATTTTTAGGTTCAAAACATGTGATTTCATCGGAGATACACTTTTAGTTTTGATAGGTTCCAACCCTAGCTAAGACGGCAGCGCCGGCCGTTTCGACCACATTTTGAAAACGGCATAAGTAATTCAAAAAAAATCGAAAAATGGTAAAACCTTCGCGTGGCGTCATTGTATGTGACCTAGTTTCTATTAAAAATTATAAACCTGAAGAAATGCAAGTATTTGGTGTGACCTTGTTCTCAAAATAAGTTTCAAATAGCAAATTTAAAAAATTAGGTTTTAAGTTTCCAGTCTCCCCCGCAATAAAAACGGCCGCATCCACCGCACCGCACCGCACACTCCACCACTCCGCCTCTTCGCCTCCACCGCACCGCACACTCCACCACTCCGCCTCTCCGCCTCTTCGCCTATCCGCCGCCGGTCAGATCCATCCCCGCCGCTGCGTCGCCGAGTCTCAGGTCAGCCCCCCTCCCCCTCCTTCGTCTCCCCGCGCCGGCGTTTAGTGTTGGGGGTTTTCTGAACGGGTGGATGCGGCGCACCGAGCGTGGCCGCCGTCGTCCTCTAGGAATTTCCCGCTGCATGTCCCCGTAGAGGAAGAACGAGTTTCCCGCTGCGGTTATTTCTGGATATAGGTTGCTCGATTTGATCTCTCCGCGTTGGATATCATGTAATTTTCTTGATATAGGTTGCTCGATTTGATCTCTCCGCGTCGGATGTTTCTGGGATTGGGACGGTTTACACGGATTAGGGTTCTTGTTTGTTGGAAGAGGTGGAGCTTTTGCTATGGATGCACCCGTGTGTGACATGGTTGTCAAATTTCAGGGGACACAATATTCACTGCTCCTTTGAGCCTTTGAACTGTATATTTGGGCATGCAGGAGAATTGCTAATTGATAAATGTACCTATATCCCTGTGGATTAGGATCCTGATCATTCTGTCCCCATTTTGGTAGGATGTATATACCTGTGGATTAGGATTTCCATTAAACTCAACTGAACATTGTCGTGTTCTATTCATGCAACAAATTTGTGAGTCTGCAGTCTTGAGCATCCAAGCCTTATACATTGTCAACAGATTGATTTACTAGTTGGTAGTTTAATAAACAAGATACGGCTTCATATCAGCATGCTAGACTGATTGTGACTTCTTCCCTCTTTTCTTGGTAGGTGACCATGGACAGGTACGAGCTGGTCGATATTAGCTCGGATGACGAAGAGGTTGTTGCTGCCCAGGCTGCTGCTAGGGAAGCAGCAGCTGCTGCTAAGGCTAGGCGGCGCGCCAAGAAAGAGGCTGCTAAGGCTAGGGAAGCAGCAGCTGCTGCTGCCGCCGCCGCTGCCAACAAGATAGTTATGCGTCGAGGTAAAGGGCCTTTTCTGCTAAGACTATTATGCTGCCAATTTATCCATTGTTCATTTACTTATGCTTTTTGCATTGCATGTAGGTCCCAAGATAACTGGCAATGCCTCTTTTGATAAGTGTTGTGTGTATGGCAACAAGGTTGGTTTGAAACGTTGCCAGGTGCAATTCCTGCAGCAACTTGCAAGGATGAGACCCTCAATAAAAGTGTTTGTATGCACTATGACGGCAGCCCACACCGAGAAGCCAAAAGCTAAAATGGTAAACCAATTATCGCCGATGAGTGTCTTTGATTGCTAAAGTAGGATGATGTTTTGCTTCTCGATCATGAACTAGACTTGACTATTCCTCTATTTTGCAGTATTTCCCAAGGAAGTTCAGCCTCTACATCAAGAAGTACTTGGACTTGCCTGCCAAGTTGGAGGTCTACTGCCAGGCCCCTAAACCCATTGTGGTCACAATGATTATGGGCAAAGGGAAGGGCGCCGGAGCTCAGATTACAAGCAAGTGGTCCAAGGTGGTGAAGGCGGCTGGGATGCAAAGCGGCGATGTCTTCATGTTCCGCTTCCGTCGTAGTGCTCGTGTTGGACTTAAGTTGGCCATTACGAAGGTCATGTAACTACTTCAGTGCTAGGTTGTTGTTGGTGTTGGTCGTCCTGTAGTTATGCTATGAACATGGATGGTTGCTGTTAGTGCTTGACTGCTTTTGTGAAGATGGATGGTTGCTGTTAGTGCTTGACTGCTTTTGTGAAGATGGATGGTTGCTGTTAGCATGCCTTTGTAAATTAAGAAGTACTTATGCTACTACTTTAATCTGGTATGAAATATGGATGGTTTATGAACTATTACTCCACTGTTTGAAATCTGGTATGAAATCTGGTATCCAGTGTTGTTTCAAATATGGTACTACTTATAGCTTCATGTTTCTGTTGTTTCAAACAAATCAGAGATTTAGTTTCTTGTAGCTGATGACAAAGGAGAGACTATAAAAATTTGGGTTATCCAAAGGTAACAAGATCACTACAGTAGCACAATGGCAAGACAGTCTGGAAACTAAGTTGAGCTATTGGGTTCGACTCCCAGGTCTCACACCTTTTTTGCATAACATACTTGACAGATAGCACAAGATCACAGGCTGAATTATCAACAGAAATCACACAATCACACAATCAGAACACTTCTAGTTCACACAATCTGGCTCAATTATCAACAGTAATATTCATGATCATCCAAATTCAAATATCAACAGGAATATTCATGATCACACAATCTGGCTCAATTCTAGTTTACACAATCTTTAACAGCATACATCCAAATTGAACATTCACTTCTAGTTTACACAAATCTTTAACAGCATACATCCAAATTGAAACTAATCATCGTCGAACTGCCTGTTATCTTCATCATCATCACAGTATTGGTGTACTGTATGATCTACTTCATCGTCGCTTTCCTGTAGATCCACTACCTCCTTCCTTCTTTTCCTCATTCTTTCCACAACCGCTGCATCAACTAACATTTGTTCACGGCGCCTTTGCGATCTGGTCTCCACAGTGGGTTCTCGGGTTAGCACTGGAACTTCCGGTGTGTCATCATCTTGGTAAGATAGCGAACCACCACCGGGACCCTTGTCCACTTCACTTTCCTTCACAGTCCACAAATGTCTATGCTGGAATTTTTGCACAACTCGCCAATGGCCACCCAAATCAGTGTCAGGAAGATAGAAGACCTTTGTTGCTTGTGTTGTTAGGATAAAAGCATCATTCTTGTACCAGAACCTTCCGGTGTTTATACTTTTGAAGTGTCGATCCTCCCGGACTCGGCTATTCTTCTTCCCGCCAAGATCAAACCAATCACAGCGGAACAAGACGACCGAACGATGGACGCCTCCGCTGGAGTTATATTGGAGCCTGATGATGCTTCTCAGCTGACCGTAGAAGTCAATTAAGGTATTTTCGTGTTCTCCCTCGGTGACAATTCCACTGTTCTGTGTGTTTCTATTTTTCTCACGGTCAAGGGTGTGGTAGCGGACACCATCAACAACACATGCAGTATATACCCTCACTCTCTTATCCGGCGCGCATGCCAGAGCAAAGAGATCATCACTCACCTTATCTTCCTCGTGCAATTTTCCAATCTGCACAAACAAACCAGGGTGCATATCCAGTAGCATGTCAAGTGCAAGAAATAAAGGGTGCATGTCCAGTAGCTAAAAATAGGAGTACTAGGAGGAATGGACTAACAATTAAGGTGCATGTCCAGTAGCAAATACTCACATGTTTCTTAAACCATCCAGCAAATCCATTCGCAAGCCACTTGTGAACATTGATGCGGCTATCTTGCTCCTCCAGTTCCTTCTTGCACAACCTGCAATGCCAACAAATATGTATATTGTTAATTAAAATATTGGTTTCTTCCAGCCCAAGAAAAAAATACGAGTGCACAAGATAGATGACATACTCGATATACGGTAGGACCTCTTGGCAACTTCTCAGCACATACCAATGCATCTTCTCGTAGTCATCCCCTGCCTCCAAGTATTGTGACCCTCCAAGAAATTTGACACCATGGCTGAAAACCGATACATCACCACTATGCGAATCATCCCGCTCTATATTTCTGCCTGGCCGATTAAATCTAGTTTCCAGATCATCGAAGTACCGAGAGCAAAAAGTCAGACACTCGTCAACAATATATGCCTCAGCAATTGACCCCTCGGGTCTGGCCGTGTTTCGCACATAGCGCTTAAATGTAAGCATCCTTCTTTCCACGGGATACATCCAGCCGTACTGTACGGGGCCTCTAAGAATTGCCTCTTTGGGTAAATGAACCGCCAAATGAACCATCACGGTGAAGAAGGCTGGTGGAAAGATCTTTTCAAGTTTGCAGAGGATAATTGGGATTTCTTTATCGAGTCTTTCAAGAACAGACAGCTTCAGTGTTTTGGAGCACAACTCTTTAAAGAAATTTCCCAACTCAGCGACCGCTTCATATATTTCTTTATCCATTATTCCACGGAGTCCAGCCGGTAAGATCCTTTGGAGGAGGATATGGCAATCATGGGTTTTCAGCCCCTGGAGCTTGCATCCATCGGGAGACACGCACTTTGCGAGGTTAGCGGCATACCCATCTGGAAACCTCACCGCTCTTATAAACTCACAAAATGCAATCTTTTCTTCTTTAGTCATTGTATACCATGCTTCCGGCATCTCAAACGACTTTCCCCCATCAACAGGCCGTAGGTGCAAAGCTTCCCTTATGCCCATATCTTCCAAATCAAGCCTCGAGTTAAGTGTGTCCTTTGACTTCCCGTCGATGTTCATAAATGTCCCAAGCAGATTGTCACATATGTTTTTCTCAATGTGCATTACATCCAGATTGTGCCTCAACTTCAGATCTGCCCAGTATGGGAGGTCCCACAGAATAGACCTCCGGTCCCAACATTGACCTTCCTCCCGCTTCCTTTTCCTTTGATTCTTTCCCGGTCTGACATCTTTCACCTTGTCAAGTTGCTGCTTGAGCTCCTCTTTAGTAAACTCTGCCGGAGGGTCACGTGGTTCAGTATTGCCATTGAACCCTTTGCTTTTTCGCCAACGATGGTCCAGAGGAAGAAAACGGCGGCTCCCTATCCAGCATAACTTGTTTCTTATTCTCTGGGAGCACGGGTCCTTGTCACAACGCACACATGCTTGATAACCAGCCGTGAGCCTACCCGACAAAGTGTGCAGCGCCGGGAAATCATGGATGCACCATATAACCGCAGCACGCAGATTGAACTTATCGGGACTCAGGGCATCATAGGTCTGCACACCATTCCATAGCTTGAACAAATCTTCAACGAGGGGCTCCATAAAGATATCAAAATCCTTTCCTGGAGAATCTGGACCCGGGATCAGCAAAGCCATCATGAAGTTGGACTGATCCATACATGCCCATGGTGGCAGGTTGTACGGAACGATGAATACTGGCCACATGCTGTACTTCCTGCTCATGCCAAAGGGGTTAAAGCCATCTGTGGCAAGGCCGAGTCTTATGTTTCTCGCATCGGCGGCAAAGTCTTTATGTTGACTGTCAAAGTCTTTCCATGCCTTTCCGTCCGCTGGATGGCTAAGCTCATTAGTCACAGGTTTCCGCTTCAGCTTGTGCCATTGCACTTCTTCAGATTGTTTCTTTGAAATAAACATCCTTTGCAGCCTTGGAATAATTGGAAAGTACCTCAATACCTTCTCCGGTATCTGCTTCCTGCCATCCCCATCTTTCCACCTAGAGGCATCACATTTAGGGCACTTGTCAAGCTTGGCATACGTCTTCCGAAACAAGACACAGTTGCTTGGGCAGACATGGATTGATTCATAACCAAGCCCCAATCTGCCGATGATACTCAATGCTTCATCGTAATTTTTGGGAATTGAGCTTTTGGGGTATTGGATAGCCAAGAGATGGAGTATTCCGTTCAAGGCGGCGTTGCTCATCCGGTAGAAGGACTTGACATGGAGTAACTTCACGGTGAAAGCAAATCTGGACATTGTCCCACCATCACTAGCTGACCGCTTCGCTTCCTCTATTAGCTCGGCATAGATTGTATTCTGTCCATCACCTTGTGGTTCAGACTCGTAGAGATCCTTAAACAGGTCAGGGATCCTGTCATCCTCATCCCCATCCTCCTCCACCAAATTAAAAGAATTCTCTAGCACAACATGATCATCTTCTAGATGCTCGCCGCCTTCATCAGCATGGTGTGCATCAGGTTGATGTCCAGGTTCAGCTCCAGGTTCAGCATGTAAAGGCTCCCCATGATGGATCCACCTATCGTAGGTGGCTGCCATCCCACGCAACAGCAGATGAGACTCTACATCTTGTAGAGTTTGTCGAGTACGGTTATTACAGCTGGGGCAAGGGCAAAGAATTTCAGCAGCCCCCGCAGCATTTCTGCGAGCAAACACTATGAACTCATCCACTCCCCTTAGGTGTTCATAGGAAAGCCTTCTAACTCCTTTTGTAATCCAGCTTCTGTCCATCTGCATGCAAAGGACCAGAAAATTGTTAGGATTCAATCGAAGATACTAAGAATCAAACCAAACCAGAAACTTCAGTAGCTAAGCTTGCACTGACATGGTAGTATAATTTTGCTCACAACCAGCAAATATGAGTATGATTCATCTATGCAACTTCCTAAAATAACCTGCAGCTCCTACCAAACAAGCTAGCTAGGCCACTAAACTAAAGAACATGGGCTGAAATCTAAAACAACGGGACAGTGAAGAAACCTGACAATTAAATCTACATAAATCTTATAGTACCTAAAATATTCTTGTAACAACTAAATCATAACATATCCATGCAGTTCCATCGTTCCCGATCCAAAAATGCACATTTTTTCATGTCCATGAGAGGGGAGAGAGGAGAGAGGAGATGACAGGAGAGGGGTGCAGACCTCGAGGGGTAGCCGAGGCGAACGACGAAGAGGAGTCCTTGCCGTGGCCGAGGCGAACGACGACGAGGAGTCCTTCCCGTGGCCGTGACCGCCGCTGGCTCCTGCCGTGGCCGAGGCGAACGACGACGCGCACCTTGCTCGACCGCTGCGCCGGAAGTACCACCGGCGTCCCCTCCGCCGGCCGACGCCACGCCCACCGCCGCCGCCCGATGCCACGCCCACCACCGCCGCCGCCGCCGGTCGTGGGTCTGAGATGGGGATTCGAATTACATGTCGCGGTTTGAGATGGGTCTGAGATGGGGATTCGAACCCTACATGTTAGAAGGCAGAAAGAACCTATATTATCCCTACCTTACGCTGAAACATCAAACACACCGTCCTATCGCAGTGGTAGGACTACACAGCATCATCGCCAGGTCGTGGGTTCGAGTCCCCGCTCCGCGCACATATTTTTGCAAAATAAAATCCACCCTCCCTGTGCTGTCAGGTCGTGGGCTGGCCCATTCCACCCTCCCTATGCTGTCATGTATGGGCTGGCCCATTCGGTTGAGGATAATGTCAGCTCAGAAAATAATCAGTGGAAAAAAAACATTGGCCCAATAAGTAGATATAGCAAGTCTATATGGTGACACGTAAGCAAAAAAAGACACATAGGCAGTGACACATAGGCGAGATTGCTGAGGTGTCTGCTTAGTCATGACAACACATTACAATTTAAGACATTATTATTGGATCATGCGATCATGACCAATTAAATTGGTTGCAATAGTCTGGAATTAAGGTCGTGGATTATTTCTGTATATGTTATGACCAACTGGTCTAGGAAAATTATGTCCTTCCTGATAGAGAAGGTCATAATGCTATAGGGATTGTACTCTCCCATATGGCTTCTGACCAACTGGCTGGAGATGGTCGTAGATATATGACCAACACTATCATGGTCCTTAAGATAAAGGTCATTAATTATGCACTTTATCTCTTATTAAGTTGCTTGTTGTGCGATAACCATGTTCACTGGGGACGCCATCAACTATTCATTGTTGAATTTCATGTGAGTTGCTATGCATGTCCGTCTTGTCTGAAGTAAGAGAGATCTACCACCCTATGGTTAAGCATGCATATTGTTAGAGAAGAACATTGGGCCGCTAACTAAAGCCATGATCCATGGTGGAAGTTTCAGTTTTGGACATATATCCTCAATCTCATATGAGAAAATTATTAATTGTTGTTACATGCTTATGCATAAAAGAGGAGTCCATTATCTGTTGTCTATGTTGTCCCGGTATGGATGTCTAAGTTGAGAATAATCAATAGCGAGAAATCCAATGCGAGCTTTCTCCTTAGACCTTTGTACAGGCGGCATAGAGGTACCCCTTTGTGACACTTGGTTAAAACATGTGCATTGTGATGATCCGGTAGTCCAAGCTAATTAGGACAAGGTGCGGGCACTATTAGTATACTATGCATGAGGCTTGCAACTTGTAAGATATAATTTACATGATACATATGCTTTATTACTACCGTTGACAAAATTGTTTCATGTTTTCAAAATAAAAGCTCTAGCACAAATATAGCAATCGATGCTTTTCCTCTATGGAGGACCATTCTTCTACTTTTCAATGTTGAGTCAGTTCACCTATTTCTCTCCACCTCAAGAAGCAAACACTTGTGTGAACTGTGCATTGATTCCTACATACTTGCTTATTGCACTTATTATGTTACTCTATGTTGACAATATCCATGAGATATACATGTTACAAGTTGAAAGCAACCGCTGAAACTTAATCTTCCATTGTGTTGTTTCAATGCCTTTACTTTGAATTGTTGCTTTATGAGTTAACTCTTATGCAAGACTTATTGATGCTTGTCTTTAAGTACTATTCATGAAAAGTCTTTGCTTTATGATTCAGTTGTTTACTCATGTCATTACCATTGTTTTAATCGCTGAATTCACTACATATGCTTTACAAATAGTATGATCAAGATTATGATGGCATGTCACTCCAGAAATTATCTGTGTTATCGTTTTACCTGCTCGGGACGAGCAGAACTAAGCTTGGGATGCGATACGTCTCCGACGTATCGATAATTTCTTATGTTCCATGCCACATTATTGATGTTGTCTACATGTTTTATGCACACTTTATGTCATATTCGTGCATTTTGGAACTAACCTATTAACAAGATGCCGAAGTGCCAGTTCCTTTTCTGCTGTTTTTGGTTTCAGAAATCCTAGTAACGAAATATTCTCGGAATCGGACGAAATCAACGCCCAAGTTCCTATTTTCACCGGAAGCATCCGAACACCGGGAAGGACCGAGGGGGGCACGGGCCCCCAGGACCATAGGCCGGCGCGGCCAGGCCCTGCCGCGCCGCCATGGTGTCATCGCCCTTCGACCCTCTGCGCCGCCTCTTCGCCTATATAAAGCCCCTGGATCGAAAACCCGAGACGTTCGACGAAAACACGAAACCTTCCAGAGCCGCCGCCATCGCGAGGCCAAGATCGGGGACAGGAGTCTCTTCGGCACGCCGGAGCGGGAAGTGCCCCCGGAAGGCTCCTCCATCGACACCGCTACCATCTCCACCGCCATCTTCATCACCGCTGCTGCTCCCATGAGGAGGGAGTAGTTCTCCATCGAGGCTCGGGGCTGTACCGGTAGCTATGTGGTTCATCTCTCCCATGTACCTCAATACAATAATCTCATGAGCTGCTTTACATGATTGAGATTCATATGAGTTTGTATCACAATTTATCTATGTGCTACTCTAGCAATGTTATTAAAGTAGTTTTATTCCTCCTGCACGTGTGTAAAGGTGACAGTGTGTGCACCGTGTTAGTACTTGGTTTATGCTATGATCATGATCTCTTGTAGATTGCGAAGTTAACTATTGCTATGATAATATTGATGTGATCTATTCCTCCTACATATGCATGAAGGTGACAGTGTGCATGCTATGTTAGTACTTGGTTTAGTCTATTGATCTATCTTACACTATAAGGTTACTTAAACATGAGCATAATTGTGGAGCTTGTTAACTCCGGCATTGAGGGTTCGTGTAATCCTACGCAATGTGTTCATCATCCAACAAAAGTGTAGAGTATGCATTTATCTATTCTGTTATGTGATCAATGTTGAGAGTGTCCACTAGTGAAAGTGTAATCCCTAGGCCTTGTTCCTAAATACTGCTGCGTTACTACTGCTTGTTTACTGTTTTACTGTTACTACTGCTGCAATACTACCACCATCAACTACACGCTAGCAAGCTATTTTCTGGCACCGTTGCTACTGCTCATACTTATTTATACCACCTGTATTTCACTATCTCTTCGCCGAACTAGTGCACCTATTAGGTGTGTTGGGGACACAAGAGACTTCTTGCTTTGTGGTTGCAGGGTTGCATGAGAGGGATATCTTTGACCTCTTCCTCCGAGTTCGATAAACCTTGGGTGATCCACTTAAGGGAAAACTTGCTGCTGTTCTACAAACCTCTGCTCTTGGAGGCCCAACACTGTCTACAGGAAAGGAGGGGGAACGTAGACATCAACGCCGCCAACGCCGATCCCATCTCGGGGGATCCAGGAGATCGCCTCCGGCACCCTGCCGGAGAGGGGAATCATCTCCCGGAGGACTCTACGCCGCCATGGTCGCCTCCGGTGTGATGTGTGAGTAGTCTACCCCTGGACTATGGGTCCATAGCAGTAGCTAGATGGTTGTCTTCTCCCCATTGTGCTATCATTGTCGGATCTTGTGAGCTGCCTAACATGATCAAGATCATCTATCTGTAATTCTATATGTTGCGTTTGTTGGGATCCGATGAATAGAGAATACTTGTTATGTTGATTATCAAAGTTATATCTACGTGTTGTTTATGATCTTGCATGCTTTCCGTTACTAGTAGATGCTCTGGCCAAGTAGATGCTTGTAACTCCAAGAGGGAGTACTTATGCTCGATAGTGGGTTCATGCCTGCATTGACACCTGGGACAGTGACAGAAAGTTCTAAGGTTGTGTTGTGCTGTTGCCACTAGGGATAAAACATTGATGCTATGTCTAAGGATGTAGTTGTTGATTACATTACGCACCATACTTAATGCAATTGTCTGTTGCTTTGCAACTTAATACTGGAGGGGGTTCGGATGATAACCTGAAGGTGGACTTTTTAGGCATAGATGCAGTTGGATGGCGGTCTATGTACTTTGTCGTAATGCCCAATTAAATCTCACTATACTCATCATGATATGTATGTGCATGGTCATGCTCTCTTTATTTGTCAATTGCCCAACCGTAATTTGTTCACCCAACATGCTGTTTATCTTATGGGAGAGACACCTCTAGTGAACTGTGGACCCCGGTCCAATTCTCTTTCTTGAAATACAATCTCTTGCAATACTGTTCTCTGTTTTCTGCAAACAATCATCTTCCACACAATACGGTTAATCCTTTGTTACAGCAAGCCGGTGAGATTGACAACCTCACTGCGTTGGGGCAAAGTACTTTGGTTGTGTTGTGCACACGTTGGCGCCGGAATCCGGTGTTGCGCCGCACTACATCCCGCCGCCATCAACCTTCAACGTGCTTCTTGGCTCCTCCTGGTTCGATAAACCTTGGTTTCTTTCTGAGGGAAAACTTGCTGCTGTGCGCATCATACCTTCCTCTTGGGGTTCCCAACGAACGTGAGTTACACGCCATCAAGCTCTTTTTCTGGCGCCGTTGCCGGGGAGATCAAGACACGCTGCAAGGGGAGTCTCCACTTCTCAATCTCTTTACTTTGTTTTTGTCTTGCTTAGTTTTATTTACTACTTTGTTTGCTGCACTAAATCAAAATACAAAAAAATTAGTTGCTAGTTTTACTTTACTTGCTATCTTGTTTGCTATATCAAAAACACAAAAAAATTAGTTTACTTGCATTTACTTTATCTAGTTTGCTTTATTTACTGTTGCTAAAATGGCCAACGCTGAAAATACTAAGTTGTGTGACTTCACAACCACAAATAATAATGATTTCTTATGCACACCTATTGCTCCACCTGCTACTACAGCAGAATTCTTTGAAATTAAACCTGCTTTACTGAATCTTGTTATGCGAGAGCAATTTTCTGGTGTTAGTTCTGATGATGCTGCTGCCCATCTTAATAATTTTGTTGAACTATGTGAAATGCAAAAATATAAAGATGTAGATGGTGATATTATTAAACTAAAATTGTTCCCTTTCTCATTAAGAGGAAGAGCTAAAGATTGGTTGCTCTCTCTGCCTAAGAATAGTATTGATTCATGGACTAAATGCAAGGATGCTTTTATTGGTAGATATTATCCCCCTGCTAAAATTATATCTTTGAGGAGTAGCATAATGAATTTTAAACAATTAGATACTGAACATGTTGCTCAAGCTTGGGAAAGAATGAAATCTCTGGTTAAAAATTGCCCAACACATGGACTGACTACTTGGATGATCATCCAAACCTTCTATGCAGGACTAAATTTTTCTTCACGGAATTTATTGGATTCAGCTGCTGGAGGTACCTTTATGTCCATCACTCTTGGTGAAGCAACAAAGCTTCTTGATAATATGATGATCAACTACTCTGAATGGCACACGGAAAGAGCTCCACAAGGTAAGAAGGTAAATTCTGTTGAAGAAACCTCTTCCTTGAGTGATAAGATTGATGCTATTATGTCTATGCTTGTGAATGATAGGACTAATATTGATCCTAATAATGTTCCGTTAGCTTCATTGGTTGCACAAGAAGAACATGTTGATGTAAACTTCATTAAAAATAATAATTTCAACAACAATGCTTACCGGAACAATTCTAGTAACAACTATAGGCCATATCCTTATAATAATGGCAACGGCTATGGTAATTCTTATGGGAATTCTTACAACAATAATAGGAGTTCACCCCTGGACTTGAAGCCATGCTTAAAGAATTTATTAGTACACAAACTGCTTTTAACAAATCTGTTGAAGAAAAGCTTGGGAAAATTGATATACTTGCTTCTAAAGTCGATAGTCTTGCTGCTGATGTTGATCTTTTGAAATCAAAAGTTTTGCCTAATGAGAATCATCATAATAAAATTGTTACTACAGCAAATGCCATTCAAGTTAGAATTAATGAGAATATAAGATTAATGGCTGAACTGCGTGCTAGGTGGGAGAGAAGAAAATGAAAAACTAGCTAAAGAGAAGAATGTAGCTAAAGTTTGGACTATTACCACCACTTGTAATGCTAATGCTACACATGTTGCTGCACCTCCTACTATTAATAATAAAAGAATTGGTGTTAGCAATGTTTCCACTTCTAATGCAAAGCGCGAAAAACTGCCTGAAACTGCTAAAACTGCTGAAACTGCCTGTGATAAAGCTGCTGAAATTTTTTCCAACATTGGGGATGATGATCCCATTGCTTTAGATTATAATGGTTTGAATTTTGATGATTGCCACATCTCTGAAGTTATAAAGTTCTTGCAAAAACTTGCTAAAAGTCCTAATGCTATAAATTTGGCTCTCACGCATCATATTACAAATGCTCTCATAAAAGCTAGAGAAGAGAAACTAGAGCGCGAAGCCTCTATTCCTAAAAAGCTAGAGGATGGTTGGGAGCCCATCATTAAGATGAAGGTTAAAGATTTTGATTGTAATGCTTTATGTGATCTTGGTGCAAGTATTTCTGTTATGCCTAAGAAAATTTATAATATGCTTGACTTGCCACCACTGAAAAATTGTTATTTGGATGTTAATCTTGCTGATCATTCTACAAAGAAACCTTTGGGTAAAGTTGATAATGTTCGCATTACCGTTAACAATAATCTTGTTCCCGTTGATTTTGTTGTCTTGGATATTGAATGCAATGCATCTTGTCCCATTATATTGGGAAGACCTTTTCTTCGAACTGTTGGTGCTATTATTGATATGAAGGAAGGTAATATAAAATATCAATTTCCTCTCAAGAAAGGTATGGAACACTTCCCTAGAAAGAGAATGAAGTTACCTTTTGATTCTATTATGAGAACAAATTATGATGTTGACACTTCGTCTCTTGATAATACTTGATACACACTTTCTGCGCCTAGCTGAAAGGCGTTAAAGAAAAGCGCTTATGGGAGACAACCCATGTTTTACCTACAGTACTTTGTTTTTATTTTGTGTCTTGGAAGTTGTTTACTACTGTAGCAACCTCTCCTTATCTTAGTTTTGAGTTTTGTTGTGCCAAGTTAAGCCGTTGATAGAAAAGTAAGTACTAGATTTGGATTACTGCGCAGTTCCAGATTTCTTTGCTGTCACGAATCTGGGTCCACCTCCCTGTAGGTAGTTCAGAAAATTAAGCCAATTTACGTGCATGATCCTCAGATATGTACGCAACTTTCATTCAATTTGAGCATTTTCATCTGAGCAAGTCTGGTGCCATTTTAAAATTCGTCAATACGAACTGTTCTGTTTTGACAGATTCTGCCTTTTATTTCGCATTGCCTCTTTTGCTATGTTGGATGAATTTCTTTGATCCACTAATGTCCAGTAGCATTATGCAATGTCCAGAAGTGTTAAGAATGATTGTGTCACCTCTGAATATGTAATTTATATTATGCACTAACCCTCTAATGAGTTGTTTCGAGTTTGGTGTGGAGGAAGTTTTCAAGGATCAAGAGAGGAGTATGATGCAACATGATCAAGGAGAGTGAAAGCTCTAAGCTTGGGGATGCCCCGGTGGTTCACCCCTGCATATATTAAGAAGACTCAAGCGTCTAAGCTTGGGGATGCCCAAGGCATCCCCTTCTTCATCGACAACATTATCAGGTTCCTCCCCTGAAACTATATTTTTATTCCATCACATCTTATGTGCTTTTCTTGGAGCGTCGGTTTGTTTTTGTTTTTGTTTTGTTTGAATAAAATGGATCCTAGCATTCACTATATGGGAGAGAGACACGCTCCGCTGTAGCATATGGACAAGTATGTCCTTGGTTTCTACTCATAGTATTCATGGCGAAGTTTCTCCTTCGTTAAATTGTTATATGGTTGGAATTGGAAAATGATACATGTAGTAATTGCTATTAATGTCTTGGGTAATGTGATACTTGGCAATTGTTGTGCTCATGATTAAGCTCTTGCATCATATTCTTTGCACCCATTAATGAAGAAATACATAGAGCATGCTAAAATTTGGTTTGCATATTTGGTTTCTCTAAGGTCTAGATAATTTCTAGTATTGAGTTTGAACAACAAGGAAGACGGTGTAGAGTCTTATAATGTTTTCAATATGTCTTTTATGTGAGTTTTGCTGCACCGGTTCATCCTTGTGTTTGTTTCAAATAAGCCTTGCTAGCCTAAACCTTGTATCGAGAGGGAATACTTCTCATGCATCCAAATACTTGAGCCAACCACTATGCCATTTGTGTCCACCATACCTACCTACTACATGGTATTTTCCGCCATTCCAAAGTAAATTGCTTGAGTGCTACCTTTAAAATTCCATCATTCACCTTTGCAATATATAGCTCATGGGACAAATAGCTTAAAAACTATTGTGGTATTGAATATGTAATTATGCACTTTATCTCTTATTAAGTTGCTTGTTGTGCGATAATCATGTTTACTGGGGACGCCATCAACTTTTCATTGTTGAATTTCATGTGAGTTGCTATGCATGTTCGTCTTGTCTGAAGTAAGGGCGATCTACACTGAGTTGAATGGTTTGAGCATGCATATTGTTAGAGAAGAACATTGGGCCGCTAACTAAAGCCATGATCCATGGTGGAAGTTTCAGTTTTGGACAAACATCCTCAAATCTCTAATGAGAAAAGAATTAATTGTTGTTGAATGCTTAAAGCATTAAAAGAGGAGTCCATTATCTGTTGTCTATGTTGTCCCGGTATGGATGTCTAAGTTGAGAATAATCAAAAGCGAGAAATCCAAATGCGAGCTTTCTCCTTAGACCTTTGTACAGGCGGCATAGAGGTACCCCTTTGTGATACTTGGTTAAAGCATATGTATTGCGGTGATAATCCAGGTAGTCCAAGCTAATTAGGACAAGGTGCGGGCACTATTAGTACACTATGCATGAGGCTTGCAACTTATAAGATATAATTTACATGATGCATATGCTTTATTACTACCGTTGACAAAATTGTTTCATGTTTTCAAAATCAAAGCTCTAGCACAAATATAGCAATCGATGCTTTTCCTCTATGGAGGACCATTCTTTTACTTTCAATGTTGAGTCAGTTCACCTATTTCTCTCCACCTCAAGAAGCAAACACTTGTGTGAACTGTGCATTGATTCCTACATACTTGCTTATTGCACTTATTATATTACTCTATGTTGACAATATCCATGAGATATACATGTTACAAGTTGAAAGCAACCGCTGAAACTTAATCTTCTTTTGTGTTGCTTCAATACCTTTACTTTGAATTATTGCTTTATGAGTTAACTCTTATGCAAGACTTATTGATGCTTGTCTTGAAGTGCTATTCATGAAAAGTCTTTGCTTTATGATTCACTTGTTTACTCATGTCATATACATTGTTTTGATCGCTGCATTCACTACATATGCTTTACAAATAGTATGATCAAGATTATGATGGCATGTCGCTCCAGAAATTATCTGTGTTATCGTTTTACCTGCTCGGGACGAGCAGAACTAAGCTTGGGGATGCTGATACGTCTCCGACGTATCGATAATTTCTTATGTTCCATGCCACATTATTGATGTTATCTACATGTTTTATGCACACTTTATGTCATATTCGTGCATTTTCCGGAACTAACCTATTAACAAGATGCCGAAGTGCCAGTTGCTGTTTTCTGCTGTTTTTGGTTTCAGAAATCCTAGTAAGGAAATATTCTCGGAATTGGACGAAATCAAAGGCCGGGGCCTATTTTTCCACGAAGCTTCCAGAAGTCCGAAGACGAGACGAAGAGGGGCCACGGGGTGGCCAAACCCTAGGGCGGCGCGGCCCCACCCCTGGCCGCGCCGGCCTATGGTGTGGGCCCCGTGCCGCCTCTGACTTGCCCTTCCGCCTACTTAAAGCCTCCGTGACGAAACCCCCACCGAGAGCCACGATACGGAAAACCTTCCGGAGACGCCGCCAACGCCGATCCCATCTCGGGGGATCCAGGAGATCGCCTCGGCACCCTGCCGGAGAGGGGAATCATCTCCCGGAGGACTCTACGCCGCCATGGTCGCCTCCGGTGTGATGTGTGAGTAGTCTACCCCTGGACTATGGGTACATAGCAGTAGTAGCTAGATGGTTGTCTTCTCCCCATTGTGCTATCATTGTCGGATCTTGTGAGCTGCCTAACATGATCAAGATCATCTATCTGTAATTCTATATGTTACGTTTGTTGGGATCCGATGAATAGAGAATACTTGTTATGTTGATTATCAAAGTTATATCTACGTGTTGTTTATGATCTTGCATGCTTTCCGTTACTAGTAGATGCTCTGGCCAAGTAGATGCTTGTAACTCCAAGAGGGAGTACTTATGCTCGATAGTGGGTTCATGCCTGCATTGACACCTGGGACAGTGACAGAAAGTTCTAAGGTTGTGTTGTGTTGTTGCCACTAGGGATAAAACATTGATGCTATGTCTAAGGATGTAGTTGTTGATTACATTACGCACCATACTTAATGCAATTGTCTGTTGCTTTGCAACTTAATACTGGAGGGGGTTCGGATGATAACCTGAAGGTGGACTTTTTAGGCATAGATGCAGTTGGATGGCGGTCTATGTACTTTGTCGTAATGCCCAATTAAATCTCACTATACTCATCATGATATGTATGTGCATGGTCATGCTCTCTTTATTTGTCAATTGCCCAACTGTAATTTGTTCACCCAACATGCTGTTTATCTTATGGGAGAGACACCTCTAGTGAACTGTGGACCCCGGTCCAATTCTCTTTACTGAAATACAATCTACTGCAATGCTCTACTGTTTTCTGCAAATAATCATCTTCCACACAATACGGTTAATCCTTTGTTACAGCAAGCCGGTGAGATTGACAACCTCACCGTTGGGGCAAAGTACTTTGGTTGTGTTGTGCAGGTTCCACGTTGGCGCCGGAATCCCTGGTGTTGCGCCGCACTACATCCCGCCGCCATCAACCTTCAACGTGCTTCTTGGCTCCTCCTGGTTCGATAAACCTTGGTTTCTTTCTGAGGAAAACTTGCTGCTGTGCGCATCATACCTTCCTCTTGGGGTTCCCAACGAACGTGTGAGTTACACGCCATCACTCTCGACCGTTCGGGAGCGGCGCCACCACCAGGCGACTCGCCCTGGTCGCCCGCGTCGAACGCGCCAGGCCGCGCGTCCAGGGGAGCCCTCTGGCGCCGCCTCTGCATGGTCACCGGCGGCTCACCGCCGGAGTTGACCACCGGCGTTGACCCCAGTGGGCCCCGCGGCCCTTTTCTTTTTATTTAAATGTTTTCTTTAATTCATAAATCCATGACAAGTGGGGCCCCCTGTCAGATTTTTATTAATTTCAAAAACATTTAAGAAAAGAATAAATCTATGACATGTGGGTCCAAGTCTGTCGGTTTTAATAATTTCCAGGATTTTTCAGAAATGATTTAAAATGAATAAAACTTGTAAAATTCATAACTTATTCATTTTAAATCAGAAAAATATGTATAATATATCAAAATTTTCAGAAAAATGAGATCTACATTTTGGTTACACAATCATGCATTGTTAAACAACTTGAACCCAAGTTTCTTTAGAGGAACTAAATCAACCCCTCTGAGGTTTCCGGAACTACTAACCCTAGTTCGCCGAAACCCAGTTAAATTGATGATGTCTTAGGGTTATTTCAGTACCTAATTAACATGTCATATCATCATACTTGTATGTGCATTGCATCGATGCCATGTGTTGATTGTTCCTTTACCTTTCCGGTGTTTGCTTCTTCGCGATCGATAGAGCAAGTGCCCCAGACGATGAAGATCGACAACGACGAAGGTCAATACTTGTCCATCGACGAACAACTCAAGCATGGGATCTCCGAAGATCCACATTGGTTTGTCAGGGACAAAGGCAAGCCCTAGCCTGGTTCATATTATGGTTTCGAAATGCTTTTACTTCTGGTTCCTACATATCGCATTCGTTTCCAATATGTTTTATCGGCAGGTATAGTTATCCTATGTGTGTTGCATTTACCATCCTTGTAGCCTAAATACTCTGATCCACTGCTCCCAGCAAGACTAGGTTTGAGCTATGTGTGCATCGCTAGAGCCGTTATATCGAATATGCTTAGCCATGCTTAGTTGACGAATTCTGATCCATCCGGTTGATGAATCAGAGCTGCGAATGAACCTAGTATGGCAGGATGACGTGGTAAGATCAGTGATGATAATAAACATGTTTAAAGGCTTGGATGGGCCGCCACATGGGGATGTGGTGATTTGACTCGTTCTCGCCGATACTAGGACCTGAGTTCTCGCCTTCGGAACCAAGACTGAGCGTACAGCCACACGGGGCCCATGGGAACCCCTTGGCCCGAACTTGTCTAGCTTACCCATGAGTCAATTAGTTTGCGAGTTCCATTTGGCATTCTGCATGGCGAAGGCGTGGAAAAGGTTTTCAAAGGTGCATCATACAGGGACGTGGCTAGGGTGAAGGATGCTGGAGGCATTGAACTGGATCCCCTGCACACAATGACCGGGACCGCCTCGGAGAATGGCTACCTACGATGACGGAGTTCCCCAGTTAGATTGACTCATGGAATAGGCGAAGCAAGGGAAAGGTTTTGGTCGACCACCCTCTGCCGGCACACCAAGGAAGTGTGTAACGTACGGCGCTAAGAGTCGGTCGGCGCGTGTGGGTAAAGTTGTACACCCCTGCAGGGTAAATCTTTTCGAAAAGCCGTGTCCACGGTTATGGACGACTTGGTGATGGATTCTGTGATCATAGACAACATGAACCTAATCGTAAAACTTGGAATCAATGTGTGATAAGGATCCCTCCTCAGGGTATCGAGGGGGTGCTCCTAGTTGATAGGTTCAGCTGATGATGAAGATTCGGTGGATTCAATATGATGATCAGTAGAGCTAGTGATATCGCTCTCTTATCCCCTTTTAAAATGATCTGAGTAGACGAGCTTCTGCTCCCTCTTGTTTTACAAAGGAAAACTGGCTTTCCGCAAAATAAGCTCCACATAAAGCCTCGCATACCAGCTTTGCTAAAAGGTTGTACTAAGTCTTGCTGAGTCCCTGTACTCAGCTTTGCATGCTTTGTTTCAGACGAAGTCTCTCCAACAGATGAAGGTTTCTAGGTCGACATCGACGAGTAGCTTGGGATTCCCAGGTGGCAGCCTGGAATCTATGGGCTGGGACGTCGCCGTTATGCTCCTGGCCTCTTAGGCCTTTTGCTATCTTGCTATTTAGAATAGCATAACTTCGCTTCCGTTGATTGATGAATTGTCAGGTCAGTGACCTCTGCTTGTAATACTTTGGTTCTTCGCTCAGTTATGAGCTTGTATTACTCTTTGAGTCGTAGAGTCACTGTTGTGTTACCGATTCTCACCCTGTAGGCCCTAGAGATCTAGGTTAGGCTTATGCCAGATGGTGATCTGGGTTTGTCTAGCCTACGACCTCCGGGGTCTCCGACAGGTTTTGGTATCAGAGCAGGACTGATACGTCCAATTTGCATCACTATTTTATATCATAATTTGCTGTTATTCATTGATATATTTCATATTGGGACACAATACTTATGTTATTTCATCTATTTTGCATGTTTCATCATTATTGGAGGATCAAGCACCGGAGCCAGGATTCTGCTGGAAAAAGCACCGTCAGAACGCAATATTTTGGAAGATCAACTGTGGGAGGAAATTATACCAAAAATCCTATTTTTCAAGATGATGAAGGAAGCCAGAAGGAGGGGCCAGGAGGACCCAGGGTGGGCCCACACCCTAGGGTGGCGCGGCCCATGCCCTGGCCGCGCCGCCATGTAGTGTGGGGGGCCCACGGCCCCTTTCGCCTCCTTTTCTTCACCAAACCCTTCGTCCCGAAGACCTAAGCCACAGAGGGTACCTCACGAAGAGTTACAGCCGCCTCTGCGGGGCGGAGAACACCAGAGAGAAAGAGCTCTCCGGCGGGCAGGAATCCGGGGAAATTCCCTCCGGAGGGGGAAATCGACGCCATCGTCACCGTCATCGAGCTGGACATCATCGCCATCACCATCATCATCATCTCCACCATCATCACCGCCGTCATCACCGCTGGACACCGTCACCGCCGTAGCAATTTGGGTTTGATCTTGATTGTTTGATAGGGGAAACTCTCCCGGTATCGATCTCTACTTGTTGTTGATGCTATTGAGTGAAACCATTGAACCAAGTTTATGTTCAGATTGTTATTCATCATCATATCACCTCTGATCATGTTCCGTATGATGTCTCGTGAGTAGTTCGTTTAGTTCTTGAGGACATGGGTGAAGTCTAAATGTTAGTAGTGAATTATGGTTGAGTACTATTCAATGGTGTGATATTTAAGTTGTGGTGTTATTCTTCTAGTGGTGTCATGTGAACGTCGACTACATGACACTTCACCATTTATGGGCCTAGGGGAATGCATCTTGTACTCGTTTGCCAATTGTGGGGTTGCCGGAGTGACAGAAACCTAAACCCCCGTTGGTATATCGATGCAGGAGGGATCGCAGGATCTCAGAGTTTAAGGCTGTGGTTAGATTTATTCTTAATTACTTTCTTGTAGTTGCGGATGCTTGCAAGGGTTATAATCACAAGTATGTATTAGTCCTAGGAAGGGCGGTACATTAGCATAGGTTCACCCACACAACACTTATCATAACAATGAAGATTATTTAGCCGTATGTAGCGAAAGCACTAGACTAAAATCCCGTGTGTCCTCGAGAACGTTTGGTCATTATAAGTAAACAAACCGGCTTGTCCTTTGTGCTAAAAAGGATTGGGCCACTCGCTGCAATTGTTACTCTCGCACTTTACATACTCGTACTTTATTCAACTGTTACATCAAAACCCCCGAATACTTGTCTGTGAGCATTTACAGTGAATCCTTCATCGAAACTGCTTGTCAACACCTTCTGCTCCTCGTTGGGATCGACATTCTTACTTATCGAAGATACTACGATACACCCCCTATACTTGTGGGTCATCAAGACTATTTTCTGGCGCCGTTGCCGGGGAGTGAAGCGCTATTGGTAAGTGGAATTGGTAAGGAAAACCTTTACTGTTGTGTGATTTTATTTCTGCCTGCTGCTATAAGTCATTATGGAGAGATCTTCTCTTCAATTTCTATTTGGGAAATCTACTACTACTGCAACGGTAGTGGATGAGGCGCCAGGTGAGGAAGTGATACCATATAAAATACCTATGAAAATTATTGAACGTGTTATGGATAACCGCTATGAAGGGGATGGAACTGTCCACCCCGGTGATCATTTACTGTTTTTGCATGAATTATGCGGGTTATTCAAATGTGCAGGTATTGCTATGGATGAAGTGAGGAAGAAATTATTCTCTTTATCGCTGTCCGGTAAGGCGGCGCATTGGTATAAATTATTGGATAATGGGGATTCTCTTGAATGGAATGATATTGTGCCCCGGTTTTATTCTAAGTTCTATCCTCCAAGTGAAATTCATAAGGATCGGAATCGCATATATAATTTTTGGCCTCATGATGGAGAGAGTATTGCCCAAGCTTGGGGGAGATTGAAGTCTTTAATGCTCAAATGCCCCATTCATGAGCTTCCTGGTAATGTTATTATTGATAATTTATATGCAAGACTTTCTTTTCAAGACAAGACCTTGCTGGATACTTCTTGTTCTGGATCATTTACACGCAACAAAGAAGAGTTTAAAAGGGACCTTCTTGATCGGATCCAAGAAAATACTGAAGGATGGGAGAACGACAAGGATAGAGAATCAGGTATAATTTATGATTATAAATGCATTGAAGCTTTTATGGATACTGATAAATTTCGTAATATGAGTGCTACATATGGTCTTGATTCTCAAGTTGCTGTAAATCTTTATAAAGCTTTTGCCTCTCATTATGAATTGCCAAAGAAGAATTTTGATAAGTATCATGAATCGTATAAAGATAAAATTGATTCATCTATTAATAAATGCGTTGTAGTTGAAACTACTGATCATGTTATTCCTGAAGCTTATATTGAAAAAACTCCTTTCCTGCTAAAATGAAGGAGTACTCTGTTATAAATAGTGCGGTTCATAAAAGTGAAAAGAAACCTGTAGAACCTGAAGAACAAATAAAAGTTGAACCTGCTGTTGCAATAGTTAAAGATCTTGTGACTGAAAATGTGGAGGATGGTCATATTATTTTCTGTGAAGATGCTTCTAATATTGTTTCACATCCTAATAAACCCAAACAAGCTAGTGTTCCTATGCTATCTGTTAGAATTGGTGATCATTGCTATTATGGATTATGTGATATTGGTGCAAGTGTTAGTGCTATTCCTTATGAGCTTTACACGGAGATTATGCACGAAATTGATTCTTGTGAACTTGAAGATATTGATGTGGTTATTCAGCTGGCTAATAGAGAAACTATTTCTCCAATTGGTATTGTTTGAGATGTGGAAGTTTTATGCGGTAAGATTAAATATCCTGCTGACTTTTTGGTACTTGGTTCTGCTGCTAGTGATTATTGTCCTATTATTTTTGGTAGACCTTTTCTAAATACTTGTGGAGCTATTATAGATTGCAAGAAAGAGAAAATTTTGACTAAATTTGCTGGTGAATCTTATGAGTTTAACTTCTCTAAATTTACTAAAACTCCTTATAAAGCTGATTTGCCTAGTAATGATTTTAAAATGGAGCAATGTGCATCTATTGTTCTTGTTCCTAATAATCCTTTGCAGCAACATTTGGAGGATAGCGAGAGTGAAATTTTTAGGAAAGAAAGAGATGAGCTTGAGGAAATTTTTCTTCGCCAACCTATTCTCAAGCATGATTTACCGGTGGAAGATTTGGGTACAACACCGCCACCAAAGGAAGATCCTGTTTTTGATTTAAAGCCTTTACCTGATAATCTTAAATATGCTCATATTGATGATAAGAAAATATATCCTGTTATTATTAGTTCTAAGCTTTCAGAGATTGAGGAAGAAAGGTTATTGGAAATATTGAAGAAGCACCGAGGAGCTATTGGCTACACTCTTGATGATTTGAAAGGGATTTCTCCTTCTATTTGCCAACATGCTATTAATATGGAAGATGATGCAAAGCTTGTTGTTGAACATCAGCGTCGTCTAATTCCGAAGATGAAGGAAGTGGTAAGGAATGAGGTATTAAAACTTCTTGAAGCTGGTATTATATATCCTATTGCTGATAGTAGATGGGTTAGTCCTGTGCATTGTGTTCCTAAGAAAGGAGGAATGACTGTTGTGCCTAATGATAATGATGAGCTCATCCCTCAAAGAGTAGTTGTAGGGTATAGAATGTGCATTGATTTTCGAAAAGTTAACAAAGTTACTAAGAAAGATCATTACCCTTTACCATTTATTGATCAAATGCTGGAAAGATTGTCTAAAAATACTCATTTTTGTTTTCTTGATGGTTATTCTGGGTTTTCACAAATTGCTGTTAAAGCTAAAGATCAAGAGAAAACCACTTTTACTTGTCCCTATGGAACTTATGCTTATAGACGCATGCCTTTTGGTTTATGTAATGCTCCTGCTACTTTTCAAAGATGCATGTCTGCTATTTTTCATGGTTTTTGTGAAAGTATTGTAGAGGTATTCATGGATGATTTTTCCGTCTATGGGAATTCTTTTGATAGCTGCTTGCGAAATCTTGATAAAGTTTTGCAGAGATGTGAAGAAACTAACCTTGTTCTTAATTGGGAGAAATGCCACTTTATGGTTAATGAAGGAATTGTATTGGGACATAAAATTTCTGAGAGAGGTATTGAAGTTGATAGAGCTAAAGTTGAAGCAATTGAGAAGATGCCCTATCCGAGGGACGTTAAAGGTATTCGTAGTGTTCTTGGTCATGCTGGGTTTTATAGGAGATTTATTAAAGACTTCTCCAAGATTTCAAAGCCTCTTACTAATCTTCTTCAAAAAGATGTACCATTTGTTTTTGATGATGATTGTAAGGAAGCTTTTGAAACTCTTAAGAAAGCCTTAACAACTGCTCCTATAGTTGAACCTCCTGATTGGAACTTACCCTTTGAAATTATGTGTGATGCTAGTGATTTTGCTGTAGGCGCTGTTCTTGGACAGCGAGTAGATAAAAAACTGAATGTTATTCATTATGCTAGTAAAACTCTTGATGCTGCTCAAAGAAATTATGCTACAACTGAAAAGGAATTATTAGCTGTAGTTTTTGCTTGTGATAAATTTAGATCTTATATTGTTGATTCAAAAGTTACTATTCATACTGATCATGCTGCAATTAGATACCTTATGACAAAGAAAGATGCTAAGCCGAGGCTTATTAGATGGGTACTTCTTTTGCAAGAATTTGATTTACATATTGTAGATAGGAAAGGTGCTGATAATCCTGTTGCTGATAATTTGTCTAGATTGGAAAATATTGCTTATGATCCTGTTCCTGTTAATGATAGTTTTCCAAATGAACAATTGGCTGTAATAAAGGTGAGCTCGCGAGACAGTCCTTGGTATGCTGATTATGCTAACTTTATTGTTTCCAAGTACTTGCCTCCAACCTTTTCAGCTCAGCAAAGGAGGAAATTCTTTTATGATTTGAGGCATTATTTCTGGGATGACCCACACTTATATAAAGAAGGAGTGGATGGTATTATGCGAAGATGTGTCCCCGAATATGAACAACAGGAGATATTGAGTAAATGTCATGGTAGTGCTTATGGAGGACATCACGCCGGAGAAAGAACCGCGCAAAAGGTTCTACAATCAGGTTTTTATTGGCCAACTCTCTTCAAGGATGCGAGAAAGTTTATTTTATCTTGTGATGAATGCCAAAGGGTTGGTAATATCTCCAGACGTAATGAAATGCCAATGAATTATACTCTTGTTATTGAACCGTTTGATTGTTGGGGATTTGACTTCATGGGACCTTTTCCGTCTTCAGAAGGTAACACTCACATACTTGTTGCTGTTGATTATGTTACTAAATGGGTGGAAGCTATACCTACAAAAAGTGCTGATGGTGAGACCTCTTTAAGAATGCTCTTAGATATTATTTTTCCTAGATTTGGAGTGCCTAGATATATTATGACTGATGGAGGTTCTCACTTTATTCATGGAGGTTTTAGAAAAACTCTTGCTAAGTATGGTATTAATCATAGAATTGCTTCCGCTTATCATCCTCAAACTAGTGGTCAAGTAGAATTATCGAATAGAGAGATTAAATCTATTTTGGGAAAGACTGTTAATAAAACTAGAAAGAATTGGGCTAGTAAATTGAAGGATGCACTTTGGGCTTATAGAACTGCTTATAAAAATCCCATGGGAATGTCACCTTATAAAATGGTTTATGGGAAAGCTTGTCATTTACCTTTAGAACTAGAGCACAAAGCTTATTGGGCTGTTAGAGAATTAAATAAAGATCCTAAACTTGCCGGTGATAAGAGGTTGTTGCAATTGAGTTCTCTAGATGAATGGAGAAGTGAAGCTTATGAAAATGCTAAACTCTTTAAAGAGAAAGTTAAAAAATGGCATGATAGGAGGATTATCAAAAGAGAATTTAATATTGGGGATAAAGTCCTATTGTATCGGTCTCGTCTCAGATTCTTTGCAGGGAAATTACTCTCGAAATGGGAAGGACCATATGTTGTCGAGGAGGTGTATCGTTCAGGAGCAATCAAAATTAGCTCTCTCCAAGGCAATGCTACGCAAGTGGTGAATGGACAAAGACTCAAGCATTATATCTCGGGTGATTCTTATAATGTTGATGTTGATATTATTCAAGTGGAAACACCGGAAGCTTTCATCAAAGGGCAAATTGACAGTCCGCCAGAACTCGACTTTGAATAGGTAACAGTACTGGTAATGAAAAGTACGCAATTTACTTTCCGAACAATATTTTCGCTGTTTTTGGAAAATATGAGAAATTACGAGTTCGAAACGGAGTGGAAAGGACGCACGAGGGGGCGCCACCATAGGCCGGCGCGGCCAAGCCTGGGCCCGCGCCGACCTGTGGTTTGGCCGCCTCGTCGCCCCTTTCCGACTCTGGTTCGATCTGGTACTTTCCGTTTGTCGTGAAATTTTTTGCTATATAATCCCCCGGACCCCTGGAGGTCCGTATATCGTGTTTTCGACGTGTTTCGTTTCGAGCTGTTTCTGCCAGGATCTGCTTCGGATCTAGAGCCATCATGTCTTCGTCGGAAACTCCGAAGGACAGCTCCAGCAAGGATGTTGGCAACTTGTACATGGAGGAGCTGAGGATGCACCCCAAGGAGTTGCTGCTCGTTGAAGGAGAACTGCAGGTCAAGGATGTCCAGGGTCCTAAAGGAGAAGGAAGCCTGGAAGACAGGATGGAGAAGCTAGAACAAGAGGTTTTCAAGTACAAGAAGATGGCTGAGCGTGAGGTGGATATCTTCCACAAGATTGTGTCTGAACTCATTGCTGAACATGAGAAGGAAACTGCAAAGCTTTGGAGCGACATCCTCTCACTTCACGACACCACCAACAAGCTCCAAGCACAACTCTATGATTTTCAGAATCAGAACTGTGAGTATGAAAACAGGTTTAAATACATAAGCCGTGCTGCTAGTTTCAGGATCCCCGAGACCAAGATGTCGTTTCTTGATGGAGAGCCTCTTCCTTGGAAGTTTGATGACGGGAATTCATCACCACCATCGCCGCAGGAGTAATTCATCATCGGTATTGGCATCCCCTTGGTTTGTTCCAAGCTTGGGGGAGTGCCGCGGTATCACATTATCACTACCTTTTACTTTTATTGTCAAGTAGTGTCATATCATGAGTAGGGAAGTTATCATATAAGATGGGTTGCGTTTGGAAGTATCTCTCCTTTAGTTGGTTGTCTATGTATCCCTTGGTGTGAGTTATCGTTATGGAATATTAATGAGAAGTCTTATCATTTACATATTGCACATCTTATTCTAGTTTGCAATCTCTATTATATGATTTACCTTGTTGTTAGTATTGGTATCACTTTGGGAGCATTGAATAAATCTATTTGGTTTTGGCAAACTTAGCATTGGTCAATAGCAACAACACTTTGAGGTTTAAGTAGAAAAGAGAAATACATGTAGATGTTTCATTGTCTTTCTTGTTAGCTCATAGCTTACTATTCTGAAGTTAAAATTGTTTGTGCTTACAAGGAAGATGCATGATTGTTTCTATCATATGTATGTTTGTTTGTTTCCCTCGACTCTTATGCTTGCTAATTAACCTTGCTAGCCAAAGACCTGTACTGAGAGGGATTACTTCTCGTGCATCCAAACCTTAACTCAAACCTATGTCATTTGTGTCCACCATACCTACCTACTACATGGTATTTTCTGCCATTCCAAGTAAATACTTCATGTGCTACCTTTAAACAATTCAAAACTTAGTATCTCTTATTTGTGTCAATGTTTCATAGCTCATGAGGAAGTATGTGGTGTTTTATCTTTCAATCTTGTTGGGCAACTTCCACCAATGGACTAGTGGCTTCATCCGCTTATCCAATAATTTTGCAAAAGAGCTGGCAATGGGATTCCCAGTCCCAAATTAATTAAACTAAATAGACACTCCTCCATGGTATGTGATTGATGGACGGCACCCGAAGGATTCGGTTAGCCATGGCTTGTGTAAGCAAAGGTTGGGGGAGTGTCATCATCATAATAAAACTAAAATAAAAAGGCACTCCTTCATGGTATGAGATTGTTGGCAGGCACCCGAGGATTCGGTTAGCCATGGTTTGTGAAAGAAAGGTTGGAAGGAGTGCCACACAAAATGAAAATAATATGGGAGCCGCTCTTAGGAGGTTGTCTGGCAAGGGGGTTAGAGTACCCGCTACCAGTCGTTGACAACAACAAACACCTCTCAAAATGTTACTTTTATTCTCTTTATATGATTGCAAAACTGAAAAAGCTCTAGCACATGATTTAATCCCTGCTTCCCTCTGCGAAGGGCCTGTCTTTTACTTTATGTTGAGTCAGTAAACCTATTTCCCTCCATCTCAAGCAAGCATTTGAGTAGTTGTGATCAAACCATTATATTGTGATTTGCTACATCATGTCTTTTATTCTTCCTTGTTTAGTACAAGTTTTATCTGAATGAATATAGCTTTGCAAGTTATCAATGATCATGAGAAAACCATTATGATTGAGTATGCAAGTTGTGCCTTATAAACTTTAACATGAGAGCGCTGCTCAATGAGATAAATATAATCTGTTAATTGTTCTCTGACCAAGAACGAAGTTTGCCATCACCAATTATGATTTCTCATGCACCTTTACTTGTGATTACCTTATACTTGTTTCAAGATGAGTTATAAGAGGTTGTTTACTATAATGTCCTGTGTGAATGAATATGATGCTTCTTGTCCGTATTTTATTTATCGACTCTTCACTCCATAAACATGTGGTCATGTCTATCGAGTTCAGTTTCGCTTGGGGACAAGCGAAGTCTAAGCTTGGGGGAGTTGATACGTCCAATTTGCATCACTATTTTATATCATAATTTGCTGTTATTCATTGATATATTTCATATTGGGACACAATACTTATGTTATTTCATCTATTTTGCATGTTTCATCATTATTGGAGGATCAAGCACCGGAGCCAGGATTCTGCTGGAAAAAGCACCGTCAGAACGCAATATTTCGGAAGATCAACTGTGGGAGGAAATTATACCAAAAATCCTATTTTTCAAGATGACGAGGAAGCCGAAGGAGGGGCCAGGAGGACCCGGGGTGGGCCCACACCCTAGGCGGCGCGGCCCATGCCCTGGCCGCGCCGCCATGTAGTGTGGGGGCCCACGGCCCTTTCACCTCCTTTTCGCCAAACCCTTCATCCCGAAGACCTAAGCCACGAGGGTACCTCACGAAGAGTTACAGCCGCCTCTGCGGGGCGGAGAACACCAGAGAAAAAGAGCTCTCCGGCGGCAGGAATCCGCCGGAAATTCCCTCCGGGAGGGGGAAATCGACGCCATCGTCACCGTCATCGAGCTGGACATCATCGCCATCACCATCATCATCATCTCCACCATCATCACCGCCGTCATCACCGCTGGACACCGTCACCGCCGTAGCAATTTGGGTTTGATCTTGATTGTTTGATAGGGGAAACTCTCCCGGTATCGATCTCTACTTGTTGTTGATGCTATTGAGTGAAACCATTGAACCAAGTTTATGTTCAGATTGTTATTCATCATCATATCACCTCTGATCATGTTCCGTATGATGTCTCGTGAGTAGTTCGTTTAGTTCTTGAGGACATGGGTGAAGTCTAAATGTTAGTAGTGAATTATGGTTGAGTACTATTCAATGGTGTGATATTTAAGTTGTGGTGTTATTCTTCTAGTGGTGTCATGTGAACGTCGACTACATGACACTTCACCATTTATGGGCCTAGGGGAATGCATCTTGTACTCGTTTGCCAATTGCGGGGTTGCCGGAGTGACAGAAACCTAAACCCCCGTTGGTATATCGATGCAGGAGGGATCGCAGGATCTCAGAGTTTAAGGCTGTGGTTAGATTTATTCTTAATTACTTTCTTGTAGTTGCGGATGCTTGCAAGGGGTATAATCACAAGTATGTATTAGTCCTAGGAAGGGCGGTACATTAGCATAGGTTCACCCACACAATACTTATCATAACAATGAAGATTATTTAGCCGTATGTAGCGAAA
The DNA here is from genome assembly GCA_030979885.1 of Lolium multiflorum. NCBI lineage: Eukaryota > Viridiplantae > Streptophyta > Magnoliopsida > Poales > Poaceae > Lolium > Lolium multiflorum. The sequence goes on along the minus strand of CM061753.1, from coordinate 43,964,940 downwards.
GCACTAGACTAAAATCCCGTGTGTCCTCGAGAACGTTTGGTCATTATAAGTAAACAAACCGGCTTGTCCTTTGTGCTAAAAAGGATTGGGCCACTCGCTGCAATTGTTACTCTCGCACTTTACATACTCGTACTTTATTCAACTGTTACATCAAAACCCCCGAATACTTGTCTGTGAGCATTTACAGTGAATCCTTCATCGAAACTGCTTGTCAACACCTTCTGCTCCTCGTTGGGATCGACATTCTTACTTATCGAAGATACTACGATACACCCCCTATACTTGTGGGTCATCAAGGACTGCCTGTAGGAAACCCTTTCTATTGGTCGATGTTGAGTCTAGTAGTTGTGAAAACTATTTGAAAGCTAAAAGTATTTGCAAAAAGAAATCTGACTAGGATTCTTTTTACTCCTTATCTGGTATCACTCTATTTCAGTGTCACACCTTACCTTGTGTTGATTTGAAAAAGTTTTACCATCTCTTATGGTCTTTCAAAACTTAGGTGCCTCAAGGGCAGGTCGTTTCTTAACCAGTTGACATAGTGTTGAGTTCTCTAAACTCTTGTGTGTTCTTTGTTCTCTCTTTGTTTCTTTTCAATCGAGAGATTTCCTTCCATCATGATCTCTCTACTTTGTGGGTTCCACATCATTCTGTTCTAGGCTTCGAGGTTTCCTTTCACCTTGGATGCCTCCTTTCCTTTTTCTTGGATACTTCTGAAGCTAGCTATGGCTTCTTGAAAGTTACACCATGATTACTACCTCGTAGTGTCCTTTGTGTCACTCAGATAGTAGTTACTCCTTTCTCTATGTTTTAACCCTTGGACTTGAACCGAAGGTCCCGGATTGTGCTGGGTTCTTTTGAATTCAGTACATGATGCTGACCTTTAACCCAAGATCCATTCCGTTGACCCCTGTTGTCCATGGTCAAACCATACATCAGGATGGCTAAACTCAAAGTTATCCGTCAAGCTTGTGGTTATTGTCGTGATTGAATTGCGGCAATAGAAGTTTCTCCCTACCATTGGCTATGGCAGAGGTTGTTTTATGGAATCAAATGGATCACGACAAGAGTGCTCTTTGTGAGTCTCACATCTATGTCCGTGACTCTGCCACACATCCCTTTTTAGCACGAGTTTTACAAGAGTGCTATCTTGTGCATCTACATCTCAGGATTTTTGATCCTATCATGTTCCTCCTCTTCAGTTTCTTTCCGGCCTTTGTCTGCTAGTTAGCAGCCAAGTTGTAATTGTGCATTGGAATCTTCTAGTGCATGTTACCCTTGTGGTCCGTCAAGACATTCCACTTCGGATGTCAGGAGAAACAAACTCCAGTACCTCGTCCATTTCTAGGACCCGGTCAAAGTGTTGTAATCCGCAGAATGTGAGGTTTATGCACTTTCTGTTCTGTTCTACCTTAGAGTATCACACTCTTTTATATCTATAGGTCGTGCTGAGTCTCATGGCCTTACTGATGAAGTGATGCTCTTACATATCTTTACTCGCCCTTCCTCCGAGTTGTCCGTGCTTGGGAATGTTGGGGTGTTTGTATTGATGTGGCCATCCGAGATTCTTAGCAATTCTCATTGCTTTGAAATCCAAGGATGTTTGTGTCATTCTTAGCATGATTGTTCAACCAATCACTAAGCGAAGTTTGACTGTGCTCCCAAGTCCACTGTTCATGTGCACCTTCTTCGGTCAAAGAGTTAGGTTCACGCCGAAGCTCTCAAGACCACATCCTTTGCTTTGTGAAGCAAGTTCCCTCTCGAACTCAGTGATATATCGGTGGTACGTGATATTCTGGATGTCTTTCTAGAAGTATCGCCATGTTTCCACATGACCGTGTTGTCAAGTTCGTGAGTAAGTTGGTTCTCTGAATCGCTACTTCTCCAAGAAACCGTACTGGATATCCTGGACTAGTTGGTTGAGCTTAAACAATAAGTTGGAGAGTTGTAAGACAAGAGCTCTATCCGACTTGACCCTTCTTAAAGGGATGTCTAGTTTTGTTCGTGTTGAAGTCAGAAAGTATCTCCTTTGTGGATATGCTATCTTCCCAAATCTTTGATTTGAGCTTGGGCTATCGTCAAATCAAATTTAGTTCTGAGGACTATCTTGATGATGTTTATACTCATGGTGTTCGCCTGAATACATCTTCATGTCCTTTGGTCTGACCAATACTTTTGCCTTGTTCATGCAACATGTGAGTCCCTCATTGGAGTATCTTGATAAGTTTGTTGTTGAGCCCATCAATGAAATTCTTATTTTCTCCATGCTTAAAGAGGTTCATATTGAACAGTTGGCACTAATGTTGGAAACTTTTAAGAACCATCTTCGTGTCATCACGAAGTATGTGTTTTGGATGTTAGAAGTGATCTTCACTGGTTCACGTGCATTTGCTGAAAGATGTCGCCGTGGATCTGAGTAGAGTTCCTTTTTTTCCTCGGGAATCATCGCAAGTCAGTCGTGCATGTGCGGAATATTCTTGAGATGGAAGGTTGTTACCTCCATTCCTTGAAACGTTCCTCTATGCACACTAAGCCACTGACTGGTTTGTTCAAGAAAGAGAAGAAGCTTAATAACTTCATTATCTTCTTTGATGTCCCCACCAGGACTCAATTGTGTTACATTGCAAGTTCATGTGCACGCAATTGCCTTTGGCAGTCGCAACCACATGGTTTTACGCAATCTAGCTCAATCTTTTGGAGCTTGACATTGTAGTCTATATCTTGAGAATCTAGCAACTTTACCTTGGTGGTAACTATTGCAAATTTGTATTTGGACTTGCTACGTCTGAATTATCTTGCCACCTAACCTAAGCTGAATCTCAAGCAGCAATGATGATTCAAAAGCCTGATATTGGTGTCTAGAACATCAAGGAGAACATTAGAAGCAGCGTTGCTAAATGTCTCTCGGTCTATCTCTCGAAAACATTTCTCCTATGACAACAACTCCGTTAGGACAAAGTTTCACTCCCAGGTGATCCTTGCTACGTTGTTCGACAATGCTTTTCCCCTTCCTTTGGATTTTACTTGAAGCTCTCTTAAATTCACACGTTGTGTGAATTCCTCAGTCATATGTGACCCCAGTACTTTTGAGCAAGCCTTAACCGAATGACAATCCTATTTTCACATTCTAAGTTCAAAAATCCTAGGAGAAGTATCTTTTCTTAGGATGCCAAATCTCCGTTGTCTATTCATTCAAGTACCATGAAGTAATATCATGAACCTTGGCACTTCAGTAGCTAGCGTTCTTTCCCTTCCTATTGGTTTGTACCTGAAGTTCTAATCAATTCACACGTTGTGTGAATTCATCAGCCATCTAGGCCCCAGCCTTTTGAGTAGACAACAATCGTTTCATGTGCCCATACCAAAAGAGTGACTATGATTTTGAAATCCAAAGTTGCTCTCGTTGGATAATCATTTGTGCTTCTAAGAGTCACCCTCTCTAAGAGTGCCTCGTCATTATATCAAAGGCAGTTTAACTCCTCGCTACCTTGCCCTTCATCTTCTTATCAAGCATGGAGCAATTGCCTACCAAAATTTGAAACTTCTTTCGTCCCCTCCGTTACCTTGACGTGTTTCATGTCTTTTAGCTCAAGAGTTGTTTCTAAGCACTCCTTCCATGAGTTGACCATGAGATATTCGATCTTCTAGAGATCCTTCATTCCAGAGTTATTCCCTCTTTCCTTTAGGTGCAGCTGAGCAACAACCTCGAAGGAAGAACAAAGCTCTTCATGATGTCGTAGATCAACCTCTTCGAGAAACAAGATTGTCTTGGTATCGGCAAGATCATTGAAGACCAGTGTAGTCCTTGTTACTTTCTCTACTCCTACCATGGAATCTCGGGATGAGATTCTTTTAAGGGGGATAGATCTGTAACATCCCTGGTTTTGCTAAACCTATTTAGGGTTTGATTGTGCATCATGAGCATCATATGAATTTTCCTAAGAAAATGCATTGAAATGAATATTTGAAAAAAACCTAATGTTGGCTTGAATCTCCCCCTCTTTTCAATTTCTCAAAGTGTTTCAAACTAAAATACTTTGCCTTTGTGCTTTGTTAAGAAGTACATTTGTTATTTTGAAATTTGCAGAAAGTTTGAAGTTTCAAACCTATTTCAAAATGCAAAAAGAGTTTGGAAAACAAAACAGAAAACAGATTTCGGAAAAGAGAAGAGAACTTCTCTCACCTAGTTGGGCCGCAGCCCAACTCTCCTCTCTCCTCCTTTCCTCGCGCAGCCCAGAGCCAACCCACCAAACCCATCTCAGCCCACCCCGACCCCAGGGGCAAAATTCCAAAGTCATCCCCTACCTCCGTCCAGAAGCGCTCGGTGGCAGCACAGCCCGGCCGCGCGTCGAGATGCACGCCGCCGCTCGCCGGCGCCTACAAGTACCCCTCCCGGCCGCCGATGAAACCCTAGCCCCGCCACTCTCTTTCTTCCTCTCTCTGGCCCTCTCTTGCACCAGCAACCCTAACCCTAGCTCGGCCAACACTCGTCCCCGCCGATGCGCCCCGTGCCCCGCCGCCTAGCCCAGGAGCTCCACCGTCACCTCCTCGTTCTCCCCGTGTGCGGAATCGAGCCGCGGCGCTCGGAATCGGCCCCACCGCGTTCTTCTTCTCCGCAGACGGTCGCCGGCCACCGGCTCAACGCCGCCGCTACGGGCCTCCTCCGCCCTCGCCGGCAAGCTCTCGAGCTCCGCGGTGAGCTCCTCGACCCGCTAGTGCTCTCGGCCGCCTCTCTACCCCTCTGTAGCGCCCCCTCCACGTTCACCTGCCCCGGCCGCCGCCAGTCGTCGTCGCCGGCCGCTCTCCGGCGACCGTTCGGGAGCGGCGCCACCACCAGGCGACTCGCCCTGGTCGCCCGCGTCGAACGCGCCAAGCTGCGCGTCCAGGGGAGCCCTCTGGCGCCGCCTCTGCATGGTCACCGGCGGCTCACCGCCGGAGTTGACCACCGGCGTTGACCCAGTGGCCCGCGGCCCTTTTCTTTTATTTAGATGTTTTCTTTAATTCATAAATCCATGACAAGTGGGGCCCCCTGTCAGATTTTTATTAATTTCAAAAACATTTAAGAAAAGAATAAATCTATGACATGTGGGTCCAAGTCTGTCAGGTTTTTAATAATTTCCAGGATTTTTCAGAAATGATTTAAAATGAATAAAACTTGTAAAATTCATAACTTATTCATTTTAAATCAGAAAAATATGTATAATATATCAAAATTTTCAGAAAAATGAGATCTACATTTTGGTTACACAATCATGCATTGTTAAACAACTTGAACCCAAGTTTCTTTAGAGGAACTAAAATCAACCCCTCTGAGGTTTCCGGAACTACTAACCCTAGTTCGCCGAAACCCAGTTAAATTGATGATGTCTTAGGGTTATTTCAGTACCTAATCAACATGCCATATCATCATACTTGTATGTGCATTGCATCGATGCCATGTGTTGATTGTTCCTTTACCTTTCCGGTGTTTGCTTCTTCGCGATCGATAGAGCAAGTACCCGAGACGATGAAGATCGACAACGACGAAGGTCAATACTTGTCCATCGACGAACAACTCAAGCATGGGATCTTCGAAGATACATATCGGTTTGTCAGGGACAAAGGCAAGCCCTAGCCTGGTTCATATTATGGTTTCGAAATGCTTTTACTTCTGGTTCCTACATATCGCATTCGTTTCCAATATGTTTTATCGGCAGGTATAGTTATCCTATGTGTGTTGCATTTACCATCCTTGTAGCCTAAATACTCTGATCCACTGCTCCCAGCAAGACTAGGTTTGAGCTATGTGTGCATCGCTAGAGCCGTTATATCGAATATGCTTAGCCATGCTTAGTTGACGAATTCTGATCCATCCGGTTGATGAATCAGAGCTGCGAATGAACCTAGTATGGCAGGATGACGTGGTAAGATCAGTGATGATAATAAACATGTTTAAAGGCTTGGATGGGCCGCCACATGGGGATGTGGTGATTTGACTCGTTCTCGCCGATACTAGGACCTGAGTTCTCGCCTTCGGAACCAAGACTGAGCGTACAGCCACACGGGGCCCATGGGAACCCCTTGGCCCGAACTTGTCTAGCTTACCCATGAGTCAATTAGTTTGCGAGTTCCATTTGGCATTCTGCATGGCGAAGGCGTGGAAAAGGTTTTCAAAGGTGCATCATACAGGGACGTGGCTAGGGTGAAGGATGCTGGAGGCATTGAACTGGATCCCCTGCACACAATGACCGGGACCGCCTCGGAGAATGGCTACCTACGATGACGGAGTTCCCCAGTTAGATTGACTCATGGAATAGGCGAAGCAAGGGAAAGGTTTTGGTCGACCACCCTCTGCCGGCACACCAAGGAAGTGTGTAACGTACGGCGCTAAGAGTCGGTCGGCGCGTGTGGGTAAAGTTGTACACCCCTGCAGGGTAAATCTTTTCGAAAAGCCGTGTCCACGGTTATGGATGACTTGGTGATGGATTCTGTGATCATAGACAACATGAACCTAATCGTAAAACTTGGAATCAATGTGTGATAAGGATCCCTCCTCAGGGTATCGAGGGGGTGCTCCTAGTTGATAGGTTCAGCTGATGATGAAGATTCGGTGGATTCAATATGATGATCAGTAGAGCTAGTGATATCGCTCTCTTATCCCCTTTTAAAATGATCTGAGTAGACGAGCTTCTGCTCCCTCTTGTTTTACAAAGGAAAACTGGCTTTCGCAAAATAAGCTCCACATAAAGCCTCGTATACCAGCTTTGCTAAAAGGTTGTACTAAGTCTTGCTGAGTCCCTGTACTCAGCTTTGCATGCTTTGTTTCAGACGAAGAGAAGGTTTCTAGGTTGACATCGACGAGTAGCTTGGGATTCCCAGGTGGCAGCCTGGAATCTATGGGCTGGGACGTCGCCGTTATGCTCCTGGCCTCTTAGGCCTTTTGCTATCTTGCTATTTAGAATAGCATAACTTCTCTTCCGTTGATTGATGAATTGTCAGGTCAGTGACCTCTGCTTGTAATACTTTGGTTCTTCGCTCAGTTATGAGCTTGTATTACTCTTTGAGTCGTAGAGTCACTGTTGTGTTACCGATTCTCACCCTGTAGGCCCTAGAGATCTAGGTTAGGCTTATGCCAGATGGTGATCTGGGTTTGTCTAGCCTACGACCTCCCGGGTCTCCGACAAAGTCATGACGATTCGAGATAGTTTTGAAACTCGATTTGGCTCCGGTTGACTCGAAATAGATCTGTAGATGAGCGATAAATCCGTACGTCAAATCGAAAAACTTTCAACATGAAAGTTGTAGAGGATGATCAGATCTACATACTCACCAAAGGAATTTGGATTTCGTGGAACGAGCACGAACTAATTGAAGATTCCCTTTGTCAGACCTGACGCCTTGCGATGCGAAATTATCCGTGTATGGTGGACGAAAAGAGATGAGATTGGTCGGGATTGAAAGATCTCGACGAGATCTACAACTTTCGTGTAGAGCCCGAAGCGATTTGAAGTGGTTTTGGTGGTCAAATCAACGAGTTAAGATTTCGTTGATGTAGGGTTTCGAGAGGAGGAAAGGGAAAACGAAACTGCGACGTGGTGCTGGCTTTATATAGTCCATAGGTCGGTGGAAAAGGTGGGTCTCGAAGTTAGGAACGCGTAGAAACAAACGGATCTAAAATCGGAGTTGTATAGATAAAGATATTAGAGTTTAAGTGGAGGTAAGTTTTACCTATTACCGGATCAGATCGATCGATCTGATCCATCCTGGCTGGGGGTCGGTCGGTCCGGCTGGGCCTGGCTGCCTGCTGGGCCGGGTGGCCAGCCCGTTTTTTTTTTTTTTTCTTTTTCTTTTCTCTATTACTTGTTTCTTTTATAAAATGAGTTTCATAATTCCGATTTGAGTGAAACGAAATTCTACGAGTTTGTAAAATTATATTGCTCAGTATAGGATAATAAAGGGATTTAAATTTTATAAATTTTTATTTTATATCATTTTATTACTACTATGCCATTATGCCTATATGTGAATAGTTTCAACATACTCATACCAAACAAGTTTATAAAAATTTGTAAAAATTAAAATAGTGTTTTAGGAAAACAAGAAACCTGTTTAAAATCCATTTGTGAAAATAAAATAATAATTACATGCACTTGGTATATATAACTACTTGGGAAATATTTTGCAAATAGAGTTTTCTAGGGTTTTGTTTTCTCAAATACAAATCCATTAAGGATTTGAAAACTTTGAAAGCAAGGATATGTTTGATTTTGAAAATACTTTAAAATCAAAAGTCTTTAAAAATACTATTTTGGGATTAACTTGTAAATAACCTATGAAAAGTTTTAATTCTTTGTGAATTTTAAATCAATTTCAAACAATCAAGTATCAAATTTATTTTTATTTTACATTCCGAAGTTTAGAAAATTTCGGGATGTGACAGACTACCACCCTTAAAGAAAATCTCGTCCTCGAGATTTGAGAAAGGTTATAAAGTTTTGGGTTCGAGATGGGCATGAGTGCTACCACCCTTAAAGAGGCTTTTGTTAGGTAGTCTTAAGTATTGGGTTTAGGCTAAGCTGAACTTGGATATGGCTTGGCACACAGGTCATCTTTTGAAAACATCTAAGGCTTAGAGTTAATGTTCACTAGGCGAATATTTATTCACATATAGTGAACAACATATCTCTCCAAGATGAGTCTAAAAGGTTCCTTCATAGTACGACTTCTAATCCAAATGGTTGGTTGAACTAATTTTAGATACTGATGGGTCACTCCTAGGGTCAAACGAAAGACCAACATGAGATTACTTCAAGGCATCCTTCATTTTTTCTTCTTGGTGTCTTCGACATCTTCCACCACTCTTCATCTAGTGGTTGGATCTTCAAACTCATTGTAGTCCTACGCTTGGCAGCACTTGCCTACTATAAGGGTATAATATTTATCCACCCTAGGGTTTAGGCTTATCAGCGACATCTCTCTTGTAGGTATGTCTCTCTAGATTTACCATTCCTCATAACAAGAGCGAACAATATGAGTAGTCGTCATGGGGGCCAATCCATGTCGCACCCAATCATTTCCTTGTTTTCAGTTTGGTATATCTCGTATTCTAACTCTTGGTCAACCTCACAAGTTTGATAAAACTTACATGGAATGATTGAATCAATGTTTCAATCCCCATTATTGAATTGTTTTCAAAACACCTCTATCGATCCCTAGCTAGGGTTTTGCGGAACTCTTACTCTACTCTTCTTCATCTTGATAGGAAATATCAAGGTTGTTTTCACTACTGTTGTCTTCATGGCGAGTTGCCGAGAAAACATTCTCTGGGTTGGGTATAGATGAGAATAGATAGAAGGATTCTACAGAAGATTCCTACCCAAACACATCAGATCAAGGCAATCATCTTACAAACAACATCTAACAAGCACCAAGCAACATGTTTCAAACACAAACAAACTAGTATGGTCATACCTCAATTTGGTAAGATCAATACTTTGTTACTATATCGTTGGTTCGTTAAAAGAAAACTAATGGTGGTCTAGTCTATTTCTATATTGGATGCATCAAGTTTCTATTCTACTCCTTCGTCGGTGTATCTTCGGGTGTTGTGCAGTCTGCATCGAAGTCTTCCTTCAAGTTTTTCGTTTGTCTCCCATGCAACACTTCTAGCGGAGTCGAAGAATGTCACACGAAGCAGCAGTCCCTCACTTCAGGCACAAGTCATCGTCGGTCCTTGTTGATAGTTTTGATAAGGTGGTCATCTAAAGTGAGAGGAAAACAATTTTGAAGATGAAGTAGATGAGAATACCAGAAGTTCAAAAAGCAAACATCTTTTTGATTAAAATAGGATTAGACAAAATTTTCATCCTAGGGTCTTCCTATTTCTAATCCAAACCTAGGGTCTCGATCCTACAGGCAACACTATGCTCTGATACCATTCTGTAGCACCCTACCTTTAAATAAAGGCAAGATACCTGTGTATAGTGCTATTCCCGGGATCACTGATAGCACACACATTACAAAATATAGTAATCATTGCAATAGTATCAAATTACTACATCATTGATCCAGAGGGTACAATAAAACCTTACAAATTGCATAGTCACATGGACTAGCTCAGAATAAACACAGCGGAAAGTAAATCAGCAATGAGCCTTCATCATCTTCATGTGCCACAGGCAGTCATGTTGGAATGTAGACTCGAGATCCTACCATGTACTTCTCCTCAGAAAATCCTGCATGTTGGGGGGATAACCCCCGGTATGCCAAAGGCATGCCAAACCGGATGGTTTGAGCCATCAGGATACCGGTTTAATGATCTTACCGGAAGCCTAGTAGGAATCCGGAAAGCAAAGCTAAGCCGGTATCCCCGAGGGGTATGCGGATCCCGGTATAGGAGATACCGGAAAGGAGAGCCTGTCGGCAGGACTGGTCAAAGATTCTCTTCAGAGCAAGAAGACAAGGATGAGCTAAGCAAAGTAACTTTATTCAGAGCCCTGGCGCCAAAGAGAGAGGTGACGGAGAAAGAAGCCGGAGGACGTCAGCTTCTATGATAAAAGAAGGCCCCGGTGTCATCTATGATTAAAGTAGCTTTGTACAGTAACTCTGTAAAGTAGTTTGTCCAGTCAAAGATGCCATTAGGGTTTCTTGCTCTGTAAGCCACCCTCTCCCCTATATAAGGAGAGGGGGCAGCCCTCCTTGCGGGCACGAAGAAGAGGTAGACAGAACTTGTAACCATGCTGTGATCAATGAAGCTAGCGATCTAGTAAAGAGTTCTTCCTCTTGTCTCTCTTCTTGTATACCGGTCTCTGGCTGTGTTCTTGAGGAAAGCATCCGGAAGTTCTTCCCATCTAATCGCAAACCCTCCCCCGAATCCTCTTGCGTCCATTCGGCCCCAATCTAAGCCATCCTATGGCATCTGCTCGTTCACCACGACGACAGTTGGCGCCCACCGTGGGGCATGAAGTGGCGCTTGATGGAGTTCACATTCGGGCGGGCGTCCTCGAGATCTCCGGCGAGCGTACGGTGTCCGCGTTGGTGCAGCGCATCTACGCCATGGACTTCATCAACGACAACGCGGGCTGCTTCGCCAACGGCGGCGTCTTCCCCAAGAACGGCCGCATCATCGAGTTCGGCAGCCATCGCGTCTACTTCGGCACCGTCCCCGTGCGCCAGCGCCTCTCGCCGGTGCTGGTGGCACCGGACCCGCCAAGATGGCTCTGTGCTGGCCGCGCCGCCGGCAGCGTCGAGGTAATGATGACCGGTGTGGCTGGTGCAGGAAAGGAGGTTGCGGCTGAAGGTGCCGGTCGCGCGGTTTCGACCCGTGCGGCTAAGCCACCGCTGGAGCGCGGCGCAGGCGCAGCGGGAGCATCATCCGCGCCACCGGAGACACCGCTCCAGCGGCGATGAACGTCCTCGCCACCCCCATCGCGCAGAACATCGACCCGGCAGCGGCTCAGGCGGAGCTGGAGGCGCAGCGCCGAAGATGCCGAGAGCGGCAAGGACATCGTCGGGCGCAGCGCGAGCTGAACCTAACCGTACGTGAGTATAACGCTGCCCATGGCTTTGCTTCGTTAGCGCGCATGCTGCTAGGATGCCGGAGAACCGGCTAAAAGCTCGCAACCTAGATCAAGATTTGCGCAAAGAGATTCTTACCGGCAAGAGTGCCTCTGCATCTGTTAGCATCGTGGAAAAGCCTAAGTATAGCAGCCCGGATAAAACTATAAAAGCTGCTAAAGCTGCCGTAGAGCTGTGCGAGTCGCTTTCCGGAGAGGCTTTGGCAAAACAGCAAGAGCGTGTTAGAGAGCTGCTGGAAACTATTGAGCAGCAAAATGCTGAGCAGCTGGCTAAGCTGAACAAGGCCGCGGCCTCAAAATCCGCGCGTTCGACAAAGAATGCCGGTAGCAAGTCCCATGGGCAGGCATCGTCCCCCCATCCGGATAGAAGGAGAGAAAAAGAGGTGAATGCGCAGCAGATGACTGTGTACGATCCGGTTCTTGCCGGAAAGCAACAAGCCGGGCAACATGATGCCGGTAGAAAAAGCCAAGGGGCAGAGCGAGGCTACGCCAGAGGCTATGCCGGAAACAATCATGCCGGTAGATATGAGACCGGGCAAAACTATCGAGCTGCAAGGGCAGCGTACGATGAGGAGGAAATAGATCCCCCAAGGTACCGGCAGGCAAGGGCCGCGGTACCGGAATGTTATGATGAAGCCGATTCTGCAAGACCGGCAGCATACCGGAACCCATTGGGAGAACGCCTGGGAGAGAGATACTTACCGGAACGGGATGCGAGGCACCGTCTGGATAGAGTGTACTTGTCAGAAATGATCGAGGAGGAAGGTCCTCCAGGTCCAAAGTGCTTTGGCCCAAGGATCATGAAAGAAAAACCACCAGTTCGCAACTTTATGTTGCCCCGTGACACAAAGACATACGATGGCACCACGAAGCCGGAAGACTGGCTCGCGGATTACGTGACCGCAGTGTACGTTGCAGGCGGTGGAGGAACCGTAGCAGGAGGAGGAAACCGGCGTTGGGCCGTGAGGATCATACCATCGTTTTTGGTTGGACCGGCAAGAATTTGGCTAAACAACTTGCCGGCAGGAAGCATAAATGGCTGGCTGGATTTTGAGGAGGCTTTTGTGAGCAATTTCAGCAGCACCTATCAGAGGCCAAACAGGCCGCAGCAACTTGCTCTGTGCGTGCAGCGCCCGAATGAAACAGACCGGGATTATCTGGCCCGGTGGAACACCACAAGGAACTCCTGTGAAGGGGTAATCGAGGCACAAGCCATTGCTTGGTTTAGCAGTGGATGCAGAAGAGGTTCACCGTTGTGGCAAAAGTTGCAGCGCAACATGCCAACAACGCTGGCAGAGATGATACGTGTGGCGGATAGCTATGCGTTGGGAGACCCAACGCAGCCGGCAGTGCAACCGGAGCCGGAACAGCTGCGCCACGAACAACACCGGGATAACCGGAACAACAAAAGAAGGGAAGATTTTCCGGATCGAAGGTACGGTCCACAGCAAGTTGCTGCTGTGCAGGAAAACTCTGAGGCCAGCGGCAGTCAGAGGCAAAAAACCGGATCGCAGCCATGGGCGGGTCCTAAGAAACAATGGGTGGAAAAGAAACCCTGGGTCCAGAAAAGAAACTGGCAAGAACCCGCAAAATACACCATGGAAGCTGCCATGGATCAACCTTGCCGATGGCACACACCGAATCCGGCACACCCGTCAAACCATCTGACGAAGGATTGTACCTGGACCAAGTACTTGATGCAAAAGGGGACGGTAAAAGATGCACAGCCACCACAAGACATGCCGCGGCAGCAGCAACAGCTACCGCCACCACCGCCACTTACCGGGGCAAACGCCTTACCGGTGCAGCCAAACCGGCAGCAGTACCAGCAAGTTAACCGGGTGGAGCAAAACGATAACCAACCACCTCCACCGGCACCTTTAGGCCGGAATGTTTATGAAGATCCGCATCTGTGCTGTGTTGTCTTTGTCACTGAGCCAACAGACAGGCAAAGTGTGCACCGTCGCTCTCTGGAGGTCAATGCTGTGATGCCGGCAGTTCCCAAGTACATGATGTGGTTGAAGGAGATATGCCCTAGAGGCAATAATAAAGTGGTTATTATTTATATCTTTATGTTTATGATAAATATTTATATATCATGCTAGAATTGTATTAACCGAAACATTAGTACATGTGTGATATGTAGACAAACAAGAAGTCCCTAGTATGCCTCTTAAACTAGCTTGTTGATTAATGGATGATTAGTTTCATAATCATGAACATTGGATGTTATTAATAACAAGGTTATGTCATTGTGTGAATGATATAATGGACACACCCAATTAAGCGTAGCATAAGATCTCGTCATTAAGTTATTTGCTATAAGCTTTCGATACATAGTTACCTAGTCCTTATGACCATGAGATCATGTAAATCACTTATACCGGAAAGGTACTTTGATTACACCAAACACCACTGCGTAAATGGGTGGCTATAAAGGTGGGATTAAGTATCCGGAAAGTATGAGTTGAGGCATATGGATCAACAGTGGGATTTGTCCATCCCGATGACGGATAGATATACTCTGGGCCCTCTCGGTGGAATGTCGTCTAATGTCTTGCAAGCATATGAATGAGTTCATAAGAGACCACATACCACGGTACGAGTAAAGAGTACTTGTCAGGAGACGAGGTTGAACAAGGTATAGAGTGATACCGAAGATCAAACCTCGGACAAGTAAAATATCGCGAGACAAAGGGAATTGGTAATATATGTGTATGGTTCATTCGATCACTAAAGTCATCGTTGAATATGTGGGAGCCATTATGGATCTCCAGATCCCGCTATTGGTTATTGGTCGGAGTGAGTACTCAACCATGTCCGCATAGTTCTCGAACCGTAGGGTGACACACTTAAAGTTGGATGTTGAAATGGTAGCACTTGAATTATGGTATGGAGTTCGAATATTTGTTCGGAGTCCCGGATGAGATCCCGGACATCACGAGGAGTTCCGGAATGGTCCGGAGAATAAGATTCATATATAGGATGTCATTTTATGTGAAATAAAATGTCGCGGAAGGTTCTATGGAAGGTTCTAGAAGGTTCTAGAAAAGTCCGGAAGAAACCACCAAGGAAGGTGGAGTCCACAAGGGACTCCACCTCCATGGCCGGCCAGCCCTAGATGGGGTGGAGTCCCAAGTGGACTCCACCATAGGGGGCCGGCCACCCCCACATGGGAGGTGGGAATCCCACCTTTGGGTGGGAGTCCTAGTTGGGCTAGGTTTCCCCCTCCTATGGAAGGTTTTGGTTTCGGGTCTTATTCGAAGACTTGGACACCAACACTTGGGATCCACCTATATAATGAGGGGCCAAGGGAGGGGGCCGGCCACCCCAAGACCACAAGCTGGCCGCCCCCCATAGAGTGGCCGGCCACCCCTCCCAAACCCTAGCTTTGCTCCTCCACTCCATATTGCCCGCATTGCTTAGCGAAGCTCCGCCGGACTTCTACACCGCCACCGACACCACGCCGTCGTGCTGTCGGATTCAAGAGGAGCTACTACTTCCGCTGCCCGCTGGAACGGGGAGGTGGACGTCGTCTTCATCAACAACCGAACGTGTGACCGAGTACGGAGGTGCTGCCCGTTCGTGGCGCCGGAACCGATCGTGATCAAGATCTTCTACGCGCTTTTGCAAGCGGCAAGTGATCGTCTACCGCAGCAACAAGAGCCTCCTCTTGTAGGCTTTGGAATCTCTTCAAGGGTGAGACTCGATAACCCCTCGTTGCTACCGTCTTCTAGATTGCATCTTGGCTTGGATTGTGTGTTCGCGGTAGGAAAATTTTTGTTTTCTATGCAACGTTATCCTACAGTGGTATCAGAGCCGTGTCTATGCATAGATGGTTGCACGAGTAGAACACAATGGTTTGTGGGCGTTGATGCTCTTGTTATCTTTAGTTTGAGTACTTTGCATCTTTATGGCATAGTGGGATGAAGCGGCTCGGACTAACTTTACATGACCGCGTTCATGAGACTTGTTCCTCGTTCGACATGCAACTTGTATTGCATAAGAGGCTTTGCGGGTGTCTGTCTCTCCTACTATAGTAAAGATTCAATTTACTCTTCTATTGAAAACATTAGTATCAACGTTGTGGTTCATGTTCGTAGGTAGATTAGATCTCTCTCGAAAACCCTAAACCACGTAAAATATGCAAACCAAATTAGAGACGTCTAACTTGTTTTTGCAGGGTTTGGTGATGTGATATGGCCATAATGTGATGATGAATATGTATGAGATGATCATTATTGTATTGTGGCAACCGGCAGGAGCCTTATGGTTGTCTTTAAATTTCATGTTGAGTAGTATTTCAAAGTAGTTGTAATAGTTGCTACATGGAGGACAATCATGAAGACGGCGCCATTGACCTTGACGCTACGCCGACGATGATGGAGATCATGCCCGAAGATGATGGAGATCATATCCGTGCTTTGGAGATAAAGATCAAAGGCGCAAGAACAAAAGGGCCATATCATATCACATATGAACTGCATGTGATGTTAATCCTTTTTATGCATCTTATTTTGCTTAGATCGCGACGGTAGCATTATAAGATGATCCCTCACTAAAATCTCAAGATAATATAGTGTTCATCCTTAGTAGCACCGTTGCCAAGTCTTGTCGTTTCGAAGCACCTCGTGATGATCGGGTGTGATAGATTCAATAAGTACATATGACGGGTGCAAGACAGTTTTGCACATGCAGATACTAAGGTGGCCTTGACGAGCCTAGCATGTACAGACATGGTCTCGGAACACGTGATACCGAAAGGTAGAGCATGAATCATATGGTTGATATGATGAACACTTTGAGTGTTCGCCATTGAAATCACACCTTTTCTCGTGATGATCGGGTTTAGGTGCGGTGGATTTGGTTCGTGTGATCACTAAGACAATGCGAGGGATATTGTTTTGAGTGGGAGTTCACTTAGGTTTTTAATTATGTGAATTAAAATTTGAACTCAATTTGTCATAAACTTAGTCTAAACTATTGCAAATATATGTTGTAGAGATGGCGTCCCCAATCAATTTTAATCAGTTCCTAGAGAAAGAGAAACTTAAGAGCAACGGTAGCAACTTCACCGACTGGTTCCGTCATGTGAGGATCTTCCTCTCTGGCGGAAATCTGCAATTTGTGCTTGATGCACCGCTAGGTGACCCTCCTGCAGAAGATGAATCCGATGAAGTAAAAGCTGTTTACGCGACTCGGAAAACTCGGTACTCTCAAGTTCAGTGTGCCATCCTGTGCAGCCTGGAATCCGATCTTCAAAAACGTTTTGAGCACCATGATCCTCATGAGTTGATGAATGAGCTGAAAGCTATATTCGAGACTCATGCGGCCGTGGAATGCTATGAAGCATCGAAACATTTCTTCAGCTGTATGATGGAAGAAGGCAGCTCCGTTAGTGAGCACATGCTCGCCATGACCGGGCATGCGAAGAAACTCAGTGACTTGGGAATAGTGATTCCTAACAGACTGGGGATTAATCGTGTCCTTCAATCACTGCCACCAAGTTACAAGAACTTTGTGATGAACTACAATATGCAGAACATGAACAAGGAGTTACCTGAACTCTTTGGCATGCTAAAAGCTGCTGAGATTGAGATCAAGAAAGAGCACCAAGTGTTGATGGTCAACAAGACCACCAGTTTCAAGAAACAGGGCAAGTCTAAGGGAAAATTCAAGAAGGGTGGCAAGAAAGCTGCCACGCCTCCTATGAAACCTAAGAACGGCCCTAAGCCTGATGCTGAGTGCTATTACTGCAAGGAGAAGGGACACTGGAAGCGTAATTGCTCCAAGTATCTGGCTGATCTGAAGAGCGGCCTTGTCAAGAAGAAGAAAGAAGGTATATTTGATATACATGTTATAGATGTTCATTTCACTGGTTCTCGTTCTAGTACCTGGGTATTTGATACTGGTTCGGTTGCTCATATTTGTAACTCGAAACAGGAACTAAAGAATAAACGACAACTGCTGAAAGATGAAGTGACGATGCGCGTTGGAAACGGATCCAAGGTCAATGTGATCGCAGTCGGCACACTTCCTCTACATCTACCTTCGGGATTAGTTTTAAGCCTAAATAATTGCTATTATGTACCTGCGTTGAGCATGAACATTATATCTGGATCTTGTTTAATGCAAGACGGTTATTCATTCAAGTCTGAGAATAATGGTTGTTCTATTTTTATGAATAATATCTTTTATGGTCGAGCACCACAAAAGAATGGCTTATTTCTATTAGATCTCGATAGTAGTGATACGCATATACATAACATTGATGCTAAGCGAATTAAACTTAATGATAATTCTACTTATATGTGGCACTGTCGTCTTGGTCATATTGGAGTGAAACGCATGAAGAAACTCCATACTGATGGATTACTTGAATCACTTGACTTTGAGTCACTTGATAGATGCGAAGCATGTCTAATGGGTAAAATGACAAAGACTCCATTTTCTGGTATGATGGAGCGAGCTACTGACTTATTGGAAATCATACATACAGATGTATGTGGACCAATGAGCGTAGCATCGCGCGGTGGTTATCGTTATGTTCTAACCTTCACAGATGATCTGAGTAGATATGGGTATATCTATTTCATGAAACATAAATCCGAAACTTTCGAGAAGTTTAAGGAATTTCAAAGTGAAGTAGAAAATCAACGTAACAAGAAGATCAAATTTCTACGATCTGATCGTGGAGGTGAATATCTGAGTTATGAGTTTGGCATGCATTTAAAGAAATGCGGAATACTTTCACAATTGACACCGCCGGGAACACCTCAACGAAACGGTGTGTCCGAACGTCGTAATCGAACTCTCTTAGATATGGTTCGTAGTATGATGTCTCTTACTGATTTGCCGTTATCATTTTGGAGTTATGCATTAGAGACAGCCGCATTCACTTTAAATAGAGCACCATCAAAATCCGTAGAAACGACACCGTATGAATTATGGTTTAATAAGAAATCTAAGCTGTCGTTCCTGAAAGTTTGGGGTTGCGAAGCCTATGTAAAGAAGTTACAACCGGACAAGCTAGAACCCAAAGCGGAGAAATGCGTCTTCATAGGATACCCTAAGGAAACTATAGGGTACACTTTCTATCACAGATCCGAAGGCAAAATCTTTGTTGCTAAGAACGGAACCTTTCTTGAGAAAGAATTTCTCACTAAAGAAGTGACTGGAAGAAAAGTAGAACTCGATGAGATTGATGAATCTATACTCGTTGATCAGAGTAGCGCAGTACCGGAAGTTGTACCTGTACCGCCTACACCGGCAACAGAGGAAGCTAATGATAATGATCATGAAACTTCGAACGAGGAAACTACTGAACCTCGCAGATCGACAAGGGAACGTGCCACTCCTGATTGGTATGATCCTTGTCTAAATGTCATGATTGTAGATAACAATGATGAGGACCCTGCGACGTATGAAGAAGCAATGATGAGCCCAGATTCCAACAAAAGGCAAGAAGCCATGAAATCCGAAATGGGATCCATGTATGATAACAAAGTATGGACTTTGGTAGACTTACCTGATAGCCGAAAGGCTGTCGAGAATAAATGGATCTTCAAGAGAAAAACAGATGCTGATGGTAATATTACTGTCTATAAAGCTCGACTTGTCGCAAAGGGTTTCCGACAAATTCAAGGAGTTGACTACGATGAGACTTTCTCACCTGTAGCGAAGCTAAAATCTGTGAGGATTTTGTTAGCAATAGCTGCATTTTTCGATTATGAGATTTGGCAGATGGATGTCAAAACGGCGTTCCTTAATGGAGACATTGAGGAAGAGTTGTATATGGTACAACCCAAAGGTTTTGTCGATCCTAAAAATGCTGACAAAGTATGCAAACTTCAGCGTTCAATCTATGGACTGAAGCAAGCATCAAGAAGTTGGAACCGACGCTTTGATAAGGTGATCAAAGACTTCGGATTTATACAGTGTCATGGAGAGGCCTGTATTTACAAGAAAGTGAGTGGGAGCTCTGTAGCATTCCTGATATTATATGTAGATGACATATTATTGATCGGGAATGATATAGAACTATTAAGCAGTGTTAAGGGTTATTTGAATAATAGTTTTTCAATGAAAGACCTTGGTGAAGCATCGTATATATTAGGCATCAAGATTTATAGAGATAGATCAAGACGCCTAATAGGGCTATCACAGAGTACATATCTGGACAAGATTCTAAAGAAGTTTAGAATGGACGAAAGTAAGAAAGGGTTCTTACCTATGTTACCAGGCAAGGTATTGAGTAAAACTCAAGGACCGGCTACGGCAGAAGAAAGAGAAAGGATGTGTAACATCCCCTATGCCTCGGCAGTAGGATCTATCATGTATGCCATGCTATGTACTAGACCGGATATAGCACATGCTGTTAGTTTGACTAGCAGATATCAAAGTGATCCAGGAATGGAACACTGGACAGCGGTCAAGAATATCCCGAAGTACTTGAAAAGAACTAAGGATATGTTTCTTTGTTATGGAGGTGACCAAGAGCTCGTTGTAAACGGTTACACCGATGCAAGTTGGAACACTGATCCTGATGACTCTAAGTCACAATCTGGGTACGTGTTTATATTGAATGGTGCTGCAGTAAGCTGGGCAAGCTCGAAGCAGTGCACGGTGGCAAAGTCTTCAACAGAATCGGAGTACATAGCGGCTTCAGAGGCTTCATCAAGCGGTATGGATGAAGAGGTTCATTGTAGAGCTCGGTGTGGTTCCTAGTGCATTGGACCCATTAATCATTTACTGTGATAACATGGGTGCCATCGCCAATGCACAAGAGCCAAGGTCACACAAGAGGCTGAAGCATATCAAGCTGCGTTACCACTCGATTCGCGAGTACATCGAAGATGGAGAAGTAAAGATTTGCAAAGTACACACTGATCTGAATGTAGCAGATCCGTTGACTAAAGCTCTCCCTAGGGCAAAGCATGACCAACACCAGAATACCATGGGTGTTAGGTATATTACAATGTAATCTAGATTATTGACTCTAGTGCAAGTGGGAGACTAAAGGAGATATGCCCTAGAGGCAATAATAAAGTGGTTATTATTTATATCTTTATGTTTATGATAAATATTTATATATCATGCTAGAATTGTATTAACCGAAACATTAGTACATGTGTGATATGTAGACAAACAAGAAGTCCCTAGTATGCCTCTTAAACTAGCTTGTTGATTAATGGATGATTAGTTTCATAATCATGAACATTGGATGTTATTAATAACAAGGTTATGTCATTGCGTGAATGATATAATGGACACACCCAATTAAGCGTAGCATAAGATCTCGTCATTAAGTTATTTGCTATAAGCTTTCGATACATAGTTACCTAGTCCTTATGACCATGAGATCATGTAAATCACTTATACCGGAAAGGTACTTTGATTACACCAAACACCACTGCGTAAATGGGTGGCTATAAAGGTGGGATTAAGTATCCGGAAAGTATGAGTTGAGGCATATGGATCAACAATGGGATTTGTCCATCCCGATGATGGATAGATATACTCTGGGCCCTCTCGGTGGAATGTCGTCTAATGTCTTGCAAGCATATGAATGAGTTCATAAGAGACCACATACCACGGTACGAGTAAAGAGTACTTGTCAGAGACGAGGTTGAACAAGGTATAGAGTGATACCGAAGATCAAACCTCGGACAAGTAAAATATCGCGAGACAAAGGGAATTGGTAATATATGTGTATGGTTCATTCGATCACTAAAGTCATTGTTGAATATGTGGGAGCCATTATGGATCTCCAGATCCCGCTATTGGTTATTGGTCGGAGTGAGTACTCAACCATGTCCGCATAGTTCTCGAACCGTAGGGTGACACACTTAAAGTTGGATGTTGAAATGGTAGCACTTGAATTATGGTATGGAGTTCGAATATTTGTTCGGAGTCCCGGATGAGATCCCGGACATCACGAGGAGTTCCGGAATGGTCCGGAGAATAAGATTCATATATAGGATGTCATTTTATGTGAAATAAAATGTCGCGGAAGGTTCTATGGAAGGTTCTAGAAGGTTCTAGAAAAGTCCGGAAGAAACCACCAAGGAAGGTGGAGTCCACAAGGGACTCCACCTCCATGGCCGGCCAGCCCTAGATGGGGTGGAGTCCCAAGTGGACTCCACCATAGGGGGCCGGCCACCCCCACATGGGAGGTGGGAATCCCACCTTTGGGTGGGAGTCCTAGTTGGGCTAGGTTTCCCCTCCTATGGAAGGTTTTGGTTTCGGGTCTTATTCGAAGACTTGGACACCAACACTTGGGATCCACCTATATAATGAGGGGCCAAGGGAGGGGGCCGGCCACCCCAAGACCACAAGCTGGCCGCCCCCATAGAGTGGCCGGCCACCCCCTCCCAAACCCTAGCTTTGCTCCTCCACTCCATATAGCCCGCATTGCTTAGCGAAGCTCCGCCGGACTTCTACACCGCCACCGACACCACGCCATCGTGCTGTCGGATTCAAGAGGAGCTACTACTTCCGCTGCCCGCTGGAACGGGGAGGTGGACGTCGTCTTCATCAACAACCGAACGTGTGACCGAGTACGGAGGTGCTGCCCGTTCGTGGCGCCGGAAGCGATCGTGATCAAGATCTTCTACGCGCTTTTGCAAGCGGCAAGTGATCGTCTACCGCAGCAACAAGAGCCTCCTCTTGTAGGCTTTGGAATCTCTTCAAGGGTGAGACTCGATAACCCCTCGTTGCTACCATCTTCTAGATTGCATCTTGGCTTGGATTGTGTGTTCGCGGTAGGAAAATTTTTGTTTTCTATGCAACGTTATCCTACAGTGGTCCAATCAGGAAATTACCTGGTCATCAAAGGATCACCCTAAGATCATGCCGAATCCGGGTGGATATGCTCTTGTTGTGGACCCAATCATGAAGGGGCCACAAACTCGAGTGAAGTTCAGCAAGGTGCTGATAGACAATGGCAGCAGCATAAACATCATGTACAAGCACACCATGCATACGCTGGGCATAACAGAAAACATGCTTCAGCCAACACGCACGATGTTCCACTGAATCGTTCCTGGCTTGTCCTGTGCCCCGATAGGAAAAGTTCGGGTGGACGTGGCATTTGGAGGACGTGACAATTGCCGGGTGGAAAATCTGGAGTTTGAGGTGGTGGATCTAGACAGTCCCTACCATGCATTGCTGGGAAGACCGGCATTGGCAGCCTACATGGCCACAACTCATACGGCTTACCTCAAAATGAAGATGCCGGCACCTCGTGGACCATTGACTGTGGTGGGAAACTATAAGATCTCACTGGAAACTGCATCTGCCGGATCGAACCTAGCGGAATCGCTGGTGATCGCGGAGGAAAAGAAAAGAATGCAGACAGCTGTTGCGCTGGCTCAGTCCTCACAGTTGAGCTTAGCGGCAATGAGTGAAAACATGGGCTCACCGGCATTCAAGCCAACAAATGAAACAAAGGACATCGTGCTGGATCCGGCTTACCCAGAGCGCACCGTTCGTATCGGTGCCGGCCTTGATCAAGCATAGGAAAGCGCGCTCGTCAGCTTCCTCCGTGAGAATCGGAATATCTTTGCCTGGTCAACTGATGATTTGGTAGGTGTTCCGAGGGAGCTGGCTGAGCACTCCTTAAACGTTCGGAAAGATGCCAAGCCGGTGCGGCAACCACTGCGCCGGTTCGCTGAAGACAGAAGAAAGATCATAGGAGAAGAGGTAACCAAGCTGCTTGTTGCCGGATTCATTGTGGAGGTCACGCACACAGAGTGGCTGGCCAATCCGGTAATGGTTGAAAAGAAGAAAGATGAGAACCTGGAGGCAAAAGCTCCGAAGGTGTGGCGCATGTGCATCGACTACACCAACCTAAACAAAGCTTGCCCAAGAGATCCTTTTCCTTTGCCACGAATCGATCAAGTGATTGATTCAACTGCTGGGTGTGAGTTGTTGTCCTTTCTGGATGCCTATTCCGGTTTCCACCAAATTCCCTTGAAAAAGGAAGATCAAATAAAAACTGCGTTCATTACCCCGCACGGGGCTTATTGCTATGTCACTATGCCTTTTGGTTTGCGCAACGCTGGTGCAACGTACCAGCGCTGTATGCAAAAATGCTTGTTTGATCAAATCGGAAAGAATGTGCAAGTCTATGTGGATGACATTGTGATAAAAACTAAGGTAAAGAACACCTTAATCGATGACATCCGGCAAACATTCGACAACCTAAGACGGTTCCGGATGAAACTCAATCCGGCGAAATGCACCTTCGGTGTCCCTGCCGGCAAGCTGCTCGGTTTCCTGGTATCAAGCCGGGGCATAGAAGTTAATCCGGTAAAGATCCGAGCAATAGAAAGAATGGCTATCCCTCGAGAGTTAAAAGATGTGCAGAAGTTTACCGGAAGCTTGGCATCGCTAAGCCGGTTTGTAAGCAGGTTGGGAGAAAAAGCTCTGCCACTCTATGCTCTGATGAAAAAATCTGACACGTTCGTCTGGACCCCTCAGGCAGACGCAGCGTTTAAGGAGCTAAAAACAATGCTAGCCACAGCACCCATACTGGCTTCACCTCTAGAAAGGGAGCCTATGCTGTTATACATAGCAGCAACAAACCGGGTTGTGAGTGTAGTGGTTGTAGTTGAAAGAGAAGAGGAAGGAAAAACCGTCCAGAGGCCGGTATACTACCTGAGCGAGGTGCTCTCCCTCTCAAAACAAAACTACCCTCACTTCCAAAAAATGACTTATGGCGTGTACATGGCCGCCACCAAACTCAAGCACTACTTTGAGGAGCACCCCATGAAGGTGGTGAGCGAAGCACCAATTTCCGACATCATGTGCAACAAAGATGCCAGCGGCCGGATTGCAAAATGGGCAATCCAGATATCACCGTACGTACCGGTGTATGAAAGAAGAGATGCCATAAAATCACAGGCTTTGGCTGATTTCCTTGTTGATTGGGCGGAGATGCAATACAAACCGCCAGATCAGAGGATAGAGTACTGGAAAATGCACTTTGATGGATCCAAGCTCAAGGAGGGTCTAGGTGCCGGTGTGGTGCTTACTTCACCAAAAGGAGACCACCTCCGGTATGTTTTGCAAGTACATTTCAGGGCATCGAACAATGTCGCTGAATATGAAGCTTTGATCCATGGGCTTAAGGTCGCAAAAGAAATCGGTGCACACCGGATCATTTGCTATGGAGATTCAGACCTTGTGGTACAGCAGTGTTCCGGAGATTGGGATGCAAAAGATGCCAACATGGCCTTGTACCGGTTTCACGTGCAAAAGATTGCCGGATTCTTCGAAGGGTGTGAGTTTCACCATGTGCCGCAGAAAATGAAGCCGCGGATGCTTTGTCCAAGCTGGGCTCATCTAGGCAAGAAATTCCTCCCGGAATAGCTTTGGCTCACTTAAGAGTGCCATCGATCAAACCGAGCCCGGAATCAGAATCAATTTTTGTACCGGAGTCACACGTAGTACCCATGGATATCGATGAAGGGAACCCGGGGACTGCTCCGGCAAGCTCGGGGACTGCTTAGCTCGGGGACTGCTGTACCCATACCGGAAGAAATGATGCTGGTGGATAGCATGGAGATAGATGCACCGGTGTTTTTGGTTCGAGAGATACCGTCATGGGTTAAACCTATTAAGGAATTCCTGATCAACGGCACCTTGCCGGCTGACGAAAATGAATCAAGGAGGATACAAAGAAGGTCCAAAGCTTACACATTCATCAACGGTGAGGTGTACAAGAGAAGCGTTACCGGTGTCCTTCAAAGATGTGTGGAACCGGAGGAAGGGAAAGAAATGCTTGAGGAAATTCACCAAGGAGAATGTGGGCATCATGCTTCATCAAGGGCGCTAGTAGCAAAAGTATTCCGGCATGGGTTTTATTGGCCCACTGCTTTGGAAAATGCTGAGGATTTGGTAAGAAAATGCAACGGCTGCCAGAGGTACGCCAAACAAAATCATACCCCAGCATCCGGTTTAAAGACAATACCGCTAACATGGCCATTCGCCGTTTGGTGCCTTGACATGGTTGGCCCATTCAAAACTGCAAGAAGCAGCATGACTCACATCTTGGTCATGGTGGATAAGTTCACCAAATGGCTAGAGGTAAAACCTATCGCAAAGTGTGATGGGCATACAGCGGTGAAATTCCTAAAAGATGTCATTTTGCGGTATGGGTACCCGCATAGCATCATCACTGATAATGGAACCAACTTTGCTCAAGGTGAGTTCAAAAGGTTCTGTGAAGACAACAACATCCGGTTGGATTTGTGCTCAGTGGCACACCCTCAGGGCAATGGCCAGGTGGAAAGAATGAATGCCTTGGTGCTTTCCGGTATCAAGCCTAGACTCATTGATGCGGTGGAAAAGTCACCGGGATGTTGGCTCGATGAGCTACCGTCAGTACTGTGGAGTATAAGAACAACCCCAAACCGGTCTACCGGATACACTCCCTTCTTCATGGTTTATGGAGCAGAAGCGGTGATACCAACCGACATCATTCATGATTCACCAAGGGTACAGCTCTATACCGAGCAAGAGGTCAAAGAGGCCAGAGAAAATGATGTCGACTTGCTGGAAGAAGCAAGAGAGCTGGCTTTGGCAAGAACAGCCATTTACCAGCAAAACCTAAGACGCTATCATAACCGGAAGGTTAACCCGAGAGTTTTCCGGGAAGGAGATCTTGTACTTCGCCTGGTGCAGCGCACTGAAGGCCGGCATAAGCTTTTGCCACCATGGGAAGGTCCCTTCATTGTAAGCAAGGTGCTTCACAATGATGCATACTACTTAATCGATGCGCAGGAGTGGAAGAAAGGAAAGGCGGACAGGTCCGGAGAGGAGAGCAAACGTCCGTGGAACGTAGCTCTGTTGCGTCCTTTCTACTCTTGAAGTGGTGGTGTAAGAAGTTCCTTTTTGTACCTTATATGCTATGAATAAAAGATGCCGGAACCTTGAATGAATCTCGGGGACTACCCCAACTTAAGTTGCATGTAACTTGTTTATTTTTTCAGTTTACCGGTTGCTTATTGAATGTTTTTTCTTTCCGGTTTAGTAGTGTGCTAAATCCTACCGGAGTCTTCGACTCTGCTGCTGTCCGCAAACCGGCTTCATGGCAAGCAAGATAAACCGGTAGGAGATAAGCACATGAACTGCGAAAAGGGAGAGCAGGAAAGAACAATCCGAAAAATTTAACTAACCCCGGTTAAACCGGTTTTTTGCAAAATTTCAAAGTTATTTCTAAGTTCAAGAAGATGCTTGTTTGGTGAAAGAACCTTGTGCTCATACGCCAAAGAACGCCCAGAGAAGGCAGGCAGAGCCAAGGCAAAAGAACCAAGTATGCATCAAATTGGATGCGGAAACAATTGGGAAATATTTGCAGTGCAGGATAAAGGCAGAACCAAAAGCAAAATATGCTAAGGCAAACTCATAAATACTTAGCTACCGGTATAACTTACCGGCAGGAAATGTTGTACCACAACCACAAGCAAACTTAAGTTTTACATCATAAGCCCCGGCATACCGGGGCAGAATTTAACAGATATTGTCTTAAGGCAAGCAGGACCAACAGACACAGCAGGCAAACATATCACAGAGAATCATCACGCAGCAGGGGCTTCCGGAGGAGCATCGCCGGCATCAGCGTCGTCCAGGAGCTCTTCTTCGGCTTCATCCTCCTCCTCGTCGAGATAGTCCTTGACGTCAGGAGGGGGAGGGATGAAGGTGCGCATATCGGCATACTCCGCGATGTGGTACGCGCGATCCTGCCGCTTAGTGGTGAGGACCGGGTCCAGATCCACGTCTTCACGCACGCCGGTAAGGGCGTCCAGATCGAGCTCCGGGTACCAGGAGCAGGCGACGCGGAGGGCGGAGTCCGCTCCAGCACGGGCAGCAGAGCACTGCCACTCGCGGATCCTCCTGCCGGCGCCCTTGAGACGGTCGCTGATGAGGGAGAAGGTGTCCGGCACCTCCTCGCCAGGCCATAAAGTCCTGTAGAGCTGGGTAGCTACATCAGGGATGTCCGACAGATTGCGGTCTATGGCGCGCATATGGGACACCCGCGCGTTAAGCGCGACCAGATGGTCCTTGGGCGTCCATGGCACGGTAAGATCCGCTCGGCCTTGGTCCTTGCGGCGCGCGTCGACCTTCTTGACAGCGTACCTCTGCGAGTCCGGAAAGAGGCCTGTGCGAAGAAAGAAAAAGGTTAAGGAAAAGAGTCCGGAAGAAAAAGAGACCGGAGAGAAAAGAATCCGGAAGAAAAGAGACCGGAAGGAAAGATAACGGAAAGAAAATGGGGTCGAAGGAAAAAAGGCTCATATGCAGTAGTCAAAGTGTAAAAGAAAAGAACTTACGGTGGGCGAGTGTGTCGGTCTGCAGGATCAACTGATCGCATTCCTTATGCTCCTCCTCCAGCCGCGCGGCCTTCTCCTCGGCACCCTTCCGGGCCTTGGCCATCTCCTCCAGCTCTGCCCGCAATACCACAGTGGCATTGCAGGCATCCTCCAGAGCCTCGTCCAACTTGGCCGCTGCGTTCACTTCAGCGGCTTTGAGGGCCTTGGCGTGGTCAAGCCCCAGCTGAATGAGCTGAGACTTGAGCTCCTGGTAGCTGGTCTTGAGGGCGTTCAGCTCCTCCTGGTGCTGCCGGCTGAGCTGGTCCTTCTCCCCTGTAACCGGAAAAAAGAGTGTTAACAAGGTTATACTAGTAAAAATGAAAAGAAACCAGGTTCAAAGGAGAAAGGAGAGAATCGTACGTTGGGCGGCGGCGAGCTGCTCCTTGAGAGCATCGATGGAAGCTTCCGGGATCACTGTTGAACAGAAATTGTAAATATCACAAGGAAAAAAGGTTTCCGGTAGCAAAGATGCCGGTGGAACAAAAACTTACCTTGGCACTTGTCATGTGCCTCAGCGAGCTCCCGGTGCTCCCATAAAAGCTCCTCGAAGAGGGCCTTCCGAGCGTCAGCCGTGAGCTGTTCAAGAAAAAGAAGAAATGAGTTAAGTTTTGCCCTAAGAACAAAGTTCTTAACCCGAAACTCGGGGACTGGCAGTGCCGGTTTTGCGCGTTTCTAAGGTAAATTGTGTGTTAAGAAGAAGATGTTTAACCCGAAACTCGGGGACTGGCAGTGCCGGTTTCACGCTAAGTTCTTAAGTTAAGTTTTGCGCTAAGAGCTGCGCTCTCACCACAAAACTCGGGGACTGGGAAGATAGACAAGAGAGAAACCGGCATGAAACTAAAGAAAAGATAAAACAGAGCCGGAAACGAAGAAACCGGTAAAGATTGAAAGTTAGTAGAACGTACCGTCAGATTGTTCGTGGAATCGTACCACGCGCTGTCGAGCTCTTTTACGGCGCTGCGAAGCCGCATAAAGTGCTCCTCAGAACACCGATCCCCGACAGGATCAGGTGCCGGCAGCCGGTCCTTGCCCATTCCGCGGGTCGCCGGAGTGATGTCCGCGGCGTTCCACTTTTGAGCATAGGGCAGAAGGTGCCCCAGGTCCCGGCCTTGGCGCTGGAACTCCGTGATGCGGCCAAGAAGGCCGGTGGCCTTCATGCTGGCACCTTTGGCGGCCTTGGAGACGTGCAGCACCAAGGGCTGCTGGCCGCCCGAAGGGGCGCTGGAGGCCGTCGCCTTCCCCTTGATGAGCTTGGAAGGCTTGGGCGGCGGCGCGGTAGAGGAGGCCCCGGAGGTCTTGGCCGGCGGCGCGCCAGGAGCGGCCTTGGAGGGCTGGGCGCGAGGAGCCTCCGGCGGAGGCATGAGGATGGTGCGTGGAGAAGGGGGAGCGCTAGGAGCGTCACCCGTGTTGGAGCCTTCCGGCGCGGAAGATTCCGGCGCGGAAGTTGTCTTTTCAAGGACGGGAGGAGCAGGAGGCTCCGCCCGCCCGGCAGCTTCTTCTTCTCCGGCGCCGATGTTGCTGGCGCCGGTGTCCTGGTGTTCTGGGAGGAAGGAAAGATCCTCCTCCGTGCGGTGATCTGACGATGAAGGGGCCGCACGCCCCGAATTTGTTGTGCCCCCCGAAAGGGAGGCAGAGGTGTTGCCGGCACCAGATGGTGCCGGGCTTGAGCGAGGAGGAGGGGTTGAGGTCCTTGCGGATCCCTCAGAGCCCGATGGCCTTGGGCCAAGCTTGAGAGCGGGGCTGAGAAAAAGAAAAGACAAATGGTTGAGAAAAAGCAACCGGAAAAAGAACTTAGCAAAAAAGAGGCAAGCCGGAAAATAAAATTACCCGGAAGCGTTGGCATCGCTTGCGTCCGTAGCGGCGCACGCCCACTTCTTTCTCCCCCACGGGCTCCGTCCGGAAGCGCTTGGAGGGAGGAGCATGGCTGGAGCCGGCAGTAGATGCCGGCTGCTTATTCTTCTGGCCCGGGGCCGTAAGTTTGTCCATAAATTCGGTGCCGGCCTCGGCGCGCAGGGGCGGCACGCGCTCGTGGATCTGTGAGTTGGATATGGCTAAGAAGCAATTCGCAAGAAAGCAATAGTGGCAAAGTATAGGAAGCCGGAAAAGAAAGTACCTCGAGCACAACCAGGTCCTCGGGGTTTCCGGTGGGCTCCGGCGGGTCCCGGCCAAGGCGCGCAGCCGGAGTCTTCCCCATCTTCAGATCCTTCCAAAAGATGTAGGGATCCGGGTCGAAGGAGTCAAGGGCGCGTTTCCGGAGAGTTCCTCGCCGCTCTGCCTGGATGAGAGGGAAGCGGTCCCTGGCCTGAAACAAGATAAAAAGGAAGGTTAACAAAAGCAGAAAGTTACCGGCAAAGACAACCCCAAATTGCGCAATCTCTTACTTCTTGAGTCGGAGGGTTAGAAGAACTGAGGGGAAGGAGGCCCCATTCCCACGCAAAAGGCATAGCAGTTTGACAAATCTGCTTAGCCTTGCGAACAACGTCCTTCTTGCTGAGAGGACGGCCTGTGATCTTGGTAGGATCGCCTGGGCCATACATCTCGCTCATCCTATGTGCGCGGCGCTTCAGAGGAAGCACCCGGCGCGATATGAAAGTCCGGATGACATCATCAGAACAGATGTTGGTCTCCTTCTTCAAAGAGGCCAAGAAGCGCACTACCCGGTTGGTTTCGGCGTGTTCCGTCCTCGGGTTGTAGCTCCAATTGGTTCTGCTGGGGGGCCCCGCTCGGTATGGAGGAAGATTGATAAGATTGGCGCGGCCGCTGTTCTTCACATAGAAGAAAGTTCCTTGCCAGGCGCGGCAAGACTCGAGGCCGGAAAACTTAAGAAAGGTGCTCCCTTGGCGGGAGCCGACGATGCAAGAGCCGCACTCCACGGGCGGCTTGGGCTTAGGGATTTCCTTGCCCTGGACGGAGTTGATCCGCAAGTTGAAGAAGCGGGCAAACGTCTCACGAGTGGGACGAATGCCGATGTAAGCCTCCATGAAGGTGGCATAGCAAGAAAGATAGAAAATGGCGTTGCCAGGAAGGTGGTGAGGTTGAAGTTCGTAAAAATCTAGAAACTCCCGGAAAAAAGAGGAGGCAGGAAGGCCGAAGCCACGCTCAAAGTGAGCAAGAAAAACAACATGCTCATCGTCTTCGGGATCCGGTTCGATCTCGTCATCAGGAATCCGGCAGGTAACTCCTTCCGGAATCCTCCGAGACCGGTACAACCAATCGATCTCAAACTCAGTAACGTTGGAGCCCATCCAGGCTCCGCGGGTGATTGGGGAAGGCTCCTCGCCGGAAGATTGGCTGGAGCTGCTAGAGGCTTGGCCAGAGCTACTGGCTTCTTGGCTACCGGAAGCTTGGCTAAAGCTACCGGATTCTAAGTGGCCGCCGGACTCTTGGAGGCTACCGGATTCCTGCTGATTGCCGGAATCGGTCTCCATCGGATCTGAAGCCGTGGATTCACCGGGAGAGGGTCTACGGCGCTTGAGAGAAAGGGAAGAAGAAGATGCGGAGGAAGATTCCTCGTCAGACATCGCAAGGGTAGGCGAAAAAACAGGAATCCCAGACTTGAACCCCGCGTGAAGATCTACGAGTAAGAAGAAAACCAAAGAAAAAGAGGAAATAAGAACACCAAAGACCCAAGATCTGAAAAGCAAGCAGGGGGCGAGTGAAGCGAGATTGGTACCAACCTTAAGCGGCGCAGTCGCTGAGGGAAGTGTTTGCTGGCGGCGGAGCAGACCTGCGGTCGCCGGCGAGCACCGTCAACGGCGAGGCGGAGAAGCTCGCGAAGAAGGGCAAATGCGGCGGGCGCGATGAAGTTGCTGCCGAAGATCTCCGCACAGCGAAGTCCGGCGGAAGCACGGCGTGAGTTCGCCGGGCGCCGGAGCTTGAACGAGCGACGGCGGACGGAGAGCAGCGGTGGCGCAAAGGCGTGGAGCTCTGTGCGCGAAGGAGGAGAATGCGAAGAAGATGAAGAAGAAGGGGCGGTTGTGTTTATAAAGGAGAGAGAAAGTGGGCAGGGAACCGCTGGGCCGCGGCGGTTCGCCTCGCGGCCCGCGACGGTTCGCACCTTGGGCCGCCACGTGGCGAAGGGATACACGCGAGAAAATGGACGCCACACGGAGGCGCACACGGGATCCCGAAGAGGTAGTGGGATCCGCAGCGGTGCATTAAATGGGCGCGCGGGAGTCGAAGCGATGTGACAACGGACACTGGCGCGTCAGTTACAGTGCGCATGTCTCTGACAGGCGCGGGGCCCGAAATATTCTCGACTTCGCCGAGGAAGGAGTAAAGACACATGATACCGGAAAAGAGAGATGCCGGAACGAGCCTTGCAAAGAGAAGAAAGAACAAGGGTAAAGGTGCCGGAACTAAGCTCAAGACATGAGTGATTAAACCGGTATCTTAAAAAGATGAAAACCTGGCATGGTCTGTAGGATAGAATCCTCCAGGCTATACCAGCTTCGGGGACTAATGTTGGGGATAACCCCCGGTATGCCAAAGGCATGCCAAACCGGATGGTTGGAGCCATCAGATACCGGTTTAATGATCTTACCGGAAGCCTAGTAGGAATCCGAAGCAAGCTAAGCCGGTATCCCCAGGGGTATGCCGGAGCCCGGTATAGAAGATACCGGAAAGGAGAGCCTGTCGGCAGGACTGGTCAAAGATTCTCTTCAGAGCAAGAAGACAAGGATGAGCTAAGCAAAGTAACTTTATTCAGAGCCCTGGCGCCAAAGAGAGAGGTGACGGAGAAAGAAGCCGGAGGACGTCAGCTTCTATGATAAAAGAAGGCCCCGGTGTCATCTATGATTAAAGTAGCTTTGTACAGTAACTCTGTAAAGTAGTTTGTCCAGTCAAAGATGCCATTAGGGTTTCTTGCTCTGTAAGCCACCCTCTCCCCTATATAAGGAGAGGGGGCAGCCCTCCTTGCGGGCACGATGAAATAGAGGTAGACAGAACTTGTAACCATGCTGTGATCAATGAAGCTAGCGATCTAGTAAAGAGTTCTTCCTCTTGTCTCTCTTCTTGTATACCGGTCTCTGGCTGTGTTCTTGAGGAAAGCATCCGGAAGTTCTTCCCATCTAATCGCAAACCCTCCCCCGAATCCTCTTGCGTCCATTCGGCCCCAATCTAAGCCATCCTATGGCATCTGCTCGTTCACCACTGCATGTTTGAATATGCAGCCCCACGAATGGAGGTCAGTACAATGATGTACTGGCAAATGACACTTATATAGTGGCTGTTTTGGGCATGACTATCTACATGATATTTGGCAAGTGGAGTTTAGGCAAATTTGCATAAAGCCAATTTTATCCTATATTTTATTTAAAACAAAACATTTTATAATTCTTGAAAAGATTTTTACAAAAAGGCACAAAGTCAAGATGACTCCCAGGTCACCACCACATACCATGGTTTTCACTTCCAGGTACGTAGCCCTGGGGCCACTCAACTAGGATAAACCTCAGGTCACCACCACATACCATGGTTTTCACTGCCATGTATGTAGCCCTGGGAAAACCCGTCCTGTGATTCTACTACACAAATTTTAATCATTCAGAAAAGGTGATGAGATTATTCCGTACTTCCTTGTCTAGAGACTCAAATTGTCCATAACCGGGGACACGGCTAAGATCTTAGTTTTTAACTCTGCAGAGGTTGTGCACTTTCACCTTACGACCCATTCTACCCAGAGAGAAGAATGAGACGAGACCTTTCAGAAGGAGAGAGCAACCATACCCGCAAGACCCGTTCCCACCTATAATTCTGCTACCAGCCAATGTCTTGCAACAAGTTGAACCCTCGCATCTTACTCAATCAAGACAGAGCCCATAATATCATAAGGCTGCACTGGAAGTACACTAAACACGGAAGACATAGCAATCTCTTTGTTCCTGGGTGGCAAACCACAAGTGCACTCACCCCCCAGGTCACCACCACATACCATGGTTTTCACTGCCAGGTATGTAGCCCCAGGTAGCCACTCAACATAATCCAAAGCCACACCAATTCCACCCAGGTGTTTCATTAAGGTTATTAACTTTCAATTTTTCAAACAACACTTTAACCAACAAATGAAACAAAGCATTGGCATCATTTTTAAATCACTTCTGACAATCCTAGCAAGTTGTGTTTAAGGGGTGGCTACACACTACTAGGATCTAAGCA
This sequence comes from Lolium multiflorum, assembly GCA_030979885.1. Taxonomy (NCBI): domain Eukaryota; kingdom Viridiplantae; phylum Streptophyta; class Magnoliopsida; order Poales; family Poaceae; genus Lolium; species Lolium multiflorum. The sequence continues at coordinate 43,930,856 of CM061753.1, read as the reverse complement.
TAGCATAATACTTTTCTTTTGAAAACAAAATCCCTACCATGCATACTAGTTTCAAAACACTAATGCATAATTAAAATAGGTAGGATTTGAGTGTCACTTGCCTTTTTGGTAGTCGAAGCGCGTTCACTTCTCTTAATCAAAATACGTGCCTCTCCGTATGAACTATAATATAAAATATAGCACAACATAAACACACCATTCAACAACAACAACAAAATCAAACAACATTCGATATGAACAATCATAGACATGCATGCATGCTATGCACCAATTTATTTCACAAGAGAGGTAGTGTGTAAGTGTTGTATTAGGTGTTCTCTGATATGTGAAATGTTAATAAAGTATTCTGGACATTTAATTTGATTTAGAAAAACCATTAATCGAGTATCTACTTTACATATACAACCTTATTAATTAGCTACAGCAAACATTATGTGTTGTAAAAATATGAATTTGACCTCCCTGGATAGGTTACAGTAATACAAGGTTAGAGCAATTGGAATTATTCAAAAACGATTTATAGAATTTGAATTATCCTCGAATTACTGATTCGGATAGATTTTACTAAAGCAAGTTTGTGCACATATCAAAGTTGTATAACTCCTATACTAAGTTGAAGTACATGATCTGAGGATTCCAAAAAGTACAAATTTGTTAAATTTGGACCAGTAGATTATTTGATATAATTTTTATAGTGAAAAAGGATTAATTAAATCATTTGAATTATGATTCGAAAACTAATACATAACATATACAGTATTCTTGCATATTTGGATTCTACATGTTATAAGCTTTCCAACGATATAAAGTTTGTAAATTTTGGACCTCTGGATGATTTTATAATGAATTTCTAAGTTGGACACATAATCTGATATTTAAAATTTACATTTAAAATTAGTTTGACCGAGTTTGACTGAGACGCTGACTGTACTGTATAGTTGACTGCTGACTGTACTGCTGACTGTACCGCTGACTGTACTGCTGACCGTACCGCTGACCACAGTTTGATTTTGACCAGACTGAGTTGACTATGCTGATGTCATGATGATGTCATAAAGTTGACAGAAAAATTTGCTTAGATGGAAAAACTTTCTACATCATAGTTGTATAGAATTAATAGATCTATCTAACGCACAAATTACTTTTCACAACGGATTAATGTGTTTGACAAGATCTGGGTTATACCTTATAAGATCTGAATCTTGTAACACGATTTTCTCCTTGCTCGGTGAACGAAACAAGGTGAAACTTGCGGCAATGGAAAGATCTTGACGAGAGGAACAACTTCCGTGTTGAAGTCATGACGATTCGAGATAGTTTTGAAACTCGATTTGGCTCCGGTTGACTCGAAATAGATCTGTAGATGAGCGATAAATCCGTACGTCAAATCGAAAAACTTTCAACATGAAAGTTGTAGAGGATGATCAGATCTACATACTCACCAAAGGAATTTGGATTTCGTGGAACGAGCACGAACTAATTGAAGATTCCCTTTGTCAGACCTGACGCCTTGCGATGCGAAATTATCCGTGTATGGTGGACGAAAAGAGATGAGATTGGTCGGGATTGAAAGATCTCGACGAGATCTACAACTTTCGTGTAGAGCCCGAAGCGATTTGAAGTGGTTTGGTGGTCAAATCAACGAGTTAAGATTTCGTTGATGTAGGATTTCGAGAAGAGGAAAGGGAAAACGAAACTGCGGTCTGGTGGTGGCTTTATAGACCATAGGTCGGTGGAAAAGGTGGGTCTCGAAGTTAGGAACGCGTAGAAACAAACGGATCTGAAATCGGAGTTGTGTAGCTCAAGAAATTATGTTTAAGTGGAGATAAGTTTTAAATTACGGGATCAGATCGATCGATGATCGATCGTGGCTGGGGGTCGGTAGGTCCGGCTGGGCCTAGTCTGCTTTGCTGGGCCGGTCCGCCGGGTGGCCGGCCCGTTTTGTTTTTTTTCTTTTTCTTTTCTCTATTACTTGTTTCTTTTATAAAATGAGTTTCATAATTCCGATTTGAGTGAAACGAAATTCTACGAGTTTGTAAAATTATATTGCTCAGTATAGGATAATAAAAGGATTTAAATTTTATAAATTTTTATTTTATATCATGTTATTACTACTATGCCATTATGCCTATATGTGAATAGTTTCAACATACTCATACCAAACAAGTTTATAAAAATTTGTAAAAATTAAAATAGTGTTTTAGGAAAACAAGAAACCTGTTTAAAATCCATTTGTGAAAATAAAATAATAATTACATGCACTTGGCTATATGCTACTTGGGAAATATTTTGCAAATAGAGTTTTCTAGGGTTTTGTTTTCTCAAATACAAATCCATTAAGGATTTGAAAACTTTGAAAGCAAGGTTATGTTTGATTTTGAAAATACTTTAAAATCGAAAGTCTTTTTAAAAATACTATTTTGGGATTAACTTGTAAATAACTATGAAAAGTTTTAATTCTTTGTGAATTTTAAATCAATTTCAAACAATCAAGTATCAAATTTATTTTTATTTTACATTCCGAAGTTTAGAAAATTTCGGGATGTGACATAGTAGCAGGCTATAAATTTTGTAACAACGACTGAGCAAGATGAAGTTATGATGGCTACATCTACAGAGCAGGGAATGTAAACCAAACATAGTAGCAGGCTATAAATTTTGTAACAACGACTGAGCAAGATGAAGTTACGATGGCAAAAGCTAAAGAGGAGGGAATGTGAACCAACATGTGCCAAGTGCAATTATTTCATTTTTGCCGTGAACTAAATAATACTCCTGAACTTATAGTGAAGGGGATGCAAATCAAGATGTTTCGGGATATAAACTTGTAATGAGCAACACATAGAGGATAGTTAATGATGGAGCTTAGGATGGACCAGATACAGAATATAGTGGGATCACCTGTGAACTTGTATAAGAGGGAATGCAAACCAATATGTTCAGCATTCCATATGTGAGAGTCATGCCAAGTCAGAGAAACAAGTCAATAATGCAGCTTTTGAAGAACAAGATGGCACGCAAAATTATTATCTAGTAATATGACAAGTTTATTTGTACTACAGGCTAGATAGCATAGTGATAGCATGCCAAACTAAGTCCTTACTTTGTTAGCTTACAATGAAGTAGATACAAAACAATGGCATCACCTGTAGTACAGGGAATGCAAGCCAACATGTTCATGGAGTAAAAAATTGGCACAAACAACATAGTAGCAGGCCATAATTTTTGTAACAACGACGAGCAAGATAAAGTTATGATGGCTAGATCTACAGAGCAGGGAATGTAAACCAAATATAGAAGTTACGATGCCAAAAGCTATAGAGCAGGGAATGCAAACCAACATGTGCAATTACTTAAAATTGGCCATGAACTAAATAATAGCAGGATGTTACTATAATACCTATAATTTTTGTAACAACGACCGAGCAAGATAGAAGTTATGATGGCTACATCTACAGAGCAGGGAATGCAAACCAAAATGTTCAATCGCTTAAAGTTAGCAATGAACTAGAAAATAGCAAGGTGTTACGGTCATAGCTAGGAATGAACTAAAAGAGCTTCAGACAAACAAGCATCTGAACCCAGAACATGGCGCTAAAACAAGGGACTTACATTAGGAGAAGCACTATGTGGGAGTCACAGCAGATCTTCCTGGGGTTGATAGATCGAGTACGCAACATGTGCTACTTGGGGTTGGAGAGACGGCCATTACACTTCATGGTTGCTCATCTCATCTGCAAAAACGTAACGGCGCGTCGTTAGCACAAACAGGTTCCCCAAGATTAAACAAGAACTTGCAGGCAAGCAATAGAAAAGCGACAGTAGAAGAGTTTAGATCATGCACGGCGCGGTGAAGCAGATCCGGTTCATGCACAGCGGTGTCGGTGAGCAAGATCCGATGCGGTGGACGACGGATCCGGCGAAGCGGCTCCGGTGGGGTGGACGATACCGCAGCTGAAGCGACTGTGGTAGACTGCTGGATGAGCATATGGTTTCGAGGTTCGGCGGGGATGATCCGGTCCGGTTGATGACGGCATCGATGAAGCGACTCCGGCAGGCAGCCGGAAGACGAGGATCGCGAGGCCTCGGGTAGGCCAGGGAAGTCCGGCGGGGATGTTCGGTGCGGTGGTCGTGGAGGTGGGAGAGAGGGACTTGGGAAGTTCCGGTGGGTGGTCTGAGGGAAATGAATTTTTTTTGGGAGGGTTTCCGGGCTAGGGAGGTGGTGATCCAAAAAATGACGGGCAGACCCCCCACCAACCGACTTTGCTGTCATCTCCACAGGGGTAGAATGGGAATTTGGAAGCGTGTGAAATTTTTGTATTTTGTGGGCGGGAAGTTTTGCCGCTATGAGATTTTGAATTTGGCTAAGGTCCAACTATAATGATAAAAAATTGTGAGACCGTACTAGTACCTCTGTTCATGGCCGAGTGCAAAATCAAATCATCATCACCTTGAATATCGGTCACTACCATGATCATGATCTATCTCTGAAATTAGTGTATCCGCTAGATCTTGCAAAGTGTAATGATAAAAAGAATTGTGAGACCGTACTAGTACTTCTCTTCTAGGCCGAGTGCAACATCAAATCATCATCACGTTGAAAATTTGTTACCATGATCATGATCTACCTCAAAATGGGCGCATCCGCTAAAACTTGCAAAGTATAATGATACAAATTTGTGAGACCGTACTAGTACTTGTGTTTAAGGTCGAGTGCAACATCAAATCATCATTACATTGAATATTGTGTTACCATGATCATGATCTATCTCTGAATTTGGCGCATCCGCTAAATCTCGCAAAGTATAATTATAAAAAAAATGTGAGACTGTACTAGTACTTATGTTCAAGGCCGAGTGCAGGATCAAATCATCATCATGTTGAAATTTGTTACAACGATCATGCCATATCTCTAAAATTGGCGCATCCGCTAGTGAGAGTGACAGAGAGAGTGTGAGGAGGCGTCTATAAAGGCGAGGGGTGGTTAATGCAACCCGCGTCCTACGCGTCCACCATTGATCGTCTGCACGTCTTGGGCTTCTGCAACGCGACACGCGTCCACGATTGCACGTCTTCGACTTTTGCACCGCGACGTCTACGCGTCAACAATTGCACGTCTTCCACTTCTGCACCGCAACACGCGTACTCGAGTCTAATACTCGCTAATGCAATATACTCAGTTTTACCTCAAGTGGATGGTCAACAGAGAGTCAACAAATGGGATTAACTAGTTAAATGAGTCAACAAATGGGATTATCAAGCTTACTTATTCGTTTTCACGTGTTAAACTTGTCTAAATCTTGGTCAAACCTAGGATTTGATCAAGATTCAAATGGGCAGAAAATTCCAAAAAAAAACAGAAAAATGAAAAACCAAAGCACATAGTCTTGTTATGTCATATAGTAAGCATTACAGTTGATAAACAAGGTCTAGACATATTCAAACCATACAAATCATGTATCTACCCTCTAACCCCTAAACTATGTCTTATGAAGTCAAGCATGAAGAGAAGTGGTTTTGGGTTTCAAACATGGAAATTTCAAAAACCTCCCAAAAACTTCATTTTAGAGTGACTAAGAAGGATACATGCTTCCCTTTTCATTTTCATGTTTTAAACTTGTTTAAATCTTGGTCAATCCTAGTATTTGACCAAGATTCAAATGGGCATCAAAATTTAAAAAAATAAAAAAGAAAAACCAATGCACATAGTTTTTCTTATGTCATATAGTAAGCATTCAAGTTCATAAACAAGGTCTATACATATTCAAACCAGACAAATCATGTATCTACCCCTAACCCTAAACTCTGTCTTATGAAGTCAAGCATGAAGAGAAGTGGTTTTTGGTTTCAAACATGGAAATTTCAAAAACCTCCCAAAAGCTTCATTTTAGAGCGACTAAGAAGGATCCATGCTTACCTTTGCATTTTCATATTTTAAACTTGTTTAAATCATTGTCAAACCTAGGATTTGTCCAAGATACAAATGGGCACAAATTTAAAAAAATCAGAAAAATTAAAAACAAAAGCACATAGTCTTCTTGTGTCATATCGTAAGCATTCAAGTTGATAAACAAGGTCTAGATATATCCAAACCAGACAAATCATGTATCTACCCCATGTCGATCTTATGAAGTCTAGCAGGAAGAGAAGTCGTTTTGGGTTTCAAACATGGAAATTTCAAGAACATCCCAAAAGCTTCATTTTAGATTGACTAAGAAGGATCAAGGCTTACGTTTTCATTTTCATGTTCTAAACTTGTTTAAATCCTGGTCAAATCTAGGATTTGACCAAGATTCAAATGGGCATAAAATAAAAAAATAGAAAAATGAAAAACCAAAGCACATAGTCTTCTTATGTCATATAGTAAACATTAACGTTGATAAACAAGGTCTAGATATATTCAAACTAGACAAATCATGTATCTACCCCTAACCCCTAAACTCTGTATTGTGAAGTCAAGCATGAAAAGAAGTGCATGGTTTTGGGTTTCAAACATGGAAATTTCAAAAACCTCCCGAAAACTTCATTTTAGAGTGACTAAGAAGGATACATGCTTCCCTTTTCATTTTCATGTTTTAAACTTGTTTAAATCTTGGTCAAACCTAGGATTTTACAAGATTCAAATGTGCATCAAAATTCCAAAAAAATCAGAAAAATGAAAAACCAAAGCACATAGTTTTCTTATGTCATATAGTAAGCATTAAAGTTGATAAACAAAGCCTAGACATATTCAAACAAGAAAAATCATGTATCTACCCCTACCCCTAAACTCTGTCTTATGTAGCTAAGCATGAAGAGAAGTGGTTTTGGGTTTCAAACATGGAAATTTCAAAAACCTCCCAAAAGCTAGCTCTATTTTAGAGTGACTAAGAAGGATCCATGCTTACCTTTTCATTTTCATATTTTAAACTTATTAAAATCATTGTCAAACATAAAATAAAAAACCAAAGCACATAGTCTTCTTATGTCATATAGTAACCATTCAAGTTCATAAACAAGGTCTAGACATATTCAAACCAGACAAATCATGTACCCCTAAGCCTAAACTCTATCTCATATATGAAGTCAAGCATGGGTTTCAAACATGTAAATTTCAAAAACATCCCAAAAGCTTCATTTTAATTAGACTTACTGATTAATTAAGAAGGATCCATGATTAATTACCTTTTCATTGTCATGAAAACTTGTTTAAATCTTGGTCAAGCCTGGGATTTGACCAAGATTCAAATGGGCATAAAAATTCAGAAAAAAATCAAAGAATGAAAAACCAAAGCACATAGCCTTCATATGTCATATAGTAAGCATTCAAATTGATAAACAAGGTCTAGACATATTTAAACCGGAAAAATCATGTATCTACCCCTAGCCCTAACCCTAAACTTTGTCTTATGAAGTCAAGCATGAAGAGAAGTAGTTTGGGGTTTCAAACATGGAAATTTCAAAACCTCCCAAAAGCTTCATTTTAGAGCGACTAAGAAGGATCGATGCTTACCTTTTCATTGTCATGTTTTAACTTATTTGAATCTTGGTCAAATCCTAGGTTTGACCAAGATTTAAACAAGTTTAAAACATTAAAATGAAATGGGAAGTCTCCTTCTTAGTCACTCTAAAATGAAGCTTTTGGGAGGTTCTTGAAATTTCCATGGTTGACTTCATAAGACGGAGTTTAGGGTTAGGGTAGACATATACATGATTTGTCTGGTTTGATTATGTCTAGACCTTGTTTATCAACTTTAATGCTTACTATATGACATAAGAAAACTATTTGCTTTTGTTTTTCATTTTTCTGTTTTTTTTTTTTGATGCCCATTTGAATCTTGTCAAATCCTATGTTTGACCAAGATAATTTAAACAAGTTTAAAACATGAAATGAAAAGGGAAGCATGTATCCTTCTTAATCAATCTAAAATGAAGTATTTGGGATGTTTTTGAAATTTCCATGTTTGAAACCCAAAACCACTTGTAAAGTTCTTAATCTATCTCTGAATTTGGCGCATCCACTAAATCTTGCAAAGTATAATGATAAAGAAATTGTAAGACAGTAGTAGTACTTCTGTTCAAGGTCGAGTGCAACATCAAATCATCATCATGTTGAAAATTTGTTACCATGATCCTCTAAAAATGGGCGCATCCGCTAAAACTTGCAAAGTATAATGATACAAAATTGTGAGACCGTACTAGTACTTACGTTCAAGGTCGAGTGCAACATCAAATCATCATTACATTGAAAATTGTGTTACCATGATCATGATCTATCTCTGAATTTGGCGCGTCCGCTAAATCTCGCAAAGTATAATGATAAAAAATTGTGAGACCGTACTAGTACTTATGTTCAAGGCCGAGTGCAGGATCAAATCATCATCACGTTGAAATTTGTTACAACGATTATGACATATCTCTAAAATTGGCGCATCCGCTAAATCTTGCACGTGGCGCATCTCGGTGCGGAGCAACAGGCCGGTGCTATCAAGGTTGAGGCGTCGGTAGCGTCATCGGGCTCTCCTCTTTTGATAGATGTTCTACATGGCGTGGCGCACCGCCCACCGAGAAGCAGTCACATGTGAGATCGAGGTGGAGACGTCACCGGCATCCTCGAGGCGCGGCCGCCCTTCTACGAGCCAGAGTCGACTCAAGGTATGAATCCATGCGTTGTCGCGCCCCTTCTGCACATGAAGTGGGGTGCCTTAGATTTATTGTTCTTCTCTTACGATTATTTGTAGCCGAACATGTGTGCTCTTTCTCTGAATATATTGCTTGAAAAGCTAACCAAGTTACTTAAATTCACTTCGTTCTTAATCTTGCATGCTAATTTTGTTATTGTTGCTGACAATGGTGCGCGCAAGGAAATTTATTTGTGTGTGTGCTGAGCTGTTAGGCCTAAGTCAAAATCCTCAGCTAAACAAGGCCTTAGCTTAACACATAAAAAAGGTGTTCAATCTCGCCCACACTGTCCTCTTCTTTCCTCTTCCTTTATTGGAACTTGTTTTGCAGACAAGGAAAGTGGCACGTGTAATGTGAGTAAAACCCACTTAGCCAAAATCAGCTACGAGCAAGATTTTATGTATTGTAGATGCCCCAATTGACTCTCATCCCCAATGTAGTCTTTTTTATGTCAGTATAGACTTCTTTACTGGATGTATACTATTGTACATGGCATGCATTTGCCTAATGAGGAGCATTGTATTGCCATTCTAGCCAACCTGATCGATCTGTCAAGCTTCATGCACGAGATGCCATGTTTAGTTTACTCCCTCGCTCCGATCCATATTTCTTGGTGTAAAATGAATGTGAATTGGAGGGAGTACTCTTCTTACATAGTACTATACCAGTTCAAAAAAAGTACTACTACATCACAAATGCATCAAAAGAGTACTACATCACAAGACCACCACGGTTGTACTAGTAGAGTTTAATGCTCAACTTCCAAAGGGAATAAGATTAAACATATGAACTTTAAATAGGCGCTATCCGACGTCTGCTTGTTTTGGGAGCACAACATAAATAATACTACCCCCGTCCATACATAAGTGACTAAACTTTGTCTAGAGATGGTTTCATCTATATCTGTTTTTAGTGTGTAGATACATTCGTATCTTGAAGGAAAAAGGTGAGCCGCTAACTTTTTGAATAGAGTGAGTAATACAATTCGGATAAACAATGGTGTAGTAAAACAAATACTCCTGCCCATCATAAAACAAAACACAGACTGACTCAAATATATGTACAGATCACAAAAAAGGTTTCATCAGAACCCGAACATATACATGCAGAGATGACCGTTTGATCACATAAAACAAAGGTTTCGTGGCATATTTATGCCCCCAAAACAAGCAGACGTCGGACAGCGCCAACGTACTAGCAGCTACCACTATGGAGCTGCAGTACAAACAAATGGTGCAGCGACATTTCCACCAGAACGAAAACTAAAAGACATCAGACCAAACAAAAGCTGGGCTATCACTTCTTGCCCAAACAAGCCTTGCTCCTTCATATGCGACTTCCTTTTCTCTTATGGATGTTGAACTTTGAATTAGATGGGTTCCTGACAGCGCGTTCTTTTTCGTGTCCTTGATGTTGCACTCTGGATCAGGTCGGTTACTGTCAGGAAATGAACAAATTGATCAGCAAAAGTCATATGTAAATGAATGCAAAGGTTACATATGAATGACTAACCCGGTCTAACTGAGTAGGGATGTAAAGTGCACCAACGTCTAGCAGAATTGTACTTTCTCCACTGCCAGTTGCTCATATCTAATTGGAATACTCCCTCCTTTGCCCTTACAACCAGCTCATTTTTGTCCTCAAATACGCAGAGTAACCTTACTGCATGTTTCCAATTGTATGGAAATGATGTGTCAAGGCCAAGAAAAGTATCCAATTCAAAATTTATATGACATGTCCATGACTCGTGATCGCCTGTTGATGATCTTGTACTGGCCCATGTTTGTAGGGTGAAGTCTCTTATAACAGCAAGGGCAACATCTCCATTATGTCCCTTGAAGATGTGAATGTTAAGCATGAATATATCATGCGTCTCATGAGGGCACTGAATATATTTCAGAGCCTTCTTTGCATGGTCAAGCTCAATGATATATCTAGACTTCGTTGGCCAGTACAAAATACCCCCTATGAGAGTTGCCGGTCTACGGTCAATCTCTGACAGCATCGGAGTTGATCGAGCTAGAAACTCCCATTCTTTTGAATCTGGTGAGTAGATATGAGCCTGTGCATCGTAACTTTTAGTTGTTATCCAAACAACCGAGAACTTGCAACAATGTGTAAACGGTTCAGAGTTGTTTCTCGAACAGAGAATTGAGCCGCTGCTTTCAATTGCATGATTGCGCCACAATGGTGGTTCTGGTATCGCTGTGAGAACTTGCCTAATTGGATCCCAGACTGATATATACCCACTGGATACATTAGAATGGAGTAGCACCATACCATCGCGGCATCCCAGGACATAGATTTTGGGACCGTTCACTTCAGACGGGATTGCCAGCATCTTCAAGATGGCCGGGTGAAGATCATGCTCTGTGATGAATCGATTGTCCTCGGAGTTGTTGGTGAAAAACCCTAGCAACGGGTTTCCTCCGTTGTGTGACACAGTTAGCTTTCTGAAATAATTGCTTCCCATACATTGCCTCCATGCTTTCTTGGTGCCTGATGCAGCTAGTAAGCAGGTTGGATGGGGAGGAAGCCTGACAAGAATCTGAGAGACTACATCTTCAGGCAGATTGTTGATTGTTGTGGGTGTCCTTCGACTAAAGCTGGTAGGATTACGCAAATCGCACGATGCATCGTCAAAATTATGTAAACAACACATTGCATCATCTAATTTTTTAAACAAAATGCAACATCTAATTTGACTAAACAGCAAAATGCATGATCTAATTCATCATCAAAGTTTCCTAAACTGCACGGTGCATCAGCAAAATCAAAATAGTGTAAACAGCACAATGCATCAGCAAAATCAAAATAATGTAAACAGGACAATGCATCAGCAAAATCAAAATAATGTAAACAGCACAATGCAAAAACACCACAAAAATAGGACGCACCAACGGAAGGCAATCTCGCATCTACAGTAATAATTGCTAACGTGTCAACACGATTGGAGGAAAAGGAGACATCTACAGGACCCAAAACGCTGTGGTAACATCAGATGGGGTTAGCTTTGATATAAGTAATAAAATGTAAACAGCACAATGCATCATCTAAGTTGACAGCAAAATTCTTCATCGAAATTTCCCACACTGCTCAAGGAATCAGAAAAATTACCTAAAAGGCTAAAAGAGAAAAATGCATCATCAGAGTAAAATATATGTAAACAGTACAATGCATCATCCAACTTTTGGCTAAACAGCAGAGAGCATTAGCTAGGTTGACAGAAAAATCACCATGAAAAATTCCTGAAGAGGACAGTGCATCAGAAAAATTACTACTCCCCTCCGATTCATATTAATTGACTCCAATATGGATGTATCTAGAACTAAAATGTGTCTAGATACATTCATATTAGAGTCAAAAAATACTACCTAAAAAGCATAATGAATCACCCAAATTACAAAAGAAGCAGAATGCATCATCAAAAATACAAAAACATCTCAATGCATCATCACGTCTGGTTTGGGCAAAAAACCCAATCCACCAGATCTAACCTCATTGCAGTTGGGGAAGGTAGAACTTACAAAGGGGTTGACGAGTCATGATCATATGCAACAAGCGCCGCCTTAGATGAAGTCTCCATCCAAGCTCTCGACGCGTTCAAAGCAGCCAGCTTCGAAGCCTCCGACGGTTCTCCCGGCTGCGCCGCCAAAACTCTCGAAGCACGCGCCAAGACTTTCCAACAAAATGCCGCTTCGATACGAGCATTTGCCAGCGCCACAGCGCCCGGGCCCGTCCTAGCCACCGCCTTCGCCTTTGCCTCCGCATCCGCATCCGCTTTACATGTCTCCGCCGATGCATGCAGAGCATCCGTCTCCGCTTTCCATGTATCCGCCGACGCAGTGTAGGCATCGAGCGACGCCGTTTTCATTTCCTAGAAAACCCAGTAAGTTACTCACATTGCAATCCCCAAATTAAGGTTATATCGAACAAAATGACCGATGAACCTCTCTACTCGCCGGAGGTTGGAGATGTACATACCTGCGAAGATCGGTCCGGTGGTGCTTGACGGTGGTGCGTCGGGGACGGGGGAGAACTCGGCGGGGAGAATGGTGGCGCGGCCCAAGACGGCGGCGCGGAGAGGGGCGACGGTGCGGTCATCGAACCTCGGCAGACAGTATTTTGTATATATATATGAGAAGAAGAATAAAGTCTGGTCGAATGAGGCAGCGCGACCGGCAGAGTACAACCGAAGGCTACTAGTGCTACCTTGGAGTACTGTAGTAATATAACATAATAAAATAATGGCCTTGTTTAAACCACTCTTGTCAGTGTGTCATCGCGTCCAAATTTAATGCATTCTGTGGAAATCGGAATAATGCTGTAAAAACTCTCATATATAGCATGCACCGACACTTTTCAACAAAATGTCGTCTCCATTTCATAGCAGACTGCTTGCACACTGGGATACGATGCTGACATGACGAAGGGCGCAGAAGTATTTTGGTGTATTTCATCCGAGCAGATCGGGGCGACGGTGCGTCTTTGGAGGGAATACCGTGTGGTGTGTCTTTGGAGGGAATACCGTACGTACTTAGGAGTATTTCATTCGAGCAGACTGCTTGCACACTGGGATACGATGCTGACATGACGAAGGGCGCAGAAGTTTGCGTGAATGGTTGTACTACCATCCGACCATTAGCATAATCATTGCGCGATAGCTTACACGAGAAGGAAAAGAGCCGAACAGCTGTGGATAATAAAAGCATTTGGTTCTTCGAGGATCCTTCTTCTACTGCCTTCTCAAAGGAGTACTACTATTGTAATTTTTTTGTTTTTCTGGGACCTTCGGGTCCCTTCCCCGTTGAAAGTGAAGTGTTCTATTCCAATACATTCATATGCCTATGTTTCTATTTTTACAAGCAAATAAATAACAAAGGATGACTCAATGCACAAGTTGATCTCATTTTGAAATTTTTTTAAACTTCTTCTATTGTATTCAAATTTGATTAGAAGGAGTCGATCGATTGTACATGCCAATCGTATAGCTCGGTGGGTGGATTGGCATTTGAAGTTTGGTCATTGTGTTCTTGTTTGTTACCACCCTCGCAAGGCACGTCCAAGTATTTCCTGTCAGAATTTATGGCATGTATGTAGTTACATAACCTACATTATTTCAATTATGAGTTTAATTACTAGGCAAAAGCTTAAAAATCCATATATAGTTGCAGATTAAGATCAACAAATCCTTGAACCTATATCTACAAAATTGATGGCACTAACACATCCTACCAAGCGGAAAGCATGTCTACCCTACTGCTTGCAAAAGGTGGAATTATGACAATAATGTGCAACTGTTAAAATTTGGTAGAATCTCTTGTTTGTGAAGTTGCTTAAAATACGATCTCTTCCAAACTTGAGGTCATATGATAACTAAAAAGTTTTGTATGGCGGGATTTTGCATCAAAGTACATGCGCACAATACTCACTTGTGGGCAGAAAGCCAAGCAAACTCATATTACTAGGTTTGTATTGATTTGTTCTAGAAATTTCACCATCACATATGATTTTGGGCTTGCGTTAATTTTACTTTAAAAACTTCTTCCAAATTCAAATTTTCTTCAAACATGCCAACGGTACATGTCTACCAATTAATAATTAAGGGTACACCACACGTACTGCCTCGTAGGGTACATAAAAAAATACTATATTTTATGGCATGTACTAATTTCACATAATCTACAACTCAATGTTTAGTTTAATGATCAGCCCAGAACTAGAAAACAAATATACATATAGTTGCAAATTAACCTAGAAAAGCTCTAGTATCCTTTAAAACCCTAGAAAATGGTCATGCATCTTGTTTCATTAATTTACCATGGCGAGATAGATGCATGCACATCGATCTCTTAAAAAATGTGGTCATATATGTTAAATATAAGTTTGTAAAGGATTTGGCATCCATATATGCTCACCGGATATATAGATAAGGCCAAGCAAACACATCGAATATTTGTGAAGAAATGTTTTTGCTAGAACCTTCAAATTTTTAGATTTACATCACACACAAAGAACACACCTTTTATTTCGCCAGGTTTGTGCACTAATAAAGTACTCCTACAGTACTAGAAATTGGATTGTTCTACTCCGGAGTGATATGCTCACCGGAGTATTTTTGGATCTTAGCTGGAGCGGCGTTTGGCGGTTGCACGAAGCCGTGCTGGATGTTAAGCCTGTCGAGGCACGCCTGGTGGAAAGCGTGCGCCACCTTAGCCTCATCGGCGCGCCGCTGCAATGCTGCGTCCCTGGGATTTGCCGCCGCCGCATTCTTAGCCTGCACGAAAGCTTGCAGAGCATCCCGGCATCTATAGAGTGCCGGGAACATCACGTTATATACGAGCTCATTGGCGGTGTTGCTCCTGCAAAGGGCGTCGCCGTGATGCGCTTCGAAAGAACGGCCTGGCTCCACGGCCGGCACCGCCTGAAGTGCGGTCGGATTAGGCGGCTGGCCACGGGAGCTCCCTGCCTCCGCATCGTTCGCGCCGGCCGGGAAGGGGATCTCACCTGCTGGCAAAGAAAACCATGCGGCATGCGCGGGCGGAAAAGCCGGCCAGGGCCGAGCGGGCGTCGCATGCGGGGTTGCGTGGGAGATCCCTGCCTCTGCATCCATCGGCCCGCACGGGAAGCGGCTGGCGAGGGGCTCCACGGCCAGCGCCGCCGCCGCGGGCTGAACAACCGGCCAGTGCAGAGCGGGCGGGTTATGCCTTGGTGCGCGATGGACGAAGCGAAGGCGGCGCTGATGCTCCGCTTCCTCGTCGGTGGTAGGACTACGCGCGCGGCGACCAGAGCCAAGTCGGAAGGCCATAGCTATGTCGATTGGTCACTTAAGCTGGAGAGGTTCTCTTACCATTTCGGAGAAGCGGAGTAAGAGGAAGTTGTTGCTTATAATAAAAATATCTCGGGTTCACTGCCACGTTGGGTTAAGAGGGGCAAAGTTGGTCAATGCCTAGGAAGTTGGAATCGTTTTGGCCCCAATTTAATTACCTTGCGGTTCCTCGGTCTTATGAAGTCTAGCATGAAGAGAAGTAGTTTTGGGTTTCAAACGTTTAAGCCAAAAGCCCCATTTCAAATATTTCAAACTTATTCAAATTTGGTTCAAATTTGAAAGACATACAAGTTATAGCACACATAGTGCATACATGTTCACACATACTGCACTAGATGCTAACCCTATAGTTTGAGGCCATTGGATGAGGTCGAAAAAATTCTTGGATTAAATGGGGTTGTTCGAACCCCGTAGTTGGATTTTTTTGAACCTTGATTTGTAGAACTGGGCAAAACCCTAGTTTAACCTATTTAATTATAGATTCGTAGGTCGATTTTCTACTTTTTATTATTACTATGCAGCACATGTGTGTTTGCCCGTCGAGTGAAACTCGGAGGAAGAGGGATCACTCGGAAGGAGAGAAGAAGGGAGAGAATTATGGTGTCTTCCCTTTTTCGGGTGATGATGTTGACTGTTGTGCAGGTTTTGTCAGTGAGCAGGAGGTGCAAGCGAGCGAGGCCGAGAATGATAGAGTTTTTTTGTGAGAGGGACAACCGAAGGATCCAGAAGGACCCACAGACTCCCAATACGCATCCCGATGCGTCTTCTCTTGACAAAGAAAATGGCTGGGAGTTTGCGTACCTATTGCACGTGACTTGTGCTCACTGAAGTGTGGGACCTCACGCATGGGCACCACACGTAAGTGACAGACCTGTTGGTGTAAAAACTCGGTTGATTATTATAGTGCATTAGAACAAAGTTTCCTATGGATTCAAGGGTAGGAAATCCAAGTTAACTCATTTACATGACATTATTTTTTCCATGAAGCAAAGTTAACACACCTATCAATTGGTACATTTTGGAGTGACTAAGAAGGATCCAGGCTTACTTATTCGTTTTCACGTGTAAAACTTGTCTAAATCTTGGTCAAACCAAATTGGCAGAAAATTAAAAAAAACTGAAAAATGAAAAACCAAAGCACATAGTCTTATATGTCATATAGTAAGCATTAAAGTTGATAAACAAGGTGTAGACATATTCAAACCATACAAATCATGTATCTACCCCTAACCCCTAAACTATGTCTTATGAAGTCACGCATGAAGAGAAGTGGTTTTGGGTTTCAAACATGGAATTTTCAAAAACCTCCCAAAAACTTCATTTTATAGTGACTAAGAAGGATACATGCTTCCCTTTTCATTTTCATGTTTTAAACTTGTTTAAATCTTGGTCAAACCTAGGATTCGACCAAGATTCAAATGGGCACAAAAAAATGAAAAACAAAAGCACATAGTCTTCTTATATATGTCATATCGTAAGCATTCAAGTTGATAAACAAGGTCTAGATATATCCAAACCAGACAAATCATGTATCAACCCCCTTGTCGATCTTATGAAGTCTAGCATGAAGAAAAGTTGTTTTGGGTTTCAAACATGGAAATTTCAAGAACATCCCAAAAGCTTCATTTTAGAGCGACTAAGAAGGATCCAGGCTTACCTTTCCATTTTCATGTTTTAAACTTGTTTAAATCTTGGTGAAATCTAGGATTTGACCAAGATTCAAATGGACCAAGATTCAAATGGGCATAAAATAAAAAAATAGAAAAATGAAAAACCAAAGCGCACATAGTCTTCTTATGTCATACAGTAAGCATTAAAGTTGGTAAACAAGGTCTAGACATATTCAAACCAGACAAATCATGTATCTACCCCCTAACCCCTCAACTCTGTCTTATAAGTCAAGCATGAAGATAAGTGGTTTTGGGTTTCAAACATGGAAATTTCAAAAACCTCCCAAAAACTTCATTTTAGGGTGACTAAGAAGGATACAGGCTTCCTTTTCATTTTCATGTTCTATACTTGTTTAAATCTTGGTCAAACCTATGATTTGACCAAGATTCAAATGTGCATCAAAATTCAAAAAAAATCAGAAAAATGAAAAACCAAAGCACAGAGTTTTCTTATGTCATATAGTAAGCATTAAAGTTGATAAACAAGGTCTATACATATTCAAACAAGAAAAATCATGTATCTTCCCCTAACCCTAAACTTTGTCTTATGTAGTCAAGCATGAAGAGAAGTGGTTTTGGGTTTCAAATATGGAAATTTCAAAAACCTATCAAAAGCTTCATTTTAGAGTGACTAAGAAGGATCCATGCTTACCTTTCCATTTTCATATTTTAAACTTGTTTAAATCATTGTCAAACCTAGGATTTGACCAAGATTTAAATGGGCATAAAATTAAAAAATCGGAAAAATGAAAAACAAAAGCACATAGTCTTCTTATGTCACATATATATATATAGTAAGCATTCAAAATTTGATAAACAAGGTCTAGACATATTCATTCATGTATCTACCCCTAACCCTAAACTATGTCTTATATATGAAGTCAAGCATGAAGAGAAGTGTTTTTTGGTTTCAAACATGGAAATTTCAAAAACCTCCCAAAAGCTTCATTTTAGAGTGTCTAAGAAGGATCCATGCTTACCTTTTCATTTTCATGTTTTAAACTTGTTTAAATCTTGGTCAAACCTAGGATTTGACCAATATTCAAATGGGCATAAAATAAAAAAACAAAGCACATAGTCTTCTTCTTATGTCATATAGTAAGCATTCAAGTTCATAAACAAGGTCTAGACATATTCAAACCAGGCAAATCATGTATCTACCCCTAACCCTAAACTCGGTCTTATGAAGTCTAGCATGAAGAGAAGTAGTTTTGGGTTTCAAACGTTTAAGCCAAAAGCCCCATTTCAAATATTTCAAACTTATTCAAATTTGGTTCAAATTTGAAAGACATACAAGTTATAGTACACATAGTGCATACATGTTCACACATACTGCACTAGATGTTAACCCTATAGTTTGAGGCCATTGGATGAGGTTGAAAAATTTCTTGGATTAAATGGGGTTGTTCGAACCCGTAGTTGGATTTTTTGAACCTTGATTTGTAGAACTGGGCAAAACCCTAGTTTAACCTATTTAATTATAGATTCGTAGGTCGATTTTCTACCTTTTTATTATTACTATGCAGCACATGTGTGTTTGCCCGTCGAGTGAAACTCGGAGGAAGAGGGATCACTCGGAAGGAGAGAAGAAGGGAGAGAAGTATGGTGTCTTTCCTTTTTCGGGTGATGATGTTGACTGTTGTGCAGGTTTTGTCAGTGAGCAGGAGGTGCGAGCGAGCGAGCGAGTCGAGCAAGGCCGAGAATGAGAGAGTTTTTTTTGTGAGAGGGACAACCGAAGGATCCAGAAGGACCCACAGACTTCCAATACGCATCCCGATGCGTCTTCTCTTGACAAAGAAAATGGCTGGGAGTTTGCGTACCTATTGCACGTGACTTGTGCTCACTGAAGTGTGGGACCTCACGCATGGGCACCACACGTAAGTGACAGACCTGTTGGTGTAAAAACTCGGTTGATTATTATAGTGCATTAGAACAAAGTTTCCTATGGATTCAAGGGTAGGAAATCCAAGTTAACTCATTTACATGACATTATTTTTTCCATGAAGCAAAGTTAACACACCTATCAATTTCCCGTACATTTTGGAGTGACTAAGAAGGATCCAGGCTTACTTATTCGTTTTCACGTGTAAAACTTGTCTAAATCTTGGTCAAACCAAATTGGCAGAAAATTAAAAAAAAACTGAAAAATGAAAAACCAAAGCACATATTCTTATATGTCATATAGTAAGCATTAAAGTTGATGAACAAGGTGTGGACATATTCAAACCATACAAATCATGTATCTACCCCCTAACCCCTAAACTATGTCTTATGAAGTCACGCATGAAGAGAAGTGGTTTTGGGTTTCAAACATGGAATTTTCAAAAACCTCCCAAAAACTTCATTTTATAGTGACTAAGAAGGATACATGCTTCCCTTTTCATTTTCATGTTTTAAACTTGTTTAAATCTTGGTCAAACCTAGGATTTGACCAAGATTCAAATGGGCACAAAAATGAAAAACAAAAGCACATAGTCTTCTTATATATGTCATATCGTAAGCATTCAAGTTGATAAACAAGGTCTAGATATATCCAAACTAGACAAATCATGTATCTACCCCCTTGTCGATCTTATGAAGTCTAGCATGAAGAAAAGTTGTTATGGGTTTCAAACATGGAAATTTCAATAACATCCCAAAAGCTTCATTTTAGAGCGACTAAGAAGGATCCAAGCTTACCTTTCCATTTTAATGTTTTAAACTTGTTTAAATCTTGGTGAAATCTAGGATTTGACCAAGATTCAAATGGACCAAGATTCAAATGGGCATAAAATAAAAAAATAGAAAAATGAAAAACCAAAGCGCACATAGTCTTCTTATGTCATACAGTAAGCATTAAAGTTGGTAAACAAGGTCTAGATATATTCAAACCAGACAAATCATGTATCTACCCCCTAACCCCTCAACTCTGTCTTATAAAGTCAAGCATGAAGATAAGTGGTTTTGGGTTTCAAACATGGAAATTTCAAAAACCTCCCAAAAACTTCATTTTAGGGTGACTAAGAAGGATACAGCTTCCCTTTTCATTTTCATGTTCTATACTTGTTTAAATCTTGGTCAAATCTATGATTTGACCAAGATTCAAATGTGCATCAAAATTCAAAAAAAAATCAGAAAAATGAAAAACCAAAGCACATAGTTTTCTTATGTCATATAGTAAGCATTAAAGTTGATAAACAAGGTCTATACATATTCAAACAAGAAAAATCATGTATCTACCCCCTAACCCGAAACTTTGTCTTATGTAGTCAAGCATGAAGAGAAGTGGTTTTGGGTTTTAAATATGGAAATTTCCAAAACCTATCAAAAGCTTCATTTTAGACTGACTGGCTAAGAAGGATCCATGCTTACCTTTTCATTTTCATATTTTAAACTTTTTTAAATCATTGTCAAGCCTAGGATTTGACCAAGATTTAAATGGGCATAAAATTAAAAAAAATCGGAAAAATGAAAAACAAAAGCACATAGTCTTCTTATGTCACATATATATATAGTAAGCATTCAAAAGTTGATAAACAAGGTCTAGACATATTCAATCATGTATCTACCCCTAACCCTAAACTATGTCTTATATATGAAGTCAAGCATGAAGAGAAGTGTTTTTTGGTTTCAAACATGGAAATTTCAAAAACCTCCCAAAAGCTTCATTTTAGAGTGACTAAGAAGGATCCATGCTTACCTTTTCATTTTCATGTCTTAAACTTGTTTAAATCTTGGTCAAACCTAGGATTTGACCAATATTCAAATGGGCATAAAATTAAAAAAACAAAGCACATAGTCTTCTTCTTATGTCATATAGTAAGCATTCAAGTTCATAAACAAGGTCTAGACATATTCAAACCAGGCAAATCATGTACCCCCTAACCCTAAACACTCTGTCTTAATTATATATGAAGTCAGGCATGAAGCAGAGAAGTGTGGTTTTGGGTTTCAAACATGGAAATTTCAAAAACCTCCCAAAAGCTTCATTTTAATTAGACTGACTGGTTAATTAAGAAGGATCCAGGATTAATTACCTTTTCATTGTCATGTTTTAAACTTGTTTAAATCTTGCTCAAACCTAGGATTTGACCAAAATTCAAATGGGCATAAAAATTCAGAAAAAATCGAAAGAATGAAAAACCAAAGCACATAGCCTTCTTATGTCATATAGTAAGCATTCAAATTGATAAACATGGTCTAGACATATTCAAACCAGAAAAATCATGTATCTACCCCTAACCCTAAACTCTGTCTTATGAAGTCAAGCATGAACAGAAGTGGTTTTGGGTTTCAAACATGGTAAATTCAAGAACCTCCCAAAAGCTTCATTTTAGAGTGACTAAGAGAAGGATCCAGACTTAATTACCTTTTCATTTTCACATGTTAAACTTGTTTAAATCTTGCTCAAACCTAGGATTTTACCAAGATTCAAATGGGCATAAAAATCAAAAAAATGAAATACCAATGCACATAGTCCTCTTATATATGTCATATAGTAAGCATTCAACAAGTTGATAAACAAGGTCTAGACACATATTCAAACCAGACAAATCATGTATCTACCCCCTATCGACCCTAAACTTCGTCTTATATGAAGTCAAGCATGAAGAGAAGTGTGGTTTTTGGTTTCAAACATGGAAATTTCAAAAACCTCCGAAAAGCACATAGTATTCCTATGTCATATAGTAAGCATTCAAGATAGTCTTCCTATGTCATGTAGTAAGCATTCAAGATAGTCTTCCTATGTCATGTATCTACACCCCCTAACCCTAAACTTTGTCTTATGTAGTCAAGCATGAAGAGAAGTGGTTTTGGGTTTCAAATATGGAAATTTCAAAAACCTATCAAAAGCTTCATTTTAGAGTGACTGACTAAGAAGGATCCATGCTTACCTTTTCATTTTCATATAGTAATTAAGCATTCAAGTTGATAAACAAGGTTTAGACATATTCAAACCAAACAAATCATGTATCTACCCCTAACCCTAAACTCTGTCTTATGAAGTCAAGCATGAACAGAAGTGGTTTTGGGTTTCAAATATGGAAATTTCAAAAACCTATCAAAAGCTTCATTTTAGAGTGACTGACTAAGAAGGATCCATGCTTACCTTTTCATTTTCATATAGTAATTAAGCATTCAAGTTGATAAACAAGGTTTAGACATATTCAAACCAAACAAATCATGTATCTACCCCTAACCCTAAACTCGGTCTTATGAAGTCTAGCATGAAGAGAAGTAGTTTTGGGTTTCAAACGTTTAAGCCAAAAGCCCCATTTCAAATATTTCAAACTTATTCAAATTTGGTTCAAATTTGAAAGACATACAAGTTATAGTACACATAGTGCATACATGTTCACACATACTGCACTAGATGCTAACCCTATAGTTTGAGGCCATTGGATGAGGTCGAAAAATTTCTTGGATTAAATGGGGTTGTTCGAACCCCGTAGTTGGATTTTTTTGAACCTTGATTTGTAGAACTGGGCAAAACCCTAGTTTAACCTATTTAATTATAGATTCGTAGGTCGATTTTCTACCTTTTTATTATTACTATGCAGCACATGTGTGTTTGCCCGTCGAGTGAAACTCGGAGGAAGAGGGATCACTCGGAAGGAGAGAAGAAGGGAGAGAATTATGGTGTCTTCCCTTTTCGGGTGATGATGTTGACTTGTTGTGCAGGTTTTGTCAGGGAGCAGGAGGTGCGAGCGAGCGAGCGAGTCGAGCGAGGCCGAGAATGAGAGTTTTTTGTGAGAGGGACAACCGAAGGATCCAGAAGGACCCACAGACTCCCAATACGCATCCCGATGCGTCTTCTCTTGACAAAGAAAATGGCTGGGAGTTTGCGTACCTATTGCACGTGACTTGTGCTCACTGAAGTGTGGGACCTCACGCATGGGCACCACACGTAAGTGACAGACCTGTTGGTGTAAAAACTCGGTTGATTATTATAGTGCATTAGAACAAAGTTTCCTATGGATTCAAGGGTAGGAAATCCAAGTAAACTCATTTACATGACATTATTTTTTCCATGAAGCAAAGTTAACACACCTATCAATTGGTACATTTTGGAGTGACTAAGAAGGATCCAGGCTTACTTATTCGTTTTCACGTGTAAAACTTGTCTAAATCTTGGTCAAACCAAATTGGCAGAAAATTAAAAAAAACTGAAAAATGAAAAACCAAAGCACATAGTCTTATATGTCATATAGTAAGCATTAAAGTGTTGATAAACAAGGTGTAGACATATTCAAACCATACAAATCATGTATCTACCCCCTAACCCCTAAACTATGTCTTATGAAGTCACGCATGAAGAGAAGTGGTTTTGGGTTTCAAACATGGAATTTTCAAAAACCTCCCAAAAACTTCATTTTATAGTGAATAAGAAGGATACATGCTTCCCTTTTCATTTTCATGTTTTAAACTTGTTTAAATCTTGGTCAAACCTAGGATTCAACCAAGATTCAAATGGGCACAAAAAAAAAAACAAAAGCACATAGTCTTCTTATATATGTCATATCGTAAGCATTCAAGTTGATAAACAAGGTCAAGATATATCCAAACCAGACAAATCATGTATCTACCCCTTGTCGATCTTATGAAGTCTAGCATGAAGAAAAGTTGTTTTGGGTTTCAAACATGGAAATTTCAAGAATATCCCGAAAGCTTCATTTTAGAGCGACTAAGAAGGATCTAGGCTTACCTTTCCATTTTCATGTTTTAAACTTGTTTAAATCTTGGTGAAATCTAGGATTTGACCAAGATTCAAATGGACCAAGATTCAAATGGGCATAAAGTAAAAAAAATAGAAAAATGAAAAACCAAAGCGCATAGTCTTCTTATGTCATACAGTAAGCATTAAAGTTGGTAAACAAGGTCTAGACATATTCAAACCACACAAATCATGTATCTACCCCTAACCCCTCAACTCTGTCTTATAAAGTCAAGCATGAAGATAAGTGGTTTTGGGTTTCAAACATGGAAATTTCAAAAACCTCCCAAAAACTTCATTTTAGGGTGACTAAGAAGGATACAGCTTCCCTTTTCATTTTCATGTTCTATACTTGTTTAAATCTTGGTCAAACCTATGATTTGACCAAGATTCAAATGTGCATCAAAATTCAAAAAAATCAGAAAAATGAAAAACCAAAGCACATAGTTTTCTTATGTCATATAGTAAGCATTAAAGTTGATAAACAAGGTCCATACATATTCAAACAAGAAAAATCATGTATCTACCCCTAACCCTAAACTTTGTCTTATGTAGTCAAGCATGAAGAGAAGTGGTTTTGGGTTTCAAATATGGAAATTTCAAAAACCTATCAAAAGCTTCATTTTAGAGTGACTGGCTAAGAAGGATCCATGCTTACCTTTTCATTTTCATATTTTAAACTTGTTTAAATCATTGTCAAGCCTAGGATTTGACCAAGATTTAAATGGGCATAAAATTAAAAAAAATCGGAAAAATGAAAAACAAAAGCACATAGTCTTCTTATGTCACACACATATATATAGTAAGCATTCAAAAGTTGATAAACAAGGTATAGACATATTCAATCATGTATCTACCCCTAACCCTAAACTATGTCTTATGAAGTCAAGCATGAAGAGAAGTGTTTTTGGTTTCAAACATGGAAATTTCAAAAACCTCCCAAAAGCTTCATTTTAGAGTGACTAAGAAGGATCCATGCTTACCTTTTCATTTTCATGTTTTAAACTTGTTTGAATCTTGGTCAAACCTAGGATTTGACCAATATTCAAATGGGCATAAAATAAAAAAACAAAGCACATAGTCTTCTTCTTATGTCATATAGTAAGCATTCAAGTTCATAAACATGGTCAAACCAGGCAAATCATGTACCCCTAACCCTAAACACTTGTCTTAATTATATATGAAGTCAAGCATGAAGCAGAGAAGTGTGGTTTTGGGTTTCAAACATGGAAATTTCAAAAACCTCCCAAAAGCTTCATTTTAATTAGACTGACTGGTTAATTAAGAAGGATCCAGGATTAATTACCTTTTCATTGTCATGTTTTAAACTTGTTTAAATCTTGCTCAAACCTAGGATTTGACCAAAATTCAAATGGGCCTAAAAATTCAGAAAAAATCGAAAGAATGAAAAACCAAAGCACATAGCCTTCTTATGTCATATAGTAAGCATTCAAATTGATAAACATGGTCTAGACATATTCAAACCAGAAAAATCATGTATCTACCCCTAACCCTAAACTCTGTCTTATGAAGTCAAGCATGAAGAAAAGTGGTTTTGGGTTTCAAACATGGTAAATTCAAGAACCTCCCAAAAGCTTCATTTTAGAGTGACTAAGAGAAGGATCCAGACTTAATTACCTTTTTCATTTTCACATGTTAAACTTGTTTAAATCTTGCTCAAACCTAGGATTTTACCAAGATTCAAATGGGCATAAAAATCAAAAAAATGAAATACCAATGCACATAGTCCTCTTATATATGTCATATAGTAAGCATTCAACAAGTTGATAAACAAGGTCTAGACACATATTCAAACCAGACAAATCATGTATCTACCCCCTATCGACCCTAAACTTCGTCTTATATGAAGTCAAGCATGAAGAGAAGTGTGGTTTTGGGTTTCAAACATGGAAATTTCAAAAACCTCCGAAAAGCACATAGTATTCCTATGTCATATAGTAAGCATTCAAGATAGTCTTCCTATGTCATGTAGTAAGCATTCAAGATAGTCTTCCTATGTCATGTATCTACACCCCCTAACCCTAAACTTTGTCTTATGTAGTCAAGCATGAAGAGAAGTGGTTTTGGGTTTCAAATATGGAAATTTCAAAAACCTATCAAAAGCTTCATTTTAGAGTGACTGACTAAGAAGGATCCATGCTTACCTTTTCATTTTCATATAGTAATTAAGCATTCAAGTTGATAAACAAGGTTTAGACATATTCAAACCAAACAAATCATGTATCTACCCCTAACCCTAAACTCGGTCTTATGAAGTCTAGCATGAAGAGAAGTAGTTTTGGGTTTCAAACGTTTAAGCCAAAAGCCCCATTTCAAATATTTCAAACTTATTCAAATTTGGTTCAAATTTGAAAGACATACAAGTTATAGTACACATAGTGCATACATGTTCACACATACTGCACTAGATGCTAACCCTATAGTTTGAGGCCATTGGATGAGGTCGAAAAATTTCTTGGATTAAATGGGGTTGTTCGAACCCCGTAGTTGGATTTTTTGAACCTTGATTTGTAGAACTGGGCAAAACCCTAGTTCAACCTATTTAATTATAGATTCGTAGGTCGATTTTCTACCTTTTTATTATTACTATGCAGCACATGTGTGTTTGCCCGTCGAGTGAAACTCAGAGGAAGAGGGATCACTCGGAAGGGAGTGAATTATGGTGTCTTCCTTTTTCGGGTGATGATGTTGACTGTTGTGCAGGTTTTGTCAGTGAGCAGGAGGTGCGAGCGAGCGAGCGAGCGAGTCGAGCGAGGCCGAGAATAAGAGATTTTTTTTTGCGAGAGGGACAACCGAAGGATCCAGAAGGACCCACAGACTCCCAATACGCATCCTGATGCGTTTCTCTTGACAAAGAAAATGGCTGGGAGTTTGCGTACCTATTGCACGTGACTTGTGCTCACTGAAGTGTGGGACCTCACGCATGGGCACCACACGTAAGTGACAGACCTGTTGGTGTAAAAACTCGGTTGATTATTATAGTGCATTAGAACAAAGTTTCCTATGGATTCAAGGGTAGGAAATCCAAGTAAACTCATTTACATGACATTATTTTTTCCATGAAGCAAAGTTAACACACCTATCAATTTCCCGTACATTTTGGAGTGACTAAGAAGGATCCAGGCTTACTTATTCGTTTTCACGTGTAAAACTTGCCTAAATCTTGGTCAAACCAAATTGGCAGAAAATTAAAAAAAACTGAAAAATGAAAAACCAAAGCACATAGTCTTATATGTCATATAGTAAGCATTAAAGTGTTGATAAACAAGGTGTAGACATATTCAAACCATACAAATCATGTATCTACCCCTAACCCCTAAACTATGTCTTATGAAGTCACGCATGAAGAGAAGTGGTTTTGGGTTTCAAACATGGAATTTTCAAAAACCTCCCAAAAACTTCATTTTATAGTGACTAAGAAGGATACATGCTTCCCTTTTCATTTTCATGTTTTAAACTTGTTTAAATCTTGGTCAAACCTAGGATTCAACCAAGATTCAAATGGGCATAAAATAAAAAACAAAGCACATAGTCTTCTTATGTCATATAGTAAGCATTCAAGTTGATAAACAAGGTCTATACATATTCAAACAAGAAAAATCATGTATCTACCCCCTAACCCTAAACTTTGTCTTATGTAGTCAAGCATGAAGAGAAGTGGTTTTGGGTTTCAAATATGGAAATTTCAAAAACCTATCAAAAGCTTCATTTTAGAGTGACTGGCTAAGAAGGATCCATGCTTAACTTTTCATTTTCATATTTTAAACTTGTTTAAATCATTGTCAAGCCTAGGATTTGACCAAGATTTAAATGGGCATAAAATTAAAAAAATCGGAAAAATGAAAAACAAAAGCACATAGTCTTCTTATGTCACATATATATATATAGTAAGCATTCAAAAGTTGATAAACAAGGTCTAGACATATTCAATCATGTATCTACCCCTAACCCTAAACTATGTCTTATGAAGTCAAGCATGAAGAGAAGTGTTTTTTGGTTTCAAACATGGAAATTTCAAAAACCTCCCAAAAGCTTCATTTTAGAGTGACTAAGAAGGATCCATGCTTACCTTTTCATTTTCATGTCTTAAACTTGTTTAAATCTTGGTCAAACCTAGGATTTGACCAATATTCAAATGGGCATAAAATTAAAAAAACAAAGCACATAGTCTTCTTCTTATGTCATATAGTAAGCATTCAAGTTCATAAACAAGGTCTAGACATATTCAAACCAGGCAAATCATGTACCCCTAACCCTAAACACTCTGTCTTAATTATATATGAAGTCATGAAGCAGAGAAGTGTGGTTTTGGGTTTCAAACATGGAAATTTCAAAAACCTCCCAAAAGCTTCATTTTAATTAGACTGACTGGTTAATTAAGAAGGATCCAGGATTAATTACCTTTTCATTGTCATGTTTTAAACTTGTTTAAATCTTGCTCAAACCTAGGATTTGACCAAAATTCAAATGGGCATAAAAATTCAGAAAAAATCGAAAGAATGAAAAACCAAAGCACATAGCCTTCTTATGTCATATAGTAAGCATTCAAATTGATAAACATGGTCTAGACATATTCAAACCAGAAAAATCATGTATCTACCCCTAACCCTAAACTCTGTCTTATGAAGTCAAGCATGAAGAGAAGGTTTTGGGTTTCAAACATGGTAAATTCAAGAACCTCCCAAAAGCTTCATTTTAGAGTGACTAAGAGAAGGATCCAGACTTAATTACCTTTTTCATTTTCACATGTTAAACTTGTTTAAATCTTGCTCAAACCTAGGATTTTACCAAGATTCAAATGGGCATAAAAATCAAAAAAATGAAATACCAATGCACATAGTCCTCTTATATATGTCATATAGTAAGCATTCAACAAGTTGATAAACAAGGTCTAGACACATATTCAAACCAGACAAATCATGTATCTACCCCCTATCGACCCTAAACTTCGTCTTATATGAAGTCAAGCATGAAGAGAAGTGTGGTTTTTGGTTTCAAACATGGAAATTTCAAAAACCTCCGAAAAGCACATAGTATTCCTATGTCATATAGTAAGCATTCAAGATAGTCTTCCTATGTCATGTAGTAAGCATTCAAGATAGTCTTCCTATGTCATGTATCTACACCCCCTAACCCTAAACTTTGTCTTATGTAGTCAAGCATGAAGAGAAGTGGTTTTGGGTTTCAAATATGGAAATTTCAAAAACCTATCAAAAGCTTCATTTTAGAGTGACTGACTAAGAAGGATCCATGCTTACCTTTTCATTTTCATATAGTAATTAAGCATTCAAGTTGATAAACAAGGTTTAGACATATTCAAACCAAACAAATCATGTATCTACCCCTAACCCTAAACTCTGTCTTATGAAGTCAAGCATGAAGAGAAGTGGTTTTGGGTTTCAAATATGGAAATTTCAAAAACCTATCAAAAGCTTCATTTTAGAGTGACTGACTAAGAAGGATCCATGCTTACCTTTTCATTTTCATATAGTAATTAAGCATTCAAGTTGATAAACAAGGTTTAGACATATTCAAACCAAACAAATCATGTATCTACCCCTAACCCTAAACTCGGTCTTATGAAGTCTAGCATGAAGAGAAGTAGTTTTGGGTTTCAAACGTTTAAGCCAAAAGCCCCATTTCAAATATTTCAAACTTATTCAAATTTGGTTCAAATTTGAAAGACATACAAGTTATAGTACACATAGTGCATACATGTTCACACATACTGCACTAGATGCTAACCCTATAGTTTGAGGCCATTGGATGAGGTCGAAAAATTTCTTGGATTAAATGGGGTTGTTCGAACCCCGTAGTTGGATTTTTTGAACCTTGATTTGTAGAACTGGGCAAAACCCTAGTTTAACCTATTTAATTATAGATTCGTAGATCGATTTTCTACTTTTTTATTATTACTATGCAGCACATGTGTGTTTGCCCGTCGAGTGAAACTCGGAGGAAGAGGGATCACTCGGAAGGAGAGAAGAAGGGAGAGAATTATGGTGTCTTCCCTTTTTCGGGTGATGATGTTGACTGTTGTGCAGGGTTGTCAGTGAGCAGGAGGTGCGAGCGAGCGAGTCGAGCGAGGCCGAGAATGAGAGATTTTTTTTTGTGAGAGGGACAACCGAAGGATCCAGAAGGACCCACAGACTCCCAATACGCATCCTGATGCGTCTTCTCTTGACAAAGAAAATGGCTGGGAGTTTGCGTACCTATTGCACGTGACTTGTGCTCACTGAAGTGTGGGACCTCACGCATGGGCACCACACGTAAGTGACAGACCTGTTGGTGTAAAAACTCGGTTGATTATTATAGTGCATTAGAACAAAGTTTCCTATGGATTCAAGGGTAGGAAATCAAAGTTAACTCATTTACATGACATTATTTTTTCCATGAAGCAAAGTTAACACACCTATCAATTTCCCGTACATTTTGGAGTGACTAAGAAGGATCCAGGCTTACTTATTTGTTTTCACGTGTAAAACTTGTCTAAATCTTGGTCAAACCAAATTGGCAGAAAATTAAAAAAAAACTGAAAAATGAAAAACCAAAGCACATAGTCTTATATGTCATATAGTAAGCATTAAAGTGTTGATAAACAAGGTGTAGACATATTCAAACCATACAAATCATGTATCTACCCCTAACCCCTAAACTATGTCTTATGAAGTCACGCATGAAGAGAAGTGGTTTTGGGTTTCAAACATGGAATTTTCAAAAACCTCCCAAAAACTTCATTTTATAGTGACTAAGAAGGATACATGCTTCCCTTTTCATTTTCATGTTTTAAACTTGTTTAAATCTTGGTCAAACCTAGGATTCAACCAAGATTCAAATGGGCACAAAAAAATGAAAAACAAAAGCACATAGTCTTCTTATATATGTCATATCGTAAGCATTCAAGTTGATAAACAAGGTCTAGATATATCCAAACCAGACAAATCATGTATCTACCCCTTGTCGATCTTATGAAGTCTAGCATGAAGAAAAGTTGTTTTGGGTTTCAAACATGGAAATTTCAAGAACATCCCAAAAGCTTCATTTTAGAGCGACTAAGAAGGATCCAGGCTTACCTTTCCATTTTCATGTTTTAAACTTGTTTAAATCTTGGTGAAATCTAGGATTTGACCAAGATTCAAATGGACCAAGATTCAAATGGGCATAAAATAAAAAAATAGAAAAATGAAAAACCAAAGCGCACATAGTCTTCTTATGTCATACAAGCATTAAAGTTGGTAAACAAGGTCTAGACATATTCAAACCAGACAAATCATGTATCTACCCCCTAACCCCTCAACTCCGTCTTATAAAGTCAAGCATGAAGATAAGTGGTTTTGGGTTTCAAACATGGAAATTTCAAAAACCTCCCAAAAACTTCATTTTAGGGTGACTAAGAAGGATACAGGCTTCCCTTTTCATTTTCATGTTCTATACTTGTTTAAATCTTGGTCAAACCTATGATTTGACCAAGATTCAAATGTGCATCAAAATTCAAAAAAATCAGAAAAATGAAAAACCAAAGCACATAGTTTTCTTATGTCATATAGTAAGCATTAAAGTTGATAAACAAGGTCTATACATATTCAAACAAGAAAAATCATGTATCTACCCCTAACCCTAAACTTTGTCTTATGTAGTCAAGCATGAAGAGAAGTGGTTTTGGGTTTCAAATATGGAAATTTCAAAAACCTATCAAAAGCTTCATTTTAGAGTGACTGGCTAAGAAGGATCCATGCTTACCTTTTCATTTTCATATTTTAAACTTGTTTAAATCATTGTCAAGCCTAGGATTTGACCAAGATTTAAATGGGCATAAAATTAAAAAAAATCGGAAAAATGAAAAACAAAGGCACATAATCTTCTTATGTCACATATATATATATAGTAAGCATTCAAAAGTTGATAAAAAAGGTCTAGACATATTCAATCATGTATCTACCCCTAACCCAAAACTATGTCTTATGAAGTCAAGCATGAAGAGAAGTGTTTTTTGGTTTCAAACATGGAAATTTCAAAAACCTCCCAAAAGCTTCATTTTAGAGTGACTAAGAAGGATCCATGCTTACCTTTTCATTTTCATGTTTTAAACTTGTTTAAATCTTGGTCAAACCTAGGATTTGACCAATATTCAAATGGGCATAAAATAAAAAAACAAAGCACATAGTCTTCTTCTTATGTCATATAGTAAGCATTCAAGTTCATAAACAAGGTCTAGACATATTCAAACCAGGCAAATCATGTACCCCTAACCCTAAACACTCTGTCTTAATTATATATGAAGTCAAGCATGAAGCAGAGAAGTGTGGTTTTGGGTTTCAAACATGGAAATTTCAAAAACCTCCCAAAAGCTTCATTTTAATTAGACTGACTGGTTAATTAAGAAGGATCCAGGATTAATTACCTTTTCATTGTCATGTTTTAAACTTGTTTAAATCTTGCTCAAACCTAGGATTTGACCAAAATTCAAATGGGCATAAAAATTCAGAAAAAAATCGAAAGAATGAAAAACCAAAGCACATAGCCTTCTTATGTCATATAGTAAGCATTCAAATTGATAAACATGGTCTAGACATATTCAAACCAGAAAAATCATGTATCTACCCCTAACCCTAAATTCTGTCTTATGAAGTCAAGCATGAACAGAAGTGGTTTTGGGTTTCAAACATGGTAAATTCAAGAACCTCCCAAAAGCTTCATTTTAGAGTGACTAAGAGAAGGATCCAGACTTAATTACCTTTTTCATTTTCACATGTTAAACTTGTTTAAATCTTGCTCAAACCTAGGATTTTACCAAGATTCAAATGGGCATAAAAATCAAAAAAATGAAATACCAATGCACATAGTCCTCTTATATATGTCATATAGTAAGCATTCAACAAGTTGATAAACAAGGTCTAGACACATATTCAAACCAGACAAATCATGTATCTACCCCCTATCGACCCTAAACTTCGTCTTATATGAAGTCAAGCATTAAGAGAAGTGTGGTTTTTGGTTTCAAACATGGAAATTTCTGTTGGCGTCTGAAACCCACCGGCGAGCAACGGCAGGCAACACGAAGAGCCGGGAACAACCTAGGGCTGCGGCTGGCCCTGGTCCCTTCGAGCGACGGCCTGCAAAGCTCGGTACGCACGTCCCGATGCTGGTGCAGGGCGTGCCACCTGATCTATACCTGATCAGAAGGTGATGGATTTGCTTCGCTTAGTTTCCTGCATGGCATACACGTAAACATTAAATACGAGCCTCGATCGGCTCTCAGGTTGTCCTGTGAATCGGCTCAAGGAGCCGATCCACCCATGGTTCGTATGAGGTCTACGATCACATGGAGGTCCTGCTTGATCGATATATAGCTAAAACGACCAACGACGATTTAGGGTTTTCACCGCGTAATCGGAACATCCTACGCGTGATTGAGCCTGGCAGCCACGCACGGTGATAATAAACCAACCCTAGACAAGGCCTAAAAACCAACATGGAGTTGATCCCCGGAACATCTTATCTAGGGCTAGCAAACTACACCCTACGTGCTACTGGATCCTTCAACCCGTTTGCAAGGCCTAACTATGCAGATATTAAACTAATCCTTGAAGAACAAGGAGCAATCATAACGGATCGGATCTACTAAATAATGATCAAGCAAGGTGCCGCCCTTACACCTAAGATAGGTGTAAGGGCGGCTAGACGTCTAAGGGTTGCATGGACGAAAGCATGTATCGTGGTAAAACAATGCTAACCCTAACACATCTATGATAACTACGTTGCTCGCCATCAACAAGGCTTCAGCACGAGCAACGCATGAACGACGAATAAACGTGTACTGCCTAGATCGCAAGATGCGATCTAGGCAGCATGATGCTTACCCGGAAGAAACCCTCGAAACAAAGGGGTTGGCGATGCGCCTAGATTGGTTTGTGATGAACGTGATTGTTGTTTTTCTCAATAACCCTAGATACATATTTATAGTCCGTAGACTTTCTAACGTGGGAATAATCCCAACCGTGCATGAGCCAAACTCTAACTAACCGACACGTATCCTACTATATTTACAGATACAAGGGCAAACTAGCCCAAACTTCGTGTACAAGGCCGGTTCACGTATTTCTTCATGTATATTCTTCAAGCCCAATCTTGATCGCGGCCCACCTCTGATCCAGTCAAATTCTGGTGATAACACATGCCCCCTAGTTTTGGAATTGATAATTCCAAAATCACTCTGCTTTTTCTTCGTCGGGTCATGTCGTGGCAGAGCAGAACCGTCGCAGTATTCTTCATCATGATGCCTTGCCTTCTCAACTTCTCTGCAAGATTTGATAGCCTTAGCATCACTTCCTCGGAAACTGTAATGGCATTAAATTTCCACTATGCTCCCCTTATTTAACTGTGCCGAACGATTCGCCTCTTCATCCCCTTGCTCTGTTCTAGCCATCGGCACCAAAAAACCCTCTTTCCCTGTAGCAATGTCTTCCTCTTCCTCCGTCTCATCAGGCCTCTCTTTCCAATCTTCTTCCTCGAGTGAGCCGAGTGGGACTTCGACTTCGTGCCAGATGGCCCACCCGAGGCCCTCGGGGTCAGATGGTGACTTGCCCCTGACTGATGGGGAAGACGACCTCCAGTTCCTCATCGAAGGGGAGCTGGAGAGCGAGAGCGAGGACGACCTCCACTCCTGGGCGAACCCCACCTCCTCCGACAAGGAGGAGGAAGAAGATGAAGAGGAGGAAGAGGACGAACAAGAGGAAGAAGAGGAGGATGATTCCTCCTCCTCCGCTGGATATCCGCCGGCGAAGCGCTTCCGCGCTTGGGCGGACAGCGAAGACGATGATGATGACGATGAGGAGGAAGCTCCGGCCGAGGGCTGGGGCAGCAGCGACGAGGAACTCTCCGGAAGCAGCGCCGGCGGCAGCTACGATGCCGACGACGAGGCCAGCGAGGATTAGTAGTGTAGGATTAGTAGTTCCTGAGCAATCGGCTCTTCTTTTGTTCCTCCTTTCTTGAGCAATCGGCTCTTCATTGTAAGAATCCCCTTTTATTAATGAAGAAGTGTTCCCAATCAATTTTTTGCCGATAGTCAAAGTCAAACAACCCCCAAAAGAGCCGATGGCATCGCATCGGCCTCTACCATAAAACGCGAGTAAGGCCAACCCAGTTGCCCCTCCAAACGGTAACCTGCGACCTCCGTCTGAGAAAGCAAACTCAGATCCCCAAATCGCCGCCCGAGCAGTTCCAACTCACGGCCACCCGCATCTCAGATCTCGACCGCGCCGCCCCAACTCCACAGCGCATCCAATGGCGGAATCATCCAATACCAACGCCATGGTCTCCGGTCTGAAGGTAATCCTTAACCGCCTCTCGCCATTCGAATCAACGTTAGGATTAACAGCAAACACCTGAATTAATGTCCTATTCCGTTATTAATTTTAGGTTTCAGACATCCTGCTGCCACATCCTTCTCTCGCAAATTCTATGTGTCTCGGTCCCCGTTCTTCCGAGAGTCCCGCTCTCTTAATCTCATGCGAGGCTAACAGAATCCCCTTCGTGAACCAGAACTTAGATCTGTCTTCCTGGGCCGACTGCCTGCGAGCCTGGCCTAATCCTCCTGAGGGTTGGGTGGCATGGTACAACAGAGTGTCCAAAACCCATTATGCCACTTGGGAAACCATAGGGATAGCCGATGCCTTGTCATTATCATTGTCTCCCCTTGAAAAGAATGAAAATATTCTGAAAACCATCGGCTACTTCTGGTCTGATGCACTGAACTGCTTCATGTTTGGCCACGGCCCTATGACACCAACTCTGCTGGACGTGGCCATGATCACAGGCCTAGACATTGCATCCCCAAGCCCTTCTGCATTCAAACTGCCGAAAGTCCCTTTCACCCTTTCCTCTAAAAAAGAGTGTACCAGCTGGGGTGCCTACCTCAATCGTTATATGAAAACCAAAGGCCCTGTGACAGAGAGAGAACACACAGCCTTCCTGAACTTCTGGTTGGAGCACTTCATATTCTGTGGCCCATCACTCGCCCCAACCAAGAATTACCTTTCCCTGGCCTATGAACTTGCCAAAGGCACTCAACTTGGCCTTGGCAAACTGTTTCTTGGAGAGGTCTATCGATCTCTTCAACTGATGTCTGTCAAACTGTTCTCTCAAAAGACAGTTAAAACTGGAGGCCCCTGGTGGTTTATTCAGTTATGGGCTCAGCTGTACTTTCAGAACCAGATCCCAGACTTCCCACCTTTGGCCACCTGCACCTTCCCAGATGCTAATGGAAAGGAGATCCGATGCACCAGCTATGGCCAAGCTTTGTATGGTCTCCCAGGCAGCAGGCTGATCCCTAAGGAAGCAGCAGGGTGGTTCAAGATTTTCTTCCAAGGCTTGGACAACCCCCTGTTCTTTCCTTATACTGAATCGGAGAACTTTGAGAACCCAGTCTCCTTCCGATTGGATAACTTTGCCGATGACGCTAGCACCCGGCACTTGTACTCTATCATGATTCGTCCTTGCTTTCTCCCAGTTGGCATGAGTACCTCAAACCGGATCATCAAGCCTGGTTATGAGTCTTACCAACCGGTAGTAGTAGCCCGGCAGCTTGGTCTTGGGCAGGTGCCCCCACACTTCTTTCTCCACCACCTGACAGCAAGCAGAGCTGAACTGCCTGACATCCTTACTGGCCAAAGGTGCTATACCTTCTTTGACGCTCTGGCCATTCCAATTCCCCACAACCTCCGTTTCACCACCACTACCGATGGTTTCGAGACTTGGTGGTCCATGTGGAAGACCCATGCCTTCAGAAGAGCTCTAGGACCGTTGCTGAGACAACTTGATGCCGAATATGACGTTCCTGCAGACCAGGTACCATTACTTATAAATTTCTTGCAATGGCTCATGATAATTGTCTGTAACCTGACTCTATCTCTTGGCAGCAACAAGATGGCCCAGAGCCCATGCAAGCCGATGGCTCCCCCTTCAAATTCCTTCCACCAGCCCCGGTGGTTCTCTTCTGCCAGAGCTCGCCACCCCTGAAGAAGGTCATAATGCAGAGCCAGCCGATTTCACCGAAATCGGCTCCCAAGAGTAAAGCATCCTCGGGGCCAGTTGCCCCCCGAGCCTCAATCCAGGCGAGGAAGGCGGTGAGGAAAGTAGCTGCCAGAAAGACCCTGAAGCGCAAAGCTCCTGCCCAAGAAAGCTTGCACGTAAGCTGACTCGTGC
Source organism: Lolium multiflorum (assembly GCA_030979885.1). NCBI lineage: Eukaryota > Viridiplantae > Streptophyta > Magnoliopsida > Poales > Poaceae > Lolium > Lolium multiflorum. The sequence continues at coordinate 43,893,778 of CM061753.1, read as the reverse complement.
CTTGACTAAATTTATCTGTCCTCCCAGTCTTTTGCAACATGCTTGTACTTCTTTTTACAGACTTCCACCGAAGAGAACTCCAGCGGGGAGGCACAGTCCAGCCAAAGGGACTCGAGCCCGGGCAACTCCGGGAGATCCACCACACAGAGCCAGACGGACTCGCCAGCGTCGGCTTCTAGGAAAAGGTCGACTCCCGAGCCTGTTGCTCCTCAAGCTCCGATCAAAACAGGGTCACGCGTGAAGCGTCGATGCGTCAAGAGGGCTCGCAAAGACCCACGAGCTTCTCCATCAAGCCAGGAGGTTTCAAATGTAATTACCTCCCTGGTTTATATTTCATGCTAACCCATTGCCACTTGGATCGGCTAATTACTTCCTTTTGCAGACCAATGATACCTCTAGCGGAGACGTCGAGGAGGTACTGATGCCGTCCGCCACGCTAGACCTAGCCACCTCGACGATCGTGGCTGACCAAGTGGCTAACCTAGCCAAGTCCACGGAAAAGCCGATTATCACAACATCGGCTGCTCCTCCTTCTTTGGGAGAGGTACACTCCACTCCCTTGGATCTATCCCTTTCTTTGTTGTATACTAATACCACTCTTGTTCGTCTGTCAGGGTTGTGATCTTTCAAGCTTGCTGACGTTCGATCCTGAATCCATCGAACCAGCTACTTCCAAGGCAGGTGAAGAGCCAAGTCCTAGCACGGTCCATGGTCCACTCCAGCGTCTCAAGGCTTTGCTCTCCTCCTCAGTTGAGACCCTGGTTGAAAACCCCGAGGAAGTCAAGGTATCCTCGAAGACATCCAGCCCCATCTCCCGGACACTGCAGGTGAAGCTTTGGCCAGCTGTGACTCTGTCGGTCTTCAGGTCAAGGGTGCAGTCGGCTCGTCAAAGAATTACCCTTCGTCACGCCCAGCTTCCGTTGAGAGCCGATATTGCAGATAAGTGTCAACGGCTCAACGAGAAAAAGGCTGCTTTAGACGCCAAAACTGACACTTCTGCCAATAGTGCCGAACTCGAGACCCTGCGTAAGGAACTGGAGAACCTTGAAGAGAGGGTCAGGGTGACCAAGCAGCTTATCCAAGACAAGGAAGCCCTTATTGCCCGCTCTCAAGAGGAAGCAAAGGGCCTCACAGCCGATCTGAAGACCGATCTGGCTGAAATTCGTGCCCTGAGCAGTCAGCTGGTGACGGGCAAAGACGAGGACGACGAGGCTGAGATCGCCGAGGTGGATCGTATCCGTGCTGACGCCCTTCACGCCCTCAACGCGTTTCTTCAGTAGAGCCTCTCTGTGTAAACTGATAAATGTTTTGCTGAACTTGTACCTCTAAAGTCGATGGCTGTGCATCGGCTTTTTATTCTGAAGTCGATGTCTTTGCATCGGCTGTACTTGTATACTTTTTTTTTCTACTGGCCGATTTTCTCTATCGGCCCCTCACATTTCACTGCCCATGTATCGCACATGTTCCTCTGATTAGGTGCCCCCCGAGCCGAATCTGTCAGGTTACTGCAGATATCGGCTCTGCAGTTATCCAAAGAACTATACCTGAACATCGGCTCTGCAGACATGACCAATGCCGATTTCTTCGAGCTCACAAGCCGATGTAAACCCATACCCTAGCTTTCCGTCACCTGTTAGATCGACACTGAACACAGGGAAAACGTGTGGTAAGGATAATATGGGCCGATTGCTGGAATCGGCCCCCATTTTGGTTGCATTGCTCAATGAAGGTTTACATCGTGGTCTTGCTTTACTATGACTACGTGACATGCTTGAGACAAGATCATCACTTTTTATTTTTTGGGGCCGATCACAAGGATCGGCCTTGCCACGTACGTCCATAGCTTTTGCTCTTGTTACACGGTCAGGCCGGTGGATAAGACCAGCCTCACCCCGTTTTTTGTCACGTCGATGCGCTCGCAGTCGTCCAAAGTGATGCCTGAGAGTGGCTCTTGGCCTGCCGTCTCCCAAACGTTCATGCCAGCCGTTGAAATCTCGGCTGAGTCATCTGCGTGGACGACCTCTACTTCATCTCCATCCCACTGAATTAGACATTGGTGCATCGTGGATGGAATGCAACAGTTGGCGTGGATCCAATCTCTCCCTAGCAGGACAACATAAGTGCTCTTGCTATCGACGATGAAGAATGTTGTAGGGATGGTTTTCCTCCCTACGGTCAGATCCACGTTCAGAACACCTTGTGCTTCAGATGCTTGGCCGTTGAAATCGCTCAGTGTAACATTGGTCTTGATCAGATCCGAGCTAGAGCGTCCCAACCGACGTAGCATGGAGTATGGCATGATGTTGACTGCCGCTCCGGTGTCCACCAGCATCTTGTTGACAGGCTGCCCATTGATATAACCTCGTAAGTACAGGGCCTTCAGGTGTCTGTAGCTTCTTTCTCGTGGCTTCTCGAAGATAACTGGCCGTGGGCCACAGTCAAGTTGTGCCACAGGTGCTTCGTCTAATCCTGGAGCACAAAACTCCGCTGGAAGGATGAACACCATGTTTGTACCAGCCGATGTCTCATCATCGGCTTTCCTTTGCTTGGGGCGCCACTCCATCTTTTGTGGTCGACCCTCTTCATCCAGGGTTCGTTGAATTTTCGCGGCCAGATCGGGCCGCGCCTTCCTTAACGTGTGCAGGTATAACCTTTCGGCTTCCTCCAAGCCACGTAGTCGCTGAACCCTACGCTTTTGGGAACGGCTGAGTCCATCAGGGCACCACCTTGGCCGGTGGTACTTATCTTCTTCTTCTTCATCGTCATCTTCTAACTCCTCGAGATCTTCCACCCGAGAGGACTCAGCTTGCTTGTTCCGAGATGGGAGAGGTCCCAGACGCTTGAACACTGACACGTCTCCTGTGCTCTTCTTCTTCTGTCTACATTCTGGGCAGTTGCCGATCGTAGGCAATCGGCTCATTCCTGAATCCCAGCAGTGTTTGAAGAAAGGACAGTCCCAGTGCTTGTCCACGTCGTCTTGCTCTCTTGACTTGTTCTTGGCATGGCGCTCATATCTCTCCTCGTCTCGATCATGCCGACGATGTCTCCTGGCGTCCCTGTTAGCCAGACGATCTCTTTCATCGTCGTCGTATCGTCGGCGTTGGTCGTATGACTCACATATTTGTTGAGGAGATGATCAGAGAGAGGTCGTTGATATCGCACATTCTTCACTTCTCCCTCTGTGATGTAGCGCTTGCCATCGTGTCGGAGCCGATCGCGCGGAACGGCTTCTTCCTTGTCCTTGCTACGAGAGCGGCTGCCCTCGTCTCTGTCCTTACCAGAGTGGTGCCCAGGCCCTACCATGTTAATGCTGAACGAGAAACCTGGCTGGCACCTCCCAGGGTAAGTGCATTCCACCATGTTAACGGCGGGGAAGAGGTGTGTGTCGACTTTCATGGCGTACTGGTTAAAGATTAGACGTCCTTGCTCTATCGCCATTTGGATCTGCTGACGCCACACCCTGCAGTCGTTGGTGGTATGAGTGAAGGTGTTATGCCATTTGCAGTACGGCTTTCCGTTCAACTCCTGTGCCGTGGGGGCTTTGAGGCCTTCGGGTAACTTTAGCTGCTTCTCCTTGAGTAAGAGGTCGAAAATTTGCTCAGCTTTGGTCACGTCGAAGTCAAACCCTTTTGGAGGACCTTGTGGCTTAACCCACTTGCAGGACACGGGGCTTGCCCCCCGAGTCCATTCAGCCACTGCTACCTCTTGATCTCCCGCAGAGCCTTCATCTTCATCTGCCTCAACCAGGACTACCGCACGCTTGAATTTGTCCTGGTACAAGTCTGGGTGGCGCTGTTCATATAATGACAGTTTCTGAACCATATGCGCCAGTGAAGGGTAGTCTGCTTGGGAAGCCATATCCTTGATCGGCGATGCGAGACCCACCACCGCCAACTCGACTGCTTCTTTTTCAGTCAAACGAGCCGAATAGCATCGGTTCCTAACGGTCCTGAAGCGCTGGATGTACTCTGACACTGTTTCTCCGCGCTTCTGACGTACTTGTGCTAGATCGGCAATGCCAGCCTCGGAAGCCTCTGAATGATATTGCATGTGGAACTGCTCTTCCATCTGCTTCCAAGTCCGGATTGAATCTGGTGGCAGCGAGGTGTACCACCCGAAAGCCGATCCTGTGAGGGACTGTGCAAAGAACCTCACACGTAGTTCATCTGATGCTGAGATCGTGCCCAGCTGCGCCAAATATCGGCTCACATGCTCGATTGAACTGGAGCCATCCGACCCACTAAACTTGGAGAATTCAGGGAGCCGATATTTGGGTGGTAGTGGGATCAAATCATACTCGTTGGGGTACGGCTTGGAATAGCCGATTGCCCTCCTTTTCGGCACCATGCCGAACTGGTCTCTCAAGATTGTACTGATCTGATCCGCGGTGCTGGCTGCAGGAGTCGAGCTCTGATTCGCTGGAGTGGCGTACTTAGCCAGCCACGCTTGCTTCTCAAGCTCTGAGCTAGCTGCAGGAGTTGAGCTTTGGAGGTTTGTTGGCGTGGCAAACTTGGCTAGCCACGTCTGCTTCTCACGATCTGAGCCAGCTGCAGGAGTTGAGTTCTGGAGGTTCGTCGGAGTGGCGTACTTAGCTAGCCACATCTGCTTCTCAAGTTCTGATCCGGCTCCTCCTGCTATCCCAAGTCCCTGCTGTTGTAGTCTGGTTCGTGAGTGCCCAGCTACTGCAATCTGGCACGTATGTGCACGTGTATCCGTGAGGGACCTCCTTAGGCGCCTCATACAAGAACTGGTAATCACTAGGGTCACCATCGATCTTGTGAACGACGAATGCCGGTGAGCTCAGCACTTCTGGTGCTGCCAACGTGAACGGCAGCGGTGGTCGGGACTGGAGTGGTATCTCTCCTTGGTGAGTCCCTAGAGCAGGTCCTGACGGAGAGTACTGATGCCTCATGATTTCCTGGATCACCCGAAGCGCGACACGCTCCAAAGTGTTCACCAGGTTCTCAGAATGGCGGTGTAGCGAATGCGCTACCATGAAATTAATCTCCTGACGCAGAGACCTGGTGCGTTCTTCTGAAGGGGTAGACAGGTCCACTCCATCGAGCGCGCCTTCAGGCGAGAACCCTTTCCACCTGATGCCGTGTGAGCGGGTCCTCTGGAAAGAGCCGATGAGGTCGGCTTCGAGGATGGCTTTGACCTCGTCATACTTCTTCTTGAGCTCCTCGGTCAGATCCTCGTACGTGACTGGAGTACCTTCCGCCATCTCAGATATAGATGGCGATGCAGTTGATGTTGAAGACGGTCCCACCGGGCGTGCCAGAATGTGTTGGCGTCCGAAACCCACCGGCGAGCAACGGCTGGCAACACGAAGAGCCGGGAACAACCTAGGGCTGCGGCTGGCCCTGGTCCCTCCGACCGACGGCCCGCAAAGCTCCTGGTACGCACGTCCCGATGCTGGTGACAGGGCGTGCCACCTGATCTATACCTGATCAGGAAGGTGATGGATTTGCTTCGCTTAGTTTCCTACATGGCATACACGTAAACATTAAATACGAGCCTCGATCGGCTCTCAGGTTGTCCCGTGAATCGGCTCAAGGAGCCGATCCACCCATGGTTCGTATGAGGTCTACGATCACATGGTGGTCCTGCTTGATCGATATATAGCTAAAACGACCTACGACGATTTAGGGTTTTCACCGCATAATCGGAACATCCTACGCGTGATTGAGCCTGGCAGCCACGCACGGTGATAATAAACCAACCCTAGACAAGGCCTAAAAACCAACATGGAGTTGATCCCCGGAACATCTTATCTAGGGCTAGCAAACTACACCCTACGTGCTACTGGATCCTTCAATCCGTTTGCAAGGCCTAACTATGCAGATATTAAACTAATCCTTGAAGAACAAGGAGCAATCATAACGGATCGGATCTACTAAATAATGATCAAGCAAGGTGCCGCCCTTACACCTAAGATAGGTGTAAGGGCGGCTAGACGTCTAAGGGTTGCATGGACGAAAGCATGTATCGTGGTAAAACAATGCTAACCCTAACACATCTATGATAACTACGTTGCTCGCCATCAACAAGGCTTCAGCACGAGCAACGCATGAACGACGAATAAACGTGTACTGCCTAGATCGCAAGATGCGATCTAGGCAGCATGATGCTTACCCGGAAGAAACCCTCGAAACAAAGGGGTTGGCGATGCGCCTAGATTGGTTTGTGATGAACGTGATTGTTGTTTTTCTCAATAACCCTAGATACATATTTATAGTCCGTAGACTTTCTAACGTGGGAATAATCCCAACCGTGCACGAGCCAAACTCTAACTAACCGACACGTATCCTACTATATTTACAGATACAAGGGCAAACTAGCCCAAACTTCGTGTACAAGGCCGGTTCACGTATTTCTTCATGTATATTCTTCAAGCCCAATCTTGATCGCGGCCCACCTCTGATCCAGTCAAATTCTGGTGATAAAAATTTCAAAAACCTCCGAAAAGCACATAGTATTCCTATGTCATATAGTAAGCATTCAAGATAGTCTTCCTATGTCATGTAGTAAGCATTCAAGATAGTCTTCCTATGTCATGTATCTACACCCCCTAACCCTAAACTTTGTCTTATGTAGTCAAGCATGAAGAGAAGTGGTTTTGGGTTTCAAATATGGAAATTTCAAAAACCTATCAAAAGCTTCATTTTAGAGTGACTGACTAAGAAGGATCCATGCTTACCTTTTCATTTTCATATAGTAATTAAGCATTCAAGTTGATAAACAAGGTTTAGACATATTCAAACCAAACAAATCATGTATCTACCCCTAACCCTAAACTCTGTCTTATGAAGTCAAGCATGAAGAGAAGTGGTTTTGGGTTTCAAATATGGAAATTTCAAAAACCTATCAAAAGCTTCATTTTAGAGTGACCGACTAAGAAGGATCCATGCTTACCTTTTCATTTTCATATAGTAATTAAGCATTCAAGTTGATAAACAAGGTTTAGACATATTCAAACCAAACAAATCATGTATCTACCCCTAACCCTAAACTCGGTCTTATGAAGTCTAGCATGAAGAGAAGTAGTTTTGGGTTTCAAACGTTTAAGCCAAAAGCCCCATTTCAAATATTTCAAACTTATTCAAATTTGGTTCAAATTTGAAAGAAATACAAGTTATAGCACACATAGTGCATACATGTTCACACATACTGCACTAGATGCTAACCCTATAGTTTGAGGCCATTGGATGAGGTCGAAAAATTTCTTGGATTAAATGGGGTTGTTCGAACCCCGTAGTTGGATTTTTTTGAACCTTGATTTGTAGAACTGGGCAAAACCCTAGTTTAACTTATTTAATTATAGATTCGTAGGTCGATTTTCTACCTTTTTATTATTACTATGCAGCACATGTGTGTTTGCCCGTCGAGTGAAACTCGGAGGAAGAGGGATCACTCGGAAGGAGAGAAGAAGGGAGAGAATTATGGTGTCTTCCCTTTTTCGGGTGATGATGTTGGGTGCAGGTTTTGTCAGTGAGCAGGAGGTGCGAGCGAGCGAGCGAGTCGAGCGAGGCCGATAATGAGAGATTTTTTTTTGTGAGAGGGACAACCGAAGGAACCAGAAGGACCCACAGACTCCCAATACGCATCCTGATGCGTCTTCTCTTGACAAAGAAAATGGGCGTACCTATTGCACGTGACTTGTGCTCACTGAAGTGTGGGACCTCACGCATGGGCACCACACGTAAGTGACAGACGTGTTGGTGTAAAAACTCGGTTGATTATTATAGTGCATTAGAACAAAGTTTCCTATGGATTCAAGGGTAGGAAATCCAAGTTAACTCATTTACATGACATTATTTTTTCCATGAAGCAAAGTTAACACACCTATCAATTTCCCGTACATTTTGGAGTGACTAAGAAGGATCCAGGCTTACTTATTCGTTTTCACGTGTAAAACTTGTCTAAATCTTGGTCAAACCAAATTGGCAGAAAATTAAAAAAAACTGAAAAATGAAAAACCAAAGCACATAGTCTTATATGTCATATAGTAAGCATTAAAGTTGATAAACAAGGTGTAGACATATTCAAACTATACAAATCATGTATCTACCCCCTAACCCCTAAACTATGTCTTATGAAGTCAAGCATGAAGAGAAGTGGCTTTGGGTTTCAAACATGGAATTTTCAAAAACCTCCCAAAAACTTCATTTTATAGTGACTAAGAAGGATACATGCTTCCCTTTTCATTTTCATGTTTTAAACTTGTTTAAATCTTGGTCAAACCTAGGATTCAACCAAGATTCAAATGGGCATAAAATAAAAAAACAAAGCACATAGTCTTCTTATGTCATATAGTAAGCATTCAAGTTCATAAACAAGGTCTAGACATATTCAAACCAGGCAAATAATGTACCCCCTAACCCTAAACACTTTGTCTTAATTATATATGAAGTCAAGCATGAAGCAGAGAAGTGTGGTTTTGGGTTTCAAACATGGAAATTTCAAAAACCTCCCAAAAGCTTCATTTTAATTAGACTGACTGGTTAATTAAGAAGGATCCAGGATTAATTACCTTTTCATTGTCATGTTTTAAACTTGTTTAAATCTTGCTCAAACCTAGGATTTGACCAAAATTCAAATGGGCATAAAAATTCAGAAAAAATCGAAAGAATGAAAAACCAAAGCACATAGCCTTCTTATGTCATATAGTAAGCATTCAAATTGATAAACATGGTCTAGACATATTCAAACCAGAAAAATCATGTATATACCCCTAACCCTAAACTCTGTCTTATGAAGTCAAGCATGAAAAGAAGTTGTTTTGGGTTTCAAACATGGTAAATTCAAGAACCTCCCAAAAGCTTCATTTTAGAGTGACTAAGAGAAGGATCCAGACTTAATTACCTTTTTCATTTTCACATGTTAAACTTGTTTAAATCTTGCTCAAACCTAGGATTTTACCAAGATTCAAATGGGCATAAAAATCAAAAAAATGAAATACCAATGCACATAGTCCTCTTATGTCATATAGTAAGCATTCAAGTTGATAAACAAGGTCTAGACATATTCAAACCAAACAAATCATGTATCTACCCCTTAACCCTAAACTCTGTCTTATGAAGTCAAGCATGAAGAGAAGTGGTTTTGGGTTTCAAACATGGGAATTTCAAAAACCTCCCAAAAGCTTCATTTTAGAGCGACTAAACGATCGTTGCTTATCTTTTCATTTTCATGTTTTAAACTTATTTAAATCTTGGTCAAACCTAGGATTTGACCAAGATTCAAATGGGCATAAAAATTCAGACAAAAAATCTAAAGAATGAAAAACCAAAGCACATAGCCTTCTTAATTATGTCATATAGTAAACATTCAAGTTGATAAACAAGGTCTAGACATATTCAAACCAGAAAAATCATGTATCTACCCCTAACCCTAAACTCTGTCTTATGGAAGTCCAAGCATGAAGAAAAGTGGTTTTGGGTTTCAAACATGCATGGAAATTTCAAGAACCTCCCAAAAGCTTCATTTTAGAGTGACTACGAAGGATCCATGCTTACACCTTTTCATTTTCATGTTTTAAACTTGTTTAAATCCTGGTCAAACTTGGGATTTGACCAAGATTCAAATGGGCATAAAATTCAAAAAAATAGATAAATGAAAAACCAAAGCACATAGTCTTCTTATGTCATATAGTAAGCATTCAAGTTGATAAACAAGGTCTAGACATATTGAAACCAGACAAATCATGTATGTACCCCTATCCCTAAACTATGTCTTATGAAGTCTAGCATGAAAGAAGTGGTTTTGGGTTTCAAACATGGAAATTTCAAAAACCTCCCAAAAGCTTCATTTTGGATTGACTAAGGAGGATCCATGCTTAGTTATTCATTTTCATGTTTTAAACTTGTTTAAATCTAGGTCAAACCTAGGATTTGACCAAGATTCAAATAGACATAAAAAATCAACAGTTTACAACAGCACACAAAATAAACATGAAATTACATCTAAATCCCTAACTTTTACATGGAGGACCCCAGGCTGAAAGCAAGAAATGCGATCGGGTCTTGAATCTTGATGCGTCTTCTCTTGACAAAGAAGATCGCTGGGAGTTTGCGTACGTACATCACGTCACTTGTGCTCACTGAAGTGTGGGACCTGACGCATGGGCAACACACGTAAGTGACATGGATTCAAGGGTAGGGAAGCCAAGAGAAAAAAACGAGAATTTGGACAAAAATAACCCAATCTTGCTAGTATGTCGAAAGTTTGTTTTTCCCAATCTTTTCGACTTTGGGTTATTTCTGTCTATTTTGCCGAAAAAACGAGGACAGAGACTGGAGACGAGTTGAGGATTTCTGGTGTCAGACTGGAAACAGTGATGCATCTAGCTTCAGAGTACGTCAGATTAAGACTTCCTGAGCAACACTAGTCTGACGTAAGTACAGTGTATACAGACAAGACAGGGACCCGACATTGCTACCCACGTCCCTCTGCGCCCCTTCAAAGAAATCATACTCCGTACTAGAATCTCGAATCGTAGGAATTAGTCTGACACGATTTCTGATTGTTTAATTCATAGGATTGCAATTTTCAGAATTCATTGACAATACATTTTTATATAAAAACAAAAAATCCTTCATTGTGTAACCGTATGTTATTATTTCTTTTGGTTTTCACACGTAATCAAACGTTATTGGATCCAAATACCGTTGTTTCTCAATCCTATATATTTGGAGATGATCATCACTCTCTAATCATACAATTTTCATATTCCCGCACTTTGAAAATCTTGCGAATAATCAAAGCAGCCAAAATTTATGGTGTGTATTGTATATGTTTATGGCATGCTTAGTTTCATCGAATATTGTTTGGTTGCATCGCGGGGAAACCACGTGAATTTAGATTAATTGTTGCATGTTTGTTTGTGGTGTGACCAACTGCTTTTGCAACGAAACAACCCCCCCACCATGTACGCATTGTTTGGGTCGCATGCATGATGTGTACAAAATGTTAAAATAGAAATAATGTAGGAATTGAATATGATTGCATGTTGAATTAATCCTATATGAAAGAAATCACACAAATTTGAATTGCATGTTCTTTGGTTGTAGTGCTACACAAAAAACACGTGAATTAGTATGAATTATCATGTATTCAAGAATCAAAGGAGCCACTGAGATTTGAATCCCACAAAATTTCTATGAATTTTCTTCGAACCAAACAAGCCCAACAAGATTCCTAAGGAATATAATACAACGAATCAAACGGCTTCCGTTGTTGGAATATTTCCTTAGGACATCAATCCAATAGAAACTATATGATCCAGTTTCAGCGACAATCTGGTCGGTGTAGGCTCGAGGAGGCCAATTGTATATATATGTTTGGACCCGGTTGGTTGAGTGATCATGCTCGTGACATCCAGCCTGAAAGGTAAAATTCGGGCAAGGCCAGCGTGACGCCACAATACTTTTGAAATATTCAAAAGCGCGTAATATTTGTGAAATTTTAATAATAGCTACTACTTATGTGATTTTTTTCGTTCATACGCTTATTGGGGGGTAGGCTAACCCTAATGGCCTCCTCAAGATCCCTACCTCTACCAAGGTTTCCCGAGTTCATCCACCTCGACGGGTTCCTTGCCACTTTCGACCATGTTGTGGGCCTCATTTCGGGTTCCCGTACCACGACCAGTCCTTTTCAGGAGTCCCGAACCCGATGCCATAATATTTGTTTGAAAAAATTCAAGACCGCACAATATTTGTTGAAATAAATGAATAAGCATTTTTAAATAGCTAAATAAAAGAAGTATGAATTTTGAAAAATCTATTTTTTCTAAAACATTAATTGGAGCATTGACATGTTGAACCCACTTGTCGATTTTGCTATCAACATGACTAACTAGCTGATTAGATAACCAAGTGGTGAAATTTGCAACATATTAGACCACCACATGGTGGAAACTGCAAAAAAAATGTCCAAGTGGTGGTTTGTGCAACATATAGAGCAGTACAGTATATGGTAGTACAAGATGAATGTGCACTGCCGTGGGCCCGTGGTAATATATCATGATGATGGCAAAGGATCTTTTCTCTGCTGAAACTGTCCAGAGCTGATTTGATGAGACAAAATACAGCTCCACGGCGTGCAAGGACAGCTATACAATACATTAGCTTCTTCTCGGGTCACACGCCTTCACGACAGGTGCAGTAGTGCAGCAGAGACCAGAGAGAGAAGGCACGCCCGTAGTACTCGTATATTGATTTCAATTCAAATTGTTTTTTTGCCTGCTTCTCCGTCTTCTTCATCTCCATCTTCTCTGGTGACCCCGCCTACACCAGCAGCCCCTGCACCACCGCCGCCATGCCTTTTTCGGATCATCTCGAGCCACCTGTTTAATGGTACTAGTAGGAGTTGTGGACTTTTATCCATATCGCTCTACCAGCTGCCGCTCGCACTGTCCTCCAATACCTCATACCCAAACGCCAGCGTCCCACTCCCACACCCCCACACCCACTTGACCGCATCCTTCCAATGGCGAGATCGATCAATGAGAGTGGCAGTTCTTGGGTGTTTCCTGATGGCCCCCTTGAAGAAATCGCATCCCGATGCGATGTCATCACCGCCGCGAGCCTCGTCGGTTCATGCAAGTTTTATCATGATTCAGCAACACAAAGTGTAGCTCTGCCTGCATCTCAGCCGTTTGGCATGCCCTGTGTTCTTCATACTCACCAAACTGAGGTACCGCCCGCGCACAATCCCTTCTCCCGCGTCCACAAGTTCAAGCAGCAGGGTGCGCAGAAGGACAAGCAGCATGATGCAAAAGATCGCAAGGGTACCTTGTGCCAACTGACGCCGCTGGACAGGATCTCTTCCGATGCCGTGATTCCAGATGGTGGTACGGGCATGTGGGCAGGCGCGAATGGAGATTGGATCGCTCTTCTTGGCTTTCCCTGGAATTGGGAGCTTGTCAATGTGTACACTGGTCGCCGGATTCCTCTACCACCAATACGTGAGTTTAAATCCACCCCGGATAAACTTGTGTTCGAGTCTAATGATCAACATCTTCAACTGCTGAAGATAGCTATTTGCCGAGTTCCAACAGCTGCTTCAAATTATACTAGTTTCTCTGTTCTTGCCATCTTCAACGCGGCAATTGCAGTCCTTCACTGTGCTTCTAGCAGATGGACAGTTCTTGACAACCAGTTCTTAGCGTTCGGCTACTCCGATGCAATCATCCACAAGGGTATTGTATTTGCTGTAACTCAGACAGGCGAAGTTTATGCATGGAATCAACTTTCTTGGGGTAATTTTTCTCATCTCATATGATGTGTTTTCGCTATTACCTGCTAGTTTCAGATTTAGCTTTAGCCTTTTTCTTTTTGTTGTGCAGTTTTCGTGTCATGCCTGTACCTTTCCCCCTCCTTAGTTTTTCCTCAGTTTTCCCCAGCCCTTGTCTATAACCCGCAGAAAGAGCTCGGACGGAAGGAATCCCGTTTAGTTGACGTTGGTTGGTGCTGGCAAGTGGGGCCGCTGTTGGTGCCCCGCAGTGGACACGTCTCCACTTATCCAGATCATCGTGGGACCCACAACTTGTCCACGTTAGCGCGCCGGACCCACAGCTTACCCAGGTGACCGTTGCAAAATGGGAGCCCGAGCCAGCCCCGCGCCCGTGCCCGTGCCATTGCTTCCCCTTTCTTTCTCCGCGCCCCATTGTTCTTCTTCTCCGCCAGCGGCAGCCCTTCTCCGGTAGGCGGGTGATGTCTAGTTTCTCTTCGACCTCCCGTTCTTCATGGCCGCAGTATGGACCCGTGCCTTTGACAAGATGCCCTGACTGCCCACGCCAGGAGCCTCTGAAGCGGTCGATCTGTAAGACGGACGAGAACGGCAACCGTGGACGTGAGTTCGTTGCATGCGAGAGCTTGCCATATAGAGAGGGGGATAAGGTTAGATCTCGCTCCAATTTCTCTGTTTTCTCTCGATTTTCTTGTTATTCCCTCGAATTTGGGATTTAGGGTTCACGTTGTTGTTTTCAGATCTTGAAGAAATGCAGGCATTTCGAGTGGATCGATGTGTACGTTCAGAGGCTTCAGTTGCAGGAATCAATTGGCGCTATTGGGGGCGCAATTTGGGAGGGGGGACTTGCTGTAGAGAATGCGGCGGAGAGAGGAGCCGTTCCGATTATGCCTAATGCTCCCAATGCAGAACTGGTGGAAGTGAAGGGAGAACTGAAGAAAATGAACAAGCAGTTAAGGCAGCTGATCGAGTTGAAGAAGCAAGCTAACCTGATGGCTGGTTTTTTTTTGTTGTATAATTACGATCGGATTCTTATCATTGCTCACCAGGCGCTAGAAGTTGTTACAAGGGATACCTTACAAATCCATTATTCAGTTACATGTACTTGTAGTTGTTTTCAAAGTTAGTGTGTGCATTCACCGAAATTACCAACTATATTCCCTAAAAGAAAAGGAAAGCTAAAGATAGTTGATAATTGTTAGAGGGGTGACAAATAATGCAATCACCGAAATCCGCAAATATGTATGCCTCGTGTTTATACCAAAATTATACCACTTTTAGGCCGTTTCAAAATACCAATACCATATCCCAAACTATATTCCCTAAAAGAAAAGGACAGCTAAAGATAGTTGATAATTGTTAGAGGGGTGACAAATAATGCAATCACCGAAATCCGCAAATATGTATGCCTCATGTTTATAACAAAATTATACCACTTTTAGGCCGTTTCAAAATGGGATCCCTTTCAAAATAGGGTCCCTTCAAAATACCAATACAATATCCCAAACTATATTCCCTAAAAGAAAAGGACAGCTAAAGATAGTTGATAATTGTTAGAGGGGTGACAAATAATGCAATCACCGAAATCCGCAAATATGTATGCCTCATGTTTATAACAAAATTATACCACTTTTAGGCCGTTTCAAAATACCAATACTATATCCCAAACTATATTCCCTAAAAGAAAAGGACAGCTAAAGATAGTTGATAGCAATCACCGAAATCCGCAAATATGTATGCCTCATGTTTATAACAAAATTATACCACTTTTAGGCCGTTTCAAAATACCAATACTATATCCCAAACTATATTCCCTAAAAGAAAAGGACAGCTAAAGATAGTTGATAATTGTTAGAGGGGTGACAAATAATGCAATCACCGAAATCCGCAAATATGTATGCCTCATGTTTATACCAATACTATATCCCAAACTATATTAAGTGGCAAACTCGTTATTGCACATAAATAGAGGGGTGGGCATTCTCCACCGACAGAGAGAGAGAGAGGGGTGGCCACGAAGAGAGAGAGAGAGAGGTTGCCACGAAGAGACGGATAGGGGTATACTGCCCGTTAGATCAGTGGATCAACGGTTCGTGGAGTCGATCCGTGTGACAACGGCTCAACCAATCAGGATAAGTTTGGGCTTCTCAGAGCATTTGTGACAGTACTTGAGGGCAAAACTGAGTAGTACTAAGAATCCAAGGGCACATAAATAGTAAATAGACTAAGGGATTCAAACAAAAGAATTACAAAATGAAAAATGTGTGTTTTGTACAATATAATTCATATTGGGCTACATCAAATTATTTGCAATTCAAATATACATGAGTGTGACAATTATGGCATCATTTAGACAAACTATGTTTTGGGAAAGATGTTTTGCAAAGGGGTTTGGGTGGAAAACCAATCATCTTCATAGCTACACTAGTGATTCTGAGAAGTGGCAATTTGTGGTAAAACTTGATTTATATATGTTTGTTAAGGTTTTCTAGGTGGCAGGTTGCGTAGGAAGACTCCATGAGTAGTTGCCACTATGTTTTTATTTTTTTGGATTTTTTTGCGCATGAAATGACTCAATTAGCTATGTTAATCTCATTTGTTGACTCTCTGTTGACCAGCTACTTGAGGGTAAAACTGAGTATATTGCACTTGCCGGTCTAAGTCCTCGAGGGGAAAACTGAGTACAGATAAAATTTCTGTATAAGGCCCGAGGTTATAACTGAGTACACCAAACGTCCCAGGGTTAGACTCGTGTAGCGGTGCACGCTGCAGCCGTGCATAGCGGACGCGTGTTGCGGTACACGCCACCTTCGTCTTTATAGAGCCCCTCTTTCTCTCCCTCGACGCACGTTCTCACTGGCTCACTGCAACCGCCTCTCCTGTCCCATCATCTTCTCCACAACCGAAGAAAAAACCCCGAAGAAAACCGCCGGCGATGGAGAAGAATGAGATGCCCATTGTCGGCACATCGGCCGCCGCCCCCGTCCAGGCCCCTGTCGCTGCTTCCAACGTAGCAGCCGGCGCATCGGCCGCCGCCCCCGTCCAGGCCCCTGTCGCTGCTTCCAACGTAGCAGCCGGCGATCGGCCGCCGCCCCCGTCCAGGCCCCTGTCCTGCTTCCAACGTAGCAGCCGGCGGATCGGCCGCCGCCCCCGTCCAGGCCCCTGTCGCTGCTTCCAACGTAGCAGCCGGCGCATCGGCCGCCGCCACCGTCCAGTCCCCCGTCGCTTGGGACCCGTACGAACCAGTGCAGTACGACGCGCCGGAGAACCCCTACGACACCAGCATCGTCGACAACGAGCCGGAGGTAACCCTTTGTTCCCTTGTTCTTATCTCATTTCAATCATTTTGTGTTAGATCTAGCGTTATTACGGTTCGTCTGTTCCTAGTTCAATCCTTTTGTGTTAGATCTTGCGTTATTACTGTTCGTCTGTTCCTAGTTCGATCCTTTTGTGTTAGATCTTGCGTTATTAGTGTTTGTGATTTGCTTTTGTTTAAGATTTGTGCCGATGATGATGAATATTTGGGCATAAATTGATTCAGGGTTTGGTCAGTAAACAATTGGTGTGTACAAATTTGTTGTGCATGATCTTTGGTTTGCTGACTCAAATCCTGGATATAAGTGTGTCCAATGTAACTGAGGCTACCTCTTTTTTTCGAGCCCATATTATCATGCATGATTTTTTGTTCACTCTCTGTTCCATCATCGTTGCAATTGACTCCGTGTTTTTTGCACGATCTTTGGTGCTACGTGACAGGTGCAGAGCAGCGACGTCGACAGCGACGACGAGTCCTTCCACACCAAGACTCGTCACGTCCTCAGGAGGCTGCAGTCCGGCCATTACGATGGCCCCTTTGCTCGAGGCATTTACAAGTGCCCCTTCTGCAACAGGAAGCTCCGCGCCACCGACTTCAACTCCCTGGTGAACCATGCTGAATCCATTGGCAGAGTGGCGCTAGAGTTGGAAGGACCAGAACGTCAAGAAGCACGTTGAAGGTTGATGGCGGCGAGATGTAGTGCGGCGCAACACCAGGGATTCCGGCGCCAACGTGGAACCTGCACAACACAACCAAAGTACTTTGCCCCAACGAAACAGTGAGGTTGTCAATCTCACCGGCTTGCTGTAACAAAGGATTAACCGTATTGTGTGGAAGATGATTGTTTGCAGAAAACAGTAGAACAAGTATTGCAGTAGATTGTATTCAGTAAAGAATTGGACCGGGGTCCACAGTTCACTAGAGGTGTCTCTCCCATAAGACGAACAGCATGTTGGGTGAACAAATTACAGTTGGGCAATTGACAAATAAAGAGAGCATGACCATGCACATACATATCATGATGAGTATAGTGAGATTTAATTGGGCATTACGACAAAGTACATAGACCGCCATCCAACTGCATCTATGCCTAAAAAGTCCACCTTCAGGTTATCATCCGAACCCCCTCCAGTATTAAGTTGCTAACAACAGACAATTGCATTAAGTATTGCGCGTAATGTAACTAGTGACTACATCCTTGAACATAGCACTAATGTTTTATCCCTAGTGGCAACAGCACATCCATAACCTTAGAGGTTCTTGTCACCCCTCCAGATTCACGGAGACATGAACCCACTATCGAGCATAAATACTCCCTCTTGGAGTTACTAGCATCAACTTGGCCAGAGCATCTACTAATAACGGAGAGCATGCAAGATCATAAACAACACATAGATATAACTTTGATAATCAACATAACAAGTATTCTCTATTCATCGGATCCCAACAAACGCAACATATAGAATTACAGATAGACGATCTTGATCATGTTAGGCAGCTCACAAGATCCGACAATGATAGCACAATGGGGAGAAGACAACCATCTAGCTACTGCTATGGACCCATAGTCCAGGGGTAGACTACTCACACATCACACCGGAGGCGACCATGGCGGCGTAGAGTCGTCCGGGAGATGATTCCCCTCTCCGGCAGGGTGCCGGAGGCGATCTCCTGGATCCCCCGAGATGGGATCGGCGGCGGCGTCTCTGGAAGGTTTTCCGTATCGTGGCTCTCGGTACTGGGGGTTTCGTCACGGAGGCTATTTGTAGGCGGAAGGGCAGGTCAAGAGGCGGCACGGGGGCCCCACACCACAGGCCGCGCGGCCAAGGGGGGGGCCGCGCCGCCTAGGGTTTGGCCACCCCGTGGCCCCTCTTCGTCTCTCCTCGGACTTCTGGAAGCTTCGTGGAAAAATAGGCCCCTGGGCTTTGATTTCGTCCAATTCCGAGAATATTTCCTTACTAGGATTTCTGAAACCAAAAACAGCAGAAAATAGCAACTGGCACTTCGGCATCTTGTTAATAGGTTAGTTCCGAAAATGCACGAATATGACATAAAGTGTGCATAAAACATGTAGATAACATCAATAATGTGGCATGGAACATAAGAAATTATCGATACGTCGGAGACGTATCAGCATCCCCAAGCTTAGTTCTGCTCGTCCCGAGCAGGTAAAACGATAACACAGATAATTTCTGGAGTGACATGCCATCATAATCTTGATCATACTATTTGTAAAGCATATGTAGTGAATGCAGCGATCAAAACAATGTATATGACATGAGTAAACAAGTGAATCATAAAGCAAAGACTTTTCATGAATAGCACTTCAAGACAAGCATCAATAAGTCTTGCATAAGAGTTAACTCATAAAGCAATAATTCAAAGTAAAGGCATTGAAACAACACAAAAGAAGATTAAGTTTCAGCGGTTGCTTTCAACTTGTAACATGTATATCTCATGGATATTGTCAACATAGAGTAATATAATAAGTGCAATAAGCAAGTATGTAGGAATCAATGCACAGTTCACACAAGTGTTTGCTTCTTGAGGTGGAGAGAAATAGGTGAACTGACTCAACATTGAAAGTAAAAGAATGGTCCTCCATAGAGGAAAAGCATCGATTGCTATATTTGTGCTAGAGCTTTGATTTTGAAAACATGAAACAATTTTGTCAACGGTAGTAATAAAGCATATGCATCATGTAAATTATATCTTATAAGTTGCAAGCCTCATGCATAGTGTACTAATAGTGCCCGCACCTTGTCCTAATTAGCTTGGACTACCGGATCATCACAATGCATTGTTTTTACCAAGTGTCACAAAGGGGTACCTCTATGCCGCCTGTACAAAGGTCTAAGGAGAAAGCTCGCATTGGATTTCTCGCTATTGATTATTCTTCAACTTAGACATCCATACCGGGACAACATAGACAACAGATAATGGACTCCTCTTTTATGCATAAGCATATAACAACAATTAATAATTTTCTCATTTGAGATTTGAGGATTGTTGTCCAAAACTGAAACTTCCACCATGGATCATGGCTTTAGTTAGCGGCCCAATGTTCTTCTCTAACATATGCATGCTTAACCATAAGGTGGTAGATCTCTCTTACTTCAGACAAGACGGACATGCATAGCAACTCACATGAAATTCAACAATGAATAGTTGATGGCGTCCCCAGAACATGGTTATCGCACAACAAGCAACTTAATAAGAGATAAAGTGCATAATTACATATTCAATACCACAATAGTTTTTAAGCTATTTGTCCCATGAGCTATATATTGCAAAGGTGAATGATGGAATTTTAAAGGTAGCACTCAAGCAATTTACTTTGGAATGGCGGAAAATACCATGTAGTAGGTAGGTATGGTGGACACAAATGGCATAGTGGTTGGCTCAAGTATTTTGGATGCATGAGAAGTATTCCCTCTCGATACAAGGTTTAGGCTAGCAAGGCTTATTTGAAACAAACACAAGGATGAACCGGTGCAGCAAAACTCACATAAAAGACATATTGAAAACATTATAAGACTCTACACCGTCTTCCTTGTTGTTCAAACTCAATACTAGAAATTATCTAGACCTTAGAGAAACCAAATATGCAAACCAAATTTTAGCATGCTCTATGTATTTCTTCATTAATGGGTGCAAAGCATATGATGCAAGAGCTTAATCATGAGCACAACAATTGCCAAGTATCACATTACCCAAGACATTTATAGCAATTACTACATGTATCATTTTCCAATTCCAACCATATAACAATTTAACGAAGGAGAAACTTCGCCATGAATACTATGAGTAGAAACCAAGGACATACTTGTCCATATGCTACAGCGGAGCGTGTCTCTCTCCCATAAAGTGAATGCTAGGATCCATTTTATTCAAACAAAACAAAAAACAAAAACAAACCGACGCTCCAAGCAAAGCACATAAGATGTGATGGAATAAAAATATAGTTTCAGGGGAGGAACCTGATAATGTTGTCGATGAAGAAGGGGATGCCTTGGGCATCCCCAAGCTTAGACGCTTGAGTCTTCTTGATATATGCAGGGGTGAACCACCGGGGCATCCCCAAGCTTAGAGCTTTCACTCTCCTTGATCATGTTGCATCATACTCCTCTCTTGATCCTTGAAAACTTCCTCCACACCAAACTCGAAACAACTCATTAGAGGGTTAGTGCACAATATAAATTGACATATTCAGAGGTGACACAATCATTCTTAACACTTCTGGACATTGCATAATGCTACTGGACATTAGTGGATCAAAGAAATTCATCCAACATAGCAAAAGAGGCAATGCGAAATAAAAGGCAGAATCTGTCAAAACAGAACAGTTCGTATTGACGAATTTTAAAATGGCACCAGACTTGCTCAGATGAAAATGCTCAAATTGAATGAAAGTTGCGTACATATCTGAGGATCATGCACGTAAATTGGCTTAATTTTCTGAGCTACCTACAGGGAGGTGGACCCAGATTCGTGACAGCAAAGAAATCTGGAACTGTGCAGTAATCCAAATCTAGTACTTACTTTTCTATCAACGGCTTAACTTGGCACAACAAAACACAAAACTAAGATAAGGAGAGGTTGCTACAGTAGTAAACAACTTCCAAGACACAAAATAAAAACAAAGTACTGTAGGTAAAAACATGGGTTGTCTCCCATAAGCGCTTTTCTTTAACGCCTTTCAGCTAGGCGCAGAAAGTGTGTATCAAGTGTTATCGAAGGGTGGTACTTCTACAGCGGGGTGTGGGCTTTTCTCAACCAGGCATAGTATATTAGATACATAAGTTTTAGCATCTCCCTTTTCATTAGTCTTAGGCTTGCTACTCTCATCAAACAAATTTTCAGGAACAAGCCAAGCATAGTTATTTTCTAGTGCATCATTCATAGCTAGGAGCTTACATGGTATTGGTGCTTTGATCTCCCCTCCATCATCAATATTATTAGTGTATCTTATTCTATCCATATCCATCTTTTCAAGGAGACTAACAAAATTAGTAGGAGAACCAAGCATATTAAATTTAGCAAACACCTTTCTAGCTTCTCTTGCTAGACCACCAAATTCTCTAAGAAGGGTTTCTAATACAAAATCTTTCTTTTCCCCTTCTTCCATATCACCAAGTGTGAGAAACATGTGTTGGATTATAGGATTGAGATTAACAAATTTAGTTTCCATCATGCGAACTAAAGCAGCAGCAGCAATTTCATAAGTAGGCGCAAGGTCTACCAAGTGTCTATCCTCAAAATCGTCAATGGTACTAACATGGTTGAAGAATTCTTCTATATTATTTCTCCCAACTATAGACCCACGTCCTACCGGTATGTCTTTTGTGGTAAAATTAAAAGGAAACATGATGAAATAAGTAAAGTAAATGCAAGTAACTAATTTTTTTGTGTTTTTGATATAGCAAACAAGATAGCAAATAAAGTAAAACTAGCAACTAATTTTTTTGTATTTTGATTTAGTGCAGCAAACAAAGTAGTAAATAAAACTAAGCAAGACAAAAACAAAGTAAAGAGATTGAGAAGTGGAGACTCCCCTTGCAGCGTGTCTTGATCTCCCCGGCAACGGCGCCAGAAATTTGCTTGATGCGTGTGGTTGGCACGTCCGTTGGGAACCCCAAGAGGAAGGTGTGATGCGCACAGCGGCAAGTTTCCCTCAGTAAGAAACCAAGGTTTAATCGGACCAGTAGGAGTCAAGAAGCACGTTGAAGGTTGATGGCGGCGAGATGTAGTGCGGCGCAACACCAGGGATTCCGGCGCCAACGTGGAACCTGCACAACACAACCAAAGTACTTTGCCCCAACGAAACAGTGAGGTTGT
Source organism: Lolium multiflorum (assembly GCA_030979885.1). Classification (NCBI taxonomy): domain Eukaryota; kingdom Viridiplantae; phylum Streptophyta; class Magnoliopsida; order Poales; family Poaceae; genus Lolium; species Lolium multiflorum. The sequence continues at coordinate 43,871,370 of CM061753.1, read as the reverse complement.
CAATCTCACCGGCTTGCTGTAACAAATGATTAACCGTATTGTGTGGAAGATGATTGTTTGCAGAAAACAGTAGAACAAGTATTGCAAGATTGTATTCCAAGAAGAGAATTGGACCGGGGTCCACAGTTCACTAGAGGTGTCTCTCCCATAAGACGAACAGCATGTTGGGTGAACAAATTACAGTTGGGCAATTGACAAATAAAGAGAGCATGACCATGCACATACATATCATGATGAGTATAGTGAGATTTAATTGGGCATTACGACAAAGTACATAGACCGCCATCCAACTGCATCTATGCCTAAAAAGTCCACCTTCAGGTTATCATCCGAACCCCCTCCAGTATTAAGTTGCTAACAACAGACAATTGCATTAAGTATTGCGCGTAATGTAACTAGTGACTACATCCTTGAACATAGCACTAATGTTTTATCCCTAGTGGCAACAGCACATCCATAACCTTAGAGGTTCTTGTCACCCCTCCAGATTCACGGAGACATGAACCCACTATCGAGCATAAATACTCCCTCTTGGAGTTACTAGCATCAACTTGGCCAGAGCATCTACTAATAACGGAGAGCATGCAAGATCATAAACAACACATAGATATAACTTTGATAATCAACATAACAAGTATTCTCTATTCATCGGATCCCAACAAACGCAACATATAGAATTACAGATAGACGATCTTGATCATGTTAGGCAGCTCACAAGATCCGACAATGATAGCACAATGGGGAGAAGACAACCATCTAGCTACTGCTATGGACCCGTAGTCCAGGGGTAGACTACTCACACATCACACCGGAGGCGACCATGGCGGCGTAGAGTCGTCCGGGAGATGATTCCCCTCAGGTGCCGGAGGCGATCTCCTGGATCCCCCGAGATGGGATCGGCGGCGGCGTCTCTGGAAGGTTTTCCGTATCGTGGCTCTCGGTACTGGGGGGTCACGGAGGCTATTTGTAGGCGGAAGGGCAGGTCAAGAGGCGGCACGGGGGCCCCACACCACAGGCCGCGCGGCCAAGGGTGGGCCGCGCCTAGGGTTTGGCCACCCCGTGGCCCCTCTTCGTCTCTCCTTCGGACTTCTGGAAGCTTCGTGGAAAAATAGGCCCCGGGCTTTGATTTCGTCCAATTCCGAGAATATTTCCTTACTAGGATTTCTGAAACCAAAAACAGCAGAAAACAGCAACGGCACTTCGGCATCTTGTTAATAGGTTAGTTCCAGAAAATGCACGAATATGACATAAAGTGTGCATAAAACATGTAGATAACATCAATAATGTGGCATGGAACATAAGAAATTATCGATACGTCGAGACGTATCAGCATCCCCAAGCTTAGTTCTGCTCGTCCCGAGCAGGTAAAACGATAACAAAGATAATTTCTGGAGTGACATGCCATCATAATCTTGATCATACTATTTGTAAAGCATATGTAGTGAATGCAGCGATCAAAACAATGTATATGACATGAGTAAACAAGTGAATCATAAAGCAAAGACTTTTCATGAATAGCACTTCAAGACAAGCATCAATAAGTCTTGCATAAGAGTTAACTCATAAAGCAATAATTCAAAGTAAAGGCATTGAAACAACACAAAAGAAGATTAAGTTTCAGCGGTTGCTTTCAACTTGTAACATGTATATCTCATGGATATTGTCAACATAGAGTAATATAATAAGTGCAATAAGCAAGTATGTAGGAATCAATGCACAGTTCACACAAGTGTTTGCTTCTTGAGGTGGAGAGAAATAGGTGAACTGACTCAACATTGAAAGTAAAAGAATGGTCCTCCATAGAGGAAAAGCATCGATTGCTATATTTGTGCTAGAGCTTTGATTTTGAAAACATGAAACAATTTTGTCAACGGTAGTAATAAAGCATATGCATCATGTAAATTATATCTTATAAGTTGCAAGCCTCATGCATAGTGTACTAATAGTGCCCGCACCTTGTCCTAATTAGCTTGGACTACCGGATCATCACAATGCATTGTTTTTACCAAGTGTCACAAAGGGGTACCTCTATGCCGCCTGTACAAAGGTCTAAGGAGAAAGCTCGCATTGGATTTCTCGCTATTGATTATTCTTCAACTTAGACATCCATACCGGGACAACATAGACAACAGATAATGGACTCCTCTTTTATGCATAAGCATATAACAACAATTAATAATTTTCTCATTTGAGATTTGAGGATTGTTGTCCAAAACTGAAACTTCCACCATGGATCATGGCTTTAGTTAGCGGCCCAATGTTCTTCTCTAACATATGCATGCTTAACCATAAGGTGGTAGATCTCTCTTACTTCAGACAAGACGGACATGCATAGCAACTCACATGAAATTCAACAATGAATAGTTGATGGCGTCCCCAGAACATGGTTATCGCACAACAAGCAACTTAATAAGAGATAAAGTGCATAATTACATATTCAATACCACAATAGTTTTTAAGCTATTTGTCCCATGAGCTATATATTGCAAAGGTGAATGATGGAATTTTAAAGGTAGCACTCAAGCAATTTACTTTGGAATGGCGGAAAATACCATGTAGTAGGTAGGTATGGTGGACACAAATGGCATAGTGGTTGGCTCAAGTATTTTGGATGCATGAGAAGTATTCCCTCTCGATACAAGGTTTAGGCTAGCAAGGCTTATTTGAAACAAACACAAGGATGAACCGGTGCAGCAAAACTCACATAAAAGACATATTGAAAACATTATAAGACTCTACACCGTCTTCCTTGTTGTTCAAACTCAATACTAGAAATTATCTAGACCTTAGAGAAACCAAATATGCAAACCAAATTTTAGCATGCTCTATGTATTTCTTCATTAATGGGTGCAAAGCATATGATGCAAGAGCTTAATCATGAGCACAACAATTGCCAAGTATCACATTACCCAAGACATTTATAGCAATTACTACATGTATCATTTTCCAATTCCAACCATATAACAATTTAACGAAGGAGAAACTTCGCCATGAATACTATGAGTAGAAACCAAGGACATACTTGTCCATATGCTACAGCGGAGCGTGTCTCTCTCCCATAAAGTGAATGCTAGGATCCATTTTATTCAAACAAAACAAAAAACAAAAACAAACCGACGCTCCAAGCAAAGCACATAAGATGTGATGGAATAAAAATATAGTTTCAGGGGAGGAACCTGATAATGTTGTCGATGAAGAAGGGGATGCCTTGGGCATCCCCAAGCTTAGACGCTTGAGTCTTCTTGATATATGCAGGGGTGAACCACCGGGGCATCCCCAAGCTTAGAGCTTTCACTCTCCTTGATCATGTTGCATCATACTCCTCTCTTGATCCTTGAAAACTTCCTCCACACCAAACTCGAAACAACTCATTAGAGGGTTAGTGCACAATATAAATTGACATATTCAGAGGTGACACAATCATTCTTAACACTTCTGGACATTGCATAATGCTACTGGACATTAGTGGATCAAAGAAATTCATCCAACATAGCAAAAGAGGCAATGCGAAATAAAAGGCAGAATCTGTCAAAACAGAACAGTTCGTATTGACGAATTTTAAAATGGCACCAGACTTGCTCAGATGAAAATGCTCAAATTGAATGAAAGTTGCGTACATATCTGAGGATCATGCACGTAAATTGGCTTAATTTTCTGAGCTACCTACAGGGAGGTGGACCCAGATTCGTGACAGCAAAGAAATCTGGAACTGTGCAGTAATCCAAATCTAGTACTTACTTTTCTATCAACGGCTTAACTTGGCACAACAAAACACAAAACTAAGATAAGGAGAGGTTGCTACAGTAGTAAACAACTTCCAAGACACAAAATAAAAACAAAGTACTGTAGGTAAAAACATGGGTTGTCTCCCATAAGCGCTTTTCTTTAACGCCTTTCAGCTAGGCGCAGAAAGTGTGTATCAAGTGTTATCGAAGGGTGGTACTTCTACAGCGGGGTGTGGGCTTTTCTCAACCAGGCATAGTATATTAGATACATAAGTTTTAGCATCTCCCTTTTCATTAGTCTTAGGCATGCTACTCTCATCAAACAAATTTTCAGGAACAAGCCAAGCATAGTTATTTTCTAGTGCATCATTCATAGCTAGGAGCTTACATGGTATTGGTGCTTTGATCTCCCCTCCATCATCAATATTATTAGTGTATCTTATTCTATCCATATCCATCTTTTCAAGGAGACTAACAAAATTAGTAGGAGAACCAAGCATATTAAATTTAGCAAACACCTTTCTAGCTTCTCTTGCTAGACCACCAAATTCTCTAAGAAGGGTTTCTAATACAAAATCTTTCTTTTCCCCTTCTTCCATATCACCTAGCGTGAGAAACATGTGTTGGATTATAGGATTGAGATTAACAAATTTAGTTTCCATCATGCGAACTAAAGCAGCAGCAGCAATTTCATAAGTAGGCGCAAGGTCTACCAAGTGTCTATCCTCAAAATCGTCAATGGTACTAACATGGTTGAAGAATTCTTCTATATTATTTCTCCCAACTATAGACCCACGTCCTACCGGTATGTCTTTTGTGGTAAAATTAAAAGGAAACATGATGAAATAAGTAAAGTAAATGCAAGTAACTAATTTTTTTGTGTTTTTGATATAGCAAACAAGATAGCAAATAAAGTAAAACTAGCAACTAATTTTTTTGTATTTTGATTTAGTGCAGCAAACAAAGTAGTAAATAAAACTAAGCAAGACAAAAACAAAGTAAAGAGATTGAGAAGTGGAGACTCCCCTTGCAGCGTGTCTTGATCTCCCCGGCAACGGCGCCAGAAATTTGCTTGATGCGTGTGGTTGGCACGTCCGTTGGGAACCCCAAGAGGAAGGTGTGATGCGCACAGCGGCAAGTTTCCCTCAGAAGAAACCAAGGTTTAATCGGACCAGTAGGAGTCAAGAAGCACGTTGAAGGTTGATGGCGGCGAGATGTAGTGCGGCGCAACACCAGGGATTCCGGCGCCAACGTGGAACCTGCACAACACAACCAAAGTACTTTGCCCCAACGAAACAGTGAGGTTGTCAATCTCACCGGCTTGCTGTAACAAATGATTAACCGTATTGTGTGGAAGATGATTGTTTGCAGAAAACAGTAGAACAAGTATTGCAGTAGATTGTATTCAAAAGAGAATTGGACCGGGGTCCACAGTTCACTAGAGGTGTCTCTCCCATAAGACGAACAGCATGTTGGGTGAACAAATTACAGTTGGGCAATTGACAAATAAAGAGAGCATGACCATGCACATACATATCATGATGAGTATAGTGAGATTTAATTGGGCATTACGACAAAGTACATAGACCGCCATCCAACTGCATCTATGCCTAAAAAGTCCACCTTCAGGTTATCATCCGAACCCCCTCCAGTATTAAGTTGCTAACAACAGACAATTGCATTAAGTATTGCGCGTAATGTAACTAGTGACTACATCCTTGAACATAGCACTAATGTTTTATCCCTAGTGCCAACAGCACATCCATAACCTTAGAGGTTCTTGTCACCCCTCCAGATTCACGGAGACATGAACCCACTATCGAGCATAAATACTCCCTCTTGGAGTTACTAGCATCAACTTGGCCAGAGCATCTACTAATAACGGAGAGCATGCAAGATCATAAACAACACATAGATATAACTTTGATAATCAACATAACAAGTATTCTCTATTCATCGGATCCCAACAAACGCAACATATAGAATTACAGATAGACGATCTTGATCATGTTAGGCAGCTCACAAGATCCGACAATGATAGCACAATGGGGAGAAGACAACCATCTAGCTACTGCTATGGACCCATAGTCCAGGGGTAGACTACTCACACATCACACCGGAGGCGACCATGGCGGCGTAGAGTCCTCCGGAGATGATTCCCCTCTCCGGCAGGGTGCCGGAGGCGATCTCCTGGATCCCCCGAGATGGGATCGGCGGCGGCGGCGTCTCAAGGTTTTCCGTATCGTGGCTCTCGGTACTGGGGGTTTCGTCACGGAGGCTATTTGTAGGCGGAAGGGCAGGTCAAGAGGCGGCACGGGGGGCCCACACCATAGGGCCGCGCGGCCAAGGGTGGGGCCGCGCCGCCCTAGGGTTTGGCCACCCCGTGGCCCCTCTTCGTCTCTCCTTCGGACTTCTGGAAGCTTCGTGGAAAAATAGGCCCCTGGGCTTTGATTTCGTCCAATTCCGAGAATATTTCCTTACTAGGATTTCTGAAACCAAAAACAGCAGAAAACAGCAACTGGCACTTCGGCATCTTGTTAATAGGTTAGTTCCAGAAAATGCACGAATATGACATAAAGTGTGCATAAAACATGTAGATAACATCAATAATGTGGCATGGAACATAAGAAATTATCGATACGTCGGAGACGTATCAGCACCGACTTCAACTCCCTGGTGAACCATGCTGAATCCATTGGCAGATGTGGCGCTAGAGTTGGAAGGACCGTGAACGTGCATGCGTACATGGCCAAACACAAAGCACTTGGGATTCACCTGCGCAACCTCCAAGCGAGTCACACGCGCTACCTGGAGGCGTTGAACGTGCCTACTGCACTCTCTGTATGTGACTGCTCTATCTGTAGAGCAGCTTAAATTCATGTAAAATGTAGCTTATGTTGGATCTATCGGTACTACTTTTGGATCTGTCCTGAATATATCTATGCTATGTTGGTTGTTGTATGCAGCTTATCCTATATTTTCTCTCTGGATTTGTGCCCTAGATTTCCTACCTGATTGGGTAAAAACGAAGGCATAAAGAAATGAATGGCGTTAAAAAACAGAAGGACAAGCTGCTCTAGATTTGCTACCAATTTGGGCTATCAAATATGAATGAGATCGAGCGAGAGAGAGGAAAAAGGTACATTGAAAACTGCTAATCTGGGCGAAAGAGACAGAAACCACTCGTGCTCCCGTCCCGGACCCACACGGCTCCACACGCTACGGCCCCACAAACATGGTCTCGTCCTGTCCCACGCGGTCCCTTCCTACCAGCCCCACACGACGCGGTCCCACACGACGCGACCCCACAAACGACACGACCCCACTCGTCAGCACGGAACGGTCAACTTAACGGATTCCTTCCGTCCGAGCTCCTTCTGCGGTTCAGACAAGGGCTTGGGGAAAACTGAGGAAAAACTAAGGAGCTGCTATTACCTGCTAGTTTCAGATATAGCTTTAGCCTTTTTCTTTTTGTTGTGCAGTTTTCGTGTCATGCCTGTACCTTTCCCCCTCTATATTCAATCAAAATCAGCAGCGATATGCCTTTGAGTCAAAATAAAGTACTCCCTCATATCCAAATCAAATTGACTCAGCTTTGTCTAGCGAGTGCATCTAGCTAGACAAACTTGAGTCAATTAATTTGTGCATATCTAGCTAGATACATCCAGTTGAGTCAATTAATTTGGATCGGAGGCAGTATTTTAGCTAGTATCATTATTCATGTATGTAATGAACTAATCAAGTTTTGCTGAACTGACTTCAAGCTGTGCTTTCCTTTGCAAGGTCCTTTGTTGATCAGCACGGCACCTATTCCGCCAGAACTTGATGAACAAGGTCGGTACAATCTTGGCTCCTGGTGGTTAGCACGATCTCCTGATGGTTCTAGACTTTTTCTGGTCCATACCTGGGGCGTTACTGACGGGCGGGATTATACTGGACTGGTTCGGATTTTACCTGCTGCTGCTACCTCTGAGGGTCGTCATGGTCGCACTATTAGCGGGTATGGTAAGGGTTTACTTGGCTGCGAGGTGTACAGCATGGACACCAGTCAGTTGATGCCACCGAGGCCATGGAGGAGGATTATTTCCCTTGGATCATATTCTCTCTTCCTTGGAGTGAACTATCCGATTATCATTCCAGTAGAAGACGGGGCAGAACATGACCGTCCAAATATGGCGAGAAGCAACTCTGTTTACACATCGCACCATGCAGTAGGCCTTGCATATCCTCCTTCTCCAGAAATTTGCCGCTTCAGTTTGAATTCTGAAGACTGTACTGTTGGTTTCCAAACCAACATTAGATGGACATGGCGGCAGGTTCCGTTGTGGTTCATCCCAAGCTTCGCCAACGCCCGGCAATGGAACCTGCCTTCGCGTCACAGGTCCAGAAAGAAGGGCTGATGTACTTTATGTAATACTCGTGTTGCAATGCAAGATTTGTATCTGTTGAACTATTTCATTTGCATGTTTATCTCTACCTAGGCTACTCCCTTTCCGTAGTTGTGTTGTACTATCTGTTGAACTATTTCCTTTGCCTGTTATCTCTACCTAGGCTACTCCTCCGTAGTTGTTAAATTGATGTAATGCTCCTACAACGCAGGCTACACTGGGCGTGTGGCCTGTAATGTTATCAAACACCTTTTGTACTCGTTCTAGTAAGCATTTCACACGATAGCTCACATAATTAAAGTACTCCTACAACGTATTAGTTGAAAGATATCTCTCATAATTAAGTACCCCTCTTTGAGCTTATGCGAAACATAAATGACTATTTTAGAAATATATACTCTCGTCACAAGATTATATTAAAAACAATGGTACGTAGTTCTATTAGAAAAAAAAGGTGTGAATAGTAGAATGATGTAGAAGTGTTTTTTGAGGTCTGTGCATAGCTAGTGTTCATTGTGCAAAAGCACTTAGACTAGTCACAATGGGAAGTATCATAGACTAGTATCATACATACTCCCTCCGTCCTCAAATAAGTGGACATCTAGCCTCAAACTTTGTCCATGAAAGAGTGTACTTCTATGTTCCCAATGTACTTTAAATTAGCAAAAGTTATTTCTCTCTCATCGCATGGAAATCAAACCCAATAATATTCAACACATGTTATCTTAATTTTGTACATGCACTTAGCCTATTGGAGATGAAATAATTAAAGAGGAGAGAGATGTTGGTTGCATCTTCCCAATGCAATTTTTCTCTCTTTTTACTAATTTACCTTGAAAATCCCGCACGTCCACTTATTTATGGACGGAGGGAGTATGATACTAGTTTATGATACAACACCTACAATGCATAGTATCATGAATTAGTATCATAGTTCCATTCTATTTAATGTTTTGTAGAATCTCAATGCAAATATGTGTACATGATGTGTTTGCCTCTAAAATTTCTAGTTTTACGTGCTATGATACTGTATCTACCTATGATACTAATTTCACCTCTCTCATCATTAATTGATGTGCCACATAAGATTTATACCTACATGACATGCATGATACTACTACTACCTATGATACTCCCATTGTGGCTAGTCTTAGTTGAAGCAAAACCGAGCCGTGGCCCGCCCAACCTAGAAAAATTAAGCCTATGTTATTTGTAAAATTCAGCGTAATATTAGCTCATTTTACTTTCTCTCAGCTTGTTGTCCCTCCAACCTTTCTTGTCAAGCTTCACCGCTATGCAAAAGGCTAAGAGCATCCACTATGTTGTCCACAAGACCTATCTACAAGGAAAAAGTAGTTGATAAGGTTGTAGTGGAGGTTATCCACAAGTAATATTTCCTTGGGCTGCATGATTCGTAGGAATAGGAAAAAACATATGATTAGTATGGCATGCCTAGTCGAATCCTGTAGGAAGATGAGTTCTCTTTGATTCAGCCAAAGGAATTATCAATGAGATATGACCTCATGTTTATTTTCTATAGGATTATTTCCTATAGGATATGTTCCCATGAATCAAACAACTAGCTGGTGTAGGAAAAAATCCCGTAGAATCAAACAACTAGCAATCAAAAATAATTTATCTCTCATTCCTCTGTCGTGCATGTGGGTACACCAATAGCATATACATGTTGGTCCCATCTTAATGCTAAGGTTCAGTTCATCATACATAGTGGGAAACTTCACAAGATAAATGGGACCCAAGTTATGGCGAAAGTTAATATTATTACTATATATATACACACATAGTTTCATTCGATTTGAATTATAGGTTTGTGAGCAAATATATATTTAGTTTGAACTAGTGCTCGAGTACGTAAGAAGCTATTTAATCACAAGCTTCATAGATTTTAAAACAAGGCATCTACATATTACTGGATTTTTTCAAAATTTTCAGAATAGTTTTTTTAGCTTCGAAATAAGAGATAGTTTGGAACGTTGGATCTCAAATGGATGGTAGATGGTGGCACATAGTCACAATGTATCTTGGAAGCATCAAGTCACTGAAGCTCTGTCCGGTTTCCAAACCAAGCTAAGAAAGGCATTGAAAATGAAGTTCTGCTCTAAAACATCTCTCATTCCATTTTGGTGCTCGCGCAGTTGCATGCTGCCCACGTGTTAAGGTACGTGTCTCTGGCATGTAGAGAACTACGATTATTGGCGAAAAATATATCGAAATGGAAACTGTAAAAAAAAACCTCTCTGGTCAACCTGATGTGACGAGACATCACTGCACCAAACGTCGTCGCAAATTTATAGATGGGTGGCGTGCTAGTATACCAACAGTCAAATCGGCGCCCAGTCGCAGCAGCAGCCTAGAGTACTACCTAGTTTTTGCCCCTTGCATGTCTATCATCTTCTTCTTCACCCTCCCAGAATCACGCGCACGCGCAGGATCTCGATCCCCACCACGCCGCATCGTTCCTTCCATAGCGCTCGCCCTCTCCTCCGAAATCCCCAAGCGCGGTTGCATCCGCCATCCACCTAAATCCATCTTCACGTGATGAATTATTCTAGGCTTTGCCGGGGCGGCGGGGAAGGCCACTGGGAGGCTCTCACCGGCGACAACATCGACCTCATCGCTGCGCATCTGGACGTTACCTACACCGTCCGACTTGCCGCATGTTCCAGGGAGCTCTACGACCGGATCAGCAAGGATGAAGGTAAGATGCACCATTGGGGTGAACCCTGCCTGCTGATGCCTCCGCCTGCTTATTGGTTCGATGAACACTGGGATTGGGCGACAGCATCTCGTCTGCATGATACCGTGTACGACCTGGTGCCCCTCGACCATCCTCGCCGTTCTGTCGCCCTGCCGTTCATGCACGACAGAAAATGGCTTGGCGCGAACGGCGACTGGATCGCCGCCGCCGATCATCATGGGTACCAGTGGTGCCTCGTGAACGTCTACACCGAGCGACATATCCCCCTTCCATCCCTACCTGCTTCGAAGATCGATCATAGTAGTTTTTCATATCAACCTGCATACTCTTTTAACTGGGGTCCAGCAATTGATTTGTTGAAGATTGTAATCTGCCAAGTGCCCACAAAAGGTGGGAGGTACGCAGATTACAAGCTCATCGCCTTGTTCGACAAAACGATTTTCTACCTTGAAGGGGGTGGCGACTGGAGAATGCTGGAGGCCCTTACACCTGCACCTGATTATCCAAATTACTGTGATGCCATTGAACTCGGTGGCCACGTTTTTGCGGTGGACGAAACTGACGGCTCCACGTACTTCTGGGACACCGCAAATGGTATTTTTTCAGTCCTTTTGCATTGCATGATACACTGCCTTAACCAATGAAGTTATTAATGAACTACCTTGTTTATATTTTACCTTTCTTAAATGACTTAATGATCACACCCCCTTTTGCTGAATATGAATGAACCGTTGCTTGCAATGAATTAGTAGTACTAATTAGCCACCAACAAACATAGTATGCTCAGTATGTGATTGCATTCCTGAATTAGTAACTCTACGCCAATGCAGAATATGGATGTAATTAACCAGTATCTCAAAAGATAACGTAGCACTATGAAGGCACCCTTTTTGATAACCTTTTACACCCATTGTTTCATATATAACTAATTGATTTTGCCTCCAAAAGGAGGACGAGAGACCCCCGCCATCTGCATCAGAGAGATGCATAAGGACTTTCATAAGTATATGACTTAACGATCACATCCTTTATCTGAATATGAATGAACCGTTGCTTGCAATGAATTAGTACTAGTCAGTCATCAGCAAACATAGTATACTCCGTATGTGAATGCATTCCTGAATTAGTAACTCTATGCAACTGCAGAATATGGATGTAATTAACAAGTATCTCAAATGTTAACGTAGAAACAGAAAAATAGAAGAAAATCGTTTGTAATTACATGCGTAGCTTATATTTTCTAGAGATCGGGGAAAAAGCGTTGATTGGATGTACCTACATGCAGATCAAACAGTTCTTTGTTTATATCGGTGAACAATCTGCAAAATGGTATAATTAATTTTGTTTTTGATACATTATTTCTCCCATTTTCTTGAATAGATTTCAGTTTCCCACAATTATCTTTGATTAGTGATTGTGACGTCCCCTCATTCAAAATAACTCAGGTTATCTTTTTCCTAATTCAGTGTTATTTAAGTTTGAGTAAGTTTACGACTAATATCTACAACCTCATATATATATAAGATTTAGCACCTGCAGGCCTAGCAAAGTTAGCTGCCTGTAGTCCCCTGTATAGTTCTTTCTTTTTGCTTTCTCAGTTTTTCGTAGCCTTGCTACAACCCTGTATGCTCTAATATATAATGATGCACGACTAGGCATGTGTTCGAGAAAAGAAAATCTAAATATCTTTTGTAATATATGAACCTATATTGATGTTTTAGATGTTGGTAGTATAACTTTCGATAAACTTGAACAGACTTAAATCAGTTTAACTTAGCACAACCATATGGCGTACCTTTTTTAGAACGCGAAAATGAGGTAAACAAATACCATGTGTACCCTTTACTATCAATAGTAGAGAAGAGATTATGAACCTTCAACTCTAAAATGCAAATTCTTCTACTGAATGGATAGCTGCATCTGATACCTATTTTGCAAATGTTACCAGACTTGGGGTTAGCTATAAAAAGGCATTTCTTTCTTGTCAAGCTTAATGCACTACCAACACAACCAAAAGTCCGAACTGATCGCAAGGGCGGCAATTTTAGGATAAATTGCGAAAGCCAGGACTCGAACTCGAGACCCTGGCTCTGACACCATGTCAAGCTTCATCGACTAGCCAACGCAACCAAAAGTCCGAACTGATGGAAAGGTCTAGGCAATCCACTTATACAGTTAAACATTTCTTACCCTTCGGGTGGTCACAGGGAAGCTCTCTAATAGATCACTTAAGACAAAGGGAATTAACTACAGCACAGGACTTAAACTTAAGATGATATATATTTGTCAAAATTTGAATGTATCTATATGCTTTCACTGTCTAGATACATCTGAATTTGGACAAATCTCAGACACTTTCGGTGGGACAGAGGTAGTATATAACTGTGTATACACTAACTAGTGTCTAGTTTTGGCGAAGTTAAGACTAGTTTCGTGGGATGGATGCAGTATAACTGATATATTGGACACTCGATTTGAACACATGAATGACCAATGTCCTTAGCTTACATAGTCGTATTTATACTGTGAGCATGAACGATGAACAATGCTGCTGTTTGAATATGGTTGCCAGTAACACCCTATTCGTCTCCATTTCTAATATTGCAGAAAACCTGATGCTCCCGTTTGTAATCCCGCCACCGGTGGTGGATGATCAGCAGTACGCGTGGTTCCTCGCTCCATCTGCTGATGGCAAGCGATTGATGATCATCCTTACAGTAAACAACATTGGGATTGCCAATGCTGAAGTACCTCCTGACATTCCCTATGCTGCTAATGGGCTTCAGCTACGGCAGTATCCTCCTGTTGCCACCTACGTCTTTGAGCAGGATCCCTTATCTACTGCACGTGCAGGAGACTCTCTTTGGAGGCAGGTTAACAGCCTCGGCGACCACTCTCTGTTCCTCGGACTCAATTACCCGATCATTGCCAACCTGAAGAAGCGTGAATCCAAAGCTCCTGATGGCACATTGGTTCCATTCATGAGGAAAAACTGCATCTACACAGCATACCGGAAGTTTCTTCATAATCAATACCCTAAAATTTTGCGCTGCAACCTCCAGCCAGATGAAGGTGAGACTGTGGGAGTTATCAGCCTTCCCAAGGATGGTTGGGATAGTGTCCGACAAGCGGCTATGTGGTTTAAGCCTGCTTTAAACATTGCCCGTTCGGTGTTACCTTTAAAAAAACACTGACACACTTTTTTATTATGCTTGAAGTGTTGAGAAGTAGTACACTGTTTTTAGTACGTACTAGTTTGAATCAGTTTATTTGAACACTGCCCTGCTTTTGTATTTCGTGTTGCCTTCATATTATAACCCATGCATGGCTGTTTTAGGATTGACTTTATTTCAGCACTATAATTACAATGTGTGTACGTCCTTTATAATATAGCCACCTCTTGTTGTGCCAAAAAGAAGGCACATACCAACACATGACTTCGGTTGTGCATGTGCGGTCCGCACAATGTAGCTACCCAGTTGAAAACGTCAAATTAAGCTGGTCCGCACAATGTAGCTACCCAGTTGAAAACGTCAAAAAAAATAGCCACCTCTTGTTGATCATACTCATGAGAGGACCATTCCTATTTTTTTCGCCGCTAAAGGGTAAAGTACATCCCTGGGGGCAGTGATTCTTGCTGCAGGCCACTAAACATGCATCAACTACGAGCAAGGAAGTAGATGAGCGACCTAGGTGACTGTGCGGACCCCACTTGTGGACCAAAGAAAAAACATGTCAATACGGAACAGATGTACATACGACAACTCCTATATGATATGTGTATGTACGATTGAGCATCTGGAGGTGTGCTGCCACCTGCTACCTCACACGAAGGGTTTGGATCTTGTGTTTCGTACACGGATCGGACTGAAATTGTCGTGTGCATAGCAAGGTTCATGTCAATAAGGCTGAGTTTGGCATCTAAGTCTAGGCAACAAATACTTTTGGGTTCCAACGGCCATCTACATGGTATTTGCTATTGGCCTACTTGCTCCGGCTGTCGAAGCCCAATAACTAGAAATGGGCCTTTCTGCTCATGCAATGTCGGCCCTTTTCTAAAGAACCACAGATCCTATGATTGGCAAAAAACAAAAACACGAAGATTCTACATAAAAGTTGTTTGTATTTATTTTGAATTATTGGGTTGCAATTTTTGAAACTGCTCATGGCCAATATGAAAATCCTTGATCGCTCCATACCCACATGGATCACGGTATTTTTAAAAATTCATAAAGTGGATTTGAAATTTAAAACATATCCTAATAATTCCATGATATATATTCTATTAACTTGCAAGATCTTGGAGCGAAAGAGCTTGTATTAGTCTGCAAAAATAATACAGATAAACCTGTCATTAACAAGAAATGAAGGTTTATCGTCCAAAGAGGATGCCATGTGGGACCCATGAGCCAGCAGCGTCCTCAACATTTCAAATGCGGTAGGATATCCAAAAAAAAGAAGCAAGTATCCCGAAAATAGGGGTCAAAAATAAATCATAGAAAGGAAACATTTATAGTTCAGAGAGTCTGACATGTGGGACAGATCTGCCAGCAGCATCCTCATCATTTCAAAGTCGGCAGAGGATCAAAAGAAAAAAGGCAAATAGCCAGAAATTAGGGGTCAAAAGTAAATCCAACAAAGGAAACTTTTATTCTTCATAGAAGATGACATGTGGGACCGACCTGCCAGCATCGTCCTCATCGTTTCAAAGGCCGCAGGGGATCAAAAGAAAAAGGCAAATATCCAGAAATTAGGGGTAAAAAATAAATCCAACAAAGGAAAGGTTTATTGTTCATAGAGGCTGACATGTGGGACCCATGAGCCAGCAGCCTCCTCAATTTCAAAGGCGGCATAGGATCGAAAGAAAAAGGCAAGTGACCAAAAATCAGGGTAAAAAAAATCCAAGAAAAGAAACTTTATTGTACATAGATGATGAAATGCGGGTCCCATGAGGCAGCTACTTACTCAACGTTTCAGAGGCGGCATGAGATCGAAAGAAAAAGGAAAGTGACCAAATATCAGGAGCAAAAAATAATCCAAGAAAAGAAACTTTTATTGTACATAGAGGATGACATATGGGTCCCATTTTGCAGCAGCGGTCTCAACGTTTCAAAGGCGGCATGAGATCGAAAGAAAAATGCAAGTGCCAAAACATCAGTAGCAAAAAATAAACGAAGAAAAGAAACTTTATTGTACATAGAGTATGACATGCGGGTCCCATTTTTAGCAGTGGTCTTAACGTTTCCAAGGGGCACGGGATCGAAAGAAAAAGGAAGTGACCAAATATCAGGAGCCAAAAATAATCCAAGAAAAGAAACTTTATTGTACATAGAGGATGACATGCGGGTCCCATTTTGCAGCAGCGGTCTCAACGTTTCCAAGGCGGCACGAGATCAAAAGAAAAAGGAAGTAACCAGAAATCAGGGGTAAAAATAATTCCAAGAAAGGAAACTTTTATTCTACATAGAGGATGACTTGCGGGACCCACGAGCCAGCAGCTTCCTCAACGTTTCAGAAGCGGCATGATACCGAAAGAAAAAGGCAAGTGACAAATATCAGGTCCCAAAAATAATCCAAGAAAAAACGTTTATTGTACATAGAGGATGACATGCGGGTCCCATTTTGCAGCAGCGTTCTCAACGTTTCAAAGTTGGCATGAGATCGAAAGAAAAAGGCAAGTGCCAAATATCAGGAGCCAAAAATAATCCACGAAAGAAACTTTTATTGTGCATATAGGATGACATGCGGGTCCCATCATGCAGCAGCGGTCTCGACGTTGCCAAGGCGGCATAGGACCAAAAGAAAAAGGAAGTAGGCAGAAATTAGGGGGTCAAAAATAAATCCAAAAAAAGAAAGTTGATTGTACATAGAGGATGACATGCGGGTCCCATGAGTCAGCAGCTTACTCAACGTTTCCAAGGCAGCAGGGATCAAAAGAAAATCGAGGGTGAAAAAATCCAAGAAAAGAAAGTTTTATAGTACATAGAGGATGACATGCGGGTCCCATGAGCCAGCAGGTTCCTCAACGTTTCAAAGGTGGCATGAGATCGAAAGAAAAAGGCAAGTGACCAAATATCAGGAGCCAAAAATAATAATCCAAGAAAAGTAATTTTTATTGTACATAGAGGTTAACATGTGGGTCCCATTTTGCCGCAGCGGTCTCAGCGTTTCGAAGTCGGCATAAGATGGAAAGAAAAAGGCAAGTGACAAATATCAGGAGCCAAAAATAATCCAAGAAAAGAAATTATTGTACATAGAGGATGACATGCGGGTCCCATTTAGCAGCAGAGTTCTCAACGTTTCCAATGCGGCACAGGACAAAAAAAAAGGAAGTAGCCAGAAATCAGGGGGTCAAAAAAATCCAAGAAAAGAAAGGTTTCAATTGGGCTGCATCTGGCCGTCTGGGCCTGATACGTCTCCGACGTATCGATAATTTCTTGTGTTCCATGCCACATTATTGATGTTATCTACATGTTTTATGCACACTTTATGTCATATTCGTGCATTTTCTGGAACTAACCTATTAACAAGATGCCGAAGTGCGTTTTCTGCTGTTTTTGGTTTCAGAAATCCTAGTAACGAAATATTCGGAATCGGACGAAATCAACCCGAAGCATCCAGAACACCCGAGAGCCGCCGGGGAAGCCCTGGGGGCCCCACACACACCGGCGCGGAGGGGGCCGCGCCTATGGTGTGGTGGCCCTCCCCTCCGAGGCTGCCCTTCCGCCTATTTAAAGCCTCCGTCGCGAAACCCTATCACGATTGACGAAACACACGAAACCTTCCGAGCCGCCGCCATCGCGAGGCCAAGATCTGGGGGACAGGAGTCTCTGTTCCGCACGCCGCCGGAACGGGGAAGTGCCCGGAAGGCTTCTCCATCGACACCGCTGCCATCTCCATCGCCATCTTCATCACCGCTGCTGCTCCCATGAGGAGGGAGTAGTTCTCCATCGAGGCTCGGGGCTGTACCGGTAGCTATGTGGTTCATCTCTCTCCTATGTACTTCAATACAATAATCTCATGAGCTGCCTTACATGATTGAGATTCATATGATGATGCTTGTAATCTAGATGTCATTATGCTAGTCAAGTGAGTTTTACTTATGTGATCTCCGGAGACTCCTTGTCCCACGTGTGTAAAGGTGACAGTGTGTGCACCGTGTGGGTCTCTTAGGCTATATTTCACAGAATACTTATTCACTGTTATGAATGGCATAGTGAAGTGCTTATTTATATCTCTTTATGATTGCAATGTGTTTTGTATCACAATTTATCTATGTGCTACTCTAGCAATGTTATTAAAGTAGTTTTATTCCTCCTGCACGTGACAGTGTGTGCATCCGTGTTAGTACTTGGTTTATGCTATGATCATGATCTCTTGTAGAATATGAAGTTAACTATTGCTATGATAGTATTGATGTGTACTATTCCTCCTACATATGCATGAAGGTGACAGTGTGCATGCTATGTTAGTACTTGGTTTAGTCGAATTGATCTTTCTTACACTCTAAGGTTACTTAAATATGAACATTGAATTGTGGAGCTTGTTAACTCCGGCATTGAGGGTTCGTGTAATCCTACGCAATGTGTTCATCATCCAACAAGAGTGTAGAGTATGCATTTATCTATTCTGTTATGTGATCAATGTTGAGAGTGTCCACTAGTGAAAGTGTAATCCCTATGCCTTGTTCCTAAATACTGCTATCACTGCTTGTTTACTGTTTTACTGCGTTACTACTGCTGCAATACTACCACCATCAACTACACGCCAGCAAGCTATTTTCTGGCACCGTTGCTACTGCTCATACTTATTCATACCACCTGTATTTCACTATCTCTTCGCCGAACTAGTGCACCTATTAGGTGTGTTGGGGACACAAGAGACTTCTTGCTTTGTGGTTGCAGGGTTGCATGAGAGGGATATCTTTGACCTCTTCCTCCCCGAGTTCGATAAACCTTGGGTGATCCACTTAAGGGAAAACTTGCTGCTGTTCTACAAACCTCTGCTCTTGGAGGCCCAACACTGTCTACAGGAAAAGGAGGGGGAAGTAGACATCAGGGCCTTCGAACTATCCTGCTGACGCCTTTGGACTCGTACAATTTCAGCCCACTCCAAAACAGGAAAGTCATATGCTTCGCAAAAACAAAAAACAAGGAGATTCAACATATAAGTTTGTTTATTTAAAAATAAAGATTTTTTTTCCGTTTGCAATAGCTCAGAGCGAAATATATTGTTTATTGTCTGCAAAATAATCAAGATATCACATGTTTTTGTACGGGGAGGCTGACATCGAGGACCCATGAGCCAGCAGCGTCGTCAACGTTTTAAAGACGGTAGAGGATCGAAAGAAAAAATAAACCAAAAATCAGTTGGTAAAAAAAATAAAAATAAACATTTATCGTTCTGAGAGGATGACATGCGGGACCCATGAGGCAGCAGCATCCTCAATGATTCCAAGGCGGCAGGGGATCAAAAGAAAAAAGGAAATATCCAGAAATTAATTAGGGGTTCAAAATAAATCCATCAAAGGAAAGTTTTATTGTTCATAGAGGATGACATGTGGGACCAACCTGCCAACAGCGTTCTCATCGTTTCAAAGGGGGCAGAGATCAAAAGAAAAAGGTAAGTAGCCGAAATTAGGGGTAAAAATAACTCCAAGAAAGGAAACTTTTATTGTTCGTAGAGGATGACATGCGGGACCCATGAGCCAGCAGCTTACTTAAAGTTTCAAAGGCGGCATGAGATCGAAAGAAAAAGGCAAGTGACAAAATATCAGGAGCCATAGATAATCCAAGAAAAGAAACTTTATTTACATAGAGGATGACATGCGGGTCCCATTTTTCAGCAGCGGTCCCAACGTTTCAAATGCGGCTTGAGATCAAAAGAAAAAGAAAGTAGCCAGAAATTAGGGGGTAAAAAAATCCAAGAAAATAAAGTTGATGGACATAGAGGATGACATGCGGGTCCCATGAGCCAGCAGGTTCCTCAACGTTTCAAACGTGGCATGAGATCGAAAGAAAAAGGCAAGTGACCAAATATGAGGAGCCAAAAATAATTCAAGAAAAGAAAGTTTTATAGTACATAGAGGATGACATGCGGGTCCCATGATCCTGCAGTTCCTCAACGTTTCAAACGTGGCATGAGATCGAAAGAAAAAGGCAAGTGACCAAATATCAGGAGCCAAAAATAATTCAAGAAAAGAAACTTGATTGTACATAGAGGATGACATGCGGGTCCCATTTAGCAGCAGCGGTCTCACCATTTGAGAGGCTGCGCGGGATCGAAAGAAAAAGGCAAGTGACCAAATATCAGGAGCCAAAAATAATCCAAGAAAAGAAATTTTATTGTACATAGAGGATGACATGCGGGTCCCATTTTGCAGCGGTCTCAACGTTCCCAAGGCGGCACAGAACCAAAAGAAAAATGAAGTAGCCAGAAATCGGGGGAAAAAAATCCAAGAAGAAAGATCTCAATTGGGCTGCATCTGGACATCTGGGCCTTCGAACTATCCTGCTGGGCCTTTTGACTCGTACAATTTCAGCCCACTCCAAAACAGGAAAGTTCCGAATTTTCTAAAAAAAGGAAAGTCCTATGCTTCGCAAAGACAAAAAAACAAGGAGATTCAACATACAAGTTTTTTTATGTAAAAATAAAGATTTAATTTTCCGTTTGAAATAGCTCAGAGCGCAATACACTGTTTATTGTCTGCAAAATAATCAAGATATCATATGTTTCTTGTACGGGGAGGCTGACATCGGGACCCATGAGCCAGCAGCGTCGTCAACGTTTTAAAGGCGGCAGGGGATGGAAAGAAAAAATAAACCAAAAATATGTTGGTACAAAATCCAAGAAAAGAAACATTTTCGTTCTAAGAGGATGACATGCGGGACCCATGAGGCAGCAGCATCCTCAGCGTTTATTGTTCATAGTGGCTGACATGTGGGACATGCGGGACCCATGAGGCAGCAGCATCCTCAGCGTTTATTGTTCATAGTGGCTGACATGTGGGACCCGTGAGCCAGCAGCGTCCTCAACGTTTTAAAGGCGGCAGGAGATCAAAAGAAAAAATTAGCCAAAAATCATTTGGTAAACAAAATCCAAGAAAAGAAACATTTACCGTTCCGAGAGGATGACATGCGGGACCCATGAGGCAGCAGCATCCTCAACGATTCCAAGGCGGCAGGGGATCAAAGGAAAAAAGGAAATATCCCGAAATTAATTAGGGGTTCAAAATAAATCCATCAAAGGAAACTTTTATTGTTCACGAGAGGATGACATGTGGGATCGACCTGCCAACAGCGTCCTCATCGTTTCAAAGGGGGCAGGAGATCAAAAGAAAAAGGCAAATAGCCAGAAATTAGGGGTCAAAAATAACTCCAAGAAAGGAAACTTTAATTTTTCGTAGAGGATGACACGCGGGACCCATGAGCCAGCAGCTTACTCAACGTTTCAAACGCGGCATGAGATCGAAAGAAAAAGGCAAGTGACAAAATAGCAGGAGCCAAAGATAATCCAAAAAAAAACTTTATTGTACATAGAGGATGACATGCGGGTCCCAATTAGCAGCAGCGGTCTCAACGTTTCAAATGTGGCTTGAGATCAAAAGAAAAAGAAAGTTGATTGTACATAGAGGATGACATGCGGGTCCCATGAGTCAGCAGCTTACTCAACGTTTCCAAGGCGGCAGGGGATCAAAAGGAAAAGGAAATAGCCAAAAATCAGAGGGTGAAAAAAAAGAAAATAAACTTTTATAGCACATAGAGGATGACATGCGGGTCCCATGAGCCAGCAGGTTCCTCAACGTTTCAAACGTGGCATGAGATCGAAAGAAAAGGCAAGTGACCAAATATCAGGAGCCAAAAATAATTCAAGAAAAGAAACTTGAGTGTACATAGAGGATAACATGCGGGTCCCATTTAGCAGCAGCGGTATCACCGTTTGAGAGGCTGCACGGGATCGAAAGAAAAAGGCAAGTGACCAAATATCAGGAGCCAAAAATAATCCAAGAAAAGAAGTTTTATAGTACATAGAGGATGACATGCGGGTCCCATGAGCCTGCAGGGTCCTCAACGTGGCATGAGATCGAAAGAAAAATGCAAGTGACCAAATATCAGGAGCCAAAAATAATTCAAGAAAAGAAACTTGATTGTACATAGAGGATGACATGCGGGTTCCATTTAGCAGCAGCGGTCAAACTGTTTGAGAGGCTGCACGGGATCGAAAGAAAAAAGGCAAGTGACCAAATATGAGGTTCCAAAAAAATCCTAGAAAAGAAATTTTTATAGTACATAGAGGATGACATGCGGGTCCCATTTAGCAGCAGCGGTCTCACCGTTTGAGAGGCGGCAGGGGATCGAAAGAAAAGGTAAGTGACCAAATATGAGGTGCCAAAAAATCCAAGAAAAGAAAGTTTTATAGTACATAGAGGATGACATGCGGGTCCCATTTAGCAGCAGCGGTATCACCGTTTGAGAGGCGGCAGAAAAAGGCAAGTGACCAAATTTGAGGTGCCAAAAAAACTCCAAGAAAAGAAAGTTGATTGCTCATAGAGGATGACATGCGGGTCCCATTTAGCAGCAGCGGTCTCAACGTTTCCAAGGCGGCAAGGGATCAAAAGAAAAAGGAAGTAGCCAGAAATCAGGGGTCAAAAAAAATCCAAGAATAGAAAGAATTTTGGTTCATAGAGGATGACATGCGGGACCCATGATCCTACATCGTAAACGGCTCGATCGGAGAGCGTTGAACGAGATGGCGCGATCGAGAAAAAAACAATGCAGAGAGCTGCCATCTGGGCCCTACATCCCTCGGCGGTGCGGATTTGCGTTGACTCGGCCGGCGAACCCAGAATTCGAGATGCACCACGTCCCGGGCCACCATACGCAACGTTTTGGCCGGTTTCGTCGGGCTAGGTGGCCTCAAAAACGAGAAAAAAAAACGTTTTGACATGCACAACGGACAGACCCAAAATCGTCGGCCATGGTACACCCGCAACCACGGCGCGACTTCAACTTCGTCGGCCATGGCAACTTTTCTTGTAGTGAAGGGTGAGCAAACAAAACACAGAGAGAGATACAAGCACTTGTGCAATCCAGAGTAGCGATGCCTGCTTTTATAGGCAAAAATTCGACAGCAGGGCGGGAAATGGTGAAGGGAACGACTGGCGGGATAAAATTGGCGGGAGATGGTGGCGGGAACGACTGCCGGGAAGGAGTGGCGGGAAGGGTGGCGGCAAGAGCGGGCAGGGAAACGGTGTGAACGCAAAAAGGCGAGAAAAAATGCTGGACTTAACAACTTGGGTTCAACATCCCCGCTTAAGTAAAATTGGGTTCACCAACCCCGATTTTACCATAATCGGGTTCAACAAGCCCGATTCACTGAAATCGGGTTCTTCCACCCCGAGTTCTTTTTTACTTTTTCTGACGCAGCACAACAATCCTAAAATCGGGTTTCTCATACCCGACTTTGAGAATTCGGGTTCCTCAAACCCGATTTTGTAATTTTGGGTTCGTCCTCCCCGACGGTGTATTATTTCTGAAAATTGCTAAAAACGAATATTATTCCTGGAATTAATAATAAAAAGAGTATTATTTAAAAAAAATCGCCCGACACCAACACCTATTGCATGATACAGAGACGTGCAAGCACAATGTGAGCATCTGGTTATGGTTGGGAGGCTCCTGAACCTGCAAACTCCGCATACCATCTCGTGTGGCATACCGTATCTGTTGTGTCATGTTTAAGACTTTTTTTTTTGAAACGGAGACAAAAGCTTTGCCTCATCTATTAATTAAGAAGAAGTTGCTCAGTTTTTAGGAGAAAACCGAGCGAAAATCTAGAACAACAGGGCCAAGCACATACCAACAACACACCCACAAGAGAACAATATCAAAAGAAAGCAACCTCTAAACCAACTAGATCCGACATCCGAGAGCACACCGTCGCAAAGAAGACCCACTCAAAGGACATGACCCAAAAAGAGTTCAACAACTAATCAACCGGCTCTCTTCCTTCTTATGCTCCTGATAGATACTTTCCTCAGAGACTTCTCCACCCTCCTGATCATATCCTGTGAGGCCTTTCCCGCCAAGACGCAGTCAATGTCCTTGCCATATCCAGGGCTAGCCGCCTCCAAACTAGCGAGCAAGCCGCAAAGCTCTTTTGCAAAAAGAGCCTCAGAACTAGGCGCCAACACTGCTCCATAGTCCAAAGAGGCGAGGGACTGGCAAGGCTCCAACTGTGGTAGCGGGGGTGTCATGGCCACCTCCAAGGTCTCCAAAGAGCATAACACTAACGGAAGCACCATAGGAGAATCACCACGCAACTCATGTCGCTCTGGCGTGATCTTCAACAGCGGAGCCAGTGGTGGCGGGGGTGTCATGGCCACCTTCA
The DNA here is from genome assembly GCA_030979885.1 of Lolium multiflorum. Lineage (NCBI taxonomy): Eukaryota > Viridiplantae > Streptophyta > Magnoliopsida > Poales > Poaceae > Lolium > Lolium multiflorum. The sequence continues at coordinate 43,847,149 of CM061753.1, read as the reverse complement.
AGGTCTCCAAAGAGCATAACACCAGCGACGCAGGAGAATCACCACGTAACTCATGTCACTCTGGCGTGATCTGCAACAGCGGAGCCAAGATCTGCAACAGCGGAGCCAAGGTTTAAAACTTTAAGTATGCAGAGGTGAACAGAAAAATGGATCTGTCGTCGCTGTTGTTGTGTAGCAGGGAGAACCAGACAAGACGGCATTGGAGATGGGGATGGAGACATATTCAGTGTCCGAGGAAAATCTATCTTGATGCTTGCTGCCTGCCTACATGTGAGATGAAAACAACAAAATCGACAATCTGCGTGTTTCTCTTTCTGCGACTACGGGGAGTATTCTGAAACTGAAGATGGTAATTCACAACCGAGCAAGTCACTTATCCAAGGCCATTCCATGACCATGTTGTGAGCTGAATCCGATCCAAAATCGTCTGAGCCTGTCTGCGTACAGGTAGCTGCGTTGCTACTGAAGAACAGCCGAGTGCTGGGGACAGGATGGTTAAGGTCCAGGCGTGCCAACCGTATTTAATATGCTACGACATCACTTCTGCTCCGGTGCTCCTCCCCTGAAAAAAATATGGGCGCGTAAAATACAATAACGATGGAGATCTTCCTATAGATGTTCGTAAGAGGGCTCACGATCGTAATGGTGTAGTCCACCGTCCGTACAGCCGTATACCCGTATCCGTGTTGTGTTGTTTCTCGTTTTATACGTATCGACGGTCACGTGCGTGTGCTAAAATAGAAAAATGCTATAAAGATTTTACTCATGTGACCTCTTCTTATTCTTTGTGCGACGTATACATACCGTATTAATATAGATAGGTATACATGGGCTAGATATGAATTTCGGCGAATCCAATATAGGAAAAAATATCAACTATGATCCTTCAGTTTAGGGGGAGCACCGGAGTAGCCCTCCTACGACATACCCGCTGATAGTATCAGTTGTATCTGTCTCGGCCCAGCCCGGCCGACCGGCGATATGAATTGTCTTCTTCCTGAGAAACTAGGACCGTATGCCTCTCCGGCCGCTCTATGAATTGCTTCTCTGTTCAGGTTTGTGAGGCAACCTCGTTCTGTTATCTTGACACCAGGGTCGCCCTGAGAGTTGCATCGGGGTTGCTTGCAGACGAGAAAGTCCAAGGGCTCACTTGCTTGCAGATAGAAGCCACACGGGACAAAATCCACTTTGACTTGGGAAAGTAGTTATTTTTTTTATTTTTTTTTGCTTCTCGAAACAAACTTTCATCTGGATCGATGAATCAGCCGTCGAGGAAGTCAGACCTGCACTCAGCTGAATTAAATGTTTTCCAAAGACCACCTTATAAGGTGGGTTATTCCACCACTAATAAGTATAAGTATAAGTGAGAAGATGAGTGTTACACGCGCTCCTCCTCTTCCTCCTCCTCCTCCGCCTCCTCCTCCTCCTCCTCCTCCTCGCTCGCTCGCTCGCCGGACTCATCGTGCTCGTGTTGAGTGGATTGAACCACAATCAGAGACTTTCCTTTCTTTTTGCAGTTCAGGAAAACGAATAGAGTTCTAGACGGACGCGTCGTAGTTAGTCGGTACGGGTAGCTTCCTGATCATGGGCGAGCCTATATAATCCTTGCCCGACTGCCGCATAAACACATCCGATACACGAGTTAGGGTTTTGCCACCTCTCTCTGCTTGCGTCGCCATCGTAGACTACTTCATCCCGCCTGATGGCGTGCACCGGTGAATGGGAGAGCAGGTCTCCGGAACCGCTCGCCTTTACGATTCTGTACGGAGAGGGAGAATTGAGTTTTTGGGTAGCACTCTACGCGACTACTCAAGATCTTCATCACAGGTCGTCTTCCGTCCAAGTGGGCGGTGCTGCCTACTGTCTACTTCGACTCGTCTTCAATAACGTTGTCATCAACAACGTTACTGCTACATGTTCACCACCACCTCCACCAGAGCGGTACGTGCATTATATCTCAATCTATTTAGCGATGGATGTTGTACCGTTTTCCCTACTACTAGTCATATTGATTAATGCATCTAGTATGTTCGAGTTTTCACATATTAGTAGTAGTTGTCGTCATGCTTAATATACTGGAATTAATCATAAAAATTGTGTCTAATTATCCGACAATCCAAAAACCTAATTGTAGGCAATTTCCTGAGTTAACAATGGCTGATTTTGTTGATGCACTGAGGCCGGATAAGTTTACCGCTATGCACTTTAAGAGGTGCCAGATTAAGGCCACGCTCTGGCTTACTCATATGAAAATGTTCGAACTTAGTAAGGGCTTACCTGAAGAAACTACATCTGACGAAGATCATAGAGAGTTCAAGGAACCCAATACTCTCTTTGTTGGATGCGTTCTGAGTGTTCTTGCTAATCTAATTAAATCCATACAAATCTTGAATGAAAAGAAGGGGATCAGAGGAGAATACCTTAAGAAACTGGTTGGGAACGAAATGCATGAACAGATCTATAGAAATCCACCAAAAATTGAGAGGGATTTGGTGGGGGGGGGGGGGAGAAGAGGGGCCGACCTCGTTCTTGAGGAGAAGAGGAGAAAAAGAAACAGAGAGGAGATGAGGCTGGGTCAGGCTGGTGCGGCTCGAGCGCCTCACATAAGTGGATGTGTGATGTCTATGCGAGTGGCACCACTCATTTCAAAGTATGGCACCCGAGCGAGCGGCACCACATACCCCTGCCACATCGTCTTCCCACGCCATGAAGGCACGCGCACGCCACGCATGCCACCAGGTGTGGCACCGCCCCACTCGGACGCCACACAGTAAAGTGTGGCGCCACTCACATAGCGCCACACAAAAGGGTTAGTCAACCAAAATAGTTTCGCCGGGTTATTTCGTGATATACGTTAAAGGGCTATTTTTGTCAAAACCGCCGTGGTATACGGCAATACAACAGCTGAATAGAGATAACTATGTATCTATACCTACATATTACATGGTGTACAAGGTGGACCTGAGACAGATGTCGATGATTGACATGGAGCTCCTATGCAATTCTCGACCATACATCCAATATAAAATAGTCAAAATTGTATGTTGTCCGCACAAATTCTATATTCTCCACATTGTTTCAACTATGTTATGGATCTTGAAAACCTTAATATAAACATTAATATATAAATGAAAATTATATTTTGCATGTTATGTAGCAAGCATTACTTTGTAAAAAATAATTTTTTTAGTCCTTGTTTCCCTCTATCGACTTCTGAAAACGATTTCACCTATATTAAATATTATTGTGCACCAAAGGGATACTCACAACAGAAAACATACGAATTGAATGGCATATAATGTTACTCTACAACAAATAAATACCAGAACGAAACAATTGTTTTGAGGTACTTTTTATTTACCACTGTTTTGTACAACGGCCAAGTTATATCTAAGAGACTCACGTCAAATTTTCTATAGAACTTAGTTATCAAAACTAAAGTCCCTATGTTTTTGATGCTTAACAAACGATCATTGAAAAAACTATAATTCTCTGTATCTTTTAATCCCAAGAGGCCTGCATATCTGCATAATAAAAGGAAACCTAATGAAAAAAAAAACCTAATGTTGTGCGCGTATTGCAAACACACAAGGGCATCACGAATTTGCCACATTTTGCACAGATTTCGCGTATTGCAAAAAACTCGGAGCAATGTGTAAATTATGTTATTACTACGCAACTACATGATGCAATGTATATAATTTTGAAACGGGTCACTACTAGACATGCATGATTATTCTTTAATCTCACAGCGATTAAACAGGGCAGCCACCGGGACCCCCATACGAGAATTTGCCGGCTACAATAGGCGTGACGGGATAACAACTTGTCTTATCGGTACGACTAATTAAATTTCCGGCGACTGGTGACACAGTCCCATCCTGGAGAACGTACTGAAGGCCACTGAATGACGCGGCCTGTCCTGGCCGAGAGCTTCCGCTGCCCATTGGAGGCGTGGTTGACGTTCTTGCATTACTCACATAGCCACCAAAAGCAAAATCAACTGCAGAAGTTGCCAGACCGGTAAATAACGACTTGGGGAAATGCCCAACTGCAGTAGCAGGGCCATTGGATCCGTAGTACACCCACCAGTCTCCAGTGTCTTTCTCCTGCCATGATCACCAAAGTAGATTGCAGTATTATATACTATCAGTTACTTTATAGGTTTTATTTTACTGCTGTACATAACCCATATACACACAAAATAAGCTTTTGAGGTATGTATATGTATATGTATATACCTGATAGACTTTGATTGTGATGCTCTGCCTTGGTGAGATAACATCACCGACAGAGATATGTGCGCCTGCCTCCAGTTGGAAACCAGAGCATGCCGTGTTGTAGCAACCAGTTGTCTGGAATCCGTCCTTCTGCTCCATTTCATCATGGAATGTTTGATAAGATGGAATGTTTTAGACAGAAAACCTAAACTGATCATGGGTGCATATGCACCCTATATGTATAACACATATTTCAAAAAGTAAAAAATTAGGAACAAAAATTCAGCATGTAGAGGGACACGTTCTATGAGTACACGTAAAGTTTCACGTAAAACCGACAATTTTTGTACCCTATGTAAAAAAGACAAATAATGTCTCGAGAAATAGACTATTTTAACACCAAAAATTTGTCTTTTTAGTACAAGACACAAAACATATCGGTTTTTTCTGAAACAACTTTGTGAATATGTAACATGTCAAGATATACACGAGGCATTTTTGTTTGTATTTTTTTGACATTTAGAAATATATTTAATATGCATTTCAAATAAAGGGTGCATATGCACCCAGGTGTAGAAATAGACTGCCTATTAATAACTGATCAAAGTGCGTCATCATGTGTCTTGCGTCGTACATACCGTCCAATAGACGAAGAAGTGCGTGTTCGAGTCGCCGTAGAGGCTTGGTTTGACCTGCATTTTGGGAAGCTCGGACACAAAATAAGCCAAAGATGTAGCAACACAACGATTCAAGAAGGGCGAATTCAGGCACTAACAGGAAATAGAAGACTTACATGCCACCCGACAAGAATGAAGTTCTGTGTGCTCGGCGTACCACTGCCAGGATTACCGACCCAGATCGCCGCCCCGGTGTCTTGATCCCGGGTTATAGAAAAACCGTAGACGTCCATTGTTGCAATCACCCCGTAGTGATTAGTACCCTTGGTATATGAATTATATACCGCATACTACATATATATTTATATACAACAAATACAAGACGGTTAAAAGGCATGGCAACATATATGTCTTTCTTCTGTCCAGAGCAATACTACTGCTGCTACGTAAAACACGACAACTTATCATTTGTGTATGCTGTACGGTAATTTTACAGGAACTCCAACAGAGAAATTTTGTGCAAGGCTAGACGAGTAAATTACTCACACAGGTGACTTCCTCATCTCGAGCGTCTGGTTTAAACGAACGAACGGCTGTTGTTGTATTGCGTCCGTTTGCCCCGAGACTACAGAACAACGCAAGAAGAAGAAGACAAATCATCGGAGCCATATTTGCACGAACTCCTCCCGTGTGATTGGGCAGACGTTCAGAGCTTGGGTTTAAATAGGCTTGATCCAGAGGATTAAGGTTTTAAAAAGGCTATATTATTAAGGCAATGAAATATATCTGTGGAAATTTATGTCCGAAATCAGAGTTTATTGTAAAATAAAACTATTTTTAGAAGAAAGACTCGACAAAATCCGGGCTAAATAAATTAATAAAGCGACGATAATTATTGTCCCCAAAAAAGCCGTATTGGCATCTCCGTTAGAGCATCCACTAGTGGAAAACAGGGCTTTTGTGGCGGGTTGTAAGGACCTTTTGTCGCGGACGGCCAGCCGCGACAACGAAGACGCGACAAAAGGTCCACCCTTTTGTCGCGGGTCGCTTACCACCCGCGACATACCACCCGCGACAAACGGTCCTCTACGTGGCGCGCGCAGAACGCTGCTGCTCTAGGGTTTGAGGGGTGCAGCACCCCCCCCCCCTTTATTTCATTTTTTCATTCGAAAATAAAAGTTGCACATATTTGTACGCTACTACAAGTTGTACACGTTCATTCATTATATATAGATCGATCAAACAAATATTGGAAGCAAAAGTCGATTCCCCTTACATATTCGTAGATTCCCCTTACATATATACATGGAGCTCACGACTACCGGGACTAAAGACCGTCTATTTGGAGGGAGAGGGAGAGCGCCTATTTGGACTAAACAAGCCGTTGTTGTCTATTACTTCTCTAACAAAAGTCCCACCACTTCATATCAAAAAAAAAGTCCCACCACTTCCTCCGCAATTCCTAGTAGGTGTTCCTTTGGTTGGAGTGTGTCCCGCATGTAGTCGACCTATATAGGAAAATGAGATGAGTATGACTATATCAATCTTGATAACGAAATATTGACGATAATAAATAAAGTTGTGAATGTTATTGCTTACGTTGAATTTATTATTGTTGTGCTTCTCAGTGGTTAACATGCGAATGGACTCGCAAACGTAGTATCCACATAGATTCGTCCCTTGTGGCTGGGGCGCACGGTACAGGAGTAAATGTTAGCCTCTCTGCCCAGGTACCCTCAGTATGTTTCCTGAAAGCTATCCAAGCCCTACCAGGCAAAAGAATGATTGAATGAGTGGATAATTAATTGATATCTCACGAAAGATATAGCGCGGCAATGAAGGAAATTACACTTGGAGCAACTTCTGCAAGTCGCGGAACCCGTCCAGGCCTCTACTCATTGGGTCCCTTACTTCAACTATTCCCTTATCAACTTGAATATCTAGTAGAATCCAGTGGAAGGTGCACATGTTTATGTATATACGTCAGGAATTACACTTAACATCGAGTAAGAAAAATTGAATGTGCATAACAGATCATTAAGACTCTCACTCGTAGTTGTAAGGAAACAATATTGAATCACAGAAATGTTGCTCCCCCAAAAACCTTAGTAGGTTTCCCCCCGTTTCTTCGCCTTTATGCTTTACCGTTTCAACATGTACTTTATCTGGGTCAACAAACCCAATATTGATAATATTATTACTTTTGCATTCACTGATCTTCAGTCTGCATAAGAGAACACATAAGATATAATGAGTATATGCAATGAAAACGAACATGAACTTATATGTAGTTAACAACTTACAAGCAATAGCAACTCATGAGAGATTTGTCGAGGGCTTCTAAATTGAATAACTGCCAGAGTTCATTCATCTCAATATGGATCTCCTCCTTTCGGTAGTAATATTCAAATGGGATCTTCGCCACGATGTAAGTTATGTTCTCCTTGCACGCATCAAGGTACCACTGATGCAAATTCCGCATATGTGTTGGCAATTTATGCAGCCGCTCTCTGCTGACCAAGTCGGCCCCGTAGACAAATTTAGGAGCTATATCAGCAGTGGGTAGTGCAGCATCTGCGGCACTCAACAAATCCTCCACGGTACAGCCCATCGAAGCTGCTAGCATCGCAGCTTCTTCCATATTGAAACCACCACCATGTTCCAGGTACACCTTGGGAACATCAAACACTTTGAGTGGTGGGATCGATTGTTTGGCCTGTTCTCCGAGCTGGGGAACTTCCTTTCTTTTTTTGCCTTTTGTCGTTTGCTTGGCCTTGAGGGGTGCACTTGTTGAACTTGATTTCTTCCCGGCTACACTTCTAGCTGATGATTTGCTCGTGCTAGCACTATCCTTCTCCTTAGCCTTGTCATCCTTCTTCTCCTTAACCTTGTCATCAATTACCCTCGCAAGGTAGCGTGTATAGTCATCCTTCTTCTCGTGTAAGTCATATTGCGATGGTGTGTTCAGAAAAGAAAGAGCATATGCTTTTTGCTTCTCGGTGTATGGCTCTGGCGCTGGAGGTTTTGGCTTATGAAAATGATCATACGTGTGTTTCGCAACAATGGCCTCATTTTCCTCGACAGTACGATCGTAAGGACGGGGGGGAGGAACCTTTGGTACTTTTGGGAGGGGCGACATCTTGCGGACAGGACTCTTGAAACGCTTCCGGCTGGGTGCATTCCGAGTCTTAGTGGGCGGAGGCGGCGGCGCTGGAGATGGAGATGGACTACAGATGTCGTGGTCGACGTCGTACCCATGGGGTGATGGTGGCGACATGTGATCAGTCGGAGGAGGTGATGGTGGCTTGCGATCACCTGGAGGTGGTGATGGTGACCTAGGACGACTAGTACTAGGGGCTACCCAGCCTGGAAGCTTGATGTTTTTCTTTTCCCAGAGAATGATTTCTCCCAGTACCTCTCTGAGTGTAACCCCCCATCACCTCCAGGGATACGAGCTGCAATGTCTCCCACGACGGTACAACTGAATCCACCCCGACACGAGCATAGCCAGCTGGAATCTCATTGCCATGCCATGTTGCCGGCTCACCTTCAGCTCCAAATGCAGGTAAGACATAGCCGACCGCCACCTTAACAGATAAGTTCCTGAACACCTCATGGAGATCACAAGGTGTTTGCTCCTTGATTCCATCCATGGGGTCGCCAGGACCGCCATCTATCATCTTTAAAGGCGGTGCCTCCGAGTCGGCCACGCTGCTGTCTCGCCGCTGAGATATGCCAGCGGTATTATCTGGCTGGCGCTGTCCTTTTAGTTCATTTATCTCCCGCTGCTGCTGCTGAATCTCCCGCTGCTGCTGGTCAAGTTGGCGTTGGAACTCGGCCATCCGGTCATTCTGCACCTCCAGCTCGCGTTTTTTAGCTCTCGCTCGGCTTCTATAAGTCTCCGCGTCGTCCGGAAACCCAAGCGACCACGGAACACTAGGGCCGAAGCCTCTTGTTCGTCCTCCCTTCTCAGGATTACCGAGGACAAGCGTCAGCAAGTCTTTCTCTCTATCGGGAGCAAACTTTAGTTTTCCCGCCTTAATATCTGCCGTCACTTGAATCCATTTTTCCCTGGGTACCTTAACCTTGCTGTCACTTTCAACAAGGTTCCCTGTCTTCATGTCATACTCACAGCCATGCCCAAGGAACCAATTTCGAGCCCTTATGTCCCATCCTTCTCGGATGGGTTCTGGAGTGATCCCATTCCGCTCCATCTTAGCCTCTTGTGCATCCCACTTAGGCATGGCTACTTGGTAGCCCCCTCGCCCCGTATGATGGTGATATTTCTTTTCGCTTGCATTCTTCTTGTTTTTCTTTGACAGTTTCACAGCCTCCTCTGATTCTTTGTACTTCACAAATTCTTCCCAGTTATGCTCCTGCTTCGCTAGATAGTTTTCGAATACTGGAGGCTTCTTCTCGGCCTTATAAGTTGCCCATAACCGGTTCTTATACGCCCGGAAAAGTTCCCCCATCTTCTTAAGAGCCCATTTCTTCACTAGCGCCCTCTGCTTATCCATCTCAGACTCCGATCCCAAATCTGGCAAAGTGAAATGTGCCATGAGGTCGTCAAAAAGTGTGTCTTTGTACCTATCGGCAACCTGACTTTCGGACACATTCTTGGTCTTGTTCCATTCTCTAATAGTGATCGGGAGATAATCCCTAAACAGAACTCCGCACTGATTTTTAAATTTCGTTCTGACAGCTTTGGGTGCCACCGGTTGGCCTTCCGGTGATATAGCTTCAATTGTGAAGTGGTCTTTTTTGGTCAACTTCTTTGCCGGGCCTCGTTTCTCCAACTTATCTTCGGAGGCCTAAGAGAATAAAAATTAATTAATTTATATACATATGTACATATAGAATTCCATTAATGCCTCAACTGATCGTATACCTCGTCATGACCGGAGCCGTCGGCTTCTCCATCACCGGAGCCGTCGGCTTCTCCATCACCGGAGCCGCGGGCTTCTCCATCACCGGAGCCGCGGTCTTCTCCATCACCAGAGTCGCGCTCTTCTCGGTCGGCTTCTGGACCATCGCGGATTATGTCCTCGAATAGGTCTTCCTGTTCCAAGTCTCGATGGATTTCGAATGGATCCATTGTTTCTGCAAAAAATTAAATCGATAAGTACATGTTCTAACCCTAACCAAACCCTAACCCTAATCAAACACTAACCAAACCCTAACCCTAACCACGGATGGGGTAGGCTCAAGGAGGGGAAGGCGGCGTGGAGTAGGGAGAAGTGGGTTTTCGCGAGAGGAGAGGGTGCATGAGGGTGTCGGCGACTGGTGTTTGCGAGAGGGTGTTCGCGAGAGGGAGAGGGCGCGCGAGGGTGTCGGCGACTGGTGTTTCAGAGGTCTAGGAGAGGAAAGTTGTGGCGTTTCAGAGGTATAGGAGAGGGAAGTTGCGGCGTCGGGGGTGTTCGCGAGAGGGAGAGAAGAGGGGTGTTTGCGAGAGGGAGAGGGCGCGTGAGGGTGTCGGCAACTAGCGTCGGCGAAAGGAGAGGAGAGGGAAGTTGCGGCGTTTCAGAGGTCTCGGAGAGGGAAGGTGCGGCGTGGAGTAGGCGAAGCGAGAGGAGAGGAGCGTGTCGGCGGCGGGTTCGTGTTTTGCGCTAATTAACTAAATACTAAATTAAAACTAAATAACTAACAAAAACTAACTAAATACAAAATGCTTACAAAAACTTAGAAAAAACTTAACTAACTAAATACAAAATACTTACAATAGACTTAAGCTAACTAAATACAAAATAATTAAACTAATAACTAAACTAAATACAAAATAATTGAACTAATTACTAACTACTAACTAAAACTAAATACAATATAATTAAACTAATTACTAACTACTAACTACTAACTAAAACTAAATACAATATAATTTAAAAATAAATGAAAAAACATGGCTGGCCGGGCCGGCCGGCGCCGGTGGCCGCGCGGTACTACCTGCGCAGAGGTGGCGGGGGCGCTGAAGTGTGGCGGCCGGAGGAGGCGAGGAAGACGGCGCAGAGGTCTCGGGGCGGCGCAGAGGGTGGCGCGAGGGGCGCAGAGTGGAGCGGGAGCGGCGCAGAGGGTGGCGGGGGTGGCGCAGAGGGCTGTGGGGGCGGCGCAAAGGGGGGCGGGGGTGGTGGCCAGCGGCGAGGAAGACGGCGGCGCGGCTGGAAATTGGGCAGCCAGGCGGCTCGGGTCGTCGTCTAGGGTTGCCTCCTGTCGCGAGTGGTTGCTCCGCCCGCGATGCGCGGCTTATATACATACTCCTTGTCGCGGGTCGTGGCTCGACCCGTGATAGGCCCCTTTATCGCGGCCGTGGCACCACCCACGATAAAGGGGGTTCTTTATCGCGGTGGCACGACCCGGCGACAAAAAGGGGGTGAGCGTCCTGTGGCAAGCCCATCCAATGGCTCCGGCCGTTTGAATCCAACGGCCTGGAGCCGTTGGACACGGATCAGTCCCTCGAAGAACCCCTTTTCTATTTTAAATTAATAAAAAACTATTATTTCAATAACTTTTAAATGGTAACTCAAATAGAAATATTTTATATATGAAAATTGATCAGAAAAATCCAATGAACATGAATATGACATCCATATACCTATTTGCATCTCGCATCATATCAAACGTTGATAGTCGTGTATTCTTCACCCGTAATGATATGCGGAGTGACACCGACTAAGGTTTCCCCGTGCCACGTGTCACCGCCGCTTCCATATGCCTCGCCACGTCGCTGCCGGCGTGTGATACGCGTACAGCACGCGACCGTTGGGAACCCCAAGAGGAAGGTGTGATGCGTACAGCGGCAAGTTTTCCCTCAGCAAGAAACCAAGGTTTATCGAACGTAGGAGCCAAGAAGCACGTTGAAGGTTGATGGCGGTGAAGTGTAGTGCGGCGCAACAGGGGATTCCGGCGCCAACGTGGAACCTGCACAACACAACCAAAGTACTTTGTCCCAACGTAACAATGAGGTTGTCAATCTCACCGGATTGATGTAACAAAGGATTAGATGTATAGTGTGGATGATGATTGTTTGCAGAAAACAGTAGAACGAGTATTGAAGTAGATTGTATTCGATTAAAAGAATGGACCGGGGTCCACAGTTCACTAGAGGCGTCTCTCCCATAAGAATAAGTATGTTGGGTGAACAAATTACAGTTGGGTAATTGACAAATAAAGAGGGCATGACCATGCACATACATGATATGATGAGTATAGTGAGATTTAATTGGGCATTACGACAAAGTACATAGACCGCTATCCAGCATGCATCTATGCCTAAAAAGTCCACCTTCAGGTTATCATCCGACCCCCTCCAGTATTAAGTTGTAAACAACAGACAATTGCATTAAGTATGGTGCGTAATGTAATCAACAACTACATCCTTAGACATAGCATCGATGTTTTATCCCTAGTGGCAACAGCACATCCACAACCTTAGAACTTTCTGTCACTGTCCCAGATTTAATGGAGCCATGAACCCACTATCGAGCATAAATACTCCCTCTTGGAGTTACTAGCGAAAACTTGGCCAGAGCCTCTACTATTAACGGAGAGCATGCAAGATCATAAAAAACACATAGATAATAGATTGATAATCAACATAGCATAGTATTCTCTATCCATAGGATCCCAACAAACACAACATGTAGCATTACAGATAGATGATCTTGATCATGTTAGGCAGCTCACAAGATCCGACAATGAAGCACAATTAGGAGAAGACGACCATCTAGCTACTGCTATGGACCCATAGTCCAGGGTGAACTACTCACTCATCACTCCGGAGGCGACCATGGCGGTGAAGAGTCCTCCGGGAGATGATTCCCCACTCCGGCAGGGTGCCGGAGGCGATCTCCTGAATCCCCCGAGATGGGATTGGCGACGGCGTATCTGGAAGGTTTTCCGTATCGTGGCTCTCGGTCCTGGGAGTTTCGCGACGAAGACTTTAAGTAGGCGGAAGGGCGGAGTCGGAGGCATGACAGGGGAGGCCACATAGTGGGGCGGCGCGGGCCCCCCCTTGGCCGCGCCGCCTTATTGTGTCGGCGTCCCGGCCCCACTTCGTCTCTCCCTCGACTGGAAGCTTTGGAAAATAAGCCCACAGTGATTTCGTCCAATTCCGAGAATATTTCCTTACTAGGATTTCTAAAACCAAAAACAAGAAACAAACTGCTCTTGCATCTCGTTAATAGGTTAGTGCCGGAAAATGCATAAATATGACATAAAGTATGCATAAAACATGTAGGTATCATCAATAAAGTGGCATGGAACATAAGAAATTATCGATACATCGGAGACGTATCAGCATCCCCAAGCTTAGTTCCTGCTCGTCCCGAGTAGGTAAACGATAACAAAGATAAGTTCTGGAGTGACATGCCATCATAATCTTGATCATACTATTGTAAGCACATGTAATGAATGCAGCGATCTAAGCAATGGTAAATGACATGAGTAAACAACTGAATCATATAGCAAAGACTTTTCATGAATAGTACTTTCAAGATAAGCATCAATAAGTCTTGCATAAGAGTTAACTCATAAAGCAATAACTTAAAGTAGAGGTATCGAAGCAACACAAAGGAAGATTAAGTTTCAGCGGTTGCTTTCAACTTATAACATGTATATCTCATGGATATTGTCAATGTAAAGTAATATAACAAGTGCATGTGGGAATCAATGCACAGTTCACAGAAGTGTTTGCTTCTTGAGGTGGAGAGAGATAGGTGAACTGACTCTACATAAAAGTAAAAGAAAGGCCCTTCGCAGAGAGAAGCATTGATTGCTATATTTGTGCTAGAGCTTTGGTTTTAAAAACAAGAAACAATTTTGTCAACGGTAGTAATAAATCATATGCATCATGTAAATTATATCCTACAAGTTGCAAGCCTCGTGCATAGTATACTAATAGTGCCCGCACCTTGTCCTAATTAGCTTGGATTACCTGGATTATCATCGCAATACATATGTTTTAACCAAGTGTCACAAAGGGGTACCTCTATGCCGCTTGTACAAGGTCTAAGGAGAAAGCTCGCATTGGATTTCTCGCTTTTGATTATTCTCAACTTAGACATCCATACCGGGACAACATAGACAACAGATAATGGACTCCTCTTTAATGCTTAAGCATTCAACAACAATTAATTTTCTCATATGAGATTGAGGATATTTGTCCAAAACTGAAACTTCCACCATGAATCATGGCTTTAGTTAGCGGCCCAATGTTCTTCTCTAACAGTATGCATGCTCTAACCATTCAACTAGTGGTAAATCTCCCTTACTTCAGACAAGACGGACATGCATAGCAACTCACATGATATTCAACAAAGAGTAGTTGATGGCGTCCCCAAGAACATGGTTATCGCACAACAAGCAACTTAATAAGAGATAAAGTGCATAAGTACATATTCAATACCACAATAGTTTTTAGGCTATTTGTCCCATGAGCTATATATTGCAAAGGTAGAGGATAGAAATTTTAAAGGTAGCACTCAAGCAATTTACTTTGGAATGGCGGAGAAATACCATGTAGTAGGTAGGTATGATGGACACAAATGGCATAGTGGTTGGCTCAAGGATTTTGGATGCATGAGAAGTATTCCCTCTCGATACAAGGTTTAGGCTAGCAAGGTTGTTTGAAACAAACACAAGTATGAAGCGGTACAGCAAAACTCACATAAAAGACATATTGTAAACATTATAAGACTCTACACCGTCTTCCTTGTTGTTCAAACCTTACTAGAAATTATCTAGACCTTAGAGAGACCAATTATGTAAACCAAGTTTTAGCAAGCTCTATGTATTTCTTCATTAATAGGTGCAAAGTATATGATGCAAGAGCTTAAACATGATCACAACAATTGCCAAGTATCACATTATCCAAGACATTTTACCAATTACTACATGTAGCATTTCCCGTTTCCAACCATATAACAATTTAACGAAGAAGATTCAACCTTCGCCATGAACACTATGAGTAAAGCCTAAGGACATATTTGTCCATATGCAACAGCGGAGCGTGTCTCTCTCCCACACAATGAATGCTAGGATCCATCTTATTCAAACAAAACAAAAACAAAAACAAACCGACGCTCCAAGCAAAGTACATAAGATGTGATGGAATAAAAATATAGTTTCACTAGAGGAACCTGATAATGTTGTCGATGAAGAAGGGGATGCCTTGGGCATCCCCAAGCTTAGACGCTTGAGTCTTCTTGAAATATGCAGGGTGAACCACCGGGGCATCCTCAAGCTTAGAGCTTTCACTCTCCTTGATCATATTGTATCATCCTCCTCTCTTGATCCTTGAAAACTTTCTCCACACCAAACTCAAAACAACTCATTTAAGGGTTAGTGCATAATAAAAATTCACATGTTCAGAGGTGACATAATAATTCTTAACACTTCTGGACATTGCACAAAGCTACTGAAAGTTAATGGAATAGAAAAATCCATCAAGCATAGCAAAACAGGCAATGCGAAATAAAAGGCAGAATCTGTCAAAACAGAACAGTTCGTAAAGATGAATTTCTAAGAGGCACCAGACTTGCTCAAATGAAAATTCTAAAATTGAATGAAAGTTGCGTACATATCTGAGGATTACTCACGTAAATTGGCATAATTTTCTGAGTTACCTACAGAGAATTAGGCCCAAATTCGTGACAGCAAAGAAATCTATTTCTGCGCAGTAATCCAAATATAGTATGAACCTTACTATCAAAGACTTTACTTGGCACAATAATGCAACAAAATAAGATAAGGTGAGGTTGCTAAAGTAGTAACAACTTCCAAGACTCAAATATAAAATAAAAGTGCAGTAGTAAAATCATGGGTTGTCTCCCATAAGCGCTTTTCTTTAACGCCTTTCAGCTAGGCAGAAAGTGTGTATCAAGTATTATCAAGAGACGAAGCATCAACATAATAATTTGTTCTAATGATAGAATCAAAAGGTAACTTCATTCTCTTTCTAAGGAAGTGTTCCATACCTTTCTTGAGAGGAAATTGATATTTAATATTGCCTTCCTTCATGTCAATGATAGCACCAACAGTTCGAAGAAAAGGTCTTCCCAATATAATGGGACAAGATGCATTACATTCAATATCCAAGACAACAAAATCAACGGGGACAAGGTTATTGTTAACGGTAATGCGAACATTATCAACTCTCCCCAAAGGTTTCTTTGTAGAATTATCAGCAAGATTAACATCCAAATAACAATTTTTCAATGGTGGCAAGTCAAGCATATTGTAGATTTTCTTAGGCATAACGGAAATACTTGCACCAAGATCACATAAAGCATTACAATCAAAGTCATTGACCTTCATCTTAATGATGGGCTCCCAACCATCCTCTAGCTTCCTAGGAATAGAAGCTTCGCGTTCTAATTTCTCTTCTCTAGCTTTTATGAGAGCATTTGTAATATGTTTTGTGAAAGCCAAGTTTATAGCACTAGCATTAGGACTCTTAGCAAGTTTTTGTAAGAACTTTATAACTTCAGAGATGTGGCAATCATCAAAATCCAAACCATTATAATCTAAAGCAATGGGATCATTATCCCCAATGTTGGAAAAAATTTCAGCAGTTTTATCACAAGCAGTTTTAGCAGTTTAGCAGTTTTTCGCTTTGCATTAGAAGTGGAAACATTGCCAACACCAATTCTTTTACCATTAATAGTAGGAGGTGCAGCAACATGTGGAGCATTAGCATTACTAGTGGTGGTAATAGTCCAAACTTTAGCTATATTATCTTCTTTAGCATTTTCTTCTTTCTCCCACCTAGCACGCAATTCGGCCATCAATCTTATATTCTCATTAATTATAACTTGGATGGCATTTGCTGTAGTAACAATTTTATTATTATGATTTTCATTAGGCATAACTTTCGATTTCAAAAGATCAACATCAGCAGCAAGACTATCGACTTTAGAAGCAAGTATATCAATTTTCCCAAGCTTTTCTTCAACAGATTTGTTAAAAGCAGATTGTGTACTAATAAATTCTTTAAGCATAGCTTCAAGTCCAGGGGGTGTGTTCCTATTATTTTTGTAAGAATTCCCATAAGAATTACCATAACCGTTACCATTATTATAAGGATATGGCCTATAGTTGTTACTAGAATTGTTCCGATAAGCATTGTTGTTGATATTATTATTTTTAATGAAGTTTACATCAACATGTTCTTCTTGAGAAACCAATGAAGCTATCGGAACATTATTTGGATCAACATTAGTCCTACCATTCACAAGCATAGACATAATAGCATCAATCTTATCACTCAAGGAAGAGGTTTCTTCGCAGAATTTACCTTCTTACCTTGTGGAGCTCTTTCCGTGTGTCATTCAGAGTAATTAATCATCATATTATCAAGAAGCTTTGTTGCGTCGCCTAGAGTGATGGACATAAAGGTACCTCCAGCAGCTGAATCCAATAGGTTCCGCAAAGAAAAATTTAGTCCTGCATAAAAGGTTTGGATAATCATCCAAGTAGTCAGTCCATGGGTTGGGCAATTTTTAACCAAAGATTTCATTCTTTCCCAAGCTTGGGCAACATGCTCATTATCCAATTGTTTAAAATTCATTATGCTACTTCTCAAAGATATAATTTTAGCAGGGGGATAATATCTACCAATAAAAGCATCCTTGCATTTAGTCCATGAATCAATACTATTCTTAGGCAGAGATAGCAACCAATCTTTAGCTCTTCCTCTTAATGAGAAAGGAAACAATTTTAATTTTATAATGTCACCATCTACATCCTTATACTTTTGCATTTCACATAGTTCAACAAAATTATTAAGATGGGCAGCAGCATCATCAGAACTAACACCAGAAAATTGCTCTCTCATAACAAGATTCAGTAAAGCAGGTTTAATTTCAAAGAATTCTGCTGTAGTAGCAGGTGGAGCAATAGGTGTGCATAAGAAATCATTATTATTCGTGGTTGTGAAGTCACACAACTTAGTATTTTCAGGAGTACCCATTTTAGCAGTAGTAAATAAAGCAAACTAGATAAAGTAAATGCAAGTAACTAATTTTTTTGTGTTTTTGATATAGCAAACAAGATAGCAAATAAAGTAAAACTAGCAACTATTTTTTTTGTATTTTGATTTAGTGCAGCAAACAAGAAAGTAAATAAAACAAAGCAAGACAAAAACAAAGTAAAGAGATTGGAAGTGGAGACTCCCCTTGCAGCGTGTCTTGATCTCCCCGGCAACGGCGCCAGAAAACAGTCTTGATACGCGTACAACATGCGACCGTTGGGAACCCCAAGAGGAAGGTGTGATGCGTACAGTGGCAAGTTTTCCCGCAGTAAGAAACCAAGGTTTATCGAACCAGTAGGAGCCAAGAAGCACGTTGAAGGTTGATGGCGCGAATGTAGTGCGCACCAGGGATTGCGGCACCAACGTGGAACCTGCACAACACAACCAAAGTACTTTGTCCCAACGTAACAGTGAGGTTGTCAATCTCACCGGCTTGCTGTAACAAAGGATTAGATGTATAGTGTGGATGATGATTGTTTGCAGAAAACAGTAGAAACGAGTATTGCAGTAGATTGTATTCGATTAAAAGAATGGACCGGGGTCCACAGTTCACTAGAGGCGTCTCTCCCATAAGAATAAGTATGTTGGGTGAACAAATTACAGTTGGTCAAATGACAAATAAAGAGGGCATGACCATGCACATACATGATATGATGAGTATAGTGAGATTTAATTGGGCATTACGACAAAGTACATAGACCGCTATCCAGCATGCATCTATGCCTAAAAAGTCCACCTTCAGGTTATCATCCGAACCCCCTCCAGTATTAAGTTGTAAACAACAGACAATTACATTAAGTATGGTGCGTAATGTAATCAACGACTACATCCTTAGACATAGCATCGATGTTTTATCCCTAGTGGCAACATCACATCCACAACCTTAGAACTTTCTGTCACTGTCCCAGATTTAATGGAGGCATGAACCCACTATCGAGCATAAATACTCCCTCTTGGAGTTACTAGCAAAAACTTGGCCAGAGCCTCTACTAACAACGGAGAGCATGCAAGATCATAAACAACACATAGATAATAGATTGATAATCAACATAGCATAGTATTCTCTATCCATCGGATCCCAACAAACACAACATGTAGCATTACAGATAGATGATCTTGATCATGTTAGGCAGCTCACAAGATCCGACAATGAAGCACAATTAGGAGAAGACGACCATCTAGCTACTGCTATGGACCCATAGTCCAGGGGTGAACTACTCACTCATCACTCCGGAGGCGACCATGGCGGTGAAGAGTCCTCCGGGAGATGATTCCCCTCTCCGGCAGGGTGCCGGAGGCAATCTCCTGAATCCCCCGAGATGGGATTGGCGGCGGCGGCGTCTCTGGAAGGTTTTCCGTATCGTGGCTCTCGGTCCTGGGGTTTTCGCGACGAAGACTTTAAGTAGGCGGAAGGGAGGAGTCGGAGGCCTGACAGGGGGGCCACACAGTAGGGCGGCGTGGGCCCCCTCTTGGCTGCGCCGCCTTATTGTGTCGGCGCCCCGTGGCCCCACTTCGTCTCTCCCTCGGACTTCTGGAAGCTTCGTGGAAAAATAAGCCCCTAGGCGTTGATTTCGTCCAATTCCGAGAATATTTCCTTACTAGGATTTCTGAAACCAAAAACAGCAGAAAACAGCAACGGCTCTTCGGCATCTCGTTAATAGGTTAGTGCCGGAAAATGCATAAATATGACATAAAGTATGCATAAAACATGTAGGTATCATCAATAAAGTGGCATGGAACATAAGAAATTATCGATACGTCGGAGACGTATCAGCGTGCGACGTGTGTAGCCGTGGCTTAAACGTGCCATGCCCCGAGTGCGCTTTATAGAGCGCCGCGTGCGGGCGCAGCCACACGTCGCCACCGCCTCCGCTCATTCATCTTCGGGATGCCACCACGTCGTCGAGGGTCGTCCGGTTTCCGTGGCGTTCGAGTGCGTCCGAGCGGTAGGTTCTACGCCGAGATACGCGCCGGTGGCTTCCGCCTCACCCTCGGCACGTACAACACGCCGGAGCTGGCGGCGCGCGCTTACGACGCGGCGGCGTGGCGCTTTCGGCGGCCACGGCGCGACATGAACTTCCCGGATGTTGAATCGCTAGAGGAGGCGGAGTTCCTCGCGCCAGCGCCGTGCCTCGTCGATGATGAGGACCGTCGCGGCACCGCCAGGTGCAGCGGAGGATCGCCATCGCTGAGCACGATGAGCAGTTGATGCGCCAGTGGAGGGCGCAGTTCCTCAACGACACCGACAACACTGACGCGTTCTTCGCTGGCCTCAGAGCACAGCGCAGGTCCAACAGGCGCCACCGTCGGGCCATCGCCGAGTTCGAGCTCGAGAACCCGAATACAACTTGGGCCGAAAACGACCCTCGGTGGGATGACATTTGGACGGAGACAACCTCCGACGACGAGTAGAGACTAGACTAGTCATTTATCTATTTTATTGTAATTTCAATAAAGTCATTGTCGGTTCTATTAGTTTAAATTTAGTTTATAAAGTCGTTGTCGGTTGTTTTTGTTCAATAAAGTGGTTGTTACAAAATTTTATTACGATTGAACTGGAATTAAAGTACAGAGCTCAACTGAAAATTAAGATACATGGCCAGATTCGAATGTTGGAGCCATTCAGTCATAGTCGTGCCTAGCCCTATAATAGTCGCCACTGTAGTCATCATAGTCGCCGACGTCATCATCGCTAGCATCGGGGTCGCGGTTGTCGAACCTCGGCGGGTGAGCACGCGTGGGCTGGGATTGAGGATAGCGCAGGCGGGGGCCACGGTAGGCCATGACGCTCTGGAGAGTCCGGCCGCGCCACCACAGCCGACGGCCGGCCTCGTTGAAGTTCGAAGGAGGCGGGCCGTCCTCCTCGTACCTGGCAACCGCCCTCTCACGCCGATTGATGAAGAAGCTGTCCCAAGTCGGGCTGTAGTCGGGATGCCACTAGGGATTCCTCCGCTGCTCTG
Source organism: Lolium multiflorum (assembly GCA_030979885.1). NCBI lineage: Eukaryota > Viridiplantae > Streptophyta > Magnoliopsida > Poales > Poaceae > Lolium > Lolium multiflorum. Next base: position 43,826,331 of record CM061753.1, on the reverse strand, counting down.
GCGTGAGCTCGAAGTAGTAGTGGTTCGTGATGGCCATCTCGCGTGGCACACCTAGAGGGATAGGAGGGACCGGTACGTGATACTTCTCAAACGTATTTATAATTTCTTATGTTCCATGTTAGTTTTATGACAATACTCACATGTTTTATATACACTTTATATCATTTATATGCATTTTCCGGCACTAACCTATTAACAAGATGCCGAAGCGCCAGTTCCTGTTTTCTGCTGTTTTTGGTTTCAGAAATCCTACACAGGAAATATTCTCAGAATTGGACGAAACAAAAGCCCAGGGTCTTATTTTCCACGGAGCTTTCCAGAAGACCGAAGGAAATACGAAGTGGGGCCACGAGGTGGCGACACCACCTGTCGGCACGACCAAGGAGGGGCCCGCGCCTCCCTATGGTTTGGGGCCCTCGTGAGTCCCCCGACTCTGCCCTTCCGCCTACTTAAACTCTCCGTCCCGAAAACCCTATTACCGAGAGCCACGATACGAGAAAAGTTCTAGAGACGCCGCCACCGCCAATCCCATCTCGGGGGATCCTGGAGATCGCCTCCGGCACCCTGCCGAAGAGGGGAATCATCACCCGGAGGACTCTACATCACCATGATCGCCTCCGGACTGATGTGTGAGTAGTTCATCCTTGGACTATGGGTCCATAGCAGTAGCTAGATGGTTGTCTTGTCCTCTTGTGCTATCATGTTTAGATCTTGTGAGCTGTCTATCATGATCAAGATCGTCTATTTCTAATGCTACATGTTGTGTTTGTTGGGATCCGATGAATATGGAATACTATGTAAAGTTGATTATTGATCTATCATATATGTGTTGTTTATGATCTTGCATGCTCTCCGTTGCTAGTAGAGGCTCTGCCAAGTTGATACTTGTGACTCCAAGAGGGAGTATTTATGCTCGATAGTGGGTTCATGCCTCCATTGAATCTGGGACAGTGACAGAAAGTTCTAAGGTTGTGGATGTGCTGTTGCCACTAGGGATAAAACATCAATGCTTTGTCTAAGGATATTTGTGTTGATTACATTACGCACCATACTTAATGCAATTGTCTGTTGTTTGCAACTTAATACTGGAAGGGGTGCGGATGCTAACCTGAAGGTGGACTTTTTAGGCATAGATGCATGCTGGATAGCGGTCTATGTTATTTGTCGTAATGCCCTAAGTAAATCTCATATTAGTCATCATGATATGTATGTGCATTGTTATGCCCTCTCTATTTGTCAATTGCCCAACTGTAATTTGTTCACCCAACATGCTATTTATCTTAGGGATTTCTATTTTTGTGCCCTCGGCTCCTTAGTTGTGCTCAGTTTTCCCCAGCCCCTTAGTTTTTCCTCAGTTTTCCCCAAGACCTTGTCTGAAACCCGCAGAAGGAGCTCGGACGGAGGATTCCCGTTTAGTTGACGTTGGTTGGTGCTGGCAAGTGGGGCCGCTGTTGGTGCCCCGCAGTGGACACGTCTCCACTTATCCAGATCATCGTGGGACCCACAACTTGTCCATGTTAGCGCGCCGGACCCACAGCTTACCCAGGTGACCGTTGCAAAATGGGAGCCCGAGCCAGCCCCGCGCCCGTGCCCGTGCCATTGCTTCCCCTTTCTTTCCCCGCGCCCCATTGTTCTTCTTCTCCGCCAGCGGCAGCCCTTCTCCGGCAGGCGGGTGATGTCTAGTTTCTCTTCGACCTCCCGTTCTTCATGGCCGCAGTATGGACCCATGCCTTTGACAAGATGCCCTGACTGCCCACGCCAGGAGCCTCTGAAGCGGTCGATCTGTAAGACGGACGAGAATGGCAGCCGTGGACATGAGTTCCTTGCATGCGAGAGGTTGCCATATAGAGAGGGGGTAAGGTTAGATCTCGCTCCAATTTCTCTATTTTCTCTCGATTTTCTTGTTATTCCCTCGAATTTGGGATTTAGGGTTCCCGTTGTTGTTTTCAGATCCTGAAGAAATGCAGGCATTTCGAGTGGATCGATGTGTACGTTCAGAGGCTTCAATTGCAGGAATCAATTGGCGCTATTGGGGAGCGCAATTTGGGAGGGGGGACTTGCTGTAGAGAATGCGGCGGAGAGAGGAGCCGTTCCGATTATGCCTAATGCTCCCAATGCAGGACTGGTGGAAGTGAAGGGAGAACTGAAGAAAATGAACAAGCAGTTAAGGCAGCTAATCGAGTTGAAGAAGCAAGCAAATCTGATGGCTGGTGATACGTCCAAAACGTATCTACTTTTCCAAACACTTTTGCTATTGTTTTTCCTCTAATTTGTGTATTTTGGATAGAACTAACACGGACTAACGCTGTATTCAGCAAAATTGCTCTGGTGTCTCGTTTTTGTGCAGAAACTCAACTTTCAGGAAAATCCCCGGGATTAATTCCAATGGGCCTATTTTCACATAACATTGACGGAGCCAAGACCGAATGAGGGGGCCACGAGGCAGCCATCCCACCAGGCGGCGCGGGTGGCCCCGGGCCGCGCCGCCCTATGGTGGCGGCTCGGGCAGCCCCAGTGCCTCCCTTCCAACTACTTAAGGGCTTCGACCTAAAAACGCACGGGGTTAGACGAAATCGCGTAAGACATCCAGAACACCGCCGCCATCGCGAAACTCCGTCTCGGGACCAGAAACTCTGTTCTGGCACTCCGCCGGGACGGGGAATTGGAGGAGATCATCGCCATCATCACCACCGACGCCTCTCCCTCGACCAGCCATGTTTCCCCCATCCATGTGTGAGTAATTCCCCCGTTGTAGGCTGAAGGGGATGGTAGGGATTGGATGAGATTGGTCATGTAATAGCATAAGATTGTTAGGGCATAGTGCCTAGTGTCCGTAATTGGTACTTTTATGATATTGTTGCAACTTGTTAAGCTTAATGCTTGTCACTAGGGCCCGAGTGCCATGATTTCAGATCTGAACATGTTATTGTTTCATGATGATATTCATTGTTTTATGATCTTACCTGCAAGTTGTATACACGTATTGTTGTCCGGAACCCGAGGCCCCAAAGTGACAGAAATTGGGACAACCGAAGGGGAAGGCGGTGATATGAGGATCACATGTGTTCACGGAGTGTTAATGCTTTGCTCCGGCGCTCTATTAAAAGGAGTACCTTAATTTCCAGTAGATTCCCTAGAGGCCCGGCTGCCACCGGCTGGTAGGACAAAAGATGTTGTGCAAGTTTCTCATTGCGAGCATGTACGACTAAATATGGAACACATGCCTATGGATTGACTAGTACTTGGATACCTATTTATTACTATCTGCAAATTCCCTACCTTGATTGTTACATGAGTTTCTCTCATCCATGCAACGCCCGTTCATCCATCCCTGTGCCTACAGTATTTTAATCCTGCTGTTTACTATAATCACTACTGCTGTCTTTGTTACACTGCTGCTGATATTTCACTACTGCTACTACTATAAAACTGTTGCTACTGATAAACTCTTGCGAGCAAGTCTGTTTCCAGGTGCAGCTGAATTGACAACTCCGCTGTTAAGGCTTACAAATATTCTTTGGCTCCCCTTGTGTCGAATCAATAAATTGGGTTTTACTTCCCTCGAAGACTCGATCCCCTATACTTGTGGGTCATCAAGACTATTTTCTGGCGTGTCGGGGAGCATAGCTTTATTTGCAAGTTCACTTGGATTGATATTGTTCGCTGCAAATTCTCCATCATGGGTAAACCTCGCGATACTAAGGTTGCCATATTACCATCCACTACAAGAAAAGGTACAACTCTGAGTACCTCTGCTGCTCTTGATTAACCATCTGTGATAAGTCAACTTGTTTCACCACCACAAGCTTCACATGCTGGCACTTCTGCTGAATCTGAAAATTCTCATAATTTTGATGATGCTTATGCTGTGCTTGATGATAGTGGTTCATTAGGCTCTTTTCTAGATGCTACAATTGCTAGGTATGGACAAATTGAAAATACTGAAACTCCTAATGAAAATGTTGTTACACCTGTTAATTCACCTGAGTCTGTTGAATACTCTAGTGATGATCTTGATGAAGATTATGTGGAACTTGATGATGATTTTATTGATAAATGCAATGCTACTACTGATGCAAGTAAAATTAAAAAGCTTCTTGCACAACATACTGTTAGATATAAACTGTCTCCTGATCCTAAATTTGCCACATCTCCTATAAACATTAAGGATAAGGATTATGATTTTTCTCTTGATCTATCTCATATATCTATTGTTGAGAAAACACCTTTTGTGGTACTGAAAAAGAAAGTGTTGTAGAACACATGAATGAACTTTCAACTTTGAGTAGCTTGTTTTCTGATGATATCAAGAAGCGTACTTATTTTGTTGCTAAATTTTTTCCTTTCTCATTAAAGGATGATGCTAAAACTTGGTATAATAGTTTGCCTCCTGATTCTATTGATAGCCCAAGTGGTTTCTTGATGTTTTCTTTCGGAGTGCTCAACATGTTGCTTTGCAGAAAATTTATAGTTTTGACCAGGAAGATGGAGAGAAATTGCCTGAAGCTTGGGCAAGATTTTGCTCTCTTATCAGAGCCCGACCTGGACATGATCTGGAGAAGCATGATTTACTTGATATATTTTATAGTGGACTAACCATTGAGTCTAGGGCATACCTGGATAGTTGTGCTGGTTGTGTTTTCAGGAAAAGAACTCCAGACGAAGCTGAAGAATTATTGGCTAAAATAGGCCGGAATCACGATGATTGGACTACACCTGAACCAACCCCGACACCAATATTGAAGAAGAGGGGTTTGATTAAATTAAATGATGAAGATATGAGGGAAGCCAAGAAATCTCTTAAGGAGAAAGGTATTAAATCTGAAGATGTGAAGAATTTACCTCCCATAGAAGATTTATGTAAGATAACTCCCCTTCATCCATGATTGAGGTACACTCTCTTCAACGCTTTACTAGGGAAGATATTCCGTACTCAAAACCTCCTGATCAATGTTTAGATGAGTTTGATAATTATATTGTTAAGCAAGAAAATTTTAATATGAGAGTAGAGAATCATTTAATGGAAAATTCTCAAGCTATTAGTAAATTGCATGATATTGTGGAGAGAACCTCCAATGATGTTAAGATGCTTGTTAAACATTTTCATATGGTTCAAACTCAAATTGATCAACTCACCAAAGTGCAAAATGACTTGTTAAAAAATAGTTCTAAAGAAAAACATGCTTATGAAGTAACAACTAGAGGTGGTGTTTCTACTCAGGATCCTCTATATCCTGAGGGGCATCCCAAAAGAGTTGAACAAGATTCTCAACGAATTGAAACTAGTGCTCCTTCTAAGAAAAAGAAGAAGAAACATAAAACTGTTGTAGAATCCTCTGAACCTGTTAATGATCCTAATAGTATTTCTATTTCTGATGCTGAAACTGAAAGTGGTAATGAACATGATAAAGATAATGATAAGAATGATGCTTCTGATAAAGAAGAGGTTGAAGATGAACCTGAAAAGCATGCTAAAAATAAAAAGTATACTAAAGAAGATTTTATTGCTAAGAAACATGGTAATGAAAGAGAACCTTGGGTTCAAAAGCAAATGCCTTTTCCTGCTAAGAAACTAAAATCAAAGGAAGAAGAACACTATAATAAATTTTGTGATTGGATGAAACCTTTGTTCTTGCAAATCCCTTTGACTGATGCTATTAAATTGCCTCCTTATTCAAAGTATATGAAAGATATTGTCTCTAACAAAAGGAAGATTCCTAATGAGGAGATTTCCACTATGCTTGCTAATTACTCTTTCAATGGCAAAGTTCCAAAGAAGTTGGGCGACCCAGGTATACCGACTATTCCTTGTTCCATCAAGAATAATTATGTTAGAACTGCTCTATGTGATTTAGGAGCAGGTGTTAGTGTTATGCCTTTTTCTCTTTATAAGAGACTTTATTTAGATAAGTTGATACCAACTGATATATCTTTGCAAATGGCTGATAAATCTACTGCTATTCCTGTTGGTATATGTGAGGATGTTCCTGTTCAAGTTACTAATAATTGCTTAATATTAACTGATTTTATTGTGTTGGAAATGCCTGAAGATGATAATATGTCTATTATTCTTGGGAGACCTTTTCTTAACACCGCAGGGGATGTTATTGATTGCAATAAAGGAAAAGTTACTTTCAATGTTGATGACAAGGAGCATACTGTTTATTTTCCCAAGAGGATTGATAAAGTATGTGGAGTTAATACAATTTCTAATGTGAGAACTATCAAAGTGGGAGTTATTGATTGTCCTATATATGAGCCTAAAGAAGGATATCAAAATATTATGATTGGATCCATATCAATACAATACAAGGTAACATGATTGATTTGAGGTTTATTTCTTCTTATGTTATGTAAAATTTATTTGGTGGCAAGACTTGATCAACCTTGTTAACAAATACATTTTATATGCATAGAGGAACTAAACAACATTTCTTTCTTCCTCCACTTGTTTTACTCGCTGTAGCACTACTTGTTTTGCAAAGTTCTTTAATTGTTTAGAGATTTCAAAATCTTTTTCTGCCCAGTAATAATAATTTTAACACCCAGAAATGTGCATTTTTCAAAGTTTTAAAAAATTTACAAAAATTATACCGTTGGTCTTATTTTTCGAAGAGCTACCTGGGAGCACCTGGGGCTGACCAGTGGGGCACCCTGGGGCTGCCCCCATGTGCCGGCGCGGCCAAGGAGGGGGCGCGCCACCCTGTGGTGTGGGCCCCTCCTTGCCCCACTAACTCATCTCTTCCTCCCATTCTACTCTCTCTCCCGAAAAAACTCGTACCAACTTTCTCTCACTCGCGTTTTTGCTCAAGAGCTCAGATTTCTCGATCTCTTTGCTCAGCCCAGATTTCTGTCTGAAATTTGGCACATTTGCTCTCCGGTATGTGACTCCTCCGATTATCCAAATAGAATTTTGTTTGGTTGAGTATATCTTGAATATTTTGCTACTGTAGGTAACATGTTTAGTGAGCTTGCATGCTTGTTCTAAGTTGTAAAAATTAGTTTTGATGCATGTTTAGTACTCTACCAAGTTCCTATAGTAGTTTCCCTCAATTATATGTCTCCAAATCAACTTTTATAATGTTTGTTGAAAAATTTCAGAAAATGGAGTGGAATAGGCACCAACTGAACCAACAAGAATTGGAGGTGCAAGAAGTTATGAGAGTTCACCGCGAAGAGGGAGTATACCCCTCCTACTACCCATGCACTGATTTTATGAGGAGTGCAGGAATCTTGCAGATGTTCAAAATCTGATTTCCAATGCAGGGTTGGAAGGTTTTGTTGTTGGTGAACCTTACCAATATGCAAAACTAACCATGTCAGTGGTGCAGGATTTTGAATTCAATTGGTCCCAAACTAACCCCATGGTTCGATACAAAATTTATAATAAAACTGTCAACTTGCCTTTTGATGATTTTTGTGCAGCAATTAGAGTGCCACAATGGGGATCATGCGAGAAGGTTAGGGGACTGCCGCAGGAGCTCTTGAGTCTATACAAGATGATTTGTCAAGGGAGAAGCTTCTCAGATGATAGTGGTAAAATCAGTAGTATTCAACTCCCAGCTATTCGCTACTTTGCTTATTTCATCACCAAGTGCGTTCTTGCTAGAAAGAATGCAAATAAGTTATCTATCCAGGATTTGGCTTTCCTAGCTGCTGCATTGCAAGGTGATAGGACTTATAATTTGGGTGCTTTGATAGCCTATAGACTTGCTACTAACCGTGAGAAGGGAGGAATTTGTGGAGGTCTCATCGCCTCTTGTTTATTAGCTATGCATGGTGTAGAACCTCACCATCTTGATATTCAGCTCTCCATGGAGAAACTTGACATTGTCTCCATGATTAAACATGACTTTGTTTCTGATTTGTCTAATTTGAGTAACCTGTCTTACAAGATAACATTTTACAAGAAAACTTGGAGAACAACTAAGAAAACTGAAAGGCTAGTAGGATTGCCTGCACCTGTTTTGTTTAACCTTGATTCCAGGAAGGATTGGTCAGTCACGGAAGGTGAACTGAATGCATACATAGAGGGGGATGGCCATCATGCAGGGGACGGCACGGAGGAGGCCGAGGAACACCTCGACTTGTCATCCGATGCAGCGAGTTCTTTGCATCAACATTTTGGGCATGAGGAGCCTCCACCCTTTTCTTCTGCACCGGGACCTTATTATGACCACGCCATGTATGATCCACCGGCATGGAACCCTGACCCTCGCTGGGGTTGATCTCCACTTAGGCCAAAAGCCTAAGCTTGGGGGGAGGTATACCGACATCACTCATTCATTGCATATTACAATTTCTGGATACTTGTACATACTTGTTTAGCTTCTTAAAGTGGTTTCTAATAAGAGGGAGATGATATTTGGGGAAGTGCTGTTTGAAAACAGATTCTGGACTGATACCAAAAAAATTCTCAAAAACAGCCAGAACGTTATTTTGCGAAGCCAATTTTTGTGCATGTTCCCCAGGTTATTATCTAACTTTCATTAGTTGAGAACTTTTCGAGCTGAGCAGCGGAAGATTTTCGTAAAAATCGATTACTGTACTGCTGTCAAGTTTGACGAATTTCTGCTGCTTTGTGTTTATGTGACTCTTTTAGTTTTCATTTTCTTGTTTTTGCTTTGTTTCTTTCCTAAAACACAAAAAGACCAAAAATATTTATGCTGTTTCTCTTTACTTTGGTTTCTTGCTCTTATTTTGCTTTATTTGCTATCGTTGGTTTGCTATGAGAAAATCAAAAAGATTTTGCTTTGTTTGCTTGTTTCCTTTTGTTCTTGTTTCCAATTCGAAAACACCAAAAATATTTGTTGTTCTTCTTTGGTTTTGTAAAGTTCATTATGGAGTTCAGCGGTCTTCGGTGGCTGGAGCTTGGTTTTCATTCCATATTATTCAAGCTACACAAGTGAAAGGCAATAATGACGATCTACGACAACTCGACTGTGGTGAGAGGCTGGTATGAACTCTATTTGTTTTCATTTTTGTACATATACTCATCCATGTGAGCATGCTTAGTTGGTTCATGTGAGGTATATGTCATTTAAGAAAGTCTAGTAGTTCATGATCTCTCATGTTTAGCTCCAATTTATTAATATGAGTAGCGTGTCATAAATATTTGCTTGCATTGTTTTATTCATAAATAGGTATGACATTGTGGTATCCTCCTCTGAATAATTCACTTGAATCGACTTGGCACATGCTCACGCATGCATATGACTGAACAAAAGTCAATTAAGCCTCAATGATTTACTTTGCCTCAGAGTTCTTGTATCACTTTTATGCCTCCGTTAATTTATTTTGTCGCAAGCATGATTATGACAGTTATTGCTCTCTTGATTGTCGCTTCCCAGTCTATTGCTAGCCTTCACTTGTACTGAGCGGGAACGCTGCTCGTGCTTCCAAACCCCTGAAAACCAAGTTATTCCAAAGTGTCCACCATAAATACCTATGCATGGCATTTCAAACCATTCCAAGTAAATTCTCATGTGCTACCTTTAAACCTTCAAAATACTTCTCAATTTGTGTCAATGTTTTATAGCTCATGAGGAAGTATGTGGTGTTTATCTTTCGACCTACTCCTAACATACTTTCATCAATGGACTAGTGGCACATCCGCTTATCCAATAATTTTGCAAAAAGAGCTGGTAACGGGGTTCCCAGCCCCAATTAATTAACTTTCATCAATAATTCTCTTCACATGTTTTGCTCTGATTTATCAGTAAGCAACTTAATTTGCAAATAGACACTCCTCCATGGTATGTGAATGTTGGAAGGCACCCGAGGATTCGGTTAGCCATGGCTTGTGTAAGCAAAGGTTGGGGGAGTGTCATCCATAATAAAACTAAAGTACGTGTGTAAACAAAAGAGAAGAGGGATGATCTACCTTGCTGGTAGAGATAACGTCCTTCATGGGAGCCGCTCTTGAAAGTCTGGTTGACGAGGTAGTTGGAGTGCCCACTACCATTCGTTGACAACAACAAACACCTCTCAAAATAATTTTACTCCTGTTTTAAAAATGAAAAGCTCTAGCGCATGTTAATTCCTGCTTCCCTCTGCGAAGGGTCAATCTTTTACTTTTACATTGAGTCACCATCCTTTCTTTGAGCACTTTCTTGAGAGCACAACTGTCATTCTTAGTATAATATGCTTGTCCCAAAATGTGATTAATTGTGGTATAACTTTGATGCTTTTATCTTTGACAATCTCTACTTCCAGTCTTTCCATGAACTTCAAAGGTGCCCGAGCATTTATGTTTTGTTGTACAAATACGGGCAAGCGAGATACCACTTTATCATATCCTTTTATGATCATTGCAATCTTGTTGATAGACATGATTCATGATACTTGTTATTAATTTGTTGGTACCTTTCCATGATTGACATAGCTATTAGATGACTTTATTTGCATGTATCTTATTATGAATTGCTTAAGTACTTGCCCATATCATGAGAATATTTACATCATATGAACAAATGTGTTCGTGAAAGTTCTTTTAATTCACTCAGTTGTTATCTGAATTGCTTGAGGACAAGCAATAAGCTAAGGGGGGAGTTGATACGTCCAAAACGTATCTACTTTCCCGAACACTTTTGCTATTGTTTTGCCTCTAATTTGTGTATTTTGGATACAACTAACACAGACTAACGCTGTTTTCAGCAGAATTGCTCTGGTGTCTCGTTTTTGTGCAGAAACTCAACTTTCAGGAAAATCCCCGGGATTAATTCCAATGGGCCTATTTTCACATAACATTGACGGAGCCAGAAGACCAGAAGGAGGGGGGCCACGAGGCAGCCACCCCACCAGGCGGCGCGGTGGGCCCCTGGGCCGCGCCGCCCTTTGGTGGCGGCGCCTCGGGCAGCCCCAGGTGCCTTCCTTCCAACTACTTAAGGGCTTCGACCTAAAAACGCACGGGGGTTAGACGAAATCGCCAGAAGACATCCAGAACACCGCCGCCATCGTGAAACTCCGTCTCGGGACTAGAAACTCAGTTCTGGCACTCCGCCGGGACGGGGAATCGGAGGAGATCATCGCCATCATCACCACCGACGCCTCTCCATCGACCAGCCATGTTTCCCCATCCATGTGTGAGTAATTCCGCTGTAGGCTGAAGGGGATGGTAGGGATTGGATGAGATTGGTCATGTAATAGCATAAAATTGTTAGGGCATAGTGCCTAGTGTCCGTAATTCGTACTTTTATGATATTGTTGCAACTTGTTATGCTTAATGCTTGTCACTAGGGCCTGAGTGCCATGATTTCAGATATGAACATGTTATTGTTTCATGATGATATTCATTGTTTTATGATCTTACCTGCAAGTTGTATACACGTATTGTTGTCCGGAACCCGAGGCCCCAAAGTGACAGAAATTGGGACAACCGAAGGGGAAGGCGGTGATATGAGGATCACATGTGTTCACGGAGTGTTAATGCTTTGTTCCGGTGCTCTATTAAAAGGAGTACCTTAATTTCCAGTAGATTCCATAGAGGCCTGGCTGCCACCGGCTGGTAGGACAAAAGATGTTGTGCAAGTTTCTCATTGCGAGCACGTACGACTAAATATGGAACACATGCCTATGGATTGACTAGTACTTGGATACCGTTTTATTACTATCTGCAAATGCCCTACCTTGATTGTTACATGAGTTTCTCTCATCCATGCAACGCCCGTTCATCCATCCCTGTGCCTATAGTATTTTAATCCTGATGGTTACTATAATCACTACTGCTGTCTTTGTTACACTGCTGCTGATATTTCACTACTGCTACTGCTATAAAACTGTTGCTACTGATAAACTCTTGCGAGCAAGCCTGTTTCCAGGTGCATCTGAATTGACAACTCCACTGTTAAGGCTTACAAATATTCTTTGGCTCCCCTTGTGCCGAATCAATAAATTGGGTTTTACTTCCCTCGAAGACTGTTGGGATCCCCTATACTTGTGGGTCATCAGCTGGTTGTTTTTTCTGTTGTATAATTGCGATCGGATTCTTATCATTGCTCACCAGGCGCTAGAAGTTGTTACAAGGGATACCTTGTTACAAATTCATTATTCAGTTACATGTACTTGTAGTTGTTTTCATAGTTAGTGTGTGCATTCACCGAAATTACCAACTATATTGGAATGCTCCCAATAATTGTTAGAGGGGTGACAAATAATCTAGGGCTCCCAATAATCTATTCACCGAAATCCGCAAATATGTATGCCTCATGTTTATACCAAAATTATACCACTTTTGGGCCGTTTCAAATTACCGAAACTATATGCCAAAACTATATCCCCTAAAAGAAAAAGGAAAGCGAAAGATAGTTGATAATTGTTAGAGGGGTGAAAATAATGCATTCACCGAAATCCGCAAATATGTATGCCTCATGTTTATACCGAAATTATACCACTTTTGGGCCGTTTCAAATTACCGAAACTATATGCCAAAACTATATCCCCTAAAAGAAAAAGGAAAGCGAAAGATAGTTGATAATTGTTAGAGGGGTGACAATAATGCATTCACCGAAATCCGCAAATATGTATGCCTCATGTTTATACCAAAATTATACCACTTTTGGGCCATTTCAAATTACCGAAACTATATGCCAAAACTATATCCCCTAAAAGAAAAAGGAAAGCGAAAGATAGTTGATAATTGTTAGAGGGGTGACAATAATGCATCCACCGACAGAGAGAGAGAGAGGGGTGGCCACGAAGAGACGGGGAGGGGTATACTGCCCGTTAGATCAGTTGATCAACGGTTCGTGGAGTCGATCCGTGTGACAATGGCTCAACCAATCAGGATAAGTTTGGGCTTCTGAGAGCATTTGTGACAGAACTTGAGGGCAAAACTGAGTAGTACTAACAATCCAAGGGCACATAAATAGTAAATAGACTAAGGGATTCAAACAAAAAGAATTACAAAATGAAAATGCGTGTTTTGTACAATATAATTCATATTGGGCTACATCAAATTATTTGCAATTCAAATATACATGAGTGTGACAATTATGGCATCATTTAGACAAACTATGTTTTTGGGGAAGATGTTTTGCAAAGGGGTTTGAGTGGAAAACCATGCATCTTCATAGCTACACTAGTGATTCTGAGAAGTGGCAATTTGTGGTAAAACTTGATTTATATATGTTTGTTAAGGTTTTCTAGGTGGCAGGTTGCGTAGGAAGACTCCATGAGTAGGTGCCACTATGTTTTTATTTTTTTGAATTTTTTTGCGCATGAAATGCCTCAATTAGATATGTTAATCTCATTTGTTGACTCTCTGTTGACCAGCTACTTGAGGGTAAAACTGAGTATATTGCACTTGCCAGTCTAAGTACTCGAGGGGAAAACTGAGTACAGATAAAATTTCTAGTAAGGCCCGCGGTTATCGGGGTTAACTCGGTCGGCTGACGATTAGCGATTAATAGGCAAATCGGCCGATTAATCGGGCGATAAATGAGTTAATCGGGTGATAAATGAGTTTATCGGCTAATCGGTGACCACTGAATAGGGATTAATCGGGCGATTAATCGTTGAATCGGACGATTTTTTGAACAGTGGCCCGAGGTTATAACTGAGTACACCAAACGTCCCAGGGTTAGACTCGTGTCGCGGTGCACGCTGCAGCCGTGCATAGCGGACGCGTGTTGCGGTACACGCCACCTTCGTCTTTATAGAGCCCCTCTTTCTCTCCCTCGACGCACGTTCTCACTGCAACCGCCTCTCCTGTCCCATCATCTTCTCCACAACCGAAGAAAAAACCCCGAAGAAAACCGCCGGCGATGGACAAGAATGAGATGCCCATTGTCGGCGCATCGGCCGCCGCCCCCGTCCAGGCCCCTGTCGCTGCTTCCAACGTAGCAGCCGGCGCATCGGCCGCCGCCACCGTCCAGGCCCCCGTCGCTTGGGACCCGTACGAACCAGTGCCGTACGTCGCGCCGGAGAACCCCTACGACACCAGCATCGTCGACGACGAGCCGGAGGTAACCCTTTGCTCCCTTGTTCTTATCCCATTTCAATCCTTTTGTGTTAGATCTAGCGTTATTAGGGTTCGTCTGTTCCTAGTTCAATCCATTTGTGTTAGATCTAGCGTTATTAGGGTGCGTCTGTTCCTAGTTCAATCCTTTTGTGTTAGATCTTGCGTTATTAGTGCTTGTGATTTGCTTTTGTTTAAGATTTGTGCCGATGATGATGAATATTTGGGCACAAATTGATTCAGGGTTTGGTCAGTAAACAATTGGTGTGTACAAATTTGTTGTGCATGATCTTTGGTTTACTCACTCAAATCCTGGATATAAGTGTGTCCAATGTAACTGAGGCTACCTCTTTTTTCGAGCCCATATTATCATGCATGATCTTTGTTCACTCTCTGTTCCATCATCGTTGCAATTGACTCCGTGTTTTTTGCACGATCTTTGGTGCTACGTGACAGGTGCAGAGCAGCGACATCGACAGCGACGACGAGTCCTTCCACACCAAGACTCGTCACGTCCTCAGGAGGCTGCAGTCCGGCCATTACGATGGCCCCTTTGCTCGAGGCATTTACAAGTGCCCCTTCTGCAACAGGAAGCTCCGCGCCACCGACTTCAACTGCCTGGTGAACCATGCTGAATCCATTGGCAGATGCGGCGCTAGAGTTGGAACGACGGTGAATGTGCATGCGTTCATGGCCAAACACAAAGCACTTGGGATTCACCTGCGCAACCTCCAGGCGAGTCACAGGCGCAACCTGGAGGCGTTGAACATGCCTACTGCACTCTCTGTATGTGACTGCTCTATCTGTAGAGCAGCTTAAATTCATGTAATGGCTTATGTTGGGGCCGAATGGGCGCTAGAGGATTCGGGGGAGGGTTTTTGATTAGATGGGATGAACTTCCGGATGGTTTCCTCAAGAACTTAGCCAAAGGCAAAGGTAGAAGAAGAAACACACAAGGAAGAACTCTGCTCTAGATCTTTCTCTTCATTGATCTCAACAAGATACAGGTTTTTGCATACATAGCGGGTCGTCTCACAGCATAACATCACATGCCCGCGATAGGGAGTGCCCCCTCTCCTTATATAGGGGAGAGGGTGGCTTACAGGGGAAGAAACCCTAATGGCATCTTTGACTAGACAAACTACTTTACAAAGTTACTTTAATCATAGATGACGCCGGGGTCTTCTTTAATCAGGGAGGCTGACGTCCTCCGGCTTCTTTCAGCGTCATCTTCCTCTTTGGCGCCAGGGCTTCGTTTAAAGCTACTTTGCTTAGCTCATCTTTGTCCTCTAGCTCTGAAGAGAATCTTTGACCAGTCTTGCCGACGTGCTACTTCTTACCGGTAGCCCGGTGTCTTCTTTACTTGGTTCCGGTATACCCCTCTTGGGGATACCGGCTTAGCTTTACTTAGCCAAACACTTAACTTTGTGCTCCGGTATAAACATTAAACCGGTATCTTGATGGCTCAAACCATCCGGTTTGGCATGCCTTTGGCATACCGGGGGTCATCCCCCCAACATGTGACTGCTCTATCTGTAGAGCAGCTGAAATTCATGTAAAATGTAGCTTATGTTGTAGGGTTCTATCGGTACTACTGTTGGATCTGTCGTGAATATATCTATGCTATGTTGGCTGCTCTATGCAAGCTTATCCTATATTTTCTCTGGATTTGTGCCCTAGATTTCCTACCTGATTGGGTAAAAACGAAGGCATAAAGAAATGAATGGCATTAAAAAACAGAAGGAGAAGCTGCTCTAGATTTGCTACCAATTTGGGCTATCAAATAGGAATGAGATCGAGCGAGAGAGAGGAAAAAGGTACATTGAAAACTGCTAATCTGGGCGAAAGAGACAGAAACCACTCGTGCCCACGTCCCGGACCCACACGGCTCCACACGCTACGGCCCCACACGCTACGGCCACACAAACATGGTCTCGTCCTGTCCCACGCGGTTCCTTCCTACCAGCCCCACACGACGCGACCCCACAAACAACACGACCCCACTCGTCAGCACGGAACGGTCAACTTAACGGATTCCTGCCGTCGGAGCTGCTTCTGCGGGTTTCAAACAAGGACTTGGGGAAAACTGAGGAAAAACTAAGTAGCTGGGGAAAACTGAGCACAACTAAGGAACGGAGGGCACGAAAATAGAAATCCCATTATCTTATTGGAGAGACACCACTAGTGAACTATGGACCCCGGTCCATTCTTTTACATCTGAATACAACCTACTGCAATCATTGTTCTCTGCTGTTCTTTTCAAACAAACATCATTTTCCACACCATACGTTTAATCCTTTGTTTACAGCAAGCCAGTGAGATTGACAACATCACTTAGGTTGGGGCAAAGTATTTTGATTGTGTTGTGCAGGTTCCACGTTGGCGCCGAATCCCTGTTGCGCCGCACTACACTCCTTCACCAACAACCTTCACGTGGCCTTCATCTCCTACTGGTTCGATAACCTTGGTTTCCTGAGGGAAACTTGCTGCTGTACGCATCACACCTTCCACTTGGGGTTCCCAACGGGCGTGTGCTTTACGCGTCATCAAGCTAAATTTCTGGCGCCGTTGCCGGGGACGTGAAGGAAAATTACACCACAGAGATTTCTAACTCCCACGTCAACTGCACGCCAGCAAATAAATTTCTGGCGCCGTTGCCGGGGAGATCAAGACACGCTGCAAGGGGAGTCTCTCACATCCAATCTCTTTACTTTGTTATTGTCTTGCTTTACTTTATTTTATTTTCTGTTTTGTTTGCTTTCTTTATATCAAAAACACAAAAAAATAGTTACTTGTTTTACTTTACTTAATTTAGTTTGCTTTACTTATTTTTATTACTGCTAAAATGGGTACCCCTGAGAACACTAAGTTGTGTGACTTCACAAGCACAAATAATAATGATTTCCTATGCACACCTATTGCTCCACCTGCTGCTACATCAGAATTTTATGAAATAAAACCTGCTTTACTAAATCTTGTTATGAGAGAGCAATTTTCTGGTGTTAGTTCTGATGATGCTGCTGCCCATCTTAATAATTTTGTTGAACTTTGTGAAATGCAAAAGTATAAGGATGTAGATGGTGACATTATAAAATTGAAATTGTTTCCTTTCTCCTTAAGAGGAAGAGCTAAACATTGGTTGCTATCTTTGCCTAAAAATAGTATTGATTCATGGACTAAATGTAAGGATGCTTTCATTGGTAGATATTATCCTCCTGCTAAAATTATATCTTTGAGAAGTAGCATAATGAAGTTTAAGAAATTGGATAATGAACATGTTGCCCAAGCATGGGAAAGAATGAAATCTTTGGTAAAGAATTGCCTTACCCATGGACTGACTACTTGGATAATCATCCAAACCTTTTATGCAGGACTGAATTTTTCTTCAAGGAACCTATTGGATTCAGCTGCTGGATGTACTTTTATGTCCATCACCTTGGGCGCCGCAACAATGCTTCTTGATAATATGATGATCAACTACTCTGAATGGCACACTGAAAGGACTCCACAAGGTAAGAAGGTAAATTTTGTTGAAGAAACCTCCTCCTTGAGTGATATGATTGATGTTATTATGTCTATGCTTGTTAATGGTAGATCTAATGTTGATCCTAATAATGTTAATTTAGCTTCATTGGTTGCTCAAGAAGAGCATGTTGATGTGAACTTCATTAAAAATAATAATTTCAACAATAATGCTTATAGGAATAATTATGGTAACAACTATAGGCCATATCCTTCTAACAATAGTAACGGTTATGGTAATTCTTATGGTAATTCTTACAACAATAATAGGAGTGCACCCTATGGTCTTGAAACCATGCTTGAAGAATTTATTAGTACACAAACTGCTTTTAACAAATCTGCTGAAGAAAAGCTTGGTAAAATTGATGTTCTTGCTTCTAAGGTTGATAGCCTTGCTGCTGATGTTGATCTTTTAAAATTGAAAATTATGCGTAATGAAACTAAATATATTAATTCATTTGCTACAGGAAACGCTATCCAAGTTCGAATTAATGAAAATATTAGATTGATGGCTGAATTGCATGCTAGGTGGGAAAGAGAAGAAAAATTTGCTAAAGAGAATAATGTAGCTAAAGTTTGGACTATTACCACCACTAGTAATGTTGATGCTTCACATGTTGCTAAATCTCCTACTATCAATGGTAAAATAATTGGTGTTGGCAATGTTTCTACTACTAATGCAAAGCGTGCAAAACTGCCTGAAACTGCTAAAACTGCTGAAACTGTTTGTGATAAAGGTGCTGAAATTTTTCAGAACATTGGGGACAATGATCCCATTGCTGTAGATCATAATGGTTTAGATTTTGATGATTGTCATATCTCTGAAGTTATTAAGTTCTTGCAAAAACTTGCTAGAAGTCCTAATGGTAGTGCTATAAATTTGGCCTTTACAAAACATATTACAAATGCTCTCATAAAAGCTAGAGAAGAGAAATTAAAACTTGAAACTTCTATTCCTAGGAAGTTGGAAGATGGTTGGGAGCCCATCATTTAGATGAAGGTCAATGATTTTGATTGTAATGCTTTATGTGATCTTGGTGCAAGTATTTCTGTTATGCCTAAGAAACTCTATGATATGCTTGACTTGCCACCATTGAAAAATTGTTATTTGGATGTTAATCTTGCTGATAATTCTATAAAGAAACCTTTGGGGAGGATTGATAATGTTCACATTACGGTTAGCAATAACCTTGTCCCCGTTGATTTTGTTGTCTTCGATATCGAATGCAATGCATCTTGTCCTATTATTTTGGGAAGACCCTTTCTTCGAACTATTGGTGCTATTATTCATATGAAGGAAGGGAATATTAATTATCAATTTCTTCTTAAGAAAGGTATGGAACACTTCCCTAGAAAGAGAATGAAGTTACCCTTTGATTCTATTATTAGAACAAATTATGATGTTGATGCTTCATCTCTTGATAATACTTGATTCACACTTTCCGCGCCTTGCTGAAAGGCATTAAAGAAAAGCGCTTATGGGAGACAACCCATTATTTTACTTCTGCAATTTTGTTTTATATTTGTGTCTTGGAAGTTGTTATTACTGTAGCAACCTCTCCTTCTCTTTATTTTATTGCATTGTTGTGCCAAGTAAAGTCTTTGATAGTAAGGTTGGTACTAGATTTGGATTACTGCACAGAAACAGATTTCTTGCTGTCACGAATTTGAGTAGGTCTCTCTGTAGGTAACTCAAAAAAATCAGCGAAAATTAATGAGTGATCCTCAGATATGTACTCAACTTTCATTCAATTTGATCTTCTTCATCTGAGCATGTTAAGTGCCTCTAAAAAATTCATCTTTAAGGACTTTTCTGTTTTGACAGATTCTGCCTTTTATTTCGCATTGCCTCTTTTGCTATGTTGAATGGATTTGTTTGTTCCATTAACTTTCAGTAGCTTTGAGAAATGTCCAGAAGTGTTAAGAATGATTGTGTCACCTCTGAATATGTGAATTTTTGATTATGCACTAACCCTCTAATGAGTTTGTTTTGAGTTTGGTGTGGAGGAAGTTTTCAAGGGTCAAGAGAGGAGGATGATACAATATGATCAAGAAGATTGAAAAGTCTAAGCTTGGGGATGCCCCCGTGGTTCATCCCTGCATATTTCAAGAAGACTCAAGCATCTAAGCTTGGGGATGCCCAAGGCATCCCCTTCTTCATCGACAACTTATCAGGTCACCTCTAGTGAAACTATATTTTTATTCCGTCACATCTTATGTGCTTTACTTGGAGCGTCTGTATGTTTTTATTTTTGTTTTTGTTTGAATAAAATCGGATCCTAGCATTCTTTGTTTTGGAGAAAGACACGCTTCGCTCATTCATATGAACACTGGTGTTCTTATCTTTACTTTTAGTGTTCATGGCGAAGGTTGAAACTGCTTCGTTCATTGTTATTTGGTTGGAAACAGAAAATGCTTCATGTGGTAATTGGTATATGGTCTTGAATAATTTGATACTTGGCAATTGTTTTGAGCTCTCAAATAGATCATGTTTAAGCTTTTGCATCATGTACTTTGCACCTATTAATGAAGAACTACCACAGAGCTTGTTGAAATTTGGTTTGCATGATTGGTCTCTCTAAAGGTCTAGATAATTTCTGGTAAAGAGTTTGAACAACAAGGAAGACAGTGTAGAGTTTTATAATGCTTGCAATATGTTCTTATGTAAGTTTTTGCTGTACCGGTTCATACTTGTGTTTGCTTCAAACAACCTTGCTAGCCCAAAACCCTGTACTGAGAGGGAATGATTCTCGTGCATCCAAATCCTTGAGCCAAAACCTATGCCATTTGTGTCCACC
The DNA here is from genome assembly GCA_030979885.1 of Lolium multiflorum. NCBI lineage: Eukaryota > Viridiplantae > Streptophyta > Magnoliopsida > Poales > Poaceae > Lolium > Lolium multiflorum. The sequence goes on along the minus strand of CM061753.1, from coordinate 43,806,054 downwards.
ATATCTACCTACTATGTGGTATTTCCCTGCCATTCCAAAGAAAATTGCTTGCGTGCTACCTTTAAAATTTCATTCCTTGTCTTTGCAATATATAGCTCATGGGAAAATAGCTTAAAAACTATTTTGGTAAAGAATATGTAGCTTATGTATCTTATTTCTTATAAGTTGCTTGTTGAGCGGTAACCATGTTTCTGGGGATGCCATCAACTATTACACTTTTGTTGAATATCATGTGAGTTGCTATGCATGTTCGTCTTGTCTGAAGGAAGGGTGATTTATCATGATTAAATGGTTTGAATATGCATATTGTTAGAGAAGAACTTTGGGCCGCTAACCAAAGCCATGTATCATGGTGGAAGTTTCAGTTTGGATATTAATCCTCAATCTCTTATGAGAATATTATCTGTTGTTGAATGCTTATGCATTAAAGAGGAGTCCATTATCTGTTTTCTATGCTTTCCCGGTATGTATGTCCTCAAGTTGAGATTTATCAAAAACGAGAAATCAAATGCGATCTATCTCCTTGGACCTTTGTACAGGTGGCATAGAGGTACCCCTTTGTGACACTTGGTTGAAACATATGTAATGCAATGATAATCCATGGAAATCGAAGCTAATTAGGACAAGGTGCGAGCACTATTGGTATTCGATGCATGAGGCTTGCAACTTATAGGATGTCTTATGCATAACACATATGAATTATTACTACCATTGACTAAATTGTTTCTATGAAATAAAAGCTCTAGCACAAAAATAGTAATCCATGCTTCCCTCTGCGAAGGGCCTTTCTTTTACTTTATGTTGAGTCAGTTTACCTACTTCTTTCTATCTTAGAAGCAAACACTTGTGTCAACTGTGTGCATTGATTCCTACATACTTGCTTATTTGCATTCATCATATTACTTTGTGTTGACAATTATCCATGAGATATACATGTTGAAGTTGAAAGCAACTGTTGAAACTTATATCTTCCTTTATGTTGCTTCAAAACCTTATATTAAGAATTTATTGCTTTATGAGTTAACTCCTATGCAAGTCTTATTGATGCTTGTCTTCAAAGTACTATTCATGAAAAGTCTTTGCTATATGATTTAGTTGTTTAGTCATTGTCTTTACCATTGCTTCGAATCACTTCATTCATCTCATATGCTTTACAATAGTATTGATCAAGATTATGATAGTAGCATGTCACTTCAGAAATTATCCTTGTTATCGTTTACCTACTCGAGGGCGAGTAGGAACTAAGCTTGGGGATGCTTGATACGTCTCAAACGTATCTATAATTTCTTATGTTCCATGCTAGTTTTATGACAATACTCACATGTCTTATATACACTTTATATCATTTATATGCATTTTCCGGCACTAACCTATTAACAAGATGCCGAAGCACCAGTTCCCGTTTTCTGCTGTTTTTGGTTTCAGAATTCCTACACAGGAAATATTCTCGGAATTGGACGAAACAAAAGCCCAGGGTCTTATTTTCCACGGAGCTTTCCAGAAGAACAAAGGAGATACAAAGTGGGGCCACGAGGTGGCGACACCACTTGGCGGCGTGGCCAAGGAGAGCCCCGCGCCGCCCTATGGTGTGGGGCCCTCGTGAGTTCCCCGACTCTGCCCTTCCGCCTACTTAAACTCTCCGTCGCGAAAACCCTATTACCGAGAGCCACGATACGAGAAAAGTTCCAGAGACGCCGCCGCTACCAATCCCATCTCGGGGATTCAGGAGATCGCCCCGGCACCCCTAGAGGGGAATCATCACCCGAGGACTCTACATCACCATGATCGCCTCCGGACTGATGTGTGAGTAGTTCATCCTTGGACTATGGGTCCATAGCAGTAGCTAGATGGTCTTCTCCTCTTGTGCTATCATGTTTAGATCTTGTGAGCTACCTATCATGATCAAGATCATCTATTTGTAATGCTACATGTTGTGTTTGTTGGGATCCGATGAATATGGAATACTATGTCAAGTTGATTATTGATCTATCATATATGTGTTGTTTATTATCTTGCATGCTCTCCGTTGCTAGTAGAGGCTCTGGCCAAGTTGATACTTGTGACTCCAAGAGGGAGTATTTATGCTCGATAGTGGGTTCATGCCTCCATTGAATCTGGGACAGTGACAAAAAGTTCTAAGGTCGTGGATGTGCTGTTGCCACTAGGGATAAAACATCAATGCTTTGTCTAAGGATATTTGTGTTGATTACATTGCGCACCATACTTAATGCAATTGTCTGTTGTTTGCAACTTAATACTGGAAGGGGTGCGGATGCTAACCCGAAGGTGGACTTTTTAGGCATAGATGCATGCTGGATAGCGGTCTATGTTATTTGTCGTAATGCCCTAAGTAAATCTCATATTAGTCATCATGATATGTATGTGCATTGTTATGCCCTCTCTATTTGTCAATTGCCCAACTGTAATTTGTTCACTCAACATACTATTTATCTTATTGGAGAGACAACACTAGTGAACTATGGACCCCGGTCCATTCTTTTACATCTGAATACAATCTACTGCAATCATTGTTCTCTGATGTTCTTTGCAAACAAACATTATTTTCCACACCATACGTTTAATCCTTTGTTTACAGCAAGACGGTGAGATTGACAACCTCACTGTTAAGTTGGGGCAAAGTATTTTGATTGTGTTGTGCAGGTTCCACGTTGGCGCCGGAATCCCTGGTGTTGCGCCGTACTACACTCCTTCACAAACAACCTTCACGTGGCCTTCATCTCCTACTGGTTCGATAACCTTGGTTTCTTACTGAGGGAAACTTGCTGCTGTACGCATCACACCTTCCACTTGGGGTTCCCAACGGGCGTGTGCTTTACGTGTCATCAAGCTAAATTTCTGGCGCCGTTGCCGGGGACGTGAAGGAAAATTACACCATAGAGATTTCTAACTCCCACATCAACTGCACGCCAGTAGTACGCCTCCGACGCTCAGTAGCCCGGCGGGCAGGGGTAGTTCGAGGCGCAAAGTGCCTCCGCCTCCCGGGGTGTTAGAGATACGATGGAAGCCATGGGAGAGAGTGATGAGGTTTGCAGATATGAGTCTAGATGTGATATGTAAATGGAGGCCAAGCCTACATATATATAGTGAAAAAATGGCGGGAAGACGGAGGCGGGAAGCGCGGGAAGAAAATAGGCGGGAACGCAGTGGCGCGGGAAACTTTCATCCCGGGTGGAGGCTCAAACCGGGACAAAAGACTGGGGGAGGCTTATCTAGGAGGGCCTTATCTGGGGGGCTGACGTGCGGGTAACCTTTTGTCACGGCTGGTGGGTGCAACCGGGACTAAAGCTGTCGGCAGGATAAGGATGTGTCGGTAACCTTTAGTCACGGTTGGTGGGTGCAACCGGGACTAAAGCTGTCGGCAGGATAAGGACGCGTGGGTGGACGCACTGCTCGATGAGATAAAGCATGTAGCGCACGACGCCCTGTCGAAGGAACAAGACAAAGTAGAAGCGGTGTCGTGCCTATAAAAGGAGCATCGATACGCCTTGCCAAGCAGATCAACAAGCCAAGCAGAGTTTCATTCTCATGGATGAAGGAAAGGGTTGGGAAATCTCCCGTGGCGCAGCTTCTCGAAGATGTCGTTGGTGCACACGCCCTACGGCATCTTCGGAAGCTGCTCCTCGGAATTTTTTCCTGCAAGCCCGTGAACGACTACATCTCCTCTAACAGTGTTGGGGAAAGGGTTGGGAAATCTCCCGTGGCGCAGCTTCTCGAAGATGTCGTTGGTGCACACGCCCTACGGCATCTTCGGAAGCTGCTCCTCGGAAAAATTTCCCTGCAAGCCCGTGAAAGACTCCATCTCCTCTAACAGTGTTGGGGAAAGGGTTCTCATTATTACATAAATGTAGAGATTGTCTTGGGAAATATATATGAAGAATACATTATTACATCGCCATCTATTGTTGTGATCTTCTACGCCGTAGCCATGGAGAATCTTCATCATTTAGCAAGATGCTTGGGTCAATTTTCACCGTGAAGGGCGGAATTTCTTTAAACTTATTATAATCTTCTGACATGTCTGTCTTGTCATCCACTCCCACGATGTTTCTTTTCCCCGAAAGAACTATGTGGCGCTTTGGCTCCTCGGTTGATGTATTCTTTTGTTGATTTCTTTTTCTCGATTTGCTAGACATGTCCTTCACGTAGAAAACTTGAGCCACCTCGTTGGCTAGGACGAATGGCTCGTCCATGTACGCAAGATTGTTGAGATCCACTGTTGTCATACCGTACTTATCGTCTACCTGTACACCGTTGAGCTTCACCCATTTGCACCGGAACAAAGGGACCTTAAAAGTGGGTCCATAGTCAAGTTCCCATATCTCCTCTATGTACCCATAATATGTGGTGGTCTGCCCATTCTCGTCTTTTGCATCGAAGCGGACACCACTGTTTTGGTTGGTGCTCTTTTTATCTTGGTCGATCGTGTAAAATGTATTCCCATTTATCTCGTACCCTTGGAATGTACATATGTTTGAAGATGGTAACTTGGCCAACAAGTACAGCTGCTCTACAACAGTGGTGTCACTCATGAGATGTCTTTGCAACCAACTGCCGAAGGTATTCATGTGTTGACGTGTAATCAAGGACTCGGGCTGGCCCGGGTTTATTTCTCGTAAAACATTCTTGTGTTTCTCGATGTACGGAGCCACCAAGCTGGAATTGTATAGAACTGTGTAGTGTGCTTGATTGAAAGAAATCTTGTCCCTGCACACCATTGCTTTCCTTCCTAGTGTGCCTTTTCCAGTCAGCCTCCCCTCATACCGAGATTCAGGAACACCAATCGGCTTAAGGTCAGGAAGAAAGTCAACACAAAACTCAATGACCTCCTCAGTTCCGTAGCCCTTTGAGATACTTCCTTCCGGCCTAGCGCGGTTATGAACATATTTCTTTAAGACTCCCATGAACCTCTCGAAGGGGAACATATTGTGTAGAAATACAGGACCGAGAATTCTAATCTCTTCAACTAGGTGAACGAGGAGGTGTGTCATAATATTGAAGAAGGATGGTGGGAACAACAACTCGAAGCTGACAAGACATTCGACCACATCAGCCTGTAACCCTGACAAAGTTTCTGGATCCATTACCTTCTGAGAAATTGCGTTGAGGAATGCACATATCTTCACAATGGCTAGTCGAACATTTTCTGGTAGAAGTCCCCTCAATGCAACCGGAAGCAATTGTGTCATAAGCACGTGGCAGTCATGGGACTTTAGGTTCTGGAATTTTTTTCTCCTTCATATTTACTATTCCCTTTATATTCGACGAGAAACCAGACGGAACCTTGATACTGAATAGGGCTTCAAAAAAGATTTCCTTCTCTTGTTTGGTAAGAGCGTAGCTGGCAGGCCCTTCAAACTTCCCTGGATGATTGCCGTCTCGTCCTTTATGATGTTTCTGGTCCTCACGTGCTTCTGTTGTATCTTTTGACTTCCCATACACGCCCAGAAAACCTAGAATATTCACACAAAGATTCTTGGTCAGGTGCATCACGTCGATTGCAGAGCGGACTTCCAGGACTTTCCAATATTCTAGCTCCCAAAAAATAGATTTCTTCTTCCACATGGGCGCATGTCCGTCATCGTCTTTCGGAACAGGTCGACTGCCTGGACCCTTTCCAAAGATAACATTTAAATCCTTGACCATGTCAAATACATCAGCACCACTACGGGGGACAGGCTTCGGACGGTGTTCTGCCTCGCCATTGAAATGCTTGCCTTTTTTCCTTAAGGGATGCCTGCGCGGAAGAAAACGGCGATTGTACGGGTACACATTTTTCCTACTTTTTCCCAAATATTTACTTTCAGTCTCATCTAAACAGTGTGTGCATGCATTGTATCCCTTGTTCGTCTGTCCTGAAATGTTACTAAGAGCAGGCCAATCATTGATGGTTACGAATAGCAACGCTCGTAGGTCAAATTCTTGCTCGGTGTGCTCATCCCACACACGTACACCTGGTTCGGCCCACAACTCCAAAAGTTCATCAACTAATGGCCTTAGGTACACATCAATATCGTTGCCGGGTTGCTTTGGGCCTTGGATAAGCACTGGCATCATAATGAACTTCCTCTTCATGCACAACCAAGGAGGAAGGTTGTAGATACATAGAGTCACAGGCCAGGTGCTGTGACTGCAACTCTGCTCCCCAAAAGGATTCATGCCATCTGTACTTACACTAGTAGGAAAACCCTTATAGGCGAAGCTTAGTTCTGTGGCGCACCGTTCTGAATGCGTCACAGAAACTTATTTTGTGGCACACCAGGAAGTGTGCGCCACAAAAATAGCTTATTATTGTGGCGCAAGGCTTAACCGTGCGCCACAGAAATTATGTGGGGCCCACATTCTGCCACCACGAATTATTAGGGTAGGTATTTCTGTGGCGCACAATGCTTTCTGCGCCACAGAAATAACTATTTCTGTGGCGCACTGGCTCTGGTGCGCCACAGAAGTAGTTATTTCTGTGGCGCACTGGCTCTGGTGCGCCACAGAAGTAGTTATTTCTGTGGCGCACTTGCTCTGGTGCGCCACAGAAGTTATATCATCCCGTACCCCTCCCTCGCCCGTTCCTCTCTCCCCTCTCCCCTCTCCCCGCGCCGCCGCCTTCCATGGTCGAGCGCTGCCGTCGCCGCCGCCGCCTCCTTCCTCCGCGAGGGCCGCATGCCGCCACGCTCCACCCATCCCCGCCACCAGCAGCACAAGCCGCTGCGGCGTGGAGGAGGAGGGGCCGCCGCATGGAGGAGGAGGGGCCGCCGCGTCAAGGAGGAGGAGCCGCCGCGTCTTCCTCCTCCTCCACCCCTGCCGTCGTCGTCAACCTCCTCCTCCACCCCTATCGTCGGTGAGCTCCACCTCTCCCCTCCCCTCCCTCTTCCTCTACCCCTGCTCTGGTCGGTGAGCTCCACCTCTCCCCTCCCCTCCCTCTTCCTCTACCCCTGCTCTGGATGTGTTGATGTTGTGCTCGATCTGGATGCTCTTGTGCTGCTGTTGTTCTCTGGATGTTGATGCTGCTCTGGACAAAATTACAGAGAGGATGATGTTGTGCTCGATCTGGATGCTGTTGTGCTGCTGTTGTGGTCATCATGAATAAAAACAGTCAAACATTCTTTTTGTTTTACTGTGCTGTTAGCTATATATTTTTTCTATGCTCTGCCTGTGATGCTTGTGTTTTGGAGCAAGCAGCTGGCATGGCATGTGAGAGAGAGCATGAGAGAGTTCTTGGGGGCAGAGATGATGGCAACATCAGCACTGGTCCTGCATTGGTCCTGCTTTGAATTAGTAAGATCAAGTAGTGGCTTGAGTTCCTGTTGGTAACCAATACCAACAGAGAGCTACTTCATTTTAAGTAGAATTTCTTTTAAGGACTCTAGCTAGATTAGAGGGGAAAAAGATTGCTGATTTGTTGCCTATGATAATGGATCATCAAATGTTTCCCTTTGTCCCTGGTTGCCTCCTTAATTGATGCCTTATGATCCAAATGATCCAAGTCCCTTGCATGATCCCATTTGTCCCTAATGTTGCTTAAGATGAATAAATTCCCTCTAATCACCATTTGGAGATCAAGACTAGTTCTTGATATCCATTAGCTAGACTCCAATATTAAAAATGTCTCCCAAATATGGAGACAAACATTTTAACATTACCCCAATGTTATTTCTCTCAAATTGACAGTTTCTGATGGTATGCTTGCTCCTCACTGTACTTTATCAATTCCCTACTGATCCTAAGTACCCATGAATATCTGGTGGTGTTCTTCTGCTGTTTAGTTACTGTCAACACATGTGTTTGCATGTGTGTGTGAGCTGCTTGTAGTGTCACTTGACTATTCAAGTTTCAATGTTGGTTACTTTTCCTCTAGTGCAAGAAATGGTTGAGCAGATGTTTATCCACTGTTGGCCTTTATTCTTGGTAGCTCAAAGTGTCATGCACTTACTGGATCATCAAATGTTTCCCTTTGTCCCTGGTTGCCTCCTTAATTGATGCCTTATGATCCAAATTACTATATTATTGGATTGAGTGATATGGCTACTGCTTGTTTGCTCTCCAAATTACCAAGTGATGAATATATAATCCCTTTGGAGCATCTGCCCCATGCTATATATGTGTATTTGACCATGCTTATGATGGATTTCTTTTAAGGACTCTAGCTAGATTAGAGGGGAAAAAGTTGCTGCTTTGTTGCCTATGATAATGGATCATCAAATGTTTCCCTTTGTCCCTGGTTGCCTCCTTAATTGATGCCTTATGATCCAAATTACTATATTATTGGATTGAGTGATATGGCTACTGCTTGTTTGCTCTCCAAATTACCAAGTGATGAATATATAATCCCTTTGGAGCATCTGCCCCATGCTATATATGTGTATTTGACCATGCTTATGATGGATTTCTTTTAAGGACTCTAGCTAGATTAGAGGGGAAAAAGTTGCTGCTTTGTTGCCTATGATAATGGATCATCAAATGTTTCCCTTTGTCCCTGGTTGCCTCCTTAATTGATGCCTTATGATCCAAATGATCCAAGTCCCTTGCATGATCCCATTTGTCCCTAATGTTGCTTAAGATGAATAAATTCCCTCTAATCACCATTTGGAGATCAAGACTAGTTCTTGATTTCCATTAGCTAGACTCCAATATTAAAAATGTCTCCCAAATATGGAGACAAACATTTTAACATTACCCCAAGTGATTTACTTGTCGATGATTAGATGGTTGGTCGATCACTCGTACACTCGGGGGTGGAGCAAGTGAGGCTTGGTGTGATGGCACAAATATCAATATCTTGTGCATCCTACCTGGCCTCACTTACTCCATCCCTGGATGTTAATATTTGTTTCGACCAACAAAGTATGAGGCATTCCATTTAGTTGATACCACTTGGCTCTTTCTTCCATTTTAGTGCCGATGATTAGAATGTTCGGTCAACTGTACACTCCGGGGTGTCGCTAGTGAGCCTGGTGTGATGGCACAAATATCAATCTCTTGTGCATCCTACCTGGCCTCACTAACGCCATCCCGGGATGTTCATATTTGTTTCGACCAACAAAGTATGAGGCATTCCATTTAGTTCATACTAGCTACTTCTTAATTGCATTGGCCTTTCTTCCATTCTAGTGCCGATGATTAAATTGTTTGGTCACTTGTACACTCTGGGGTGGGGCCACTGAGCCTGGTGCGATGGCACAAATATCAATCTCTTGTGCATCCTACCTGGCCTCGCTGACCCCATCCCTGAATGTTAATATTTCTTTCGACCAACAAAGTATGAGGCATATGATATCTAGTTGAGATACCACTTGGCTCTTTCTTCCATTTTAGTGCCGATGATTAGAATGTTTGGTCACCTATACGCCGCAATATACTTTGTAGACGAGCCCCCCTTTCCCTGGCCGCCGTTCCGTGAACGAGTCCTTGACGAGACAACAACGCCGACATGCCTCTCCGGCGCAGCACCACTTTTCTTCTCTCGCCGTCCAGTACGTGAACGAGTCCTTAATGCCAAGACGGTGCCAGCCTCCCTAGCATCATGCCGACCCCTGTTGTCGCGCTTCAGGCCGTGTCGATCACGCGCCCTGCACTCTTCGCCTTTTTGCCCGGTGAACGAATAGACTAATCGTTGGAATAAGGAAGCCGATGACGGCCGATCGCAATTTAATCTTGCGACCGGCTGTCATCGGTTTCCTTATTCCAACGATCAGCCTATTGGTTCACCGGGCAAGAAGGCGAACAGTGCAGGGCGCGGGACACACGGCTTGAAGCGCGGCAACACGGCCCGGCATAATGCTGGGCAGGCCGGCACGGTCTTTGCATCAAGGACTCGTTCACTGGACAGCGAGGGACTGGCGTGGTTCTGCGCCGGAGATGCAGATCGGCGTTGTTGTGTCGTCAAGCACCCGTTGACGGAACGCCGACCGGGGAAAGGGGGCCCTTCTGCAAAGTATACGGCGGTGTATACTGCAACTATGGTTTCTGACCATAGTATTTGTGTTGACCAACAATGTATGAGGCACATATTCTATTTTGTCATTCCATTTGCTTTGAGATTTTCAAAATGCCGATGATTAAAATGTTTGGTCACCGTACACTCGGGGGTGGCGTAAGTGAGCCTGGTAAGATAGCACAAATATCAATCTCTTGTGCATCCTACCTGGCCTCGCTTACACCATCCCTAAATGTTAATATTTGTGTTGACCAACAATGTATGAGGCACTTATTCCATTTTGTCATTCCATTTGCTTTGAGATTTTCAAAATGCCGATGATTAAAATGTTTGGTCACCGTACACTTGGGGGTGGCGTAAGTGAGCCTGGTAAGATAGCACAAATATCAATCTCTTGTGCATCGGACTTGGTCTCACTTACGCCATCCCTAAATGTTAATATTTGTGTTGACCAACAATGTATGAGGCACTTATTCCATTTTGTCATTCCATTTGCTTTGAGATTTTCAAAATGCCGATGATTAAAATGTTTGGTCACCGTACACTCGGGGGCGGCGTAAGTGAGCCTGGTAAGATAGCACAAATATCAATCTCTTGTGCATCGGACTTGGTCTCACTTACACCGTCCCTGAATGTTAATATTTGTGTTGACCAACAATGTATGAGGCATTTATTCCATTTCTCTTGTGCATCGGACTTGTTGGTCTCACTTTCTTCCATTTTCATCATAGTAGGAACTGGATGAAGGACCCCGATGCAAGCGAGCCTGGTGGGTAGAGATGACGGAGCAAAGGAGGAACCGGATGAAGACTACTTTGTATCTCGAAATTGTGAATTTTGTATGAATTAAGAGTTGTATGCAAAACATTTGACACTTGCCACTATATATGTATCTCGATCGGGCTCTAAGTAATGTGATGATGATGTCTATGTTATATCTGTGCAATGTACATGATATTTATATTATATCTGAATGTTGCTGTATATAACCTGTGTATCTGTATTGCTGTCTATAAACTGCATATGTATAGCAGGCAGCACAAAATCGTGTATAATACAAGCAAATTCTGTGGCGCACTTAGAACCAATTCTGTGGCGCACGCTTTTCTGTGGCGCACCTAAGAACAAGTGCGCCACAGAAACCTTAATTCTGTGGCGCATGGGCAGGTGCGCCACAAACCTTATTTTTGTGGCGACGTTTCTGTCACCTCCCAGGTGCTGTGACTGCAGCTCTGCTCCCCAAAAGGATTCATGCCATCTGTACTTAGACCAAACCATAAGTTCCTTGCCTCACCTGCAAAATCCGGGAACTCTCTCCCGATGTTTCTCCACTGCCGACCATCAGCGGGGTGCCTCAACATCGCGTCTTTCTTACGTTCTTCCATGTGCCATCGCAACAACTTGGCATGCTCTTTGTTTCTGAACAAACGTTTCAACCGTGGTATTATGGGAGCATACCACATCACCTTCGCAGGAACCCTCTTCCTGGGTGGCTCACCCTCAACATCACCAGGGTCATCTCTTCTTATCTTATACCGCAATGCACCGCATATCGGGCATTTGTTCAAATTCTCGTACTTCTCACCGCGGTAGAGGATACAGTCATTAATGCATGCATGTATCTTCTGCACATCTAATCCTAGAGGGCAGACAAGCTTCTTTGCTTCATACGTACTGACGGGCAATTCGTTATTTCTTGGAAACAACTTCTTCAATATTATCAGCAATTTTTCAAATCCCGAGTCAGTCACACCGACCTCTGCCTTCCATTTCAGCAATTCCAATACGCTACCCAGCTTTCTCTGCCCATCTTCACAACCTGGGTACAACAATTTGTGGTGGTCCTCTAACATCTTGTCGAACTGCAACCTCTCCTTATCTGTGCCACAGTCTCTCCTTGCATCAGAAATGGCCCGACGAAGATCATCATCAACAGGATCATCTGGTGCCCGTTCTTCACCTCCGTCTGCTTCATTGTCTTCCATTGCGGTATCATCGTATTCAGAGAACATAGATCGGTACTGGTCATCGTTATCTTCTTCTTCATCGCCGTCTTCCATCATAACCCCTTCTTCTCCGTGCTTGGTCCAAACATTATAGCTGGACATGAATCCAAACCGAAGCAGGTGGCTCTTAATGTCTCTTGAGCAAGAGTAATCCTTCTCATTCTTACATTTCAGACATGGACAAAACATAAATCCCTGCTTCGACTTGTTGGCCTCGGCCACAAGCAGGAAAGAATTCACGCCCTCTCTGAAAGCGGGAGCGCATCGGTTACCGTACATCCATGGATGACTCATCTGCATCATAGGTACAATTATGTGTCAGATGCAATTACCATGCTAAAATTAGTATTTTGCGGACTATGTATACGAGAAAATAGTTGCTAACCTTTTAGGATCAAAAAGAGAAGAAATCTTATCAAATAAAATCAAGTGGCCTCCTCACAAACATTTCATCAAACACCTCTTGTGCACAAGAAGAAAAAAAGAGCTAGCACAACCTCTCCACCATTCACCACCAAGAAAAAAATGTAGGGAGGTGGGGGGAGGTTGTGTATATATAGGGCTGGCCTTTTGTGGCGGGTTGTACCACGACCCGCGACAAAAGGGGTGCTAGCAGACGGCGCCAAGCCTCATGCCCCTTTTGTCGCGGGCCATACCACGACCCGCAACAAAATTTCGCGACAAAAGGCCCCAGGCGACACAAAGGGTTTCGGGGCGACGTGGCCAAGGCATTTGTCGCGGCTCCAGATGGGCCCGTGACAAAAGGCTTCCACGGAAGCCCTGTTTTCCACTAGTGATCCCATCAGATGGTGTAGGTGTAAGAAACGTGTCATATACACCACTTGGGGCAAAAATGGAGCTAGATCAGATGGTGTAGGTGTAACAAAAGCAGTCCGAGAGATGGTCCAACTTTTACACTTGGTGTATAATTTACACCACTTGGGGGGTGGTGTATAATCCCTCCGCCGGCCACACGCCCCCTCCAACCCAGCTCCTCCCCACCCGCGCACCCGCCATGTCACTAGTAGGAAAAACCTTACAGATGAGATCTTATTTATGTGGCGCACCTTCTTCATATGCGCCACATAAATAATATCTGTGGCGCACCTGACATGGTGCACGACAAAAATAGCTTAGTTTTGTAGCGTATTGCAAGTCCATGCGCCACAGAAATAAGGTGGGGCCCACATCCTGCCACCACCAATAATTTGTGTCGTTATTTCTGTGGCGTACAGGATAGGGTGCGCCACAGAAATAAGTGATTCTGTGGCGCACTGGTGGTGGTGCGCCACAGAAATAGCGCTATATCACAGCCGTGCCCCTCCCTCGCCCGTATCTCTCCTCTACCGCCGCACGCCGCCGCCTTCCTCCGCGACGGCAATGGGGTGCGCTGCCATTCCCGTCGCCGCCGCCTTCCTCTGCGACGGCCGCATGCCGCCATGCTCCACCCATCCCCGCCACCAGCAGCACAAGCCGCTGCGGCGTGGAGGTAGAGGGGCCACCGCGTCAAGGAGGAGGGGCCGGCGCCGCGTCAAGGAGGAGGCGCAGCCGCGTCCTCGACCCCTGCCGTCGTCGTCAATGTCCTCCTCCACCCCTACCGTCGTCAACGTCGGTGAGCTCTCCTCTCCCCTCCCTCTTCCTCTCCCGCGCGAGCACAACGTGATCAACGAAGTGCTCGTGCTGCCGGAGAACCTGCACGGCGATTGCGAACCCGTTGCTGTTCGATCGGACATCATCAATACATACATCAATCGATCGATCTTGTTCGATCACTCAAGAGGGGAATTCAGGCGACTGGATCACCGGGCGTCACCGGGGGTGTTGCTGAAGCCGATGTCGTGGCCGCCTTGCGGAGCCTGCTAGTGAGCGACGAGGAGCTCATGGAGTCAGAGGAGGAGTCGCTGAGAGGTTGAGCGCGCTTGTGTCCGACACGCTATCCTGGAGGCTGAGCAGAAGCTGGTGGTTGGTGCTGAAGCTCATGGACGGCCTCGCCGCCGGCATGAACGGCGGGTCGGCCTCGCCGCTGAGTATCTGAACCACCGTACGCATCCCAGGTCGGAACGCGGGTTCCGGGCTGGAGCAGGCGAGCCCGACCAGCAGCACCCTCCTCATTGTACTCGCCGCCGAGCCACGGGTCCACGACATCCAGCACGCTGCCCTCGCCGTGCAGCGTCGGTGGCGCCAGGGAAGGAGGAGGAGGCGTCGAAGAGGGCACGGTCGAGGCTGCCGTTGCGCATGTAGTCGTAGACGAGGAGGATCTCCAGCCCTGCAGGTTGCGGTGGAGAGGATCTCCGCCTGCTGGATTCATGCGCTCCAGATCAAGTGGGCATGCGTAAGTGAGCACGGAGCCGTGAGCGTGGAGGTGGAGGAAGACACCGTCGCATCATCTGGCTGTCTGCAGCACGAGAGCGAGCGGGCATGTGAGGTCGTTGGTGGACAGATCGAGCTCCCTGGGGGACTTGAGGCCATCGATGCTCCCCGGGACACGGCCGGTGAGGTTGTTGCCGTTGAGCCTGACATCTGAGAGCGCGGAGAGGTTCCCGAGGCTGGCGCTAACACTGCCGTTGAGGCCGTACCCGGGGAGGTTGAGCAGGGTGACCTTGCCCTGGTAGCAGGAGACGCCGAGCCAGTCCTTGCAGGGGTCGTTGACAGCAACATCCACATGACCGATTGCTTCACCATGTCCTTACTGGGCTTTTTCTAGAATCCTAAAAAAATGATTTCTAGAATCCTACAAAATAGATACTCTAGAGAGAAATGCCTTCTATCTAGAATCTCTATATGTAATGTGAAATATGTGTTAGTGTCCTAATGGATTTTTGGGATGAATTGGGAGGGTAGCTCGGTTGGTTTAGGGCCGTGTCACCGAGTGTGAGTGGATTGTCATCGGAAATATACAAGAGTGTGCGCAAAGAGTGATGTTAGTAGGTGATACGCGTACATCACGCGTCCGTTGGGAACCCCAAGAGGAAGGTGTGATGCGTACAGCAGTAAGTTTTCCCTCAGTAAGAAACCAAGGTTTATCGAACCAGTAGGAGCCAAGAAGCACGTTGAAGGTTGATGGTGGCGAAGTGTAGTGCGGCGCAACACCAGGGATTCCGGCGCCAACGTGGAACCTGCACAACACAACCAAATTACTTTGCCCCAACGTGACAGTGAGGTTGTCAATCTCACCGGCTTGCTGTAACAAAGGATTAGATGTATAGTGTGGATGATGATTGTTTGCAGAAAACAGTAGAGCGAGTATTGCAGTAGATTGTATTCGTTGTAAAGAATGGACCGGGGTCCACAGTTCACTAGTGGTGTCTCTTCAATAAGAAATAGCATGTTGGGTGAACAAATTACAGTTGGGCAATTGACAAATAAAGAGGGCATGACCATGCACATACCTGTTATGATGAGTATTGTGAGATTTAATTGGGCATTACGACAAAGTACATAGACCGCTATCCAGCATGCATCTATGCCTAAAAAGTCCACCTTCAGGTTATCATCCGAACCCCTCTTAAGTTGCAAACAACATACAATTGCATTAAGTATGGTGCGTAATGTAATCAACGAATACATCCTTAGACATAGCATTGATGTTTTATCCCTAGTGGCAATAGCACATCCACAACCTTAGAACTTTCTGTCACTGTCCCAGATTTAATGGAGGCATGAACCCACTATCGAGCATAAATACTCCCTCTTGGAGTTACAAGTAACGACTTGGCCAGAGCCTCTACTAATAACGGAGAGCATGCAAGATCATAAACATCACATAGATAGATTGATAATCAATATAGCATAGTATTCCATATTCATCGGATCCCAACAAACGCAACATGTAGCATTACAAATAGATGATCTTGATCATGTTAGGCAGCTCACAAGATCCAACAATGATAGCACAATTAGGAGAAGAAGACCATCTAGCTACTGCTATGGACCCATAGTCCAGGGGTGAACTACTCACACATCACTCCGAAGGCGACCATGGCGGTGAAGAGTCCTCCGGGAGATGATTCCCCTCTCCGCAGGGTGCCGGAGGCGATCTCCCGAATCCCCCGAGATGGGATTGGCGGCGGCGTCTGGAAGGTTTTCCGTATCGTGGCTCTCGGTACTGGAGTTATTCTCGACGAAGGCTTATGTAGGGTAGGTCGGGGGCGCCACGAGGGCCCACATAGGCCGCGCGGCCAGCACTGGGCCGCACCACCCTAGTGTGGCTGTCGTCGCCCCACTTCGTTTCCTTTCGGACTTCGAAGCTTCGTGGAAAAATAAGATCCCGGGCGTTGATTTCGTCCAATTCCGAGAATATTTCCTTACTAGGATTTCTGAAACCAAAACAGCAGAAAACAGAACGGCTCTTCGGCATCTCGTTAATAGGTTAGTGCCGGAAAATGCATAAATATGACATAAAGTATGTATAAAACATGTGTGTATCATCATAAAACAAGCATGGAACATAAGAAATTATCGATACGTTGGAGACGTATCAGCATCCCAAGCTTAGTTCCTACTCGTCCTCGAGTAGGTAAACGATAACAAAGATAATTTCTGAAGTGACATGCCATCGTAATCTTGATCAATACTATTGTAAGCACATGAGATGAATGCAGCGATTCGAAGCAATGGTAAATACAATGAGTAAACAATTGAATCATATAGCAAAGAATTTTCATGAATAGTACTTTCAAGACAAGCATCGATAAGTCTTGCATCAGAGTTAACTCATAAAGCAGTAAATTCAAAGTAAAGGTATTGAAGCAACACAAAGGAAGATTAAGTTTCAGCGGTTGCTTTCAACTTGTAACATGTATATCTCATGGATATTGTCAACATAAAGTAATATAATAAGTGCAATAAGCAAGTATGTAGGAATCAATGCACAGTTAACACAAGTGTTTGCTTCTAAGACAGAAGGAAATGGGTAAACTGACTCAACATAATAGTAGAAGAATGGCCCTTCGCAGAGGGAAGCATTGATTGCTATATTTGTGCTAGAGCTTTTATTTTGAAAACAAGAAACAATTTTGTCAACGGTAGTAATAAAGCATATGTATTATGTAAATTATATCCTACAAGTTGCAAGCCTCATGCATAGATTACCAATAGTGCCCGCACCTTGTCCTAATTAGCTCGGATTTACATGGATTATCATCGTAATACATATCTTTTAACCAAGTATCACAAAGGGGTACCTCTATGCCGCCTGTACAAAGGTCTAAGGAGAAAGCTTGCATTGGATTTCTCGCTTTTGATTATTCTCAACTTAGACATCCATACCGGGACAACATAGACAATAGATAATGGACTCCTCTTTTATGCATAAGCATTCAACAACAAATAATATTCTCATAAGAGATTGAGGATTGTTGTCCAAAACTGAAACTTCCACCAAGGATCATATGGCTTTAGTTAGCGGCCCAATGTTCTTCTCTTACAATATGCATGCTCAAACCATTCAACTCATGATAAATCTCCCTTACTTCAGACAAGATGAACATGCATAGCAACTCACATGATATTAAACAAAGTGTTGATGGCATCCCCAGGAACATGGTTATCGCTCAACAAGCAACTTAATAAAAAATAAGATGCATAAGTACATATTCAATACCACAATAGTTTTTAGGCTATTTGTCCCATGAGCTATATATTGCAAAGACAAAGAATAGAATTTTAAAGGTAGCACTCAAGCAATTTACTTTGGAATGGCGAGAAATACCATGTAGTAGGTAGGTATGGTGGACACAAATGGCATAGTGTTTGGCTCAAGGATTTGGATGCACGAGAAGTATTCCCTCTCAATACAAGGCTTAGGCTAGCAAGGTTATTTGAAACAAACATAAGTATGAACCGGTACAAACACAAGCTTCCAGAAGACTGAAGAGGAGACGAAGTGGGGCCACGAGGTGGCCAAACACCAGGGCGGCGCGGCCCAGCCCTTGGCCGCGCCGGCCTGTGGTGTGGGCCCTCGTGTGGCCCCCGACCTGCCCTTCCGCCTACATATAGTCTTCGTCGCGAAACCCCGACCGAGAGCCACGATACGGAAAACCTTCCAGACGCCACCGCCGCCAATCCCATCTCGGGATTCAGGAGATCGCCTCGGCACCCTGCCGGGAGGGGAATCATCTCCCAGAGGACTCTTCACCGCCATGGTCGCCTCCGGAGTGATGAGTGAGTAGTTCACCCCTGGACTATGGGTCCATAGCAGTAGCTAGATGGTTGTCTTCTCCTCATTATGCTTCATTGTCGGGTCTTGTGAGCTGCCTAACATGATCAAGATCATCTATCTGTAATGCTACATGTTGTGTTTGTTGGGATCCGATAAATAGTGAATACTATGTTATGTTGATTATCAATCTATTACCTATGTGTTGTTTATGATCTTGCATGCTCTCCGTTACTAGTAGAGGCTTTGGCCAAGTTGATGCTTGTAACTCCAAGAGGGAGTATTTATGCTCGATAGTGGGTTCATGCCTCTGTCGAATCTGGGGGAGTGACAGAAACCCCTAAGGTTGTGGATGTGCTGTTGCCACTAGGGATAAAACATTGATGCTATGTCCGAGGATGTAGTTATTGATTACATTACGCACCATACTTAATGCAATTGTCTGTTGTTTGCAACTTAATACTGGAAGGGGTTCGGATGATAACCTGAAGGTGGACTTTTTAGGCATAGATGCATGCTGGATAGCGGTCTATGTACTTTGTCGTAATGCCCAATTAAATCTCACTATACTCATCATATCATGTATGTGCATGGTCATGCCCTCTCTATTTGTCAATTGCCCAACTGTAATTTGTTCACCCAACATGCTATTTATCTTATGGGAGAGACACCACTAGTGAATGGACCCCGGTCCAATCTTTTACACTGAATACAATCTGCAATACTTGTTCTACTGTTTTCTGCAAACAATCATCATCCACACTATACATCTAATCCTTTGTTACAGCAAGCCGGTGAGATTGACAACCTCGCCGTTTCGTTGGGGCAAAGTACTTTGGTTGTGTTGTGCAGTTCCACGTTGGCGCCGGTGGTGTTGCGCCGCGCTACATCTCGCCGCCATCAACCTTTAACGTGCTTCTTGACTCCTACGGTTCGATAAACCTTGGTTTCTAACTGAGGGAAACTTTGCTGTACGCATCACACCTTCCACTTGGGGTTCCCAACGGTCGCGTGCTGTACGCGTGTCAAGCTAAATTTCTGGCGCCGTTGCCGGGAGATCAAGACACGCTGCAAGGGGAGTCTCCACAATCCAATCTCTTTACTTTGTTTTTGTCTTGCTTTATTTTATTTACTACTTTATTTGCTGCATTATATCAAAACACAAAAAAATTAGTTGCTAGCTTTACTTTATTTTACTATCTTGTTTGCACTCTATATCAAAAACACAAAAAATTAGTTACTTACATTTGCTTTACTTATTTCAACATGTTTCCTTTTAATTTTACTGTAAAAGATATACCTGTGGGACAAGGGTCTATAATTGGAAGAGATAATATAGAAGAATTTTTCACCCACGTTAGTATGCATGAAGATCTTAAAGATATACCCCTTGCAAAAGCTGTCCCTACTTATGAAGATGCCTCTATTTGTTTGGTACGCATGATGGAAGCTAGATTTATTAGTCTCAACCCCATGATACAACACATGTTTCTTACACTTTCTGATATGGAGAGGGGAGAGAAGAGAGATTTTGTTCTAAAAGTCTTAGTGCGAGAATTTGCGGATATAGCTAAAGAAGCTAGAAAAGTTTTTAGTAAGCATGAGAGGCTTGGTATGATCACCGATTTTAAAAGAACACTTGAAAAGATGGATATGGATAGAATTAAGTACACTAATAATGTTAATGATGGTGGGGAGATTAAAGCACCAATACCATGTAAGCTCCTAGCGATGCATGAAGCTCTAGATGATAATTATGCTTGGCTTGTTCCTGAAAATTTGTTTGATGAGAGTAGCAAGCCCAAGACTAATGAAAAGGGAGCCGCTGAAACCTATGTATCCAAAATACTATGCATGGTTGAGAAAACTCCAAACCCCGCTGTTAATGCATCATCTCTTGATAACACTTGATACACACTTTCTGCGCCTAGCTGAAAGGCGTTAAAGAAAAGCGCTTATGGGAGACAACCCATGTTTTTACTACAGCAATTTTATTTTATATTTGAGTCTTGGAAGTTGTTTACTACTGTAGCAAACTCTCCTTATCTTAGTTTGTTGCATAGTTGTGCCAAGTAAAGTCGTTGATAGTAAGGTTCATACTAGATCTGGATTACTGCGCAGAAACAGATTTCTTTGCTGTCACGAATCTGGGAAAACTTCTCTGTAGGTAACTCAGAAAATTATGCCAATTTACGTGAGTGATCCTCAGATATGTACACAACTTTCATTCAATTTGAGCATTTTCATTTGAGCAAGTCTGGTGCCCCTTAGAAATTCGTCTTTACGAACTGTTCTGTTTTGGCAGATTCTGCCTTTTATTTCGCATTGTCTGTTTTGATATGCTTGATGGATTTTTCGATTCCATTAACTTTCAGTAGCTTTGTGCAATGTCCAGAAGTGTTAAGAATGATTATGTCACCTCTGAATATGTAAATTTTGATTGTGCACTAACCCTCTAATGAGTTGTTTTGAGTTTGGTGTGAGGAAGTTTTCAGGATCAAGAGAGGGAGATGATACAATATGATCAAGGAGAGTGAAAGCTCTAAGCTTGGGGATGCCCCGTGGTTCACCCCTGCATATTTCAAGAAGACTCAAGAGTCTAAGCTTGGGGATGCCCAAGGCATCCCCTTCTTCATCGTCAACATTATCAGGTTCCTCCCCTGAAACTATATTTTTATTCCATCACATCTTATGTATTTTGCTTGGAGCGTCTGTTTGTTTTTGTTTTTGTTTTTGTTTTGTTTGAATAAAATGGATCCTAGCATTCTTTGTGTGGGAGAGAGACACGCTCCGCTGTTGCATATGGACAAATATGTCCTTAGGCTTTACTCATAATATTCATGGCGAAGGTTGAATCTTCTTCGTTAAATTGTTATATGGTTGGAATCGGGAAATGCTACATGTAGTAATTCTAAAATGTCTTGGATAATGTGATACTTGGCAATTGTTGTACTCATGTTTAAGCTCTTGCATCATATACTTTGCACCTATTAATGAAGAAATACATAGAGCTTGCTAAATTTGGTTTGCATAATTGGTCTCTCTAAAAGTCTAGATAATTTATAGTATTGAGTTTGAACAACAAGGAAGACGGTGTAGAGTCTTATAATGTTTACAATATGTCTTTTATGTGAGTTTTGCTGCACCGGTTTATCCTTGTGTTTGTTTCAAATAACCTTGCTAGCCTAAACCTTGTATCGAGAGGGAATACTTCTCATGCATCCAAAATCCTTGAGCCAACCACTATGCCATTTGCGTCCACCATACCTACCTACTACATGGTATTTTTCCGCCATTCCAAAGTAAATTGCTTGAGTGCTACCTTTAAAATTTCTATCCTCCACCTTTACAATATATAGCTCATGGGACAAATAGCCTAAAAACTATTGTGGTATTGAATATGTACTTATGCACTTTATCTCTTATTAAGTTGCTTGTTGTGCGATAACCATGTTCCCGGGGGACGCCATCAACTACTCTTTGTTGAATATCATGTGAGTTGCTATGCTTGTCCGTCTTGTCTGAAGTAAGGGAGATTTACCACTTATTTAATGGTTAGAGCATGCATATTGTTAGAGAAGAACATTGGGCCGCTAACTAAAGCCATGAATCATGGTGGAAGTTTCAGTTTTGGACATATATCCTCAATCTCATATGAGAAAATTAATTGTTGCTACATGCTTATGCATTAAAGAGGAGTCCATTATCTGTTGTCTATGTTGTCTCGGTATGGATGTCTAAGTTGAGAATAATCAAAAGCGAGAAATCCAATGCGAGCTTTCTCCTTAGACCTTTGTACAGCGGCATAGAGGTACCCCTTTGTGACACTTGGTTAAAACATGTGTATTGCAATGATAATCCCGGTAATCCAAGCTAATTAGCACAAGGTGCGGGCACTATTAGTATACTATGCATGAGGCTTGCAACTTGTAAGATATAATTTACATAACACATATGCTTTATTACTACCGTTGACAAAATTGTTTCTTGTTTTCAAAACCAAAGCTCTAGCACAAATATAGCAATCAATGCTTCCCTCTGTGAAGGGCCTTTGTTTTACTTTTATGTTGAGTCAGTTCACCTATCTCTCTCCGCCTCAAGAAGCAAACACTTGTGTGAATTGTGCATTGATTCCTACATACTTGCATATTGCACTTGTTATATTACTTTACATTGACAATATCCATGAGATATACATGTTATAAGTTGAAAGCAACCGCTGAAACTTCATCTTCCTTTGTGTTGCTTCAATACCTTTACTTTGATTTATTGCTTTATGAGTTAACTCTTATGCAAGACTTATTGATGCTTGTCTTGAAAGTACTATTCATGAAAAGTCTTTGCTTTATGATTCTTTTGTTTACTCATGTCATTTACATTGTTTTGATCGCTGCAATAGTATGATCAAGGTTATGATGGCATGTCACTCCAGAAATTATCTTTGTTATCGTTTACCTGCTCGGGACGAGCAGAAACTAAGCTTGGGGATGCTGATATGTCTCCGACGTATCGATAATTTCTTATGCTCCATGCCACATTATTGATGATATCTACATGTTTTATGCATACTTTATGTCATATTTATGCATTTTCTGGAACTAACCTATTAACGAGATGCCGAAGAGCCGCTTGTTGTTTTCTGCTGTTTTTGGTTTCAGAAATCCTAGTAAGGAAATATTCTCGGAATTGGACGAAATCAACGCCTGGGGCCTATTTTACCACAAAGCTTCGAAGACCGAAGAGGAGACGAAGTGGGGCCACGAGGTGGCCAAACACCAGGGCGGCACGGCCCACTTGGCCGCGCCGCCCGTGGTGTGGCCCCTCGTGTGGCCCCCGACCTGCCCTTCCGCCTACATATAGTCTTCGTCGCGAAACCCCAGTACCGAGAGCCACGATACGGAAAACCTTCCAGAGATGCCGCCGCCGCCAATCCCATCTCGGGGATTAAGGAGGATTCCGCACCGCCGGAGAGGGAATCATCTCCCGGAGGACTCTTCACCGCCATGGTCGCCTCCGGAGTGATGAGTGAGTAGTTCACCCCTGGACTATGGGTCCATAGCAGTAGCTAGATGGTTGTCTTCTCCTCATTATGCTTCATTGTCGGGTCTTGTGAGCTGCCTAACATGATCAAGATCATCTATCTGTAATGCTACATGTTGTGTTTGTTGGGATCCGATGAATAGTGAATACTATGTTATGTTGATTATCAATCTATTACCTATGTGTTGTTTATGATCTTGCATGCTCTCCGTTACTAGTGGAGGCTTTGGCCAAGTTGATGCTTGTAACTCCAAGAGGGAGTATTTATGCTCGATAGTGGGTTCATGCCTCTGTCGAATCTGGGGACAGAAACCCCTAAGGTTGTGGATGTGTTGTTGCCACTAGGGATAAAACATTGATGCTATGTCCGAGGATGTAGTTATTGATTACATTACGTACCATACTTAATGCAATTGTCTGTTGTTTGCAACTTAATACCGGAAGGGGTTCGGATGATAACCTGAAGGTGGACTTTTTAGGCATAGATGCATGCTGGATAGCGGTCTATGTACTTTGTCGTAATGCCCAATTAAATCTCACTATACTCATCATATCATGTATGTGCATGGTCATGCCCTCTCTATTTGTCAATTGCCCAACTGTAATTTGTTCACCCAACATGCTATTTATCTTATGGGAGAGACACCACTAGTGAATTGTGGACCCCGGTCCATTCTTTTACACTGAATACAATCTACTGCAATACTTGTTCTACTATTTTCTACAAACAATCATCATCCACACTATACATCTAATCCTTTGTTACAGCAAGCCGGTGAGATTGACAACCTCGTTGTTTCGTTGGGGCAAAGTACTTTGGTTGTGTTGTGTGTTCCACGTTGGCGCCGGAATCCCTGGTGTTGCGCCGCGCTACATCTCGCCGCCATCAACCTTCAACGTGCTTCTTGACTCCTACTGGTTCGATAAACCTTCGTTTCTTACTGAGGGAAACTTACTGCTGTACGCATCACACCTTCCACTTGGGGTTCCCAACGGTCGCGTGCTGTACGCGTGTCAGTAAAGCACATAAGATGTGATGGAATAAAAATATAGTTTCACTAGAGGAACCTGATAATGTTGTCGATGAAGAAGGGGATTGGGCATCCCCAAGCTTAGATGCTTGAGTCTTCTTGAAATATGCATGAACCACCGGGGCATCCCCAAGCTTAGAGCTTTGAATCTCCTTGATCATATTGTATCATCCTCCTCTCTTGATCCTTGAAAACTTCCTCAACACCAAACTCAAAACAACTCATTAGAGGGTTAGTGCATAATCAAAATTCACATGTTCAGAGGTGACATAATCATTCTTAACACTTCTGGACATTGCACAAAGCTACTGAAAGTTAATGGAATAAAGAAATCCATCAAACATAGCAAAACAGGCAATACGAAATAAAAGGCAGAATCTGTCAAAACAGAACAGTCCGTAAAGACGAATTTTAGGTGCACCAGACTTGCTCAAATGAAAATGCTCAAATTGAATGAAAGTTGCGTACATATCTGGGGATCACTCACGTAAATTGGAAGATTTTTCTGAGTTACTTACAGAGACTACTGCTCAAATTCGTGACAGCAAGAAATCTGTTTTTGCGCAGTAATCCAAATATAGTATGAACCTTACTATCAAAGACTTTACTTGGCACAACAATGCAAAAAAAACTAAGATAAGGAGAGGTTGCTACAGTAGTAACAACTTTCAAGACTCAAATATAAAACAAAAGTATTGTAGTAAAATCATGGGTTGTCTCCCATAAGCGCTTTTCTTTAACGCCTTTCAGCTAGGCGCAGAAAGTGTGCATCAAGTATTATCAAGAGATGATGCATCAACAGCGGGGTTTGGAGTTTTCTCAACTATGCATTGTATCTTATCTATGTAAGTTTCAGAGGCTCCCTTTTCATTAGTCTTAGGCTTGCTATTCTCATCAAACAAATTTTCAGGGACAAGCCAAGCATAGTTATTTTCTAGTGCCTCGCACATTCCTAGGAGCTTGCAAGGTATTGATGTTTTAATATCCCCCTCATAATTAACTTGATTAGTGTACTTTTGTCTATCTTTTTCCATCTTTTCAAGGGTAATAGCAAAGTTGGTATAAGAGCCAAGCATATTATATTTAGCAAAGACTTTTATAGCTTCTCTTGATATACCACCAAATTCTTTAAGAAGGGTTTCTAATACAAAATCTTTCTTCTCTCCTTCTTCCATATCACTGAGTGTAAGAAACATATGTTGAATCACGGGATTGAGATTAACAAATCTAGCTTCTAACGCGTGTACTAAAGAAGCAACAACAATTTCATAAGTAGGAGCAAGTTCTACCAAGTGTCTATCTTCAAAATCTTCAACCGTACTAATATGAGTGAAAAAATCTTCTATATTATCTTTCCCAAGGATAGACCCTCGGCCTACCGGTACATCTTTAAGAATAAACTTAGGATGAAACATGATGAAATAAACAAAAAGCAAATAAAATAAATGCAAGTAACTAATTTTTTGTATTTTTAATATAGAGAACGCAAACAAGATAGTAATTAAAGTGAAGCTAGCAACTAATTTTTTTTGTATTTTGTTTTAGTGCAGAAAACAAAGTAGTAAATAAAATAAAGCAAGACAAAAAAACAAAATAAAGAGATTGGAAGTGGAGACTCCCCTTGCAGCGTGTCTTGATCTCCCGGCAACGGTGCTTTAAAAGTGCTTGATACGCGTACAAGACGCGTCCGTTGGGAACCCCAAGAGGAAGGTGTGATGCGTACAGCGGCAAGTTTTCACTCAGTAAGAAACCAAGGTTTATCGAACCAGTAGGAGCCAAGAAGCACGTTAAAGGTTGATGGCGGCGAAGTGTAGTGCAGCGCAACACCAGGATTCCGGCGCCAACGTGGAACTCGCACAACACAACCAAATTACTTTGCCCCAACGTGATGTGAGGTTGTCAATCTCACCGGCTTGCTGTAATGAAGGATTAGATGTATAGTGTGGATGATGATTGTTTGCAGAAAAGAGCGAGTATTGCAGAGATTGTATTCGATGTAAAGAATGGACCGGGTCCACAGTCACTAGTGGTGTCTCTCCAATAAGAAATAGCATGTTGGGTGAACAAATTACAGTTGGGCAATTGACAAATAAAGAAGGTATGACCATGCACATACATGTTATGATGAGTAGTGTGAGATTTAATTGGGCATTACGACAAAGTACATAGACCGCTATCCAGCATGCATCTATGCCTAAAAAGTCCACCTTCAGGATATCATCCGAACCCCCTCCAGTATTAAGTTGCAAACAACAGACAATTGCATTATGTATGGTGCGTAATGTAATCAACAAATACATCCTTAGACATAGCATTGATGTTTTATCCCTAGTGGCAACAGCACATCCACAACCTTAGAACTTTCTGTCCCAGATTTAATGGAGGCATGAACCAACTATCGAGCATAAATACTCCCTCTTGGAGTTACAAGTAACGACTTGGCCAGAGCCTCTACTAATAACGGAGAGCATGCAAGATCATAAACAACACATAGATAGATTGATAATCAACATAGCATAGTATTCCATATTCATCGGATCCCAACAAACGCAACATGTAGCATTACAAATAGATGATCTTGATCATGTTAGGCAGCTCACAAGATCCAACAATGATAGCACAATTAGGAGAAGACGACCATCTAGCTACTGCTATGGACCCATAGTCCAGGGGTGAACTACTCACACATCACTCCGAAGGCGACCATGGCGGTGAAGAGTCCTCCGGGAGATGATTCCCCTGTCCGGCAGGGTGCCGGAGGCGATCTCCTGAATCCCGAGATGGGATTGGCGGCGGCGTCTCTGGAAGGTTTTCCGTATCGTGGCTCTCGGTACTGGAGTTATTCTCGACGAAGGCTTATGTAGGCGGAAGGGTAGGTCAGGGGGCGCCACGAGGGGCCCACACAGTAGGGCCGCGCGGCCAGCACCTGGGCCGCACCACCCTAGTGTGGCGTCGCCTCGTCGCCCCACTTCGTTTCCCTTTCGGACTTCTGGAAGCTTCGTGGAAAAATAAGATCCTCGGCGTTGATTTCGTGCAATTCCGAGAATATTTACTTACTAGGATTTCTGAAACCAAAAACAGCAGAAAACATCAACTGGCTCTTCGGCATCTCGTTAATAGGTTAGTGCCGGAGAATGCATAAATATGACATAAAGTATGTATAAAACATGTGTGTATCGTCATAAAACAAGCATGGAACATAAGAAATTATCGATACGTTGGAGACGTATCAGTAGGTAGAGATGATGGAAGAGGAAAATGGTATTGTGCGGAGAAGAGAAAGACATGTAAGTATTAGTAGAAAAGTAATGCAGGTAATACAATAAAGAAGAAGTTAGTACCACATTAACCAAAAAATGATGATTACATCCCTGCTAGCAGACAATACACCCACCACCCTACAACGACATGCACCAAGTGTCAGAAATACAAGGACCAACTGATAGAGCTCGTAGGCAAGATATGAAGTATTAGGTATTTTTGTTTCTAGTAAGCCAAAAAAATTGGTGTAATGTATGGGGATACACACCTTTTGGCATAGGTGGCGATTCATGTATATGCATATTTTTCCTAATGCATTGAACATCCAAATCTATCCTAATGCATTCACACTAGCACAAGGTAATTCAAATAGATGACATGCTAGCAACAACAACACCAACAACCACTAGCACTTGCACTAGCAAGCTAATGCTAGCAGTAGTGTCTGGATGAACACTTAATGAGGGGTCAGGGAATAAATTGCTCATGCTTGGTTGCTCAATATGGATGAATGCTCATGCTCACTGGTTGTTATATATGTGTATATGTTGTACATGGTTCTCTTTATAAATGATTTGGTCTTTAATTTTATTTGTACTTGCCGATGATTAGAATGTTTGGTCGATCACTACTCTCTGGGGTGGCGTGAGTGAACCTGGTGTGATGACACAAATATCAATCTTTTGTGCATCCTACTTGGCTTCGCTTACGCCATCCCTGAATGTTAATATTTGTTTCGACCAACAAAGTATGAGGCATATGATATCTAGTTGATACCACTTGGCTCTTTCTTCCATTTTAGTGCCGATGATTAAAATGTTTGGTCACCTGTACACTCGGGGGTGGAGCAAGCGAGCCTGGTGTGATGGCACAAATATCAATCTCTTGTGCATCCTACCTGGCCTCGCTTACTCCATCCCTGAATGTTAATATTTGTTTCGACCAACAAAGTATGAGGCATATGCTATCTAGTTGATACCACTTGGCTCTTTCTTCCATTTTAGTGCCGATGATTAGAATGTTTGGTCAACTATACACTCTGGGGTGGTGCAAGTGAGCCTGGTGTGATGGCACAAATATCAATCTCTTGTGCATCCTACCTGGCCTCACTAACACTATCCCGGAATGTTAATATTTGTTTCGACCAACAAAGTATGAGGCATTCCATTTAGTTCATACTAGCTACTTGTATCTTATTTGAGTTGGCACTTCTTAATTGCATTGACTGATGATTAGAATGTTTGGTCACTTGGTGGGGCCAGTGAACCTGGTGATGGCACAAATATCAATCTCTTGTGCATCCTACTTGGCTTCGCTGACCCCATCCCTGAATGTTAATATTTGTTTCGACCAACAAAGTATGAGACATTCCATTTAGTTCATACTAGCTACTTATCTCTTATTTGAGTTGGCACTTCTTAATTGCATTGGCCTTTCTTCCATTTTAGTGCCGATGATTAGAATGTTTGGTCACCTATACACCGCAAAATACTTTGTGGACCTGCCCATGCACCATAGAGTTAACGTTTCGTGGCGCACGTGCCTTAGGTGCGCCACAAAAGAGTGCGCCACAGAAATGGTTTGCGTGCGCCACAGAATTTGCTTGTATTATACACGATTTTGTGCTGCCTGCTATACACATGCAGTTTATAGACAGCAATATACAGGTTATATACAACAACATTCAGATATAATATAAATATCATGTACATTGCACAGATATAACATAGACATCATCATCACATTACTTAGATCCCGATCGAGATACATATATAGTGGCAAGTGTCAAATGTTTTGCATACAACTCTTAATTCATACAAAATTCACAATTTCAAGATACAAAGTAGTCTTCATCCGGTTCCATCCGGTTCCTCCTTTGCTCCCTCATCTCTACCCACCAGGCTCGCTTGCATCGGGGTCCTTCATCCAGTTCCTACTATGATGAAAATGGAAGAAAGTGAGACCAACAAGTCCGATGCACAAGAGAAATGGAATAAATGCCTCATACATTGTTGGTCAACACAAATATTAACATTCAGGGACGGTGTAAGTGAGACCAAGTCCGATGCACAAGAGATTGATATTTGTGCTATCTTACCAGGCTCACTTACGCCGCCCCCGAGTGTACGGTGACCAAACATTTTAATCATCGGCATTTTGAAAATCTCAAAGCAAATGGAATGACAAAATGGAATAAGTGCCTCATACATTGTTGGTCAACACAAATATTAACATTCAGGGATGGCGTAAGTGAGACCAAGTCCGATGCACAAGAGATTGATATTTGTGCTATCTTACCAGGCTCACTTACGCCACCCCCAAGTGTACGGTGACCAAACATTTTAATCATCGGCATTTTGAAAATCTCAAAGCAAATGGAATGACAAAATGGAATAAGTGCCTCATACATTGTTGGTCAACACAAATATTAACATTCAGGGATGGTGTAAGTGAGGCCAGGTAGGATGCACAAGAGATTGATATTTGTGCTATCTTACCAGGCTCACTTACGCCACCCCCGAGTGTACGGTGACCAAACATTTTAATCATCGGCATTTTGAAAATCTCAAAGCAAATGGAATGACAAAATGGAATAAGTGCCTCATACATTGTTGGTCAACACAAATACTATGGTCAGAAACCATAGTTGCAGTATACACCGCCGTATACTTTGCAGAAGGGCCCCCTTTCCCCGGTCGGCGTTCCGTCAACGGGTGCTTGACGACACAACAACGCCGATCTGCATCTCCGGCGCAGAACCACGCCAGTCCCTCGCTGTCCAGTGAACGAGTCCTTGATGCAAAGACCGTGCCGGCCTGCCCAGCAGAGAAGAAAAGTGGTGCTGCGCCGGAGAGGCAGGTCGGCGTTGTTGTCTCGTCAAGGACTCGTTCACGGAACGGCGGCCGGGGAAAGGGGGGCCGTCTACAAAGTATATTGCGGCGTATAGGTGACCAAACATTCTAATCATCGGCACTAAAATGGAAGAAAGAGCCAAGTGGTATCTCAACTAGATATCATATGCCTCATACTTTGTTGGTCGAAACAAATATTAACATCCAGGGATGGAGTAAGTGAGGCCAGGTAGGATGCACAAGTTGATATTTGTGCCATCACACCAAGCCTCACTTGCTCCACCCCCGAGTGTACGAGTGATCGACCAACCATCTAATCATCGGCAAGTACAAAAACACCAACAAACCAGCAACCATGGTGACATAAGTCAAGATGCTCAAACACACATAGCATGCATGGAGCAGATGCTCCAAAGGGATTATTCATCACTTGGTATATAGACCAAGTGATGCTGGCAAAAGAGAGGCCAATCAAGAACCAGTAAATCCAGTAAGTGATAGATATGCCTAAACAAGCAACAACACATAGCATATCCCAGCTAACCAGATGAGACAAGTCTTGGTAGCCAACTGAATCACCTAGCACCACCTAGCCTTTTAAAACCATCAGAAACAGTCCTTTTTCTTCAAAGGATACCACAGTGGCATTCATTTACATGATCCCCTACTGTGGATATCTCTATTTTCATCAAAGCCAACAAGAAATAGAAATTTATCATTACTCAGTTGAGTTCAAAACAAAGCTGGGGTACCATAAGGGATTATTCATCACTTGGTAGTAACCAAGTGATGCTGGCAAGAGAGAGGCCAAGCCTGAGCTAGTCAATCCAGTAGAGATGGATATGCATAAGTAAGCAAGAACACATAGCCTATCCAAGTTAACCAGATAAAACCAACCTTGACAGCCAACTTAATAACCTAGCATCACCTAGTCTTTTAAACCATCAGAAACATCCCATTTTCTTCAAAGGATACCACAGTGGCATTCATTTACATGATCCCCTACTGTGGATATCTCTATTTTAGTATACCATCATAAGCATTCCATTTAAATCACACATTTTAGTATCTGTTCTTATCCAAGTTTTTGCCTCAGCCTTTGCATCATTGGCTGAGCCAAGACATCAAGCATCTGGCCAGGGAGCATTCTTAGGCCAACCAAGAGCAACTACAAATATGTATGTATACAAGCCCACCAGTAGCATAGTAGCATACCATAAGCTCACAAGAATCCATCAAGTAAATATGTACAGAGACATAGCAACAGCCATGTCAAACACAAGCACATAGGGTGGAATAACAATGTTTGGTCATCATTTAATCATAGACCAAGTGAAGCCTGGTACAAATGGCAAGGACCAGGAATTTGACCAACTCAAGTCACCATGGTTATGCCAACCAATTGAATAGTAGCATCTTCCAAATGGAACTAGGAAGGAAACCATCCCAGATGATTTACCAAGCCAGCAGTTCATGACTGCAAAGGCCAATTCAACCACCAAACCATCCAAACCACCAAGCCTACACACTTATCATTACCCAACAGGATTCAAAATGAAGCTAGGGTCCCCAACAATAGTTGGCATCCATCTAGCTTAAGTAAATACAGTAATAGAATCATTACTGCAAAGTAGTTCATCTCAATTATCTACATTAACAAGATAAAGTTTCACAGATAAATGAATTAGTCAACTGCTAGGCAACAGGGATGCTTGGCAAGCATCATGCATCCATTCATATGCTTTTCAAAGCATAAGCAACCACCAGTACATGGTGAGAAGCTATACAAATCAAGCAACAACACAGTATATCAAGCAACATGCATAGATAGAGAAAGTAGTAAGTAATTATCAACCAATTGGTGATCAAATGATCACCAGAGCTTGCAAACACAAGCCATAGGGGCAGCGGAGGAGGAATTAAGAGGGAGAGGAGGGGAGGGGAGAGAGAGCACCGATGACAGGGGTGGAGGACGAGCTTGAAGATGACGGCAGGGGTGGAGGAGGAGGAGGAGGCGGCGGATCCTCCACCTTGCCGCGACGGCGGCCCCTCCTCGCGGCGGCCCCTCCTCGCCGTAGCGGCAGCTTGTGCTGCAGGTGGCGGGGATGGGAGGACCGTGGCGGCATGCGGCCCTCGCGGAGGAAGGCGGCGGCGACGGCGATGGCGACGACCATGGTGGCGCGCGGCGGATCGGAGGAGAGGGGAGAGGGGAGAGGGGAGATAGAGGTGAACAGGCGGGGGAGGGCACGGGCGAGATGATATAAGTCACCTTAATTCTGTGGCGCACCAGAGCTAGTGCGCCACAGAATCAGTTACTTCTGTGGCGCACAGAAGCACGTGCGCCACAGAAAGAGTTATATAAGTTACCTTAAGTACATGTGCGCACCGAGGTCGCTGGAGATCAACTACTTACCGCTACCGAAGCACGTGCGCCACGAGAAGGAGTTATTTCTGTGGCGCAGCACGCCATGTGCGCCACAGAAATACCTACATAATAATTGGTGGTGGTAGGATGTGGGCCCCACCAGTTTCTGTGGCGCACTACCCAAGTGTGCGCCACAAAATTAAGCTATTTCTGTGGCGCACCCAGAATGGTGCGCCACAAAATAATATTCTGTGGCGCATTTTTAGTGGTGCGCCACAGAACTAAGCTCCGCCTATAAGGGTTTTCCTACTAGTGTTTCTTCCATTTTAGTGCCGATGATTAAATTTTGTGGTCACTACACTTGGGGGAGGCGCCAGTGAGCCTGGTGCGATGGCACAAATATCAATCTCTTGTGCATCCTACTTGGTCTCACTGACGCCATCCCGGAATGTTAATATTTGTTTTGACCAACAATGTATGAGGCCCTTGTCATTCCATTTGCTTTGGTATTTCAAAATGCCGATGATTAGAATGCTTGGTCACTCTTACACTCTGGGGTGGAGCCAGTGAGCCTGGTGTGATGACACAAATATCAATCTCTTGTGCATCCTACCTGGCCTCACTGACTCCATCCCGGAATGTTAATACTTGTTTTGACCAACAATGTATGAGGCATATGCTATCTAGTTGATACTACTTGCACTAGTAGGAAAAGCCTTATAGGTGAGATCTTGGTCTTTGCACCAGATAGCGCCGACGATTAAAATGTTTGGTCACCGCACACTTGGGGGTGCGTAAGTGAGCTTGGTTTTGTGGCGCACCATCAATCTCTTGCGCCATCCTAGGTGGCCCCACTTGCCACCCCCAATCATTGGTTAACTATTTCTATGGCGCAACTTGGTGCGCCACAAAAATAAGTACTGTGGCGCACTGCCGCAGTGCGCCACAAAAATAAGATATTCTGTGGCGCAGCGCAGTGCGCCACATAAATAAGCTATTTTGTGGCGCACTGTGCCTGGTGCGCCACATAATTAGCGAACCAAATCTACAAAAGTGGTAACCTCCCACCTACCACACTAACAAAGCCATTCTTCTTCCTCCATCTAGCTCATCCCCCCTTCTCTCTCATCCCATTTTGGCCATACTTTTCACTTGCTTGGGTACTTATTGCACTTACTTTGGTTGATACATAATTGGTGTTGAGGAGAAGGCTCTCCATACTCTCTCCTCCTCTCCAACTCATCGATCGCGGTCTCGTCTCGGTATCGAATCTACAAGGTGAGTAGTTGGAGGAGACATGCATATGCTTGGAGGAGACATGCATATGCTTGTAGATCTTGTGTGGCCGTCGTGTGTATGGATGCTTGTTGCAGGTGAAGCGCTTGTGTGTGTGCCGGTGTGGTGCATGGATGTTTGCCGAAATGTTGATTCATTTCCGTTTCGGCAAATTTTTGCACTACCCATATGTCCTACCTTGAGGAGAGGTCATGCCGAATTTTTCCGCTCCATGTAATACCTTGAGGAGAGGTACGGCCCATGCATGTGTGTGCATGTGTTGCGGTTCTAATTTCCTGTTCTATGTATACCATTTGCAGGCAAGCATGGTCCTCTCGATGAGTTCCGCTCGAATCTCTAGATACAAGATAGACGCGAAGGAGGACATGATTCGGAACAATAGGCGCCAGATAAGATGTCCATGTCGATCATGCAAACTCGAGCGCTGGATCAACCCTGATTCCGGACAACTGGAGGAGCACCTGCTGAGGCGCGGTTTCATGCACGACAACCAGGCGCGGCCGGCCCCATCAAATGGTGCGCATGAAGACCATGGCGAGCGAGACGACGAAGCACCACATGTCGGCGGAGACTATCATCATGAAGAAGAAGTCGGCGGAGAAGATCATCATGAAGAAGAAGATGCCTGATACGTCTCAAACGTATCTATAATTTCTTATGTTCCATGCTAGTTTTATGACAATACTCACATGTTTTATATACACTTTATATCATTTTTATGCATTTTTTCCAGCACTAACCTATTAACAAGATGCCGAAGCGCCGGTTCTGTTTTATGCTGTTTTTGGTTTCAGAAATCCAACATAGGAAATATTCTCGAATTGGACGAAACAAAAGCCACGGTCTTATTTCCCACGGAGCCTTCCAGGAAGTCCGAAGAGGAGATGAAGAGGGGCGCGACGAGGCGGCCACACCCTAGGGCGGCGCGGCCCCACCCGCGCCGGCCTATGGGGTGGGCCCCTCGAGCGTCCCCCGACTCTGCCCCTTCACCTACTATATTTCTCTCATCGAAACCCTAGTACAAATAGCCATGATCCGAGAAAAGTTCTAGAGACACCGCCATCGCAATCCCATCTCGGGGATTCAGGAGATCGCCTCGACCACTGCCCGGAGAGGGGAATCATCACGGACTCTACATCACCATGCCCGCCTCCGGACTGATGCGTGAGTAGTTCATCCTTGGACTATGGGTCCATAGCTAGCTAGATGGTTGTCTTCTCCTCTTGTGCTATCATGTTTAGATCTTGTGAGCTTCCTATCATGATCAGGATCATCTATTTGTAATGCTACATGTTGTGTTTGTTGGGATCCGATGAATATTGAATACTATGTCAAGTTGATTATTGATCTATCATATATGTGTTGTTTATGATCTTGCATGCTCTCTGTTGCTAGTAGAGGCTCTGGCCAAGTTGATACTTGTAACTCCAGAGGGGAGTATTTATGCTCGATGGTGGGTTCATGCCTCCATTGAATCTAGGACAGTGACAGAAAGTTCTAAGGTTATGGATGTGCTGTTGCCACTAGGATAAAACAACGATGCTTTGTCAAGGATATTTGTATTGTTTACATTACGCACAGTAATTAATGCAATTACTATTGTTTGCAACTTACTGGAAGGGGTGCGGATGCTAACCGAAGGTGGACTTTTTAGGCATAGATGCATTGGATAGCGGTCTATGTTTTTCGTAATGCCCTAAGTAAATCTCATATTAGTCATCATGATATGTATGTGCATTGCTATGCCCTCTCTATTTGTCAATTGCCCAACTATAATTTGTTCACCCAACATGCTAGTTATCTTATTGGAGAGACACCACTAGTGAACTATGGACCCCGGCCCATTCTTTTACATCTGAAATACAATCTAGTGCAATCATTGTTCTCTGCTGTTCTTTGCAAACAAACATCATTCTCCAAACCATACGTTTAATCCTTTGTCTACAGCAAGCGGTGAGATTGACAACCTCCTTTTTAAGTTGGGGCAAAGTATTTTGATTGTGTTGTGCAGGTTCCACGTTAGCGCAGGAATCTGGTGTTGCGCACTACCTCCTTCACCAACAACCTTCACGTGGCCTTCATCTCCTACTGGTTCAATAACCTTGGTTTCTTTCTGAGGGAAAACTTGCTGCTGTGCGCATCACACCTTCCTCTTGGGGTTCCCAACGGACATGTGCATCACGCGCCATCAAGACTGTTTTCTGCGCCGTTGCCGGGAGATCAAGACACGCTGCAAGGGGAGTCTCTCACATTCAATCTCTTTACTTTGTTTATTGTCTTGCTTTACTTTATTTTATTTTCTGTCTTGTTTGCTTTCTTTATATCAAAAACACAAAAAAAATTAGTTACTTGTTTTTACTTTATTTTGTTTGCTTTACTTATTATTGCTAAAATGAATACTCCTGAAAACACTAAGTTGTGTGACTTCACTAGCACAAATAATAATTATTTCATATGCACACCTATTGCTCCTCCTGCTACTACAGCATAATTTTATGAAATTAAACCTTTACTAAATCTTGTTATAGAGAGAGCAATTTTTTGGTGTTAGTACTGATGATGATGCTGCCCATCTTAATAATTTTGTTGAACTTTGTGAAATGCAAAAGTATAAGGATGTAGATGGGGATATTATAAAACTGAAATTGTTTCCTTTCTCCTTAAGAGGAAGAGCTAAAGATTTGTTGCTATCTTTGCCTAAGAATAGTATTGATTCATGGACTAAATGTAAAGATGCTTTCATTGGTAGATATTATCCTCCTGCTAAAATTATATCTTTGAGAAGTAGCATAATGAATTTTAAGTAATTGGATAATGAACATGTTGCCCAAGTGACACGCGTACAGCACGCGACCGTTGGGAACCCCAAGTGGAAGGTGTGATGCGTACAGCAGTAAGTTTCCCTCAGTTAGAAACCAAGGTTTATCGAACCAGTAGGAGTCAAGAAACACGTTGAAGGTTGATGGCGGCGAGATGTAGTGCGGCGCAACACCAGGGATTCCTGCCCAACGTGGAACTGCACAACACAAACCAAGTACTTTGCCCCAACGAAACAGCGGGTTGTCAATCTCACGGCTTGCTGTAACAAAGGATTAGATGTATAGTGTGGATGATGATTGTTTGCAGAAAATAGTAGAAACGATGTTGCAGTAGATTGTATTTCGGTATAGAGAATTGGACGGGGTCCACAATTCACACTAGAGGTGTCTCTCCCATAAGATAAACAGCATGTTGGGTGAACAAATTACAGTTGGGCAATTGACAAATAAATCGGGCATGACCATGCACATACATATTATGATGAGTACTAGTGAGATTTAATTGGGCATTACGACAAAGTACATAGACCGCTATCCAGCATGCATCTACGCCTAAAAGTCCACCTTCAGTTATCATCCGAACCCCTCCAGTATTAAGTTGCTAACAACAGACAATTGCATTAAGTATTGCGCATAATGTAATCAGTAACTACATCCTTGAACATAGCACCAATGTTTTATCCCTAGTGGCAACAACACATCCATAATCTTAGAGATTTCTGTCACTTCCCCATTCACGGAGACATGAACCCACTATCGAGCATAAATACTCCCTCTTGGAGTTACAAGCATCTACTTGGCCAGAGCATCTACTAGTAACGGAGAGCATGCAAGATCATAAACAACACATAGACATGAATTGATAATCAACATAACAAGTATTCTCTATTCATCGGATCCCAACAAACGCAACATATAGAATTACAAATAGATGATCTTGATCATGTTCGGCAGCTCACAAGACCCGACAATTAAGCACAATGGGGAGAAGACAACCATCTAGCTACTGCTATGGACCCATAGTCCAGGGTGAGACTCCACACATCACTCCGGAGGCGACCATGGCGGCGTAGAGTCCTCCGGGAGATGATTCCCTCTCCAGCAGGGTGCGGAGGCGATCTCTGAATCCCAGAGATGGGATTGGCGGCGGCGGCGTCTCGGTAAGGTTTTCCGTATCGTGGCTCTCGGTACTGGGGGTTTCGACGGAGGCTATTTGTAGGCGGAAGGGCAGGTCAGGGGCTGAGGGGCCCCACTTATAGGTCGGCGCGGCCAGGGCTGGGGCCGCCCTATAGTCTGGCCACCTCGTGGCCCCACTTGGAATCTGGAAGCTTCGTGGCAAAATAGGACCTGAGGCGTTGATTTCGTCCAATTCGGGAATATTTCTTTACTAGGATTTCTGAAACCAAAAACAGCAGAAACAGCAACTGCACTTGGCATCTTGTTAATAGGTTAGTTCCAGAAAATGCACGAATATGACATAAAGTGTGCATAAAACATGTAGATATCATCAATAATGTGGCATGGAACATAAGAAATTATCGATACGTCGGAGACGTATCAGCACCCCAAGCTTAGTTCTGCTCGTCCCGAGCAGGTAAACGATAAAGATAATTTCTGGAGTGACATGCCATCATAACCTTGATCATACTATTTGTAAAGCATATGTAGTGAATGCAGCGATCAAAACAATGTATATGACATGAGTAAACAAGTGAATCATATAGCAAAGACTTTTCATGAATAGTACTTCAAGACAAGCATCAATAAGTCTTGCATAAAAGTTAACTCATAAAGCAATAATTCATAGTAAAAGCATTGAAGCAACACAAAGGAAGATTAAGTTTCAGCGGTTGCTTTCAACGTAACATGTATATCTCATGGATATTGTCAACATAGAGTAATATAACAAGTGCAATATGCAAGTATGTAGGAATCAATGCACAGTTCACACAAGTGTTTGCTTCTTGAGGTGGAGAGAAATAGGTGACTGAACAATAAAAGTAAAAGAAAGGTCCTTCAAAGAGGAAAAGCATCGATTGCTATATTTGTGCTGGAGCTTTGATTTTGAAAACAAGAAACAATTTTGTCAACGGTAGTAATAAAGCATATGTATCATGTAAATTATATCTTATAAGTTGCAAGCCTCATGCATAGTATACTAATAGTGCCCGCACCTTGTCCTAATTAGCTTGGACTACGGGATCATCGCAATGCACATGTTTTAACCAAGTGTCACAAAGGGTACCTCTGCGCCTGTACAAAGGTCTAAGGAGAAAGCTCGCAAGGATTTCTCGCTATTGATTATTCTCAACTTAGACATCCATACCGGGACAACATAGACAACAGATAATGGACTCCTCTTTTATGCATAAGCATGTAGCAACAATTAATTTTCTCATTTGAGATTGAGGATATATGTCCAAAACTGAAACTTCCACCATGGATCATGGCTTTAGTTAACGGCCCAATGTTCTTCTCTAACAATATGCATGCTCTAACCATAAGGTGGTAGATCGCTCTTACTTCAGACAAGACGAACGCATAGCAACTCACATGATATTCAACAAGGAGTAGTTGATGGCGTCCCCATGAACATGGTTATCGCACAACGAGCAACTTAATAAGAGATAAAGTGCATAAATACATATTCAATACCACAATAGTTTTAGGCTATTTGTCCCATAGCTATATATTGTAAAGGTGAAGAATGGAAATTTAAATGTAGCACTCAAGCAATTTACTTTGGAATGGCGGAGAAATACCATGTAGTAGGTAGGTATGGTGGACACAAATGGCATAGTGGTTGGCTCAAGTATTTTGGATGCATGAAAAATCCCCTCTCGATACAAGGTTTAGGCTAGCAAGTGTTGTATCATCTCCCTCTCTTGATCCTTGAAAACTTCCTCCACACCAAACTTAGAACAACTCATTAGAGGGTTAGTGCACAATCAAAATATACATGTTCAGAGGTGACATAATCATTTTTAACACTTCTGGACATTGCACAAAGATACTGAAAGTCAATGGAATCGAAATATCCATCGAACATAACAAAACAGGCAATGCGAAATAAAGGCAGAATCTGTCAAAACAGAACAGTTCGTGGCCAATTTTATCGGAGCACCAGACTTGCTCAAATAAAAATGCTCAAATTGAATGAAAGTTGCGTACATATCTGAGGATCACTCACGCAAATTGGCGTAATTTTCTGGAGTTACCTACAGAAAATTTTGCCCAGATTCTATCGTGACAGACAAAAATCTGTTTCTGCGCAGTAATCCAAATCTAGTATGAACTTTACTATCAACGACTTTACTTGGCACAATAAAACACTAAACTAAGATAAGGAGGAGGTTGCTACAGTATTAAACAACTTCCAAGACACCAAATAAAAACAAAGTACTGTAGTAAAACCATGGGTTGTCTCCTAAGCGCTTTTTCTTTAACGCCTTTCAGCTAGGCGCAGAAAGTGTGTATCAAGTATTATCAAAGAATGGTGCATCTACAGCGGGGTTTGGAGTTTTCTCAGCCAAACATAGTATATTGGATACATAAGTTTTAGCGTCTCCCTTTTCATTAGTCTTGGGCTTGCTATTCTCATCTCATCAAACAAATTTTCAGGAACAAGCCAAGCATAGTTATTTTCTAGTGCTTCATTCATCGCTAGGAGCTTACATGGTATTGGTGCTTTGATCTCCCCACCATCATTAATATTATTAGTGTACTTTATTCTATCCATATCCATCTTTTCAAGGAGACTAACAAAATTGGTATAAGAACCAAGCATATCATATTTAGCAAAGACCTTTCTAGCCTCTCTTGCTATACCACCAAATTCTCTAAGAAGGGTTTCTAAAACAAAATCTTTCTTTTCCCCTTCTTCCATATCACCGAGTGTAAGAAACATGTGTTGGATTATAGGATTGAGATTAACAAATTTAGTTTCCATCATACGAACTAAAGCAGCAGCAACAATTTCATAAGTAGGAGCAAGGTCTACCAGTGTCTATCTTCAAAATCATCAACGATACTAACATGGTTGAAAAATTCTTCTATATTATTTTCTCCCAATTATAGACCCGCGCCCTACGCATGTTTTTTACAGTAAAATTAAAAGGAAACATAATGAAATAAGTAAAGTA